>JARPMR010000024.1:3555549-6533049 GCA_029955525.1 Oeneis ivallda | reverse complement strand
TATTTCTCATTGCACTAATGTTTTCCGAGGAATCAATTTATAATTTTTTGTCAAAGAAGTCTGATCTGACATTTTACAAGAATTTCTGAACACAATACATCACAGGTGCTTTTAAAAATAGCTCTGAGTACCTACCTACCAATCCATAATAAAAACGGCCAAGTGCGTGTCGGGCCACGCGCAGTGTAGGGTTCCGTAGCTGAAAGTCTCAAATATTATTGCTGACCTAGGATAGTGCTTTTGTTTTATTTATGAATATTGAATAAATTTTGTGTTTATGGTTTAAATACTATAATATTCTACAAAATATGTAACTTACACTACGTGTAATACCTAACTTAGAAAAAACAGATATAACTCCTTAACTAATGAACCCTACTTAGCCGTGATAGTTTTCCTTTAAAATTCATTATATATACTACTGCTGTGAATTTTTTCTTGTATCCTATATACAACCATTTAACTGGCAGAGGGGGGGGGGGGGGGACACATGACTCTAATAAAATTTAGCACTTTAAAATATCATATTTCACAAACGAATCCCTGAATTGAAAAATGATGTTCCCACACCCACAATATTTTTGAAAGACCTATTCAACGACATCCCACACTAAGGGATAGACGTGAAAAAAAAATTCATCCCCACTTTACATGTAGGGGAGGTACCCTAAAAAAATTATTTTTCACAATTTTATTTCACGACTTTGTCGGCGTGATTGATATTTATACCCTTGTCAAATTACAGATTTCTAGTACCAATAGTCTCTGAGCTAAACCGCGGACGGACGGACAGACGGACGGACATGGCGAAACTATAAGGGTTCCTTGTTTACTACGGAACCCTAAAAACGAAAGTCATGCGACGCATCCAGTCCATGCACTAAGCAACCGACGGAAATTGCTCGTTGCACACTTTTTAATGACTACTTCCCTGATGAAAGCTTAATGAGTCAGTCAGCATATGGACTACGAAAACGTAGATGTAAAGTTATCCCACATTTTACATTGTGGCATCATCTATAATATAATAAAACTGTAACAGGTCCAATTCTGTACATTGAAGATATTTTGAAAATTTTTGTTTGAGGGCACTCTATAATCGATACTGAAGCCAAAACAATTTTTTTTTAATTTTTTGTCTGTCTGTCTGTCTGTCTGTCTGTCTGTCTGTCTGTCTGTCTGTCTGTATCTTGGCCGCGCATCACGCCGAAACTACTGGACGGATTTAAATGAAACTTGGCAAGATTTAAGTTAATACTACGAGGTATAATATAGGATACTTTTTATCCCGAAATTCAGCACGGTTCCCTTGGGAGAGGGGATGAAAGTCAAAATGTGTATTTCGCTGTAATTCATTAAGGCGTATTCCGATTTAATCCATTCTTTTTTTGTTAGAAAGCAGGTTCTTTAGAGATTGTCCTGTAATTATTTCAAGGTCGTCAATTTCGTAGTTCAGAAATTATAGACATCACGATCTTCAGTATAAAGTCCAAATAACTTGAACCCCGGAATCTACAAGATACTTTGAATGAACGGCTCATCTTAAGCTGGCAAGCGTACTTTATCGTATATAGCCATCGTGGATAGCCCTATTTTGTCAGTCAAACTACTCCAAAGGCGTCAGATTTTGTCGAACGATCATTATACCTACATACTACATAGTAGGTATGGATGTAATACATCGTATAACTTAATGCTACAGTGTTTTCCTATGCAATTTAATATTCTAATCATACTAATATTATAAATGCGAAAGTGTGTTTGTTTGTTGGTTTGTCCTTCAATCACGCCACAACAGAGCCACGGATCGACGTGATTTTTTGCATGGGTACTATAGTTGAGGACATAGGCTACCTTTTATCCCGGAAAATCAAAGTGTTCACGAGGGATTTTAAAAACTAAATCCACGCGGACGAAGTCGCGGGCATCAGCTAGTCATCATCATAAACCGATAGGCGTAGACCAACGGTCGCCACAGACACAACCTTGTGCTGCCTATATCCAGCAGGTGCCAACGATTCGCTTCAAAACGTCGACATTCGAGCACTTTGGAACAAACAAAGTCTATCAGCCTTCGAACTATGCCACTTCAGCTTTAATAGGCTTTACTATTCGATTAGCTGTGTCAGTAACTCTGATTCTCCTATTGATTTCGTTTCTGATTGAACTCCACAGGGATTCCGCATAGCACTCTCAACTAACCCCTGCAAATAAAGCCTTTCTATTCTCTTCTGCGTCCATTTAGAAAAGCGGCACAGGACTTTATAATTGGGTACAAACTTGGTACAAAGAATTCAAGGTCTTCGGAATCGGACGTAGCAAGCACATTCAAAGTCAAATTCTTTATTCAAAACAACAGAAACAATGCAATTTAAATGTCACACATTAAAATAAGCAGCTTTTATATATTACTTCATTCTCTGTTTAATTTCTATATAATGTTATGACTAGCTGACCCAGCGAACTTCGTACCGCCAACAAAAATATTTAGGGGTGGGTCACCCTTATCATTTAAGGGTCTGAAAAATAGATGTTGGCCGATTCTCAGACCTACCCGATATGCACACAAAATTTCATAAAAATCAGTCCAGCCGTTTCGGAGGAGTTTGGTAACAAACACCGCGAAATGAGAATTTTATATATAAGATATAAAATAATGTTGCCAAATTCACATTACTCCTTCGGAATTGCAAAATAACTCCACAATAGCGTCTGATTATGACGAGTTTCGAAGTTTCAGACATTGCATGTCGAAAGCGTGGTTAAGTTATGGCGATTGAGGTTAAGTTATAAAAGTGTAAATGGCTGTAAGTTCTGATAAACTTGTAAGTTAAGTTCTTTACCCTGGCTGTAAACAAACAAGTTAGCGATATCATAAAACTGAAAACGGCGATACAAACAATGAAACAAATAAAATTGAAAGAATCAGCGGGACATAATCGTAATTTTTTCTCTACTATCATAAAATTGTAATACTGTAATGTAAACTGTTTGTTAATTAGTATGTGTATCAGTATCAATTAAGACACGACTTTTTCAGTTGGAAAGCATAATGCCTAAAAACATGCACCGATTTTGATCCAAATCGGTTGTGTAGACAATGTTACCTCGATTTATCCGGATGTTAGCTGGCGAACTGGCGAAGCCGAGGGGCAAAACCTACTTAAAGAATTCATGCTACAACGATCCCACTCACTCCATGCATACGAATTTTAATTCTTAATTTATTATAAACCATCCAAATTCAATAATCGGTTAGTATTACGCACGATTTGTATGTAAATCTTTGAACCCCTAAAACCAACGACTTTAAATTCAGTAGAAGCCTAATATATGGCGAACGCTTTCAGGCTACAAGTCTGACTTATATGAATTCATGCCCGCTTTGGTTGCGCTAGTAAGACTATATACGCTGGATCGTTGCCTAGCTGTTCTATTCTTCTTTAGAATAGAATAGAAATAGAAGAATAGAACTACCCAACGATCCAGGGTATAGATCGTTGGCTAGTTCTATTCTTCTAGAATAAATCTTTAGAATAATCGAAATTGTTGGCTAGACTTTACGTCCACGTCAATCTGGCCGCCGCGCGCCGCTCGCGCTCGCGTGCAGCGAATGAATAGGTATAAGTAAGGCGTCTTCTGGGTATAAGATCGTTGCCCAAAACTGTGAACTATATATTTTTTAAATTTTACGGAATTTAAGACACATTGCTTTCATTACGTAAAGAGAAAGTGTACCAAAAATTAAAATATTTAAAAATAATAGCTTAAGTTCAAAAAACCCAGTTACAAAAATAAACCATGATATCAGCATACGGTACTCGGTTATTTTCCGGTTCACCCGAAAGGAACTGTCGCGTCCTCGCCTAAATTATAATATTTTTGCTTAATAACTGCGTAACGCATTTTTAATGGGCTCGCGATTCGCTTTCTTGCATTCTAATAATATATTCCTCAGGTCTTTGATGCGAGTAATGCCTCTCACATATTATCTTTATCTTTCGAGAATGACAACTACCTACTACCATTTTCTATTCTTTAGAGTTTAGGGCCTTGCACCGCTAAAATATAATATAGCTATTTAAGCAAAATTTTCCAAAGGCTCTTTTTCTTAACTCTAATAAGCTTAACAAAAAGTGGCAGCATTACAAAAAATTAAATATGACCTAGCAGTTTGGTGCAAGTGACCCTCTGTTTTTCCGCGATAAAAGCTAGCCTATATCAGTCTCCAAGTCCTCACCTATACCCATGCAAAATACCAAGTTCGTATGCGACGTTACCATCAACGCGAGAGGAAATTACATTGGAGAGTCCCAGTCGGCTTGAAAATTGAATATTCCTACATGACTCGATAACCTATCTTGCAGTTACAAACCCCATATCCGTTATGCTATTGAGGTATCTGTACTCTGTAGTTGCTTTACTATCCTTTCTTTCACTTAGGCCTGAAGAACCTCGAACATAACACCACTTAAAATGTAATAAGTAAAGATGACATTACTGTGCAATAGCGAGAGATACCTACATCAAATATCCTTTGATAAGTTAGCGAGTTATATTTTTTATCTCTACTACAATAACTTAACGTATTTTTCTTTGTTTGCAGATTTCACATAAAATGAAGCATCCGTAAAAGAGAACCGTATCCGAAAGCCACAAAAAACAGGTAAATTGTCTTTATTTTAATAATATTCAGGATTTTATGGCCTGACTTTCGGGTTCAACTCCTATATTAGCGGCACGCTATGATGGCCGGTTTGACGTTTGTCCGCTCATGAAGTTTCGTATTAATTGATAACGACTTTGAAGGAAATAATTGTATTACTTTATTGACGATAGTGATGTGCAGAGATTCATAAATTTTATCGAATGTAGTTTTAGGTTTAGGACTCAAAATTTATTTATTAAATTGATTTCTAAAATGTATACAAGTGTAGAAAAATCAGTTTGCACCATTTAAGGGGTGAATGTACTTGTGAATATGAACAATTTTCACTATGTGGACAAACCTCTGAAATCGCAAAAAAATATCAGCTGTTTCATACAAAAGGTAAAATTTTTATTTTTATATGATATATACCACAACTCGGCATTTGGTTTTCTAAATTGAAAATTTTTAAAAATGGAATCTAATACGATCGTCACATAGGATCGCTGGCTAGCACAACTACTACCTCCGGCAAACTCGCGTCAATGCTCAATGCAAAACAAAGCAGTTTCGAATTGACGTTGCTTCGAAAAGTATAAACTGTCAGTGCAATGCGATTGTGATATAGTTTTGACCTGGCTTTGGATTTCAAATATTGATACTGCATTACTGTTGACCCTTGCTCGTTAATTTGGACTCTGTTCAAGCCCTTTGTTGTGGATTTCGTCGATATGACCGAACGTACGCAGAGAACTGTTCTAAATAGTCAGACACGTGAGTTCGTAATACGCCTTCGTAACTATTTCGATCGTGAAGCTCAAAATGGAGGGCCAATTTTACCTATAACGTCAGTGGTTGAACGCGTAGCTGATGCGCTTAATATTGGACAACGAACTGTTAGACGGATAACTAAAAAAAAATATGGCGAGACTGGCATAGAAGAAAATAAACTTCACACACCAAAAAAGAGAAAACGAGCAAAACCAGTCGTAGGCATCGATAGCTTTGATGCCGATGCTATCCGAAGACATGTTTACGGCTACTATTTACAGAAGGAGTATCCAACAAGAAAAAAGTTGGTGCATTCACTGAAGGAAGCTGGATTATTCTTCGGTGGGGAAAGTTCTTTAACGAAGATTTTGAAGACCATTGGATTTCGATACAAAAAATGTAACAAACGCAAAATATTGATGGAAAGATTTGATATAGCGATGGCAAGGTATACTTTTTTACGGCAAGTGAAAGAAATCAAAAATTGGCAAAATGTTGTGTTCTTGGATGAAACATGGCTTAATGCTAACCATACTGTAGGCCGTTCTTGGAACGATGACACAGCAGCATCTACTTCCAAAGTTCCTGTAGGAAAAGGATCGCGACTTATAATTTGTCACGCCGGAACCATCAACGGGTTTGTCGAAGGTTCTCTCGTGGCTTTTGCGTCAAAAACCACTGGAGACTATCATGAAGACATGAATGGAGAAAAGTTTACTGAATGGTTTACCTAAATGTTGTGTAGCCTCCCTGAACCATCTATTATAATTATGGACAACGCCCCATACCACTCGATGCAAATTGACAAGCCACCTGCCCAATCCCAAAAGAAAGCTGATATCGTCGCATGGCTTCGTAAAAATGGCGTAGATGCAAACATGAATATGTTAAAAGCGGAATTAGTACGTCTTTTAAAAGAAAACAAACCAACCAAGATCCGATACGTCATTGACGAAATAGCATTAGAACATGGGCACAGAGTTATACGGTTACCGCCTTACCATTGTGAGTATAATGCGATTGAGTTGGTGTGGGCTCAAATTAAGGGATATGCTGCAAGACACAATACAGAACCCCCATTTACCACAAAAAAAATGCTAAAATTATTAGAAGAAGCTTGTGAACATGTGACTAAAGGAGACTGGGAAAAGGTTGTGAATAGAACTGTTAAATTAATAAGGGAAGATTATGAAAGAGATGTGAAAATAGATAATATTATAGAAAACGAACATATAATTATTAATGTAGGTGATGATAGCAGTGACGACAGTGAAAATAGTAGTATGGACGAATCTGATTAATTATGGCCTTTTGTGGCACCTTTTTTGGTATCTTTTGTATTCATATGTTTCTTGTGTGCATATAAAGTATGTATATTCATTTTCATTCAAATATTCAGTTCGTTCAAATAAATTAAATAAACATATACATTTTTGTTTTATTAAACCTATTTAATCAGGTACAAAAACAAAACTTAATTGTTTTTTGTTCGAGAATAAATTGACATTCCACATCACTATTGTAATGTGTCAAACCGGCCATCATAACGTGCCGCTAGTTTAGCGACAGTTCTAATGTAACGAAATCAAAACTAATTTGATGAGAATTCCTAGAGCGTACACAATCATACACACAGTTTTCAATAGTCTCTCGAAATTCAACTCTTGGTTTAAAACAAACTCGTCGTGGTAACTGTCCAATTTCTAATAGATACGACTTTAACGCCCACGCCACTATTGTTGATTTTTACAAGCTTTTATTTAGTTTCACCTGTCCCGATGTTTGTCATCAAATCTTGCAAATTAAATTTGATCCACTTCCCGGTTACCGATTGAGCTGAAATTTCGCATACATATGTGTAAATCGCGTGACAATGCAATATTATAATGACATGGTGCTGATCTGATGATGGAGCTGGAAGGTGCCCATAGGAACTTCGCAATGAAACGACACAACCTCATCGAGTTTGGGCTCGTTTGAATCGTCTTGACGAGTACTTTGTTTTTAGATGGTTACCAGGGTCTGATTTGATTAAGGTCTGATGATGAAACCTAGTCCTAGATGATATTCAGGGTATTATGATAAAGCCGGAAGGTGGTTTTGGCAACTCTGTAATTAAACGACGTAACCCCATCGAGTTTGGGCTCGTTTGATTCGTCTTGACACTTGTCAGACCCTGGCTGTCATCTAGAACCAGACTAAGTAGTCTGGTTCTAGCTGCTAAGAGCTTGTTTTTCTAAAATAAAATTTTTAACTGTCACTTGTTTTTAAAAGCGCTTGACTGATTTCTATAAAATTTAAATGGGACCGCCTGAAGTACCCTTTCAAAAAAAAAGAATTTTCCAAATCGGTTCAGGCGTCCTCGAGTAATCGGTGAACATACATAAAAAAAAAAGATTCCGACGAATTGAGAACCTCTTTTTTTGAAGTCGGTAAAAAAATTATAAGTTCCGCTCAAAATCTTTCACGATAGCTGATACTTGTGTAAGTTGATTCCAAGGAGTATCCACATTCGTCACCTCGCAAGGCATAGCTGGTGACAATAGACAATAGCCCGATTGTCATTCAGTTCGTTACCGGCGGATATGTACGCGTGTTCCGCGCCTTATACGCCACTATGGATAGGAGTTGGCACATTCCGCGCTATAGGAACCGTTTCCGTTATTTACATTCGACGATTGCAATCTTGTTTGTATAAAGCCGTATACACTAGCGGCACGCTATGATGGCCGGTTTGACACATTACAATAGTGATGTGGAATGTCAATTTATTCTCGAACAAAAAACAATTAAGTTTTGTTTTTGTACCTGATTAAATAGGTTTAATAAAACAAAAATGTATATGTTTATTTAATTTATTTGAACGAACTGAATATTTGAATGAAAATGAATATACATACTTTATATGCACACAAGAAACATATGAATACAAAAGATACCAAAAAAGGTGCCACAAAAGGCCATAATTAATCAGATTCGTCCATACTACTATTTTCACTGTCGTCACTGCTATCATCACCTACATTAATAATTATATGTTCGTTTTCTATAATATTATCTATTTTCACATCTCTTTCATAATCTTCCCTTATTAATTTAACAGTTCTATTCACAACCTTTTCCCAGTCTCCTTTAGTCACATGTTCACAAGCTTCTTCTAATAATTTTAGCATTTTTTTTGTAGTAAATGGGGGTTCTGTATTGTGTCTTGCAGCATATCCCTTAATTTGAGCCCACACCAACTCAATCGCATTATACTCACAATGGTAAGGCGGTAACCGTATAACTCTGTGCCCATGTTCTAATGCTATTTCGTCAATGACGTATCGGATCTTGGTTGGTTTGTTTTCTTTTAAAAGACGTACTAATTCCGCTTTTAACATATTCATGTTTGCATCTACGCCATTTTTACGAAGCCATGCGACGATATCAGCTTTCTTTTGGGATTGGGCAGGTGGCTTGTCAATTTTCATCGAGTGGTATGGGGCGTTGTCCATAATTATAATAGATGGTTCAGGGAGGCTACACAACATTGAGGTAAACCATTCAGTAAACTTTTCTCCATTCATGTCTTCATGATAGTCTCCAGTGGTTTTTGACGCAAAAGCCATGAGAGAACCTTCGACAAACCCGTTGATGGTTCCGGCGTGACAAATTATAAGTCGCGATCCTTTTCCTACAGGAACTTTGGAAGTAGATGCTGCTGTGTCATCGTTCCAAGAACGGCCTACAGTATGGTTAGCATTAAGCCATGTTTCATCCAAGAACACAACATTTTGCCAATTTTTGATTTCTTTCACTTGCCGTAAAAAAGTATACCTTGCCATCGCTATATCAAATCTTTCCATCAATATTTTGCGTTTGTTACATTTTTTGTATCGAAATCCAATGGTCTTCAAAATCTTCGTTAAAGAACTTTCCCCACCGAAGAATAATCCAGCTTCCTTCAGTGAATGCACCAACTTTTTTCTTGTTGGATACTCCTTCTGTAAATAGTAGCCGTAAACATGTCTTCGGATAGCATCGGCATCAAAGCTATCGATGCCTACGACTGGTTTTGCTCGTTTTCTCTTTTTTGGTGTGTGAAGTTTATTTTCTTCTGTGCCAGTCTCGCCATATTTTTTTTTAGTTATCCGTCTAACAGTTCGTTGTCCAATATTAAGCGCATCAGCTACGCGTTCAACCACTGACGTTATAGGTAAAATTGGCCCTCCATTTTGAGCTTCACGATCGAAATAGTTACGAAGGCGTATTACGAACTCACGTGTCTGACTATTTAGAACAGTTCTCTGCGTACGTTCGGTCATATCGACGAAATCCACAACAAAGGGCTTGAACAGAGTCCAAATTAACGAGCAAGGGTCAACAGTAATGCAGTATCAATATTTGAAATCCAAAGCCAGGTCAAAACTATATCACAATCGCATTGCACTGACAGTTTATACTTTTCGAAGCAACGTCAATTCGAAACTGCTTTGTTTTGCATTGAGCATTGACGCGAGTTTGCCGGAGGTAGTAGTTGTGCTAGCCAGCGATCCTATGTGACGATCGTATTAGATTCCATTTTTAAAAAT
Source organism: Oeneis ivallda (assembly GCA_029955525.1). Taxonomy (NCBI): domain Eukaryota; kingdom Metazoa; phylum Arthropoda; class Insecta; order Lepidoptera; family Nymphalidae; genus Oeneis; species Oeneis ivallda. The sequence continues at coordinate 6,523,056 of JARPMR010000024.1, read as the reverse complement.
TTTCAATTTAGAAAACCAAATGCCGAGTTGTGGTATATATCATATAAAAATAAAAATTTTACCTTTTGTATGAAACAGCTGATATTTTTTTGCGATTTCAGAGGTTTGTCCACATAGTGAAAATTGTTCATATTCACAAGTACATTCACCCCTTAAATGGTGCAAACTGATTTTTCTACACTTGTATACATTTTAGAAATCAATTTAATAAATAAATTTTGAGTCCTAAACCTAAAACTACATTCGATAAAATTTATGAATCTCTGCACATCACTATCGTCAATAAAGTAATACAATTATTTCCTTCAAAGTCGTTATCAATTAATACGGAACTTCATGAGCGGACAAACGTCAAACCGGCCATCATAGCGTGCCGCTAGTGTAGTATCTACGAGTATCAACCTCAGGCTAAAAGCCTTGATTTGAAGCATATGGATGGAGGCTATTCGAATAAATTTGTCTGCTCGTTTGATAAGCGCTCGAATTGATTCGCAGCTACCTCTAGAGGTGTTCTAAAAAAACAGCAGTCTCTTTTTTCATTGTCCTCAATGCAGAAAACATTCAAATTACTTAAAAGACACACGGACCACCGATTTGGAAAGTAAGTTCCTTATCGCGCGGTGCGGAAGGGGGCTAGACGGAAAAAATTAAGGAACCGACACTGGACAATATTTTTGAAACCGACACTTTTTTGTTGAATGTGAATTTTGCATTGTGTTCGGTATTTTCGCGATACAACATTGGGTCTCCGTAGCCTAGTACTGAAAATGGAAAATTCGGTCTGTCGAGCTGGGATTCGAAACATCGACTTTGTACTGTTAGGCGACTGCCGGAGCCACTAGACTCAATGTTGTACCTACCGCGAAAATACCTAACACAATGTAATCGAAAGGAACTACGTTCCATCCGGGTGTCCCTTGACACCTCTCAAGTTTTTTTGTATCAAATTAAACTTTTAATATTGGCGCTGTTGTGTGTTTGGGGTATAAAATTCCTCCAAACAGTGTCATCCCCCGATATGGGTAGTCGGAGACCTATGTTACTTGTATTTGTCTACGCCTTATACATAAATATAAACTACACTATAAATCTATACCACCCACCCAACGATTGTTTTTATTAATCACAGATTTTGCAATTTTTTCACACGATTAATCCCATGTCATTCATCATCATCATCATTATCAACCCATCATCGGCTTACTACTGAGCGAGGTCTCCTCTCAGAGAAGTTCGATCCCGAGACCTCTGACTTTTCGAAGTTAAGTGCGTTTTAAGCAATTAAATATCACATGCTTTAACGGTGAAGGGAAACATCGTGAGGAAACCTGCACACCTGAGAGTTCTCCATAATGTTCTCAAAGGTGTGTGAAATCCGCCAATTCGCATTGGGCCAGCGTGGTGGACTATGGCCTATAACCCTTCTCTGAGAATCCCATGTACAAAGGTTTAATTTCTGAACTCTTCTTTATCTCCTTTATCATCATTATTTAACACCTCCTTTATCATTTATATAATTATGGAAGTTCACTAAACCTGTAAATACTAGGCGGGGTATAAGAGACCACAAACATACGAGTACTAAGTACCCGTGTCCTAGTTACAGTGCAAACGCGTCGCTGGTCCTTGGTTTGAAATTCAAATTATCGCTCGTAAGCCTCCGAGGGCTCCGAGCGAACGTCCTGATTTTAAATTTTTGCCGAGATAGGTTTTTTGTACTGAGACAAGGAAATCAGATTACAAGTATTTTCTGCGGAATTTGAATTCTCATGAAATCAATGCGTAAGTGTAATGCGGGTTGCCAACCAAGAGCTAAGCTAAGTTAGTTTAGCTTAAGGTTGATTATACGGGTCTGCCTGCGAAATTCAAATTTAATTTGGTTTTTCGCACTACAAAGTAGGCTTATGGCATTCTAATTGCGACGATGGCAGTATCATGTTCACAGGTTTATATAAAAATCTTTAGTTGAAAGTGTCTAGTTTAAGAAATTAGTCAGAATATTGACTAATTTGTGAATAACTCACGTGCAACTCGATATTCTGACTAATTTCTTAAACTGGACACTTTCAAGTTAAGATTTTTATATACCTGTGAAGATGATACTGCCATCGTCGCGATTAGAATGCCATAAGCCTTCTTTGTCGTTTTAGTTTACAAATTGCGAAAAACCAAATTAAATTTGAATTTCGGGGGCAGACCCGTAAAATCAACCTTAAATCGGAATTCCTAAAACATGTACTTAAATTGTAACAAATTAGTGATATGTATATTAGATTGTAAACAGACGTCTATTCTATAAATAAATCATTTCATTTCATACATTACGATGGAACATTCGTTTACTAAATACAAACATACATACATAGACCTACCAAGCCAAATGGCTTTGCTTTTAGTGGGTTAAAATCTTAGAGCCAAGATAAAAATAATAGATAACGTCGAAATATTATGCTAACTCGTACTAACCCTACTCAAATTGGATCGGATAATGCAGAAACTCTTTATGAATACGCGTACATAGTTATTCAAATTAAAGTTGCATTTTAATTAAAGCCACTATTGCAAACAAAAATTTACTTAAGGACACTTCTTTTTCACGGGAGTTCACTAACCCTAAAATTACTGAGCGCGGGTATAAAGGACTGGTAACATCTCGCATCCCCCGGCTTGCCCTAGTTTATTTCACTTGTACAGGAGTCGGCGGTCGCTGCGCCTCGTTTGAATTTCAAATTCTAGCTCTTAAACCTGAGGGCGAACGTCCTGATTAAAATTTTTTCCCTAGAAATAATTTTTAGCAAAACGTAAACTACTACTTCTTTATTAATCGATAGACGTAAATTCTCTTGCACGGACTTCCACAAGTCTCAGTCTTGCGCCGCCTGTATGCAGCGGCTCGCTGCGACTCGTCTTATATCGTCGGTCCACCTAGAGGGGGGGTCTGCCAATACTGTCCGGTGCGGGGTCGCCGCTCCAGCAACTTTGGACCCCAACAACAATCAGTTCTTTGAAATTTGGTCTATATGACGCCTAGTCAAACCTATAAGAATTTAACCGTTTCAAATAATCTTTTGCATTACAATAATATGTATAATCATGTTCCGTACATTTGAATGTAAATTATAATTTATGCATAACAAGATTTTGAATTAATTTAACATGATCTTGATCATAATCATTATCTTCATGCATATAATATTATACCATCCATACAAATATTATTAATGCAAATCTGTGTTTGTTTCTTGGTTTGTCCTTAAATCACATTGCAACGGAGTAGCGGAACACCGCGATTTGCATATAACATAATTGAGAACCTGGAGAGTTTCATAGACTAAACTAGCGGCACGCTATGATGGCCGGTTTGACACATTACAATAGTGATGTGGAATGTCAATTTATTCTCGAACAAAAAACAATTAAGTTTTGTTTTTGTACCTGATTAAATAGGTTTAATAAAACAAAAATGTATATGTTTATTTAATTTATTTGAACGAACTGAATATTTGAATGAAAATGAATATACATACTTTATATGCACACAAGAAACATATGAATACAAAAGATACCAAAAAAGGTGCCACAAAAGGCCATAATTAATCAGATTCGTCCATACTACTATTTTCACTGTCGTCACTGCTATCATCACCTACATTAATAATTATATGTTCGTTTTCTATAATATTATCTATTTTCACATCTCTTTCATAATCTTCCCTTATTAATTTAACAGTTCTATTCACAACCTTTTCCCAGTCTCCTTTAGTCACATGTTCACAAGCTTCTTCTAATAATTTTAGCATTTTTTTTGTGGTAAATGGGGGTTCTGTATTGTGTCTTGCAGCATATCCCTTAATTTGAGCCCACACCAACTCAATCGCATTATACTCACAATGGTAAGGCGGTAACCGTATAACTCTGTGCCCATGTTCTAATGCTATTTCGTCAATGACGTATCGGATCTTGGTTGGTTTGTTTTCTTTTAAAAGACGTACTAATTCCGCTTTTAACATATTCATGTTTGCATCTACGCCATTTTTACGAAGCCATGCGACGATATCAGCTTTCTTTTGGGATTGGGCAGGTGGCTTGTCAATTTGCATCGACTGGTATGGGGCGTTGTCCATAATTATAATAGATGGTTCAGGGAGGCTACACAACATTTAGGTAAACCATTCAGTAAACTTTTCTCCATTCATGTCTTCATGATAGTCTCCAGTGGTTTTTGACGCAAAAGCCATGAGAGAACCTTCGACAAACCCGTTGATGGTTCCGGCGTGACAAATTATAAGTCGCGATCCTTTTCCTACAGGAACTTTGGAAGTAGATGCTGCTGTGTCATCGTTCCAAGAACGGCCTACAGTATGGTTAGCATTAAGCCATGTTTCATCCAAGAACACAACATTTTGCCAATTTTTGATTTCTTTCACTTGCCGTAAAAAAGTATACCTTGCCATCGCTATATCAAATCTTTCCATCAATATTTTGCGTTTGTTACATTTTTTGTATCGAAATCCAATGGTCTTCAAAATCTTCGTTAAAGAACTTTCCCCACCGAAGAATAATCCAGCTTCCTTCAGTGAATGCACCAACTTTTTTCTTGTTGGATACTCCTTCTGTAAATAGTAGCCGTAAACATGTCTTCGGATAGCATCAGCATCAAAGCTATCGATGCCTACGACTGGTTTTGCTCGTTTTCTCTTTTTTGGTGTGTGAAGTTTATTTTCTTCTGTGCCAGTCTCGCCATATTTTTTTTTAGTTATCCGTCTAACAGTTCGTTGTCCAATATTAAGCGCATCAGCTACGCGTTCAACCACTGACGTTATAGGTAAAATTGGCCCTCCATTTTGAGCTTCACGATCGAAATAGTTACGAAGGCGTATTACGAACTCACGTGTCTGACTATTTAGAACAGTTCTCTGCGTACGTTCGGTCATATCGACGAAATCCACAACAAAGGGCTTGAACAGAGTCCAAATTAACGAGCAAGGGTCAACAGTAATGCAGTATCAATATTTGAAATCCAAAGCCAGGTCAAAACTATATCACAATCGCATTGCACTGACAGTTTATACTTTTCGAAGCAACGTCAATTCGAAACTGCTTTGTTTTGCATTGAGCATTGACGCGAGTTTGCCGGAGGTAGTAGTTGTGCTAGCCAGCGATCCTATGTGACGATCGTATTAGATTCCATTTTTAAAAATTTTCAATTTAGAAAACCAAATGCCGAGTTGTGGTATATATCATATAAAAATAAAAATTTTACCTTTTGTATGAAACAGCTGATATTTTTTTGCGATTTCAGAGGTTTGTCCACATAGTGAAAATTGTTCATATTCACAAGTACATTCACCCCTTAAATGGTGCAAACTGATTTTTCTACACTTGTATACATTTTAGAAATCAATTTAATAAATAAATTTTGAGTCCTAAACCTAAAACTACATTCGATAAAATTTATGAATCTCTGCACATCACTATCGTCAATAAAGTAATACAATTATTTCCTTCAAAGTCGTTATCAATTAATACGGAACTTCATGAGCGGACAAACGTCAAACCGGCCATCATAGCGTGCCGCTAGTGTACATGCAGACGAAATCGTGGGCAAAAGCCAGTATCTTATAAATTAACCCTCAAATCACAACACCGGAACGTCCAAGTAACGGTCTAACCTGTTGCTAATTTTGATTGTTGCTAATTTTGATTATGTTATTTTTAAAGTTATACTATAACGGTACCTTCTGCTAAAATTATCATGCAAAATTTGATAAAAGCTATTACATTTTTCGGTAGCAACATAATTGACGTTATGATTGGCTTTGTAAGACGTTCATTCATTCATCTTAACCCTCCGCTGGCCAACTCCTCGGCACCGGTCTACTCATGAGGAGGGGTTACGGTTAGGCCATAGTCCACCACAATGGCCTTGTGCGGATTGGCCGACTTTGAGCTGCTATAATGTTGGAGCCTAGTCACCCAGTGCAGCGTTATTGCCTATGGCCTAAACCATAGAGGAGACATGCCCAGTAGCGGGCAGCCGATGTGTTTAATGAATGAATATGAACGTTGTTCTGTTTGGAACTTTAAAATCCATATTAAAGTGGTCGGATATTCGTAGGCATATTGTGTGTAATTACATTACGACCTATTAATATTATAATTGGGTATTTGACTGATATTTTTTTATTTATTTAAAATATTAAATAACGTTTTTAAATATTATAACACAATGCCATTTTTCTTTTTTAAATATCTTTTCTAGTCTCAGAATTATAAGCTGTTTTACTGTGACTGTATCTGTCTCTTTCTAAAACGAAATTGTCTATGGAACGTGTATGGAGCTGCTGAATTGTGACATCAACAGTAGCGCTCTCTCTGTCTATCAGGAAACTTTAAAGCTCTGTAACTTATTTGTTTTTGGACCTTTTTATTTTCTGTTTTTACAAATGTTATTCTTACATGTTACATTTTCAATTATAAATTGATCTTATAATCAGCAGCTTATAAATTATCTTCTATGTTTATAAATATCTTTAGATAGATATTTACTAGCTTTTGTACCCTTCGTCCACGTGGAGTAAAGTATAAAAATCCTGCGGGAACCCGTTTGTTTTTCCGGGATAAAAATTAGCCTACGTTACTCTCCAGGTCCAAATTCCAATAAAATCATAGAGCTTTTACGGGATTCGCGCGGACAAATTCTCGAGCATCATAATAATTTGTCCTTGTTCAAAATGAACGTGGAAAAGATACCAACTTTATTTGCGATCCAAAACAAACCGTGGTGTAACGAAAAAACAATTTTGTATTACCAAGTTATTTCTGTTGTTGCCTTGTTTTCGCCATCTATGATTTTGGGCAGTAAATATCCGTAAAGTTTGAAATTTTTTCCAAGTCAATTTCGATCAAGGTAAAGTTTAAATAATATACGATGCAATGTAAAGCAGGACGAGCCGTATACTTATTATATAGCTTTTGAAATGCTTTCAGCTTATTATCAGCAGTGGCGGCATATAGAAAGCTTGCGCGGGGTTAAGATCCACTTCAGCGGTAATAGCTCCTTTGTAGATGAAATAGTGAAGCTGTACGAAGACACAATCAGGATATCTAAGCTCTTAGCAATACGCAGAGCCTTGCTATCATTCGCACTTCGAATATTACTGTTTCATGAAAGTATGACATTTACATTGCATAGAAAGACGGGTAACGAATGGGAAAAACAACGCTGAATTTGCCATGCTTCGATTATTGTTATTCTTTAAAGGATCCTGCAGATTCATCCGTTTTTGCGGTACCTATCACTTGTAGACTAGTGGTTCGCCCCGAACTGAGACCTCGCGGTAACGGTATCCCATGATTATTCATTCAATCGATACATGATAACCAAAACTGACATTATTATTATGCCCGTTTTCACCAAACATACCTAAATCATCCCCTAAGTAGGAGTCTCTTAACGTAGGTAGCTCCTAAATACAATCCTAAGTCCCAACATCCGTCCCAATATCCTTTTAGGTGTCCCGTACAGGATCGTGATAAATAAGTTGACAGAAAACATCAATCACCTAACTTATAGGTAGCCCGTAAAGGTTAGGGAACGTTAGTGAAAACATTGAATTATTTATCAAACATTGAATTTAACTCGTAGTTCCATGGGAATAGTTACTGACTGCGCCATCTATTAGCATTATTGTGAAGCTATGTTGATGCTATATGAATTACTGACGCCCATTAAAAATTAAATAATCTCGTTTCTTTATAATATTCATATAATTTTAGTATTTGTTGTTCAAGTACAGGATATAAGTGACCTAAAAACATAAAATCAGTTTGAAAATCCATAGCGGATTTTTCTAGAGAGCGTCTTCAAGCGAGCGTATAAAATCGCCACTTTGAAAGCCCCCCATTTCGTCAATTTTAAGGGAAAAATTAAAAAAAAATTATTTTTGTACTCAGTTCAAAATTATCTTTAAAATGATACGTAACAATTTTATGTAACGCGATATTTTTTTTTTTACTTCGCATTCGCTTCTATGAGAGCCCCCCTGAAATAAAGATTTTTATAACTTTTTAAGCCATTTTCGGCTGGAGGCCATCGGTTTACATATTATATCTAAATTTGAAGTAATTACGTTCAGTAATTCAAAAGTTATAAGGCTCTGACAGACGGACGGACGGACGGACGGACGGACGGACAAGTGCAAATCGCCCTAGTTAACTCAAAGACCTTCGCTTCGCTCGGTCGATTAATAAGATTTATCCGTTGCCGTCATTAGACTCTATCACTGTAACAACGACGCGACTTGGAAATTCGGAATCCAATGGCATCATGCATCCATTACCGCTAAGGGCCTCATGAAGGCTTATTTCTGCCAAAGAAGTAGTTTAATGTCTTTGATGCCAAATCAAAATAACCTGCAGCTGTGCGACTCTCTAAAAATGATTACTTCAGTGTGACAATTGCCTCTGATTGGCCGATACTCACTCACTATTGGCTAAAATATATTGTTGCAGAGAGAACACCATAAGTTCAGCCAATCATCACAATTTAGACTAGCGATGATTGATGTTAATAATATACTTTGAAGTGCCATTAAAGAAAATTGGTATCTCGAAAAGCATCATTAAAAATATCATTGAGTAATTAAAAAAATCTTAATTAACTTGGATGAAGTCGCGGCCACTATTTAAATATGACAAACTTGATGCAAAAAATAATTATGATTGTAAGCGGTGACTCATCAAAGAGGGTTGATTTCCCCAGAAATCCTTTGCAAATGTTACATAATGTTATTACATTGATGAAATACCTCCGAACAAGCCACCGTATCCTTTAACGAACAATGTATGCAATATTATCGCAGCCGTGACAGACGCTTTTCCCACGAGACATAAAGAGCGGTCTACAAGCATGTTCTCAGGAAAGCCTTTGCGTATCCCAGACGATCTACTGATATGATTCCACTTGATGTCACATTGCTACGATGAAAATTCTTGAAACCTATTAGCATATCTGTTGAAACTTGTGCTTATAGAGTTGAATTCAACCGTTTCCCGTTTCAAACGAAAGACGCCTACTGCTGGACGTAGGTTTCTTGCAAGGATTCAACATCGACTGTACAACAGTTTCCAGCGACTCACTCGAGATCGTTCGTCACCCTAGAGGAGGATCTATCCACGCAGCATTGCCTGGTGCCTAATGAGGTTTTTTAAATTTAAATTAAAGAACGTTCTTTGAATGAAGGTTCATTATCAATCGATAGACGTCCACTACTGAGCTGGGTCTCTTGCATAGACTCCCACATCGCTTGATCTTGCGCCGCCTATATCCAACGGCTCCCTGTGACCCATTTGATGTCGAAAGTCCTTCGAATGACATCTGAATGAATTGGGACACCAACGATCTTCAGTTCTATGCCTCATATTTATAATGTTCGGGGTCGCTCAACTTGCAATGGAGAGAGCTATCCTTAGAGTATCTCATCTATCAATCTTCTTGAAAACGCGACCCCTTTACAAGTTTAAAAATTCTGGCGACCCCCCAGGGTCTTACCTTAAAAACCTATATTAAACTTAAAATCAAGACAAGATCTGTGTAAACAAGTAGGTCTTGCCTTTTGAGGTGCGTTTTGGATAATATTTAATCTCCCCGCGAATAAGAAAGAAAATCTTATAGATTTAGCAAGTGACGGCATGCTCAAAATGGAGTTTCATTTCCAAGATATTGATGTCTTCACTCTTCTGGATGAAAAGAAAATGGGAGTATCCAGAGCTAGCAAGCCACGCTTTAAAATTGTTAGTGCCATGCGCCACTTCTTTTATATGCGAATTAATATGTTCTACAATGGTGAACATTAAAACAACATATAAAAAATGAAATAGGCTCCAATTAGAGAGTGACTTGATCATTAATGTCTCTAAAATAGAACCACGTTTCAATAAATTGTTAAAAATAAACAAACACGGCCTTCTCATTGAAGTTGTAGTTTTTTTATTGTAGGGTAGAACCAACAAACACTTTTTTTTAATTTCGACCCCCCGAGCAAGGCTTGGCGACCCCCCTGGGACGAGACCCACAGATTGAAAACCCTGCTCTAAGAGTTCAAATCAGGAATGAGGAGACCGTAGGAGAACGAGAGTTACCGACAAAGTTCATCGAGTCGCGAAGCTGAAGTGTTAATTGATCCCATATAGTTCGAAGAAATAAAAGAATAACATTGTACAAATTCTAGTCGTGTAGTGGAACAGTAAACGTTAGTTAATTTTATTATGCTTATGAATAGTAGCAACTAGCACTATGTAATTATTTCTTGTTAACACAGTAGCCTGCCACGCTAATTCACGTATTTGCTTACTAAGTAGGTGTTGCAACTTTGATATCAGACTCCACAAGTTGGTATCGCGTTCGCGGCATCCGCTTAAATGTTAATGCCTGCAGTGATAAATACTAAACCTCTGGGAACTCGGTGTCTTTGAGTGATATTCAACACCGTCTTATTAAGCGCGTGCTCGCGCTCCTCATACAAAATATGTATTAGGGTGGCCATACACGATCAATTCTGGGTACGGAATTCTAAAAATCATGTCGATCAGTTGCTCCGTTGCTCGTTAAAACGAAGATACTCTCTCATTTGTATATTATTAGGATTACAACTTACGGCAGATATTTACCTATTACGAACATAGTTTAATTATATCAACGATCGTTTTTCCTGAGACTCAGAAGCACTCTGCTGATTAGTTTGCTCAGTAGTACTTAATAAATTAACCCAAATTAATTTTTATTCTACGGAATTGTGTCACGCTCACGACTCACACATTGAAGGGTTAGCAAGGCGTAGCAAAGTGGAGTGGGTCAGAAAAAATAAATGGAACGTAGTTTGGGTTGGTTTGTTTGAAGTGGTATTACGATGGAAATGTCCACTTAAAATGTACCTACGCGTTTTTATGAATGGATAAAAAATAAGTGGAAACTCGCAAGGAAATAATATTAAGAATTTTATTATCCATGTAGGTATTTATTTTATGTTATATGTTCGGTAAGTATGTACCTACTTACTAGCTACATGCCAGTCAACCATTTATTTCGACCTAATGTATACTTTGTGCATGAATATTTGTTGAAATTTCAGATAAAAAAAATTGCGTCAAAGCTTCGATAGAAAGTGGCCTAGACCACTCCTTGTGTAAACTTCTACCTGTGAGAGTTCTTTCAAAATAGGTTCAGCTGTTCCAAAGATTTCTTAGTCGTTAAGATATAATATTACAAATCTGTTACCAAATTATTGTTCCCGGATTGATACACAGGAAACCAGGAAACGCTTTAATACTTCGACACGCTTTTGACGATGCTTGACTTTGCATCTTTTTCATTTCACACAAAAAAAAATCTCAACACCGTGGTTACATTTACAAATTAAAGTCATCAGAATACAATAGGGCTTATTAAGGAACACTTGAGTGAATCAAAATGTAAGGACTCTAATTTGTAAAGCTCTCGCTTTGTTATACAAACAGAATTAGAAATGAATGCAAAAATATCAAGGGAGTTTTTGAATGAATCATAAAACAAGATTTACTGTTTACTGGATTAATTTCTCTATTTTCTTCTTCATTTTGAAAGACCTATTCAATGAAATGCTACTCAATAATATGGATGATGGTATGCGATTCTTTTTTCGTCTCTACTCTCCTCTAGTTGATAAGAAAACTGCCATCAATTAAGCCAATCCAAGGTGATTGCGACGTCAACATGATGCAATCTCCTTTCGACTCCCTGCAATGCAAAAGTCTCTTCGACGTTGTGCCCACTTAATAATTATTCAAGGGGTGGACTAACAAATTCCTGAAAAGCTGGCAACGCATTAGTGGTGTATCTCCTAGAGCTACAAAATTAAATGTTCATGGACGGTGGTAATCACTTAACATCTGGTGACATCATACAAAGAAAGCGGTCGCTCGCCCACTGCGCCAAATAGAGCTACTTGAGAACCTCTAAAGTGTTGAACGCTTACTGAACGACGATGTTAGGTTTTTTTTCGTTACGGAATTTCTTGATTCGGTTGCCGCGCTTAAACTGTTTGTCCTAGTTCAAAGCCCGCGATAAAAGCTATGCAATACCTTAAAAAAAAACATTTTTAGACAATCCCATACCCCCATAGCTGAAAGTGACACACTGTAATTTGACGGATTTTTCTCAACTTCAATCTATGAGTATTTACTTAATCTAAGATTAAATACTCATAGATCGGAAGTTCAGCGTGGTCATTATGGGCAAAACCTTAATGGATAATCGCAGAAAACCATGGCCCCTAGTTCCCGGCGGCCTCGCTATTCCTAACCCTGGCAGCGGTCACGGTAATGGCGGGGCAGGGGGTGCTAAGAATCTCCGGACGAGATTCCGCTGCCAACCCCGACGACTGGACCTGGTGACGTATAACGCACGCACTTTGAGGACCGACGAGAAGATCATCGAGCTGGAAGAAGCAGTGAGCAAGTTGCGCTGGAATATTATAGGATTGTCGAAGTCCGAAGAGAGGGGGAGGACTCGATAATCCTCAATTCCGGCAACTTGTTTTACTACCGGGAGGGCGATCAACAGTCCCAGGGTGGTGTCGGGTTCATCGTCCACAAGTCCCTCGTCAACAACATTGTACAAGTCAAGAGTGTGTCGAGTAGGGTAGCGTACCTCATACTCAGAATCACCAAAAGGTATTCGCTGAAGGTTATACAGGTCTACGCACCGACATCGACACATTCTGACGAGGAGGTAGAGGCGCTGTATGAGGATATATCAAAAGCCACACACGCCTCTGCCACTCATTACAGTGTTGTGATGGGGGATTTCAATGCAAGGCTGGGCGAACGAAGCGGTGCAGAGACGAGAGTGGGGCATTTTGGGTATGGGCGAAGGAACCAAAGGGGCCAAATGTTGGCCGACTTCATGGAGAAGGAGGGCCTCTTTATGATGAACTCCTTCTTCAGGAAGCGGCCACACAGAAAATGGACATGGTTGAGTCCCGATAGTTCCACGAGAAATGAGATCGACTTCATTATGTCGACCAAGCGGCATATATTCAATGATGTCTCTGTGATCAATAGGGTGAAAACCGGTAGCGATCACCGGATGGTAAGAGGCACGTTGAATATTAATGTAAAGCTGGAAAGGGCCAGACTGGTGAAGTCCACTCTCCGACCTTCTCGTGCTCATATCCAAAATCCCGAAAACTTCCAACTCGAATTGCAGAACCGATTCGAGTGCCTAGCAGGCTGCGTTTCTGTGGACGATCTAAACAACAGGTTCGTGGAAACTGTCCATACTGTGGGGTCTAAATTCTTTAAGACCCATCGCAGGAAAAGAACCGAAAAGTTCTCTGACCATACTCTCAAGCTAATGAAGGAGAGACAAGAGATGAGGCTGCAGTCATCGGCAGACGCGGCTGCCTACCGGCGTATTAATAGGCAGATCTCTAAGGCACAAACTCGCGACCTCCGTGTCTTTAATACCAAGTGTATTAAAGATACCATTGAGCGGAACAAAGGCTCAAAAGTGTTCGCGAGAGATCTGTCTATCGGACAGAGCCAGCTGACGCGGCTGAAAACTGATGACGGCCGTCTCGTCTCTTCTCGACCTGAGGTATTGGGAGAGGTTGAGAAGTTCTATGGACAGTTATATACCACGACACAAAAACCTGTTGAAGATTTGGCGAAAGATCCCAGAGCCAAACTGACCCGACACTATACCGAAGATATCCCGGACGTCAGCCTATACGAGATTAGAATGGCTCTCAAACAGCTCAAGGACAACAAGGCGCCAGGTGATGACGGAATCACTGCGGAACTCCTGAAAGCGGGTGGAAAACCGGTACTTAAGATCTTTCAGCGATTGTTCAATTCCGTCATCCACGAGGGCACAACGCCGGAAGCATGGCACAGGAGCGTGGTGGTTCTGTTCTTCAAAAAGGGTGATAATACCTTGTTGAAGAATTATAGACCCATCTCGTTGTTGAGTTGATAAGTTGTTCTCGAGAGTCATTACGAATCGTCTCGCTCGTAGGTTCGACGACTTCCAGCCTCCCGAACAAGCCGGATTCCGAAAAGGCTTTGGTACCATAGATCACATTCATACGCTGCGGCAGGTTATACAAAAGACGGAAGAGTATAACCGGCCACTTTGCTTAGCGTTTGTGGACTATGAGAAAGCCTTCGATTCGGTGGAAACTTGGGCTGTATTGAGGTCGCTGCAGAGATGCCGGATTGACTACCGGTATATCCAAGTGTTGAAGTGCTTGTATGAAAACGCCACAATGTCAGTACGTATACAGGACCAGACTACGAGGCCAATCCACTTGCAGCGTGGAGTGCGACAAGGAGACGTTATCTCCCCGAAGCTCTTTACCGCTGCGTTGGAGGACGTCTTTAAGCTTCGGGATTGGAACGGGCTTGGCATCAACATAAACGGCGAGTACATCACTCACCTGCGATTTGCCGATGACATAGTAGTCATGGCAGAGACTCTGAGAGACCTCAATACAATGCTCAACGATCTCAGCAGGGTTTCTCAACAGGTGGGCCTGAAAATGAACATGAGCAAGACGAAAATCATGTCCAATGCTCATGCACCGCTCCACCCAGTAATTGTTGAGAACTCTGCACTCGAAATTGTCGACGAGTATATTTACCTGGGACACACAGTCCAGCTAGGTAGGTCCAATTTCGAGAAAGAGATCAACCGCCGAATCCAACTCGGCTGGGCAGCGTTCGGGAAGCTCCGAGATGTCTTCTCGTCCAAAATTCCTCAGTGCTTGAAGACTAAAGTCTTCGAACAGTGCGTGTTGCCAGTGATGACTTACGGATCCGAGACATGGTCGCTAACTAAGGGCCTCATAAGTAGGCTCAGGACCGCTCAGCGGGCGATGGAGAGAGCTATGCTCGGAGTGTCCCTGCGGGATCGAATCAGAAATGAGGAGATCCGTAGGAGAACCAGAGTCACCGACATAGCTAAGCGAGTCGCGATACTGAAGTGGAAATGGGCGGGGCACATAGTTCGAAGAGCTGATGGTCGTTGGGGTCCCAAGGTGCTGGAGTGGCGACCCCGCACCGGGAAGCGCAGTGTTGGCAGACCCCCCACCAGGTGGACCGACGACATCAAACGAGTCGCAGGGAGCCGCTGGATTCAGGCGGCGCAAGACCGAGGCCTGTGGAAGTCCATGCAAGAGACCTTTGTCCAGCAGTGGACGTCTATCGGTTGATAAAGAAGAAGAAGAAGAAGATCGGAAGTTTCTAACAAAGTTCCGCTCCAAACATAGGCTCAAAACAAGCAATGAATGTGTGAGTGCCATGTAAATGATGCAATTATTTTCTGTACTGGTCCTGTTAATTACGTTTTTGATGGTTATTGTGATGAATTATGACACCCTTTCACAGCACAGTACGTTATTTTTTAATAATTTTCTGCGATCTCGTCGTACTAACGAAACGATACTGCGTAATCGGCCTTTAACGGCTTACTAAAAATGGCTTATCACCGAGTCGACCATTCGCGTTTCTAGGAGTATTTATTCTAAGAGTATCTAAAGGATAGTTCAACAAATCTAAATCTAAATATCACGCGCGCCGCGCCGCGCCGCGACATTAATATTGTTTCCGTCAACGTTCTACTGATTTATGAAATCCTTTACCATACGTGAATATTTTGTACGCTGCTATTTCTTGAGATGTGGATGGATGCATTTTTCTTAGCTTTCCGCTCGTATATTGATGTTACCATAATATTATTTTAAAATAAAGATCGTTTTTAACCGACTTTCAAAAAGAAGTAGGTTCTCAATTCGCCGGTTTACCTATGTTTTAACCGATTCGCGATGCTCGCTCGTCTTCAAGAAACTCATTTCTTGCGTCATCAGATTCACACCAACTTTATTACTCAAGGCGAGCAAACAAAAGTGTACAAACTAAAATTATTTTTATACTTTGTAGTGGCGTTTGAAGTCGGTTTTCTGAAAAGAATTTTTATATGATGTCTTGTTTGAAAAGAACGTGGAATTATACCAACTTTATTTGTGGAAATAAACACTCCATTCATAGATTGTGAAAATAACGCAATAACAGAAATAACTATATCGGTAATGCACTAATGCCTTATTTAGGCTTCGACTTGCGTCACTCAGTCTTGCGGCGCCTGTATCCAGTAGCTCCCTGCGACTCCGTCTGTTGTTTTTGGTCATTGGCAACGCTTTCTCGATAAAAACAGTCGCGAGAAAGCGTCGTCATGGCTGATTAAACATGAGGAACACAACCTAAAAGAGCAGCGTGCAAAATTGAAATTTTTTCCCTTTTTATCGACGCCAAATCGATGGAAATCGAGTATGAAGCAATCATCTCAATCGAGGCGCGTCGTTTATTCCGCTTTGGTAAAAAATGGCGTGGTGCAATTTCCCGCCACTTCGGTGGACGTTGCGTGAAATGAGCATTATTTCCAGATGCCCGGACCATGTTCTGATTACCTGGTAGCTATATAGGTCATGTGTTACATGCAGTATGTGGCAATAAATATTGCACATATAGATGTTGCTCGCGAATCCATGTGTGCGTATTTACCTAGGTTTTTTAAAAACATTTTATTAGTTTATGTTCATTTGAGGAACGCAAGGAAAAGGCAAGGAACCACATTACAGGAATTTGCACCGAATTCCGTCAAGATCGGTTCAAAGTTATTTGCATGTTCCAGTGGAAAGCGATTTGCAGATTGCAGGCGACTCTCAAATCTCTTCTCGGGTTGACTTCTTTTCACTTAAAGACTTTTCTGTTGTCTCAAAGTAGATATACATACACGATGCTTTTTATAAATCAAGATAATAAAATATTCAAGCTAATGGCGGACAACTATGTAACTAAGTTTATATCACACGCATCGATAAAGGATGTAGAAAAAAAGCTGAACCAATTAGTTTTTTGGCCATCAATATTAATTTCCTGGTAATGCACGCGGTGGTTGCGCGTGCGCTCGTAAATCTTCTGGTATAAGCGTCGTGGTACACGCTCCGGTCGTTTAGAAGTAGAAAACGGCTAGCACCGGTACCGGTATTTAAATAGTGAAAATTGTTCCTAAAAAGTACCTAACAGTAAATATTACAGCAGCCCCAGAAAGAGACAATTGGCAAACCTCAGCTTCGTAGAGTCGTCTCTGTCACTCATAACTATGTGACGTTTAATCGCTTCAGACATCGCGACAGAGGCGACGTTCTATGGTGTCAGCTGATTCGAGAATCGAGTCCCTACTGTAGGTTTATTTGTTTTTTTTCATTGTTTTTTTTTTTTTGAGCTAACCTGGAAGAGATGGCAATTTTATAAGCGAGAGCATACTCGAGGAGACTCGGTGTCGAGGTGGTTAATCGCTATGCAGCCTTGACTGTGGAACTAGATTACATAGTAAAAGGTTCTGTCGTATTGTTTTAAATTTTTTATGTTTTTCCCGGCTTGCGACCGGAACGTCTGTGTTTGTGGCCACTCTAAATGGACACATAAAAGGCGCGTGCCGCGACGGAAATAGATCTCTGTTTGGTTATGCATAATTAAATACGTGTATTTGATGTGTTTTTGAATATCCGTTACGATCGTAAAGTGCACTGTGAAGTGGTTTGTACAATAATATAATGTCACTAATTATGAAAACAACACGGACCACAACAGAGCCTACCAAGTACCACTACAGGACCCATATCTAAAACGCATATTTTTATTTTCTACTCCTCTCATGGATTGATCTATTTGGTTTAGCTTACGAAATGATGAAAAATATCCCTTCAGGCCTTAAGACGCGTGAATGTCTAAATTCCATGGTTGTTTAATTCAACATATTATCAACATAATTGTTGATTTAAGCCGTAAATAAAAAATAAAGAATGAAAGATAAAGATTCAATAACTGTTTTGGCTATTAAAAATGTTTATTTTTGTCAACCCCCTCTTGTAAAAGAAACCCCAAAGAGTACCTATTTTTGACATAATTTGCATAACTTCTCCAAAAGCGCGCTAGCTTTTTAATTCGTTCTTGCACACAAAAAAAGGTATTAAAAATATGAATCTTTTCGCTATTTAACTTTATTTTTACGCCGCATTACAATCGTGTATAGTAATATTAATCTGAAATTCAACTAAATCCGAGCTGATAAACACTCGCGAGCCCCATCCACAGTCCCTGCCGGGACGTTGCGGAGGGAAGACCGCGCATCGGTTTTGCAGCGACTTCGTTGAAATTAATTTTAGCTTTTAAGGAGTTTATACCAATTTCTAAATATTTATATTAATAGATTTACTTAGTTTAGATAAAATCTTTAAGTCAGTAACTGTAAATATTTTTTTGTAAATAAGTACATAAACTTTTATAAACTTCTTAAATAATCAAAGAATAGTGAATTCGAAAATGCTAAACAGGTGGACAATTAAAAATGTATTGGTGAATATTTACCTACAATTTTTAGTTAGTGTAATATGTTATTTTTTCGATTATTACCTATGCTATGCATAATAATGTAAGCAGTGATAGCCTAGCGGTTAGAACTGTGGTCTCCTATTCGGGAGGTCGCAGGTTCGATCCCGGGCACCATTGATTTTTTGGAGTAATGTGCATTTAAGCAATTAAAATCATCGTGAGGAATCCTGCACACCTGAGAGTTCTCCATAATGTTCTCGAAGGTATGTGTAATCCACCAATTCGCATTGGGTGAATTATGGCCTGAAGCAATGCCTGGGTCATGCGTTATGCCCGTGAACGGGTGCCACCGGCGGGAATGGGGCTACTTTCTGTCTGCCCGTCTTAACATGTGTTGAATTATAGGAATGCTTTTGTGGAACTTCCCCTCATTGTGGAAACAGTGCAAACATAGCATAATATCTATTATATTGTAAACTTGTTTTGAAAAGAGCAACTGCCGAGTTTCTTGCTGGTTCTTCTCGGCAGGAAGGGCATTTCGAACCAGCGGTAGAATCATCGACGATTCAAAAATACTTGTAAAAAAGTTTATTTGAATAAAAAGCATTTCTATTCTATTATTTAACCCTTATCTAAAAGGAGACCTGCGCTCAGTAGTGAGTCGTTGATGGGTTGCTGATGATGATGATGATGATGATGATGATGATGATGATGATGATATGCATGTTGATAAAAATTGCTTGAGGTCTTAGACCATATTTTTTGAATGGTCTAAGTTTGAGGTAGATACCTACATAACAGTGGATAACAGCAAAACATCAAGTCAAGCCTGACAGTATGACTTTCAACGTGCCTTATTCCTATAACAATAGGGTTGACATTCGCAATTCACTCGTACCATTGAACAGCTGTCGACTGTAGGTACCGTAGATCTTGTGATTTAGTGGTTGTATAGGTATTATACAAGACGTGGTCTAGTGGTTAGCAAATTCGACTACAGATGACGAGGTCCCGGATTCGATTCCCGGGATTATACTAATGTGTACATATTTTTATATTCATAGATTTAATATGTTTAGTTTTATCTTTAAAATTGTGTGTTGTGTGTGTGTGTTTTGTAAATAAGTTAACTTTTTAATCGGTCAAAGAATAGTGTAAAATTTACACTATAAATATTTACACTGTAAATAGTGAATAGTGCAGGTCAAAAATGCCAAAACATAAGAAAAAATATCTTGTTAAAAGAGCAAGAGAATTAAAAATGTATATGTGAGTATTTACTTACACTTTATATTTAGTACCTATATTTTATATTTGTTATTTTTCGATTACATAGGCATGTTGATAAAAATTGCTTGAGGTAAGTATAGATGATATACGTAGGTACCTACTGTGGACAACACGTCATGTAATAACTAACTGCCTCCTTGGTCTAGTGGTCAGCTTGTTCGACTGCGGATGACGAGGTCCCGGGTTCGATTCCCGGGTCGGGCTGCGGCCGTTAAAAAAAAGTATTGCGTTTTTCTGCCAAAGAAATTCTCAGTACTGGCCCGGAGTTAGGAAGTTGGTGGTTACTGGTTAGTCACCCCCGTGCCTCGGAGAGCACGTAAAACCGTCGGTCCTGCGCCTGATCTCTCTCCGGTCGTGTCGGATTTCCGTACCATCGGACTATGAGAGTGAGGGAATAGAGAGTGCACCTGTGGTTGCGCACACACTTCTGCACTATAATATCTCCCGCGCAGATGGCTGACCTCTAAGGCGACGTTTTAGCATAGGAGGTTGGCCGCCGTGATCGGATTCGGTCGGGAGGACATCATGTAATAACTAGCTTATAATATGTTCGTCCGAGAAGTTGGACCAAATTACAGATAGTTACGAAGTTTGATCAAAATCGGCGTAGTAGTTTTCAAGTTAATCCCGAACATACTTCGTGACTCGAGATTTTTAATATAGATAGGGGTTGACATTCGCAATTCACTCTTATTAACATAAAATAACTAGTTTTTATAAATTAATCTATAAGTACATATAATAAAACTGTAACTGGAAGATTTCTGTACATTTAATATATTTTGAAAATTTTAATTGGGGGATGCTTTACTATCGATACTGAGCCCAAAACAGATTTGTATTTAATTTTTGTCTGTTTGTTTGTCCTTCTTTCACGTAAAAACTACCGCACAGATTTCTACAAAATTTTATACCGTGGTAACTTATTAATTGGGTCAACATCTAGGCTACTTTTTATCCCGGAAAATCAAGGAGTTCCCGAGGGACTTTAAAAACTAAATCCACGCGGAAAAAGTCGCGGGCATCAGCTAGTATTATCTATACCTACTTATAATAAAACTGTAACAGGTCCAATTGTCTATAGTTAAGCGATTGATCGTAATCGTATTCGATGTCATTAGCGTCAAAGTAAAATAAACCATAACACATTGAATTAGAGCTCAATTTCGTGTATGCATTCTTATACATTTACCTATGTATGATACGCTCCATAACTCTCCATAATCGGTTGTAGTACTTACTGAATTTGTGACTTTTTATCAATACAATCAAGGATTATTTTACTTTGACACTAAATGGATTATTAGAAGTATATATATAATTATTATTTAACTAGCTGATGCCCGCGACTTCGTCCGCGTGGATTTAGTTTTTGAACTCCCTTGGGAACTCTTTGATTTTCTGGGATAAAAAGTAGCCTATGTCACCCTCCAGGTCCTCAACTATACCCATACCATAGGTCTTACCTTGCTTTTAACCAAAATTGACAATTCTTGGTCAACCGGAAGTACCTACTCTATAGGTTTTGGGTCGAAAACCTATATGGTAGTTCTCGTTGACCTAGAATCACAAAATTTGACAAAATGCAAGGTCTACCAGCACAAATAAAGGAAAAATTACAAAAAATAAAAAAGTTGAATTTTAAAGGGTGTCCCCATACATAAATAATAGAAGCCAATTAAGATAGTCCTCCGAGTTGTATGGGCGCTCATACAATTTAGAGGTCTATCTTAAGTGGCACTAACCTTAAATAAGGTAAATAAATAAAATTGTGCTATTTAGTCCAGTAAAAAGTTAAATGAAACCATGATCTGACCAGCTTTGGCGCAATGAGTAAAAATGTGTTCATTAATACTTAAATAATGATATTATAAAAGAAATTTTGATTTAAATTTAGGGGAAAGAGATGAAAAAAATAAAAAAAGGGATGAAAATGCCTTTTTTTAAATAACGGTAGGAAAAAGAAAAAAAAGTCTCAAGTAAAAGTAGTAGAGAAAAAAATTTTACACAAAAAAGTTCCACTTCATTTTTAGGGTTCCGTACCCAAAGGGTACCAACGGGACCCTATTACTAAGCCTACGCTGTCCGTCCGTCCGTCCGTCCCTCCGTCTGTTAGCGGGCTGTATCTCGTAAACCGTAATAGATAGACAGATGAAATTTTCACATATTATGTATTTCTATTGCCGCTATAACAACAAATAATAAAACTTAAATTAAATTAAAAAAATTAAATTAAAATATTTCCGTGGGTACATGGAAATATTTTTATTTAATTTTTTTAACGGAACCCTAAAAGAGCGAAGCCCGACTCGCACTTGGCCGATTTTTTTTTGTTATCTGCTTTAGTTTAGCTGCAAAAAATAAAAATTAAATTTGCTTTGTAATTAATTATAAAGATGTATAAAGGCGGGAAACATAGTGCCTATCTCAATTAATTAAGCTTTGAATAACGGTAGTACAGTCAAATTAATAAGGTATTTTTAGGGTTCCGTACCCAAAGAGTACCAACGGGACCCTATTACTAAGCCTACGCTGTCCGTCCGTCCGTCAGCGGGCTGTATCTCGGTAACCGTAATAGGTAGACAGTTGAAATTTTCACAGATTGTGTATTTCTATTGCCGCTATAACAACAAATAATAAAAATTAAATTAAATTAAAAAAATTGAATAAAATATTTCCATGGGTACATGGAAATATTTTTATGTAATTTTTTTTTAACGGAACCCTAAAAGAGCGAGGCCCGACTCGCACTTGGCCGATTTTTTCGAAATAGAAGATACTTCCGAACATCATCCAACAGTTTTCAAAATCGGTCATCGTAGCTATTAAAACTCTAACCTGCGTGATGTCAGATTTCAGATTGAAACTTTTTCGCTTTCTATATTAAAAAGTTAGACTTTAGACTGTTTGACTTTAATTTGTTTTTAACCAATTTAAAAAAAGGGGGAGGTTCTCAATTCGTCGGAATCCTTTTTTTTGTGTATGTTCACCGATTACTCGAAGACACCTGAACCGATTTGCAAATTTCTTTTTTTTGTTTCAAAGGGTATACTTCCCAGGTGGTCCCATTTAAATTTTATCGAAATCGGTCGAGCGCTTTTTACAATAACAACAATAAATTATATACTTTGTAGTGGCGCGGGCGTCTGAAGTCGGTTTTTTAAAAAGTATTTTTTAGTATAGATTATAGCGGCAGTGATCGGCCTAATTTTAGGCCTATATTTTACACACTTCTACTTAGAAGTGTGTACAATATAGGCCTAAAATTATACGCATAATATTGTGACTGGCAACTACGGAACCCTACACTGCGCGTGGCCCGACACGCAATTGGCCATTTATTATACTTTACAAATAAAACTACAAACATACTAGTTTCCAGACCATACAAACAGAATTCGATAACATAATCAAATAAGAATCAAACTTCATTTGTGTGGGGCTCGCTTGCTGAGTCTTCTATTGCAAACTTCAAAAATCTATATACTCTGATACAAAAATATGATTGAGTTGCACAGCACAAAACCTGACAATAGTTTGATGAAACGCATGACTTTTGTATACTTAGTTTTAAGCATGGATACGTCTCATATACTTAAAGTATTTTGATATGGTATGAAATTCGTATTTTGTCATACCTCCGTATTTTTCAGGTATTTTTCTATCCGTAGTCAACCCAAGTCAACTGACTTGGGTTGACTACGGATCGAATTTTATATTACGCTGCTTTAAATTCACACTGCTGTGATTTTTAATTTCGTACAACTTGGCAAAAAAGTGTAGAAACTGAACTAATTGTTCTCTTTATTTTATATTACGCCTCATGCGTACTGCAAATTCACACTGATGTGATTTTTAATTTCGTACAACTTGGCAAAGAAGTGTAGAAACTGAACTAATTGTTCTCTTTATTGACAGCACTATTATGTTGTCAAGTTTCATCGCCGAAGTGTTTTTTTTATTCGATGACAAGCTAGTCCTTGACTGCGATCTCACCTGATGGTAAGTGACGACGCAGTCTAAGATGGTAGCGGGCTAACTTCGAAGGGGTATGGCAGTGAATATTCAACCCATACCCCTAATTGGTTTCTACACGCCATCGTGCCGGAACGCTAAATCGCTTGGCGGCACGTCTTTGACAGTAGGGTGGTAACTAGCCACGGCCAAAGCCTCCCGCCAGACCAGACCAGAGACAATTCAGAAATTATAAATTCCAAAATTGACCCCGCCGGGAATCGAACCCGAGACCTCCCAGTTATAAGACAACACAGCTCACCACTGAGCCAGGGAGGTCGTCAAATGTTATGTCAATGTTATGTTTTGAAATTCGTCAATATTTATTTGAATTCGTAAATACATACCTACGTATTAGTCTAGTCAACAAGTTCAAAAACGTGAAAAATAGAGATAAAGGTCCTAAAAATATGAGCGATGGCTCATTCGAGTCGGAATCACCTCTAGAAAAATGTTTTTGAAGGATTTTGGTGCAGGTAAAAAATTGCAATTGTTATTAACAAAATAAGATGAAAAAAAATGATTTAATAAAAAATTGGTTTAATGTAGTATACTGTATAAAGTCAAAATGTCATAATAAAAAATATGTTATAATAAAAAAAATAAAAAAAATGATATTTCGTTTTTTGTTAATAGCTCGAAAAATATTGACATTTAAGCAATTTGGAAAAAAGCTCGTTAAGAGGAGGAAATTTCCAATAAAAAAGTCCCAAGTCCCGGGATTCTATCTCCATTATTTATAATTTTAATTTGACGTTGAAAATAGGGCTCCGCGCGGCTGTTACAGCATGGGCGCGCCCCCGCTAAAGAGAGTTCAGCAATAAAAATATTTTTTTTATAACATAAGATGTGATTTTAAAAATTTGAAAAACTTCTAGTATCTTCTTAACACTTGAAAGAATCGAGCCCTGGAGAAACAAAAGTTTAACCACCATTTTTCAAAATGTTATTCAATTGTTAACTAACAAATTATTTACCAATCTCCATTGTCATAAACAATGGGATGAAAGGTATAAATAATTGGCCTATATTTTTGTATCAGAGTATCTAGATTTTTGAAGTTTGCAATAGAAGACTCAGCGAGCGAATTGAGAACCTCCTCTTTTTTTTAAATTGGTTAAAAACAAATTAAAGTCAAACAGTCTAAAGTCTAACTTTTTAATATAGAAAGCGAAAAAGTTTCAATCTGAAATCTGACATCACGCAGGTTAGAGTTTTAATAGCTACGATGACCGATTTTGAAAACTGTTGGATGATGTTCGGAAGTATCTTCTATTTCGAAAAAATCGGCCAAGTGCGAGTCGGGCCTCGCTCTTTTAGGGTTCCGTTAAAAAAGAATTACATAAAAATATTTCCATGTACCCATGGAAATATTTTATTCAATTTTTTTAATTTAATTTAATTTTTATTATTTGTTGTTATAGCGGCAATAGTTAACCGTTATTCAAAGTTTAATTAATTGAGATAGGCACTATGTTTCCCGCCTTTATACATCTTTATAATTAATTACAAAGCAAATTTAATTTTTATTTTTTGCAGCTAAACTAAAGCAGATAACAAATAAATGAAAAGGAACTTTTTTGTGTAGAATTTTTTTCTCTACAACTTTTACTTGAAACTTTTTCTATTTCCTACCGTTATTAAGTTATTTAAAAAAAGGCATTTTTCAACCCCTTTTTTATTTTTTTCATCCCTTTCCCCTAAAGAAGAATGGCGAAGTTTGACCCAGAACTTTTAAAAACCGTTCAGATTCAGGATTCATTTCATTTTAATTGATAATTTTCAAAGTATTTTTCTGTGTAAACCCCATATTTTTAGAAGTTGGGGATCAAAAATACAATTATTCACGACACATTATAAATAACCATTCTAATGGCAATACTTATCGAAGCATTTTACCATAAATACGTAGTCGTTATTCCTAGTTCTATGGTAAAGATAAACTTGTATTATTTATGTCATTCAAATGAATCCAACTCCCACTGCCGCTGTCAGCCGCTGCACTGTGTGAACTTACCTCACTATGTAGGTATTCAGTGATCAGTCAGTAGTCACCATCATCATTAAATCTCGTGCATGAATACCTACTGAGATTCTTAAATACCTACTTAGTTTTTACTATTTTCGGTAGTAATCTTTTTCCAAAAAATAGAACAGCATGACAACCACCATCACTTAGTCGTTTTCCTAGTTCCATGAACCATCATAATACCTTAGACGTAGTCGTAATTCCTAGTTCCATGATAATACCATTGGCCGCATTATTTAGCAGAACTATTCGAATTACACATTTTAAGTAAGTAAGTAAGGTAATAATAATCTGTGCCTATTAGATTATTCAAAGCACAGATTAATGATTGATTCAAAGCTAAAGTGGTAATATGTCTTAAATATATTAAATGGAAACATAACCTCATTTTTAATCATTCACTACTGAATATCTTTTTTCTCCCAACTTTATTTGATTGACTTTGATTAACTTTTTTGTTAGTCTGGTTTACTAGAACAAGTATCAGAAGTTTGATTCGTGAACGTGGGCCGCAAGTCTGGGTCAGAAACACTATGGGCGTTCGCCAAACTCCTTTAAATCAAAATTTCTTTCATAATATCTTTATTTAAGTATTAATGATCACATTTTTACTCATTGCGCCAAAACTGGTCAGATCATGGTTTCATTTAACTTTTTACTGGACTATAATATCTCGTAAACAGACATAGTTGAAATTTTCACAGTGTGTATTTTTATTTCCGCTATAACAACAAATAATAAAAATAAAATAAAATTAAAAAATAAAGGGGGCTCCCATGCATGGAAAAGCTTCAAAAATGAAGAAATAGGGGCCTTCAAAGTTGTGACCAAAACAAACGAGCATTCTTTCCCCATATCCTAATTTAATCATCATCATCATTTCATCATTAGCAACCCATCAACGGCTCACTACTGAGCGCAGGTCTCCTCTCAGAGAAGGGTTATAGGCCATAGTCTACCACGCCGGCCCAATGCGAATTGGTGGACTTCACACACCTTCGAGAACATTATGAAGAACTCTCAGATGTGCAGGTTTCCTCACGATGTTTTCCTTCACCGTTGAAGCAAGTGATAGTTAATTGCTTAAACGCACTTGACTCCGAAAAGTCAGAGGTGCGTACCCGGGATCGAACCTGCGACCCCCCCGAATAGGAGACCACAGTCCTAACCACTAGGCTAACACTGCTTCCTAATTTAATACTAATTCAGAACTAAGTTATCTAAATGTTTATCTAGTTTTAAAAAAGTGATTTGGTCATATTATGTACGGAACCCTAAAAGAGCGAGGCCTGACTCGCACTTGGCCGATTTTTTGTTTATTACCTAAATAAATATTTTTGATAAAACAGGGTTGGCACCTTTTGGGTACGAAACCCTAAAAACTATCAAAGAATACAATGATTTTAAAAGACCTATTAAAAATAATTAAGGTAAGAATAACAACAAAAAGAATTAATTACCTCGAACTTATAAACTACTTGCAAGCTCGTTATGGTACATGGCGCCTACTAGGTGAAGCTAAAACAATGGAGACTCTTAACACCTGCACGTGACATCAATCTCAGTGAGGCCCAAACATACTAGGTAGGATAACATAAAACACTGTTCCCTCTGCACGTTTATTTTATCGTTGATATATTTCGAGGTACTCTCATGTACTTGCTGAGTTCTCGAGCAAGTACCGAGCGTAGCCGCTAGATGGCGGTGACGTTGAAATAAGTCTAGGTTGGCTCCGTTTCTCAAGGTTATTTCACGCATCTTAAAGCCTTCAGAACAAAAAATATGAAGGTTTATCACCTTGTTATCCTATTCTGTGTAAAAATAAATGTAAGTATAAGGTTTTGGTAAGTAAAAAGAAAAAGAAAAGAAGTACATTAGTTACTCGTATAATGAGTAAAATGACGCTGAAATGGGACTAGGAAAAAATTGCCAACAATTTGTACATAGATATGCGAATATATTCCCACCTCCTCATATCCTAGCAAGTTTTATTTGGGGAAAAAATATTTATTATAGTCTCTATAGCTAGGGCAGTATGGTTGTTTTCTTGAAGTGGGTACGCAGGAATGTAATAAGCGAATAGAAGCAATTACGTTGGCGTCCGCCGATTCAATAAAACGTTTAACCCTTGACTTGTGTTCTGCTGATGATGGACATTTTAGCACATGCGGGTCTGTTCTGTGACCTTGTGTAATAAAAAAGACGTCATCGCGGGTTTGTTCTAGTTTTTAAATGAAATAAATAGTTTTGGGTACAAATGACCACACTACCTTAAACCTTTTATAACGGGTTAGTAGAGATTGTAGGGACCAGAGGCCGCTTACCTAATTTCGAGGCGCGTCTACCGGCGAGCATATTGTTCTTATCCTAGACAGGCTTGAGTAACAAGACTGTCTAGGATAAGAAAAGGAACATGGCATGAATGAGCTGCAACTTGCCACAAAAGGGCTCCGCCGACTGTGGGAAATATTACTTGGTGTGAGCGGGAGGATTGTTATGGTTCTCATGAGGATGTACCGTAAGGGATAGGTAGCGAATTGGCGAATTCTGCATTATTTCCCTCTTTTAAAACGAGAAATTAGGTACTATTTTTTTCAGTTTAATTTTCTCTTTTCTGAAACACCTTATAACCAAACTCAACTCATATCCATTACTAGCTGATGCCCGCGACTTCGTTTTGCTTTTCGCGTTTTGCTCGGCTTCTAATGGTCGTAATGTGATGTTGACTAGACCTTACCTTCTTCAAGATTTGGGTTATCAAATGAAAATAGAATTATTCAAATCTAATTATTGAGGTCTATCTAGATCTTAAATGTTTTTCTAAAAGTTCGCATCATAGATTTACGATAGGAATAGGAAATCAGTACGCTTCTAGCTACTACCTATCATAAATCATAAGTCTACTATGGTTCGCAAAATCCCTATTGCCTCATTTGCTCTATTACAATACTACTTTCAAACTTTTTTGACGAGACACAGCAGTATGAGCGGACCTAAGTTTTACGGTAGTCATTAATACTATGTTTATGGTCAAAGTACACTAACATTTTCATTTCCCATAGAAAATGGTGAGAAAATACAACAGTACTTAGACTGTGGACTATAACAGAAACCAAAACTTGAGACGAAAAATTGTTTAAAGTTCTAAAGAGGGAGGGTATTCGAGCCTCCATTGCAGTGTTGAAGACAATAGAGTATGTTAGGATAGTATTTTGTAAGACGAGCATAACCATAATTTTACGAAAGTTTTTAAAGCATAACGAATAACTTTTATCTTAGTTATACTTGCCTTTATAATCGTCTACTGCATTCAAAAGTTGTGTCTAGACTTATTTTGTCGAAAAATTATAATAGACTAGCTTTTGCCCGCGACTTCTTTCCGTCCGTGTAATTAGATTTTACAAAAATCCCATGAGCACCCTTTGTTTTTTCTGAAATAAAAAGTAGGTAGCCTATGACATTCAGGCTGTGATCTATAGATCGTACTCTGGCTCTGCTCAAGACTCAAGATAGAGTTAAAATGAGACATAAATATGTCCTGACATCAATCTGTCTCGTTTTAACTCAGTGTTGAGTCTGAGCTGAGTGAAAGTGCCGCCTATAGTTATTACCTAATTCTGTATCCAATCTATCTGGTCCTCAGTTATATCCACGTATAAAATTACACAGATCAGTTTTCCGTTGCTGCGTGAGAGAAGGACAAACACTTTCGCAAATCTCTCTTCTCTTTAGCAACCCATCAACGGCTCACTACTGAGCGCAGGTCTCCTCTCAGAGAAGGGTTATAGGCCATAGTCCACCACGCTGGCCTAATGCGAATTGGCGGACTTCACACACCTTCGAAAACATTATAGAGAACTCTCAGATGTGCAGGTTTCCTCACGATGTTTTCCTTCACCGTTGAAGCAAGTGATATTTAATTGCTTATACTTTCGCATATACAATTGTATAAATAATATTTGAGTGTTTCGCATTTATAATACAATGCAGTACTAAGTAAATGCACAAGAAGAAAAGCGCTGTCTATATAAATACATCTTTAATCTCTAGTTTTGCTCGCATACTATTGTTTAATAAACAAATGTTTATCGTAAAGATTAACCCCAAAGCCACAAAGAGATACCCACTGAGATTTCTTTGTATTATGCATTTTATTCTTAGTTATTTAAATACTAGCTTTTGTCTACGGCATCGCTCACGTTAAATTTGATTTTTTAAACCCCTATACGGGTTGGGTTTTCAAAAATAATATCTTAGCTGATGCCTACGTTATAATGCTATATTAGCTGTAGATATGCCCAGCCCGATCGTCCAGTGGTTTGAGCTGTGCGAGATCAGTCAGTCAGTCACCTTTCCTTTTTATATATTTAGACTACTTATTTCCAAAGCTATGCTTACCCTATTTTCAATACCTACTTCCTTGTTGTAGCTATATAAAACCTTAGTAATTGAGTAAAGTTCTCTAAAGAAAAAAAACTGTAAATTTTCCCCATACCTACGCCTTTCGTGTGTGCCATAGTGCAGTGTGCTTTCGATAACATGATTAAGGGGTGCCCTTAAGCACTTGTGCTCAAGCAGCTTACGCGGCGTTGTTCAAGCTTAAAGCTGATTATGCAGACTTATGGTTAGTTTAACTTTTCAAGGAAACTATACTAGCTATAAATGAATCAAAATGGAATTACGAGTATCTCGGAATGATGCTATTAGTAGGGTAAAATTGGGAGTTCTGCCTCACGTCTCTAGATAAACGCACCCCGCGTTGCGAGACGTGCGCCAGAATTCCCAATTTTACGCTGTTGAATCACTTATTTTTCAATCGTTCAACAAATTATTTAAAATGTATCATACTTCAGCATCAATTTTGAGATAAACCCTAAAGTCTGAGCTTTATAAGGTTTTTATGAAATTTATCAGACGGTTTTAGTTACAAATTAATCAGATGGTATCAAATCAACAGACTTATTATTTATTCTTAACACGCGTGCGGAAACTTTAAGACCTTGACAATAAATTTTGGATTTCTTTGAGATCGTTGATATCAAAATACCATCGTATTCCTCATATTTTAATATTTTTACATTATGCAGCCCATACAAATTCCATTTTACTATAATAACATCAACTAAATCGTTAACTTTTAATATCATTTTTCTTAGCTTATTAAAACTATGAATTTATCTTTTTGAGAGGGAACGACTCGCTTAGAGAATATACTCAGATAAACTAAAGGACATATTAGATCAATTAATAATATCTAATACAAATGTCAATTTTACTTTACTAGTCACACTTATATTTCTAATCAATCTATAGCAATAGGACTGTAAATAAAAACTACTATATATTTTTTTTTACAAAATTTTATTATCGAGACACCATTTTCTTAAAACAAGCGCGTTTTTTAATGCACATATTGAAGGATGATATAAAAAACTAAATACATCACTAGTTGTTTTGTATTGTTCATACAAACTTAGTAAGCTAGGACACGATTTATCTTCTAAATTATAAACATTATCGCAGCCAAACATTTTTGATATCTACTGCACTTTTTCTACACCTTTCGCATAAACACATTTATTATTTAAATAATTAGTTACATATCCTTTGTAATTTAAGTATGGAATAAAACCTTCCTTCCAATGTATTCCTCTGTTTCTTTCTATCCAGCAAACTTGTTTTCTTTCTGTTTTCGTTAAATTATAAAATGGAAATGGTGGCTTGATTAAATACGTCTGGATCTGATTATTACACAATATGGCTATTTCTTTTACTATAAACTCATTAGAATCCGTTTTGAATCCTTGGACATCAATGATGACACTCATGTTAACTTGCGAACTATGTTACTCAAGGGTTTATATTCTACTAGACGATCGTTTATTATAAGACAATATGCTGATGTGTTATACGGGATGTCTTGTGAACTTTCAATTTCTAAACGCACGTCTACAGGTCCAGTCTTTAAATTCTCGTTTTGTCTTGAACAGTCAATTACAAACAATGGTGCCTTTTCTTTAAACGTGATCAGATCAAACAACGGGTCTACAGGAAGATTATAATAAGACTGACGAAATTGAATGTACATTTCATATAATATACTGTATTTATCTTCATCAAATTTTAAATTAAGCGAATCGTATGGATAATATTGTGAATTTAAAAACAGTGTTACATTGGTTAATTTACAATGGTCAAATATAGAACTATCATTAGTCTTACTGTTTTTTCTATTCGTTTGTAGACCAAAAATGACATATCGAGGCTTTTCTAGCTGAGAAGTAGTTTTGATTGACCACGAATGTTTCGTAGTTTTAGGAAGTAAAGGATATTCATACAAATCCCAATTTCTGAATGCTATTTGAATGGGTTTGTCTTTTTCTAAATATTTGAGAAGTGAAAGTCTTTCACGATCCGATACTTTTATATGCGGCACACGCCATTGAATTCTTTGTATTTCTATCTGAATATTATCATCCTTATGAATTGTTACACTATTCAAATTACTATTACTTCTATTCAAAATAAGTTCATGTTTACAGTTAATAATTATTTTTTTGTAATCGTCAGCAAATCCCATTATTTTACTTAACGGTATAACAGCATTAAAATATCCTTCTTTCATTTTAAAACCATCCATTTGCCAACCCCACAATGCTGCAACTTTGCTATCCCCTTCATTCATCGATATGTATGATTTTAATGTTGTGGTTATTCCAGGGTTTCTTATTCGATCTATTTCAATACCGTTCATCTCATACCTGATGTCTTGAAAAAGAAACATGACGGGGTTATTGGTAAAGTTCACAGGTTTCTTTACTTCTTTTCCCGATTGATCTTTTCCAGTCACTGTGGCAAAGCCTTCAACATAAATTGAACTGTTACATGGTAATATGTATATATCTTGTTGATGTATTGGAATGCGAATTTCATCATTTTCTTTGAAGCTATTATTGTATGGATTGTAGGTGTGTATCTCATAACTCTCGATAGAATTGTCGAATTCTGGAGTGTTATTAATGCTTAGAATATTCATACTTTAAATCCTAGTGATCTTAGAAAATCCTTGTTTCTTTTAGTGATGGTATTACGATTTACTTTAATACGTGTACGCGCTCTGGTAGTAGGCAAATGATTGATTCTTTTCACCTCATACCCAGGTGTTTTATTAAATATTATCATTGTGCTCTGCGTAAATGAAGTCTCAATTGAATATTTTCTTCTCTAAAATCAATGTTATTACCGTTTTCATCAATAATTTTAACAGTTATGGATGAAATATTATTCTTATTGACAGGAAGGTAAATAATATTTTTTGGAATTTCTATATATCGATATCCTGGTGGAACGTTTGGAATAAATTCATGAATTATATGTGACGCAAATCCATTATTATATGATCCGAATATAAGATCACATTCGATCCTGATGACAGACAATGGAAGAATGTTAACTGAATTAACAGATTCATGCCATTTATTTGCTTCAAGTTTAACATTTGGGAAACCAAGTAGGCGTCCTAAACTGTTTTCTACGTCAAAATGTACAGTTTTGGAACAAAAAAGCGAGCATGTTAAAGTATTATTATTAGGTTTTATTTCAATTTTACAGTTGTTTAATTTACTTGCAAGATATTCTCTTATGTCATATAAATCATAAGTACCATATGGAATTTTTATATATTCACATTTATCACCATATGCAAATATATTATTGCTATAATTTATGTTCGGTATTGAGTTCAGAGCAGAAAAATGTAATAAACCACATTCATATTCACCATCGAGAATAAGAGGAGGTTGAAAAAATGATTCCAATATAGATTTCTGCCCGGTAATAGTAATTGTTAAAGACATGATTGTAAACTAAAAAAATTTCCATTTTACTGAACTATTTATACTTATTTTTGTGTATTCCAAAAATGTCTTAAAAACTTTATACATAGATGACCACAGTTATAAGGATGACTACCTTGAAAATTTTTGTAATTATAACTCATACCAGTTCCTAAATATTTAATTAACTCTTTAGGTGGTTTTAAATTTCCATAACTGTCAAAGTATTGAATATCATTATTTACTTTTGCATAGGCTACCCAATGAGAGCCAGGATTGTTGGAGCTATCTAAATTAACAATACCGCATTCTTTTTGAAAAGGATATTCTGGCATCTCGTCTCTCATAAACACCCCTCGAAAATGAGGAATATCTCGCGAATGGTTAATGATGTCGATATTGGTGAGCGCTCGTTTGGGTAGCCTTCGTCTTAGTTTTTTTCATTTGAAATGTAAATTCCTAAACTATCTCTATGCGGCTTGATATCTAAACCTTTCCCTATATGGAGGACTTCCATTTTTTCATGATGTCTCTTTAATTCTGTAAAACGTTTTTTGGCGTCTTTCAAATCATTTATAACTTTAGCGATTCCTGCAGCACCACCGGCTAAGCTGCCTGCAGCGGATAATCCAGCAAAAATAGGTATCAACGGAAGTACTCCACCAGTTTTCGGAATAGGTATGATTCGAGGAAGTTTTATTGATGAATCTTTAGTCAATTCTTTAGCTGCTGCTATGGCTAATTCTATAGCCTTTTTCTTACATTTGGGTTTTAATTTCTGCATATGCTTTTTCGCATGAGCAACAACATGGTTAAAGTGTTTTTTCAAACCAGTGCCTGAGGCGAATTTTTTTGACGACACTTTTTTATGACTGCTCACTTTATTGGTCAGCCCTGACCCGGTATACAATTTAGCTATCATAGCTTTATTCACTAAATTTGCTGCTATCTTTTCTCCCAAATTTGCATCAGGTGCTAACGCGCGTTGTTTTGCCATTTTCATCAATATTTTATCAGCCCTATGACGATCACTTAACGAAGTTGATAAGTCGTATGCAATATCGTGTTGTTTACAATACTCATCCAATTTATTTACACCTTGGTCTCCTCGTGCAAGCCTTTTAAATATAGTTTTGTACCAGCTCCGCAGTAATTATATCCAGGTAGATGAAGTTCAAATGGTAAATGATTTATAAACCAATTAAGAAGACTGCTCTCTTTCATTACTTTTATTACAATGAATGAAAAAAACTATACTAACTCTTAAATAATGAAAATAAAGTAGGAATTGCTAAGTTATAAAATATTTATTCTTTCTATCCAACTGTTTTCACTTGATGGAAATCCTAACCACTTTACAAATATCTTGTTTCCTTTTCTCTTTAGAACTTTTTCAATAAGATATACATTAGGATTTTCTGTTTTTTGAAGTTCTTCTGTGTAAAATGAGCCTAAAATTGGCTGATGTTTAGAATCTACTATCAGGTAAGTAACAGGATTCGTTTTCTGTATTTTTTCAATTTGGAATATTTCGGTTGACCAATTAGGTGTATAACCTTTTTCAAAAACACCTTTATACTTGCTAATACGCACAAAATCTCCAACTTTTAATTTACTCTTCTTTCGAAATTTTAATTGTTTTTCTAATTTAAATCTTTGAAGTATAAGTTTCTTATTATTTTCATTAACTTCATTAGGTGATAAACCAATCGTTCTATGTTTAGAGCTATTATAATTTTCAACTACCTCTTCTAGAACACCTTTATTCCAAGTGTAGTTTCCTTGTAAACTGAATTGTTTATACATTTTATTTTTCAGAGTTCTTACAAGTCTTTCAACTATAGAAGCTTTTTTAGTGGAATATGTAGAGTAATGATTGATGTTAAACTTTTCGACAATTTTTTTGAAATTATCGTTATAAAACTCAGTCCCAAAATCTGTTTGTAAGTTTTTTGGAACACGTCCTTTCTTTAATATAATTTCAAAAGCTTTAGACACTTGATCTTTATTTTTAAACTTTATTGGATACACCCAAGCATATTTTGAGAATGTATCAATTATAACTAAAATATATTTATAATTTGAATTTTGTTTCGAAAGAGATTTCATATCAATCAAGTCAGCTTGCCATAAATCGTCTATATCTCTCATGACGACGCGTCGACGAGGAAAATTTAATCTTGCATTTTTATGTATTTCATTTACGACGCTCTTTTTGCTCATGTTTTACTTTATTTGCCTCGACGATTTCGATCAAATTACTTATTTTAATATTTATTTCTGCAATCCACTGATGTATTGATGATATTTTTTTTGAAAGATTTTCTATCAAAACATCAACATATTGTTTTGTTACGCAATCGTTAGAATCAACCGGTTGCGCAAGATTTTTAACTATTTTATGCTGAGCATCCAAATTATTATTTGTACACTTCAAAGCACATTCTAATAACACTCCTTTCAGTCTTCGCATTTTATCAACATGATGTCCAAACTTATCAACTTTCATGTTCAACCTCCTTAGTAATACTGAACAAACTCTATAAATGTACTTTCTTTTATTCTTTTATTATACCCGCTTCTTTTAATTCTTCAATAATTGAAATAATTTCATTATCATGATTAGTGTTACCAGCATCTCTTGACGCAACAATCAATCGCAATCTTTCAATCAACTCATTAGGATCATCCCAATAGATAAGATCAGTATTAGTTTTGTATTTTTTTAAAACCGGTAGCCTACCACCATATTTAACTTTGTTAGTTTCACACGTATCCTTTTCAAAAAACAATGGTTTAACAATTTGAGAATATTTTTTTCCTTTATCACCTTTAATTTGATTTGCAGGATTGTAATCCCTTTTATGAACACTAGTACTAATCAAGATATCTTTATATGTGATTTTATCACTTTCGGATACTTTATTCAAGTTTGGTTTATTTCTTAATAAAAGTTCTATTAAACCTGTGGTAAGTTCATAACTCTTATCACCAATAGTAATAAAAGTTAATTTTTTTGAAGACATATCATCTACAGTTGAAAATTTGATGGGGGTATTTCCTATCATCAATTTTTTGTTAATACGACGTATCCCAAACGGTATAGATACATCGCTTTGCTCACCAAACAGAGTATCATTTGCTAGTGTTTCGGAAAAGTTAGCTTCGTCATTTAGAAATTCCAAAGGTTCAGACATTTCCTCTTGTTTTTTCGGGGTTTCTTCAAAGTTATTATCGTTGCGAGTCATTCCAATATTATCATTATCATCTTGTTTTGAGCATGTATGCGGAATTTCAGATGATTGATTATTTCCAACACTTGAATTGTTATAATTATTTTCGTGAAAAGATTTTTTTAAAGCATTTTCACTTAGTGTGACAATTGTTTTCAACGGATCAGATAGTGGTTTAAATATTTTTTGTCGACTCAATTCCAATTCTTCATCTTCATCTCGCAATCTTTTTACCTTACTTTTAATAGCCTCTACTGATTTAATTAACTCTTTTTTTAAACTTGCTTCCATTATTTAATTCTTTCACACAACCATAGAACCGTACAGTAAAAATTAAAATGAATCTAATTTTAAATTAGAATCTGCTTAAATAATTTTATTCAAAATTTTACAAAAACGTCAAAAGATTTTCTATACCTACCATTATTTAATTCACAATCTTTATTAATTATTAAACATGTGTATGGATCTTTCCATATATCTGAACATAATTTTTTGAAGTCAGACCAAGTCATGTCAGAATTAACATGTTCATTATAGATATGCTTCAAATTTATTTCATCTTGTTCAAAAATTATTAAAAAATTTACGTTATCTCGAATTAATTGTTTTGGTATCTTAGAATATGTTTGAGTCAAATAAAAACAGTCGATATTCTTATGTCTACCCATAGGAAAATAATCACGTATATTTATTTGGTTCTCACAAGTAACATCATCAAAAATAAACACTGAATTTTTCAATGCTTTAGCGGGAGGAATAACCTCTTTACTATCTTTAAACATAAACAGCTTGACGCCTGGAACCATGCTTAAAACTTTGTCCAAAAAACAATATTTTGGTTGAAATGTTGTTTTAGAATAAAGGTAAACATTTTGAAACTTGAGACCATTTTTATGTAGTAATAAGCTTAACATTGTATTTGTTTTACCGCAATTCGATGGCCCACATATTATACAGCGAATTGTATTGGGCAACAGCGAACTATGCCTTTTTTGGATTGATGAGGCTTCTATATTCAAATTGTTAATTTCTAATGTTACTGGCTGTTTGATCAACTTCATTGTTCTCTGTTAAAAAAAGGTAAAATTTTGTTATAAAATCTACATAATATTATATTTTTACAATTAAGATGTAGCAGAATGTTCTTAACTAAAAATAAATAATAAAAATATAAAGAAATGACACCATACACGTGTTAACTCGGAATACGTTGCTGTGTCACTAATGATTTGTTTTCACTGTGCTCAAATTACACCATTGCATGAGATTGCAGGATTATATTTAAGATTATCGATGCATGTTCATTCCTGTTACAGCTCTCGGAAAAAAAACTTGGAATGTGATGCTGTGTCACTAATGCATTATGTTTTCGTTTTGCTCAAATTACGTCGTTTAAGATCACAAGATAGTATTTTTAAGATTAATTATTGAAGCTTCATTCCTGCTACAGCTCCCGAAGAAAACAGTAGCATCCGTATTTGATATACATAATATTTGTGTAGCTCATTTTATCATTATAAATATCGAGTCTTTTACTTGGTAAGTTTTTGGTTTTATTTTATAACAATGTGCTGGTTTTAAATTAAACATAATTTCTTTCATTTTTCCTTATTAATTATTTTTCTTTTTGTTTCAGAACGATGTCGAATCCTATCTTACCCGACGAAAATCTAACGAACCCTTTTTACTACGCACAAGACGTGAACGGGTTTGTGGAAACTGAATTTCAGAAACTTTGTGAGGATTTAGCCCAAAAACAAGCAGTAGAACCAGTTCAAGCAACTAGTAAGGATATGAAGAAAAAGAAAAAATACAATTTATCATTGTTGAAGCCTGTTCCACCCCCAACTTCTGCATCAACATCCTATGTTATTCGTAAAGCAACAGGAAGAAGACTCCATTTAATAAAAATAAATATTTACGGACTAAGCGGTGGAGAGCAAGATGAAAATATAAACAGTGATACTCCTAGTGTTAGTGCTCAATATGTGGTCAAGGATAATTACGATGAAGTTATGGATGCTACAGAAAATTTGATTGGCAAAATAATGTCAAAAATTACTCATTCCATATACATGTGAACTATAGCCAAAATATTAAATGTAAAGTTTGTTATCATAATATTATTTTTATAAAAATAGTGTTTTACTAGAATAAGGGGCTGTAGCATGAATCAATTATTTATTTGTTAAATAAACGCTGTTCAAAGAATAAAACTATTTTCATTTTAAATAATTAATTGAAGACACTATTATTAATGTTCTGCCTAATATTGTACGTAAATATTAGGTTGTTCACGCATATTTACTCGAACGTTTTAAGGGTTCGATTCCCTTAAATATAGTTTTTCAGTTTTGCTTACTGTAACTTCACTTTCATTTCTCGAGCAAGGTGATGAACGAATTTTTAACGTTCCATCTTAGATCTAGATATTTTTCATCACCTAATTTAATAATACTACCATCACTCAAGTTAATGGTCTTTATAAATATAAAAACTAAAAGGTAAAATAATAAAACAACAGTATTTATGAATAGTAAATATTATTTATTTCAATCTAAAATGACATATTTGCATGCATACATGAATAATCAAAAGTATATAAAAACGAATACTATAAAATCTAGTTAAAATTAATAACTACAAAATAGTACTATAGTGCCCCCACGGCAACGTTTTGAATTGCTTCTTTAAAATTTGTCTTTTATCATCTTCACTATTTAATATTAATTTATTAATTTTTTGGGTATATACATTATGATTTTTAGATCTAATAACACACATATTCTTTCTAACTGATTGATTGTAGAATAAAACGTTTTTATATTTATTTATATTCAACCTTTTGGTAACAGATGTTGTCACTCCTTTTGCCTTTTTAATAGTCATTTGTTGTGATTCAATACAATATAACTTTGCTCGTAAACCAACAAATTCAACAATAATATCTCCACCCATTTCATCTTTAAAAAACCCTGGAATTTTCATATTTGCTTGAGGGATATTGTAAACATTTTTTTCGCTAAAATTGCTGGTATCAAAATACTTGATATTCTTTTTCATGTCAGAATAAAAATCATCAGTATATATGCGATAAAGTAAGCTATCAGTATCAGTGTAACAAAGTTCAATATTTTCTTTGTATAATGGTCTCATTATAGAATAGTGAAAGTTATATAAATGTGTTTTAGCTAACTCTAAAACAGTAAACCCCACATAAATTGGTCTATCCAAAACTAATTTTGTTTGTTCTAATTGGATTGCAACCAAATCATCTGAAAATATGGATAAACATTTAAAGTTAGGAGCACTTACATACTTTTCAGCACCAATAATCCTGTTCGTTTTATTATTCTTATTTGTCCATGTATTTACAAGTTTTACATTTACTTGTTTTCTTTTATTTTCTATTGTTTTACCAAAAATGGCATTGTTTTGTTTTTTGAAAAAGTCTTTTTCAAATTCAGACTCTGCTTTTTGCCTCAATGAGGTATTTAATTCAATATATGGTTTCAAAAATTCTTTTTGTTCAAATGATAAAATCCTATGAATTTTTAACAATTTTAAACCGTTCCGAAGACATTCTTTTAAATGAGCGTAATGAATAACATAACAACATTTGTCGTATAAATTTGCAATAAGCTTGGCATTTCTTTGACCAAAAGGTATAAATTTTTCAGCAGCAAATGGTAAATCTGAGTGAGCATCGTGTATGTCAGGAGGATAAATAAGATCTACTTCGAGTATATATCCAATGTCACTATCAAGAGTAATAGAATCAATTTCAAAAGTTTCAATCTGGTCTTTGCTCAAAAATTTGAAATTACTTATAGGAAGTTTCATCATCATTGCATAACCATAAAGGTTCACACAGTCTAAATATATCAAAAAGCAACTTGATCTGTTGATATCATAGTCAGACATAAATTTATTGTTCGCTTTAGCATATCTTAAAGAACACTGAGCTAGACCACCTCGTATACCTTTTTCAATCATTTGATACATTTCGACATCAGATATAAGGTCTAACTTTACGTTAGTATACAAAAGCATTGCATCCCAACTTAAGGAGGGTGAAGAAACGTAATAGCATGGATTTAAGCTATAGGTTACTAAGCTAATTTTTCTGAATTTTTCAAAAATATCTGCTAGTAATAGTACATCACATTTTAAATATAAATCTGTATATTCACCTAAATTTTTTATTTTAAAAGTTTTCCAAACTTTCAAAGCATGTTCATAATCTTCTCCCGAAACATGTTCTGACGTAAGTTTATTAAAAAAATGTTTTCGATTTGGTAACTCAGTTTCATCGTAACGTTTTAAAGAGTCTATATAATCATAGCAATACACACCCTTTCTGCAAATCAAATCAAATAAACACGGATCACTGTAATACCTACGCAAGTTTATGAAGTCGTTTGGATGTAAAGATCTAGCTAACTTATCTAAGCTACAGCTGAGAAAATTAAAATAATCTATGAATTTAAGTTAAGCAGCAGTTTTTGAATCGACTGATATAAATTTTGTGAAAGATATGTACTTTTCTTTATTTTTTGGAATAATATTTATACGACCATTAATACTCGCTAACTCTTTAATGAAAAGATGACAATCGTAATTACTTAAATTATGGAATATAATAGGTATAAAAGAACATTTCTTTACACTCAAGTTGCAAATATTGTGAGCCGGCCCTCTATATTCTCCTGTAAAATGATCATGATCTGCTACAATCTTATCTGTGGATGTAAATTTTTGTTTGCATATATGACAAACTTTTGCAGTATGAAAACATTTCTTTTCTTTTTCAGTAAGAGGTTTCATTGGATTATTTTCTAACAAAATTGTATGTAATCGTTTTACATCATTTGAAATTGTTTCTACAAATTTTTGAGCACAGTTAGCTCCTTTGTATGAAACAAGTTCGTTAAGTTCAGGTTTAGACTCACAACATATATAGTACGCAAAGCATGTGGCTTCATGAACTTGTATAGTTTCAGTATGCTCAGATTTACTTTTATCAGAATATTCTCTTAATAAACTTTCAAAATCGCCATAAATCACAATTGGTATTCTTTGAGTTCTTTCATAATGATCAAAATATAATTTACTATTTTTGTCTGGAAGAATAGTTTTAATTCTTGCACAATTATGTTTGCATAACTTTTCTTCTGAATTAAAATAAATGAAGCACTCCTCACACAGAAAAATTTTAGAGTTATTCTTAGTAAGTTGACTATGAACCAACCGTTCAAAGTTTCTTATCAAACAAAAATGTATTTTATTGTTCTTAGTAATGTAAAGCAAGTTGACATGTACAAGTTTACGCTTGTTGGTTTTGTAGAGAGGTCCGTTAATATTTTATTTATTGATATTTAAGTTATTGAGTGATTTACGCTTCGAAGTTGAAGGCGAAGCTATAGGTAACTCATCATCCGAATTAAAAGGATTATTACTGTAGTTTGCAGCCCTGCCATAGAAAAAACATTTTTTGAAATGTTGTCACAGCATAGTATTTTTACTACTAAGAAATCAAAACATTATTGTCAATTTGAAAACACTATTAGATAAGAAAGCTAATTTAAAACTTTTCTTTAAGAAAGCTAATTTTTAACTATTTCATTTTACAACTCTTTCTTTAAAATATATGAAAAAAAAAATATACATACATGTCGGCGCGATGAATCACGAGCACGCGAACGAGCAATAACGAGCGCGCGCACGAGCGATGTCGGATCGTTCTATGAGTCGTGAGAAGTGGGGACGGTCCGATCGTCGGCTTTATAAAGCGCGTGCCATGCGAGCGAGGCGCAGTTTTATGGAGGCGCTCACTCCGTCAACATATCATAATTGTGACTTTGACCATAATTACTGCTATTGATTAACTATTTATGTTGTTACCTGATTAATTGTTTATCAAATCAATGTAATAAATTACCCATTCAAACTAAACGAGGTTTTGTTTAAAACACATCATGTCCCAGGAGCAGACGAGGGTTGATGATATCGATATGGACAACCGCCCACCCTCACCAATTCTCCAACAAGTCTCGGTCCGATCCGAAATCAGAAGTGCGATGGACCTTGGAGCCTCTTCGACTCCACCTACCCGCAATGAGGACTCGGGAACTAACCAGACGTTATCCGTACTGACCGGTATTATAGAGAACTTAACACGACAGCAACAAGCAAGTATTAAGGTAACCATGAGTTTCTTGCTGGACTACTGAGCCAAGCAGTGGCTCCAACAAAACGACCACGTCTCAGTGACATTTATATCGCACCGTTTGACCCTGATGGTGAGGTACCTGTGCGAGATTGGTGCGAACACGTGGACAGGGCAAAGACTCACTGGCAACTGACTGATTACGAGGTATGTACAAAAATAGCTGGCTTGTTGCTAGGTCGAGCCAAAACGCTTGGAGATACATGGTTAGTGAAGTCGCCGGTATGGTCCGACATGCGAGAAGCGTTAATCCAAACCTTCGAACCTGAAGCACGATATTCTAACGATAAAATAAAACTGCGCAATTTTAAGTTTGAAATGGCGAACCCAGCTGCATCCATTACGAAAGCTTGGAATATTTGGAAACGAGTTATCAGTGGTGACAAAGACAAAGATGCCGTGGAAGCTGTGATTGGTTGTATAGACAATGAGTTTCTTCGGTTGCGTTTACTGTCCAGTAAATGTTCATCGGTCCCTGAATTGATTTCTGTGGCAGCTACGTTTAAATCACGAGAACCAC
This sequence comes from Oeneis ivallda, assembly GCA_029955525.1. Classification (NCBI taxonomy): domain Eukaryota; kingdom Metazoa; phylum Arthropoda; class Insecta; order Lepidoptera; family Nymphalidae; genus Oeneis; species Oeneis ivallda. Next base: position 6,479,471 of record JARPMR010000024.1, on the reverse strand, counting down.
GACAGGGTGAACCCCCTGCTAAGCGACCAAGATTTAGAAACGATAACAATACTTGTTTTAAGTGTGGAAAGTTTGGACATTTGCAAAATACCTGTAACAAGAAGGCAAGCGATCTTACACCATTGCTGAGTACAAGTAACCGCAGTATAAACGAGTCCTTAGATCAAAAAGAACTCCCTAAACCCAAATGTGTCTACTGCGACAAAATTGGCCACACTGAATCTACCTGTTTCAAGAAGATGAGAGATGAACCTGAGAAAATCAATTTGGCCACAGAACTAGAAGATATTTTAACACCAATGGTTGTTAATATAAACAATAACAAATTTACCGCTTTCTATGACAGCGGTGCGGCACGTTCTTTAATAAGACGTTCAATCAGTCGATCTATCCCTGGAAAACGTGAAGATTGTACCTTGATGCTGAAAGGCATTGGTAGTGAAAGCGTTCCAATCCTCTCCTGCCAAAGAATTAATGTAACTTGTGGCATTAATGGCATTTTCGTAGAAGTCGCCTTCCACATTGTAGAAGACCACGAAGTTCCTTGTGATCTCTTGATAGGTTCTGAAATAGTCAAAGGTACAGGTTTAAGTATTTTGATCAATGAGAAGGGAGCTACCGTGATGAGACAATCCATTATTTCAAATATTGCTACAATGGAAGATCCTTTCGGGAACCTAGAAACTGATTTGACCGACGCGGGTGAAATATGTGAGCTGAAAAAAGTATTATTGAAAAATAATGAGACGTTCGCTATTGGTATTCCAAAAAAACAAGTTACTACAGGAAGTTTGGAAATTCAATTAAAGGATTCAACAAAAGTAGTATCTAGAAGACCTTATCGAATGGCTCCAACTGAAAGACAAAAATTGAAGCACATTATCGACGATCTGATGGTCCACGGAATTGTCAGAGAGAGTACGTCGGAGTACGCGAGTCCCGTTATTCTTGTTAAGAACAAAAATGGAGAAGATCGAATGTGCACAGACTATCGGGAATTAAACAAAAATACTGTCCCTATCAAATTCCCACTTCCGATTATTTCCGACCAAATTGATCGATTATCAGACGCTACCTACTTCATTAGCCTAGATATGGCACAGGGTTTTTACCAAATCCCAGTCAAAGAAGAATCTATACCAAAAACTGCCTTTATCACACCAGACGGCCTATATGAATACACCCGCTGTATTTCAGCGCGCTATAATCACTGCGTTACGGCCCCTACTGGATAACATCTTGATCTACATGGATGACGTGCTGATAAAATGTAAAACATTCACTGAAGGATTGCAGACATTGGACAAAGTTTTAGCAGCCTTGACCAAAGCCGGGTTTACAGTAAATGCAAAGAAGTGCTCGTTTTTCAAGACGTCGATCGAATATCTTGGAAATCTGATCACAAAGGGTACCGTACGACCAAGCCCCAGAAAAGTAGAGGCCTTAGTAAAATCTGCAGTACCGACAAACGTAAAACAAGTACGTCAATTTTGTGGCTTGGCCAGCTTCTTCAGACGTTTCATACCATCCTTCTCTGAACGCTTGATCCCACTCTACAACTTAACTAAGAAGGATGCTAAATTCCAATGGACCGCAGAATGTGAAAACGCCAGACTTGATATAATTCGTAGGTTAACTTCAGCACCAGTTTTATCCATATTTCAAGAAGGACTTCCAATTGAACTCCATACTGATGCCAGCAGCACCGGGTTGGGTGCCGTTCTCATTCAAATTCAGGACGGCCGACAACACGTAATTGCCTACATGAGTATGAGAACTACCGAACCAGAGAGTCACTACCACTCTTATGAGTTGGAAACTCTTGCAATAGTGAGAGCGATAAAACACTTTCGGCAATACCTCTATGGCAGATCTTTTAAGATTATTACAGATTGCAACGCGATAAAATCATCATCTAACAAACGGGAACTCTTACCCAGGATCCACAGATGGTGGTCATTTCTCCAGCATTACGATTTCAAAATAGAATACCGCCAAGGAAGCCGAATGAAACATGCAGATTTCTTTAGCCGCAATCCTATAGCATGTATTAATTAACTTGGCACAAAATGTTGATACCTGGTTAAAAATTGAGCAAAGACGTGAAAAGTTAGCCCAAATCATAAAGAAGTTAGAACACAACGAAGAAATAAGTGAATATCGCTTAAATGAACTTGTTTTAGAACGTCGTTATGACGAGGAAGAACCTGGATGCAAAAAATGGAAGAAGGTGGTTCCAAAATCATACCAATGGAACATTATAAATGCTTATCATACTGCAATAAAACATTTTGGCTGGAAAAATGGATTAACTATCATTCGCAATTATGAAACTCAAGACTGGAAGAAGGGTCTTGCAGCACTTCAGTTAGCAATTAACTGTACCAAGAACAAGACAGCAAATGTGAGCCCAATTAAAGCTCTCACTGGAAGACAAGGTGCAGTACCGCCAGAACTACTATCCTTAGTTGACGATGAAGAAGGAACAGTAAATCGTAATCAACTGGATAGCTACATGCAAAAGAAAATAGACATACGAGGAAAAAAAGACAAAGCTAGATTCGAACAAGGTAAAGCCAAGGTGAGAAGATTCCAAAAGGGAGATTTTGTTTTATTTAAGACTAATCCTAGGTCCCAAATTGGGCTTGACCTGAAATACCCGGATGCTTACTTAATTTGGAAAATATTACCTAATGACCGTTACCAAGTAAAAAAGATAACAGGACGCGGACGGCCAAAGAAAGTAGCACATGACCAACTTCGACTTGCACCCAAACCAAACGAAGCCCTAAATCAGGATTCCATGTCGGCGCGAGACAAATCTATCGTGAGACCAGAATCAAATGAGGTTCCTAACAATGGCCTTTCTCAAGTTGAGATGTAAAATCACAAAGTCGCCAATTTCGGGAAAGAAACCATACAATAGAAAAGGTAATTTAATTTATACTATTACACTATTTGTCATGTGTGGTTAAGTAAGTTGAGACAAGGTCTCCTTGCTTTCCCCGTTTTGTGTTGGTAACGTATGATAGAGACTGAGAGTCTCCTTACGTGTGCATGTTGTGTGTTGTAACGTATGATTGAGACTGAGAGTCTCCTTACGTGTGCATGTTGTGTGTTGGTAACGTATGATTGAGGCTGAGAGTCTCCTTACGTGTGCCTGTTCTGTGTTGGTAACGTATGATAGAGACTGAGAGTCTCCTTACGTGTACCGTGTGTGTGTTGTAACGTATGATTGAGGCTGAGAGCCTCCTTACGTGTGCATGTTGTGTGTTGGTAACGTATGATTGAGGCTGAGAGTCTCCTTACGTGTACCTGTTCTGTGTTGGTAACGTATGATAGAGACTGAGAGTCTCCTTACGTGTACCGTGTGTTTGTTGATGTAATTTGAGGGCAAAGGCCTCTTTCCATCTGGTTGGATTACAGTGTACTGTGCAGATTTATTTGTTAACAGGTCGAGGGCGACCTGTATGCAGAATGGCCGTGTCGGCGCGATGAATCACGAGCACGCGAACGAGCAATAACGAGCGCGCGCACGAGCGATGTCGGATCGTTCTATGAGTCGTGAGAAGTGGGGACGGTCCGATCGTCGGCTTTATAAAGCGCGTGCCATGCGAGCGAGGCGCAGTTTTATGGAGGCGCTCACTCCGTCAACATATCATAATTGTGACTTTGACCATAATTACTGCTATTGATTAACTATTTATGTTGTTACCTGATTAATTGTTTATCAAATCAATGTAATAAATTACCCATTCAAACTAAACGAGGTTTTGTTTAAAACACATCATGTCCCAGGAGCAGACGAGGGTTGATGATATCGATATGGACAACCGCCCACCCTCACCAATTCTCCAACAAGTCTCGGTCCGATCCGAAATACATACTGGAGCTAAATAAGTGCTTATTTGAAAATCAAAAAATGTATTTTTAAATGTTTTGAGTAAACGTTTACTCGCTGGAGTGATCCGAAAAGAAATGCGTGTTGAACTGTGCTAACAGAAGTTGCATATCTTCTTTAAGTCAATCAATAAAGTCAAAAGATCATATTATTATCATAGAATAATGACTCTTAAATATAAAAGTAATTAGAATGAGATTTCTTGGTCTCTTATTACAGACATATGTAAGATGCTGCATACATTTTTAGGATTCCCTTTTAGGAAACAAACTGCAAATATGCAATCCTATACGAGACATTAGACACCGAAAAATAATCTCTTTTAGTTAACACATTATGTATCCCGACTATTGTTTGCTATTATTTTTTACTGCTTTCTGCGTCTGTACTGTATTCCTACATTATGCATAGGTATTTATCTAGGCACTATGTAATGTTCACAGAAGTTGAAGTAGTCTAATGCTAAAATATAATAATTTTTCATTAGGTAGGTACTTACTAAAAGCGAATCGAGTAATAATTTTATAAAATTATCTCCTATTTAGAGAATAAAAAGTACACACCATCACAACAATGACAAATTTAGCTAAATGATTTTAGTGACATAATAATTAGAAAATTATTATGTATATTAGTTTATGGAATAGTACTGATAAATTACTATTAAGTACCTTTATAGTGCAACACTTGAAATGCAATTTGAGACTTTTTATTTCACAAAATTGGTTCAGATTCCATCTGAGATCTTCTTCAGCTGTAACTAATTTTATTATTTATTTATTATTAGCATCTTCGATTAAGCATTTTAACCTTCCGATATAGGAGTGTGGAGTATTTTAAATAATAAACTGACATACTTACCTGTTCCCAGTTTAGCATGCTTATATCTTAAACTGACACACCAGTATATTAATAACATAAGATAGTTAAGGTTTTCCGTACAAAATATAAACTCCTATAATATAGTAATAGATGGAAAGTTGGGTAGAGCAATGCTTAGGAATAGTTGCATTGGTTAGGGTCTATCAAAATAATATCACTTAAGAATGTACTCTATCGATCATTGAATCATCTTCCAACATGAGTTTGTAACAACCTGATCATTCTCTTGTTACTGATTATACCTAATATCGTTCAAGAAGAATGATTAATAATAAAATCATATTTAAATTAGACATGACATTGTGTGTCCAGTTTCAATAACAAGCTGAGCATGATTTGCTGAACGATTGTAATCAATAAGTAAGATGTACCTAGTAAAATTGAGAGTTCTGGCTAACGTCTCGCAACGCGCGGCGCGTTTATCTAGAGACGTGAGGCAGAACTCCCAATTTTACCCTACTGCTATTGTATATGTAATATATGAGAGCTTTTGCCTTATTCTATCTCCTCGTAACTTTGTTGGTCTTGTAGTAACTTATTCGGCTACGGATATAGAGGTATAGATCGTATCGAGGCAAAAAAAATATATTGGGTTTGAGAGAACCAAAAAAATTATTGGTTTGAAATTCTTATTAGCAGCCGAGAGTTTAAAGGTAACCCCCTGAGCATCGGAAAGCAGGCTGTTCATATAAACTACAGTAAATCCTGCAGTATATCTGAATTTTACCTGATGCATAACACAGAAAATTTTCTCAGACAATTTCTGATATACCTAGTATACGCAGTCAGGCTAAAAATGGCTCTTTTCAAAATCTCATAAGCGCGTTAATGTTAGCGAAAAGTCTTCTCTCCAGTGAAAACGCATCAAGAATTCATTCAACATTATACTTTAAATAGTTTCGGAGGTGTTGTCTGGAACCCGGCTGAACCGGGTCACAGCTGAGCTGCAGGCTCTGACCCACTTCCCCGTGACCCATGACCTATCACTGCGATGTGAGAATTCATTATTATTGCGAGTATATTACGCTAGGATCGAGGGTGCGAAGTCATACTGCGAATAAATGGGGTTGCGCGGTGTGTGGAGATTATTGCTCATTGAACTAAGAAAATAGTAGGTAGGTAGTAGCTGATAGTCAATCCGCATCGAGCTTTGGAAAGGGACAGTCGGCTGGTAATAATAATCTTAATTTGGGGCCTATATCACAATCTCGGATTTGGGGTTGTATCATCTTGGGCCAGGTGTATGTACGCTATACAAAAAATAGTATAAAATCATAGAAATTAAAATAAAATATGCTTTTTTGCAGTTTTACAATGAATAAGAGGTAAAGATATAAAATTGATAATTGTGTTAATTTGTGCTTTTGTTGTCTATGTTTGTAATGGCATAACGTCATCTTAATGTCATTTCAATTGATATATGTCAATTGCTGGTGTGTCAAATGTCAATTGCTGTCAAATGTGGTTATATTTATGTCAAATGTTATCGTGACTCGTGTAGGTACGTGCCATTGTCAAAATGGACGCCATGTTGTTGCGCTTTTATTTTGCCTAAAAATTTCGCATTTTACCTCGTAAAAGGGAACTTTTCCTGAGAAATAAAGAAAAAATAATCACTATTTCATGACCCGAACATTTTAAAAGACCGTACAAATACCTGGCCCAAGCTCTATATTTGAAACAACCCCTCTATACATTTTGACAGTAATTTTAATATTGACAATCTTTGAAAACGATTTGACCTACCGATTACATTAATTTGGCGATTGAGACTGATTTGAGAGGTGTGTACTTGCTATGCCTGATTTCACCAATGTTACCTAAAAAAATTCCTAAGGAAGGGTTTACGTAAGATTTCATTTTAATCCAGACATCTCCTGTACCTTTAATACTTTAACGTTGAAAAAACCAATTAGAATAGAGAGAAAGCTAAATAGAGCTCTATTATACATAATATTAGGTATGTGTAATTCTATAAAATATTTTGTGCTTTATTCGACAGGGGTAAAAAGACGAGAAAGTCTCCAAATACTAATTAAAGACCAGCCCAATTGTCTGCAAAACGAGACTCCGGTAAAAAACATCCTTTAAGGCACCCTTTGCGGCAAATCAAAAGTGATGATTACAAAGAAAGCGAGCCAGACTAAACGCTGCTCCCGAAATAGCTTTCATATCGGCGAGTCCAGCATTGTTCTCCGCATTAGGTAATGGAATGTCTCCAGACTCTCGCCCCTGCTTAGCGATCACACAGTTTGGAAACAGCCACAAAACAGCGTAGTCGACGTTTTATGAACTACAAATGCTAAGTCGATATCACGCGCAGCGCGAGCGGTGCGCTCTATATGAGTATAGGCTTGTGCTGATAGTATTTTCGAATGGTCCTCAGCTCTATCAGTTTGTATGTTGTGTTACGCTCTGTTGACTAGTTCATACAAAATGGCTAAACAATCAAAGTTGGTCGGACTCGGCGCGCGTGTGACGGGCATCTATTTTTAAGGGACTTCCCAAGTTCGAAGTTCCCAATTCGACGCGTATTTTTTAATGGTATAACTATGCTGCCAAGCGATTTAAGAATGGGCCGGCCGTCAGATAGGTATCAGAAAATTTTCTGCTTTGTGCTTCCGGTGAGCGTCAGAACTCAGAAGGAGCAAACGATGCGCGAAAATGCTGATATTTTGCGGTGTCTTTAAGTTTTTACTCCATTTTTTTAGGGTTCCATACCAAAATGGTAAAAATGGAACCCTTATGGTGAGACTTTCTCCGTCCTTCTGTCCGTCCGTCTGTCACAGTCGATTATTTCAGTAACTATTAAAGCTATCGACATGAAATTTGGCATAGTTGTGTATAATAGTGGCCCAAAATCATTGGAATAAAGAAAAATCGAAAATTATTTTTAGTTTTAATAAAAAAAGGGGGAAAATCGGGGGTTTGAAATTTCAAAGTAAAATAACAATATCGATTGGGTTATCATATGAAAGGCCTTTATTTGTGCATTCTAAAACAGTTTTTTATTTATTTCTATATATAATAGTTTTTGATTAATCGGCCAAAATGTCGAAAAAAATACCGTTTCCCCCCCTTATCTCCGAAGTTTACCAATCGAAAAATCTGAAATAATTATGGTCAATAGAGGTTTATGTATATTTTACAGGAAAAATAAAATCAACGCGAAAATTATTTTAGTTTAATTAAAAAAGGGGGAAAATCAGGGGTTTGAAATTTCAAAGTAAGATAATTATACCGAGTGGGGTATCATATGTGTGGGAATAAAACCACATAGAAAGTTTCTTAATTGTAATTATCGATATTATTACTTATTTAAGTGTACAACATAAGGTACATACAAGGCACAATTACTGCTTGTTTTTATAAATTAGATTTATAGATCTAGCACACGACCGCTTCCATTGAAAGACGGATCCAGAGAGCGAGAGAGTGTTGCCATAGCCAACTCCTCTCGGTGTTTACATATTAATGTGTTAAATAAATATTATAATTGTGTTCGCAATCGAACAATATGAAAGGCCTTTACTTGTGCATTCTAAAACAGTTTTTTATTTATTTCTAGATATAATAGTTTCTGATTAATCGGCCAAAATGTCGAAAAAAATACCGTCCCCCCCCCCTTATCTCCGAAGTTTACCAATCGAAAAATCTGAAATAATTATGGTCAATGGAAGTTTATGTATATTTTACAGGAAAAATAAAACCAACGCTCTAAGTAGCATAGTTTTTTTTATATTAACAAGAAACCTCTACAAACAAAGTTAACGATAAATAAGCAAATTAATATAATATCGTTTTACTTTTACTTTTGGAGTATGGAACCCTCGGTGCGCGAGTCTGACTCGCACTTGGCCGGCTTTTTTTTTTTATAATATGCGGCTGACATAATGTAGAAGCTACAAGCTACAACCCCTTTTTAGCCGACTTCAAAAAAGGAGGTGATTCTCAATTCAAAAAAATCTTTTAGGCTATTGCATAGCTTTTATCGCGGGCTTTGAACTAGGACAAACAAAAGCGCGGCGACCGAATCAAGAAATTCCGTAAAGAAAATAAACCTAACACCGTCGTTCAGTAAGCGTTCAACATTTTAGAGGTTCACAAGTAGCTCTGTTTGGCGCAGTGGGCGAGCGGCCGCTGTCTTTACCGTATGGTGTATGATGTTGCAGATTCGAATCTCACTCGCGAAGGTGAACAGTGAAATGCATTATTTAAAAAAAATCTACCAAATGATGTGTGCACTAAATAAACTTATTTCAACTTTTTAATAAATAGCTAAGAATCAAATTATTATGGAAAAATAATAGTTCTTTTTTAACCGACTTCAAAAAAGGAGGAGGTTCTCAATTCATCAGAATCTTTTTTTATGTATGTTCACCGATTACTCGAAAATGCCTGAACCAATTTGGATTTTTATTTTTGTTTTAAAGGGTATACTTCCCAGATGGTCCCATTTAAATTTTATCGAAACCGGTCGAGCCCTTTTTGAAATATCAACAATAAATTAAATACTTTGTAGTAGTGTGGGCGTTTGAAGTCGCTTTTTTAAGAAGAATTTTTTATATTAAATTATTGTTTTATAGATAGTGTATAGACACTATTCTAAACAATATTTTTTTGCATAATTTTTATTATGAAAAAAAAATATTGCATAAATATCATAATTGCATAAGTTGATAAAAAATGCTATGCAATAGCTTTACCGCGGCAGTCCCCGAGTGCCACTTTTTTTTTATTATTTTTTATGTATGTTCACCGATTACTCGAAGATGCCTGAACCGATTTGGAAAATTCTTGTTTTGTTTGAATGCGTATACTTCCCAGGGGATCCCATTTAAATTTTATCGAAATCAGTCGAGCGGTTTTTTAAAAATCAACAATAAATTGTATACTTTGTAGTAGGTGTTTGAAGTCGGTTTTTAAAAAGATTTTTTTATATTAAATTATACTCAGCGCGATTAAACTGTATCGTTCACTGCTTAGCGAACTCCCTGAATTCGATGTTTTTAAACTGTACAATTGCTAATCCATGCGCAAGGACCTTTGAGTAATAAACCAACACAGGAGAAGACTTGACGCGCGTACCCCTCTGTAAGTTGGGTATGAGCAGTGGTCCTACTCGTTATATAAAACTGTTTGACTCGAGTCACGCGCCTGTCAACTACGTATGGTTAGCGGGGAATGAGCTCCGCTATAAATGCCGAATATGAGAGTATTTTCTTCTAAAAAAAATATTTAAAACATCCTGTTTACTAAAGGATAACATTTATTTACTTCTGATGTATTATTTTATCCAAATAATGCAATACTTATGCAGAAAACTTAAGAAAACTATCGATCTGAAAATGTTGCTACTTAATCGTACATGAAATAATTTGGGGAAAATATTGAAAATTAATCTTCCTACTTACTATTCGTTTAGAGAACTTTTTCATGAACTGCATTATAAATTGATCCCATAGAATTAAAATCACGATAGAATAGGAAGGGGTGAACGACTAATTTATAAGCTTTAAGTAAAATATGACTAGATATATAAATACGAACTTTGATCGTCTGTGGGATTATCAAATAATGATAAAAAATTCTTTCTATAAAACCAACTTTAAACGCCACTACAAAGTATAAAACAATTTTAATTTGTACATGTATGTTGAAGTCGGGCGGGCCTAAATATAAATGATGAAACTAATGCGCGACGGTAGCCCAACTTTGCCCGATCGGCGTATGAAGTCGGTTTTTAGGGTTCCGTACCCAAAGGGTACCAACGGGACCCTATTACTAAGCCTACGCTGTCCGTCCGTCCGTCCGTCCTTCCATCCGTCCGTCCGTCCGTCTGTCAGCGGGCTGTATCTCGTAAACCGTAATAGATAGACAGATGAAATTTTCACATATTATGTATTTCTATTGCCGCTATAACAACAAATAATAAAAATTAAATTAAATTAAAAAAATTAAATTAAAATATTTCCATGGGTACATGGAAATATTTTTATTTAATTTTTTTAACGGAACCCTAAAAGAGCGAGGCCCGACTCGCACTTGGCCGATTTTTTAAAGATATTTTTTTTACATTATTATTTTAAGCTTTTTTGTGTATATCTCTGATCGCGAGCAATTTGCTCTTAATCATTGAGTTCCTTCCTCCATCACCGAAGATATGAATCATCTTCTCTTCACCTTTTAAATAGGCCCAACCTTATTATGCGTTCTTTCAAAAACAATTGAAATCGGTTCAGATTTGACGTAGTTATGGAGTAACATCTAACATTATATCAACAAAAATTTATATGGGAACCACCTCTGAAGTATGCCCTACTAAACAAAAAAAAATTATCAAATTCCATTCATTATTTGGCGGAATAATTGGGTAACAAATATACAAAAAATTCAAATTGAGAACCTCCTCCCTTTTTCGGTTAAAATGATTGCATTATTATAACGATCGCAATGGTGTCTGATTGGCTGGTACTCTCCCACTATTGTTTAAAATGCATTGATGCAGCTAGAGCTCCATAAACTCAGCGAATTCATAAGTTTTTTTACTCAATTATTTCAAAAGTTATAGGTATATATTTCCATATAACCAGTGTGATATAATTTTCTAAATATATAAAATGAAAAGGTGACTGACTGACTGATCTATCAACGCACATCTACTATGACGTAGGCATCCGCTAAGAAAGGATTTTTACAAATATAATACAAAAAAATAATGAAAACGAGACTAAAAAATTGTTTAATAATAATGATAAGTTCTACGTAAGTCTTTCTTACTCGAAAATTAGGACTTTAATTTTATGAAGTCGGCCACACCGCAATAAAATTAGGGCTGGACAGCAAGATTTCATATGTCGATATTGGTGGGGGGATTGTATAAATTATTTATACCGAGATATTTTTATCGTCTTACTAATGGTTCATTGACGAAAAAAAATATTTAAATTCTATACATATTTGGTTCATTAAAACTTGGCAATTGAATTAAAGTACCCATACTTCTTATTCATCCCGCTAGGTTTACCGGAAAGCTAAATAGCTTGGCGGTGTTTTATTACAGATGGGGTGGCCACTATAGCCATGGCGGCAGCCTAGCATTACAAACAAATATACACTTCGTTCAGATGAAGTAGATGAAAAAAATAAGCCTTCCAAGTAAAGTATGTAGGTACAAGTTTTAACTTACCAATCATAACTTTAAATACATTTTTTTTTAGGGTTTAGTTTTTACTTTTTATGTTTCCTCCATACTGGACTGAGAGAATATTATTCAACGCTGGAAAACGATCTTGTAAATCGAAAAAGTGAACTTTAAACCAGAGCCAATAACGTTTTAAAAAATCATAACAGCTCATAATAAGCTATCAGGAGCAGATTTTTTTCAAAAAGCATATTTTTTAAAGTAACACATCAGATGATACTAATTATATAATTCTAAAGTAGAATTACTTTAGTTTTATACATTAGTTTTATATCAATTTCGACTAATAGTTTTTCAATTTTAAGAAGCAATGTTGCTGTAACTTGGTATTTGAAACATATGCAACCACGAAATAACTCTAAACTCTGAAATGCTAATTATGCTGTATTTATTTTTAAGGAAACATGATGTAGTCCTAACAGTTTGTACTTAATATACTTTTTAGAAATAGATACATCGTAAATTTCGCTTTAAACATAAATAAAACAAATGATGTTTCATTAAAAATGCTGTATGTTTATTTAAACAAGATTACTTAAAAAATCAATGTGTTCAATATTAATACCCACTACGTATTCAAATAAAAATTAAATGTCTCTCAACTTAATAAACAATATTATTAAAAACCTATGACAAAGTACAGCACACCCTGGTGGCTTATAACCTTAAATCATAACTAAACAGCTGCTCTAAGGTGATATACTGCATGCTTGCACCTACAGCATGCTTTCAGCATGAGATTGAGAGTATAGTGACGGAGTAAATACCTTGGTATCTACAAAATCTGTTAATAATCAGATAATCCTAAGTCCTTACAGTAGGTTCGCCTAAGTGCACTGCACTGCTAAAAAGTATTGATAACTTTTTTGAAGTATCTGTATAATATTGAAAAATAGATGGTGTGGTGTGGTGTGGAATAACAAAAAATATATAATATAAACATGCAGAGAAGGTCAACATAGTATCTTAGAAAAATAATGTCATAGGAAAACGAAAATCCGACAATCCGACGCAGTATCTTTTTCTTCCAAATATATAAAAAAGTCATTTTGTTATTTTTCGAAATAAGCTAGATCGCTTTCCAGCGTCAATATAGTCCAAAGTTTCTAGCTGTATCTTTACGCAAGTACTAAAAGCCTACAAAGAGTCAATCTAATAGCAAAGGCATATTATTTCCTAGCGCTTCTATATACCTACCATGTTAAAGATCTCGAACAAAAAAATTTACTCTCGAATAAAGTAACTCTGTTGTAAATAATTATTAGAAAAACTTATCGAAAGTCGATAATCGATAGTGTCAAATCCCTAAAATGTTTACACAAATGATGCGATTGTTTCATGTAATGATAGAGCGTCCCTGTGTGTGAATGTGATAGTGTGCATATACTCTAAGGTAGTGTTTGCTAATTATATTGTGTGCGTGCATAGCGACGTGATGGAAAAATGCAACTGTAGTAAGCAAGTTTTCATGTGTGCTACCTCGCCCCCCACCGTAATTGACAGACTTTTTTGCGAATAAATTAGGGGTCAAGTCCTCTCCATTGCTGGTTTATTACTCAAAGGCAAGGACTATGGATCGCATCTTGCGGACTCACGCGTCTCGTTGTTTTATGCATGGGAAAGACTTCAAAACCCTTGTATTATTCAACGAGTATGTGCTACTACGTGCAGTTGTTAGGGAATTAGTATGTGCACTTGTTATCAAAAACTTATTGCTTTTTGCTCTTTATTATTTGTAATGGCTTTTTCAAAATAAGCGTGAGAAGCCGATGATGAAAAGGATGCGAAGGAATCGGCTACCAGATGAGGTCAGAACGATATTTTTCGCATTTATACTTCAAAAATTTACTTCTTAAGTACTTGGTGAATCGATAGACATTAAATCCCCATACTCAAAAATTACAGTGGTTCTATTCCGTTGTAGAGAAGATATCTAAACAAAATTGACAGGTCTAAAATTAGTACTCCAACTCCTTCAGGGAAAGGTTAACAAAGTGGCACTATGAAGGTTTAGATACAGTAATATGATAATATCCGATTGGTGGATCCAGCCCTGCTCTGCAGTGCATGTGGCCAGTGAATTTTTCAACTTTTGTGACGCGTACGTACTAAAATCTTCATGGTATAATTTATTGAAGAAGGCTATCAAGCAAATAGCAAAGTCACGGGTTATGTACTGTGTAAATAATTTATGTGATGTTATTTAATCTCTATGTAAGAACAAATAGCTATTATCGTTGAGGAAGGTAGGCACTTATGAGAGGGTGAAAATAGTTTACTAGCTACAGTGTTCTCACGGTCGGCAATGAGCGTATCCAAGCGTCAAGGCTCAACAGTTTGGAAGTGGGGTGTCTTGAGAACTTTCAATTGTTTACTAACTACTTACCTAAACCTATATTATAACTTGGGGTTTGACATTGTTTTCACTGTTTAACAGACCGTTCGTATAGACGTTGTTTTTCTTTGATTGGGTACGGAGTTATGCAAACCTTGTTAAATGATTTAGGTTTCAATTATTTGAATTACTTACAAACGACACGACATTTTTTTTTACTTAGTACGTACTTAGCAGAGCCATCGAAGAGGTGACTGCAGTACTCCATGCACGACCTAACATGGGCTTGATATAGCGTAAGCAGTTGTTGTGGCGTGAAGTACCGCTTCACCTTATTAAGGATGCCAAGTTTTTCGGCGGCAATTAATTACTAGTTTAGGTATCTATATCTAATTATTATTATTTATTTTACAAATTGTACAGCGCCACTAGCGGTGGCGTGGGGAACTAAAACTTGTAGAAAAATATCCCTTGGAGTTAAACTCTTGCAAAACTCGTAAGGATTCGCTAGAAACAAATATCATTGCAATGTAGCACTACTATAGTAAACAAATCGAATAAGGCCACACTTAGAACTTTACACATACCTATTCATTGATATAATTATCATAGTATTGCATTTGTAATCGATTTCACATCTTTTATTAGTAATTATCGTAGCATGTGTAAATAATTAAGGTTAAGGTAATAATTAAGAAATCAAAACATAAAAAAATGGTATTTAAGAATTATATTTTAGAATAAGTAATAGGCATTTTGCTAACACGAATAAATTCGTCATTTCTTCTCCAAGAATAGTGTAAAAATTCTTATTCTACTAGTATAGTAAAACTATTTATGTAAGTATCTACCTATAATACACACATCAAAAGTGTCTAGGGATCAACATATATTTTTGCAATAACTTTTCTCCTGATTGATATTAATTAAAATTTTCTTTAAGGATTCATCAAATAAAGTGTTTTCGTTTGTCACAGTAACGATAAACCAAGTCACCTTTGCATTAATAAAGAAATTTGCCATTTTCCTAATAAAGGGATTTTTGACATTTGAACCACTAACATTAAAGTTCGAAAAAAAGACTGAAATAACAGTTTTCTTTAAAATTTTATTGGGTAACTTAAACAATTAATAATCCGTGTTTCTACCGCGAACACTAACAACACAAGAACATCGGTTTGGCATACTCAAAATGAGTTCATCCAAATCACGCTGTGGAATGGCCGCCCATGTTCGTTGCAACAACAAAAAAAGGTCTTCTTGCCACTGGATACCCTCCATATTCGGCAGAGCTCTTCTCTGTAGCATATCCCATGCATGCTCAATCGGGTTCAAGTCTGGCGACTGAGCAGGCCAGGGCAGGACATTGATGTTAGCTGCGGCGAGAGTCTGTCTTACAACTCTTGCGGTGTGCGGTCGTGCATTATCATGCATTAACTGAAATAAGGGACCGATTTGCACTTGTAGAGGAACGATGACGTCTGATACAATCGTCTCAGCATAAATTTGAGCGTTGAGGTTGCCTCTGATCCAAATCAACTCAGTTCTTCCGCCGATCCAAATACCCGCCCATACCATGATGGTTCCACCACTATAAGGATGGACTTCCTGGCAGGATTTTAATCGCTGATTATGAAATTATGAAATGCACCAAAAAGGATCCATATAAATTTATAAAATCATAAATTTATTACAAAGCCACATCTCAATCTCAAGAAATCCGCATAAAAATGCTTGATCCCTAGACACTTTTGATGTGTGTATTTATGGTTGGGATTTGGGTTTGAACGTTCGTTTCGAACTTTCTTTCATTCTCCACTCTAGGTCCTTGAGCTATTGACTGTTTAAATAATAAAATTCGTAGTCAAGCAAAAATTTCTTTAAGAAAAAAATAACAACACGATATTATCTCGGGAGAAACTTTATGAAAAGCTATTAGCACAGTACCTCCGACGATAAAATCTTGTTAGCCTTGCAAAATAAAATCCTTATCTTACATCGAAATACCGGATTTTACTAACATTACTGCTCATATGGTGAACATACAAAAAAAAATTGCAAAGTAACCTCGAGGAAATAGAGCAGTGTGCACATCAAGAGGCACATTCTAAATTTTTTATTTTTTATTATTACTTGCAGAAACAAAAAGATTACAATTAAAACTTTCCTTTTTATTCTGAGAAGTTGACAATATGTATTACACTAGCGGCACGCTATGATGGCCGGTTTGACACATTACAATAGTGATGTGGAATGTCAATTTATTCTCGAACAAAAAACAATTAAGTTTTGTTTTTGTACCTGATTAAATAGGTTTACAGTTCTCTGCGTACGTTCGGTCATATCGACGAAATCCACAACAAAGGGCTTGAACAGAGTCCAAATTAACGAGCAAGGGTCAACAGTAATGCAGTATCAATATTTGAAATCCAAAGCCAGGTCAAAACTATATCACAATCGCTGTTCGCGCCATAATTCCTAGTTCCATGGTCATAGCGTTAGCAATCTCTCTTTGGCTCCCAATGAAGGTTCACAGATGACGTTTTTAACTTCCCGCCATTTTGTGGGGTGAATTTGCAATTTTCCGTTTTGACAGCTCATACGTGATCACGAAAATTTCGAGTCGCGCGCGCACCTTTTTTTGCCTTTTGAGTGCCTAGATTTGATTATCTTACGGTTTTGTTGCGAAGTTGAGCGATCTATGTGTCGACCTAACTATTTGTAACAAAAGGCGACCCCTAACCAGCGGTTTTCGCTCGCCACGTTAAGTGTGAAAAAAGTGACCTTGAACACCTTCAGTTGGACCAAACTAGTGACCAAACCAAGTGTACCGTGCAACGCCAGTCCAGCGTCTTCAGCAGGCCATAGCTGGCTGCCTGTCTGCCGCTGCTAGCGGTCTGGGCCTAACCTTTACATCTAACCTACATAACACACCCACATCATCACTCACCACAGTCACCACTATCATACAATCTCAGGCCCTATACCAGGAGGACTGCGAAGAAGGTAAGTGTAACGCTACCATTTAAGTCCACACTGCGTTGAGACCAAATCTGACCGCGGTCAAGGCCGCTTTGGGCAACGACCCTGGACTCGGGTTACAGCTGATGGGCCCCTGAATCCAGCAGTCCAGGTTTGACTCGTTGGCCAAGCCGTTGGCCTCAACATTTGGTAGTCAGAGCGCGGTTAAATTGATTCCGCGGACAGATTTGGCATTACTGTGACTTAACTTGGCCGTCTAGGGTTAACTCATTTATTGTAAATTAATGGACCTTATAACTTATTAATACACAGGCTTATTGAGTTACTAGTACCATAGCCTACCTTGTCACATGTAGGCCTGTATAAGAATTGCAATTATTGAGATTTTGTTTTGTTAATTTTTGTTGATTAATAATTAACAGTATCTAATTGTTGTTTGTGGTCCGTAACTGGCCAACAGTTAGATGTAGATTGTAATAAATAAACTTAATATTAATATAATTTGATAATTGTAGGTTACCAAGCCAATTTGTAATTTGCAGTGCTTAGTATGAGTCTAGTGGCTTAGTACGGGTAATTAAAAACTTAATTTTTCTTTTATTTTAATTTATGTTATTGATTGACTTAACATAAATTATTGATAGCTTAATTTGTATCTCTTGGTACTTTTAACCAACAAATACTTTGTTTGTTTGCTAGAACCCCTCGTGGTTAGGTAACAAAGTAGTTTGTTTGATGTATTTAAAATAAATAATTCTTGTTTTAAAGTAAATAATTCTAATTAATAAATAGTATTTAAGTAGTAATTTGTTTGTGTTTAAAGTGGGTAATTCTTGTTTGATTATTAATTTGTTGTAACAAATAACTTTGTTTTTAACTGTTATTAAAAACTGTTATTAAAATAACTGTTATTTTATGTTTTTTAACTGTTATTAAAATAACTGTTATTTAAGTTGTTAACTACTGTTATTTAAGTTGTTTTGTACCTACCTAAGATGGCAGCCCACAAAAAATTGAGTGTGCAAATTCAATCAGAGCTGCGTTGGGCTGCTACAGCCAACGCCTTGGTAGGCCGGGAGGACCGGGCATCCGCACTGCTCCAGCGGTGCGAGCAGGTGCGGAACAGGCAGGCAGTCGTCGAAGGGGCCTTCCGAGACCTCATGGCATTGGAGCTACCTCCGGAATCACTGGAGTCCTCAGTGCGGGACTACGAACAGTTCTTTGAGCTGACAGACGGTCTAGTGGAGGAGGCCGCGAGGCTCAAGAAGGAGGCGAGAATGAGCTCTATTCTTGAGTCTCCCACTAGACCCACCACGCAGCCTGCGTTACAGGGCAAGTTGCCAACAATAAACTTGCCCCACTTTTCTGGCAACTTGAGCGAGTGGCTAGGCTTTCTCAGCCTCTTTGATAGCCTGGTGGACGCGAGAAGAGACCTGTCTCCCTGCCAGAAACTGGCCTATCTACTCTCTTCCCTGCAGGGAGAGGCTCTGGGTTTAGTTAGCCACCTAGACCTCTCCGAGGAGAGTTATACCACCGCGCGGGAACTACTGACTCGGCGGTATGCCAACGTGCGCCGGTTAGCAGACACACACGTGGCACAAATCCTAGCGCTGCCACGTGTCCATGGGGTGTCTCATTTAAGAGAATCGCTCTTAAACCCACTGATTATAGCCTGCAACGCTCTTAAGCGTTTAGAGCTTCCCGTGGACCAGTGGTCCTTCCTTTTATTACACATTGTGTTGTCCCGCCTACCTCCCGAATTGAAACTGCGTTTTGAGCAAAGGTATGGTGGGGACGGGGCCAGCTACCTGCCCCCCTTTGCGGACCTTTTAAAGTTCCTTGAGGAAGAGTGCCGGCAGGCTGATAACTCCGGTATTGCTGGTCCTTCAAGGACCCCAGAGCGGCCTGCCCAGCTGAGGAAGGAAAAGGGTCACACTGGCGTCCCTGGTAAAGGGGCCGCCGACCGGAGACCAAGGCCCGTTTACACTGGACTTGCTGCCACTGAACCCACCCCCTGTAACTATTGCAGGCGTCCAGGCCACCAGGTGCTTTCTTGCCCCCAGTTTCTCTCTAAGCGGATCAAGGATCGGAGGGGCATTGCAAGAGACCGCCACTGGTGCTATAGCTGTCTGGGAGCTCACATGCAACGGGACTGCCAACAGCAACGGCCATGCCCAATCTGTAGGGGTAACCACCTGGAGATTTTGTGCGCCAACAAGAATGGTGTTGGCCGCCAGGTGGAGAGTGAGGGCGCGCCCCGCACGGGCGGGGGAGCTCTTACCGATCGCTCCCCGGATTATTTGCGTCGGTCCCCTGATCAGGGCCATGAATCCCGACGCGTTCGGATTTCGACCCCGCCTATGGGGGCTTCACCCCCCCGTGAGGGGGGCGCCAACCCCCCTCGACGTTCTGATGGGAGATTTGTGGCGGCCCCGTCTACGGTTCGACCTACCCGCTACTCACCTCCGCTTCATGAGTGGCCACGCCTCGAACGCCGCCCACCTCGAGCGGGTCGACAGTCTTACTACGTCCTACCGACCTCAGCCCGTATGACTAGGCCCGTGCTGCCGCCACGAGATGACGCATGGGTTTACCCAAATGGAGGTCTGTCCCCCTTACCGTTGGAGGTCCCCCCTGAGTCTCAATATGAGATTCCCCGGTTAGAGGACGGGTTTGATGAGGACGACCACCAATAGGTAGTTGCCGCCCTAGCCCCCACCACAGCAACTTCTCCTGAGACCTTGAACCTCCGGCAGTCTGTCTGTCAGACCATTCTTTTGCCGACTGTCTCAGTGAAGGTATTCAACCCGAAGGGTGAATTTTTAATCGTTCGCGCCCTTTTGGATTCGGGTTCACAGCGCTGTATTGCTTCTTCTCGTTTGGTGGGTGAGCTAGGGCTCCCTTGGAGTCCGCGAACAGGACGGGTGATAGGCATCGGGGGTATAGAGCCCTCGACTCCTACCGGGGAAGCGGAATTAATGTTTGGCCCCGTTAAGGGCAATTTTAGGGTCTTGGTCAAGGTGTCAGTCCTTGACAATATCTTAGGTCCCCTACCGCAGGTCCGAATAACTGACGCTGCGGTGTCCTGTGCATCAGGCCTAAGCCCAGCTGACCCCCACTGGACTGAACCCGGTCCTACGGACCTTTTGTTGGGTTCCGACGTGTTGGGCCTGGTCTTGTCAGGGGAAGTTAGGGTTTTGCAGAAGGACGGCCTATGTGCCATGTCCACTATATTCGGTTCTAGCTTTTTTGGACCCGTGCTATGGTCTTCGGACCTACCGGTGCTGGACCAATTGCAAGCAGCCGGCTTGACGCTGTCGGACGTGGTCCAGCGCTTTTGGGAAGTTGAGGAGCCGCCGCATGCCGCACGAGTTGACCCTCTTGACCTTGAATGTGAGTTGTTTTATCAAAACAACACAGGCCGCCGTGTTGATGGGCGATTTGTAACTCGCTTGCCCTTTCTCGCTTCTCGCCCCCCGCTTGGTCAATCGCGGGCCTTGGCGGAAAAGAGGCTCTTGTCCATGGAACGGCGCATGCGGCGCGACCCCACCTTCCGCTCCAAGTACGTTGAATTTATGCGCGAGTACGAGGGCCTGGGGCATATGTCACCATCCAATTTTGATTGGCGCGCACACGAGCACTACTTCTTACCCCACCATGCCGTCTTGAAGACCCCTGGGGGGAAGATTCGAGTGGTTTTTGACGGCTCCGCGGCCACATCCAACGGGGTGACATTGAACCAATGCTTGCACTCCGGTCCTAAGCTGATCAAGGATATCTCCGATATCCTCACGCATTTCCGCCGGCATCAAATTGTTTTCGTAGCTGACATCAAGATGATGTTTAGACAGTCGGTGGTACATCGCGATGATCGGAGATACCAAATGATTCTGTGGCGCGAAAATCCTAATGAGCCAATGCGTGTCTTTGAATTGAACACCACGACCTATGGACTCAAGTCAAGCCCCTATATTGCTATCAGGACCTTGTTAGAACTAGCTAACCGGGAGCGACTGAATTACCCTCGCGCATCAGCCACCTTGGAATCGTCAGTCTATATGGACGATATTTGCACGGGAGCCTCGAGCGTTGAGGAAGCTCTGATTCTTCGCGATGAATTAATTGCAATACTGAAGTCCGGAGGTTATGAGTTGGGCAAGTGGCTGTCCAACTCCCCTCACGTCTTGAAGGATCTTCCGGGAAAGGATCGGCAGGATCCTCATATTTTTGAAAATCCCGAAAATCCCAATTTGCTGACGGTCCTTGGAATACAGTACCAGCCCGTCCAAGACGTTTTCACCTACCGGGTCAAATTAGACCCACCTCCTAAGGTCTGGACTAAGCGTTCCGTATTGTCTACGGTTGCTCGCACTTTCGATCCCAATGGATGGATCACTCCCGTAATATTTTTAGCTAAATGTTTCCTCCAGAAGCTTTGGATTGCTGAACTCGGTTGGGACGAACCACTCTCTGGGAAGTTATTGAATGAGTGGAACTCCCT
Organism: Oeneis ivallda; assembly: GCA_029955525.1. NCBI lineage: Eukaryota > Metazoa > Arthropoda > Insecta > Lepidoptera > Nymphalidae > Oeneis > Oeneis ivallda. The sequence continues at coordinate 6,457,666 of JARPMR010000024.1, read as the reverse complement.
TGTGTCTTCACTTCCTGAAGTTAACCGAATTTCCATGCCTCGACGCTTCCTACCAACAGGAAGGTGTCATGCCAGTCTCCACGGGTTTTGCGACGCCTCCGAACGAGGATACGCCGCCGTGGTATATTTGAGGACTGTCGATGTCGCCGGTGAGGTCGCGACGCATCTCGTCTTGGCAAAAAGCAAGGTGGCCCCTATTCGGTCACGGTTAATTATCCCGAAATTAGAATTGTCTGGCGCCGCCCTTCTGGTACGCCTCTTGAACCACGTCCGTTCCTCTTTGGCATCTGCGGTCGATCTGACCGACGTTTATGCCTGGACGGACAGTGAGATTGTCCTTTGCTGGCTACGAGCCGCGCCTCACAACTTAGAGGTCTTTGTTGCGAATCGGGTCTCCCAAATTCAGAGCTCTGCAGTACCGGTGATTTGGAGACACGTACCCGGAGAACTGAACCCGGCCGATTGCGCCTCCCGCGGCTGTGAGGCCTCTTCACTGGTCCACCATCACCTTTGGTGGGATCCAAGTTGGCTATCCCAATCCGAGACGACTTGGCCTCAAAATAGGTTTTCCGCTCCCGAAGTATTGCCGGGCTTAAGAGTCGGAGTGGTTGAGGATAAACAGATCCCCGACTTGAACTTTCTTTTGGACCGTTACAGTTCCCTTGATAAACTAATTGGTGTTACCGGTTGGATTCGACGTTTCATCCATAATGGGCGGAATTCAGAAAATAAAATTTTGAGTCCTGTGCTTTCCCCTCTTGAACGCCAAGACGCCCGGAACTACTGGGTGCGGGTGGTTCAGGTGGAGCATTTTTCATCCGTGATTGACACTCTAAAGAGAGGTTTAGTTTTGAAGGGCCCCCTGGCTCGCCTAAGCCCTTTCTTGGACAATAACGGAATGCTACGCGTTGGAGGACGCCTCAAGAATTCCAATCTGCCCTATGGTGCTCGCCACCCCCTTTTGCTACCTAAGGACGGCACCTTTGTCAAATTGCTAGTGACACACTACCATCTTAAAAATGCCCACGCTGGTTGTAATGCACTCTCGGCTATTCTACAGCGCGAGTTTTGGATTCTGGCAGGGAGACGCACCATCCGGAACGTCATTTTCAAATGTATTCCGTGTTACCGCTTGAAGGCTAATACTTCACAGCCGATGATGGGCGATCTGCCCCCCGACCGCGTTCTAGCCACTCGACCCTTTGCTGGGGTTGGCACTGATTTTGCTGGCCCGTTTGCCATCAAGAGCTCTAACCTCCGCAACGCCAGATCGCTCAAGGCCTACCTCTGCGTTTTTGTATGTCTCGCTACCAAGGCGGTCCATTTAGAACTTGTGAGTGCCTTAAGCACTGAAGCCTTTGTAGCCACGCTAGGTAGATTTGTCTCTCGTCGAGGATTGCCTGACCTGATTCGCACGGATTGCGGCACCAATTATAGGGGCACTGATAGATATTTAAAAGAGATTGTCGAATTCCTGTCTAGCAATAAGATTAGATTAAGTACAGCACTGTCCAAGATGGGGGTAACCTGGAAGTTTGACCCCCCAGCTTGCCCTCATTGGGGTGGAATATTCGAAGCTGTGGTTAAGGTGGCCAAGACTCATCTCCGGCGCGTTATAGGCGAAACTGTTTTAACCTTTGAAGAACTCGCCACCGTGTTTTGCAAAATTGAGGCTGTACTCAATTCTCGGCCACTCTGTCCCCTCTCATCTGACCCAAATGACCTGGAGGTCTTAACTCCCGGTCATTTTCTGATTGGTCAGCCCCTTAACGCTCTACCCGAATACCCCTTCAGGGACGTGAAGGTCTCACGTTTGTCCCGGTTTGAGCTGCTGCAACAGATGACTCAGAGTTTTTGGCACCGTTGGTCACTAGAGTATTTGCATCTTTTGCAGCAGCGGGTTAAGTGGGCTGACAAATCTGATCCACCCAAAGTTGGTGACCTAGTGTTCATTAAGGAACCTAATTTGTTGCCCTTATACTGGCGCCGTGGGCGCATTCTTAAGCTGATCTACGGGTCGGATGGGGTTCCCAGGGTTGCCGAGGTAATGGTCGGAGACTCTGTCTTGCAGCGAGCCGTTTGCTCCTTATCACGCTTACCCATTTACTAGTAAGTGGACGTAAATCCTTACGACCACGGGCGGGGGATTGTTCGCGCCATAATTCCTAGTTCCATGGTCATAGCGTTAGCAATCTCTCTTTGGCTCCCAATGAAGGTTCACAGATGACGTTTTTAACTTCCCGCCATTTTGTGGGGTGAATTTGCAATTTTCCGTTTTGACAGCTCATACGTGATCACGAAAATTTCGAGTCGCGCGCGCACCTTTTTTTGCCTTTTGAGTGCCTAGATTTGATTATCTTACGGTTTTGTTGCGAAGTTGAGCGATCTATGTGTCGACCTAACTATTTGTAACAAAAGGCGACCCCTAACCAGCGGTTTTCGCTCGCCACGTTAAGTGTGAAAAAAGTGACCTTGAACACCTTCAGTTGGACCAAACTAGTGACCAAACCAAGTGTACCGTGCAACGCCAGTCCAGCGTCTTCAGCAGGCCATAGCTGGCTGCCTGTCTGCCGCTGCTAGCGGTCTGGGCCTAACCTTTACATCTAACCTACATAACACACCCACATCATCACTCACCACAGTCACCACTATCATACAATCTCAGGCCCTATACCAGGAGGACTGCGAAGAAGGTAAGTGTAACGCTACCATTTAAGTCCACACTGCGTTGAGACCAAATCTGACCGCGGTCAAGGCCGCTTTGGGCAACGACCCTGGACTCGGGTTACAGCTGATGGGCCCCTGAATCCAGCAGTCCAGGTTTGAGTCGTTGGCCAAGCCGTTGGCCTCAACAATCGCATTGCACTGACAGTTTATACTTTTCGAAGCAACGTCAATTCGAAACTGCTTTGTTTTGCATTGAGCATTGACGCGAGTTTGCCGGAGGTAGTAGTTGTGCTAGCCAGCGATCCTATGTGACGATCGTATTAGATTCCATTTTTAAAAATTTTCAATTTAGAAAACCAAATGCCGAGTTGTGGTATATATCATATAAAAATAAAAATTTTACCTTTTGTATGAAACAGCTGATATTTTTTTGCGATTTCAGAGGTTTGTCCACATAGTGAAAATTGTTCATATTCACAAGTACATTCACCCCTTAAATGGTGCAAACTGATTTTTCTACACTTGTATACATTTTAGAAATCAATTTAATAAATAAATTTTGAGTCCTAAACCTAAAACTACATTCGATAAAATTTATGAATCTCTGCACATCACTATCGTCAATAAAGTAATACAATTATTTCCTTCAAAGTCGTTATCAATTAATACGGAACTTCATGAGCGGACAAACGTCAAACCGGCCATCATAGCGTGCCGCTAGTGTAAGTATGCTGATTGCTGCTTTTTTGCAAAATTTTGCTGCATGCAATTTTTTTGAGATCAAGACACGACACGACATGACATGTCATGTGTCTTACGCTATCCTAGACAGAACTAAGAAATGTTGGCTCAATGTTCGACATTCCTATTTTTAATGTTTTGTGTGCGACAAAATTCACATCAATACATGTCGTAACTCAAAAGCTTTAGTGTAAACAGGTCTTAAAGAAAATCCATTTCCACTCCATAGTAACAAAGTACAAGTAATCCCGGATTTTATTAAATGTTTTCGGTCTAGACGCTTAACTTATTCTCTTATCCCCTATTAACCCAATATTCGTGTTGCTTTGTAAGGGTTCTAAAAGAGCTGCGATGCGAACAATGGGCTTCCTTTGACACTAATTAACTGCTTGTAACTATCAAGTTACTTGTTTTAACCGCAAGTGTAGTTCTATAAATCTTAGTTGTTCAATTAATCTTCATTTTGTTTCTTGAACATGCTTGTACATGGGATAATATACCTACACGATTCCTGAAATTCTTCATTGTAAGCTCAGATTTTTGTTGCTTTTTATTTTTTATAATATCTATGTATGGCGTACTAACTTTGAACGAAAAATAACACGAACCAACTTACTAATTACAAACGACAACCAGGCACGGCTTGCTAACTCTACCATAATGTAATTAATTACCTTACTGTCGACTAGTAGGACTCGTAGGTGCATGTATCGTAAAATGCAAATTTCAATTTCATAATTCTAGCTGGACTGGGAGTTAATGATGTGCTCAGAGACTCTGGTTGTGCCTTAGTAGTTAATGTACGTAGTATTTATTCGAACTGTCTAAAATTTATCATTATTTTTATTTGAGCGTTCCTTTCCGATAGCGTATAGAAACCGATTAGGGGTAAGCCATACACCTTCCAAATTAGGCCCGCTGCTAAGAGCTGTCCAGATGAGGCGTTTTACGCGCGAGTCGACTCGCGCGTAGACACTCGCGCGTTCCCGAGATACTAGAGCTACATATATTCCGTCCAGATAACGACGCGCGTTTCCTCACTCGCGCGTAAGACGCCGAGTCGAGATAGAGCCTGTCCAGATGAGGCGTTTTACGCGCGAGTCGACTCGCGCGTAGACACTCGCGCGTTCCCGAGATACTAGAGCTACATATATTCCGTCCAGATAATGACGCGCGTTTCCTCACTCGCGCGTAACTCGCGCGTAAGACGCTGGTTACGCGCGAGACTCTCGACTCGCGCGTTCTACGCGCGAGTCGAGATACTCGGGCGCCATTACTGCGTCCAGTACTACGCGCGAATCCGTAGCGAGTGGACGTATTCAAAATGGAGCGTGATAACTTCGATACCGAACTTTTTATAGACGAAATTGAAAAAACAATAGCCATATGGGATATGGAATCTTCAGACTATTCCAATAGAGTAATAAAACGTAGGAACTGGGAAGAAATAGTCGAAATTTTTTGTGAACCTGACGATTCCGAAGAAAAGAAAAAAGCTTTAGGTAAGTAAACAATAGTTTATTTAATAATATTACTTTCTCTTCGTTTACGACGTTTCCATCGACGGTATGCAAGCCACAACACAACCGCTGTATCCGAGTCCATGTTTATAACTGAATCCCTCCCAGTGTAGGAACGCGCGTAAAACGTGATATCTGGACGCAATATAAATTGAAACGCGCGAGTGCACTCGCGCGTAAAACGCCTCATCTGGACAGGCTCATACTCGGGCGCCAATACTGCGTCCGCCGTCCAGTACTACGCGCGAATCCGTAGCGAGTGGACGTATTACAAAATGGAGCGTGATAACTTCGATAACGAACTTTTTATAGACGAGATTGAAAAAAGGGTAGCCATATGGGATATGGATATTTTGACATGGAGTTAAATCTTCTTGAATAATATCTAGTAAATCATCAAACGATGTTACTGACATTCGAAAGTAGTTGAAAATTTTTTGAAAAAAGTAGTTGAAAAATTTTTCGCTGTGTTCTCTGAGTTTTTAACCGACTTCCAAAAAGGAGGAGGTTCTCAATTCGGCCGGTATCTTTTTTTTTTTTCTTTTTTTTCTTTTTCTATGTATGTCCACCGATTTCTCCGGGATTACTGGACCGATTCGCGTGATCTTTTTTTTATTCGACAGAGGATGTTTGCGAAATGGTCCCATAAAAATTTTAACCTTCAACTCCTCAAGCCTGATGCTGCAGGCTAAAACTATGTTGATTTAGGAAATTTCGATTACGAATTGATATTGTAGGTAACAAGTATGGACTACATCATGGAGCTCCAGGTCCTAGCTCCTCAATCATAGGATACTACACTTAAAAGCTTAAAATAAAAATTCTTTTCAAAAAACCGACTTCTAACGCCACTACAAAGTATAAAAATAATTTTAGTTTGTCCACGTTTGTTGAAGTCGGGCGGGCCTAAAATACAAACTATGAAACCGACTCGCGATGCTCGCTCGACTTCTACAAACGAGTCTATTATATTCTGTAGCGTCGCGCATCGGTTTCATAGTTTGTTTATAGGCCCGCCCGACTTCAACAAACGTGGACAAACTAAAATTATTTTTATACTTTGTAGTGGCGTTAGAAGTCGGTTTTTTTAAAAGAATTTTGGGTATAATGATATCATTATACCCAAAACTCAGAGAACACAGCGAAAAATTTTTCAACTACTTTCGAATGTCAGTAACATCGTTTGATGATTTACTAGAACATACTATAATAATAATAATAATCTTTATTTCAGGCAGTAAGTACCCATATTTTGTAAACTTAAATGTAATATACATAAAATAAAAAGAAAAACAAATACCTACACAGTATTAATTCTCCTCTATTTTCGGTTCACACTGCGATGCTGCGCCAACCAATGCCGAAAGATGGCGACATCCAAGTGTTCACACATCATCATCATCATCATCATCATCATCATCTATGAACATACTATGCGTCATTCTGTCACGTAGAATTGGAAGCACCTTAAATCGTCGACTTACTCTTCCTTTACATCGTTTCCATCGACGGTATGCAAGCCACAACACAATCACTGTATCCGAGTCCATGTTTATAACTGAATCCCTCCCAGTGTAGGAACGCGCGTAAAACGTGACATCTGGACGCAATATAAATTGAAACGCGAGAGTTCACTCGCGCGTATTAGCTACTAAAGTAGCTACATCATTAGACTCTGGATATCATCTAGGATCAGAGTACCTACTTGTTATGTATGACGAATCAAACGAGCCCAAACTCGATGGGGTTACGTCGTTTTATTACAGAGTTCCGATAGCCATCTTCCGTCTCCATCATCAGATCAGCTCCATGTCACAATAATATTGCATTGTCATTCGATTTACACATAAATGCAAAATTTCAGCTCGATCAGAAACATTAGCAACATCTCAAGTACTAATGTCATGGTAGAGATCCAAGTTACGTCACACCGCTATTTGTGAGAGAGTGCGAGAAAAACCTACCAACAAATCATGTTGAAGGTAAGAAGTCGCATCGCCCTACTCTATCTTAACAAGGCACTTATAAAATAAAGCAAGATGACAAAAATAAATTGCTCCTCCCTTCAGAAATTATTCTTGGAAACCCACGCGCTAGGCTGTTCCAGACAGGTTCAAGGAATTCCTCGTGATACTAGAACAGGGCTGTCAGAAGTTTACTGGAAGTCATAAATACCAACTGCAATGCAGATAAAAGTTTGATACAGTTTGTGTTCACTGCAACTGGGTTAGCTCTAATCTAAATGCAATTTTATTTTCGTAGGTACTGCTTTACCTATTAAAAACTAAGACATCCTTACTATTATTATAAGTATGAAAGTGTGTTCGTTTATTGGTTTGTCCTTCAGTCACGCTATAACTAACTGATGCCTACGACTTTTTCCACGTGGATTTGGATTTTTAAAATCCCTTGGACACTACACTACAGGTAACTATTAAAAACAAACATCCACACACATCACTAATATTTATAAATATGAAAGTGTGTTCGGTTTATTGGTTTGTCCTTCAATCACGCTCTTCACGATCTTTGGAAGATTGTGTCTCAAACAATACTTGCTTGTACTTGGTCATTATTTTGAAAAAAATATATAGTAGCTAGTATGTCTAAACGGGGTTTTAAAACCCTTATGAGCTATGTTTTAAAATGACATAATATTATTTTTACCCTCCAACTAAGCCTATATAGCTTGTAATAGGAGTAGGTACGACAGTAGGTTTGATCGTGTTTCAGTTTATTAGTTATCACCTAACCTTTGTGCTATTGAGGCTTTGAGGAATGATTAAATCTCCATTATGGGCTTCTATCTAGTTATCAAATCAATGAGTAGTAGAGTTTAGACCAGCCCTATTACTTGCCTCTGAGGGCCGTCCGCCCACAGCTTTGATATTTCTAAAGGCTATCTTAATATTAAAGGCTTTTTTGATAGAGTAAAATAAAAATATTAATTTCCAAAGTAATATAATATGTGCTCTCTTCGACCGGCCGTTATCCCACTAGGTGGGTCCGCTTTCTGGCATACACTTGTCAACTTTGCCCGATCTTGAGCATCCGATTGGATTTCAGTTTATTGGCCCTTATATTATCTGCACTTACGATGTCTCGCCATATCTTTCTTGATGGCCGCAAGTTGTTGCTCTAGGAACGGCGAAGAGACATATATACCTAACGTTACCGTTCATTAAACCTATTGAATGATCAAGACTGAATAAATATATCTAATTAAACGTGTTGGTCTTTTTCAAAAGGGCGACACCATTACAATCCAGAAAGTTAATTATTTTTTTCAAAAGGGCGACACCATTACAATCCATAAAGTTAATTATTTTTTTCAAAAGGGCGACACCATTACAATCCAGAAAGTTAATTATTTTTTTCAAAAGGGCGACACCATTACAATCCAGAAAGTTAATTATTTTTTTCAAAAGGGCGACACCATTACAATCCAGAAAGTTAATTATTTTTTTCAAAAGGGCGACACCATTACAATCCAGAAAGTTAATTATTTTTTTCAAAAGGGCGACACCATTACAATCCATAAAGTTAATTATTTTTTTCGTTACGTATTACGTTCGAAGTGATCGTTGAAGTTAGTACCTACTCGTTTGTTAAAAATTTAAAGCAGCACAATTTTCTTGTAATTTAGGAAAGTGTGGGAAGTACTTTAAAAAAGAACTTTTTCAATTCGAGAATTTTGCACGTTAAATTCATATTTTCTCACTCATTCATATTCTAAAATCTTGGACGCTTTTCCACAGGAAGGCCTCAAAGGTTCGCGTTTACTGTAGATATGGTTTTCGGAATTTTATCTAGACCAGTTTTTACTTAAGAAGAATTTTGTAAAATTAAGTAAGTACTGCAGAGGAGTCGAACGCTGCAATGCCGCAACGTACCCTGTATCATCGTCCTTATGCACTGATGTTGCAAGCCTTCTTATCGGGGGTTCCTCACTTCGAATCCCAGGCCTAACTATTCGGATTAAATATCACTTGCTTTAACGGTGAAGGAAAACGTCGTGAAGAAACCTCCTTGCTCGACAGTTCTCCGTAATGTTCTCATAGGTATGTGAAGCTTGCCTAACCGCACTTGGCCTATGGCCGGATAAACCCTTCTCATTCTTAATGGAGACCTGTGCCCAGTGGGTCGATGATGATTTGAGGTGAGGAATTGGTTTGTGATGTTTTTTGCTTACGTCACAATTCACGGAAAGACAACATTTGTCTAGCACGTGTATCTTTTATTGACGGTGTTTATTTACACTCCACCTTGATCATAAGCGAGGCGCCGTTATTAGGCCCGTTCAATTCAACGCTAGAGCTATTCAATGGAGTTACGCGTCTTAATTGATTTATGTTCGTGTTACGCCGCCGCGGGTTCGTTATGGGATTTGAACTTTGTTTATAGATGTACAAGAAAAAAAACTTCTGACGCATAGCTATTCTATATTTTAAGTTCTTTTTATGTGTACGAATATCATAATCAAATAAATGATGAATTTGTCCGTGAAAATTAGGTCTCACCCATGATTGGGAATATTTTTTTTAGTTTGCTAGTGAAAAAGGCAATGTGAGCAAAACTCGCGATGCGGCCCGTGTTTTTAAGTTATACCAAGTGTAAATTGAAAATTTAAAACACAACAAAGAAACAAACACGGACTATGTACAATATCCTGATAAGTCTGACATCCTATTACCCAGTTTTCTGCTCCATCATTAGAGCCTCCTCTTCGATCCTCGATCATTTATCTAACTGTTAGATGATCGAGGATGGTATCAATTAGTTAGTAATTAGTAGGTGTTAGATTCTAAAACCTACTTATTGAGACCCCTCTAATGAGCCAAATCAAAATATGTCTTAGCATCATCCGAAGTCCGAACTAATAGTACACCATCGCACCTGTGAAAGTTTCTAAGACCCTACAATCAAGTAGAAAATGAGCTGATGATCTTCAAACGCATGATCAGATCTTCATAAATTTTATAGCTAAGATCCACCGCGATTACATTAGCTGTCAAACAGAAAAAACCGCACCACAATCGGTCCATTGGAGAAGCTGCTACGCCTACGAGGGAACACATATACACAGATATACACTTTAAACTTATAACGACCCTCGTTTTGCGCTGGGGGTTAAAAAGGTTTAAAGGAATTCTACAGTTAATACAATTTCTGAAACTGTGAACTAATTGAAAATGGACAATCCTAAGGACCGTATTAGTTGACCGAGCGAAGCGAGGTCTCTGAGTTTACTAGAGCGATTTGCACTTGTCCGTCCGTCCGTCCGTCTGTCAGAGCCTTATAACTTCTGAATTACTGAACGTAACTACTTCAAATTTAGATATAATATGTAAACCGATGGCCTCCAGCCGAAAATTGCTTAAAAAGTTATAAAAATCTTTATTTCAGGGGGGCTCTCATAGAAGCGAATGCGAAGTAAAATATATATTTTTGCGATTCATAGGGTTTCTGTGTATCATTTTAAAGACAATTTGGAACAGAGTACAAACGTATTTTTTTTTCCTAAAATTGACGAAATGGGGGGCTTTCAAAGTGGCGATTTAATACGCTCGCTTCAAGACGCTCTCTGGGAAAATCGGCTATATAATTTCAAGTTGTACGTACATATTTTTTTATTTCACTTGTATCCTGTATTTGAACAACAAATACTAAAATTATATGAATATTATAAAGAAACGAGATTATTTAATTTTTAATGAGCATCAGTAATTTTCACATAGCTTCACAATAATGCTAATAGATGGCGCAGTCATTAACTATTCCATGGAACTACGAGTAGGAGTTACGACTACGATCTATCCCAAAAACAGTTTTGCGTCGAGCATTATTATTTAGGTACATAATATAATAACATATTATTCAATTAAAATTATTCTTTAGTTAAATATCAAACTTCAATAAACTATTAATTGCTGCATTTTGTATATTTTCTATTCGCGTCGATAGATGACGATTTGTACAGATGCCCCTAACCCGTTTTCACTCGTTAGTACCTACATAATAATTCAATGTTTTCACTGACGTTCCATAACCTTTACGGGCTACCTATGATAAGTTAGGTGATGATTACTGTCAACTTCTTTATCACGATCCTGTACGGGACACTTAAAAGGACATTGGGAGATTTGGGACGGATGTTAGGACTTAGGATTGTGTTTTGGAGCTACCTACGTAAAGAGACTCCTACATAGGGGATGATTTAGGTATATTTGGTGAAAACGGGCATAATAATAATGTCAGGTTTGGTCGTCATGTATCGATTGAATGAATAATCATGGGATACCGTTACCGCGAGGTCTCAGTTCGGGGCGAACCACTAGTATACTCTTGCAGAAACCTACCATGATTTAAATGATGGTGATGCAAGTCAAGCAATAAACTGTCACTTCTGTTTTTCAGCTGTATGCGTTCGATGGACATGTTCGAAGATTTCATTTACCGATGTTTTTTACCTTGACCCACAAAAGGGGCGTCGCGCCACAGTTTGGGTTCAACGTCAGAACTATTCAGTGATGTAACGTAATTGAATTATGATCGCATCGTTAGGTGTCTCTCTTATTACGACAAGCGACAGTACAAGCCAATATAATAATTCGACAGGGTTGATTAAATATTCAAGGATTGATAAAAAATCTTAGATTTTAGGGATGTGAAATTATTTTTTTGTGTATCGATATCGATAACAAATTATTTGATTTTATTGCTAAATGTCTGTTTTAATAATACATTATAGATCTTCGATATCGAAGTTGTAGATTGAATAAAGTCAATAAGATGCAACAGGCTAATAGGAATACATCATTAACATTTTAGGAAACCCATAACCTACCTGTCTATATTCTGGTATTATTGGTTATACTGGTCTGGTATTATTGGTATTCATTCCTAATTTTATTTTTCTTTATTTATTTTTAATCTATACCGTTCAAAATATCGTTACAAAGTTATCTTAGAAATAGTAGAATAAATAATAGAAAGAAAAAGTTCACGAAGGAGTAGAATTTTAAACAACCATGCTGAATATTTAATGCTTTTGAATGGAGTGTATGTACACACATACACAGTACGTATATATTTTTCCGAATTAGGCTTGTTTTTTTTAAATTATGTTTTAGGTACCTAAATGCAATTGTATATCATGGTTATATCATTCAGTTAGGAAGTTATAGACGTAGCTCTCCCCACAATAATGTATCCCAAACACTACAATACTCTTTCCTGACCCTTCCTACTAGGACTAAATAATACAGTACATATTAGTGTATGTTTTGCATTGTATTATGTCCGAAGAGGGCGCGAATTAAGTGATTTATCTGAGTGATATTTCCGCTCGATAACTCGATCGTCCTGCCTTTGTGGGCGAAAACAAACGGCCCTACCTCAAGGGCAATTACTTTGTCTATTCCCTTTGTTACATACGAGTATTTATAATATTTAAAAAAACTATTTACATTTATTAAATAAGAGCTGATGCCCACGACTTCGTGCTCAATTTAGGTATTTTTATGATCAACTAATGAAGCAACAGCTTTTGATTTTCCTGTGGACTGTAATGTTTCTATGTGTAAATGTTTCCTGTGGACTGTTTCCTGTGAATTTTCCTGTGTGACTAAGCTGAGCGAAACTGTAAATTAAGCCGAATTTTATGAAATAGGTCTTACTTGTGGCCTCAAGCTACTCTTAATTCGTCCAATAGTTTTGGAGATTAGCGTGATCATGTACAAACACGTAGGTTGTACAGTTTTATTATACTTAACCTTTCCCTAGTACTTACCTACGACTTAATTTTATCGATAAACATAATGTGCAAGGGACGTATTTGAATTCGACGTGTCTAATCGCCAAAAATCCTTGTCTCCTAGCCTAATCGAAAATCGATAATAATAGAGAAACACCTGTATCAAGATCGCTATTCCTGCATTGTAGAGAGGAAAAATCTAACTCTGTTCATAATAATATCGATAACAGAGACGTTAAGTGACGTATTTGAATGACATTTCCGTTCGATATCTCGATCGCCCAAGGGTTATTACGGGCCCAACTCGCAACGGTTTGTATCCTCCAGATGTCAGTATCCTTATGACGCAATTTAATCGATAACTCGGGTGTCGATGTAGGGTGTAATGAACTGCACTTAGTCACTTTGTGCCGTGACTGTGTGCGTGGAGTTAGAATCTTAAAACTTTTCCGGGAGCTCTTTGTTTTTTTGGAATGAAGTTCCTTATGGGGCGTTGCGGAGGGGTACACTAGCCGGCAAAAAACGTCCGTAACGTTAAAAAATAAAAGCGTAAGATTTTTCGTCACAGTCCTTGTTGTCTTCGTTTATTTCACACATTCCATCAATGCTTCGATGGCGCATTGTTAAAAAGAAGGAGTGATACTAACTATCGGTTCAGAGGTTCGAATCCTGACTTCAGATAAGTAATTATTATTTATTTTATTTTTATTATTAATTTATTATTATTTATAACTAGCTGACACGGCGAACTTCGTACCGCCAACGTATCTATTATAATTTTTTTTTGTTTATTTTTTTTATTTTTCATTAAGTATCAAAACCTTCCGTGGACCTTAGGGAACATACAAAAAAATAAATTAACCGAATCGGTCCATCCATTCTTGAGTTATGCGCTTACCAACATTCATTTTTATTTATATTGAAGATATATGGTAAAAAAATTAAAAACAAATTACACTTGTTATTATATCCTTACTAATATTATAAATGCGAAAGTGTGTTTCTTTGTTGATTTGTCCTTCAATCACGCCGCAACAGGGCTACGGATCGACGTGATTTTTTGCATGGGTATAGTTGAGGACCTGGAGAGTGACATAGGCTACTTTTTATCCCGGAAAATCAAAGAGTTCCCGAGGGATTTTAAAAACTAAATCCACGCGGACGAAGTCGCGGGCATCAGCTAGTATTTTTATAAATCATTGTAAACAAAATAAAGGTGTTAAGATAATTTTGTAAAGTAGTCTTTTTGATTTTTATCGATAAAAAAATCATTAATATAAAAATGTATACCTGAATAATTATTATTTTCATTTTACCTCGAATAGAACTTGAAATTAATATTTTTATAATAAGGAACTTCGTTCCTATCTGGTGTCCCACGACACCACACGACTTTTCTCGAGATAAAAGTATCCTATGTAACTTTCTATGTCTACGCAAAAATAATTCAAGTCGTTTTTTTTTGTCATGCTGAACATGACTTATATTCTCTCCAAATAAGCGAAAAGCTTGTGTTAGGAGTTAGGAGTGGGCACGACATCGACACAGCGCAACGTGTGGGGATTGAAAGTTGTCGATGTTTCAGTTTTCAGTCTGCCTGTACCTTCCACCGTTGTCAGTTGATTTGCTATGTTGTTGCGTGATTGAAGGGCTTACCAACAAAGGAACAAATAAACACTTTTGCATCTATACAAGTAAATATGTATTTATAATAATAGTATAAAGTACGATATGCTGAGTACACTGTAGTACAGTGTACTCAGCATATCGTACTTATATGCATATTGTACAGTGACTGTACAATATGCATGCAGTTGATTGTAATTATTGTTTTCCTCGTTTGTGAAGATATCTTGACAAGTTTGTGCTGTAATTTATTTAATTGACTCTATAATTAATATTATGGTATGCCTGCAATCAATAATTTATTGGGTTTTCCGTAGAGGAAGTTAAAACTGTTTCACTAAACTAAATAGAATAGAATAGAAATGTTTTTTATTGAAATAAACTTTTTTACAAGTGGTTTTGAATCGTCGATGAGTCTGCCACTGGTTCGGAATGCCCTTCCTGCCGAGAAGAACCAGCAATAAACTCGGCAATTGCTCTTTTCAAAACAAGTTTACAATATAATAGATATTATGCTATGTATATATGCCGTATGTATGTACTCGTATGTATGCAGTTTCCACAATGAGGGGAAGTTCCACAAAAGCATACCTAATTATAATTCAACACATGTTAAGACGGGCAGACGGAAAGTAGCCCCATTCCCGCCGGTGGAACCCGTTCACAAGCATAACGCATGACCAAGCCATTGCTTCGCTCAACCATATTTAAGGGAACGTAACGTATAATACTTATCTACTTCATTTTAATTTTTATATTACGAGTTCACGCGGAAGAAGTCGCGGGAAAAACTTATATAGTTGAAAGTATAATTATGTATTTATTTATATATAACAGTTTCGTACCTGCCTACATAAAACATTATTAGTTACATTTACATATTTATTATCGACGATCTAAAATAGCTATTTATACAACTGCATCGTAATGAGGGTCATTTTAATTCGAGTGCTGTTTTTTGATACGAGGCTTGCCGAGTATCAAAATAGGATAGTACGAGAATTAAAATGACTAATTACGTTCAGTTGCATACAAGATTTTATCTACGACAAGGAAAATAAAATCATTAACAAATTACGCCGTAGGCTCAATAAAGTAACAAAAAGTAACTTTGTAAGCCGCCACCAGCCGCCTGTGGCGCCTCTGTCGTATGAATGGTACAAAAGTGCCAGAACTCAGAGCCTTAGCTTTAGGTATCCTATTTTAAGAAGATAACCATTTCGATTCAGCTCCCATACAACGAGCTGCATCGAAATGAGAAGCAAAACCGAAAGAGGGTTCATTTCGATTCAGCTGTCAAATTCGAAATTGGAACTTTTCGATGCTGGAGTAGATAAAGTATATTACATTTTTCAAGTATCGTAGAATTCGTACCTACATAAGTATTGTACGTGCAAGAACTTTCAAAACCACTACGTTAAACTTTACTAAATTAAACCCTACGCGTAGTTTATTTCCATAAAATTTCAGACGATCGAGACAAGATAAAATGATGTTTAATATGGACCCCTCGCAGCGAGGAGTCAAGATACACGTAAATCAACACTCCAATCTTTAGATCTGAGCCTAGAAGCGCTCGATATTATTTCACCTTATCTTATTAAATAACCGGTGTCCGGTACCATTTCAATAGATAAATTTTTTTCTACGTAATAAGTGTAGGTAGTCCGCCAATTCACATTGGGCCATCGTGGTGTAACCCTTCTCTGAGAAGAGACCTGCGCTCAGTAGTGAGACGTTGCAGACGTGTTGCTAATGATGATGAATGACGAAGTGTTATATTTTATTATCTTTTCAATGCGATATTTTATGATAAAAATAAAAAATTGCTGTAATAAATAAAAAAGTATCTGTAAAGTCGGTTTACGGACGATAGTTTTACGTGATAACGTCATAAAGAAACATTGATGAAAAATTGCATACTTTTATGAATTGAATTGAATTATTATCACTGTAATTCATTATTTTGTACAATAAAAAGAAGGAGTTAATTGAAAATTACAATTTTCTCTAGTCACAAGCCAACGCTTGGGCCGATCATGTCTCTCTATCGCTTGTTCCGCGCTCTCGCTTGCACGCGCAGGCTCGGGCGGAACGTGACACTTTTTCGTGCGTGCATCGTGCGTGCAGCGGGTGTTCATCGATTTATAAGACGTTATCACGTCAATAAATAGAACTGTATAACAGATTTATATATTGTTAAGTTATGAAATTGCATTGGCAATATACATGTTCGCATTGGCTTTCTCGTTGAAAATAGGTTCGCAATGGTGGATGAGAACTTGTTTTCGTGGACCATATTTGTCGACTTAACTACCCTATTCAGTTATTTATTACACGCATCATTTATTTAGCTACCAATAGCAAATAAACTTAATTAAAGTGAGGAGTGAGGAGCACTCGTAGAAAAAACGCAATTTCTTCCCGTCCAAGTATGAAGTAGATCAATACTCAATTTATTCCGACCTACGCAAAAATTGTACCTATTTATTTGAGTGGCTGCTGGTAGGAGAACTTGAACGTTATCGTAAATCGTAATATATTAATGTTCTAGTGAAAGACATAGGTAATATAATTAATAGACCGTAAGGGGCAATAAGCGAAGCTGGAGAGAAAATGGCCGGGTCGCATAGTTCGAAGAGCTGATGGTTGTTGGGGTCCCAAAGTGCTGGAGTGATGACCACGTACCGGGAAGCTCAGTGTTGCCAGACCCCCCACTAGGAGGTGGACCGATGACCTCAGACGAGTCGCAGGGAGTCTGGACACAGGCGGCCCAAAACCGAAGCCTGTAGAAGTCCAAGCAAGAGACCTGTTCAGCTGTGGACGTCTATCGTCTGATAAAGAAGAAAAAGATGTACCTAATTATTGGTCTTCTTCTTATTCACCATCATCATCCTGGGAATTTTCTCCGCAAGTGTTCGCCCGTTTTTTTTTGGGTCGTTTTAATTATTATTTTTTGGTCTGTCTAGTTGGTCTAGCCCTAGCCCGCCCGTATAAAGCCGGGGAGGCTCAGCTGGTTACTTACTAAGGGCGTCCTTTGTTACAGACAAGATGGAGGAACGGGACAAGGACGAGGGGCCCGGCGTGCCCGACATGACCATGATGCCGCAGATCACGGAGCAGGCCATCAACGACAACCTCAAGCGGAGATACATCCACGACCTCATATACGTATCCTTTTCCAATACGAATTCAATAAAAATTGGTTGTCTGTTAAGTCGGTTTACGGACGATAGTTTTACGTGATAACGTCCTAAAGAAACATTGATGACTGGCGGGCGGCGGCGGGCGCTCTCTATAAACGCTTGGGCCGATCGTGCCCCTCTATCGCTTGTTCCGGTCTCTCGCTTGCACGCTCAGGCTCAGGTGGAATGTGACACTTTTTCGTGCGTGCAGCCGGTGTTCATCGATTTATAAGACGTTATAACGTCAAAAAATTGGTTGTCTGTAAAGTACGTTTACGGACGATAGTTTTACGTGATAACGTCATAAAATAGCTTACTAAAAATTGCATACTTTTATGAATTAAATTGAATTATTATCACTGAATTATCATTATTTTGTATATTACAAAGAAGGAGTTAATTGAAAATTACAATTTTCTCTAGTCACAAGCCCACGCTTGGGCTTATCGTGCCTCTTTATCGCTTGTTCCGCGTTCTCGCTTGCACGCTCAGGCTCAGGCGGAACGTGACACTATTTCGTGCGTGCAGCCGGTGTTCATCGATTAATAAGACGTTATCACGTCAAAAAAGATACCAGCCGAATTGAAGACCTCTTCTTTTTGGAAGTCGGTTAATAAAAGCGCAAGCCATATCTACTGTAAAATATTTTTTTTTTTTTTTTTTTTTTTTTTTTTTTTTTTTTTTTTTTTTTTTTTTTATTCGATGACAAGCTAGTCCTTGACTGCGATCTCACCTGATGGTAAGTGACGATGCAGTCTAAGATGGTAGCGGACTAACTTGGAAGGGGTATGGCAGTGAACATTCAACCCATACTCCTTATTGGTTTCTACACGTCATCGTGCCGGAACGCTAAATCGCTTGGCGGCACGTCTTTGACGGTAGGGTGGTAACTAGCCACGGCCAAAGCCTCCCACCAGACCAGACCAGAGAAAATTCAGAAATTAAAAATTCCCAAATTGACCCTGCCGGGAATCGAACCCGGGACCTCCCAGTTATAAGACAACAGCGCTCACCACTGAGCCAGGGAGGTCGTCAAAATTAAAATATTGTGGGTTAGTCGGTAAAAATCCTAAATCGGGCACCTTGATAGTTCATCACCACACCGTATTTTTATGTAGGAAAGCCACAGTTGACTAAAATAGTAGGTAGGTAAGTACATTTGAAGATAAGATCCATATAATATAGGTAATTATGAGGGGCACATGATTTAATGCTCAACTAGGTAATTAGAGGGTTACACAACATGCACATCATTTAAATCTAACTTTCAAAATTATATACTTAATTTTATGTAAGTATTCACAATATTTTCCATTACATTATAGCTGATACTTCAGAGAAACCATCTATTTGTAGACTCCCTGACTTAACTTAATAACGAAGCAATTACAAAATAATTGAAATACTTAACGTTGTTCCCTTTTTAATTGACTTATCATTGGACCGAGATTAAAGATGCCAAGCAAATCTTCCCCTCATTAGTTATTAAAAGCAATTTCATTTGTCGCAGCTTTTGTAAAGGCGACGTTGAGCCTTTTGATTCGCTTGAAATGCTTCCATCATCAATATTAACATAATACTCACTAGGGTCTCACAAGAATGAACCACGATCTCGGCAAATATTAGATAACTATAATATGTGGAATTTTGATAAAAATACGGCAATAAAAAAAAAATTGTGTGTGTCAGCTACGACTCACGACTGGAGTTTACTTTATACTCAACGTTGAAATTTCTACCCTAATGTTGAGTAAATAAGGTTGGTCTTCGCTTGAGTTGTCGAATGCCCGCGCCACGCCACGTTGTACGGAGTACAATGGAGTTGCTATTCGAAATGGTTTACACATAAGCCGAAAGATGGCGCTGATCCACATGTGAACGAAAACCAACCCTATTTAATTGACGTTAGGGCAGAAATTTGCATCGTTGCGAAAAACGTGAAGCCGGCATTCGACAACTCAATCGAAAACCAACCTTATTTACTCATTGTTAGGGTAGAAATTTCAACGTTGTGAAAAACGTGACAGAAAAAACGTAACGAGGTCATTGATAAATTGATTTTACTGCCCGAATTTTTCTCATACCGGGCTGCTAAAATCGATTCTTAAGGAGTAAACTCCAAAAACTTACTAGTACTTACTTTTAGGTTTTTTAAGAAAAAAATGCGTGAGTGTCGTGAGTGGAACACTTGGTTGTAATGAAGCGCCTTATAAAACATTACTTTTAGAATCAACGCCATCTCTCGCCACATGTTAGAACCATCTCGTAAAAAATAAGCAGACATTAAAGCAAGCTCAAGCAAGTTCACACTGCCCACAATGTATGGCGTTAGTAAATTTTGCCGCAAATAAAGAATTTCGAAATTTCTCTTCTATAAAAAAGAGTTCCAAAAATTAAAAAAAAGAACAAAGACATGATCTGAAGTCAGGATTCGAACCCCCGTACCGATAGTTTCACTCCTTCGTTTAGCCGCTACGCCACCAAAGTTATGATGGAGCGTGTGTAATAAACGAAGACAACAAGGGTCGTGACGAATTCTTACACTTTTTTTGCCCAGCCTCCAACCGCCAAACCGAAGAAAATGAACCGAAAGAAATGTTCGAAGAAAATTCTTGCGTGTGGAAGCCGCTATGAAAGATATTATATCCAGTAGTGGCTGCCGTCGCGTCGGTCGGTTAATGACGACGATATAAAGATTCCTGCTATCGACTGCTTCACCTCCTATGGAGTATGGACAACAAATGGAAATTGATTAAATTATTTATTGATGCCAATAACATGTTCCTATATAATAAATCAGACATACACAGGATCCATTTTAGTGGCAGTGAATCCATATAAAGAATTAGGATTTTACAACATCGTAAGTACATAATTATAATGTAGATGTTTCTATTTTGAGGTTATTTCTGTAGGTATTTATGTACCTAACTGAATTGTTTTTAGCCTTTGTAAATAAATTGTAAAATATGTACATATACCCGCAAAATATTATCCATACCAACAAAAAAGTAAGATGATGGACAATAAGACTAGACTATAAGAAGATATCTTTACTAGTAGATATACTAGTGACCGTAGTTCATTCTGGAGACTGAATTAGGATACCTTTTATCACGGAACAGGATCACATCCCACGGGATTTGAAAACGTATATCGACGCTGAAAAAGTCGCGACTAATCGGCTAGTATTTTAATATAGTTTTGTTTTCCTATACTTATTTAGATATTAGTTGTAAGTGCATGCATGTAGATATTGAATTGATCACTCACCCGTTTTAATTGGATCAATGGCGTTCACTCAACCCCATAATAGCTACTACCCAGACTAAAATCCCAGACATTTTAATACACCCTTTGTACAGTCAAACGAATAACGAAAGATAGACTGGTAGGGTCGTAAATCAAAGTGGCAATAAGGCAGAGCTATTAATAACATATTCACTTGCGATACAATTAACTTATGTTACTTTATTAGCCAGACATAAAATAGGTAACTAATATGTCATAAATCAATGAGTTTTCATTTCCCTATAGAATAGAAAGTTCCAAGAAAATAGCCTATATTTTGTTTTTGTCACGGTTTACGACGCCACCCAGAGAGTTGTTAACTCACTAGAGTTTCATTCAGTGTTCCGCAAAATTTTTAACATGACTAGCGTACAAATTCATGTTTTTTGCTTCGGTTTTTATATTTGGAGGAAGACTTGCTTTCCCTACCTATCAATAAAATCGAAATCTTCTTGTCATTTGCGGAAAAAGTGCAAAAATCATTACTACAGTCTCAATTATGGCTAAACTAGCTGAGGCCCGCGACTTCGTCCGCGTGGATTTAGTTTATAAACTTTAACCGAACTCTTTGATTTTCCGACATAAAAAGTCACTTACGTCACTCTCCAGGTCTTCAACTGTACCCATGCATAAAATCACGTCGATCCGTAGCCCTGTTCCAGAGTGATTGAAGCACAAACCAACGGACAATCTCACTATAGCATTTATAATATTAATAAGGACTAGCTGATGCCCGCGACTTCGCTCGCGTGGATTTAGTTTTAAAATCCCGCGGGAACTCTTTGATTTTCCGGGATGCCTGTCACCCTCCAGGTTCTAAACTATACCTATCCAAAAAATCACGTCAATCCGTAGCTCTGTTGCAGAGTGATTGACGGACAAACCAACAAACAAACACACTTTCGCATTTATAATATTGCTCGCGGCATTATTAATGATGATTCAAAGAGAAAACATATTACTGATGATATTATCAATTACGTTTAGCTATCATTTTTATAATTGTCAAATTTTTTGCCATACTTAACCAAAGACAAAATTACGTTTAGCTGTCATTTACGGTTTGTTATTCCACTGTCATTTGCGTTTTGTTATTCCATGTCAGATGCGTTTTTGTTATACCACGTTTTATACTGACTTGACGGAAACGCGGTCGAACAGGATAAAAAGTATCCACCAATTTTCAGCCAAATCGGTTCATCCGTTCTTGAGTTATAAATAGTGTAACTAACACCACTTTCTTTTATATATATAGATTTATGGTTTTCGTGCTTCAACAATGTGTTTGAGCGAGAGAGTGGTGTGAGACTTGAGAGATGCGTGAGAGAGTGTCGGCCAGTCAGAGGTGATTCTGATTGTTACATTGTATCTAACAATCATTTTAAACAATCTCACCACTGTATATAATATGACGCAACTTAATGATGCAGGTACAAGGTACCGAGTTTTCCAATGCAAGCGAAAAATTAGTTAATGCAAGGGATAAAGACTAGACTAGACTGGTAGACCCATCGATCATCTGTAAAGCAATACTTTTCTTACACTCCACGCGTATTATTGAGTATTCCGTGGGAAATCGTTTATCTTTTATGAGAAAACATGGCTATTGTGTGTGACTAATTAACGATAACAGGAAGATAAGTAGATAAGCGGAAAGTAAAACAACATTCATTACCATAAGGTCACATTATTGTCGAACGACGTCACCCGCGGTCACCCCTTTTTAATAAAGGGGTTCGAAGTGCAACCCTTGTTTATGTGGGTGCAAATGCGGAATGAGAAAAGCAAACGTTTATACTTACTGAGTTTTCCAATGCAAACGAAAAATTAGTTAAGTAGTGCTGATTTCACCAATGTTGAATGACGCTTAAACGAGGTATAAATTGGGCGTTGTAGCAGTTTTTGTATCGAAAATCTGCTAAAATATGAAATTTAAGCTCAGATAAAACTTAATTTACTTTTCATACAGTAGATGCAATCTAAGTTCTAAGGATGATATCACACTCACACAAGGTACAGATGGCACTTTCACTCAGTTCGGACTCAAGACTGAGTTAAAACGAGACAGATTTATGTCGGGACATATTTGTGTCTCATTTTAACTCTATCTTGAGACGTGAGCAGAGCCAGAGTACGATCTATAGATCTCAGCTTAGACTCAAACTAAACTCTACTTAAAGTTTTCCTAAATTTTAAGTAGAGAAAGTAGACAATTTTTATGACAATTTTAAATTTCTCATATCCTAACTTTTACCTACTTTTATCCATGTTAAATACCTATAATATATCCTCTGTTTTTGAAGTTTAATCTTCAGCTAGTTTATAAAAAATCGTAAATCTTATAGGTATGTTTATGTCAACTGTTACTGCAACAAATCTTGTGAAACAATTCAGAATGATATAATAACTGATTAAAAATCAGGAACGTGCTAGATGTTAAAACGAATAGTAGTAGATAATAATAGACTTGTTTGAGAAAACGTAAGAATTGCCTAGACTAGACTGATAAGAAAAAGTTTAAAAGAAAAATTCATTTACTTATCTGGTATAATATGTAAGGGTACTTTAAATTAAGACCTATTGAATTTCCGCGATTTAATTGATATTATTTATTAATGATAATTTCTAGAAATTTAAAATGAGCACAATGTTGTTTATGAGATTTACAAATAGCGCCTGTGTATTCCAGGAGGATATGCAAAACTACCGCGGTAGAGCCTTTGGAAGCCTATCGCCGCATGTGTTCGCGTTGGCTGAGTCAGCGTACAGTTCCCTACAGGTGAATATTCATTGTTTCCTTCGGATTTGCACTCATTTGTCCGTCTATCTGAGGCATTTCTAATTTTTCAAACTTTTTTACGGACGTTGAGCGATTTTGCAGGTGAAAACCTTATGGATTCGAATTACAGACATGCTAATGCATGTATGTATATTGATTATTATTTGTAGCTATAAGTATGACGGGTTTTGACTTCTATCGGTCCATGTTCTTTTTAAAGTGAGGTAATGGTGATAATTTACAAAAACTAAAAACGACACGATCTTAAAGTTTAAGGTGGAAACCTTAAACTTAAAACCAAACGCAGGTTGTGTTTAACTCAACTGCAGCGTTTCCATACAAAACCTGTCTGACATAAAGAAAACCTTTCATCTTGTGTCACCACCACACTAAGAGCAAACCTCATATAGAAAATGTTATAAGATATAAACAGGGACCAATAAAATAAAGGGAAAATGCAGTTCTCTAATGACTTTGTTTCAACGATGACTCACAATAAAAATGTATATCCACAGAATGGCGAAAAGAACCAATCAGTGGTGATATCAGGCGAAAGTGGTGCTGGGAAGACGGAGACCACCAAGCTAATTCTTCAATATCTGTGCGCTGCCGGCGGCCAGGCGTCCTGGGCGGAGCAACAGATTCTTGAAGCCAACACGGTTTTAGAAGCTTTTGGTAAGAGCTACGACATAGAAATATCATCATCATCATCATCCATCATCATCTACTGAGGTCAGGTCTTCTCTCAGAAAAAAGTTCTAGGCCCAATATGCTGCTCCAATGCAAATTGGCAGACGTCACACACCTTTGAGACCATTACGGAGAACTCTCGGGCGTGCAGGTTTCCCTACGATGTTCTCCTTTACCGTTAAAGCATGTGATATTTAATTGCTTAATTGCACATAACATTTTTAACCGACCGTCGCAATCTTATGTATGTTTCTATGTATGTTCATCGTCGATGTATGATTTGGAAAATTCTTTTTTGTTTTAAAGGGTAGATACTAGATATACTTCCCAGATGGTCCCATTTAAATTTTATCGAAATCGGTCAAGCAGTTTTTAAAATATCAATAACTAGTGGTTCGCCCCGAACTGAGACCTCACGGTAACGGTATCCCATGATTATTCATTCAATCGATACATGACGACCAAAACTGACATTATTATTATGCCCTTTTTCACCAAACATACCTAAATCATCCCCTATGTAGGAGTCTCTTTACGTAGGTAGCTCCAAAACACAATCCTAAGTCCTAACATCTGTCCCAATGTCCTTTTAGGTGTCCCGTACAGGATCGTGATAAAGAAGTTGAAAGTAAAGTAAGTCAAGGTTAGGGAACGTCAGTGAAAACATTGAATTATTATGTAGGTACTAACGAGTGAAAACGGGTTAGGGGCATCTGTACAAATCGTCATCTATCGACGCGAATAGAAAATATACATCATCATCATCATCATCATCAGCAACCCATCAACGGCTCACTACTGAGCGCAGGTCTCCTCTCAGAGAAGGGTTATAGGCCATAGTCCACCACGCTGGCCCAATGCGAATTGGTGGACGTAAAATATACAAAGTGCAGCAATTATCGTTCGAGTCTCGCGGCCAGCTTGCGGTCGCAGCCTGCGATGACGATGCGGCTGCGGACTCGGTCGAGACGGCGATATTTGCCGTCGCGTCGGCTGGCAGTGGGTGTGCGACAGGGACGGCATGATGTGCCGTCTCACCTGCGGGCGCGGTGGCGGGGGCGGGGGGAGCACCTCCGGCTGCGGGAGGGGGCTGCTCTGCGGGGCGGGGGGAGCACCTCGATGAGGGGCCGGCGCGTGGGAGGGCTGGGCGACCTCGGCGACTCATCTGAGAAGTCTTCCGGCGGTGGTAGAAGCGCGGAACGGGAGGAGAGCTTGGTCCGCTTGTCATCCTGGCCGTCAGATGTCCCCGAGGAGGACGAGCTCGGGCGCGCACGTTTGGCCAACTCACCACCGTGCGGAGCCAATGTTCCGGCGGCAGTGATCGGCTGCGGTGCGGCGTCGTCGGAGCTATCCTCACTGCTCGAGGATGTGGGGTCCGAAAGGCGGCGTGGCGGCGCCGTCTGCATCGGCGTGGGACGGCGTGTTTCGGCGGCGGCGAACGGTGTGATCGAGTGATCTAGGATATCCCGACGCACTACTGAGCGCGGGATACCCGTTCGGCCGCGTCCCGAACGTTGCGGTCGGGGATGTTCGTCTGACATCGTTTAGCGTGGAGGGTCGTTGTACGTTACGTGCGTCCCTTGCAGGGCGACCGAGCGCAATCGCGTGCAACCCAGCCAGGCGAGACCCCTAAGGGAGACCCAGCTTAGGCGCCCGCGTACACACTCGATCAACCCCGCGCGGTGTGAGGTATGACGGTACGTGTACAAGTAATCCGGTATCTTTTTCCACGAAAAAGAATAGGATTTGGGCCGCGCAGTTTTCGCGGGCGGGGCGCAGGGGCGCCGACGCGGGTCGAACCCGGCCGCTTCCTCAAGCCGCACGAGTGCGGCGAGTACAACTGGCACCGGGGAACGCGACGGGCGGCGGGAGACGCGAGCCGCGAAGACTGCGGGATATATCACAATTCACTTGCTCGAAGAGGGCTCAACGAGACGGTCTCGGAGCAAACTCAATACAGCGGCGCTGGGTCTAGAGAGCGAATTGCGATATGGGGGCGATATGCGAGGTGCGGGCTTCGCAGTCAGTAGTAGCACGGGTCGTCTTCACTGGCCGGGGTCAGCGAAGGGTGCGGGCTTCGAGGCGTAGCCTCATTACTCGGGCGGGGCGCGGGGAAGAGCACTTCCCCGGTGTTTTTCTTTCAGCCGTCTTGGCATGGCGGCTGGGGCTTCTGGTCCGTGTGGAGCAGGGGCCTTGCGGATGGACGTCATAGAGGGGGGGCTCCGCTCGCTGGCGGGCAGGGTTGCCGCCGCGAGCGGAGCGATGTCGGGTCCAGTTTGTGGGCCCACGCTACGGGCGATGTGTCGTCACCGTGCGATGAGCCGACGTCAGTCCAGGGAGTTCCGCTCGCTGGCGGGCAGGATTGCCGCCGCGAGCGGAGCGGTGTCGTGTTCGGTAGTTGGCTCCGCGCTACGGGCGATAGTGTCGCTGCCGTGCGCGGGGCCGGTGTCAGTCCGGGGGCTTCGCGTCGCGGGCGGGCAAATCGCCGCCGCGGGCGGAGCGGTGTAAATTTCGGTGAGTGGCCCCGCGCTACTGACGAAAGGGTCGTCATCGAGCGCAGGGCCGGTGTATCGCCAGGGGCCCCGCGTCGCTGGCGGGCAGATAGCCGCCGCGAGCGGGGCGATGTCAAGTCCGGTGGAGAGCTCTGCGCTACGGGCGATGGTGTCGCCACCGTGCGCGGAGCTGAGGTCAGATCCGGTGGATCTCGCGTCGTCGTCGCTGTGGCCGCCTGCGTGCCTCCTCGGTGGTTAGATAATATATTCTCTCGCGGACTTTTTTGTAGAGAATAATGAGTACTTTAATCATGTACTACATAATTTTTATGTATCATCAATAGTTTTCTCAGTTATTATCCACGGCGAAGAATACGTTTAAAGCATGTGATATTTAATTCGTTAAACGCACATAAAATTTTCTCTATTGTTATTATCCACGGAGAAGAATGCGTTTGTATGGGCAAACGGCGCGGCGCGACGCCCGAGTTTCCTCTTAATTTTTACACTAGGTAGTTGTTATTTTTTACCTGACTACGGCAAAGCCAAAAGAGAAGAGTTATGATTTTTCAGTCTACGTATGTTTATATGTGACTATTTACGAATTTTCCACAGTGGCGCCAAAACTACTGAGCCGAGATTGATGAATGAGGTGTCAATCTCTTATGGTCCGGGTGACATAGGCAACATTTTACACGAATTTAAAAATCAATATGACGGATGTTATATCTTTCTATAGTCGGGTTACAGTTTTTAAATAAATTTCTTGTTATTAAAGGAATACAAACTTCGTTCTAGAAACGCTACTAAACTTTCCAGTGCCCGAGGCCTCTTTACATAGTTACCAAAAGGGCCGTGAGCGTTGCAATAGCATTTTCTCTCGCAATTCAGCTGAAGTTAATTGAATTATATTCTAGACAAACCTCCTTCTAACGCGTTTAAATGAGCGTGCGGTCTGCGGGGATACAATGCTTTTCCTCTTTTCAACTTACTTTCCAGCAGTTCTGCAATTAATTAACGAGACAAAAGGCTGTATTTTATCATTCATTAGTTTTCTTAACCTAGTCCGAAAGCTATCAATTTCATTATCTCATCATCATCATATACAGTGCCGTCTTTAAGGCAGGGCCCGCAGGGCCCTGGCCCGAGGCCCCGAGGTAGGCAGGGGCCCCACAATTCTGAAAATTCGATATACAACAACAAATTTTATAACATAATAAGAAAAATATCAAATCACACACTTGGTAAAATAGAAACAAGATTTAGAAAATTTGTTTAAAAATTTATTTTTGCACTAAAATAACAGTAATTATATACAGCTTAAAAAACTTTTTTTCTCGATTTCTTCGCAGCAAAATTTTTTATATTAAAAATAATTTTTTTAAGGATTTTCCATCCCTTACATAGGCCCCAGCCAGTACCTTGGCCCATAGCCTCGTTGATCCTAAAGACGGCACTGATCATATATATCAATTTCATTAATTTTATTATCTTGTACCTATTTGAGGAAAACTGACACAATTTTGTCGATCTCCCCGGCGCAGTGGTGGGCGCTGTTATCTTAAAATTCTCGGGAGGTCTCGGGCTCGATTCCCGGCTGGGGCAATTTGGGAATTTATACCTTTGGCATATTACCACCATACCGCCGACGTGCTGCCAAGGGGTTTGGCGTTCCAATTTGTCCAGGTTGATTGTACACTGATCCAGTCCTTCCAAGTTAAACCGCTACTATCTTAGACTGCACCGTCACTTATCATTCGGTGAGATCGCAGTCAATGGCTATAGTGAATAGCGCAAGCGGCCACTGCTGGACAAAGGTCTTTTGTGTGGGCTTCCACAGGTCTCGGTTTTGCGCCGCCTATATCCAACGGCTCCCTGCCGCTCATCATTCCATCAGTTCATCTATTGGAGGAGGTCTGCCACCACTGTACTAATGGGGGATCGTCACTCCAGCACTAGACTAGCTTATATCCAATACTTGACTTCGTGAATATTTTCTTTCAGGTAATGCGAAGACTGTACGTAATGACAACTCGTCCCGGTTCGGAAAGTTTGTGGAAGTGAGATTGGACCATCGGGGAGGGATCCGGGGCGCGGTGCTTCGCGACTTCCTGCTGGAGCGGGCGAGGATCACCGGCCCCGCACCTAAGGAGACCAACTATCATGTCTTCTATCAGCTGGTTGAAGGAGCTAAGGTAAGAGTTGGCAAAGCTCGTAAAAAAATACAGGGGTGGTTTATTGATGACCTTTTAGACCACTATTTGTCGATATCTCTTCATTTAGTGTTGATATACTTTATCTAGCAGTATCAGAAAATTTTTCATGAATTCAAATTCAAAATTATTATTTGAAGGGCCAACCTAGGACTATTATGACTAGTCAAGACTCTACCACCAGTTCGGAAAACAGATTTTGGTGAGGAGATTCGGAAAGTTTTTTCAAAACAAAAAGTGTCCTTATTATTATGTAGTTATAGGTTTCAGGAAAACGGTTTCATGTCATTAAGAGATTCACTTTATAAACACCTAAGCTAGCTGTTCTGTTTGGTATTTACCTTCAAATGAAGATTGAGATTTTTTTTAGGATTGTTTAATATTACCTAATAGATTAATTAAAATCATTATAAGTTTAAAATGATAAAAAGGATTAAATTTATAAAGTATTATTATTACTCGTAACTCACTACGAGTTATTATTATTCGTAATTTCCCAAATATTCTGCCTTATAGCACAATGCCGAACTTCGTAACATATTGCGGCTTCGAGATGGCGTCCACTTCAAATATCTGAACCCAGAAGACGAGGAAGCCAGGAAGGGCCGAGGGGGTGAACAGGGGAAGCTGGAGGCGTTGCAACTGGCGTTGACAGTGTTACAAGTGCCGCCGCAAATGTGTGAGGGACTCTTCAAAGTGCTGGCTGCGGTACTCTGGCTGGGAAACATACAATTTCAGGTGAGGGATTTACAAAAAATTAGAAGAACACTAGCTGATGCCCACGACTTCGTCCGCGTGGATTTGGAACTTTGATTTTCCGGGATAAAAAGCAGCCTATATCACTCTCCAGGTCCCCTCAACCATACCCATGCAAAAAATCAAGTCACTCTGTTTCTCTGTTGCGGCGTGATTGAAGGACAAACCAACAAACAAACACACTCGCATTTATAATATTAGTAAGGATTAGTAAGATAAAGTAGTCTATTATTATGTTGCCTAGCAACATAATAACACTCGTAATAACATCATTCGAGATTTAGGTTGCTAGGTTGCCTAGCAACCTAAATCTCGAGCTGTATATAATATGACTGTCGTGTATTTAAAATAATTTAATTTGCAATAACAAATATTGTTGTCAATAATTGAGATATCTATCTATATCTTTTAAGTTGAGCCAAATTACGGATAGTTACGGAAATTGATCAAAATCGGTTCAGTAGTTTCAGAGTCTATCCCGAACATACAATCGTGACACGAGATTTTTATATATATAAGATGTCATGACTTATAAGTAGGCAGCGTAGGCGTTTTAAAGCTGCTGGAACATGATCAAGCACTTTCCAATTATCACCACCATCATCAGCAACCTATCAACGGCTGACTACTGAGCTCAAGTCTACTCTTAGAGAAGGGTTTAGGAAATGAATTGTGACTCACTCGCGTATGGGCCATTGAGTTGCGTAGGTACGAGGGGAGGTCAAAAAGTTCGCGGAATGGCGAGGACGGAAAATGAAATTAAACCCAAAGTTATTTTTCCTTTTCAATATAGGTACTTTCCCTAAACTGTAATACATTTTTCCTTATCTGTCAAATAAAATTTGTTTAAACCATCGAAATCAATGTTTAGTCGAGGCCTTCAAAATAGGCTGAAATCGGCGACTTCACTTCTTCATCGTTAGAAACTTTTTCCTCGAAGTTCTTAATTCATTTTCGGGAACAAATAATAATCCGACGAGACCAAATCTGAACTATAGAGTCCTGGTTTAAAGTTCCGAAGCCACACTTGTGTAGGGCAGTAATCGCAACGTGGCTCTTGTGAACTGGCGCGTTGCCGTGTAAAAGCAACACACCACGAGTCCATTTTCCCATTCATTTTTCCTTGATGGCATTTTTGAAGTGAAAACTTCTTTAGGCGCGTCGAGCACTTTTTGGGTGAGCAAAAAACATGGATTTCGCGTCATCGTCACCTCCGTGCGTTATTAGTATACAAACTTGCCTTGTATGAGGGACTCAAGTGCTGGTGAAAAAACAGGGTCACGTTTTGTTGCACAGGAACAGGCCCTGGCACAGGCACAGGCACTTATTTACTTAGGTAGTAAGTACTTAGTTTTCACTTCTATTGGAAGTCCCTATGACTGCCAATTTTTTTTTAGCTTTTCGAGTAATCTGGTGTAGTATTTTCCGGTGATGTTGACGCCATTTTCTTTGTAGTCAATCAACAAAATACCCGCAGAATCCCAAAAAATCGTGGCCTTGATCTTTCCGGCCGATCGTGACACTTTAAACTTCTTAGGTGGGGGTGTGTCTATGCCATGCCATTTGTAAATCATGGTTATCCCAGGACAAGAGTCCCACTAAGCAGATGACATTGACTTCCATAATGATCTGTTGCGTTGTTCCCGAGCTTGATGAGGAACTTTATAACGGCGCGAAACTCAATTTTCTGTAAAGTTAATATTTCCTACCGATTGACTTGTTGACATGAGTGACAAGATTTAGCCAAAACTTAGTATTTGTAGTGTTATTGAGTCAACAATTAGACCTAGGTTTACGAAAAAAATCCTGCCTCTTTCTTACCCTTTCATTCCGCGAACGATTTGGAACCCCCCCCCACCCCCCCACCCCCCCCACCCATCGTACCTCGTTAAAAATGTTGTAGGCGAGGCACATAGGTCTTGAAACTGAAAGACGTTAGATACCAAAGTGCTTGAATGACCATACCCATCGGGAAACGCAAAGTTAGAAGATCAACCACTAGGTAAATGGACCATCTTAAGTTAGGCAGTTGGACCCTCTGACCACAACCGGCACAAAATCGTGTTCTGTGGCTGCCATAGATTCTGTTGGTGGACACGACAACCACAATAATACTCGTAGTTATTATATTAGTCGCCATTAGGTATTTGAGTATAGTTAGAACCAAATTTATATGTTTTTCTTATCATCAAAATTTATTTGTTTTTCTTATTATCAATGCGACCATAGAAGAACAATTGTTTCTTTTTGACGTGATAACGTCTTATAAATTGATGAACACCGGCTGCACGCACGAAAAAGTGTCACTTTCCGCCTGAGCCTGAGCGTGCAAGCGAGAGCGCGGAACAAGC
Organism: Oeneis ivallda; assembly: GCA_029955525.1. NCBI lineage: Eukaryota > Metazoa > Arthropoda > Insecta > Lepidoptera > Nymphalidae > Oeneis > Oeneis ivallda. The sequence continues at coordinate 6,425,599 of JARPMR010000024.1, read as the reverse complement.
GATAGAGAGGCACGATCGGCCCAAGCGTTTGCTTGTGACTAGAGAGCGCCCGCCGCCGCCCACCAGTCATCGTCAATGTTTCTTTATGACGTTATCACGTAAAACTATCGTCCGTAAACCGACTTTACAGACAACTAATTTTTTTCTAGGATATAGACGGTGAGCGGACTACCTTGGCACCAGAAGATGCTGAAGCGGTTGATGCAGTGGCGAATTTGTTGGGCCTCGCGCCGCCCACCGCCCAACGGGTGCTGCTCGAGAGACAGATCAACGTTAGAGGGAATGTTACGGATATACCGCTGCGATTGCCGGAGGTAAGAATCTAGAATTTAGAAAAAGTTAGACACATACAATTTTCGTCCCTATTTAAATCTCTTGTTACATTTAATTAATGGTCACGTGACAGTTTTTTTTTTCAGTTTAAACCATTTTGAAACCACATAGGTAGGTCAAAGATGGGATAAAATTTTCCCTGGCTAGATTTTTTAACTTCTGCCTTTGAAAATAGACCTTTTTAAAAACCTTTGCAAAAATATCCTTTCCTAAGCTGACGCTCACGCACTGACGCGGGCGTCTGACGCTTGACGCGAGAATTGGAAGTCTACCTTTATGTGCGTAGCAGTCAATATCACATGCTGCGACGGTGAAGGAAAACATCGTGAGGCAACCTGCATGAGAGTTCTACATAATTTTCTCAAAGGTGTGTAGTCTGCCAATTCGCAAGGTGGATTATAGCCTATAACCCTTTTCTGAGAGAGAGATCTGCGCTCAGTAGTGACCCGTTGATGGGTTGCTGGTGATGGCTATTCTTCCAGGCTAGAGAAAACCGGCATGCTATGGCGCGAGCGCTGTACTCCCGTACGTTCGCGTGGCTCGTCAGACACGTCAACAGCTGCTCAGCGCCAGGCCGGGAAGCGAAGCGAGCTCTCGGCGTACTGGACATCTTCGGCTTCGAAAACTTTGCGGTGAACTCTCTCGAACAGCTCTGCATCAACTACGCTAACGAGAAACTTCACATGTTCTTCAACAATTACGTGTTCGCACTTGAACAGGAAATTGTAAGTATTTACGCAAATAGAATTCTATAAATATTTACCGGCTGAATCATAATCATTTGTCGGGCACTGTTGGGTTTGTTCCTCCACTTTACTCCAATGAGAAGCGTTAGTTCATCTTCATTCTTTATTTTAAGTTCACATTCACACAAATACTAAAAGGTTACAATTTAGGTTTACATCACTCACCCATACATGCTAGGTGCTAGGACACAGGCACGACATACTGAGCCGCGTAGTACCGGTAGTACCACACGACTGCCTGTAGTATCGCACGCAGGCGATTTGATAATTTTAGCTGACATGTCCAGCCAGTCCCCACACATTCATATCATTTTTAGGGTCCCGTAGGGTTCCGTACCCTTTCTATTACTAAGCTTACGCTGTCCGTCTGTCCGTCCGTCTGTCAGCGGGCTGTATCTCGTAAACCGTAATAGATAGACAGATGAAATTTTCACATATTATGTATTTCTATTGCCGCTATGTAAACAAATAATAAAAATTAAATTAAATTAAAATATTTCCATGGGTACATGAAAATATTTTTATTTAATTTTTTTTTAACGGAACCCCAAAGAGCGAGGCCCGACTCGCACTTGGCCGATTTTTTGTTTTTAATGGAAAACATCTTGAAAGTGAAACCTGCATTCTCCATAATGTTCTAAGAGGTGTGTGAAGCCTGCCAATCCGCAGTTGGCCAGCGTGATGAACTGTGGCCTAAACTCTTGTTATTCGAGTGACCTGTGCACAGTTGTGGGCCACCGATGGGTTGAGATGAATGATTGAATGAATGACACATTCATATCGAAATAATACTCTTATTACTGAAGCTAATAAACGTTAATATTTTTAGAGAATTGTATGGAAGATGATGGTGTGGGCGCAAACTCGAAAATCCTAGAAAAGGAATTATTTTTAAAATAAATTGTTTTTATTTTTTTTTTCAGTATCGCCAAGAGGGTATCAAATACCATCAGATACAGTTCACAGATAATGCTGCATGTCTGGAGCTCTTGGAAAAACCGCCGAGAAGTTTGCTCAAGTTACTGAGTGAACAGTGTCATATGCCCAAGGTGAAAACATGTTTTTTCTGTAAAATGCACTAAATCTGAAAAATCCTTAAAAAATACTCTGAAAAATATAAATTAAAATTTAATGTTTTCTGAATCTGAACGGTTTTTAAAAATGTTGGGTCAAAATTCGCCAACCTCCCTTGAATATTGGAACGAAGTTCCTTTTCGGACGGTTTGGCGGATGGAGGCAGGGCGAAAAAAGTGTAAGAATTTTCCGTCGCGACACTTGTTGCCTTCGTTTAATACACACGTTCCATTACAGCTTTGGTGGAGTATCGGTTCGGGGGCTCGAATTCTTCAGATTTTTTTTTATTTTATTCATTTTTGGTATTAATTTATTATTAAAAGGTACTGCGTTCCAATCAAGTGTTCCGCGACACTCACGCATTTTTTTTTTGTTGCAGGGTTCAGATAGCGCGTACCTCACCAACATCCAAGGCGAGTTCGGCGATCACCAAAGCTTCGTCAAAGGTTCGCGTAGGAAATGGGAGGAAGAGTTCGGGGTACAGCACTACGCGGGCACCGTCACCTACAGCGTGCAGGGGTTCGTGGACAAGAACCGCGACACGCAGCAAGACGCGTTCATAGACCACCTCAGCCGATCCGCCAACCCTTTTGTGAGGGAGCTAGCGGATTATGTGCAGGACTTGGCACCGCCGGGACATGTATGGTCTTTTTGTATACCTATATAACTTTTTCTGAAAGTGATTTTTTTAACCGACTTCAAAAAAGGAGGAGGTTAATTCTCTCAATTCGTCGGAATCTTTTTAGGGTTCCATACCAAAATGGTAAAAATGGAACCCTTATGGTGAGACTTTCTCCGTCCGTCCATCCGTCTGTCACAGTCGATTATTTCAGTAACTATTAAAGCTATCGACATGAAATTTGGCATAGTTGTGTATAATAGTGGCCCAAAAGCATTGAAATAAAGAAAAGTCGAAAATTATTTTTAGTTTTATTAAAAAAAGGGGGAAAATCGGGGGTTTGAAATTTCAAAGTAAAATAACTATATCGAGTGGGGTATCATATGAAAGGCCTTTACTTGTGCATTCTAAAACAGTTTTTTAATTTATTTCTATATATAATAGTTTTTGAATAATCGGCCAAAATGTCGAAAAAAATACCGTTCCCCCCCCCCCCTTATCTCCGAAGTTTACCAATCGAAAAATCTGAAATAATTATGGTCAATAGAGGTTTATGTATATTTTACAGAAAAAATAAAAGCAACGCGAAAATGACTTTAGTTTGATTAAAAAAGGGGGAAAATCGGGGGTTTGAAATTTCAAAGTAAGATAACTATAACGAGTGGGGTATCATATGAAAGGCCTTTATTTGTGCATTCTAAAACAATTTTTTATTTATTTCTAGATATAATAGTTTTTGATTAATCGGCCAAAATGTTGAAAAAAATACCGTTCCCCCCCCCCCCCCCCTTATCTCCGAAGTTTACCAATCGAAAAATCTGAAATAATTATGGTCAATAGAGGTTCATGTATATTTTACAGGAAAAATAAAAGCAACGCGAAAATTACTTTAGTTTGATTAAAAAAGGGGGAAAATCGGGGGTTTGAAATTTCAAAGTAAGATAACTATACCGAGTGGGGTATCATATGAAAGGCCTTTCTTTGTGCATTCTAAAACAATTTTTTATTTATTTCTAGATATAATAGTTTTTGATTAATCGGCCAAAATGTCGAAAAAAATACCGTTCCCCCCCCCTTATCTCCGAAGTTTACCAATCGAAAAATCTGAAATAATTATGGTCAATAGAGGTTTATGTATATTTTACAGGAAAAATAAAATCAACGCGAAAATTATTTTAGTTTAATTAAAAAAGGGGGAAAATCAGGGGTTTGAAATTTCAAAGTAAGATAATTATACCGAATGGGGTATCATATGAAAGGCCTTTACTTGTGCATTCTAAAACAGTTTTTTATTTATTTCTATATATAATAGCTTTTGAGTAATCGGCCAAAATGTCGAAAAAAAATACCGTCCCCCCCCCCCCTTATCTCCGAAGTTTACCAATCGAAAAATCTGAAATAATTATGTTCAATAGAGGTTCATGTATATTTTACAGGAAAAATAAAACCAACGCTCTAACTAGCACAGTTTTTTATATTAACAATAAACCTCTACAAACAAAGTTAACGATAATTATGCAAATTAATATAATATTATCGTTTTACTTTTACTTTTGGAGTATGGAACCCTCGGTGCGCGAGTCCGACTCGCACTTGGCCGGCTTTTATTTTTTGTATGTTCACCGATTTTTTTTTTTTTTTTATACAGGGTGTCCCCTTTCATAGAAAGGGTCCTTTTTAGCTATTCCTATTATAAACATTTTTAAAATTCTTTTTAAAATTTTTAAATCCGTACTACTTAATCTAGGAAAGGTGTGGTCATGCTTCAAAGCTCGGAGCCCGGAGTGCGCAAAATAGGAGAATCATTCCGGCTTTTGCCAGGAGCAGAGCGACGCGATTTATATGCAAGTGCCATCTATATATGCTCACGATATAAGAGGCACTATGCATCTCTATCGGTCGCTCTGTTCCTGGCAATAGCTACTCTCGCTATTTTGCTTGCGTACTCCAGGAACGCATCTCTGCCAGAGGCCTCGCCCAGTATGGTGGGCACGGAGTCTCTGCACAGTTTCATCCGCAATTCTTGCTGTAGGTCCTCCCGGGCCGCTTCGTGTTGAGGACAGTCCATCAGAAGATGTATAATCGATTCTGATACACTGTCGTCGCACACGCAACCCGGGTGGTCCTTGCGTTTGAACCTATGCAGGTACTCCGCAAACCCTCCATGACCAGTCAACACCTGGGAAAGCACCATATTGTGGTCGATCTTTTTGACCACGCGATGTGCAAAAAGCACATCCGGCAGAAAGACCTTTGTGGTGCCCGCGGTTTCTTCGGACGTATACCTCCGGTTCCACTCTTCAAGCGACTCCTCACGGAGCAGTCGCTTGACGAACGACACCGGGCACCGGTCATAGTCTGGTTTCCTCCTTAAGCCTAGAGCCGCCTCTTTCGCGAGCTCATCGGCTCTTTCATTTCCCTCCAACCCCGCATGCGCTTTCACCCAGAACAAGGAAACTTCCTTGTTCTGAGTGCGACATATTTTTAAATTGTCGACAATGCGTGCGACTAATGGGTGGAGGGATTTGCGCCCGACCACCGACTCAAGAGATGATCTTGAGTCGGTGTATATGCCGATGGAAGCTTCCGAGCGCTTCGTCGCGAGAGAGGCAGCTCTATCCAGGGCAAGGAGCTCAGCCTGGTAGACCGAGCAGTGCGCACTTAACTTTAGCTTGACGGCTTTGGTTTCGGCCTCGTGATTCCATATGGAAAGCGAGGCCCCCACCTTGCCGTCAATTTTACTGCCATCAGTAAAGATGCGCACTGCTTGAGTGTTGTTGTTCTCAAGGTCTTCTCGGTCCACCAGGCTGGTAAACCGCAGGCACGTCTGTTCCGCCGGGTGTGGTCGCCCACAATATGGTACCTTCCCCTCCATCTCCCTATCAAGGAAAAGTAAGAGAAAGCAACAAAATTGAAAGGAAAAATAAATTACGGGCGATCTGAGGTCGGGAAGTGGGGCGAGGGGGGGGGGGTTTGAGGGTAAAAAACGGTTTATCTCAATTTCTGGAAAAACTACAAGTCCTATGGAAAAAAGTTAAATGGCAAAGTTGTAGATAATAAGCCCCTATGAAATACCTTTTAAATTACATGCGTAGATGGCTATTTATTGCTATTTTAAGATAACTTATATACCTGAGTGACCTACGGAAAATTTTAGCCCATCAAAAGGTATTTCATAGAGAAGTGGGGCAGGGGCTAGGAGGGTCTGGGCCTTACTACCTGTTATTTCGTTTTTCGTTTCTGCATTTTCTGAGAGCATTTTGCCATAGTACTGTATATTTTTTTTACACCATCAGAAAGTAGAGATTTCAACGAACAAAAAGCTCACCGACTTTTTTAAAAAAGCAGATATTTTGACGGGAGAATTTTCGATTGAAAATTAGGTGCTTTTTCAATATTAAGTCTAAAAAAAAGGTGAAAAGTAAATATTTTAAATCACAAAAATTACAGTGTATTTGGGACATAAAAAGGTAAGTTTTCACCAAATTTCGTGGAAAAATATTATTTTGTGTAAAAGATAAAAATAAAAAACCAAAAACTTGGTTATTTGAATTTTTCACATACATTTTGAGGTTATGTGAAAAAAGTCTAAATACAAAAGTTGTAGATCTTTTTATTATCTACAACTTTGCCATTTAACTTTTTTCCATAGGACTTGTAGTTTTTCCAGAAATTGAGATAAACCGTTTTTTACCCTTAAACCCCCCTCCCCCCACTTCCCGACCTCAGAACGCCCGTAATTTATTTTTCCTTTCATTTTTGTTTCATTCTCTTCCTTTTCCAATGGGTTTCAACTTTCATCCTACTATTATTTTTTTTCACTTTTTATTATTTTTTAAGGCTTCTACCCTGGTCTATTAGTTTCATCCCAGTCTGAGATTGGATCGTAACTTTTATTACAGGATATTTCATTGTCAAGTCCCGGCTCAACAAGCACTACGCAAAGAGGAACTTCCAAAGGCAGACCAACTGTTGTTGACACCTTCAGAGCCCAACTGCAGTCACTTGTTGACATGCTGCAGGCTACCGATGTGTGGTACGTATCGTACGATTATGTAAAATTAACCTGCGTTATACAGCAATAGTTGTTAATAAGAGACTTGATAGATGACGGGATAAAATTGTCTCTTGATCCCGAAATAATGGTACCTACCTATTTATTTTATCGAAACATAGTCCTATTTTGGATTTGATGGATCGAGAAACAGCGATCCAAAGCCTCGAAATATTTGAAGTCATTGATAAAGTCGACCCTTTGTTAATAAATGTCGTCACTTTTCGATCTCTACAGATGTGAAGTAATGTTGCAGTTTGATGAATCACAGAAATCAATCGGCTGCCGTACACTGTTCATCTGGATTGATGACTGATTGTTCACGATTAAAATGACAGATAACTAACGAAGCTACTGAACTAATTTTGAAGAATGAGGTGTCAATCGATTCGCCATTACGGTTTGGATGTCACGAATATGAAACTATATTTTAGAAGAATAAAAATGCGTGAGTGTCGTGTAACACTCGGTTCCTTTTAATAATAAATTAATAATAAAAATAATAATCTGAATTCAGGATTCGAACCTCCGAACCGATAGTTTCACTCCTTCGTTTGGCCGCTACGCCACCAAAGCTATGACGGAACGTGTGTAATAAACAAAGATCGTGATGGTAAAATTCTTACACTTTCTTTCGTCTAGCCCCATCCGCCAAGTCGGTACCCTCCGATAAGGAACTTCGTTCCAAAATAAATTGAATATTACATCCAATTTTCAAATTTTCAGTAGTTGTATTACAGTTTTTAAACTTGATTCTTGATGCAGGTATGTTCGCTGCATAAAGCCGAACGAGAACAAAGAGGCCGGTAAATACAACGACCAACTGGTTCTAGAACAGCTCCGATACCTGGGCATGAACGAAATAGTTCGCATCAGGCGCGACGGGTTCCCCGTACACTTGCCAGCGCCAATGTTCCAAGCTCGATACAGATGCCTGCTGCCGCATCCCCGACCCACCAACCCTGATATAGCGTGAGTTTATAATATTTATGGTCCGGGTACGTTATGGTACTTTCAATGTTACCGGTTGTAACATTGAAAGTAGCCTCAAATTTTGCATTTGAGTTGATAGCTAAATATTATACGTTTATATTAACCTTGGTGTGCGTTAGTTTGAAAAGCCGAAACAATGTTAAAAATTTTTTTTTGACATAATTTGCATTCGATAGAAAATTTCTTACTCTTTCGGGAAAAAATTACGCAAACCACTTGTTTTGGCCGTAGAGTCTCGTATCCCTACCATGGTATGGTATGCGAGACAATTCGAATACAAAATTATCGGATAAGGGTACTTGCAATGTTACCGGTTCCCGGTATATTATTATAATGATTAAACGAATATCTTGTTAATACTGACGAATTTAGCCAATATTTGAACAAATATTTGCAAAACTGATCGATCCTAGAAAATGATCTCAAATCGGCTGATGAAACGTACAACCCGTCAAGTGAAATTAATCCATACTAATAATGCAAATGTGAAAGCGTGTCGGTCGGTCTTTACCGATCTTGACGAAAGGCTGTGAGATGGTTTGCACAAGTACAAGAAACGCAAATTTTTTACACATAGATGAGAGATTTTATAAATAAACCTTCAATTTCACGGATGAATTCGCGGAGGAAATTTTTCAATATTTTGTAAAAACTGTGCAGGTATGAATAACTAAGGTATATCACTATCAAAAGTTAAATTTTTGATATTTTCAGATACATAATGGGATTGGTAAATGCACCAGCAGGTGATTGGCAAATAGGATATACGAAAATATTTATGAGGAGCTCGGTGCATGGCCCGCTTGAAGCTAAACGAACAGCTCTACTGCAATCATCAGCTTTGCTTATACAGAAGGTAAGTTTATAGAATAAGTTTATAAGAGTAAGTTTATAAATCAAAAAGTTTTGACTCATGCACATTGGGCTATTGTATGTTCACGCTTAAGTCATAAGTGAAATGATCAGATAAAATTACCTCTAATTTTGATCAAGAAGGTATGGTAAATCATTGAGTAACTTTTGCGTCAATTGTCAATCCTCTGACCCTTCCGCACCTAACCTTGCTTGTTTAACAACTCAGGAACTTAACCGTATATAGGTATGTACCTAAAGGATCTTTTGGCGCGTGGTCAAAGTTGTAACTAACACCGCACTCATAGAAAAAATTACTATAGTGACAGAACTTCTGCCGCTTCTGAGCACAGACATGCCCCCCCCCCCCCTCTCTCACTGTCATCCTGCCAAGAGATCCTTGCGTACTATAATCTGCAATTGATTATTCTAATTCACGGAACATGTCAGGCGGTTAAGATCAAAATATATTACCACCAAAAAGTGCTAGTTTGCGTTGAACAAAACAGGTTTTATTAACTTTTGACCAAAAACTAACTTAATGTATTTGATGTATTGAGTATTGGAACCGGGTGTAAAACATCTCTCGTCTGTTGCAGTGGTATAAGGGGTCAATAAAACGTCGCCAGTACTTGCAATGGCGTCGTGCGGCTATCGTGCTCCAGGCCGCTTGGCGAGGTTGGTTCGACAGAGCCTCCTTCCTGCGGCTGCGAAGGGCCGCGTTAACACTTCAGAGGCACCTACGCGGCGCGTTCGCGAGGGAGGTTGCTGCTGCCTTGAGGGAGATGAAGAGGGTCAACCAGGAGATCAAGTTCAGGGAAGAACGAAATAGGTATGTGGATGATTTTCTTTACTTCCCTTTATTTCGTCCATTTTATCAGTGGAAATTGGTATTCTCATTAGCAGGCATTCCTTATAAATTACGATGTTATGCCAACTTCATCTAAGTCTTCCTTACATGCTAGAGTGTATCATCATAAATATCGCCGTAGGTATGCGTATACTTAAAGGAAAACTTACAAAGCCGTATTCTCAAAGATACGAAAAACCTTCTTAGCACATGGTGGCTATTTATCCATGTCATGTCAAAATTTTATAATTTATTAAAATTGCTCGTTTTCACCAACCATACCTAAAGCATCACCTAGGATTATATCCTATGATATATGTACATATAATTATATCATAGGAGTCGCGTAGGTATCCCCTAAAAGTAACCCTTTATCTAGTGTCATTTTCACCTTTAGGTATTCCCTAAAGATTGGCGAAAACGAAATTGTACCTAAAACTTCAGGAGCGTTGATGAAAACTGGTTGTTTCGAAGTATTTTAATGAAGATTTTTGCGTAGCCTCGCAGAAAAAGCCGAGCAAGAGCGGGCAGAACTGGAAAGCATGGCGGACCAACTCCGCGGGATCTCGTGTTCGGGCGCCCGGGCAGAGTCCGTCAACCTGGACAATCTGTTCGACTTCCTGGCCGACGTGCCCGCGCAGCGCGGCGCGCCCGACGGGCAGTCCCACCAGCCCACCATCGCGGAGATCGGCGACTCTATGGAACGGCTGGCTGACGATTTACATCACGAGGTACTGTCCTCACCACAGACAATCTTCTTCCTCTTTATCAACCGATTTACGCCCACTGCTCGACATAAGAAGTCTCTTGTATAGACTTCCAAATTCTCCGCCTGTGTTCAGCGGCTTCCTGCAACTCGTCTGAAGTCGTCGGTCTACCTAGTGTGGGTCTGCAAACATTGCGCTTTCTTGGGAACTTTGGGACTCCAACGACGATCATCTTCTTAACTAGCCTTTTATTTCATCCCTATTTGGACATAGGCCTCCTCATATGTACACCATTCCTTTCGATACTCTGCCAGTCTCATCCAAGCCTTCTCAAGCTTGATGATATCGTCGACTGACTACCATCGGTTCTTCCAATGATGTGCCCTGTCCAATGACTTTTAGTTCTCCTACAGATCTCCTCCTTTCTGATTTTTCTGATTTGATCCCGCAACGATAATCCGAGCAATACACCAACTAAAATAAATAGAGTTAAAACTTAACTTCAATTTCAGCTGGAAAATGTGCTAGCCGAAGAAATGAACGACTTAAGCAAAGAAGACACTGAATTCCATCGCAAACCCGACGGCGCTCCCTCCGATGCCATTCACCCACCTCCGCCTACCTCCCTTGCGTTACAATCCATCCTCCAACCCGCCACACCAATTGGATCTATGACGCTATCTATGAACGGCGTAACGTCCAATGGCGTGTCGCCGACGAACGGTATGTCGTCATCGCTGACCAATGGCGACGTGATGTCGTCATCGTTGGTGATGCCGCCACCTCCATCCGTAGAACTGGCCGCGGAAGAATCTCCTAACTACCCACCTCCGCCGCCTTGCTCTTTGCCTGAACCGGCCGGGCCACCGCCGCCACCGCCTTCAGCCAAAGGTATGAAATTTGTCCCTAAAGGCTCAGTTACACAAGGAGATTTTCTCGAATGTGAGAGAAATTTTCGACACTCGTATTCAAGTATCGCCTAACCGATAAGAGATTTTATTATAATGTATAATAATGTAATGTAATGAAATGTATAATCGCGGGTGAAAATTGTATGAAAAGTTGTCGCATGGGATAATCGCAAACGATTTCTTGCCGCTCGCATTCGAGAAACTCTCCTTATGTAACTAAGGCATTATGATCAATCCGTGGAATATTTTTACAAGTTGGAATGAAAGGCCTTCTCAGTTGTTTTTGACGTATTTTTGGTTTATTTTGGCTAAAACTTCTGAAAACGCATTGCATAAATTTTAATCTTTTTGGCAGATGTAACACCACCAGAACTTACCAACGGTATTATACCGAACGGCAAGGTGGTTGTAATAAAGGACAAGGAGCCCATATACGAATCCGTGATTCCCCGACCGAACGGAGAACCGATACTGACGTCACCACCGCCACCTCCACCGTACCCACCAGACAGCAATGGGTAAGTTTTGTTAGATCTCTGGATCCTATCTTAAAGTTGGCACGACTAAAAGCGATTCCTCGGGAATTGAATTGAATTCCATGGTACTAAAGGAAAATCAAGAATCTTTTGCTAAGAAAAAAAAGAATCGCCACAGAATATGTTGTGCCGCTCTTATCCAGCACCTACCAGCGATTCGCTTCAATATCAGCTGTCTACCTGGTGGATTAGTTAAAAAGCTACGAGGTCACCATTTAGACCCCAACGTTTAACGGTTCTTCTGGCTATGATATTGATTTTCATAGATTTTTGGGAACGGTTTGAAGCTGCCGAATCTATGGTTGCAAGAAAAGACTACATAAGGCATCTTTGCGGTTTTAAACCAGCCGCATCAGGTGTCAAAAAAATTGGACACGCACCGCAAGACACTCTTATACTAGATCCCGAAAACAATCGGTAATTTGTGAGATCGCACTTCTAGTGCTGGTCGGATACATGAAACAAACAGTGTTCATACTTTATCCGAAGAAGAATTCTTTGTTGCGAATCACAAATAGGTACATAGTCGAACATTTAACTATATTATACTGATTTGAAACTTGTTCTGCAGTTATAAAGCCGCTAAGGAAGACGAGGAACCTGAAGCACCTCTGCCGCCGTTGCCAAGCAACGTGACGTCACCAGAAATGGCCGACACCACGTCTCCGATCGGCACGGATTCCTGTATCAGTCCACCACCTACAATGAATGGTGACTCTAATGTGAGCTGATTATATCTTATTTCTATTATCTATCCATTATATTTTCTTATCTATTGTGTTTGTCTATGAGACGATAAAAAGTTTTTTTTTTCACCGACTAACAACTGGGGGATTTTTTTTTTATTTGGCAATATTATTCCTCCACTAACTCCAAAACGCAATATTCGTCAACCAGTTCCTCTGACGATTTCCTAATATTCTTCCTTATTCGTGACGATGGATAGATGTCCACGGCTGGACATAGGTCTTTTGCATAGACTTCTAATCTTTGCGCCAATTGACCAATAGATAGAAGAATGAAGAAACAAACCAAGAAATAGTAAACCGTCAGATTGGTTTTGTAAATTTTGTAAAAAAAATTAAGAAATATCTTAAATGAGTGGTCAAAGGTCTTCAAGGGATTGAAGTAAAATTGGAATTTTTAGTTGAGTGGGTTTTTTATCTTTATAGAATGCAGAACGCCACGCGCGTCGCAAAGAAAGGGTCGAGCGTAGACTGCACCAGTTGGAAGCTCCTGCTCAGAATACAGATGCTCCATCAGACTCCCCAAATGACCTTTCTGAGTTTGCTAAATTGTACTTCAATGACCATCCACGATCGCCCGAAGGTAATGCAACTTCACCCTTCTTATTTTGTTGATAGAACTCAGGTATAAACACATATTGTTGAAAAACTAGTACGAAGCCCTTTTATTCGTGTCCTTACAGCCGAATATTGAAACGTATATGAGCTTAAATCAAAATTAAGTATTTTTGCGCTTAGAACTTGCTCTTGATATGTCCATAGCTAAATAATAAATTTGAAGTAGTGCCCATCCTTTTCATACCTTTCTTTAAAGAAAAAGACACCATAATTTAGTCCTTTTGTTGATTTTGATATAAATTTTAGGTACGATAATGGCCACCCTTACCCGCAAGAGCAAATCAATGGAGCTACTAACAAAGGAAGAAATGATCACATACCACAAAGGAAACAACATTCCTACTTCTCACATACAACTGCATGATCCTGATAGTGTCACGGCTGCGGTCAATATATTCCGAGTGAGTACAATAATGCTTTCTCAAGCTAATTTTGGAGCAAGTCTTCAAGGAGATTGGCTGACTACGCAAGAGATAGTTTACTAGTGTGTGCGCAAACAGAAGTGCAGTCTCTATCCCCTCATTTGCTTACTACTTTGACATCAATATAATATGTCGATCGAGGATAACTTGTGAAATACCGATGGATGTCAACTCTAGACTACTTTAATAGTTTCTTGAAAGTTCACTAACTGTATTTTGACCCGACTTTGGAGATTATATAAGCTGTCAATTACTAGTTACTAATAGAAGGAACTATATTTGTTAGTACACACTAATTATTCTCAACACTCGTAATTATTCCCACAAAAACCCTGAATTGCCTCTTAAGTGGTTTTAAGTTTACCGATTGCCGTTGACCAGTGAAAATGTAACAAACACACAGCTGAGCTGTATTATTTATTATTGAGAGCTTATTGCTTTTTAGGATTTATGCCGCTACATGCGAGGGGAATTAACTGCAGAAAAGGAAACTCAAGTCATTCAGTCCATAATCGGAAAAGGATTGGAAAGGGAAGAGTTGCGGGATGAGATACTTGTGCAATGTGTCAGACAAGTACGTATAATGGTCTTACTTTACTGGTTAAACTAGGTTAGTTTGACCAATAATATATGACCTTACCTAACTTAAAAAAAATGTTCTGAATCATATCAACCCACAAGAAATTTATGTACTTTGCGTAGACAACATGGCGGTGCTACTAGTTTGGACAGTTTCTATAATTTCTTTCTGATGAAGAATTTGCTGTTCATACATGAAGCCAGGTTCAGAAAGTTAACTCTTTGCGGACGCATTTCGACGTCTCTTGGCTTAATTTTTTTTTTTTAACAGATAACAGAATGCCCCGTCGAAGACTGGGCAGAGCGCGTATGGCTGATCCTTTGTCTATGCGCGGTGGCGTGGCAGCCCAGCCGCGGCTTGGCGCGCTATTACTGCACGTGGCTCCGCGCCAGAGCCCGCCCCGTCACCTCGCCCGCGTCCACTGGCTCCGTGACGTCAGTGGCCTCGGTCACGAGCAGCGCCAGGGCTGCGCACTGCGCTCAGTGGTGCTTGGACAACTGTAGAGGAGCTACACCGAGGCAGTTACCACCCAGCACTGTGGAGATTGCGGTAAGAAAATCACTACATTGTTTAAAAGACAATGGGATGATAAGTTTAGAGTGTTAAAAAACTTGAGCGTCAAAGTAAAAATGCTTCGAAAGTCAGTAATACTCAATGGACGACTTCAAAGCTAGGTAGCTGCGGCATTATATAAATCATTGTAAAATTATTGCTACAGTGTGAAGATAACAATCACATCTAATCAGCCGATACTCTTTCGCTATTAGCTAAAATGTAGTATAGTTGCAGTAATATCGCCATAGATTCAATTCATCATTTTAACAAACGAGTACTGAGTATGTCTCTCGCATATTTCCAATATTGACAGAGTGAGATGGGTCATTGTTATGGGTGGGGTATTGAGTATGTCTCTCGCACATTTCCGATATTGACAGAGTGAGATGGATCATTTCAGGGGTGGGGCCTGGGACTCTATGTTGATTACGTGGATCAATAGCAACGCAGTCAAAATTTTCGGTACTCGTTTGTTAAAAAAAAACAGACTATAGGAGATGATTTGTTCCCACAGGCCATGCGTCGTCTGGGTACAATAGTATGCAGATTCTTCTTCCTCGACGGTCGCACGAAGGCCATCGACGTGCACCCCGCGGACACGGCGGCGGCGGCCGCGGCCCGCCTCGCGGACAAGCTGGGCCTGGCGCCGCAGGCCCGCGCCGGCTGGGCGGTGTACCAGCAGAGGGCCGGCACCGAGGAGCACGTGCGGGCCACGCAGTATCTCTACGACGTTATTGCTGCTTGGGAAATGTGAGTGTCTCTCCTACTTCCTTCTTCATATATCATCATCAGCAGCAACCCATCAACGGCTCACTACTGAGCGTAGGTCTCCTCTCAGAGAAGGATTACAGGCATTATTGCTGCTTGGTAAATGTGAGGTTCTCTTTCGTTTCTCTTCATATGCCTCGCCATTATTGAAAGTCAGCAGTTAGTTTTCTGTCCACTTCTCCGTGTCCATGGATAGTTGGACTTGTTCTGCGACTGTTTTAATGCCAGCCCACTCCCTTACAACGCGCATACATCTGTTCCGTCATCGGCCGATGTATGCTCGTCGACGTCGTTTGATGACGCCTGATAATTACCGATCAACTGAAGTTTCCGAATAAGATGGATTTCTTGCCAGTTTACTCTGTACGGTTCATACTCGCCCTACACAATCAAGAACAGCATCTTTTAAGAATGGTAACTGTGTACGCAGACAGTTGCCAGAATAGTCCTGATCCGAAATCGGCCGGTGATTCGGTTTAAATGTACGCGTTTCGTAAGTCACGACTTCTTTCGCCTTCGAGATTTTATCTTGATAATTTATTTTCGGTGCAGGCAACAAGGTCCCGGCGGTGGGTCAGCGGACAACCGTTTTGTGTTCAAGCGGAGGCTCTTCAGGGGCGGGCGGGAACTACCGCATGACCCTGTGGAAGTTGCGCTACTGTACGCTCAGGCCGTGCATAGCGTGGTTAAGGTACTGATGAATACAATTTTTTCCATTACATTGTGTGCGTTTTAAAATTAGCTGAGTGTGACTGATTATATCTATGTTATTATTTATTTAAAGTTTAGAGATTCCATATAAAGGAAGTTTGAACATTTTGGTATAGAGCCTGGCTTACCTAATGTCCGCCATTTTGTTTTTTAAACTCCTACAAACAATAGCTGGTATATTGATACCAGCGTATACATACATATAGATACACTAACCCTACACTACAATATTTCGAGATATTATAAGCTATCAAATTCGTACTGGTGGCGCCACCAGTAAGTGAAAAAAAACTAAAATAATTCGTACAAATTGGCTCTAAAAATTTTTTATGCTCATCTGAGTCTCATTACGCAAATATCGCCTGAGAGTAGGTTTTCTAATTTTAAGCCACCAGCGGGCTCTGTTGTTCGTTGTTCTTTTTATAAATTACTTTTGATTCACTTGTAGATGGACGAGTTCCCCGTATCAGAAAAGGTGGCACTCCAACTGGCCGGACTTCAAGCTCAAGTGTCGCTGGGCGAACCGCCGCCCAGCCCGCCGCCGCCGCACACGCGGGCGTACTACTCGCACCCAGACCAGTTCCTGCCCCCGCGGGTAGCGAAGCAACGGCCCGCGCACCTGTGGGTGAGTAAACATCGAAATAAATAATGTCATCATCATCAACCAATCGCTGAAACGCTGATGGAATCAGAAGTGCGATTGTCTATCTTTTGTCCATGATGAATATTTTTAACGATTGTCATATATCGTTAAAACTAAATTCCGATTGTGTAACTCTCACCATCAATTATAGCCGCGGTCGTCTAAAAACGTTTCATGAATACTGCGTTTTAATTATACATTAAGCATTACTGAAACTCAATTTTACATCTATTTTAATTACGTCACAACCAAAAATAATGTACTTTTGGGAGTGAAAATAATAATTTTATCATAAAAAAGATTTTCATTTTATAATACATAAATTTTATTGAAAAATAAGCAAATGCAAAACTAAAAACAAAACTCTCCAGCGCCACCTATTGTTAAATAGCTATCGATCGCTTCTGCTACTTGACAATAGATGGCAGGATGAATCCATGATTTTTTCCTATTTTTAGGCAAGTGTGTGTACTTTTTCCATAGAACTAGGAATCACGACTACGTTTTTTCGCTAAAGGTTATGTCAAGTGTCAATCAGTGTCAATGTCAGACGTCAATCATATGTCAAAATTGAAAATTCGTAAATTATTATTTTTCGTTTTCTTTCGAGACTTGAAAGAAAAGTGTTTTGCTTTTGATTTTTGAATTAAATTAGAATCAAAAGGGTTGGTTAAACCCTATGAGCTAACAAGACTATGTGTCATGGGTTAAACCACTCATGAAGGTGAGTGGGTGATTTTATAATCCAACAAAATAATAATTCATATATTGAACAAAACATAGGTACCTAGTTCGTTTTAGTTAAATAAATCTGCATTTAAATGTACTATCTGTATAATCTTATTTTAAAAAGTAGGTACTGTTCCTAAGTTAGGTATTAAACTGTGTTTAAGGCGACAGTTCTTTCCTTAAATTGATGTCGCGAATTAGAGTCATCAATTTAAGGAAAGAACTGTATGCCCGCCTGTGTACAGTATGCCCCCGACGATTACCTAAGGTTTGTTGATTCCCGCGGGAACTCTGTAATTTTCCGGGATAATAAGTAGGTAGTCTAGATGTTAATCCTGGGTACAACTCCATTCCACAGCCAAATCGGTTCACAACAAGAAGAAGAAGAAGTAGGTATTACTATGAAATATTCATCTTTCCTACAAAAATTTAAACATGAACTATTGCACACCATGAGACAAAGGATACATCACAAGATAACTTCAACTCTTTATTTCAGTGCCAAAGGCAAGGGTGGTATCACCTGCACCTGTGATGGGGGGTGGGTTGGCCAGCCAGCGTGTTGACGAGTTTTGAAGGAACACAGCTGCTGCCCTTGATAGTTTAGGAGATGGTGCCACCAAGACGGGCAGAGAATGGAAAACCGTAAGTAATGATTTGTTTGTTAAGTGGAATTGAATAAATAATATAAACAGCACGCCAGTATATTAACTTTAATTGATAAATTATTTACAGTAGCAGAAGTTGGGCCGAGGCAGGGTCGAACAACAGCTGTAGGCCGAACTCAACCTTGTGCATACCAATACTAGTGCCATACCAAGCCTCGCTCAGCATCTTTCTATTTGATTGGTGTTATGCCTATATAGATAAACTTCAGAGAAGTAAAACATCTAAATACAAAACTTCATCACATCTTCATCAGCTATCTCCATTCCAAATTTCAGCCAAATCGGTTCGTTCGTTGTGGAGTGAAAAAGTAACATACATCTATCCTCAAAAACTTTCACATTCATAATATTACTAGATGAAGCCCGCGACTTCGTCCGCATGTATTAGTTTTTAATCCCAGCGGGAAACACTGCTCTTTATTGAAGAAATAAAAATCTTAAATTTCGATTATTTCAGACCAAGGCTACGCGCTACGCGTAGGATAGCTGCTTGAACGTCTAGTGGTGGAAATCGCAGAACAAGTGTTGGAGCTGTCTATAAGAATGCATCTAATTTTGCATATAATTAAAGTTTTACCCGTGTTAGTTTACTTTGAGTGGGCATATCCGGATAAAAGTAACAGCTACCTATGTACCTATCAAGTTTCATCGCAAACATTTAATTAGTATTTATTTGAATAAGAATTACTGTGATACTAATGTAACCAAGGTGCTGGAATGGAGACCCCGCACCGGGAAGCGCAGTGTTGGCAGACTCCCTACTAGGTGGACAGACGACATCAAACGAGTTGCATGGAGCCACTGGATTCAGGCGGCGCAAGACCGAAGCCTGTGGAAGTCCATGGAGGAGACCTTTGTCCAGCTGTGGACTTCTATAGGTTGATTAAAAAGAATATAGTGTTGAGATTCATTAAAGATAAAATTTGCTTTGCTGTTCTAATAATACAAAGAAAACTGTGAATAATAAATTATTATAAATAAATTTAGTACTAGCTGATGCCCGCGACTTCGTCTGCGTGGATTTAGTTTTTAAAATCCCTCGGGAAATTCTTGATTTTCCGGGATAAAAAGTAGCATATGTCACTCTCCAGGCTTTCAACTACACCCATGCAAAAAATCACGTCGATCCGTAGCCCTGTTGCAGCGTGATTGAAGGACAAACAAACACACTTTCGCATTTATAATATTAGTAAGGATGTTAGTAAGTAATAATAATAATATAACAATATAAGCCTTTATTACTGAATAGTTTACATCTTCTTTTTACAAATCATTGTTTAATTTTATTGTATTTAAAATTAAATTAAGTTTGACAATAGTAAATGTGTTTTATTTATTCAGTATGTATATTGCAGTTCTATATTGTTTTGGCATAGTAATATAAACCTGAAGAAACTTAAAGTATGCCAAAACAATATCGAAAGAAGTATGTTAGTAAATGTTCCTATAATTAGTAAAATATAGGCTTTAATTAGTAATATATTAGGCTGCACACATTTTTAATTATTTGGAGGAATAAAAAAGATAAATGCATATCCATAAAGGTTTTTATTTCATATAAATTCCCTATGGTTTGCTTATTTACCTACACTCTAATTTTATTATATGTGTAACTAGCTATTATTAATAATATATTTATTTACTTCTACCGATTATAACGAAAATTGATACCAGGGTTCCAAACGCGCCCTGGGCCGAGAAGAGCCCACTTCAAAATCAGCTGGGGTAATTTTCCGTTACCACCAATTCACAAATCATGTAAAACTAATTAGAAGTTACAGTCTTAACATGTGTTTAATTATAATTAGGTATGCTTTTGTGGAACTTCCCCTCATTGTGGAAACACTGCATACATAGCATAATATCTATTATATTGTAAACTTGTTTTGAAAAGAGCAACTGCCAAGTTTCTTGATGGTTCTTCTCGGCAGGAAAGGCATTCCAAACCAGTGATATTGATGATTCAAAAGCAAAAGATTTTAGACTTATTTAGTGGCTTAGTGACAATTATAATGTATTATACGAGTACATACCACAGTCCCATCGTGGCCACGGTCCATACAACTGGATCGAAATATCGACATTATATAAAACAATTATACATTATAAAACAAAGATCGTGGTACATAATAATGATTCAAAAGCACTTGTAAAAAAGTTTATTTGAATAAAAACATTTCTATTCTTCTCTAGTGCCGCTAGAACCATTCATTCCCAAGCTTTCTTTTTCTTTAAATAAGTTAATTATTTACAAAAACTTTAGACTTGTTGAGAGACATCTCCAATATGCCTTCTGGGAGTTTATCATACAAACGGACACAGCTATCAACGAACAAATTGCTAATTTGAGTCTAGGAGCCGGATTACAACAGGCACCAGGGAAGTCAAAGCTGTCCATGAATCTGTAAAAAATATTTATCATATTAATATTATAAGCCTTGTAAGTGATAGCCTAGTGGTTAGTACTGTGGCCTCCTATCCGGGGAGTCACAGGTTCGATCTAATTCTGGGCACGCACATCTGACTTAAGAAATTAAACATCACAAGCTTCAACGGTGAAGGAAAACATCTTGAGGAAACCTGCACACCTCTTCTTCTTCATAATGTT
The DNA here is from genome assembly GCA_029955525.1 of Oeneis ivallda. NCBI lineage: Eukaryota > Metazoa > Arthropoda > Insecta > Lepidoptera > Nymphalidae > Oeneis > Oeneis ivallda. The sequence goes on along the minus strand of JARPMR010000024.1, from coordinate 6,404,876 downwards.
CTCAAAAGGTTTGTAAGGTTTGTAAGTGAGATATAATTTAATAAGGGAATTGAGTTTTCTTTCATTCAAATTATTTAAGTACATTGTATTACCTATACCAATTATTTTTGTTATTTAAATATATTAAGTTTTAGACATTACTAAATGCACTGTTTTATTTATTTATTTAGACATATAGACATTCTCCAGGGTACTTTAAGTTTATCCAATGGGTACAAAAAATTAAGAGATTAAAGTAGGTAGTGTAAGTAACCTTTAGGTTAAAGTATAGTACTAGTTATGTATTAGTAAGAAAATTAGGACAGAAAATTTACCCTCATCATTTTCTTACCTATGAACTACCTATGATTTCTTTAGTCCTTTAGTCTGAACATAATATTTTCAAATTAAGGCTTAGCTCGCTTAGTAAAACAAATAAGACTTAGTAAGAAAAGGTTAGAATTATTGTGCTTTAGGTCTTGTGTGGTGGTGCATATGAGTGGTGGTGGCATTGCTTGCTGGGAAACTTGGCTTTCTTGCTTGGCTGGGTAGGTGAGCGGTGCTTAGCTTGTAATTGCATGTTTGACTATACAGATTTTTTCTGTTGGCGGATTATAGCAAAATAATTCTAACCTTTTCTAGCTAATCATGAACTTCCGCAAAGTAACGCCTGCTTAGCTATCCAAACAAGACTTACTTTTCAGTTCAGTAGGTAGATTCCTGTGGATCTCTTCCTTGGCGGCATGTATGGATTGAGTTCGTCGTTTATTATAGTTTAATTGTCGACGGGGAATTCGTCTTTGGCTTGATCGAATAAAACTTATTTTTCCACTTTCTTTCTTGTTATGAAATGAATGAATTACTTAAAGTTATTGAAATTAAATGGATGAATTAAAAACTATAGTTATCACAATAATAAAACACAACTGTTATTAAATTTATTAAAAACTAAATCACAATAATAAAACACAAATTATACACAAAATCTAGGTACTTTTAACACTAAAGAAGCCCTACTCAAAGCAATACTATTTTATTTTTATTAACTATTTTTAAATTTATCAACACCTTTATGGCACAATACAATGAATCTTGACGATTAAGGTAGCCTAGGACTCACCGCAATCATTTGACATTAGCAATGAGATGGCAATGAGCTCATAAAGTTACACAATCGAAATTATCTGTCAAATGGTTCACTCATCGTGTGCTCATCGTTAAAAATAACGATGAAATCGGGGGCTTATCGTTAAGAATCGATGAACCGCATAGACAATTCGAATTTGCTGTTTGACAGATTAAAATGTACGTTTTTGTCATCAAATGAATAAGATTTTGATGGAATAAAGTTACACAATCGCTCTTCTGGTCACCTCTCAGAATGAGAAGGTTTTTCGCCATAGGCCTTTTAAGGATTGTCAGACTTCACACTTCTGGTGCCACTTCAACTTGCCCAGCCCGGGGCCGCCGCACAAGCGGGCGGACTACTCGCACCTAGACCAGTTCCTAACTCGTACCCAGACGGGTAGCGAAACAACGACCCGCTCCCCAATGGGTGAGTAAGCAACAGACTAAATAAAGAATGTTTCGTCATCCACCCATCGTCAGCCCAATGCTGCACATGGTTCACTAGGCAGAATGGGAAAAGTATTGGCCATAGGCAAATTACGGATTGGCAGACTTCTCACATATCTAAGAACATTATGGAGAACTGTCAGACATGCACGTTTCCTCACGATGTCCCTTTAGCCTGGATTCAATTAATTGTATATTTTGTGGTTGTTCAAAGTAATTATTATGCTCAAATATGCAATCTACAGATGACAAAGTATGTTATAGCCATTACGATAAACAGTCCCAGCTACTAATCAAGGATATCATTGCAACTAATTAATATAACGAATTTATTCCACAGGCCACAATACTAGCGCAAGCACATAGGCAATACGGAGCAGGGCGAGCGGAACTCACGGCCAAAGCTTTGTACCTGTCTTGTGTGATGCAGTACCCTCTCTACGGAGTCACTTTATTCTCTGTCACATATAAAGGATATTGGGCTCATGGTAAGACATTGTAGCAATTATAAGTTATTTATTAAAAAAAAACATCTTTTTGCCAACGGTTTAGGTACATACGAGGAGTCCACTCTTGTTCCCATAAACATTCTATTGAGTAAATTGGTGATGGAAGGAAGAATTGCAAGCAAGAGATCTCTCGGCCACCGAAGATTATCAGGATTTCAACACGGGGTTATTCAAGGGGCGTATCAACAAATTTCTGAAAAGCCGATAAAGCATTGGCGGTGCCTCTGATGCTCCAAATATACATGAGCGGTGGTAATAACAGACACTTCTACGTCTCTTTTCCTAGGTCCAAATGTGCTTCTGGGAGTTGGTGCAGAAGGCGTGGTATTAGTTCGACCGGCAGACAAAGTGGTCCTGGCGGAGTACCCGTACACTAACATTGCTGCCATATTGATGGACCCCGTAGACAACGGCCTGACGCTAAGTCTAACTCATCACGGACAACATGATGGACTCAGGTAAAATTCCTCATTAGGCGGTCTGAGGGTATCAAACGCGTCGCAGTGAGCATCTAGATACAAGCAGCTGAAGACTGAGAGGTTTAGAAGTCCCTTCAAGAGACCTATATCAAGTAGTGGAAGTCTGTCAGTTGACGAAGAAGAAGAGTTCAGAATAGTTGAGAAATAGAATAAACTTTGTCCCCGTTTGTATCCAACGGCTGCTACCGACATCGTCCAATGTAGTTCCTCCAACGCTGCATGTTCCAGTGTGAGGTCGCCACTCGAAGACCAACTCCAACGTCTCGATTCTTCGCTATAGTTTTTCAAAACTTGAGTAGCGAAATTGAATACCTATAAAGACTTCTTTAACATATAATTTTTCTACAGGTGCATAGTGCTAGAATGCTCACAGAAAGCAGAAGCTGCATGGTTGATGGCGGCATACAGCCCCGCTTTAGGAGGCAGCCTCACGGAAGAAGCCCCCCGACGCGCCGCGCCCGCTGCAGAAAGGGCAAGGCTTGCGTCAGCGTTGCGAGCTGCTAGAAGGGCACTTATAGATTCTGCATTACTGAGAAGGCCACAGGATCTATCTGCGGGAGGATTCCTTAGAAACACGTTGAGGAGGTATGTTGGTATTTAACTTTGAGTTACTATAGCTGATTTGAACCCATAGGTTCCCTTTTATTCCTAATATTATATGTTTATTGTTTAACGTTCTTTAAGTTTATGCTCACGAAACAATGTTCTCTGACAGAAAATTCTTGATCTAGCCGGCTTAAAACTCTACGGGGAACGACTTTTTTTTTTCAAAATATAAAATTTATATATTTCCCCTCCAATTAAACGTAAAGCTATGTTAATAGCGAGCAAATACTGCAACGGCCTACCCGTTGCATTACTTTGAACCGTTGACTGGGTTTCACTTCAGCTCATTGAACTATTGAAGATTATGAATTATTTGCTGCGTCTTGTGGTTTTCAATAAAACCAATTTGTCAGGCTAAGCAAGCACCGCCTGGAGAGAGTGCGGCTGGACTTATCAGCAGAGACGCAGGGCGAATGCTACAAAGGCTTCCCGTCCGCCTACTGGTGCTGGGCACGCAGCCTCCCGCACAGCCTTACCAAGTTGAATGAGGCCGAGGAGGTGGCCGCTATGCAGATATTCAAGGTATTTTTGGTTTATGCCAAACAATATTTTGAACATAGATCTAGGACTGGTAGTCGCTGCGCTCCAGACCCCCCCCCCCCCCAATCCTAAATCTATGGCTTTTGTAATCAATCTTGAAAATTCTTTCCATAATCATTTTTATAGCGGCTCAAGGTAATCTTTTCTCGGGATATCGGGACAGATGAGCTAGTGATGGCAATTTATAATTTTTTGTGCAGGATATAATGAGTCACGCGGGACTGAGCAGCAATGAAGGCAGCACGACAAATCTGGCCAACAACAACAGCGTCAGCAGCCATGAGAGCGACAGCGATGATCGCGTAGCACTCGCCCAAGCGCTTTTGCAGCGCTGCTTGCAAAAGGACACGCTACTTTGCGAACTGTACGCACAACTCATCAAACAGGTAAGATGCCATTATCCTTACTTTTCGAACTGATAGTGAGATTCTTGTTATATTGTCATTTATTGTCTTTCAAAATAAGGTAGATGATTATAATTAGGTACTTTCTGCGGGGGTTTTTATAACTCCTTTTCATAGGGTCCTGAATTCGATACTCAACCTCTAATTTTGCGGAGTAATGTACATTTTAAGCAATTGCTTTATCAGTGAACGAAAAGGAAACTTGCATGTCTGAGAATTCTCTATAATGTTTTTAATGGTGTGAGAAATTTGTCCACACTGCACTTGGCCAACATGGAAAAAGTCCGCTATTTCCTTTTTCTTCCACGAAACCCTAAAACGAATGAATGTCTCCTTTGTTCCAGACGACAGAACATCCAGACCCCAGCTCCCGAGTATCGGCAAGGCATTGGGCGTTATTGTGTGCAGCAGTAGGAGCTGCTTTACCACCCGCGAAGCCCCTACGGCGATTGCTGTTGGCACATTTGCGGTATCGTGCTGCGGCGCAGCAATCCGCTGAAGAGGGCAAGTTCGCGCGACGAGCGGAGCAGGTACGATTATTGCATTTATTGAATAGAAGCCGGCGTTAAGTTGCGGAAATCCATGATACACAAGAAAAAACGCACTGTAAAGCCAAGCGCCAATTAAGTAGACTAAAGTACAATGTTAATTTTTATTAATAAAAAGCTGAATCACGTATATTTAACACTTAACCTGCATCAGGCCCACATTCTAGGTTTTCAGTTATAGAGTCTGTCAAAAGCTACTTACGATAGCTAGTTGTCTATACAAAACCATACCAACGACCATACGACCAACCTGCTGTCATATTGAAGAATAGGGTATTATTATTATACACTTGAACGCTTATAATATAGTTTATGCTAACAATTCCTTATCGTCTAAACGTTCGTTAGATAGACGATAGCTTGTACCGTTTTGTGTCCAGCAATTTGTCTTGGGATCGTCAGTCCACATGTCTGTCAACGACTAGCGGTTTGTCGAGCAATGTGCCTCTCCCATTTCCACTTCAGCTTTGAGTTTCGATGATAATGTATATTTGGGGCAACTAAACTACTCTATAATTTTCCCGACATCAAGCATTAGATGAGTCCAAAATGACCAAATCTTTTCCACAGGTGGCATTAAGTATAGCCCAAGTACCGAGGCGTCTTGCTGCTCCATCGAAAGAGGAGCTACTGTGCGCCGCGGCTCGAAGACCGATGCACGTGCGCGTGCTTTTGTTAGACGGGAAACAGCATGGGCTGGTGTTTGGGCCTGCCGCCACCGCCGACCATTTGGTCGCCATGCTGAGGGACAAGATCGGCCTCAATGATGCTGCTACTGGTAAGTGCTTTGTCCTAAACATACATTACAGAGCAGGCTTAGACTTCATTTGCGCTCTATAGATAGCAGAAGTTTAGAAGTTGGGGGTGAAGATAACACCCCCCCCCCCCCCCCCCCCGATTCACAACCACAACACATGTAGTAATATCCTGCGGCTATCTATAATTTTGTTTATCATCTCTTTGAATGCAGGTTACGCACTTTATGAGGTGTGCGCGAATTCAAGCCCGGCGGGTGCGGGCGAGAGGGCACTGGGTGGCTCGGAGCGTGTAGGTGACGTACTCGCGCGGTGGGAGAAGGCCGGGGCTACGGCTGCTGCCTGCAGGTGATCCCTACTTACAAATTTTACCAATGAGAATGTGTGCTTGTTTGCTAGTTTGTCGTTTAATCATGCGGCAATGTAGCAACTGATCGTCGTAGTTTTTTGCATGGGCATAGTTAAAGACTAGGAGTGACATAAACTACCTTTCAACTTAAAAAATCGTCGCGGTTTCTCGCTGCAGCTAATGCAATAAATTACGTTATACGTAGATAAATCACTCACAGAAGTATAAAAGAAAAAGCGGCGGGAAATTGTATATAATGTAAGCAAGTTACTTATTTATCTGGACAGCTCTGGTGCGGTTAAATACTAAGTGAAGCGTATTTCAGGCTGGTGTTCAAGAAGCGCCTGTTCCTGGGCGAGCGGCCGCTGCACACGGCGTGCGCGGCGGAGATGGAGCTGCTGTACTACCAGGTGCTGCACGCCGTGCGCCACGACCGGCTGCCCATCGAGACCGATGAAGCGGTGAGCTGGTGTTATAGTACATTGTTCAAGAAGCGCCTGTTCCTGGGCGAGCGGCCGCTGCACACGGCGTGCGCGGCGGAGATGGAGCTGCTGTACTACCAGGTGCTGCACGCCGTGCGCCACGACCGGCTGCCCATCGAGAGCGATGAAGCGGTGAGCTGGTGTTATAGTACATTGTTCAAGAAGCGCCTGTTCCTGGGCGAGCGGCCGCTGCACACGGCGTGCGCGGCGGAGATGGAGCTGCTGTACTACCAGGTGCTGCACGCCGTGCGCCACGACCGGCTGCCCATCGAGACCGATGAAGCGGTGAGCTGGTGTTATAGTACATTGTTCAAGAAGCGCCTGTTCCTGGGCGAGCGGCCGCTGCACACGGCGTGCGCGGCGGAGATGGAGCTGCTGTACTACCAGGTGCTGCACGCCGTGCGCCACGACCGGCTGCCCATCGAGACCGATGAAGCGGTGAGCTGGTGTTATAGTACATTGTTCAAGAAGCGCCTGTTCCTGGGCGAGCGGCCGCTGCACACGGCGTGCGCGGCGGAGATGGAGCTGCTGTACTACCAGGTGCTGCACGCCGTGCGCCACGACCGGCTGCCCATCGAGACCGATGAAGCGGTGAGCTGGTGTTATAGTACATTGTTCAAGAAGCGCCTGTTCCTGGGCGAGCGGCCGCTGCACACGGCGTGCGCGGCGGAGATGGAGCTGCTGTACTACCAGGTGCTGCACGCCGTGCGCCACGACCGGCTGCCCATCGAGACCGATGAAGCGGTGAGCTGGTGTTATAGTACATTGTTCAAGAAGCGCCTGTTCCTGGGCGAGCGGCCGCTGCACACGGCGTGCGCGGCGGAGATGGAGCTGCTGTACTACCAGGTGCTGCACGCCGTGCGCCACGACCGGCTGCCAATCGAGACCGATGAAGCGGTGAGCTGGTGTTATAGTACATTGTTCAAGAAGCGCCTGTTCCTGGGCGAGCGGCCGCTGCACACGGCGTGCGCGGCGGAGATGGAGCTGCTGTATTACCAGGTGCTGCACGCCGTGCGCCACGACCGGCTGCCCATCGAGACCGATGAAGCGGTGAGCTGGTGTTATAGTACATTGTTCAAGAAGCGCCTGTTCCTGGGCGAGCGGCCGCTGCACACGGCGTGCGCGGCGGAGATGGAGCTGCTGTACTACCAGGTGCTGCACGCCGTGCGCCACGACCGGCTGCCCATCGAGACCGATGAAGCGGTGAGCTGGTGTTATAGTACATTGTTCAAGAAGCGCCTGTTCCTGGGCGAGCGGCCGCTGCACACGGCGTGCGCGGCGGAGATGGAGCTGCTGTACTACCAGGTGCTGCACGCCGTGCGCCACGACCGGCTGCCCATCGAGACCGATGAAGCGGTGAGCTGGTGTTATATTACATTGTTCAAGAAGCGCCTGTTCCTGGGCGAGCGGCCGCTGCACACGGCGTGCGCGGCGGAGATGGAGCTGCTGTACTACCAGGTGCTGCACGCCGTGCGCCACGACCGGCTGCCCATCGAGACCGATGAAGCGGTGAGCTGGTGTTATAGTACATTGTTCAAGAAGCGCCTGTTCCTGGGCGAGCGGCCGCTGCACACGGCGTGCGCGGCGGAGATGGAGCTGCTGTACTACCAGGTGCTGCACGCCGTGCGCCACGACTGGCTGCCCATCGAGACCGATGAAGCGGTGAGCTGGTGTTATAGTACATTGTTCAAGAAGCGCCTGTTCCTGGGCGAGCGGCCGCTGCACACGGCGTGCGCGGCGGAGATGGAGCTGCTGTACTACCAGGTGCTGCACGCCGTGCGCCACGACCGGCTGCCCATCGAGACCGATGAAGCGGTGAGCTGGTGTTATAGTACATTATTCAAGAAGCGCCTGTTCCTGGGCGAGCGGCCGCTGCACACGGCGTGCGCGGCGGAGATGGAGCTGCTGTACTACCAGGTGCTGCACGCCGTGCGCCACGACCGGCTGCCCATCGAGACCGATGAAGCGGTGAGCTGGTGTTATAGTACATTGTTCAAGAAGCGCCTGTTCCTGGGCGAGCGGCCGCTGCACACGGCGTGCGCGGCGGAGATGGAGCTGCTGTACTACCAGGTGCTGCACGCCGTGCGCCACGACCGGCTGCCCATCGAGACCGATGAAGCGGTGAGCTGGTGTTATAGTACATTGTTCAAGAAGCGCCTGTTCCTGGGCGAGCGGCCGCTGCACACGGCGTGCGCGCGGAGATGGAGCTGCTGTACTACCAGGTGCTGCACGCCGTGCGCCACGACCGGCTGCCCATCGAGACCGATGAAGCGGTGAGCTGGTGTTATAGTACATTGTTCAAGAAGCGCCTGTTCCTGGGCGAGCGGCCGCTGCACACGGCGTGCGCGGCTGAGATGGAGCTGCTGTACTACCAGGTGCTGCACGCCGTGCGCCACGACCGGCTGCCCATCGAGACCGATGAAGCGGTGAGCTGGTGTTATAGTACATTGTTCAAGAAGCGCCTGTTCCTGGGCGAGCGGCCGCTGCACACGGCGTGCGCGGCGGAGATGGAGCTGCTGTACTACCAGGTGCTGCACGCCGTGCGCCACGACCGCCTGCCCATCGAGACCGATGAAGCGGTGAGCTGGTGTTATAGTACATTGTTCAAGAAGCGCCTGTTCCTGGGCGAGCGGCCGCTGCACACGGCGTGCGCGGCGGAGATGGAGCTGCTGTATAACCAGGTGCTGCACGCCGTGCGCCACGACCGGCTGCCCATCGAGACCGATGAAGCGGTGAGCTGGTGTTATAGTACATTGTTCAAGAAGCGCCTGTTCCTGGGCGAGCGGCCGCTGCACACGGCGTGCGCGGCGGAGATGGAGCTGCTGTTCTACCAGGTGCTGCACGCCGTGCGCCACGACCGGCTTGCCCATCGAGACCGATGAAGCGGTGAGCTGGTGTTATAGTACATTGTTCAAGAAGCGCCTGTTCCTGGGCGAGCGGCCGCTGCACACGGCGTGCGCGGCGGAGATGGAGCTGCTGTACTACCAGGTGCTGCACGCCGTGCGCCACGACCGGCTGCCCATCGAGACCGATGAAGCGGTGAGCTGGTGTTATAGTACATTGTTCAAGAAGCGCCTGTTCCTGGGCGAGCGGCCGCTGCACACGGCGTGCGCGGCGGAGATGGAGCTGCTGTACTACCAGGTGCTGCACGCCGTGCGCCACGACCGGCTGCCCATCGAGACCGATGAAGCGGTGAGCTGGTGTTATAGTACATTGTTCAAGAAGCGCCTGTTCCTGGGCGAGCGGCCGCTGCACACGGCGTGCGCGGCGGAGATGGAGCTGCTGTACTACCAGGTGCTGCACGCCGTGCGCCACGACCGGCTGCCCATCGAGACCGATGAAGCGGTGAGCTGGTGTTATAGTACATTGTTCAAGAAGCGCCTGTTCCTGGGCGAGCGGCCGCTGCACACGGCGTGCGCGGCGGAGATGGAGCTGCTGTACTACCAGGTGCTGCACGCCGTGCGCCACGACCGGCTGCCCATCGAGACCGATGAAGCGGTGAGCTGGTGTTATAGTACATTGTTCAAGAAGCGCCTGTTCCTGGGCGAGCGGCCGCTGCACACGGCGTGCGCGGCGGAGATGGAGCTGCTGTACTACCAGGTGCTGCACGCCGTGCGCCACGACCGGCTGCCCATCGAGGACCGATGAAGCGGTGAGCTGGTGTTATAGTACATTGTTCAAGAAGCGCCTGTTCCTGGGCGAGCGGCCGCTGCACACGGCGTGCGCGGCGGAGATGGAGCTGCTGTACTACCAGGTGCTGCACGCCGTGCGCCACGACCGGCTGCCCATCGAGACCGATGAAGCGGTGAGCTGGTGTTATAGTACATTGTTCAAGAAGCGCCTGTTCCTGGGCGAGCGGCCGCTGCACACGGCGTGCGCGGCGGAGATGGAGCTGCTGTACTACCAGGTGCTGCACGCCGTGCGCCACGACCGGCTGCCCATCGAGACCGATGAAGCGGTGAGCTGGTGTTATAGTACATTGTTCAAGAAGCGCCTGTTCCTGGGCGAGCGGCCGCTGCACACGGCGTGCGCGGCGGAGATGGAGCTGCTGTACTACCAGGTGCTGCACGCCGTGCGCCACGACCGGCTGCCCATCGAGACCGATGAAGCGGTGAGCTGGTGTTATAGTACATTGTTCAAGAAGCGCCTGTTCCTGGGCGAGCGGCCGCTGCACACGGCGTGCGCGGCGGAGATGGAGCTGCTGTACTACCAGGTGCTGCACGCCGTGCGCCACGACCGCTGCCCATCGAGACCGATGAAGCGGTGAGCTGGTGTTATAGTACATTGTTCAAGAAGCGCCTGTTCCTGGGCGAGCGGCCGCTGCACACGGCGTGCGCGGCGGAGATGGAGCTGCTGTACTACCAGGTGCTGCACGCCGTGCGCCACGACCGCCTGCCCATCGAGACCGATGAAGCGGTGAGCTGGTGTTATAGTACATTGTTCAAGAAGCGCCTGTTCCTGGGCGAGCGGCCGCTGCACACGGCGTGCGCGGCGGAGATGGAGCTGCTGTATAACCAGGTGCTGCACGCCGTGCGCCACGACCGGCTGCCCATCGAGACCGATGAAGCGGTGAGCTGGTGTTATAGTACATTGTTCAAGAAGCGCCTGTTCCTGGGCGAGCGGCCGCTGCACACGGCGTGCGCGGCGGAGATGGAGCTGCTGTACTACCAGGTGCTGCACGCCGTGCGCCACGACCGGCTGCCCATCGAGACCGATGAAGCGGTGAGCTGGTGTTATAGTACATTGTTCAAGAAGCGCCTGTTCCTGGGCGAGCGGCCGCTGCACACGGCGTGCGCGGCGGAGATGGAGCTGCTGTACTACCAGGTGCTGCACGCCGTGCGCCACGACCGGCTGCCCATCGAGACCGATGAAGCGGTGAGCTGGTGTTATAGTACATTGTTCAAGAAGCGCCTGTTCCTGGGCGAGCGGCCGCTGCACACGGCGTGCGCGGCGGAGATGGAGCTGCTGTACTACCAGGTGCTGCACGCCGTGCGCCACGACCGGCTGCCCATCGAGACCGATGAAGCGGTGAGCTGGTGTTATAGTACATTGTTCAAGAAGCGCCTGTTCCTGGGCGAGCGGCCGCTGCACACGGCGTGCGCGGCGGAGATGGAGCTGCTGTACTACCAGGTGCTGCACGCCGTGCGCCACGACCGGCTGCCCATCGAACCGATGAAGCGGTGAGCTGGTGTTATAGTACATTGTTCAAGAAGCGCCTGTTCCTGGGCGAGCGGCCGCTGCACACGGCGTGCGCGGCGGAGATGGAGCTGCTGTACTACCAGGTGCTGCACGCCGTGCGCCACGACCGGCTGCCCATCGAGACCGATGAAGCGGTGAGCTGGTGTTATAGTACATTGTTCAAGAAGCGCCTGTTCCTGGCTAGCGGCCGCTGCACACGGCGTGCGCGGCGGAGATGGAGCTGCTGTACTACCAGGTGCTGCACGCCGTGCGCCACGACCGGCTGCCCATCGAGACCGATGAAGCGGTGAGCTGGTGTTATAGTACATTGTTCAAGAAGCGCCTGTTCCTGGGCGAGCGGCCGCTGCACACGGCGTGCGCGGCGGAGATGGAGCTGCTGTACTACCAGGTGCTGCACGCCGTGCGCCACGACCGGCTGCCCATCGAGACCGATGAAGCGGTGAGCTGGTGTTATAGTACATTGTTCAAGAAGCGCCTGTTCCTGGGCGAGCGGCCGCTGCACACGGCGTGCGCGGCGGAAATGGAGCTGCTGTACTACCAGGTGCTGCACGCCGTGCGCCACGACTGGCTGCCCATCGAGACCGATGAAGCGGTGAGCTGGTGTTATAGTACATTGTTCAAGAAGCGCCTGTTCCTGGGCGAGCGGCCGCTGCACACGGCGTGCGCGGCGGAGATGGAGCTGCTGTACTACCAGGTGCTGCACGCCGTGCGCCACGACTGGCTGCCCATCGAGACCGATGAAGCGGTGAGCTGGTGTTATAGTACATTGTTCAAGAAGCGCCTGTTCCTGGGCGAGCGGCCGCTGCACACGGCGTGCGCGGCGGAGATGGAGCTGCTGTACTACCAGGTGCTGCACGCCGTGCGCCACGACCGGCTGCCCATCGAGACCGATGAAGCGGTGAGCTGGTGTTATAGTACATTATTCAAGAAGCGCCTGTTCCTGGGCGAGCGGCCGCTGCACACGGCGTGCGCGGCGGAGATGGAGCTGCTGTACTACCAGGTGCTGCACGCCGTGCGCCACGACCGGCTGCCCATCGAGACCGATGAAGCGGTGAGCTGGTGTTATAGTACATTGTTCAAGAAGCGCCTGTTCCTGGGCGAGCGGCCGCTGCACACGGCGTGCGCGGCGGAGATGGAGCTGCTGTACTACCAGGTGCTGCACGCCGTGCGCCACGACCGGCTGCCCATCGAGACCGATGAAGCGGTGAGCTGGTGTTATAGTACATTGTTCAAGAAGCGCCTGTTCCTGGGCGAGCGGCCGCTGCACACGGCGTGCGCGGCGGAGATGGAGCTGCTGTACTACCAGGTGCTGCACGCCGTGCGCCACGACCGGCTGCCCATCGAGACCGATGAAGCGGTGAGCTGGTGTTATAGTACATTGTTCAAGAAGCGCCTGTTCCTGGGCGAGCGGCCGCTGCACACGGCGTGCGCGGCGGAGATGGAGCTGCTGTACTACCAGGTGCTGCACGCCGTGCGCCACGACCGGCTGCCCATCGAGACCGATGAAGCGGTGAGCTGGTGTTATAGTACATTGTTCAAGAAGCGCCTGTTCCTGGGCGAGCGGCCGCTGCACACGGCGTGCGCGGCGGAAATGGAGCTGCTGTACTACCAGGTGCTGCACGCCGTGCGCCACGACTGGCTGCCCATCGAGACCGATGAAGCGGTGAGCTGGTGTTATAGTACATTGTTCAAGAAGCGCCTGTTCCTGGGCGAGCGGCCGCTGCACACGGCGTGCGCGGCGGAGATGGAGCTGCTGTACTACCAGGTGCTGCACGCCGTCCGCCACGACCGGCTGCCCATCGAAACCGATGAAGCGGTGAGCTGGTGTTATAGTACATTGTTCAAGAAGCGCCTGTTCCTGGGCGAGCGGCCGCTGCACACAACGTGCGCGGCGGAGATGGAGCTGCTGTACTACCAGGTGCTGCACGCCGTGCGCCACGACCGGCTGCCCATCGAGACCGATGAAGCGGTGAGCTGGTGTTATAGTACATTGTTCAAGAAGCGCCTGTTCCTGGGCGAGCGGCCGCTGCACACGGCGTGCGCGGCGGAGATGGAGCTGCTGTACTACCAGGTGCTGCACGCCGTGCGCCACGACCGGCTGCCCATCGAGACCGATGAAGCGGTGAGCTGGTGTTATAGTACATTGTTCAAGAAGCGCCTGTTCCTGGCGAGCGGGCCGCTGCACACGGCGTGCGCGGCGGAGATGGAGCTGCTGTACTACCAGGTGCTGCACGCCGTGCGCCACGACCGGCTGCCCATCGAGACCGATGAAGCGGTGAGCTGGTGTTATAGTACATTGTTCAAGAAGCGCCTGTTCCTGGGCGAGCGGCCGCTGCACACGGCGTGCGCGGCGGAGATGGAGCTGCTGTACTACCAGGTGCTGCACGCCGTGCGCCACGACCGGCTGCCCATCGAGACCGATGAAGCGGTGAGCTGGTGTTATAGTACATTGTTCAAGAAGCGCCTGTTCCTGGGCGAGCGGCCGCTGCACACGGCGTGCGCGGCGGAGATGGAGCTGCTGTACTACCAGGTGCTGCACGCCGTGCGCCACGACCGGCTGCCCATCGAGACCGATGAAGCGGTGAGCTGGTGTTATAGTACATTGTTCAAGAAGCGCCTGTTCCTGGGCGAGCGGCCGCTGCACACGGCGTGCGCGGCGGAGATGGAGCTGCTGTACTACCAGGTGCTGCACGCCGTGCGCCACGACCGGCTGCCCATCGAGACCGATGAAGCGGTGAGCTGGTGTTATAGTACATTGTTCAAGAAGCGCCTGTTCCTGGGCGAGCGGCCGCTGCACACGGCGTGCGCGGCGGAGATGGAGCTGCTGTACTACCAGGTGCTGCACGCCGTGCGCCACGACCGGCTGCCCATCGAGACCGATGAAGCGGTGAGCTGGTGTTATAGTACATTGTTCAAGAAGCGCCTGTTCCTGGGCGAGCGGCCGCTGCACACGGCGTGCGCGGCGGAGATGGAGCTGCTGTACTACCAGGTGCTGCACGCCGTGCGCCACGACCGGCTGCCCATCGAGACCGATGAAGCGGTGAGCTGGTGTTATAGTACATTGTTCAAGAAGCGCCTGTTCCTGGGCGAGCGGCCGCTGCACACGGCGTGCGCGGCGGAGATGGAGCTGCTGTACTACCAGGTGCTGCACGCCGTGCGCCACGACCGCCTGCCCATCGAGACCGATGAAGCGGTGAGCTGGTGTTATAGTACATTGTTCAAGAAGCGCCTGTTCCTGGGCGAGCGGCCGCTGCACACGGCGTGCGCGGCGGAGATGGAGCTGCTGTATTACCAGGTGCTGCACGCCGTGCGCCACGACCGGCTGCCCATCGAGACCGATGAAGCGGTGAGCTGGTGTTATAGTACATTGTTCAAGAAGCGCCTGTTCCTGGGCGAGCGGCCGCTGCACACGGCGTGCGCGGCGGAGATGGAGCTGCTGTACTACCAGGTGCTGCACGCCGTGCGCCACGACCGGCTGCCCATCGAGACCGATGAAGCGGTGAGCTGGTGTTATAGTACATTGTTCAAGAAGCGCCTGTTCCTGGGCGAGCGGGCCGCTGCACACGGCGTGCGCGGCGGAGATGGAGCTGCTGTACTACCAGGTGCTGCACGCCGTGCGCCACGACCGGCTGCCCATCGAGACCGATGAAGCGGTGAGCTGGTGTTATAGTACATTGTTCAAGAAGCGCCTGTTCCTGGGCGAGCGGCCGCTGCACACGGCGTGCGCGGCTGAGATGGAGCTGCTGTACTACCAGGTGCTGCACGCCGTGCGCCACGACCGGCTGCCCATCGAGACCGATGAAGCGGTGAGCTGGTGTTATAGTACATTGTTCAAGAAGCGCCTGTTCCTGGGCGAGCGCCGCTGCACACGGCGTGCGCGGCGGAGATGGAGCTGCTGTACTACCAGGTGCTGCACGCCGTGCGCCACGACCGGCTGCCCATCGAGACCGATGAAGCGGTGAGCTGGTGTTATAGTACATTGTTCAAGAAGCGCCTGTTCCTGGGCGAGCGGCCGCTGCACACGGCGTGCGCGGCGGAGATGGAGCTGCTGTACTACCAGGTGCTGCACGCCGTGCGCCACGACCGGCTGCCCATCGAAACCGATGAAGCGGTGAGCTGGTGTTATAGTACATTGTTCAAGAAGCGCCTGTTCCTGGGCGAGCGGCCGCTGCACACGGCGTGCGCGGCGGAGATGGAGCTGCTGTACTACCAGGTGCTGCACGCCGTGCGCCACGACCGGCTGCCCATCGAGACCGATGAAGCGGTGAGCTGGTGTTATAGTACATTGTTCAAGAAGCGCCTGTTCCTGGGCGAGCGGCCGCTGCACACGGCGTGCGCGGCGGAGATGGAGCTGCTGTACTACCAGGTGCTGCACGCCGTGCGCCACGACCGGCTGCCCATCGAGACCGATGAAGCGGTGAGCTGGTGTTATAGTACATTGTTCAAGAAGCGCCTGTTCCTGGGCGAGCGGCCGCTGCACACGGCGTGCGCGGCGGAGATGGAGCTGCTGTACTACCAGGTGCTGCACGCCGTGCGCCACGACCGGCTGCCCATCGAGACCGATGAAGCGGTGAGCTGGTGTTATAGTACATTGTTCAAGAAGCGCCTGTTCCTGGGCGAGCGGCCGCTGCACACGGCGTGCGCGGCGGAAATGGAGCTACTGTACTACCAGGTGCTGCACGCCGTGCGCCACGACTCGGCTGCCCATCGAGACCGATGAAGCGGTGAGCTGGTGTTATAGTACATTGTTCAAGAAGCGCCTGTTCCTGGGCGAGCGGCCGCTGCACACGGCGTGCGCGGCGGAGATGGAGCTGCTGTACGACCAGGTGCTGCACGCCGTCCGCCACGACCGGCTGCCATCGAAACCGATGAAGCGGTGAGCTGGTGTTATAGTACATTGTTCAAGAAGCGCCTGTTCCTGGGCGAGCGGCCGCTGCACACGGCGTGCGCGGCGGAGATGGAGCTGCTGTACTACCAGGTGCTGCACGCCGTGCGCCACGACCGGCTGCCCATCGAGACCGATGAAGCGGTGAGCTGGTGTTATAGTACATTGTTCAAGAAGCGCCTGTTCCTGGCGAGCGGCCGCTGCACACGGCGTGCGCGGCGGAGATGGAGCTGCTGTACTACCAGGTGCTGCACGCCGTGCGCCACGACCGGCTGCCCATCGAGACCGATGAAGCGGTGAGCTGGTGTTATAGTACATTGTTCAAGAAGCGCCTGTTCCTGGGCGAGCGGCCGCTGCACACGGCGTGCGCGGCGGAGATGGAGCTGCTGTACTACCAGGTGCTGCACGCCGTGCGCCACGACCGGCTGCCCATCGAGACCGATGAAGCGGTGAGCTGGTGTTATAGTACATTGTTCAAGAAGCGCCTGTTCCTGGGCGAGCGGCCGCTGCACACGGCGTGCGCGGCGGAGATGGAGGCTGCTGTACTACCAGGTGCTGCACGCCGTGCGCCACGACCGGCTGCCCATCGAGACCGATGAAGCGGTGAGCTGGTGTTATAGTACATTGTTCAAGAAGCGCCTGTTCCTGGGCGAGCGGCCGCTGCACACGGGCGTGCGCGGCGGAGATGGAGCTGCTGTACTACCAGGTGCTGCACGCCGTGCGCCACGACCGGCTGCCCATCGAGACCGATGAAGCGGTGAGCTGGTGTTATAGTACATTGTTCAAGAAGCGCCTGTTCCTGGGCGAGCGGCCGCTGCACACGGCGTGCGCGGCGGAGATGGAGCTGCTGTACTACCAGGTGCTGCACGCCGTGCGCCACGACCGGCTGCCCATCGAGACCGATGAAGCGGTGAGCTGGTGTTATAGTACATTGTTCAAGAAGCGCCTGTTCCTGGGCGAGCGGCCGCTGCACACGGCGTGCGCGGCGGAGATGGAGCTGCTGTACTACCAGGTGCTGCACGCCGTGCGCCACGACCGGCTGCCCATCGAGACCGATGAAGCGGTGAGCTGGTGTTATAGTACATTGTTCAAGAAGCGCCTGTTCCTGGGCGAGCGGCCGCTGCACACGGCGTGCGCGGCGGAGATGGAGCTGCTGTACTACCAGGTGCTGCACGCCGTGCGCCACGACCGGCTGCCCATCGAAACCGATGAAGCGGTGAGCTGGTGTTATAGTACATTGTTCAAGAAGCGCATTGAAAGAATAGAACTATAAAATACTGGAATCCGCCATATTGGATTGAATACCAATAGAATAGAATAAGAATATTTTTTATTCAAATAAACTTTTTACAAGTGCTTTTGAGTAGTCTAACTCTACCTTATCTATGTTGAAATTTTGACAAACTACTATGAAAAACATAGCGATGTCGTCACGAATGACGCCATTACACCGTCGAGCGTTTTTACGTGAGTTTTAAAACGTAAAATTGAAATGGCAATTTAATCTACCAAACTTTATTTGTTTGCTGAATTAAGATATTTTTTCGAAGTTTTTCAAGAATCTGTCATGGTGCCTATTAATCCATCAGGTGATGCTAGCGGCGTTACACGCGCAAGTAGTGAAAGGCGACTGCTTGGGCGGGGGCGAGGAATGCTCTGCGGCGGCGGGCGCGGTGCTGCCCGCACGGCTCGCCAACCCGGCGCTGCCCGCGCCCGCCGTGCGCCTGCACCATCTCGCGCTGCGGGGAACCGAGCCGCATGCGGCGATGCAGCGTGCGCTCACGCTCGCATCGTCATGGCCGCTGACACGCGCTACGATCTTCGATGTTATGGTGAGTTCTGCCCCCCGATTGTCTAAAAGTTGCCGATTAAAATCTTATTCATTTCATGGCATTAGCGTCAAAGTAAAATAAACCATAACTGCATTAATTAATAATTAGAGCTCAATTTCGTGTATGCATTCTCATACGTTTAGGTATGTACATTGTACAATACGCTCCATGTATATGAAATCAATACAGTCAAGGAATATTTTACTTTGACGCTAATGCCATGAAATGAATGAGATTTTGATCGGCAATTTTTAAACAATCGCACCTCTGATTTCAAAATTCTGAAGTAAGCCAAGCCTCGTTGGTCTATTGGTCAGCATGTTCGACTACAGATGACGAGGTCCCGCGTTCGATTCCCGGTTTGGACCCTTTTTTAACGAGAAATTGTCAACACTATGCGGAGTTATAAAGTAAGCGGCGTGTCACCCCCGTGCCTCGGAGAGCACGTTAAGCTATCGGTTCGGAGAGATCTGTCTCTCTCTAGTCTGGCGAACCCGCACCGGGAAGCGCAGCGTTGGCAGACCCCACTAGGTGTACCAACGACATCAGATTCGCAGGGAGCCGCCTGGTTACAGGCGGCGCAAGACCGAAGCCTGTACAAATCCATGCAAGAAACCTTTGTTCGACGGTGGACGTCTATCGTTTGTTAAGAAGAAGAACCGTAAGGTTATGGAGGCTTATAATAATTTAATGTTAAGCTATTGCATAGCTTTTATCGCGGGCTTTGAACTAGGACAAACAGTTTGAGCGCGGCGACCGAATCAAGAAATTCCGTAACGAAAAAACCTAACACCGTCATTCAGTACAACATTTTAGAGGTTCACATTTAGCTGTTTGGCGCTGTGGGCGAGCGGCCGCTTTCTTTAGATGTCGCAGTTTCGAATCTCACTCGCGAAGTAGTGACAGTGCGCTTTTCTTGTTTGTTTGGTTTTTAATTATTTTTTTGCATAATTTTTATTATGCAAAAAAAATATTGCATACTTAAATATTATAATTGCATAAGTTGATAAAAAATGCTATGCAATAGCTTTACCGCGGCAGTCCCCGAGTGCCACTTAATTTTTTTTGTACAGCAATCGTTCACGTCGAACTGGCCGCGCGCGCTGTGGCTGGCGGTGGACGCCCGCGGCCTCACGCTGCTGCGGCGAGGCGCGCGCGCCGCGCTGGTGTCGCACGACCACGACCAGCTGCTGGCCGTGTCGCCCGCGCCGCGCGCGCTGCTGCTGGTGACGCGCGCGGACCGCAAGCACGCCAAACTCGTGCTGTCTACCGATCAGGTCAGTATCCACTGCAGAACTTTTAATTAATTCAAATTTCAAATTTAAAATTATTTATTTCATGTAGGCCAACCTGTGGCTCTTATGACACATCAAGATTCTACTACCGGTTCGGAAAGCGGATTCTGCTGAGAAGAGCCGGCAAGAAACTCAGCAGTTGCTCTTTTCAAAATAATCATTTTACAATATTAATAAGTAGCTATTACATTGTTATAAGTTTTTATACTATCTTGTGGGCAGCTGGATGCCAAGCTGATTTAACCCGTGCATCTTTGTTAGAATAGAATATGACATTTCCACAAAACGTACTACAATTCAATTCATGTCAAAGACGGGCAGACAGAAAGTAGCCCCATTCCCGCCGGCGGAACCCGTTCACGAGCATGTCGCATGATCCAGCCATTGCTTCGCTCGACCATATTTGAGGGAACGTAACAACCCGCACCACACGACACCACCACAGAAATGTTTAGAGACATACTTAGTCTACCCGTATTAAAGCATCGAATTGAATACTAATATTCAAACACTAATTTTAAGATCCCATGCAACTTTGTCATTAAGAAAGTCATTAAATTTGTAATAACCGCGACTCAGTAAGTGAGTTTTTTACGCATTGTTTAAATTTGTGCAGTGGCAAATCTAGCAATTTCTTCGTTATATAATATGATTCCGAATAAAGAAGTAAAATTAGATGCAGTAAAACGTTTCAAAATGTCATTCCGTAAAATAATGTTGCCTACCTAATCTCACGAGATGTTTCATTGAACAAAAGTTCAGATGTGCGATTGTGTAAGAATTGCCGATCAAATCGTCAAAGTTAAATAAACCAAAACAGAATTGAGTTAGAGCTCAATTTCGTGTATCCATTCCCAACCGTTTAGGGACTTTAGGGTATCGCACAAATTACCTAAACGTATGAGAATGGATACACGAAATTGAGTTCTAATGCAATGCGTTATGGTTTATTTTACTTTGACGATTTGTTTGGTAATTCTTACCACTATTGGGGGGGCAGTTCAAAGTAGCATCTCATTATTATCGTAATTTATCTACTAAATTTAAAAAAAAAAAGATACCTGCCCGCTGAATTCGGTACCTCCTTTTTTAGAATATTCAGCCGATATCTCTTAACAAAAAAAAGGCCGCATAAGACTCTTTGTGCATCCGAGAAACTTTGGTTCAGAAACGCTTACATTGTGGCGTTATTGAAGGACAAACCAACAAACACACTTTCGCATACATTATTAAAAGTATCAAGACTGAATAAAATTATTCACTTTACTATTTTTTTTCTTCAAAAAGTGGCAACCCACTAAACGTCAGTTTACTGCATCTAACTAAAAGTCCAAGTAAAGGTTGGACCACATGAGTGCTTTCCATCATTGATTGTCTTTAAGCGAAGCCTATCTCTCAATAACGAAGCAATGGCTGGGTCATGCGTCGTGCTCGTGAACGGGTTCCACCGGCGGGAATGGGGCTACTTTATGTCTGCCCATCTTAAGATATATTGCATTGTTAGTAGATATGCATTTTTGGAATTTCCCTCATTGTGGAAACACTGCATACATAGCATAGTATTTATTGTATTGTAAACTTGTTTTGAAAAGAGCAACCGCCGAGTTTCTTGGTGGTCCTTCTCGGCAGGAAGGGCATTCCGAACCAGTGGTAAAGTCAAACGATTCAAAAGCACTTGTAAAAAGTTTATTTGAATAAAAAAAAAATCTATTCTATTCTATTCAAGTCCAAGTAAAGGTTGGACCACATGTGTGCTTTCCATCATTGATTGTCAAGTGAAGCCTATCTCGCAATAAAACAAAATTCGTTGCACAGGCGTACCAGATCGCGACGCTGATCAAGGACTACATCGAGGCCGTGCGCGGGCCGGTGGTGCCCGCGGCGGCGGCGCCCGCGCGCGCGTCCTGACACCCGCCCGCCTAGTGCCAGTGCTTCCACGTCGCGCACAACCACTAGTGACTAGCCGCTAGTGCTGGCCGCGCGAGCCGCACGCCGCGCCGACGCGGGCATGGGAGGGTGTCAGCGGGGACGCTGAGCGAAATCGAGCGACTCATTGGAAATCATTTATAACAACAGGCTTTCAATAGATTCTCCGATCTTTTTTTTTTCTTGTCAATATGTTGGGAGACGTACGTACGCGTACCGATCTTTTTTTTTAGTTTTTCTGGTCAATAAAATGGGAGGCGTACGCTTACGTACATATACATATACGTACATATACGTATGTACAGTCGACGTCAAAAGTCCATACATAGCTTAAAGGCTAAAACCGTGTGCAAACAATGCTGTGTATCACTCGCATGCTCACTCAAACAAATAAATATTATCTATCAATAATCAACCTTAAGTCAATATCATAAGGTTCAAACGATTTCAGTTCAATACTACAGTAAGTGTGTGAGTGACAGACTGCATGCAAGGCAACTTGTTTGCTTTTTCTATATGGAGTTTTGCAGCCGACTGTACATAGACGTGTTATAAATTCAAACTTTTACACAAGTTTAATGTTCGATTTCTGTGATCGAAAGGTTAAATTAACATTCGTTGTCAAAAACTAAAAAGATATTAATCCGGTTAATCCCAATTTGATTGTTTTAAAGTCGCTCTGATTTCGTAAGCAGCGTTGGATTAGTCATTGAATATAGAAGTAAATGTCGATATGATGAAATATTTATGATATAATATAATAATATAGTATGTACTATAATATAATATAAAATAATATATTGTATAATATTTACGGTATGTAAGTTGAGACTAGCTAGCTAGCTAGCTGGCTCTGCTGATGCGACGCAGTCTTATAATATAATCATGAGGACGATGCTAATTAATTAATTATTATAACTAAAATCAAAGATATTTGGGTGGACACTTGTAATACAACACTACAAGTATGAGAGCCCTAAAATTATTGTAGCTAATTCTGTTGTGAAACAACTAAACTAAATGGATAGGTTTAAATCTGCACCTAGTACAAAATGTTGAAAAAAATTACCAGCTTTATTTGCAGTCCAAAAACAAAATATTGCCCATATTATGAATGTGGTGTGATGGAAAAAACTTTTTGTATTACGAAGTTACTTCTGCTGTTGCGTTGCTTTCGCAATCTATGGATGGTGTGGTTACATAAAGTTGGTAATGTTTACCTAATCCATTTTGATCAAGGTATAAGGGAGCATTTTAAAATGAAATAGCATGAGAGATTTATTAGACCTGTCAATTTAGTTTAATTTTTAGTGATTGATAAGAGAATTAGCCACTTTGTCTGTTTAGTCTCAACTTACGTCCCAATAAAATAACTGTGCTATTATAACTGTTCAAAATATATCAATTAAATGTGCGTTTATGAATTAGTTAGCGAAATCTCGATGGCTATAAAATCAGTCTACATTTACTTCGGAGTACAAAGCAAACAGATACAGTGGCGTTGGTCAAGAGTGTCGGATGGACGATTTTCAGTTGCCAACAGACGGGGAAGCAAAAAAACAATAGAATATTTTTGGTAGACACAAAGTATAGCTCAGCGATTAATCAATAGTAATTTAGATCCCGTTAAGCATGTCAGAGGATCCGAGTCCCTAGTGTAACTTTTCCAGTCAAATAACGTGACATATCAGTGTAAAGTTCAATGGGCAACTTAATATGGATCGTGGGCCCAATGTAATTTTTTTGGGCATAATATTTACTATAGTTAAAAATTTTTATTATAAAGCCATATAACTCTAGTGAATCAAATTTAAAAAGTTCCAGCAATTCCAGAAGTAAAATAATTGGTGTTACGAATGCTAATATTATGATTTATGACATAAATGATTCGTGAGTAATTTATACATTTTGAGCCAATCAAAGTGATTCATCTTTCATGACCATCCTGAAAAGTGATCAATTTAGCTGATTATGATTATGAATGTGCGTTTATGAATTAGTTAGCGACATCTCGATGGCTATAAAATCAGTCTACATTTACTTCGGAGTATAAAGCAAACAGATACAGTGGCGTTGGTCAAGAGTGTCGGATGGACGATTTCAGTTGCCAACAGACGGGGAAGCAAAATAGTATCTCTGGTTCGCGTTTATTAACTTGAACAGTTACACTCAAGGCCTGTATACCACTTTATGATTCAGTGAATCGACAATATTTATGTAGTTTGTTCTAAATATATTTTAACTAATCGTATTGGATTTATGCTTCCTGAACGCTCTTCCAATTTAGTAGTTGGCTAAATGGTGACAGTCACTTAAATTAAAAATAAATTTGAGGATAATTTTATAATTATAAGGAAACTTAATCGATAGTTTGTTTTTCATTTAAAAGAATATTTTGCTTTTCATTCTGGAAAAACTGTCGTCATAAAATAAGACTTTCAATATTCTTCCAATTAAAGAACTTCTAATTCACTCGTCATAAAGTGGTGGAACGTATAACCGGTCCCAAGTAAAATATGTCAGTATTAATGTAAACTATAATTAATGTTGCGTGAAAAATTCATCAGTATAATGTTAAAGTGTTAAAATTGTTAAGATGTTTTCGATGATAGATAGTGATTGTAATTCAATCTTTTTCCCCTCTTATTCGATGGCAGGGCTTGAAACCGGTTTTAATTTACCGGTTAATTCATTGAACGAACTGAAATCATACCGTTGTGTCTCTGAAATGGTTTCACTCTAATCGGTTAAGCGTACGAAACTGAAAGTTTAATGACCCAAACCGGTTTAAAAAACCGGTTTCCAGAGCCTGTTCGATGGTTAACTAGGTATTAAGGAGTCCTCTAAGCGGCATTTTAATACACGAAGTATAAAACTATTTATTCGATCTTAAGTACACGTGATAAGGTATAATACAGTCGTTATTACAACGGATTTCTTAATTTTCGATCCAAATTGTACCTACTACTTTTATCTTTTTCAATTCAATTTTTCATTTTTCTCTTTAGCACAGACCTTATTGAAATCATTAAAATTGTTCTTATTGATAAAAATGGTAATCTTGATAAAGTAAATTTTACAGCCAATTTGTAATTGCCATTGGTGTGTCTAAAATGCCGCTGAACTTATTTAGCACTAAGCCGACCCACTCTTAATCCTAGAACCTCTCCTAGACTATGCAATAAATAATAATTGTTTAGAAATCCTATAGCAATATAGACTTTACTCCCCTAACTATAAGATATTCATATCAGCCTTAAGATTTCCTAATCTGTTATTTCCTTCGCTTCGAATCTTCCTGTACTGTTGAGTACGTAGCAGAGTATATACTGTTTTGAAATGTTTGCAGTGTCGTATGTTTATCCTGAGTCTTGATTTGTGCCTTGCAAGGCGGCGATCGCGTTGTCGACTACACTGAGCTGAGCTGGACCGCAAGAGTTCAAAAACTAATAACATTTTTTTGCTGAACTCTAAAACTTCTTCAGGCGCATTGAACAATTTGGGGGCGCTAATGTTAACAGTATAAAATGACTGTGTGGCTATGAGTATGAACGTGTTTTCACTTATGTCGGCAATTCCCATGACTGCCCATCTTTTTTTTTATTTAAATGTGGAACAACTCAATTTTCTTGATTCTAGCCAAGCTTGTTAGGCATACGCTTTAGGGCACGTTTCTGGACACGCGGCGTGTGGTGCGTCGCGTCGTGCGGGCCTTCGCCGCGTACTACGTCAGAACGCTTCTGCAGGAACGCTCTCATACTTGGCTATATGTTTGAGTTAACCGCGCGACGCGACGCACCACGCGACGCGGCTCCAGAAACGAGCCCTTAGATTGCCTGTCCATTCAAACGAAAAGAAGCGGAGACCGAACTAATTATGGGCCTCATAAGAAAGCTCAGGGTCACTCAGCGGACAATGGAGAGAGCTATGCTTGAAGTAGCCCAATGAGATTAAATCAGAAATGAGGAGATCTGTAAGAGAACAAGCGGAGATTTCAAGCCTAAAATCACTATGATGCATGTAGTAACAAAATTCGTAACTTTTCAAATTAACGTTTACTGTGCGTCAATCTGTCATTTGGTATGGACGGAAAAGGAACGGGGAATTTTTCCATCCCTTTTCCGTCCTCACTGATTGACAAATTTACGGATAGTCAACGCAAGCTTGAAAAGTTACACTAGGACCTATAATGTCTATGCTAATATTATTGTAAAACACGTCATTATTCTAGAGTTAACTGTTATATTTCTGTCAATTACCTAATTTAAAAAAATCCAGGCCAGTTAATCGGCATACGTCATCGCCCGCATGTATTCAGTGAGCCTGTTGTGCAAATTATTGTGACTAAAAAATTAAATGACTGTTCCAAATATATCTTCTATCATGCATATTATTATGTTATATTGCACAATGTTATGTCTCAATATTTTATAACAAAAAACATATACGATAATTATGTAGATTTTACTGTAGTGAAGCATTTTATGCTTGAAAGTTATGCTAAAATATTGATTCTATACATAGATAACTTTAATGATTAGGCCTATTCGGTGCTTAGAATAATTAATCATTGCTTAGTTTGTGTTTCTGATCTCATATTGAGTATTATTTATTTAGATGCCATATTTGTTAAGCACAAGCAATATTTGATTAGGTTTTTTTTAATTTATTTTTTAATACTTATTTTGTGGCACTTTTGTATATAATTGACAAACCAAAGACACTGAATCGTCCCTTTGGATAATAATTTTTATCTTTGACAAATTTCGAATAATTATGTAAGTTTAGTTAATATTTGTATTTGTAGGATATTAGGTATGTATATATTTTTTCTCCTAATTTAATTTTAAATATTTAGTAAAATTATGAATGGAATATACACTTTAGACAAAAACTAATGTGAAATTACTAAAATGTATGAAACATCGTCACGCGCACGGAATATGGGATAAAAATGTATGCAATATTCTACTAAATATTTGGAACAAACAATAGATACTTAATTGTTATGAAATACTGAATTTGAATATAAACAATATTTCGGCATTCACGTTTTGACGTCATATTTTTATGAAAAGAAATAACTCAATCTCAAGTCATTAGAGAAACAAGATTTATATCACCAAAAATCAAAAAATATTAATTTGCTTCCTAATGGCGCGGCAAAACTTGGCCCGATAACCCGCATAATATGTGAGTACAATATTATCGCTTTGATTTTAATACACATGATGCCACATCGACATGACCTAGACAAAACTAGTCGAATATATTTATACTTAATCGAGCCAAGATGTATGGCCAGTCCATTACTGTAAAATCCATATATTATGAGTAATTGAAGATTTGTTATAGTACTTTCTTTTAAAAGAATTACGTTTTTTTCTCATTTTATTCTAGTTAGCCAAAGTTAGCCTGGTGACCAGAGGTGCGATTGTGTAAGAATTGCCGATAAAATCGTCAAAGTTCGGCGTCAAAGTAAAATAAACCATAACAGCATTGAATTAGAGCTCAATTTCGTGTATCCATTCTCAAACGTTTAGGGTATCGTACATACCTAAACGTATGAGAATGGATATACGAAATTGAGCTCTAATTCAATGATTATTTGGTTTATTTTACTTTAGCACTAACTTTGACGATTTGATCGGCAACTTTTAGATAATCGGGGGGCAGATTATTTGACTTAGATCAATGTTTATGGCAACACCATCCCTTAGATATTTGTGGTTGTACGAGTAGACGCGCGTAGATGAAAATATGTCATCAGGCCAAGTTTGACCGGTCCATTCTTGTACGATAGATATTTTCGTCTCAATTATACGTCCCCTACAGCAACAAGCTTAGATTAATTTTATTATTATTAAATTAAAATAATATTAAATTGGTAATTTATTACTCTGGCCTGGTCTTAAAACTGCCAACTTCTTAGCAAATACTGCAAAATGTCTGTCAAAGCTTGGTGCCCTAGGGCGCACGGAATTTATGAAATTTGATACAGCACCATATTGTAAGAAATAACAATAACTTTTGCTTTATTTTAGACATATGATCGTATTTGTAAGGCCCGAGACTGATTTGTCCCATAATATATGCAAAGAATGCGATGTAGGTACCGTTCATTGTATTGGTTTTCGGTTTACATACCCATTTGACTCAAGTAATGTACCCGGAAGTAAAAATAATCAAAAGGACAAACTGTAGAACCTCGTCTCTGTCAGTCATAACTTGGAATTTAGCGCGTCGCAGATATAGTCGATAGATCTCGAGCATTGAAACACTAACTTCAAAGAAAATTAATCTAAAGGTTATTGTTTTTTCAGAAGTTTGTTCAGTAGGTACTGCCGATATTTATTAACTTAAGGTGGAAGACACGAGTCTGCCCGCGAAGTTCAAATTTAATTTGGTTTTTCGCAATTTGTAAACTAATACGTCAAAGTTGGCTTATGGCCTTCTAATTGCGCCAGTAGAATTATCATCTTCACAGGTTTACTTTACAGGTTTAATACTGAGTTGGACATGAGTTACTCACAAATTAGTCGATATTTTGATTAATTTCTTAAACTGGTCACTTTCAAGTAAAGATTTTTATGTAAACCTGTGAAGATGATCATTCCATTGGCGCAAAGGCCATAAGCCTACTTTGTCGTATTAGTTTACAAATTGCGAAATACCAAATTAAATTTGAATTTCGCGGGCAGACCCGTGTCTTCCACCTTAATTAAGTTTCTGCTTGGGGCGCTAGTAGACAAATGTCGTACACGAAATCTATCAACCTTTTCGAAACATGCAAACTCGCTAAGCTTAAAGATGTATAAACTTCGTATAAATCATTGTTTACGTGGGACAAGTCTGTCTTTACCTGTATTGTATCCACCACTGTACAAGTCCAGTACACAGTCACCGGTCACAACTGCCCAAATAGACTGAAGTGTCCAAATATTTTGTCCTTTTTTGATGGATTGTTTTTGTTACATACTTACATTATTATAAATTTTACACTATTATTTGAATGCCAAATAAATATAATATAAATAAAAGATATGATATGCGTTTCATTTTAAATTTAATTTAGACCTTATAATAAAAAATTACACTTATTGTGTCACTAACCCTAAGTAGTCATCCATCAATGTTCCGATTGCAAACTGAAAAGAAACAAATCTTATGTAAAAATAAATTGGTAAGTATGTACAATATAATTACAGCTCGACCTCTAGGATGTACTTTCATTCAACTATAGAATGTATCCAGTTTAAGAAATTAGTCAGAATATCGTCTAATTTGTGAGTATCTCACGTCCAACTAGATATTCTGACCAATTTCTTAAACTGGACACTTTCAAGTAAAGATTTTTATATGAACATGTGAAGATGATACTGCCATCGTCGCAATTAGAATGACATAAGCCTACTTTGTCGTATTAGTTTACAAATTGCGAAAAACCAAATTAAATTTGAATTTCGCGGGCAGACCCGTATAATCAACCTTAAATAAATAATAATTGGTACTCACAATACCAGTAGCATCGACCCTTGTCCCCACAATCTTCAGTCTGATCACATCCTCCTCCTGTATGACGTTGTCTTCCTGTTTGCTCTTGTAGCACGGGGGATTCACATTGGGGCAGAACTCCATATCTGCCGGAATTGACTGTGACACAATCGTGATTACTTATTTTTAACCTATTTAAATAAACCCGATATTACTTATACAATATACAGAGTGTTAGGGCTTTTATGATTCTGAGTTACTCAGCATTGGAATTTTTCGTGTCTTTTTGTGATTTTGACATTTTTTTAAGCTATTGCATAGCTTTTATCGCGGGCTTTGAGCGCGGCAACCGAATCAAGAAATTCCGTAACGAAAATAAACCTAACACCCCCCCACTCCAACCGGCACAGCGGTGCGGCGTTGAAAGCCGTGCATCGTCTAACGTTGTTTCAGTTCGGCAGACTTCGGCACGGTGTTTGTGTGCGTGCGACTAGAAAATGCTATGCAATAGCTTTACCGCAGCCGTCCCCGAGTGCCACACGTACTTTTATTTAGTATTTTAATTAATTAC
The DNA here is from genome assembly GCA_029955525.1 of Oeneis ivallda. NCBI lineage: Eukaryota > Metazoa > Arthropoda > Insecta > Lepidoptera > Nymphalidae > Oeneis > Oeneis ivallda. The sequence continues at coordinate 6,375,448 of JARPMR010000024.1, read as the reverse complement.
AACATGGAATCGTATATGTAATATATCTCAACTTAATTTCAATTGAAAAAAGAAATGACAATAATTAACACAAAACAGATAATAACCGCGACCAGCTGTTTATGAAAAGTTTAAAGCGCTCGGCCTGAATAACCTCAAACCGACGCCCGCGCGTGTAAGTATCGGGGTTCATTGGTCGGGATACTACGACCAACATCGACCTCATTTCCGAGATGAGTGGCATTTGTAATTTCGTAACTTATTCAGTTTCGTTGGCATGTCCCTTACACTCGTTTATGTCGCAAGTTAAATACTGCCTCCTTGGTCTAGTGGTTAGCGTATTCGACCACGGATGACGAGGTCCCGGGTTCGATTCCCGGTTCGGGCCAAAAAAAATGTATTGGGTTTTCTGTCAATAAATTCTCATTACCTAATAGACTACTACTATACTACTACTACTACTATAATAGACTATGAGAGTGAGGGGATAGAGAGTGCACCTGTGTTTGCGCACATACTTATGCACTATAATATCTCCCACGCAGATGGCTAATCTCTGAATAGGTAGCCGCCGTGACCGGCGCGAGGACATTATTATTGTTGTCGCAAATGATAATTTTGTCGTTTCAAAACATGAGTTCCATGTGACAAGCTATTATATATAGAGATCCTTAACATTATCCTTATATACCATAACACGTAAAAATTTCAATTATATCAACCAATTGAAAGCAGGCATAATGACTTACATGATGTGAAATAAAACAGCTAAGTGGACCTATCTGCGCAAACATTCCAACCTGTAAGCAAATATAACCAGGGCTTAGAAACCAGAAAAAAATTCAAACCAGTATCAGCGGTGACGGCACTCATCACCTCATCGCCATCTAATTGGTCAATACTTTAGCTGTGGGATTGTCTAAAAATGTTGACTACAATCACAATCACCTCTGATTAGCTGGTACTCCCTCACTATGGTTGCATCAATGCATTTATCTATACTAATATTACTAGTGGTTCGCCCCGAACTAAGACCTCGCGGTATCCCATAATTCCCATAAGGTAGTTTTAACTTTTAACTATATTATATTGTAATTAAAACGCGCCGAATCTGATGACGTCAATCGTCATCTGCTTTCGTGGATGGGATGCATATTTACAATATTAAAGACAGCGCCATCTAGTAACAGTATAGTGAAGTTTTGTTAAAAACATTGATGCCCATTAAAACTCAAATAATTTCGTTTCTTTATAATATTTATCTAATCTTAGTATTTGTTGTTCAAGTACAGAATATAACTCAAATTATGTGTAAGTTTCAAGTTTTAAAACAAAGTGGTTTTAGAAATCTAGCCTCGAATACAATCTCCACTTTGAAAGCCCCCCATTTCGTATGGGAGCCCCCCTGAAATAAAGATTTTTATAACTTTTTAAGCCTTTTTCGGCTGGAGGTTTACATATCATATCTAAAATTGAAGTAATTACGTTCAGTAATTCAGAAGTTATAAGGCTGTGACAGACGGACGGACGGACAAGTGCAAATCGCTCTAGTAAACTCAGAGACCTTCGCTTCGCTCGGTCGATAAAGAGGAAAGATTTTTTTTGTTTGTTTGTTTGTTCTGAATAGGCTCTGTAATTACTGGACCGATTTTAACCATTTTTCACCAATTGATTTTTCACAAATTTTCACCAATCAGAAAATTGCAATAATGTAACCCAAAGTAGCAAAATTTTGCCTATAAAATGCATTATTTGGCGTCTGCTGAGGAAACTATTGATGATACATAAAATTTATGGTTACTACATGATTAAAGTACTTATTATTCTCTACAAAAAAGTGTGCGGGGGAATATATCTAACTATCATATTTAAGTCACAATAGTAGCTTTTGTGTTCTAAACTTTAATTAGTTCGCCTTTATCATCGTATATTATTAATTCTTGCTTACTTTTTAGGGTTCCGTAGTAAACAAGGAACACTTATAGTTTCGCCATGTCCGTCCGTCTGTCTGTCTGTCTGTCTGTCCGCGGTTTAGCTCAGAGACTATTGGTACTAGAAATCTGTAATTTGACAAGGGTATAAATATCAATCACGCCGACAAAGTCGTGAAATAAAATTGTGAAAAGTAATTTTTTTTAGGGTACCTCCCCTACATGTAAAGTGGGAATGAATTTTTTTTTCTCGTCTATCCCATAGTGTGGGGTGTCGTTAAATAGGTCTTTCAAAAATATTGTGGGTGTGGGAACATCATTTTTCAATTCAGGGATCCGTTTGTGAAATATGATATTTTAAAGTGCTAAATTCTTCATCATCATCATCAGCTAGTTTTACATAAATGCATTGATGCAACAAGAACACCAAAAATTCAGCCAATCAGAGGTAATTGCAATTGGGTATTTGACTATTGTCAAAATGTTGATATTCATCATATTTTATAATCGGAAATGTAAATGGGAACTGCAAAATTTTCGACCTTCCTCCGGTTTTTCCTCAATAACTTTTATTCCCTTACATCCTACGACAAATTGACCAGCTCATATAATATGCTGTAGCAATTACTTTGTGATTAAATACTTGCCATTGAAATAAAGTGAGTAATAAACTCGCCGGCATATTTAGCGGAACATAAAAAAAATGTTTGATATCAGTATCATATAAGGTTGCTGGCTGGTTTATACGTCATTTAATTTAAAAAGAAATATTTTCAAACTAAGAAAACAACTGAACATCACATTTTATGCAATTGTTTTAATTTTATTCAAATACACCTTATCTGGAGCGAACTTCGAGTATTTCTTCCTTCTGAGTTTGATTTAAAATTTCATTGAAATACTGTTTTTTGTTAGTTTTTTTTTAATCGCGTATCTTTCTGGAGTTGATGACTGAATTATGCCTGACTTAGCCCCAACGGAGATTGCCAGGGCACTCGAAATGCGAAGAAATGGTCAAACCTACAGAGTGATATCCAGAGATCTTCGTCGACCAGTTTCAACGATCCATCGCAGTATCCAACGGGTCAGGGAGACCGGTACTTATGTGAGAAGAGCAGGACAAGGCAGAAAAAGACGCACTTCGAGTAGGGATGATCGTTTCATTCGGCTTCGTGTACGTAGGAACCCCCGTTTGACGGCCGTCCAAGCCCGACATGAGTTAGAAGCAGTGCGGGGTGTAACCGTAAGTGAGCGTGCGGTACGAAGAAGGCTCGAAGAAGCTGGTTTGGGTTCATTTGTGCCCGCCAAGGCTCCAAGGCTCGAGGTAAATCATCGTAGAAACAGGTTAACTTTGGCTCAGGAACATCGACTTTGGAACGCGGACCACTGGAGTAAGGTATTGTTTAGTGATGAGTGCAGAATTCTCTTAAATCAAATTGACGGCAGGCAAAGAATATACAGACGCAAAGGAGAACGATACATTCAGACAAATTTTGAAACTGCAGTTGCATACGGTGGTGGATCAATAATGGTTTGGGCGGGCATTTGTTTGGGAGCTCGCACAGACTTGGTAGTGATTGACAGAGGGAGTCTGACTGCAGACCGCTATATCAGAGAAGTTTTAGAAGAAAATGTCGTACCGTTTGCCCCATACATCGGTGACGATTTTGTTTTTATGCAGGATAATGCTCTACCGCATACCGCTCAGGTAACTCAAGCTTATCTTAATGATATGAATATCACTGTTATGGAGTGGCCGGCGAGATCACCGGATATGAACCCAATAGAGCACGTTTGGGACTTGCTGAAAAGAAAAGTTAAGTCCAGAATTCCAGCTCCTGCCAACGTGGGAGAACTGCGAATCGCCGTAGTTGAGGAATGGCGGAGACTATCCCAGGAGACCATCGATAACATCATTCTCAGTATGCCTAGACGGGTAGAAACTTTAATAAGAGCACGTGGAGGAAATACGCGATATTAATCACCATTTTTCTAATTTAATTAATTGTTATTTTAATATTAAATTTCACTTTTCCCGGTTACATGAAAAGTTCAAAAATGTACAATTTTTCACAAATAGCCTTTACTCGCAAAATCTGTTCTTAATGTGATCTCATTTTAAGTAAAACAAATGAAACTTTAAATAACAAAAGAAGTGTAGTAAGTAGATTTTAAAATAAAACCATATTTTTTTAATTATGGACCTTTTTTTTATGTTCCGCTAAATATGCAGGCGAGTTTAGTTTTTAAAAATAATCACCATACCTTGTTAACTTGGGTAACTATAGCATCAAGCACCTCTCCTTTGAAGGGCCGGAATACTATTGCTTTATATTTAACAGGGTACACCACAAACCCTTGACCAGGTTGGATGAGACCAGCCCCTATGCTATCTATTGTTGTCACTGCTATTACAAATCCATATCTGGAACAAAAGATCAAGGGTGTTCCAATATACACTGCGAGCACTGCTCAGTGTTCTCACTGGTGAAAAATTTGTTCCGTTATGGACTGCAAGTATACTGCTGCAGTACCTTTGAAACAAAGCAGTGATAGCACAGTGGTTAGGACTGTAGTCTCCTATTAGGGGGGTCGCAGGTTCGAGCCCGGGCACGCACCTTTGACTTTTCGGAGTTAAGTGCGTTTAAGCAATTAAATATCACATGCTTCAACGGTGAAGGAAAGCATCGTGAGGAAACCTGCACTCCTGAGTTCACTATAATGTTCTCAAAGGTGTGTGAAGTCTACCAATTCGCATTGGGCCAGAGTGGTAGACTATGGCCTATAACCCTTCTCTAAAAGAAGACCTGCGCTCAGTAGTGAGACATTAATGGGTTGCTCACAACAACCCTAGGGTATATATGACGTCGTAAATCGCCGCCATTTTTGTACTCTGTGCACTGGTGCTTTGAAGGTCAAGTGCTCTCAGTAATTTGATCACATGATCAAAAAACACAACAGTGCCTAGAGATTAGAAAAAATGGAGATGACAGTATACTGAACTGTATTCCGTTTTAAACAGTAACCAGTATAGCAAACTTAAAAAGAACAGCTTCACAGTATACTGGATTGAAATCACACCTTACAGAGGTCCAGTGTATTTCGGAACATACCCCAGATTATTAAATCTATAAGGTGCTTCATACAGGCTATGGACAATACATTACCAAAACTGAAAAAAAAAAAGTCGTGTGGTGTCGTGGGACACCAGATAGGAACGAAGTTATTATTATTATAAAAATATTAATTTCAAGTTCTATTCGAGGTATAGAGAAAATAATTATTCGGGTATACATTTTTTATCATGATTTTTTATCGATAAAAATCAAAATGACCCCAGGGAAGCCTAAATATTGATTTTATAAAATATTTAAATTAAAATAATTTTATAAAATAAAAAATGAAAATAAAATTGCGCGCCCCCGGGTGGGCTTGAACCACCAATCTTTCGGTTAACAGCCGCACGCGAGCCAATTGAGCCACGGGAGCGATGCACAACCTGTTGAAATTATTATACAAGATATTTTTTAAGCCATCAAAAAGTGTTGTTACAACTTTTAGTCTTAATTTCCGTCTAGCCCCCTTTCGCAACGTGCGATAAGGAACTTCGTTCCAAAATTGTATATGTAAAAAAAATATGTATGAGACATTCCACTGCAGTTATTTGCTTCATCTAGTGACAAAAGGGTTGGCTCATTTTTAGCGCTAAGAACTAGCCTGGCTTTTCATAGTGGAAATGTATTCCTGACACCTGGAATGGTGTCAGGAATACATTTCCAATCAGCAACTAAACAACAACAACCAATAACAATCAGCCTTATTTGTCAAGTAATTCATTAAGGCTTGCTTTATTTCTTGACTAGATGACGCCTGCGACTTATTCCACATGGATTAAGGTTTCTTGATTCCCCCAGGAACTCTTTACTTTTCTGGGATAAAATGCAGCCTATGTATATGGAATTCATTCCATTTGTTGTAGTGTGAAAGAGTAACAAACATCCATCCATCCTCACAAACTTTCGCATTTATAATATTAAGTAGGAATTAGTAGGATTCAATGATCACTTTCATAAAAGAAAATATTTGGTAACTTAAAATCTACTTAAATAACATTTTGCATAGTAGTACACTGAAGAATTTAGCAATATTATCTCATGAAAACAATCAGTCCTTGCTAACCGATAGCAGGTACTTCACTGCTGAGCATGGGCCTCTTTTAGGGATTTCTAATCTGGATCTGGATTTGTACAGTAGTGAGAATACACTTACTTGCCTGTACATGTCCCTTCAACCTCTGTGTATAGCTTCTGTTTAACTGTATCCAGCAACTGGGGTCCAAAATATCGAGGATGTAGTAAGATCTCGTGCTCTAAAGATATCTGCAAGTTTCAAGACGTGAAGTGGTACCAAAAGGTTGGCGCTTCTTTCAAAGACGGCGCGTTTGAGTTTTGCGTTTGCTTACGGTCCGAATTGAATGGTACTTACGTGATAAAACATTGTTTATGTATCTATATAAGTCTGGCCGCCACTTTATTACATTATTGTTTTAATACATTAAACATTAATTATCAAAAATACTTGTTAGGGTACATAGTCAAATGTTTGATAATCACGTTCATACACAGATTAGGTATTAGTTACTCGTTGATCAATGGTTGATCACGTTATAATTTTGTGACAGTTGTCGTGACTAACTGACAGGTGTCAGGAACGCATTCTCTGAACGGTGGTGCAGTGGACGGAGACGCCATAGATTAAGGGTGGAACCACATTTGTGAGGATCGATTCGGATTTTGCCTATACAAAACTGTCATTTTCCATACTTTCGTGTACGCATCGAAAAGCCAATTTGATCGGCGCGAAATTCAAATTAATTTTGTTTTTGTAAACTTAATACGACAAAGTAGGCTCATTCTAATAATGCGACGATGGCAGCATAGTACAAACAGAATAGTAGGCTAACTAAGGCCGATCGGCGAGTTAATTACCTACTCTTGCGTTGACGCCTAGGGTTGTCACTTTTATTTTTGATTAGCTGATGCCCGCGATTATTAATAGGTAGGTTACTACTTTTATTGAAAAATTAAACAAACAAAAAAGAGCTAGCGTGCGACGTAATACGCAATTGCGCGCGATTAGCACAGCGCAGCGGCGCGATATATACAAAAGCACTCTGTGGCGCGCCGCGCGGCCCGTACTGCCCACAGAACAACATATACTCAGGGGAGGTACTGCCGGCCGATAGCCGGTTGAGATTTTGCGAATGTGTGAGTGAAACTTCCGTGCGTACACGGCGCCTGCTGCTCACGCATACATTCAAACCGGCAGCGGCCACTTTGTATGAAGTTAGCCTACTATTCTGTTTGTACTATGATGGCAGTATTATCTTCACAGGTTTATGTAAAAAATTTTACTTGAAAGTGTCCAGTTTAAGAAATTAGTCAGAATATCGAGTTGGACGTGAGTTACTCACAAATTAGTCGATATTCTCTCATAAATTATACATAATTTCGTTCATACGAAAATTTTCGTATGAAGAACATTGAGATAAAAGGCGAAATTTTGTGTCTGTGTGTGTATGTTTGTTACTTTTTCACGCAAAAACTACTGGATGGAATTGGCTGAAATTTGAAAAGGAGATAGATTGTACCCTGGATTAACACGTAGGCTACATTTTATCCCGGAAAGTTAAAAAGATCCCGCGGGAATTATGCATTTTAATGTCACTTGCTTCAACAGTGAAGGAAAACATCGTGATTATTCGTGAGAAAATCTGCACATCTAAGTTTTTTTTTAATTTTTTATTCGATGACAAGATAGTCCTTGACTGCGATCTCACCTGATGGTAAGTGACGATGCAGTCTAAGATAATAGCGGACTAACTTGGAAGGGGTATGGCAGTGAAAATTCAACCCATACCCCTATTCGGTAATCGGTTTCTACACGCCATCGTGCCGGAACGCTACATCGCTTGGCGGCACGTCGCGTCGTTGACGGTAGGGTGGTAACTAGCCACGGCCAACGAAAGCCTTCCACCAGACCAGACCAGAGACAATTCAGAAATTATAAATTCCCAAATTGACCCCGCCGGGAATCGAACCCGAGACCTCCCAGTTATAAGACCACAGCGCTCACCACTGCGCCAGGGAGGTCTGCGCAAGTTCTCCATAATGTTCTCAAAGGCGTGTGAAGTCTGCCAATTCCCACTGGGCCAGCGTGGTGGACTATGAACTATCTACCCTTCTCTGAGGAGATCTGCGCTCAGTAGTGAGCTGTTGAATGGGTTGCTGATGATGATACTTTAGGTGGCATTGCAATTTGCAACGGATGTCAGGTACAGATATATAGTAATTGGTAAATATAAACATATATCAGTTCTCTTAGCATGGTTATATTCCCATAAACTGGAGAGCTTACAAAATAATTATACCTAAAAATGAAAATCCAGCCATCTGTCAAATCATTTATTAAATGTATCAAATTATTTATTAAATGTATCAAATTATTTATTAAATGTATCAAATCATTTATTAAAAGTATCAAATCATTTATTAATTCTATCAAATCATTTATTAAAAGTATCAAATCATTTATTAAAAGTATCAAATCATTTATTAATTCTATCAAATCATTTATTAAATCTATCAAATTATATTATTATTTATTAACTAAACATTGAAATTAAATTCACTTCTAAAGATTGCTACGTCGTATTCCACGAAGCCTAAATTTTTTTATTTAGATTTCTTGGATCTCTTGGTTTTAAAGAATCGCCGTTCTTTGGTCGTCGTTTTAGAACCAGCTGTGGCCGCATTCTGAAACAATTATGGCAAAATATAAATACTTATTGAATTATTTTGATTCAAACATAATATTACATCATTTACATTTATATACAATTGTTCTTGCAAATTAATACATTTCATTTCATTTCAAAATCTTTCATTTTAAACCACGGTCGCAAAAAGTGGGGTGTTATAAGTTTGACCGCTGTGTGTGTGTCTGTGGCACCGTCGTCCGTAGCTTTTAAACTAGTGAACCGATTTGGGTGCGCATTTTTATTTAAAAGCAGGTTTTCTAATTCTATCTATAGGTGCGAAGTTAGAGCTGAGCAATGACCTGGATAAAAGCAATGATAGCTTAGCGGTTAGGACTGCAGTCAGGTTAGGTCAGTCCTATTCGGGGGGTCATGGGCTTGGTCCTGAGCTCGGCCTATGACTTTGCAGAGATATGTGCGTTTAAATTCTAAGAACTATTATAATACCTACTTATGTATCTAGTCCCTCCCTAAAAGAGCGAGGCCCGACTCGCACTTGGTCGACTTTTTACTCATCGTAGAAAACTACACGCGAACATTAACCCGCCCGCTGCGCTGTACAAGGTTGCTTGGGAACTTCTAAAATGTTGAACACTTACTGAAATCTTCAGGTGACGATGACGCCAAATCCATGTTTTTGCTCACCCAAAAAAGTGTTCAACGCGCCTAAAGAAGTTTTCACTTCAAGAACTTGACAAAAGAATTTAAAATGTAACAAAACAAAAGTTTGAAAAACACACGGTACTTCCAATCGCGAGCGGTACGTTGCTCTCTGTAGGTACTACCAATATCAATCCAATACCAAACTCAATCCGGGGATCGCTTATTGGCATGACTTATCCGAAAAATGGATTGATAATATATCAATCAGAGATGGGCAAAAAGAGATCAAGATTGATTATTAATTTCAGGCGTAAGTGGGTCTGCCTTGAGGTGCGGTGCGGGGAAGTGCGACGGGAGGTGGCGGCCAACTTGAATCGGACATGTAGTAGGTACATACCGAGGCGGGTGTCTCATCTTGTGTGGCAGCTCGGCCCATCGGTGCGTCGGCGCGCGCTCGTTTGGCCGGTGTAGGCAGCGCGGCGCGAGTCGCCGCCGATGACGCGAGCTGGTCTGCCTGGGTTTTGGGCTGGAGCAGCAAATTAAAAATATTTTCTACTAAGTAGCTTAATGATAACGATACTGAAGTGGAAATGGGCGGGGCACATAGTTCGAAGAGCTGATGGTCGTTGGGGTCCCAAGGTGCTGGAGTGGCGGCCCCGCACCGGGAAACGCAGTGTTGGCAGACCCCCCACCAGGTGGACCGACGACACCAAGCGAGTCGCAGGGAGCCGCTGGATTCAGGCGGCGCAAGACCGAGGCCTGTGGAAGTCCATGCAAGAGACCTTTGTCCAGCAGTGAACGTCTATAGGTTGATAAAGAAGAAGAAGAAGAAGTAGCGTAATGGCTTCAACTTATAAAATCCCGCACGAACTCTATGTTTTCGCGACATTAAAACCCTAGAGGCTTTAATTTTATATATTCGACAGTGTAATTGAAAATTCAAAACGCCCCCTATACGTGAATATCTAAATGGAAGATGATAAAAACCGAGATTTGATCAAATCCCGGGAGATGTTAAAATGACAATTTGATTTTGCCATTCAAGAGGCTAGTCTTAGCCGTTGATTTACGGCAGAGGAACTGCGACCCACGCTCTGGGGCCTATCTTATCCATCGTCATTCCTGGGTCATCGTCAACCCTAGGAGGCACCCGGTGGGCTTACCACGGGTGATTATGTTTTTTGTAAAAAAAAAAAAAATTCACGTAGGCCAACCTGTGGTTCTTATGACAAGTCATGACTCTACCACCGGTTCGGAAAGCGGATTCTGCTGAGAAGAGCCAGCAAGAAACTCAGCAGTTGCTCTTTTCACCTAAGTACTAAAGAATGTAGTCGTTGAGCGTAAACAAACAACGTACCTAATACTCTAAACTGTGGGATATTGTGAACCAAACTGAGCGCACATATTAATTTCAATATTTAATTTCGAGTGTTTCTGGAGTGTTTTTCTAGAAGCTCACGAAGGATGTATTGAATGAAGCGAGCTAGATTTAGCAAAATAGGTGAAGCCTATTCGATTTGTACTGTACCTACCCTACAACTACTGTGTTGTACTGTACAAATACTGTTCTTTACAAATCAAATGGGCTACGCCAGAAGACTCGCTCCGTCGCCCCTTCATTCAGCTTCACCTACTCGACCTTCGTTCAGGACCTCCTGTTCGAGCTTCTGGCTACGCGCTTTAAAAACACGCCAGGTTTAGGGCAGACAGGACTACGTGGAGTCGGAGCGTTTATATTTAGTTTTTTAACAAGCGAGACATAGCGCTTTGCAATTTTTGACTCATTTATTTCATCTTCTCACTAAAACATTTTAGGGATTTGATCAAATCACTGATTTTCTTCCGGGAATTCAAATTGTCATTTTAACATTTCCCGGGATTTGATCAAATCGCGGTTTCTATCTCCCTGCGACATATAAGTATGATATATTTATGCTTGGTAGCCGGTTGGCCGGCAAGATATGTCAAGCATAGGAGACCGGCCAGCCGGTCTATGTTTGATATATTTATACCTAACATCCCGTTACCCAGACCATTCTAATGAGCCCAAACACACTAATCTACTGTAAGTTAAATTTCAATTACGTTAGCTTCCAAACAGAGGAAACAGCATCAAAATCGGTCCATTCATTAGGGAGCTACGAGGGAACAGACAGACACTCAGATACTTTTTTCGTCGGTATTGTACGCACCGCTGTGAAGGGCGCGTCGCGCACTCGCTGAATCGCCGCCGGCGTCGGTGACGCCTGACTGGGTGAGCGCATCTCCGACGCCCACGCGAAGTAACGCTTCTCTGTCGCAGGCTTGGGCAGCGGCCGGATCTGTAATAGTTATTTGTGTTATATGGGGCCTAAGGAATTTTTTGTTCCCCGAGGGCGTTATTTTGAATTCAGAGCGAAGTGGAGGATTCTATAGTAGACTCCCGAGCGCCGCGAGGGATTCTAAAGTAGAATCCTGTGCGTAGCGAGGAATTCAATATACGTCGCCCGAGAACAAAAAATTTTGGCCCCGAATGACACACACTATTTTTCATCATTACCTATGAGAAAAAGCTAGGAATATCAACCTACTATGTATAGAGTTACCAATTACGTACTATGTATACATTACCAATACGTATATTGAAAGTTTAAATAAAACACAAATAATTTTTTATGAAATAATTAAACAATAATATTTATGTTGGTATGTATGTATGTAGTATGGGCGTTTATATCTAATCGACAAAGATCACGTGACTTATCGAAGACAACAGCTTCTCAAACATTTTTGAATTTCGACACATTTTTGAATTCTCTCTCCACCAATCAGAAGAGAGAAATGAAAAGTCCCATGGGGTTAAAATTAAATTTTGCTCCCGCTATCCTCTGAAGCCAATATTCGTTTTTCAAATAGGTATGATGAAAAACATATTTGCAACTAGCTTATATGCCCGCGACATATCCTACGTGGAGTATGGCCATGGGTTTTTAAATAGCCTCAATAACTCAACTGTTCAAGGTGCAGACTGAAAACTGAAATGTTCAAGGTTCTATCTCCACCCGTTGCACTATTGTCGTACCCACTCCTAAGCATTCCGCTTAGTTGCAGGACTTGCAGGGGATAGGCGAATATAAGTTATGGTCAGCGTACTTTCTTTTTAGGGTTCCGTACCAAAATGGTAAAAATGGAACCCTTATGGTGAGACTTTCTCCGTCCGTCCGTCCGTCCGTCTGTCACAGTCGATTATTTCAGTAACTATTAAAGCTATCGACATGAAATTTGGCATAATTGTGTATAATAGTGGCCCAACATCATTGGCATAAAGAAAAATCGAAAATTATTTTTAGTTTTATTAAAAAAGGGGGAAAATCGGGGGTTTGAAATTTCAAAGTAAAATAATTATACCGAGTGGGATATCATATGAAAGCCCTTTACTTGTGCATTCTAAAACAGTTTTTTATTTATTTCTATATATAAAAGTTTTTGATTAATCGGCCAAAATGTCGAAAAAAATACCGTTCCCCCCCCCCCTTATCTCCGAAGTTTACCAATCGAAAAATCTGAAATAATTATGGTCAATAGAGGTTTATGTATATTTTACAGGAAAAATAAAAGCAACGCGAAAATTATTTTAGTTTGATTAAAAAAGGGGGAAAATCGGGGGTTTGAAATTTCAAAGTAAGATAACTATACCGAGTGGGGTATCATATGAAAGGCCTTTACTTGTGCATTCTAAACCAGTTTTTTATTTATTTCTATATATAATAGTTTTTGAGTAATCGGCCAAAATGTCGAAAAAAATACTGTTCCCCCCCCCCCCCCCCTCATCTCCGAAGTTTACCAATCGAAAAATCTGAAATAATTATAGTCAATAGAGGTTTATGTATATTTTACAGGAAAAATAAAAGCAACGCGAAAATTATTTGAGTTTGATTAAAAAAGGGGGAAAATCGGGGGTTTGAAATTTCAAAGTAAGATAATTATACCGAGTGGGGTATCATATGAAAGGCCTTTACTTGTGCATTCTAAAACAGTTTTTTATTTATTTCTATATATAATAGTTTCTGATTAATCGGCCAAAATGTCGAAAAAAATAACGTTCCCCCCCCCCCCTTATCTCCGAAGTTTACCAATCGAAAAATCTGAAATAATTATGGTCAATAGAGGTGTATGTATATTTTACAGGAAAAATAAAACCAACGCTCTAACTAACATAGTTTTTTTTATATTAACAATAAACCTCTACAAACAAAGTTAACGATAAATAAGCAAATTAATTTATTATTATCGTTTTACTTTTACTTTTGGAGTACGGAACCCTCGGTGCGCGAGTCCGACTCGCACTTGACCGGTTTTTTTTTCTTTGTTTTAATTTAATTATTGTAAATATTATTAAAAGTGTGTAGCAATAAAGAATTTATCTATCTATCTATGTTGGCTAAAATATTTTTTAAAATAAAACAGTTTAAAAAACTTAAAAACACGCTTTTGTTGATAACAGAGCTAAAAAAAAATATTTTTCACAATTTTATTTCACCACTTTCTTGGCGTGATTAATATTTATATTATACCCTTGTCAAATTACACGGACGGACGCACGGACATGGCGAAACTATAAGGTTTCCTTGTTTTCTACGGAACCCTAAAAAAGGTCAGAGTGTGTGTGTGTGGGTGTGTGTGTGTGTGTTTGTGTGTATGTATGTGTGTGTGTGTTCAATACTCACGCGCATTGAGTCGAAACTTGGTTCGCTGAAGTTGCTGTCGTCATGTAACTGAAACTAGTTTTTAAATACATATTAAAACACAATGCCACATTTTTCTTTTTAAAATATCATAACTAACTTAAAAAAAAATAGATATTAGACTGTGTAGACTGTAGGTTAGCACTTTAATAAAAATAAATATCTTTATCTACTCCCATGCTTTAAATCCTCTATAAAAGGTTCTGAAACAGTTAGCTTATTGCCAATATTAAAAGACCCAATGTCCTAATCTATACTAATATTATAAAGAGGAAAGATTTTTGTTTGTTTGTTTGTACCGAATAGGCTCTGTAACTACTGGACCGATTTTAACCATTTTTTCAGCAAAAGCTAAGTTATCAGGAAGTAACATAGGCTATAATTTATTAAAAAAAATTAGAGATCCTTAAGGAAATTGCAATAATCCCAAAGTAGCAAAATTTTGCATATAAAATTCACTATTTGGCGTGTGCTGAGAAAATTACTGATGATACATTTAAGTACTCATTATTTTCTACAAATCTCTTCAAAAGCTCAAATATGGTTGAGCGAAGCAATGGCTGGGTCATGCGTCATGCTCGTGAACGGGTACCACCGGCGGGAATGGGGCTACTTTATATCTGCCCATCTTAAGATAGAAGTTAGTCGGTATGCATTTTTGGAACTTCCCTCATTGTGGAAACACTGCATATATAGCATAGTATTTACTGTATTGTAAATTTGTTTTGAAAAGAGCAACCGCCGAGTTTCTTCTCTGCAGGAAAGGCATTCCGAACCAGTGGTAGATTCATCGACTATTCAAAAGCACTTGTAAAAGTTTATTTGAATAAAAAATATTTCTATTCTATTCTATTCTACAAAAAAGTCCTCAAGGGAATATATCTAACTATCATATTTAAGTCACAATAGTAGCTTGTTGAGTATGCAGTTTATATAATATATATATATATATATATATATATATATATATATATATATATAATATATAATATATATATATATTATTTATATATATATATATTATATATATATATAATATTATATATATATATATTATATATATATATATAATATATATATATATATATATATATATTATATATATATATATATATATATCTGACTCACCATCATGGCGTCCTCATCAGTCTCGTTGTTCTGTCCTTGGTTGGCTTCACGGTAAGTGGACAGTACCCAGTCGCTAACAGCATCCTCATCGGGCGCTGGTTGGAAGCTCGGAGCCTTGGTTTTGGAAGCCATCTCCCCGATGTCCTTAATCCTCTGCTCCAAGCCTTTTATAACGTCTTGGAGAGCAGCTTTTTCCCTTTCCTGATATGCAACACGTTTGAGTTGTGTATAAAAGTAAATAATAAATCATCATCATCATCATTATTATCATCATCTCCTTGTCCTTGTCCCACGCTATGTGGGGTCGGTACAACATGTCTTGTAAGCCATGTTGTAAGTGATTCGGCATGATATTTTACCCAACCCTCTTTGGGAATGCTTTTGTCGGTGGAAAGGATAGAACCATGGTAGGTATTTCCTACCTTCATGGATAGAACCGCCACCTTTCGGTTCATTAGGTTAAAGTAATTGGAACCCCTTTATTTTATAATCTTCAGACTAATAAAATAATAATCTTAAATACATAACAATAAAATTTGTAATTCCTAGAGTGAGATGAGACTAGAAGTGGACCAGCGATTGAGATGATGATTTAAAGTATCAGTAAGAGAAGTAAAAGTTTTCACAGAAAAATAGTGATCACGTACCAGATCGGTTTTCTTTTTCAAGAAGTCTGCCAACACTCGTGAGTGCTCTTCTTCTTTAGCCTAAAAAATAATATAGCTATTTATGCAACTGCATCGTAATAAGGGTCATTTTAATTCAAGTGCTGTTTTTTGATACGAGTATCAAAATAGGATAGTACGAGAATTAAAATGACTAATTATGTGCAGCAAATATTTTATCTACGACAAGGAAAATAAAATCATTAACAAAATTACGTAGTCTTTATAATTTTTTACTTTTCTTTACAATTAATAAAAAAGTCAAATCAATAAAAATTGCACAAGTTGCAAAAGTAATGCCGTTCGCCACGTAAAGATTTTTAAATTTTTTTTAGGTTTGATATTAATATTGAGTGGCAGTACCAACCATAGAGTGGGTTGGGTATCAACTTTAATACATTTATATATGAACGATACAAAAGTGCCAGAACCCAGACCGTCTTAGCTTTAGGTATCCTATTTTATGAAGATAAAACCATTTCGATGCAGCTCCCATACAACGAACTGCATCGAAAAAAAGGGCGTTAAGCAATTAAATAAATATCGTGAGAAAACCTGCACGCCTGAGAGTTCTACATCTACATACACTACAGTTCGGGGGGTCGCAGGTTCGATCCCGGGTACGCACCTCTGACTTTTCGGAGTCAAGTGCGTTTAAGCAATTTAACATCACTTGCTTCAACGGTGAAGGAAAACGTCGTGAGGAAACCTGCACACCTGAGAGTTCTTCATAATGTTCTCGAAGGTGTGTAAAGTCCGCCAATTCGCATTGGGCCAGCGTGGTGGACTATGGCCTATAACCCTTCTCTGAGAGGAGACTTGCGCTCAGTAGTGAGCCGTTGATGGGTTGCTAATGATGATGATGATGAAATGGTAAGTATATGATTACCCTCATCCCCGCTTCCATTTTCGAAACCATTTCCTTTTGCTGTTCTCTTAAGGTATCCATTTCAATTTCAAATTCCCTTTTCTGGTCTACAAGATCGCTCTCTATTTTGGCGCGCGCTTCCTTTTCCTCAATCAGGGCAGAAGTCTTGCATTCTAATTCACGACCCCTTTCTTCTAAAGAGGCGGTTATATTTTGAAGTTCTACCACTAGATTCGCGCGTTCTTCCTTTTCAGATTGCAGTTCCTTGTTTGCCTGCATAGCGGCAGAGCTGTGGTTTTCTATTTCCTGACATTTTTCTTGTATGGTTTCTACGAGCGATTTCAGTTTTTCTTCGGCTTCCTCTCTGGTGTTTAAAATTTTAAACGAAAATTAAAAATACTTTTATTTTAGTAGTAGCTGATGCCCGCGACTTCGTCCGCGTGGATTTAGTTTTAAATCCCGCGGAGATTTTTTGAAAGCCCCTAGGAAATTCTCAAGAATGCCGAAAGCGCCTAGGAAATTCTCAGTAATTCCGAGAGCGCTTAGAAAATGAAGAATGCCAAATGCTCCTTGGAAATTCTTAAGAATGCCGAAAGCGCCTAGGATATTCTTAAGAATGCCGAAAGCACCTAGGAAATTCTCAGTAATGCCGCGAGCTCTTAGAAACTGAAGAATGACAAAAGCGCCTAGGAAATTCTCAGTAATGCCGAGAGCGCTTAGAAAATGAAAAATGCCAAAAAAAGCGCCTAGGAAATTCTCAGGCATATCAAGAGCACCAACGGCTTTGTACTAAGGAATGTATGAAATTCACCTTAAAATCGAGGCAATTTATATCATCATCATCATTATCATGTGCCTTCCTCGTATTGTAGTTTGGCGATCATCATGCGAAAAGTTTTCTATTTAAAGCCCCATCTTATTTATTAATATCCATAATTATTATTATTATTTATTAATATCCATTTTATTAATATCTATTTTACTTACTATTGACTGTAATAATATTATAATACTCGAAATCTACGATCAGAGTCTTTCATGAGACAGAGAGAATAAATAAAGACCTACTTACCTGTAATTTTTGAAATCATTCTGGGTTTCAGAGAGTGTTTTGCTCAATGTTCCAATTTCTGTTTCCAATTTTTCGATTAATATATCCTTATTTTTAGACTCTTCAATATTTTTATTCAGTTCTAAAGTAATTTTGTCAAGATTAAAGCCATCGTCCAAAACACGTTGTCTGTAAGATTGTAGCTCTTCAGTGTATACATTTAACAGCTGTAATGAAAGTTAAAATTTATTCGTTAGGTAAAACAAATTCAAATTAATATGTTAAGAAATCGACTATTGTCTAGTCAAATAGGTACCTAATTATAAATATTTATAATTATAAATATAATTTAATATAAAAAAATATTTTTAAAAAACCGACTTCATACTCCCGCGCCACTATACAAAAAATAATTATAATTTATTGTTGATATTTTAAAAACCGATCGACTGATTTCGATAAAATTTTTATGGGACCACCTGGGAACAGTACCTATACCGTTTGAAACAAAAAAGATTTTTTCAAAGCGGTTCAGGCGTCTTCGAGTAATCGGGTGAACATACATAAAAAAGATTCCGACGAATTAAGAACCTCCTCCTTTATTGAAGTCGGTTAAAAATGCATAATAAATTCGACACAAGTGTAAAGTGACCCCCGACATGTGAATTTATGGTCGGACTATATAGGATATATCTGACGCCCTGTTACCCTGTTTTCTGCTCCAACATCAGATCCTCCTCCTCGATCCTCGATCATCATATATCCAACACCAACTCATTGAAACCATTCCAATGAGCCCAAGCATACTATATCTGCTGTAAGTTGTTGAGGAGTTGGGTGTCACGCAGACTCCTTGATGCTGCAGCATCAGCTCAAGGTTACCATGCCTTTGAAATAATCCGAACTAACAGTACACCTTTCAAATTCATCGCACCAGTGAATACTTGTAAGACCTTTTAATCAAGAAGGAAATGAGCTGATGACTTCAAACGCCTGAGCAGATCTTCATAAACTTTAACTAAGATCCATCTCGATTAACTTAGCTTTCAAACAGAAAAAAACAGCATCAAAGTCGGTCCCTTGGGTAGGCTACGAGGCCTAATGACAGACAGATACACACGTAAAACTTGACACCCCTCTTTTTGTCGGGGGTTAAAAACGACATACGTCATCACTCATAACTCATCTAGCAATTTCGATGAACATTTTGATTGTAAGTAGGTAGTTATTATTGTTTACCTGTTGCTTTGCATCCATCTCCTTAGTTAGAGCTTCGTTTTCATCTTTGATCATTACCATATTATTTTTAAAATTCTCACATATAGAGGTCATCTCCTATAACAATAATAAATGATCACTTTTAAAAACTCCATAATTTTTTTTTATAATATACCTATAGCTATAGAATATCGCGATCGTGATCAAACTTGATGGTAAGTGAAATTCAGCCTACAAAACGGAGGATTAGAATATGCCTATTGACTCTCCGGTGGTTGTCTATCGGTTGACAAAAAAAACCGGCCAAGTGCGTGTCGTGCCACGCGCAGTGTAGGGTTCCGTAGTTGAAAGTCTCAAATATTATTGCTGACCTAGAATAGTGCTTTTATTTTTTTTATGAATACTGAATATATTTTGAGTTCCATCGCTTAAATACTATAATAAACTACAAAATATGCAACTTACATTACGTGTAATACCTAACTTAGAAAAAAAACCGGCCAAGTGCGTGTAGGGCCACGCGCAGTGTAGGGCTCCGTAGTTGAAAGTCTCAAATATTATTGCTGACCTAGGATAGTGCTTTTGTTTTATTTATGAATATTGAATAAATTTTGAGTTCCATGGTTTAAATAGGTACTATAATATTCTACAAAATATGCAACTTACACTACGTGTAATACCTAACTTAGAAAAAACAGATATAACTCCTTAACTAATGAACCCTACTTAGCCGTGATAGTTTTCCTTTCAAATTCATTATATATACTACTGCTGTGAATTTTTTCTTGTATCCTATATACAACCATTTAGCTGGCAGAGGGGGGGGACACTTAACTTGAAAAATGGTGTTCCCACACCCACAATATTTTTGAAAGAACTATTCAACGACACCCCACACTATGGGATAGACGAGAAAGAAATTCATCCCCACTTTACATGTAGGGGAGGTACCCTAAAAAAAAATATTTTTCACAATTTTATTTCACCACTTTGTCAGCGTGATTGATATTTATACCCTTGTCAAATTACAGATTTCTAGTACCAATAGTCTCTGAGCTAAGCCGCGGACGGACGGACGGACAGACAGACGGACGGACGGACATGGCGAAACTATAAGGGTTCCTTGTTTACTACGGAACCCTAAAAAGAAGTCTATATTATATTAAGGAATGGATTTTGGATGGAAGAATTGGATTATCTTGACATCGAATAAAAAATTCTTAAAAAAAAAACAACTTCAAACACCCGCGCCACTACAAAGTATATAATTTTTGTTGATTTTTTAAAAACCGCTCAACTGATTTCGATAAAATTTAAATGTGACCACCTGGGAAGTATGCCCTTTCAAACAAAAAAATATTTTTTCAAATCTGTTCAGAAGTCTTCGCGTAATCGGTGAACATACATAAAAAAAGATTCCGACGAATTGAGAACCTTTTTTGAAGTCTGTTAAAAAAAACTTAAAATTAAACTAATTTATTTACTATACAAATCATGCCCGAGTGGAATGGTGCCAAGAATATTGGCTGCATTTCCGCGTTGGACAGCCAGGCTGGTCCTTTGCGCAGATCATGTTTCATGTCATTTAGAATAGAATAGAATAGAATAGAATAGAAATGTTTTTTATTCAAATAAACTTTTTTACAACTGCTTTTGAATCGTCGATGAGTCTACCACTGGTTCGGAATGCCCTTCCTGCCGAAAAGAACCAGCAAGAAACTCTGCAGTTGCTCTTTTCAAAACAATTAGTTAGCAATATAATATAATAGAGATCTGCACATGCACCCGCGAAATTCAAATTTAATTTGGTTTTTCGCAATTTGTAAACTAATACGACAAAGTAGGCTTATGTTAGTTAAGTAATTGTGCCAGTGGAATTATCATCTTCACAGGTTTACATAAAAATCTTACTTGAAAGTGACCAGTTTAAGACATTAATCAAAATACTGAGTTGGACGTGAGTTACTCACAAATTAGTCGATATTTTGATTAATTTCCTAAACTGGACACTTTCAAGTAAAGATTTTTATGTAAACCTGTGAAGATGATACTGCCATTGTCGCAATTAGAATGCCATAAGCCTACTTTGTCGTATTAGTTTACAAATTGCGAAAAACCAAATTAAATTTGAATTTCGCGGGCAGACCCTTGTCTTCCACCTTAAATGCAGCGTTTCCACAATGAGGGGTAGTTCCACAAAATCATACCTAATTATAAAATTCAACATTTTAAGAAGGGCAGACAGAAAGTAGACCCCATTCCCGCCGGTGGAACCCGTTCACGAGCATGACGCATGATCCAGCCATTGCTTGCTTTATTACTGACCTCCAGCTTCTTCTTATAGTCATCACTGCTCGCCACAGCTTGCTGAAGTTGTTCCTCGCAGAGCGCCAGCTTCTCTAGCAGCTCGTTGTTGCGATCGCATTGCACCTTCGTGAATTCTTCCTGATTGCTGAGGGCTTTCTTCAAAGATGCTATCTCATCGGCTGCACTCTTCAGGCTAAGCGAAATTATTATAATAGAACTAGCTGACCCAGCGAACTACGTACCGCCAACAAAAATATTTAGTGGTTGGTCACCCTTACCATTTAAGGGTATGAAAAATAGATGTTGGCCGATTCTCAGACCTACCCGATTTGCACACAAAATTTCATAAAAATCGGTCCACCCGTTTCGGAGTGGCGATGGCGTAGCGGCTAAACGAAGGAGTGAAACTGTCGGTTCGGGGGTTCGAATCCTGAATTCAGATTATTATTTTTTTTTATTATTAATTTATTATTAAAGGGAACTTCGTTCTAACCGCGTGTTCCACGACAAATGACAATCACGCATTTTTATCATAGTCGCTAACTAAGGACCCATAAGAAGGGTCAGGGTCACTTATAGTGGGCGATGGAGAGAGCTATGCTCGGATCAGAAAAGAGGACATCCGCAGGACAACTAACGTCACCGACGACGACGTAGCTCAGCGAGTCGCGAAACTGAAGAGGAAATGGGCACATAGTTCGAAGAGCTGATGGTCGATGGGGTCCCAAGGTGCTGGAGTGGCGACCCCGCTGGCAGACCGACACAGGAAGGGAGCCGCTGGATTCAGGCGGCGCAAGACCTTACACTTCATGAGGTACAGCCTGCTGACAGATAGACGGACGAACAGCGGAGGCTTAAGTAATATGAGTCCCGTTGGCACCCTTTTGAGTACAGACTAAGGAACCGTAAAAACTATTCTATCTATCTATGTCAACCGATAGACGTCCACAGCTGGACAAAGGTCTCCTGCATGAACTTCCATAGGCATATGACTGTCGACGTGTAATTAACATATTTCAATTTGCAACAATAAATATTGATGTCAATAATTAAGATAAAAACTATCCTATCTTTTAAGTTGGACCAAATTACAGATGGTTACGAAGTTTGATCAAAATCGGCTCAGTAGTTTTCGAGTTTTCATTTTTAACCCCCGACGCAAAAAGAGAGGGGTGTTATAAGTTTAACGTGTCTGTCTGTGTATCTGTGTATCTGTGTATCTGTGTATCTGTGTATCTGTCTGTGGTAGCGTAGCCGCCAAACGGATGAACCTATTTTCGTTTAGTTTTTTTTGTGTCATAGATAATTTTATTCCGAGTGTTCTTAGCCATGTTTCATGAAAATCTGTTCAGCCGTTTGAAGATTATCAGCTCTTTTCTAGTTGATTAGGGGATCTGACTAACTTCCTTATGTCCGATCGATTCGAAATTTGGTACCGTGTTACTTCAATGATATTGAAAGTATATGGTAAGGTAACCATGACCTGATCAGCCGTTTGAAGATCATCAACTCTTTAATAGTTGATGAGGGGATCTGACTACCTTCCATATGTCCTGTCGATTCGAAATTTGGTACCTTGTTACTTCAATGATATTGAAAGTATATGGTAAGGTAACCATGACCTGATCAGCCCTTTGAAGATCATCAGCTCTTTAATAGTTGATGAGGTGATCTGACTACCTTCCATATGTCCTATCGATTCGAAAGGTACCGTATTACTTCAATGATATTGAAAGAACATGGTAAGGTAACCATGACTTTAAATATGACATGTTAGAGTAAGGTTTACATTTCGAAGATGGGTAATTAAATGGGATCAATTAGGCTCAATTACCACTGCGCTAACAAATCACTATAAATACCTTCCTAATATTTATACCTACTTTAAAAAGGACTAAATAAAAGTAAAATTAAAAATTTTAAAAACCCCCCGACACAAAAAATAATCTCTAAAAACTAACAAATAATATTTTATACCTATATATAATTATTATCGTCACATATATTATGTAAGTTCAAATATTTTTATTTTCCAAGTGTCGTCGTCACGTCGGGGGACCGCTAAGTGCTTTGAGTATTAAACCAATTTAATACTCAAAGGCTAAGTGAGAAAAACAGGTGTAGTCGCAGATTGCAACAAAAGAATTTACTCCGAAAAATTCGCAAAATCGACACAACCGTCAACGTCTTAGCTGCCCTCACGTGTCGCGCGCGGCATTACGTAGAGCGTAGACTATAATTATACTCATGCTTTGTCCTTCGAGATTAGCAATAGATTACATGTAGTAAACACTAGGTGGCGCCAGTCTATCACTGTCTATTGAGATCCTTTTTATTTTTTATTTTTTATGTCGGTGGTATCACCACTCAGTAGGTACCTGCAATCTTCATTACACTTTCAGTGATCCGCCAGTCTGCACGCGTTCGATCGTGTTGTGCATTAAAGTGTTATTTTTACAAAAAATAAACGTAATCGTACCCTTTCCGAGGACTATAAGTCTATAGCTCATAGCTAATAAATTAGAAAGTTTGAACAAAAATTGATGCACACACGACGCAAAGATCGATGAAGAACACCGCGCGCGAGATCAACAAGGCTGTCATCGTCGTCATTATCAGTGTCTGATCAAGATCATCATCACGCTCAAGTTCCGCTTCAAGGTTCGCGGTCGCCGCCACCGGGCACAATATACATTGAAGGTAGATGAAATATCAACCTACCTACATATTCATTTTAAATCAATACTGCGGTTAACCTATGGGGTTATCACTTTATTGATAAATGGCGTTTTTTCATTTACGTCATAATATAGTGATGCGGGTAGTCTGGGGGACTTTCACTTCACTATAATTGACGTGTTTAAACCAAGTTTAAACAAAAGTGATGATGCGGTCATTCTCTGAGAATGTCACTTCATTGCTATTGCTATGGCACACCTACTCAAATAATTGCAGTAGTATTAATTTGGAGATGCGGTCAGCCTTTGGGGCTGTCACTTATCCAAAATATACATTTTATTGGGAATTTCATTACCCAATTGTGCCAATACATGCGACTAGTGCCACTGACGCCAACGCCTTTTGAGACCGCGCTCTTAGCCTCCACCAGTGCTGTTTGCCGCCGCCGAGCTGCCCTAAGTTAGCGTTGCCTCCCGGCGGGGTACATCAGTACCCACCTACAATAATGGAATCGGCATGATGCCAATGATGATTAGTAGATCCAACACCGGCTCTGGTCCGTGACTCCTATTAAAACTGGGAGAGGATCATACGCAGGCAAAGTCGTACGGTGAACCGATTCAACCAGACCTTGCCTATTCGTCTGAAGCATATAGCTAAGATGAATTGCCCGAGAGACATCCGTAATAAGGAGGTCACAGATACCTAATTATTTACCGCTGGCAAACTGCACTTTGATTGAAACACCCATTCTCAATCCGGAAGTGATGCTGCTGTCCCCGAGGCTGTGGTTAAAAGAGTTAAAGGTGCAAGAGCTCAGACAAATGCAACGCTCTTCCATTGTTGTGTTTTTGTGTTGCTGAAGCACTCACACTGCTAATACCTTCAGAATCTAAAAATATCGCTTTTTAGCGAAGACTTGACTAAAACATTAAAGGCTGTGAAAGCTTATCCAAATCCGGAGCGAACATGAAGCCAACATAATTATTGTAAGATTAAAATTGTTGTGCTCGTACCCAGTACCACAGGCCGAAAGGGACTCTGAGAACGTAAAAACCTGTCTACGAGGATCGCCCCGCCAGTTCAAAGAAGCCGTCGTCGAGTCCAGCGCAGAATCACAGCCGCAACCGCAGCTACACAGGGTGAGTTACGCCAGTAGGCTTTCTTACCTTTGTGATCAATGGTCACTCATAACGAGCGACAGTATTATTACTTTCGTGGATAAAGGGGTGTAAAATACCTTCCCCATCCAGTGAAACAAACAAACGTTCTTGTTGACAAGAATGTTTTTTGTCACGGAAAAATCTAATACGTATTTTCTATTGATTGTTTACGATAGTAAGCAATATGTTTGATTGATCGTGATATGTTAAAAATAGCTGATATGCTGTTACGGAATATCAACCTTGCAAAGGTCAATTTCTGTCTCATTTATTTTTAGGAACGAAACCTAATGGAAAATATGTTTTTTAGTTTACTCTTAACTTAAAAATTAAAATCATTAAATAAATTTATTGATACTTCTCGCGTCAAGCTTGAAGATTTGCGAACGACCCTGAGACTTGTTTTTAGATACTGTTTTATAAGTACGGTAGATCTAAAAAAAATCGGCCAAGTGCGAGTCGGGCCTCGCTCTTTTAGGGTTCCGTTAAAAAAAATTAAATTAAAAGATTTCCATCTACCCACCTACCCATTTTAATTTAATTTTTTTAATTTAATTTAATTTTTATTATTTGTTGTTATAGCGGCAATAGAAATACATAATATGTGAAAATTTCATCTGTCTATCTGTTACGGTTTACGAGATACAGCCCGCTGACAGACGGACGGACGGACGGACGGACGGACGGACGGACAGCGTAGGCTTAGTAATAGGGTCCCGTTGGTACCCTTTGGGTACGGAACCCTAAAAACGCATATTTTTATACGCGTTCATGACTATTCTAAAAAAGGTATCTCAGCTTTCAATTTAACAATAAATTTTAGATATGAAATTAAGGTTTCACGATGGTACCCATGCCTTGGTACCTACCGCTCCTTTGGATTATTAAAAAAGATTATGAAACCGGTAAACAGTACAGTCATATTACAATGTACTCTGTGGTACAGTTTACTGAGTTCATGTGACCATATTTTATCAGCAATATATTATTTAGATGATACTTTATTGATATCTATCTAATACTTAGTCTAAAACCATTTCTAAAAAAATCGGCCAAGTGCGAGTCGGGCCTCGCTCTTTTAGGGTTCCGTTAAAAAAAATTAAATAAAAATATTTCCATGTACCCATGGAAATATTTTAATTTAATTTTTTTAATTTAATTTAATTTTTATTATTTGTTGTTATAGCGGCAATAGAAATACATAATATGTGAAAATTTCATCTGTCTATCTATTACGGTTAACGAGATACAGCCCGCTGACAGACGGACGGACGGACGGACAGCGTAGGCTTAGTAATAGGGTCCCGTTGGTACCCTTTGGGTACGGAACCCTAAAAAATAAAAATTAAGTGGCACTCGGGGACTGCCACGGTAATGCTATTGCATAGCATTTTTTATCAACTTATGCAATTATAATATTGATGCAATATTTTTTTTTTTTGCATAGTAAAAATTATGCAAAAAATAATTAAAAAATCGGCCAAGTGCGAGTCGGGCCTCGCTCTTTTAGGGTTCCGTTAAAAAAATTAAATTAAAAGATTTCCATCTACCCACCTACCCATTTTAATTTAATTTTTTTAATTTAATTTAATTTTTATTATTTGTTGTTATAGCGGCAATGGAAATACATAATATGTGAAAATTTCAACTGTCTATCTGTTACGGCTTACGAGATACAGCCCGCTGACAGACGGACGGACGGACGGACGGACGGACGGACGGACAGCGTAGGCTTAGTAATAGGGTCCCGTTGGTACCCTTTGGGTACGGAACCCTAAAAACATTTACGGCACAACTAGGTTTTTTAAAGGTCCTAGGCTTCATTATCAACAAAAAAAAGAATAATTTCTCTCCTGATACAACATGTAAATTACGGGACTTCATAATTTATTCTCATAATTTAAAAGTTTTAAAAAATTATAACTGAAATTAAAAAATGTTGTAGTATAAAACATTGTTAAGTTAGAGATCTAAGGGCCGATTTCACCAACGTAAATAAGTGTTATCCGAGACTAAAATTTAATATTTTGACAGAGTTTTCAATACGAAAACTGTCTAAACGCCCAATTTATCCCTTGGATAAATTTCACTCGAATTTGGTGAAATCGGCACTTAGTCGTTTAGTTGGGGCTAATTACCTCTGGCTGTCCAGCCGTCAAATACTTTATACAAAAGAACTGGAGCGATGCAAATATTTAATCATGAAAGGTGATAAAAATTATGACTAATACATGAGCATACCATCGTCAATATTAACAGATATTGAGTGGTGGTCTCACACGATGGCTCACCCCATAAAACAAAATGAGTTTTGTTTGGAAATCTATAGCGATGCCTCAACTATGGGATAAAGAGCTGCCTATAGTGGCGAACGTGCTATGGACCGTGGAAGGGCAGTGAGGGTTCTCGACATATTAATTATTTAGAAATATAGAACTCTTAGCTTCTTTTTTTGGTTTATAACTCATTGCAAAATTTTATCAAGACTGTCAAAAGTTTGACGGATTGACGGTAGTTTCATATATATAAATCGCATGGAAGCATGGAACTAGGATTTGCGTCCACCATGGGAGGAGCCTAGTTCCCGCATCTCACAAACGTTGTCTAAACATTTATTAAATTAGAAAAAATAATGCAACTTTTTGGAAATCATTAAATTGACATATTTGCTAGTAGGCTGAACTATCAGTAAACTATCATGGCATAGTGACCCAGATGTTTTTTTTCGGAGATTAGACTTGGTATATAAGAGGTTTTTCCACCATTTGCCGTTATAATGAAGGCACTGGGGAAATTAATATTAATGACAAGGTTAGGGGAATCATGGTAGTCCCATTTTGGCCCATGCAACGGTGATAATCTTTATCCAAGAGTCTATTAATTTCTAATCCATTGATTCTAAAACCCTCTGACACGTTAATTATTATCTCCCACTCTGGTAATCAAAATGTGTATCGGAAGGTTACCCTGGTTGCCGTGATGCTATCAGGACTTCACACTTGTGAAGAAATGTTCACCCAGTTTCCTTAACCATAATGTTGGCATCACTTTCTGAAAACTCAGTAAAACTTAAGGAAGTGTTTCTTAGTTTGAAAATCGAATAAATTAATTTTATACTTGGGATTTGTGCATAATTTTATAATGTTTTAATACAATCGTATGAGTCTGGTGCAAAATATAAAACAGTTGTAGATCAGCTCTTTTTCTTATCCCTAGCCAGGAATTAACCAATCCTGATCTTAACAAGCGTACATAGATTACATCCACCGTTGCCCATGTATAAACATAATGGGTCACATTTTTTATACTCAATTCCTTAGCGAGATGGTACCCTTTCAAACCTTAAAATTTAGAAAATATATCAAAACAAACAAATAAATTAGCGACTACTCGCGCTAACAATAGCGCATAGAGCTTGAAAAATCACTAAGATAATAAAAATAAATAAATTAGAATTTCTACACAACAAAATATTGTAAAAATCCCACACTTGATAAAAACCTCTTGTTTTGGAACAACGCAGCCATTGCTGATTCTGCCTACTTTTCATGAACGGCAGGAAATAGCGCATAGAGCTTGAAAAATCACTAAGATAATAAAAATAAATAAATTAGAATTTCTACTCAACAAAAATATTGTAAAAATCCCACACTTGATAAAAACCTCTTGTTTTGGAACAACGCAGCCATTGCAGATTCTGCCTACTTTTCATGAATGACAGGAACATGTCCTGTTGTTACATTGCGCTGCTATCTAAATATAACGCAATCTTTGGGTAGTGAAGATAATCTATACTTAGAAAAAGACTTGTCTTGCTATAAAGTTTAGGAAAACTCATAAATCCATCACATCTCAGGCTTGGAGCAGATGGATTAAACAAATCTAAGTAGTTGTGGTATAGATAAATATCAATTTTTACTACCCATAGCACATGTTGCTACTCATGGGCTGTTGATTTAGACTGTACATTCTATTCATCTATAAAAATAAAAATAAAAACTTCAGAATGGAGCGGTAGCTCTCAAACATATTAATAGAAAGCTTTTTAATAGAATCAAACTCAAGATGCTTATCATGATGTATCTTTCGCAAGATATATTATGAGTGATTCATTAAATGATTAAATCATTATTTATTTGATGTTAACTTAATAATATAATATATACTTATGTATGTGCTTAGGCTATATATAATGATGATTCATTTGTTCCTAAGTAAATGAATCTACTTTTTGCTAAGTACATAAATAAATCTACTGTTTCTTTGAATGTTGATATTTTCACTCTCAACATCTACATGTAATCTATTGCTAATCTCGAAGGACAAAGCATGAGTATAATTAATGATTAAACGAACTTACCTGTACGTGAAGTTCTATCATAATTATACGAAGGCTTTGTCCGAAGAGATTAGCAACCCACCCACCCTATTTCCCGAATAATGTGCGTATATTTAACTTTTTACAGTTAAATCTGCTAACATTTTATATATTTCAGTAAAGGTACATTCAAATATCAACATTGACAAAGAATTGTCAGATGCTCTTAACTAAATGAAGATTGCAGATACCTACTGAGTGGTGATACCACCGACATAAAAAATAAAAAATAAAAAGGATCTCAATAGACAGTGATAGACTGGCGCCACCTAGTGTTTACTACATGTAATCTATTGCTAATCTCTTCGGACAAAGCCTTCGTATAATTATGGTAGAACTTCACGTACAGGTAAGTTCGTTTAATCATTAATAAATGCATGAAACTTAAGATCGCTCGTACCTAAATGTAATTCGTAATAATTAATTAGCTGTTGGAAAAATACTTTATAAACTTTTGCGGTCCCGCGACGCGACGACGACACTTGGAAAATAAATATATTTGAACTTACATAATATATGTGACGATAATAATTATATATAGGTATAAAATATTATTTGTTAGTTTTTAGAGATTATTTTTTGTGTCGGGGGGTTTTTAAAATTTTTAATTTTACTTTTATCATTAACACTCATATATATATAAACAGTTCGAGATTTAGGTTTCTAGGCAACCTAGCAACCTAAATCTCGAACGATGTTAGATTGCGGTTGTCTAGATTGTGTTATAATTTTGCATTACTGATTTTATAAATGCGAAAGTGTGTTTGTTTGTTGGTTTGTCCTTCAATCACGTTGCAACAAAATTGATGCGATTTTTTGCATGGGTATAGTAATGGGTGCAGGAAAGGGTGCAGGAGTGGGTCCTCAGACCGGGAGAGCTACTTTTTATCTCGGACAATCAAAGACTTCCCGCGGGATTTTTAAAAACTAAATCCATGCAGACGAAGTTGCGGGTATTAGCTAGTATATTATTATAAACGTATATTCAGAACTCAATTGGTAGATACCTACTCATCATCATAATATTATACTAGATACTTACTCATTATCCTTTTTCATTAAAATGTTTTTCGCCTCAGCTAGCTGGCTGTGGATGTTGGCGGCCATGTTCCTCATTTCGCGTTGGAGGTTTGAAATCGTGGCCCCATTCTGAAATAGTTATTTGTGTTATATGGGGCCAAAGGAATTTTTTGCTCCCCGAGGGCGCTATTTTGAATTCAGAGCGAAGTGGAGGATTCTATAGTAAACTCCCGAGCGCAGCGAGGGATTCTAAAGTAGAATCCTGAGCGTAGCGAGGAATTCAATATACGCCGCCCGAGAACAAAAATTTTGGCCCCGAATGACACACACTATTTTTCATCATTACCTATGAGAAAAAGCTAGGAGTATCAACCTACTATGTATAGACTATAGAGTATAGACATTACCAATACGTATATTGAAAGTTTAAATAAAACACAAATAATTTTTTATGAAATAATTAAACATTAATATTTATGTTGGAAGTATGGGTACGCCCATACTTCCAACTGGTCTGTAATTTTTCCCTAATTTTTTATAACTTAAAAAATTAGGGAAAGGTTCCACATGTAGAAATTGTTTAAAATAAAATTGAAAATGGAAAATTCGGTCTGTCGAGCTGGGATTCGAACCATCGACTGTGAACTATTAGGCGACTGCCGGAGCCACTAGGCTACGGAGACGCAATGTTGTATCGCGAAAATACCGAACACAATGTAATCGAAAAGAACTACGTTCCATCCGGGTGTCCCTTGACACCTCTCAAGTTTTTTTTTAATTTAAGCTTTAGTATATTATACTTCTTGATATAGGTTATGCTCTTATGTAATGTCATAAAAATATATCCTATTCAACCTATGTAAATCGTGTTTGAAATTTGGATGCCACCGAAATGAAACATTCGTTCACCGAAATGAAATAACTAACCACCGAAATGAAAGAATTTGTCCATGAAATTAAAATGCACCAAAAACGTATACAGACAGACAAAATATAACTTTTCTACTGAGCAAACGCTAACCTCAATTATACACCTTACCTAAATTTATAATATTTTACTTTCACGGAGTTATGGAGTAAAATAGACAAAAATTTTCATCTCCTATCCCGGAGGAACCTTATTGTTTATGAGGATAAAATCTATTATCTTATATGTTATATGTTGACCCGGAGTGTCAGCTACCTACTATACCAAATTGTATTTAAATTCGTTGGGTAGTTTTCACGTAATGCGCGCACAGACAGTCAGACAGACAGACTAAAATTAAAAAAAAGTGATTTTACAGTATCGGTAATAAAGCGTCCACCTTTTAAAATTTTCATATATATACATACTATAAAATTAAACAAATATTTTGAAAAAATCACGTGTTGATCCGGATTTTCACCGAAATGAAATAATAATCCACCGAAATGATAAAACAATCCACCGAAATGAAATTATTATACACCGAAATGATAAAAACTCACCGAAATGAGAATTTTTATCATTTCGGTGGGTTGTTATCACTTCGGTGGCCAGTTTAGGCAACCGAATCCACCGAAATGAAAACACCGAAATGAAAACCAAGGGTAAAAATTAGCATAACTAAAAAGTATTTATAATAGGATATAAGGAATACTACACAAATAAACATAATACCAATAGCTCATTCATTAGTATTTAATTAAATATACTAGCTCATTGCAAGACAAGTTATACCTAGACACGGAAATGAAAAGAAATGTGTCGCACGTCACCGAAATGACATACAAACGTTTTTTTGGGGAACAAGCAGGCAATCGGCGCACTTCCATACACGATAAACACCTAGAGGCCACTATTACGTATGTTCTAAACGCATAAGGGGGGAGTAGAGTTGTTCTATGCAAAAATATTCTTGATTAACTTTAAGCCACCGAAATGAAAGGACTTTCTGGGACACATGCATTTTTACTTACCAGTTCTTAATCTGGGTAGATATTATTATAAAATTACTTTGTGCTAATACTAACACTATTAACGATTTAAATAAAAGAAGCCATAAGCTAAAACAACCAATAGTTTTTGTTTTATGAAGGAAATTACACTGAAAAATGTTGTGAGGACAGCCACCGAAATGAAAAATTAGGGGTATAAAATTTTTTTTGGAGTTTACTCCTTAAGAATCGATTTTAGGCGCCCGGTATGAGAAAAATCCAAACAGTAAAATCAATTTATCAATGACCTCGTTACGTTTTTCTGTTACGTTTTTCACAACGACGCAAATTTCTACCCTAACGTTGAGTAAATAAGGTTGGTTTTCGTGCGAAAGAGCTTTCGCTTCGGGTAGCCGAGCGCGTAGCGATCGGTTCCCCGAAGCGAAAGTCGGTCGGGCGCGCTCGGACCCGAGTCGCGCGTAAACTCCAGTCGTGCGTCGGAGGCCGGAGCTGACACACACTTTTTTTTATTCCTAAACTGCTATCTTTATCGAGAAATATTTACTGGCTCCATAAAGATAACATACTCTTCTGCCTAGAAAAAAATATAAGCACTGTACAGTAACGGTCTGCACTACCGATTTCATACATGCCGCGTAAATTTTGCTGTTGGGAAATCCACCCAATAAATTGTGAGTAACACGATCGAATACTTTGGAAAAATCCGTGTAAATTGCATCTACCTGTTGAGTTTTCGCAAATGCACCGGATACAAAGTTTTTAAAAACAAGAAGGTTGGAAATAGTTTTGAGCTACTTTCGACAAAAACATGTTGTGAATCGCATATTAGACGACTTGATGTGAGAAATGAGAATATATACTATATCATAAACAAGAGTTTCAAATATTTTTGGAATGCAAGATAGAAATTACTTAAAATATTATTAATATAAATTATATAAAACTTGCGATAATTTTCACACTTATTATGACATTATTATGAGTTACTTACCTTGTATAGTTCATTAGTTGCTGCTTCGAGTTTATTCTTCGTGTCTCCTGTAGACACAAAGAGCTCGTCGTATTCAGAGCGCGCCGCTTCAAGTTGGCTTTGCAGCGTATGCAACTGCACCTGAGAGTCTTGGTACTTTTGGATCAATTTCTCCTGTTGCTCACTCTTATCTTTCACTGAACAAAAAGAGAATATTTGAATTGATTGTTTTTTATTCCTAGTTTTTTATTTTGAATTATTAAGAATTTTGTCTATAACATATATTTAGGTAACTATAGGTATATCTATAAACTAGCAGTTGCCCGCGAATTTGTCCGCGTACAAATTCTGATGAGATTATCTAAGAATTCTAAGATGATACTCACCCTCTAAAAAGAACCTGCCTTCCTAATTTCAAGTTAACAATGACAATATTTAGCTTAGGTAAAACCGAACCTTCGATCACGAAGAGGTCTTAGCAGCTGTATCACAAATTCGTAAGGATTTTAGCTTAGCTGTTGGCAAAACCCATTTGTAAGATCATGATATTGGATTAAATAAATGATATTATTATAGGTTTAAGTAGAACTTTCCCACTATCCCATACAAACTTTCATTCCCTATTTTACCACCCATATGGGTGGATTTTCCAAGATAACATATACAGTTTTATATTATGTAAAGCTTGACCTAAATGCCGATTTTCAAAACTCAAACTTTAAAAAACATAAGACTGTAGGTATGCTTTTGTGGAACTCATTGTGGAAACACTGCATACATAGCATAGTATCTAATGAAATGTAAACTTGTTTTGAAAGGAGCATCCGCCGAGTTTCTTGCTGGTTCTTCTCGGCTGGAACGGCATTCCGAACCAGTGGTAGACTCAACGACGACTCAAAAGCACTTTGTAAAAAAGTTTATTTGAATAAAAACCATTTCTATTCTACTCTACTACGATAATACGAGCTAAACTAATACGAGCACAATCTAGTATTGTGTATAACTATGTGACTAGACTAATCTAGTGAAATTATTAAAGTATAGGTAAATCTTTGATTTGAACCAGTACTAGTAGTAGGCTTCAAGTATCATAATGCGAGTTTTTTAAGTGGCTGGATGAGGAAGGCTGAGGACCGGGTGTGGTGGCGTTCTCTGGAAAAGGCCTATGTTCAGCAGTGGACGTCTGCAGGCTGAGATGATGATGATGATGATGATGATCATAATGCGAGATATGTTTAGATTAAAATGCATACATTCGCCGAGCTTCTCATTGATGGTGCTCTTGGCCTGCTCCATGGTGGTCACGTATTGCTGTTTGAGGGCGCACACGGTCGCGTCGGCCGCCGCGTACGCCTTCATCAACGCGTCGCGGTCCGCCTTCCCTCTGGCTGACCGCGCCATGCAATCCAGCACCAACTTCTCCAGCTCGTCGAAAATCTTGCGTGTGTAGTTATGTCTGGGTACAAAAATTTTTGGAACGTAGTTCCTAATTAAAAATTAAGATAATTTCTACATGTGCAATTTTTCAAAGTTCAAGTTATAAAAAATTAGGGAAAGGTTCCACATGTAGAAAT
This sequence comes from Oeneis ivallda, assembly GCA_029955525.1. Classification (NCBI taxonomy): domain Eukaryota; kingdom Metazoa; phylum Arthropoda; class Insecta; order Lepidoptera; family Nymphalidae; genus Oeneis; species Oeneis ivallda. Next base: position 6,340,453 of record JARPMR010000024.1, on the reverse strand, counting down.
TGTTTAAAATAAAATTGAAAATGGAAAATTCGGTCTGTCAAGCTGGGATTCGAACCATCGACTTTGAACTGTTGAGCGACTGCCGGAGCCACTAGGCTACGGAGACCCAATGTTGTACCGCGAAAATACCGAACACAATGTAATCGAAAGGAACTACGTTCCATCCGGGTGTCCCTTGACACTTCTCAAGTTTTTATAAAGAATTTCGCTCCTTTTTAACCCCCACAGACCAAAAAAAACCGGTCAAGTGCGAGTCGAACTCGTGCGCCGAGGGTTCCGTACCTACCCATATACTATTAATATTATGATATATAATTTTCAACTTTTTTATTTTTTGGAATTTTTCCTTTATTTGTGCTGAGACCTTGCTTTTTGCCAAATTGTCGTGATTTTAGGTCAACGGGAACTAACATATGAATTTCGACCCAAAACCTATAGCTGTACTTCCGGTTGACTTAGAATTGTCAATTTTGGTTAAAAGCAAGGTCTTAGAGCACAAGTATAAAAAATTCCGAAAAATAAAAAAGTTGAAAAATGAGGTAAATTTTGGTAGTTAGGTAGTTTTCGCGAAAATCTAAATTTGCCCATATCTTTTTATCGTGTTGACCAAGGACCTTGCTTTTGTATTCACCTATTAGGGACTATAGAGCTCAGTATCTGGTATAAATTTCAACTTGCTAGGTCCACCCGTTCCTGAGAAAATAGGTGGTAACACACGGACAGACGGATAAGAGAGTGATCTTACAAGGGTTCCTTTTCTTACCTTTTGAGGTACGGAACCCTAAAAAGAGGGGTGTTATAAGTTTGACATGTGTATTTGTGAATCTGTATATCTGTGTAATCAAATGTATGTTTATCAGAAGCAGTGATAACCTAGTGGTTAGGACTGTGGTCTCCTATTCGGGTGGTCGCAGGTTCGATCCCGGGTACGCCCTTCTGACTTTTCGGAGTCAAGTGCGTTTAACCAATTAAATATCACTTGCTTCAACGGTGAAGGAAAACATCGTGAGATACAAGCACATCTGAGAGTTCTTCATAATGTTCTCGAAGGTATGTGAAGTCCGCCAATTCACATTGGGCCAGCGTGGTGGACTATGGCCTATTACCCTTCTCTGAGACCTGCGCTCAGTACTGAGCTGTTGATGGTTTGCTAATGATGATGATGATGATGTTGAATGTTCACTGCCATACCCCTTCCAAGTTAGCCCGCTACCATCTTAGACTGCATCGTCACTTACCATCAGGTGAGATCGCAGTCAAGGATTAGCTTGTCATCGAATAAAAAAAAACTTACTTGTTTAACATCTCTGGCCTGCTGCGCAGCTCCTCCTGGTACTTGTTGGACAAGCTTTCATACTGCATCTGCGCCTGCAGCATGTTCTGCTGCAAGCGTTCGTGCTCGGCCTTGACGTTCGCTAGCTTCTCCTTCTGATCCCATATTGCGCAGTCTTGATTTAACTGCGAATAACAGTCGTTCGATAAAGTTAGAGGCTAGCTGATGCCCGCGACTTCGTCCGCGTGGATTTAGCTTTTAAAATCCCGCGGGAACTCTTTGATTTTCCGGTATGCCTATGTTACCCTCCAAGTTCTGGGCTATCCAAAAAATCACGTCAATCCGTAGCTTTGTTGCAGCGTTGACGGACAAACCAACAAACAAACACACTTTCGCATTTTATTAATTATGCATTAATATAGTAAAAGAATTATTAATACTATACGATAATAAAGGAGATCTAATTAAATTTTAAAACACAAAAGGTAGGTACTACTGTGACTTAAATATTATAGTTAGATATATTCCCTCAGGGACTTTTTTGTAGAAAATAATGAGTACTTTAATCATGTCGTAAATAATTTTTATGTACCTATCATCAATAGTTTTCTCTGCACACGCCAAATAATACATTTTATAGGAAAAATTTTGCTTCTTTGGGTTACATTATGGCAATTTTCTTAAGGATCTCTAATTTTTTTGAAAATAAATTATAGCCTATGTTACTTCCTGATAACTTAATTTTCTATTTATTTTCTAGTTACGTTCCCTCAAATATGGTTGAGCGAAGCAATGGCTGGGTCATGCGTCATGCTCGTGAACGGGTGCCACCGGCGGGAATGGGGCTACTTTATGTCTGCCCATCTTAAGATAGAAGTTAGTCTGTATGCATTTTTGGAACTTTCCTCATTGTGGAAACACTGCATATATAGCATAGTATTTACTGTATTGTAAATCTGTTTTGAAAAGAGCAACCGCCGAGTTTCTTGCTGGTTCTTCTCGGCAGGAAAGGCATTCCGAACCAGTGGTAGATTCATTGACTATTCAAAAGCACTTGTAAAAGTTTATTTGAATAAAAAATATTTCTATTCTATTCTATTCTATTGGTGAAAAAATGGTTAAAATCGGTCCAGTTAGTTACAGAGCCTATTCGGTACAAACAAACATACAAAAAATCTTTCCTCTTTATAATATTAGTATAGATAAGCATTGATAAGCAGTGATAGCCTATAGTGGCTAGGACCGTGGTCTCCTATTCGCGGGGTCGCAGGTTCGATCCCTCTCCTCTGACTTTTCGGGGTAATGTGCGTTTATGCAATTAATATCACGTGCTTAAACGGTGAAGGAAAATTATCGTGAGTAAACCTGCACACTTGAGGAAACCTCGATAATGTTCTCAAAGGTGTGTGAGTGAAGTTTACCAATTCGCATTGGGCAAGCGTGGTGGGCTTTAACGCTTCTTTGAGAGGAGACCTGCGCTCAATAGTGAGACAGACTAGAATGGGTTATGATGACTACGAGTATGATGAGGCTCAAGATTAGTGTGTCCTATATTTCTTCATCTGCAACCAATATACACAGGCCTTGATCTTGCGCCGCTTGCATCCTGCGGCTCCCTGCGATTCGTTTGATGTCGGTCCACCTATTGAGGCGTCTACTAACACTGCGCTTTCCGGTGCGGGGTCGCAACTCCAACACCTTGAGACCCCAACGACCATCAGCTTTTCGAAATAATGTGTCCCGCCCTTTTCTACTTGAGTTTCGCGAATCGCTGAGCTATGTGTCATTTAAACTCGCGCGCTATCTTTGAACTCTTTTTTTTAATATTAAAGATTAATTTTTTCTAAAGAAAATTAGCCAAACTGAGCTTGACTATTTTATGTAATTAGATTCATTTTTGATTAAAAATAATTTAAATAAAGTTATTTAAACTGAATTTTTGAATAGTTACGTAACTTTAACCACTTTTGAAAAATTTCTGGTCGGCCAATCTACCGTTTTCCCGTAAATTAATTCCATTTGCCCGATTTTATACACCTAATTTTAAAACCATGAACATCTTTGCTAAGATGTATCAAAAAAATTTATCTTCAAAAATCATCAAATTAAATTGTGATCCGGCGCTAACTTATTATTAAATAAATAAAATGGTTAACATTGTGAAATAATATTACTATATTTATTTTAGTTACTTACGTGAAGTTTAATTATTTCTTTATTTCCCTTCTGGACACTTTGTTGAATTTGTTCTACGTTTTGTACAAGCATCTTCCGATTGACGATTTTACTAATCGAATGTATATCCATCTTTGACAAATTAAATGAATTTATTCTAATTAAAAATTGTTTATTAATTAATAAAAACAATTGAAAAGAGCGTTATGCAATAAAACTACAGAAAAATGCCAGGGCGCAAATTTCTTTTTCGAAAAGATGCGGCAAATGGCGTCAAATGCTTTTTTTTTAAGGCAAAGGTTCTTTTATAAGTCATTGATCTATGGGTTTTTAAGAAAGGTTTTTTTTACAGTAAAATAGTTTGTAAAAACATTCAATGGCAGTAGACCTTCGACTAACTTGCGGATAACATTGGTAACAACAATGGCGGTTTTTAGGATGAGAATCCTAAAAAATACAATATCTATCTATATAATATATAAAAGCGAAAGGTCACTCACTCATCACGAAATCTCAGGAACTATAAAACCTACAAACTTGAAATTTGGAATGGAGGTTCTTTCTAGGGGGTAGGTATCAGCTAAGAAACGGTTTTGAAGTTTATATGAAAGTCCTATGATTTTGAAGTTAGACATATGAAAATCGGCATTTAGATTACTAACTAATAAAGATCTGTATAAGTTATTTTGGAAAATCTCCCCTTAAGGGTGGTAAAATAGGGGATGAAAGAATGGGAGAGCTTTAATGATTTTTATATTTTTTTAATTTGGTAGGTAGGTTCTTTCTAGGGTCGAGACATCAGTAAAGAAAAGGTTTGAGAAAATCCATCCTAAAAGGGTTGAAATGGGGAATATGAAAATCCTATGTTTTTGAAGTCAAAGATATGAAAAACGGTTTTTCGTGAACTTTCGGAAACTTGGATAATAGATTTAAATAATAAAAATATACTCTTTAAGTTATTTTAGAAAATAACCTTTTGAGTGTGCTAAAATAGAGGGCGAAATTTTCAACAATAAAAATGCATTGAAATTGCGATAGCCATGGGTGCGAACTGCGAAGTCGCGGTTTTTACTAGCGGTAGGTTTTTTTCGATAGGCTTTTTGCAGCGGGAAAATGTATCTTTTTATAATCTCATAGAAAATCAGAAATTCTACGCGCACGAAGTCGCGGGCGACCGCTAGTTGCTACTATGGGGTAACCCCATTTGACATAATATTATTTTGTGGATAACATTGTGATATGTACAATCATTGTACTTATTTAATTATAATTCCGTTAAAAACTAGTAATTATAGTAGTATTTAATTAGATCCATTGGATATGTGTGCGCATACCCAAGAAGCATAATAAATCTAGTACCCTGTATGCCTAAAGCACCCTATACATTGTCCATCTTGCTGTACGTCCCGTCAAGGTCATGCACGATGCACGATCAAAAACGACAGTGAATAGGCTTGACGTACGTCAATAAATTATTATTAACAGTTTGCTGGACGTGCACGAGCCGTTTTCCATCCAGCAGATTTCCCCCACCACTTACTAAGTCGCGACGTACGTCGCCGATGGATAGTGAATAGCTTTGACGTACGTCAAGACGGTCGTGCAGATGGTGTGGAGACTTGCTGTACAGCAGAGTCGTCATTCAGCCCACAGAATTTGGCCGCCGAGGTTAATCTGTGGCCGAGAGAAGTGTGCACCACAGATTATGTGCACGGAAAAATGTTCCTTGTGAGTGATTGTACTCTGTGGCAAAATCAAAAAAACCGGCCAAATGCGAGTCGGACTCGCGCACCGAGGGTTCCGCACTCCAAAAGTAAAAGTAAAACGATAGTAATAATTATTATATTAATTTGCTTATTCATCTTTTAATATAACTTTGCTTGTAGAGGTTTATTGTTAATATAAAAAAAACTATGCTAGTTAGAGCTTTGGTTTTATTTTTCCTGTAAAATATGCATAAACCTCTATTGACCATAATTATTTCTGATTTTCGATTGGTAATCTTCGGAGATAAGAGGGGGGGGGGGGGGGGCGGTATTATTTTCGACATTTTGCCCAATTAATCAAAAACTTACAGATAAAAATAAATAAAAATCTGTTTTAGAATGTACAGGTAAAGGCCTTTCATATGATACCCCACTCGGTATATATAGTTATTTTACTTTTGAAATTTCAAATCCCTGATTTTCCCCCTTTTATAATAAAACTAAATATAATTTTTTTATTCCAATGATGTCGGGCTAGCCGATAGCTTTAATAGTTACTGAAATAATCGACTGTGACAGACGGACGGACGGATGGATGGAGGGACGGAGAAAATCTCACCGTAAGGGTTCCATTTTTAGAATTTGGTACGGGACCCTAAAAATGGCAGATCGCGAAATTATATTGCGATTTATTGAAAAACACAAATTCCACACCTGTTTGTGGAATATTTTACATGAACAAACAAAAAAGCACTGGGCTCGTTTTTTATAGATTGTTTTGATCCAGAACCTTTTCCTTTTTTTTGTTCTAAAGATAACACAAGTAGAATTCCCATCTTTTGACATCTTGACAACATTGGTGGGCGGTGGCGTTACAAAAAAATTGCCGCGTCCATGGCGGGACGTACAGCAAGATGGACAATGTATAGGGTGCTTAATCGATTTGTTGAATTTAGCTTTTGTCATGCGCTAGAGCATTAGACACATTTTAAACTTGTGCACGAAAGGTAATATTGCAAGAATCTACAAAATTAGGTAGTATATGCTTTACAAAACAGTACAGACCAGGAAAAAAAGGCGAACAGATCAAACAGGACCACAGATTAATGAAACAGGACTTGACATTTGATAGGACTCGGATGCTCGGAACGTGCTCGGAACGCCGAGCCATGGTAGGTAGGAAATAGGTGGAGAAATGAAGTATATGAAGTATATGAGTGCTACATACAACACATTATTTATTGTAATGTAAACATAAGCCTCAGGGATGTCCATTGTTTATTTGTGACAATGGAGTATCGACTTGTCGATATTATAGGTGAAATTTTAAATTAATGGAAAAATAAATTAAAATTAAAATTAAATTTTATTAAAGGAAATTGATGAAGCCAACAGTTTAAATGGTAAAACGAAACCTGAAACTATGTATACTACGTATACTTAAACTATATAACCTTTATGTATTGGGGTTCACATTAAATACGACACAGAAAATACTTTTGGAATGATCCTGAGCACAACACTAATGACTAATTGATGCCCATTAAAAGTGTGATTTAAACATATTCAGACCTAAGATGCGGTTTACAATAACATGGTACTAAAATAAACGATCCAGTGTTGCAAAGGAGTTTTCTATCTAACTTAATTTTATTCAGAAACGAATAGAAATTGGTTTGGTTCGCTTCATAAAAAGTGTCCCATTTCGATAGTTAAAAATCGTAATATTAATAAAATAGGTGTACTTACACTATTTTCATCAATTACATACCTATCAATCATACACTAACTGTGTTTTATTTCATTTATTATTTGACAACATATTTTGCTAGTTGCTCTTGCTTCTTAAAAGCGGTGAACGCTCTTAAAACTTTAGTAGACTACCACCCTTAGGGTTACTTAATTATAACTGTACAGTAACTAACCTACGAAGCTGTACTGTAATATTCTATATTTGTTTATTTATATGTAGGGCATGCAGATAGCTGTCGCATATGCTAGGCACGTCATGTTTCGACTCTACCACCGCGTATAGAAAGAAATTCTACTACTATGAGCCAGCAAGTAACTCAGCAAGTTGCTCTTTTCATGAAAAGAAATAGTGGTTTTTAATTAGCAAACGATTGAAACATATTATCTTAATATATATAAATTACGTGTCACGTTGTTTGTCCGCGATGGACTCCTAAACTACTGAACTGATTTTGATAAATCTTCGTAACTATCTGTAATTTGGTCAAACTTGAAAGATAGGATGGGTCACAGCAACGCGTGGCTGGGTCAGCTAGTAATTTATAAATGAGTTAAAGTGGTCTGAAAAATCAGTTTTTCATCTAACATAGAGTACTTTTTTATATCTGGTGATCTCGTTCAATTTCACAAAGCGGCAGCGAAACTGTTTAGATATTCCAAGATATTTAAAAAACCTAAATCCACGCGAATAATAGGTACCTGATAGAGTACAAACGTTCGTTACGTAATTATTATTACCTATAAATACTACGATAGTTTCGAAGCACCTCCCTAATGGCGGCCATTTTATGAGATATTTTTCTGTAGGTATGCACCCCATTTTTGTAGGTAGGGCACCTCCATATATTTCCTACCTTCATGCGCCGAGCCAATGGACGTGAAACGCCGAGCACGCGCCGAGCGCAAATCTGTTAGTGTCAAAGTGACATTGACAAAGTTGTCAAAGTTGACTTTAAGACATGGAACTAGGAGTTACGACTGTGTTTTTGTCCCACAGAGTACATTTTATTATATTCTGATAATCTGTATTACACATGGAATTATTATGTACTACGTACAACTGGAAGGCTTACTGTGTATCGAAACACGCACCGAGAGAGAGGTCATAAATCTTGGTCCGTCTCTTTCAAACTAGTGTAACCATTCTTCTTACCCGTATATCATAGGATAGGAGATAGGAGACTCAGTTTAGTAATATCTATTATTGGAATTAAATAATATTAAAATGAAGCAGAAAAGCATAGTATTTTATGAAAATAGGTAGGACTAGGTAGGTAATTATATCTACTCTGTTTTTATAGAGTAAGACTCGTAAAATCCTAGTCCATCGAAGTAAAGTTTTTGAGGATTATTTGTACCTAATGCTAGCTATCTAAATTAAACCAAAGGTATATACACTAGCACACATCGCTCTTGCGTCTCATCCTCTAATAAGCAATATGTATGTATGTATATTTACTTATAATAAATAAAACACTTGTAAATACCAAGTAAATATTGTATTTTTACTGTTGACATTTTACAATTAAACATGGAATTAATAAGTACTTCGTACAAAGTACGTTGTACGAAGTACTTATTAATTCCATGATAAGTAGTTTCAAGTGTAGTCACCCTATATCACATGGCAATTGTGCGAAAGGGACAAACCAAGAAAAAAGATTTCTCGCTCAGGCACACTTCTATAAGGAGATTTTGGTTAGTTAAAAAAACACTTTAACATTATGCGAATAAGGTTCATTTTAATATGTCAAAATAATTAAAGTAAGCTTTCCAGTTGTACGTAGTACTTAATAATTCCATGGTTTTACATTCTCGCCAAAGAGAATAATATTCTCGGATGACACAATTAACAATACTATTTACGCTACTTAGAAAAATGGAAAATGATTTAAGAATTTAGTTGAGTTCTTTCTCCTGCACTTACCGAAACATTCAAGGAATTATAAAAATACATTCGTAATTAATCGAAACCGAATGACAACGCCGCCGCGGCGTTGTCATTCGGTTTCGATTATATACGAACGCGCCGTTAAAATTGACATTAAAAATTCTCGTGGTCCATCACTCTCGGTAGAGAGTAGTATGTTCCTTGGTACATCACTAGCGATTACTCAAAAATGCCAAATGAGTGGCTGTGTATTTCTTGATTGATAAAAAATGGCAAAAACTTACGACTATTTATTTAAATTACTTCTAATAGGTGATTCTGGAGTGGGAAAAACATCTATATTATTTAGATTTTCCGAAGATGCTTTCAATATTTCATTCATATCCACCATCGGTAAGTGGTCCGTCTTTGTATCCAAAGGTTATTGTCAGAAAAGTTGTATTTTTTGTACGTAATTGACATGGAACAGGATTTCTTGTTGCGTTGTTTGATTTTTTCGTATCAATATGTTGTGGGGAAGGGTGCGGCTCTCTGTTTAGCGGAGCCCTTAGTGAGATAAACGAGTGAACAGTTAATGACATCATACCATAACATCATACACACTCATTTTAATTAATTGAACCTAGTTTAACAGTTTACTCGTTTCAGGAATTGACTTCAAAATTCGGACAGTAGACCTCGATGGCAAAAAAGTAAAGTTACAAATATGGTAAGTTTCCATTCATACTGTGTGGCAAAGTGTAAAACAATAGTTGCCTTATTGGCTTATTGCATTCTTGTTTTAGGGACACGGCGGGTCAGGAAAGGTTCCGCACGATAACGACGGCTTACTATCGAGGCTCCATGGGCATTATGCTGGTATATGATGTCACCAACGAGAAGAGCTTTGAAAATATCAAGAATTGGATTAGAAACATTGAGGAGAATGCCAGTGCTGATGTTGAAAAGATGATACTTGGCAATAAATGTGATTTAGATGCTAAAAGACAGGTAAACTAACATGTACCTATTAGCTGTTGCCTAGACTTGATCCAAGGGGCTTTTGATAGATTTTAGCATCTCAAGTGAATTCTTTCCTTTTTCGCTGAGATTGCAAACTACCTCTGTGACAAATTTTGTCAAGATCAAATTCAATGGTTGAATTAAGTATTAAGTAATTTAAAGTAGTACAGCAAGCAAGAAAGAAAGAAGTTGTAAAAATTTTTACAGTATTAGTATTTATGTATTTAGATGTTCATACATATTTGTACATAAATAGATCGACACTTTTATAACTTTATGTAACCTAAAGATAAAAACACTATAGAACAATGGAAGGAAACTGGTTTTCATAATGTTTTGTATGTTGTATTGTAAAACAAGTGGGCTAATCAATTTGTGTAGCTTGTGGCTGGAAACCATTCAAACTGCAGGCATCTAGAACATACAAACAACATTAAATAACATAGTAAAATCATTTTCACATTTCTATCATTTTCATAATTCAACATTTGTTTCTGTTTTCATAACCATCGTTTATTTTTCAATATAAAATTCATTTCTATGTTCTCATAAATATTGTGAATGTTTCATTTTCAGGTTTCAAAAGAGCGAGGTGAACAATTAGCTGTAGAATATCAGATAAAATTTGTAGAAACATCAGCGAAAGACTCATTAAATGTTGAGTATGCTTTCTACACACTAGCAAGAGATATTAAAGCGAAGATGGAGAAAAAACAGGTATGTTAATATAATTATTATTATGAAAAAAGAATTCATAGAAAGCACTTGACTAATAAAGTAATATGACTTGATTTTTGAGTCATAAACGATCAAATCTGCTTACTTTCTATCCCCACCAAAATTTTAAAAGTTTTTTTTGTATTTAGAGAAATACTGCATATTAGAAAGTTAGTTGAATGACTTACAATTAAATACATGAAGAGCTTTTATAACACAAGTGATAGTAAGTTTTATGTATAAATTTTGTCATATTTTCTGTCTTTATGCAGTGTAGACTTCTTTTTATTTAGGGATTTTATAATGTTATGGTACATGTACCTATATATTTATATTTTCTATAGGTTTATATTTTCTTAGAATAAAATCTTTAAAGCTTTAAATAAATACTATATTTCTTTTGTTTCATGGCAACCTTGATAACAGAAGGTAAAACTACTATTTTGTTGTTGTTTTGCTTTCACATTTTGATGTTGTTGTTGTTGTTTTGATAGAATTCTATGTTGTTTTTTATATACCTTTATGAAAACTATGTTGTTTATTCACTCTAAAGTAAGTTGTATACTATGTTTGAGATCATTCTGTAAGCATGATAAAAATTAATGAACAACATTTTGCAAGGATATGTTTATGAGTCAATACCTTTATCTAATAAAAAAACCTAACAATGCTTATTCATATTCTGATTTAAATTAATCATTCATCATTCTGATTTACATAACATTCCTGACAGATTGAAAGGGTTTTTTTTATAAAAAAGCTTTTTAGAACAAAAATATTACATATTACAATCATCATCATCGCAGGTCTCCTCAGAGAAGGCTATAGTCCACCACCACGCTGGCCCAATGTGAATTGGTAGATTTCACACACCTTCGAGAATATTATGGATAACTCAGGAGAGCAGGTTTCCTCACGATGTTTTCCTTCACTGTTGTAGCATGTGATATTTAATTGCTTAAACAAGGTGAGTGCCCAGGATTGAACCTGTGACCTCCAAATAGGAGGCTGCAGTCCTAACCACTAAGTTAACATTGCTTCCAATATATTATGTACAAGGTACCTATATTATTTGCCGAGTTTATTGCTGGTTCTTCTCGGCAGGAACAGCATTCCGAACCAATGGTAGACTCATCGACGATTCAAAAGCACTTGTTTAAAAGTTTATTTGAATAAAAAACATTTCTATTCTATTCTATTTACTGTGAGAATAATTAAGGATCTTGTGCATGGTGTAGTGTTTAGTATGATTTGATGATTAACATTATACCTACATAATTTATAGTGTTTCCACACTGAAAAATACACATAAAATTAAAAAATACCTACACTAATATTTTGTATTAAATAAACAACATAAAATGCATGTGTTTTAAAATATTATACAAAACTAACATTCTCCTAGGGATCAATGCAAATGCTTTCCTCTTCATCTTAAATTTTACTGACTGACTGTAAAAGGCAGTTTAGATTTACCTGTTACAAGGAAGAATAATAATTTTTATCAATTAAATAAAACAGACCAAGCTGCTCAATATAATTATTAGTTATTATTTTTAGTATCTCTTACTTGAACTATACATTTGTATAGTAATATTTTATGTTTTTAGTAGATATACATGTTACATAAGGTGCTAAAATATTTTTAATAGATAATCTTATATGCTTATGATGTAGGTATTTCACGAATCTTATCATATCAGTCTTTGATGTTATTTTGTCAATATATAACTTGACTGTAATCTTTATTGGTTGATCAGTTCAATTGATTCATCATTGCAGGGTTTTATGTGCATAAAACATTTACACTTTGCTTGGACAACAAGACTATGTTAATAAAAATAGTATTTTTAGGTACAAATTAGTTACATACTTGTTCAACATAGATAACTTAAATCTGTATTCTTGTAACTTTTTTGTAGAATTGTGTATATTCAGGAAAGGTTTGGTGCTTTTCTATTGATACCTTCTCATTAAATTCTTGGCTATTTGAATGATTGAGCTTAGTTTAATTTTAATTTATTATGATTTAAATTAAATTTAAATACAATTAATGATTATAATGTAAATTAAGATTTAATTTTTTTTTTTTTAAAAAGAATATCAGCCAAGTTGAAGTTGACTTATATCCTCCTCTCCCCTCCAAATAAGCGGAAAGCTTGTGTTAGGAGTTGGTACGACAATAGTGCAACGGGTGGGATTCGAACCTGCGACCTTTCACTTTTCAGTCCGCACCCTTAACCGTTGGGCTACATATTGAGGCTTAAAAAATTAATTAGATGAAGCAGTCGACACTTACGCACTGATAATGTCTCGCGTCGCATTTGCGCTTGCCTGCTCCAAAATCTAGCTTTGTCACACCCGGTTCCTATATTTAATCTATCTGCAATTTGTCAAGTAACATAGCAACGGTCGAAAAAGTCCAGACAAGTTGCAAATTTGCTACATAACTTATCAAATGATACAGATATATTGAATATAGAAACCGGACATGAGAGTTGTACCATTGATAGATTTGTCCCATTGATGGATTTTTCCTATTGATGGATTTGTCCTATTGATGGATTTGCCCCATTGATGGATTTGCCCCAACTCATCTTACCTACTCATGTTTCCAGGAGGCGAGTAATCCGCCCGGCAACAGAAGCGGCGTGCACACGCTCAAGGACAGCGACCGGCAACGCAAGCCCACGTCGTGGCTCTCGCGCTGCTCCGTGCTCTGACGCCCGCGCCATATTTTCGCCCACTAAAGCCCTGTTTTCACCGGTAAACAATTATTCTGGTCGCACTTATTGAAAGATTTGTCTACAGTGAACCGTGCAATTCTCTAAAAATGAATGCAATCGCCTGATTGGCCGATAGTCACTCGCTATTGGCTAAATCGCCACAATTGAGTAACAATAATTTTAATGTATCTTTTACATAATCAGCCTGCAGCATAAATAAACCACGTCAGCCAACTGTAATTACTAAAATTGATTTTGTGCTCACAATTATTCATGTTTTCTTATTACATGAGAACACGTAAAAAACGACTGTAAAAAAAGACTGTTTAGTTTTTTCGATTTTACTTAATTATATTTAATTGTACTTACAGAACTACTGTGTTTACCAAAAAACAACATCACAAGCTTCAAACAAATGTAAATTATTAATATTAACATTTTGTTTATAAATAATTTATTTATAAACAAATTGTTTACCAGTGAATACTTGGCTGAGGGGAGTGTGGGCTGTCAAGTGTCAACCCACCACTATATTTTTCGACCTACAATTTTAACTGGTGCAACTCCATACGAGGATCAGAATTGCTTTTGTATTTTTATATCCGATCATTTCGTTTGAGGTTGTTTAGTTACATTATTGCAGACTTACTTTGCTTTATGCAAAAATGATACAAAATCACTAGGAAATGGCCATATTTTTTTCAGTTCAACAATTTGGACTGTTCTGTTTGCTTTGTCAAACTTTTAAAGCAGTATTTCTGTCTTTAAATATAATGTTGGGAATAATTTTAAAATTTTTAAAACATTCAGTGACAATTCTTGTTATTTAATTAGGCAAAATTATTTGGTATTATTGTTGCAATGCAAAAAAATGGTTTAAAGGATATTATTAATTCAATAGATTATTATTATTAGCTGTATTTTTCTTTTGCTATTTTAATTAAGATTATATTATATATATTAATGTAATATATACTACATATTTAATTTGAATAAACAATGCTTTTTTTAATAAATTTGTTTGATTTTTAAAATGAAAGACATTAAACATTTTAGATAATTTATTTTTGATATAACTTGAATTTTTGACAACAAGACATATAAATACCTAGAGAATTACCAATGCATTTTGTGCCATCTCAAACAATACTTAAGTACAGTAGTTTTTGTTAAATCATGTTGCTTGTATTCGTTTTTGAGATTTATTGAAAGGTAGAAGAATCAATTTTTTCCCTCCCACTAAGGCACTTTTAGATAGGAAAACTAATAGTTGTAACAATTTTTTTGAGGATAAAATTATTAACTCAGTGGCTATTTGACTTCCCTTTCGCCAATAAATGATGTATGCAGGGATTGGTGGTAGTAAGTCTGACCAGATTCCATTTCTGTATGAGCGTGCTCGGTTTTCTGCTGACAGAATCATTGTTGCCATTTGTGATTCCATTGATTTCTTCTTAATATCTTGCGGCACTGATGCTTTGGCAAACCCGAGCTCAACTAGTTTCTGTCCAAGATCAAAAGTCTCCACTGTTTTGGTCTGCAAGAAATTGTTATTGAATTTTATTTTTCAAATGAAATCTTTTTTTGTTCGATTTTATTAACATAAAGTACGAGTATTCTCAAAAGAAAATCTCAAGATCCAAATTGATTTAATTAACGTACGGCGGGGCACATAGTTCGAAGAGCTGATGGTCGTTGGGGTCCCAAGGTGCTGGAGTGGCGACCTCGCACCGGGAAGCGCAGTGTTGGCAGACCCCCCACCAGGTGGACCGACGACATCAAACGAGTCGCAGGGAGCCGCTGGATTCAGGCGGCGCAAGACCGAGGCCTGTGGAAGTCCATGCAAGAGACCTTTGTCCAGCAGTGGACGTCTATCGGTTGATAAAGAAGAAATTTATTGTAAATGAATGAATGAATGAATGAAAAACTACTTTGATTAAATTCATTGTAAATGAATGAATGAATGAAAAATCGGCCAAGTGTGAGTCGGGCCTCGCTCTTTTAGGGTTCCGTTAAAAAAAATTAAATAAAAATATTTCCATATACCCATGGAAATATTTTAATTTAATTTTTTTAATTTAATTTAATTTTTATTATTTGTTGTTATAGCGGCAATAGAAATACATAATATGTGAAAATTTCATGTGTCTATCTATTACGGTTTACGAGATACAGCCAGCTGACAGACGGACGGATGGACGGACAGCGGAGGCTTAGTAATAGGGTCCCGTTGGTACCTTTTGGGTACGGAACCCTAAAAACTAACACAAATTAATTTTCCATAAATGTACACAAAGTGCACATGACTTGCAAAAGCCTCTACGACATTTATTGCCAGTGAACACTATAATAATAGCTTTAGTGATGTTACTAGCTTTTGCCTGTGACATTGTCTGTATACAGTTAGATTTTAGAAATCCAACAGATACCCTGTTTGTCCAGAATAAAAGGAATCCTCTGTCAATCCTCAATAAACCATGCAAAAATCATGTTTCTCCATTGCTGCATGATTGAAGGAAAAACAAAGCAACTCACAATATTATTATAATAGTAAGGATGATTCAAATTAAAATATTAAAGCCCATTGGTAGACTATAATTATTTCAGTAGTTTTCAATGCACAGATTTGTGTTATTTACACCAATATAATGATAATTTACCTTAGGTTGTGGTAAATGCAAAACTACAGTAGAGACTAGATCATCCTTATCTCTGCCAATGGGTTTCAGAGTGACTTGTTTTCCTTTGGCCACACAGTCCAGCCAGTTGACAGCATTGCCACTGACTATGTCCACTCCCCATAGCTGAAATAGCAATAGATATTATTCATTGGGCCATAGTAATATTACAAATTAGGCTCCTAAATAAGACCAGTGTGGTTAGTCCGAGTTTTAAATCTTTTGATCATAATAGTAAACTATGACATTAGCATCAAAGTAAAATGAACCATAATAGTATTGATTTAAAGTCACAAATACAATTTTAATTTGGAGTGTTTTCACTACGTAAACATATAAGAACTAGCTGACCCGGCGAACTTCGTACCGCCAACTTATCTACATAAATAAAACAAATAAACTATCCTAATAAAAAAAACTATCCTATCTTCTAAGTTGGATCAAACCGCACATGGTGTGCAAATTTGATTAAAATCGGTTAAGTAGTTTAGGAGTCCATCGCGGACAAACAATGTGACACGTAATTTATATATATTAATATACATACACAAAATTGAAACTCAATACAGATAAGGTTTATTTTACTTTGATGGTAATGTCATAGTTTACTATTTATAGCTAACTATCAAATCTTGTACTAAGCGTACTGAATTCCTTTTAGATTGATATTAGTTGTGGACCTTGATCAAGTGCACTAAACTAAATATATTGTTACAGTGTACCTGTACACACAATTAACAATCATACTAATATTATAAATGAGAAAATGTGTTGGTTTGTCCTTCAATCACTCCGCAACAGAGCTACGGATCAGCATGATTTCTTGCATGGGAATAGTTGAGGACCTGGAGAGTGGCATAGGCTACTTTTTATCCCCGGTTTCAAAAAACTAAATTCACGAGAACGAAGTCATGGGCAACAACTAGTAATGTATAAGCATTTCAGAAGAACTTAAATATACAATTACAAGAAGAATCATGTCTATTTCTGTTAAATAAGTATATATTTTTTTAACTTTGTTTTTAATAATTTAAATCATAATAAGGAACTTATTTACCTTACAACTTGAAAAGATACAAGCATAAGGATGAAATACTTTTCAAAAGAATTGAACTTTACCTTAACAGGCAGTGGTGGTTTACTAGAATGCCATAATGGAAGATAAATGGGTGCTTTATGATTAATGAGAAGGCGGACTGGAGATTGCTGGACGCCTGCATACACCCCTTTCAAAGCGACATGTCTCTGAATAAAGTGGTCTGGAACTTTAGTAGCCTTTGAAAACTTGCTCACCTAAAAAGCCAAAAATTAGTTATAAATCATATGAAGTTACCTAATACTTCGTACAAAAATAGCAAGATATTTACCGGACGGATCTTATGTATCGATACAGCCAAGCCTGCTGTGGCGAGAGCATACACTGCTATCTGAAAACAATCAAAAGTTATACCGAAGATAGTAGTAAGCGTAAACAACATCTTTGACCTTTTCGCATACATTAACTCCACGGTAGTCCTGTTGTAGTAAACTCTCTAAATTGTAAAACACTCCTCCCTCTTTTTCACCCATTTTTGTTATCTAATGCACAAGTAAGTAAACATACTTTTACAAAATTATCTCATCAGTCATCAGTATTTTTATTTTTTTGCTATAAATAATGATTCTGACAGATTTCAAATTTCCCCTTCAAACTTTTCTGCTGACAGTGACAGCACAGTGGAAACCACAGTGGAAATACCTTCATGGTGGAAACAAAGGGCTGACAGTGACAATTTATTGACATTTCTGTTTTCGTTTGCGACACAACCTCAAAACCATGTGTATAATTCCTACCTACATGCTCAAAAGTCAAAAAACTAATTGCTTTTGTCATAGACGAATTAGATTACTACCGTCATGCTTTTGTGCTCAGGGTCTGCCCGCGAAATTAAAATTTAATTTGGTTTTTCGCAATTTGTAAACTAATACGATAAAGTAGGCTTATGGCATTCTAATTGCGACAATGGCAGTATCATCTTCACAGGTTTATATAAAAAATTTTACTTGAAAGTGTCCCAGCTTAAGAAATTAATCAAAATATCGACTAATTTGTGAGTAACTCACGTCCAACTCAGTATTTTGATTAATTTCTTAAACTGGTCACTTTCTAGTAAAGATTTTTATGTAAACCTGTGAAGATGATAATTCCACTGGCGCAATTAGAAGTCCATAAGCCTACTTTGTCGTATTAGTTTACAAATTGCGAAAAACCAAATTAAATTTGAATTTCGCGGACAGACCCTTGTCTGCAAACTTCTTAAGGTGGAAGGCACGCTACTGCCCGCGAAATTCAAATTTAATTTGGTTTTTCGCAATTTGTAAACTAATACGACAAAGTAGGCTTATGGCATTCTAATTGCGACAATGGCAGGATGATCTTAACTGGTTTATATACAAATCTTTACTTGAAAGTGTCCAGTTTAAGAAATTAATCAAAATATCGACTAATTTGTGAGTAACTCACGTCCAACTCAGTTTTTTGATTAATTTCTTAAATTGGACACGTTCAAGTAAAGATTTTTATATAAACCTGTGAAGATGATACTGCACCATTGTCGCAATTAGAATGCCATAAGCTTACTTTGTCGTATTAGTTTACGAATTGCGAAAAACCAAATTAAATTAGAATTTCGCGGGCAGTAGCGTGCCTTCCACCTTAAAAAGGTTGAAGAATTGTCTTCATATAATAATTGTCAATAGGGTCTGCCCGCGAAATTCAAATTTGATTTGGTTTTTCGCAATTTGTAAACTAATACGACAAAGTAGGCTTATGGCCTTCTAATTGCGCCAGTGGAATTATCATCTTCACAAGTTTCGAAATGTAATTGTAACCTGTGAATGGGATTGCTGGTTTGGCTGTGTGTTAGGTCGGTGCAGCTACCTCTTTTTGGCGGGTTGTTTTGGCTTATTGAACTGGAAGCTTGCGCATTTGGGAATTTTGGTCGCTTGCAGGGAATCTCCGACGGTGGTGGCGGTGGAAGGCTGAGTTTATCTGCAATCAATTGGAGAGTTTTATATCTTCAATCGAGTGGAGGGCGTCAGAGAGCGAGAAAGTTCGCCGATGCGATGGACCGACCAAATTATGTCTACGGACTATTGCACGAGAATCAAATCTACCGCTAAAAACGTCAATTTTTAGGGTTCCGTACGCAAAGGGTGCCAACGGGACCCTATTACTAAGCCTCCGCTGTCCGTCCGTCCGTCCGTCCGTCCGTCTGTCAGCGGGCTAAATCTCGTAAACCGTAATAGATAGACAGTTGAAATTTTCACATATTGTGTATTTCTATTGCCGCTATAACAACAAATAATAAAAATTAAATTAAATTGAAAAATAAAGGGGGCTCCCATACATGGAAAAGGAGTCGAAATAAAATTTTATTTTTTTACCCCGGCATGTGGGGTGTCATTGTCTAGAGCTCGTTCAAATATATATTTTTTTATTTTTTAGCTACAAAAATGGAGAAATGGGGGGCTTACTCAGTCCGCCGCAACCGTCGGAGCTGCTTTAGCAGCGCTCTTCTTTTTTTCTTCTGGAATTATAAAAAACACTATCATCATTAGTCCAGTAAAAAGTTAAATGAAACCATGATCTCGATGGCTCCTAAGAATAGTGAGTCATCTGCAAAATTCTAATTTTACAGGAGAGCGTGTCAAAGATAAAATGTTCAGAACTTTTTTATTATTTGTACTAGCATTATGATTTTTTCATGTTTGTTTCTTGATAAATATTTAGTTCATTAGGTATTTAAATAATAAATCTAATATTTTAAGTTTCTGATATATTGTAGTTGATTCAGTAGACGTCAAACGAAACATAGCCATTTTTGAGCTAACTACCACTCACACTAGTATACAATGTATGAAGCTAAAAGCGATAATTTTAAATAAAAAAAGTAATTTTCATAATCAAACATTAAAATAATAGATTTGATGTAATTTTATGGATTTTCTGTTTAAAAAACTAGGATTTAATTGAAAATAAAGTAGTTGGTCCAGCTTCTTACGAATATTATTAACAAAAATGTGCGTAGTATATGAGCGTATGTGCATATAAAATAAGATAATAAAGCACAAAATGATATTATTATTTGTGTTTCATATTGGTTTTATATATTGCAAATACAAACCATCACTTTCTAATCTTCATAGGACTTATAATGACAGTATTTTTAATTTCAAAACAAAAGAAATTTTCCTTTAAATATTCAGAATTCAAAACCGAATAGGCCTTTTCTTCATAGTACTATTTACTTTTCATAGTACTAATTACTTTTTTAGAGATCTGGAGTATCTCTTTCATACAAAAAAAATTAGGAAAACATTGATTAAGATAATCATTCTTCTTGATCAAAACGCACATAAAGTATTTCATTCTAAAATATCCATGTACAAATTATTAGTTTATTTTTATTTATTTTTATTTTATTTATTTTAAGACAAGATTAGATTAAAAGTAGAACTAGATTAAATCACAATCTTTAATAAAAAAAATCTGATGCCCGTTTTCTATATCTAGCCTAAATCTTCACCAAGTAGAGTCAAACAGACTGTATTTAAGGGAAGATTTAGGTAAGAAAGACGTAGATAGCCACTTACCCAATGCAATTTCCACCTTCCCTTGTTGCCTTAAAACTTCGTGCTGTGTTTGTTCCCTTAAAAGTTCGTGAAAAAGAAATTTACAGGAAGCGTCACCTAACTTAGCTTAGGTAGCCCGTAAAGTTAGGGAGCATTAGTGAAAACGGGCATAAGTATCGTAAATGTAAAAATAAAAAAAATAAAGAAAAATTAAACAACTTTTTATGGGTTCTATGGCGTTTTATTCGAGTTTTTACTACTTCTTACTGAGATGATTTACAGCTTCCATCATCATGGGTAGGACTAAGGTAATTAACTCCCAGATGTCATGTCATATAGTTAATGAAACAATCTTTAATATTACCCATGGTTATGGTGGCTGTAAAGCTTCTAATACGTCAGAATTTAATAAATTCGAAAAAAACGCAACCTATTTCATGAAAAGTGGTTTCATTTACATACATCAAAAGTGTCTAGGGATCAAGCATTTTTATGCGGATTTCTTGAGATTGAGATGTGGCTTTGTAATAAATTTATGATTTTATAAATTTATATGGATCCTTTTTGGTGCATTTCATAATTTCATAATCAGCGATTAAAATCCTGCCAGGAAGTCCATCCTTATAGTGGTGGAACCATCATGGTATGGGCGGGTATTTGGATCGGCGGAAGAACTGAGTTGATTTGGATCAGAGGCAACCTCAACGCTCAAATTTATGCTGAGACGATTGTATCAGACGTCATCGTTCCTCTACAAGTGCAAATCGGTCCCTTATTTCAGTTAATGCATGATAATGCACGACCGCACACCGCAAGAGTTGTAAGACAGACTCTCGCCGCAGCTAACATCAATGTCCTGCCCTGGCCTGCTCAGTCGCCAGACTTGAGCCCGATTGAGCATGCATGGGATATGCTACAGAGAAGAGCTCTGCCGAATATGGAGGGTATCCAGTGGCAAGAAGACCTTTTTTTGTTGTTGCAACGAACATGGGCGGCCATTCCACAGCGTGATTTGGATGAACTCATTTTGAGTATGCCAAACCGATGTTCTTGTGTTGTTAGTGTTCGCGGTAGAAACACGGATTATTAATTGTTTAAGTTACCCAATAAAATTTTAAAGAAAACTGTTATTTCAGTCTTTTTTTCGAACTTTAATGTTAGTGGTTCAAATGTCAAAAATCCCTTTATTAGGAAAATGGCAAATTTCTTTATTAATGCAAAGGTGACTTGGTTTATCGTTACTGTGACAAACGAAAACACTTTATTTGATGAATCCTTAAAGAAAATTTTAATTAATATCAATCAGGAGAAAAGTTATTGCAAAAATATATGTTGATCCCTAGACACTTTTGATTTGTGTATATCTTATATTCGCGCAAATATCATGTGTTCTTTGGTTTATTTTGGCGGTCAATCCAGCTATCAGAATAATTTTCAAAATTGTAATCAAATGAAATTCTCATCATTTCATCGCTCGTTTTCTTCTATTATAATTTTACAGATTTGATTCCATAATACTTAACTTCCGTCACCTGCAACTGTCAATTATTGCAATGTTTTAGACATGGAAGTAGGTTTTAGGTGTGCTTTATAGTCCAAAATCATAGCCGTCTCTATCTCCTGTAGGGAGCCATGAAGTGAATGTGGCAACGTCGCAATTTACTGCCACTGGTAGGCCCATGGGTAAAATGAAAAATCAGTACGAATGTATAGATCAGTATAGACTTCGGTCTTCGGTGTTGATAATTATTTACTTATACTAATTAGCTGCTTTATTTTTAAGGCGTCCACATGAATGAGAACTAACATATTAAATAATTACATAATTTTGTGTTTTTAGAAACATCGAAAAGTGAATTGAAAAGGTAATGATGTAACAAAGTTACAATGTAAACGACATTATGGTACATATCTTTGAAACTACTGACCCGATCTTGATGAAATTTGCACTGTTCCCTAAGTTAAAAGATTCTTAAAACAATTAAGGAAGATATTTAGATAGGTAATGATAAAGTAGGTAGGTAGGTATATCAAAAAATAAAATAAAACTTCTTCACAAAGCGAATGTTCTCTTTATTTAATGGTTTCTTATTATTTAGCTTGTTTTTATTTCATTGCCTTTTTAAGAAGAATCTACCACTGGTTCGGAATGCTGCTCTAACCCTAGCGAGAAGAACCAGCAAGAAACTCGGCAGCGTCTATGCATTATTACTTAAAAGAAAAAACAATATTTAAGAGTATTATCAACTTCAACATAATTTGGACTACATCATACAATCACTATGAAATAGCCGATAATAGCAAAAATTTAGTTAAAACAATGTCATAGAGTCTTTATAGAGTAAAACATATGTTTATAAAAAAGTAGACAACTTTAAAAGCAAGTATAAAAATAGTCAACCTATTTAGTCAACAAATGACTTAATAAAATCTCTATCTAATTCCTCTTTTAGGTAATACACAATATAATTTTTTTTATAAAAATAGTCAAAGAAATTACATTTACAAGCAAGTACAAAAGTAGTCAACCTATAGTCAACGCAATAACTTGTAGGTAAAACACATACATTATACTTCATACTAATATTATAAATGCGAAAGTGTGTTTGTTGGTTTGTTCGTATGTTTGTTTGTCCTTCAATCACGCCACAACAGAGCTACGGATCGACGTGATTTTTTGCATGGGCATAGTTGAGGACCTGGAGAGTGACACAGGCTACTTTTTATTCCGGAAAATCAAAGAGTTCCCGAGGGACTTTAAAACTAAATTAATCATAAGCTAGTTTCTTATAAAAATAATCAAAGCAAGCACATTTACAAGCAAGTACAAAAGTTATAGTCCATATCTTACTAAACTGAACTGATTTTGATGAAACTTGCACTGATCGCTAAGTTAAAAGATTCTTAACCCAATTAAAAGAGAATTACTTGTTGCAATTTGATTTCAAATTTCTGAGAAATACGTAGACATACATAAAACACTTATGAAATTTGACATCTGTTTTGAAACCTACAGAGATAAGCTTATATGAATATTGTACATTTCAAACAATATTATATACATACAGGTCGAATTGATAACCTCCTTTTTTAAATTGGTTAAATAAAAATAATAATAGGTATGTGCAGTAACTATTCTATCTTAATACTAAACCAAAGTGTTTAATTTACGTTGTTTATAATTAATTGTCTTGTCAACATCATTCTTATGCTTAGTATAATTATTTAGCATAATGTTTGCCAAGATATTTGCAGCAATGCTATAATATTCTTTATTCTGTTTTCCACATACACTACACACTGCTGTAAAGTCTACATAAAAAGTATCAGCTTGAAGGCTGTACAGTGTTAAATTATGAAGTAAACTTTTGTGTTGCACAAATTCCAGGAAGGATACTTCTAAATCAACATCATTAATAATATATTCCAAAATTGCTGTCATGTGATAATAAATAAACATGATTTGGTCAGTCGGTGCACATAAACCCCCTCTTTGCAACAAATTAAAATATTCATCATTTACCGCCGTATTTTCATCAATATAAACATTTCTACAATGTTCACAGGAAAACCGATTTAGTAAACTATGTGAAACATAACCACATACATAAATTTGAGACGAAATATCGATTTCACATGCTTCCAAATAATTACTGCAGTTTATTATAAACATAAATTTCTCAATATTAACTTCATCTTGAAAACATTCAGCTGATGTACAAGATTTGAGAAAGACCAGATCTCGCTGCTTTAGTAAGTGTTGAAGTCTTATTTTTTTTTCAGACTCAACAATTTGTCTGTAAGCTACATTATAATTACATCCAGAAAGTGACCTGTACCTACTAAATCTTTTTTCTATATTGTCAGTTTGAAACTTCCCAAGAAGTATGTACACCACGAAATTAAAATTTTCAAAACAATACCTTGAAATATCAATTATGACAGATGTGGTATGCAACATCCTACTAATATTATAAATGCGAAAGTTTGTGAGGATGTTTGGATGGATGGATGGATGTTTGTTACTCTTTAACGCGACAACGAATGACCCGATTTTGCTGAAATTTGGCACAGACATAGATTATAGTCTGGAATAGCACATAGGCTACTTTTTATCCCGGAAAAGCAAACAGTTCCTGCGGGATAGCATCGCTATTTTTTACGCATTTGTCCTTCAAAATACGCGCAATGGAGTTTTAGATTGACGTGATTTTTTTGCACAGGTAAAGTTAAGGGCCTGAAAAATGACACAGGCTACTTTTTATCCCGGGAAAAGAAACGGTTTCTGCAGGATATTAGTATACTACTTTTCACACATTTATCTTTCAATTATGCGCCAACGGAGTTACATATTGACGTGGTTTTTTGGAGAGGCATAGTTGATGACTTGAAAAGTGACAAAGGCTACTTTTTATCCTGGGAAAGCAAACAATTCCCGCGGGATATTCGTATGCTACTTTTCACATATTAATCCTTCAATTATGCGCCAACGAAGTTACAGATTGACGTGGTTTTTTTGATAGACATAGTTGAGGACCTGAAAAGTGACAACAGCTTCTTTTTATTCCGGGAAAACAAACAGTTCCCGCGGGATATTCGTATGCTACTTTTCACATATTTATCCTTAAATCATGCGCCAATATGCACGCATGCATACATGTATGTATGTATGTATGTATGTATGTATGCATGTATGTATGTATGCATGTATGCATGTATGTATGCATGTATGCATGTATGTATGTATGTATGTATGTATGTATGTATGTATGTATGTATGTATGTATGTATGTATGTATGTATGTATGTATGTATGTATGTATGTATGTATGTATGTGTGTATGTATATATGCATGTATTAATGTATGTTGATTATTAATGTGAACTAATAATATTATTAATTAATTATACAATAATATTATTAATGTGAAAGTTTGTGAGGATGAATGTACATACGGATGTATGTTTGTATAGATGTAGTATACGGATGGATGGATGTATGTTCTCTGAGATAGGGGTTGAACTATTTTGACTGTTTTACTCCTTATCTTCGTTACATTTAAACTAATTTTTATTATTATTTTAACCGACTTCAAAACAGGAGGAGGATCTCAATTCAACGGAATCTTTTTCTATTCATGTTCACCGATTACTCGAATACGCCTAAACCGATCTGCGTTTAAAAAAAATCTACAATAAATTATATACTTCGTAGTGGCGCGGGCGTTTAAATGTATGCTCCCGGGACAAAAAGTAGCCTGTGTTATTTTCCAGGTCTAAAACTTTACCTGTGTAAAGAACCACGTCGACTATATGCACTTGCACTTTATATGGTGAAATATTATAACTGCGAAAGTGCGTTGCTTTGTCCTTCAATCACGCCCCAACAGAGCTACGGATCGACGTGATTTTTTGCAGGGGTACCTATAGTTGAGGACTTGGAGAGTGACAGGCTACATTTTATCCCGCAAAGTCAAAGAGTTCCCGAGGCATTTTAAAGGCTAAGTTCACGCAGACGAAGTCGCGGGCATTAGCTAGTAGCTTCATAAGTATCTCTTGTCAAACCTACACAAGTTTCTAAAGATTTCCATTTTCTTAGCCAAATACAGACTGACTTCAAAAACTTCAATTTATCATCATCCCTATGAAATATTGGCGTAGAGTTATGTTTTCTTAATACTTGACCTTTGACTGTGTTTTTCACATTCAATATATCCCACCAGTCCCTAATAATTTGTAGAAAATCTGATGTTTCCACATAACCCTCAGATTTTACAGCAGCGATAGTGGTATCATGAAAAATATTGTTTACTAACATGACATTTTGCCGTTCAAATGTATTAGGATTGATAGATTTATTGTTTAATTTAAAAGCTTTTTTACACAACTTATTTTTTTTCAGTCCTATATAATTCTCGCAAATGATGAAAGGATGCTTTTTTTATAATATTATCTTCATGTAAGTCAGGATATGTAAAAGTACAATTATTTAAATTTATCCAATTATTACGAATGTTTTTAAAGATATGAACTGGATCATACAAGACAAATATTTTTTCATCTGTATATTTAGGATTACTGAAGCTACAATTTGATTCATCTGTTAATAACTTAAAACAATTTTGGTTTACACGATTGTTATCAGAAATTATTGAAAGTACTTTCAGTCCAAATGATTGTATGTAATTTACAATGAGCAATAAATTTTCATACAAGAATTTTCCAGATATATTATGTACTGGTAACAACTTAACAACCTCTTTTTTGTTACCAAATGCAGAGCTAATCATAAAAGTCTGTACGGTTTTGGCAAGATTTTTTGGATTATTTTCTGCGTAACCTAGAATAGTTTTGGACTTATACTCTAGGCCACATTTTATATAAATTTCATCAATCAATAAATTTACAACTTTCTCCCTTTCTACCCACGTAGAGCATATTGATTTTAAATAACAATAGTTATTTTCTGGTGAATTCGGACACAGGCCAGTCATCGAAGTTATTTGCTGCAAATGTCTTGCAGTTGGCAAGATTAGGTATTGCCTCAAAGTATTATAGGCACAGGAGGAAATACTAAATATCACAAATGAAAATATAAGTGTAGCAACACTATATCTACGTTGCTCATTTTTTAACAATTTCATTTGGTCTAGAACAAGCTCTGCAGCAAAATTATCATTTTCAATATTAACTGCTTCGTTCAAATAATTAATAGACCTATCAAGACAATAGTCAAATGACTTTGTTGGTTCACAACTATTGTTATAATAACGAGATATATTTTCAAGCTGTGACCATCTGCTTAGCTTAAGTTCACTAGGTAATATCCAGCTTAAATCTTCATGACGCATTAAATGTCCTTTTACATATACCTGAATGCTTAGATTTTCATCCACCAACACACTATTAACTACTTTCACACTGCTGTCACTGTCACCATTATTACTTTCAATATCAAGATTTAACAAATAGAAATAAATCCTCTTATTAGGTATCACTCGATATAACCATTTAGAGTCTCCTAACTTTTCTTGGAATTTATGCACTAAGTCTTCGAATGATGTAATTATGTCACTCTCTAAAAATTTAGACACCTGCTCCTCATGAAATAGTTCAGCTCGTTGTCTCCTTTTTTCGGGGTTGCTTCTTGGAGGTGGAGTGCTCTTCGACATGTATGATGGGAGATTATTGAATATATGGGGTATTGCACCCTCGACTAAACGTGGGTATTTCAATTGCTGTTTAAACACTTGTCCGTCACTTCCAATGACAATTTCCTCAGTCTGGATTTCATGGGTTGTAAAATGGTTGCTGCATACAACTGAGTGTTTTGTAGGTACCCAGTCTTTTCGAGGAATCGCACGTAACCACGCTTGAGAGAGATGAGCATCTTTCGGGAAAGAAAATGTACTTTTAGCTCCTTCAATGCAGATAACACTGGCGTAATTTGATTTGCATTCTGGCACACAGCATTTCCTTGGCATCTAAAACGGTTAAAATAACTTTTATAAACAAACAAAATGAAATAATATGAGTATTTCTTTTGTAGGTTATGTTTTCAAACCTAGATACTTATTTAAATTATGAGTCTGGCACTTAATTGTAAGTTACTACACATCTTTAATCGAAAATATCTTCATTAGTTACATTAAAACATATTGACAGTAGTCAGTCAGTAATAAACTTAACTTTCTTACCTTAGCAGCTTTGTTTATATTTTGCAGTCGATATAAAGTTAACCACGAAAACGGATTTATCTCGTCATAACTGATGTATTTCTAAAAGGTTTCTATCCACCTTGAGTGAAACCGTACATTAAACACCAAAATTATTGTAACTTTTGTTAATTAATTATGATTTAAATACAAAATAACACGACGCGAAGCAAAACCAAACACCAAACACAAACTTGTCAATGTCGACTGACAGAGCCATAGATAGACCTACGGCCTACCTGCGACGTTGCCAGACTTCTACTTCATGGCTCTCTAAAGGAGATAGAGACGGCTATGCCAAAATCGTTTCCACTCAAATGTCAGTGACTTCATAGAGCCTTCCATCTGTTTTGGCCCATTGAGAGGCAGCACACCTACCACAGATAGGGTAAACAAATTAGCTTATCTATAGTTTGATTTTCTATCTAGGCATGCCAGGAAACAGTATGTTTCCTTCGTTCTGGGTGTGACCGATTGCCAGAAAATTTGTAACAGGCTAAAATAATAATCTGTATTGATTCTGGCCTTCTACAAGTATTGTCAAATCAGAAACGATAATCTTTGATACCTTTATCTAAAACCATACCCGTACCTTATCGTAAATCTCAATTTTGTAAACAAGGCTTGCTATAACTTTCAAACATTTTTGTACTTAAATCAAACTTTCGAAACATGAAGTTTACCACTTTATTACCTTATCCCGTCCTTCTAATTTTCTCTCAATATTATTTTCTTGAAAAACTTTCTTGTTTCTCATTTTCTTCTGAAAGTGAGAAACAAGAAAGGTAAGCAAGAAAATGAAAATTAAGTTCCTGAAGAATCAGGGACTTAATTTTTATTTTCAAATATGTGAAATTCTTTGCATTTTCTATTTGCTTAATTTATGCACACATTTTGTATTGGAGAGTGGCTAGTTCTTAATCTTGAATGTACGTACTATTTTTGTGTTTAGTGTCATAATCTGTTGTGTGTTTAAATAAATAAATTTATATTTTTTAAGCTTATAAAAACTTATTTTGAAAATTCTTGATCATAATAACATGATTCTGACGTAGATTAGAAACTTGAGCGGAGTAAATAGTTGGATCAAGTCACTGCTTCTAGAAGTTAAACATCTTAGGAAACGCTGAACACTGATGCAACTTGTAGTTGTACCTTTCCGCTCATGCTAGCTCGTCGCGCCCGCTCGACGTATACAGGAATCCTGTAGTTTCCTCAGTTTACGACGTACAGATATTGTAAACAGCTCAACTTGAACCAGTATACGTTAGATTATCTTCGAATCTATTTGCATTTTTGAAAGTTTTGTGACCTAGGCTGATAAATAAGGTCTTTTTATTATCAAATCCATCAAAAAGTCAAAATACCTAAAAGTGCTAGTTGACTCACTATTCTTAGGAGCCATCGATCTGACCAGTTTTGGCGCAATGAGTAAAAATGTGTTCATTAATACTTAAATAATGATATTATGAAAGAAATTTTGATTTAAATTTAGGTTCCACAAAAAAGTTCCTCTTCATTTTTTTGGAGTTTACTCCTTTAGAATCGATTTTAGGCGCCCGGTATGAGAATAATTTGAGCAGTGAAATCTGTTTTGAATGAACTCGTTACGTTTTTCACAACGATGCAAATTTCTACCCTAACGTTGTGTAAATAAGGTTGGTTTTCGCTTGAGTTGTCGAATGCCCTTGTTACGTTTTTCACAACGATGCAAAGGGGAATGCCCACTGTCCATACAACTTTGGGCCCATTGCGGACATGCAAAGATATAATAATGCATTATTTATTTAGGCTTTTTAGTGTATCTTTAATAATAAAATCTGGTTCAGGTGGCCGCCAGACTAATAATATGAGAAATATAGCGTATTTTTGTAACCATTTTGGGGTTATGTTTTTGCCAGAGAGCTTAATTGTCTGTATTTTTACACACTTTCCCTGACTTGTTCCTGTTTAAAAATATCACTGTTTAATACTTTAAAACATTAAAACCTACGATTAAAACAACAAATACGCATTTCGCAAGATGACAGACAATAGACATACATCAGCCCATTCGTAATTCCTAGTTCCATGTATCAGCCAGAGACACCATCTTCAAAAACACCAAAAACATGAGTGAAAGGAAATGTCATCTAATGTCAAAAAATGAATGTTGCCATTTACCATTTCACTCGTGAGTGAAAATATTTATAATCGATTCTTGAATAATACTCGAACACAATCGGTACTGAACAGTCACTTTAACGTAGGTGAGCCGTCGGTATTGTTAAGACGTAATCCTGCTGTGTATCGCCTATTCATATTATATTTTGATGTCTTGTCTCCAATCATGATGACGTAACCTCGCCTCTCTCGACACATTATACATAACTAGCGACCCGCCCCAGCTTTGCACGGGTAGTAGAGCATATTACGCCTATACTTTGCAATCTCTTTGAAATGTTCCTTAAGTTATATTGAACAGCATATTGAACAGTACGTAGGCTTATAAAAGAAGTATCGCTCGGCTTATAATATAGCAATGTCAACGCGGTGCTGGGGAGGTCACTGGTCGCATCACGTGAGCGAGTCCAGTCATCGCCATCGGGTTGAAATCCTCGAATTTATTTTGGCGCGCGTTCGTTTTTATTTTGCGATAGCTCCTAAGATATTTATTTAAATTGCATGGTGTAACGCATTATCAAAATGTGCATGAAATGCTTATGGTAACTAAAGTATTTAAGTTAAACTAGCGGCACGCTATGATGGCCGGTTTGACGTTTGTCCGCTCATGAAGTTCCGTATTAATTGATAACGACTTTGAAGGAAATAATTGTATTACTTTATTGACGATAGTGATGTGCAGAGATACATAAATTTTATCGAATGTAGTTTTAGGTTTAGGACTCAAAATTTATTTATTAAATTGATTTCTAAAATGTATACAAGTGTAGAAAAATCAGTTTGCACCATTTAAGGGGTGAATGTACTTGTGAATATGAACAATTTTCACTATGTGGACAAACCTCTGAAATCGCAAAAAAATATCAGCTGTTTCATACAAAAGGTAAAATTTTTATTTTTATATGATATATACCACAACTCGGCATTTGGTTTTCTAAATTGAAAATTTTTAAAAATGGAATCTAATACGATCGTCACATAGGATCGCTGGCTAGCACAACTACTACCTCCGGCAAACTCGCGTCAATGCTCAATGCAAAACAAAGCAGTTTCGAATTGACGTTGCTTCGAAAAGTATAAACTGTCAGTGCAATGCGATTGTGATATAGTTTTGACCTGGCTTTGGATTTCAAATATTGATACTGCATTACTGTTGACCCTTGCTCGTTAATTTGGACTCTGTTCAAGCCCTTTGTTGTGGATTTCGTCGATATGACCGAACGTACGCAGAGAACTGTTCTAAATAGTCAGACACGTGAGTTCGTAATACGCCTTCGTAACTATTTCGATCGTGAAGCTCAAAATGGAGGGCCAATTTTACCTATAACGTCAGTGGTTGAACGCGTAGCTGATGCGCTTAATATTGGACAACGAACTGTTAGACGGATAACTAAAAAAAAATATGGCGAGACTGGCACAGAAGAAAATAAACTTCACACACCAAAAAAGAGAAAACGAGCAAAACCAGTCGTAGGCATCGATAGCTTTGATGCCGATGCTATCCGAAGACATGTTTACGGCTACTATTTACAGAAGGAGTATCCAACAAGAAAAAAGTTGGTGCATTCACTGAAGGAAGCTGGATTATTCTTCGGTGGGGAAAGTTCTTTAACGAAGATTTTGAAGACCATTGGATTTCGATACAAAAAATGTAACAAACGCAAAATATTGATGGAAAGATTTGATATAGCGATGGCAAGGTATACTTTTTTACGGCAAGTGAAAGAAATCAAAAATTGGCAAAATGTTGTGTTCTTGGATGAAACATGGCTTAATGCTAACCATACTGTAGGCTGTTCTTGGAACGATGACACAGCAGCATCTACTTCCAAAGTTCCTGTAGGAAAAGGATCGCGACTTATAATTTGTCACGCCGGAACCATCAACGGGTTTGTCGAAGGTTCTCTCATGGCTTTTGCGTCAAAAACCACTGGAGACTATCATGAAGACATGAATGGAGAAAAGTTTACTGAATGGTTTACCTCAATGTTGTGTAGCCTCCCTGAACCATCTATTATAATTATGGACAACGCCCCATACCACTCGATGCAAATTGACAAGCCACCTGCCCAATCCCAAAAGAAAGCTGATATCGTCGCATGGCTTCGTAAAAATGGCGTAGATGCAAACATGAATATGTTAAAAGCGGAATTAGTACGTCTTTTAAAAGAAAACAAACCAACCAAGATCCGATACGTCATTGACGAAATAGCATTAGAACATGGGCACAGAGTTATACGGTTACCGCCTTACCATTGTGAGTATAATGCGATTGAGTTGGTGTGGGCTCAAATTAAGGGATATGCTGCAAGACACAATACAGAACCCCCATTTACCACAAAAAAAATGCTAAAATTATTAGAAGAAGCTTGTGAACATGTGACTAAAGGAGACTGGGAAAAGGTTGTGAATAGAACTGTTAAATTAATAAGGGAAGATTATGAAAGAGATGTGAAAATAGATAATATTATAGAAAACGAACATATAATTATTAATGTAGGTGATGATAGCAGTGACGACAGTGAAAATAGTAGTATGGACGAATCTGATTAATTATGGCCTTTTGTGGCACCTTTTTTGGTATCTTTTGTATTCATATGTTTCTTGTGTGCATATAAAATATGTATATTCATTTTCATTCAAATATTCAGTTCGTTCAAATAAATTAAATAAACATATACATTTTTGTTTTATTAAACCTATTTAATCAGGTACAAAAACAAAACTTAATTGTTTTTTGTTCGAGAATAAATTGACATTCCACATCACTATTGTAATGTGTCAAACCGGCCATCATAGCGTGCCGCTAGTGTAATAAGGATTAATACTGTATCCGTCTAAATAGATTTCCAATAACCGCATGGTATGTGACCATTTTTTAAAAGTTAAAATGGGTATAGTAAGCTATCCTTAAAAGATAGATATAAATTGTTTTGTTATATCTCAAAGAGATTAGGCAGCATTTCGATTAAAGCTCCCAAGCGGCTTGAATTTTTCCGACATTGTCAACAATTATCGTCGTATTTCAACCAATTTACACAAAACGTTGATACACTAAAACCTTCCTCATGAATCACCCTATCTATTGGTAAAA
Source organism: Oeneis ivallda (assembly GCA_029955525.1). Lineage (NCBI taxonomy): Eukaryota > Metazoa > Arthropoda > Insecta > Lepidoptera > Nymphalidae > Oeneis > Oeneis ivallda. The sequence continues at coordinate 6,306,947 of JARPMR010000024.1, read as the reverse complement.
ACCACATGAAAATCCGTTGGGTAGTTTTTGAGTTTATTGCGAACAGACAGACCGACAGACGCGGCGCGGAACTTTGTTTTATAATATGTAGTGATAAGAATTATGAATACACTTCAAGAAAATATGAACTAAAGGTCTGTAGCATATTGGTGAGGTGCCATCTGTTAACGTAGTCGTAATTCCCAGTTCCATCAGTTATCGATTGTCTGTGGATAGTTTATCATGTCACATTCCTTAATGTTTGTAGTCTATGGTGGAATTTGTCTGAAATGCTAGTCTCGGTGTCTGTGTAACGATGTGATCTATGATCGGATAGTCTAGTATTCATGGTCGATGATGCAGAATTCGGTTAGACAGGGTGGCAGGCGGTCTTTAGCAGTTTTGTCATTAATTTGGTTGGATTGAGGTTATTTGTAGGATTAGTGATTTAATTGTGATAAAATGTTGGTGTAGAGTGATTATGCAATGGTCGGAGTAGTTGCTGTTAGGAGACTACGTAATAATTGCTAGGTTAGCTGTCATGGACAAGAGTCCTTGGTTTTGGATGCGGTGTGATTTTGTGGTTGCAATGCTTTTGGAATCTAGAGTGATTGATTGTGTAATTGGTGATACTGCGGAAAGATTGATCAGTCCTTGTGGAGTGAGTGAATGATGAATTGGTTATTTGGTGAGTTTGTTGCAATGGTAATTATGATAGTGTCTCTTTGCCTAAGATGGGCCATGAGCGAGTTAGACAGGAGTTTTGCTTAGGGTCTTCTCTTGGTGGAGACGGGCAGCTATTGGGGATGGTGGAGGCTGCGCCTAGGCTAGGGTAGTTAGCCGGGTTTGTCTAGTTAGACATGGAAATGTTGGGTTCCATACTTGTTATGTTACGATTACAATGTACCTCCTTTGTGGATAGTTATTATCATTGAGAGAAGATGATTGCTGAGAATGATGTTCTGTTCTGAGATAGTGTGTGTGATTGCCCTTATTAGACGCTCGGCCAGAGGAGAGGTGCCGACATCAGGCGTGGGATAAAGAACTTCATGCCCACGATATAGTACTTCATGCCCACGGTAGAATTCCATGCCCACGTTAGAATTTCATGTCCACGTAAGTGGTTCTTCTGTAGATTTTTGATTCGAAGTTGATTGATGTTGAATCCAGGAGTTTTGACGATTTGCTATTGTGTAAAGTTGAGATAAATGGGACAGTAAGTTTCTTGTGGTCGAATCACTAGCTTTCTTTCTTTTTTTTTTCTTTTTTTTTGGAGGGGAAGAGGGAATATAGGTCAAGTATCGGCTTAGATGATATTCCTTAAAACAAAAAAAAGAAAGAAAAGAAGAAAAAACCAAGAACAAAAAAAATTTTTTGATTGAATGATGAATGTCAATGCAATGAGGTGAACAAAGAATCATTGATGACTATTGTGTAGAGTTAAGATAAAGGGATAATGAGATTCCTGTGTGATCGAATAGCTTGCATTCTTGTGGTTTCGTGGAAACCAGGTGTTGTGTGATCCTTGTGTGGATACACGGTGATTGGTGGAAATTGCATACTTGGATGCATGGTGTCGGGGCGATCCTGTAGGGATGCACGATGACTATGGCGATTCAGTATGTCGATGTGTGAGACTTGAGAAGGTAAAGCTATTGCGATATTCGTGATTAAAAATGAAGTTATTTGACATGATTTTGATTGACGTATGTCAATGCAATGATTCTTTGAGAGGATCCGTGTTTATTATTCTTTGTCAATGATCTTTGGTAGACTTCTTGGTTAATAAAGTTGAGATTAATGTTGAGCTAAGTTAAGAATATCAATGTGGGAATGTAATCGTTCAGGCCAGACTTACAGACAGTTGATTGAAAGGACTGGAGGACTGGCCTATATGGGTCGACGTTCTCAAGCAGACTACATTTGACCATGACTATGACAATGACGTTGATCAGACCTAGTATAGTCCGGACCAGACCCTGGAGAGCTGGGTTGGTCGAGAGGACATACTTGTCAGTCTAGATCAAGGTGAGAATGACTATGACAATGACCTTGACCTTTTTGACTGAGTGACAAGTGAATGTTCTAGTGTATGTGTTTCATTTCCTGTCTATCCTGGGCTTTGGTGGTGCAATCCGGGTCATACGCATTGTTTGTGTTGATTGAAGGGATTCACTAGTGCCTCCCAGATGATTTCCTGTCTATCCTGGGCTTTGGTGGTGCAATCCGGGTCATACGCATTGTTTGTGTTGATTGAAGGGATTCACTAGTGCCTCCCAGATGATTTCCTGTCTATCCTGGGCTTTGGTGGTGCAATCCGGGTCATACGCATTGTTTGTGTTGATTGAAGGGATTCACTAGTGCCTCCCAGATGATTTCCTGTCTATCCTGGGCTTTGGTGGTGCAATCCGGGTCATACACATTGTTTGTGTTGATTGAAGGGATTCACTGGTGCCTCCCAGATGAGCTCCGGAGTTTATCCTGGTGGAGAGTGCTGTCCGGGCCAGACTCGTGGGAGTTGGTTGAAGGGACACACTCTTGCCAGATGATGTTGAAGTTGACAATGACGTTAACTGGTTGAAGTGTGTGGATAATTGACGCAATGGACAGATGATATTATTATGACTTTGACTGGTGGCCTTGGATGAAGTGCAGTGTCAGGGATGGACGAGCGGATCCAGAGGTCAGGGATGGACGAGCGGGTCCAGAGGTCAGGGATGGACGAGCGGGTCTAGAGGTGTACTCGACTTTGTGTTTCTGTGCGGAAATCTCTTGGTGCTGGCGGACGCACGAAGGCAGGCGGACGCACGGGGACGTGCGAATGTCAGGTTGGCCGTGTAGCATATTGGTGAGGTGCCATCTGTTAACGTAGTCGTAATTCCCAGTTCCATCAGTTATCGATTGTCTGTGGATAGTTTATCATGTCACATTCCTTAATGTTTGTAGTCTATGGTGGAATTTGTCTGAAATGCTAGTCTCGGTGTCTGTGTAACGATGTGATCTATGATCGGATAGTCTAGTATTCATGGTCGATGATGCAGAATTCGGTTAGACAGGGTGGCAGGCGGTCTTTAGCAGTTTTGTCATTAATTTGGTTGGATTGAGGTTATTTGTAGGATTAGTGATTTAATTGTGATAAAATGTTGGTGTAGAGTGATTATGCAATGGTCGGAGTAGTTGCTGTTAGGAGACTACGTAATAATTGCTAGGTTAGCTGTCATGGACAAGAGTCCTTGGTTTTGGATGCGGTGTGATTTTGTGGTTGCAATGCTTTTGGAATCTAGAGTGATTGATTGTGTAATTGGTGATACTGCGGAAAGATTGATCAGTCCTTGTGGAGTGAGTGAATGATGAATTGGTTATTTGGTGAGTTTGTTGCAATGGTAATTATGATAGTGTCTCTTTGCCTAAGATGGGCCATGAGCGAGTTAGACAGGAGTTTTGCTTAGGGTCTTCTCTTGGTGGAGACGGGCAGCTATTGGGGATGGTGGAGGCTGCGCCTAGGCTAGGGTAGTTAGCCGGGTTTGTCTAGTTAGACATGGAAATGTTGGGTTCCATACTTGTTATGTTACGATTACAATGTACCTCCTTTGTGGATAGTTATTATCATTGAGAGAAGATGATTGCTGAGAATGATGTTCTGTTCTGAGATAGTGTGTGTGATTGCCCTTATTAGACGCTCGGCCAGAGGAGAGGTGCCGACAGGTCTTTATTGTAGTCTATACTTCTTCTTCGTTTGTTTAGTGGCTCCGCGCGTCGAGCGTTTGAGCCATAGTCCATAGTTTTTCTTTTAAAATAAAATATACACACACCCATTAAACACTACAAAAATCTGATAATAATCGAAAAAAATCGACAGTATCGATTAGTATCATGGTTAATGCTGGCAACATTTTAAAGAAAATGGCTACAACTTGGATCACAGACTATACATTCAGCTTACTCGAGTCAATATAAATACTTTTAATTTATGAAAATTACTGATAATAGTGGCGGGTTTCATAATATTATGATAATTCGTATTTATTTATTTTAAAATGGTTCTGTAATTTGAATAAATTCTATCGTGCTGTCCGCGGAGGGCCCAAAAGTGGGCATTCCCCTTTCTACCCTAAGGTTGAGTAAATAAGGTTGGTTTTCGCTTGAGTTGTCGAATGCGAAAGCGCTTTCGCTTCGGGAAGCCGAGCGCGTGATCGGGTCGGAGCGGCGCCGCGAATGCATTACGACGTTTTAAGTAGGTAGTAAACTCCAGTCGTGCGTCGGAGCTGACACACACACTTTTTTATTGTTATCTGCTTTAGTTTAGCTGCAAAAAATAAAAATTTAAAATTTGCTTTGTAATTAATTATAAAGATGTATAAAGGCGGGAATTTTTTCCCAATCTCCATTGTCATAAACAATGGGATGAAAGGTATAAATAATTGGCCTATATTTTTGTATCAGAGTATCTAGATTTTTGAAGTTTGCAATAGAAGACTCAGCGAGCGAGCCCCACACAAACGAAGTTTGATTCTTATTTGATTATGTTATCGAATTCTGTTTGTATGCTCTGGAAACTAGTATGTTTGTAGTTTTATTTGTAATGTATAATAAATGGCCAATTGTGTGTCGGGCCACGTGCAGTGTAGGGTTCCGTAGTTGCCAGTCACAATATTATGCGTATAATTTTAGGCCTATATTGTACACACTTCTAAGTAGAAGTGTGTAAAATATAGGCCTAAAATTAGGCCGATCACTGCCGCTATAATCTATACTAAAAATACTTTTTAAAAAACCGACTTCAAACGCCCGCACCACTACAGTATATAATTTATTGTTGTTATTGTAAAAAGCGCTCGATCGATTTCGATAAAATTTAAATGGGACCACCTGGGAAGTATACCCTTTGAAACAAAAAAAAGAATTTTGCAAATCGGTTCAGGCGTCTTCGAGTAATTGGTGAACATACACAAAAAAAAGGATTCCGACGAATTGAGAACCTCCTCCTTTTTTTAAATTGGTTAAAAACAAATTAAAGTCAAACAGTCTAAAGTTTAACTTTTTAATATAGAAAGCGAAAAGTTTCAATCTGAAATCTGACATCACGCAGGTTAGAGTTTTAATAGCAACGATGACCGATTTTGAAAACTGTTGGATGATGTTCGGAAGTACTTCTATTTCGAAAAAATACCTTATTAATTTGACTGTACTACCGTTATTCAAAGCGTAATTAATTGAGATAGGCACTATGTTTCCCGCCTTTATACATCTTTATAATTAATTACAAAGCAAATTTAATTTTTATTTTTTGCAGCTAAACTAAAGCAGATAACAAAAAAAATGAAGAGGAACTTTTTTGTGTAGAATTTTTTTCTCTACAACTTTTACTTGAAACTTTTTTTTCTATTTCCTACCGTTATTAAGTTATATAAAAAAAGGCATTTTTCAACCCTTTTTTATTTTTTTCATCCCTTTCCTCTAAATTTAAATCAAAATTTCTTTCATAATATCATTATTAAACTGCTTGACCGTCACTGGAAGCTTTATATTGAGAGTAGCATTTCCGTTTCCGTCGATTTCTTGTCAGTTTTCGTACTTTTATTGACGTCACATCCGCTATGTGGCGCCACCTGGCGGCGTCGTGCTCACAAAGTTTTCGTTAAAGGTTGAGCTCGGCCCTTGGTTCATTGGCGTTTTGTTTTCCGTCGAAGCAACAGCTTGCAAGCAGTCTATACGTAACATTGCAAAGCTTATATATTAAGTGTAAGTGTATTTCGTGTGTGAAATTAATTCGCAGTAAGTACCTACTTGTATAAAAATAATAAGTGATCATTATTTTTTTAACGGGTTTTCCGTTCGGATCACTGGTTAATATTTGTTTAAAATTAAAATTTTGTATTTTAATGTTTTCGTACACGTTATAAAAAATAATGACTACCTTCCTTTTATATTTATTTTTATAGCCGTTGTTAACATACTTTGAATTTCAGACTTTCAATTTCAGTTATGGATAATTTAACGAAAGACGTGGCCGGTCCGAGTGGACAGGCTCGTAAGCGTGCGCGCAGCCGCTCCAGTAGCTCCCGACATGGATAAGCTATCTTAGCTAGCTACTTGTCTGCCGTTCGGGCTAATCACAGCGCCCAAAATCTTTTCCATGCTGACAAATTGGGTAGCTCAAATATTAAGGGAAAGGTGGAATATAAGAATCCTAGTTTATCTAGAGATTAGTGAGTTACACAAATCCATTGTAACTTCGAATGATAATGAGATTACAGCTAATCATGACGAAATTGATGCCCAAGTTAGTGGTGAACATGTCACACCTGATGAACTTCAGTGTGAAATTGAATTAAGTGCTTAAATTTTACTTCGATGTTGAGGTTTCATAGACGTCTAGAAACAAACGAGGAGGTAAAAATGTATGATACCTCATCTAGCCAACGCATCTAAAGCTTATGCAGCTATCACACACTGCATCTCAAAAATTAGCATTGCTATCAGTATTATTTTCTTGGGCCAGGCAGGTGACTTTTATAAAATTTCATCGGATCTTTTACAATTAGTGTGGTCACAAAGCAGATAGCATTGAGACGCGCCGTGAAACTATACGAGCCGGGTTCGCGACCCCTTGGTGAAAGCGTCATTGAATAAAATTCCTCCTTCAGCTACTCATTTGTTTAATTCATAGCAATTTACGACTGCATTGGAAAAGGCTGGTTCGGTTCGCACACCTTAACGCTGACAAATATTAATAAATCTAATCACCGCCCCTCGCGGGGGCAAGGTGCTAGATACGTTTCCGTTCCATCGCGTGGAACTACTCGGTATGGACAACGCTTGCAGACTTTCCTGCATGAACATTATAACACACCCTCGCGGGGTGGATAAATACTAATAAATCTGATCACTGCCCCTCGCAGGGGCAGGGTGCTAGATACGTTCCCGTTCCATCGCGTAGAACTACTCGGCATAGACAATGCTTGCAGACTTTCCTACATGAACATTATAACCCACCCTCGCGGGGTGGATAAATACTAATAAATCTGATCACCGCCCCTCACAGCGGCAAGGTGCAAGATACGTTTCCGTTCTATCGCGTGGAACTACTTGGCATGGAAAATGTTTGCAGACTTTCCTGCATGAACATTATAACCCACCCTCGCAGGGTAGATAAATACTAATAAAATGTCTGATCACCGCCCCTCGCGGGGGCAAGGTGCTCAATACGTTTCCGTTCCAACGCGTGGAACTACTCGGCATAGGCAATGCTTGCAGACTTTTCTGCATGAACATTATAACCCACCCTCGCGGGGTGGATAAATACTAATAAATCTGATCACCGCCCCTCGCGAGGGCAAGGTGCTAGATACGTTTCCGTTCCATCGCGTGGAACTACTTGGCATAGACAATGCTTGCAGACTTTCCTACATGAACATTATAACCCACCCTCGCGGGGTGGATAAATACTAATAAATCTGATCACCGCCCCTCACAGCGGCAAGGTGCAAGATACGTTTCCGTTCTATCGCGTGGAACTACTTGGCATGGAAAATGTTTGCAGACTTTCCTGCATGAACATTATAACCCACCCTCGCAGGGTAGATAAATACTAATAAAATGTCTGATCACCGCCCCTCGCGGGGGCAAGGTGCTCAATACGTTTCCGTTCCAACGCGTGGAACTACTCGGCATAGGCAATGCTTGCAGACTTTTCTGCATGAACATTATAACCCACCCTCGCGGGGTGGATAAATACTAATAAATCTGATCACCGCCCCTCGCGAGGGCAAGGTGCTAGATACGTTTCCGTTCCATCGCGTGGAACTACTTGGCATGGAAAATGCTTGCAGACTTTCCTGCATGAACATTATGACCCACCCTCGCAGGGTAGATAAATACTAATAAATCTGGTCACCGCCCCTCGCGGGGGCAAGGTGCTCGTTACGTTCCCGTTCCATCGCGTGGAACTACTTAGCATGGACAATGCTTGCAGACTTCCTGCATGGACATTATAACCCACCCTAGTGGGGTAGAAACCAACGTATCAATGATGCCTACAAAGGTCAATCTTCCAAAAGGGAATATGACCATTCTATGAATACAAAGGATAAAGAATCCTTTCACCTATGGGGCTCGCGGCCCGTACGAGGAAGCCACGGAGGATGATCTTCTGGGCCTAGAACCTCCAGAGGAAACTAAGAAGTTGACTCGACTTCTTTCCAAACAGGCCGATTAGTGCACCGTCTTTCACAATGGAAGAAAATGGGGGCACCTATTGTTATACAAAGGTTGATTCAAGGGTATCGCATACCCTTCTTTGTCCCAATACAAGCAGAAAGACATTTCACACTCCTTTTTTGGAGGAAATGTCTGCAATAATATACAAAATGAAAAAGCAAAGGATCTTAAAGGTTGCACCTTGCACACCGAGCTTCCTGTCTGCACTTTTTCTAGTGCCGAAGCCCGACGGGTCATCCCGACCAATATTAAAGCTCAAAGATCTAATGAATTTGTACAGGCGGAACAATTCCACTTAATAAACATGTACCGCATTCCAGACTTTCTTCAACCTGAAGACTAGTTACGCAAAGTCGACATAACGCAAGCCTACTTTCATGTAAAAATAAAAAAGTCTCAAAGGCGTTTCCCAAGCCTCCTATACAAGGACGATTTTCTCATTACAAATCAAAAATTGCAGAAGCTACGCAATCATGTCAAAATCACGGTACAGTTACTACAGAGCCTGGGCTGGCAAATAAATTTCGGAAAATCGGTTCTATTTAGGAATACTATGGAGACCCTGGCACAATCAAAAAAAAAAAAAAAAAAAAAAATTCCCAAGGAAAAAATCAATAACAATCAGAAAAGTGAGTCAGATTACAAAGGAAAGAAAAATCACTCTAAAAGAATTGCAGAAAATAATAAGTATTCTAAATTTTGCGAGTTTCGTAGTCGCACAAGGACGGCTCAATCACCGATGTTCAAAAACACTTCCAGACCCATCCCTGACTTATCTATTACAGCCAGAGGCTCGGCTTTTGAAACGTGCCGCCCTGATAGAGCCAAGATGAGTTTATAGGGGCGTCCTAGAGGGTCTTTCGATGCCCCCGAAACAATTTTTTTTTGCCGGACGCGTGTTTTTTTTTTTTACAAAAATACGAATAAACTTATATTTTTAGGTTAGAAACGTAAAATAAATGGGTTGGATTTAGAAACGTGCGGCAGTAGGGGGTAGATGGGAGGGGGGTGGGGGAGTGGGGGGAGGTGTCCCCTACCCCCAACACCACTCCCATGAAAAGGTAATGAGTTTTTTTTTTTTTTTTAATTTTTTTAGGTTAGTCTTGCCGAAATTCGAGCAAAACTTCGCTTAGTGAAGGAGTGAAGGTAAAAAAGAGTGGGAGGGAGGGGAAAAGGAGTAGAGTAGATGGGAGCTCATGTTTATAAAATATAAAGAAATTATTTTTATATTATACTGTTGTTTTATTTCTGACAATAATATGTACTTACAGCAAAAAAGCTTTTCCACTCTGAAACGACATGGACTGATATAGGTCGAACAGTGTGACAGAACCGAATTGGCCAACCTCGACTCCACGTAGTCTTGTCTGTCCTACCCCTAGAGTGTTTTTATGAAGCGCGAAGCCAGAAGCTCGCGAAGGAGGTCCTGAATGAAGCGAGCCTACGAGGCCGAGTGGAGCGAAGGGGGGAGGTGGCGAGCGAAGCGAGCCGGCGACCTCCGTAGCGAAACGAAGGTCGAGTAGGTGAAGCTGAATGAAGGGGCGACGGAGCGAGTCTTCTGGCGTAGCCCATTTGATTTGTAGCTTGAACAAAACGCAACTCACGCCACAGCCTTCGTGTTTATTATTTTCTACCGCCTAGAAAAACTTGAGCATTGAGTTCTATTGTTTTGAAATGAAAAATTAAATTGGAGGGGCTTCTATGCTTCCTCTAACCACCAGACTATGGAAAATATGAAGTTAGGTTAGGTTGGGTTAGAACATAAATATTGTTGGTGCCCCGCCGCAGGACTGCACCCGTAAATTCTCACTGTTGGTTAGGTTAGAGGGTTGTAATCAAAAAAAAATTAGTAAGTTTCTAGCGGAGGGAGTGAGGGGGGATGACGTACCTCCCCTTCTTCCCCCCCTCTCCCTCCACTTAACCAGGCGACACGTTTTAAAGGTTTTACCAATGTCACTTTAATCAATATTAAAAAATTCATAAAAAAAAAGTATGCGCGTCCGGCAAATAAAGTGAGGGGGGATGACTTCCCCTCCCTCCCCTCTCCCCCCCTCCTCCCCCACTTACCCCCTATCGGGGCGGCACGTTTCAAAAGAAAACCCCAGCCAGATGCCATAAGGTAACTGATATGGTAGAATCAGAATTGCCAGTTACTGACGACTCCACAATTACCCTCCACCAATTTCTTAGTGACGGATGCCTCGGATAATGTTTGTTCAATCAGATACTGGTCATAAAAGGAACAAACACTACATTCCAATCAAAAGGAAATGTTGGCCATACTAAAATCATGCTCAGTTCTTACGACACAGCTCAGTCCTGAATCAGTGCTACAAGACAGCAGTAGCTCATTTACGGAAGGAAGAAGGGACGAAGGCACTACCACTATTGAAAATACGTTCCAAATCCCCGAGCTATTAGATCACCACTAAATTGATCACAGCGTACAATATATTATATCGGGCAGATACAACAATCATGCGGATCATTTGTCACGTCATCGCCCACCACCAGAGTGGCATTTACAACCACCTTGCGTGGAAATAGTGTTTGCGAAATGGGGAACGACGCTCTATTCCACGACGGATTCAGTGTCCCATGGAATTTTCCACTCGCGTGGGTCTTCCCGCCATCGTTCTTAATACCGAGAGTACTGACTCATCTGAATCAGTCCACGAGAATTTTCTTAATAATGGTACCTCGATGGGAGAAAGTTTTTTGGCGCACGGACCTCAGAGCCCGAGCGCTAACTGCACCACTGACCGTGAGGCACCTAGACAAGTTTCTCATTGATGTAGCAACGGGTCTGCCATCTCCGAAAGTCGAGGATATCGTGCTCGAAGTTTGGAAATGTCTGATAGAAGCGATAGAAATATGGAACTCGGCAAAGTTATCATTACTTAAAAAATCTTGACGAAGATCTACCCTGTAAGCTTATGAATCAGCTTGGAAAAGTTGGTCGTTTGGTCTTAAAATAAAAATATTATCACCAAAATTCCTACAGGTTCAGAATTAGCACAGTTTTTGGCAGATCTATATATTTTGAATGATAAATTATCTTATAACACAATTCTATTACACAAATCTGTGGTCTCGAAATTATGTAACGCTGAGACATCGAGCAACTTGAGTATTATGTTCTTGTGAAGCACATGTTATAACCAATTACATTTAAGAACCCAGTGGTTTCCAAACCACCAGTTTGGGATGTTAGTGATTTGACTTCGTATAATCGAAATAAATAAATAAATAAACAATCAGTTTCAAATATCTCGTTATATTGCAGTATTATTACTGTTATGTTCAGGAAGACGTATAAATGACCTAACTTTACTTAGAGTAGATGACAAGCATTGTGTAAAAAGTAATGATTTTATAATATTTTGGCCTCAATTCGGGTCAGAAACCCAGCAATTATAGACAGTCAGGCTGGATATTGCTCGTGAATAAGAATAATCGTAACCTTAACCCTCGTAACGCAGCAAACTCCAGTAATTTATTTGTAACAGTAAGAGGTTTGGCTAAACCCGCCTCGCGTACAGTTATAGTAGGCCGGGTCAAAACCTTGTTCAAAGACGCTGCTACTCCTGGTAGCGTTCGCTCCGCGGTAGCTTCCAAGAGTTGGTGGGAAAATAATTCCATCGATGAAATCTTGGCTCGCGGGAAGTGGCAATCAGTCAATACATTTCAAAAAATTTATAGACGTGAAAAGTGTCACTCAATTGTTCAATCCAATAAACTTATAGTTGGTGGTTTGTTATATTGACGTTTATATTGGATAGGATTAAAATTGAATTGAAATTCTTTTTAAGAAACACAACACATTACTGATTGACATTGTTTTGATGCTTTATTATAATAATAATATGATCACATTGGCGTAGAAGTATAACGATATAATAATCTAGTATGTGGCGTCACCAGGCGAAAACAAACAGGGTCTCAATATAAAGCTTCCAGTGACGGTCAAGTAGTTTAATAGCAGCGTTTTACCTGAAAATAAAACGCATATTAAAATACTTACCTCACTGGAAGCTTTCAGTAATTCCTGCCTGGTGATATTGAGCCAATGAACCAAGGGCCGACCTCAACCTTTAACGAAAACTTTGTGAGCACGACGCCGCCAGGTGGCGCCACATAGCGGATGTGACGTCAATAAAAGTACGAAAACTGACAAGAAATCGACGGAAACGGAAATGCTACTCTCAATATAAAGCTTCCAGTGAGGTAAGTATTTTAATATGCGTTTTATTTTCAGGTAAAACGCTGCTATTTAAGTATTAATGAACACATTTTTACTCATTGCGCCAAAACTGGTCAGATCATGGTTTCATTTAACTTTTTACTGGACTACATCATCATCATCATTATCAACCTTTAGATGTCCACTGCTGGACATAGGTCTCCTGCATAGACCTCCACAGGCTTCGGTCTTGCGCCGCCTGAATCCAGCGGCTCCCTGCGACTCGTTTGATGTCGTTGGTCCACCTAGTGGGGGGTCTGCCAACACTGCGCTTATCGATGCGGGGCGGGGTTACTTACCACCTCCGCGCTTTCTTTTTTCACCTCCTCCTGAAAGTGAAATAAATAAATCGGAATACGCCTTAATGAATTACAGCTAAATACACATTTTGACTTTCATCCTCTCTCCCAAGGGAACCGTGCTGAATTTCGGGATAAAAAGTATCCTATATTATACCTCGTAGTATGAACTTAAATCATGCCAAGTTTCATTTAAATCCGTCCAGTAGTTTCGGCGTGATGCGCGGCCAAGATACAGACAGACAGACAGACAAAAAATTAAAAAAAAAATTGTTTTGGCTTCAGTATCGATTATAGTGCCTTCAAACAAAAATTTTCAAAATATCTTCAATGTACAGAATTGGACCTGTTACAGTTTTATTATATTATAGATAAGTAGATAGATAGATGAAGGATTATGGCTTACCAGTTCTTTAATTATTCGCATCTTCTCTTCCTGAAAGTGAATTAGGTATGTATTAGTAAGGAAGAATTAATACTATACGATAATAAGCAGTGATAGCCTAGTGGTTAGGACTGTGGTCTCCTATTCGGAGGGTCGCAGGTTCGATCCCGGGTACGCACCACTGACTTTTCGGAGTCAAGTGCGTTTAAGCAATTAAATATCACTTGCTTCAACGGTGAAGGAAAACATCGTGAGGAAACCTGCACACCTGAGAGTTCTTCATAATGTTCTCGAAGGTGTGTGAAGTCCACCAATTCGCATTGGGCCAGCGTGGTGGACTATGGCCTATAACCCTTCTCTGAGAGGAGATCTGCGCTCAGTAGTGAGCCGTTGATGGGTTGCTAATGATGATGATGATGATGATAATAAAGGCGTATAATAAAATTTTAGAACACAAAAGCTATTATTGTGACTTAAATATGATAGAGAGATATTATATGCCCTCGGGGACTTTTTTGTAGAGAATAATTAGTTCTTTATTCATGTAGTACATAATTTTTATGTATCATCAATAGTTTTCTCAGCACACGCCAAATAATGCATTTACAGGCAAAATTTTCCTCCTTTGGGTTACATTATTGCAAATTTTTTAAGGATTTCTAATTTTTTTTAAATAAATTATGTTGCCTATGTTACTTCCTGATAACTTAGCTTTCTATTGGTGAAATGGTTAAAATCGGTCCAGTAGTTACAGAGCCCAGATTCGGTACAAACAAACCAAAAATCTTTCCTCTTTATATAACTAGCTGACCCGGCGAACTTCGTACCGCCATCTTATCTATATAAATAAAAGAAATAAACTATCCCAATCAAAAAAACTATCTTTCAAGTTGGACCAAATTACAGATAGTTACGAAGCTTGATCAAAATCGGTTAAGTAGTTTAGGAGTCCATCGCGGACAAACAACGTGACACGTAATTTATATATAATATTAAGATGTTGTTTGCTTCAGTTTTGTATTGGTGAAGAGGCTTACCTTTTCAATGTCCGCTTGAATTTCTTTATTATTCTGAAAGTGAAATAGAATCTATATCTATATTATATATAAAAGAAAGTCGTGTTAGTTACACTATTTATAACTCAAGAACGGCTGAACTGATTTGGCTGAAAATTGGTGGGGAGGTAGCTTAGAACCAGGGGAGACGGACATAATAATATTATAAATGCGAAAGTGTGTTTGTATGTTGGCTTGTTCTTCAATCAAGTAGCAATAAAGCTACGGATCGACGTGATTTTCATTTTTTGCATGGGTGTAGTTGAGAACCTGGAAGGTGGTGATAAAGGCTAAATTTTATACGGGATTATCAGAGATCCCGTGGGATTTTAAAAATGAAATCCACGCGGACGAAGTCGCGGGCATACAAACACACTTTCGCATTTATAATATCTATAACAGAAACCTAAATCTCGACTGTAGTTTTTAAAATCCCTCGGAACTCTTTGATTTTCCGGGATAAAAAGGAGCCTGTCACTCTCCAGGTCCTCAACTATACCCATGCAAAAAATCACGTCATCCGTAGCTCTGTTGCGGCGTCATTGAAGGACAAACCAACAAACAAACACCCGCACACTCAGATTCACACACACAATTTATAATATTAGATAGTTTCCGCAGTATGGAATGCCGCTCCTGCCGAGTTAGCCAAATCGGTTCATTAGTTGTGGCGTGAAGAAGTAATACCTACTTGAATTTCAGGTAATCCAGAGTACAATCTACGAGTAAGTATGTATCTTCATTCTAAATTTCAGCTAAATCAGTTCTTTAGTTGCGGGGTGAAGAAGTAATAGGTGAATTTCAGTTTTTCAAAATTCTGCAGGAATCACGGATTTTTACGGAATTAAAAGTAACTTATATAATGATCAAAAGTATAATCTATCTTCATCCTAAATTTCAGCCAAATAGGTTCATTAGTTGTGTCGCAAAGAAGTAAGTAAGGAGAAGGATTTTGAAAATCCATGGTCCTTGCAGGATTTTGTAAAACTGAAATTCACATAGTGCAAAAATTGATGGTTTCCGAAATATTTTGAAAACCTGAAATTCAAGTATTACTTCTTCACGCCACAACTAATGAACCGATTTGGTTAAAATTTGGAATGGAGATTGGTTATATCCTGGATTAATGAATATACTTATTACTGTTTATCTCATAAAAATCCATGGTTCTCGCAGGATTTTGTAAAACTGAAATTCACGTAGTGCTTCTTCAGGCCACAACTAATGAACTGATTTAGTTGAAATTTGAAACGAAGATAGACTATACTCTGGATTAACTTATAGGCTACTTTTTATTCCGTAAAAATAATTCATGGTTCCCGAAATATTTATACACCCGAAATTCACGTATTACGTCTTCACGCCACAACTAATGAACCAATTTGGCTAAAATTTGAAATAGAGATAGATTATAGCCTGAATTAATGAATATACTACTGTTTATCTCATAAAAATCCTGCATATGGTCCTTGCAGCATTTTGTAAAACTGAAATTCACATAGTGCTTCTTCACGCCACAACGAATGAACATTTAGCTGAAATTTAAAACGAAGATAGACTATCTTCTGCATTAACTTACAGGCTTTCCGCCCGTCGCTGGCAGCCCTTCCGCTGGAGAGTTTATCTCTCTTCTGGGTTGGTATGGTCTGGAGGGGAAAAACATGATTAAGTAACTAAGTAATGTTTTCTAGGGTTGTGCTAAGATTGTTATTGGTGAAAACTTTCAGTTTGGTTTACTCAAAAACTATAAGGGCTTCGAGTCCAATGCTTGTGCTGAAGAGTTCTATATGAAAGGTACAAAGGTACCCTGCAGTGGTTTTTCAGACTTTCAGTCATCATCATCATCATTAACAACCCATCAACGGCTCACTACTGAGCGCAGGTCTCCTTTCAGAGAAGGGTTATAGGCCATAGTCCACCACGCTGGCCCAATGCGAATTGGCGGACTTCACACATCTTCGAGAACATTATGAAGAACTCTCAGATGTGCAGGTTTCCTCACGATGTTTTCCTTCACCGTTGAAGCAAGTGATATTTAATTGCTAAAAAACGCACTTGACTCCGAAAAGTCAGAGGTCCGGGATCGAACCTGCGACCCCCGAATAGGAGACCGCAGTCATAACCACTAGGCTATCACTGCTTCAACTTTCAGTACACGTTGTATTTTAAAAACTAAATCCACGCGGCCGAAGTCGCGGGTATCAGGTAGAGTAAGTTCTCTAAATATGGACTAGTCATATAATAAGGACCATAGTAACATTCTGCAAGATGATGCTGCTATCGAAGCGAAGTTAGCTGCAATCGATGGCCTTTCCTCGCCGCGTCCCGCCAGCGAATTCTAGCGGAGCTACATGAGCGTACGTGTACGGTGGCAGTGATTTTGAGATTATAGCGCTACTTGATGTAATTTTTCGGTAAGTTTTGTAACATTACTTATTACTGCTACAATTATAATCATTATATTTTGACTGTCCCCATTCTGGAAACGTTTTAGTGTTACTAATTATTCGTCAAGTAACCCGTAGCTGTATCTCATAACATTATTTTTTTACGAAATTATAACGTTGATATTGCATCATTTTGTAATATGGACCTATGAATGGTTTCAAAAATGGACTAGTGGTCCATATTATAATCCATAGTCCATATTGCAAACCTTGTTCACTTTTTGTTTTAGATATGGCGTCGTCGACGAGATTTCCGAAGACGTTCGTGGAGAACCATGGGTACAAGTCCTTCATGTCGGCTATGCGCACACGAAGAATGTGCAGGTGTAGAAGGTGTTGTCTTTATATGTGAACTTTGCAAAGAGAATTAAGGAATGAATATCCATAGACTTATTATAATGTGAATATCATAAAATAATTGATAGTTTAAGACCATTTTTACAATAACCAACCATACAATAATTCTACTACACGGTCAGATATAATTATAATTGATAATTAAATAAAAAAAAATGATGTTATTCTCTATTAAAAATAAGTGTGCTCCATATTAGTCCATATTAAAAACCTAGTGGTCCATATTGAGCTGCCTAATTTAAAATGTTTAAATTTGTAATATTTTATAAAAAATTAAGTTTTTTAAACAATTTGTTTTTTTAAGATATTTTAAGTATAGTTTATAATTCTGTAATAGTTTCTGTACTGATTGAATTTAAAGATACTGATTTAGCTTCATTATTTTGTGTTTTATTAAAACAAATCACTACGGTAGTCCATATTTAGAGAACTAACTCTAGTAATAAATATATATATTTAACTTACGCGTTCTGTAAAGTTGTCCAAATCAATTTAATAATTCTGTAAAAAAAATTATAGTATTAATATCTATATATATAAAAAATTGGTTGCCTGTAAAGTCGGTATACGGGCGAAAGTTTTACGTGACAACCGAAATAGAAGCGCAAGACATGAACCGGTGTGTATGCCTATCTCTCTCACTCTCTCTCTCTCGCTCTGTCTCTCTCGCTCTTAGGCGGGCTAACTGTGCTCGAGTGGAAGGGACGCGTGCCTTTCACTTTTTATGTCTGTCTCTCTCGCTCTTAGGCGGGCTAACCATGCCCGAGTGGCTCTCACTCGCTCTCATTGTGAGCGCATAACGTGAGCGGAGCGTAACGCAGTTTCTTGAAGTGTCACCCGGCAAACCAATTTATAAGACGTTGTCACGTCAAAAGAAAGTCGTGTTAGTTACACTATTTATAACTCAAGAACGGCTGAACCGATTTGGCTGAAAATTGGTGGGGAGGTAGCTTAGAACCAGAAGACGGACATAGGATACTTTTTTATAAATTATAAATGGGAAAGTGTGTTGGTATGTTGGTTTGTTTTTCAATCAAGTAGCAAAAAAGCTACGGATCGACGTGATTTTTTGCATGGGTATAGTTGAGAACCTGGAGGGTGACAAAGGCTAAATTTTATCCGGGAAAATCAGAGTTCCCGCGGGATTTTAAAAATGAAATCCACGCGGACGAAGTCGCGGGCATCAGCTAGTAGTAGATATATTAATCTGTCCCCTGTCCCCCTGTCTCTAATAGGGGTACAGATCGGAATTTTTATTCCTATCCCCCCTGAGGGGACAAATCAATATTCGTGGCCCAAGTACTTACTTAAAGTAAAAACCGAAAATGTCATCCCAATCATTTTTTGAAGTCCTCACAGATGATGTAAGTACGTCTTACTTTCGGGGGATTTCATCTTCAGTAGACTCTTTTCGTTTCGGCATCTGAAACAAAATATAATTAGGCTAAGAAAGTAAGAATATTATTTGTTTCTTACAAAAGTGGAAACACAAAACTATTTTATATCATACTTGCTCAGTAACTAGGGATTACTATGGTGGAAAGTCTCCTTGTAAGTTGGTGTTTGCAATTCAAGGCAACATTACATCGCACTATGCTTGAATTGTAATGTTCACATTACAGTTCAAGCTATGCAAAACTCCTTGGTAAACAATCTCTTTTCTTATAAAATGGTAAGAAAACTTTTTACTGAAAAAAAAACACTGAACATGGCGGCATTTAATTTCCATACATTTCAAACTATGCAAAACTCCTTGGAACTCAGAGCCGTAAAAAAAAAATAGAAAACTATTTACGAAAAAAAAATGGAAATGGCGGCATTTCATTTGATCTGAAAGTTTGTGAAGTTTGTTCGTAAAGGGATTTAAGTTATTTACAACAATGTCAAGCACTTCATCAGATGATGAAAAAGGAGGAGAGCCTGATTTTTGTTTGCTTGAAGCAGAACAAATGATGCAAAACCTTTTGCCGGATAAGTCCAAAGAGCGCTACGTGAAAACTTACGAAGAATTCAATGAATTCAACAAATGGCGTGCAAAGAAAGGAATTACATCTTTGGCAGAATGTGTTTTGCTTTCTTATTTCAATATGCTGTCAAAAAGCTACAAACCACCGTCTTTGTGGTGTTTTTACTCTATGCTAAAAGCAACTTTAAACACTAATCATGATGTAAAAATAAACAAGTATTTAAAACTAACTGCTTTTCTAAAGAAACAGTCCGCTGGCTATAAAAGCAAAAAAGCAAAAGTATTCAGTGCACAAGACATACAAAACTTCATCAAAAACGCGCATGATGAAAAGTTTTTAGCAACAAAGGTATGTACGTAGTTGCCATTGAATTGTAGTAGGCACCTATGTGCTCTTCCTATGCAATATTGGTAATTATTGTATTGCATTTTCGTGTTTTACATTTTTCATTTTTTTTTGTTTCAGGTTGCTTTGATAATGGGAGTCTGTGGGGCATGCAGAACCCAAGAACTCAAAAATCTTACACCAGATGATATTACAATGGCCGATAACATGATCGTAGTAAGACTGAAGAACACCAAAACAAAAGTCGATTGATCATTTGTCATCAATGACAAGGATTTCGTCGACATTGTCCGAAAATATCAAGAAAAGCGACCCACAGGATATGCCAAAAACGACTTCTTTTTAGGATTTCGAAATGGTCAATGCGTTCGCCAGACAATGGGCAAAAACAAACTAACTGCAGTCCCTAAAGAAGTGGCAACTTACTTGAACCTGCCAAATCCTGAGCTATACACCGGGCACAGTCTTCGCAGGACTTCTGCGACTATTTTGGCGGATACCGGTGCAAATATTACTAGTATCAAAAGACTAGGAGGGTGGAAGTCCACCACGGTCGCGGAGGGTTATATAAAAGAGTCTATTGAGAATAAAACCAAAATCTGTAACAAGATAACTGAGTCAATAAAGAATGTAGAGCCGCAACCAGGGCCTTCCAAATTGCCCGAGGCTACACGTGACGAAGATAGTGTGGCACTGTCTCAAAACTTAATTCAAACAGTGCACTTGCCTAGTCAACCAGTATCACAGCATTTTCATAATTGCAGCAATATTACTATAATTAATTATAATAAGTAACCATTTTTTTCTATTTTTTCTCTAAATTTGCTAATTATACTAATTAAAATTTCATTTTGCATTACCAATGTTTTATTTACCTCGCAAGAATGATATAAAGTAGAATGCTTACCTCGGTTGCAAGTAGCTATTACACCCTCGAACTATATTCACCCTCGCTCGCTGCGCTCGCTCGTGTGACTAAATATCTCGGGTGCACGCGATCCATTAGCGCCCTATGCGAGCTGCGCTCGCACTGGCGCCAAATTGGATCTTGTTCTGTAATAGCTTACTTACGTCCCTTGTGTAACAATCTACTATTGAAAAGAGCACTGCGGCATTTCGAGCCTGTGCTAGATTAATTTTCTACAACGAAAGCTTTTTGTATGGCTGAAATCTAACATACAGAGTCTCGCGGAAAAACGAGTCGAGTGAGTCGTGCATAAAATATGGATTTTATCTGAAATAAACGTTATATTATTATTTCCTTTATTTCATTTTTATATTAAAAATAAAAAAAAGAACATTTAAAAATATAAAAAAGCCGGCCAAGTGCGAGTCGGACTCGCGCACCGAGGGTTCCATACTCCAAAAGTAAAAGTAAAACGATAATATTATATTAATTTGCTTATTTATCGTTAACTTTGTTTGTAGAGGTTTATTGTTAATATAAAAAAAACTATGCTAGTTAGAGCGTTGGTTTTATTTTTCCTGTAAAATATACATAAACCTCTATTGAACATAATTATTTCAGATTTTTCGATTGGTAAACTTCGGAGATAACGGGGGGGGGGGAACGGTATTTTTTTCAACATTTTGGCCGATTACTCAAAAACTATTATATATAGAAATAAATAAAAAACTGTTTTAGAATGCACAAGTTAAGGCCTTTCATATGTTACCCCATTCGGTATAATTATCTTACTTTGAAATTTCAAACCCCTGATTTTCCCCCTCTTTTAATTAAACTAAAATAATTTTCGCGTTGATTTTATTTTTCCTGTAAAATATACATAAACTTCTATTGACAGTAATTATTTCAGATTTTTCGATTGGTAAACTTCGGAGATAAGGGGGGGAAAGGTATTTTTTTCGACATTTTGGCCGATTAATCAAAAACTATTATATCTAGAAATAAATAAAAAACTGTTTTAGAATGCACAAGTAAAGGCCTTTCATATGATACCCCACTCGGTATAGTTATCTTACTTTGAAATTTCAAACCCCCCGATTTCCCCCCTTTTTTAATCAAACTAAAATAATTTTCGCGTTGCTTTTATTTTTCCTGTAAAATATACATAAACCTCTATTGACCATAATTATTTCAGATTTTTGTACATTCGGAGATAGGGGGGAGGGGGGGGAGGGGGGGGGACGGTATTTTTTTCGACATTTTGGCCGATTAATCAAAAATTATTATATATCATCATACCATCGGGCGGGGTCACACGCTGTTCAAGACCGATCATAGACGGCCCTGTCGGACTTTTACATCGCGCTAACACATTGTTGTAAGCAGAGCATATAGTCGTTTAATGTAAACGTAATGCGTTGTTGTTCGCATGTTCGCAATTGGAACACCAATAAATCTGCCCTACCTTTAGTTCAACGGGTGTTTTATTTGAACCCCGTCCCATAGTTCGCGAGTGCATCGGTGTGGGTTAGATGGTGGGATTGGGAACACACGCCTTAGAAGTTAGCTTTAGGATGTGGCTTCGTCTCTAACATCGAGCGAAGTCACTTTAGGTTTAAACTATATTATAAGAAAATTGTAAGTTTTAGATAATAAATTTAATTCTAAGTGTATCCGGACTTTCTTTGTGTCCTCCACCTACAGAAACAAAATATTGTACTTACTATTGTACTTTTAACAGGGACTACCACGTATTTATAATTTTGACTGATCTGACTTTTACTTATTCACTTCAATCAATTAAATTTTGATAATTTTTAAAAATGGAATTAAAAATAATTTTGGATGAAAAATGATTTCTATTTATAGATAAAAGTAGTATTTATTGTAG
Source organism: Oeneis ivallda (assembly GCA_029955525.1). NCBI lineage: Eukaryota > Metazoa > Arthropoda > Insecta > Lepidoptera > Nymphalidae > Oeneis > Oeneis ivallda. The sequence goes on along the minus strand of JARPMR010000024.1, from coordinate 6,284,852 downwards.
AATCCTCTTTAAAAACGAAAATTAAAGCTATGCAATAGCTTAAAAATATTATAATAAATTAAATATTATAATTGCATAAGTTGATAAAAAATGCTATGCAATAGCTTCACCGCGGCAGTCCCCGAGTGCAACTTAAATCTTAATTAGCTTACATTTTTATTAGATTATATAGATTCAAGATTGGCATAAAATCAAATCAACGGCACGAGGCAACATTGCCTTCCACGCAGTGTTGCCATCAAGTTTGATAGAGTTGCCGTATTTTATACTTCAGATTGCCGTATTTTTAACTAAAAATCATGAAATTGCCGTATTGTTATTTTTATTGTGAAAAAAATAGAAATAAAATTAAATAAATATATTATAATAAATAAAATAATAATTTAAAAAAAAAGTAAAAAAGTAGGAATTCTATACTAAGGGTGAAAACACATTTGTGAGGATCGATTCGGATTTTGTTCGTATAAAACTGTCAATTTCCAATAAAAACGTGTACGGATCAAATCGGCTTTTCGATGCGTACAAATTTATCACTGCAGCTGAGGTAATAAAAAATTAAACTCATCCCCCTGTTTAAATCAGGCAACAGAACTGACCTCAATAATTACAGACCTGTATCAATCCTTCCAACACTTAGTAAGATATTTGAAAAAATTATACTTGATCAACTAATGAAGCATTTTAATGTTAATAACTTGCTACACCCCGAACAGTACGGCTTCACGAAGGGTCGAAGCACGACTGATGCTGGTGCAAAGCTACTTGAACATATTTTCGATGCCTGAAAGCGTTCGCAGAATGCTATTGGGGTTTTTTGTGACCTATCTAAGGCGTTTGATTGCGTTGATCACCAAACTATTTTACTCAAACTTAGTCATTATGGCATAAGAAGCGTTGCACTTGATCTCATTGCCTCTTACCTTGGTGATTGAACACAAAGTGTATGCGTAGGTGACGTGAAGTCGCGGGGTTCATCTACTCTGTTGGGTGTCCCACAGGGCTCTATCCTGGGTCCTTTTCTATTTTTGGTGTATATTAATGACTTACCATATCATGTCCGCGATGCTTGCAATATTGTGTTGTTTGCAGATGATACATCTCTAATATTCAAAACTGACAGAAACAAAGTAAATTTTGACGATGTAAACAATACCTTATCTCAGATATCGCGTTGGTTTACTGTTAATAATTTGCTCTTGAACGCTAAAAAAACTAAGTGTTTAGAATTTATTGTACCAAATGTTAAGAAAATTGACAAAACAATAAAAATAAACGGGGAAAACCTTATAATTGAGAACTCCACAGTTTTGCTGGGGGTGACCTTGGATAGTAAGCTTCAGTGGGACGCTCACATAGAGACATTAGCGGGTAAACTCAGCTCAGCTGCCTATGCTGTCAGAAAAATCAGACAGTTTACCGATGTAGAAACGGCTAGGCTGGTCTACTTTGGCTACTTCCATAGTGTAATGTCCTATGGAATCTTATTGTGGGGTGGAGCAGCTCATATTGAAACTATTTTTATATTACAGAAAAGAGCCATTCGATTTATCTATAAACTCGGTTCGCGCGTATCTCTTCGTGAAAAGTTTAAAGAGATTCGTATTCTTACGGTAGCTTCACAGTACATTTATAATAATATAGTCTTTGTGAGACAAAATATTCATCTGCATAAACAAAGAGGCAATACACACAATCGACTCATTAGAAATCGTCATAAACTAGAAATTCCATCATGTCGCCTGCACAAAGTGCAAAAATCCTTTGTGGGGTTGAGCGTACGCTTATATAATATGATTCCGAAGGAATTGCTAGATTTGCCACTGCACAAATTTAAACAATGCGTAAAAACTCACTTACTGAGTCGCGCTTATTACAAAGTTAATGACTTTCTTAATGACAAAGTTGCATGGGATCTTAAAATTAGTGTTTGAATAATATTATTCAATTCGATGCTTTAATACGGGTAGACTAAGTATGTCACGCTCTCTTTAAACATTTCTGTGGTGGTGTCGTGTGGTGCGGGTTGTTACGTTCCCTCAAATATGGTCGAGCGAAGCAATGGCTGGATCATGCGTCATGCTCGTGAACGGGTGCCGCCGGCGGGAATGGGGCTACTTTCTGTCTGCCCGTCTTTGACATGAATTGAATTGTAGTACGTTTTGTGGAAATGTCATATTCTATTCTAACAAAGATGCACGGGTTAAATCAGCTTGGCATCCAGCTGCCCACAAGATAGTATAAAAACTTATTACAATGTAATAGCTACTTATTAATATTGTAAAATGATTATTTTGAAAAGAGCAACTGCTGAGTTTCTTGCCGGCTCTTCTCAGCAGAATCCGCTTTCCGAACCGGTGGTAGAATCTTGACGTGTCATAAGAGCCACAGGTTGGCCTACATGAAATAAATAAATTTGAATTTGAATTTGTACACGACTCTATGGAAAATGACAGTTTTGTATAGGCAAAATCCGAATCGATCCTGACAAATGTGGTTTTACCCTAAAAAGGAAACAAAATGAAAATCTCTATGTTGATGGTCGCCATAGAGATTTTCTTTTTTAGAAGCAAGCCATAAACTGTACCTACGACACATTTCAGCCAACCCAAGATATGTTCGTGTGTTTTTCATTTTTGCACACATATCTTGGGATGGCTGAAAGTCGTACAGTTTAATTGTTCCTAATGGCTTGCTGTGCCAAAAGAGTCCCATTTACAGTTTCAGTAACCAGTTTATTTCTCAACTTCGTTTTTACGTTGTTTACCTCACTAAATATACTTTCACAGTCAATTAAAATTTCAAAATTGGATTGCCGTATTTTATTATACGGTAATGAAAAACCTGCCGTGTACCGTATCATCTGAAATTATGTGCTCGAATTGCCGTTTAAGGGTGGAACCACATTTGTGAGGATCGATTCGGATTTTGCCTATACAAAACTGTCATTTTCCATACATTCGTGTACGCATCGAAAAGTCGATTTGATCCGTACACGTTTCTATGGAATTTGACAGTTTTGTATAGGCGAAATCCGAAACGATCCTCACAAATGTGGTTCCACCCTAATACGGCAATTGCCGTATCAATGGCAACACTGCTTCCACGTCAACACTCAACTTTTTTGACAGGACAAGTGATGACAGATGATGACAGAAGAGAGTACACAACAAAATTGAAATTTCTAAATTTTCTTACTGTAAATAGATCTAAGGATTGTTAAATTTTGATAATTTTTTAAAGAGAAAGTAATCAAAATGATAAGTGTACTAAATACTATTGATACAGGACACGAAGACATGATACACGATGCAGAATTAGATTACTACGGGTTGAGGTTAGCGACGTGTTCCTCTGATAACTCTGTGAAAATTTACGACATCAAAAGCGGTACACAAACTCTTGCCGCCGACTTGAAAGGGCATTTTGGGCCTGTATGGCAAGTAGCATGGGCGCATCCTAAGTTCGGTAATCTGTTAGCGTCCTGCTCTTACGATAGGAAAGTTATCATATGGAAAGAATCAGGGGAGTGGAGTAAACTTTACGAATACTCGGGACATGAGAGTTCTGTGAACGCCGTAGCGTGGGCGCCGGCCGAATACGGTTTGATACTCGCCTGTTGCAGTTCTGATGGCTCAATTTCCATAATAAGCTATAACCAAGAGAGTGGTACCTGGGATGTAAAGAAAATACCCGGTGCTCATGCTATTGGGGTGAACTCTCTCAGCTGGTGCCCCGCTATTTCGGCAGATATAAGCTTAGATCCGTTAACTAATAAAGAAGCCCCCAAGAGATTAGTTTCAGGCGGATGTGATAATTTGATCAAGGTATGAAGTATTTTTGGCATTTTATATTTTTTTGGATCAACTTTGTCTCTATGGACTGTTTTACTTTAATTTTAAATTGCAATTTGTTGTAAAATAAGTATTCTGGATTATGATTTAAGATTGTTTTTATTTTATTAAGTCATAATATTTATGACTAAAAGAATGACAAACTTTTAAACTATTTATCTTGTTAGATACTTAAACTAATGAATAATTGTTTAACACATTACCTGCGAAAACTGCATGCGTTAGCGGGTTTATTTGTAAGCCGCGTAATGCGCCTTTCACTCATCGCGCGTGATCAATACCAAGGATGTGGCATTACCTGGGAAAAATCACACGCGTTTGCGACTACAAGCAAGGCGAGATTCGTTTTTACATTTATCAGTCACGCATCTAATGTGTTAAACAAGTAATAGTTTATTTCTTATTAACATGTAGAAAATGAAATTATTATTTTTCCAGATTTGGAAAGAGCAAGGTGACCAATGGATAGAAGAAAAACGCTTAGATATGCATATGGACTGGATCAGAGACGTAGCCTGGGCCCCTTCACTGGGCTTGCAGCGCTCCATGATAGCGAGCTGTTCTCAGGACAAAAGAGTGGTCATCTGGTCTAGTGATGACAACCTTTTATGGACACCTACAATACTTAACACATTTGACGATGTTGTATGGAGTGTCAGTTGGTCATTAACTGGGAATATATTAGCAGGTACAGACATTTTTTGAGCTTCATGGTAGCTGAGCTTTTGCTCACTTGTATTATTGCCTAGGTACCTCCTGAGGTGATAAACAGGCAATGGACTCAACAGCTTAAATTTTTTTTTGTTGAAATGGGTGACTAGTCAATAAGTACAGTAACAGTACAGTAACAGTACTAGAAACAGTAAGAAGCAGAGATAGCCTAGTGGTTAGGACTGTGGTCACCTATTCAGGGGGTCGCAGGTTCAATCCCTGGCTCTTGACTTTTGAGTTGTGTGTGTTTAATCAGTTAAATATCACATGCTTCAAGGGTGAAGGAAAACATTTTGAGGAAACCTGCACACTTAAAAGTTCTCTGTAGTGTTCTCAGTGTGTGAAGGCCCCCAATTCGCATTAGGCTAGAGTGGTGGACTATGGCCTACAAAACCTTCTCTGAGAGGAGTCCTGCGCTCAGTAGTGAGCCAATGATGAGTTGCTGATGATGATGATGGTGTGTTTAGTGACATTTGTACTAATAAATGTACAGTGCACTAGGACTGTGTAGAATACTGGGTACTTAATTATGTAGGATGCTGCAGCATCACAGATATGATAAATATTCAACTTTAAATAAAAATTATTTGTTCTTTGCAGTGTCTGGTGGAGATAATAAAGTTAGCCTATGGAGAGAAAACGCAGACGGTCAATGGTTATGCATAAGTGAGGTTGCCAAAGGGTTGGGACAGACTACCAATGATGAGAGGAGCACACTCTAACTTCATATAATTTCCATTTTCTATTATTACCATTATTATGCTAAATTTTGTTTATGTTCTATTTTAATTAATGTAATATAATTATTGATTATACTAATGCCAGTTTTCTTTAAGTTCTACCGATAAACTTAGTAAATAAGCTAAGTTTATCGCTTACGGTAGTAAATTTACTACTGTGTTTCAACCTATTTTGATTAATAGTGGTGTTTAAAGAAATAATAAAGCACATAGCATCCGATTTTGATTTATCAAACTTCTGTGATGTATTTATTTTAGCATGATCAATGTGACTTGATATCAGATTCCCTTCCCTTTACTATCTTTAGGTTTTGCCGAGATTTTTTCGCTCCTACCTCTTTTGTTTGTCTTGGTAGTAAATATAGTAAGTTCTATCTATCTACTTAGAGAGCTATGTATGGCTTAGTTGCATATTACCGTCTGATGATAATAAACATTTAAACCTAAGAGTCGAAATCTCTAGTTGAATCGGATGTGGAAAGAATGGAAAGGGATCATAACTGTACACTGAGCCAGCCCAAATTTTTACTCAGTTTAACTGGCCCTGTCAACTCAGTAGAGACGTTGCGTGATCCTGAGCGGTTTTGACCTATATCCTTGACCTTGTTGCCCAATCCCAGGATTTCGGCCACATTCTTCCAGAGTCTCGCTATATAGTTGTAGGGTAGTGTAGATGGCTTTCTCTCATAATGTGTTCAATCCAATTCAAACTGATTAACTGATCATTTTGCGGGCGTTTACCCGTGGTCCTAGTGGGGCGACCCATCAATGTGATCACCGGTAAATAGCGATGGGAACACACTGGGTAAACGCTCCATTTTGGCCAATTCGCAGTTCGCCCTCTAGAAATGTGCGCTTCTGGGCATAAGGTCGGGCCTCATGCCAGAATCGCAAACTAGACTGTCTAGTTAGTTACGACCCCTTATATTTTAACTTTCAAATACCTAAGTCACATCATATATTATTCATTATAATATTATTTATATAAATAAAAATCAATTGTATGTTTTTTGTTTATTGTCCTCTATGCGTTTCGAAACTATTGATCAGATTGAGATACTTTGATAGGGTGTTTTGGGGACGCCCGTGAGGGTTTTTGGCCTGAAAAATCTATAATATAATTTCGTTAGTGTATACTTTACGTGTATACTTTACGTGGCATTGCAAACACATGCCGGGTACAGTACCAAATAAAACAGAATAAATATTATTAAAAAATATTTATTTATCATTTAAAATTATGACTTAATATCACATATTGCTTAAATTAAATTCAATGAGCTCTAATAATAAGGGCATTTTGTAATACTCCGCGATGGTCTTGTACGTAGCCAGCTGCGACTTTACTTCCTCGAGGGGTACTACAGTCGTGAACTCGCCCGCGCAGTCGCACACTGTTGACAAGTTCTCACGCTTGACCTGCGAAATCGAGAAAATGCCAGAGTCTTAAAGAGGATTTCTCATACTGCCTACTAATGTTTTAATAGTTCGTACACAGATATCAGAATCAGAGATTAAGCAGTGATAGCCTAGTCACTAGTGGTTAGGACTGTGGTCTCCTATTTCGGGGGGTCGTAGGTTCGATCCCGGGTACGCACCTCTGACTTTTCGGAGTCAAGTGCGTTTAATCACTTGCTTCAACGGTGAAGGAATCGTGAGGAAACCTGCACATCTGAGAGTTCTTCATAATGTTCTCGAAGGTGTGTGAAGTCCGCCAATTCGCATTGGGCCAGCGTGGTGGACTATGGCCTATAACCCTTCTCTGAGAGGAGACCTGCGCCATAGTACAAACAGAATAGTAGGCTAACTAAGGCCGATCGGCGAGTTAATTACCTACTCTTGCGTTGACGCCTAGGGTTGTCACTTTTATTTTTGACTAGCTGATGCCCGCGATTATTAATAGGTAGGTTACTACTTTTATTGAAAAATTAAACAAACAAAAAAGAGCGAGCGTGCGACGTAATACGCAATTGCGCGCGATTAGCACAGCGGCGCGATATATACAAAAGCACTCTGTGGCGCGCCGCGCGGCCCGTACTGCCGGCCGATTGAGCCGGTTGAGACTTTGCGAATGTGTGCGTGAAACTTCCGTGCGTACACGGCGCCTGCTGCTCACGCATACATTCAAACCGGCAGCGGCCACTTTGTATGAAGTTAGCCTACTATTCTGTTTGTACTATGCCTGCGCTCAGTAGTGAGCCGTTGATGGGTTGCTAATGATGAAGATGACACAGATATCAAAATATTGCAATTTATATAAAAAACCCTTCCGATTTCAGTAATAACGTAACCTGCATACACGGTTGACTAAATAATTTTCTTAAAATCAACTGAAAATTCAAATATGTTGATTTGATATTCAATTTTTTTTGTTTTATTTGCTTAAATTTTATATCCTATGTCACTCCCACAGTTAAAACGAATCTATTTATACCATATAGGTGGTCGTATGACCATACCTGCCGACACCTGGTGCAGACGAGATCCTGTAAGGTGTATGTCATAGCGCGCCTGTTCATTGTCTCGATCAGACGCCACTCCAGCTCTTGATTCTCATACGCTGTTCCACAGGTGGGGCACAGGCATACAGGCCTGGAAATACATTTAATGATTATATCATGTTAGGAAGTTGATAGAACCTTAAACAGCTTATCTACGACTAGCTAATGCCCGCGAATTCGTCCGCGTGGATTTAGTTTTTAAAATCCCGCGGGAACTCTTTGATTTTCCGGGATAAAACGTAGCCTATGTCACGCTTCAGGTCCTCAACTATACCCATGCAAAAATCATGTCGATCCGTAGCCCTGTTGCGGCGTGATTGAAGGACAAACCAACAAACAAGCACACTTTCGCATTTATAATATTAGTAAGGAAGTAAGGATAAGCTTCAGGGCAAATTTTTGGACTCGCACCGGAAAACGCAGCGTTGGTCTAAGCGGAAAGTTCCCGTTATTCCGCCGCGCTACTGTCTGAACTCGCCCACACCTGTCATTCCGCTCAATCCACTAGAAGTGGTTATATTCTTTTGGTCTAGTAGGGTCTATTGCGGGTTGCGGGATGCGGGTTGTTACGTTCCCTCAAATATGGTTGAGCGAAGCAATGGCTGTATCATGCGTCATACTCGTGAACGGGTGCCACCAGCGGGAATGGGGCTACTTTCTGTCTGCCCGTGTTAACATGTGTTAAATTATAATTAGGTATGCTTTTGTGGAACTCATTGTGGAAACACTGCATACATAGCTTAGTATCTATTGAATTGTATACTTGTTTTGAAAAGAGCAACCGCCGAGTTTCTTGCTGGTTCTTCTCGGCAGGAAGGGCATTCCGAACCAGTGGTAGACTCATCGACGATTCAAAATAATTTGTAAAAAAGTTTATTTGAATAAAAACATTTCTATTCTATTCAATTCTATTGAATTAATCCTCGGAGAGAACTAAATCGTATTGAAGCATTAGGAATGAAGCTGTCCACTCACGGGTCGCCGTGCTGGCGGTGCGTGTCGCGGCACAGGTCGAGGTCGCGGCAGTGGTTGCACACCTTGCAGATCACTTCCCCCAGCACGCACGAGGCGCAAGGCTCCCGCCATTCCGCCGCGCTACTGAACTCGCCCACTCCTATCAGTCGGAGTGCACTACATGAGGAATGAAGCTGTCCACTCACGGGTCGCCGTGCTGGCGGTGCGTGTCGCGGCACAGGTCGAGGTCGCGGCAGTGGTTGCACACCTTGCAGATCACTTCCCCCAGCACGCACGAGGCGCAAGGCTCCCGCCATTCCGCCGCGCTACTGAACTCGCCCACTCCTATCAGTCGGAGTGCACTACATGAGGAATGAAGCTGTCCACTCACGGGTCGCCGTGCTGGCGGTGCGTGTCGCGGCACAGGTCGAGGTCGCGGCAGTGGTTGCACACCTTGCAGATCACTTCCCCCAGCACGCACGAGGCGCAAGGCTCCCGCCATTCCGCCGCGCTACTGAACTCGCCCACTCCTATCAGTCGGAGTGCACTACATGAGGAATGAAGCTGTCCACTCACGGGTCGCCGTGCTGGCGGTGCGTGTCGCGGCACAGGTCGAGGTCGCGGCAGTGGTTGCACACCTTGCAGATCACTTCCCCCAGCACGCACGAGGCGCAAGGCTCCCGCCATTCCGCCGCGCTACTGAACTCGCCCACTCCTATCAGTCGGAGTGCACTACATGAGGAATGAAGTTGTCCACTCACGGGTCGCCGTGCTGGCGGTGCGTGTCGCGGCACAGGTCGAGGTCGCGGCAGTGGTTGCACACCTTGCAGATCACTTCCCCCAGCACGCACGAGGCGCAAGGCTCCCGCCATTCCGCCGCGCTACTGAACTCGCCCACTCCTATCAGTCGGAGTGCACTACATGAGGAATGAAGCTGTCCACTCACGGGTCGCCGTGCTGGCGGTGCGTGTCGCGGCACAGGTCGAGGTCGCGGCAGTGGTTGCACACCTTGCAGATCACTTCCCCCAGCACGCACGAGGCGCAAGGCTCCCGCCATTCCGCCGCGCTACTGAACTCGCCCACTCCTATCAGTCGGAGTGCACTACATGAGGAATGAAGCTGTCCACTCACGGGTCGCCGTGCTGGCGGTGCGTGTCGCGGCACAGGTCGAGGTCGCGGCAGTGGTTGCACACCTTGCAGATCACTTCCCCCAGCACGCACGAGGCGCAAGGCTCCCGCCATTCCGCCGCGCTACTGAACTCGCCCACTCCTATCAGTCGGAGTGCACTACATGAGGAATGAAGCTGTCCACTCACGGGTCGCCGTGCTGGCGGTGCGTGTCGCGGCACAGGTCGAGGTCGCGGCAGTGGTTGCACACCTTGCAGATCACTTCCCCCAGCACGCACGAGGCGCAAGGCTCCCGCCATTCCGCCGCGCTACTGAACTCGCCCACTCCTATCAGTCGGAGTGCACTACATGAGGAATGAAGCTGTCCACTCACGGGTCGCCGTGCTGGCGGTGCGTGTCGCGGCACAGGTCGAGGTCGCGGCAGTGGTTGCACACCTTGCAGATCACTTCCCCCAGCACGCACGAGGCGCAAGGCTCCCGCCATTCCGCCGCGCTACTGAACTCGCCCACTCCTATCAGTCGGAGTGCACTACATGAGGAATGAAGCTGTCCACTCACGGGTCGCCGTGCTGGCGGTGCGTGTCGCGGCACAGGTCGAGGTCGCGGCAGTGGTTGCACACCTTGCAGATCACTTCCCCCAGCACGCACGAGGCGCAAGGCTCCCGCCATTCCGCCGCGCTACTGAACTCGCCCACTCCTATCAGTCGGAGTAAATTACGACGCAGCAATGTAACCTGACAAATAAAATATAGCTTTAAAAGCAGTTCGTGGAAGTGAAATCCTAAAGATTAATTTAGGGTTTCATTTTAGGATTTCAAAAGAAAGTTTGATTAATTAAGGATTTCAAACAAAAGTTTCATTAATTTAGGATTTACTTTAGGATTTCAAACGAAAGTTTGATTATTTTAGGATTTCACTTTAGGATTTCAGAATCAGAATCAGAATAAGAATTTATTTATTGCATTATACACTAGTAGTATACAAGAGATGGTAGGTACAATAGATTGTTGGCCGTAGTGTATTACCAATCTAATGGTGTGCAATAACAATAGAAAATTATACAATTAAATTTAAAAATTGGATAGTTCACAGTACACACTTAATTATATCTATATAAATAAAAATGGATGTTGGTAAGCGCATTACTCAAGAATGGATGGACCAATTCGGTTAATTTATTTTTTTGTATGTTCCTTAAGTTCCACGGAAGGTTTTAATACAAAAAAAAAAAAACAAAAACTAAATTCACGCGGACGAAGTCGCGGGCATCAGCTAGTCGATAATAAAATAATATAATAATTAATATGTCAATTGTTTATCAAATCTAGTAATGTCAATAATTTAAAATAAATAATAACACGTTCAAACGAAAGTGATTGAGAATTTCATACGAACAACTTCAGACAAGCTGAAATTGACTCTCCACTGAAAATACGAGTGCGGTACGGATACTGAAAAAATCGGACAAAATATGACTGACAAAACTTGCCTGCCGATGACATTCGGCTATAAGGCTGATACAAATTCCGCGAAGTGTAAAGTAGTGCCTAAACGAAATAAAATAAAATATCTAATAAAAGTGTTAGGATCCTTTTCAGTTTTCACAATTGATGATGATGCGAAAAATATTCTTACTGTACTTATATTACTGTAAGATAGCGTGTATACGCGAATTAGAGGTACATATCTGGATTCCCTTACGGCCCTGAAGGTCCAATTCCCCGAACGTCCAGTATGTCCGTTACGTCCTATTCCCGAAAGATTCAATCTGCCCGCTAGGTCCATCAACCCTATGGAACCCAGATAATCATGGAATTTTTAAAGGAGATGAATTTTCTATACAGCCTTGAGTGTATGGAACATTCATCTCCTTTAGTAATTTGTAGACTACCTCATCTTCCAACTGTTGGTCCAGTGCCAGCACTTTGCAGAGCGCGTTAACGAACAGCAGCGCAGGCGTGATGCCCTCCAGCGCGTCCGCGCGCAGCCCGGCCTGCGGCCCGATGTCTTCGAGCTTCAACACCGGCATACGGCGATTGATTTTTTCAGTCATCCTGAACAAATGGAAAGAAAAAACTATAAAGTTTTGACAACTGGTCTTATACAGTGATGAGCGCTGTGGTCTAACGCTGAGATCTATAGATTGTACTCTATGGCTCTGCTTAAGACTCAAGATAGAGTTAAAATAAGACACAAATATTTCCTGACATAAATCTGTTTCGTTTTAACTCAGTTTTGAGTCTGAGCTGAGTGAGAGTGCCATCTATAGATCTCACCCTAAGCCCCAGGGAGGTCTAAGGTTCGATTTCCGGCAGACGTAATTTGGAAAATGATTTTTTTTTCTCTGGTCTGGTCTGGTGGGACGCCATTGCTAATTTTATCAGTTACCACCGTATCTTCAAAAACGTATCGTCAAGTGATTGTGTGTTCAAGTACAATGGCTTATCTACAGATACCGATTTACCCTTCATGTTAGCCCGCTACCATAGACTGCAACGTTATTTACCATCACGTAAGAGCAGTGAGGCTTATTAGTATTATTAGCAGTGAAAATCGCAGCGTTGGTACTTGGTAGACCCTAGACTAGATGACTAGAAGCACAGTCGATCACAGTCGAGTCGCTGTCAGCCGATGGATGCAGGCAGAGCGAGATCGTCCAGCTACTCTGTGGTGTTCATTTCAAAACGAACTAAGATTTGTGCACGTCTATTGGTTTGGTTGAGATGATAGAATAGTATAAAATTGATCAGTTTTTATTCAAATAAACTTTTACGGTGCTTTTGAATCATCAAGCGAATCTACCACTGATGATGATGATGATGATGACGATGCTGATGCTGATGACGAGTATAGCTTACTGGAACAACTTCTGCGCGATCTCCCCGGCCAGCAGCGCGGGCAGGCGGCCGGGCGCGGCGTGCGCGGCGCTGAGGAAGCCCGCCACGCCCGCCACGAACGTGGTGATGCTGATGATCAGTATAGCTTACTGGAACAACTTCTGCGCGATCTCCCCGGCCAGCAGCGCGGGCAGGCGGCCGGGCGCAGCGTGCGCGGCGCTGAGGAAGCCCGCCACGCCCGCCACGAACGTGGTGATGCTGATGATCAGTATAGCTTACTGGAACAACTTCTGCGCGATCTCCCCGGCCAGCAGCGCGGGCAGGCGGCCGGGCGCGGCGTGCGCGGCGCTGAGGAAGCCCGCCACGCCCGCCACGAACGTGGTGATGCTGATGATCAGTATAGCTTACTGGAACAACTTCTGCGCGATCTCCCCGGCCAGCAGCGCGGGCAGGCGGCCGGGCGCGGCGTGCGCGGCGCTGAGGAAGCCCGCCACGCCCGCCACGAACGTGGTGATGCTGATGATCAGTATAGCTTACTGGAACAACTTCTGCGCGATCTCCCGGGCCAGCAGCGCGGGCAGGCGGCCGGGCGCGGCGTGCGCGGCGCTGAGGAAGCCCGCCACGCCCGCCACGAACGTGGTGATGCTGATGATCAGTATAGCTTACTGGAACAACTTCTGCGCGATCTCCCGGGCCAGCAGCGCGGGCAGGCGGCCGGGCGCGGCGTGCGCGGCGCTGAGGAAGCCCGCCACAAACGTGGTGATGCTGATGATCAGTATAGCTTACTGGAACAACTTCTGCGCGATCTCCCCGGCCAGCAGCGCGGGCAGGCGGCCGGGCGCGGCGTGCGCGGCGCTGAGGAAGCCTGCCACGCCCGCCACGAACGTGGTGATGCTGATGATCAGTATAGCTTACTGGAACAACTTCTGCGCGATCTCCCGGGCCAGCAGCGCGGGCAGGCGGCCGGGCGCGGCGTGCGCGGCGCTGAGGAAGCCCGCCACGCCCGCCACGAACGTGGTGATGCTGGTGACGAGTATAGCTTACTGGAACAACTTCTGCGCGATCTCCCCGGCCAGCAGCGCGGGCAGGCGGCCGGGCGCGGCGTGCGCGGCGCTGAGGAAGCCCGCCACGCCCGCCACGAACGTGGTGATGCTGATGATCAGTATAGCTTACTGGAACAACTTCTGCGCGATCTCCCGGGCCAGCAGCGCGGGCAGGCGGCCGGGCGCGGCGTGCGCGGCGCTGAGGAAGCCCGCCACGCCCGCCACGAACGTGGTGATGCTGATGATCAGTATAGCTTACTGGAACAACTTCTGCGCGATCTCCCGGGCCAGCAGCGCGGGCAGGCGGCCGGGCGCGGCGTGCGCGGCGCTGAGGAAGCCCGCCACGCCCGCCACGAACGTGGTGATGCTGATGATCAGTATAGCTTACTGGAACAACTTCTGCGCGATCTCCCGGGCCAGCAGCGCGGGCAGGCGGCCGGGCGCGGCGTGCGCGGCGCTGAGGAAGCCCGCCACGCCCGCCACGAACGTGGTGATGCTGATGATCAGTATAGCTTACTGGAACAACTTCTGCGCGATCTCCCCGGCCAGCAGCGCGGGCAGGCGGCCGGGCGCGGCGTGCGCGGCGCTGAGGAAGCCCGCCACGCCCGCCACGAACGTGGTGATGCTGATGATCAGTATAGCTTACTGGAACAACTTCTGCGCGATCTCCCGGGCCAGCAGCGCGGGCAGGCGGCCGGGCGCGGCGTGCGCGGCGCTGAGGAAGCCCGCCACGCCCGCCACGAACGTGGTGATGCTGGTGACGAGTATAGCTTACTGGAACAACTTCTGCGCGATCTCCCCGGCCAGCAGCGCGGGCAGGCGGCCGGGCGCGGCGTGCGCGGCGCTGAGGAAGCCCGCCACGCCCGCCACGAACGTGGTGATGCTGATGATCAGTATAGCTTACTGGAACAACTTCTGCGCGATCTCCCCGGCCAGCAGCGCGGGCAGGCGGCCGGGCGCGGCGTGCGCGGCGCTGAGGAAGCCCGCCACGCCCGCCACGAACGTGGTGATGCTGATGATCAGTATAGCTTACTGGAACAACTTCTGCGCGATCTCCCCGGCCAGCAGCGCGGGCAGGCGGCCGGGCGCGGCGTGCGCGGCGCTGAGGAAGCCCGCCACGCCCGCCACGAACGCCTCGCGGACCGCGCCCGGCATGAAGTTCGCGATGTTCCACTGCATCGACACTTCGCCCTGCGCGGTTGTATATACAGACACATAATACACGTCCGCTTCAAGTTGGCCGCTACCTCCCGTCGCACTTCCCCGCACCGCACCTCAAGTCAGACCCACTGAGTATAGATAGCAACGAACCGCTCGCGATTCTCAGTACAGTGTTTTATTTAGTTACTTATTCTTGTTTGGTTATTGTTCGCGTGTAGTTATCTACGATGAGTAAAAAAGGGGAAAGTTTTGCATAGCGCAGACTTATTATTACTTTGATTAATGTCTTTCTTAGAAGAGGAGTAAAATAAGAAATTTAAAATCACGTCCATTCAAGACGTCATTGCCTTGAAAAGCATTCCCAGAAAAGAAAACTTCTGTCACAGTCGTGGTACAGTAAAAAACACAATCATTTTTTTGTCAACGGTACAGTATGACATCATTTTGTAACGGTCGTCGACGGCCAACTTGAACCGGACATGTAGTAATATGTCAAACTTATAACATAACATAACCCTCCTTTTTTGTCGGGGCTTAAAAACGGGTAACCAGTTGTGCAAATCAAAGAAAATTTTATACTTCTTTATCATTTCACTGGATTAGTCTAGTCAGATAGTTATATTACTAGATCGTGCTCGTATTATAGCTATACTAGTATGATACCTATAAACTGCTTCCGTAAACTATATTCCGGTATATAGCTATATCCCTAGGAATATAAGTTATAGAACTATATTGCACGGCTTTAATAGTTATCTTACTGCGACATTCATATTGTTACGTGTCAGAGCTTTAAATTCGAATAAAATGCCTGCAAACAGAACGTTTATTAGGCACTAAACTCCAGTTATTTGGTCCGGTGATCAAAATTATTACAGCAACTCATATCAAATATTTAACTTGTAAATGTTACCTCTTCAGATTCTTCTTCAGTAGCACTGGGTACTTGAGACGATCCTACTTCAACCAATCCCGGGGGAAGCTTGCCCTGTGACAGTGGCATTTTTTAATTAATGTTTTTTAAGTATAATTGTAGTGTCTAGGTGTGAGTAGGTAAGCGGAAAATACTATTATAAATACAGGTGACACGATGTAGGAAAACGCAGTCGTATATTGATCCTCAAACAGTACAGATATGTGAGTGTTAGTTTATATTATGTTATGTAATACATACATAACTATCATGTTAGTTTATTGGTAATAAGTGAACCGGTACATGTATAACATTCTAAGTTAGAAAAAATCGGCCAAGTGCGAGTCGGGCCTCGCTCTTTTAGGGTTCCGTTAAAAAAAAATTAAATAAAAATATTTCCATGTACCCGTGGAAATATTTTAATTTAATTTTTTTAATTTAATTTAATTTTTATTATTTGTTGTTATAGCGGCAATAGAAATACATAATATGTGAAGATTTCATCTGTCTATCTATTACGGTTTACGAGATACAGCCCGCTGACAGACGGACGGACGGACGGACAGCGTAGGCTTAGTAATAGGGTCCCGTTGGTATCCTTTGGGTACGGAACCCTAAAAAGGTGGTTTCGTGATTCAACTATGCTTCAAAACTATGTTGTTGGGAATGGGCGTGACTTTCTATAATAAAATTAAAAGGATCCCTACAAATCTTGTCAATAGAAAAATTTACCTTCATTCTAAGTTAAGGATGTATTTATTTATTACATATACATATAAAACAAAGTAAGTACCTCAATTCCTGCATAATTAGCTTCATCTAGCCATAGTAAATACGACCAGCACTGTTTATATCTGATATCTATGCCGTGGAATAACTCTTTATTTCTTATACTTTGCACCACGAATTCCACGTAACCTGCAATTAAATGCTTAATTACATAATAACACCAGCAGCGTGGTGGACTATGGCCTAAATTCAGTCATCATAATTTTGAGCAACCCATCAACGGTTCACTACTGAGCACAGGTCGCTTCAGAGAAGGGTTGTAGGCCATAGTCCACCATGCTGGCCCAATACGAATTGGCACCTTCACTCACCTTTAAGAACATAATGGAGAACTCTCAGGTGTGCAGGTTTCCTCGCGATGTTTTCCTTCACCATTGTAACATGTGATATGTAATTGCTTAAATTCAGTACTAAATAATAATTTAATATAAAAAAATATTTTTAAACAACCGGCTTCAAACTCCCGCTTTACTAGGTACACACTCACTATACAAAGTATTTAATTTATTGTTGATATTTTAAAAACCGCTCGACCGATTTCGATAAAATTTGTATGGGACCGCCTGGGGAGTGTACCCTTTCAAAAGAAAAAAAAAAAAGAATTTTCCAAATCGGTTCAGGCGTCTTCGAATAATCGATGAACATACATTAAAAAAAAAGATTCCGACGAATTGATAACCTACTCCTTTTTTGAAGTCGGTTAAAAAATAAAAGCCATCAAAGCAAAAGTACAGTTTTTGCAATTCACGAAGGCGAGTGAGCTTTACTCGTGGTTACTTCGTGTACATGCACATTGCATAAGCGTGCATGCCTGTCAAAGCCTAGGTGAGAGCGGGCAGGCGCGAGCATTGCGCTCGCTCACACTTATACAGATACAACACACACAACCATAAGTCAGTCGCCCTCGTGAATTGCAAGAACTATACTATGAAATGCAATAAAAATTACATCAAGCACTGACCAATGCCATCCATTACAGAGTTCTTCTTGGTAAAGAGTATGATTTTATTGAAGTCCGCGAACACAATCTGCGACCCCAGCCGTTTGAACTCAGCCACCAGCATGAGAAACAGCTTCTTCATCAAGTTGTATAACGTACGCCGTAACGCCGGGTCGTACAGTAGTGATGTTGGTGTTTTTAGCCACCTGCAACCATATTGGATTTAGTTTATTGAATATTGTAGTGTATAACTCATTTTATTTACTAACTAGCTGGTGCCGCGCCTGGGCAGAGCCCCTGCAGTATTACGATCGAGGATTTGGATCCTGGAATTTAACTATGTAGGAAGTCTAGGTAAAACAAAGTCCCCCGCCGCGTCTGTCTGTCTGTCTGTTCGCGATAAACTCAAAAACTACCGAACGGGATTTCATGCGGTTTTCACCAATAGATAGGGTGATTCACGAGGAAGGTTTGAGTGTATAATTTGTTAAGGTTTTGTGTAAATTGGTTCAAATATGACGATAATTGTTGACAATGTCGGAAAAATTCAAGCCGCGTGGGAGCTTTCAGCGAAAACGCTGCCTTATCCCTTTGAGATATAACAAAACAATTTATGGAGAAAAGTCCGCGATGGCATATATATGTATCTTTTAAGGATAGCTCACTATCCCCATTTTAAGTTTTAACTTTAAAAAAATGGTCACGTACTATTCGGTAATTGGAAATCTATTTAGAAAGATACAGTATTAATCCTTATCAACTTAAATACGTTAGTTACCATAAGCATTTCATGCACATTATGATAATCCTTTATGCCATATAATTTAAATGAATATCTTAGGAGTTATCGTAAAATAAAAGCGAACGCGCGCCAAAATAAATACGCGGGTTTCAACCCGACGCGGACCCGTTTATACCTACGTCCTGTTCAATATGCTGTTCAAGATATAACTTATGGAACATTCCAAGTTGTTTGAAAAGCATAGGCGTAATATGCTCTACCCGTGCGAAGCCGGGGCGGGTCGCTAGTAACATAATAAATCACAACAGTTTAGGTGGGCAGTACCCCTTTAGCACCCCTAAGTAAGAACCCGAATTTTATAAATATATTGGACCGTCTCGCAAAGTTTCTGTATTAATTAAACAAAGATTCACGCAAATCATTTTCATACTTTCTTTTTGAAAAGAAAAACAGATTCTCGAATTAAAATAGTTTTTTTTTTAAATTATATACCGATAAACTATTGCTTGATTGCGATCACACCTGATTGTAAGTGAAGATGCAGCCTGAGTTCAGCCAGGCTGAAGTTGACTAATATCCTAACCCCTCTAAATAAGCGGAAAGCTTATGCTAGGAATGGGTACGCCGTACGACAATAGTGCAATGGATGGATTTCGAACTTGCGACCTTTCAGTTTTTATTCCGCACCGTTAACCGTTGGGCTATTAAGGCTTTATTCCAAAGATGATGAACCTTATGTCATGAAGGGGAACTTACCTGTAAAAGTGCGAGATCTGGTAGTCGGCAAAGACGTTCTTGTAGAGTGTGACGTCACGCAACCACGACGCGATCATTGTTCGCAGGATCTTGAACGCGGCGCTGCATTGCGCCGTTTCGTCGTATGTCTCTGTTGCGTTCGCTCCTAAACCACATTTTAGCACTCAATATCATTCGTTACCCGTGCTACTATAAATATACATCATCATCACCAGCAACCCATCAACTGCTCACTACTGAGCGCAGGTCTCCTCTCAGAGAAGGGTTATAGGCCATAGTCCACCACAATGGCCCAATGCGAATAGGTACACTTCACACGCCGTTGAGAACATTATGAAGAACTCTCAGGCGTGTAGATTTCCTCACGATGTATTCCTTCACCGTTGAAGCTTGTGATATTTAATTACTAATTATACTTATAGCACATAGCACAATATTAAAATAAACCAAGCGACAGAAAAACGTAATATTTCAGCGTTTTTTAATACTACCAGCGCTCTCTATCGACAGTTTTTCTCACCTTGTGTTTCTGTTTCTTCTAAAGATGTTTTAAATTAGTACAATAACAAAGACCAACAAAATCAATATGATAGATTTTACATCAATTTTCCGTATATAAACGTTTATACTTGTTTGTGATGTATGTAGAGGACGTATGAAGCTGCTCTACTATGGAATATTATCATCATTAGCAACCCATCAACGGCTCACTACTGAGCGCAGGTCTCCTCTCAGAGAAGGGTTATAGGCCATAGTCCACCACGCTGGTCCAATGCAAATTTGTGGACTTCACACACCTTCGAGAACATTATGCAGAACTCTCAGATGTGCAGGTTTCCTCACGATGTTTTCCTTCACCGTTGAAGCAATGATAGTTAATTGCTTAAACGCACTTGACTCCCGAAAAGTCAGAGGTGCGTACCCGGGATCGAACCTGCGATCCCCCGAATAGAAGACCACAGTCCTAACCACTAGACCCTCACTGCTTCACTGCTATGGAATATACTACTCTCTAAAGAGACCTACTACCTACAAATGGTTGAGGGACTCAGCTATAAAGAACAAATAAATATTGATATGTCTAAGTACCTGTTGTAGCCATGACGTCCTGAATGCTGGCGTGTTGAGCACCGAACGATGTAGCGACACTCGTTCCTTCCACCTAAATATGTATAGAATAGTTTATGGTTATTTTATACATTAGCAATTTAATTATGGTCATTGGTCGTATTAATATCACAGATAGGGTATTTTACTCTTTTTTGAAACGTGTCTAAATTTGATTCTAAGGTGATAATATACTACTAGAAAATTTACTAAAATTTTATTCAATCGATAAGTGGTAGATTCACTTGACGATTCAAAAGCTTTTTGTACAATTTTATTTGAATGAACAACTTTATTCTATTCTATCGAATTTAGTCGCCTGCCACTACGCGGCAGAATAAGATAGCCCATCTCGTTTATCCAACCCCTCATCATTATTTAACGAGATCACAGTACAAAGCAATGAGAAGTGCGCCGCAGAGATTTAGAATAGATTAGAATAGAAATGTTTATATTCAAATAAACTTTTTTACAAGTGCTTTTGAATCGTCGATGAGTCTACCATTGGTTCGGAATGCCCTTCCTGCCGAGAAGAACCAGCAAGAAACTCGGCGGTTGCTCTTTTCAAAACAAGTTTACAATACAATAGATACTATGCTATGTATGCAGTGTTTCCACAATGAGGGGAAGTTTCATAAAAGCATCATCATCATCATCATTAGCAACCCATCAACAGCTCACTACTGAGCGCAGGTCTCCTCTCAGAGAAGGGTTATAGGCCAGGCCTTAGTCCACCACGTTGGCCCAATGCGAATTGGCGGACTTCACACACCTTTGAGAACATTATGAAGAACTCTCAACAAGTGATATTTAATTGTTTAAACGTACTTGACTCCGAAAAGTCAGAGGTGCGTACCCGGGATCGAACCTGCGACCCCCCGAATAGGCGACCACAGTCCTTACCACTAGGCTATCACTGCTTACCACCACAAAAGCATACCTAATTAGAATTCAACACATGTTAAGACGGGCAGACAGAAAGTAGCCCCTTTCCCGCCGGTGGCACCCGTTCACGAGCATGACGCATGACCCAGCCAAAATAAGTACATAGCCCATACCTGTTCTACAGAATTCCGAGGATAGATCTGACTGAAAAACCATCGTATGTGAGGTGATCCGTGCCAAGGATCGCGACCCTCAGTGATGAGGTTGACAATGCAGAGAGACTTAGAAACCTGCAGGCCTTTTTAAGTGCATTTTGTTGGCTTTTCCTTATTTTTGTTTAAGGAGGGGGAAATCTTAAAGATACTCGAAAGCCTGGGGGAGAGTTCGGTCTATATGGGATTTTTAGCCACTAAAACCCCTTCGGTGGCCACCCTCAATGCATATTGAAATGCTCCGAGATCTCTTAAGAATACATACCGGAGCCTCCCTTGCACGACGCCCATTGGGCTCGTCCCGAAGAAGATTGAGCCACAGCAAGCTGCCATCTTCCCTGAGTCGTCTACGAGATGGAAAAGTTGCGTGAGCCACCACTCCAGCGACTCCCAAGCTAGCCTAAGGTCCCTAACGGACTATTGGGCCGACGAATTGGGGCGGTGTTCATTGCCGTCCCAATTCGTCGAAAAGAAGAAGTAAAACCTGAAAAGAAGAAGTAAAAAAGAAAGAAAGTAAAACCTGCAGTATGTGATGCGCCTGTAGTAAGGCGCAGACGGCGAGCGCGTCACAGTCCAGGGAGACACACACTCCGCCGTACGCGCCGCTCGAGCTGTGGCTGCAGCCCGACCATTCCTCCGCCTCGCTCACCAGCCTACACACACAAAAAACTTCAGACCACTGAGCTCTATAATTTTAATGTATGATTAATACTGGAGAGGCCGCCGTCATATTTTTCGGACCTACTGGATTGACACAATTTTGGACTCCATAAACGCCATTTTGACGCTGTAAGCAGATACGAATGACTCTGGAACTAATAATATTGCAAATGACCTCTATATTTCTATAATGAATGCATTCTGCATTGCATGCATTCATTTCTGCTTACAGCGTCAAAATCATAAGTGTATGATTTCACAGATTAATTCTTATAAACCTCTATAATTAATCTATGATTTCTTAGATTAATTATAGAGGTCGGTGCGCCATTTGAGTATTACCTGTTGTCATCAATTTCTCTGCCGCCGAGATCGGGTCTCTCCAGGCTGGAGCACCACAGCACAAAGTTATGCTTGGCGAGGTGGCGCGCGAAGAACAGGTCCGCGCCGAACTGAGTGGGGTCTGCCGCGGTGTTGCCCAGCGGCAAGTGGAAGTACCTGCCACGAAATGACGCAGTATTGAGAGGAACACTGGAGAGGTTGCCGTCATATTTTTGGACCTAGTTGATTGACGCCATTTTGAATTTGATTGACGTCATTTTGGCGCTGTAAGCATACAGTCCGTTCACAGTTATTTTACCTCTGACAACCTCCGTCAAGCCATTGTATTTTGTCGAAATACAATGGCTTGTCGGAGGTAAAATAACTGTGAACGGACATTAGATACGAGTGTTTCTGGTACTAATAATATTGCAAATGGCGTATTATCATATTATTTAATATAGTCATAACGTGACGTAAGCGCGATTCAATCGGCAACACACGGTTTATCGCTTCGCGCCGTCTTACCAGTGCGGCCGCGGCCTACGACCTCCATTCGTTAACAAATCGCAGAAAACTATTTGGAGAAACGTTTTAACGATGAACGTGCTCACCGCGTCACTTAAGCTTTTCTGTGAGAAACCTCTCAGACAGTAAAGAAATGCAAAGAAATATAAAATTTATTTTTGAAGTAAATCTTCTTTACGCACGCTTGACTTGGGGAGTAAGCTGATGAATGCGTTATGGAAAGTGTGATCGGGCGAGGCGAACGGAAGTTGAGAGGGAGATATAAGTTAGTGAAGATAGAAAGAGAGTTACGTTTCGTATATTACTGTAGGGGCAGTGAGAGAGGTGCGAGCACACATTTTCTTTCTCTCTTTCTCTCATAGCCAATTTTACTTCAGTCGTGTGGTCTAAAGCACACTCGTTTTTTTATTATTAAAAAAAATAGACTATAGTAATGTAGCGATATTCGGCGAACGCACCTGCACTGTTCTACGGTGAGGTCGATGACGGAGTCGAGGTTGAGGTAGTGGCGCACGATCGCGCGCGCGCCGATCCGCTGCCACTCCAGCGTGTTGTACAGCGACTCCACGTCGCGGACATGCAGCGGGACCAGGGGGAAGTCCGACAGACCTGCGGATTAAAACAAATTGCCACTAAACAAAAATCAATGAATAAATGAATGAATGAATATACTTTTAGTGTACACCACAAAGATTACAGTGACAAAAAATTGGCAGTCATAGGGACTGCCGATATAAGTGAAAACTAGATTTGCCAATAATTAAAAACAAATAAGAAAAGCGCACTTTCACGATTTCGTGAGTGAGATTCGAACCTGCGACATCATTCATTAAACGGTAAGGAAAGCGGCTGCTTGCCCGCTGCGCTGTACAAGGTAGCTTGGGAACTTCTAAATTGTTGAACGCTTACTTAAATCTCCAGGTGACGATTGTGAAGGTGATGATGACGCGAAATCCATGCTTTTTGCTCACCCAAAAAAGTGCTCAACGCGCCCATTGAAGTTTTCACTTCAAAAAATTGCCATTTTTCAGTTTCGAGGATTTACGTAGGGGCGTTGTCCCAGGGGAGTCGCGTGTTGATGCAACTGCATGCGACCGAGTCGAGTGTGTGCCGTGCTCAGAGTAACTATTAGTAGGTATAGAGCGCTCGTTTCTAACTGGGAACTGTAAACACCGGTGAGAACATTGGATCGGTCCGTTCGCAAGCGCTGGTAGTCATACGAGTACTAGCGGTGTAAATGACTGTTGCGAGCTTTTAGCAGAATTAAATTTAAAAAATGGTTAAATGTGCCGTAAAAACTTGTAAGAATGATACAAGAAAAACAACTAAACAAAATTCCAGTATCACATTTCACCGGTTGGTCAAGTTTTTATAATTTTAAGTAAAATATAAATTACGCTTCGCGGGGTTGAAAGAGACGTGGGACGGGAGGCGACACGCACCGCCCGCACTGCCCCGCAACCCCGCTTCGATTGCAAACTCGGATAGTGATGTGACGCGTTCGATGCCGACTGCCGGTTGTTTATTTATCGTTGGTACTGCGAGCAATAAAGTTATACACCGCAGCACTCTTGCACTTGCGATTTTATTTTTATTTGTTATACCTACCTACGGCAGATTTTTAAAGCGTCTGACAGGGCGTAGGAACTATCGGAAGTGTCTGACTGCTGAGGAAACATCTTCAGATAGGTCCCCAACTAACATATATAAAATTCAGCTTTTATACTATGACGAAAGTATACTCATAATTTACTATAGTTTAAGGGTGTCTGACACGGAGAGGAACTATCGGAAGTGTCTGACTGCTGAGGAAACATCTTCTGATAGGTCCCCAAGTAACATATGTAAAACTCAGCTTTTATACTATGACGAAAGTATACTCAGAATTTATGCACCTTTACTACCTGATGTCTCCCAAAGCCACCAAGATCCAAACTTCATAGTCGGGGATCGTTCTGATCTCTATTGGGGACATGCACAGAGGAACTTTCAGCTTTTATAAAATAACGAAGGTCTGAAACGTGCTGGCTCCCTCTCTATTAGTTTTATTTACTATAGTTATAACATACTGGACCTCTTTAATTTTCCGGGATAAAATGTAGCCTTTATGTTAATTCTGGGTATGAGCTATCTCCATTTAAAATTTCAGCCAAATCGGTTCAGTCGTTGTGGCGTCAAAGAGTAACAAACTTTCATCCATCCATCCTCACAAACTTTCGCATTTATAAAGGGGAATGCCCACTGTCTATACAACTCTGGGCCCATCGCGGACATGCGAAGATTTATTAATGCATTATTTATTTAGGCTTTTTAGTCACTAAAGATACACTAAAATTTAGTGTATCTTTAATAATAAAATCTGGTTCAGGTGGCAATTTAGTTCAGGTTTAATATTAGTAGGATTAGTATGGATATAAAGGAATAAAGGACTAGGACTATAAAGAACCCTATTTCTTTTAGTTTATGTTCCCGGGAAATATTATGTGCCGTAGCACATCAATATTTCCCGGGAACATAAAATATTAACTTCAAATATGTTTCAGTTATGTTAATAGGAAATGTTGACGTGCCCATCATAGTTTATAGTCCTTTATAGTTTAAAATATCGTTTTGAAATAAAAGCTCAATTTAGGTAAAAATGTCGCTAAATATGATAAGTCGGCGGTTATGGGTCAATAATAACTCAAAAATAAATATGAAGATAAAATAGCTCGTTTTATTTTTAACTTTATTTTTATATAATATACAAATCTAAGCACATTCATACTTACAAATTAAAAAACAATATTGATTTACTAAAAAAAACAGATCATTACATAAGTAAGGTAAGTATTGTGCCATTCAGCTGTATTCATCGACAATTGCGCTTGCGGCGCATTATTACCCATCCCTATTCGACACGTATCTATCAATATAGGTAACTATAGTTCACCTGTCCACACTGCGTATTGGGCGAACAGTGCGATATTAGCACTCTATACCTACTAATAGTTACTCTGAGGTGCCGTGCAATAGGCAGATAAAATTACTGGGTTTCAGAAGAAGTAGCTCTCATGGAAGAGAAAATTAGATGATCATGCTTCTATTTTGATTTCGTTCTTATTTTCTGATAAAAAATATAAATTTCAAAATAGTGTTTTTCTGATATCCTGTTACTAGGCTAGTTACTAAAATTGGTAAGTATTTTTGGAGGCTGGGTTGAGGGGCGTCGTAAAAAAATGGCAAAGTCCCAAGGGCGTCACAATACAAATAAGTTTGGGAAGCCCTGATGTAGTGTATAGGCACAAGGGCGTCGCCAGCCGATGGCCAGGGGGGGGGGGGGGGGCAAGTTGATATATTATGGGAGGATGGAAAAAGTTTGAATTGTAGGTAGGTAGGTAAAGTTGGTAGGTAGCCTAGTGGTTAGGACTGTGATCTCCTATTCGGGAGGTCGCAGGTTCGATACCGGGTACGCACCTCTGACTTTTCGGAGTCAAGTGTGTTTAAGCAATCAAATATCACTTGCTTCAACGGTGATGATGATGATGATGATGATGATTGAATAATTAACAAGTGTAAATTAAAAAAAATGTTTTTAAAAAACAAGCATTTAGTAGCTGGCTACATCGTCAGACCCTGGCTATCATCTAGAACCAGACTACTTGTCAAGATATTAAACGAGCCCAAACTCGATGGGGTTACGTCGCTTTATTACAGAGTTGCCAAAACCACCTTCCGGCTTCATCATCATACCCTGGTAACCATCTAAAAACACAGTACTTGTCAAGACGAATCAAACGAGCCGAAACTCGATGGGGTTGCGTCGTTTCATCATTGCGTAGAGTTTCTATGGCCCCCACTACCTCCATCAGACCCTGGTTACCATTGAAAGACAAACTACTCGTCAAGACGATTCAAACGAGCCCAAACTCAATGAGGTTGTTTCGTTTCATTGCGAAGTTCCTATGGCAACCTTCCAGCTCCATCATCAGATCAGCACCGTGTCATCATAATATTGCATTGTAACACGATTTACACATGTAGGTAGGTGTGCAAAATTTCAGCTCAATCGGTAACCGGGAAGTGGATCAAATTTAATTTGCAAGATTTGATGATAAACATCAGTGATGACAAACAAGTGAAACTAAATAAAAGCTTGTAAAAGTACATAGGTTCTACTGTTAAATCTTTTAAGATGGTACGGTACCCTTCTTGGGTGAGTCCAACTAGCACTTGGCTGGTTTTTTTAAGCTGATGCTCATAATTTGCGATTCCGCTAATATATTAAATGCCTTATCCCTGCAGCAGCCTAAGCCCTAAAAGGCGACCTAGTCGCCTTTTAAACTTTTTCGTCGCGGATTCGACGACTCGACTCTCGTCCTTAGTAGCCTAAATGGCGAAAAATATGACTGATGCGAGCGAGAGATTTTGCCTGTCCCTCCCGTTCCGCTTTAACACTAAAGAATAAAGCCACAGATTTAAAAGTATAGCAGCGCGGTCGGAAAACTTGGATTAACATTCGACATGCGCGAATTATCGGTTATGCAAATCAAATGAGAGACTGGTTGCATGGCTATATTTTTCATTTTTTCAAATCTCTAGGGGGGGGGGGCAGCTGCCTCTACCTGCCCCCCCCTTGGCGACGCCCATGTATAGGCATAGTTTATAGCAACAAGTGGGTAGAAGCAAAACACATGAGTCCAGGCATTACTGTGTAGTGTGGACAAGCAGAGAAGGGTTAAACAAGGGTCAGGTCAAAAGTATACCTGGCATTAAAGCTATCAACGCGGCCGGGGACAGGGCAGTCTGCAGCGCCACCGCGGTGGGCCCGCACTTCTCGTCGCGATACCTCTGCAGCGCTCGCTGCACGCCGCGCCACACCGCGCGCCCCTCCGACTCCGCTGACACTTCCCAACTCAGCTCCTGCCCTGGTAGAGTACTTTCATTGGTACCGAGGTTGATCCTGAAATGACAATAGTATCTTTGGCTTAAACACTGAACTCTATAATGAAGTAGGTCCATAAAAAACTGTCATATTTTATGGATCGACTTCATTGACGCCATTTTGGATTTGATTGACATCATTTTGGCGCTGTAAACATAGATACGAGTGTCTGGAACTAATAATATTGCTAATGGCGCACCGACCTCTAGAATTGATTATGATTTCATAACCGATCTCTTTATAGACCAGTGCCAATGCCAGTGCAATTTTTCCCTAATTTTTTATAACTTATAAGTTATAAAAAATTTGGGTTAAAGGTTCCACATGTAGAAATTGTTTAAAATAAAATTGAAAATGGAAAATTCGGTCTGTCGAGCTGGGATTCGAACCATCGACCTTTGGCTGTAAGGCGACTGCAGAAGCCACAAGACTACAGAGAGCCATTATTGTACCGCGAAAATACCGAACACAATGCCAAATTAATTAATCGAAAGGAACTACGTTCCATCCGGGTGTTCCTTGACACCTCTCAAGTTTTTAATTTTTTTTTTCAATGATGTGATGAAATATGCTAAAATTCGCTAAAAACCACGAGCGTACGTCAGTTTAGTCATAAAACTTAACATATCACAGAGCCGTCAGCCCCATCGTCCCCTGCACAAACTTCTATATTTATCCTAAATAATATAATTAACTTTATATTCGGGCACTTACTTGGCGGTCCTCTCAGCAGCATACAGAGTGTTCATATTGGGCACTTGATTGGTCTTGACAGTGTCCAGTACAAATATGTACGCTCTTTTCACTGGGCCCAGTATTAACGCCCACATACTTCGACTAGAATTCGGAGCCGAGTGTTGGTATAAAAATATGTGTTTTATTGGAGACACTCCATCCTAAAAAAAAAATTAAGAAGCTTTTTAATACTAACTTAGAGGGTTGATAGCCTATGCTAAGGGTAAGCTACAACCAGAGCTAAGTTAAGCTATTTCGGCCTCCTTTTCAAGGGGTTCGAATCCGGAGCACGCACCACTAACTCGACCACTAAATCCACGCTGAACATTTAGCTTTTATTAGGAACGGGTACTACGAAAATTGTAATGGCTGGGTTTTGAACCGTTGACCTTTCGGTTTCTAGCACACATCTTAACCGTTGTACTATTGAGGCTTGAGAGACATGTGAGCGTTCGTTAGTAAAGTCTGACCACCATCTCCAGTGATCTTTTAACCATGTAGGTTCCCATCTTCGACGTCTGTACAAAAACTTCACTTTACTATGAGTTCAATGGTGGTTATACCATTAGAACAGTTAAACATACCTGTTTTTGCAAATACGGCTGATGAGCCACACTTTTAAACTGTAATTGACTCAGTGTGTAGGAATCCATGTTGTTTGAGCCAAACTGTATTAGTCTAAAACAAGAATGAAAGGAATACTTCGACAAAACGTCTTTAGAAAAAGGGATATGGTACAGAACGCAGCAGTGTTAGCCTCCTCATATACCTCGGAGCAATTTTACTCGGATGAAAAGGAAATATGTAGTGTTGGCACATAGGCTTAGGTCAGGGCACATTCCTGCCAACAAGTTTGGTTTCCTCATGGGAAAAACATCAATTAATGGAATGTTTAAATCTGAACAGATTCCAAATTAGCGTTTTTCAGTTTGTTAACCCAAACTCTGTTGGAGCTTGTAATCTGTTCAGATTATTCACAAGAAAGTGAATGTATTGTTTGTTTTAATAGTGATTAGGGTATGCTAATATATAATATAGGGTAGGCTGAAATGCCGACTAGGTAAAAGCCTAAAAGAAAAAAAAGAAAAAAACCAAGAATTAATTAAATTCAAATCATTGCACAAGCAAAATTAATCTTGTTCTTTTCTTCTCTTTTTTTCAACCGATAGACGTCCACTGCTGAACAAAGGTCTCTTGCATGGACTTCCACAGGTATCGGCCTTGCGCCACCTGTATTCAACCAAAATTAATGGAAATACATATTATAAGATCAAGGGCCTGTATTACCACCTTCTGATAAGTGTCGGATAGCCTAACCGTTTTGTCACTTTCTTACTTTATGTCAAGTGACAAAGACAAAATATGCGAATAAGCTATCCGATACTTATCAGAAGGTGGTGAAAATGGCCCTAATTCTTATACTTCCCATCTTACACATTTATTATTTTTTGTATAGATTTTGAATTGGCAATTTGTCAATGTGTTTTTCTTAGTCGATTGAAGTTTACTTAGAGATGGTGAAATTGGATGGATGGAGATTGGATTAGAGATTGCTCTGTTAGCAATAAGGCCCCATTTGCATGCGTAGTTTTAAGTTATGTATATTGTTCTCTCTTGTGTAAAATATTTTTTTTCTATCTATCTATCTGTCTCTCACCGTCTCGCTTCAGCTGGATCGACGACACAAATGCAGCCAAGTTGCATGAGAACTCTGAATTCCAAACTCATTTGTGTCTCGTATATTCCTTCGATTTCTGGCGCCGATAATTCGCTCATAAGTTCTCTGTGAAAAAAAAAAAACAATATTAGGACAACACCCGGGAAACTTAGATTAAATTAATTATTAATTCATGTCAGTCTGTCTTCGAGACGTCTGGACCGATTTTGACGGGACTTTAAGTCGCAGCCTCCAACCAAACTAGACAGTTGGGATCCCAACGCGCTCGATTTTCGGCTTTGGCTGCGAGATGTCATGTTAGAAAAAACAATTCTGCCGGGAATCTCCCACTTGGGAGACCCCGTACCAGTGCGTCAAGGATCAACGGTTAAGGTGCGGTTTGGAAACCGAAAGATCGAATGTTAAGACCCCACCCATTGCACTATTGTCGTGCACACTCCCATCACGAGTTTCTTGCTGGTTCTTCCAGGTCGGAATGGCATACGGAAGCAGTGGTAGATTCACTTGGCGATTCGATAGTAATTTGTAAAAGTTTCAAGCCGTACACTTATTTGGAGGGGAGAGGGGAATATTAGTCAAATTCAGCATGGTTAATATTCTTTAAACAAAACGCATACTGGTCTCAAAAAGTCAACAATAAACTCAGTTGAATATTAAACAATCCCCAGCAGGGAGCCCTAGGGGAGCAGGATCCCCTAGGCCCTAGATAAAAAAAAAGTTGTCAAACTTTCTCTCTGGTAATACATACTGGCATCTCTCTCGGTACAGCGACTCCGGCACGGTGTACTGGTACAGATGGTGCGCGGGCCGCGCTCGCGGCAGCACTCTGTTGCAGCGACGCCAGTACGGCCCACTCTCCTCGTCTCGAGCCACTCGGTAATACATACTGGCA
Organism: Oeneis ivallda; assembly: GCA_029955525.1. Classification (NCBI taxonomy): domain Eukaryota; kingdom Metazoa; phylum Arthropoda; class Insecta; order Lepidoptera; family Nymphalidae; genus Oeneis; species Oeneis ivallda. The sequence goes on along the minus strand of JARPMR010000024.1, from coordinate 6,253,844 downwards.
TCTCTCTCGGTACAGCGACTCCGGCACGGTGTACTGGTACAGATGGTGCGCGGACCGCGCTCGCGGCAGCACTCTGTTGCAGCGACGCCAGTACGGCCCACTCTCCTCGTCTCGAGCCACTCGGTAATACATACTGGCATCTCTCTCGGTACAGCGACTCCGGCACGGTGTACTGGTACAGATGGTGCGCGGGCCGCGCTCGCGGCAGCACTCTGTTGCAGCGACGCCAGTACGGCCCACTCTCCTCGTCTCGAGCCACTCGGTAATACATACTGGCATCTCTCTCGGTACAGCGACTCCGGCACGGTGTACTGGTACAGATGGTGCGCGGGCCGCGCTCGCGGCAGCACTCTGTTGCAGCAACGCCAGTACGGGCCACTCTCCTCGTCTCGAGCCACTCGGTAATACATACTGGCATCTCTCTCGGTACAGCGACTCCGGCACGGTGTACTGGTACAGATGGTGCGCGGGCCGCGCTCGCGGCAGCACTCTGTTGCAGCGACGCCAGTACGGGCCACTCTCCTCGTCTCGAACCACTCGGTAATACATACTGGCATCTCTCTCGGTACAGCGACTCCGGCACGGTGTACTGGTACAGATGGTGCGAGGGCCGCGCTCGCGGCAGCACTCTGTTGCAGCGACGCCAGTACGGGCCACTCTCCTCGTCTCGAACCACTCGGTAATACATACTGGCATCTCTCTCGGTACAGCGACTCCGGCACGGTGTACTGGTACAGATGGTGCGCGGGCCGCGCTCGCGGCAGCACTCTGTTGCAGCGACGCCAGTACGGGCCACTCTCCTCGTCCCGGGCCACTCGGCGGTTCACGTAGAATATCCGGGGCACTGTCAGTTTTATTTGGTGCAACTCCGTGCCCACTAACGCCCACAGTCGGAACAGGCCTGGCTCGGCTGTTTCTGCTACCTGTTAAGAAATCGTGTAGCAGCAAATTATAAGATGACGATTGTATTGTTAAAAGCTGATTATCTAAATGTCCATACTATCTATACTAGTTGACCGAGCGAAGCGAGGTCTCTGAGTTTACTAGAGCGATTTGCACTTGTCCGTCCGTCCGTCCGTCCGTCCGTCCGTCTGTCAGAGCCTTATAACTTTTGAATTACTGAACGTAATTACTTCAAATTTAGATATAATATGTAAACCGATGGCCTCCAGCCGAAAATGGCTTAAAAAGTTATAAAAATCTTTATTTCAGGGGGGCTCTCATAGAAGCGAATGCGAAGAATTTTTTTTTTATTTGCGTTTCATAGGTTTTCTGTGTATCATTTTAAAGACAATTTGGAACAGAGTACAACCGTATTTTTTTTTCAATTTTTTTCCTAAAATTGACGAAATGGGGGGCTTCCAAAGTGACGATTTAATACGCTCGTTTGAAGACGCTCTCTGGGAAAATTTTCTATATATTTTCAAGTTGTACTTATTTTCTTACTTCACTTGTATCCTGTACTTGAACAACAAATACTAAAATTATATGAATATTATAAAGAAACGAGATTATTTAATTTTTAATGAGCATCAGTAAATTTCACCTAGCTTCACAATAATGCTAATAGATGGCGCAGTCATTAACTATTCCATTGAACTAGGAGTTACGACTACGATTTATCCCAAAAACAGTTTTGCGTCGACCATTATTATTTAGGTACATAATATAATAACATATTATTCAATTAAAATTATTCTTTAGTTAAATATCATTTTGTATATTTTCTATTCGCGTCGATAGATGACGATTTGTACAGATGCCCCTAACCCGTTTTCACTCGTTAGTACCTACATAATAATTCAATGTTTTCACTGACGTTCCCTTTACGGGCTACCTATGATAAGTTATGTAATGATTACTGTCAACTTCTTTATCACGATCCTGTACGGGACACCCAAAAAGGACATTGGGACGGATGTTAGGACTTAGGATTGTGTTTTGGAGCTACCTACGTAAAGAGACTCCTACATAGGGGATGATTTAGGTATGTTTGGTGAAAACGGGCATAATAATAATAATGTCAGTTTTGGTCGTCATGTATCGATTGAATGAATAATCATGGGATACCGTTACCGCGAGGTCTCAGTTCGGGGCGAACCACTAGTATATATAGCGGGATCGTCTAAAAATGATTCCTTTTAATTCCTTACTCCTCCTCACGATGTTTCCTTCACCGTTGTAGCATGTTATGTTTATTTGCTTATATGGAATATGTGTTGTATGGGTAATATAAAAGAACTGTACCTGTATGATCTGCCATGGCGTATTCAATAGCGTGCGCTGAGCTCTCCTTATGAAGCCTCCCAGCGTATTAGTCGGGCCCGTGTGCTTGGATATCAAGGGCGCATTGTTGTCCGCCTTACCCCTTTTGCTCTTGCGACCGAGACCACGTTGTTCCATTTGCCAAATCCACTTCTTCTTTTGGAATACTATCCAAGCTTTACGTTCTTCCTTAAAATATTATAATACTTTAAAATCACGTCAAGTGAGAAAAAAAATGAAAAAAAAAAAAACATTCGCTTAAACCTTTTGGAACTTTTGGTTGAAAAGTATTTTTATACTTAATTTTGTTTCAGTTAATCAATTTTGTAATGGCGTTGTTGATGTTAGTGATTACTGATGGGTTGAAATGAATGACCCTTTAACATGCCTAACAAAAATTCTCATTCATTTATTGGTTGGTGCATTGTGGTGTCAACGTCTCCTGAGGATGCTCCGGTGTCGAAGCGAAACGTACGTAGAGTATTTGGTAGGGTTTGTGTGGTGTTGAGAGACAGATTTTCACAGTTATACCTTTGTGGTGCCGAAAGGCGGTGGAGGTCCTAACGCTTCTCTCCAAGTAGCAGCCTCTTTTACCGGCGACTCTTCCCGTTTCCGCTTAACGCAATGAACTATGGGACGGATGTCTTTGGGCTCAGAAACGTCCTTACCAATGTCTTCTATATCTACTTCTGTATTCTGTGAAAAGAAACAGCGTTGTTAAGTCCTACACTAGCGGCACGCTATGATGGCCGGTTTGACGTTTGTCCGCCCATGAAGTTCCGTATTAATTGATAACGACTTTGAAGGAAATAATTGTATTACTTTATTGACGATAGTGATGTGCAGAGATTCATAAATTTTATCGAATGTAGTTTTAGGTTTAGGACTCAAAATTTATTTATTAAATTGATTTCTAAAATGTATACAAGTATAGAAAAATCAGTTTGCACCATTTAAGGGGTGAATGTACTTGTGAATATGAACAATTTTCACTATGTTGACAAACCTCTGAAATCGCAAAAAAATATCAGCTGTTTCATACAAAAGGTAAAATTTTTATTTTTATATGATATATACCACAACTCGGCATTTGGTTTTCTAAATTGAAAATTTTTAAAAATGGAATCTAATACGATCGTCACATAGGATCGCTGGCTAGCACAACTACTACCTCCGGCAAACTCGCGTCAATGCTCAATGCAAAACAAAGCAGTTTCGAATTGACGTTGCTTCGAAAAGTATAAACTGTCAGTGCAATGCGATTGTGATATAGTTTTGACCTGGCTTTGGATTTCAAATATTGATACTGCATTACTGTTGACCCTTGCTCGTTAATTTGGACTCTGTTCAAGCCCTTTGTTGTGGATTTCGTCGATATGACCGAACGTACGCAGAGAACTGTTCTAAATAGTCAGACACGTGAGTTCGTAATACGCCTTCGTAACTATTTCGATCGTGAAGCTCAAAATGGAGGGCCAATTTTACCTATAACGTCAGTGGTTGAACGCGTAGCTGATGCGCTTAATATTGGACAACGAACTGTTAGACGGATAACTAAAAAAAAATATGGCGAGACTGGCACAGAAGAAAATAAACTTCACACACCAAAAAAGAGAAAACGAGCAAAACCAGTCGTAGGCATCGATAGCTTTGATGCCGATGCTATCCGAAGACATGTTTACGGCTACTATTTACAGAAGGAGTATCCAACAAGAAAAAAGTTGGTGCATTCACTGAAGGAAGCTGGATTATTCTTCGGTGGGGAAAGTTTTTGTATTCATATGTTTCTTGTGTGCATATAAAGTATGTATATTCATTTTCATTCAAATATTCAGTTCGTTCAAATAAATTAAATAAACATATACATTTTTGTTTTATTAAACCTATTTAATCAGGTACAAAAACAAAACTTAATTGTTTTTTGTTCGAGAATAAATTGACATTCCACATCACTATTGTAATGTGTCAAACCGGCCATCATAGCGTGCCGCTAGTGTAATATAGCTATGTCTTAACGAGCCAGCTATAATAGGACTTAACAACACTGGTTTGTATGTACCTGACAATAACTGGGGAAATAACTGCGATAGAATTTATCTGTGAACATTTAATCCAATAGGGAGGTGATATCAATATATTCTTTAGCAACTAATAGACGCCCACAGCTGGAAAAAATCTCTTGTATGGCCTTCCACGTGCCTCGGTCTTGTACCGCCTATATCCAGTGGATAACTGCGTCTCATCCGATATCGTCGTTGCACCTAGTGGGGGGGATCACTAATAAAAATGGTGTAATAAAGGTGCAGAAAAATATGAAAATCCTCTCACCGCGCAGGTGTCGTTCTCAGAAGCTTCTCCATCATTGTTTTCGTTCGGAACGTCCTTAGGTTTCGCCGAGAACATGTCGGTTATCTTCCTAGTTTTGAACTTGTCGCTTTTTGCTAACATCTTCTTGTGTAACCAGTCAGGATATTGCACCCGAGGGACTGGATTGTCGAGCTACAAACATTTCATACTGTCATCATCATCATCATCGGCCAAAATGCATCGACTGTTGGACATGGACGTAGGTAGCTCCAACGTTATCTATCCTCGGCCTTCCGCATCCAATCGATGCCTGCCACTTTAGCCCGGGGGGTGCCCAACCAGCGGCAGGGTGGCATTTAGGCAAAATGCCACGGGCCCCCAACCGAAACGGGCTACCCAGCCCGAGGGCCGTGAGCACAGGCGGATCCTAACATGTTTAAATGGGTGGGAGAGAGCCCGTCCAATTCATTTGCCACGGGCCTCGAACAGTATAGTGACGCCACTGCGCCCAACACTCCGTTTGCCGAGGCGCGATCTCCACTCGAGATCTATACGATTCCAGCGGCATCCGAAAAATATAACCAGCCCACTGCCACTTCAATGTGCTAGCCTTGAGAACTACGTCAATTACTTTAGTTCTTTGGCGGAAAACTTCGTTTTGGCCTTAACCCTCAAAGAAATTCGCCCTTCAATCAAGCGGCAACGAAGCAACTTACATTTGGCATAGTTGGGATAGTAACATAGGCTACCTTTAATCCCGGAAAAACAAAGGGTTCCCGCGGGATTTTAAAAACCTAACTCCATGCGGACAAAAGCTAGCTAAAAATAATTATTAGAGCGTATTATTTCGGTATTGATAAACATTGACTGTCCAGAAAGGTTTCTCCTTTGGATTAGTTATGTGTTAGTAAAACAGTCACATCGGTTTTTTGAGCAAACTTGTATGATAACATACTACAACATATGGTAACTATGGGGAATACTTACCCCTTGCAATGCAGCAGGTATCGTGATAATCTTCTGTATGGCGCCACTGAGCCTTTCAATGTAGTACGCCCAGTCCAGCACATCTCTAATGTCGATGTCCTCAGTGATGGTGTTGTCTTTGAGCCACCTCCGCAAGTGGTGCCTCTTAACAGCCGCCGGGGATTGGAAGATCGCCAATGGTATAGCTCGCTCAGTGACAGGTGCGCCATCCGGTTTACGCGATATTATAAATCTGATAAAGATATAAAATATTCTCTTATTAGAATAGAATAGAATAATCTTTTATCCAAATAAACTTTTACAAAGTGCTTTCGAATTGTCAAGTGAATCTTCCACTGGTTCCGAATGCCAATTCCAATCGAAAACCAAGCAAGAAACTCGGCGGTTTCTCGTTTTAAAATATCATGTTGTGTTACACAGGCTAGTTTTTAGGTTAACGTACCCAAAGGGTGCCAACGGGACCCTATTACTAAGCCTCCGCTGTCCGTCCGTCCGTCTGTCAGCGGCCTGTATCTCGTAAACCGTAATAGATAGACAGTTGAAATTTTCACATATTTTGTATTTCTATTGCCGCTATACCAACAAATAATAAAAATTAAATTAAATTAAAAAAAATAAATTAAAATATTTCCATGGGTACATAGAAATATTTTAATTTTTTTTAACGGAACCCAAAAAGAGCGAGGCCCGACTCGCACTTGGCCGATTTTTATTGTCTCATGAATCGCTGGAGCGAGTTATATCCGCGCTTTTTTATCATATATATAAAATTTAATTATATAATATGCTTTTTTCATGAGAATTGTTTTAACGGATTTCATAAAGTTGTGACTCTGGAATTTTATTATAGAACGTCAGGCTCATTCCCGAAAATGACTTTTGGACTTTCTTGAGGCGTAGTCCAGGAATGACGAGCCTATTTGGATATCTCATTTGCCTATCGTGTAAATCACCCCTTTTAATCGCCATGATTATTCATCTCTACATATCTACAGCACACTGCTCGGAACGGGTCTAGAATAAGAAGGGTTTTGGTTATACTCCACCACTCTGGCCAAGTGTGAATTGCCAGACTTTACGCACTTTTGAGAAAATTATAACTCCGTAATTCCTCTAAAATATGTACAACTCCTGCACGCCTGAGAGTTCTTCATAATGTTCTCTGACCTGCGCTCAGAAGTGAGCCGTTGATGGGTTGCTGATGATGATGATGATGATAATAAATAACTCGAGACTCTAATAAGTAATAACTGACCAAGAACAAATAAACATACCTGCAAGCTAACCCAGCATCCTTAACCATCTGATCTCCCAAAAACTCCGCCAATCTCTTAGCAGTAGATATCGAAGTGGACTTTTGCACACCGTAATCTTCTAGTTTCTTCGACATCGATCTATTCTCCGATATCAACTCGAATAATTCCGTGTCGGGCATATTGGAACCTTTGCTGTATAACACATCGAGCCAATAGTCTGCCACTTTGGCGACTGCGCCATAGCATGACTTTAGGTCGTTTCCTTTCAGAAACGCTTCGAAAACGGAAGACTGGAATATCTTTATCAGTTGTAGTTCACCGCGGCGTTTCACTTCAAAACCTGGTGATTTTAAAAAAAAAGTCTATATTATTTATTTCATGTTTAGACAACCACGTTTCAAAATATTACTTCGTTTCAGTCAATCAAAATTCAGTAGACATATTATTATGTTTATGAAGCATGAATAACTTCGGTACCTCCAAAGTAAGAGAGAATAAGTTTTTTTTAAGAGTGTGCTCCCATATAAGCTCGTCTCATCATCGCTTTTCATCAGGCAAGGTTGTCGTGAAGCGCAAGCATATTAGGCAATAAAAAAACGTCATCATTAATAATAATTGATATTGTTTAGACAATATCAATTATTATTAATGATGATTATTAATTATTAATTATTAATTATTGATGATGTTTTGATTTAGTCACAAATTCAGTACAACCTATTTTAACATGGAGTGTTATGGAGCGTGTCATACATACCTAAACGTATAAGAATGCATACACGAAATTGAGCTCTAACTCAATGGTGTTATGGTTTATTTTAATTTGGCCCTAAACCATCAAATGAACACGATTTTGATCGAGGCAGATCCCCCACTAAGTGGACCGACGACATCAGACGAGTCAGTGAGCCGCTGGATGCAGGCGGCGCAAGACCGAGACATAAGACAGTCCATGCAAAAGACCTTTGTCTACACTTTTATCGGTTGATGAAGAAATTTTTACCTTTTAGCTCGGCTAAAGATCCGTCAAAGTTGAACACCGCATATCGTTTTTTCAGCTTTTTCCCCTCCTCCTTGGAGGCGGGCAGCACCATAGCCAGGTAGGGCCCGTCTACTTCGAAGAAAATGGAGTTCTCTGACCGTTTCTCGTATATTTTTTCCACTGGATCCGTCAGTTCGTAGTATTGGTCGTTGGTGAAGTGATCCTAGATAGGATAGAAGTAGGCGTTAATTTACCGAAGTTCGTGATTAGTAAGAAAAGGTTAGAATTATTTTGCTGTAATTCTGCATATACCTAATAGACAATACTGCATTGAAAAGTCGACATCTCCTGAGGATGCTCCGGTGTCAGGGCGAAACGTGTGTCGAAAGTAGTGTAAAAGTCTTGTGTGGCGGTGCATGTGAGTGGTGGTGGCATTGCTTGCTTGGGAACTTGGCTTTCTTGCTTGGTTGGGAAGGTGAGCGGTGCTTAGCTTGCAACTGCATGTTTGACCATACAGGTTTTTTTTCTGTAGGCGCATTATAGCAAAATAATTCTATCCTATTCTTTCTGAAGTGATACTAGATTGATTGATGATCATTATTATTTTAAAAAAAGGTTGAACATAAGAAAATACGCAACATAAAACATGCAAAAGCTTATTGGTAAAATAGATTTAAAATTATTTCAAACAAAACTTAATACACTCACCAAAAAAAATTAACAGTTTTTATCTCACAGTTTATGAGTAAAAATTAGGTATTTTCAATCAGAATTTTAATAGTTGTAGAACTTATGTTTTTAGTATCAGTATAAAACTTATAGAAGGTTTTTTATACTTTAAAATTAACCCATCATAGGATAGCGTTACTTACTTAGGTACTTACCTTAACCATAGCATTCAACACTGCGTTGGGAAAAGATACATTAATTTTCTTCTTCTTTTGATGTGTAGTGCGAATTGTGACGTTTTCAGGAAATGATGATGGCAAAATACACCATATACCTGTTAGTAAAAATGTATTTTTATAGGTATACCGAGTAGAAATGTGAACTAACCTGAGAGCCACAAAGTTCGACGCCAAAGAAGTGTATAAATTACCGAAATCAAAAGTCTAGGAGCTTATTAAAGGTCTCTATTCCATAGATAAAAAAAAGGTCTTTCTGAATCTTTTTTTAGTAAAGTTTTCATAACTTTACTAAAAAAAGATTCTCACTCTCTCAAAGACTCAATTTTATTTTAGGTCATATTTCACAACATATTTATGTCATAAAAAAAATTGGCAGTCATAGGGACTGCCGATAGAAGTGAAAACTAGATTTGCTATTAATTAAAAACAAATGAGAAAAGCGCAGTCACGATTTCGTGAGTAAGATTCGAACCTGCGACATCATACATTAAACGGTAAGGAAGGCGGCTGCTTGCCCGCTGCGCTGTACAAGGTTGCTTGGGAACTTCTAAAATGTTGAATGCTTACTGAAATCTCATATCAACAGGTGACGATGGTGACGATGACGCGAAATCCATGTCTTTTGCTCACCCAAAAAAAGTTTTCACTTCAAAAAATTGAGTTTAACAAAAGACTAGATTCTTTCGTTAAAACTCAATTTTATTCTATGACTGTTGTGGGTTGTCCGAATTTCGATGTAGGTGTGCGATATGATTATGTTATGTGATAAGTCCGTTTGCTGTGGAGACCCTAGGGCCATATGGAGTCAAAGTGCAAAAAAAAATTTACGACACATTTCACCGCGGTTAATTGCCTCATCTGGTGACAGAAGGGCTGGCTCATTTTTTGCGCAAAGGATCAGCCTGGCTGTCCAGCGCGGAAATGCAGCCAGTATTCTTGGCACCATTCCACGCGGGCATGATTTGTATAGTAATTAGATTAGTTTAGCTAACTATGATTTTAATAAAAACGAACACTGTAAAAAAAATGTGATAAAAGTATAATATCAGTTGATTAATTCATACCATCTGTATCTAGTTCTAGCGGCCGCCCAACCTGCTCAATAATCTCCCGCGCCTTCATTATGATGTTAGCGCCGGTGTAGCACACTATGCCCGCCATCTCCATGCTGTGCCATCGAGCTCTGACAAATAAGTGAGGGTAAATATTATGGATAGACCGTACACGTAGTATTACTAAGTCTTTATGGGATAAACAGGCTGAGTAACTTATCAAAAGTGATGCGATTTTTAGTCGGTTTTCGGAAAAGTTTTTCTTGCACAAAACAACGTATATAAAAGCCTTAGGTACGGCCCGGATGGACTAATTCCCCGAAAGTCAAATGTGTCCGTTACGTCCTATTCCCCAAACGTCCAAATAAAAAATATAAAAAAAATCTTATTTGGGATTTTATAAAAGGAGAAAATGAAAAGATAGAGGACAAGGATAGTTCATGCGGAGTGGTTAAAACTTACGCCTCCTTTTCGCGGTGTCCGGTGTTCGAATCCCAGATACGCACCTCTAACTATTCAGAGTTATGTGTACGTTTTAATTAAATATCACTAGCTTAAACGTTGAAGGAAAACATCAAATTCAGATTAAAAAATATTTCACGCAAGTCAATACGGCTCTTATGATTCGTCAATACCTTTCAACCGGTTTGAAAAGCAGAACCGTAAGGAAACCTGCATGCCTGAGAGTTCTCCATAATGTTATCAAATGTTCTCATGGTGGACTATGGCCTAAACCCTGCTCATTGTGAAGGAAGGCTCGTGAAGATTTTTCGAGATGCATATCTCTGACTTCTGTATTCAGTTACTTACCCTCTCCTCATAACGTATCCATAGAATGAGTTGAGGATACACTTATGAGCCAATTGTAGCGAGTCGTAGAGAACCTCGCGACTCTTGGCACTCTTAATTTCGGCCGCGTCTCCACTCGCGACTGCTTGCGCCACCATGGCTTTCGCCTGCTTGTTCAACGCCTTATATTCGTAACGACGATCCCTGATAGAAAAAAGCATAGACAGCGCTTTAAATTATTATGGGTCGCAATTTCACTATCGTCTCTTATCATCAAAAAGCTATTCAAATTCTAATAGGCATTATAAATTAAGACCAAAATAGTCTACATACATGTACATATTTTTTATTTACTATCGATATCACAGTAGTCAAATAATGAAATCGACTCAGGCGCTGACAATGTCCAGCGGGAGTTATATTAAGGCAAAATTAGCGACGGAGAAATAATTGCGAAAATAAAAAATGCATTCAAAGATTTTCCAATTAATATCCACCCAGTATGATTGTGATGAGAAATACCTAAAAGGTTTTTTATTTATTATTTTATTATTTATTTCATAACTAGCTGATGCCCGCGACATCGCCCGCATGGATTTAGTTTTTAAAAATCGGGAACTCTTTCATTATCCGAGATAAAAAGTAGCTCTCCCGGTCTGAGAAACCACTACTACATCCATTACTATAACCATGCAAAAAATCGCATCAATCCGCTGTTCTGTTGCGACGTGATTGAAGGACAAACCAACAAACAAACCCACTTTCGCATTTATAATATCAGTAATGCTTTATTATAACACTATTTATAATTGTCAAATTTTTTACCATACTTAAGCAAAGACAATAAAATTACGTTTAGCTGTCATTTACGTTTTGTTATTCCACTGTCATTTGCGTTTTGTTATTCCATGTCAGATGCGTTTTTCTTATACCACGTTTTATAGTGACATGACGGAAACGCGGCCGAACGGGATAAAAAGTATACTATGTCCGTCTCCTGGTTCTAAGCTCCACCACTTTTCAGCCAAATCGGTTCATCCGTTCTTGACTTATAAATAGTGTAACTAACACCACTTTCTTTTATATATATAGATTAGTAGTCGTAATGCACTCTTTAAACATTTCTGTGGTGGTGTCGTGTGATGCGGGTTGTTACGTTCCCTCAAATATGGTTGAGCGAAGCAATGGCTGGGTCATGCGTCATGCTCGTGAACGGGTACCACCGGCGGGAATGGGGCTACTTTATGTCTGCCCATCTTAAGATAGTCGGTATGCATTTTTGGAACTTCCCTCATTGTGGAAACACTGCATATTATAGCATAGTATTTTCTGTATTGTAAATTTGTTTTGAAAAGAGCAACCGCCGAGTTTCTTGCTGGTTCTTCTCGGCAGGAAAGGCATTCCAAACCAGTGGTAGATTCATCGACTATTCAAAAGCACTTGTAAAAGTTTATTTGAATAAAAAATATTTCTATTCTATTCTATTCTAATGTAATTCCAAGTAGTCAGAAGTCGAAAACTCACTTCTCAAAAAAATTTGGTTGTCTGTAAAGTCGGTTTAGTTAGTCGGTTCGGATAGTTTTACGTGATAACGTAAAACTATCGTCGTAAAGGATATATATAGCGTGCTGCAAGAAGTAGCTCGCGAAACATCCACTAACCACCGCGCGCAAGCGATGACTGGCAGGCGGCGGCACTCGGCAGGCGCTCTCTAGTCACAAGCCAACGCTTGGGCCGATCGTGCCTTCCTATCGCTTGTTCCGCGCTCTCGCTTGCACGCTCAGGCCAGGTGGAACGTGACACTTTTTCGTGCGTGCAGCCGGTGTTCATCGATTTATAAGACGTTATCATTAGTCGGTATGCATTTTTGGAACTTCCCTCATTGTGGAAACACTGCATATTATAGCATAGTATTTTCTGTATTGTAAATTTGTTTTGAAAAGAGCAACCGCCGAGTTTCTTGCTGGTTCTTCTCGGCAGGAAAGGCATTCCAAACCAGTGGTAGATTCATCGACTATTCAAAAGCACTTGTAAAAGTTTATTTGAATAAAAAATATTTCTATTCTATTCTATTCTAATGTAATTCCAAGTAGTCAGAAGTCGAAAACTCAGTTTTTCTCAAAAAAATTTGGTTGTCTGTAAAGTCGGTTTAGTTAGTCGGTTCGGATAGTTTTACGTGATAACGTAAAACTATCGTCGTAAAGAATATATATAGCGTGCTGCAAGAAGTAGCTCGCGAAACATCCACTAACCACAGCGCGCAAGCGATGACTGGCAGGCGGCGGCACTCGGCAGGCGCTCTCTAGTCACAAGCCAACGCTTGGGCCGATCGTGCCTTCCTATCGCTTGTTCCGCGCTCTCGCTTGCACGCTCAGGCCAGGTGGAACGTGACACTTTTTCGTGCGTGCAGCCGGTGTTCATCGATTTATAAGACGTTATCATGTTCACGTCAAAAATCATAAGAGAATTTGTTAATTTCTACTTTCATAGGTATTAATATTTTGTTCCTTACCTAAAAGCTCTAACAGTATCAACGTAAAAAGAATTCTCTTTCTGGCATATTGTAGTTGTTCGCACTTCGGTCCTCGTCACTTTAGTTTTCTTGTACGCCACTTTACAATAATCCGCCAAACGTTTCTTTTCATATGCAGCCTGGAAATTGGATTAGTTTATTTAATATCCCACGCGTAAATTGAGCTTTAATTCAATTAATTAAAGTAAATAAAAAACGGATGTGACACAATATGATTTTAAATCGATAAAGAACAAGAAAATAAACAAGACAGTATATTTTCTCTGTTCCGACTTTTGTAACAAAAGCTGAAGATGGGAAGACTAATGGTTACTAATATCGAAAGTGTTCTTTTGTTTGTTTGTCCTTCAATCAGTAGAAACGGATCATGGATTCGACATAAGTGTTTTCACAGGTATAGTTGAGGACTTGGAAGAGTGAAATAGTCTTTTATGCCGGAAAAACAACGAGTTCCCGAAGAATTTGAAAAAATCTAACTCGACGAAGTCGCGGGAAAAATCTAGTAAAGACTAGTTCGAACCTGGTCCTCTTTAGGTAAGGTGTGAAAAGCTCTCGGTGGTCCGCCGGGATATAGCGGCGGGAACTTTTCAGTTTCCAGTTGCTGTTGAATTCTCTGATATTCGCTCCTTGTTGCTGGCACTGAAATATTATTCGTCATCAAAGAGACTAACTTATTGACTCGAACTATCGGCCAAGAATGTTATTTTTAAGCATTTAATCGTCATGACATACACGTCCGCAATGTGCAACTAAGAAAAACTATTTAAAGTTTTTGAATAATTTTTACTTTTGGAACGTAGTTCCTTATCGCGCGGTACGGAAGGGGGCTAGACGGAAAAAATTAAGGAACCGACACTCGACCTCGACACATTTTTGAAACCGACACTTTTTTGAATGTGAATTTGGCATTGTTTTTTGTTGAATGTGAATTTTGCATTGTATTCGGTATTTTCGCCTTAGAACACGGCGTCTGCATGGCCTAGTTGTTAGGGCAGTCGCCTATAAATTCAACGTCGATAGTTCGAATCCCAGCTCGACAGACTGAATTTTCTATTTTCTATTTTATTTTAAATAATTTCTACATGTGGAATTTTTCCCTAATTTTTTATTGTATAAATTGGATAAAATGCTAACGCCATCTGTGAAAAAACAGTAACTCCACCAGAGTAACTCTTTGGTTTTGTAACAGTGCAATAGAAATAAACAAAATAATATAATTCATCGTAGTTAATCAATTTAATACTAGATGACACCACTAGTTTATTACAATTCCTTCACTATTCGGAAGGAGCTACGTTCCATCCGGGTGTCCTTTGACACCTCTCAAGTTTTTTGTTTTACTACCAATTCTTAAAAAGAATAAATTGTATTTATTTAGTTTTTGTAAATCATGATCATCGTCATGAAATCTCCAAATGTAAAAATGTATTGAGCTATTTGGAAACCCAAAGCTCAGACAATTCATTTGAGGGCTTTTTTCACCATCAATCATCATCATTCATCTCCAAGTAAACTATGAGCGATGAACATTTAGACAGATTGTCGATACAAAACTGTCAAGACTTTATTCTTCGCCTAAACAATACTCGTCCCATGGTGCTGGAGCGGCGACCCCGCACCGGGAAGCGCAGTGTTGGCAGACCCCCCACTAGGTGGACCAACGACATCAAACGAGTCGCAGGGAGCCGCTGGATTCAGGCGGCGCAAGACCGAGCTCTGTGGAAGTCCATCCAAGAGACCTTTGTCCATCAGTGGTCGCTACTGGTTGACAAAGAAGAAGAAACAATACTCGATGTAGTGAATAGTGATTACATATGCTCGGTACTATTCGGCGATTTTGAATTAGAGCCTGAGTAAAACAAAAGTGAGAGATCTATAGATGGCACTCTCACTCAGCTCAGACTCAAGACTCAGTTAAAACGAGGCAGATTTATGTCAGGACATATTTGCCTCATTTTAACTCTATCTTGAGTTGAGAACAGCCAGAGTACGATCTATAGATCTCAGCCTAAAAGCTTACAGAAATCTCCGCGCCACATCCACTCCATGTGTCTTTGACAGTCTGCCCCGGGCCGGTTGTAATCGCACACTGCACAAATGCTCGCATTCACCATTGCTGACGGCTGCAATCTGGTGATACATGAATTATATAATAGGACCATACGATTTTCGGAGTCACTGGACTTTAGAATCGTACTGACTTAAAATACATAAACATGTGATACCACAAAAAATATATTCAAATTCTAAATTATGTAGGCCAACTTGTGGCTCTTATGACAAGTCAATTCTTTGCCACCAATTTGGAAAGCAAATTCTGCTTAGAAAAGCTGGCAAAGTTCTTGGTAAGTATGTAAAATGGCTTTGAGTGGAGATGGCGTTTAACATCGTGGGAATAGGTTTTTACGTCCAATCTAATGAAAAAAAAAGAATAACAGGAAATTAGAGTGGAAAGGCGACGTAAATTGCGGATGATATCATTTTTCTAGGCGCAAAATTAGCCTTTAGATAGTCCGATTTTTTAGTTTAAAGTCGAAACAGGTGAATGTAAAATGAACAAAACATGGAACGGGAGAAAAGTACAACTGCCCCTGTAGCCAAGTTACACTTCTTGACTACAGGGGCATTCGCGGCATTTTGTATTATAAATGTTTTAAATGATGAAAAAACAATACAAAATGCCGCGATCAATACACTTCTGTCTTTGATCAGCTGCAGCGCCATCTAGTCTAGCACTAACCAAAACTTCAAGTGACAACGATCGTAGAAAGAGAAACGATACAACGAAGTGTAACTTGGCTAGAGGGGCTGAAAGGAAAACTTACCTGTTAGTCAAGATAATGTTCGGATACATGGCTCCCACATCCAAATGGTAAATCAACGGATTTTCATCTCTTCTAGGATGATCCTTCATATGCTGCAACTTTGCTTTTATTTCCGCGCAAACCTCATCGAAATTGGTCACTAGATCTAACGGTATGCCTTCTTCGACCTCTATCGCGTGTTTCATGGTTTTCTCTGTGTTTTCCATTAGTTTGTCTATTGCGGTGGGGACAATTCTGAACTTGCATTTAATGTCAGCGCGGAAAACACCTGTAAAGAAAGATCAGCGTTATGTTTGAGGATTTAATAAAATGACAGCAGTAACGAAAGATGGGCGACTTCATCTTATTCCAATCTAAAAACGATTTAACAGTTTAAGATTGTACGGTAAATCGACTTTTAAATTCCAAAAAAGGAAAGTCACAGAAAATATATTTTTAAACATGTTTCCCTTAACGATAACTCTAAATACGTATAAAATGCTAAGGACAATTACTTAAGCCTTAAAAATTTAACTAAAAACCTTTGCACAATTTGTCATCATGGGCTCAAAAAGGCATCGTGCATTCTTAAAGCAGAAGAATGAGAATCCCTACTAATAGGTACTCGTATTATAAATGCAAAAGTTTTCATCAAGTTTGTCTTATAGTTTGGTCTTTCATGTTCTAGTTGGAAGACCTGGACAGTGACATAGGCTTTTATTCATAGATCTCGCTAGATTTTTGAAACCTAACTCCGGGCAAAATCTAGTAGGAAAAATATTCTTCGCACATTTTTATACATACGGTGTCGTTAAGAAAAAAAACAATGTTTATCTGTCGAATGCTTACTAACCTGATTCAAGAGCTTCAACGTGTCCACCGACATACGTCTCAGTTTCAAGCACGTGACCATCGCTTGTCAGTTTGTTTAACTCCTCTATCTGCTTGTTCGGGAAGACGATGTTAGCGTGAAATGCTTCCACCATGAGAAGCGACTCGCATAGCGTGCCTGAGCCCTTACGGAGTACCTGTGTAAATAGGAACGGATGATGGCTCACCATACAATAGTGCACTTAAAAACAACTAGCTTTTGGCCGCGACTTCATTCGCGTCGAGTTAGTTTTTTTCCCTCCCTTTGTTTTTGCGAGACAAAAAGTAACCTATGTCACTCTCCAGGTCCTCAACTATACGTAGGTATATAATCATGCAAAAATCACGTCGATCCGTTGTTCCGTTGCTGAAATGATTGAAGGACAAACTAACAACACACTGTCGCATTTATAATTTTAATAAGATTTTTCCTTAGCTACCTTAAAATTTTAACGAAATCAACAATCGTAGGCGGGCACTTACACCGTTTTTAAGTTTGGTTGGTGATTTGCAGCGCGGTTTCATTGTCAGTGCGGTAAGAACGTCCTATGCGCTGTGTTAAGTGCGTCCCTTACATCTTTCTGCGAGAAACCACTTGTTTATCTTTTAAGACGACTCAGGAAAAGTAGATTATATATAATTTACGGTTCTTACCTCGTCTGGTTCCAATGGAATAATTGTGCACAGCGCAAAGATAAATGGGTGGACATACTTCATGTACAAATAATACGTCGCCACAGCATCGGACACCGAATAATTCGAAAGCACCTAGAAAATCCAAAATCCAATAAAAAACTAAAGAAGGATCTGGGAAACCACCGCATTAGTATCACAAGAAAACTCAATTACATCAATAATGGAAAGGGGTTTCAACCCTCAGGAGTGAGGAGTACGATGCAGAGAGCGCTTTACATAGGTCGTGGAAATGTAAATAATGAGTTTTACCTGTGGTTGCTCAGCCGCCATACGGCACATGTCTTCGGGGTCTAACTCGACGGGATCGTATCTCAATTTCGCCTTGGCTACCGCTTTGAGGCCTTGAGAACCCACTGGTAGATATGAGTCTCTTTTTACCCAGCTGAAAAAATAAAACTATGACAGCTTTTAGATTTCTTAGGGTCTACGCACACGTGCCAATCTCGATGCTCTCACCTACCACTCACGGTGCGGTAAAAGAATTGTATAGCGGAGAATAATCTAGTGGAGTGCGCGTCGTGGGGACCTTATTTTGACATCGATAGAATGGAAATAAATCTCTTGCTATTGAGTTTGATAAGCGACATGATCGACAACGAGATTTTCTGGACACCAAACCCTCTTTTGGGAGGATATCATTGCGCATAAGAAAGCTGCTGAGGGAAAGAGCTGTACGTTAACGTTCACCCACTCTGTAGAAGACGATAAGGGGAAAGGAGACAACGATATGCGTCCTCGTCTGATTAAACTTGAGATGTCTCAGTCTAATCCGGGAAAAGAGTTTACGAGTGTAGTCAGTTTGCGACGAACTTTAATTTAAATAGGATATACAACCAATGCAGAATTTTAAAGTTAAGTTACTTTGTTGTAAGTTGGAAAGAAAAATTGACAATATCTGGAAAAATTCAAACTTCTTTTTTCAGTCACAAAAAAACAATCAAATCGGTGCCGTTTTTGGTTTTAGTCTTACTACCTTAAAGGTTTAAGTTTTTTGTTTATTATTATTATTATTACGAACACACTATGATCCCAGTTGGTTGAAATAAAATATTTTTATTTTATATACTCGATGCCAACCTTAACTACTCATATACATTATGGTTCATGATCATGAATACATTTTGCAAGAGTCTTACCACAAACAATCCATATGCATAGCGGGTCGACAGGCGTACGTGCCGTCCCTAGCGGTGATCTTACTGAAGCCTATCTCTAGCTTCATGTCAAGTCCGAGGATCGCCGCCCGCGCCTCAACGAATGGCCAGTCGAAAAAATCACCTACGTATTAAAAAAAACGGTTAAAAATTGTAGTCGAAAAAGCAGTCTTCAAAGAGGTTACACCTGAAGCATAGAAAACATACTTAATTATGTTCACTGCATACTTTTTTATTACTTTTATTCCTACCATGTTTAAGTACAATAATTAGTATGAATCCGAGACATGGTCGCTAACTATGGGCCTCATAAGAAGGCTCAGGGTCACTCAGCGAGCGATGGAGAGCTATGCTCCGAATATCCCTGCGAGATCAAATCAGTAATGAGGAGATCCATAGGAGAACCAAAGTCACCGACATAGCTCAGTGAGTCGCGAAAATGAAGTGGAAATGGGCGGGGCACATCGTTCGAAGAGCTGATGGTCGTTGGGGTCCCAAGGTGCTGGAGTGGCGACCCCGCACCGGGAAACGCAGTGTTGGCAGACCCCCCCACTAGGTGGACCGCCGACATCAAACGAGTCGCAGGGAGCCGCTGGATCAAGCGGCGCAAGACTGAAGCCTGTGGAAGTCCATGCAGGAGACGTTTGTCGAGCAGTGGACGTCTATAGGTTGATGAAGAAGAAGAAGAATTAGTATGGAAATAAAACTTACCGTTGTATGTAACAAATATATGAGGTTTCACATCCATAATATGATCAAAAAACTTTTGGATCAATGCTAGTTCATTTGGCTCATTGAACACTATAAACTGGCTGTAATAATTAAAAACAAAAATACAAAAACAATAAGCTTAAAATACCATGCGTAAAGGAAAAAATTAAATAATAATAATAAGCAAAATTAGAACAAATAAAATTATAAAACAAAAATTAATATAGTTCAACAACAATAACTTATTTATATATAGTTTATAGTTACTAAAAAAGTATTCGAGGTATAAAGAAAATAAAAAAAAAAAGTTCAACAACAAAGAAACTTATGATCACGACATTATAAACAGAATTGTTCTTTAGGAGTTAAAGCTAATTTCCCCATCGCTCAGTAGCATTTAACTGAGGACTTTTAACATTTTAGCAGAAAACTATCAGAATGTCAAAACTCCTCAGTTAAACTAACTTGGTGAAAGTGAAATTGCAACCCACAATTCAACAGGTATCTTAAAATCTATGTTGGTGTTATCTCTACTTTTGTGTAGCGTAATTAAGAGGTATCAATCAATTATTTATTCTTACCCTTCGAACTCTGGTTTAGGCGTGTACTCAAAATCCTCAACATCAACTGAAATAATTTCTCTATTTGTAATCAGATATCCCTGAGCATCAATCATGTATGATATCATCATAATCTGATCGGTTTGCGAGTCCGGAAACTTCAGTGGTAACTTAGTTGTCTCAATATCAAAAGCTAGGACTATGGGGTCTGGTCTCTCTATGATGTCATCTCGTTTGGTGAAGATGGGTGTTTCTGTGCCTCTGCTTTTGACTGTGTACCATGTGCCGCAGAATATCTTCATGTCTATTGAAACACGGACATGGTACGGCACATCGTGTTCTCTGGAAGATAGCTTAAGTTAAGAAGACTATTACATTTCGCATTCCTTTCGCTCGCACATTCTAATATTCTGATATCTCCAGGCTAAAGCCATTAGTACTGCTGTTGTGTTGCCTTTGTTTTGTAGCTTACCTGTACGAAGCCGGGGCAGGTCCACTAGTATCATAATAAAATTATATCTAAAATATCCGTAATTTAATTGTCAAAATAATAAGTGACCACATTTTGTCAAAAGTATTTGAGATCTTTACAATCATTGAAAATATTAGAATGTGCGAGAGGAATGCTAAATGCTGTAATAGTCCACATAATATACAGCAAACTTAAAAAAAATTTGTTGGTTACTTAATAATTGGTCTTAAAGATGTCCAATAAATAATAATTGTTCCTGAAACTTAACTATTAGGTCTGAAAACTTAAATGATAGTCTGGAAACTTAAGTACTAGGCTGGCAGCTTTAGTTATTGAATTTTATTTATCTGGAAACTTGAGTAATATTTTTTAAACTTATGAAACAAAGATATACTAATTCTAACCATTATATATATATTATATATATATATTATATATATAACATATATATTATATTATTTAAATAACATTCTAACCATTGTATAAAGTAGAGTAGTTTTTTTGCGAAAAATCGAAAGTAGGAATAGTATTTGACAAGAATCAACACGTTTCTTTATATAGCCAACTTTCCTGGTAAAATAATAATTACAAACCCCAGTCAAAATCAAATAGTTATCTCACCTTATATCTAAAACATTGTCCATATGATCAGTAGTTTTTTTCGCATGCTCTATTGCAGCCGCACTTGTTAGAGCATTTGTCAACATTTCAGAATAGATTGCGTCTTTTTTCTCTCTCTCCTTATTTTTGTTAACAGCAGTTAATATTTCCCTTCTGACTTTCATCATCTCATTCTGTGATATGAACGACAGTTTTATGTAACGCTGCCTTAAGCCAGAGAGGTGGTTAAGCTAAAAAAATCAAGAGATAATTACTACTTCTTCTTTTTCTTTATCAACCTATAGACGTCCATTGCTGAACAAAGACATCTCGGAGCTTCCCGAATGCTGCCCAGCCGAGTTGGATTCGGCGGTTGATCTTTTTTATCCAAATTGGACCTACCTAGCTGGACTGTATGCCCCAGGTATATATACTCGTAATTACTACTATAACTAGGTAGTTACATTGATTCGATTCAAGAACCTATCCAGAGCTTAAAATATATTATGCAGTATCAAACACTAAATGGTGCCCATAATATTTTCACTGAATTATATGTTGTTTTAGTTATTCTAGACTTGCCAAAGAGCTACAAATTGATCTACATTTAATATATAATTTTAAACTTTGAAGATTTTATTTTATGAAAAAGTTTTTTAAGTTTTTTTTTATTAGTGCTTAAGTATTTTCAATAGATACTAATAGTACCAGATCTAAGTCCTCCTTCTCAATAATTTCAATCTTATTTATGTTGTTCGCAAACTTCTTGGACAAGTATTGAACCACTTCCTGTTCACACTCTTTCCTGGGCTGTACTAGAAAGTAAGGATTAAACATCAGCGACACTTTGAACCTTGAGCCGTCCATCTCAATGAAATAGTAGTCCATGGCTGCGACCAATCTCTTGTCTTCGTCTAACACTTCTGCCTGAAATATGTACAAAGTTAAAGTTTTTTATATATAGTGGACCTGTGGATATATAGTGTGGCTTCATAAGACATGTAGAGTTCTTCCTGCTGGGGAAGTTGTCTCCGAACGAAAATAAATTCCCAGAACGAATCTGCTCATAGTCTGTCTGGCGAGCGGCAACTGATCACATGATGTACACATATAAAAAAAATATATATACAGTGGACCCCAGGTAATCCAGTGCCGAACTATGGAATTTGTCTGATTATAGAGTACTGCCTAAGACCCCCTATATCTATAAACGCCCTATAGGCCTATAGTCTGGAATTTTTTACAATAGAGTACTTTGTAATCCGATCAATTACAGATTCAATGATAGCTTCTGAGCCTGTGACGACATTACTAGGTACATATACATAATACACAATAACTAAACAGTAAACAATGAACACACACTTGGCCAGCCGCACCGCTATCCTCTGTAGTCAAATTCAAACTAAGCACTCAGAATCAAAACAATACCCTATGCATCAAGCACAATAGTGGTGGTGTGTTCAAGTTATAACTTGTTCAATCATGCATTAGTGAAGATTGTCAAAAAAATATTCAATAATAAATAATACACCATGTCCGATTACAGGGGGTGCCAGATTAGACAGGGGCTGGATTACCGGGGGTCCACTGTAATCCCAAATACACAAAATAATTAGAATCTGTAACCTAATTGATTGCAATAAATTAAACAATATTGTATGTAGTTTCATCATAAAAATATATGAAGCTGGAATACATTATGTGCTATAGCTACTACCTATTAACTACTGCCTGACATATTTCAATAAATATCTAAATATGTCAAGCAGTATGCAGTAGCTAATAGGTAATGTTGCACACATGCCTGTCTGATGGTCTGCTAATGTTATGATTATGTTGTTTACAAGGTTAGCGAAAACTTTCTTGGACCGCTGCAAGCTTAAGCTCCAGACAAATTGATATTTGAGGCATCTGTTACCTATGTAACTAACATTGCAATCTAAGTAAGTCTAGAAGACACTCGATTTCAGAAGTTATACTTACAGTGTGCATATTTATCAGGTAACCAGTCCGTTCTTTAGCATCTCGCACTCTTTCAAAGCCATATTTAGAATCTATTCTGTCGTTATCCAAAGCCACTCGAATTCGCGATTCAGAAGATTCCTCCCTAGAACATTTTTTGGAATGGGTTAAGCCTTATTTACATTATAAGTTTTTAAAATCCATATTGCATAAATGTCATTAAAATCTATATCAGTAAACTAGAACTAAAAAAAAATTACGAACCTTAGTCCAGTAGTCCCAGGATTTTGTTTGTTTGCATCACTCTTATCTGCTCTATATTTCCCAGTATTTTGATAAACCATCTTGTACTTGTATTCTGTATTAAACACTCTACTAATAAGTACCTATTACTCTTTGAAGCGTAGTCATAAGTATATAATAAAATTAATTTTAAAATCAAAAATTCTAGCTAAAAATAATAAACATTCTTCATTTCTTTTTACATTCAGCTCTGAGATGAGAAGAAGTGGTTTTCACTTTTCAAACATTATTTTCTGGCAGTTTTGTTTGTCAATGTCATATTTTCGCGCCAATTTGTTTGAACCACTGACCTCTGATACGTCTATGAGATAATCTATGATTAACACTGGACAGGCTGCAGCTCCAGTAGCTGAGCAAATACTACCTATAAACTCCTAGCGGAGGGAGATTTTAGAAAATAGGGGAGTATTCAGCTAGGAGTAATAGTGTTCTGTGGTATTCAGTAATCTTTTCAGCAGTAGACAGTACCGCTCATGGACTCCTATGTCCACCACAGAACACTATTACTTGATGTCCACTGTGGTCAGTGTGCTGTACCACTGACAGTTGCGGCCCTGTTTGCGTGGATGCGACAAAGATGCGTCTTCAGACCATGGACATACAGGACCGAGTCCTCGCAGCTGAAAAGCGAGCCGAGCGAGATAGTTAGTACAGAGGCCGTGTGTCCCTTTCTAACAGGGTGACAATAAGATTTTCGTTATGTGAGACAAATTCAATCTTTCAATCTTCCTACTAATTATTAGTTTATTATAAACACAGTTATTGAAGATTTTCATTAGCAATGGAAAATTTCTTAGGGATTAGGGATGGATTACGAAATAAACTAGTGGTTCGCCCCGAACTGAGACCTCGCGGTAACGGTATCCCATGATTATTCATTCAATCGATACATGATAACCAAAACTGACATTATTATTATGCCCGTTTTCACCAAACATACCTAAATCATCCCCTAAGTAGGAGTCTCTTAACGTAGGTAGCTCCTAAATACAATCCTAAGTCCTAACATCCGTCCCAATATCCTTTTAGGTGTCCCGTACAGGATCGTGATAAATAAGTTGACAGAAAACATCAATCACCTAACTTATAGGTAGCCCGTAAAGGTTAGGGAACGTTAGTGAAAACATTGAATTATTTATCAAACATTGAATTTAACTCGTAGTTCCATGGGAATAGTTACTGACTGCGCCATCTATTAGCATTATTGTGAAGCTATGTTGATGCTATATGAATTACTGACGCCCATTAAAAATTAAATAATCTCGTTTCTTTATAATATTCATATAATTTTAGTATTTGTTGTTCAAGTACAGGATATAAGTGACCTAAAAACATAAAATCAGTTTGAAAATCCATAGCGGATTTTTCTAGAGAGCGTCTTCAAGCGAGCGTATAAAATCGCCACTTTGAAAGCCCCCCATTTCGTCAATTTTAAGGGAAAAATTAAAAAAAAAATATTTTTGTACTCAGTTCAAAATTATCTTTAAAATGATACGTAACAATTTTATGTAACGCGATTTTTTTTTTTTACTTCGCATTCGCTTCTATGAGAGCCCCCCTGAAATAAAGATTTTTATAACTTTTTAAGCCATTTTCGGCTGGAGGCCATCGGTTTACATATTATATCTAAATTTGAAGTAATTACGTTCAGTAATTCAAAAGTTATAAGGCTCTGACAGACGGACGGACGGACGGACGGACGGACGGACAAGTGCAAATCGCCCTAGTTAACTCAAAGACCTTCGCTTCGCTCGGTCGATAATACAAATAGTAGAAGGTATCGATTTGTCCAGTCATAGTGAGTACATTGCTAGATATTATAATGACTGGTCATGTGTAGATAATGTGATAAATTAATCATTTTCTCTAGATATTAATCGTAATAGCTGGTCAAAGGCACCCAAAGTAATAAATACAGCCCCACTTCCCCTCCCGCGCCTTATTCCGTTGCCGCACGATCGGTATATTTACCAAAATCTTAGGTTAGGTCAGGGTTGTACAAAAATTCTGTTCTATTGGTTTGAAATGAAACATTAAAATAATGAAAATGTTATAATAATAATCCGCCGTGTGGCACCGGCAGAATAGAATAGTGCCACCCCTTCCTATCCCGTGGGTGTCGTAAGAGGCGACTAAGGGAATAGGGGAAGTTACATCTAGAATCCCCCACAATCCGGCTAGCTGGCTATAGAAACAGCCTCCTCGGGGACATGAGTGGATCCCGGGTGATGTAACTGCCACTCCCCCCCCCAAATATGATGATGAAACAGATAAGTTTACGTATAAGGCCGCTACCTGGAGTTCGCCAGGGCGCGTCTGGGGCTGGCACTGGACGTGGCAGCATGCGATCCGCCAGTCACGCCATTCGACGGCCTTTACCACCTGGCCAGTCGACAGATCCATCATCCCCACCAGTCGGCTTGGCACCGACAGGGCCCTCTAGGACCCAATCTTCGGAGCCCGCCTCTGGTAGAGTGCGCCGCATGAGATGGACATCTCCAATGAACAGAAATGTCATGCGTGCCTACTACAGGGCGACAGGAGGGGAAACCGGACGGACTGGCTACCGAGCGGCAATGTACCGCGAGTTCTTGCTGCTCGAGCCGAATCTGACTGTCACGGAACAAAACCTGGCAGACCGGGCTCGGTATATTCAGCGCTCGAACATCTTTAGCGCTACCGAGCTCGAACGATTACGACGTGAGGCTGTTCCCGAGGTGACATCCCCAACCACAGAGCAAATTGTCTCTCTGGCGGAACCTGTCCGCGAAGAGACCGACGCTATCGCGCAAGATTTGCCTGTGGAGGAGGACACGGAGGAAACAGTTTCCTTTGACATAGAGCTGATGAGAAGGATTTTAGAAGAGGCGATTTCGGAGATCCGGAGTGCTCCTCTAGAGAACCGTCCGCGGCTCTCCCGACTCACATTAAATGTAGCGACGCGGGATGTCATTGAGGCCATAAACCAAATGCTGCCTCAATACCTTGAGTGCAGCACTGGCCTGGATGATACGGCTTCTATTCTCTTTGGTGCGGCCTTAGCTGTTCATCGTTTCATGGGTGTCAAGACCCAAGAACGTGGACGCACTGCTCTAAGGCGCAGCACGGAGCCAGCCTGGAAAAGGAGAATAGAACACCGTATCACCCTGGCCAGAGCTCTCATTGGCAGACTGCAGAGTTTCAGGTCGGGCAACACTAGGCCAAGGATTGTGCGCTCCATTAGAATAGCCTTTAATGGGCTCGGGGTGCGGCTAGATCAGCCCGATATAGCCCAAAAACTAACGGAGCGCATCGACGACCTGAAGCAGAAAATCGCTGCATGGGGGAACCGCATTCGACGATACTCGGAAACAGTCGAGCGCTTTCAGCAAAATCGCCTCTTCTCGAGTGATCAGAAAAGGTTCTATAAAAAACTGGAGTGCCCAGCAGTCTGTTCTACCTCTCAGCGGCCGAGCCCGGCTGACCTCGTCGCCTTTTGGCGAAATGTATGGTCAAGAGAGGTGGAGCATGAGGAGGGCCCTTGGATTGCGGCGGTTGAGGAAGCATGTGCCTCAATAGAGCCGATGAACCCCGTCGCCATCTCTTCGGAGGATGTAGCTGGTGCGGTGCGCCGGGCCCCGAACTGGAAAAGTCCGGGACCCGATGGGCTGCATCACTACTGGTTGAAGGGTTTTTCGCTCTGCCATGCTACTTTGGCTCGACAATTCCAAGAAGCTCTCGAGCAAAGGGCACTCCCGAGCCTTTTCACCACCGGGATCACTCATTTAGCTCCTAAGTCAACCGATACCGCTGACCCAGCTAAGTACCGCCCCATCACATGTCTTACTACCATCTATAAGACATTGACATCCGTTCTGAGCCTTAAGATTTCCCGTCACGTAGACGAGAACAACATCATGTCTGGGGCTCAGAACGGATGTCGGGGCGGTGGTCGTGGTACTAAGGAGCTCCTTCTCATCGACTCCGTCGCGGCCCAACTGGTCAAACGCAATCGCCGGAATTTCTCTGCCGCCTGGATTGACTATAAGAAGGCATTCGACTCGGTGCCCCATTCATGGCTCTTGAGGGTCCTTGAGCTGTACAAAGTCGATAGTACAGTTCGAGACTTCCTCGGAGAGTGTATGGGGCAATGGAGTACGATCCTTTGTCTCCATGGCGAGCGGTTAGCGGCTGCGGGTGACCGGATCAAGATACGGCGGGGTATCTTCCAGGGCGATTGTCTGAGTCCATTATGGTTTTGTCTGTCGCTGAACCCTCTCTGCTCTTTGCTGGAGAGATCAGGGACAGGCTTTCAGTTTCGGAGAGGAGGGACAAAAGTACCTCACCTTCTCTACATGGATGACCTCAAGCTGCTAGCACCCAATGCCACCCGCCTGAGGGAATTGCTGAATATCACCACTGAGTTCAGTAACTCCATCAGGATGGAGCTTGGACTAGACAAGTGTGCGGTCTTACATGTGGAGAGGGGACAGGTTACTCATTCGGCCGAGATCAATCTCGAGCCATCTAACATCAGGACCCTCTCTGAAGCTGAGTCATACCGGTATCTGGGTATGTCACAATCCGTGGGGGTAAAGGAGGCGGACGTGAAACAGTCAGTTTGCGAGGTATTTTTTGGCCGCCTGACAAAAGTTTGTAAAAGCTATTTGTCGGGCGCCAATAAGGTCCGAGCATATAACGGCTGGATCATGCCCGTTCTCATGTACACCTTTGGCGTACTCAGATGGACTCAGACCGAACTAGACGCACTGGATAGAAAAGTCCGCACGACTATGACTCTCTACCGCATGCACCACCCCAAATCGTCTGTTATGAGGTTGTATATACCCCGAAAATGTGGAGGTCGAGGCGTATTAAGCGTCAAGACCATGCATAATCGGGAGATATCCAGCCTCAGAACCTACTTTGAGACGAAGAGGGAGTGTCCAATGCATAGAGACGTTATAGAATGTGACAAAGGACTCACTCCCCTATCTTTGGCCAAACTCGAGTGGCAGAAACCGGTGGTACTAAGCACCTCTGACCGGGAGACCGTATGGAAGGAGAGGGAGTTGCATGGACGCTTTTTTAAAGCTCTTAATGAGCCGCACGTAGATAAAAAAGCGTCCGTGCAATGGCTGCGCTTCGGTGACCTCTTTGGGGAAACCGAAGGTTTTGTGTGTGCAATACAAGATCAGGTGGTTAAGACGCGGAACTACCGAAAGTACATCCTGAAGGATGGCACTCACGACATCTGTCGAGCGTGTCGCCATCCCGGTGAGTCACTCAGGCATGTGCTCTCGGGATGTTCGGCTCTTGCTAACACTGAGTATCTGCACAGACACAACCAAGCGGCCAAAATCCTTCACCAAGAGCTTACT
Source organism: Oeneis ivallda (assembly GCA_029955525.1). Taxonomy (NCBI): domain Eukaryota; kingdom Metazoa; phylum Arthropoda; class Insecta; order Lepidoptera; family Nymphalidae; genus Oeneis; species Oeneis ivallda. The sequence continues at coordinate 6,225,270 of JARPMR010000024.1, read as the reverse complement.
CTGAAGTACGGTCTCCTGGATGAGAGAGTGCCGTACTATAGGTACACACCGATGCCGGTGCTTGAGCGTGACGGAGTCCGGCTCTATTGGGACCGGTCCATCATCACGGACAGGACGATTCTGGCGAATAAGCCTGACATCGTGCTGATGGACCGGGCGCAGTCGAGGGTGTTTTTAGTGGACATCACCATCCCACATGACGAGAACCTCGTGAGAGCGGAGACAGAGAAAAAACGAAAGTATCTAGATCTGGCTCACGAGGTTACTGGCATGTGGCATGTGGAGTCCACTGAAACCATCCCAATCGTTATTTCTGCGAATGGGTTGATCCCAGTCAGCCTCGCTCACCATCTGAGGCGACTGGGGTTCCGTGGCGGTTCGCTCGCGGGAAAGATGCAGAAAGCGGTGTTGCTAGACTCGGCTAGGATAGTCCGTCGGTTTCTCAGCCTGTCGCCCTGACCCCCGGCCGTCTGGTCTCCCCTGCCGGGGCGTAATCCTCCGCCCGCTACAAGTATTTATTTATGTAATCTATATGTAAGTTTATTTATCTGTGTGTATATATTTATGTTTATAATACTTTTTGGCCCTATATCTATTTATTTTGTATGCGGGTGTGAGAGTCATAATATATAGAGAAATAATAATAATAGTACAAAAGTAAAGAGTAAGAGACCATCGTAATCGGAATCGGCATCGTACGTATTCGACCCATCACACAATACAAGAATTTAAAAAATCATGGTCAACATAGTCGACCGAGCGAAGCGAAGGTCTTTGAGTTAACTAGGGCGATTTGCACTTGTCCGTCCGTCCGTCCGTCCGTCCGTCCGTCTGTCAGAGCCTTATAACTTTTGAATTACTGAACGTAATTACTTCAAATTTAGATATAATATGTAAACCGATGGCCTCCAGCCGAAAATGGCTTAAAAAGTTATAAAAATCTTTATTTCAGGGGGGCTCTCATAGAAGCGAATGCGAAGTAAAAAAAAAAATCGCGTTACATAAAATTGTTACGTATCATTTTAAAGATAATTTTGAACTGAGTACAAAAATATTTTTTTTTTAATTTTTCCCTTAAAATTGACGAAATGGGGGGCTTTCAAAGTGGCGATTTTATACGCTCGCTTGAAGACGCTCTCTAGAAAAATCCGCTATGGATTTTCAAACTGATTTTATGTTTTTAGGTCACTTATATCCTGTACTTGAACAACAAATACTAAAATTATATGAATATTATAAAGAAACGAGATTATTTAATTTTTAATGGGCGTCAGTAATTCATATAGCATCAACATAGCTTCACAATAATGCTAATAGATGGCGCAGTCAGTAACTATTCCCATGGAACTACGAGTTAAATTCAATGTTTGATAAATAATTCAATGTTTTCACTAACGTTCCCTAACCTTTACGGGCTACCTATAAGTTAGGTGATTGATGTTTTCTGTCAACTTATTTATCACGATCCTGTACGGGACACCTAAAAGGATATTGGGACGGATGTTAGGACTTAGGATTGTATTTAGGAGCTACCTACGTTAAGAGACTCCTACTTAGGGGATGATTTAGGTATGTTTGGTGAAAACGGGCATAATAATAATGTCAGTTTTGGTTATCATGTATCGATTGAATGAATAATCATGGGATACCGTTACCGCGAGGTCTCAGTTCGGGGCGAACCACTAGTTGTAGATTTAGCGTTCACGTTTTAACGGGCTGCCGCTCGAAAAAAATAGACTAGATAAAAATTTATATTTTCTTTTTTGTTAAGAAATATAACTATCGAAAAAAATTATTAAATAATTAAAAAATTAAAAAAATTGCAATTAAATACGGTGACTTAAAAATGTTAAAATAAAATTAAAACATAAGTGTCGCAACTGATTTTTTTAGCCAAAAGCTTTGATCAAAATCATTTTTTTAGGCTGGCAAGATGAAAGAACGAGACACACGGCCTCCGTTATTACTATCCCTCTCGGCTCGGATTAGCCTCTGTGTAATGCGCAACAGGAAATATACTTTATCTAATTGTTATAAGGTTCATTTTCGTAAATACAAATTTTCCGAGTTATCAGTTCTGTTTGTACATTAAGTTCATGGTACCGCTAGACCGCTACAAGTCGTAGTAGCTCCTAGAGCTATAGGTATAATATCTAACCTTCTCTATGGCTCCTAAATAGTGGTGTCTAGAGTATTCTGTGCTATGATTCTGTGAGACAGTACGTCAGGGAATATTCCCCGTAAGGGTGGAACCACATCTGTGAGGATCGTTTCGGATTTCGCCCATACAAAACTGTCAAATTCCATAGAAACGTGAACGGATCAATTCGGCTTTTCGCATCGATTCGGCTTTCGCATTTTTTGTACCTAAAAGTGCCTAAAATCCTTACAAGTGTAGCTCACGTTTCGCATGCGAAAGGATCCTTTCGCATCCTTACGGATCCGTAAGGATGCGAACGGATCCTTACGGACGCGAACGGATCCGAAAGGATCCTTACGGATCCGTAAGGATCCTTACGCGTGCGAAAGCGACTTCGGCAACTAGGGAAATGCATGAAGTGCCAAAAAGTATCGATATATCGATGAAATTAGTTTTTATCTCAAGTATGTATGCAAACACAGGTGCCACTTTTCCGCCATGTTGGAATTCTTTGTTATTACACCGATTTAAACTAGCGGCACGCTATGATGGCCGGTTTGACACATTACAATAGTGATGTGGAATGTCAATTTATTCTCGAACAAAAAACAATTAAGTTTTGTTTTTGTACCTGATTAAATAGGTTTAATAAAACAAAAATGTATATGTTTATTTAATTTATTTGAACGAACTGAATATTTGAATGAAAATGAATATACATACTTTATATGCACACAAGAAACATATGAATACAAAAGATACCAAAAAAGGTGCCACAAAAGGCCATAATTAATCAGGTTCGTCCATACTACTATTTTCACTGTCGTCACTGCTATCATCACCTACATTAATAATTATATGTTCGTTTTCTATAATATTATCTATTTTCACATCTCTTTCATAATCTTCCCTTATTAATTTAACAGTTCTATTCACAACCTTTTCCCAGTCTCCTTTAGTCACATGTTCACAAGCTTCTTCTAATAATTTTAGCATTTTTTTTGTGGTAAATGGGGGTTCTGTATTGTGTCTTGCAGCATATCCCTTAATTTGAGCCCACACCAACTCAATCGCATTATACTCACAATGGTAAGGCGGTAACCGTATAACTCTGTGCCCATGTTCTAATGCTATTTCGTCAATGACGTATCGGATCTTGGTTGGTTTGTTTTCTTTTAAAAGACGTACTAATTCCGCTTTTAACATATTCATGTTTGCATCTACGCCATTTTTACACACACACTTTTACACTTGTATACATTTTAGAAATCAATTTAATAAATAAATTTTGAGTCCTAAACCTAAAACTACATTCGATAAAATTTATGAATCTCTGCACATCACTATCGTCAATAAAGTAATACAATTATTTCCTTCAAAGTCGTTATCAATTAATACGGAACTTCATGAGCGGACAAACGTCAAACCGGCCATCATAGCGTGCCGCTAGTGTAGTTCAAAATCGATATTTAGGCTTCCCTGGGGACAAGTAAGAAGAAAAGATTGGCAAAATTGTAAAAAGTCACCGCCATATTGAAATTCTTTGTTATTAGACCGATTTCGTTCAAAATCGATATTTGGGCTTCCCTGGGGTCAAATAAGAGGAAGTGATTGGCAAAATTATAAAAAGTGACCGCCATATTGAAATTCTTTGTTATTGGACCGATTTCGTTCAAAATCAATATTTGGGATTCCCTGGGGTCAAATAAGAGGAAATGATTTGCAAAATTATAAAAAGTCGCCGCCATATTGAAATTCTTTGTTATTGGACCGATTTCGTTCAAAATCGATATTTAGGCTTCCCTTGGGTCATGAAAGAGGAAATAGATGCCAAAATTTTAAAAAGTGACCGCCATATTGAAATTCATTGTTATTAAACCGATTTCGTTCAAAATCGATATTTGGGCTTCCCTGGGGTCAAATAAGAGAAAATGATTGGTAAAATTATAAAAAGTCGCCGCCATATTGAAATTCTTTGTTATTGGACCGATTTCGTTCAAAATCGATATTTGGGCTTCCCTGGGGTCAAATAAGAGGAAACGATTGGCAAAATAGGCTATTTGACTACTTTTAGAAAATCATCTTAAATTGTTAATAATGCTATGCTGAAGCTAACAAAACATATATTTCGGCATAATTTTCATTATTTTTCATAAAAATCGAGAAATAAATTTAAAAAAATAAATTGCCGCCGAAACGTTCCATTTGCTCTCATGACGTAACAGTTCACATTTCAAACAATGACAATTTTATAATATGTGTTTAGGCCGCGTGTCGCATACTATTTGGTATTTAATAAAATAGTAACGATGAAAAACAGACGAAATTAGCCTATTACGCCGCACAAACACGTCGAAATGTATTGACAAAATGAGAATTCCATAGGTGGTGTGGACTGTGACGTCATTCGAGATCACGGAACGTTTTCGATCACGTGACCATGGCCAGAATTATAGCAATTTTAATTAATGTTTTCTAATTAAATAAAGCTTTATTTTTTAGTTTTGTCGTATGGAATAATGTTTTTAGATAATAATCTTTTAGGATGACACCAGTTGAAACGATATTTTTATTATAGTCAAATACCCTATTATAAAAAGTGACCGCCATATTGAAATTCTTTGTTATTGGACCGATTTCGTTCAAAATCGATATTTCGGCTTCCCTGGGGTCAAATAAGAGGAAATGATTTGCAAAATTATAAAAAGTCGCCGCCATATTGAAATTCTTTGTTATTGGACCGATTTCGTTCAAAATCGATATTTGGGCTTCCCTGGGGTCAAGTAAGAGGAAATGGATGCCAAAACTTAGAAAAGTCACCGCCATATTGAAATTCTTTGTTATTGGACCGATTTCGTTCAAAATCGATATTTGGGCTTCCCTGGGGTCAAATAAGAGGAAGTGATTGGCAAAATTATAAAACGTGACCGCCATATTGAAATTCTTTGTTATTGGACCGATTTCGTTCAAAATCGATATTTGGGCTTTCCTGGGGTCAAATAAGAGGAAATGATTTGCAAAATTATAAAAAGTCGCCGCCATATTGAAATTCTTTGTTATTGGACCGATTTCGTTCAAAATCGATATTTAGGCTTGCCTTGGGTCATGAAAGAGGAAATAGATGCCAAAATTTTAAAAAGTGACCGCCATATTGAAATTCTTTGTTATTGGACCGATTTCGTTCAAAATCGATATTTGAGCTTCCCTGGGGCCAAGTAAGAGGAAATGGATGCCAAAACTTAGAAAAGTCGCCGCCATATTGAAATTCTTTGTTATTGGACCGATTTCGTTCAAAATCGATATTTGGGCTTCCCTGGGGTCAAATAAGAGGAAGTGATTGCAAAATTATAAAACGTGACCGCCATATTGAAATTCTTTGTTATTGGACCGATTTCGTTCAAAATCGATATTTGGGCTTCCCTGGGGTCAAATAAGAGGAAATAGATGCCAAAATTTTAAAAAGTGACCGCCATATTGAAATTCTTTGTTATTGGACCGATTTCGTTCAAAATCGATATTTGGGCTTCCCTGGGGTCAAATAAGAGGAAGTGATTGGCAAAATTATAAAACGTGACCGCCATATTGAAATTCTTTGTTATTGGACCGATTTCGTTCAAAATCGATATTTGGGCTTCCCTGGGGTCAAATAAGAGGAAATGATTGGCAAAATTATAAAAAGTGACCGCCATATTGAAATTCTTTGTTATTGGACCGATTTCGTTCAAAATCAATATTTGGGATTCCCTGGGGTCAAATAAGAGGAAATGATTTGCAAAATTATAAAAAGTCGCCGCCATATTGAAATTCTTTGTTATTGGACCGATTTCGTTCAAAATCGATATTTAGGCTTCCCTTGGGTCATGAAAGAGGAAATAGATGCCAAAATTTTAAAAAGTCGCCGCCATATTGAAATTCATTGTTATTAAACCGATTTCGTTCAAAATCGATATTTGGGCTTCCCTGGGGTCAAATAAGAGGAAGTGATTGCAAAATTATAAAACGTGACCGCCATATTGAAATTCTTTGTTATTGGACCGATTTCGTTCAAAATCGATATTTGGGCTTCCCTGGGGTCAAATAAGAGGAAATAGATGCCAAAATTTTAAAAAGTGACCGCCATATTGAAATTCTTTGTTATTGGACCGATTTCGTTCAAAATCGATATTTGGGCTTCCCTGGGGTCAAATAAGAGGAAATGATTGGCAAAATTATAAAAAGGGACCGCCATATTGAAATTCTTTGTTATTGGACCGATTTCGTTCAAAAGCGATATTTGGGCTTCTCTGGGGTCAAATAAGAGGAAATGATTTGCAAAATTATAAAAAGTCGCCGCCATATTGAAATTCTTTGTTATTGGACCGATTTCGTTCAAAATCGATATTTAGGCTTCCCTTGGTTCAAGAAAGAGGAAATAGATTCCAAAATTTTAAAAAGTGACCGCCATATTGAAATTCTTTGTTATTGGACCGATTTCGTTCAAAATCGATATTTGGGTTTCCCTGGGGTCAAATAAGAGGAAATGATTGGCAAAATTATAAAACGTGACCGCCATATTGAAATTCTTTGTTATTGGACCGATTTCGTTCAAAATCGATATTTGGGCTTCTCTGGGGTCAAATAAGAGGAAATGATTTGCAAAATTATAAAAAGTCGCCGCCATATTGAAATTCTTTGTTATTGGACCGATTTCGTTCAAAATCGATATTTAGGCTTCCCTTGGTTCAAGAAAGAGGAAATAGATGCCAAAATTTTAAAAAGTGACCGCCATATTGAAATTCTTTGTTATTGGACCGATTTCGTTCAAAATCGATATTTGGGTTTCCCTGGGGTCAAATAAGAGGAAATGATTGGCAAAATTATAAAAAGGGACCGCCATATTGAAATTCTTTGTTATTGGACCGATTTAGTTCAAAATCGATATTTAGGCTTCCCTGGGGACAAGTAAGAGGAAAATATTGGCAAAATTGTAAAAAGTCACCGCCATATTGAAATTCTTTGTTATTGGACCGATTTCGTTCAAAATCGATATTTGAGCTTTTCTGGGGTCAAGTAAGACGAAATGGATGCCAAAAATTAAAAAAGTCGCCGCCATATTGAAATTCTTTGTTATTAGACCGATTTCGTTCAAAATCTATATTTGGGCTTCCCTGGGGTCAAATAAAAGGAAGTGATTGGCAAAATTATAAAAAGTGACCGCCATATTGAAATTCTTTGTTATTGGACCGATTTCGTTCAAAATCGATATTTTGGCTTCCCTTGGGTCAAGAAAGAGGAAATAGATGGCAAAATTTTAAAAGGTCGCCGCCATATGGAAATTCTTTGTTATTGGACCGATTTCGTTCAAAATCGATATTTAGGCTTCCCTTGGGTCAAGTAGGAGGAAATGGATGCCAAAAATTAAAAAAGTCGCCGCCATATTGAAATTCTTTGTTATTAGACCGATTTCGTTCAAAATCTATATTTGGGCTTCCCTGGGGTCAAATAAAAGGAAGTGATTGGCAAAATTATAAAAAGTGACCGCCATATTGAAATTCTTTGTTATTGGACCGATTTCGTTCAAAATCGATATTTTGGCTTCCCTTGGGTCAAGAAAGAGGAAATAGATGGCAAAATTTTAAAAGGTCGCCGCCATATGGAAATTCTTTGTTATTGGACCGATTTCGTTCAAAATCAATATTTAGGCTTCCCTTGGGTCAAGTAAGAGGAAATGGATGCCAAAAATTAAAAAACTCGCCGCCATATTGAAATTCTTTGTTATTGGACCGATTTCGTTCAAAATTGATATTTGGGCTTCCTTGGGGTCAAATAAGAGGAAATAGATGCCAAAATTTTTAAAAGTCACCGCCATATTGAAATTCAAAATTTATATTCAAAATCGATATTCCGGCTTCCTGTGGTCAAGAAAGAGGAAATGTTTGCCATAAGTTTTAAAAGTATGACGGCACCCCCCTCATCGCCGAGCGTCTAATAAAAGGAATCACACACAATATCAGAACAGAACATCATTCTCAGCAATCGCCTTCTATCAATAAAAATAACTACCTACACAAAGGAGTGTACATTGTAATCGTTACGTAACAAGGATGGAACCCAATATTTCCATGTCTAACTAGACAACCCGGCTAACTATCCTAAGCTAGGTACGGCCTCCAAAACCACCCCTTTCTAGCCGTCTGTCTCCACCAAGAAGACCCTAGCAAATCTCCTTTCTAATTCGCTTATGGCCTATTATAAGGCAACGAAACACTACACCAAACTAAACCCTAAGACAAACAACGACCAATGAAATCAACGCTTCAAGACTACTGGAAATAGATGACGCTACCGTCTATTGTCAGTATACAACTGATCGCCGACAAGCACATGAGGACGTGGCTTACCTACGACGATTATACGAGTCAACACGATCGATATTGAATCACCCAGCGTCTTCAATTCTTCATCAGCTGTTTGAGACTTCGCCAGCGCCACCAGAATGTCCTCAAATGTGACGCTCTCAGCACGTGAGAATGTGACAGCGACAGGGTTCTCAGCTCCCTTGACATGTGGTTTGTCAGTAGTGAACTCCGAAATAAAAACTTTTTGCTTAAGCTGAATAGGCGGGATTTTTCATGCTTTTGAGTGAAAACGTTAAGTAGGGATCATACAGATCATTATAGATCGTTGCAGGTCGGCTTCAAGAATATGCCTAAAATGCTGCACGCTTTCATAAATGGCTAATAATTCGTGATAATAAGCCGGCCAAGATGATTGCTTGGTAGTCAGCTTTTTACTGAAAAATGCTATAGGTTGCCAGCCCTGCTTCACTTCTTGTTGAAGGCATGCACCGACATGAGAGCTCGATGCATCTGTAAATAACCCTTATCTAACATTTAAAATCTCAGCTAAAGCTGAACCAATTTGCATTAGCTAAAATTTCTTTGTAAATATTAAAAATACGCTCTAAATCGGGAGTCCCAGTAAAAGGTTTAGCACTTTTATCTTGAATTTTTGATAAAGCATCTATTAATATTGCTTGAAGTCGCGCTATGCTAGGGAGAAATTTTCGATAAAAATTAATCATATCTTCTAAATCCCTGTACTGTTTTAGGTAGAGGAAAATCCTGTAAACTCTTAATGCGGTCAGCAGGAGAGCCAATCCCGGGAGCGCTTATTTTTTATCCAAGGAAACGAACCTCTGGAACATTAAAATGCCATTCTTCTCGTTATTAACTATACCGTATCCTTCAAAAACGTTTGAAAAGAATATGTAAATGTTTTGCATGCTGTTTGCTATCTTTTGAAGAAACTAAAATATCATCGACGTACGCGAACTAAAAATCTAAACCACGAACAACTTTGAACCCAGAGAAGCCTAAATATCGATTTTGAACGAAATCGGTCCAATAACAAAGAATTTCAATTGGTGGCGACTTTTTTAATTTTTGGCATCCATTTCCTCTTTCTGGACCCAAGGGAAGCCTAAATATCGATTTTGAACGAAATCGGTCCAATAACAAAGAATTTAAATATGGCGGTCACTTTTTATACTTTTGCCAATCATTTCCTCTTATTTGACCCCAGGGAAGCCCAAATATCGGTTTTGAACGAAATCGGTCCAATAAAAAAGAATTTCAATATGGCGGTCACTTTTTAAAATTTTGGCATCTATTTCCTCTTTCTTGACCCAAGGGAAGCCTAAATATCGATTTTGAACGAAATCGGTCCAATAACAAAGAATTTCAATATGGCGGTCACTTTTTATAATTTTGCCATCATTTTCTCTTATTTGACCCCAGGGAAGCCCAAATATCGATTTTGAACGAAATCGGTCCAATAAAAAAGAATTTCAATATGGCGGCCACTTTTTATAATTTTGCCAATCATTTTCTCTTATTTGACCCCAGGGAAGCCCAGATATCGATTTTGAACGAAATCGGCCCAAAAACAAAGAATTTCAATATGGCGGTCACTTTTTAAAATTTTGGCATCTATTTCCTCTTATTTGACCCCAGGGAAGCCCAAATATCGATTTTGAACGAAATCGGTCCAATAAAAAAGAATTTCAATATGGCGGTCACTTTTTAAAATTTTGGCATCTATTTCCTCTTTCTTGACCCAAGGGAAGCCAAAATATCGATTTTGAACGAAATCGGTCCAATAACAAAGAATTTCAATATGGCGGTGACTTTTTATAATATTGCCAATCATTTCCTCTTATTTGACCCCAGGGAAGCCCAAATATCGATTTAGGACGAAATCGGTCCAATAACAAAGAATTTCAATATGGCGGTCACTTTTTATAATTTTGCCAATCATTTCCTCTTATTTGGCCCCAGGGAAGCCCAAATATCGATTTTGAACGAAATCGGTCCAATTACAAAGAATTTCAATATGGCGGTCACTTTTTAAAATTTTGGCATCTATTTCCTCTTTCTTGACCCAAGGGAAGCCTAAATATCGATTTTGAACGAAATCGGTCCAATAACAAAGAATTTCTATATGGCGGCGACCTTTTAAAATTTTGGCATCTGTTTCCTCTTTCTTGACCCAAGGGAAGCCTAAATATCGATTTTGAACTAAATCGGTCCAATAACAAAGAATTTCAATATGGAGGTCACTTTTTGAAATTTTGGCAACGATTTCCTCTTTCTTGACCTCTGGAAAGCCTAAATATTGATTTTGAATGAAATCGGTCCAATAACAAAGAATTTAAATGTGGCGGTGACTTTGTATAATTTTGGCAACGATTTCCTCTTTCTTGACCCCAGGGAAGCCCAAATATCGATTTTGATCGAAATCGGTGCATTTACAAAGAATTTCAATATGGCGGCGACTTTTTTAATTTTTGGCATCCATTTCCTCTTTCTTGACCACAGGGAAGCCCAAATATCGAATTTGAACGAAATCGGTCGAAAAACAAAGAATTTCAATATGGCGGCGACTTTTTCAATTTTTGGCATCCATTTCCTCTGTGTAGAAGAAGATTAATATCGTGGTTGAGCTAGCAATTAAAATATCGATGCCATCATCGACCATCCCTACGCAGACAACAATGTTTATAGGCTTTCGCCTCCTTACGCGATCCTTACAAGTGTGTCTTATACTTTGAGTAATAAACCAGCAATGGAGAGGACTTGACCCCTAATTTATTTGCAAAAAAGTCTGTCAATTACGGTGGGGGGCGAGGTAGCACACATGAAAACTTGCTTACTACAGTTGCATTTTTCCATCACGTCGCTATGCACGCACACAATATAATTATCAAACACTACCTTAAAGTATATGCACACTATCACATTCACACACAGGGACGCTCTATCATTACATGAAACAATCGCATCATTTGTGTAAGCATTTTAGGGATTTGACACTATCGATTATCGACTTTCGATAAGTTTTTCTAATAATTATTTACAACAGAGTTACTTTATTCGAGAGTAAATTTTTTTGTTCGAGATCTTTAACATGGTAGGTATATAGAAGCGCTAGGAAACGAGGTTCTTGCCGTTATTTTAGTCATAATATGCCTTTGCTATTAGATTGACTCTTTGTAGGCTTTTAGTACTTGCGTAAAGATACAGCTAGAAACTTTGGACTATATTGACGCTGGAAAGCGATCTAGCTTATTTCGAAAAATAACAAAATTACTTTTTTATATATTTGGAAGAAAAAGATACTGCGTCGGATTGTCGGATTTTCGTTTTCCTATGACATTATTTTTCTAAGATACTATACGTTGACCTTCTCTACATGTTTATATTATATTTTTTGTTATTCATATTTTTCAACGTACTCAAAAATGCTGTAAATACTAAGACACCATCTATTTTTCAATATTATACAGATACTTCAAAAAAGTTATCAATACTTTTTAGCAGTGCAGTGCACTTAGGTGTACCTACTGTAAGGACTTAGGATTATCTGATTATTAACAGATTTTGTAGATACCAAGGTATTTACTCCGTCACTATACTCTCAATCTCATGCTGAAAGCATGCTGTAGGTACCACAGTATATCACCTTAGAGCAGCTGTTTAGTTATGATTTAAGGTTATAAGCCACCAGGGAGTGCTGTACTTTGTCATAGATTTTTAATAATATTGTTTATTAAGTTGAGAGACATTTAATTTTTATTTGAATACGTAGTGGGTATTAATATTGAACACATTGATTTTTTAAGTAATCTTGTTTAAATAAACATACAGCATTTTTAATGAAACATCATTTGTTTTATTTATGTTTAAAGCGAAATTTACGATGTATCTATTTCTAAAAAGTATATTAAGTACAAACTGTTAGGACTACATCATGTTTCCTTAAAAATAAATACAGCATAATTAGCATTTCAGAGTTTAGAGTTATTTCGTGGTTTCATATGTATCAAATACCAAGTTACAGCAACATTGCTTCTTGAAATTGAAAAACTATTAGTCGAAATTGATATAAAACTAATGTATAAAACTAAAGTAATTCTACTTTAGAATTATATAATTAGTATCATCTGATGTGTTACATTAAAAAATATGCTTTTTGAAAAAAATCTGCTCCTGATAGCTTATTATGAGCTGTTATGATTTTTTTAAAACGTTATTGGCTCTGGTTTAAAGTTCACTTTTTCGATTTACAAGATCGTTTTCCAGCGTTGAATAATATTCTCTCAGTCCAGTATGGAGGAAACATAAAAAGGAAAAACTGAACCCTAAAAAAAAAATTTATTTAAAGTTATGATTGGTAAGTTAAAACTTGTACCTACATACTTTACTTGGAAGGCTTATTTTTTTCATCTACTTCATCTGAACGAAGTGTATATTTGTTTGTAATGCTAGGCTGCCGCCATGGCTATAGTGGCCACCCCATCTGTAATAAAACACCGCCAAACTATTTAGCTTTCCGGTAAACCTAGCGGGATGAATAAGAAGTATGGGTACTTTAATTCAATTGCCAAGTTTTAATGAACCAAATATGTATAGAATTTAAATATTTTTTTTCGTCAATGAACCATTAGTAAGACGATAAAAATATCTCGGTATAAGCCTGGCAATACACGTCAGGTTTTGTTTCCGATTGTCTGATCAGACTACCGGATCGTATTTACTCGATACACGTCCGATTTTTGCGTCAGGCTTTTTTTGAGCTCAGTCGTTCCCGAGCTATCATCCGTGTATCATCCCGAGTGCTTGCGCGTACGGAGCAAAACGGACGGAGCGACGCTATTGGATTCACCCAATTAATTTGACAAGACTTACCGAGAGTCATTTCTAATTAAAACATCCAAAATTACTAAGACACCCCGAAAAGTTTTTAATTTTTATAGAATGTTTTTCTACGGCTACAATTAGCCGTTCAATATCATAAAATTCGGCCATTATTCGATCCACGATGCGATGGAAACGAGTCGCAGGGAGCCGCTGGATTCAAGCGGCGCAAGACCGAAGCCTGTGGAAGTCTATGCAGGAGACCTTTGTCCAGCAGTGGACGTCTATAGGTTGATAAAGAAGAAGAAGATTCGATCCACAACGATGCGTCCACACAGTATCAGCGCTAGATTCGACTGGCAAATCGGAAGGAATAACCGGACGTCTATTTCGTCTCACACTAGAAGTATGTAGACCGCGCCTTCAGACAATCGGACCGACAGTAAAATCGGAAACGCCTCGCGCCTGCTTCCGACTCGGACGTCCGATCCGACTACCGGATCGGACGTGTATTGACCGTTCATACAAAGTAATGGCTCCAATGCCTTCCGGTAGCCGGATCAGACTATCGGATCGGACAATCGGATGAAAAAACCTGACGTGTATTGCCAGGCTAAATAATTTATACAATCCCCCCACCAATATCGACATATGAAATCTTGCTGTCCAGCCCTAATTTTATTGCGGTGTGGCCGACTTCATAAAATTAAAGTCCTAATTTTCGAGTAAGAAAGACTTACGTAGAACTTATCATTATTATTAAACAATTTTTTAGTCTCGTTTTCATTATTTTTTGTATTATATTTGTAAAAATCCTTTCTTAGCGGATGCCTACGTCATAGTAGATATGCGTTGATAAATCAGTGAGTCAGTCACCTTTTCATTTTATATATTTAGAAAATCATATCACACTGGCTATATGGAAATATATACCTATAAATTTTGAAATAATTGAGTAAAAAAACTAATTTTATGAATTCGCTGAGTTTATGGAGCTCTAGCTGCATCAATGCATTTTAAACAATAGTGGGAGAGTACCAGCCAATCAGACACCATTGCGATCGTTATAATAATTATTCCGCCAAATAATGAATGGAATTTGATAATTTTTTTTTGTTTAGTAGGGCATACTTCAGAGGTGGTTCCCACATAAATTATTGTTGATATAATGTTAGATGTTACTCCATAACTACGTCAAATCTGAACCGATTTCAATTTTTTTTGAAAGAAAGCATAATAAGGTTGGGCCTATTTAAAAGGTGAAGAGAAGATGATTCATATCTCCGGTGATGGAGGAAGGAACTCAATGATTAAGAGCAAATTGCTCGCGATCAGAGATATACACAAAAAAGCTTAAAATAATAATGTAAAAAAAATATCTTTAAAAAACCGACTTCATACGCCGATCGGGCAAAGTTGGGCTAGCGTCGCGCATTAGTTTCATCATTTATATTTAGGCCCGCCCGACTTCAACATACATGTACAAATTAAAATTGTTTTATACTTTGTAGTGGCGTTTAAAGTCGGTTTTATAGAAAGAATTTTTTATCATTATATTTTGATAATCCCACAGACGATCAAAGTTCGTATTTATATATCTAGTCATATTTTACTTAAAGCTTATAAATTAGTCGTTCACCCTTTCCTATTCTATCGTGATTTTAATTCTATGGGATCAATTTATAATGCAGTTCAAGATAAAGGTCTCTAAACGAATAGTAAGTAGGAAGATTAATTTTCAATATTTTCCCCAAATTATTTCATGTACGATTAAGTAGCAACATTTTCAGATCGACAGTTTTCTTAAGTTTTCTGCATAAGTATTGCATTATTTGGATAAAATAATACATCAGAAGTAAATAAATGTTATCCTTTAGTAAACTGGATGTTTTAAATATTTTTTTAGAAGAAAATACTCTCATATTCGGCATTTATAGCGGAGCTCATTCCCCGCTAACCATACGTAGTTGACAGGCGCGTGACTCGAGTCAAACAGTTTTATATAACGAGTAGGACCACTGCTCATACCCAACTTACAGAGGGGTACGCGCGTCAATTCTTCTCCTGTGTTGGTTTATTACTCAAAGGTCTTATAGCATCGGCATAAATGCGAATCGATCCTCACAGATGTGGTTCCACCCACTCCGCACTCAGTGCTTACAATGATAACCACTGACTTATTTATGGTTAGCTACGAAAATGATAATTTTATTTCAGTACTTTAGTATTTACGGGCCCCGATTACGCGGACGGGCCGTTATTAGGTTAATGTTTTCTGCTTCTGTGTACTCAGAGTTGTTGCAAGGTTGTTGCATAGGTATTTTAATTTTTAATAATTATTAATTACTACACTTTGGTTGTTGCACGTAGTCGTAATTCCTAGTTCCATGGTTGTAGCAGAATGCAGACTTGTGTACTCCTCTTTGTTTGTTGCAAAGAGAATACAATCACCAAAAGTCACCAATGACATTCATTATTGTGTTCACCATAGACCACGAACAATAGGATAGTGTTCACTTCAACTGTTCCTTCTATGTTCATTAATAGCAGCCAATTTTGGCGCTATATTTAGTACGCGTTTTGTTTGTGATAATAATTTAAAGTTAGCTAAAAGAGATTGAAATTACTCAAAATAAAATAATATAAGTATAATGTTAGTATTTTATAAGGTGTACCTATTGAGAACTTTATGTTTGAAGAATGATTGAATACTTGGTATGATAATCTAACCTAAACTACACTTGTAATCATGGAAGATACAACTTACTCTAGAAATGGCACAAGAAACTTCGATGTAAGTATTTCAGATACTCTAGCAGACTTTGAAAGATTGCGTATATCAGCACTAACAAATGCAGCTGAAATTAGTCCCTTCGTTCATGAAGTTACCATTGGACCTAGAAGCCCTATAAAGAATCAAAAGTCGAATAGTGACCAAACACCGATTACGAATACTGAAGAGGCCGGGGATTTTATCGACGACAAAATCAGTGACGATTTAAGGTATACCTTAAGACTCAAGGAATATGAGTCAAGATTCCAAGACAACACTGAGGATTGCTTTAAAAACTTAGTTGAAAAAATGGTTGCATCTTATGCAGACACTATGCATGGGTATTGGAAGAAACAAAGTGATGAATGGAAACAAAAATCTTTAGAGCTCAGAGCTAGGAAACTCCAACTGGCCAAGCAACTGAGAGAAAATGATAATTTAGCAGTACTGGAAAGGTCTAAGTTGGATGAACAGAAAACTCAGTTTATGAACCAACAAACAATAGAAAATATGAACAAAATACTTGATGAACAAAATAAATCCACAACAAGGTTTGCCTCTATCATAGATAGCCACACAAAAATATGCATATGTTATAATGAAATAACAAATATTGTACAATCAGAACCACTAGCAAAAGAAATCTTAGATAAATATGTTTCAGCATTAAAAACAATAATGGCAAATATTAATCATGTCATGGACTTTTGTAAGACTGGTTCTATTACTGATAATGAAGTGAAGCAGGCTGAATTATTGTCAATAAAAATTGAAAACATTAAAAAGAGAATTAGTGATGATTTAACTGCCGCTAAGCAGCTGGAATCTTTAGAGATGCAGAAAGAAGAAGAAGATGCTAAACAAAGAGAGTTAGAAGCGAAACAAGCTCAAGAAACTAAAGCTGCAGAAGCAGCTCTTACCCAACACAAACTTACTGAACAAGCTAAAAGGGTCCAGTCCATGTTTTACTCTGAGAAAAACTATGCTTACTATGAACAACTTAAAAATTTTCTTAACAATTATGAGAGCAGTTATAAAGATCTCTTAGACAATACTAGCTTGAAAAAGTTTAGATTTGACTGTCAGAAAGCTGTAAATACTCCTGTAAATGCTCTGTCATCTGTTAGTGGTACACATATGAGGGACAAGTTAGACAAATTGGCAAAACTTCTTAGAGGTGAAAGGGTTCAAGTTTTAGACACATTTGTCACTGCAACGCAGCATCCGCAGGGTCTCAATTACTGTACAGCTCTGTTAGCAAAGAAGATAGTGAGGCAGGGAGACTTATTGGTATCTAGCAACCCGGAGGCTGCATTTCCCCTCGCAGCTGTAACTGTTGCTCTATGGTCCCAGTTCCCAGACTTTGGCAAACTGCTTGAGGCATATTTTCATAGATTCTGCCCATATTTAGTGCCAATGCTGCTTCCTCAGAAAGAAGGCCAGACTGACAAAGAGTTCTACACATCCCGAGGCTACACATACAGTGAGGATGGTGTTGTGGAAAAACAAGACAAATTTTTAAAGCGAATGTCTGGTATATTCAGGTTACATTGTGCCATTTGGATAGCAAGGACTCCTAGATTTATGAATGCTTCAAATCCGTGTGGTTTGCGTTATGCGTGGCAGTGGTTAGCATCTTTCATAAACTTAAAACCTGAACCAGACATAAGTGCCACTTTGATACATGACTTTTTTACAGTTTGTGGTTCAGAATTTTTAAAAAATTATAAGAAACAATGCATTAAAATAATTAAGTTGTTAAGTACAGAATATTTAAGCATATTGCAAAATATTGACGAAGGTGGCCCAAAAACAAGATTTGAGGTATTTCTACAGAATGTTTTAAAAACAGGTCACATGCCTCCACCAAATGGTTTGCTGCCACCTAATACATGGTAAATTGTCATGTTAATATAGTAAATAATTTTTGTAAAAATGGTTTTGAATGTAATGAAATCAAATAAATAATAATGATGATTGTGATAAAGAATGTTTTATTTTTTAGAAAACAGTATACGATGCGTTGGCATGGTATAGCTAAACCCGTTTCAATGGTACTTTCAAAGACCTATAGGCAGGTGGACATAGAATTAGCAGGCACAAGGAGTTAATAAATCTAAGTTTTAATAGACTAAATAATCCTGCCGAGTGCGAGTCGGACCTGCACATGAAGAGTTCCTTAACATACTTTAACACCATCTATTAAGCCAAAACAAAAGTTTATAGTATTGAGATTTAAGACTAATTTTTAACTTTTTTTTTTAAGGTGGAAGACAAGGGTCTGCCCGCGAAATTCAAATTTAATTTGGTTTTTCGCAATTTGTAAACTAATACGACAAAGTTGTCGCGAAGTGCATGTATGCTATCGCGAAATACTTAGATCTTTGGTAAGGATAATGGTTGTATAAGTCTGTGGTAGTATAATAAGGGTACAGGCAAAGAACAGGGTATGTCCACATGAGTCAATTAAGAGAAAAACACAATTAAATTTAAAAGTCAATACTTTTTTATTGAGATCAATAGATGTACAAACTTTTATTTATCATAAACTTTTACTTAATAAAAGGCATGTTTTTAAAATTTCCACTTAAATTATAATTTATATACTAAGAAAAAAATGTAAAAAAACAATCATAGGCATATAACAAAAGGATAAAAACAGGGAATGTCCAATTATTCACAGAGAAAAACATGGATTGTCCAATCTAGTCTTCAGAATCTCTGGCTTTGACATCATATTTTAATGTTTCATAAAACGCTTTTGTTTGGAGAGCACAAAATGGCATTAGGCACATTATATCCTTATATTTAGCTTCGCTAATAGGAAGAAAGTCTTGATATGAAAAATCAGGCAGCATAAATTCAGTCACAGTGGCATGGTTACCTTTTTTTAAAATCTTTGTTTTATCCCATGCCCCATTGTAATTTTGCCTATGCAATATCATTGGACCATGCTCCTTAGAAACCATAACTTCTCTTTGCTTCTGTATAGGAATCATACACTTCTTCATGAATTTTCCAGACAAGAATTTTGACCATTACCATATTATTTCCCTCGGACCAATTTCAATGACTTCAAAAGGTGAAGGTTTTGTTCTTGAAGTTTTAAGAAGTTCATACCAATGAAATGGCAACTCCATCTTAGTTTTTAGGTTGATTAAGCCCATATTCTTGTCACATTCAAGATAACTATGGCCTCTTATAGGAAACGTTATTTTAATTGAATCTAGTAAATTTATTTCATGTACTACAAAGTGAATGAACCTCAGAACTGTAAAATTTTTATTCTGTCCTCCACAAGAGTCAGAATATAACAACATGTTTTATAGATCTGTCAACAACAGAATATAACAAGATGTTTTATAGATCTGTCCATGTGATGGGTAATGAAATCAAACAGAAAAGAAACAACTTCATCAGACCCTTTCTTACCACACGTTTCTGGATAGGTATAAAAATATGATTGCCTTGTTCCCAGATTATGGATATTGAATGAAAACATTGATAATTGTCTTTTGTAATAAACATCATTAGTTGTGATGTTTGGCAAAGAAATGTTTTTCTGGAAGTCCATAGCTATAGCCAAAAAATCTTGTTGAGTCTGGCTTTGTTTCCTTGCTGATCTTTTTCTTTCATAAAAAACATGAGCTTTGGTTAGATGCACTTTGTTTAAAATGGTTAGCTGCCTTAATTCGTCTAGTTTGTTTTCTTCCGTCAAAACCCTATATTTAGCTAAATAAGCATCACATGTACTGCATGTGTCCATCCGTGGATAACCAAAGGCTATATTGAATTCTGTGTTGAAAATATGCCTGTAAGATTCATAGGAAACAAGTTTTTCATATGAGTTATCTTCTATAAACATGTTGTACATCTTCTTAATAGATAAGTCCTCTGGCAAGTAAATTCTGTGACTATCTTTTAAACTGTAATGACTCAGTCTACCTTTGAATGAGTTAATGTGGTTGAAAACTTTTTCTTTTACCTCTGGCAATATTTTTATATGGTTTTTATGTTTTCCCCTTTTATCCACAGGGGCTTTTCCTGTTGTTTTAAGAGCCTTTTGCAGATGTTCGACTTTTCCCTTAGTAATTCCATGTAATGAAATGAAGGCTTTGAAACATACAGGTACATCTTTCATGTCTTTTTCACTCTTTACTCTCACTTTATAGCTGTAAGCAGCTGTATGAAGACATTCTCCGCCTTCTATTTTTCTGCTCCTTCTGCGTTGCACATTATGAACTGTCATAAGCCCCGTCAAATAAAGATTTTGCTCACTTACACTACTCAACGAATTAAAGTATTTAATAATGTTTTGCCGATCATTAGCAGTCAAATTGTCGAAGCACTTAAATCTTGAACAATTACATGCTGCACCTTGTTCGTGTGTAGCAAGCCGCAACTTTTTCATAACATCTTCGGTTCTCCCAGTCTTCTTTCTTTTCTTTGTTTGTTTAACAGTGCAAGCATTTTCATTTTCTTCCTTATCTGAGTCAGATATCATTATTTAAGTTTAAAACAAAGCGTTAACAGTTAAACAAAAACTCGTGTCGTACTACACTCGATCTCCAACGAACGACGACTGTCAGTGTCAAAATTGGTTGGACATTCCTTCTTCTTTACAGGTACGTCACGGACATTCCCAGTTTTTTTCCACTCAGAACATAGATAAAAACGTATTTTTTGAGACATTCCTTGTTCTTGGGTAAAATGTAGTTTGTACAAATGAAAATACCATAGACAACCAAAGTATTGCCATTAAAAAAAATAAAAGTATAAAATTGTGACATTCCTTGTTCTTTGCCTGTACCCTTCATGACACCGGAAATTTGTCGTTGGTTTCTTTGTAGTTTAAATATTTTTGGTTGCATGGCAACGGGTTGTTTTTTCTCGCATCCTGAAGAAGGTGGTGGAATTGTGAGCTGCGCTACGAGGAGTGGGTGTGATGAAGGCTAAGTATCTGAGAAGCTAATTATCTGAGAAGCTAAGTATCTGAGAAGCTAAGTATCTGAGTAGCTAAGTACCTGAGTATCTACGCAATTAATCTACGAAGTTCTTAAACCCTCATAAGTGAATTTCTAGATACTAATACATTTACTAGCATCTGGGAGCGCGCTCTAAGGCTGTGTATAAATTGGCAAGGGATGTGCAAGGGACGGTTTTAATGGTGTTTAAATTGTGAGTAAATCATTATGGCTATTATGAGCTGAGAATACATCGGATCCGATGAGATGAGATGAGATGACGTTGAGCCCTCGTGGAGGGGGGCTCCGAGGTGGTTTAGCCCTCGTGGAGGGGGGCTCCGAGGAAGGTTCGTACGAATGGGAAAGATTACGTTGATCCTTCGGGTAGATAGAACCCGAAGAAGGTTCATGTTTATGAACAGGAGACATTATGTCTCGCCCTTGGGCATAGGGGGCCCAAGGAAGATTCATGCGAACGAGAGAGAGAGAGAGAGAGATATACTCTTAGACATAGGGGGTCTAAGAGTATGAATAATAAAGATCGGGTCCGATGGTCAGATGAGATAAGATTCCGCATGGGAGATGAGTTTGATTCCTTACACGTCCACGGCTAGAAATAACTGGAATAATAGATCAGATCTTAGGGCGTCACAAATGGTGATGTCATAGTTAATTTAATCATACAGGTTACCGGTGCACTCCCGCAGCAGAGAGAGAGAGAATTAATCGGAGTAGAGCGGTGCGACAGGAGCCTTCTAGTTGATGGGCAGGTATGACTCCATTGCGGTAGTTAATTAATTCGGTGACATTCTGTTCCACTAGACATCCTTATTTAATAACCATATACAAGCGGTTCAACCGTGTATAGCGCGTAGTTACCCGTAAATATATACCTAGAGAGAAAGCAGATAGTGGATTAGAATGGCCTCGCCGACATGGTGGAGGTGCTGGGATATTAGTAAAATGAACCAGAATCTTTAGCACATGGAGTCATACTAAGCTTAAATTATAATAAAGTGTCTATTTGTTGCCTTTTTGTTGATTTAAATAAATAGAGGCGCTGCATTAGTTTCGCTACTCGCCGCTGGAGGGAGCGTCAACGCAGTTTTCAACTTTAAATCGAAAGAAATGGCCCAGGTAAGTTAGTAGAATTGACTTCAGGGATACTAATGTCATAGAGCGTTCGAAAGTTTGAATTCACGAACATTTGAGCAATTTCCGGTGTGTCATTTATTTTAAATTGTTCTAAAGTCAGATGGTGGAATTTGGAACATTTGAAATTTGAATTCTATTACGCCATTTCAATGTCAATTATATTGCTGATTGAGTATTGTGAAAGAAACATTGTTGTGAAAAAGAAATAGAGATCTGAAAACAATTTAAGGTTGGAAATTATCCTATTTAATATAAAGGTACGTAATATATTAGGCATATAGTGAAATTCAAATATAAGGGAGGTTTTAGATTCTGATAGTATTGTACATTGCGTAAAGATGAAATTTTAAGAAAGAATATCAGTTCCTACATAGTGTTAATTATATTTTCAGAAGGAAATCATATCACTCAGTTTTAATAACTGAGACTGAAGTTCGACTAATTTACTGAATTTTTAACACAAAAAGTACATCTGGTGTGTTATCTTATATTTTTAGAATAGCTACCAATGGGCTATATTTCTTATTATATATTTCTATATAATTATAATCTTATAAGGCTATTATTTCGAAGGTCTGAGTGTCTGTCGAGTAAGAATTGATCTAAGAACTGAATACTTTCCTTTACCAATTAGAACTAGGAATATGGTCAACATAGGTAAACTTGAATACTTATAAAAATCGGCCAAGTGCGAGTCGGGCCTCGCTCTTTTAGGGTTCCGTTAAAAAAATTAAATTAAAAAATTTCCATCTATCCACCTACCCATTTTAATTTAATTTTTTTAATTAAATTTAATTTTTATTATTTGTTGTTATAGCGGCAATAGAAATACATAATATGTGAAAATTTCATCTGTCTATCTATTACGGTTTACGAGATATAGCCCTCTGACAGACGGACGGACGGACGGACGGACGGACGGACGGACGGACGGACGGACGGACAGCGTAGGCTTAGTAATAGGGTCCCGTTGGTACCCTTTGGGTACGGAACCCTAAAAATGAAATTTGACGTCTAATGAAAGGGATTGCTAGACAAGATACATTTTGATGTTAAGGGCATATAATGAAAGTGTAATTGTTTAAGGGTTATTAAATTCAATTTGATTTGGTAATTATTGAATTCATAGAGTAACTTAATTTAAGGCTTATCCAATTAAGGATTCAGGGCCTATCTACAAGTATGTGGAGGATTATAGTTATATTTTTATATGGAGAAAACAATCTTTAAATTATTGAGTTAAGATTTTACTTCGAAAGGAGTCTTAAAGTATATAGACACATGATAATAGATACTAGAGTCCTATGTACCAAACTTAAGGGTTGATAACCTTATTGAAGGTTAGAATTTTATTTGATCTGGGTAATTTTGTAAATTCAAGCAAATATAGTTATTCTTTTAAAGAGGTTGGGACTTTAATTATAGCTAAATTAGTGAGAATATACATAGAGTATGTTCAAAATAATTTTGAAGGAAATTCTATGGTATTAGTTTGACCCAATAATAAGTTTTAATCTCATGAATGTTATTATGAATTTCAATTCTTTTACCTTTCAATTATTATTATAGTGCGAGCTATTTGTATAATGGAAAGGTATCTTAATGTTAAATTTGTACTCATGGTTTAGGTACTCTCTGCATTTGGTGGTAAATAATGGTTGGATAAACTGATGATTAGTATAAGAGCAAGTTACTTGTTTAGCAAGCGAATTATACAACTGGTTAGATTGAAATAACTCTCTAAAAACCTTAATGGAAAATTAGACTGGGAATGCTCATTCTTTATTTGTGTGGGATTATTAACATCCGAGTTTGGCATATACACTATAATATATTTCGAAGTTAGTTTCTATACTTTAAATTAAATATAGCAAGTATATGAATCATAAGGAAGTGTTCAAAGATATAAGGATAAATAATCTAGAAGTGGTATTTCCACAGAGATCCATAGATTTAGAGACAGGTATTTACATCCATGTGATAAGGCGTTAGGTATTGTTAAAATATAATGTCTGATTACAGAAAATTCATCATGGATGATTTATTGCTAAGAAGGCTAAGACTCCTTATTACCCAAATAAAAACTCACTCGGATCAGGCTGTAAATCTCGGCTCTTTGAATGCTAACCTAATCCACGATGCAGAAGTAAACAAGACAAAATTAAAAAATCTTTTGACGAGATTCGAAAATGATTTAACTAATTATTTTAAGTTGGTAAATGATCCTGCAGCTGACGAGATAAGTGAAATGAGTGAAATACAGCTGAAAGCTGAGGAAAATCTAGCGGAGCTAGAAGTGAAATTAAAATTATTTCAGAGCAGTTCAGAAACTCCATCGAAGCATAAGGAGAAGGATGCAATAACATCATGCCGTTTACCTAAATTGAATTTACCTGAATTTGAGGTAAAACATAGCAGATGTAGACAAATTGCTATACCTTAAGTCTTCATTAAAGGGAGAACCTAGAAAAGCTATTGAGGGTCTAGATACAACAAACAAGAATTACAGCATAGCTATTAAAACTCTTACAGAAAGATATGGCAAAAGTTCTCATTTAATTGATGCACATTATTCAGCGTTATCTAAGGTGGTAACTGCAGACTCTACGATAACATCATGTCGTAAATCATTTAATGAAATGGAAAAACATTTACGGGTCTTGGAATCATTAGGAGAAGACGTGAATCACAATCATCTACGGCATATTATATTTAGTAAATTTCCTGAGGATCTTATCTATGAGTTAAAATTAAAAACCAAAGACGACTCTATAAATGAGATAAGGCAAGAATTAGAGAAAATACTTACAGCAAAGGAAGACGCTAATAGGATCACTCAAGGAAATAGTGTAGGAGGAGTTGGTAACTATACAGTAGAAACTCTACATGTAACTCAAGAAAATCAGAGATATAAGCATAGCAGGGGAGAGAGGCGACCTAGAAGCGAATTCAGAAGGAATGATTGGGGTATGCAGGCTGATAATTTAAAACCTCCAAATTTTAGAGAGAGACAGTACCTACAAAGAGGAGGACAGTGGGGACAGAGGAGAAATACAACATTCAAAAGAAGTAATAGGTTGGAAGATGAAGCTCACGGGAAGAAGATGAAACCTTACTGTATGTTTTGTAAGGGTGATCATTTCTCTGATCTATGTAAAAAATACAGGACATACCAGGAACGTACTGCGCTGATGAAAGGCAGATGCTATAAATGTCTTAAAAGTGGTCATAAGGTTTTGCAGTGTCAGTATAATAAACCTTGTTATTTTTGTAAAAAACATGAACACCACAGCGCACTGTGTAAGGAGAAATTTCAGTCTGGATCAGAGAGCACGACTCTAACAACGATGGATAGAGAATGACATACGGCTCTTCAAACAGCTGTAGTAACAGCCCGGGGGAAAGGTGAGACGTCTAATCAAATATCATGCCGTATACTATTCGATTCAGGCTTCCAAAGATCTTACATCACCCGAAAGATTGCAAAGGAATTAAAATTGTCTACAGAAAAGGATGAAAGTTTATCGGTTTATACTTTTGGTTCAAAGAGTCCTCAAGAATTTAATAGTCCAGTTGTTCAATTGGAGTTACAAACTAAATCTAAAAATTGGAAGAGTGTTTATGCAAACGTCGTACCTATGATTTCAAAAGGTGTACCGCATGTAGATGAACTTGACGATTGGAAGAATAAATTGAAACTTGCAGACGATGGGTCTTTGAAAGATCAAGTTGATATTCTTATAGGGAATGATTATTACTACTCGTTTCTTTGCTTAGAAAGAATATGGATAAGGGAAGATTTATATTTAATTGATTCAGAGTTTGGATGGATACTTTCGGGTCAAATACCGCATGAGAATAAAGAAGGAGAACATATGTCAGTTGTTACATACTTTCAAACAGAGATTGATTTCAAATTAAGCAAACCTGACATGCCACTAGATTTAGGAAGTATAACATTCCTTTGGGAACTGGAGTCAATCGGTATAACCGATTCACCTAAGATTACTAGAGAAGAGGCTATAAATAAATTTAATGAAACTACAAAATTAATAGATGGTAGATATTATGTTAGTTGGCCGTGGAATGAATATCCTCCAACACTAACACCTAATTATGGATTGGCATATGGTCGTTTAGTAAATTTGGTTAAACGATTAGATAAAGAAATTTTGAGATGTTATGATAATACTATACAGGAACAAATATCGAAGGGAATAGTCGAAACAGTGTTAAGTAAGACACATGTGAACCATCCAGTACATTATTTACCGCACCATTGTGTTGCTCAAAAGGGTAAACCAATTAGAATTGTTTATGATGCTTCATCGAAAATTAAAAATACTAAAAGTTTAAATGAATGCCTCTATTGCGGTCCGTTGATGTTAGAAGATTTGACAAGTATAATTATCAGATTTCGAAGCCATAATGTTCCTTTGTCAGCAGATGTAGAGAAGGCCTTCCTTCAGATAGGACTACATGAACAAGATCGCGATGTAACCAGATTTATTTGGTTGAAAGATGTAGAAAAACCACCGAGTGATGATAACATTGTTTGTTTACGGTTCCGTAGAGTCCCTTTCGGAGTTATATCAAGTCCATTTCTACTGAACGCGACGATTAAACATCATCTTTCTAAAGGAAATGAACGACTACAATTGGCTGCCAAAGACATATACGTTGATAACTTAGTAAGTGGAGTCCAAACACAAGAGGAAGCAATACAGTTCTATAAAGACGTGAAGAACGCCTTTTGTCAAATATCTATGAACCTTAGAGATTGGAGTTCAAATTCAAAACAATTTCTAGACAAGGTACCCGATAGTGTTAAGGAAGAAGTTGTGAAAATTTTAGGCTTAGATTGGAATGTAAAGGATGATACATTGCGCCTAAGATTCAAGATAGATACAGAGGCAAATTCTAAGCGTGAAGTTCTAAAAGTAATTGCTTCAGTATTCGATCCATGTGGGTTAGCAGTACCACAAATTTTGTCAGCTAAATTATTTCTCCAAAAGCTATGGCAGACCAAGGTTAAATGGGATATAAAACTTTCAAAGGAAAATCAGGTGGAATGGACGGAAATAAAGAAGGAATTAGAAACTATTAAAGAAATATCGGTACCCAGATGTTACATAAAAAACGTGAGAAATGAAGAATATCATTTGCAGTGTTTCACCGACGCATCACTTAAGGCATATGCTGCTGTTGTGTACGTGACACACGGGACTAAGAGAAGTTTTGTAATCGGGAAAACACGATTAGTCCCTATAAAAGATCAACAACACTTAAAAATCCCTCGATTGGAATTACTAGGAGTGTTGATAGGGTGTAGATTAATTAAGATGGTTTCAAAAGCATTTAACATGAAGGTGGGACGTCAAACGTTATGGACAGACAGTCAAATTGTCATAGAATGGTGTCGATCTGATAAATTGCTACCACCGTTTGTGGCTAGACGAGTTGAAGAAATTAGAAGTAATAGAGAACTTATGATTAAATATGTACCTTCAGAGTTAAACCCGGCGGATGTTGCGACTAGACCGATAAGTTCCAGGGAAGATAAAGAGAGATGGATTAAAGGTCCACAGTTTTTATCAGACTCCAATATTAGGACGTTTCCTATTAAGAATACGTCACACACTTTTTTTCTTTCGACGCGGGAGGGTCTAACGAATACTTCTAATGGAGAAATTGTTGATTTAGAGAAAGAGAATAATTCCACAGAGAAGGATGTCGGTACTAGACATAATGAACCACTTAGTATTACAGAAGAAATAAGGAAGCTTCAAGCAGAGCATTTTGCGCAGGAATTTGCTGGAAAAGAAACTGATTTAAGTCGTTGCCTTAAGTTATTTAAAGATGTTGATGGATTATTACGTTGCAAGGGACGTCTTCAGAATGCAGATCTGTCATTCGATAAACGGTACCCAATATTGATTCCTAAGGAATGTGAATTTACAATTAATTTGATAAAGAAGGTACACAATGATAATTACCATGTAGGAGCAAATCATACACTCAGCCTTATTAGACAATCCTATTGGATACCACAAGGTAAATCTCAAGTCCAGAAAGTAATAAGGAGATGTCCAAGTTGTGTTAAGCACGGAGCTGGTCCGTTTAAGTTACCAAATACTCCGGCACTTCCGGCAGAAAGAATAGTCAACTAACTACTGTTGTCAAGGAAATAGAAGCTGTATTAAATTCACGACCACTCACATGCGTTGATTCAGAGTTGGATATAATCTTGAAACCAATGGATTTTCTTACACTTGGAAGTTGCATTACTTTAGAAGAATCAGTCGAAGATTGTATAGATAAAGGTACTACGATTAAGATCGATCTTGTAGAAAGTTGGAGAAGAGGTCTCATTATTTTAAGAGAATTTAAGGAGATGTTTGTGAACAGATACTTGTTAAGTCTTCGAGAAAGGTATCACCACTCGCTTAAAGAACCACGGGTCACTTCGAAGCTATCTCCAGCAATAGGACAAGTGGTTCAAATAAAAGGAGATAATAAGAATAGAGAAACCTGGAAAACAGGGAAAATTATTTCGTTGAAAAAGGGAAGTGATGGTTTGTGCAGAGTAGCCATAGTAAAAGTGGGGGATAAAGAGTTCACGAGGTCGATAGCACATCTATATCCTCTAGAAGCCCAAGAAGCAGAAGGAGTGATAGACATACGATTTGAAATAGAGGATACCTCGAGTGAATGTACTCCTGCAATTTTAATAGAACCTTTAGACGAAAGTATAGAAAGACCAACAATTATTTCAGAGGACACAGAACGTGAAGGGATCTTACCATTAGAACAAGTTGTCGAACTAACTCGGGATGATTCCGAGTGCGGAATTGTAGATCAAGAAATGAGAGAATTGGACAGAGAGGTTAGCGAGTCGGACAGGTCAGAGCCATTAGAGCGAGACAGTGAGATGGTTGAAGTAAGTCAAGGAACTAAAGTAAGGAGAGTTGCAGCAGTTGCAGAAAATCAAAGAGTGGACGAGCAACATGCTATGTCTGCTCTAGTTTTTGCTTCGGCCGGGAGTGTCGCGAAGTGCATGTATGCTATCGCGAAATACTTAGATCTTTGGTAAGGATAATGGTTGTATAAGTCTGTGGTAGTATATGACACCGGAAATTTGTCGTTGGTTTCTTTGTAGTTTAAATATTTTTGGTTGCATGGCAACGGGTTGTTTTTTCTCGCATCCTGAAGAAGGTGGTGGAATTGTGAGCTGAGCTACGAGGAGTGGGTGTGATGAAAGCTAAGTATCTGAGAAGCTAAGTATCTGAGAAGCTAAGTATCTGAGAAGCTAAGTATCTGATAGCTAAGTATCTGAGTAGCTAAGTACCTGAGTATCTACGCAATTAATCTACGAAGTTCTTAAACCCTCATAAGTGAATTTCTAGATACTAATACATTTACTAGCATCTGGGAGCGCGCTCTAAGGCTGTGTATAAATTGGCAAGGGATGTGCAAGGGACGGTTTTAATGGTGTTTAAATTGTGAGTAAATCATTATGGCTATTATGAGCTGAGAATACATCGGATCCGATGAGATGAGATGAGATGACGTTGAGCCCTCGTGGAGGGGGGCTCCGAGGTGGTTTAGCCCTCGTGGAGGGGGGTTCCGAGGAAGGTTCGTACGAATGGGAAAGATTACGTTGATCCTTCGGGTAGATAGAACCCGAAGAAGGTTCATGTTTATGAACAGGAGACATTATGTCTCGCCCTTGGGCATAGGGGGCCCAAGGAAGATTCATGCGAACGAGAGAGAGAGAGAGAGAGAGGGATATACTCTTAGACATAGGGGGTCTAAGAGTATGAATAATAAAGATCGGGTCCGATGGTCAGATGAGATAAGATTCCGCATGGGAGATGAGTTTGATTCCTTACACGTCCACGGCTAGAAATAACTGGAATAATAGATCAGATCTTAGGGCGTCACAAATGGTGATGTCATAGTTAATTTAATCATGCAGGTTACCGGTGCACTCCCGCAGCAGAGAGAGAGAGAATTAATCGGAGTAGAGCGGTGCGACAGGAGCCTTCTAGTTGATGGGCAGGTATGACTCCATTGCAGTAGTTAATTAATTCGGTGACATTCTGTTCCACTAGACATCCTTATTTAATAACCATATACAAGCGGTTCAACCGTGTATAGCGCGTAGTTACCCGTAAATATATACCTAGAGAGAAAGCAGATAGTGGATTAGAATGGCCTCGCCGACAAAAGTAGGCTTATGGCCTTCTAATTGCGCCAGTGGAATTATCATCTTCACAGGTTTACATAAAAATCTTTACTTGAAAGTGACCAGTTTAAGAAATTAATCAAAATACTGAGTTGGAGTGAGTTACTCACAAATTAGTCAATATTTTGATTAATTTCTTAAACTGGACACTTTCAAGTAAAGATTTTTACCTATATAAACCTGTGAAGATGAAACTGCCATTGTCGCAATTAGAATGCCATAAGCCTACTTAGTTTACAAATTGCAAAAAACCAAATTAAATTTGAATTTCGCGGGCAGAACCGTGTCTTCCACCTTAAATATTTGTTAAAGAGCAAATAGAAATACACAATATTCTGTTACTACCTACTTACTAGTATCTACCTTTTACGGCTCATGAGATACAGACAGCGGAGGCTTATTAATAGGATTCAGTTGGCACCCTTTGGCCTTTGCGTAAGGAACCCTAAAAAGGAGGAGGTGCAGAGCCAGATTATTTATTTATAGTGATTAGTGTTATTGCTCTGTGGCTTAGACTATTCATTATTGTATCGACGCGCGGAGCCACTAAGCAGAAGAAGAAGAAGAATAGACTCGAAAGAACTAGAACCCATAGCTTGACAGCTATCGGTTGACCCTTGACAGTTCCTACAAAATACTATAGCTTGACGGAGGTTGTCAGAGGTAAACTGTGAACGGGACCATGAAGGTAGCAAATACATACCTACCATGGAACGGACTGTACCTTCATGTTCGAAAATCAATGATTGTGTTTGACAGCAGTTGGCAAGTTGGTTCCAAAGAGTTTAAATACATGATATAGACACAGACACCATATAGACACTACGTTCTAGTTGGGTGCTAGTTGGCTAGTTGCTCTCTGTGACTAAATTGTATTCTGTGGCTAGTTTGTCTTGTTGTTCCTGGTCTGTGGTTGGTTCATGGTTGGTTCCTATGGTTGGTTCTACTGGAAGTCTGGAAGTTACATTGATTATTTTAGAATTCATGGCATAAATAATACGATGTAGCCTTATATGATTGACTAAATAATGTTGCATTTACATTTAATCTAATATGTTGTGTACTTAAATATATTTGTCGTATGCAATCCGTCTCAATCTCAAAAGTGTTATCAAATATCATATTTTATCAAAATGGGCACCCAAGGGTTCGATGATAGCTCTTTTATGGCGAAGTACTCAGCTTTTAACCCGTATCGGTTGATACAACGTGAGACTGGGTTCGATGACCTTGTGGGAGCGGGTGATGCGATGGCTCGGAGTCTCTACCGTGCTATGAAGCCCCTGGCATCTTGGGACTGTGAAATAGGGAACACACCTCCGATCGGAGGCGTTTTCAACCTTGAATTTTCCCCGGAAGGGTAAGTAGGAGTGTAGTTAGCCTTGTATTGAGTTTAATTGGTATCATTACCTAGAAAATTCTTATTCTAAACATTAGCAATAGTATCTTCTTTCTTGAATAGTATGCTGTATGCCACCATTGTGGTATGTATAAAATAATAAGAAAATCTATCATTAAAACCTGAGATTAAAGTTTTGACGGTTCTACTGTAAAACTGAGACCAGGATGCTGAGTATGCTGGATGAACATTTAAGGGTCTTGCCCTTAAAGGTTTATACAGTGTAAGTATTTGTCTGTGTGTCTTGCCTTTCTATGCAGACATTGTGCTTTTTTTTATTTGATGACAAGCTAGTCCTTGACTGCGATCTCACCTGATGGTAAGTGACGATGCAGTCTAAGATGGTAGCGGGCTAACTTGGAAGGGGTATGGCAGTGAACATTCAACCCATACCCCTAATTGGTTTCTACACACCATCGTGCCCGAACGCTTAATCGCTTGGGGGCATGTCTTTGACGGTAGGGTGGTAACTAGCCAATGCCAAAGCCTCCCACCAGACCAGACCAGAGACAATTCGGAAATTATAAATTTCCAAATTTACCCTGCCGGGAATCGAACCCGAGACCTCCTAGTTTTAAGGCAACAGCGCTCACCACTGAGCCAGGGAGGTCGTCAAAATTTAATTACTCACCCTATTTTATGTCTTGTACTGTAATGTATCTTTTTAGGTCTTTGCTAGTGGCAGCCTGTGAGAAGAAATCAATACAAATATTTGACCCCCTCACACACAAAAGGATTCACTCTGTAAACGATGCACATTCTGATTGTGTTAATTGTGTCAAGTAAGTTGGGTTTGTTCTATAAATGAATACTTTAATTCACCCTAAGATGTACAACATGTTTACTATAAGTTTGGACCTGGTGTCTGGAGGTCACTGCGATGCATGGGTACGGTGTGCAAAAAGCATCATTA
Organism: Oeneis ivallda; assembly: GCA_029955525.1. NCBI lineage: Eukaryota > Metazoa > Arthropoda > Insecta > Lepidoptera > Nymphalidae > Oeneis > Oeneis ivallda. Next base: position 6,192,501 of record JARPMR010000024.1, on the reverse strand, counting down.
AGAATTTTTATGAAACAAATGTTTGTGAAAAACTAGGTATGCTGTGTTAGTATTGTCTTAGGTGTTTATCACACATTGAAATAAAAGATATTTTAAGGAAACTAACGCGTATATTTTATTATTTGATACATCCCGACATTTCACATTCTTTACAGAGGATGTGGTCACGGGCCGATAACGTGGTCAATAATATGCGTTAGTTTCTGTAAAATATCTTATTTCAATACGCTGTGTTAGTTTTGATAGTTGGAATAATAATAATAAGACCGAACTCAGCCGTATACAGTCTGTATGAGGCCTATTTTTAACCGACTTCCAAAAAAAGGAGGAGGTTATAATCTTTGAAGATGAGATTCAAAATAAATAACACAATGACGATTACAATTCATCATCACTATCATCACTATAACTTAAAGGTATGATGCTTGTCGTGAGTCGTGACTTCGATTTCGCTCTCGCTATCACTTGAATATGTTTCTGAATCTGAGCTGTCTTCTCCTCCTAGTGATATTATTAGTTCCCTTTGATTATGGTCCAACTCAAAAAGTATGTAGGTAGGTAGATACCTAATGATAACTGCCCAAAACAGTCCAACAACAATAAACAATTCAACAAAAAACTTAACAAGGATATTCTAAAAACTGAACGTTTTGTGAGTGACGAAAGTAGACGCGTATCGGTGACAAAGATACGAACCGTACTGACGCGACACGACGAAAGCGGGGAGGTGAGCGGGGAAGCAGGAGAGGCATCACATTCCAGCCGAGGTCCAATCTTTTAGTAAACGGGTAGTAAATATGTAAATGATAACCTTAACGTTTCTTTTTCATTTCCACAAGTAGGTGATGTTCCCCTGTTTTATGTTCCCCTAAGCTTTATCAACATCCTTAGAGGAATAGAGAGTGCAACAATTTGTTCTTTCAACCACCAGGGGCAGCACATTATTGACCTGTTTCTTAAAGACTTGGTCTCCCCATGTTCTCTAGACCTAATGGCGGGTTTCAGACTGTTGTTGCTTTTGATCCAGCTCTGTTAATAGTTTTCGGATCAATGAAAACATGCCTTAACATGGGGTGAACCCTATAGGTTAAAACTGTTATCTTTAGAACATGGCTTCATCTCTATCATTGCAAGCTGAGTCAGATACTCTAAGCTGGGTCTCCACCAAAGAAAAGTTGCCAACCTTTGTGTTGTCAACATGTGTTGTTGACAAATGTTTCTGAAATTACCTCATGTTTCCAACCAAAATTGTAAACAAATGTCAGGAACCGTGTTTCCGTTTTTGGCGGTAAACATCAAAAGAAAGCCGTTGTTGCCAACATTCATTCGCTCTGTGGATATGCTTGTTGGGAACATTTGTTGTAAACAGAAACATGTCATGTCTGGATGCATGATGTGGTCAATTTAACTCTCCACATACTTTAATTTCTTCCATTGAGGCTTGGCCGTATCCAATATTTATGCTTCCATTTCTTTTTACTTTAAATAATAATTAATATACTATGATCGCTGTTCGAAGACATATTTTTGCCAACAATACTGGAGGACAGCTAGTTGTCAACTGAAATGTTTCTCAAATTGTTGGGGATTTGTTTCATTTCAGTGGAGACACAACTGAAACAAAAGTTGGTGATTTTTTGTAGAGTTGCAAACTGTTGGAAACACAGAAGTTGCCAACAATTTCAGTGGAGACCCTCCTTTAGGCTTACTACATGCAAGGTTGAATACAGAATGCATAGAACACTTATGTACCTTAAGATTGACAATTACTGTTACTTGGGTAGATATTGCTTGGATAGGTTTAATGTTACACTGCTTACTGCTGGAAGGAGTTGCTGTAACTTCAACTTCCATGTTGCATGTAGAATATAATAAAATAGAAAGTTTCTTAGGGCTGATTTTTCAATCCTCAGATAAAAGTACCAATAGCTACCTGAAGAATAAAGTTATTAGACTCTGTATTCGTCTATTATTTTATATATATTATATATTACTATCTGACTGATTATCTCATCGTTGTCTAATTTAGTAACTTCAATGTCATTTAACTATGGAATAAGCAGCTATCTGGCCATCAAAGAGTCAAATAGATTTATTCTTCAGATACCTAAGTGTATTTATAACAAATCTTAACTATTGAACAACAGATTTTTTTGCTATCTATCGAATAAACCTGTTTGTTTATCTGAGGATTGAAAAATCCGCCCTTATTCAAATAAACTTCAACAAGTGCTTTTGAGTTATGTGAATTTCCCAGCTGTGGTGATGCAGCAAGAGCACCATAAATTCAGCCAATCAAAGGTGATTGCGATAGTGACACAATCATGTTTACACAATCCCACAATAGTATACAGTAAAAAGGTTAAAAATGCTGAATGAGCTTTTTCTCCTACAGATTTCTCGACGGAAGAATGTTTGCGACTTGCTCAGATGACACTACTATAGCATTATGGGATGTAAGAAACTTAAAAAAGAAAATCCGATCCCTCCTAGGCCATTCGAATTGGGTGAAGAACATCGAGTTCTCCGTCAAAGACAAACTACTAGTCACATCTGGACTGGACGGCAGCATTTATACGTGGGATATCAATTCCTATACAGAGTTCAACCTAGTGTACCAAAGAGTGTTCCATGCGTCCGGTCTCATGAGGTGTAGACTGTCCCCTGACGCGAAACAGATGGTTATGTGTACGACCGGCGGTTTGCTGGTCATCATACATGACTTGAACTTGTCTACGCTGGCGAAGGATTTACATGGATTTAAGGTAAGATAAAATATTGATCGCTGACCTTTACCTTTCCACCTTGCCTCAGAGTTTTTTTTTTATTCGATGACAAGCTAGTCCTTTACTGCGATCTCACCTGATGGTAAGTGATGATGCAGTCTAAGATGGTAGCGGGCTAACTTGGAAGGGGTATGGCAGTGAACATTCAACCCATACCCCTAATTGGTTTCTACACACGTGCCGGAACGCTAAATCGCTTGGCGGCACGTCTCTGACGGTAGGGTGGTAACTAGCCACGGCCAAAGCCTCCCACCAGAAAAAGCTATCAGTATACAGTAAAATCCTGATTTATCCATATAATCGAAAATCCAGATAAGCAATTTCAAAGTCAAATCAAATAATTCATTTTATGGTGAAATTGGACTTGTATTGCATCCAATTTTTTGAAATTTAATCTTATATCCGAACATGAATATAGTAGTGGTTTATAATATACAAATAGACTTTTGAATCCTCCCTCTGACATGCATGCACTTAGTCAATAAAACTAAGTAAAAAACACACTAAACTTAGTCGATAAAAATATTATTTGATGGTAAATGTTTTTCAGTAGAAAAAAGCAGCTAATCTTTTTCCACCTTGCAGCTGCCCTTTTGAGGAAGTGCTGTTTTCAAAGGTTCAATGTTAACAACTATGTACGAAAATGCAATAAAATAGGGTTTTATGGTGGCCTAATGTTACTTTTTAAAATTTAATTTAACTTTGAAATTGACCTGACTTTCTGTCTCGATCTCGGGATCCATAAATTATTTATTTCTTAAGGTAGGCACTGACGATACATCCAAACGGGCGTGGTTAAAATGACTACATCCAAATGGACGGCGTCGAATTATTCAGCACACTCACGATCGATCCATCGCATAACATTCTCGTAGTCATTGTAAACTAAAAACGAGCTACAAGTGAAAACGCGAACTTAGAACGTCGTAAGCGCCCGGCTACGTTGGTCGGTTACGGATTTCTCTGAAACGTTTACATTTTATGACGGCTGAAGAAAAATATGATTAAACTCCTTGTACAAGCTTTACGCTTTGATGGAAGAGAAAGGGGAATATTAGTCATGTTCAGTTTGGCACACGCAATTTGTGCAACAGAATTAGTACCACTGCCTGTGTCAACGCAGACATTTGACTATGCATTTCTGCTTTCCTTCGCTGCTACAGAATCGCATAAAAGATGTGCTAAACGCCTGATTCAAGCCTACATCTAAAAATTATTACTATTTATTTTATTACTTTTTTTTTTAATTTCACTTTTGTTAATTATTATGTGAGTATAATTTTGTTGCTTTATTATTACTATTGGTTTTTTATTGGAGAAGGTCTCTCGTAAATGAAGTTACTAGCTAGTTAATAGTTCACTTGTCCACAGCCGAATCTGTACAGGCTGATGCAAATGAGCCAGCAGGTGATCCCCATAGCGGCCATGTACGACCACCTGTTCGACCTCAAACGCACCGAGAACAGGGTCGAGTTCGTCTCTGACTTTCCTGACGGCAACGACGCTGAGGTCGTCAGCGCCTTGCAGGTAATCTAACTTGAGCCGATGTTCCTTTTTTCGACACATATGTATGTAATATAGTACCACCAGGACCATATAGTACCGTCCACCAGGTGGACCGACGACATCAAACGAGTCGCAGGGAGCCGCTGTATTCAGGCGGCGCAAGACCGAGGCCTGTGGAAGCCGATGCAAGAGTCCTTTGTCCAGCAGGACGTCTATCGGTTGATAAAGAAGAAGAAGAAGAAGTATGTAATATTATTGGAACTGCAAAATATTCACATATGATCAATGATCATCTATTAGAGCTTCCAAACAAAATAAAGTTTTATAGGTGTAAGTATGTATGTTCGTCCACGCATTTCTCCGAAATTATTAATCGGATTGTGTTCATTCTTTTTTTGCTTATGTTTACTTCAATTTAAGGAACCGTAAAGGTTTTATCAAAATCGGTTCAGTAGTTTTCAAGGAAAGGACACGTTTCCCTTTTCAGTTATTCTTTATTTTGGTAATTGAAGTAGGTTTATTTTTTTTGTCCAGCGGTGGACGTCTATCGGTTAACAAAGAAGAAGTAGGTACTTAGTATAGGTCGCGGCACGAAAGTTTAGCGCTGAACAAAATTGCTGCGCATGGGGTACTGTCGCGCAACCAATGACGACGGCCGGAATGGGACTGGAGAGCCAATCAGCGCCATGATACCTTATTTTTGACTTCTGCGCAATAACGGTCACCGCTAGACTTTCGTGCCGCTACCTATACATGTACTACACAAGATTACGCGACACGTCTCGCCGGCTGCCGTCGAGATGCCGACGAATAATAAGTGTCGACCGAGGTTCTAATTAGAAAATATGCTCCTTTACAGATCCACCCGCAGGGATGGTGTGCATTAAGCAGAAACATAAGCCATGACGACCGATCAGAGGTTAGATCATACTAATATTACAAATGCGAAAGTGTGTTTGTTGGTTTGTCCTTCAATCACGCCACAACAGAGCAACGGATCGACGTGATTTTTGCATGGGCATAGTTGAGGACCCGGAGAGTTACAAAGGCTCAAAGAGTTCCCGAGGGATTTTAAACACTAAATCCACGCGGACGAAGTCGTGGACATAAGCTAGTAATTTAATAATTTTAATAAAAAGAGTCCCCCTTTGCGACTCGCTTACAAAGTTTGTCGATTTTTTTTAATGTATGTTCACCGATTACTCGAACATGACTGAATTTTGATTGAAAAATTCTTTTTTGTTTCCAAGGGTAACCACCTTCCCAGGTGGTCCCATTTAAATTTAATCGAAATCAGTCGAGTGGTTTTTAAAAAATCAACAATAAATTATATACTTTGTAGTGGCGCGGGCGTTTGAAGTCGTTTTTTTTAAATGGATTTTTTATACTACCTAATTACCAATGTAAAACACACTGTAACCTCGGGGGTCTGTCCACCAAAGATTTCCTAGGATAATGAGCGGTAATCTAGAAAATTAAACAAATCTATTCTTATACTGTGCTGTGCAAGGATAGGAATACTAACTGTTTTCTGGTGGACAGTGGACCCTTATAGCACTTTCGTTTTGCTTTAGGTTGATCTTTGTTTTCCAGTGGTCCTGCATCCACGATATCCAGCCGAGCGACACAGTGTCGGAAAAGAGCTGTCGTGACACTAACTCCCCCCCACCGCCGCGAGTTCCCGCCCCGCGAAGACCTGCTCGCCGCACCCGCTCGCACGGTGCGGGCGGGTGCGAGTCGCACCCCTACCGCCGGCTGCGCCCCATGGAGCATGTCACACCCGCGGGGGAACAATCGTGAGTAGCTTTATAGATAGTTGTATACATGTTTGCAATTAATAAGTGGTATATTATCCAGGCGAGCTGCGCAATCAAAGGAGGTAGGTGATGAAGGAATTTCACCAGACCATTGTAGGTTAGACTTTTAGTTCTATTGTATTTTATAGGTATGTATCGTATAGTTGCTACTAGAAACCCTGTCGGCCAAAGGTCAAGTAAGTACCACCATACTCTTTTAAAATTATTATTTTTGTAGTAACTTATAAGATTACATCTCTTCAAAAGGAATTTCGGGATTCGGATGCCCCGTAGAAGTTTCTACTGATGATGGCTAGCAATTCGTTGCCAAATCAGTCATTGTTCAGGAATTTGATTTTGCATCTGGGACCATTTACAGACCCGTAACTATGATGAAGATGTGTAAGCCTAGATATGAACTACTATTTTTTGGAATGTGTAGCGATTTGACTTTGATTCATGATTTTTTGTTGGTCTTGGTTATGACTTATGAGGTATTGCGTTCAATCCCGGGTTGGGGCAAAACAAAGTATTTTGGTCAAGAAACTCTTAATTGCAGCCCGGAGTAGAAGAGGTAGTGATATTACACCACCGCGCATAGAATAAATAGTACGTAAAGTGTTTGATCCGTAACTAATTTTCCACAGAGGGTTGCCCATTAGACTTTGATAGTGAATGAAAAGAGTGTCTGTGTAGTTGGCTAGTCTCCTATGAGATTAGCGACCGTGGCCGATATTCGGTCAGAAAAATTGAATTTTTGTATTGAAATTTTTGCGCTTAGGCCGGCGGAAAGCCCGAGTCGATCACGCGAAGAGCGAGCTAGGGAGATCGCAGAACCGGAGCCCGAGGCAGGACCGAGTGCGCCGCGTCCCGAGGCACCACGACCAGACGCGTCGTCCGCTAGGCTCGTGGTGAGTTGATGAAGCCTGTTACTGTGAGCGCACATCTAAATACTGCTTTAATCCGGCTCAAAGGACCATTATAGCACCGCTCGCACTTTATACTTTTTACTAGAGAATAGACGTTATTTTCGAGGTTTGGCCACATGAAAAATATGAAAATTTCTCCTTTTATTAAAACTTAGTACACTTATCTTATGTCGTTAATTTTATTATTTTTAATGCAGTATTATTGATTGTCCAAAACACGTATGTGTTCTTTTACAACAACAGTTTGAAAATAAGTTCCTCAGAATAGGGTTTTTAATAAAAAGGGCTTTTTGATCACCTTACTATGTGACTGATTCATAATATAGGGGGAGATGTCAAATTAAGAGGTATAATTATTTTTGTCCAGGGTCTGTCGAGCATACAGAATGACGTTTGGGAGGCCTCTATAACGATCAAACAACAGAGAATGCTCCAAGAGATGTACAGCAGGTAACAACATTACAAATTATGCAAAAAAAAAAAAAAAAAACAAATATAAAGAAGGGCTCACTTTAGCAGACTTCATCAATTCAAAGTTCTTAATGTAAATGCTGCACTTATTGTCTCTAAATACTGAATACCTGTCATCATAGCTGGGTTTATGCTTCACGTCGAGTGTAGATGCAAGCGTTCGCTACTATATGATGATGAGCACAAACTGTTCTACAGATGAAATGTTTATTACGAAATAGCTATTGCTCGCGACTTCGTCTATGTGGTTAGTCCATAGTCCAACTTCATCGATAACATTAAAAAATAATTTAATCATAATTACAAGCTTTTATGTAGTTTCACCTGTCCTGATGTTTGTCATCAAATCTTGCAAATTAAATTTGATCGACTTCCCGGTTACCGATTAAGCTGAAATTTTGCATACATGTGTAAATCGCGTGACAAATGACAATGCAATATTATGATGACATGGTGCTGATCTGATGATAAAGCTGGAAGGTGGCCATAGGACCTTCGCAATGAAACAACACAACCTCATCGAGTTTGGGCTCGTTTGAATCGTCTTGACGAGTAGTTTGCATTTCAATGGTAACCAGGGTCTGATGATCGAGCTGGAAGGTGGTCATAGGAACTCTGTAATGAAACGCCGCAACCCCATGGAGTTTCGGCTAGTTTGATTCGTCTTGACAATTACTTTGTTTTAAGATGGTTACCAGGGCCTGATCTGATCAGGTTCTGATGATAAAACCGGAAGGTGGTTTTGGTAACTCTAATAAAATGACTTAATACTATCGAGTTTAGACTCGTTTGATTGGTGTTGACAAGTAGTCTGGTCCTAGATGATATTCAGGGTCTCATGATGAAGCCGGAAGGTGGTTTTGGCAACTCTGTTATAAAATGACGTAACCCCATCGAATTTGGGCTCGTTTGGTTTGTCTTGACAACGTGGTGATCGACGTGATTTTTTGCATGGGTATAGTTGAAGACCTGGAGAGTGACATAGGCTACTTTTTATCCCGGAAAATCAAAGAGCTCCTAAGAGATTTTAAAAACGAAATCTACGCGGACGAAGTCGCGGGCATCATCAAGTATTTTATAACCTTGCATTACTTCTTCTTAACGTGCCGTCTCCTTGCGAAGGTTGGCAATCATTAGGGCGATTTCAACTTTTGAGACCGCTGCTCTAAATAGTGATTTTGTGCTCTTTCCGAACCACTGGCGCAAGTTTTTAAGCCAAGATATCCTTCTGCGGCCAGGCCTCCTTCTGCCTGCCACTTTCCCCTGCATGATACGTTGAAGGAGTTCATATTTCTTGGTGTTACGCATCACGTGCCCAAAATATTCCAATTTCCTCCTTTTTATGGTTGTTAGTATATCTGTGACCTTCCCCATTCTTTGTAGCACAGTGCTGTTTCGTACACGGTCTCTCCAAGAAATTGTTAGCATACATCTGTACACCCCCATCTCGAACGCTTCCAGTTTGCTAGACATGACTTCTGTCAGCGTCCAAGCTTCTTCATAGAGAAGTACAGAAAAGACATAGCACCGCGCTATGCGTGTTCGGAGAGAAATGCTTAGGTTCCGGTCACAAAGAACTTTTTTCATTTTCAAAAAGGCGTTGCGTGCTTGCTCTATTCTGCATCGTATTTTGAGGCTGTGATCCCCTGTTTCGTCTACTACCATTGTGCGTTACTGACCTAAGATAAATATTGGGGTTATATGTCGGGCAGGGGGCAGGTGGGGCGCAACTTCAACATGCAGCGCATCATGGGCATCAACACGGGCATCACCCCGCCCGGCGTGCTGCGCGCGCGGCACCTGCACGCGGCGCCCGCGCGCCTGCTGCCGCGCCTGCACGCGTCCCCCGCGCCCTCCTCCGCGCCCGACGCCGCCGCCTCGGCGTCTAGTGCTAGCTCCTCCTCCTCCAGCGAGAGGTATATACCACTCCAGCACAGCGGCTGTGTTGAACGCAGCCTTGGTGGAGTGACCACCCGGGTTCTTCGAGCATCTACGCGACGTCATCGCCTATATCCCGATGATATCGCGTCCGATTTTGCAAAGCAAACCTCATTCCTTTAGCTATAGGTATATTACACCAAGGCTCAGCAGCTGTTCAACGTACCACCACGGCGACTGCATGTTTCTTACCTCAGATTCAACCCGTTGTCGCCGCGTCTGCAGCCCAGAACGGCAACATCATCCTCCAATGACAGGTATATCACACCAAAAGAAGCTTCTTGCACCTTAAAGCGCAGTCTTTGCATACCCCTCACTAGGTGGACTACCATCAGACGAGTCGCAGGTAGGCGCAGGGCTTAATTAAATATATGATCTCACCGCCCTATGCATAAATTCTTGTTTTGCAGTAGCATGCATGTCATTTTCAACAAATATATAATGGAAAACTTTTTATTTCTTAGCCGTTTTTTAATATACCCTACAAGTCTGATAATATACCAAGTATAAAAAAAAACATGAAGTAGACGTAAGTTAAGTTAGTATGTAATCTGTTCACCTTTTTTGTTTAGCTGTTCTATTTTGTTTTGTTTTGTTATTTTAGCCTAATGTTGCGCTGTAGTTATTACTGTTGTACCCTTTTCTTACTCATGCCGCGTCCATATCTAAAAGACTTGATTGTAAAACTAATAACCTCATATACATATTGAATTATGTGTTAAACAATTGTAGTCAGTTTTGTGGACTAATAAAAAAAAAAGTCCTAGAGCTCATACATTTTTGAAACAACTGTCCCAACAAATTCTAATAAAATTTTTGGTTAAATTCAGCGTCAATTGACTTATAGTTGTCGCCAGCATAATATGCATTTTTCTGACGACAATTCAGCAACAATTGACGGTAGATATAGTTGTCTATATTCATTTTACCGTCGAACATTTTAGGCTCAATGTGGGCTCAATTGACGGAAGATGTCGTTGCCAGCTTATGCTATTGCCATCCGTTATTCAGCGCCAATTGACGGTAGATATCGTTGTCAACAGCATATCCATTTTGCCGTCGACGTCGGGGCAGACGCCGCGGCGCGAGAGCTCCAGCTCGTGCGAGGAGGACCCGCCCGAGACCCGCCACTACATCCGACAGAACCGCGACCGCCTGCTCTACTACATTGAGGAGACCAACCTGGGCAAGGGGTTCATTAAGGTAACAAGATGAACCTATCCTAATATTATATTACTAGCTGATGTCCGCGACGTTTTGAAATATCTCGCGTACCTCTTTGATTTTTGCAGGTTAAAAATACCCAAAATGTCACCCCAAGTTCTCAATTATACCCATCCAAAAAATCACGGCGACCCGTTGCTAAGTGATTGAAGGACAAACCAACAAACAAATACGCTTTCGCATTTATAATATTAGTAAGGAGCATTTTATTACTGCACAAACCCCTTTCAAGATGGACTTGGAGCGATAAAACAAAGGGATTACTTTAGGATTAGGATTTAGGGATTAGGGAAAGGGTTTCTACGGAACTTTTTAAAACCACAAATCTACGTGGATGACGTAACGGGCAAGTGTCAGATTTATATGAAATACATTCACCACTAAGCGCAGAACTACTCAGAGAAGGATTATAGGCCTTAGTCCACCATGCCGGCCCAATGCAAATTGGCAGATTTTGAGAACATTATAGAAAACTCTCAAGCGTGCAGGTTTCCTCACGATTGCTACCTTCATAATTGAAGCATTTGATATTTAATTGCTTCAACTCACATAACTACGTACATAACTCAATCAAATTCTAACAGGAATTATGCTTTTCGGCGGACGGCCGGCTAGTGTGCTCGCCATTTGGACGCGGTATGAGACTTTTAGCTCTCAATGACAACTGTGCAGAGCTATCGCACTGCGTGCAAGACCTCAACGGGCCCACACAGATGGTAGACGTCGGCAAGAGCCTCTTCATCCATCAGGACCTCGTGGTCAGCTCCAAGTTCAGTCCAAGGCACCACCTCCTTGTCACAGGATGCCTCGAAGGCAAAGTGGTCTGGTATGATCCATACAGTGGGCCATTGGTGTAGATACTTAATAAATTCGCTACTCATATCAGCTGTTTCATTCCTTATACCCGTATACTGAAACAGCTTATTCAAAATGTCAACTGACCTCAGTAAATAATTAGGTCCCCTGGACTGGAAGTAAACGATGTGACAATTTGATTAACGCCATTTTGGCGCTGCTGGCTAAGAGAAGTGAGAACGAATGTATTCGGAACTAATGTGAATTGTATTATAGGAGGTGCTTCAAATCTGCTGTTATTTTGTAAGGGACAACCTGCGTACCTATATTAGATATTTTGATATTATGATTTTGACTCTGGAAAATGCCAGAAAATGTCACTTAATAAGCGCGAGGCAAATTGGCGTAGAGTTGGAACGACGCGTTTTTGTTAAAATATTCAAATAACATAGTATGTTGAATTCTTTCTTTATATTTAATGTACCTACCTACTCTATTTTGGACCATTAACAACTGTATGTATACCATTAATATTCATTTTTCTCGAAGTACATGACATGTTTGATATAGGACTTTCCAGAACGTAATACTAATGAGTTAGCGTTTCAGTATACGCTTGTCAGAATATATCTATAATTCATGGTAGCTTAGTTAGGATTGCCAGACCCATAATAATTCAGAAAACTGATAGATGTACGTTTAAAATAAATGTTTTTATGTTAAAAACTGATCTTTCGAGTATCAATAAATGTATTCTGTATAAGTGTATGTTCCTAGAAAGAATAAGAAAATATAATACATATTACATACTATACTCAACATACGGATCTTCAAGTTCTGTGTTCATAGTTTTATATTATTATTTTATTGAATTATATGACTTTCAGTGTTATAGTTGTGCATAATGCTAACCTATGACCGCCTACTAATAGAAAATAGACAAAAATTTTCTTAGGCTGCCTAACTATCGGGATTGTGCAAAGCCTAGGGATAGAGGGATATTTCGACTTACCTTCGGTCAGCAGGTGAAAGGGTAATCTTCAACAGAACAATCGGCGAATACAATTTTCTTACAAAATCGCATGGCAGATTTTATTGATAAAGTGACGCGATAATTTTATCCCCTTCAGTACATAGGCAGCCTTAACTGACAATTTTAAAGACGATTAAGCCTATTATAGGATACACAGCAACATGTATCTTTCACGAAAATGTTACAGATAGATCTAACAATAGTTAGTTTTACATACGGATAATATTATGCTCAATTAGGTATAGACCTTAGAGTTTAATTGAAACGTTCCAGACGTAGCTATAGCTACGCTGTGCGGGAGGTATACTATAGGATACTAATATAGGAGGTAAGTAACTGGCTCGAGTTGATCCATTGACGTAAAGAGAAAAGGCCATTAAAAGAAAAAGTACTACACAAGAAAAACGCTTGTCCTAAAAGGTCATTAAAAAAATACTTCTAGAAAGACAATTGTACCTCTAATACCTCTTGAACCGTTTCAGTTGAACAGTAGGCCTATATTTTATGAAACTATAGAGAAATGCCCTAAGCATATTGAGTGTTTCCATATTTTAGAAATGTGTTTCCAATAATCTCTAAACTAAATGAACAGGCCTATAAATTGAAAAAAGTATGGCACAACTTAAGCTAAAGCACACACGCTTAATATTACAACTTATCAGGCAATTTATCTATAGGAGCCAGTATCAAATCCTTTTTAGTTAATAATTGGTTTATTACATAGCTTTGCAAACCTAATTTTGGTAGCAGAACATGATATACTATATAATAATGCATGTCAACAACTTTAGCCTGTAAATTTAGTTAAAAAATAGCCCCACGGTCTATTATTGCTGTGAAAACCTATGTAGTGCGTGAGTAGTTTAAAAAGCATGTAAACACTAGTTAGGTTTATGGCCTGTTTCACCACTTGCTGATAAAGTGCTTAAACAGATAAAATATCTACTGGATAAATCAGTGTGATATTTTTTGAGTTTAACTGCCAGTTTGAATTAATAATCATGAAACAGAAATTTAAACGTGTGAAATTTAAGTTGTGGATAGGCTATCAGACCTTTATCTGCAGGTGGTGAAACAGCCCCTTAATATTTTAAAGCTTAAAAAAATTACATGCTGTACATACTTGTACAAGAACACAACAAAATTTTTGACAAAGGTTTTTAAAAATCATGTATAAACAGTGTGTAACTTTTTTCTAAGTAAAATTCTAATTGTATCAGAAAAGCGAGAAAATAAAATTTTCTTTTCTGTTATCTTTTTTAAACCATATTGTGTAAATGATTTCAAACCATTTCCTACTAGTTAACGCAAAGGTTCAGCTAAGGAAAGGTAGGCTCAGGGTCACTCAGCGAGCGATGGAGACAGCTATGCTCGGTATGTCCCTGCGAGATCAAATCAGAAATGAGGAGATCCGTAGGAGTCACCAAAGTCACCGACATAACTCAGCGAGTCGCGAAACTGAAGTGGAAATGGGCGGGGCACATAGTTCGAAGAGCTGATGGTCGTTGGGGTCCCAAGGTGCTGGAGTGGTGACCCCGCACCGGAAAACGCAGTGTTGGCAGACCCCCCACTAGGTGAACCGCCGACATCTAACGAGTCGCAGGGAGCCGCTGGATTCAAGCGGCGCAAAACCGAAGCCTGTGGAAGTCCATGCAGGAGACCTTTGTCCAGCAGTGGACGTCTATAGGTTGATAAAGAAGAAGAAGAAGAACGGAAAGGTTAGGACATTTCGCATCCATCTCTCTCGCACATTCTAATATTTTTATGATTGTAAAAAAATCTCAGATACTTTTGACGAAACCTTGTCAATTATTATCTTTCACAATTAAATTACGGATATTTTAGATAAAGTTTTATGTAGTTTATAGTTTTGATACACCTAGATTTTGATAGACAAAAAGGGCGTACTATAACTATTATGCTCTATTATCAAAAACTAGATATATGTTAGTAAAAAAAAAATCTTAACTATCCGTAATTTAATTGTTGAAGATAATAATAATATACCACATTTTATCAAAAGTATATGAGATTTTTACGATCATTGAAAATATTGGAACGTGCGAGAGAGACTTACACTAGCGGCACGCTATGATGGCCGGTTTGACACATTACAATAGTGATGTGGAATGTCAATTTATTCTCGAACAAAAAACAATTAAGTTTTGTTTTTGTACCTGATTAAATAGGTTTAATAAAACAAAAATGTATATGTTTATTTAATTTATTTGAACGAACTGAATATTTGAATGAAAATGAATATACATACTTTATATGCACACAAGAAACATATGAATACAAAAGATACCAAAAAAGGTTTTTAAAAATTTTCAATTTAGAAAACCAAATGCCGAGTTGTGGTATATATCATATAAAAATAAAAATTTTACCTTTTGTATGAAACAGCTGATATTTTTTTGCGATTTCAGAGGTTTGTCCACATAGTGAAAATTGTTCATATTCACAAGTACATTCACCCCTTAAATGGTGCAAACTGATTTTTCTACACTTGTATACATTTTAGAAATCAATTTAATAAATAAATTTTGAGTCCTAAACCTAAAACTACATTCGATAAAATTTATGAATCTCTGCACATCACTATCGTCAATAAAGTAATATAATTATTTCCTTCAAAGTCGTTATCAATTAATACGGAACTTCATGAGCGGACAAACGTCAAACCGGCCATCATAGCGTGCCGCTAGTGTAGTGTTAACTACCCAGACGTATGTCTCATGTTCGCCGGCAAGCATAGGTAGACGCATGCGCTGTTGCATACATTGCTTCGTCAGCTTACATGACACAAGCCTACCTCTGCACACCTGAAAAGCGCTAAGAGAATGAAACTTCAGTATAGTAAACACGTCAAAATGTATTTAACAGACATACATAATATTATAGTTCTACAATGATTCTTAAAATTCCTTGTAAAAAACGACTATACATAAAACTATACAAAGAGTGGTAAGCTATATTGCGGGAAGTTTTTTTTTTCACTTTAAAAAGAATATTGGGCATGTTTAAAATGACTAATATTCCACTTTATCCTCCCAACTAAGGGAATGCTTTTTAAACAAGGAGTAAGGAAGGTCAATTTTGACCTTGATTTCAGTCCACCCCCTTGAAGATCGTTAACATGGAAAACCCACAAGAGGTCTATGCAAGACAATTGTCAATACAAAAAATGCGAGTGACGTCATCCGCATCGAATTCACGGTCGTTCTAATTCATTCACAGCGAATATCGCTACAATTTACAGCACTGATTTGTGACCTTATCGAAGTGAACACGTACATTCATTTGTATTAATTGCTATAGGTGAATTCGCTTTAAATTAACACACTACTTACAAGATAAAAAGTGACAAATATTCATCTTTTTTGTTTAACATTATTGTTTTTTTTTTGTATCTAACTTTGAAGTTTCCACGCAGCTTGAAGAAATCACTCAGGAGGTTTTCAGTTTTAGCTTGATGAGACTGATCTTGATTTTTAAGGTTTTATTCAGGGTACAATAGAAGGCTTGAAAAGTTAGCACATAACCTACTACATGGGATGGTCTTATTTTTGACTTGACTGCAATCTCACCTGATGATAAGTGAAAATTTTTGACGTGACAACGTCTTATAAATTGGTTTGCCGGGTGACACTTCAAGAAACTGCGTTACGCTCCGCTCACGTTATGCGCTCACAATGAGAGCGAGTGAGAGCCACTCGGGCATGGTTAGCCCGCCTAAGAGCGAGAGAGACAGACATAAAAAGTGAAAGGCACGCGTCCCTTCCACTCGAGCACAGTTAGCCCGCCTAAGAGCGAGAGAGAGAGTGAGAGAGATAGGCATACACACCGGTTCATGTCTTGCGCTTCTATTTCGGTTGTCACGTAAAACTTTCGCCCGTATACCGACTTTACAGGCAACCAATTTTTTTTTTTATACATTATAGGCACACGCTTGATCACTATCACACCTGATGGAAAGTGATGATGTGGCCTAAGGTGTAACGCAGACAAATAATGAGATGCAGCCTAAGATGAAGCGCGCTTATTATTCCTGAATTTTTATTCACATATTATATTCTCGAGTATGTCGCGACACAATGCAACAAAAGCACTACATTGCGGTTCCGTGTGGCCACGCATTTTTTCGACGCGGCTAATGCTGCTGACGTCACTCACATTTTCGCCCCTGGAACAGGCAACTCATGCGGCCATGTGCGATCTCCTTAAACCGTCGAGGATTTTAACTACAGGTTTAAACATGGCCCCCTTCCTTCAGCTTAGCAACCAGCGTGTCTACGTCTGGTACTATGGAGCCCGCTTGCCTCACTGGGGGATCTTCTACACTGATGATTTTGATTCTGGGGGATAAGTCTACACCCAG
Source organism: Oeneis ivallda (assembly GCA_029955525.1). Classification (NCBI taxonomy): domain Eukaryota; kingdom Metazoa; phylum Arthropoda; class Insecta; order Lepidoptera; family Nymphalidae; genus Oeneis; species Oeneis ivallda. Next base: position 6,175,642 of record JARPMR010000024.1, on the reverse strand, counting down.
GTCTTTTGCGCTGACTTTCTTCATAGGCTTCTTCTTGGCTTTCTGAAAGTAAAAAAATATAAGCTGCTGGTTGCTTGCAGTGGTCATAAATGAGTTAACAAATGGTTGTCACATCCATATGACTACATTTTTATGTACTACCAAATTGCTTGTAGGAGCATTATCTCAACTGCTAGTTTTACTTTGCTCAGAAGATATTCTAGTATTTGATCATGTATCAAGAAACTCAGAATGGAATGAGTTCAAAGGAACTGCTCTAAGCGTAGTGAACGTAACTTTTTTTTTAAATATTAGACCAGTCTCCCCTCCAAATAAGCGAAAAGTTTGTCTTATGTGTGTGTACGAGAATAGTGCAACAAGTTGGGATCGAACGTGTGACCTTTCGGTTTTCACTCGACACCTGTAACCATTAAGCTATTGAGGCTTTAAAAAATAGAATAGAATAGAAATGTTTTTTATTCAAATAAACATTTTTTTACGAGTGCTTTTGAATCGTCGATGAGTCTTCCACTGGTTCGGAATGCCCTTCCTGCCGAGAACCAGCAAGAAACTCGGCGGTTGTTCTTTTCAAAACAAGTTTACAATTCAATAGAATAGTTATACAGTTTAATTACCACCTACTGTCTCATGGATTGCCGGAACGAATTATACCCACGCTTTTTTATAATTTATATAGTCTTCTTATATAATTTAAACATACCATGATGTTTGGCAGTGTGGCATATCTGGGCTCGTTGAGCCTAAGATCAGCGCTGATCACGGCGGGCACTTTGGTCTTGATCGTCTCCAAGCCGCCGTCAATCTCGCGGGTCACCGTAAAACCAGCGTCAGTCTTCTCTACCTACAATTATTTACGTGTGACGATACATCCAACATTTCATAATTTTATTCTAAGGCGAGGAAAGTATGTTGCCTATAGGTTATTCAAAAATTACATCTAGTGATTATATACTATATTAAGGGGATTATACAGTGCTAGAAACCTAAAAAGCAAGAAGCACTATCTTTTAACAGTGAAGGAAACATCGTGACAAAATGTGCCTGATTCTTTTTAATCTATATAAATAAAAATGAATGTTGGTAAGCTCATAACTCAAGAATGGATGGACCAATTCAGTTAAGTTATTTTTTTGTATGTTCCTTAAGGTCCATGGAAGGTTTTATTTAATAAAAAAAAAAAACAAACAGAAAAAATTTAATTTTTACTTTTAACTTTTGACAGAACGAAGTCTGTCCGGGCAGCTAGTTTTAAATAAATAAATGCTTTATTGCTTTTCTTATTGTTACATACAAATTCATTAATATAATTTTTCATTATCGCTATTTAAACAAAATACAGTTGACAATGCTTGTGTATCTTATCAAGGGTTATCTGCCTTGAAAAGAGATCAAATTTTTACATAATTATGTATTAGTAGCATTAATATTAATCTAATATATAAAATTCTCGTGTCACAATGTTAGTTACCTTACTCCTCCGAAACGGGCGGACCGATTTTTATGAAATTTTGTGTGCATATCGGGTAGGTCTGAGAATCGGCCAACATCTATTTTTCATACCCCTAAATGATAAGGGTGACCATCCACTAAATATTTTTGTTGGCGGCACGTGGTTTGCTGGGTCAGCTAGTATAGTCATAAATACTATCACAACACATAGTAAATTGTTGTTGTGTACCTTAGAAGCAAAAGTGCCTTGAGGCCAGTCCAGGATGGCAGCAGTCATTTGTGCAGTTTGATTGGAGTCATCGTCAATGGCCTTTAACAAAGTTAAAATAAAACAATATATTGCCTGGTACTGAGGCTGAGGACCGGGTGTGGTGGCATTCTCTGGGAAAGGCCTATGTTCAGCAGTGGACATCTGCAGGCTGAGATGATGATGATGATGATGATGATGATTGCCTGGTACACATAGGTACACCAGTGTAGTTGTGTATTCATAGTAATGTTTGTTATTATGGGTGTTAGTTTCCTGCTTTAACTTTAACCACTTGATTAAAGGTTTGAAAGAACTTGAGTCTTAAATCTTAAACCCACAATAGTAAAGCTATATTCAGAATGATATTCTGAATTGTACTCGTTTTTGTTAACATACAAACTTACACACATGACACAATAATAGTGTGTTAAAGTTAAAGTTAAATTAATATAGTTAAAGTTAATATTAAAATATCAAGATCAACAACTATATTATGTCATATTTGTATTAAAACTTTTTAAATTCTTGAGTGAATGTATTAAGTTTTGTTAATAGTTATTCGACATCATAAGTTGCTTTGGATTGTCACATAAATTATCTTAACAGATAATGAGATGATGAATTTGGGCCTCTTAAAATTAACTTTTACTATGTATGGATTTAAAATACTACACAGTGTGTAGTATTCCTTAGAAATAGACAGTTTGTAGTACACACCTGTTTCCCAACAATAACAATGTCCGCCTTCTCATCCTGTGTGAGCTTGGCTAGTATTTTGGCTACATGGATGGGCTGCATGGTGTCATACTCAGCACCCGCCACCTCCACATGAATGGCTCTGTCTGCTCCCATGGCCAGGGCAGTTCTAAGGGTTTCCTAAAAATAAAAATTATTATTATGACTACATATTATAAAACAAAGTCCCCTGCAGCATCTGTCTGTCTTGTCTGTTCGTGATAAACTCAAAAACTCCTGAACGGATTTTCATGCGGTTTTCGCCAATAGATAGGGTGATTCATGAGGAAGGTTTTAGTGTATAATTTGTTAAGATTTTGTGTAAATTTTTTGAAATATGCCGATAATTGTTGACGGTGTCAGAAAAATTCAAGCTACTCGGGAGTTTTCATCGAAAAACCCTGCCTACTCCCTTTGAGATATAACAAAACAATGTATGGTGGTGGTAGTGTGGGATAACTCTTTACTGAAAAGTCTGTGATGGCATATATCTATCTTTTAAGGATAGCTTACTATACCCATTATAACTGCTAAAAAAATGGTCACATACCATGAGGAAATCTTTCTGATCAACTTAAATACGTTATTTGCCATAAGCATTTCATGCACACTATGATAATCCTTTACACCAAGAAATTAATCAAAATATCGACTAATTTGTGAGTAACTCACGTCCAACTCAGTATTTTGATTAATTGCTTAAACGGGTCACTTTCAAGTAAAGATTTTTATGTAAACCTGTGAAGATGATAATTCCACTGGCGCAATTAGAAGGCCATAAGCCTACTTTGTTGTATTAGTTTACAAATTGCGAAAAACCAAATTAAATTTGAATTTCGCGGGCAGACCCGTGTCTTCCACCTTAAAGTTTAGAAAAACAGCTGGAATATACCAGCCAATATATGGCTAGCAAAATATTATGAGAAATTGTAAGTTTGATGAAAACTTTCAGTTTGTGCATCCAATGAAAGGTGAGAGATGAGTGCACAAAATGTATGAGTAGTGCTTTTCTATGTGCCCAAACTTTTTTAGACATTTCTGTAGACAACCAGTTTCTTCCTTGTTTATTAAAATTGGAGTAGATAAGTAAATTTTGCTCACTTGCGCCTGTGCGGGGCCACAGGAAACCGCAATGACTTCACTGGCTAGCTTCTTCTCCTTCATTCGGACAGCCTCCTCTACTGCTATCTCATCAAACGGGTTCATGGAGTGCTTCACTCCATCTGTTACTACTCCAGTTTTATCTGGTTTTACTCGGATCTACCAAAATGTATTGAAATTATTACTGTTTTTACCTAGATATAATTATTAATAATTAAAGAAAATTAGAAATGTTAATTTAACTTAGGTTAACTGTGTTATCGTAGTTAAAGACGGACTAAGTTAATTTCTATTAAAAGTTCAAGCAGGTAATAAATCATTTAATTATTTTTAATGGGATAAAAACATGTGAAAATCTCATTTTAAATTTTAAGTGGAAAATGACAATTCATAAAAACTTAGAAGAGAATGTGAAGACTGTGTTTTTACATAAAAATGAAGTTGTTTTTGTGTATATTTTATTCGATGATATATGTTTTTAAAGTACTGCACTAAAAAGTAACCTTTGTACTTTGCATAATATAAACGATTTACCTTAACTGCGTAATCAATAACTCTTTTAACACCAACTAATACGCGAGACATCTTTATTTTTACTTATAAATAACGTTAAAATAATAAAAATTTAATAAAAACAAAATTAACTATGACAAGAAGTACAAAACACCTGTGGAAACTGAAAAACCAAAAAAAAAAATCTAACAAAAATGACATTTGTGTGTCAATGTTGCAAGCTTTCTAAAATCTTTATATATCTTATAGTGGAAGGATTTTGAACCAAAATAGTAGCATAGACGAAAATAGTACTGAAAAAAAAATTTCTTGATTCGGTCGCTCAAACTGTTTGTCCTAGTTCAAAGCCCGCGATAAAAGCTATGCAATAGCTTAAAACAATTATAGCAAGTCCTAACCTAATCTCTGTTGCTCGCTGCAGCTATGAAATAATTATTTCGTGCAAATGTACGTAGGTATCTTTAATTTTTGGAATGTCTGAAATGACATATTTCCTATTGTTTGGTTTTAAATGCTCATAAACCAAATTGAACTATACCAACATCTAGGAGTAGATAGAGGATATCATCTAGGACCAGAATACCTTATCAAGACGAATCAAACGAGTGCGAACGAGCTGCGAGCACAAACACGATGGGTTACGTGATACCCCGCGTCGCGCGTCGTTTACTACAGAGTTCCCATAGCCACCTTCCGCCTCCATCATCAGATCCAGCTCCGTGACTCATTTCACAATAATATTGCATTGTCATCCGATTTACATATATACATATGCAAAATTTCAGCTCAATCGGAAACCGGAAAGTGGTTCGAAACATACATACATACAAAAAGAATGGATTCCACTATCGCCAAAATAATTGCAGTTGAACCTTTTTCATAGGTCTCAAGCGATAGGTACAACAAAATAACAGTGTTATGGTACAGAACGTCCCCGAACGTCTTAAATACCTAATATTAGACGTTCAGGTATTGAACCATACAGGCCGTAAGGAATAAAAACAGTGACTTTTTTAATGTGTTTTATTATTGTTATTTAATCCACGAGGCTTAACACAATCAAATTACTATAATATATATGTACTTAAAAATAATGCTATTGAACTTAAAATATACAGACAATTAGAATTTGAATTCCTTGTATTTTTTCGCTTGCTTTGAATCCGTGTTTTGCTGCCGTTTCCGTTTGTTCTGTAAAAAGAAAACACTTCATTACTAATAATGAAAATACTTTATTAATTGTGATGGGTTGGTTGGCTAATACTAGTCACTGGTCCTCTCAGAATGAAGATTGTTCAGGCCATAGTCAACCAGACTTGCAAAATGCTGATTAGCAGATTTCTCAGGCATGCAAGAATCCTCACCATATTTCCTTCAGTGTTAAAGTGATATTAAATTGCTTAAAAGTAAAACGCACGTAACTTCGAATCAATTGATACATTTGACATTCATCATAATCGGCTTAGTAGTTTAGGAGCTACGGTGGACCAAAATAGTCCTCCCGACAGAATCTGGCCACTTCGGGCAACCTCCACTGAGATTAGCCAACAGCGCGGGATATATCATAGATATTTGTGCACAGGTACATGCGCAATCACAAGTGAAAAGAAGGAAAGAAAATAAAATTTATTCAAAACAGTGGTGTCACATACAAACATTTTACATACAAATGTACATAAGACAATATTTGTCTGTGATACCACCCAGAAAGGGTGCACTCTCTGTTCTCATAATCCGATGGGATGGAAATCCGACACGATCGGGGAGACGTTGGAACATATGTAGACACACATAGACTGTATCAGTCTAACCATAATCATAACCCTGCCTATTTTTTTTTTAATTGTCTTTGTCGTTCACCTTTTGCCTCGCGACGTGGTCCGCGAGCATGTCGGACAGGTCCTCCCGCCCCTTGGGCCGCGTCTCGCGCAGGTGCCGCTCGTAGCGCGCCGCCACCGCCTCGGGCTCCAGCTCCAGCTCGGACGGGTCGAGCGCTACTTCCACGCCGCCCGCCGCCGCCTCGCTCGTCGCCCCCGATGCGCTCACTGCTCTTTTACCTGCAAATAATCATCATCGTCATTATAGCAACCCATCAACGGCTCACTACTGAGCGCAGGTCTCCTCTCAGAGAAGGGTTATAGGCCATAGTCCATCACGCTGGCCCAAAGCGAATTGGCGGACTTCACACACCTTCAAAAACATAATGAAGAACTCTCAAGTGTGCAGGTTTCCTCACGATGTTTTCCTTCACCGTTGAAGCAAGTGATATTTAATTTTGCTTTCATTGCACGCACTTGACTCCGAAAAGTCAGAGGACCCGGGATCAAACCTGCGACCCCCCCGAATAGGAAACCACAGTCCTAACCACTAGGCTATCACTGCTTACTTGCAAATAATACAATATATAAAAAAAATGTGGGCCCTAGCGAGACGACGCCTGGCAGATGTGAACCATCGAAATTATTTTGTACAAGTAATATCCAGCTTAGTACATAAATAAATGCACACTCGTTCTAAACTATCACTATCAGACATATTTTATTGTTAAAATTATTTATTTTAAGTAGGAGACAGGTTACGTGTACAGTAGTTAACAACACTGTTTCGTACTACAGACATACATACTACTTACATGTTCTGTTAATATTTTGTCTAACCAATGGCGTTTGGCAATTTTGATTATCCGGCTCATAGCTTCGTTTATAAATTTAATATGCTTTCGTGTCTATAAAGATTACAGAAAAAAATATTTGAACAAAATTTGAGCCACACTCATAAATATTCTCTATTATCAAGTGAATCTGCCAAAAGTTTGGAATGCTGTTCCAATCATTTAAAACCATTGAAAAGTTACAGTTAGGGTTCAGAATCAGATGAAAATAATTTACCAGGGTTAGCCGCGTTGATGTCGTAGACGTGCGTCGACGCCATCATGCCGGCCGTCAGCCCCACGCGCCGCTCCGGCAGCACTTGGTATAGCGCTGGAGTGTCGCCACTGGAAAAAAAAAATTCACAGATTACACAAACCGTCGCCATCAAAATAAAGTTATTTTTTAGAGTAGGTACCCAGTTGCCACATCAGCTGCAACAATCTTTTATACCTTATTACCTCCCTATGTATGTATTAAGTATATTTTAAGGTATATTTAGGCCATTCTCGATTCTGGAAACTCAAATCAGAAATGGGATTCAAATATGAAAATTTTCAATCTTTATCAATAGAATAGAATAGAAATATTTTTTATTCAAATATACTTCTTTACAAGTGTTTTTGAATCGTCAATGAGTCTACCACTGGTTTGGAATGCCCTTACTGCCGAGAAGAACCAGCAAGAAACTCGGCGGTTGCTCTTTTCAAAACAAGTTAACAATACAATAGATACTATGCTATGTATGCAGTGTTTCCACAATGAGGGGAAGTTTCACAAAAGCATACCTAATTACAATTCAATACATGTTAAGACGGGCAGACAGAAAGTAGCCCCTTTCCCGCCGGTGGAACCCGTTCACGAGCATGACGCATGACCCAGCCGTTGCTTCGCTCAACCATATTTGAACACCACAGAAATGCTTAAAGAGAGTGTGACATACTTAGGCTACCCATGTTAAGGTACAACGCTACTGAACAAACTAAATTCGTAAGAAATGTGTGAGGAAAGTATCTGATTTTAAAAGTATCAATAAATTTATTCTTCTTATGCGTTCACTCTTGGCAGAGTGGTCGTGGTTATGAATTGGCCTTCACAGCAGCTCTTACGATCTCCTTCCAGCTTTTTTTCCAGCAATTATGATAATAAATAAATTTATTTAAGATTACCCTTCAATGTCAGAGTCTAGCTTCTTCTTCCTAAGTTCTATAGTATCGGGTGTTTCCACACCAGGCGGCACGGAGCTGATGCCGAGCGGTGTGACGAGACCCTCGCCCGGAGTGGCGACGCCAGCTGCCACCTCCCCTTCTCCAGGCTTCTCGCCTTCGCCTTCGTCTGATTCCTCTGTTTGCAACAAATACCAAAAATATTATCATCATCATCATTAGCAACCCATCAACGGCTCACTACTGAGCGCAGGTCTCCTCTCAGAGAAGGGTTATAGGCCATAGTCCACCACGCTGGCCCAATGCGAATTGGCGGACTTCACACACCTTCGAGAACATTAGGAAGAACTCTCAGATGTGCAGGTTTCCTCACGATGTTTTCCTTCACCGTTGAAGCAAGTGATATTTAATTGCATAAACGCACTTGACTCCGAAAAGTCAGAGGTGTGTACCCGGGATCGAACCTGCGACCCCCCCGAATAGGAGACCACAGTCCTAACCACTAGGCTATCACTGCTTCCACTGCTAAAATATTATAGTGAGAGGAAAAACTACACCAATTTTTTATTTGATTTGGTAACAGATAAACTAGTTATTTTTTTCATGTGATATATTGTTATGTATTTATGTTGATATATTTGAAGATGTAAAGAGTTACATAAGATACTCTTGAAACTGGGGAAAAGAGTTCCCACAGAATGTTGTCGAATTCGAAGGCTTCTGAAACAAACCTCTTTCTTAGAGATTAGCTGTTATTTTACACGCACTTTTATTTTAATTAAATGCTTTTTTTTCTTCTTTCTTTCGTTAAAGTTTTTTGGTACAGGATAAATAACTGTATAAAACTTAACAATGTATTGACGAAGTCCGTTATAATAGATAGCAATATGGTATCACATACCTTCTTCTGATTCTTCCTCAGATTCAGATTCTAGTTCACCCCACATTGTCCTGTCTATATCCTGATCTTCAGCGTCCTGCAACAATTTTATTATATGACATATAATATTTAAGTATTATGTAATAATCATACTAATTTATATCCGTCCATCCGTTTCTATCGAACCGCAAGGTATCGCTCGAATCTACACCGCTACGTGGTCGGAATTCCACGATCCCGCACTAAGCGCTTTGCTTCCTCGTTCCTAATACGCACCGCTAAAATTTGGAATGCCCTTCCGGCTTCCGTTTTTCCGACTGACTATAACTTGGGTACCTTTAAACCAATAGTGAATAGGCATCTTCTAGGCAAGCGCGCTCTATCTTCACTTACCATCAGGTGAGATTGGAGTCAAGCGCTAATCTATATATTTAAAAAATAATAATTATAACTTATATTATAATAAGTAAGACTAACTTGCGAGCGTATACGTATCGCATACTTGTGTTGTCATGGTGCTTTTATGCGTGTGCGTAATGGATGCGTTGATTACGCACCTACACGCCAACATGCATATGAGTGAATAGAATAGAATAGAAATATTTTTTATTCAAATAAACTTTTTCAAGTGCTATTGAATCGTCTGGCTCTACCACTGGTACACTGGTACTGGTGGTAGTGAGTTCATATATCACGTATATATGAACTCACTCACATGCATGTTGGCGTTATAGCGAGTTATTGTATATAGGTTGTGTATGTGTACTCGCGTAAACTGTATAACTGTGGGAAATCCCAAACACGGGGAATTGAATGGAATAGTCCTGATATAGGAGTGATGACCATCCTGGCGATAGCAGGCGACCCCCCTACTTATTACAAGAAATAGTTCAGTTGCATGCCTGATGTTATTGATATAGTGTTGCCATTGTGTGTAAGGTTTTGTTCACACCAAACGGATAGTCAGCCGACGATTGTGAGCGGGCTCACTGTGAGCCCCAGTGTGAACGTGAAGTCAGACTGCAGTTTTCGTTCATACTACGATTACAATACGCCGTAACTCTATAGGCAATCAGCATCTGCATCAGCGTAGTGGCGTAGTATTATAATCGGTCGCCGATATTCAGCGACTATGCAGTATGCATTTCGTAATAGCGTATTGTGGCTTTGGTGTGAAGAATGTATGGAAAAGCAGTAAACTGCGTAACGCTCGCTCATAGTCAGCGGCTGACAGTACGTTAGGTGTGAACACAGCCTAACTAAAGGATAGAATAGAAAAGAATGGAATTTTTTTTAATTCTAATAAACTTTTTTACAAGAATGCCCTTCTTGCTGAGAAGAACTAGCAAGAAACTCGGCGGTTTGCTCTTTTCAAAACAAGTTTACAATACAATAAATACTATCCTATGTATGCAGTGTTTCCACAATGAGTGGAAGTTCCACAAAAGCATACCTAATTATAATTCAACACATATTAAGACGGGCAGACAGAAAGTAGCCCATTCCCGCCGGTGGCACCCGTTCACGAGCATGACGCATGACCCAAAAGGTAAAGTAAAGGTGGTCGCTCACGTCGTGGCCCTGGCTCTGGTGGCCGAACACGTCGCCGTAGAGCGGCTTGCCGGCCTCGTCGACGGGCGGCTTGCCCCAGCCGCCGGCGTGGTAGCCGAAGGCGCAGCCGTCGGGGATGGGCGCGTTGAGGCCGGGGATCTTGAGGTTGGGGTACGAGGGCGGCGGCCCGTAGCGCTGCTGCGCGATCAGCCACGGCGGCGGCACCTGACACACACACACACGACATCGACAGGGTGCTTGTACAAAGAAGCGGGTGTCCGGTACGGTATGAGTCGGTACCGACCGAACCGACCTAAGTTTCAAACTGTCTCTTTATGTGAGAGTGCATATAACACGGGGCTATTGTACCCGCACCGATCGGTACCAACCAACACCGACCTGTCGGTACCGGGAACCTGCTTCTTTATGCAAGCACCCATAGGCATGATGACAGTCATCAAGAATAAATTAAATTATGAATTCATGTTGCCCAAAAATGGTCTTGCGAGACTCTTGCGTCTCGCACTTGGTATCATGTCGATATAATATTATGTACCTATATCATGCATGGATATAGGTACATTGAGGTGTGGTCCCGGGGATACTATATAGATTAATTAAACACGTCTTTTCTTACTTGAGGTTCGTTTAATACTATTCTTTTAATCAGCCTTAACTCTACTTATATATACTTACTCTAATACCACTACAACATATCATATCGACATATAGGTATCTATATCGATATTGATGCCAAGTGCGAGACGCAAGAGTCTCGCAAGACCATTTTTGGGCAACACTAATTTATCTAATGAAATAGGATTCATGGATTATAAAAAACGTTTTTTTTTTTTATTTATAGCAATATTGTTGATATTAATTTTGTAAAACAAAACTATAAAATACAGATATCCGCCATATTGGATTGAACACCAATTCAGAGCGATAAGTCACATCTATGTTCAAACTTTGACAAACTACTACGAATGATGCCGGTTGGCCCGGGGTCACATAAGGTTGGTGACAACTTAATAAAGCTGTTTATTGGATAGAAGCAGGCGTTACTTTGCGGAAGTTCATGATTAGCAAGAAAAGGTTAGAATTATTTTGCTATAATCCGCCAACAGAAAAAATCTGTATGGTCAAACATGCAATTAAAAGCTAAGCACCACTCACCTACCCAGCCAAGCAAAAAAGCCAAGTTCCCAAGCAAGCAATGCCACCACCACTCACATGCACCACCACACAAGACTTTTACACTACTCTCGACGCACGTTTCGCCCCGACACCGGAGCATCCTCAGGAGATGTCGACTTTACAATGCTGTATTGTCTAGTGAAGCTCGTGTCAAATGCGCGGTATTATATACCTTTTTTCTACCCCCACTACTGTTGCCCCGCCCACTACCCTCCGGACCCCCCACTACCCCCCGGACCCCCCCGCTACCCCCCGGACCCCCCCCTGTTTTTCAAACAAACGAAGCAGTGGTGAACTTGAGACGTTCACTTGTTCATTAAGTAATTTAAACTGATTATTATTATTGTGTTTTATTATTTCTAATTGTTCCAACATGCTCAGTCGAAGTCCTTTATCGCAGGTATGTAAGATTTTATATGAATGATCGGATGATAATTTGTGTCCACTATCAAGGAGATGTTTAGCAAAATGAGACTTTTGGGGTTGGTTGTTCCTAACCGCGGCCATATGTTCTTTGTAGCGTGTTTCAAATTTACGACCCGTTTGACCAATATAAGTGGCTTTACAGTCTGAACATTCGAGTTTATATATGCCCGATTTTTGTTTGTTGTTTAATTTATCTTTGCCGTTGCAAATATTTTTAAGTGTATTATTTGTCCTAAATGCAACATGTATATCATGTGCTTTAAGTGTCTTCGCAATACGCTCCGACACTGTTCCAAAATAAGTTAAACTGGATTTGTATTTATTTATTTTATCAGGTGATGATGAATATAAATCCTTTTTGATCCGCATCAATTGTTGCTTTTTTATTATATTATTAACAATATTATTGTTGTATCCATTTGCCTGTGCCATATGGTAAATTACTTTTAATTCTTTTAAATAGTTTTCTTTCGTGAGTGGAATAGTGAGCAACCTATGCACATAACTGTGGAACGCTGCGAGTTTATGCTGCCAAGGATGACAGGATGAAGCGGGTATGGTTGTGTCTGTGTATGTGGGTTTCCGGAAAATTCCAAACTGATGTTTATTATTAGTACGAGTTATAGTTAGATCGAGGAAGTTTATAGAGTTATCTTGTTCTAATTCTGATTTGAATTTAATTTTCGGGTGTATATTGTTTAGATTTTTTACAAATATGTCAAGTTGTCGGTCTGTCCCAGTCCAACATATAATTATATCATCTACATATCTATAGTAATACAGAATATTTTTATGTTTGACAATATGTTTATTTTCAAAATCATCCATGAAGATATCAGCCATTAGGGGACTTAGTGGTGAGCCCATAGCTAATCCCTCTTTTTGTTGATAAAATTGGTCATTGAATTTGAAGTAGTTCTGTTTCATGCATATTTTGGTTAATTCTATTAATTCTGTTATTTCGTTGACATTTTTATGATTATTTTCCAACAATTTGGTTAAGATGTTTAGGGTTTCGTTAACTGGTACATTAGTGAACAGGCTGTCCACATCTAATGATATTAATTTACAATGGTCCGGTAATGTCAAATCTTTAATTTTATTGACTAGTTGGATACTATTTTTTAATGAATAAGACGGATTGAAGGATGTTTTTGATTTAATAACTTTGTTTAGCTCTTTTGCTAATTCATATGCTGGTGCGCCAATATATGAGACCACGGGACGGATTGGAATATTATCTTTGTGGATTTTTGGTAAGCCATATAATGTAGGAGCATTAGTGTTCATTTGAATGACGTTGTGTTTTGATGTATTTTTTGGAAAAATGTGTTTTGATTTATTAACGGCTAGCCTAACTTCTGCTGCGTATTTATTAGTTGGGTCAGAGGATAACTTAGAGAATTCTTCTCCAGAGATAACCTCGTTGACCTTATTTTGGTAGTCGGTCTTCTTTAGGATAACAATCGCATTACCTTTATCGGCTTTTGAAATAATAAGATCATTATCTTTTAACGTTTTTTGTAAAGATTTATATATTATGTTGTTGTTATTGTTTATGTGGTTTTTATTGTTGTTGTTATTGTTTGTGTTGTTGTTATTATTTGTGTTTTTGTTATTATTATTACTTTTTAAATTGGAATTTAGAAGTGTAGCATTAGTTTTGATTTCATGAGCGATAATATTTTTGATAATATTATCTTTTTTGTTAAGGACCACAGCTAATTCAGATTCCACTGCCAGTGTTTCTAATGATTTTTGTGATTTATTATTAGGGATATTGTATTTTAAACCGTTGTCTAAAAGGCGTATTTCATTTTTAGGTATTATGATATCAGTTAGATTTTTAACTCGGGGATGAAATAACAGAATTAATAGAATTAACCAAAATATGCATGAAACAGAACTACTTCAAATTCAATGACCAATTTTATCAACAAAAAGAGGGATTAGCTATGGGCTCACCACTAAGTCCCCTAATGGCTGATATCTTCATGGATGATTTTGAAAATAAACATATTGTCAAACATAAAAATATTCTGTATTACTATAGATATGTAGATGATATAATTATATGTTGGACTGGGACAGACCGACAACTTGACATATTTGTAAAAAATCTAAACAATATACACCCGAAAATTAAATTCAAATCAGAATTAGAACAAGATAACTCTATAAACTTCCTCGATCTAACTATAACTCGTACTAATAATAAACATCAGTTTGGAATTTTCCGGAAACCCACATACACAGACACAACCATACCCGCTTCATCCTGTCATCCTTGGCAGCATAAACTCGCAGCGTTCCACAGTTATGTGCATAGGTTGCTCACTATTCCACTCACGAAAGAAAACTATTTAAAAGAATTAAAAGTAATTTACCATATGGCACAGGCAAATGGATACAACAATAATATTGTTAATAATATAATAAAAAAGCAACAATTGATGCGGATCAAAAAGGATTTATATTCATCATCACCTGATAAAATAAATAAATACAAATCCAGTTTAACTTATTTTGGAACAGTGTCGGAGCGTATTGCGAAGACACTTAAAGCACATGATATACATGTTGCATTTAGGACAAATAATACACTTAAAAATATTTGCAACGGCAAAGATAAATTAAACAACAAACAAAAATCGGGCATATATAAACTCGAATGTTCAGACTGTAAAGCCACTTATATTGGTCAAACGGGTCGTAAATTTGAAACACGCTACAAAGAACATATGGCCGCGGTTAGGAACAACCAACCCCAAAAGTCTCATTTTGCTAAACATCTCCTTGATAGTGGACACAAATTATCATCCGATCATTCATATAAAATCTTACATACCTGCGATAAAGGACTTCGACTGAGCATGTTGGAACAATTAGAAATAATAAAACACAATAATAATAATCAGTTTAAATTACTTAATGAACAAGTGAACGTCTCAAGTTCACCACTGCTTCGTTTGTTTGAAAAACAGGGGGGGGTCCGGGGGGTAGCGGGGGGGTCCGGGGGGTAGTGGGGGGTCCGGAGGGTAGTGGGCGGGGCAACAGTAGTGGGGGTAGAAAAAAGGTATATAATACCGCGCATTTGACACGAGCTTCACTAGACAATACAGCATTGTAAAGTCGACATCTCCTGAGGATGCTCCGGTGTCGGGGCGAAACGTGCGTCGAGAGTAGTGTAAAAGTCTTGTGTGGTGGTGCATGTGAGTGGTGGTGGCATTGCTTGCTTGGGAACTTGGCTTTTTTGCTTGGCTGGGTAGGTGAGTGGTGCTTAGCTTTTAATTGCATGTTTGACCATACAGATTTTTTCTGTTGGCGGATTATAGCAAAATAATTCTAACCTTTTCTTGCTAATCATGAACTTCCGCAAAGTAACGCCTGCTTCTATCCAATAAACAGCTTTATTAAGTTGTCACCAACCTTATGTGACCCCGGGCCAACCGGCATGCCGAGAGCGGTGCGCAACTCCTCGGAGAGGTCGCCCGGTTTCTTCTCCAGCAACCGAGTCTCAAATTCTTTGCCTTCGTAGTACAAATAATAATAATAAACAGCTTTATTAAGTTGTCACCAACCTTATGTGACCCCGGGCCAACCGGCATGCCGAGAGCGGTGCGCAACTCCTCGGAGAGGTCGCCCGGTTTCTTCTCCCGCAACCGGGTCTCAAATTCTTTGCCTTCGTAGTACAAACAATAATAATAAACAGCTACATTAAGTTGTTACCAACCTTATGTGACCCCGGGCCAACCGGCATGCCGAGAGCGGAGCGCAACTCCTCGGAGAGGTCGCCCGGTTTCTTCTCCCGCAACCGGGTCTCAAATTCTTTGCCTTCGTAGTACAAACAATAATAATAAACAGCTACATTAAGTTGTTACCAACCTTATGTGACCCCGGGCCAACCGGCATGCCAAGAGCGGAGCGCAACTCCTCGGAGAGGTCGCCCGGTTTCTTCTCCCGCAACTGGGTCTCAAATTCTTTGCCTTCGTAGTACAAATAATAATAATAAACAGCTATATTAAGTTGTTACCAACCTTATGTGACCCCGGGCCAACCGGTATGCCGAGAGCAGTGCGCAACTCCTCGGAGAGGTCATCCGGTTTCTTCTCCCGCAACCGGGTCTCAAATTCTTTACCTTCATAGTACAAAATAATAATAAACAGCTATGTTAAGTTGTCACCAACCTTATGTGACCCCGGGCCAACCGGCATGCCGAGAGCGGTGCGCAACTCCTCGGAGAGGTCACCCGGTTTTTTCTCCCGCAACCGGGTCTCAAATTCTTTGCCTTCGTAGTACAAAATAATAATAAACAGCTATGTTAAGTTGTCACCAACCTTATGTGACCCCGGGCCAACCGGCATGCCGAGAGCGGTGCGCAACTCCTCGGAGAGGTCGCCCGGTTTCTTCTCCCGCAACCGGGTCTCAAATTCTTTGCCTTCGTAGTACAAATCGCCGTGAATTGTCATGCGCGGTTTCGTCTGCCATCTGACAAATACAAATACATACAATATAGAAATGATCAAAGCACTTTTGTAATTTCGACGTATACCTACTGAATACGTCGAACTCAGAAGTTTAGTTTCGACCCTGATATGAGATATCGACCAAAAAAAGCAAGAAATACGAAGAAACACAGGCTATTACATTGTGAAGTTTCATCAAAATCTGTCCAGTAGTTTTTGCGTTAAATAGTAACAAACACCATCCATCCTCACAGACTTTCGCATTACTATAATATTAGCAGGCTTAAGCTTATCAAAATCGAACTTAAGCATTAACCTATATCCAGTTTCATTTTCCGAATATTAAGTTTCGCGCAAAAGTAACTATACATTTTATATTACTGCTTACCTATATTACATATGTTTGTTGCTCCCCAAACGCTCTGACCACCTATAAACCTGAGTAAGGTGAAGAAAACTGGCAGGTCTAGTGTTTAAACTTGACCTAATGAGATCAGAAAATACATGAGACTGTCGATAGTTCATTTTATGATCACATTTTGGTGGTACTTTGATATTACATATTAAGTACATTGTAAGACAGCGTGAATTTAATTTTATATACATTATTCATCATACCACAATCTGAGGTGTGATTGTCTAAAAATAAATCCATTGATCGTATTCGTAATCAATGAAATTAGCGTCAAAGTAAAATAATCCTTGATTGTATTGACTTAAGTCACAAATTCAGTACAACCGATTTTAATATGGAGCGTTATGGAGCGTATCGTACATACGTAAACGTATAAGAATGCATACATGAAATTGAGCTCTAATTCAATGCTGTTATGGTTTATTTTACTTTGACGCTAATGTCATCGAATACGATAACGATCAATGGAATAACTTTGGACAATCGCATGGCTGCTCTAAACAAAATAATTATGCTGTATGTTTCTGTTCTGTGATTGGTTGGCCATCCAATGTATCAAAACGAACAACCAATCACAGGATAGAATTATATGGCACAATTTATGTAGTCAGTCTATACACAGAAATAGGGTATGTTCCGATATTCACTGCGAGTATTGCTCAGTGCTCTCACTGGTGAAAAATTCGTTCCGTTATGGACTGCCAGTACACTGCTGCAGTACCCTAGGGAAATATATGACGCCATAAATCGCCGCCATTTTTGTACTGTGAGCACTGGCGCTTTCGAGGTAAGATGCTCTTAGAACTTTGATCACGTGATCAAAAAACATAACAGCGCCTAGAGATTTAAAAAAAATGGGGATGACAGTATAATGGACTGTGTTCCGTTTTAAACACCAACCAGTATAGCAAACTAAAAAGGAACGGCTTCACAGTATACTGGATTGACGTCACACCTTACAGTGGTCACAGTGTATATCGGAACATGCCCATAGTTTGCCTGTGATTATGTAATACTTTGCAATTCTAATTCAAAAGATTAAAATTCCAGAGTTTCTGTCTGGACAGAGTAATCTAATTTTTTTCCAGAGGAAAACACATAATAAGTTGATTTCAAATTTTTAAATAATCAAAATCCGATGCAACGGCGACGGCATAAAACCTTTGAGTAATAAACCAGCAATGGAGAGGACTTGACCCCTAATTTATTTGCAAAAAAGTCTGTCAATTACGGTGGGGGGCGAGGTAGCACACATGAAAACTTGCTTACTACAGTTGCATTTTTCCATCACGTCGCTATGCACGCACACAATATAATTAGCAAACACTACCTTAAAGTATATGCACACTATCACATTCACACACAGGGACGCTCTATCATTACATGAAACAATCGCATCATTTGTGTAAGCATTTTAGGGATTTGACACTATCGATTATCGACTTTCGATAAGTTTTTCTAATAATTATTTACAACAGAGTTACTTTATTCGAGAGTAAATTTTTTTGTTCGAGATCTTTAACATGGTAGGTATATAGAAGCGCTAGGAAACGAGGTTCTTGCCGTTATTTTAGTCATAATATGCCTTTGCTATTAGATTGACTCTTTGTAGGCTTTTAGTACTTGCGTAAAGATACAGCTAGAAACTTTGGACTATATTGACGCTGGAAAGCGATCTAGCTTATTTCGAAAAATAACAAAATTACTTTTTTATATATTTGGAAGAAAAAGATACTGCGTCGGATTGTCGGATTTTCGTTTTCCTATGACATTATTTTTCTAAGATACTATACGTTGACCTTCTCTACATGTTTATATTATATTTTTTGTTATTCATATTTTTCAACGTACTCAAAAATGCTGTAAATACTAAGACACCATCTATTTTTCAATATTATACAGATACTTCAAAAAAGTTATCAATACTTTTTAGCAGTGCAGTGCACTTAGGTGTACCTACTGTAAGGACTTAGGATTATCTGATTATTAACAGATTTTGTAGATACCAAGGTATTTACTCCGTCACTATACTCTCAATCTCATGCTGAAAGCATGCTGTAGGTACCACAGTATATCACCTTAGAGCAGCTGTTTAGTTATGATTTAAGGTTATAAGCCACCAGGGAGTGCTGTACTTTGTCATAGATTTTTAATAATATTGTTTATTAAGTTGAGAGACAGTTAATTTTTATTTGAATACGTACACTAGCGGCACGCTATGATGGCCGGTTTGACGTTTGTCCGCTCATGAAGTTCCGTATTAATTGATAACGACTTTGAAGGAAATAATTGTATTACTTTATTGACGATAGTGATGTGCAGAGATTCATAAATTTTATCGAATGTAGTTTTAGGTTTAGGACTCAAAATTTATTTATTAAATTGATTTCTAAAATGTATACAAGTGTAGAAAAATCAGTTTGCACCATTTGAGGGGTGAATGTACTTGTGAATATGAACAATTTTCACTATGTGGACAAATCTCTGAAATCGCAAAAAAATATCAGCTGTTTCATACAAAAGGTAAATTTTTTATTTTTATATGATATATACCACAACTCGGCATTTGGTTTTCTAAATTGAAAATTTTTAAAAATGGAATCTAATACGATCGTCACATAGGATCGCTGGCTAGCACAACTACTACCTCCGGCAAACTCGCGTCAATGCTCAATGCAAAACAAAGCAGTTTCGAATTGACGTTGCTTCGAAAAGTATAAACTGTCAGTGCAATGCGATTGTGATATAGTTTTGACCTGGCTTTGGATTTCAAATATTGATACTGCATTACTGTTGACCCTTGCTCGTTAATTTGGACTCTGTTCAAGCCCTTTGTTGTGGATTTCGTCGATATGACCGAACGTACGCAGAGAACTGTTCTAAATAGTCAGACACGTGAGTTCGTAATACGCCTTCGTAACTATTTCGATCGTGAAGCTCAAAATGGAGGGCCAATTTTACCTATAACGTCAGTGGTTGAACGCGTAGCTGATGCGCTTAATATTGGACAACGAACTGTTAGACGGATAACTAAAAAAAAATATGGCGAGACTGGCACAGAAGAAAATAAACTTCACACACCAAAAAAGAGAAAACGAGCAAAACCAGTCGTAGGCATCGATAGCTTTGATGCCGATGCTATCCGAAGACATGTTTACGGCTACTATTTACAGAAGGAGTATCCAACAAGAAAAAAGTTGGTGCATTCACTGAAGGAAGCTGGATTATTCTTCGGTGGGGAAAGTTCTTTAACGAAGATTTTGAAGACCATTGGATTTCGATACAAAAAATGTAACAAACGCAAAATATTGATGGAAAGATTTGATATAGCGATGGCAAGGTATACTTTTTTACGGCAAGTGAAAGAAATCAAAAATTGGCAAAATGTTGTGTTCTTGGATGAAACATGGCTTAATGCTAACCATACTGTAGGCCGTTCTTGGAACGATGACACAGCAGCATCTACTTCCAAAGTTCCTGTAGGAAAAGGATCGCGACTTATAATTTGTCACGCCGGAACCATCAACGGGTTTGTCGAAGGTTCTCTCATGGCTTTTGCGTCAAAAACCACTGGAGACTATCATGAAGACATGAATGGAGAAAAGTTTACTGAATGGTTTACCTCAATGTTGTGTAGCCTCCCTGAACCATCTATTATAATTATGGACAACGCCCCATACCACTCGATGCAAATTGACAAGCCACCTGCCCAATCCCAAAAGAAAGCTGATATCGTCGCATGGCTTCGTAAAAATGGCGTAGATGCAAACATGAATATGTTAAAAGCGGAATTAGTACGTCTTTTAAAAGAAAACAAACCAACCAAGATCCGATACGTCATTGACGAAATAGCATTAGAACATGGGCACAGAGTTATACGGTTACCGCCTTACCATTGTGAGTATAATGCGATTGAGTTGGTGTGGGCTCAAATTAAGGGATATGCTGCAAGACACAATACAGAACCCCCATTTACCACAAAAAAAAATGCTAAAATTATTAGAAGAAGCTTGTGAACATGTGACTAAAGGAGACTGGGAAAAGGTTGTGAATAGAACTGTTAAATTAATAAGGGAAGATTATGAAAGAGATGTGAAAATAGATAATATTATAGAAAACGAACATATAATTATTAATGTAGGTGATGATAGCAGTGACGACAGTGAAAATAGTAGTATGGACGAATCTGATTAATTATGGCCTTTTGTGGCACCTTTTTTGGTATCTTTTGTATTCATATGTTTCTTGTGTGCATATAAAGTATGTATATTCATTTTCATTCAAATATTCAGTTCGTTCAAATAAATTAAATAAACATATACATTTTTGTTTTATTAAACCTATTTAATCAGGTACAAAAACAAAACTTAATTGTTTTTTGTTCGAGAATAAATTGACATTCCACATCACTATTGTAATGTGTCAAACCGGCCATCATAGCGTGCCGCTAGTGTAGTGGGTATTAATATTGAACACATTGATTTTTTAAGTAATCTTGTTTAAATAAACATACAGCATTTTTAATGAAACATCATTTGTTTTATTTATGTTTAAAGCGAAATTTACGATGTATCTATTTCTAAAAAGTATATTAAGTACAAACTGTTAGGACTACATCATGTTTCCTTAAAAATAAATACAGCATAATTAGCATTTCAGAGTTTAGAGTTATTTCGTGGTTTCATATGTATCAAATACCAAGTTACAGCAACATTGCTTCTTGAAATTGAAAAACTATTAGTCGAAATTGATATAAAACTAATGTATAAAACTAAAGTAATTCTACTTTAGAATTATATAATTAGTATCATCTGATGTGTTACATTAAAAAATATGCTTTTTGAAAAAAATCTGCTCCTGATAGCTTATTATGAGCTGTTATGATTTTTTTAAAACGTTATTGGCTCTGGTTTAAAGTTCACTTTTTCGATTTACAAGATCGTTTTCCAGCGTTGAATAATATTCTCTCAGTCCAGTATGGAGGAAACATAAAAAGGAAAAACTGAACCCTAAAAAAAAATTTATTTAAAGTTATGATTGGTAAGTTAAAACTTGTACCTACATACTTTACTTGGAAGGCTTATTTTTTTCATCTACTTCATCTGAACGAAGTGTATATTTGTTTGTAATGCTAGGCTGCCGCCATGGCTATAGTGGCCACCCCATCTGTAATAAAACACCGCCAAGCTATTTAGCTTTCCGGTGAACCTAGCGGGATGAATAAGAAGTATGGGTACTTTAATTCAATTGCCAAGTTTTAATGAACCAAATATGTATAGAATTTAAATATTTTTTTTCGTCAATGAACCATTAGTAAGACGATAAAAATATCTCGGTATAAATAATTTATACAATCCCCCCACCAATATCGACATATGAAATCTTGCTGTCCAGCCCTAATTTTATTGCGGTGTGGCCGACTTCATAAAATTAAAGTCCTAATTTTCGAGTAAGAAAGACTTACGTAGAACTTATCATTATTATTAAACAATTTTTTAGTCTCGTTTTCATTATTTTTTGTATTATATTTGTAAAAATCCTTTCTTAGCGGATGCCTACGTCATAGTAGATATGCGTTGATAAATCAGTGAGTCAGTCACCTTTTCATTTTATATATTTAGAAAATCATATCACACTGGCTATATGGAAATATATACCTATAAATTTTGAAATAATTGAGTAAAAAAACTAATTTTATGAATTCGCTGAGTTTATGGAGCTCTAGCTGCATCAATGCATTTTAAACAATAGTGGGAGAGTACCAGCCAATCAGACACCATTGCGATCGTTATAATAATGCAATCATTTTAACCGACTTCAAAAAAGGAGGAGGTTCTCAATTTGAATTTTTTGTATATTTGTTACCCAATTATTCCGCCAAATAATGAATGGAATTTGATAATTTTTTAGTAGGGCATACTTCAGAGGTGGTTCCCACATAAATTTTTGTTGATATAATGTTAGATGTTACTCCATACTACGTCAAATCTGAACCGATTTCAATTTTTTTTGAAAGAAAGCATAATAAGGTTGGGCCTATTTAAAAGGTGAAGAGAAGATGATTCATATCTTCGGTGATGGAGGAAGGAACTCAATGATTAAGAGCAAATTGCTCGCGATCAGAGATATACACAAAAAAGCTTAAAATAATAATGTAAAAAAAATATCTTTAAAAAACCGACTTCATACGCCGATCGGGCAAAGTTGGGCTAGCGTCGCGCATTAGTTTCATCATTTATATTTAGGCCCGCCCGACTTCAACATACATGTACAAATTAAAATTGTTTTATACTTTGTAGTGGCGTTTAAAGTCGGTTTTATAGAAAGAATTTTTTATCATTATTTGATAATCCCACAGACGATCAAAGTTCGTATTTATATATCTAGTCATATTTTACTTAAAGCTTATAAATTAGTCGTTCACCCCTTCCTATTCTATCGTGATTTTAATTCTATGGGATCAATTTATAATGCAGTTCAAGATAAAGGTCTCTAAACGAATAGTAAGTAGGAAGATTAATTTTCAATATTTTCCCCAAATTATTTCATGTACGATTAAGTAGCAACATTTTCAGATCGACAGTTTTCTTAAGTTTTCTGCATAAGTATTGCATTATTTGGATAAAATAATACATCAGAAGTAAATAAATGTTATCCTTTAGTAAACTGGATGTTTTAAATATTTTTTTAGAAGAAAATACTCTCATATTCGGCATTTATAGCGGAGCTCATTCCCCGCTAACCATACGTAGTTGACAGGCGCGTGACTCGAGTCAAACAGTTTTATATAACGAGTAGGACCACTGCTCATACCCAACTTACAGAGGGGTACGCGCGTCAATTCTTCTCCTGTGTTGGTTTATTACTCAAAGCATAAAACATATTGTGTCCACACTACAGTGACAATAAACCAGCATTCAGCAAGTCGTGATTACATCACGCGATTAATGGCCACAGCATATATCCAAAATAATAATTAAAGTGAAGAAGAAAATTGACTGATGAAACATTTCTGCTTTTATTTACGCCCGATTTTACCTTAAAACACGAGATTTTTAATAGGTAGGTAAGTTTTTACTGGCCGTGTTTAATTTTCAACACTCATAAATCATACTAATTTTATTAATGCGAAAGTGTGTTTGTTTGTTGGTTTGTCCTTCAATCACGCCGGTACAGAGCCATGGATTGACATGATTTTTTGCATGGGCATAGTTGAGAACCTGGAGAGTGTCATAGGCTACTTTTTATCCCGGAAAATCAAAGAGTTCCCGAGAGATTTTAAAAACTAAATCCACGCGGACGAAGTCGCGGGCCTAAGCTAGTGTTAGAAAAAGTCCAAACAATCAACAACTTACTTGAAGAATGCATCATGCAACTTCTGATAGTCGATGTCAATCTTGCCGAGTTTGGGCCGCGATCGCTCTCGCATCTTGGCCTTAAGCGTCTTGGTTTCTTCTTTGTCCTGCAAGGAAGCTCGCATCTCCATAATGCCCGTCTTCTTGATGAAGTCGGGCAGGTCGAACGGAGGCTTCTCTATACCACGCTTGCCTTGCAAATACTAAGTAAAAAAGAAAAAGTATTATCAAAATATGGTCCTAGTGATGTACCGGATATCCGAGGGAAGATACGGATACGGAGACAGATCTTGTATCCGTATCCGTTACTTTTTTGGCGGATCTTTTAACACTACTAAACATCTTTGTAGTACATTTTGTAACTCATGTACAAAACATAAACGTTATCTATGCTGCCCAGTGTCACACTAAACTATTAATTATAAACAAAACAAAAAAATGTCCTGTCAAGCAAAGCATCAAAGTGGCACTATCGTTTCAAGGTCACGCGCATCGACACCGAATGAGTAAGAAAATTAAAATCCATATCCATATCCATATCCGCGGATCTTGACATCAAATATCCATATTCGGATCCGTATCCGCGGATATACATTTTTAGTGGATATTTATTTTTATTTTATTTTTAGATTCAGTATAAGCGCAAGGAGCCCAGGAAAACTCCTACCATTATGTGAATACTGGAAAAGGATCACAGCCCTGAACAATGAGGAGTATGATAGAGAGATGGTCAGTTTATTTGAGAAATTAGGTGTTTAATCAGTCATAAATATTATAGATATTTTAATGCTATAGCAACTTTGGGCGTACAATAATCAGGAAGAAAATTTCATAATTATTTTCTACTGGTCGCGCGCAGACACGTAGTACATCTCCACGACGTCCGGTCGCGCGACCAGTTGCTATAGCAACTGTCTTACCTTTCGTTTGTAGCACCAGTGTCGCGGCACCTGCACGGTATTGCGATGCGCCTTCAGTTGCACGAGCAGCTTGGGGTCGCGCGCGGTCACGTCGTACATCTCCACGACGTCCGATCGCGGGACCAGTTGCTATAGCAACTGTCTTACCTTTCGTTTGTAGCACCAGTGTCGCGGCACCTACACGGTATTGCGATGCGCCTTCAGTTGCACGAGCAGCTTGGGGTCGCGCGCGGTCACGTCGTACATCTCCACGACGTCCGGTCGCGGGACCAGTTGCTATAGCAACTGTCTTACCTTTCGTTTGTAGCACCAGTGTCGCGGCACCTACACGGTATTGCGATGCGCCTTCAGTTGCACGAGCAGCTTGGGGTCGCGCGCGGTCACGTCGTACATCTCCACGACATCCGGTCGCGCGACCAGTTGCTATAGCAACTGTCTTACCTTTCGTTTGTAGCACCAGTGTCGCGGCACCTACACGGTATTGCGATGCGCCTTCAGTTGCACGAGCAGCTTGGGGTCGCGCGCGGTCACGTCGTACATCTCCACGACGTCCGGTCGCGGGACCAGTTGCTATAGCAACTGTCTTACCTTTCGTTTGTAGCACCAGTGTCGCGGCACCTACACGGTATTGCGATGCGCCTTCAGTTGCACGAGCAGCTTGGGGTCGCGCGCGGTCACGTCGTACATCTCCACGACATCCGGTCGCGCGACCAGTTGCTATAGCAACTGTCTTACCTTTCGTTTGTAGCACCAGTGTCGCGGCACCTACACGGTATTGCGATGCGCCTTCAGTTGCACGAGCAGCTTGGGGTCGCGCGCGGTCACGTCGTACATCTCCACGACGTCCGGTCGCGCGACCAGTTGCTATAGCAACTGTCTTACTTTTCGTTTGTAGCACCAGTGTCGCGGCACCTGCACGGTATTGCGATGCGCCTTCAGTTGCACGAGCAGCTTGGGGTCGCGCGCGGTCACGTCGTACATCTCCACGACGTCCGGTCGCGCGACCAGTTGCTATAGCAACTGTCTTACCTTTCGTTTGTAGCACCAGTGTCGCGGCACCTGCACGGTATTGCGATGCGCCTTCAGTTGCACGAGCAGCTTGGGGTCGCGCGCGGTCACGTCGTACATCTCCACGACATCAGGTCGCGCGACCAGTTGCTTCAACTCGGCAACCGATAGCCGCGACAGCTTCTTTAGTTTGCGCTTTGACAGACGCTCCTTTTCGTCCGCCGCATGTTTCTGCAATCAATCGACCTTGATTAAAATAAAGTATGTAATAAATGGTTTCATACTCAACATAGTCATAAATCTTTGTTGATTTATTTGATGACTCGCTGATGTCCGCAACTTCGTCCAATTTAGTTTTTAAAAATCACGGGGAACTCTGATTTTTCGGGATAAATGTAGCCTGTGTCACTCTCCAGGTCCTCCATTAAGCACATGCAAAAAATCACGTCAATTTGTTGCTCTGATATGGCATGATTGAAAGACAGACCAAACACAATCTCGCATTTATAATCTTAGTAGCGATTAATTAATTATTAATGTTTGGCCAAATACTTTAACCAAAGTCACTGAGATCGCTCACCGAATCGCGAAACTGAAGTGGAAATGAGAGGGCACACAGTTTGAAGAGCTGAT
This sequence comes from Oeneis ivallda, assembly GCA_029955525.1. Lineage (NCBI taxonomy): Eukaryota > Metazoa > Arthropoda > Insecta > Lepidoptera > Nymphalidae > Oeneis > Oeneis ivallda. The sequence goes on along the minus strand of JARPMR010000024.1, from coordinate 6,148,929 downwards.
GGTTGTTGGGTCCAAAGGTGCTGGGTTGGTGACCCTGCACCGGTAAGTGCAGTGTTGGCAGACTCCCTACAAGGTTGACCGACAACACCAAATGAGTCACAGAGAGCCGCTGGATTCAGGCGGCGCAAGACAGAGGCCATCAAGGATATCCATGCAGAAGACCTTTGTCCAGCAGTGGACGTCTATCGGTTGAAGAGAAATACTTAAAAGCTAATAGATTATTAAACTTAAAGCTCTCTTTGGCGCAGCGGGCGAGCGGCCGCTTTCTTTACCGTATGGTGTATGATGTCGCAGGTTCGAATCTCACTCGCGAAGTAGTGACAGTGCGCTTTTCTTGTCCCCACACCGAACACGACACCGCTCCGCTCGCGGCGGCGACTTGCCCGCCTGCGACGCGGGGCCCCCGGACCGACACCGGTCCCGCGCACGGCAGCGACTCTATCGCCCGTAGCGCGGGCCCACCCTCTGGACCTGACACCGCTCCGCTCGCGGCGGCGACTTGGTCGCCTGCGACGCGGGGCCCCCGAACCGACACCGGTCCCGCGCACGGCAGCGACTCTATCGCCCGTAGCGCGGGACCACCCACTGGACCCGACACCGCTCCGCTCGCGGCGGCAATCCTGCCCGCCAGCGAGCGGAACCCCCTGAACTGATGTCGGCCCATCGCACGGTGGCGACATCATCGCCCGTAGCGTGGGCCCACATACTGGACACCGCTCCGCTCGCGGCGGCAATCCTGCCCGCCAGCGAGCGGAGCCCTCTCCCAAGAAGTCCCTCCGCAAGGCCCCTGCTCCCCACGGACCAGGAGCCTCAGCCGCCATGGACCTAATTGCCAAGACGGCTGAAAATCCATCACCGGGGAAGTGCTCTTCCCCGCGCCCCGCCCGGGTAATGAGGCCCTGCCTCGAAGCCCGTACCCTCCGCTGGCCACGGCCAGCGAAGACGACCCGTGCTGCTGCTGCTTAAACTTAAGAGGCCAGCGGAGAATGAATTGCCCATACAAACGTAATACCTAACGTAATACCCAAAATAATTTGTAATTGGAGAATATTTCCATCATATTATGCGATTATTTGGATTCAAATTGTATTTATCTAGGTACCTGGATATATATGTTTTCAAAATAGTTTACTAAAATGAAATGTAAACGAATTGCGTTTTGCATATTTTTACGACGTAAATGGCATGTTTTCTTCTTATTTGTTTCATAATAAACTAACGATATCTTAGCTAAATAGTTGATCAGGAACATAGCTTATATTGTTAAGTTACAAAATAACAACACAAAGTGAAAAACACAACAAATTTTCATTCATCATTTTTGGTATTTACGGAAAAAGACCAAATTCAGACGCTAAATATTGCTGTCGCACCAAGCATGGAGCCGATGTGAATAGATAAATAGAGATAGCAATATACCGGCCGATTTTTGCACGCGCCTTGAATTGGAGTTGCGAACGATGTTCGCCGTACTCTTAACTCGGCGGTTGCTCTTTTCAAAAGGAGTTTACAATACAATAAATACTATGCTATGTATGCAGTGTTTCCACAATGAGGGAAGTTCCAAAAATGCATACCTACTAACTATCTATCTTAAGATGGGCAGACATAAAGTAGCCCCATTCCCGCCGGTGGCACCCGTTCACGAGCATGACGCATGACCCAGCAGTTGCTTCGCTCAACCATATTTGAGGGAACGTAACAACCCACATAAAATAAGTCAAATTCAACCAACCTCAACAGCCTCTTCATCTGCCGCAAATTGGTCTGTGACCTTCTCCAGGGGTTTGTGCTGCGGTTTGGGCGCATCCTTGCCAGCTTCATCCTTGGACTCGTCTTTCTTCTCAGTGATCTTGAAAGCTTCTAGAATACGATGGAACTGACGGTACATCGGCTCCATCTCGTGGAATTGGATGTTTTCTTGGACATACCTAGAAACAATTCATCTTCATCATCATCAGCCAGTATCTGTCGCAGTAAGATAGTTGAAGCTGTGATATATATGGGAATACTAGCTGACCCAGCGAACTTCGTACCGCCACTACTTATAAATGAAAAATTAGTTAAATAAACATTTTCCAGTGGACCAAATTGTGAATCTAAACCATCCTCGAATCCTCTTGAACTCACACAAAAAATTTCATCAGAATCGGTCCAGCCGTCTAGGAGGAGTTCAGTGACATACACACGCACACAAGAAATATATATATTAAGATAGTTATATGGAAGCAGTCATAGCTATCTTACTTTTTCAAATCAAAGAAAATTTACACTCACTAGATTAGTCTAGTCAGATAGACATAAAAATTACTAGATTGAGCTCATATTATAGCTATACCCTGTCCAACCGTTTATTTTCTTTTTGACAGCTCAGTCTCGCTCACTCTCACTAAGTGAGAAAAATATTGATCACATCACTATGTGAGAGTGAGTGAGACAATATCATATTGAGACTGAGCTGTCAAAAAGAAAATAAACGGTTGGACAGGGTATATATACCTTTTATTTTATTAACCACTTCTGTATAACTATATTCTGGTTTATAGCTATAAACCTAGGATTATAGCTATATCACGGCTTCAACTCTCTTACTGCGACATATCCACTGTTGGACATAGGCCTGTCTTAAATAGCGCCAACACTGCGTAACCTGTGCCTTTCACATCCGATCGATACCAACTACTTTCCAGATGTCCTCGCTCCATCTAGCCGGCCATCTAAAATATTAATGTGAAATATGGAAACAATGCATATTTCACATTACTATGTGCCCGTTACATTTTTACATGCCAACTGTGACTTCAGTCATAAACAAGTGTCAATTAAAAATTTTATTTTTAAATGCAAGCTTTTAGTAGCTACATCATTAGACTCTGGATATCATCTAGGATCAGAGTACTTGTTATGACGAATCAAACGAGCCCAAACTCGATGGGGTTACGTCATTACACATACATGCAAAATTTCAGCTCGATCAGAAACCGGGAAGTGGGTCTAATTCATCTTGCAAGATTTGGCCCAAACAAACATTGCAAGTTAAATAAAAGCTTGTAAAAAAAGAAGTCAACAATCTTAACAAAATTTGATACGGATAGCTTGCAGCTTGGAGACAGATCTATAGCTCAGAAAACAAAATTAAGTTAATTTACAGTAAAGAATCTATGCAAATTTGTAGTACTGTAGTCTTTATGTATGAGTATATTGGTAAAAACTGATTGAAATCTGTACAGTAATTTTTGAGATAAGTGGACACAGCTAGACAAACTCAGCAGAACAACTTTGTTTTATAATCTTATATTGTGATGTATTTAGTTCAGCAAACAACTAACTCAATTTCAACTTCCTTGTCATTTTCCTTGTCGCTAGACTTGGATTTCTGATTCTTTGTTATGATGGTGCCCTGCTTTTTGGCTTCTTTACGCTTCTGTTTGGCAACCTTCTTCTTTTTCTTTTTTCGTTTGTTTTTATTTGCTTTATTGGCTTGCCCCTAGAAAAATGTAGATAATTTACACTATGAGCTAAAACAGAACTTAAAGGTGATTTCATAAAGATCAAATCATATTTCTGCTCTGTGAATTGTGAAGAATAGTTGCGATAGTTTAGATAGCGTTTAGAATTATAATTGGACATAGTTATGCACAAACGTTCCTATCAAGTCTGTCAAAATTGATTAAATAGCTCTAGGCTACTAAAACACCCTTCATAATATTATAGTAAAAACATTCCAGTCCTTACATAGTTATTCTTTTATTTCTAATGTTCCAACCCACAACACTATCACATTCAAAGCTAAATACAATTAAAACTGCATTAATCTCTCTGAAAAGTGAAAACTTGCTGTGGGTTAAAACGTTTTTGCATAATTATCCACAAATTCATCTGTGTTGGGTAAGGATTTTAAAAATTCTGCAGAATTAATTTTTCCAGGATAAAAGGTATAGATCACTGTTAAAGTTGTCAACTATATCTATGTAAAAAAATCACATTAATCCATTGTTCCATTGCTGCATTCAATAAGAAGGACAAACAAACACACTTTAGGGTATGAAAAATAGATGTTGCCCGATTCTCAGACCTACCCAACATGGACACAAAATTTCATAAAAATCGGTCCAGCCGTTTCGGAGGAGTTTGGTAACAAACACTGCGACAAGAGAATTCTATATATTACTGATTGAGCTGTCAAAAAGAAAATAAATGGTTGGACAGGGTATAGACTAGCTGATGCCCACGACTTCGTCTGTGTGGATTTAGTTTTTAAAATCCCTTGGGAACTCCTTGATTTTCCGGGATAAAAAGTAGCCTTGCACTCTCCAGTACCTCAACTATATCCATACAAAAACTCACATCCATTGCTAGCTTTGTTGTGGCGCAATTGAAGTATAAACCAACAAACAAAAATGTGAGTGTTTTACTTTCATATTTATAATATTAGGGTCTTATTCATAAACAAGTTAAAAGCTTATTATAGCTAAAATATGTTTTGTCTTTTTCTATCATTTGACATTTTGAATTCATTTGACAGTAACAAAACATATTTTAGCTATAGTACGCTTATAACTTGTTTATGAATAAGGGGGTTAGTATTTAATTCATTATTAAACTTAACTTTAATTTTAAAGCAAAAAAAAAAGCTCTAATGTAATATTTAGTAAACTCAACACATACAGAATTGTTTTTATTTGTTAAAGTGCACTAGATATGTAATTCTTATTATTATTCAATGTTTGGGAAGGCACTGACCCCTAAGATACGGGTTTTCCTAGTTTAGGGGTCAGGATTCCATAGTATTGTGCTGTACTGAGTTTTATAAATAATAGTTATTTGTTATACAAGAGTGCAAAGTTGCTTTTTAACCGCGTGCTCAGTTTTGATGACCGAGCAAGCGAAGGATTCTAAAATTAGAATCCTGAGCGTTAGCGAGGGAATCAAAAGAGCACGAGGTGAAAAATCTTTGCACTCGAGTGCAACACGTAATTTTTCATCTCCCCATTCAAACAATATGACGTGAAAAGAAAATGGCGCGCGCAAAGCAAATTAAAAAAAAGTACACCAAGAAGGTTCCAAGTCTGAGTTAAAAAAGGTTGTATGATAAATTCGGCACCATGGAGGTAGAAGTAAATAGGTTTAATGATGTTTTGAATTCACAAACTTAGTACACACGATGTTCTAAATTCAATTTACTTTATCCTCTAGACTCTAGAGGATAAAAACGGCTTTTACACTCCGATATCGAAGAGCAAAAATACTCTTTCCGAGATGGGGAGATGAAAAGATTATTATTAATATTATTATTAGTATGATTAGTAGTGAAATGAGTGTTACTTCTTGCTTGGAAATAACAGGTGGCATTGGTGCTTCAGGCATGTTGTCATCATCTGAATCTCCCTCCTCCTCAGCGTCATACTCTGTGCTGATGACGGGGGCAGGGGGGGCTTGCATTTGCTTGGTTGCTGCAAATAACAGTGTAGTTTATGTTACGAAATAAATACAGTGTACAGTGCCAGGCAATATACATATAATATTGCACATCAGCCTTTGGAATAAAACGCTATTTCTATTCTATTGCAAGGAAAGCTAGCCAGAAATTCACGTAGTAATTACTGAAATCTCTTCACAATCGGCAAGCACATCACGTAACATATATAAAAAAATGCAGTCGAACTGTGAATAGAATAGAATAGCGTTTTATATATAGGCCGATGTGCAATATATATCACCGGGTACTGTACTCTGTACAATGAAATTCTGCATATAATTGGGTATTTGACTGATATTTTTTTATTTATTTAAAATAACGTTTTTAAATATTATCACACAATGCCATTTCTCTTTTTTAAATATCTTTACTAGTCTCGGAATTATAAGCTGTTTTACTGCGACTATCTATCTCTTCCTAAAACAAAATTTTCTATGGAGCATGTATAGAGCTGGTGAATTGTGACATCACCCTTTACTAGCACTCTCTCTGTCTAACAGGAAACTTTAAAGCACTTTAACTTAAAAAACTGTTCAAAGTATTGAAAAGGTGATAGGTGATATTACATGATGATTAAATAGGCTATATATGCAGCATTACAGCCTATTGAATATTGTAAAATTACTAAGATCTTTCTTGTGGTAGGTCTAAAACACAGTTTACCTTTTTCATTATCAGTTCCCAATGCAGCCTGTCTTTGATCCTTGTATGCTAAGGCTTCTTCTAAAGCCTTAGGAAGCACCACACCACCTGGGGCGGGGGGTGCCTGTGGCTTGTTCCTGAACTCTTCAGGTGTATCTATCTTCATAGTCAGCAGAGATGGTAGCGATGAGCCGGACGGTGGAACAGAGTCATTGTTATCTCTGTCATCATCATCTCGGTCGTCAATGTGGTCATCCCAGCCTGGTGGTCCATCTCCTCTCCCCTGATGTCCCCATCCTGGCGGTCCAGAAGGCGGTCCTTGTCCTTCCCAAGGCCCCATCCCAGGCCCCATTCCCGGTGGACCCATGTTCGGCGGCGGTCCCATACCAGGAGGGCCCATGTCCATCGCTGGATTAAAATTACCCTTCATATTCGGCCCTCCGCGCATCATACCGGGCGGCATTCGCGGCGGCATGCCTGGCGGCCCCATAGGACCCATCCCCATCCCGGGAGGCCCCATCCCAGGCGGCGGAGGAGGGCCCATGCCGGGTGGTCCCATGCCCATCATGCCCGGCGGTGGGCCCATGTTTGGCGGAGGCATATTTGGGGGAGCACCAGTCGAAGTTACCGGAGGCATAGCTCCAGGAGGCCCCACTGGTGGTGGAGGCATTCCTCCTGGCCCCATAGGTGGCGGTGGCATAGGAGGAAAATTTGGCATGCCCGGCGGTCCCATCGGCCCACTGTTGCCCGAACCTGTGCCGGGTGGGCCATCCATATTGTAAGTTTCTTGACTCAACGAACACTACCTATTATTTAAGTTTATAAACTCAATTCAAATTAAAGTATGAACTATATCGATGAATAAACATCCATGCCACCTGCCATGCACCACAGAACACAGAAGTCAGAACATAATGTACCACAGATTAATGATTATGTATACCAGATACAGATAGGACACGCAAGAAGAAAAGCGTGTACTCGTATAGAACTCCTAGCCCCCGTGCCCCAAGCGTACTGACACTGACAGCTTATCACTGTATAGCGAGTAGCGAACTTTTTTTTTTTAAATCTAAATAGTTTCAGTACCTACCAAAGAGAATGTAATCAATACGATACCTACCTACTTGCACGTTATTTATTGTACTATTTTTTTCATTTGAATAAAAATAAATTACAAGAAAACACAAAATTAGCAATTAAAAAGATTTATTTTATATTAAACAAACATGTTAAACTATTTAATTACAGGTGTGAATTTTCCCAAATGACAATGTACAATAATATTTCCAGGATTAATTTCAGCCGTATTTTTCTTTGAATCATCCGCTTCTTCCCCAAATCTCCTTTTATCTGAAAAAAAAAGGTGATGGCAAATGTTATATACATATCCTCGAAGGAATCCTCGAAGCTTAAGTGCAATTTATTATATTGTTGTAGGAGTGATTCATGACTAATTAATTATATTAATCTATATTACCAGCAAAAAGCTGAGCTTTGTGAGAGCTCGCGTAGTTTTTCTATATATTTTTTTAACCTCTTGACTCTTCCCATTCGGGAATATGGCGCCACAGTCAGTGTACTTTACTTGTACTACTATGATGTATTTGAATATTTATCATTTCGATTTTTTTTCAAATACAAAAATATACCTATTTCAAAAACAAAAAAACAAGTGGACTTGATAGTAATGCTTAAGGTGATTCAACTCGCGATGGCTGTATAACCACTAATTTTTCACCGTGTTTATTAATATTTAATGTATCAAATTAATATTTACCACATTTCCACTGCCAAATTAAAGCTTTATAAACACTCTCGCTGAGCACTCTGCAACAGTTTGAAACTTTCATTTTCTGCTCATTGTTACAGTCTTCTGTCAATTTGGGAAGCATTCGCACCTCTCCAATTTCACTGTCTCGATTATATATTTCAACAATATCTTTCCATGTAGCCACTTTGCCTTCATTTAAAATGTCCTTTGTTAGAAAGTTGTTTCTAATTCCCTTGAGCAAATGAGGAGCATCATACAAAACATGTAATGTTTCATCAGATAAAGTGATGGTACCATCTGTAAAATTGAGAACACAATTATTGAATTTAACATTACCTACTACAATATGACTAAAACTAAATTTAACCATAATTTAGAAGTAAAAAAGATTATACCAATAGCTTCATCATTGAGAATTTGTTGCCGCTTTGTATCAGTTTGTAAATGTTTTAATGTTGTCCTATTAGTGGGTCCTTGCAGATACTGAAGAGAAAAAAATCAGGTAAGTATCAAAGGTAAAATTGATAACAGAATTGTTAAATAGCAAAAAATGCATGATTCAGACATAAAAAAAATAACCTTGACATGTAGAATAATTTGAAGGATCTTCACATTCAGATTGAATATTATCAAAGCACCAAGTTTTAGCATATGTGTGGTCTTTCAATATAGTTCCACGAACATAAGTATGATCAGGAAGAAACATATTATCTGCAAAAGAAGTTTAATCCTTTGAGACTATTTTTAACCATATTATTCTTCAAGCAGTTTCTTGTAGGAGTTGTATGTTCTTCTCAGTTGGAACCAGTGATCGTTTTTACTTTATAATAGGGTATTTGACTACTTTTAGAAAATCATCTTAAATTATTAATAACGCTATGCTAAAGCTATCATCATCATCATCATCATTATCAACCTTTAGATGTTCACTGCTGGACATAGGTCTCCTGCATGGACCTCTACAGGCTTCGGTCTTGCGCCGCCTGAATCCGGCGGCTCCCTGCGACTCGTTTGATGTTGTCGGTCCACCTAGTGGGGGGTCTGCCAACACTGCGCTTAACGTTGCGGGGGTCACCACTCCAACACCTTTGGACCCCAACGACAATCAGCTCTTCGAACTATATGCCCCGCCCATTTCCACTTCAGTTTCGCGACTCGCTGACCTATGTCAGTGACTTTGGTTCTCCTGCGGATCTCCTCATTTCTGATTTGATCTCGCAGGGATACTCCAAGCATAGCTCTCTCCATCGCTCGCTGAGTGACCCTGAGCCTTCTTATGAGGCCCACAGTTAGCGACCATGTCTCGGATCCATAAGTCATCACTGGCAACATGCACTGTTCGAAGACTTTAGTCTTCAGGCACTGAGGAATTTTGGACGAGAAGACATCTCGGAGCTTCCCGAACGCCTGCCCAGCAGAGTTGGTTTCAGGGGTTGATCTCTTTCTCGAAATTGGACCTACCTAGCTGGACTGTGTGTCCCAGGTATATATTCTCGTCCACAATTTCAAGTGCAGAGTTCTCAAGGATTACTGGGTGGAGCGGAGCATGAGCATTGGACATGATTTTCATCTTGCTCATGTTCATTTTCAGGCCGACCTGTTGAGAAACCCTGCTGAGATCGTTGAGCATTGTATTGAGGTCTCTCAGAGTCTCTGCCATGACTACTATGTCATCGGCAAATCGCAGGTGAGTGATGTACTCGCCATTTATGTTCATGCCAAGTCCGTTCCAATCCAGAAGCTTTAAGACGTCCTCCAACTCAGTGGTAAAGAGCTTCGGGGAGATTTCGTCTCCCTGTCGCACTCCACGCTGCAAGTGGATTGGCCTCGTAGTCTGGTCCTGTATACGTACTGACATAGTGGCGTTTTCGTACAAGCACTTCAACACTTGGATATACCGGTAGTCGATCCGGCATCTCTGTAGCGACCTCAATACAAATGCTAAAGCTAACAAAACGTATATTTCGGCAAATTTTTCAGTATTTTTCATAAAAATCGAGAAAAAGTAAATTGCCGCAAAAACGTTCCATTTGCTCTAATGACGTCACAGTTCACATTTCAAACAATGACAATTCCACAGCCCATAGGTGGTGTGAACTGAGACGTCATTCGAGATCACGGAACGTTTTCGATCTCGTGAAGATGGCCGGAATTATAGCAATTTTAATTAATGTTCTACTAAATAAAACTTTATTTTTTAGTTTTTTCGTATAGAATAATGTTTTTAGATAATAATCTTTTAGGATGGGCATGGGCATCTGTTTAAAGAAGAAATTAATTAGACAGTACTACAACAGTAATGAAAAATCAAACTATTTGCTATAAAGGAACTGTAGGTACATACCATGAAACTGTTCCAATAATGATTGAGTGGGATGATTGAGTCGAAATCTCTGCAGAAGTAAATAAACTCGGACAGCGTTTCCTTTGTCCACTTAAATATTTATTTTCGAAATGCTTCTCACAGACATATAGGCTACGAAAATGACTTGGTTTTATATGTGATAGTTGAGGAGCCTGGGGCATTAAATTGATCTTCCACATCTCACGATATTTTTCACTCCGCGGTACCCGGAATAATCGCTTGCCTTCACTCGAAGTAGCTCGGCAAGTCGGACTTAAACAGATTTTGCAAGGCATTTTGATAACAAACGATCACAAAATTGAAAAAATTTTGCTGAATAGTCTTCCAACGTATAACGTCAACGGTCAAACGCTTATCGTAGTATCCTGTAATCTGTGGCTTTGAGTAATAATTACTCAAAGGTCAAACGCAAAGAGTATAGTTCCGGTCTGTGGAGTATATTATTATATTATGTCAAACGTCGCAAACACACACAGGAAAAGAGTCCGTCCTCAGCAATTCTATGTTTGTCAATGCCATGATCTTTTGTCTATGGGTAATCTTCTTGGGGGTAATCCGCCATCTTGAATAATTAACGGTACAACCAAATTGTAGGCGAGTGTCAGGGGCCTGTAATGTACTTTACTTTGTGCAGAACACTATGCACAAAGAGTAAATAAATACCTAGGGCACTATGCAGAACACTATTACTCCTAGCCACAGAACCACAGCCAAAGAGTATAGAAACACTACGTTCCAACCACAGCACAGAACCACCAGAGAACTGGTATTAAACTAGCACCAGGGCCCTGATTCTGTAACTTAGTTCCTATCAAAAAATGATAGCCACTGACATATATTTGTTATCCATTGAAGGTTTGATATAAAAATATAAATATCATTTTCGTAGCAAACCTTCAATGGATAAAAAATATATGTCAGTGGCTATCATTTTTTGATAGCAACCACAAAGTACAATAGACATGATAGCAACTATTGATAACCAAGAGAACCCGTGCGCAGAACTATCCTCACAGAATACAACATGAATACAATAAACTCACAGGGAGAATATCCTTGTGTTCGTGGTCTATGGTCATTGGTCAATCGTCAATCGGTCTATCCTAGTGTTCGTGGTCTATGTATGAATCGGTCAATCGTCATCGAATCGAGTACATATAGCATTGAAAATTTATCATAATAATCTTGTTCTATAATTAATGTTTCTCTCAAATTAAGAAGTAAATACTTGCAGTCATAATTTATTGGATGAAAAAATAATTTCCGATATGACGGAAAAGTACAACACGAAATGTCCTGGTGTAAAACGCCTTATGCGAGAGGCGATGGAATTAGCAGAGGCCACTGAAGAATATTGTGCAAGACCCCTTGAAGATAATTTATTCGAGTGGCACTTTACTGTTCGTGGCCCGACGGGAACCGACTTCGAGGGTGGCATCTACCACGGCAGGATATTGTTACCGAAAGAATACCCCATGCATCCTCCTCATATTATACTGTTGACTCCAAACGGCAGGTTTGAATGCAATAAGAAAATTTGTTTATCAATTTCTGGTCATCATCCCGAGACCTGGCAGCCATCTTGGTCGATACGAACAGCTCTGTTGGCACTAATTGCGTTTATGCCTACTCCAGCTGAGGGGACTATTGGATCACTAGATTACACTCCAGCTGAAAGAAAAGCTCTTGCCAAGAAGTCTACTAGTTGGGTATGTCCACAATGCGGCGACATTACAGTTCTACTGTCATCAACTGCTGCTGAACCGCCAACTGAGGAGGAGCAGACTGTACTTAATCAGATAGCATTCAAAGGTGAAGAGGAACAAGCGACAAAGCCTCCGGCGGAGCCTATCCCTGAACCCCAGAACATACAGTTCACCCCACAGGTCCTAGAGTCATCAGATTCTACTACTAGTTTCTTGGATCAATTGACAGAGATTCTTGTCGCACTTTTAGTAGGTGCAATAGGAATATTTGTATACAGGCGCTGGAATGCTTACACTGTCACTGACTCTGACTTGTAAATAACAATAAATGTATTAAATGTGTATTACCTACATTGTATGTTATAAGTTAAAATTTATTAGTTATGTGAATTTTTACTAAGCCAAAACAATATTCTAACATTCAACATTAAAATGTTCCTAGTATATAGTTACAGACAACACATACACTGATTTTAACATTTATAGTCCATTTCATAGATGTAATTTAATTTTATTAATTTTGAAACTGTGCCTTAACTACGGGGATTTCAATAGTCTCTGAGGCATAAAATATTGTAGTAAAATCATCACATTACAATGTGATTTTGTGGATAAAATTATTTATTTTAAATATAGCTTTAATAATACTTATAAATTTGTGATAATTATTTGGCTTTCAGTCCCATAAATGTGAAATATAATCAAGTTAAGTTTGCACGTGTCGACTATTGTCACACTGACGCTAAGATATGGTATGCAAAAAAAGGTATCACTGACTTTATGAAAATTGAACGAATGTATGTTAAAAAGTGTGAGCTATTTATTAACATTTAGTAATTATCGACTACTAAATAAATACTAAAGTATTTAATAGTAGTAGTGTAGTGTGAGGTGCAAACTTAGCTTGACCCGGGTAGTACATACAAAATAAATGAAGCAGTGATGGCCTAGTGGTTAGGATTGTGGTCTCCTATTCGGGGGGTTGCAGGTTCTATCCCAGGTATGCAATGCTTCTCTCCTATTTGACAGGAGCATAACTCTTATGTTACTAAGGCTCAAGGCGGAGTTAAAACGAGATATTTATCAGGAAATATGTGGGATATTGTTGACTTTTCGAGTCATGTGCGTTTAAGCAATTAAATATCATTAGCTTCAACGGTGGAAAACATCGTGAGGAAACTTGCACATCTGAGAGTTCTCTATAATGTTCTCGAAGGTGTGTGAAGTCCGCCAATTCGCATTGGGCCAGCGTGGTGGACTATGGCCTATAATCCTTCTCTGAGAGGAGACCTCGCTCAGTAATGAGCCCTTGATAGGTTGCTAATGATGATGATGACACAATACAATTGTATGTTAGAATAATATATGCTATTTGAGAAAATAAAGGTATTTTCTTTCCAAACTTTTCACATTCACAGTATTGAATAGAGAATTTAAATTTGGTGAAATTGACCTAGGGTAAAGCATTATTGAGTTTTATTAAAATTAACCAAAAAAATTAGTAGACAACATAACAATTAACATTTTATTTCTTTAGATGTTCACCTCTTTGGAAATTTAATAATTTATTGGAAAATTTGGATAATTTTAAACAAATTATTCTATCTGAAATCTTAAATTGTCCGATAGATGATCAAGTATGGGCCCAGGCTTCTCTTCCGATCAGGTATGGAGGTCTGGGAATCCGCAAAATTTCTAGTGTCTCTCTGCCAGCTTTTCTTTCCTCTGCTTATAGTACACACACTCTCTTTGAAAAAATTATATCCAGTCTTTGGGATCAATTGAGGTGTCGTACTTGGCAGAGGCAAGAAATGGTTGGTCAGCGATTAGCCCAAATCAATTGCCGGTTTCTCTTTCTTCCCAGAGACAGTGGGATGACATTATTTGTAAAAAAACTTTTGACGCAATGTTAATGCAAGCAAATTCTAAAGACCGTGCTCGTCTTCTCGCTGTCTCTGCGAAAGAATCCGGACACTGGCTCCATGCTATCCCTTCTGCTAATCTGGGCACTCTTTTAAACCACGCCACTCTTGCAGTGATAGTTGGTCTTAGGCTTGGCGCCAAAATAACCCAGCCTCACCGTTGCCACTGCGGTGACCACGTCGACGCTTACGGTCATCACGGGCTCTCCTGTTCGAAGAGCGCTGGTCGTTTCTCCCGCCACAATGCCCTCAACGACATCATCCGCAGGTCTCTTGCTACTGCTCACGTGCCAGCTGTATTAGAACCTATTGGTTTGGCACGTAGTGATGGCAAGAGACCTGATGGTATGACGCTTGTTCCTTGGAGGACAGGGAGGTCGCTTGTGTGGGATGCCACCTGTGTAGATACTCTAGCTGCTTCCCACATCCATGCGACCTCCTCTGTGGCGGGTGCAGCGGCTAATAGCGCCGAACAGGCTAAGAGGCGCAAATATGAGAAACTTGACAGTGGTTTCATATTTGCGCCTTTTGGTGTAGAGACCCTGGGGCCGTGGGGCCCGGAGGCTCGCGCACTTTTTTTAGAGATATCAAAAAAGGTGATCGAGTCTACCGGGGATCCAAAAGCTGGCAGCTACCTTGGCCAAAGGATTAGCTTGGCTATCCAAAGAGGTAATGCTGCCAGCATCTTGGGTACTATGCCACACTGCGGTGGCTTGGATGGGGTTTTAGATTTTAATTAGTTTTTATTTTAGTTTTAATTTTAGAATTAAATTTAGGTTTAATATAGTATTGTATATAATTACATTTTAGATTATTATTTTTGAAATATCACGTGATTTCGTTACATAACAATAATTAAATTTTTTTTAGTTTTGTATTTATTTCAAATTAAATTTTACTGTAACATATTATTATATTACTACTAGCTGATGCCCGCGACTTCGTCCGTGTGAATTTAGTTTTTGTTTTTTTTTTTGTATTAAAACCTTCCGTGGAACTTAAGGAACATACAAAAAAATAAATTAACCGAATCGGTCCATCCATTCTTGAGTTATGCGCTTACCAACATTCATTTTTATTTATATAGATAATCTTAATATATATAAATTACGTGTCACGTTGTTTGTCCGCGATGGACTCCTAAACTACTGAACCGATTTAGATCAAATTTCGTAACTATCTGTAATTTGGTCCAACTTGAAGGATAGGATAGTTTTTTTGATTAGGATAGTTTGTTTTATTTATATAGATAAGTTGGCGGTACGAAGTTCGCCGGGCGAGCTAGTATAGTATATTTTATTAATAACATTCCAAGAGCTTAGCATTAAAAATTAAAAAAATTTGTGACCATTTAATTATAGTATGTACCTAGATGTAGATTCATGTATATTATTTTCAATGATTGCTATAAAAATTGCTGTTTGTTGTTAAATAAAAATTTTAAATTCAATTCTTTTTTTTAATACCTACTTTTGAGCTTAAAATATTGTGGGAAGTTAAAAAAAAAACTTATTTTTGTTATATTTATTTAAGTAAAAATTAAATATCAACTTGCCTTCATAAAGTAACTTATTTTCTAAGTAAATGAATACAGTTTAAAGAGTGAAGTGACCACCACTTTATAAAAGTTGTTACAATATGATGTTAATTGCTCGTTACATATTTTTGTCACTAGATAAAAAACTAAGATTTATATTAAATCTGCTACATTCATAGGCATTTCATCAATTTGTGTTGAATAGTATTGTTCAATGTCTCTCAGAATCCTGATGTCATCAGACTTGACAAAGTTGATGGCAACACCCTTGCGTCCAAAACGACCTGAGCGACCAATTCTGTGAATATACAATTCACGATTGTTGGGCAGGTCGTAGTTGATAACCAGAGATACCTGCTGAACATCTATTCCTCTGGCCCAAACATCGGTTGTGATGAGAACTCGACTGCAATAAAAATTTACACTATGTTTAGGAAATCTTCATCAATATCTCTTTATTATAATATGGGCAAGTGCTGTCAACAATCAATTTCGTTGGTTGGTTTGGCGACCGTAAAGCTTTGTCTATGGTTGACAGGTGTTCAATTTAAATTAGAATTTTTGGGTTGCTAGTTTCGACCAAATAGATTGTGTCCACAGGTACAAGCGTCCATAAGTACAGCACTTGCCCCTACTTTGTTTCTGTTTGGTTATCTGTACTAATATTATAGAGGAAAGATTTTTTGTTTGTTTGTGCCAAATAGGCTCTGTAAATACTGGACCGATTTGAACCATTTTTTCACCAATAGAAAGCTAAGTTATCAGGAATTAACATAGGCTATATTTTATAACTATCATATTTAAGTCACAGTAGTAGCTTTTGTATTCTAAAATAATTTAATTAGATCGCCTTTATTATTGCAGTATATTAATACACATTATAAATGCGAAAGTGTGTTTGTTTGTTGGTTTGTCCGTCAATCACGCTGCAACAAAGCTACGGATTGAATTTTTTGGATAGGTTTAGTTGAGAACATAGGCATCCCGGAAAATCAAATAGATCCCGCGGTATTAATCCACGCGGACGAAGTCGCGGGCATCAGCTAGTTACAGAATGTAATTACAGAGAAAGCTTATCTCAGCTATCTAGCCAGTCTTCATATATGTATTAAAAAAAAATTAATATGAAGACAAATATTTGAACATCCATTCTTTTAATGAAAATATATTATTTTGTTTTGTTTGTTATTATAAACTAGACGATGCCAGAGACTTCGTCCACGTGGATTAAGGTTTTTTGATTTTACTTTTCTGGGATATTGTAGCCTATGTGTTTAATGTGAACTGTATCCATGCAAAAAAAAATCACTCATCAGTCACTATTGCAGCCTGATTAAAGGACAAACAAACACACTTTCGCATTTATAATATTAGTAAGGATTACCTTTGTCCTGATCGGAACTCTTTCATGATGTTGTCTCGTTCCTTCTGAGGCATGTCCCCATGCATGGAGCTCACAGTAAAGTTAGCCTCTTGCATCTTTTGTGTGAGCCAGTCCACCTTTCTCTTAGTATTGCAGAAGATCACAGCTTGAGTGATTGTCAGAGTGTCATACAAGTCGCAGAGAGTGTCAAACTTCCATTCCTCGCGCTCCACAGCAACGAAGAACTGTTTGATACCTTCCAGTGTCAACTCATCACTGAAAATTTTAAGACAATGTTGTAAGCATCATAAAAATGTAGGTACTATTAGGTAATTTAAAAGCAGTAAAAAATGCAATCAAGGCACAGAGGATTTTGATTGACAAGGGTATGAAAAAGTTTATTTATCAATGTGCACATCTATCATACATTATCTTTCAATACATTAGTGAGTTAAAGTAGTGAAAACTAAAAACAATAATAATCTCCTGTATAACCAGTACCATGGTTATTAGGTTAGCCAGGTTCTTAATTTAGAAACGAATACCTCTCAGCTCTAAGACTCCCACTGGGATTTCTGCTATGTTCTGGGTGTCATTTTATCTCTAGGACAACACAGATTAATAATTACCGTTTCACAAGAATCCTAATAGGATCCGTCATAAACTTTGATGTCATTTCAAGTATCTCATGGGGCAAAGTAGCAGAGATGAGAACAACTTGTGTAGCCGGTGGCAAGTATCGGTAGACATCATAGATCTGCTCCTTGAAACCCTTGTTTAACATCTCATCTGCCTCATCAAGTACTAACATTTTGATTGATCTGGTACGCAGCACACGTCTCCGTATCATGTCTAAAATTAATAATTTATATCTTTGTTAATTATTATAAAATTATATATAATGAATTTAAAATGAAACATCTTGGGTACTATGCCCATCCTGCAGTGATATCAATGAGGTTTTAGATTTATATTAGTTTCAATTTTAGATGTAATATTGTTTTATTGCTTATAGTTTAAAGAGCTGATGGTTGTTGCTGTCTCAAGGTGATGGAATGGCGACCCTGCACTGGTAAGAGCAGTGCTGGCAGACCCCATACTAGGTGGACAGACGACATCAAATGAGTTGCAGGAAGCTGCTGGATTCAGCCAGCCAAGACTCAGACCTGTGTAAGTCCATGCAAGAGACCTTTGTCCAGCATTGGACTTCTATTGGTTGACAAAGAAGAAGATTAATTGTTTATTATTTTAATAAGTAATTTTCAATGAAACTAATTTACTAATTATAATTAGTTAACCAGCAAACCCTAATGACAACAATTTGCTTTTGAAAAAAAAATAACATCCAAATGTGAAGTAACAGCCAGTTTTAGGGCCAAAATGAGGTATAGTAGCCATTTTGTTCAAACATAGTTGACATGTAGTCATAAAAGTTGGGTAATGCAGCACTGCTCAATATAGGTCTTTTGTAAGAACTTTTTACATGCCAAAATTTCATACAAGTCATAGGGAGCTCCTGAGTGCAATTATTATCGTAAAATTAATTCAATTCCCAAGTAGTGGCTTTTAGGCGTGCCAACTGGCGACAGATTGTTTCGCCAGTGTCACATTGCTGGAGGAGGCACGAAGGAGATTGATCGGTGTAAGATGTTGCAAAATTTTGATCAGCTATGTAGTAAAGAGTATTTTTTTGTTTTAAATGTTAGTCATAAAATTAATAAAAATAGCTTACCAAATACACGGCCAGGGGTCCCAGACACAACATGCTGACCATAATCCAGCTTCCTTATATCCTCCCCAAGGTTTGTGCCACCAATACAAGCATGGCACTGTACATTCATGAAGTCACCTAAAGCAAGGATGACCTTCTGAATCTGTGTAGCCAATTCTCTGGTTGGTGATAGCACTAGTACTTGGGTTTCACGGAGAGTTGTGTCCAATGACTGCAAAATTGATATTGAAAATGTGGCCGTTTTACCGGTACCAGATTGTGCCTGGGCAATCACATCGCGGCCTTTGACGATGGGCTGGATACTCCTTTGCTGGATAGCAGATGGCTTTTCAAAACCTAAAATAAAATTTAAGGCTATCAAAGCAGTAAAAATGGGCAGTAAGCATACAAGTTTATTGATTTTATAAATGGATAGTATGTTTAACATGAAGTTATCTTATTTCTGGTCGGCCAATTTAGATCACGCGCATTCAATATAAATATTAGGAATTTTTGGTCGTACGACACAATTACTAACCGTAAGTATAAATTCCTCGTAATAGCTCATCGCGAAGACCCATGGAATCGAATGTCGGTATGACTTCCACATCTTCGCTGGTGTCGAATTCAACGTTCGACAAATCTTCCGATATTATTTTTCGATTATATGATACCTCTGATGCCGTCATCTTTAATTTGTGTACAGAATTTTAGGAAGGTAAAACTTTCTAAAAAGATGATTGTGAAAAGAATAATAATTGCACGCAATACCAAACAACTCCGGTAAGCTGACCTTGGCAACTTAAGTAATCAATATTCTTACGACTTGTAAGGCTATAGAGCGTTTTTAATTCCTAACGCCAGTAAACTACACTATTTGAATATTATTTTAGTAAACCATGGTTCGGTTTCACAAAAATCGGAAATACTAAAACAATATGGCGTCGTGTCCACAGATTAATAACTATGGTCGTGTCGCAGTGCGCAAATAAAGAACATACACAGCCGTACGGGACATAGACAAGAAATAAGAACTAACATCACAGAGTACAATAAATGTACCTAATGTTCCAATACACTTTCATTTCAAAAAATAATTAAAATAAAAAAAATTAAAAAAATGTATAAATAATGTGATAAATTCATGATCCACGTGTTTTTAAGCGTAGTGTAATTTTATTGTCCACTATCCAATATTACAGCAAAAACAAAACGCATTTAACAACGCATTCGCATTTCAAGTTTAATTTGTGGCCAAAATGAACGATTTTATTTGGATTTTGAACGAATCAAAATGGATGCTGGGTGTGAATGAACTATGTACTGAAAAACGAACAGCTTTTTATAGAGTTGTGTCGTGGGCCCGATTATAATCGGGAATCCGGCATCACGGTTTTGTTTTGTAATTTGGGCAGTGTTGAACTCGTGAATGTGTCCTCGCAGGGATTGATCATAGTGGTTGCAGAATTCGGTAGCCCCCGTGTCGGTAATGTGTTTACGAGAGTGCCAGGCCAGCTTCCCGCAGGTGTCCTTAATAGGATGAGGACTCTGACGGAAATATTGAATGTCGATACAAATCGGCGAATTGTGTGTCGGCCAGCCGCAGGTTGTTGGTGCAAAATGGCGAGAATATACGGACTAAAAAGTCGCTCGTGTGCTCAGTGAACGAGCAGAAATGAAATGCATATACAGGAAGGAACAAACACAACTCTGACAACATGTACCAAAATGACAGAAGAAGTAGACAGACGACATGGTGTGAATGGTAACAGCAGCAAGGTTGCCAATGAGGAGCCCCCGGTGCACAGCTCAGCTCAGACCACCACAGGTGGAAGGCTTAAGTTTTTTAAAGGTCAGTCATTCTTATAAAAATCTTATATACTCCACCAGTTAAATACACTTAAATTTCCACTCAAAAGCTCTTATACCAGATAATTATATCAGTCAGTAGACCACTTCAGCTGACATTAAAGTTTTTACTTGAAACTTATACTTAATGCAGTCTTATCCATATTTTTTTTATTGTTTACAAATTTGTTTCATATCCTTTTTAAAATATAACCATAAGTTCTTTAGTTTCACTTATCACAAATTCACATTGAGTTTGCTACATAGGTATCCATAGTTCTTACTTCTTAGTAATTACCAATCTATGTAGATTAGCTCCTAAACTTTGATCCAACTTTGCTCTAATGGGGCCCCAGGTTATCTTGTGCTTACATTAAAGGTTTTTTATATATTTAATAATATACAATATAAATTTCCTTTTTATCCCTCATAATATTATAAATGCGAGTGTGTTTGTTTGTTGGTTTGTCCTTCAACCATGCCGCAACAGGGCTATGGATCGACGTGATTTTTTGCATGGGTATAGTTGAGGACCTGCAGAATGACATAGGCTACTATTTATCCTGGAAAATCAAAGTTCCCAAGGGATTTTAAAAAATTAAATCCACACAAATGAAGTCATCATCAGCTAGTTTTTATATATTTTCAATAGCAATAGGATTAGCTAATCCTGAATTAGATGTAGTAGTAAATTAAATTATGTGATCTGCTATTATAAATTAGTGTTAAAATTCATTGCTTGATTGTAAGTACAGTACATAATTTTATTAACCATTACTTTCACACTTTAAAATTATAATATTAAAAATAATGTGGTCAAGGATTGTCATAATAAGCCAGTATGATAAAGTATTATTGTTTAGTTTTAAATTAAAGAAATCTTTTAAAGTGTTTGTTAACCTACATAAAGCGTTGAATTGAGTTTATTTTGCAAATCAAATTAAATATTTTTCATTTTAGTTCTACTTTCTAGATTTAGTTAAACTGATCTGATTTTTTTTTCTTAAAAGTACTTCACAAAGTATGTAACAAATGTTAGTTCTGACTATTTGTTTAATTATAAAGTAGCTGGTTTATAGAGCTGAAAAGATACCATTTCACAAATCAAAACAGTGTTCATTACCTACTTAATCTAAGTGAACAATAAATATTTATCAATCATTTTAACTATGACATTTTTTCATTAGAAAATGGCAAATGGGTTAAA
The DNA here is from genome assembly GCA_029955525.1 of Oeneis ivallda. Lineage (NCBI taxonomy): Eukaryota > Metazoa > Arthropoda > Insecta > Lepidoptera > Nymphalidae > Oeneis > Oeneis ivallda. The sequence goes on along the minus strand of JARPMR010000024.1, from coordinate 6,127,375 downwards.
ACCTGGAGCAATATTTATTCTATATGGAATTGGTCATTAAATGTTCATATTATTAGAGTTTACACTGTATTATTGTATAATAAGTATCTAAAGAAATTATTCATTAAGGCTGGAATCACATTAATTCTCATTTTGTGCATAAAAAACTGTCATTTTGTATGGAGTCATGTACGCATCAAGTCAGCTTTGCGATGCATACACAACTCCATACAAAATGACAGTTTTATATGGATGCTGATCGGCAAACTAATTACACCTTTGAGAACATGATGGAGAACTCTCAGGCATGCAGGTTTCCTCACGATGCAAATGGTTTCACTGTTAAAGCAAGTGAAATTTCATTGAAGAAATAATTTTATTTCTAAACTAACTGATAGGTCTACAAGGTGTAGGATTCTGTACTTAAAAGAAATATCACCATTGTAATCGCAAAAATGTTATTATTATAGCAGTATATGAGTATATTTATTAGAGTAAGAAAACTAGAAAGTCATTCACGCTCTGATAAGCCCACAGCTAGGTTTATGCGAGCAGTTGGTAATTGTCTGCAAACCTTTGCCATTGTTGAGTTTTGCAAGGAGCTGAGACCACCCTTGCGGAAACACCAATAAGCTTTACCTTAAAACAAAAAAATTGTGGTAATAATATTAGGGTACTTGCATATGTTCGATTTTGAACTTATGTAACAGCAAATACAAATGAAAAGAAACCTTTCATCTTCTTCTTTAGCAACAGATAGATGTCCAGTGCTGGACAAAGATCTCTTGCATGGACTTCCACATGATTCACTGCCTGAATCCAGTGGCTTCCTGCGACTCGTTTGATGTAGTCGGTCCACCTGTTTGGGGGTCTGCCAACATTGCACTTCTTGATGCAGGGTCGCCACTCCAGCATCTTGAGACCCCAACAACCATCAGCTCTTTGAACTATGTTCCCCACCTATATCCACTTAATTTTTGCGACTTGCCAAGCTATTTTGCCTTATCACCGACTTTGGTTCTCCTACAGATTCCTCATTTCTGATTTGATCTTGCAGGGATACTCCAAGCATAGCTCTCTCCATCACCTGCTTAGTGACCCTGAACCATCTTATGAGGCCCACAGTTAGCAACCATGTCTAAGATCTATAATTCATCACTGGCAACATGCACTGTTAGAGTACTTTAGTCTTAGAAACCTTTATATGAAAACAATCATAATTTTTGTCAAACTGATCCGATTTACCAGTATAATTAATATTTAAATGAAGGAGTGAGGAAGAGTATAGAGTGAGGAAACCTTGTTATAGCCCTCTCATAGCTGCACCTTAATGGTGGTGAAGTCATTGTGAACTGAACCCTTTTCTATCATTTGACTTGTACCTGTACTACCTATCAGAATTAAAAGTGTTTTAACTTTTGTTTTGGAGTAGATTGAGGTACTTTCTCCCTTTTTGGGAAATTAGGGGCATAATATAACACACACATATATATTACCACTAGCGGTCGCCTGCGACTTTGTCTGCGTAGACTTTCTGATTTTCTATGAGATTATAAAAAGATAAATTTTCCCACTGCAAAGAGCCTATCGAAGAAAGTCCTCGTTAGTAAAAACCGCGACTTCGCACCCACGGAGATCGCAATTTATATGTAGGTATTTTATTATTTAAATCTATTAACCAAGAGTTTCCGAAAGTTCATGAAAAACCGTTTTTCATGTCTTTGACTTCAAAAGCATAGGATTTTCATATCCCCCATTTTAACCCCTTTAGGGTGGATTTACTCAAAACCTTTTCTATGCTGATGTCCAGACCCTAGAAAGAAGAACCTACCTACCAAATTTTAAATTTAAATAACAATCATTAAAATTTTTCATTCAAACTTTAATCCCCTTTTTTACCACACATAAGGGGATTTTTCAAAATAAATTATACAGGTTTTTATTATTTAAAGTTAGTTACCTAAATCCCCATTTTCAAACCTCAAACTTTAAAAACATAGGACTTTCATATAACCTTCCAACAAATATATTAAAACTTTTCTATAAAACTGTCATCTTACCACCCTTAAGGGGTGATTTTGTAAAATAACATACTTACAGATTTTTAAGTTAATAAATGCTGATTTTCATATTATGTCTAACTTCAAAAACATAGGACTTCCATATAACCTTCGAAACCCCATTTCACCCCCTCGGGGGGGGGGGGGGACACATGACACATGACACATACTTCCTAGAAGGAACCTACCTTCCAATTTTCAAGTTTGTAAGTTTTATTATTTCAATAGCAATTGGAAGTGTTATTCTCTTTTTGGCCATGTGGTTCACACATTCATAAATAATAATACCTAAGGCTAATTAATTATTACAGCTTCTAAAAAAATTCTTTTCAAAAAACCGACTTCTAACGCCACTACAAAGTATAAAAATAATTTTAGTTTGTCCACGTTTGTTGAAGTCGGGCGGGCCTAAGTACAAACTATGAAACCGATGCGCGATGCTACACAATAGATGGATAGACTCGTTTGTAGAAGTCGAGCGAGCATCGCGAGTCAGTTTCATAGTTTGTATTTTAGGCCCGCCCGACTTCAACAAACGTGGACAAACTAAAATTATTTTTATACTTTGTAGTGGCGTTAGAAGTCGGTTTTTTTGAAAAGAATTTTTATTTTAAGCTTTTAAGTGTAGTGTCCTATGATTGAGGAGCTAGGACCTGGAGCTCCATGATGTAGTCCATACTTGTTACCTACAATATCAATTCATAATCGAAATTGCCTAAATCCCCATAGTTTTAGGTAGGCAGTACCCTGCAGCATCAGGATTGAGGAGCTAGGACCTGGAGCTCCATGATGTAGTCCATACTTGTTACCTACAATAATAATTCGTAATCGACATTTCCTAAATCTCTTTATTTTAGGTGAGCAATATCCCTGCAGCATCAGGCTTGAAGAGTTGAAGGTTAACATTTTTATGGGACCATTTCGCAAACATCCTCTGTCGATTAAAAAAAAAATCACGAAATCGGTGGACATACATACAAAAAAAAAAAGATACTGGCCGAATTGAGAACCTCCTCCTTTTTGGAAGTCGGTTAAAAATCGGTGGACATACATAGAAAAAAAAAATGATACCGGCCGAATTGAGAACCTCCTCCTTTTTGGAAGTCGGTTAAAAATACCTACGTTAGCATTACTTTTAGATTTTCTTTCAATAGTAGCGCTACACATGGCGCGTTGTGGCTCCACAGTGATTTTAACAGTGCATATTGGCCGGTACGGCGCAACAAGTGAAATGCTTGACGCGTCACGATCCGCAACGCACCATGTCATAGGTACACGAATTATAGGAGTTCGCAGCGGCACAGAAGTAACACTGCAATATCCAGAGCGCATCGCGCATTATGGCATCATTCTTACTAATTATATTATTTATTATACAGCAGAAAAGTTTTAAACAATTTTTGACACAGACAGAAAGAATAAAATTCAACTAGAAATAAACATCCGCTTTACGAACCGGTGGTAGAGTCCTGACGTGTCATAAGAGCCACAGTTGGCCTAGGTACGTGAAATAAATAATTTTGAATTTTGGATTTTGTTTTGACATTAGGTACTTATAATAAATTGCACAAAGGCGCATACTTAGTAAATATTTCATATCTAAATAAAAATTGAAGTTTTATAATTATACTAGCGACCCGCCCCGGCTTCGCACGGGTAGTAGAGCATAATAATATTATGCATACATATTGTTTTTACTGTCGTAGGGTCGTTGTCAGCTTGCTCAGACGAATATAATATGGATTTATTTACGTGCACGTTCGTTTTTATTTTGCGATAACTCCTAAGATATTCATTTAAATTACATGGTGTAACTGTAAAGGATTATCATAATTTGCATGGAATGCTTATGGTAACTAACGTATTTAAGTTGATAAGGATTAATACTGTATGTGTCTAAATAGATGTCATTGTACGTAAAATAAATAAATAAATAAAAATAAAATACATTTATTTATAAGTTGAGATGGGTGTAGTAAGCTAACCTTAAAAGATAGATATATGCCATCGCGGACTTTTATGTATACTTAGACCTATCCCACCATACGACCACCATAAATTGTTTTGGTTTATCTCAAAGGGATGGGCAGCGTTTTCAATTAAAGCTCGATCGATTGAGCCCAGGCAGCTCAATTTTTTCCGTCATTTTCAAAGTTATCGTCATATTTCAAACCTTAACGAATTATACATTAAAACCTTCCTCATTAATTCCTATTGGTGAAAACCGCATGAAAATCCGTTCAGTAGTTTTGAGTTTATCGCGAACAGACAGACATAGCGAGGGACTTTGTTTATTTTAATAATATTAAGTAGGTCATTAAAAGTCACACAGATTTGGCCGTGTGGAGAGCTACTGTAAATTCTCTTTCGTAGACAAATTGCTTATTATGCTCACATTCAGTTAGGTGAGGCAATTGTAAATTAGGTATTACAGAATGTGTGGTGACTTATGACATTTAGATTGTATTGATTTCTATTATGGAATTTGCAAATGTTGTAAGTGTAAAATGACTTCACCAAATTGTATACTACTACAAATATTATTGCAACAAGTACAAACAATCAAGACAATAATTAACAATTTAAAACACAAGACTTTGTAAAAAGAAATATGATTTTATTGTAACCCACTTTTTTTCTAAGGTTACAGCACGGAATAGAAAAAACCAGGGTAAATGTGATAATTATGAATAATAATAATCAGTGATCTATATATATAAAAGCTAAAGGTCACTGATTCATCACGAAATCTCAGTAACTATAAAACCTACAAACTTAAAATTTGGAATGTAGTCTTTTTTAGGGTTCCGTACCCAAAGGGTGCCAACGGGACCCTATTACTAAGCCTCCGCTGTCCATACGTCTGTCAGCAGCCTGTATCTCGTAAACCATAATAGATAGACAGTTGAAATTTTCACATATTTTGTATTTCTATTGCCGCTATAACAACAAATAATAAAAATTAAATTAAATTAAAATATTTCCATGTACCCATGGAAATATTTTAATTTAATTTTTTTTAACGGAACCCTAAAAGAGCGAGGCCCGACTCGCACTTGGCCGATTTTTTAAGTATAGATTTTGTAGGTAGGTTCTTTCTAGGGTCTAGACATCAGTAAAGAAAAAGTTTGAGAAAATCCATCCTAAAAGGGTTGAAATATGAAAGTCCTGTTTTTGAAGTCTAAAGAAACAGTCTAAAAACAACGGTTTTTCGTGAACTTTCGGAAACTTGGTTAGTAGATTTAAATAATAAAAATATACTCTATAAGTTATTTTCGAAAATCACCTCTTGAGTGTGGTTAAATAAAAAATTCAAAAATAAAATACATTGAAAGTGCGATATCCTTGGGTTGGGTTGCGAAACTGCGAAGTCGAGGTTTTTACTAGCGGTAGAACTTCTTTCGATAGGCTTCTTGCAGCGGAAAAATTTATCTTTTTATAATCTCATAGAAAATCAGAAAGTATACGCTGACCAAGCTCACTCGTAGCTTACATTCACCAAAAGTAAAGTGTAATTATTAATAATAATCGATAATAAAATTCTCATGTCGCGATGTTTGTTACCAAACTCCTCCGAAACGGCTGGACCGATTTTTATGAAATTTTGTGTGCATATCGGGTAGGTCGGCGAATCGGCCAACATCTATTTTTCATACCCCTAAATGATAAGGGTGACCCACTTCAAATATTTTGTTGGCGGTACGAAGTTCGCTGGATCAGCTATTGATCTATAAAAGTGAATAAATAATCACTTTTACCATCAATCTTGGTTTTAATAATAATGTTGTGTAATTATTAATAATTTTCAGTTTATTACATTTACATTTGTAACAGTTATTCAGGATAGATAGTATACATAATATTTATAATTTTCAATTAATGATTTATTTAGTGAGTTATTAGGTAATAATTACAATTAGTGATGAGCTATTTAGGTAAATGCTTCACCATTCCTTTAGCCCTCAATTGTATTGCAACAGTTGCTGTTAGAGATGCTAGATAGAGATGTTAGAGAATATTTTACAATATCTGTTTTAAACGTTATAAAATATTTATTTATGAATACATAAATAAATAATTAATCAATAGGAAGAGACTTTTAGATCTCTTCCTGAATCAGTAAATAACATTAGCTATATCGTTCTATTAAATGGGTATTAAACACTCCAGCGCTTGCTTCTAAAAGCATATTGGTGTAAGATGTGCATAAATAAACAGCTGTGACAATTACATTTACATATTAAGTAATAATTATAGCTACTTGGACATGGTTAACAAAGATCCTGTTTCAATAAAAACACGTGTAATAAACTTTTTTCTAGTATATTTTTTTAGAAAAAAAAATGAATCTGTTCTTATTTATAATATTAGTTAATTTTTAATTAATTAGAGATATATTAAGTATATTATGTAGTATGCTCATTGCCCATAATGTAGTTTTGTAGGTTCAATGTGAAATTCTAGTTCTAATTTTTTTAACATTCCCAACCACAGTTGTAAAAAGAATAAGAATAATATGATATAATTTCTAAAACTAGCATAGATTTTAGAAGTCTGCCTCCCCTTTACTGTTTTCCTTTTATCAAAACTAACATTATGTTTGAAAGCATATTGGGGAGCTTATTAGACCTATGCTCATCTAGTATAGTAGCTAGGTAAGATCATGCACCTATAAGGAACACCTAAAGTTGAAAATGACATTGGATAATATTATTTTATTTACATAAAGAGACACCTACTTATGGGATCGTTTAGGTTTGGTTGGTGAAAAGGGGCATCTTTACTTTCAAAATTGATATTGAGTTTCTCAGTTTCGCCCAATATTACTTTTCTTATTTTGGAATATTTTAAGTTATCAGAAGCAAGACTTCCTAGGGTATGAACACGATGAGACAAAGAAGCAGCTTTACAAAATGAAAGTTATATCTACATAATATTTACACATACAAAACATTAGATAATACAGTGAGACATAAGCTGTGAAGTGATAGCCCCTGAGTAAACATTATTGTCAAGTATGTGCCTCTTGACCTGCATATGCACATTATGTTATATTATAAACAAACATTTGGGGCAAGTGTCAGTGTAATAGTTCTAGACATGTTTGTTATAACTGATATTATGAGGATATGAGTACAAACCACAAAGAATATTCTAGTTATCAAAAGAAAATATTGATTTATTATATTGTACTGTCACTTGTTACCATCATTTTCTATCGCAAGTAAATAAATAAGGTGTTGGATAATTGCAATTAATATTATTATCATAATGACTCTTAGGTCATTTAATCAATCTGAAGAAAAAGAATGTCAAAGTGAGTTAAAACCTGGATAACGAGAAGGTTAACATATTTTCCAGATGGCAAGTTTATACTGGAGTTGGTGCGGGGCAGCGCGCGCGAGGGCGAGCGCGCGGGCTGGGTGTCGGTGCCCCGCAAGACGTTCTGGCCGCCCGCCGCCGCGCCGCCCACGCCGCCGCACGCCGCGCCGCCCTGCGCCTCGCTGTCGCTGTCCGACGACAACTCGTCGCTGCACTCCTCGCCCTGCACCTCGCACCGCGACCACGCGTGGAAGCAGCCCGCGCCGCGCCGCCACCAGGCCGCGCACCTGGCGCTCTACTACTGCCGCCCCGGCGCGCTCACCGCCGCGCACATCCGCCTCGCCGCGCGGCGCAAGCGGCGGCGCCCCTTCGACGCCGCGCCGCACCCGCTGCCCGCGCTCGGCCCGGGCCCGCCCAACGGCGCCTTCCGCAGGCCCAACGGCCTGTGCGAGCGCGACAGTGCAACGGACGTGCCCGACTCGCCCGCCGACGCGGACTACGACCGCGAAAAATACTATCATATGAAACTCAAGAAACCATATCAGTATCATAAGTTAAGGGTGTACAAGAAAACGAAGTCGCCGATCCGGCGGAAGGAGCTCAACCGAACGATAGAGCGGCTGCGCGAGAAGGTCGCCGCGCTGCCCGTGCTCGTGAACGCGAAGCTGGCCAGCTGCCGGCAGGAGCACGCCATGGTGTCGCCGCGCAAGCGCATCCTGCGCGAGATGGAGCGCGTCAGCCTCGAGGACCAGGCGGGCAAGCGGCGCGCCAAGACCGCGCCCGCGCTCAGCACCGCCTCCTACCCGCCGTCGCCCGGGCCCAGCCACGCGGCGCCGCGCGCGGCCGCCGGCACGCCGCCCGCGCCGCGCCGCGACGCGCCCGCGCGCCACGTCAGCAGCTACAGCATCCACTCGCTGCTCAGCATGCCCGACGACGCGGCCGCGTCCGCCGAGCCCAAGCGCTCCCCGCACGCGCCGCCCGCGCCGTCGCCGGCGAGCCTCGCGTCGCCCGACCCCAGCCCCAGCCCCGACGGCTACCGCTACCGCTACCCGGTGCCCGCGCGCGACTCGCCCACGCCGCCGCAGCCCGGCGCGGCGCCCGCCTTCCGCGCGTACGCGTCGCCCGCCTCGCCGTACGGCGCGCGCGTGTGGCCCGCGCCGACCGCGTACGCGCGCCGCGACGAGTGGGCGGCGGGCGGCCAGTACATGTACGGCTACGGCTACGTGCCGCACGTGTACCGCGCGCCGGCGCCGCCGCTGTGGATGCACTACGCGCTGGCGCCCGGCGCGCCGCCCGGCCCCTGGGCGCCGCTGCCGCACCCGCTGCTCACCGACCACATACCGAAGGACGAACCCACTTCAGGTACGATCGCTAACGTTAAAAACGCTACGAACGCTAGATAACGTTATATGTAATATGTTCATTACAATAAAGAATTGATAAAATTAATAAAATAATAAAAAAAATACTTCAGATACATACGATCGTCGACACGTGTTATTCCGAATGATAATAATATTAATATAATAATAATAATGTTCGAGCGTGACGGAGTCCGGCTCTATTGGGACTGGTCCATCATCACGGACAGGACGATTCTGGCGAATAAGCCTGTCATCGTGCTGATGGACCGGGCACAGTCGAGGGTGTTTGTAGTGGACATCACCATTCCACATGACGAGAACCTCGTCAGAGCGGAGACAGAGAAAAAACGAAAGTATCTAGATCTGGCTCACGAGGTTACCGGCATGTGGCATGTGGAGTCCACTGAAACCATCCCAATCGTCATTTCTGCAAATGGGTTGATCCCAGTCAGCCTCGCTCACTATCTGAGGCGACTGGGGTTCCGTGGCAGTTCGCTCGCGGCCAAGATGCAAAAAGCGGTGTTGTTAGACTCGGCTAGGATAGTCCGTCGGTTACTCAACCTGTCGCCCTGACCCCCGGCCGTCTGGTCTCCCCCGCCGGGGTGTAATCCTCCGCCCGCTACAAGTATTTATTTATGTATTGTATGTAAGTTTATTATATGTGTATATATTTATGTGTATTATATTTCCCTTTATTTATTTTGCAGGCAATAAAAACCCAAAAGATACAAAATTACAAATAATATATTATAAGATAAGCATGAGATAATTGTTAGTTCAGAGAAAAAGTTAAATTCTGTATAAAATTGCGATTAAAATGTAATTTCCTCATTGCAGATTTGCCATTGAACTTATCGAAACACTGAAGTGACGGGGGCCGTCCGCGGGGGCGCCGGCCGTCCGCCGCGTCGAGACTGATCGCTGAGCCACTGAGTGCGTCGACTGTGTCGTGAGGAACGTCGTGATTATTTGTTACATAAACTTTTGCGATATAGGTATTTTTAACAAAAGTTAAAAAAGACTTAGATTATTTAATTAAAGTATAATGAAATTGCAATATTGATCTTATATTTTTATACGGCCTGCACGGAGCCGACCGCGCCCGGGTGCGGGCCGCAACATTCCACTGTCGCGTCGATCGATTGGCACACTGAGTCCAAAAATCGCATCCCACCTGCCGCTAACGGTTATAGCTATATAGTGTCTCTCCGAGGAGAGCGAGCGATATTTTTGTATAGATCGTGATTTTCCGGCAGATCTGATTGTCAGAAAGTCTATTTACAAAGTTTTTGTATAATATACTGAAATATTACTTTAGTATAGAGTGTATGTATGTAGTCATGCGTGTATTTTCATACGAACTGTTTGAGCTGCGAATAAAATATTTTAATATTGGCTATTATTTTAGAGTAAGATTGCTAAGATCTAATGAAAACAAAAAATACAGTTATCGATTGTTAACAATCAGTGCCTTGAAATAAATGAAGATATTACTTATTATGAACATATTTATGATTATGAATGAAAAGTATTACCTGATTACATTTCCTGGTTAATAATTTAAAAAGAAAAGATTTAAAATACTGCCGTTTCGCTGTCATGATTGTTTGTACCCATTACTGAAATATTTTTGATAAAACGATGTGAGAATTATTTCGGCCCATATCCAGTAAAAGTCAATAATGATGTCAGTGGCGTAACTATAGCCACGCATTTAGGCAATATGCCACGGGTCCCCGGCCGAAAGGGGCCCCAGCCCGAGGGCCGTGAGCACAAGAGGATCCTACAATGTTTAAATGGGTGGGAGAGGGCCCCATCCAATTCATTTACCACGGGCCTCGAACACTATAGGTACGCCACTGAATGATGTTATATCTCGATCTCATTATTTAATTTAGAAAATAAACGAGGTAAAGACTACAGTTTTTTGGGATCAAATTTGGATGTGTGTTTATGTAACATGTATATTAAAAGACATTGTATATAATTTGTGAATGGTGTAGACGACGATCGCCGCCGCCGGCGTACGGTTCACACGAGCGAGAGTTTATTACCTTCAAATAATTAAATAGTTATTGTAATTGTACAGTATTTTTGTATCGAGTATTTTACGGCGAGTAGGGTGGCTATCCGATTCTGTCACGCCAGGTCATAGACTATAGAGCCGGACGCTGCAGCCCCAAACTCTGGGGCCACGCGAGAAGGCTTTGAGATTATAACGTAGAGGTATTGTATGTAGTTTACTGCAATTTATAGTATGGGGTTATGTAACATAAGGACAGTTAAACGAATGGTAAGGGACTGAATTCTGATGTAATTTTTAATCATTTATGGAATTGTGTAAAAAAATATAGTTGTGTAATCGGAAAGGCCTATTGTATCGAGCATTGTCCGCCAACAAAGTTGACTTAGTGTAAATTTAGCTGTAATAGAACCTGCTCAATTAAACTCTTGAGTAAAGTAAGGGAACAACTTTATATCAATGTTATCACTGGGATGGAACTGACATTTTTAATTTTATCTTTGATTTGTGACCATTTTATCAATTATGTCTTGACTGTGCTTCGTTTTATTGTTTGAGTTAGTAGCGATGCAGACATGGATATTTAATTAGTATATTGTGTTAGATTAAATCTATAAATAGATTGGCTAAATTTCAAATCCCCGTGAATCCTTTCTTGGTTAATTAAAAATGGTTTTTAAAGTTTTCAACTTATTATGTTAAATTATTATAAGCTACACATAGATTTAGGATTGGTAGTCGCTACGCACCTACTAGATATCGTCGGCGTACTAGTAAATTGCGACAGTTCATAGTACGCCTGAACTGGCGTACCCACATAGTCTCGTAGCAACCAATGTTTGATGTTTACAAACAAACTATGATATTACATTGCCGCATTTAAGGATCTATTGTTTGTAGGAAGGGTGATATCTAGTAGCGTTAAGCTACCAATCCTAAGGCGTCAGTTACACAAGAAGAGTTTCTCGAATGCGAGCAGCAAGAAATAGTTTGCGATCATCCTATGGGATAACTTTCCATACAATTCTCGGCTGCGATTATACATTATTATACATTATGACAAAAATTAGTATCAGTTAAGAGATGCTCGAAGACAAGTGTCGAATATTTCTCTCGCATTCGAGAAACTCCTTGTGTAACTGAGCCTTAAATCTATGACGCTACATAGATACTGAAACAGATGATGTTAAGGTGGAAGACACGGTCCTGCCCGCGAAATTCAAATTCAAAATATCGATTAATTTGTCAGTAACTCACGTCCAACTCATTATTTTGATTAATTTCTTAAACTGGTCACTTTCAAGTAAAGATTTTTATGTAAACCTGTGAAGATGATAATTCCACTGGCGCAATTAGAAGGCCATAAGCCTACTTTGTCGTATTAGTTTACAAATTGCGAAAAACCAAATTAAATTTGAATTTCGCGGGCAGACCCGTATCTTCCACCTTAACCGCAAATTATATATTATTTTAAATCGTCCAAACCACAGTGTCTATGGATTTTCGTACTATATCCCACATGGTAACCAAACTTGAAATAACTATAAACTAATAGATCTATTTAGATATTATCAACTAGTATGTTCTCATATTTTCTAAAACATATGTACATTACGTTTGTTGCATTTTTAATATTAACCAAGTGTGATATAGCCGAGATTCGAATAAATCATTGAATTTAGTAAATAAGTTCTTTCAAATAATACCAAAAATATCTATGGAGCCCAAGTAAATTAATCTGTAATCTATTTAGATTTAATCTATTTATTTGTTTTAAGTCTCTTGTATACTTTGTAAAGTCCTATATACCTTTACTGTTTGAGACACTTAAAACAAGCCACGATAATGGAATGAGCGCACTTGTAACGCGCCACGCGTGTTGACACAGATCAAATCGTCATATTATTTTAAAACACAATAGACATTAGACACTAAACAATAGATATGACACATGGAGACCCAAGAAAGTGACAAAAGGTCACAATACATTTTATATGAGTGACAGAGACGCTGCTCTACGAAGCCAAGGCTGGCTGATGGTGCTCGGCGTGTAATATTTAGGGCCTGCGCAGACAAAGGACTATCTGCAGAGGATAAATTCTATCCTCCCATTAGTCCCATAATTAGTTCTATCCATGAGGACGCGCCCCACTATTTTTCGTGAGGGGAAATCACGGGGTCCACCCCGGGCAGGGCGTGTTTTTCTATTTAAATTGTTGGTGTGCCTGTCCCTAATCGGTGTGTCGCAATGGAACTCACACTAACAGTCCTTTGCACATTCGCTCCATACCTGCTTCTTTAACTAATTTTTAGTTTTAAGTACTAATAGTACTTATACTTTAGTAATATACTTTGGCAGACAAAAAAAGTTCGCTGAAGACTGTCCCTCGTCTGAGAAGGCCTTAACTGCCAGTTACCTACTGTACGTCGGGCTCACGTCGGGTGTTGGTAATTTGATTCTGTGGCGTGGCGTGTTGGAAGTGTGTTTCAGCCTTATTGCATCTGAGAGATATATAAACTACAACAAAAAGTACACACATGTGCCATTTGAAAGTATATTTTTATTGTATTTATGTAGGGGTTGGTGGAAAATTAAAATCTCAGTTTCGTCCCGCAGTCAAGTGTGCCGCTGTTGTTGCAAATATAAATATTTTTCTATGCAAACATTTATTTTGTAATCATCTATGTGATAGCGCTTTTCATATGAAGTGTTACGCGACGACGCAGGTGTCTTAAAATCAACTTAAAACATATTTATCATGCGGAATAATAGTTATTATCCATTTATATTAAGATGTAGTTATGTACTCGAATAAATATAACTTTTTAAAATGGGTAGTTTTATTTTAATGTTATCATTCCTTGTCTATGAAAATCATGTTGAAATCTTTAGGGCCAGTAAATTCTGGGTGTTGCTAGCAATCGCCGACCCACGGCCAGGCGTGCCATAGACTATATTTTTCGTTTCAGACTCTTGGTCCCACCAGTCAGGAATTTCAAATACTGATGGTCACGCTTTGATGGAGGAAACTATATTTTTACGCGTTCGATCCCAGGCACGCATCTCTGACCAGTGTTGGCAGACCCCCACAAGGTGGATCGACGACATCAAATGTCAAACGAGTCGCAGGGAGCCGCTGGATACAGGCAGCGCAAGAGCGAGACCTGCGGAAGACCTTGCAAGAGTCCAGCAGTGGACGTCTATCGGTTGGTAAAGAAAACAGAAACAGTAAGGATTTGGGTACAAGCATTTCTGGGTGGTTATAAAAAACAACCACGAGGGCTATGGCGGGAGCTGCGCTTTTAATCTTTTGAGTATTTCTAAATGCTAACCTAACAGTACCTAACAGTGCTACAGGGCCTCAGGACCTGCATAGCCGCAAAGAAGAAGAACCTAGCAGTAAGGATTTCCGGGTGCAAGTATTTCTGGATGGTTATAAAAAAAAAATAACCACGAAGACTTGCGGGAGCAGAGCGGAAGGCAGCTTCCTAACCTATCCAACAGTGAGGATTTCCGGGTGCAATTATTAGGCCTATGGGATACTTGCCTAACCAACCTAACTCTAGAGCGAAGCGTTTCCCCCAAGACTTCGTGGTTATTTTTTATAGCTACCTAGAAAATCTATTATGTTTATTACATTCCTTTAACAATTTAAGTAGGACGTGCCTTAAACTTTCCGCGGGAGGTGAGGTAAATACGTGCAACACACATTAACTAACCTCACTACGTCTCCATGAGCCCACACTAACTTAAAAGCTGTCACACCAGTAAATGAGCACACAAGCAAATAATTACACGTACGTCGTACATGTACTTCGGCAGAGGGGAATGCGTGCGCTTGGCAAGTCCTTCTCTCTCGTCCAAGACTACATTCACCAAACGTAGTGTAATAATCAATTTAACAATGTTGTGTAATTATCAATAATTTTCAATTTTATCACTTCTAGTATATTATATTCGTAGTTTGGACCGTGGGCAGTTCCGAGGCGATTCCAGAGAGACGTGGTTTCGATCTTCGCCGGCCTAGCAATTTTTGTTATGGATTTAAAAATTTATCGGAATGTTGTATTGATTGTATTGAAGGAGAATAAATGAAATACACAGAAATAAAATACGCAGTATTCCAATTTGTGCTTTATTTATGAAAAAAATTGTAAATTATCCTACAATGAATCTCCGAATGAAATAGACTTACATATCGTTTTATGTATCAAATACATTATTCGCTCATCGCCAGATCAAACCACATAAGAACAATATAGTTTAAAATATTATCTACAGAATCCTTCGTCGGCGATTCGATTACCAAAAATACAATCTCGCGTTCGGGGGCGGGGCGTCGGGCTCTGTTCGCGGCGTCGGGCGTCGGGCGTGGGGCGGCGGCGGCGCTCAGCCCAGCAGCGCCTCCATGGTGTAGGGGTGCGGCGGCGGCGGGCGCGGCTCCTGTCAGTCCAGGATCACCAGCTGCAGCGGCGCCGCGCCCGCCGCCTTCGCGCCGCGCATCGCCCGCCACGGCGCGCGCGCGCCGCGCCGCAGCTCGCCGCAGCTCAGCGTCCGCCGCGCGGCCCTGCCACACCCAAGTGCCAAGGTCAAAAGCGAATCATCATACTAATATTATAAAGGCGAAAGTGTGTTTGTTGGTTTGTCCTTCAATCACGCCGCAACAGAGCCACGGATCGACGTAATTTTTTGCATGGGTATAGTTGAGGACCTGGAGAGTGACATAGGCTACTTTTTATCCCGGAAAATCAAAGTTCCCGAGGGATTTTAAAAACTAAATCCACGCGGACGAAGTCGCGGGCATTAGCTAGTTTGATATAATTATGCGTGTGGCTTCAATTGGATTCATATAATTTTTAAGGATTCTATGATGATGAAATTACGAATATAGCTAGTGATTCTAAGTAAGCATAGGGATGAATTCAAAAATTATGAAGCTATCAGTTAAAGATGCGGATTGATAATTTATATCAAAAATTATTTTTAATAAAAAACAGACTTCAAACATCCGCTCCACTACAAAGTATATAATTTGTTATTGATTATTTAAAAATGGCTCGACCGATTTCAATAAAATTTAAATGGGACGACCTGGGAAGCATACCCCTTCAAACAAAAAAAAATCCAAATCTGTTCAGGCGTCTTCGAGTAATCGGTGAACATACATAAAAAAAATTAAAAAAAAAAAAAGATTCCAACGAATTGATAACTGAGGAGGTTATCAATTTTTTGAAGTCTGTTAAAAAACTAAGACTAACTAAGATCGACCGTTCGATCCCCGCTCATTGCACGTAACCATTCTTATCACAAGCTTTCCTCTTATTTGGAGGGGAGAGGAAAATATTATTCAAACTCAGTTAAGGGCACAACAAACAAATAACTTAGCTATGTGAGGTGAAATAATTTTGAGTAGCGTACTAAGAATTAACATATAAAATAACATACTTGGCGGCCTCTGTGGCTCTGAAGTAGAGGTCGTCGGGCGCGTCCATCCACGAGATGACGTGGCGCCGGCCGCCGCGACCGGTCAGATTTGTCGGTTTGCCGTTTACCTGGAGCATCAGAGTGAAACATACATATTTTGCTTAAAAAATATAATATTTTGCTATAAAAATATTGTTAAAAAATTCAATCATACTAATATTATAAATGCGAAAGTGTTTGTTGGTTTGTCCTTCAATCACGCCGCAACAGAGCCACGGATCGACGTGATTTTTTGCATGGGGATATTTGAGGACCTGGAGAGTGACATAGGCTACTTTTCATCCCGGAAAATTAGTTCCCGGGGGTTTTAAAAACTAAATCCACGCGGACGAAATCGCGGGCATCCGCTATTGATACAATACATATTACATATGACACATCGGTACGGAACGAAGGCATGCAGCGGCCGGGTAACGGTAAATAATACCCGTCATAATAATGGCCAATAACAGGCACAATTCTGTTTTATCCCTAAACTAAATTGACATGTCTAAATCTAGTGCTATCCTCTTACGAAGCTCGCTCCGTACAACTGGATTTAAATATCGACAGTTCCAGTTGAAACATTAATGGCCTGTTTCACCAATTGCTGATAAAGTGCCTGATAGCCTATCCACAACTAATCTGACAGATGGCGTTTATATTTATGTTCCACAAGTGTCCGCTAAGACAATCTATGATATTATATATCAGACACTTTAATGGATAGTGGTGAAAGCAGGCCCTTGGCGTGGTAAACACACTTATAATCCTTACTAATATTATAAATGCAACAATGTGTTTTTTGTTCTTCGATCACACAGTAACGGATCGACGTGATTTTTTGCGTGAGTACATTGGAAGACTTGCGAGAGTGACATAGGGCTCTTGTGCAACTTCCTCGTGTTCGATTCGTGATCATATTCGTGAAAGTGCGATTCGAAGTGGCCGTCATACAAAATCGAATCGAATACGAGGATGTGCACAAATATAATATCTGCTCATTTGTGTAATTAAATACACAAATGAGCAGATATTATTAAAAAAAAACAGAGACATACATGTGCAAAAACGTGTGCGGGCAGCGGTTGTCCGGTGGCCTGCGCGCGCGCACACATGGCGGCGTACTGCTCGCGCGACGGCCGCTGCATGGGCGCCGGGTGCTTGTTGGGCCGCTTGGCCGGGGGCGCCGCCGCCGCGCCTCCTGCGGACACGACCCGCGATGTAGCACCACTTCACACTACTTGTGGCGCTTTTGTCTCTTTCTAACCACAAGGTTTTTTTAAAAGACCATTAATCATGCTGAACTTGACTAATATTTCCCTCTCGCCTCAAGGCCTGTAGTGCTTTAAGTTGCTCCCGATACACTAAGCCCCGCTTTCACCAACGTCGCGTGACGTTTATCCTCGGAATAAATTTTGCCTTCTGACAGTTTTTGTATTGAAAATACTGTCAAAATATCAAATTTACGCACGGATAAGACTTATTTTACGATGGTGAAATCGGTCCTAAGAGCTCTATTAAATTAATCTATGATTAACACTGGAGCTGGCTGCCGTCATATTTTTTTGGACCAACTTGATTGACGCCATTCTGGCGATGTAAGCATAAATACGAGTGTCTCTGGAACTAATATTGCAAATGGCGCACCAGCCTCTATAGTTAATCTATGAGTTCATTCATAAATTTAATTATAGAGGTCGGTGCGCCTTTTGCAATATTATTAGTTCCAGACACTCATATGTCAAATGTGGTGCTTCAAATTGATCCATAATTAAGCTGTCATTTGTCTATGACAGCCAATCCAGTGTTTATCATAAATATGTTCCAATTAAGCCCCAATAAGTGGGTCCAGAATAATTAAATAGATCTCATAGATAAATGGTTAACAATACTATTTTTCCAATGATTTTTCGATATGTCTATGAGTTATATCAAAAACACGGAATGATATTAATTAATGGTGAAATAAAACAATCGCATAATGTATCACAAAATCGATTATTACATTACCTGCCGAGCAGTTTGGGTTACTTTAACAGAGCAAAATATCATTTAAATTAATCAATCAGATAAGAGTTAGAAAATTATATTGGTTTATGGTAAAGCGTTAGGAAATGAATAGACTTTAATAGAAATGTTTTATTTGGAAAAATATAGATATGGCCTCAAACCTGTTGCTACTCCGGCAAGAGAAAGCGGCACAAACAAACAAATATCGTTTCATTTAAATTGTAATTCCTTGTATAGAATTTCCGAGTATTCAGATGATAAGTTTTGTTTTTCGAGAAACAAAGTTGTATAAATATAACGTCTTGCCAAGAAAAATATATGCAGCCTTTTAGACATCGTCAACTTTATACATATGCCACTCATGGGGCTACACAGGCAAGTGGATCATGATCCATAATCAAAATAACAGATTGCATCAGACTGAACAGCATCAGAAATTTGATTGAAGTTTGCAACTTTATAAAGGAAAGATTGTATTCTGATGTTTATTTAATTCTTATAATATATATTAATTTTAAATTAAACACTTTTCAATAATATGAAATATAGTTAAGAAAGTTTTCGTCTGTCGTAAATTGTTTTTTCATATATTATCACTTTGATCTTTTTAAATGGTTTTTCTTTCTGCCATAAAGTGTTGAAATAAGAGAGTAATGATTGAGTGAGCTCATTAAGATGAAAACGATCAGCACGCTTTTGTACTAGTTCTAGTGTGGGTAATGTAATGCGGTATGGGGTAAGGTTGTGTATTGGTGTAATGTGGCGTGGTGTAGTGTGTGGTGGAGTGATGTTATGTGGGTGATGTGGTGTAGTGTGGCGTGGAGTGGGGTGGGGTGGATACTGACTGTCGAGTCCGTTGATATCGTCGTAAGCGCGTCGCTTGAGCGCGGGCGGGGCGTGCGGCGCGAGTGGCGCGGGCGGCGCGGCCGCCTCCGCGCGCCTCGCTTCCTGTTCCGCGCGCGATAGCACGCGCTCGTACATCAGGCTGCCGTCTGTAACGACAATAACATTAGTATTCAATTAAAGAATTTGTTAATTATTCAGTAGAACTTTGGATAAACGGCTAAAAGTACGTACAAAAAAAAACACAGAAAAATGAAAAAAAAAAAAAAAAACAATTAGGTGCCTATTTCACCATGGCAGAGTAACGTTTAACCGAGGAACATGGACATTCTGTCAGGTTTGCATCAAAAATATTTTCTTCTTCAAATAAAAATCTGTCACTACGGTGATAATGTTTTTGTACTGTTCAGTGTTCATATTAAAACATATAGCACGAAGATCTCACCAGGCGCCTTGGGCGGCTTCGGGAAGGCGACGTGGTTGGGTGTGGGCATGCGGTCGCGCGGCGTGAGCGCGAGCCACTCCTGCGCGCGCGGCGCCACCGTGCCCAGCGTGGCGGCCAGGCGTGTGGCCACGGCGCCGACGGGGCCGCGCACGCGCGCTACGCCGGCCGCGCCCGCGCCGCGCATCTCCGCGCCGCCCAGACCTGCCATCGCTATCGTGCCTGTAGGGACAATGCAATACTAAATTCAGATCATTTACTAGTTGTAAGTAGTGTTGCAAATGCTTCTCTCCTATTTGACAGGAGCATAACTCTTACGTTACTAAGGCTCAAGGCGGAGTTAAATTATTTTATTTTAAATAAAATTTAGTTTAATAAAATAAATTTTATTTTAAATAATATTTTAAGTTAAATTAGAGAAAAATATTTATCAGGAAATATGTGGGATATTATTGACTTTTCGGAGTCATATGCGTTTAAGCAATTAAATATCATTTGCTTCAACGGTGAAGGAAAACATCGTGAGGAAACCTGCACATCTGAGAGTTCTCTATAATGTTCTCGAAGGTGTGTGAAGTCCGCCAATTCGCATTGGGCCAGCGTGGTGGACTATGGCCTATAACCCTTCTCTGAGAGGAGACCTGCGCTCAGTAGTGAGCCGTTGATGGGTTGCTAATGATGATGATGATGATGATGTGTGATATTTATAATGAAATATGTGTCTCATTTTAGCTCGGTTTCATAACATTTTCGTTTCACTGTTTTATTACTGGAATACACTAGAAGCTTGAGACTCCTGAAATTGACTAGTGGAAGTGGTCGACATGGCAGTGTAACGTCGTTCGCGTTGTTTGTGTGGTGCCACGTGTTGATGTTGTAATTAATACATTCTACTTACGTTTCGCTGCGACATCGGAATGTCCTCACAATATACAATGGCAATTGGCAAGGACTGAAGATAACTGAGTGAACGAGCCCGTCAGCAGTGTGCAGGGTACTCACACTCGTGCTTCACTTGGTGCAGGTTGATGGGCGAGAAGGGCGAGCGCGCGAAGTGCCTCGGGCGGCGCAGCGCGCGCGCCAGGCGGCGGGCGAGGCGCGTGAAGGGCGAGGCGCGCAGGTAGAAGGCGGCGCGCGTCTTCATGACGGGCCGCGCGCCCTCGCCCACGCCGCCGTGCGCCGTCGCCACGTGCCGCGCGAGGTGCGCGCGCAGTTTGAACTCCTGCCCGCAAACAACATTAACGCTGCAGTTACTATCTCTACAATATTATTATCTATAGTGCAAGATGTGGATACGGATCTGGGTCTAAGGCTTTGTTCAAACCAAACGGATGTCAGCCGCCGATTGTGAGTAGGCTCATTGTGAGCCCTAAGGTGAAAGTGAAGTCAGACTGCATTTTTTGTTCACACTATGCTTACAATACGCTGTAACTCCATAGGCAGTCAGCGTCTGCGGTGCGTAGTGGCGTAGTATAATAATCGGCCGCCGAGAGTCAGCGACTACAGCATAGCGCAATAGCGTATTGTCGGTTTGGTGTGAACGAAACTTGAATATGTATGAAAAAGCAGTAAAATGCGTAACGCTCGCTCAAAGTCTAATGTCGCAAACCATTGAAGTTGTCGCTAGTAGAAGTTAAAAAACAATTCGCATAAAAAAAATATTATTACAAGCTTATTATAGTTACTCCGCCTTCGGCCCGTTAAATAGCCTAAGGATCCACGTCCGACTGACGTTAGAAAGAGTGGACCTCGTCTACATCTACGAAGATATTGTGTAAATCCATCCAATCTCAATCGAATGTCCATCTGTGTTCGTCTCAGTTAAAAGCCATAGTCGACATCTCTGCCAGCCGAGACAAGCTCTGTCTCACCTTGGCGCAGTTTACAACAGTGCAGCGGTGCGGGCGGTGCGACACTGAGAGCGCAGTCTCTTCGCCCTCCGCGCGCGCGCTTCGCACCACCTCCGCTTCACTCTCGCCAAACACGTCTGCCGTCTGAAAACAATGCAACCAAAAATTAATCATCTTCTTTGCCAACCGGTAGACTTCCAATGCTGGACAAAGGTAAGTGACCTTTGTCCAGCATTAGACGTCTATCGGTTGGACTTCCACAGGCCTCGATCTCACATTTCCGCTTCAGTTATGCGACTCGATTATGATGATGTCGATGACTTTGGTTCTCCTGCACATTTCATTTGCGATTTGATCTCGCAGGGATACTCCGAGCATAGCTCTGTGACCCTGAGCCCTCTTATGAGGCCCGAAAATTAATATAATCATTCAATGCCTTAATAGCCCAACTGTTAAAGTTGCGGACTGAAAGGTCGACGGTTCGATCTCCACCCGTTGCTCTATTGTTGTACGCAACCGTAACATAAGCTTTTCGCTTATTTGGAGGGGAGAGGAAAATTGCTGAAACGAATTAGCTTAAATATTATACTTTTATAAAAATTATATAATAAATATGCCTTCAAGCTCACTGGGTAAGAAGTAGATACCGTTGAGATTATAATCATCATCATCATGAGCAACCCATCAACGGCTCACTACTGAGCGCAGGTCTCCTCTCAGAGAAGAGATATAGCCCATAGTCCACCACGCTGGCCCAATGAGAATTGGCAGACTTCACACACCTTCGAGAACATTATGGAGAACTCTCAGGTGTGCAGGTTCCTCACGATGTTTTTATTCACTGTTGAAGCAATATTTAATTTTTAAACGGAAGGCAGAGGTGCGTGCCCGGGATTGATACTGCAACCCCCTGAATAGGAGACCACAGTCCTAACCACTAGGCTATCACTGCTTCAACTAATAATATACTTATTTCGTAACAAATAATCAGAAAAAAACCAAGTAAAAAAAAATCTATCACCTTTAGGCCTCCATATTTTTTCCAATATTGCCAACATGTGCCGCACAATCTGTATTGTAAATGCTGTGGACCCCATGAATACCACTGGTTTGAATTCGTCGCTGAAAACAAAAAAATAGAATAGTTTTTATTCAAATAAACTTTTACACTAAAGTGCGTTTGAAGCGACAAATGAATCTAGCACTGGTTTAGAATGAATTCAGAAATAATTCCAAGTTACATCAAGAGCTCTGAGGACTGCTCGTTGGTCTAGTGGTCAGCATCTTAGATTCGATTCCCAGGTTGGGCCAAAAAAAACGTATTTTTCTGTCGAGAAATTCTCTGTAGGTACTAGCCCTGACTTAATAAGTAGGTGGAGTATCTATCGCCCCCATATTTCGAAAGCCCGTAAAGCCGTCGGTCCTGAGCCTGATCTCTCCGGTCGTGGCGGATTTCCGTCCCATCAGACTATGAGAGTGAGGGAATAGTGCACATGTGTTTGCGCACCCACTTGTGCACTATAATATCTCCCTATCTAGATATTATAGCACACAAATTTCCCTCTCTTTATTCCCTCACTCTCATACTCCGAACTTCATACTCCGATGGGACAGAAATCAGACACAAGCGGAGAGATCACAGGCAGGACCGACGGCTTTATGTGCTTTTCAAGCTCTGTTGGAGATTGGTCGGAATCGGTCGGTAGGACATTACATTAAATGAACAGCTGTTCAATGTTCAAACTACAACAGATAATAATAATGTATGTATATCATTCACCATAGTAGAAAACAGAACTGTGTACCACTTGTCTAAAAGTTATTCCATTGATCGTAATCGTATTCGATGACATTAGCGTCAAAGTAAAATAATCCTTGATCGTATTGATTTAGTCACACATTCAGTACAACTGATTTTAATATAGAGCGTTGTGCAGCTTAATGTATAGTCGACGTCAAAAGTCCATACATAGCTTATTAAAGGCTAAAACCGTGCGCAAGCAATGCTGTGTATCACTCGCATGCTCACTTACACAAATAAATATTATCTATCAATAATCAACCTTAAGGGGGCTCAAGCCAGTACCTTCTTCATACAAACGTAGATGAGTGATTACTACATTATTTGATATTGTACGCTCAAAACTAAGTATTATATCGATTTGCCTCGTCATTATCTAGGTTTATTGATATATAAAATATTGAATAAAATATTCGTTATAAAGTTACGAGCCTCGAAAGATCGTCATTTTCACACTAAATTTATGACAACTTTGGGCGCAAATAAATAACATTAGGAGTATGAAAATTCCAAAAAGAATTATTATTAGACATAGTTTATTTATTCATCAGTTCAAATAACTTTACTTTGTAAACATAAATTTAGTAGTTTTTTCTCAAAAACACTTTTCCCAAAGGACTGTTGAACCCTTTTTGCGCGCTTGATTTCGGTGTAAATTATCGCGCCTCTCACTCGAAACGGAGCGGGAGCGGGACGGTAGCACGGCAGTATGCGCGTATGCACTCGCTACACTGAGTCTATCTCTTTCCCACACAATGTTAGGTGAAATAGCAAGCCCGTTACCCACGTGCGCCGGCAAGTTCGGTCGAGTGTACTGCGTCCCCTTAAGTCAACAACATAACTTAGCTGCTACCAGCTTAGCCGTCAAAGGCAAAAATGGCGATCCTGTGAAAGTTGGAAAGGGAGTGCGTCAAGGGGACCCGTTGTCTCCGTTGCTGTTCAACATGGCGATGGATCTAATCCTCGCAAACCTGCCGACTGGCGTCGGTTATGGGCTGGAAGCCGAGAAAATCTCGGCCCTGGCCTATGCCGATGACCTAGTCCTGCTTGCAGGCTCGAAGGTGGGAATGCAGGAGTCCATAGACTGTGTGGTTCGGTACGGTAGTATGATGGGCCTCAAGATCAACCTTGGGAAGAGCTCTGTCTTGTCGATGGTGCCTGACGGCCATCGCAAGAAACACCATTACCTGACGGAGAGAACTTTCTCGATCGGCAGGAAAAAGCTACGGCAGGTGTCATGCGTGGAAAGATGGCGCTATCTCGGCGTGGACTTTGAGGCGTCCGGGTCGAAGACTGTAGAGCACGATGTAAAAGTTGCGCTTGACAACATAACCAAAGCTCCCCTCAAACCGCAACAGCGGCTCGAACTAGTGAGGGGTCACCTCGTGCAGAGGTTCATGCACAGTCTTGTGCTAGGAACGATTTCTGACGGGAGGCTGAGGATGTTGGACGTCCAGATTCGGGGCGCAGTGAGGAAATGGCTGCGGTTACCGCACGACGTGCCTGTTGCGTACTTTCACGCCGCAATTAAGGACGGTGGCTTGGCGATACCGTCGCTTCGGGCGGTCGTCCCGGATCTGATTGTACGCAGGTTCGGGGCGCTCGACTCGTCGGGATGGGGTGCAGCTAGAGCCGCCGCCAGATCCGACAGGATCCGTAACAAGTTGCGGTGGGCGAGGAAACAACAGAAAAAATACACAAGTACAAATGCTAACACGGAGATCCCGACTGTGGCACAGTTTTGGCGTGAAGGTCTGCACGCTTCGACGGACGGCCTCGAACTTCGAGAGTCGTCTCGTGTACCGGCATCCACTAAGTGGATTAGGGCTCGGAGCGGCGAGATCAGCGGCCGAGACTTCGTGCAATTTGTGCACTGCCATATAAACGCCCTCCCCTCCCGAGTCCGGGTGTCGCGAGGGCGCCGTGATGGTCGTGAGTCGGAGTTGAACTGCAGAGCCGGTTGCGGCCTCAGGGAGACGACGGCGCACACCATTCAGCAGTGTTTCAGAACGCACGGCGGCCGCATAGAGCGTCACGACTGTGTCGCTCGGTTCATTGGAAAAGCGATGTCCGATGTGGGCTGGAAAGTGGAGCACGAACCGCGGTTTGTGACCTCTCTTGGTGTTCGGAAGCCCGACATCATTGCCGTCAAGGGGCGAGACGGCGTCATACTAGATGTACAGGTGGTCTCGGGCCAGCGACCGCTTGATGATGCTCATCGGCAGAAGCGTAGTAAATACGGTTCGCACGATGAGCTCGTTAGGTTGGTTGCAGGTAGACTGGGACTGCCCGACAAAGAGTACGTTCGGAGTACGTCATGCACGCTCTCTTGGCGAGGTGTGTGGAGTCATTCGGCTTACAACGAAATGAAAAAGCTCCTCGGGCTTCCTAACCACGTCTTCGAACGTGTACCGGGCCTAGTTCTAAGAGGCTCTTGCATTAGTTGGACACGATTCAATCAAATGACCGCCGTTTCGGCGGCAGGGCCGGGCTGAGTAACCGGAGTCCTGTGGAAAACTGGGTTTCTACAGGGCCCAGCGTGATCGGGACCACGCCGCATTCTGTTTTACAGATTGAGGAGATACAGACCCAATGAAAGAACATCTGGATCACGACCCCAACACCTTGCCTGTAAAATACCGGCTGCCTTCCGGGTACGAGAGATTGGGTTCAAACGATTTCAGTTCAATACTACAGTAAGTGTGTGAGTGACAGACTGCATGCAAGGCAACTTGTTTGCTTTTTCTACATGGACTTTTGCAGCCGACTGTACATACGTAAACGTATAATAATGCATACACGAAATTGAACTCTAATTCAATGCTATTATGGTTTATTTTACTTTGACGCTGATATCATCGAATAGGATAACGATCAATGGAATAACTTTAGACAATCGCAGGGCTGATCTGATCAGATTTGAAACTAATAGGGAAATGGGGGAGCCTGGATCTCCTCCCCCGTTTTCCTTCAGCTTGCGTACCTTGGCACGAGGCGCACAGGCTGGGCGCGACGGCCGCCGTGCCGTTGGTGCCGCCGTTGAGCACGGCGCCCTTGCTCGCCGCGTTGGGCGCGCTGTTGATCAGGGCCGGGTTGGGCTTATTGCTGCAATTCACAGCACACAGTCAACAACACCACACGATATTGAAACAGTTTTAATAAAAAGCGTTTTGCATAGTGGCTTTAGTGTCAATTTGACTAGTTTACTACTTAGAAATCACGGAAGTAAGGTTGTACCTATAAGTAGTTTGTCACTAAAATTACAAGTTAGTCAATATTATGCGACAAAAAGTCTATGGAACGACACATGTAGTATGACCAGGAAAAGGGGTTGTTTTTAAATATACAGGGTTAATTTTAGTTCACCAACAACTTTCATTCAAATAAACTTTTTACAAGTGCTGTTGAATCGACTGACTCTACCCTACCACTGGTTCGGAGCGCCCTTCCTGCCGAGAAGAACCAGCTTGAAACTCGGCGGTTGCTCTTTTCAAAACAAGTTTACAATACAATAAATACTATCCTATGTATGCAGTGTTTCCACAATGAGGGAAGTTCCAAAAATGCATACCTACCAAGTACTAACAATGCAATATATCTTAAGATGGGCAGACATAAAGTAGCCCCATTCCCGCCGGTAGGTACCTGTTCACGAGCATGACGCATGACCCAGCCGTTGCTTTGCTCAACCATATTTGAGGGAACGTAACTTTGAATCGCATAACCCTCGAGTAACATTATACTGTGGCAATCTGCAGCAGCGAAACTAAAACAGCAAAGTAACCATAAAAAAGATAAGTAGGTGTGTGCAAACTGGTACAAACACTCACTAGTTGGGAATGTACACTTGCTTCAGCTTGGACTCGGCCTCCACCGCCTTGACGCGCTTCTGCTGCACGTAGCGGTCCGTCGTCTTCCACATGTAGTAGTACTCCACTAGGTTCTTTAGCGTCTTCCATGGCAACTGCAACGCGACAACAGATGGTTACGTTAGGCCATTGGGGTGCGTGCGTACCACTGAAGTGGAGACGTGGCCAGAATCTGCGTTGCGATTGTGTAAGAAAATCGTATTCATTTGACAACTTGTGAAACATATTTATATAAATAAAAATGAATGTTGGTAAGCGCATAACTCAAGAATGGATGAACCAATTCGGTTAATTTATTTTTTTGTATGTTCCTTAAGGTCCACGGAAGGTTTTAATACTTAATAAAAAAAAAACAAGAAAAAAATTTATAATGGCTAAGTTGGCGGTACGAAGTTCGCCGTGTCAGCTAGTATCATGATATATATATCAATTCCTGTATTTATGTGTTTACACTTACTACCTCTACCAGCCTAAGATGCACGTCGAAGTGATATCTCGCGAAGAGAGAGAGAGAGAGAGAGATAGTCAACGTACTGATTTCTCGTGTGCTCTTTTAAACTTCAAAATTCGAGAAAATGACGTCGCCAATCGCCATTTTAGAGTTGGTAGAGAAAAATAGAGACAGTAATTTTATCTCTACTTTTGACGTAACGAGACGAATCATGGTGTGCAACCATGTTAGTTTCGATAGAGATAATAAGAGAAAAGGGGTAGACAAAATTTTCTCGCGCGTGCATGCTAGGCCTGCTGGACACTACAAAAAGGTAGCTTGTGTCACTCCAGGTCCTCGGCTATACCCATGCAAAAAGATCACATTGATTCGTTGCTCCTTTGCTGCGTGATTAAAGGACAAATCAACAAACAAACACACTTTCGCATTTATAATATTAGTGAGGATATATCAAACATATGTTTGTATTAAGATGCCAAATGAATACGATATTCTTACACAATCACACAACTGTACAATGACAGAAGATGCAATAAAATATCATGGCATTTATGAGTAAAATCTACAGAAATAATAGAGAGTAGACCTGGCTACACCTAGTAGTTTACTTTAAAACTTGTCAAAACCTACATTTACAAACGCACAATTCGAGCACTACAAATGGCACGTGTTCACTATGATATCTCAAATGTATGTGTGTGTTTATTTATGTAGGTAAATGATTTAGTAGAGACATAAACATAAGGCGGAATCGGCCGTAAGATGGCCGCCACTTTTTGTATGGAGTTAGGACATTATTACTTTATGATACTAATATACTCAGTAATGTAATGTAATGATACTCCACTTCAGCCGAAATGCACTCTCCGCTGATCGGAAATTATTAAAGCACCGATCGCGTCGAAATCAGCGCATTTTTCTGTACCTAATGAAAATTTGAATGACGTCATCAGTGCTTCCGCGTACGCTTCGGTTAAAAGCGGCTGCTGCTGCGAACGTCATCCGCATTTTCACGTCAACGTTTTGCGATTGTAAATTGTTTGTGGCTGTTCGAAAGCAGCTACGCTATAGCGATTGCAAGAAATAATAGTAATTTAGAGGCTATGCTCACAGCGTGTTTTCTACGCGCAATAGACGCGCTACAAACGCGACTATATCTAGCTCGTCAGTGACGTCAGTCGCAGCCAGAAAGCTTTGTAGCCATCCAAAATTCAGTCACGAGTATGTATCGATAATAATTCGATACAGTGACATTTGCATCGTAATGCTTGCACGCGTTTGTTTCGATACAAAAAAGTAAAAATCTGCTATTTGGACTGAAAATGCGCCGTGAACGCGCGTTATCTGCGCGTAGAAAATACGCCTTGTGCGTAGGCTCTTAGGGTACGTTTTTGCACACGCGAGTTGTTGTGCAGCGTGTGTCGCGCGATAAACTCAAACATATAGAAAAGTATGAGAGCGAGAGAGAGCAAGCGAGGGACGCGCCACGCGCCGCGCGATCATAAACGCGGCCTTAGGTAAACAAAGATATAAAAGCAGGATGGGAAGGACTTAACACGAGTGAAAATGGTCCTAATTTAGTTGTACACACTCTCTAAATTATAAAAACCGAAATTGATAGGTTTAGCATGATTACTATCCTTTTAACAATGCTAATATAATATAGTTCTACAAGTCGAGTCGATAACCCCAACTAAAGAAGATCCTCAGCTAATCGGTTCCTACGCGACATCGTACAGTCGCTAAATCGCTTGGCTAATACATCCTTGTCGGTACGGCAAGTAGTGGCCACGATCAACTTCCCACCAGAACATAATATTTAGAAATTACAAATTCGCCGTACATAGGATTCCAGACCTTTATAAGACCACAGCGCTTCACCACTGCTCCGGAGAGAACGCCTGGGCAAATAGGTAGTAGGTATAGCTGTCTGTTTTTATACCACAAGATAGTATAAAAACTTATTACAATGTAATAGCTACTTATTAATATTGTAAAATGATTATTTTGAAAAGAGCAACTGCTGAGTTTCTTGCCGGCTCTTCTCAGCAGAATCCGCTTTCCGAACTGGTGGTAGAATCTTGACGTGTCATAAGAGCCACAGGTTGGCCTACATGAAATAAATAATTTTGAATTTGAATTTGAATATATGCGTATACTACAACGCGCAGCCCGTACATGTGTTTGAATCGGGTATTTGACTGATATTTTTTTAATTATTTAAAATAACGTTTTTAAATATTATAATTTATAATACAATGCAATTTTTTCTTTTTCAAATATCATAACTAGCCTCGGAAATAAAGAACTTTAAAGTTTCCTGTTAGACAGAGAGAGCGCTACTGAAGTGTGACGTCACAAGTCAGCAGCTCCATACAGACAGATACAGTCACAGTAAAACAGCTTATAACTTGTTTTTTACATATTTATTTATGTTATTCTTACATTTTCTATTATAAATAAGGAACATCAACACTTTGCCAACAGTCAAATACCCAATTATACTCACAAAGTCCTTTCTAATGTCGGCGAAGTCCTTGCCGTACTTGTCGAGCGACTCCTCGAAGAGGTTCGCCTCGGAGGCGGACCACTCCTCCATCTCGTCGCGGCACAGCACGGGCCCCGACGCGGGCACCAGCGACGACAGCGCCGCCTCTATGCTGTACCCAGACTTGTGCAGCGTGTCCATCGCGTGGAACTGCGGACACATCGCACACGTCAACTGCTGACGCTAAGAGCGATTTCAGACTTGCGTATTTTGCGCTTTAAAAAACCGAACGCACGTACACGCGCTTATTCGGGCGTATTCGCTCGAACGCCGTGGTTCGGACCAACTCGGTTGCTCTTATACCAGTTTATGAGCGCGTCGTACGAGTTGCCTCCAAGATTGCTGAACCGAACTCATAGAGAAAATAGGTTGTCCCTAAAAAAATTCTGTATCCAAATCCTTAATTCCGAGTTTGCAGGGATACTGCCGCGACTTAACTATCGGGATTTAGGTTTAGGACTGTCGATGATGATTTGATACAATTTCAATCCATCAATGTCATCGATGGACTAGTCTTTACAATATGGTAATCGAAATAGTTACCATGTAAAGACTTCCATCACGTTCATGGCCCCAGGCAGATTCTAAAATGAGTCTAGTCTTTTAAATAGGCCAAAAAAGATCGATGCTCGTTTTCGTTGGAGTCGCCTAACGTAGGTATCCCCAAATGCAACCCCTTACCTAGTGTCATTTTCACCTTTAGGTGTTCCCTAACTGTCAATAAAGGGTTACCTTAGTTCAGGCAGTCCCTAAAACTCATGGAACGTTGGTGAAAACGGGCAAAAATCTTATTCATTATCTCAGGCTGTACGTACGAGTGTGATGTCCCTGCTGGCGGCGGCCGCCGACATGTGCAGGCTGGGCTGCTTGACGCTGGAGGAGCAGTCGAGCGCGCGCGCGAACGTGCCCACGGACCGCGCCACCACCAGGAACTGGTCGATCTGCCGGTCCGACAGCCCGTGCGCCGGCGTCCACACCAGCGTCTCCAGCTCCGAGCTCTTGCGCGTGTCCTCCTCGCCTGCAAAAGGTGGGTTTACACTCATAAAACACCCGAAAACAAATCGCAACGCTCAAAGCGAGTTCGCTTAGCTTAAACGAATGTGTTCATACTACAATTTGCAACGCTTTAGACTGGGTTTCCACAGCGCGGTTTGCGCCCGCGGCAGGCGCAGTACCTACTAGCTCTACCGCAACCGCTGCGGGCGCGGGTGCGAACCGCGCCGTGGAAACCCAGTCTTATTGTGCTCAGAGGGGCTATTCTCTATCTCAATGGAGAGAGAAACTGTCAAACCTGCATTTTGTAATACAAAACGTGGGTTGGACAGTTCTTAGTTAGCAACTTTCAATATCCACGGAGATTCAACAATTTGCTTTGAATGTTGAACCTGCATGGTTCCGACATTGAAAGCTTCTTTATGCGTTTAAGCTTAGAGTCCGTTCAGAAGGAGAACTGTCGTGGGATTTGAAGGCGCAGCTGTGCTTAATTACCTTGTATAACACAACACATTTACTTATAGGTAATTTAATATAGGTTAGTGGTTAAGTTTTGTGTTTATGAATTACTTTGTATTTTTTGCTTTGTTGTTGTTAAAAAGCTGAATAAATGTTTATTTATTTATTTATTTATAGTTTCCACAAAAACTACTTGTCGGATTGATATTAAACCGACGCGACGCGCGACCTGTAGTTTAAAAAGCTTAAATACGTTTGTGTAGAAACTCGAGCTTGGTAGTCTCTGAATGCTTCCACCATTGACGCAGATATCAAAATTATGACTGGTATCATAAAACTACTATTTGAGAAAGTTTACAAAAAAAAATCATTACATTATATTGCTTACCTTCTTTTAATAAATTAGTTACTTCAGTCTGATATCTACTTCCAACTCTGATTTCACCCTTATCTGCTAATAAAGTCTTTTGTGAAGGATCAAATACTAAACAATAAAAAAATGCGTCCTGAAACAAAGAGAAAACGTTTGTTATTGTTATGTCTTAGGCTATATGAAAGTTTACATGTACAGTAAACTAGCTTTTGCCTGCCGCTTCGCTCACGTTAAGTTCGATTTTTCAAACTCTTGTTTCCCCCTTTAGGGGTTGAATTTTCAATACTCCTTTCTTAGCGGATGGCTACGTTATCTGTATGCCAAACAGCCCGATCCGTCCAGTCGTTTATAGATCGTGACGTTGCTGTGCGTTGATAGATCAGTCAGTCAGTAACCTTTTCCATTTATATATTTAGAAGATTAAAGAATGATTAATTTATCTAATACTAGCATTCACTCGCGACTTTCTAAACGCGGATTTAGTTTTTTTTTAAATCCGTCGGAAATCTGGGTTTTCCCTGGTTAAAAATTATCCCATGTCATCGTCTATGACCTAGACTTAAGCTTAGCTTAGCTTAGCCTAGGTCTTTTTGCTGCCTGATTTCCTGTTTATAATAATATTCCGGTAGTAGGTATGGTAGTGAAGCATGATGAATCATACATAATTATATAAAACAGAATAGGTATTAAAAAAAAACGTAACCGAAGCGTCTCAAACAATGTCTGTATATTTTTTGTACGAATATTTAAATTAGGTAAGTAAAACATTAAATACTCAATTTATAGTGGTAATTTTTGGCTAACGAATGTGTTCATTTTCGATCTTATCTTTTAAGTTTTTTATACGAATATACCCAATGGTTGCCTTATATAGTTTTTAATATGTATTTACATAATACATGCGACATATTGTGTGTAAAACATACAAATTCTCATACGTTTAGGTATGTACGATACGCTCCAAAACGCTCCATGTTAGAATCGGTTGTACTGAATTTGTGACTTTAAATCAATACAGTCAAGGAATATTTTACTTTCACACTAATGCCATGAAATTAATAAGATTTTGATCGGCAATTTTTAGACAATCGTACCTCAGAATCAGGCCGATTTTTGTGTGTCGGTTGTATGCGACACGGCGGGCACACATTTTTCATTGTCAAACTCATAAAAAATTTGCTAAGGTGAAAAAAATATCGAAAATAAATTACACAACTACTATAGTGGGACCTCATAGTATCGAAGCGAATACACGCTAAAGTAAAACGATTTTATGCCAACGCGGCAGAGTCGA
Source organism: Oeneis ivallda (assembly GCA_029955525.1). NCBI lineage: Eukaryota > Metazoa > Arthropoda > Insecta > Lepidoptera > Nymphalidae > Oeneis > Oeneis ivallda. Next base: position 6,094,227 of record JARPMR010000024.1, on the reverse strand, counting down.
TAATGGTTTGGCAGCTTAATATGCTCCATGCGTGGTTCGCTAGATATGTATCGGCCCATAGGCGAAATTTTGAGTTAGATCGACGCCATCAAAATACCCACTTCCTCGAAAATTCATGTAGTCAATGTCATTGAGTCGTGCCACAAAAGGCGGTTAAACAATACGATCACACTCAATATAATATCAATCTTTATACAGCCATGTTAATACAGCAAACAGGAAGCTGTACGATACGAGATAGTCGGCAAGTGCATGCTCATTTCCTTATTAGTTGCGTAGATGGAATATTATTGGAGTCACGGCCCGAACCGGACGCTGGGACACGTTTAATATATTACGTACTCGATTAATAGCTCGACTTTTTTTAATTTAATTAATATAATATAAACCGAAAATTCTAGATACCTACGCCATGAAGTTAAAGTATTAAAATTTTGTACCTAAATCGTCATAAGTAGTTATTGCATAATCCGAGATTTTAAATTGGTTTGTAAAATTACTGTGGGAATTATAACGTCGAATACTAGTACATACTAGAAAAAAATTATAGGGTGGAATCCTATACATTTTACATAAAAAGGCATTTAGGGTGAATGTTTCACATGTATGTGAACTTAAAACTGAATTCATAAAAAGCCAATACTCAAAGATCTGTGTGCGGTGGTCCATATATAAACTCACATCCTTATTGAGACAACTGATTAGCGACACTGTCTCGTTGAGGAGTGTGACAAAGCACTTGCGGTGAATGTGCGTACTCAAAAATGAATTCCTATATAGCCAAACCAATACTCCAATAAGACATGGTACAGCCTTATTGAGACACCTGAGCAGCGACTCTCGTTGAGGAGTGTGGCGGTACACTTGCGGTGAATGTGCGCACTCAAAAATAAATTCCTAAAAAGCCAATCCAATATTCTAATAAGGACATGGTCTGTGTGCGGCAGTACATTACTCACAGTCTTATTGAGACACCTGAGCAGCAACTTTCGTTTGTGGAGTGTGATGGTACACTTCTGTTGAATGTGTGCACTCAAAAATGAAATCCTAAAAAGCTAAGCTAAAACTCTAATAAGTCATAGTTTGTATGCGGCGGTACATACTCACATCCTTATCCTTAGACACCCTGAGCAGCGACTCTTATCTCGTTGAGGAGTGTGCCAGTGCACTTGCGATGAATGTGTGCACTCAAAAATGAATTCATAAAAAACCATTGCTCAAATATAACAAAATTGTACTTAACCTTGCAGCCTGAACCAAATCTTTCAAGCGAACTAATAAAGAAGCTTACACGTACTTAATTTGAATGCACAAGTGCGATGGTCTGTGTGCGGCGGTACATACTCACATCCTTATTGAGATAGCTGAGCAGCGACTCTGTCTCGTTGAGGAGTGTGACGGTGCACTTGCGGTGAATGTGCGTACTCAAAAATGAATTCATAAAAAACCATTGCTCAAAGATAACAAAATTGTACTTAACCTTGCAGCCTGAACCAAATCTTTCAAGCGAACTATTAAAGAAGCTTACACGTACTTAGTTTGAATGCACACGTGGGATGGTCTGTGTGCGGCGGTACATACTCACATCCTTATTGAGATAGCTGAGCAGCGACTCTGTCTCGTTGAGGAGTGTGACGGTGCACTTGCGGTGAATGTGCGTACTCAAAAATGAATTCATAAAAAACCATTGCTCAAAGATAACAAAATTGTACTTAACCTTGCAGCCTGAACCAAATCTTTCAAGCGAACTATTAAAGAAGCTTACACGTACTTAGTTTGAATGCACATGTGGGATGGTCTGTGTGCGGCGGTACATACTCACATCCTTATTGAGATAGCTGAGCAGCGACTCTGTCTCGTTGAGGAGTGTGACGGTGCACTTGCGGTGAATGTGCGTACTCAAAAATGAATTCATAAAAAACCATTGCTCAAAGATAACAAAATTGTACTTAACCTTGCACTTTCAAGCGAACTATTAAAGAAGCTTACACGTACTTAGTTTGAATGCACACGTGGTATGGTCTGTGTGCGGCGGTACATACTCACATCCTTATTGAGATAGCTGAGCAGCGACTCTGTCTCGTTGAGGAGTGTGACGGTGCACTTGCGGTGAATGTGCGTACTCAAAAATGAATTCATAAAAAACCATTGCTCAAAGATAACAAAATTGTACTTAACCTTGCACTTTCAAGCGAACTATTAAAGAAGCTTACACGTACTTAGTTTGAATGCACACGTGGTATGGTCTGTGTGCGGCGGTACATACTCACATCCTTATTGAGATAGCTGAGCAGCGACTCTGTCTCGTTGAGGAGTGTGACGGTGCACTTGCGGTGAATGTGCGTACTCAAAAATGAATTCATAAAAAACCATTGCTCAAAGATAACAAAATTGTACTTAACCTTGCACTTTCAAGCGAACTAATAAAGAAGCTTACACGTACTTAGTTTGAATGCACACGTGGTATGGTCTGTGTGCGGCGGTACATACTCACATCCTTATTGAGATAGCTGAGCAGCGACTCTGTCTCGTTGAGGAGTGTGACGGTGCACTTGCGGTGAATGTGCGTACTCAAAAATGAATTCATAAAAAACCATTGCTCAAAGATAACAAAATTGTACTTAACCTTGCACTTTCAAGCGAACTAATAAAGAAGCTTACACGTACTTAGTTTGAATGCACACGTGGTATGGTCTGTGTGCGGCGGTACATACTCACATCCTTATTGAGATAGCTGAGCAGCGACTCTGTCTCGTTGAGGAGTGTGACGGTGCACTTGCGGTGAATGTGCGTACTCAAAAATGAATTCATAAAAAACCATTGCTCAAAGATAACAAAATTGTACTTAACCTTGCACTTTCAAGCGAACTATTAAAGAAGCTTACACGTACTTAGTTTGAATGCACACGTGGTATGGTCTGTGTGCGGCGGTACATACTCACATCCTTATTGAGATAGCTGAGCAGCGACTCTGTCTCGTTGAGGAGTGTGACGGTGCACTTGCGGTGAATGTGCGTACTCAAAAATGAATTCATAAAAAACCATTGCTCAAAGATAACAAAAATGTACTTAACCTTGCACTTTCAAGCGAACTATTAAAGAAGCTTACACGTACTTAGTTTGAATGCACACGTGGTATGGTCTGTGTGCGGCGGTACATACTCACATCCTTATTGAGATAGCTGAGCAGCGACTCTGTCTCGTTGAGGAGTGTGACGGTGCACTTGCGGTGAATGTGCGTACTCAAAAATGAATTCATAAAAAACCATTGCTCAAAGATAACAAAATTGTACTTAACCTTGCACTTTCAAGCGAACTAATAAAGAAGCTTACACGTACTTAGTTTGAATGCACACGTGGGATGGTCTGTGTGCGGCGGTACATACTCACATCCTTATTGAGATAGCTGAGCAGCGACTCTGTCTCGTTGAGGAGTGTGACGGTGCACTTGCGGTGAATGTGCGTACTCAAAAATGAATTCATAAAAAACCACTGCTCAAAGATAACAAAATTGTACTTAACCTTGCACTTTCAAGCGAACTAATAAAGAAGCTTACACGTACTTAGTTTGAATGCACACGTGGGATGGTCTGTGTGCGGCGGTACATACTCACATCCTTATTGAGATAGCTGAGCAGCGACTCTGTCTCGTTGAGGAGTGTGACGGTGCACTTGCCGCGGATGTGCGTGGCGGGCAGCGTCTCCACGTGCCGCGACAGGAACAGCTCTCGGTGCTTCGCCTGGTGCCGCTGCTTCGGCGGCAGGCCGTCACCGCCCGGGAGCTCTGTAGATTCCTCCTCCATCGCTACTGCAAATGAGAACCAGGAACCAATATAAGCTGGGTATTAAATGAGTACAAAATTAGATTAATTTAAAAAAAAACACGTCGAAAATTATTTAAAACTAGCTGACACGGCGAACTTCGTACCGCCAACTTTTTTTTTTTGTTTTTTTTTTTTATTAAGTATTAAAACCTTCCGTGGACCTTAAGGAACATACAAAAAAATAAATTAACCGAATTGCTCCATCCATTCTTGAGTTATGCGCTTACCAACATTCATTTTTATTTATATAGATAGATGGCTGTACCGTAAAGTTAGTAAAATGCAGATCCATCGTTTTTCTACGATAATGATGGTATTATAATTCTAAGAACTGAGGAGAGATGCCTTAGTGGCGCACCAAAGTGGAGCGATGATATCGATGAGATGATACTAAAGTTATCAATAGTTTTAAAGTTCTTCTTCTTCTTCTTTATCAACCTATAGACGTCCACTGCTGGACAAAGGTCTCCTGCATGGACTTCCACAGGCTTCGGTCTTTCGCCGCTTGAATCCTAGTGGGGGGTCTGCCAATACTGCGTTTCCCGGTGCGGGTTGTCACTCCAGCACCTTGGGACCCCAACGACCATCAGCTCTTCGAACTATGTGGCCCGCCCATTTCCACTTCAGTTTCGCGACACGCTGAGCTATGTCGGTGACTTTGGTTCTCCTACAGATCTCCTCATTTCTGATTTAATCTCGCAGGGATATACCGAGCATAGCTCTCTCTATCGCTCGCTGAGTGACCCTTATGCCTTCTTATGAGGCCCATAGTTAGCGACCATGTCTAGGATCCGTAAGTCATCACTGGCAACACGCAATAGTTTTAAAGTTAGTTTGTAACTAGTTCATATATAAGCCACAATAGCCAATGAATAAGTAATAAACGAAGGTGCGGGCTGAAAGGTCGACGGTTCGATTCCCACCCGTTGCAGCATTGTCGTACCCACTTGTAACACAAGCTTTCCCAGTTATTTGGAGGACAGAGAAGAATATTAGTCAAGTTCAGCATGTAATAAGCTAATACTCTTTCATAAACAAAATCGGCCAAGTGCGAGTCGGGCCTCGCTCTTTTAGGGTTCCGTACATATGACCAAATCACATTTTTTTTAAACTAGATACATATTTAGATATCTTAGTTCTTAGATAGTACTAAATTAGCATATAATATATGGGGGAAAAAATGCTCGTTTGTTTTGGTCACAACTTTGAAGGCCCCCCATTTCTTCATTTTTGAAGCTAAAAAATAATAAAAATATAAATGAACTCCATTTTAATGAGCTCTAGACAATGAAACCCCACATGCCAGGGGAAAAAAATAAAATTTTATTTCGAATCCTTTTTCATGGAGCCTTTATTTTTAATTTAATTTTATTATTATCATTTGTTGTTATAGCGGCAATAGAAATACATACATACTATGTGAAAATTTCAACTGTCTACCTGTTACGGTTTACGAGTTACAGCCCGCTGACAGACGGACAGACGGACAGAGGAGGCTTAGTAATAGGGTCCCGTTGGCACCCTTTGGGTACGGAACCTTAAAAAGTTAAGCTGGTTTAAGCTTTAAACGCGATCGTAAAAGTTTCATTGCCATTCGTCATTAGCCCGATCGCCATGTTATCAAGGTGAGCTTTCATGACGCGTACAGTGTAAGTGCGGGGACCGAGGCGTCTATGTGAGACTGCGTGGTAATAATAAGTAGCCAGCAGTCACCACCCCTCGTCACCCCACCCACCCCACCCCATCGCACGCGCCACCTCGCCAGTCGCCACACAAAAGCCATCTTAACTCCAAACCGGTCCCCGATATCGCCAACTTTTAATTTGAACGTAAGGTTATACTAATGAATACGATGAAATACTGATGAAACAGCCTCAATAGCCTTAGAACCGTTAAAGGTGCAGACTGAAAACTGAAAGGTTCGATCCTCACCAGTTGCACTAATGTCGTACCTACTTCTAACACAAGCCTTTTTTGTGAGGGGAGGAGAATATTAGTTCAGCTTAGCTTGTATTCTTAAAAAAAAATGAATTTGATCAATTCAAACTAAGCTCGCTTACCACCCGATCCCTATATTCAATCTATCTGTAATCTGTCGATAAGTTACCTAGCAATGTTGTTAGTTGTCAAAAAAGCCAATACAATCTTTTCAAGGTACGCCAAAGGGATCCATCCCTTTGGCGTACCTCTTTGGCTCCATGGAGCGGCGGGGGGCGTTGGTACTTATTTTTTTAATCGATGACAAGTTAGCTCTTGACTGCGTCTCACCTTGTAAGGTTGCAGTCTAATATGAAAGCAAGCCAAATTCTTCAAAGAGGTAATATGGCAGTATGATTAATATCATACCTCGCAATGTTTCTGACGTTGTATCGTTTCTCTAAAAATGATTGCATCAGTGTTACGATTGCAATGACCTGTGATTGGCTGAATTTATGGCGCTCACGCTGCATCAATGCATTTGAACCAATAGCGGGAGAGTACCAGCCAATCATAGTTCATTGCGATCGTTATCAATAAAAGACGCTTCGCTAAAACTTCTCCATGAAATGATGATGAAAATCGCATTGAAATCCGCAAAAAAGTTAAAAGTTTTAGGAGAACATGTAGATTATCTCTGATAGCGATTTTTAGATAAAAGGAGAGTAAAGTAGAAGGCCGGGCAAGCCGTCTTGTAAAGTACCAGAGAAACTATAAATAGACTTATTGGAATTTGTTTGTAGGAACATGAATTCTAACTACACAAGAATATCGCTTGATCAATCACGCAAAGGAAGTCACAGGCATCAGCCAGTATTAAGTAAAGTTTGAATTGGTTATTATTACGATGCGCGATAGGTGCTTCCCGGCCGAACATTGAATCGGAAAGTGAAGTTAAAAACCGGTCGTAAGCTTGTAGCTACCAGTTCAAATAAACACAAAAGACATCGCCAAACATCGTCCATTTAGCTCGAATCCGATACAGTGAGCCCATTATTGGCATTAGTGGAAGGGGAGGGGAGCAAAAAAGATTGGATGCTGAGGCAACCGGCGCATTAATTCCAATCGCAATTCGCAATACTTGATGGGAGTAATGGAAGAACTGAAATATGTGTAGGTAGGTATACAACCTACAAACTAAATATATTGACAGGTCTAAATCTCGTGCGATCCTTTTCCATAGCGAGCATTATGAAAGTGACAGCATGAGATTTAGACCTGTCAATTTCCCTTTACTCATGACCAGGGACCACACCACAACGGAGATGGTATAGTAGATAGCAGTTTGGTGTTGAGGGTTGTGTTTCTGCCTGTGTTTTGTTCCATTTTCCTGAATTTATTATACTTCTGGGTTCAAAATGTAACATGAAACAAGGACGTCAAGCAAAGCCCTATATAGAAAAGGAAAGTTGGACTTGGAAGTAAAAAGGTAGGTAACCAATGCTTTTCTTTTGTGAAAAAGTGTAAATTTCGATATAGCGCGACCACGTTCCATGCAACTGGATCGAAATATCGACGATTCCAACGGAAACTTAGTACTTAACTTTGGTCTTAAATAATAAAGAAGTCGTGTTTACAAAACTTCATAAAGCATTTTGGGTGTAAAATTAATAAAAATAGAACTTTACAAAGGTTTTATTAAAAGGCTACGCCAAAAGACCCTCTTCTAGCTTCGCGATTAACAAAAACACTTTAGGGGAAGGATATCCAAATATGGAGCGGGGGTGATCAGCCTTCTTTCTGTGGGTATACATACACAAAATAATATGTGATTCCTAGTATCTCTTCAAGTTTACTTTAACTGATAACAAAAACACTAATGTCATCGAATACGATCAATGGAATAACTTTTAGACAATTGGTACGTTGAGTAATCCTTACTACACTAGCGGCACGCTATGATGGCCGGTTTGACACATTACAATAGTGATGTGGAATGTCAATTTATTCTCGAACAAAAAACAATTAAGTTTTGTTTTTGTACCTGATTAAATAGGTTTAATAAAACAAAAATGTATATGTTTATTTAATTTATTTGAACGAACTGAATATTTGAATGAAAATGAATATACATACTTTATATGCACACAAGAAACATATGAATACAAAAGATACCAAAAAAGGTGCCACAAAAGGCCATAATTAATCAGATTCGTCCATACTACTATTTTCACTGTCGTCACTGCTATCATCACCTACATTAATAATTATATGTTCGTTTTCTATAATATTATTATTTTCACATCTCTTTCATAATCTTCCCTTATTAATTTAACAGTTCTATTCACAACCTTTTCCCAGTCTCCTTTAGTCACATGTTCACAAGCTTCTTCTAATAATTTTAGCATTTTTTTTGTGGTAAATGGGGGTTCTGTATTGTGTCTTGCAGCATATCCCTTAATTTGAGCCCACACCAACTCAATCGCATTATACTCACAATGGTAAGGCGGTAACCATATAACTCTGTGCCCATGTTCTAATGCTATTTCGTCAATGACGTATCGGATCTTGGTTGGTTTGTTTTCTTTTAAAAGACGTACTAATTCCGCTTTTAACATATTCATGTTTGCATCTACGCCATTTTTACGAAGCCATGCGACGATATCAGCTTTCTTTTGGGATTGGGCAGGTGGCTTGTCAATTTGCATCGAGTGGTATGGGGCGTTGTCCATAATTATAATAGATGGTTCAGGGAGGCTACACAACATTGAGGTAAACCATTCAGTAAACTTTTCTCCATTCATGTCTTCATGATAGTCTCCAGTGGTTTTTGACGCAAAAGCCATGAGAGAACCTTCGACAAACCCGTTGATGGTTCCGGCGTGACAAATTATAAGTCGCGATCCTTTTCCTACAGGAACTTTGGAAGTAGATGCTGCTGTGTCATCGTTCCAAGAACGGCCTACAGTATGGTTAGCATTAAGCCATGTTTCATCCAAGAACACAACATTTTGCCAATTTTTGATTTCTTTCACTTGCCGTAAAAAAGTATACCTTGCCATCGCTATATCAAATCTTTCCATCAATATTTTGCGTTTGTTACATTTTTTGTATCGAAATCCAATGGTCTTCAAAATCTTCGTTAAAGAACTTTCCCCACCGAAGAATAATCCAGCTTCCTTCAGTGAATGCACCAACTTTTTTCTTGTTGGATACTCCTTCTGTAAATAGTAGCCGTAAACATGTCTTCGGATAGCATCGGCATCAAAGCTATCGATGCCTACGACTGGTTTTGCTCGTTTTCTCTTTTTTGGTGTGTGAAGTTTATTTTCTTCTGTGCCAGTCTCGCCATATTTTTTTTTAGTTATCCGTCTAACAGTTCGTTGTCCAATATTAAGCGCATCAGCTACGCGTTCAACCACTGACGTTATAGGTAAAATTGGCCCTCCATTTTGAGCTTCACGATCGAAATAGTTACGAAGGCGTATTACGAACTCACGTGTCTGACTATTTAGAACAGTTCTCTGCGTACGTTCGGTCATATCGACGAAATCCACAACAAAGGGCTTGAACAGAGTCCAAATTAACGAGCAAGGGTCAACAGTAATGCAGTATCAATATTTGAAATCCAAAGCCAGGTCAAAACTATATCACAATCGCATTGCACTGACAGTTTATACTTTTCGAAGCAACGTCAATTCGAAACTGCTTTGTTTTGCATTGAGCATTGACGCGAGTTTGCCGGAGGTAGTAGTTGTGCTAGCCAGCGATCCTATGTGACGATCGTATTAGATTCCATTTTTAAAAATTTTCAATTTAGAAAACCAAATGCCGAGTTGTGGTACCTATATATCATATAAAAATAAAAATTTTACCTTTTGTATGAAACAGCTGATATTTTTTTGCGATTTCAGAGGTTTGTCCACATAGTGAAAATTGTTCATATTCACAAGTACATTCACCCCTTAAATGGTGCAAACTGATTTTTCTACACTTGTATACATTTTAGAAATCAATTTAATAAATAAATTTTGAGTCCTAAACCTAAAACTACATTCGATAAAATTTATGAATCTCTGCACATCACTATCGTCAATAAAGTAATACAATTATTTCCTTCAAAGTCGTTATCAATTAATACGGAACTTCATGAGCGGACAAACGTCAAACCGGCCATCATAGCGTGCCGCTAGTGTAATCATACTGTAATACACACACCGGCATATTTAGCGGAACATAAAAAAAGGTTTGATATCAGTATCATATAAGGTTGCTGGCTGGTTTATACGTCATTTAATTTAAAAAGAAATATTTTCAAACTAAGAAAACAACTGAACATCACATTTTATGCAATTGTTTTAATTTTATTCAAATACACCTTATCTGGAGCGAACGTCGAGTATTTCTTCCTTCTGAGTTTGATTTAAAATTTCATTGAAATACTGTTTTTTGTTAGTTTTTTTTAATCGCCTATCTTTCTGGAGTTGATGACTGAATTATGCCTGACTTAGCCCCAACGGAGATTGCCAGGGCACTCGAAATGCGAAGAAATGGTCAAACCTACAGAGTGATATCCAGAGATCTTCGTCGACCAGTTTCAACGATCCATCGCAGTATCCAACGGTTCAGGGAGACCGGTTCTTATGTGAGAAGAGCAGGACAAGGCAGAAAAAGACGCACTTCGAGTAGGGATGATCGTTTCATTCGGCTTCGTGTACGTAGGAACCCCCGTTTGACGGCCGTCCAAGCCCGACATGAGTTAGAAGCAGTGCAGTTAGGGTGTAACCGTAAGTGAGCGTACGGTACGAAGAAGGCTCGAAGAAGCTGGTTTGGGTTCATTTGTGCCCGCCAAGGCTCCAAGGCTCGAGGTAAATCATCGTAGAAACAGGTTAACTTTTGCTCAGGAACATCGACTTTGGAACGCGGACCAATGGAGTAAGGTATTGTTTAGTGATGAGTGCAGAATTCTCTTAAATCAAATTGACGGCAGGCAAAGAATATACAGACGCAAAGGAGAACGATACATTCAGACAAATTTTGAAACTACAGTTGCATACGGTGGTGGATCAATAATGGTTTGGGCGGGCATTTGTTTGGGAGCTCGCACAGACTTGGTAGTGATTGACAGAGGGAGTCTGACTGCAGACCGCTATATCAGAGAAGTTTTAGAAGAAAATGTCGTACCGTTTGCCCCATATATCGGTGACGATTTTGTTTTTATGCAGGATAATGCTCGGCCGCATACCGCTCGGGTAACTCAAGCTTATCTTAATGATATGAATATCACTGTTATGGAGTGGCCGGCGAGATCACCGGATACACCAATAGAGCACGTTTGGGACTTGCTGAAAAGAAAAGTTAAGTCCAGAATTCCAGCTCCTGCCAACGTGGGAGAACTGCGAATCGCCGTAGTTGAGGAATGGCGGAGACTATCCCAGGAGACCATCGATAACATCATTCTCAGTATGCCTAGACGGGTAGAAACTTTAATAAGAGCACGTGGAGGAAATACGCGATATTAATCACCATTTTTCTAATTTAATTAATTGTTATTTTAATATTAAATTTCACTTTTCCCGGTTACATGAAAAGTTCAAAAATGTACAATTTTTCACAAATAGCCTTTACTCGCAAAATCTGTTCTTAATGTGATCTCATTTTAAGTAAAATAAATGAAACTTTAAATAACAAAAGAAGTGTAGTAAGTAGATTTTAAAATAAACCATATTTTTTTAATTATGGACCTTTTTTTTATGTTCCGCTAAATATGCCGGCGAGTTTATTATAAATGCGAAAGTGTGTTTGTTTGCCGCAGCAGAGCTACGGATCGACATGATTTTTAGCATGGGTATAGTTAAGGACCTGGAGAGTGACAATAGGCTACTTTTATCCCGGAAAATTAAAGAGTTCCCGAGGGATATTAAAAACTAAATACACGCGGACGATGTCGCGGGCATCAACTAGGCCTAGTACCTATTATAAATACGAAAGTGTTTGTTTGTTGGTTTATCCTTCAATCACGCCACAACAGGGCTACGGATCGACGTGATCTTTTGCATGAGTATAGTCTGTTGAGGATCTGGAGAGTGACATAGGCTACTTTTTATCCCGGAAAATCTAAGAGTTCCCGAGGGATTTTAAAAACTAAATCCACGCGGACGTCGCGGGCATCAACTAGTGTTGTATAATGTATACTATTGGTCCAGTGGCCAGCTTGTTCGGCTGCGGATCATGAGATCATGAGATCCTGGGCTCGACTAGTAGTACTAACTAAGCATAAGGCTTGTTTAAGGTGGCATGACAATACTGTATCGGTGGGTTTCGAACCGTCAACCTTTCGGTTTTCAGACCGCGCCTAACCATTGCGCTAACATCTTAACTCCCCAATCCCAAGCTTCTACTGAGTATTATGGAAAGTATTGTTCGCGTGATTTAATTATATCGCATCGTATCGAGTAAGGGAGTTGTTTTGTAATCATTTTCTGTGTAAGTACTCGTACCATATGGATAACGGGACCTGATAAAATGCGGTCTTGATCGTAACATTCTTAGAAGCAAGCAGGCAAACAAGTGGAATGTAGAATCACGACATAGGCGTCTCGAGTAACTCAAGTCATGAATATAAAATATTTATGTCGCCATTTAGTAACCCTTGCTATGACTTGCACTGGTTACATGGTACACACTTATCTAGATCTTTTAGAGGGTTGCTTATTAATTGTCTACCATTCGACCAGAATAGAATAGAATAGACACATTTTTTATTCAAATAAACTTTTACAAGTGCTTTCGAATAGTCAAATGAATCTACCACTGCAGAACGAAAGGGAAAGGGATAAGCTCCAAAAATGCTTACAATTCAATACATGTTGAGATGGGCAGGCAGAAAGTAGCCCCATTCCCGCCAGTGTACCTATGTGTCAGAGTGGTGGACTATTTCCAAAGCCCTTCTCATTCGTGGGAATACCTGTGGCCAGTAGTGGGCCGGCAGTTGGATTGAGAATTGAGATCTCCGTATTAATATTTTATATGCGAAAGTTTGTGATGAATGGATGTTTGTTACCCCTTCACGTCACAACGAATGAACCACGGATTAGAGTAAGCTCATACCCAGGATTAACACATATCCCGGAATAATAGAGTTCCCGCGGGAATCAAAAAAACCTTAAACCACGCGGACGAAGTCGGGGGCACCATATGTACTTAGTTAATTTAAAGCGGCTGCCACAATTGGTAAAACCAACGAGCTTTTCAATACAAAGTCACATTTATAAATAATGACTTGTGATAGTGTGCATTGGGGGCTCAAATTTAGGAATAATAGTGTTGCCATCAACAAAATTACAAATCAAGACCAAGATTTGAAACCCCCGTATTTTGGAGTTCGAAACTCCACTTTGCACTTCAGTTTGGCTTTTTGAAGGGGAGATCTATAGAGTAGCCATGAAACCGTACACAAACTTAGGACAAAAGGACTCAAAACAGGAAAAGCCCTTTAATTTTCTCGTGAGCTATTATCAGGTGGCAATTGACATACTGCTTCAAACATCAGTATGTCAATACTCAGTCCGAGTTTAAATTCGTTTGATCGTAATAGTAAACGATGACATTAGCATAAAAGTAAAATGAGCTCTAATTCAATACTATTATGGTTCATTTTACTTTGATGCTAATATTAATCGTTTACTATTCATAGTTAACAATCAAATCTTGTAATAAGCGTACTGTTTTTAGGTTGGAAATCGTTGGCTTCATTCACTTTCGAAAATCTGACACTTTCGGGACCCTACATGAAGCACTTCAGAAGATTTCAGCCTTATTTGGAGACGCGTTCCAGTGTACACGTAGTCAGTTTACCTACTGGAAAGCGCTGTACGTACCACAACTGCAGCCAACCACGCGTACATATTCTGTAATAAGTATAAGTACCTATCTATACGTGATCCATATGCAGATGGTATTGTAATGTTCGCTACGATTTTAATTTAATACTGAAGCTGACTTGTATGGTGGATTGCCTCACCTCGCGTTCATACTCGTGTCATCCATCCATCTATACGCTTGTTCGAAATAATAGCTTAAGCGTAGACTGGATCGCGCAGTCTGTACATGACTTTATAAACTGGGACGATCCATGGAATTACGAAGAGTTGTTATCCCTAGGTAGGAATAATGTTTTTGAAACTCAAATCGAGTAGGGTCAACACAATTTGACATAAATAAGTGAACTTCATAGCACAATGCTAATTCGACTGCGGGTTGTGAGGCCCTCGGTTCAAATTTCTGTCAAGAAATTCCGAGTTGCTACTCAGCTCACACAGTTCTTCGGAAAGCGCGCAAAACCGTTGTTTCTAGGCTTGACGTCTCTTCCGTCCCATCGGACTATGAGAGTGAGGGAATAGAGAGTACATCTGTGTCGTCGGCACACATGGCAGAGACGATATTATGGTTATTACGTAGTTGTTGAGATACCATAATCAATCAATTTATCTGGCAAAAGTTAAAAGCAAAATGTTGGCGCGCGAGATAGTTATCACAGAAAGCTCGGTTGTCTGTTTCAGATGGGGTGCTGACTGCGGTGTATAGCTCCTTATCTAATCTTTTCTATGGTGGCATTGTCAACGCTATAGGCTCAAGATTAGGATTAGATACAGCTTTATTCCGATCGTCATATAAATCGTCATAATAATATATCCTTTGTTTTATGATATTTATACAGCTCATTTTTACCGCTTACGGGCGATCGTCGGGAGCTTTTACGGTTTTACCTAAGTATATGGACATTATAACTGTCACAGTGTTTGTTTGCTGCTCGATTCTCTTTTTCTATTACATTTCATTATTTTTGGTAAATAATGATGTAACTCATTTGCATCCTCGCATTCTCATGTTTGTTTCAGAAAATGGCTATTTCGGCAATTTAATAAATTCTGATTATGGATCCACACGCGTCACTACGCAACTAATTAAAGCGTAGGCAAAGAGAAAATGGCAATCTGTGGAGCCCCTCCCCCCGCTGGTGGGGGGGTTGGTTACGTGTGCCCCCTTGGGGTGGTCGGGTGTATGGTTTTTCTGCTCGGGCATCCTTTGCTTACTTATTGATCCAGTCAAATGTGTGGAGGTGGCGCGGTGGGTGGCGCGCCCGGCCCCCCACCTCCCGAAGGGGGTACGTCCAAATAAATCTGCCCGCTCGCGAAACACCGCAGTGACAACAACGGCCCATGGCAAGACGCGGCCGCAGACTCCGAACCACGTCTCCAGCCGCCGGCGGGCCCGGGGCAGGCGATCACGTGGTGCGGTCCACCCAGCGACATGAGCCATGAATAGCAATTTAATTGCAATCATTTCCATCGGAAAGCAGTGGCGGGCGCGACCTTAGAAACAGGCATGCGCGCGACCGCCGAAGGTACCTAGTGTTAAACCGCGACGCTTCTGCTATTTTCATAGGGGTCAACGACATTTGCTATTAAATAAAAGACACAACTATCATTCGTGCCGAGTTGAATCTGTAATTCAAACGAGATACTCAACACGTAAGCTCTTCTCATTGAAGAGGCATTATTAGTACCTAATTGTTATTCAAATGTCTACATTTATTCGTTTCAACAAACCACACAAAGATAAAGGATATAATATTTTATTTTCAATGTCACAAACTAGATTCTGAAAAGGTAATAACTCTTCTAAGCTTCTCTACCTAGGTATCGACAGAAAATAAAGCGGCGATAAAAGTAGATACTCTTAAAAGCAAAGCACATTCCATCTGCAGCTCTCAAAAGCTTGCTCGGATTGAACCCCAACAGCCGAATTATACAGCGGTATAGTATAACCACCATAACCTACGAATTAATTATTTATCAGTTTGAATTTTATCCGTCGAATTAACGAACGAGTATCTAAGCTATCTATCTTAACGCACTTACAACTTCGCGACAAGTTAATAAAGATATTGAATGGAGAAAAAAAAATCTCAGAATAAATGAATCCAAAGAGGCCTGGAAACCCACATTAAATAAGGCATCACCAAAATTTTGCAACACCAAAAACTTTAATGATTGCGAATTGAAGAATAAAAAGGTTGTTCTCGCTCAAACTTAATGAGCCAACAAACTCCCGAATTAATCCCGCTGTGAAAACCACGTGAAAACTGTACGTAACATACTAGGATGTATACAGTCAGAACAAGATCACTATTATTATTATTACTATTGATACTAAGATCTAAGATCAATATTGTCGTACCTACCCCTAGTACAAGCTTTCCGCTTATTTGGAGGGGAGAGGAGAATATAAAGAATTTGCTGAGAATTATAATCATGAGTTCTTAGATAACATCATGCTAAGTATGCTATTATATTATAAGCAGTGACAACCGAGTGGTTAGGACAGTGGTCTCCTATTCGAGGGGTCGCAGGTTCGATCCCGGGTCCACTGAGTTTTCGGAGTCAAGTGCGTTTAAGCAATTAAATATCACTTGCTTCAACGGTGAAGGAAAACATCGTGAGGAAACCTGCACATCTGAGAGTTCTTCATAATGTTCTTGAAGGTTTGTGAAGTCCGCCAATTCGCATGGGGCCAGCATGGTGGACTATGGCCTATAACCCTTCTCTGAGAGGAGACCTGCGTTCAGTAATGAGCCGTTGATGGGTTGCTAATGATGATGATGATGATGCTATTATATATAGTTAAATATCTCATTTGCATTTTTAGAAAATAATATCAGGACATTATGAAACCTCAAAATCCCAAATCCCTTTCTCAAGCATGCTCCTTGTAAAAACTGTACTTCATGCCAAGTTGCATTAAAAAAGTAAATTCCTCGTTTGTTTTGAAGTGATTAAATCACGAGATAATCGTATCCCTGGATAAACATATCGTATTTTCAGAAATAATTCATGAAATGACAAGCTCCCGAACTATATTCCTCAGGCATTCCCGCTATAAAAACTGTATTGCATGCCAAGTCGTATTTATTCGCATTAATTAAAGGTAATTCAAGTTCGTTTATTGTAAGATTAAAATCGCGAGATGCTCTTGATATTGGATAACATCATGCTATTAAAAATAAATATCATGCGCACTTTAGATTTTCAATTGGTATGACATTAAATACGAACGAGAGTAGAAGAAGTTCTCAGCACTAATTATTATTATTATTAACTGGCCCTTACTTACTTGCTTTAATAAGTACTAGCGACCCGCCCTAGCTTCGCACAGGTAGCAGAGCATATCATTATCTACGCCTATGCTTTGCAAACTCTTTGGAATTTTTCATAAGTTATACCTTGAACAGAAGGTAGGTACGTAGGCTTATAAAAGAAGTATCGCTCGGCTTATTATATAGCAACGATCGCATCAGGCGAGTCCCGTCATCGCATTGTCGGGTGGAGACCCGCGGCACTTGAATTTTTTTTGCGCGCATTCGTTTTTATTTTGCGATAACTCCTAAGATATTCATTAAAATTATATTATGGTGTAAAGGATTAACATAATGTGCATGCATCAAAGATGCTTATGGTAACTAACGTATTTAAGTTAATAAGGATTAATACTGTATCTATACATATAATAAAACTGTAACTGGATGATTTCTGTACATTTAATATATTTTGAAAATTTTAATTGGGGGATGCTTTACTATCGATACTGAGCCCAAAACAGATTTTTATTTAATTTTTGTCTGTTTGTTTGTCCTTCTTTCACGTAAAAACTACCGCACAGATTTCTACAAAATTTTATACCGTGGTAGCTTATTACTCGGGTCAACATCTAGGCTACTTTTTATCCCGGAAAATCAAGGAGTTCCCGAGGGACTTTAAAAACTAAATCCACGCGGACAAAGTCGCGGGCATCAGCTAGTGTCTAAATAGATTTCCAATTACCGCATGGAAGGTGACCATTTTTTTTAGAAGTTAAAATGGATATAGTAAGTAAAAGATAGATATGTGCCATCGCGGATTTTTCTATAAAGACCTATACCACCAGTCACCACACTACCACCATACATTGTTTTGTTATATCTCAAAGGTATTAGGCAGCGTTTTCGATGAAAGCTCCCAAGCGGCTTGAATTTTTCCGATATTTCAACCAATTTACACAAAACCTTAACAAATTATACACTAAAACCTTCCTCAATAATCAGGGTGATTCCATTACATTTCCAGTCCATTGGTGAAAACCGCATAAAAATCCGTTCGGTAGGTTTTGAGTTTATCGCGAACAGACAGACGGAGGCGGTGGGGAATTTGTTTTATAATATGTAGTGATGATGATCAAAAGTTGCTGTTTCAAGCTGCCCTCGCAAACCGTTGCAGCGCAACAGCTTAAGCTTAGGCTTGTCTGTTATATATTTTCTAGATATTGATTAGTTTTGCAAATAATAACGTAAAACTAAAACCTAAAGCCAAATTAAGTACGAAATGAAAATAAGAAAACACTCTCGCTTGCCGCTTGGACACAAAAACCGCGACATCAGAAGTCATCAGGTTTTCCGACAAGAAATTCTCAGTAGGTACTAGCCGAGTTAGGAAAAAAGGAGGTGTGTTACCCTCGTGCCTCGAAGAGCACGTAAAGCCGTCGGTCCTGCGCCTGTCGTGTCGGATTTCCCGTCCTATCGGACTGTGAGAGTGACGGAATAAAAAGTGCACCTTTTTTTTTATTCGATGACAAAATAGTCCTTGACTGCGATCTCACCTGATGGTAAGTGACGATGCAGTCTAAGATGATAGCGGACTAAATTGGAAGGGGTATGGCAGTGAAAATTCAACCCATACCCCTATTCGGTTTCTACACGCCATCGTGCCGGAACGCTAAATCGCTTGGCGGCACGTCGTTGACGGTTGGGTGGTGACTAGCCACAGCCAACGAAAGCCTACCACCAGACCAGAGACAATTCAGAAATTATAAATTCCCAAATTGACCCCGCCGGGAATCGAACCCGAGACCTCCCAGTTATAAGACCACAGCGCTCACCACTGCGCCAGGGAGGTCGTCACAACCTGCCACCTGAGCTTGCGCGCACACTTGTGTACTATAATATCTCCCGCGCAGATGGCTAAGCAAGTGGAGATAGACCTGCACATGCACCGTGGCCGTTTCGGTCGGAAGGACATTATTATACACGCAGTTGAGAGTAATTCTGAGAGTTCAGTGTCGATTGGCAGCCCGCACACAGTCAATATTATTGTCAATATTTTCGAATATTGTCAATAATATTGCGTGTGTGCGGGGCGTATTGAAGGATTGATCAATATTATTTCATATAAAAAAAATATTGTCAATATTTTTATTGACAATAATATTGACTGTGTGCGGGCTGCCACAGTCCTAAGCTGGTAGTGGTAATGGACACTCGCACAATGTATTATACACACACGCTCATGGTAGGTACTTATGGCATTGTAATACCAAATGAGCAGTTTAAACAAAAGCATGAATTGCCCAGTGCAGGCCATTTAGGCTGCATACCTACATATTTATGCTTTTGTTTTAATTTTTTTTAACTGTACAAAAAATATCCCCGCGATGCGGAATTTTTGTTCTCGACGCCGATGATGGGTTCATTAGTATTGTACCTCCTGTTTTGCATATATGCAACTTCTTTTATGTATTTTTTAAAGGATTATTGGGCAATGGGTTTTACGTTCAGCTGCCCACAACATAGTGTAAAAGTTACAATGATATAGCTTTATTAATTGTAAGACTACGTTTTGTAGAGAAACTGCTAAACTTCTAATCGGTTATTACATTTATAAATAAATTAGGTACATATACTAGCTTTTGCCCTCAACTTCATCCGCGAGGAATTAGGTTTTCAAAATCCTTCGGGAACCATTTGTTTTTCCGGGATAACAAGTAGCCTATGTCACTCTCCAGTTCCCCAGCTATAGCTATGCAAAAAATCACTTCGGTCCGTTGCTGCGTGATTGAAGGACAAACCAACAAACAAACACTCTTTCGCATTTCTAATCGACCGAGCGAAGCGAAGGTCTTTGAGTCTACTTGAGTGAATTTGCACTTGTCCGTCCGTCCGTCCGTCCGTCCGTCCGTCTGTCAGAGCCTTATAACTTCTGAATTACTGAACGTAATTACTTCAATTTTAGATATAATATGTAAACCGATGGCCTCCAGCCGAAAATGGCTTAAAAAGTTATAAAAATCTTTATTTCAGGGGGGCTCTCATAGAAGCGAATGCGAAGAAAAAAATAAAATTTTGCGTTTCAAAGGGTTACAGTACCTCATTTTAAAGATAATTTGGAACAGAGTACAAAAGTATTTTTTTTTTAATTTTTTTCCTAAAATTGACGAAATGGGGGGCTTTCAAAGTGGAGATTATATTTGACCTCATAACGGAATAACCATTGAAAGCTGGGGCTTGCAAGTTTTATAATTTTAGCGTAATATCATGTACTTGAACAACAAATACTAAAATTAGATAAATGTAATAAGGAAACTAAATTATTTAACTTTTAATGAGCAGCAACAACAGAACTTCACAATGATGTCAATAGATGGCGCTCTCATCTCATATAGCAAATGCAGCTATATGTAACATATTATTCAATTAAAATTATTATTTAGTCATTTAGCAAACATCAATAAAACTTCACGTTGCAGTATGTTTTTACATGTTTTCTGATCGTGTCGATATATGACGCTGTGTACAAGTAGGTAATTTAATTTGAATGTTCCAAAAAACTATACCTAAGTTTGATTGATGCCTTGAGGATTTCACTATAACAGTTCCCTAACCTTTACGGGCTACCTATGTTAAGTTAGTTGACACTTTCTGTCAACTTTGTTATTACGAACCTCTACGGGACAACTAAAGGTGAAAATGACATTGGCATGTTAGGATTGTATTTAGGGGCTACCTACGTAAAGAGACTTCTACAAAGGGGATGATTCAGGTATGGTTGGTGAAAACGGGCATTATAATAATGTCAATTTTGATCGTCATGTATCTATTGAATGAATAAGTAATTATGGGAAGCCGTTACCGCGAGGTCTCAGTTCGGGGCGAACCACTAGTAATATTAGTAGCAATAATTAACTCTCAGCGGAATCTATTTTCCGGACCAGGTGTAGTTTTTTTTTGGAATTTATTAAAAGGCTTTTAATGATTAAACTTACGTCCACTTTGAAATAATCCCGTTGATACTTTGGATAGACATCAAGTTTCTATGGAAGGTATAAGGTGATATTGACCTTGTAAAACTAGTGCAAGTCAATCAAGTAAATTCAAAGTAAAGTGCAATGCTTTTAACAAAAGCT
This sequence comes from Oeneis ivallda, assembly GCA_029955525.1. Classification (NCBI taxonomy): domain Eukaryota; kingdom Metazoa; phylum Arthropoda; class Insecta; order Lepidoptera; family Nymphalidae; genus Oeneis; species Oeneis ivallda. The sequence goes on along the minus strand of JARPMR010000024.1, from coordinate 6,073,213 downwards.
TTTTGTATCTTTCTTTTTCAGCTTTTCTAAGCTCTCACTTTCATTCGCTCACTTTAATCGCAGAAGACTTAACAATATGCCATTTGAATTTTATGGAAAAGCAAAGTTGTAAGCTGCTCGCCGTTAAAGCTCGATGCTAAATCAACCACTAAGACCGGTAACTTGTGGATAAATCGCAAATATTGCCACCAAATGGCTCTTATTTTCTTTGGAAAAAACACCGACGACACACAACGGCCAACTCCCGCAAACTTTGGGGCCAATACGTGAAATCAGGAAAATTAATAAAACCTCAATTACAATACTAATAAAATACTAAATAAAAGCAGTGATAAAATGATAATAAAAGCAGTGATATAATAATAAAAGCAGTGATAGCCTAGTGGTTAGGACTGTAGTCTCCTATTCGGGGGGTCGCAGGTTCGATCCCGGGTACGCATTGACTTTTCGGTGCGCTTAAGCAATTAAATATCACTTGCTTCAACGGTGAAGGAAAACATCGTGAGGAAACCTGCACTGCACACCTGAGAGTTCTTCATAATGTTCTTGAAGGGTGTTATAACTTTAAAGTGTGTATCTGTGTACCTTAATGTCTATCTGTTCCCTCTTAGCTCCATAATGAATGGATAGGTCCATTTTAATTCGGTTTTTTGTGTTTGAAATGTGATAGAGAGGGTTATTAGCTATACCTAATTTATGAAGATCTTGTTCAGGCGTTTGACGCATTTCTTAGGTCACATTATTAAATAAATCAATGTGCAGATTTCACGGTCAGTTTCATAATATAATACGAGTCTTCGGAACGTTAGCCGGGATATTGATGTAATATCCCGGATCAGTTTTGTAACAGTTCGCCATCAAAGCAAATGATTTTACTCAATAAGGACACATTGCGCGGACGCTGGTGCAACTTCATCGAGTGAAGGTATGTTGCAACGTTATTATTTCTTTGCAATGTGTAACACATTACTGTACCTACATGTAGAAATAAAAGTAAGTGCTTGTCTAATGCCAGGTAGAAAGCAATTGGCTACTTTTGATAGAACTTAATGTTCAGATATGGACCAATGTGACTTGTGAGTGTACCAAGTATTTTGTAAAATGGCGAAGTAAGTATTCGCAAGGTGCACGGCTGTTTGTGTTTACTCTGCGGACAATGATTGGACAGGTGGGTGAGGGATCGGTATTCGGTGCGGTCAGCGGCGTGCGAGGTGGAACCGTAAATGGTAACGAGAGGATCAGTGCGGCGGCGAGCCGGCGACGCGGTCCCGCGAGGCGCGGAGGGCGGGCGCGCGGAAGGAATGCGTCGTTTTCGCATCGGGAGAAACGAATGCGTTTAAGCGTCGCGGTACACAATGGCGGCGTGACGAGATCCGGTTCGCGGGCGCGGGGCGGCCGGGACGGGGGCTCTAATCGATAGCCGGCGAGCGACGGCCGGGCGACTGCGGCGCATAGGTGACAGCTCGGGCCCAATCAAATTACCGCCGCTGGAGCTGCACCGGCACGCATGGAGAAACACACGCGGACCACGACCCCGCGGCTCGCGGCTCGCGGCCCGGCGCCGCAAGCCCGCACTGTGCCGACTGCCGACATGACCTACGCCACCACGCAATACCAAAAACAAACAAATGTTACGGCCGCGAACGTCTCTCAACGCCAACTCCCAATCCTCGTGCTAATATTATAAAATAGCAGATGCCCACGAATTCTACTTTTCACTCTTTTCAGGATATAAAGCCTATGTCACTCTCCAGGTCCTCAACTATACCAATTAAAAAAACCTCGTCGATCCATAGCCTCTGCCTGTCATCTGTTATAGCGTGATTGAAGGACAAATTAACCAACAACACAGAATCGTAGATTTTATATTAATTAAGATGCGAAAGTGCGTTTATTTGTTGGTTTGTCCTTCATTCAACAAGCTACGGTGCAACGAATCGCGCTTTTGCGCTACTATATCCACTATAGTTCAGGACTGGGAGAGCGACATAGGTTTTTATCCTGGAATAAAAAAGGGTTCCTGAGGGATTTTAAAATCCTCGCGGAGGAAGTCGCGGGCAAAAGCCTAGTAAAGATATATATAAAGATAGGGATATAAACGACTTTCGATCTTTTTAGATTTCTTCTTTCATAACAAGATGTTTGAAGCAAAACTCATCTCTGCAACGCTCCCTTGGTAACTGGGTTAATTTGCTTGAATGCAATTTTCAACTTAATCTAACTAAAAGTTGTCTTAATTGAGGATTCATTCTATAGACAACAGTCATTTGGCTTACTTTTTTTAATCATCTAAGAAACTAAACATACAAACGGACATGAAGAGTTGCGAGCACACAGCAATCAGTGGAAAATTAACGAGTCGGTAGGAACATCTAAAAATACTACATAAATAGATCTGACAAATCCATCAAAGCGTACCCGAAACCTGTCAAAAAATCTACCTCTCGCCCATAGAAGCGTGCACTAAGTAAAAGTGCGAAGTTGTGTATCGGAGGGATCAAATCAGTAAATATTTCGTTCCTAACGCGACGGAACCAACCCCCATAGTGATTATTTTTTAAAATAGACCACTGATTTTCTTGGTGGTTCTACTTGGTAGGTACAATGAAGTTTTGTGAACCAGAGATAGATTCATTACCAACAATATGAATCGATGAATTTTTTAAACTATAATTATTGATTCCAAAACTTTACGCACTGTAAAATAAAAGGCAGACGCAGGCCTGATCAATCAAGAATCGATCCTGGCTTAAAAACCTTCGACAGTGGTTCAACATGAGCTCCAGAGTCCAGGTCCAGATCACTGTTCAAAGCCGCAGTGAATAAAATACAACTTGGCTTAATGGTTGCCAACCTTCGCTAGTAGATATGGCAACTGTGCGCTTAGTACAAGATTTGATAGTTAATTACAAATAGTCAAAATGACATTACCATCAAAGTAAAATAAACCATAACAGTATTGAGTTAGAGCTCAATTTCATGTATGCATTCTTATACGTTTACGTAATTAAAACGCTTCACATTAAAATCGTCTGTATTGAATTTGTGACTTTAAATCGATACAATTATGGTTCATTTTACTTTGATGCTAATGTCATCGTTTACTATCACGATCAAACGAATTAAAACTCGGACTAACTGCACTAAAGAAGAAAAAAACATTACGGACTCAACGAGTACAGCCAAATCCTACGAATCCTACTAAATGTTAAAGGTTGTGAGGATGGATGGATGTTAGTTACTTACTCAGTTTACTCTTTCACGCTACAACGAATCAACCAATTTGGCTGGAAATGCAGATAGCTCATACCCAGGATTAACACATAGGCTACTTTTTATCTCGGAAAATTTTAGATTTCCCACGGGAATTAAAAACCTTAATCCACGCGGAAAAACCTTTGTCGCGGGCATCATCTAGTAATAATATTATTAGATGCAAAAATTTGGTTATTGGCTGGTCCTTCAATCACAAATTGTCATTTGCACACGTAGAGTTGAGGATTTGGAGAGTGACATATACCTATACTTTTTGTCCCGGAAATACACACGGTTCCCGCGTGACTTAAAAACCTAACTCGACGCGGACAAAGCTGTGGGAAAAAGGTAACAAATAAAACAAGCTAGTACATATTATATACATATACAATAGTCTAGCAGAAAATGCAGATATGTATATAAGTACGTCTAATACCCGATACGCTAAAGCGCCCGCTCACCCCGCCCACACAATGCATTAAGGGTAGGCCCACTTTAACCGATAAACCACCCCCATAACATGATTTTCTAACCAAATTATAAATACCCGACTAATTAAGTCTGTTTAAGTCTTTTTGTAATCTCTCTTAATCGTTTTCTTAGCCTCATCCAATTAGTTTATTCCTTGAAGCTTGTAAAGGTTAATAAAATGAAAAATATTAAGGCGAGGCTGGAGGACGTACTAGGAAAATTGTTAAGCTTAGCTATCCAAGGTCAAAATGCCGCTATATAAAGTATGAAAGCTTTTCTCAATTGGAAAGCACAATTTGCCAGGTATAGCTGTCAAGAAATACTAACTCGTCACAGCAATGTTTTTCTTGTTTGGTTCAAGAAAAGAACAGGTTCATATTTAGGTAGACCCCCAGAACAGATAGCTTAGTTCAAAAACGTGGTAGGGCAGCCAGGATACATCTCAGTAAATAAGTAGAACTAAAAACAGAGCACGATAACATAGTCAATTTTCAACCCCCGTTGCAAAAAGAGGGGGGTGTAACTTGTAAGTTAGGCCGCTTTGTCTGTCTCTCCGTTTAGAAAGGATGGACCGTTTTGAATGCGGTTTTTTATTCGAAAGCATATTCTGCTTTCGCAAAAACCATAACAAGCGTAAATTAAAAATTTATAACACCCCTGACATGTGACTCTATGGCCGGACTATGTATGATTCTGGTTGCAGCATCAGGTTGAAGTTATAAATTAACTGTCATTTTGACGATTACACTGGCACGCGTGAAGCACTTTATCGAGTAATCATACGCTATCCGTTTGAGAGCTACGATCGATTCTACAGATAGACACACACGCACACACACACACAGACAGACATCGACGTCAAACTTATAACACTCCTCTTTCTGCGTCGGGGGTTAAAAATGCCTTACATCATTTTGGAAGAGCTGATACTCTTACACTGCTGGACCGATAATAACCAAACATGGCTAAGAACCACCGCACTGGCAACTGGCTTTCAAATGAAAAAAGCCGCATCGAAATCAGACCATCCGTTTGAGAGCTAAGATGCCACAGACATACACACACACACACACAGATGACATCGACGTCAAACTTATAACCTCCCACTTTTTGCGTCGGGGTTAAAAGCAAACATTCTTAAAATTAATCCCAAATAAAGATTTATTTAAAATGTTTAGGAATAGGTTTAGGAAATGTTTGCTGAAAACCTGTTCAGCCGTGTAAGGAATATCAGCTCATCCGGAGATCTTAGTTACAGCCATAGATTCCGCATGTCAGGCGTGATGTAATTTTACTTACATTTGTAATTATAACACAATAGGTAGGTAACGAAAACAAAGATCGCCATTTTGGAGACTGTTTAACATCATACACGTATGCGGAACGGAGTGAACGTGTCCAGAGTTCCACAGGCGAGGATTGGTGTACTTGCATCTAATTATAGGTTATTCCTCTCGCGTACCGCACCACAGAACATTATACTACGATTGTATACGATTTATACATAAACTAGGCATCCGCCGCTGCTTAGCACGGATAACGGATAATGTCAACGATTTTATTTTCAGTTGAAATTTTAAATAATTTTTTTTAATTATTATTTCGAGTTTTTCTTAAAATTATGAAGGCCAACTTTTACGTAGAATAGAATAGAAATTCTTATTTGCATAATGTGTGTTACAAAAGATGATAATAATTTTTATAACAGCTCAACACTTTAGCCGTCGCGTAGCTGCGTACAGATATTGTGGTAGATAAGTATCATAATTTTAGAATTTTTGGAGTTTACTCCTTAAGAATCGATTTTAGCAGCCCGGTATGAGAAAAATCCGGGCAGTAAAATCAATTTATCAATGACCTCGTTACGTTTTTCTGTTACGTTTTTCACAACGTTGAAATTTCTACCCTAACGTTGAGTAAATAAGGTTGGTTTTCGTGCGAAAGTGGGTCGGGGCGCGCTCGGGCCCGAGTCGCGCGCATAGAGAAGGATATAGCGTCGCGCGTAAACTCCAGTCGTGCGTCGGAGGCCGGAGCTGACACACACTTTTTTTTTGTAAAATTACATGCTTACTTACAAAATTTTCATTGCGCTATAGCGGCTAATTGAGAAGTTACTCGTAGATCTGTACTAATGTACAGAGGAATAATATGATCGAAACTAACTTCTACTGATTGCTAGAGTGTGTTTAGCGGATCACACTAGTTAACCCGCAAACGGAAGAACGCGTTAGTGCCTATAAATTAGAGTAGTCCAGAGAGTACAACAAACCGAATTTAAGATACAAATATTATTCTATTTTTATGATCCATTCACAATCGGCGGATTCCTTAGCGTCGACCTTAGACTATTTAAAACACCAATACTGTAAAACCCAGGTAAAACCAGAATCCTAACTAATTCTGGAACTTGATATTCTATTAGAAAAAAGTTCAAAAAATCAAAATTATTCATTCCACGTAGGCAAACCTGTGGCTCTTATGACAAGTCAAGAATACCTACCACCGCACCGCCGCGGTTCGGAAAGCACATTCTGCTGAGACGAGACGGCTAGGTTTTGCCGAGTTATAAATCAGATTTGAACTAAGTATATATTACCATCAATGTAAAGCTGTATAAAACTTTAAAAATAATAACTGCTATATTTGAAATTCAAAGTCTACCAAACCAGTCGAGTCATGTAATTACATCGATAGTATTATCGATTACATGACCTTGCGAAGTTTGGACAAGATCGATGGAACCGCGGTGGATGCAGCGGAATAAATAGTGTTTTAAATGTAAGTAATGAAGTGGCCGGGCGTAATTAAATTGATGACATCATAGCCTTAACGCTCGCTGATGGCGATGGGAAATAAAAGCACAATTCAATCAACCGACTGCGCCGCGTGACGCGTCGCGTCGGTCGCAACGTGGCGCTCTATGCTCTATAAAATTATATAGTGATGTACAAAAAACGCTAATTAGTTACGATGGGACGTGGCCGTTAAAATAACAGGTGGCGAAATACAGATAACAAGGTTTTGTTACCAGTAGGTACTAGTACCTACTTATGTTTTCATTTCATCATACTTTATAATATTGCTGCATAAATGAGAAAGTAATTGTGTCTGCCTGTTTGTTACGTTTTCACGCCTGAACCATTAACCGATTTAAACCAAAGGCAAGATGACCGCTTGAGGAAGAACATCTAGGGTACCTACATTTGATTCCGGAATTCCTGCGTGATTTTTAAAAGTAAAAGAAGTCGCTAGCATTAGCTATGGTATTATAAAAATGCGAAATCTTTAAATCCTCTATTACTCTTTTTTTACGGCTTACCTACTCACGGCTAGGCCTTGCCTAGGTAGGTTTGACGAATTCCAGCCTCCCGAAAAAGCCAGATTCCGAAAAGGCTTTGGCAACATAGATCACATTCATATGCTGACAAAAGATGGAGAGTAGAACCGGCCACTTTGCTTAGCGTTTGAGGACCATAAGAAAGCCTGCGATTTGGTGGAAACTTGGGCTATATTGAGGTCGCTGCAGAGATGCCGGATTGATTACCGGTATATCCAAGTATTGAAGTGCTTGTATGAAAACGCCACTATGTCAGTACTTATACAGGCCCAGACTACGAGGGCAATCCACTTGCAGCGTGGAGTGTGACAGGGAGACGCAATCTCCCCGAAGCTATTTACCGCTGCATAGGAGGACGTCTTTAAACTTCTGCATTGGAACGGACTTGGCATCAGCATAAACGGTGAGTACATCACTCGCTTGCGATTTGCCGATGACATAGTCGTTATAGCAGAGACTCTAAACGACCTCAATACAGTGCTCAACGATCTCAGCAGGGTTTCTCAGCGTTGGGCCTAAAAATGAACATGAGCAAGGTGAAAATCATGTCCAATGCTCATGCTCCACTCTACCCTCGTTAAGAATACTGCACTTGACATGTTGTGGTTGTCTTGTTAAGCACTTTTTATATATTTTGGAGGACTGAATTAGTGCCATAACAGTCAGATTCCAAACAGTTCTTTAATTGTTAAGTAAGATTTTGTTTTGATTCAGAGAAATTAGACTCAAAGTAAGAGATTGGCACTTAAAAACATGTTTATTGTTTTTTTTCAATTATTCGAATATTATTCGAATAATTCGAATAATACCCGAAAAAAAGTCGAATATTCGAATACCAAAATTTTCGAATATTTGCAAGCCCTACTCACGGCCCAATCGCAGAAACCATCTTGATTCGATTGACGAGCAAAGAAAAGATCTCAAGAGAACATATACTAGGGCAAATAGATTTGAGAAAAATCTGTTTATAGTGTGATACAGTGCTTCTGTTACGGAGATATTGTTCCCAAATTGCATATGCCGCTTACCACCAACTTTTCAAAGCCAAACTACGCGGCTAAGCCAGGGGGTTCCCGGCTTTTCTTAAGTGACCTATAGGTACATTTTTAAAATTGCGTTCAAGCTTGTAGTATAAAACTTTTTATTTTACTAATAGGTGATGCCGCGACTTCGTCCGCGTGGATTTAGTTGTAAAAAATCTCTCGGGAACTCTTTTATTTTCTGGAATAAAAAGCCTATGTCATTCTTCAAGTCCTCTATTATACCCATGCAAAAAATCACGTCGATCAGTTGCTCCGTTGCTGCGTGATTGAAGGACGATCCAACAAACAAACACACTTTCGCATTTAGAATATTAGTTAGATTATTTATCGGTTATTTAGAATCTGTTAACCGGGAGAGTTTTAAAAGTTAAGTGAGGTAGACATTTTTAAACCATAATATATGCTTACCTATCGCAGGGTCTAAAACAGCTTGTGCCGCCTGTTCCTCGCCTATCGGCGTCTTAAGGCAAATTTTCTTGAGTTTCATCGCTACCGGTGAGTCTTCTGACTGCGCCACTGTAACACAAAATACCTATTAATATTCTGGGTACCAATTGTCTAAAAATTATTCCATTGATCGTATTCGTATTCGATGAAATTAGCGTCAAAGTAAAATAATCCTTGATCGTATTGATTTAGTCACAAATTCAGTACAACCGATTTTAATATAGAACGTTATGGAGTGTGTCGTACATACGTAAACGCACAAGACTGCATACACGAAATTGAGCTCTAATTCAATGCTCTTATGGTTTATTTTACTTTGACGCTAATGTCATCGAATACGAATACGATCAATGGAATAATTTTTAGACAGTCGCATCTCTGGAATAATAGGGACAGTGGTAGTTAACAGGTATGTAATATGTATATATCACAATCCGCGGGACTGTCTAAAAATGATTACTAACAGTGTGACGATCGCAATCACTAATGACCAATACTCATTCGCTATTGGCTAAAATTAAAATGCATTGTTGCAGCAAATATACCATGAAATTCCCCAATCGCCACAATTGAGACTGTTACAATGATTGATGCAGCTTTTCCGCAATCGATCGCAATCGATATTGAATGTTGTATTTCAAATATTAGACAGAAGAAGCGCCTACTTTGCGGAATTCCAAGGAACAATAGAATAGAATAATTTTTTATTCAAATAAACTTTTACAAAGTGCTTTTGAATCTTATATTTAATTCTTTCGTAATCTCAATAAACGGTGAAGGAAAACATCGTGAGGAAACCTGCACACCTGAGAGTTTTTATAATGTTCTCAAAGTGTGTGAAGTCTGCCAATTCGCATTGGGCCAGCGTGGGGGACTATATCCTATAACCTATAACCCTTCTTTGAGAGCAGACCTGCGCTCAGTAGTGAGCCGTTGATGGGCTGATGATGATGAATCTCAATAAACCTTATTTTTAAAGTTTTCACTTCAAAAAAGAATGTTAACTAACACTACATTCTCCTCTCCCCTCCAAATAAACGGAAAGCTTGTTTTAGGAGTGGGTAAATACAATAGGCAAGGGGTGGTGATGAACCGTTAGCCTATTGAAGTCTTCATATTTATTTCTAGCGCAGATATTTAAATATTAATCTATCTTTTCCCCATGCAATTTTGGCGATCTAGTCAGGCCTCTAGCACACCTCCGCCGCGAAATAAATATAGTTCAACGGAACGCGGAAATGTGACGGGATATTGATACGTCATTGGAGTCGCGTGGGAAAGAGATAGGCTCAGACTAATTTACCTACAGGCAGTTTCGCTTCCATAGTTTCGCGATGTTTTATGAAAGGCCTAAAATTTGTAACTGAGGAAAAAACGCGAAAAACCGGTTTCAACCGGTCAAATGTATTGAATTGATCAACATTTCGCTGATAGCTGTATGTAAAATGTTACCAAAAGTCTACTCATCAATTTATTATTATTATTGTGACCCCATGTTACGGGAGACTACAATTCTATCAATCAATTAGAGAACAACCAAATAGCACTATAGTGCCAAGTAGTTATGTAATTATTCGTATATTACGTTGAGTCTCCATCGCAGAATACCTAGACAGAAATTGCGAAACAATTAGGTACAAGATAATTAGCATCTGTAGGTACCTACAGCAATAAATATGAAGCTGATAGAATAGAAGTACCGAATAGAGCGCTGGCCATACTATCCGAGTGACGATAGCGGAGCGGGTCGCTCGCACGCGAGCCAGAGCGATTTGTAATACAAAGAAAGGGTATTTAAAATTCGAGCAGCAAGGCTTTTCCATAAAACACTTATTGGCTTGTTAAAGTTTATGTTTGTCAATCGGTCTACGAATGGGAAAATAAAGAATAAAAAAAATAAGAAAAAGCTCCTTGCCAGAAAAGTTTGCAGACTAGCTTCTTTTACCGGCAGCGATCGGCGTTTTTATGGATTTGAGTCACTGTTCAGATGTTCGATTCCGCGTCCGAACACTCGTGGGCACACAACAAACGCCAGTCGCAGCGATCGAGTTGCGTTTTTAATTTTCGCGATTTTTCAATGCTGACCTTCGCTTCTTTTAGCATATTATCGTAGCTTTTGAGTCGCGAAAACGCGATGCGGTTGCGAAAACGCCGATCGCCGCCGCTAAGAGTAGCCAGTTTGCCCTCTCCCTTAGAAGCCCTATGAACGGAATATGAAAATCTATAAAGTTCTGTACTAGGTAATATTAAATTCAGTGCACTAGACACGATGTTTTAGAAAAAAATATCGCGGGAAAACAAGAGCTCCCGCGGGATTTTTTAAAACCCAACATCATGCGAAGTCGCGGTCAAAGCTAGTATTAAAATAAATCATAACAACATAATAGACCATTATTCTTATCTATACCCCCAATTGCCGCGTACATAATATTTCGTGGGAATGCTGAACAGATTTTCGAACAGAGGTAAATGTTAACTGATACGTACCTAATTACTAGTTCAGGTAGGTATATTCGGTTTCGATATTTCGACTTGACATTTTGTCTACGACCTTGGGGCCTCGGTTCCGAGCGCTCCGCGTCGGACCACCATGAACTGTGAAAATTACGTGGGGGTTGGTAATACACCAATATGCAAAAAATTTCTCGGGGTCATATAATACAATTCTATTTTTGTTCTCTTAATTTTCAAAGTAAAATTAACCTCGTCATAATAATAAACACAAGCATCGAATGCTTGTATGTTGTTTAGATTGTCAGGATGCTGCTGTAAGTAAGCTAATTTATAGTTAATAATATTACTGCCAGATCAGAACAAGTGTAAATTAAAAATTTTATTTTTAAATGCAAGCTTTTAGTAGCTACATCATTATAGACTCTGGATATCATCTAGGATCAGAGTACTTGTTATGACGAATCAAACGAGCCCAAACTCGATGGGGTTACGTCGTTTTATTACAGAGTTCCGATAGCCATCTTCCGTCTCCATCATCAGATTAGCTCCATGTCACAATAATATTGCATTGTCATCCGATTTACACATAAATGCAAAATTTCAGCGCGATCAGAAACCGGGAAGTGGGTCTAAATTCATCTTACAAGATTTGACCCAAACAAACAAATAAACTGGTCAAGCAAAATAAAAGCTTGTTAAAATAAAATAAAAATCGGTTCTAAGGGTGCCACTTTTTTCTTGGTAAACTTTTTTCATGCATTATTTTTCTGATCTGGCTTATTTACAGACCGATTAGACCTGTCAATATTATATCGATTCCACTTAGTCACTTCTGTGGTTGCCTCTCATCTTCTAATATATAAAATTCTCGTGTCACAATGTTAGAGTTACCTTACTCCTCCGAAACGGGGGACCGATTTTTATGAAATTTTGTGTGCCAACATCTATTTTTCATACCCCTAAATGATAAGGGTGACCAACCACTAAATATTTTTGTCGGCGGAACGTAGTAGTTCGCTGGGTCAGCTAGTATGTATATAAAACAAAGTACATATTTTTTTAATGTTAGCCAAATGGTGGCTCCGACAAGTCTAGATCAAGAAAAGCAGATTTTGCTGAGAAGAACCCAGCAATAAAAGATCTATTTATGAAAATAATGACCATACCCAACATAGAAATACGTGTCAGTTAAACTACAATGTAATTATTGTTAACCAAACTTTAGGCGCTGTTTGCACATTCCATGATAACTCTCAGCCTAACGGATTCAAAACGCAAAGCTGTGATATTTCTTCGAGTAGTCTGTCGGGCTGCGACCTTGGGGGCACGCCCGCCCGGTCACGAGCACTCCGCGTCGAGGGGCGCGCAGTGAGCTCCGGGAACGGGCGTACCTCAACACGAAACAGTAACCCTCAACCACGACCCCACACAATAAGTGTGTCAATTTTAATTCCAAACAATCTATTCCATACTATTGTATCTCTGTAACCTACAATCTAAATAATATGCAAAAGGAAAGGGTGACTGACTGATGTATGAACGCACAGCTCAAACCACAGGACGAATTGGGCTGTTTGGCATTCTTCTTCTTCTTTCTTTATCAACCGATAGACGTCCACTACTGGGCAAAGGTCTCTTGCACGGACTTCCACAGGTCTCGGTCTTGCGCGGCCTGGATCCAGTGGCTCCTTGCGACTCGTTTGACGTCGCCGGTTCACCTGGTGGGGCTTTTTTCCATAGGCAGCCCGCACACAGTCAATATTATTGTCAATATTTTCGAATATTGTCAATATTATTGCGTGTGTGCGGGGCGTATTGAAGGATTGATCAATATTATTTCATATAAAAAAAAATATTCTCAATATTTTTATTGACAATAATATTGACTGTGTGCGGGCTGCCATACAGATAGCTATTGTGACGCAGGCATCTGCTAAGAAATTTTTTTTTGAAAATTCTACCCCTAAGGGGATAAAGTAGGGGTTTGAAAAATTTAACTTAACGTGAACAAAGCCGCGGGCAAAAGAATTCCATTAGTTGCAGGAAGGAAGAAGAATAAGTATGACCGTAGTATTTGTCGTAATTAATACAAGGCAATAGAATGTAGTATGGGATCCGTACTTATTTTTTCTCATCATCTTCAACGGCTTACTACTTCACTAGTCACTAGGTACTGAGCGCAGGTCTCCTCTTATAGAATGGTTACATAATAGTCCATAGTCCTAGTGGACTACGCTGGCCCAATGCAAATTAACAGAACTCTCAGGGATGCAGGCTTCCTCATTATGTTTTCTATCACCGACTACAGTTGAAGCATATGAATTTCAATACAATAAATTAAACTTACCTACATAAAACTCCGAAAAGTTAGAGGTGCTTGCCGGGGATCGAACCGGCAACCCAACGAATAGGAGACCGCAGTCCTAACCACTACGCTATCACTTCTGTACTTTTTCTACTACAATTTAGCTAATTAACCAGGAAATGGTACAGAATATTTTCCAATCTGTTCATCTACTCACAAAACGGGAAAGGGGATTTGCTTCGCTTCTATAATATGACATGTAGTTGTTTGAGCGATTTTATTACAGTCTTTGTACTGCTTGTAAATATATTAGAATGATTTTAATACATGCTCGAGAATTATACGACGAACTAGTTATGAAAGTGTTTATATGTATGTACTTATATGTATTAACGGGCACCTGGTAAATAATAAAAGTCTCGTAGATAAAAGGTACATTCCAGTTCGGCCTTGCGCTAAAAGATAAATTCGACTAAAGTTGATCACATACCACCCATACGGTAACCGCGCCACAGAAATGCGGGTGACGTCAGAAAGTAATTGCTGCATTTAAGGTGATCGCTTACCAAGTGACGGACCTGCAAGACCCACAGGAGGCGCCAGAAAGGCGCATTTCCACTTCTGATAATGAACGAATAATAGATTTGGCAGAATCTATTGCGTCGAAGAAAGGAAATGTCCATGTACCTATCAGTACGGGTCATGAGTCATGACAGCTCCGACCCGCTAAGTAAAACTTTTTGGAACGAAGTTCCTTTTCGGACGGTTTGGCGAATGGGAGGCTAGGCGAAAAAAAGTGTAAGAATTTTCCGTCACGATCCTTGTTGCCTTCGTTTTTTACATACCCTTCCCTCATAGCTTTGATGGCGTAGTGGCTAAACGAAGGAGAGAAACTGTCGTTTCGGGGGTTGGAACCCTGACTTCAGGTTATGTCTTTGTTCTTTTCTTTAATTTTTGGAACGAAGTTTTATAGATATACTAGCTGATGCCCGCGACTTCGTCCGCATGGATTTAGTTTTTAAAAATCCCGCGGGAACTCTTTCATTATCCGAGATAAAAAGTAGCTCTCCTGGTCTGAGGAACCACTACTACTATACCCATGCAAAAAATCGCATCAATCCGCTGTTCTGTTGCGACGTGATTGAAGGACAAACCAACAAACAAACACACTTTCGCATTTATAATATCAGTAATGCTTTATTATAACACTTTTTATAATTGTCAAATTTTTTGCCATACTTAACCAAAGACAAAATTACGTTTAGCTGTCATTTACGTTTTGTTATTCCACTGTCATTTGCGTTTTGTTATTCCATGTTAGATGCGTTTTTGTTATACCACGTTTTATAGTGACTTGACGGAAACGCGGTCGAACGGGATAAAAAGTATCCTATGTCCGTCTCCTGGTTCTAAGCTACCTCTCCACCAATTTTCAGCCGAATCGGTTCATCCGTTCTTGAGTTATAAATAGTGTAACTAACACCACTTTCTTTTATTGACCGAGCGAAGCGAGGTCTCTGAGTTAACTAGAGCGATTTGCACTTGTCCGTCCGTCCGTCCGTCCGTCTGTCAGAGCCTTATAACTTTTGAATTACTGAACGTAATTACTTCAAATTTAGATATAATATGTAAACCGATGGCCTCCAGCCGAAAATGGCTTAAAAAGTTATAAAAATCTTTATTTCAGGGGGGCTCTCATAGAAGCGAATGCGAAGTAAAAAAAAAAAAATATCGCGTTACATAAAATTGTTACGTATCATTTTAAAGATAATTTTGAACTGAGTACAAAAATATTTTTTTTTTAATTTTTCCCTTAAAATTGACGAAATGGGGGGCTTTCAAAGTGGCGATTTTATACGCTCGCTTGAAGACGCTCTCTAGGAAAATCCGCTATGGATTTTCAAACTGATTTTATGTTTTTAGGTCACTTATATCCTGTACTTGAACAACAAATACTAAAATTATATGAATATTTTAAAGAAACGAGATTATTTAATTTTTAATGTACATCAGTAATTCATATAGCATCAACATAGCTTCACAATAATGCTAATAGATGGCGCAGTCAGTAACTATTCCCATGGAACTACGAGTTACGACTAACGACCTATCCCAAAAACAGTTTTGCGTCGACCATTATTATTTAGTTACTTATTATAATACAATAATTGTATTGTAATTTTTTTTGTACCATATTATTCAATTAAAATTATTTTTTAGTTAAATTTTAGTTAAATATTGTATATTTTCTATTCGCGTCGATTGATGACGATTTGTACAGATGCCCGTAACCCGGTTTCACTCGTTAGTACCTACATAATAATTCAATGTTTTCACTAACGTTCCCCTACCTTTACGGGCTACCTATAAGTTAGGTGATTGATGTTTTCTGTCAACTTATTTATCACGATCCTGTACCGGACACCTAAAAGGATATTGGGACGGATGTTAGGACTTAGGATTGTATTTAGGAGCTACCTACGTTAAGAGACTCCTACTTAGGGGATGATTTAGGTATGTTTGGTGAAAACGGGCATAATAATAATGTCAGTTTTGGTTATCATGTATCGATTGAATGAATAATCATGGGATACCGTTACCGCGAGGTCTCAGTTCGGGGCGAACCACTAGTATATATAGATTTAGATATATAGATATAGATAAGAGATATTCCGAATAAAATATTTGCGGCATTTACTAACGCTATTTTGTTATATTGCTTATATTGCTTTAATATCTGCTTATGTTTTACGAGATCACGGTAACAGATAATATTACCGTGACGAGATGGTTCTAAGGCGTTGATTCTAAAAGGTAATATATATTTTAAAAAAAGGCACTTCGTTCCAACCGAGTGTTCCACGACACACGCATTTTTTATTTTTGCAGATAGTATTGTATTGAAAAATGCGTTGCAGCTTCGACTTCTTGCGGCTTTTGCGGTGCGTTTCTCGGTTTGTGATCATCACTTAGATGCGGCTGCTTCTGACGTCACCCGCATTTCTTTGGTACTACTGACGTCACGTTTTCAGTACTGAAACATGCGCTCCACGCGGTTCTTGTGGCAGTATGCGATCAATTCTATTGGGTGGTCGCCTTCACGTTTGAGGGCGGGCGTGCGCCAATGACATTTGCAACGGGAGTATCTGCATAATGGTCTATGGTCTAAGCTTTTACTTTCTTTGTTGGCTGCAACTATACATTAAAATATTATATTACTAATAAAACAAGCTCGTTTAAAATAACAAGTTATTCGTTATTTAAAGAGGTAGATAAGACTTTTTGGACTTCCCGGGGACAGCAAGAGGTTAAACCACTTCGGTTAAACCCGTTGTTAAAATCATGACACATAACCCAATGTCTCTTTCCACGATGCTTTTTGGCCCTGGTCAGTGGTCAGTACAATGCTTGACGGTTTATGTGATACAAAATGGCGTTTTAAACGTAATTTAATTGCAACTTCCCGGAGCAACGGCTCCGGGAAGTTGCAATTATATTTTTAAGGAATTGAACGAAGGCGTTTACACTATGGGTCCGTGTAAGAGTTGCACTGCAGTTTTTTCGCGTGCCATTTTGCAACGTGACGTTGTATCCTGCAGTTGCCGTCACGCGCCGTTGACGTAGCGCTCTGTCTGTATCCCGGGCCTTTAACGGCACTTCATTTAAGTATCTGTATTATAGATTTCCACAGACAAACCAAGTTGTAAACAGGGGGACTTTTTAAAAAAGCCTTAGATTCAAGATTTCTTATTTCTAAATTGGCACTAGCAAATCTTACAAAATTATGGATAGTGCACTTTTATTAAATAGGAGCCAAGTAACTCCATCTTGCAGAAATAGAAACTGTATACTTTGAGATTACGACATTTGTACAGTTTGAAAAGCGTTGTTGAGATGAGAGTCAAAGCCTATCTGGTATCGTGCCCTTTTCAGAAAGGTATAAAAACGTAAAATTAATCATGAAGTGCTCGGTCGGCGGCGGCGGGGGGCGGGCGGACGTGAATGACATTCGACTCGTCTGCGTAACGATCTAAGCTTTTATTGATTTTGTTTATTGTTACCTTACATTATATTCTAACTAGTGACTCGCGCCGGCTTTTGACTGGTGGGCTTAGCTTAGCTATACCAAACATTTGGTGGTAAATATATTATCACAGCTACGTACAACGAGTATAATCTCTCCCAGCTCCCAATAATTTATCGTTGCCTGCAATTAATGGTAAAAGAGCGCCTAGAAGTATAGTGTTGGTCCTTGTCAGTAATAGTAAGTTGCTTACAAGTTTCGAAGGTATATTGGCTATACTATAAACTGAATGTAAATAAAGAGCATATTACATACTATAAATCTTATTCGTGAAATGTTCTGAATGATGGTGAATATCGCAAACCACGAAGAAATAATGAAATGTTTAACTAATATTATAAATCCGACTTTTGGTATACGTTACCCGATAATCCGCGTTGGATTTTTGGTTGCCCTTCAATCAAGCAGGAACGGTTTGACTCGTTTTTTGCATAATTTACAAACACTTAGCTCGGGAAAACAAGCGGTTCCCGTGGGATTTTTAAAACCCTCAACCCAGTCTTACTCTACAGACTTAAGTCTTATTAGAGTCACTAGAACTAGAATTGCGATTCACTTTGTTTCTACTTAAAAAGACATGGAAAGTTGGTACAACAGATAATTTTTCTTTCCCCTCGTTTATCGGGTCTAGGCCACGATATTTTTTATTAAGTCATCATCATCATCATTAGCAACGGCTCACTACTGAGCGCAGGTCTCCTCTCAGAGAAGGCTTATAGGCCATAGTCCACCACGCGGGCCCAATGCGAATTGGCGGACTTCACACACCTTCGAGAACATTATGAAGAACTCTCAGATGTGCAGGTTTCCTCACGATGTTTTCCTTCACCGTTGAAGCATTTGATATTCAATTGCTTAAACGCACATAACTCCGAATAGTCAGAGAGGGATCCCTCAATCTGCAATCTTCAATAAAATTCAAATTTTGTGTAAAAGTAAAAATTGTCAATAGTATCTAAAATTTTGTGTGAAAGTGTAAGTGTTATCGAAACCTACTCGTACCTTAAAATGTGTGTTTCTCAGTATATTTTTAATTTCAGTGCAGTTCAGGGTCATTGGGAATGGAACGAGGCCAAAGGGGACATCGAAGAAAGATCTCGCAAGAGGAAAGTCCGCGTACACCAGTGGAAACTTTTGTTCTACTTTTTTAGCTACTTTTAAGCAAACTACTACTTTTACTTGCAAGTGCTGGTAAAATGTGGTTGGGTACTCGTAACATCTATTCTTATTTCTCATTAGTCATTAGAGATGGGCCGATTATGGTAATTGCCGACTAGCCGACTAATCGGTTTTCAAATTGCCGATCATTTTAATACTAGCCTTTCGGAGGTACATATTACGGATTGATTCTTAAATTCCTTATAATATGGTAAGAGATTAATAATAATTAATGGCATAATAAAGCGCTACTAGGTAATTAATTAATTATTATTTATTATCATAAAAACAGCTATCACAGCAAATATAATATAAAAAAACTTGAGAGGTGTCAAGGGACACCCGGATGGAACGCAGTTCCTTTCGATTAATTAATTTGGCATTGTGTTCAACATTTTCACACTACAATATTAAATCTCTTTAGCCTTGTGGATTCGACAGTCGCCTAACAGCCAAAGGTTCGAATCACACAGATGTCGAGCTGGGATTCGAACCATCGACTTTCAACTGTTAAGCGACTGCCGAAACCACAAGGCTACGGAGACCCAATATTGTACCGCGAAAATACCGAACACAATGCCAAATTCACATTCAAAAAAGTGTCGATCCGTCTAGCCCCCTTCCGCACGGCGCGATAAGGAACTACGTCCCAATAATAAAAATAAGTACGTAGCTATAAATGGTGGTTTTATTCATCGATTATACGCCGACTAGTCGCCGACTGTAAAAGATGCCGAATAGTCGGCTTTTCCGACTAGTCGGCCCATCTCTATTTTTCATCATTCACCAAAATATGTATAATGTGTTAAATGGGTACATACCACGACAAATGTTGCTGTAGCTGTTGGAACTTGTTATTTCGATGCATGGACCGTAGTCACGATGGGAAACTGGAACGAAATATAGACAGTTCCAACTAAAACATTTATCGTGGATCGTACACGTGTCTTCTTCGTGTTTATCAACAGATAGACGTCAACAGCTGGTAGGTCTCTTGCATACTTCTACATGCCACGGTCTTGCGCCGTCTGTATTAGGGTACGTTTATGCACACGCGGCGCGTTGTGCGGAGCCCGCCGCGTTCAACGCAAACGCTTCTGTATGAACGCTCTCATACTTGGCCATATGTCTGAGTTTACCGCGCGACGCAACGCACCACGCGCCGCGCAACGCCCCGCGTGTGCATAAACGTACCCTTAAGCGGCTCCCAGCGACTCGTCACTACGCCTTCAGGTGCAAGGTCGCCAGTGCAAGGTACCCGTTTTAAACATAAAGGCAAAACACAGCTGTCGGCTGGGATTTTGTAAGCAGATATGAAATAATTTTGTGCTTATGCTAAATAAAACGAAGAAGAAAACTTATAACTATTCCGCTTATAGCTGAGTATTTAATAATAGTGGTTACCCTCATATATAACCGATTCATGACCTATCCTATCATCATTATCAACCCATCATCAACTCACTACTGAGCGAGGTCTACTCTCAGAGAAGGGTTATAAGCCATAGTCCACCGCTTCACACACCTTCGAGAACATAATGGAGAACTCTCAGGTGTGCAGGTTTCCTCACGATGTTTTCCTTCACCGTTGAAGCATGTGATATTTAATTTCTTAAACGCACTTAACTTCGAAAAGTCAGAGGTGCGTACCCGGGATCGAACCTGCGACCCCCCGAATAGGAGACCACAGTCGTAACCACTAGGCTATCACTGCTTACCTATCCTATCCTATGATCCCTCATGATTATCAAAAAACCATAGCATATTATCTTTTTGCAGTAGGGAAAAGTGTATAGTGTAACCATTGTACGCGTACTGAAGAGTGCGGTGTGATGTCGCTAGTGTCGCGGTGCTCGGTGGTTGGGTCGCGATACAGGGCAGGTGCAAGCTGCACGCTGCGCCGGGAGGCTGCTACCGCGCCTCACCCCCTCCCTCCCACCTCACGTCACTCCCCCCACCCCCGGGTACGCCATCTTAACAAATCGATAGGATATGACTGTTCTCAACTTCGCGGGAACGACATTTGGGCGCGGACCGAATGACCCCCATGATTGCATAACCCACGGAGTAAACAAATCGAGGCTTTTTTTCCTTAATTTTGGTAGTAATGCTGTAGAGGACATAAAGGCTAAATGATATGGACTAAAGTTTTTAGAAAAAAGTTGACAATCTTTTGAAAAGCACCGCCACGGTAACTCCTGCTGTTTTTTATTTAAAAAGATATCTTTTTTTTTATAACGAATTATAACACCCGACAGACAGAGCTTAAACTCACAGTTTTATGTAATATGATTTGTATTTAAGGTGGTAAAAGCATGCGACAGGCGATTTTTGGTGAGCTTTGTGAGGAAAACTATAAGTTCAATTTGAATAATTTCAAAGTAATATGTAATTTGGGTCTCTTATCTAAATTTACTTTGAGGTAGAAACACGATTGGAAAAAAAATTCTCGATAGAAAGTTTTCCCAAACTTTGCTCCAATAATCTCCTTTTTTTTCGTTTTAATCGGAAACGGTAGGTTTTTTTCCTGCTATTTTTTTTATTTGTGTTGATATAAATATTTACTAAAAGCGGTTTGAACTATTCTTTGATTATTAGCATTCATAATTTTTTTTAATCAATTTAACACTTATTAAAGATTTTTTCAATTCCCGCCCCCTGAATCTATGACTTCCATCTCTTTCCTAGCACTGCAAAGTATATAGTCCCATCACTATCGTACAACCCGCCCATTTTTAACCAGTTAACTGAAGGCTATTGCCAGCGTTGGACGTGTGTCCGGATCCGCCAGGATAATATGTATTTTTTTCGGTTAGGAAAAAATTAAAAATGCCTTGATGGCGCTTGAAAATAGCAGGTTGTAACTACTCGGCGACCAAAAAATAAAATACGAGGCTTTTATCGTAAAACTTTACGCAAAAATAAAACGCCATCTATTGGTCATTGACTAAACGACTAAGCAACATGATATAAAATTGGTTTGTTAAAAAGTTCGACGGAAATATGATTCGCGTGATGCCTTCGATTATTTCACAGACTTCTCCGTAGAGTGTCTAGTGTGGTGGCGAGGGTGACGAAGTGAATCCAATTGTTCAGGGTTCGAATTCTGACTTCAGATTATGTCTTTGTTTGTTTTTTTTTATTTACCATAATAAAATAAAATTGAAGTTTCTGCTTGTAATGTCAAGATAACAGGTTTATATAACTAAATGCATATTATGAAAGTAAATATGGTACTCTATGTGAATACTTAGTCTAGGTGTGTCGCGCTACTAAAGAACGAAAAAAATCGGCCAAGTGCGAGTCGGGCCTCGCTCTTTTAGGGTTCCGTTAAAAAAAATTAAATTAAAATATTTCCATGATGGAAATATTTTAATTTAATTTAATTTTTATTATTTGTTGTTATAGCGGCAATAGAAATACAAAATATGTTAAAATTTCAACTGTCTATCTATTACGGTTTACGAAATACAGGCCGCTGACAGACGGACGGACAGCAGAAGCTTAGTAATAGGGTCCCGTTGGCACCCTTTGGGTACGGAACCCTAAAAACAGGCCAATGAAAATATGCCAGTGTGCGTGACATGAGTGCCGCGCATGCGCGGCGTGGATTACTGAGCGTGCGTAATAATACCAGGTACAAGTAGTTCCAATAAAATGGGGACAATTATGTCATAATTTTTTTTTAAATATTATATAAAAATAAAATTAATACTTTTTATTTATTATCATAAAACAATAATTTTATTAATAATATTAACTCTAATGACTCATAGTATATAATATTTTGTATAAGGTAATTAGGGTTTTGTATTAGGTTTCCAAAATTTTAAAAAATCAGCACCATATTGAATTTATTTGTTACTAGCTGATGCCCGCGACTTCGTTCGCGTGGATTTAGTTTTTAAAATCAGGCGGGAACTCTTTGATTTTCCGGGATGCCTGTCACCCTCCATTCTCAACTATACATATCCAAAAAATCACATCAATCCGTAGCTTTGTTGCAGCGTGATTGACGGACAAACCAACAAACAAACACACTTTCGCATTTATAATATTACTCGCAGCATTGTTAATGATGATTCAAAGAGAAAACATATTACTGATGATATTATCAATTACGTTTAGCTATCATTTTTATAATTGTCATTTTTACCATACCTAACCAAAGACAAAATTACGTTTAGCTGCAATTTACGTTTTGTTATTCCACTGTCATTTGCGTTTTGTCAGATGCATTTTTGTTATACCACGTTTTATAGTGACATGACGGAAACGCGGTCGAACGGGATAAAAAGTATCCTATGTCCGTCTCCTGGTTCTAAGCTACCTCTCCACCAATTTTCAGCCAAATCGGTTCATCCGTTCTTGAGTTATAAATAGTGTAACTAACACCACTTTCTTTTATTTATATAGATTGCACCGATGTCGTTCAAAATCGATATTTTGGGTTCCCTAGTGTCAAAAGAGAGGAAATGGTTTCCAAAATTTTAAAAAGTCAGCGCCATATTGAAATTCTTTGTTATTGCACCGATGTCGTTCAAAGTCGATAATATTTAGTGTCCCCTAGCGTCAAAAAAGACGAAATGGTTGCCAAAACTTTTAAAAGTCAGTGCCATATTGAAATTCTTTGTTATTGCATCGACGCCGTTCAAAATCGATATTTAGTGTCCCCTAGCGTCAAAAAAATCGGCCAAGTTCGAGTCGGGTCTCGCTCTTTTAGGGTTCCGTTAAAAAAATTAAATTAAAAAAATTCCATCTACCCACCTACCCATTTTAATTTAATTTTTTTAATTTAATTTAATTTTTATTATTTGTTGTTATAGCGGCAATAGAAATACATAACATGTGAAAATTTCATCTGTCTATCTATTACGGTTTACGAGATACAGCCCGCTGACAGACGGACGGACGGACGGACGGACGGACGGACGGACAGCGTAGGCTTAGTAATAGGGTTCCGTTGGTACCCTTTGGGTACGGAACCCTAAAAAGACGAAATGGTTGCCAAAATTTTGATAAGTCAGCGTTATATTGAAATTCTTTGTTATTGCACCGATGTCGTTCAAAATCAATATTTAGGGTCCTCTAGCGTCAAAAAAGAGGAAATGGTTGCAAACATTTTAAAAAGTCAGCGCTATATTGAAATTTTTCGTTATTGCACCGATGTCGTTTAAAATCGATATTTAGGGTCCCCCTAGCGTCAAAAAGATGAATTGGTTGCTAAAATTTTTAAGTCAGCGCGATATTGAAATTCTTTGCTGACTTTTTAAAATTTTGGCAACCACTTCGTCTTTTTTGACGCTAGGGGACCCTAAATATCGATTTTGAATTAAATCGATGCAATAAAAAAGAATTTCAGTATGGCTTTTTATTTATTTATTTATTTATACATTATTATAGGCACACGCTTGACCACTATCACACCTGATGGAAAGTGATGATGTGGCCCAAGGTGGAACGCGTTTGCCTAGAAGATGCCTATTCACTCTTACTTTAATGATACCCAAATTGAATGTGTTAGGAAACGCAGATCTCGGAAGAGCGTTCCAGACCCTAGCCATGCGAATCAGAAATAAAGACTTGAACCGCTTCGTGCGCGTGGATGGTATATCAACGGTATAGGGATGGAAGACCCTCCGATGTCTTGCAGTGCGGTGGTAAAAAGGTGAAGGGGGGACAAGGTCGAAGAGCTCCTAAGCACACTCACCGAAATATATCCTATAAAACACATATAAGCCGGCAACTTTTCGGCGGTGATCGAGGCTCTGAAGTTTGGCTAAGAGTGATGAGTCCTTGCCAATGAGTTTCCTAGCTCGACGATCTACAGCATCTAGTGCCGCAAGTTGATACTTAGCGGAGCCTTCGAAGAGGTGACTGCAGTACTCCATGCATGACCTGATCTAGGCTTGATATAATGTAAGCAGTTGTTGTGGCCGTGAAGTACCGCTTCACCTTATTAAGGATGCCTAGTTTTTTGGCGGCAATCTTGGCCTTAGCTTCAATGGCTCTTCCAAAGTTTATAGTAGCCGAGATGTCGAGACCTAGGAGATCAATGTGGTCGGTGATTGGTATGGATATATTCCTGAAAGTGGGAGCCAAGGTGAAAGGGCTCCGTTTAGCTGAGAGCAGGCACGCCTGTGTTTTTTTAGCATTAAGCTCCACCAGATTGGCGACACCCCAATCAGAGACTTCTTTGAGTTTAAACTCTAGAGTTTAAACACTCAGAGAGGCGATGGTAGAACGCTTAAGCGTTCTACCATCGCCTCTCTGAGTGCATTAATCTCAGTGCTGTTTGTGCGTAGACTGGACATATATCTCTCCGTTACAGTGCTGTCATCTGCATACCCCAGGATGCCGGATATCAGCAAATCATTGATGTGCAGCAAAAAGAGTGTAGCGGAGAGAACAGACCCCTGAGGAACTCCGGCATTAATAGCCATAAGATCCGAAGAGCAGCCATCGAAGACTACTCGGAAGGACCGCTCACTCAAGAAGTCAGATATCCAGTCGCATAAGCTACCTGGAAGACCGTAAGCCGGCAGCTTACTAAGAAGGCTGTCATGCCAGACCCGATCGAAAGCTTTAGATATATCAAGAGAGACACCGAGGGCCTCTCCGTGTTTCTCCACAGCTTCACCCCAAATGTGTGTGGCATACACGAGTAGATCTCCACAGACTGTTTTTGACGGAAACCATATTGTCTGAAAGAAGATCATTAGACTCCAGGTATGGTGGGAGCTTGGTGTTTAATATGGGCTCCATGGACTTACATAGTAAGGAGGTGATAGCGATGGGTATATAGTTCGCCGGGTCGGCACGAATACCTTTGTTAGGAACAGGCTGTACATTTGCGAGCTTCCAGGATTCAGGAACTTGAGCTTTACTGAGAGAGAGACGATACAGGCGGGTCAGAACAGGGGATAATTTAGTAGCACAATTCCGCAAAACTATTGCTGGAATTCCATCGGGACCGCTGGCTTTATTCACATGGTGCTGAATTTTAAAAATTTTGGCAACCGTTTCCTCTCTTTTGACGCTAGGGGACCCTAAATATCGATTTTAAACGACATCGGTGCAATAACAAAGAATTTCAATATGGCACTGACTTTTTCAAATTTTGGCAACCATTTCGTCTTTTTTGACGCTAGGGGACCCTAAATATCGATTTTGAACGACATCGGTGCAATAACAAAGAATTTCAATATGGCGCTAAATTTTTAAAATTTTGGTAACCATTTCCTATTTTTGATCCGAGGGAACCCTAAACCCTATTCCCAACTCTATTGATTAATCGCTAAATCGCTAAAAGTCAATCGCCAATCGCTGTCGCTAAAAGTAGCCTGTCTACTTTCTCCCGGTAAAATATTCGTATAAAAAAATAAAAATTAAAATAAAGACGAATAAAAGGAAAATAAAAAAACGAAAAAGTGAAAAAAATTAAAAAAAAATAAGAACTGCCTTGTTTTGAACTGAACTTTGAGTCTGAATAACGATGGGGAAAATTTCGAAATTTATAATTTCTGAAATATCTCAAATCTGGTCTGGTGGGAGGCTTCGGACGTGGCTAGTTACCATTCTACCATCAAAGATCGCTAAACGATTTAGCGTTCCGGCACGATAACGTGTAAAATAAATCCAAGCTTATCCCCTTCCAAGTTAGCCCGTTACCATCCAAACCGCATCGTCACTTACCATCAGTTGAGATCGTAGATCAAGGACTGTCTTGGGAAGGAAATTTAAAAGTGACATTATCCGCAATCGCCTTTCGAATATTATCGGTATAGTATTAGGGAAATTTTGGGTTCGTAAACTGGCCACACAGAGCAAATGGCGAACTCTAATTTGATTATTTTCAAAAAATTTCAATTTATTATTTTGCAGGACAGGTGATGTTATTGATTGTTTTAGACCGTCATTTTTAGTGTTTTCACATTTTAACCACAAAAATCGCCATTTTAAAAAGAAACATTGATGAAATAAGCCAACGCTTGGGCCGATCGTGCCTCTCTATCGCTTGTTCCACGCTCTCGCTTGCACGCGCAGGCTCCGGCGGACCGTGACACTTTTTCGTGCGTGCAGCCGGTGTTCATCGATTTATAAGACGTTATCACGTCAAAAACAAAATATTGGATCGCAATATTCACCTCTGCGATTTTTGACGCGTTCACAGGTTTGAGACTCCATCTTGTATATCTATTGCGGTACTTTTAACAAAACACAACAAATTTTTTTGTATGTCTGTCTGTTTGTTCCGGCTTATCTCGGGAATGGCTGGACTGATTTTGACGAGACTTTCTCTGGTAGATAGCTGATATTATAAACTTTGATTTGATACGCAACGGTTATAAGGCTACTTTTTACCGACTTTCAATAAAGGAGAAATTGTGTTTTTCTACCTACGAACATCGATATCTCCGAGATTTCCAACCTTTTTTAATTCACTGCGAAATGGTTTGTGAGATGGTCCTATAAAAATTACGGGTTCCAACTCCTCAATCCTGATGCTGCTCTCTCTCGTTCTCATACTTTTCCATAATATTATGTTTGAGTTTTTCGCGCGACACGCGCCGCGCAACACCTCGCGTGTGCAAAGACGCATCCTTCTCGCGAAGCGTCGCGTTTTGATTGTACCTACAGTAAAAATAAAAATAAAACTCGTGAATGAATCGATTTGTTTGCGAGAATCGATTTTAAGATATTTCTTTATAGATGTTTTTTAAACGACTATAAAGGCTAATACGGCATGGACTTCCACAGTCTTCGGTCTTGCGCCGCTTGAATCCAGCGGCTCCCTGCGACTCGCTTGATGTCGTCGGTCCACCTAGTGGGGGTCTGCCAACACTGAGTTTCCACCCCACTCCAGCACCTTGGGACCCCAACGACTAACAGCTCTTCGAACTATGTGCCCTGCCCATTTCCACTTCAGTTTCGCATGGTTTCGTGACTCGCTGAGCTATGTCGGTGACTTTGGTTCTCCTACGGATCTCTTCATTTTATTAAGTAGGTATAGTAATTGTTAACCAATTTACTTGTGACCTTATGTTATTCTTTCTCTCTTCCAGATTTCTCATCTTCCAGATTGTGTATTAAGCTATACCTTTAAATTTTCAAATAGAATAATATTATACCTACCTTTAATAAACCTTCTCCTGTATTCGATAAAAATTGAGTATTTTTAAATAGTTATAATATTTATATATTTTGTAGGTATGTATTCAAAATATTTTTAAACAAAATAGTGCTTTTCTATATCAAATATTATTAAACATAAAAATGAAAGTTATTTATTTTTACCAGCGCCATCTATTTTATCTACGTGACCTCTTAGTACGTGAAGGGGGTGCGCCCCGCGGATGGGTTTTGGCCCCGCCTATTTTTATAAAGTACTCTCCTAATTCGAAACAATTTATTTTCCGTTTAGCGTCTTAATAGATCTGTCATTTCAAAAACAAACCCCACACCTTATTTCGTTATGGGCTCTTCTCAGATTTAGGCGCATTTGGAACCCACGTTGCCTAGTTTTAGTTTTCAAAAATTAATCACTAAAATCCATCCATAATAATCCATACATATTACCACTATGAATTCTGTTCAATCATTGACAAAATGTGTAAAGTGTAGGGTATAAAGTTTTGAAATATAAATAAATCTGAAAGAGGACTATCCTACGCTCGGACTCCTATTCAAATAATCAGTCTATCTGCTGATGAGTTACCAAGCGAAGAAGTAAAAAATTACATTGTGACAAATAACAAGGTTACTGGCTAACAAATCCAGAGATTCCATAGATTGAATATAAGAGCCGGGAGTTAACTCATTCCAAGAGGAGATAGGAAAACAACAGACTACGCTAAGCTGAGAAAGTAAGTGTATTGAGCGGTTTGTAAAATTGTTTTGTAGGTTACGGTAAGCTGCCATATCCATAATATGGATAAGGTCCCTTAAAATAGCAGAATTATATAAAAAATACTATAAACAGAGTTATATTGCTATCAATTTAGACCACGCGACGCTACGAACGGCCGTTCTAAAACGTGCGTGAGTATACGCTCATTCAAACTTAAAAAGTGTGGGCGAACGAAATACACCGATGCAGTAGTGAGCTGATATAGATATGGAGTGTAAATGACTATCAAGAGCCTCAAATCTAATGACCTTCGCCAAAACAACACTCGACCGGTCACCGTACGATATTTGAAAGAAAATTTAAAATAGTTCTTATGTGCAGGTCTATAGAATCACATCATACTAATATTATAAATGCGAAAGTGTGTTTGTTTGTCCTTCAATCACGCCGCAACAGAGCTACGAATCGACATGATTTTTTACATGGGTATAGGTGAGGACCCGGAGAGTGACATAGGCTTCATTTATACCGGAAAATCAGAGTTTCCGAAGGATCTAAAACATTAAATCCACGGGGACGAAGTCACGGGCGTCAGCTTATACGCAAATAAACGAATAAGGGCCGATTTCACCAACGTAAAATAAGTCTTATCCGAGCGATTTGATATTTTGACAGTATTTTCAATACAAAAACGGTCAGAACATCCAATTTATTCCTCGGATTAAACGTCATTCAACGTTGGTGAAATCGGCACTTAAAGGTAAAGCTTCTGAAGACCGTACAAAAATACATAGGTACTATGAACTATCTATTTTAGTTCGTTTATAAGAAATTACATAAAAGGGGAGTATTTTTTGTGTGACGACTCTACAGTTTCATCATATTGAGTTCAGCTGGTGGGATTGTCTAAAAATGATTGCTTTGAAATTTCCTCTGATTATGTACCTGGGTTTATGGCGTTCTTGTCAGTTACTCATCAATTAGTCCAGTCGACAGGTAGTTTCAGATGGAAAAAGGTCAGAAGTTAATGAAACTTTGGGATGTTTTTCTTTTTCGGATGGAGTATGCTGTTGGCCCTAATGGCCGCTACAGCGTCACCGGACGTTCGCGTTGGGGCGAGCGCGAAGCGTCTCCAGAGGATTGAGCCCTAGGGCTCGAAGACATCGGGATGTTGTTTAGGGATGGCTAATTAACATTTTCTCAAGTTTTGGACCTCGAGGACCCTGTGCTAAAAGAGGAGGGAAAGCTGCAAAATTTTCAACTTTCCTCCGGTTTTTTCTCAATAACTTTTTTCCCTTACGTCCTAAGGCAAATGCATTTCTATACTTTTTTGTAGAACGTTAAATTTTCTACAAGTTTGATAACACAAAAACTTTTGTATTTCAATTCGGTTCCGAGATATGGCGCTTCGACAAAAAAAAATTGTCAAATTTCGCTAGGTCCAAAATGAGCGCTGTCCTTTTCCGCAGGAAACAATTTGAAATGGATAGCATTAATTTTTATTAACTCTATTAATTTCTTTCTAACTAAATTACAGCTCAAAATATGCTATCCGTTTTCGCAGGATAGCTTAGCACAGTCCTTTTCCGCAGGAAACAATTTGAAATGGATAGCATTAATTTTATTAACTCTATTAATTTCTTTCTAACTAAATTACAGCTCAAAATATGCTATCCGTTTTCGCAGGATAGCTTAGCACAGTCCTTTTCCGCAGGAAACAATTTGAAATGGATAGCATTAATTTTATTAACTCTATTAATTTCTTTCTAACTAAATTACAGCTCAAAATAAGCTATCCGTTTTCACAGGATAGCTTAGCACAGGAGTAGTCAATTTAGTTTAGTTTAGAAACTTTAGAAACGCTGTCCTTTTCCGCAGGAAACAATTTGAAATGGATAGCATTAATTTTTATTAACTCTATTAATTTCTTTCTAACTAAATTACAGCTCAAAATATGCTATCCGTTTTCGCAGGATAGCTTAGCACAGTCCTTTTCCGCAGGAAACAATTTGAAATGGATAGCATTAATTTTATTAACTCCATTAATTTCTTTCTAACTAAATTACAGCTCAAAATAAGCTATCCGTTTTCACAGGATAGCTTAGCACAGGAGTAGTCAATTTAGTTTAGTTTAGAAACTTTAGAAACGCTGTCCTTTTCCGCAGGAAACAATTTGAAATGGATAGCATTAATTTTATTAACTCTATTAATTTCTTTCTAACTAAACTACAGCTCAAAATATGCTATCCGTTTTCGGAGGATAGCTCGAGAGGATAGATAGGAAACTGTGTGCAACAGAATTAAAAGCAAAATAATGGCATTATGGCGAGCTTCCTAATATTAGTTCTTAAATCTCGTATGACCTTCGTTATAACATAGTCTCTCGATTGGTAAGCGTTCGGATTTCAGTATTCGCAAGACAATCAAATGGTATGTTTTATTTAAATAACTTGACTATGTAGGTAAAGTAATTGTAAGTGAAGGCAAGTCGTTTTTTACAACATCGAACATTGTCCGAGGACCGAGAGTTCGTATTAATTATTAATTATGAATGCTTGCGAAGGTAAACGATAAGTGCTTAATAATATTACTGTTTAGCTCTTTATGTTGAGTAGAAAAATATTTTTGTTTCGAATATTTGAATAGGGTAAAACCGAGATAGATGCCCCACTTTTTGAAATTACTTTATATTTCTTATTAAAAAACGCAAAATACTATATTTGTAAAAGGGATAAATAAGTACTTTGGTTTATTATATTTAAATCTATGAAAGTAAAAAACATTATCTTCGATATTTCCAGAGTATTGGCGATTTATGGGGACTTCTAAATTTTGGGACAAATCCTTAAAAAATACATTTAGGATAGATGCACCGCAGAAAAAGAGGAAATTTACCGCGGAAAAACTTTGATCGCACCTTGCCTCTATATGCAATCGCACTGAGACATGCAGCACGGCCAACTTAGTGGTAGTGGTAGATTGTCTCGAAAAATAATTTGAAAAGACGAAACAATGTTTAAAAAAAAAACTTTTTTATGTTGATTTTTTGCATGGTGCATTCGATAGACAATTTCTTACTCTTTCAGGAAAGCTACGCATACCATTTTTTTGGCCGGAAGAGTCTCCGCATACCTACTTGAAGTATGTAATAGGGGATGAAATTCCTCCATCATCATATTGTGCCAATATATTTTTTACCGGCTTCAACAAAACGAGGAGGTTCTCAATTCGATGCATATTTTTTTTCTTGGGCAATGTTACTCCATAACTCCGTCAAATCGGTTCAGCCCCCCGATTGTCTAAAAGTTGCCAATCAAAACTTATTCATTTCATGGCATTAGCGTCAAAGTAAAATAAACCATAACAGCATTGCATTAGAACTCAATTTCGTATATGCATTCTTATAAGTTTATGTATGTAAGATACGCTCCATAACGCTCCATGTTAAAATCGTTGGTACTGAATTTGTGACTTTAAATCGATACAATCAAGGATTATTTTGCTTTGAAGCTATTGCCATCGAGTGCGAGTGCGATCGGTAGAATAACCTTTTAGGGTTTAGACAATTATTGGTACCCTGATTTGACGATTTAAAAATAGTTTTTTTATTTGCAAGGACACACCGTCAGATTGGTCCCATTTAAAGGGGTCGTTTCAACTTCAAATAATCCAAAAAATAGTAATAAATCATAGAAATTGAAATAAAATATGCTTTTTTGCAGTTTAACAGTGAATAAGAGGTACAAAATAAAATTGATAATTGGGTACATTTGTATAATAGCAACTCCCGGAGTGCATCCAGCTTTTGTTGTCTATGTTTGTAATTACGTTACGTCACCTTAATGTCATTTAAATTGTCAAGTACGTCAATTGCTGGTATGTCAGCCTGGCGATCAGGTAACTTATAACGCTGTCCTTAAAGGACTATTTCAATGTCAAAACATGGTTTTGGCCAATAGGAGAAGCCCAAAATCATATTTTGACATCGATGCAGTCCTATAAGGACTGAGAAAAAATTACGCGATAGACCCCCAGATGTCAATTGCTGTCAATAGTGGTTATTTTTATGTCAAATGTCATCATAACTCGTGTAAGTACGCGTCATTGTCAAAAAGAACGCCATGTTATTGTGCTTTTATTTTGCAAAATAATTTCGCATTGTTCCTCGTAAAAAGGACCTTTTAATGAGAAATAAAGAAAAAATAATCACTATTCATGACCCCATAAATTTTGAAAGACTGTACAAAGACCTGGCCCAGGCCCCATATATATTTGAAAACAACCCCTTTGGTGAAGATTTGATATTAAATTAATTAATTGGTATGATTTAAAAAGGGGACCAAATAATGACGAGTACACACGTATATTTTGTACTCCCATAGCTCCCACTGATAACTGCACACAGGTAGAAACGGATACTCGCTTCAGTGGTCCGCTTCCGCTGGATAATTGCAAGAAACACCTATGTATGAATAGCTTTCTCTAATATTGTCATCGTCCTAACAATGAGTTATACTCATACTTTACATTTATTTCGTGTCGCTGCTCGCTACAGCCAACTTACCATAGCGACAGAATGAAACGCCGCATCCTGAGATTGGTTAATTAATTACGTATAATATCATGGTCTAGCTACTAGGAGAAAGTCTAGTTATTAATTAGGTATAAAGACCTATAACGGCTGAGCACCAAACTTCTTCTTCTAGTGCCATCTCCTAGTTGTTACTTTATTTACTGCGGCTTTACCAGTTCCTGGAGTTCATGTTGAACCACAGGCCAAGATTTTTAAGCTAGGGCATTCTTCTTCGACCTGTAGAGCTACATGCGCGCCACGAGAAAATTTTGCCTACCCGTTTTCTCGTGATATCCCTTAGAGATTCACGAGTAAATGAGTAGATAAAATTTTTTCGTGGTGCGCATGTTAGCCCTACAGGCCTTCGTCTGCTTTTTATTTTGCTCAGCATAATGAGTTTAAGCAATCCGGTATATCAAGTGCTTGTATGAAAACGCGACTATGTCAGTACGTATACAGGACCAGCCTACGAGGCCAATCCACTTGCAGCGTGGAGTGCGACAGGGAGACGTAATCTCCCTGAAGCTCTACCGCTGCGTTGGAGGACGTCTTTAAGCTTCTGGATTGGAACGGACTTGGCATCAACATAAACGGCGAGTACATCACTCACCTGCGATTTTCCGATGACATAGTACTGATGGCAGAGACTCTGAGAGAGCTCAATATAATTCTCAACGATCTCAGCAGGGTTTCTCAACAGGTGGGCCTGAAAATGAATATGAGCAAGACGAAAACCATGTCCAACGCTCATGCTCCGCTCCACCCAGTAATTGTTGAGAACTCTGCACTTGAAATGGTGGACGAGTATATATACCTGGGACCCACTGCACACAGTCCAGCTAGGTAGGTCCAATTTCGAGAAAGAGATCAACCGCCGAATCCAACTCGGATGGGCAGCGTTCGGGAAGCTCCGAGATGTTTTCTCGTCCAAAATCTACGAACAGTGCGTGTTGCCAGTGATGACTTACGGTTCCGAGACATGGTCGCTAACTATGGGCCTCATAGTCATAAGGAGACCCAGGATAGCTCAACGGGCGATGGAGTGTCGCTGCGGGATCGAACCACAAATGAGGAGATCTCTAGGAGAATCAAAGTCACCGACATAGCTCAGGGAGTCGCGAAACTGAAGTGGAAATGGGCGGGGCACATAGTTCGAAGAGCTCATGGTCGTTGGGGTCCCAAGGTGCTGGAGTGGCGACCCCGCACCGGGAAGCGCAGTGTTGGCAGACCCTCCACCAGGTGAACCGACGACATCAAACAAGTCGCAGGGAGCCGCTGGATTCAGGCGACGCAAGACCGAGGCCTGCGGAAGTCCATGCAAGAGACCTTTGTCCAGCAGTGGACGTCTATCGGTTGACAAAGAAGAAGAAGAAGAAGAAGAATGAGTTTAAGCTCGTCATTTATGGAGTTTACGAATTTAGGGAATCTTAATCGCCACGGGTCTGTTACCTTGGATATCTGGAAACGATGGAGAAAAGAAAACTTCCTGAGTCTAAATTTAATAAAGTAATGAGAGATCGCTGAATCGTACATCTGCAAGACCTCAAGACTCAAGAGAGATTGACATCCAGGACACTGAAACGAGATGGACATGAATTGAGTGGCAGCTTCAGATATCTACATAGTAGAGTAGATAATATTCTGACAAAATGGTTTACCCAAACGTGTTCTTTTATTATATGTAGTTACTGACTGGTATTACAAATTAATACCTAATCTACATCGTTTATCGTTATAACAATAAATTATAGTTTGTCTTTTAGAAAGCTTTTACTGGCGTTTTTTTAGTCCCTCGGATTTGCCCATTATCATTTTAATACTTAATTCCACCCGTGGGAAGCCGGGGTGTATCATCTAGGTATAGGATTAAAAAAGTACAATATTATGTAGGTATGTGGTGCGGATATTGAAACAATAAGTCGGCCCATGTACAAGTGTAGTGCGGATCGGTTGGATGCGCGAAGTTCGTCGACCCGGCATCTAACCGTGCCCCCTCCCCCCCCCCCACTCCTCCAAGTCTCACTTTCGATGCGCCTGCGGCTCCTCGGGCCCCACGTGCCGGCAGCGACGCGGCTGACGTCATGAAGTCACCGCAGGAGGCAACGGTGTACGGCCCGGGCGGCCGGCGCTCGCTAGAGCGTGGAGCTGTTTGTGCTCTTCATTAGGACTGCCATGGGAACCGTACTAACGCTTGGCCTTCTCCTTACTGGCATACTTTGGATAGGAGGCTTTACTTGTTTGCAAACATACCTTCAACGAAATAAAAACAATAACTCTACAGGCTTCATGGGTGCGCACATACTTAACTGTAACCAGTTGAGCTCACCAACTGCATGCGTGCAGCGTATTTGATCACTGATGACACCCTACTCTCTCTATATGGTAAGAGAGAACGAAACTCTACTGCTCGACATTTTATACTTAAACTAGCGGCACGTTATGATGGCCGGTTTGACACATTACAATAGTGATGTGGAATGTCAATTTATTCTCGAACAAAAAACAATTAAGTTTTGTTTTTGTACCTGATTAAATAGGTTTAATAAAACAAAAATGTATATGTTTATTTAATTTATTTGAACGAACTGAATATTTGAATGAAAATGAATATACATACTTTATATGCACACAAGAAACATATGAATACAAAAGATACCAAAAAAGGTGCCACAAAAGGCCATAATTAATCAGATTCGTCCATACTACTATTTTCACTGTCGTCACTGCTATCATCACCTACATTAATAATTATATGTTCGTTTTCTATAATATTATCTATTTTCACATCTCTTTCATAATCTTCCCTTATTAATTTAACAGTTCTATTCACAACCTTTTCCCAGTCTCCTTTAGTCACATGTTCACAAGCTTCTTCTAATAATTTTAGCATTTTTTTTGTGGTAAATGGGGGTTCTGTATTGTGTCTTGCAGCATATCCCTTAATTTGAGCCCACACCAACTCAATCGCATTATACTCACAATGGTAAGGCGGTAACCGTATAACTCTGTGCCCATGTTCTAATGCTTTTTTTTAGTTATCCGTCTAACAGTTCGTTGTCCAATATTAAGCGCATCAGCTACGCGTTCAACCACTGACGTTATAGGTAAAATTGGCCCTCCATTTTGAGCTTCACGATCGAAATAGTTACGAAGGCGTATTACGAACTCACGTGTCTGACTATTTAGAACAGTTCTCTGCGTACGTTCGGTCATATCGACGAAATCCACAACAAAGGGCTTGAACAGAGTCCAAATTAACGAGCAAGGGTCAACAGTAATGCAGTATCAATATTTGAAATCCAAAGCCAGGTCAAAACTATATCACAATCGCATTGCACTGACAGTTTATACTTTTCGAAGCAACGTCAATTCGAAACTGCTTTGTTTTGCATTGAGCATTGACGCGAGTTTGCCGGAGGTAGTAGTTGTGCTAGCCAGCGATCCTATGTGACGATCGTATTAGATTCCATTTTTAAAAATTTTCAATTTAGAAAACCAAATGCCGAGTTGTGGTATATATCATATAAAAATAAAAATTTTACCTTTTGTATGAAACAGCTGATATTTTTTTGCGATTTCAGAGGTTTGTCCACATAGTGAAAATTGTTCATATTCACAAGTACATTCACCCCTTAAATGGTGCAAACTGATTTTTCTACACTTGTATACATTTTAGAAATCAATTTAATAAATAAATTTTGAGTCCTAAACCTAAAACTACATTCGATAAAATTTATGAATCTCTGCACATCACTATCGTCAATAAAGTAATACAATTATTTCCTTCAAAGTCGTTATCAATTAATACGGAACTTCATGAGCGGACAAACGTCAAACCGGCCATCATAGCGTGCCGCTAATATAATAACCGGGCAGAATTGATTGTGTTCCTAAACTGTTGTGTGTTGGGTTTATTCTTTAACTTCAGAAAATATGACACTACATAAGACCGAAAGACGCCGCCTCTCAGCCGTCGCGTAATAAAAACCACGGCAACTAGTTTCGACAAAATCATCAGTCGTTGTAAAATATGTAGTTATTTTATAGTGACAGTTCTGTTGTGTCATTTTCAACATGAATTGGGTACTACGAGAGCAAGATGAACACGAAACTCGGCCAGGCGAAAGAAAGTGCAAAATACCGCGCCCCAGTGTCAATGTGATGCAGACAACACAATATTACGTCCAGACCACGGTCAGACATCACAAAATGATTTCGTAATACGTCATTCATCTCCAAAGATATTTAAACTTTATACTAGTCACAGATAGGAAAATAATAATGTCATAGTAGAATTCAACAATACAGGCGGCGCAAAACCAAGGCCTGTGAATTCCGTGCAAGGGACATACTCTTCTTCTTTATTGATTGATGAAGAAGAAGGGTTTAACGTTCTATAATATCGGCGATCTTCGCCTTTGGCTTGCGCACATACAGCTGCGGTGATTGCTCGCAAAGCTCTGAAGACCAAAGCACATTTTGGTTTTCGCAAATAGTTCTCAGCTCTGGATTTCTGTCCATGTCATTTATATTAAATAGGGCATTAAAAACCTAGTTTCTCGCAAACTTGCAAAGCTAAAAAGTCTTCAAAAAACTTTTCAGGTTAACGAAGCTCAGGAAATAAATAACTACTGAACGAGGACAAACAAAGGGAGTTTTCCATTGTGAGTAGGTATTCGTTAGTACAAATAACTAAGTACATACTAGAAGTAACTGACTGATGAAATTTAAATAACACGAGAAATGATAAGCGCACCGGATACAAACATGATTCAGATTTAGCTCTCAGGGTTCAAGATAACAACATCAGTTTATAATTAATATCATGCAAACAACTATACCTATAATGAAACTACAGCTGTAAAAGTAAAAGATAATTATATAAGATACATTTGGAGAATCTCTAAGACCTACGTGAACAAATCAGAGGTGCAATTGTCTAAAAATTGCCGATCAAAATCTTATTCATTTCATACGTAGTACTATTATATATTCTGTGGCATAAGCGTCAAAGTAAAATATTCCTTGACGGTATTGATTTAAAGTCACAAATTCGGTACAACCGATTCTAACATGGAGCATTATGGTGCTTATCGTACATACCTAAACGTATGAGAATGCATACACGAAATTGAGCTTTAATTTAAAGCTATTATGGTTTATTTCACTTTGACGCTAATGCCATGAACTGAATAATATTTTGATCGGCAACTTTTAAACAATCGGGGGGCAGAAATGAAAAGATCCGTGTTACCGAAATGTAGCTCAAACGCTACGCAATGCATGGCTCCACGATATGAATAGAATAGATCCGAACTACATAGTTCTAAGGGCTGATAGAACTTGCTCAAGGTATGGAATAGCGAGAACTCAACGGAGACACAGCTTTGATAGTCTCCATAGGAGAGGCGCAAAAGAAAACAAAGTTATTCCAAATAGCAAATATCCACACACACTAGACAACTTAGAGTCACACTCACAATGTGCTTACAAAAACGGACTCCTAGAATTTAGTCAATTTGCTTTTGAAGTGGTGAGATCTATGTGATTTCTAAACGAATGAATCTGATAAATATATGTATAAATTTAATCATAGATTTAGGATCTATTACCTACGCATAAATCTATGAATTGAATCAATTTGAATTTTAATTCCAGTTTATCTAGATTCTAGGCTAACGGAAACATGTACTTTATAATTATTTGTGAAACAGTTATAGCATGTCTTGTTATTGTGTAAACTGTAAACTGTAAACAGCAGGTACCCTAACAATGCTGGATGTTGCAGAAATCGAGTAAACCCGTACAAGCGAGACTTGCACAATACTCGGTTGCGCAATATGCACAGAAAGTTGGTAAAGTGATCCCATATCGGAAATGTGATTAAAACTTTTCGGTTAGTAAAGTTTACAAAATTCATTTACTTCATGTAGGCCAATTTGTGGATTTTATGACAAGTCAAGACTACTATCTAGTCTGGAAAGCAGACTCCGCTAGATGATCCAGCAAGACTCAGCAGTTGCTCCTTTCAAAATTTTAGCGCAAACAAGATGACATCAAGGTGTTACTAGTTTATTGACGGTTTCTAATAAGTCGCTTGTGTGTAAGTATCGCTCTTTTCTATAGAAAGACTAGCTGTTACCCGCGACTTCGTCCGCATGGATTTAGTTTTAAAAATCCCGCGGGAACTCTTTGATTATCCGAGATAAAAAGTAGCGCTCCCGGTCTGAGGACCCACTACTACACCCATTACTATACCCATATATATAATTTATTGCTGATTGTTTAAAAACCCCTTGACCGATTGATGTGTATACACCTATTTCGATAAAATTTAAATGGTGTGGTACCATTACAAACATTAACATTACTGGGAAGTATACCCTTTCAAACAAAAAAGAATTTTCCAAATCGGTGAACATAGTACATACATAAAAGATTCCGAAGAATTGTAAACCTGTAAATTGTAAGCTCCTTTTTTGGAGTCGGTTAAAAACACACTTTAGCATTAATGATATATGGGATATAAGGATATACGGTAGTAGGGTTATCAGACAGACACACAGTCAGACAAAGCGCTCCCCCAACTTAAATAGTATATTACACATCTAGGGCAGTAAAATAAGAAATGTCTCAGATCACATGTAATTGTTGTCCGAGGCGAAGCCGAGGTCAATAAACATGTGATCTGAGGCTTTCTTATTTACTGCCCGTGGTGTGTATACTATCTTTCTCTTCGACGGAGGCGGAAAGCGACATTTTCGTTTAGCGCAGCCGGAGGAAAATTGACGCTTTCCGCCCGGAGGTGAGAAAAAACTTTTTTTTTGGGTCAGGGGTGAAAAAAAAGAATTGATCAGTTGATAAAGCTCAGATTTTCTGACCTACTCGTGCCTATGGTTGTTGACCCAAAAATCGAGCCATATTTGTTTTGGGTTCGATTGCAAACTGTAGGTAGGCAATTTTAATAAGTGTAACAAAACGCGTTGTTCAGGAGCTGGGGGGCAGGCGCGCGGGGGTGAGGGGATGGGGAAGCGCTCTTCATTCCCATCTAACTAAAGGCTTGGACAGACGACGCGCGGAACGCGGCTACTGCTAGTTGAAATACAAAGGACGGGTTCTGAGTGCAAGTTTCATGGTATAACTTGATATAGACGTTTAGTTAAATCTGTCACTTTTATACGAACGACAACTATTAATTCTCCGAATGTTTAATTTAGTAACTGAGCAATAATGTATTACGTAACAGCGGTATCACTTTAGTTAACATGAAACTATTGCGATAATAATATTATTATGTATATTTTGCTACAGTTGAAAAAACTTGACATCAAATAACATCGATGGAAAAGGGATCCGTGGACCGCGGTATGTGGTCTAAGCATAAGCACTAACATACACTTAAGACACACGTGATTCCCGAGAGTTGTGGGTTCGAGTCCTGCAGGTTTCATAATTTTTGACTATGAATCTAATTTATTCAGTTCATGTTGTACATACACACTTTCAGAAAATATTACACTAGGGCCTCTTAGTTCTTATGAAGGTACGAACATTTATAGGAGCAGCGTCTACTATCGTCGCGCTTTTCAGAGAGACGTGCTCAATAATGCTCTTTGTATACCTAATCTTAAACACGTGCTGGATGCTGCCGCGCTGTTTATCGTCTGTCCAAGCCCTAAGCTACTAAATCGTAGAGCGGGCGGAGGCCATGATTATGTTTACTAACCCCGGCCGCACGAGCCGCCCCACGGTCTATGCGGACCGAATTAACACTCGATCTTTGTCCCACGTTTTATCCAAACATGTAAAACTTGTGGGAAGGGTTTTTGTTGTACAGGATTTCTGATAAGGAACTTCCTTTACGCAACTAGCCGCGTATACCCGCGAGAAAAAAACGCCAAGTGCGAGTCGGGCCCGCGCACCTACGGGACTACTACACTACTACTACTACTAGTACTTCTGGAGTACGGAACCCGAGGGTTCCGTACTCCAGAAGTACTAGTGATCCGCCCCAAACTGAGACCTCGCGGTAACGGTATCCCATAAAATTATTCATTCAATCGATACATGACGACCAAAACTGAAATTATTTACGCGGATTTTAACCCGATGGCGATGACGGGACTCGCTCACGTGATGAGACCAGTGAGCACCCCCGCGTCGTGTTGACATTGCTATATGCTAAGCCGAGCGATACTTCTTTTATAAGCCTACGTACTGTTCAATATGCTGTTCAATATAACTTAGGGAACATTTCAAGGAGTTTACAAAGCATAGAGAGGCCAAGAGCAAATCGCAGCGGATATATCCGCTTATGAAACTAGCTATCTGAGATCTAAATTAATGAGAAATTAGCAATGGTAATCTACACTTCTATATAAAAAAATTGTGGTTTCACATTAACTACGGCAATTCTGTGGTTTGACACTACAGACTACAAGTAAAGTTCGCGTTTGTATTGCTTAGCTAGTCGATTGTGGAAAAGCTGCATTAACCAATGTTAGTCTCGATTGTGGTGATTGGCATGGTATTTTTGCTGCAAGAATGCATTTTAGCCAATAGAGAGAGTGCCGGCCCATCAGAGCTGATTACGATCGCCACACTGTAGATGTAAGATCTATAGATGGCACTCTCACTAAGCTCGGACTCAAGACTGAGTTAAAACGAGACAGATTTATGTCAGGACATATTTGTGTCTCATTTAAACTCTATCTTGGATCCTGAGGAGAGCCAGAATACGATCTATAAATCTCAGCCTTAGACAATCCTGCGGTAGTATCGCAAACATAAAGAGCTGTTAGAGCTGTGACATTTTGCAAAATGTTTCGGATGCAACAAAACTTGGTCGCAAAGTTTAGGCCTAAAGTAAAAGTAGCAGCAATACAGTTAAGAGAAGAATATCCAACTCGGTGCTGTGAACTATCGGAAGCCTCTTGACGCGCCCATTGGTAGGTACTTTACAAAGTTCTGACCTAAACATGATCTAGTGGGAAATTTTCAAATGTTTGTATTTGCGGACGATTGTTAAGTGTAGGGGTAAGGCTGGCCGTCCACCAGAGATGTGCAAAAAGAGGACAGGCGAACTAGGAAAAATTCAACCAATAACATTAGCCATTTTCCTGTCCTCATACAGCATACGAAATTGAAACCTCTCATTCGCTGCAACACTGTTTTATCTCGAAAATGCCGATTTTTATTTTAAGCATTCTGTGAGTTTATTTTTCAACTAATGTAGTTTTCATGAAAAACATCGTCAATTCATGCTCTAGCATGAACTGAACATTTTTTTCTACATTCTAGTTCAAATCAATACTTTATCGAGATAAACATTTTTGCAGCAAAGGAGAAAATTTTTCATACCTAGCCCACGGCTCATCTTTTTCTCGTCTCAGATGGACAACGACTTTTATTTGCAGCATTAATTAACCTACTACACGACGACTTCGCTGGTCCAGTGGTGAGCGTTGCGTGAGGTAGGTATCCTCAGCAGTAGCAATTTCAAAATTTATAATTTAAAAATTCTTTATGGTCTAGAGTCTAGACTCTAGGCTGGTGGGAGGGAGGCTTCAGTAATAAATAATAATTACATCGATACTCGACACAAGCATACCTGTGCCGGAAAAC
This sequence comes from Oeneis ivallda, assembly GCA_029955525.1. Classification (NCBI taxonomy): domain Eukaryota; kingdom Metazoa; phylum Arthropoda; class Insecta; order Lepidoptera; family Nymphalidae; genus Oeneis; species Oeneis ivallda. The sequence continues at coordinate 6,030,612 of JARPMR010000024.1, read as the reverse complement.
GATTTAGCGTTCCGGTAGGATACCGAGTAGACACCCATAGTTAGGATAAACTTTATCCCGCATTTAAGATAAATTTTATCCCACATATCAATTGAATTTCTGCGGGATGGGCTTTTAAAAAACTTTAAAATAGCTATTCAACTGCATGACATTCGAAATAGGCATTCCAGTCCGGTCCGCTGGATTCGGCATTAAGCTAGGGGATCCGATTAGAATCCGGCAAATTATGAAAAAAAAGCGCGAAAACTCTTACATGAAGAATAACCTCAAAATCAAAAATTACTTTTTGGCAATTATTAAATTATCAAATACGTCCATTGTTTTAATTTACTATATAGGAGGTTTAACTGATATTTTTAACCAAAAAATAGGCGAACGTTATATGGACGCTAAGCAAAAATGTTCTTTCTAATTTTCCACAAGGAGCCACTTGACTTGGAGTGGCACAATGTCACAAACTCTCCTAACTAGACACACAAACTCTGTGTGCTTAACAAATACTAGGTTTACTGTAACTACCTCTCGAAATTGAAACTAAACTAACTATAGCTATGATCTTCATTAGGTGCATAATATTATATCAAATTTCAAGCACGCATGAGTCACTTTGGGAATTAATTGATCCTAACTTGCAAGCTTGACAAGCAAACCTACATACACCGTACAATTAGCAATAGCGGTCAGTCCAAAATCTACAGAAATGAAAAAAAAAACAGTCTAGTTTTTTGTCTAAAATAAAAAGTTATAGGCAGAGTTACTAGTTATTATTCTGTGTAGGCAGGTAGGTGTTCACTATAGTTGAATTAATATATTAGCCTACAAAGTGAAAGAATGACTAAATGATCTCTTTGAATTAAAGTTATTGCGAATTTGTTTATGCGATCATTTCCAAGCTCAAATTAACTTTGACTGTATAATATCTTCGATGACAGAAAAATAAGTCTACCGACGCGTGTCGGTGCAATTTTTAAAATCCTACGAACAAGTTTTGATCTATATATCTTTTAAGCTATTGCATAGCTTTTATCGCGGGCTTTGAGCGCGGCGACCGAATCAAGAAATTCCGTAACGAAAATAAACCTAACACCCCCCACTCCGACCGGCACAGCAGTGCGGCGTTGATTGAAAGCCGTGCATCGTCTAACGTCTTTTCAAGTTTTCAGTTCGGTAGACTTCGGCACGGTGTTTGGGTGCGTGCGACTAGACATATTATGCGAAGTTGATAAAAAATGCTATGCAATAGCTTTACCGCGGCAGTCCCCGAGTGCCACACGTATTTTTATTTATAAAGGAAAGTTCTCCATTACTTTTCGCTGCCAGCGTCAAAACATGCAGTGTCATACTTTAAGACATTTAAGACATTTGTCATACATAAAACAGCGCTTTCTTGTGGCCACATTAAAAACACAATTGATTTGTTTTTGACGTTCAACGCCTGACGCGTGTAGCGTAGAGCGATTGAGCGTTGAGCGTTGAATCTCGTGGTCCTAACATAGGTCAGTTTTAACTTTTTTAGGGTTCCGTACCCAAAGGGTACCAACGGGACCCTATTACTAAGCCTACGCTGTCCGTCCGTCCGTCCGTCCGTCCGTCTGTCAGCGGGCTGTATCTCGTAAACCGTAATAGATAAACAGATGAAATTTTCACATATTATGTATTTCTATTGCCGCTATAACAACAAATAATAAAAATTAAATTAAATTAAAAAAATTAAATTAAAATGTTTCCATGGGTACATGAAAATATTTTAATTTAATTTTTTTAACGGAACCCTAAAAGAGCGAGGCCCGACTCGCACTTGGCCGATTTTTTTGAGATGTTTATCATTTTTCAAATTAATAATTTCGATATATAGGTAGGTAGGTACTAATCTTCATTAAATACGACGGGCACAATAGAGAGCTGCTATTATAATAAATAGTAAATGGAAAAGTTTCGAGTAACTACAGAGCGGGTATACATTAGTGAACACTCGACACAAAGCGCGAAACTATATGAATGTGAATCATATGTATAGCGTCTGCGAAGTTGTAAATAACGCTATTCAGGTAGGGGGTCGCCTAATGAAAGTCGATGAGATGGATGTTTCGGTACTAATTAGAATTGATTAAAATCGCCAGTACGACTCCCAGCAACTATATTGAGATGGCGCGGTGCAAAAATAGAGTTATTCGATACTTGGAATTTTCGCCAATTCTTCAACTATATAGTTTTTTTTAACAGGACAACTACGGAATAACAAGTATCTTGTATCTACATTTTGTGACCATAAATGACGTCTGTAACTAAATTGCGGTGTTGTGAGGATACAAGTGACCATGATAGGCTAGTGGTTTAGACTTCAGCCGCCTTTTCGAGGGCCCGGAGTTCAATGCCAGGCACGCATCATATGCTATAACGGTGAAGGAAAACATCGTGAGGAAACCTGTATGCCCGAAAGTTCTCCAAAATATTCTCACAGTCAATTCGTCTGTCTATCTGCACTCGATTTGGTTTGAGATGAATGAATGAAAAATAAGTTACGGTAACAGCTTTGTGTTACGTCCTATCATATCGACACCTGCGAGGAAGAACATCGTAGGGTAGACTGGGTACGGTTGTAACAATTTCCCTTTGAACACCCACAGCATTGCCAATATTGCTATAAACAACGATTATGGCATTTGAGATGAAAGCCAGGTTATTTTTCTTTAAATGAATGTCAAAGTAACATGCACAGGTGAAACAATTTGGCAGCAATGAGTAGTTTTATTGAGTGTATGCGATTGTTACAATCGACCCCATACCAGGGGCGGTTGTAACAATGATGGGGGACAGTTGTAACAAGCAGAAACAATACAGAATTGAAGTATTGAAACCAACTTTACTATTTAAAAACTCTATTATAATAAAAAACAAAATTAAATAGTCAATAAGATTTATTATATATAAGTTTAAACTGAAATCAACAATTAATTATTTTTCCCTATACTTAATCAGACTCTCTGCAGTTTTGGCATATGTACACTAGCGGCACGCTATGATGGCCGGTTTGACGTTTGTCCGCTCATGAAGTTCCGTATTAATTGATAACGACTTTGAAGGAAATAATTTTATTACTTTATTGACGATAGTGATGTGCAGAGATTCATAAATTTTATCGAATGTAGTTTTAGGTTTAGGACTCAAAATTTATTTATTAAATTGATTTCTAAAATGTATACAAGTGTAGAAAAATCAGTTTGCACTATTTAAGGGGTGAATGTACTTGTGAATATGAACAATTTTCACTATGTGGACAAACCTCAGAAATCGCAAAAAAATATCAGCTGTTTCATACAAAAGGTAAAATTTTTATTTTTATATGATATATACCACAACTCGGCATTTGGTTTTCTAAATTGAAAATTTTTAAAAATGGAATCTAATACGATCGTCACATAGGATCGCTGGCTAGCACAACTACTACCTCCGGCAAACTCGCGTCAATGCTCAATGCAAAACAAAGCAGTTTCGAATTGACGTTGCTTCGAAAAGTATAAACTGTCAGTGCAATGCGATTGTGATATAGTTTTGACCTGGCTTTGGATTTCAAATATTGATACTGCATTACTGTTGACCCTTGCTCGTTAATTTGGACTCTGTTCAAGCCCTTTGTTGTGGATTTCGTCGATATGACCGAACGTACGCAGAGAACTGTTCTAAATAGTCAGACACGTGAGTTCGTAATACGCCTTCGTAACTATTTCGATCGTGAAGCTCAAAATGGAGGGCCAATTTTACCTATAACGTCAGTGGTTGAACGCGTAGCTGATGCGCTTAATATTGGACAACGAACTGTTAGACGGATAACTAAAAAAAAATATGGCGAGACTGGCACAGAAGAAAATAAACTTCACACACCAAAAAAGAGAAAACGAGCAAAACCAGTCGTAGGCATCGATAGCTTTGATGCCGATGCTATCCGAAGACATGTTTACGGCTACTATTTACAGAAGGAGTATCCAACAAGAAAAAAGTTGGTGCATTCACTGAAGGAAGCTGGATTATTCTTCGGTGGGGAAAGTTCTTTAACGAAGATTTTGAAGACCATTGGATTTCGATACAAAAAATGTAACAAACGCAAAATATTGATGGAAAGATTTGATATAGCGATGGCAAGGTATACTTTTTTACGGCAAGTGAAAGAAATCAAAAATTGGCAAAATGTTGTGTTCTTGGATGAAACATGGCTTAATGCTAACCATACTGTAGGCCGTTCTTGGAACGATGACACAGCAGCATCTACTTCCAAAGTTCCTGTAGGAAAAGGATCGCGACTTATAATTTGTCACGCCGGAACCATCAACGGGTTTGTCGAAGGTTCTCTCATGGCTTTTGCGTCAAAAACCACTGGAGACTATCATGAAGACATGAATGGAGAAAAGTTTACTGAATGGTTTACCTCAATGTTGTGTAGCCTCCCTGAACCATCTATTATAATTATGGACAACGCCCCATACCACTCGATGCAAATTGACAAGCCACCTGCCCAATCCCAAAAGAAAGCTGATATCGTCGCATGGCTTCGTAAAAATGGCGTAGATGCAAACATGAATATGTTAAAAGCGGAATTAGTACGTCTTTTAAAAGAAAACAAACCAACCAAGATCCGATACGTCATTGACGAAATAGCATTAGAACATGGGCACAGAGTTATACGGTTACCGCCTTACCATTGTGAGTATAATGCGATTGAGTTGGTGTGGGCTCAAATTAAGGGATATGCTGCAAGACACAATACAGAACCCCCATTTACCACAAAAAAAATGCTAAAATTATTAGAAGAAGCTTGTGAACATGTGACTAAAGGAGACTGGGAAAAGGTTGTGAATAGAACTGTTAAATTAATAAGGGAAGATTATGAAAGAGATGTGAAAATAGATAATATTATAGAAAACGAACATATAATTATTAATGTAGGTGATGATAGCAGTGACGACAGTGAAAATAGTAGTATGGACGAATCTGATTAATTATGGCCTTTTGTGGCACCTTTTTTGGTATCTTTTGTATTCATATGTTTCTTGTGTGCATATAAAGTATGTATATTCATTTTCATTCAAATATTCAGTTCGTTCAAATAAATTAAATAAACATATACATTTTTGTTTTATTAAACCTATTTAATCAGGTACAAAAACAAAACTTAATTGTTTTTTGTTCGAGAATAAATTGACATTCCACATCACTATTGTAATGTGTCAAACCGGCCATCATAGCGTGCCGCTAGTTTAATATATTTTACTCCCATCTGTACAGGCTACGTGAGACCATTGTGTACAGCTCCTTTGACATTGAACCCAACGCTTTCCAGACCGACTTGTTGAATAAGTTTTCAGGCAAAGAAAGCAATAATATTCTTCATCTTCTTAAGAATCTGGTGGTGTATTAGATTTATTTTTCTTTCTTTAACCTTCTCCTTTCCCTTTACGTTGGTTTGTCTTGCCACTAGATTCAGTTTTTCTTCGTTTTCTTATTTTTCAATCTTTTCTGCCGTTCTGCATATTCTCTTCTAACAGCTCTCTTTTCAGGAGTGTCTATCTGTGTAAATTGCCGACTTTTTGGTTTTTCGACCTCTGGTTCTTATTTTCCTAGGAGGACCTTTAAGGAAAGGCCTTAATGCCTCAGGTGCGAACTCAAATAGCTTTTGTACAGCTTGTATCCAGCAGCAAGTAGCAATTATCCTTATATGCCACCAGCTCTCTACCTATTCAATAGTATTCTGCTTGTGACTTAGTATTTATATTATGTTACTTGCTGATGCCCGCGACTTCGTCCGCGTGGATTTAGTTTTTAAAATCCCGCGGGAACACTTTGATTTTCCGGGATGCCTATGTCACCCTCCAGGTTCTCAACTATACCCATCCAAAAAATCACGTCAATCCATAGCTTTGTTGCAGCGTGATTGATGGACAAACCAACAAACACACACACTTTCGCATTTATAATGTGTATTATAAATGCGAAAGTTTTTACTATCGTAATTAATTAAGAATTCAAATTACGATAGTAAAAACGATCTAATTAAATTTTAGAACACAAAAGCTATTGTGACTTAAATAATATGATAGTTAGATATTATATTCCCTCGGGGACTTTTTTGTAGAGAATAATGAGTAGGTACTTTAATCATGTAGTATACAAATTTTTATATATCATCAATATTTTTCTCAGCACACGCCAAATAATGCATTTTATAAGCAAAATTTTGCTACTTTGGGTTACATTATTGCAATTTTCTTAAGGATCTCTAATTTTTTGAAAATAAATTATAGCCTATGTTACTTCTTGATAGCTTTCTATTGGTGAAAAAATGTTTGAAATCGGTCCAGTAGTAACAGAGCCTATTCGGTACAAATAAACAAACAAAAAAATCTTTCCTCTTTATTGACCGAGCGAAGCGAAGGAAGCGGGTCTACTTGAGTGAGTTGCACTTGTCCGTCCGTCCGTCTGTCAGAGCCTTATAACTTCTGAATTACTGAACGTAATTATTTCAGGGGGGCTCTCATAGAAGCGAATGCGAAGTAAAATTTTTTTTTTGCGATTCATAGGGTTGCTGTGTATCATTTTAAAGATAATTTGGAACAGAGTACAAAAGTATTTCTTTTTTAATTTTTTTCCTAAAATTGACGAAATGGGAGGCTTTCAAAGTGGAGATTTTATTTAACCTCAGAACGGATAAACCGTTGAAAGGCCGGGCTTGAAACTTTTATAATTATTAGCGTTATATCATGTACTTGAACAACAAATCTAAAATTAGGTAAATATAATAAGAAAACTAAATTATTTAATTTTTAATGAGCTGCAGTATTTTTATCAGAACTTCACAATGATGTCAATAGATGACGCTCTCATCTCATATTGCAAACGCAGCAGAAGTACTAATACATTAACATAATAATCAATTAAATAAAATTATTATATATTTAAATTATATATTATATTATAATTTAAATATCAAACATCAATAAAACTTCACGTCGCGACGTGTATGCATTGTTGTTTTTGCATGTTTTCTGATCGTGTCGATAGACGACGCTGTGAACAAATAATTAAATTTGAATGTTCCAAAAAACTATACCTAGGTATAGTAGTATAGGTAAACTATACCTATATTGATGCCGGATTTCACTACAGTTCCCTAACCCTTATGGGCTACCTATGTTAAGTTAGGTGACGCTTTCTGTCAACTTTGTTATTACGAACCTCTACGGGACAACTAAAGGTGAAAATGACATTGGGATGTTAGGATTGTATTTAGGGGCTACCTACGTAAAGAGACTTCTACTTAGGGGATAATTTAGGTATGGTTGGTGAAAACGGGCATAATAATAATGTCAATTTTGATCGTCATGTGTCTATTGAATGAATAAGTAATTATGGGAAACCGTTACCGCGAGGTCTCAGTTCGGGGCGAACCACTAGTAGTATTAGTATTGATATAGATTATGTTTGCCCTTCCTAGGTAAACGTAACTGTGTATTCCGGTTAGGAAAATCTTACCAGCAAGGTGTAAACAGCTTGTGATAAGTTGACTATCCGTTATAGGTGACGTGCACTGTGTAGTACTCGTGCCCGCTTGTTACGTAAATGTATGTACATGTACTTAAAATGGGCGTCCACTAACTTCAGGTAAAGCCTTGGCCACACTGTGTGGCCAAGGCTTTACCTGAAGTTAGTGGAAGTTTGTGGCCCACACACAAAGCGCAACGGCAACTACAAGCCTGGAGCTCAAACTGAACCTTGTTTTCAGACGTCTAAAGCGATGAGGATATCGCTTACGTAGGAACGTAAACGAACGCAACACGAACGCGATGCAACGCAATTATTAGTGTGGTTATAGATTGGTGATTTTTGCTGGTATAAATAAGATCGCTTTTGTATGCTCGTTAGTAGTGTATTTGTCACGCGTGTCAAGGACTTATTTTAATAATTTTCATTCTACATATTTAGCTCTAGATGATGCTCGTTTCGATATGCCTTCGCTAGCAAGACATTTGAAGCAACTGCGAGTGTTTGATATTTTCGTGCTCGACCACCGATTGATTCACGTATGTAAGATAATATTATGTAAATCATGCGTCTTGCGTTCGCTTGAACAATTTAAGTAAATTATATAAAACAAGTCAATCTGCTAAGCGCACCTCAACGCAGACTCAATTCCAACAGTTCTTCGTATTTAAACTTTTAAGAACCACGCGTTGGTCATGTTTCCGACACGTGTTGCGTTTGCCCAACCCTTAAGCCAGTTTTGATCGAATAACCGTTCCGTTCCACCTTATTTTCTGTTTTGGGGTTCTGTAGTTACGAAAGTAGAGAAATCGAAATACTATGAAAGTGAAAATGAAAAGTAGATAAATATTTTCATGTGGGTAAACTAAGTGTGAACTAACTAGGTAACCTATATAAGTTACTATATCTAATCGATAGAATAGCAACGGGTAAGTACATATTATTTACAAAGCTGTCCACGTCATTGTGAAGAAAGCTCAAGGCTCCACAGTACCGGTGAGCGTGACTACACGTACCAGAGTCGCGATATGCGCAATACCACACTTACTCCTCATTCCAATATAACTTGAATAAACTTTAAAAGAATCGGGTACCAGCTAGATAACTTATGAATTTAATAACACTTATGATTAATACTTAAAATGAATAATTTATACTTAATAATACTTAAAATGAACATATGAATACTTATGAATTTGCATATACCGTTAGTAGCTAACAAGCATCTTATATGGCAGGACAGCCCGTACAAAGTCAATCTGGATCGTGATCTGCGATCAAAATCACAGATAATATAAGACTCCACGACTACAAACTGCCGTAGGAGCAATAATGGCCGTTATGAACTTGAATGATGCATGAGATGAGCAGTCCATTACACAGCCAAATTATACAAATTGTGATTTCAACACTTTTTATCTATATACTAGCTTCTGCCCGCGACTTCGGCCGCGTGGAATAGTTTTCACTTCACTTTCACCACCTTAAAAACACCTTCACAAATAATGCATTATTTTAGAACAAATTTGCTTTAAAACATAAAAAAGGTTATAGTGAGCCAACCTTAAAAGATAGATATAATTATGCTGTCGCGGACTTTTTTTTAGAACTTTTAAAGGGGAACAATTCTCATACATGATTTTTGCGAAACTTTAACCGTTTACGCAACGCACGCAGCGGAAGCTCTCAAAAGGGGGAAAATACCCCCGATTTTGAAACATTCTTCATTGGTGCTCCGCTCCTATTAGTCTTAGCGTGATGATATAATTAGCCTTATAGCCTTCCTCGATAAATGGGCTATCGAACACAGAAATAATTTTTCAAATCGGACTAGTAGTTCCTGAGATTAGCGCGTTCAAGCAAACAAACAAACTCCTCAGCTTTATATATTATTATATAAAATTAAGTATATAGATATAAATAAAAATGAAAGACTTGAGAACGGCTCAACCAATTTTGCAGATTTTTTGGGTTTTGTGTAAACGTCAAGAAAAGGTTTGCATTAATGAAAATTTCTGTAAAATCCACCGGAAAAGTCGAAAGTTTGGATGGTACGATTTGTATGAAAATCTCAAAAAAGCCGGCCAAGTGCGAGTAGGACTCGCGCACCGAGGGTTCCGTACTCCAAAAGTAAAAGTAAAACGAATTATCGTTTTACTAACATTACATTAATTTGCTTATTTATCGTTAACTTTGTTTGTAGAGGTTTATTGTTAATATTAACTGATTTTTCGATTGGTAAACTTCGGAGATAGGGGGGGGGGGGGGGACGGTATTTTTTCGACATTTTGGCCGATTACTCAAAAACTATTATATATAGAAATAAATAAAAAACTGTTTTAGAATGCACAAGTAAAGGCCTTTCATATGATAACCCACTCGGTATAGTTATTTTACTTTGAAATTTCAAACCCCCGATTTTCCCCCTTTTTTAATAAAACTAAAAATAATTTTCGATTTTTCTTTATAACAATGATGTTGGGCCACTATTATACACAACTATGCCAAATTTCATGTCGATAGCTTTAATAGTTACTGAAATAATCGACTGTGACAGACGGACGGACGGACGGAGAAAGTCTCACCATAAGGGTTACATTTTTACCATTTTGGTACGGAACCCTAAAAAGATATAGATAGCTCAAATTATAAGATTCGTTAGAAGTTTCCAGACTTCCCGCTGCGAATATTCGTTCATGTTAGTAGTATGCACTTAAATAGGATAATGGTCTATTTATAGACAATAATCAACCGCTCTTATAACCACATGGGTAGCGCTGACGCAGCCCATTTGCGAACTAAATGTAGACGCAACCTATTTCTGCCGAAATTACCGACCGTGCCGAGTTTATTTTCAATGTAAACAATTTGTTTTAGTCAAATCGCAAAACACTAGATTATGGTTTTTAACTCTTACAAACAAAAAAACTTTCGCTATTCGCATTACTTACAGCAAGTATGTAATTGGGGATTTTCGAAACATTACGTACCTACTATACGATTAGACTGAAAAGGTATCGTTTTTATTCGTCAAACTGCTAATAAGCAATTTATAATATATAACCTAGTTAGTTCTTAATATTTTAGTCGTTTGACCTGTGATTGGCGCATTAATTACAAATGCATATTTAAAGAGTTAATTATCTTAAACTCCACGTTCTAGGGTTCTAGTTAAAACATTTAATTTAAAGTCATTGCAATTTTGCGATTCGGCCTTAAAATGGGGTCTACTAAGCAATTAGCAAACAAGAATCTCAGGTCAGGCAAACTATTTAAAACATAAAAAGTAACACTTGTACAAATATATTAATTCGCAAGCATATTATTCTAAGGTTAATTAAAGCGAGCGTTTGTGAACAATAGTGGTAGACTTGAGAGAATTGTGGTGGGAGTTGCAACTATACGAATTCCACAAATCTGTTTAGTCGGTCGAATGGTTGTAGATGAAAATGGTTGTAGATGACCTGCCAACTTTTTTGTACCCAACGCTGACATCTATAGATCTCACTGTCACTCTGGACAAACCCAAGACTGGATTTAAACGAGACAGATTTATGTCAAGACATTTGTGTCCCGTTTTAACTCGATCTAAAGTCCGAGCTAAGTCCGAGCACGCTCTAAAGATATGACTTAGACTTTCCGTTTAATACCAAACTCGATAGATTTATCTCGACTCAATATTTTTCTTGACATATTATAATATGTCATATGTTTGCCATATTGAATTTATTATGACGTCACATACCTAGCCTACTACACGCGGGTCGTATGAATATAGTCTGGGCATTATGATGGAACCGATGATGTATCAAACCTATTACTGCCAAACACTATACCCTCGATCCCTTAGTAGGCAAATAGCCTCATATAGATATTTACTCACTTTGATGCTTATCTGCTAATTGTATGAGAGGATTGGGCAGGTCCCGCCGCCTGTAGAAGCACATGACTTTTGCCTCCACGTTGCCGGACGGCGTCTTGTTAAGTTCCTCTATCCGCCGGATTTGGTACGGAGACGTCGACGACGTCTCGAAATAGACGCAGTCTGTTGACAATACATAACACAAAGTTAAAAAAAAAAATAGGCGACGAACGAGGCAAAGGCGAAACCAAAAGTACTGCGACATTAAACATTTCCTTAAACGATAATCCTTCCATACTATTTAACTATAGACGTCCACAGCAGCAGCTGGACAAAGGTCTTTTGCATAGACTTCCACAGGCGCAGCATGTATCTAGCAGGCGGCTCTCTCTGATATCGTCGGTTCATCTTGTAGGGGGTGGCGGGAGGGGGGGTATGACATCACTACGCTTTCCGCCTCCGGTGCGGGTCGACACTCCAGCACCTTGGTAGTTGACCCTAACGGTCATCAGGTCTTCGAACTATGTGCCTGTGAGTAACTTTGGCTCTCCTTTGGATCTCTTCATCTCTGATATTTTAATTTACGGCAAGGATACTCTCAGCATAGCTTTCTCGGTCGCCCGTTGAGTGTTCCTTATGAGGTACACAGTTAGCGACCATAAACGATAGTGAATCAATAAAAGTATTAGATAATTAGATAAAATAGAAAAAAAATATGTAAGATTCTTTTCCAAACATTACTTTACGTGATCAATACGATGAGTTCAGAGCAAACCTCTTAAAAGCCTATCAATATCGAGTAGTCACTACAGCTACTCGGATTATATTAGGCTGCGCGCCAACCGGTTTCATTACGCGACGACGACGCGACGCGACGGCACAGTAGAACGAAAGCGAAACGCATGGGAACGAGATCTTGGAGTGTGGTGTGTGACGACGCAAGATGCGACGTAAGCCTTAAACCACGCTGTAAGCTATTTGTTTTACAACTTTTTTACGAAGAGACAACATTCGGAATACTAGCACAGAGTAAGGACACAATATCTGCTGTAAGTTGCTGAGGAGTTAGGTATCCCGCAGACTACTTGATGCTGCAGTTCACCAAATTTCAATTCAATCGCACCTGTGAAAATTTGTAAGACCCTTTAATCAAATAGAAAATGAGCTGATGATCTCCAAACAACTGAGCAGATCTTCACATAAGCCAAGATCCACCTCGATTAAATTAGCTTTCAAACAGAAATAAAAAACATCAACATCGTAAATTTTAGGGAGCTACGAGGGAACAGACAGACACACAGATACACGTCAAACTTCTAACACCCCTCTTTTTTGTCGGGTGTTAAAGAAAATGAGCGATTAGTCTAACTCAGTCGCAAGTGTGATATGGTTGTCTGTGTGATACCAACTTATCGACTATCGCCATCGAGATACTCACTGCTCGTAAATAACAATGCAATTCCAAGCTCTGAATGTTTATCGGATATTCATGTCTAGGCAAAATTATCAATCTAATAAATTTCAGTGGTGTGAACGCGCTAGATGCAAAACCTAAGCAAATAATTTTATTTAGGTACTAAGCTTTCAGATACAAAATTAGTATGTAGTTACATTGTAAAATGTTTTCAGTAGGTACACCCTTATTTAGTATTATAAATGCGATAGCGCGTTTGTTGGGTTGTCCTACAATCATGCAGCAACGGAGCAACGGATGAACGTGTTTTTGCAAGTGCATATTAATAGTTGAGGACTTACGAGAGGCTACCTTTTATGCCGGAATAATCTTAATATACATATAATATAAACTAGTGGTTCGCCCCGAACTGAGACCTCGCGGTAACGGTATCCCATGATTATTCATTCAATCGATACATGACGACCAACACTGACATTATTATTATGCCCGTTTTCACCAAACATACCTAAATAATCCCCTATGTAGGAGTCTCTTTACGTAGGTAGCTCCAAAACACAATCCTAAGTCCTAACATCCGTCCCAATGTCCTTTTAGGTGTCCCGTACAGGATCGTGATAAAGAAGTTGACAGTAATCATCACCTAACTTATCATAGGTAGCCCGTAAAGGTTAGGGAACGTCAGTGAAAACATTGAATTATTATGTTGGTACTAACGAGTGAAAACGGGTTAGGGGCATCTGTACAAATCGTCATCTATCGACGCGAATAGAAAATATACAAAATGCAGCAATTAATAGTTTATTGAAGTTTGATATTTAACTAAAGAATAATTTTAATTGAATAATATGTTATTATATTATGTACCTAAATAATAATGCTCGACGCAAAACTGTTTTTGGGATAGATCGTAGTCGTAACTCCTCGTTCCATGGAATAGTTAATGACTGCGCCATCTATTAGCATTATTGTGAAGCTATGTGAAATTTACTGATTCTTCTTCTTCTTCTTTATCAACCGATAGACGTCCACTGCTGGACAAAGGTCTCTTGCATGGACTTCCACAGGCCTCGGTCTTGCCCCGCCTGAATCCAGCGGCTCCCTGCGACTCGTTTAAAGTCTTCGAACAGTGCGTGTTGCCAGTGATGACTTACGGATCCGAGACATGGTCGCTAACTAAGGGCCTCATAAGTAGGCTCAGGACCGCTCAGCGGGCGATGGAGAGAGCTATGCTCGGAGTTGTCCCTGCGGGATCGAATCAGAAATTTACTGATGCTCATTAAAAATTAAATAATCTCGTTTCTTTATAATATTCATATAATTTTAGTATTTGTTGTTCAAGTACAGGATACAAGTGAAGTAAAAAAATAAGTACAGATTGAAAATATATAGCCAATTTTCCCAAAGAGCGTCTTCAAGCGAGCGTATTAAATCGCCACTTTGAAAGCCCCCCATTTCGTCAATTTTAGGAAAAAAAAAAAAAACTTTTGTACTCTGTTCCAAATTGTCTTTAAAATGATACACAGAAACTCTATGAATAGCAAAAAAAAATTTTTACTTCGCATTCGCTTCTATGAGAGCCCCCCCTGAAATAAAGATTTTTATATTTTTTTAAGCCATTTTCGGCTGGAGGCCATCGGTTTACATATTATATCTAAATTTGAAGTAATTACGTTCAGTAATTCAAAAGTTATAAGGCTCTGACGGACGGACGGACGGACGGACGGACCAGTGCAAATCGCTCTAGTAAACTCAGAGACCTCGCTTCGCTCGGTCAATTACGTGTCACGTTGTTTATCCGCGATGGAATCCTAAACTACTGAACAAATTTTGAACAAACTTCGTATAACTATCTGTAATTTGGTCCAACTTGAAAGATAGGATAGGTTTTTTTTATTAAGATAATTTATTCGTTTTATTTATATAGGTAAGTTGGCGGTACGAAGTTCGCCTGGTCAGCTAGTTTAATATAAAAAATTATTTTTAAAAAACCGACTTCAAACGCCCGCGCCACTACAAAATATATAATTTAATGTTGATATTCCAAAAACCGCCCGACCGATTTCAATAAAATTTCCATGGGACCACCTGGGAAGTATAACCCTATTAAACAAAAAAGAATTTTCCAAACCGGTTCAGGCGTCTTCGAGTAATTAGTGAACATGCATAAAAATTTTAAAAAAAATCCGACGAATTCAGAACCTCCTCATTTTTTGAAGTCGGTTAAAAATAGAGGGTTCGTAACTCCACGCTGATGAAGTCGCGGGCAAAATATTAATAATTAATTAAGTTTAAAATAAATCTGAGAGCCGAGAGGACATCTCTATAACTACACTAGCGGCACGCTATGATGGCCGGTTTGACACATTACAATAGTGATGTGGAATGTCAATTTATTCTCGAACAAAAAACAATTAAGTTTTGTTTTTGTACCTGATTAAATAGGTTTAATAAAACAAAAATGTATATGTTTATTTAATTTATTTGAACGAACTGAATATTTGAATGAAAATGAATATACATACTTTATATGCACACAAGAAACATATGAATACAAAAGATACCAAAAAAGGTGCCACAAAAGGCCATAATTAATCAGATTCGTCCATACTACTATTTTCACTGTCGTCACTGCTATCACGAGCAAGGGTCAACAGTAATGCAGTATCAATATTTGAAATCCAAAGCCAGGTCAAAACTATATCACAATCGCATTGCACTGACAGTTTATACTTTTCGAAGCAACGTCAATTCGAAACTGCTTTGTTTTGCATTGAGCATTGACGCGAGTTTGCCGGAGGTAGTAGTTGTGCTAGCCAGCGATCCTATGTGACGATCGTATTAGATTCCATTTTTAAAAATTTTCAATTTAGAAAACCAAATGCCGAGTTGTGGTATATATCATATAAAAATAAAAATTTTACCTTTTGTATGAAACAGCTGATATTTTTTTGCGATTTCAGAGGTTTGTCCACATAGTGAAAATTGTTCATATTCACAAGTACATTCACCCCTTAAATGGTGCAAACTGATTTTTCTACACTTGTATACATTTTAGAAATCAATTTAATAAATAAATTTTGAGTCCTAAACCTAAAACTACATTCGATAAAATTTATGAATCTCTGCACATCACTATCGTCAATAAAGTAATACAATTATTTCCTTCAAAGTCGTTATCAATTAATACGGAACTTCATGAGCGGACAAACGTCAAACCGGCCATCATAGCGTGCCGCTAGTTTAATGTATGTTTGACTTTGTGCACGTCATGATAAACGCAGGTATTTATTTAATACTAGCTGATGCCCGCGACTTCGTCCGCGTGGATTTAGTTATTAACATCCCGCGGGAACTCTTTGATTTTCCTATGTCACCCTCCAGGTTCTCAACTATACATATCCAAAAAATCACGTCAATCCGTAGCTTTGTTGCAGTGTGATTGACGGACAAACCAACAAACAAACACACTTTCGCATTTATAATATTAGTTAAGATGTATTAGTAAGGAAGAATTAATACTACGATAATAAAGGCAATCTAATTAAATTTTAGAACACAAAAGCTACTATTGTGACTTAAATATGATAGTTAGATATATTCCCTCGGGGACTTTTTTGTAGAAAATAATGAGTACTTTTATCATGTAGTACATAAGTTTTATGTATCATCAATAATTTTCTCAGCACACGCCAAATAATGCATTTTATAGGCAAAATTTTGCCACTTTGGGTTACATTATTGTAATTTTCTTAACGATCTCTAATTTTTAGGGTTCCGTACCCAAAGGGTACCAACGGGACCCTATTACTAAGCCTACGCTGTCCGTCCGTCCGTCCGTCTGTCAGCGGGCTGTATCTCGTAAACCGTAATAGATAGACAGATGAAATTTTCACATATTATGTATTTCTATTGCCGCTATAACAACAAATAATAAAAATTAAATTAAATTAAAAAAATTAAATAAAAATACTTCCATGGGTACATAGAAATATTTTTATTTAATTTTTTTTAACGGAACCCTAAAAGAGCGAGGCCCGACTCGCACTTGGCTGATTTTTTTAAAAATAAATTATAGCCTATGTTACTTCCTGATAATTTAGCTTTCTATTGGTGAAAAAATGGTTATAATCGGTCCAGTAGTTACAGAGCCTATTCGGTACAAACAAACAAACAAACAAAAATCTTTCCTCTTAATAATATTAGTATAGATGTAGTTACTAAATTAAATGTTTCGGTTTTTCCACTCAAAGGAAATCAACACGCAGCATTTTTGAAATATCTCTTCCATTATCACGGATGTGTCTCGTTCGGAAGTACCTAACGACACGAGTTTAGTTGCGATCACAAGAATTAACAAATAAAATGGTGGCGGTTACCGTTACCCTGTAGTCGTGTACCTACAATAGAACACGCGACCTGCGCACAATGACTCGTGTACCACCGCGTTTTATTTTAATACGCTTCTTATTTGAATGCACGAAATGGGATATTACTTCGATGGTCTAGCCAAAAAACCGTGCTAATTACAGTATTGGTAAATTTTTAAGAGAGTTTTTAATACCGAAATCTTTGTGAATTTTTGACCGAGCGAAGCGAGGTCTCTGAGTCTACTAGGTGAATTTGCTCTTGTCCGTCCGTCCGTCCGTCCGTCTGTCAGAGCCTTATAACTTTTGAATTACTGAACGTAATTACTTCAAATTTAGATATAATATGTGAACTGATGGCCTTCAGCCGAATATTGCATAAAAAATTATAAAAACCTTTATTTCAGGGGGGCTCTCATAGAAGTGAATGCGAAGTAAAAAAAAAATTATCGCGTTATATAAAATTGTAACATATCATATTAAAGATAATTTCGAACCGAGTACAAAAATATTTTTTTTTTATTTTTTCCTTTAAAATTGACGAAATGGGGGGCTTTCAAAGTGGCTATTTTATACGCTCGCTTGAAGACGCTCTCTAGCAAAATCCGCTACGTATTTTCAACCTGTTTTATTTTTATTATTTCACTTATATCCTGTACTTGAACAACAAATACTAAAATTATATGAATATTATAAAGAAACGAGATTATTTAATTTTTAATGGGCATCAGTAATTCATATAGCATCAACATAGCTTCACAATAATGCTAATAGATGGCGCAGTCATTACATTAGGCACTATTCCATGGAACTAGGAGATTACGACTACGACCTATCCCAAAAACAGTTTTGCGTCGACCATTATTATTTAGTTACATAATAATATAATACCATATTATTCAATTAAAATTATTTTTTAGTTAAATATCAAACTTATTGAAGTTTGATATTTAACTAAACAATAATTTGATGATTTAGGTATGTTTGGTGAAAACGGGCATAATAATAATGTCAGGTTTGGTCGTCATGTATCGATTGAATGAATAATCATGGGATATCGTTACCGCGAGGTCTCAGTTCGGGGCGAACCACTATACTAGCGGCACGCTATGATGGCCGGTTTGACGTTTGTCCGCTCATGAAGTTCCGTATTAATTGATAACGACTTTGAAGGAAATAATTGTATTACTTTATTGACGATAGTGATGTGCAGAGATTCATAAATTTTATCGAATGTAGTTTTAGGTTTAGGACTCAAAATTTATTTATTAAATTGATTTCTAAAATGTATACAAGTGTAGAAAAATCAGTTTGCACCATTTAAGGGGTGAATGTACTTGTGAATATGAACAATTTTCACTATGTGGACAAACCTCTGAAATCGCAAAAAAATATCAGCTGTTTCATACAAAAGGTAAAATTTTTATTTTTATATGATATATACCACAACTCGGCATTTGGTTTTCTAAATTGAAAATTTATAAAAATGGAATCTAATACGATCGTCACATAGGATCGCTGGCTAGCACAACTACTACCTCCGGCAAACTCGCGTCAATGCTCAATGCAAAACAAAGCAGTTTCGAATTGACGTTGCTTCGAAAAGTATAAACTGTCAGTGCAATGCGATTGTGATATAGTTTTGACCTGGCTTTGGATTTCAAATATTGATACTGCATTACTGTTGACCCTTGCTCGTTAATTTGGACTCTGTTCAAGTCCTTTGTTGTGGATTTCGTCGATATGACCGAACGTAAATTTCTACGTTCTAACGTTCTAAATAGTCAGACACGTGAGTTCGTAATACGCCTTCGTAACTATTTCGATCGTGAAGCTCAAAATGGAGGGCCAATTTTACCTATAACGTCAGTGGTTGAACGCGTAGCTGATGCGCTTAATATTGGACAACGAACTGTTAGACGGATAACTAAAAAAATATGGCGAGACTGGCACAGAAGAAAATAAACTTCACACACCAAAAAAGAGAAAACGAGCAAAACCAGTCGTAGGCATCGATAGCTTTGATGCCGATGCTATCCGAAGACATGTTTACGGCTACTATTTACAGAAGGAGTATCCAACAAGAAAAAAGTTGGTGCATTCACTGAAGGAAGCTGGATTATTCTTCGGTGGGGAAAGTTCTTTAACGAAGATTTTGAAGACCATTGGATTTCGATACAAAAAATGTAACAAACGCAAAATATTGATGGAAAGATTTGATATAGCGATGGCAAGGTATACTTTTTTACGGCAAGTGAAAGAAATCAAAAATTGGCAAAATGTTGTGTTCTTGGATGAAACATGGCTTAATGCTAACCATACTGTAGGCCGTTCTTGGAACGATGACACAGCAGCATCTACTTCCAAAGTTCCTGTAGGAAAAGGATCGCGACTTATAATTTGTCACGCCGGAACCATCAACGGGTTTGTCGAAGGTTCTCTCATGGCTTTTGCGTCAAAAACCACTGGAGACTATCATGAAGACATGAATGGAGAAAAGTTTACTGAATGGTTTACCTCAATGTTGTGTAGCCTCCCTGAACCATCTATTACTAGTTGTTCGCCCCGAACTGAGACCTCGCGGTAACGGTATCCCATGATTATTCATTCAATCGATACATGATAACCAAAACTGACATTATTATTATGCCCGTTTTCACCAAACATACCTAAATCATCCCCTAAGTAGGAGTCTCTTAACGTAGGTAGCTCCTAAATACAATCCTAAGTCCTAACATCCGTCCCAATATCCTTTTAGGTGTCCCGTACAGGATCGTGATAAATAAGTTGACAGAAAACATCAATCACCTAACTTATAGGTAGCCCGTAAAGGTTAGGGAACGTTAGTGAAAACATTGAATTATTATGTAGGTACTAACGAGTGAAACCGGGTTACGGGCATCTGTACAAATCGTCATCTATCGACGCGAATAGAAAATATACAATATTTAACTAAAATTTAACTAAAAAATAATTTTAATTGAATAATATGGTACAAAAAAAAATTACAATACAATTATTGTATTATAATAAGTAACTAAATAATAATGGTCGACGCAAAACTGTTTTTGGGATAGGTCGTTAGTCGTAACTCGTAGTTCCATGGGAATAGTTACTGACTGCGCCATCTATTAGCATTATTGTGAAGCTATGTTGATGCTATATGAATTACTGATGTACATTAAAAATTAAATAATCTCGTTTCTTTATAATATTCATATAATTTTAGTATTTGTTGTTCAAGTACAGGATATAAGTGACCTAAAAACATAAAATCAGTTTGAAAATCCATAGCGGATTTTCTTAGGGAGCGTCTTCAAGCGAGCGTATAAAATCGCCACTTTGAAAGCCCCCCATTTCGTCAATTTTAAGGGAAAAATTAAAAAAAAAAATATTTTTGTACTCAGTTCAAAATTATCTTTAAAATGATACGTAACAATTTTATGTAACGCGATATTTTTTTTTTTACTTCGCATTCGCTTCTATGAGAGCCCCCCTGAAATAAAGATTTTTATAACTTTTTAAGCCATTTTCGGCTGGAGGCCATCGGTTTACATATTATATCTAAATTTGAAGTAATTACGTTCAGTAATTCAAAAGTTATAAGGCTCTGACAGACGGACGGACGGACGGACGGACGGACGGACGGACAAGTGCAAATCGCTCTAGTTAACTCAAAGACCTTCGCTTCGCTCGGTCGATAATTATGGACAACGCCCCATACCACTCGATGCAAATTGACAAGCCACCTGCCCAATCCCAAAAGAAAGCTGATATCGTCGCATGGCTTCGTAAAAATGGCGTAGATGCAAACATGAATATGTTAAAAGCGGAATTAGTACGTCTTTTAAAAGAAAACAAACCAACCAAGATCCGATACGTCATTGACGAAATAGCATTAGAACATGGGCACAGAGTTATACGGTTACCGCCTTACCATTGTGAGTATAATGCGATTGAGTTGGTGTGGGCTCAAATTAAGGGATATGCTGCAAGACACAATACAGAACCCCCATTTACCACAAAAAAAAATGCTAAAATTATTAGAAGAAGCTTGTGAACATGTGACTAAAGGAGACTGGGAAAAGGTTGTGAATAGAACTGTTAAATTAATAAGGGAAGATTATGAAAGAGATGTGAAAATAGATAATATTATAGAAAACGAACATATAATTATTAATGTAGGTGATGATAGCAGTGACGACAGTGAAAATAGTAGTATGGACGAATCTGATTAATTATGGCCTTTTGTGGCACCTTTTTTGGTATCTTTTGTATTCATATGTTTCTTGTGTGCATATAAAGTATGTATATTCATTTTCATTCAAATATTCAGTTCGTTCAAATAAATTAAATAAACATATACATTTTTGTTTTATTAAACCTATTTAATCAGGTACAAAAACAAAACTTAATTGTTTTTTGTTCGAGAATAAATTGACATTCCACATCACTATTGTAATGTGTCAAACCGGCCATCATAGCGTGCCGCTAGTGTAGTTATTTTTTGTAGGTAGGTACAGACTTAAACAACTAAACCCATTTGCAAAAAAAAAACGGGCTGTTTTAATTTTTTCTCTGTCTTTAAAAAAATGCAATAAGAATGAAGTTTTAATCGTTTGAGTATATTACTGGCACATTGAAAAAGTGTCTTAATGATTAAAAAGTTTGTTCCAAATTCAAATTTAAGATTTAAACGGATCTTTATAAAAATTGCGGTTAATTGCGTATTGTGACGGGAAGTGTTGGAAGATACAGATATCTAGAGTTGTATCTAATTTTTAGATAATCAACTATTGTTGAATTTTCTTATTTCCTTGATATTTTTAAGTCTTGATAACATTATTTAGCGCTCTCTAAGATGGTTGATAGACGAATAACAGCCAGCAAAATTGTAGTGCTGCTTGAAGAAGGTTGTAGTCAATGTTATGTGTCGCAGAGGCTAAGTGTGAGTCGTTCGACTGTCCAGAGGACTTGGCAAAGATATCAAGAGACTGGTTCTATCAGCAGAAGGCCTGGTTCTGGAAGAAAATCCTGTACAGAAGCTCGAGATGACCGCTTTCGTGTCAACCAGGCGTTGAGAAATCGCAAATCTTCTTATGTCGACCTCAAAAAGACTCTCCAGGAAGTGAGAGGTGTGCAAACCAGCCTATGGACGGTCAGGAGGAGGCTTCTCGCTGCCAATATACGCAGTCGCCGCCCGGCCCGTGGCCCTAAATTACTCCGGGAGCACAGAGTTGCTAGACTTAGCTTCGCTCGAAATGTGCGACATGGACTCAAGAGGACTGGGGTAGATTATTTTTCTCCGATAAAGCGAGAATATCACTACATGGAGAGGATAGACTTCGCCGAGTACTAAGTACTTACTACAAAGGCCAGGGAAACGTTTTGCAGAAGTTTGTTTTGAAGAATGAAGTTGCCAATGAAATTGCTTATTTGTCTAGGTGCCCTTTTTTTTTGCAAAAGAGTGTAGTTAATATAAATAATAAAATATGGTATCAATATTCGATAGATAATAATTAGCAGAATTGCCTTGTTGGTAAATTAGTCAGCATGTTCGACTGAGGATGACAAGGTCCAGAATTCAAACCTCCGAACGAACGGGTCAAAAAATATATTGGGCTTTCTCAAGAAATTCTCAGTAGGTACTAACTAGCTCAAAGTTAGGAAGTTGGCTGTATATCACCCCTGTGCCTCGAAGAGACCGTATAGCCTGGCGTCTACGCCTGATCTATCTCTGGTCATGGCGGATTTTCGTCCCATCAGACTATATGAGCGTGAGGAAATATAGAATGTACCTCCTACCTGTATTTGCGCTCATTTATGTATGTATAATACCTTCGCAGATGGCTAATTTCAATGGAATTTGGCCGTTATGGTCGCATTTTCGGGAATCGGAAGGACATTAATACAACATATAAAAAAAAACAGATCAGTATTTGTGTGTGACTCTGAAGTAATCTTGTACACGCAACCCACGATTATTAAAAAATTAATGCAGTGACCTAGCAAGAGCAGACGCTCATCTAGTTTCCTATACGCCCCGTGTCGATTCAACTACAATTTACATATACACGAACTATAAACACATACCTACGCGACGCAAGAAGCGTGGCGGCCTATGCCATGCATATCGCTGCTTATGTATTCATTTGTGTATGTGATATACTCGTATGTCGGGAGAGGCATTATGCGGCTGATAGCGATGTTAACGCCCGTTCAGTTTTGCCAAGACTTTAGTGTATTTTTGGAACGTGTCAATAAGTAAGTGTGTAGTAAATTTAGCTCAGGCCACGTCATCTTAAAGAGGCTGGGAATGGGAATCATTGGATTTTCCTCGTATCGAACGTGGATGAAAATTCTTACACATACATAATATTACAAATCTTGGTGTAGAATCGGGCAGTCAATTTTATTAATTTAAATATCAATTTGCATAGCATCATGTTGTGAAGAGGTGGGGAAGATACCAAGTAGGTGCCTTGATGCTTACAGCTGAGCAAAGAAGTCTATAAACGACACAATTTTTTTTCTTTATGACTACATCCTATTAAGCTACACACTTTCGCAATTGGGTATTTGACTGATTTCAAAATGATATTCATTAATTATAATTGAAAATTTATATAACAAGTAAGAATAACATTTGTTAAAATAGAAAATAAATTGGTCAAAAACAAATAAGTTATAATAAGCTGTTTTACTGCGACTGTTTCATTCTAAAACAACATTTTCTATGAAGATTGTATGGAGCAACTGTCTTGTGATGTCACACTTCAGTAGCCTATCTCTTTCACTAACAGGGAACTTTAAAGCTCTAATTTCAGAGGCTAGTTAAGATATTTTAAAAAGAAAAATGGCATTGTATTAAAAAACTTTATTTTAAATATATAACAAAGAACAGTCGAATACCCAATTATAATATTAGGAATTAGTATTTAATTGGGTTGCAACTTTTTGGTTTAAAATAAGCAACGGTGACGCCCCTATTTATATCTATTCTTTTTTTCCAACATGTGCTTTCATAAATACACTTTAAATCTTGAACAATTTAAAACGCAACTTGATAGCTTTTTAGTCCTGCAGAGTTCTCGTTCATGTCATAATTTTTTAAAGTTCCCTTTGCGCAAATGTCATTAAATTATCCCGTCGGGGTGTACAATTACGCTGTCGGGATGTTATGATGAGTTATTTTGTCAGAACAGGAAAAGCTTTACTACTCCTTTAAAAGCAATAGCTACAGAATATTCAATCTGATTTGTATGTACATTACACGCTAGTGTTTGAGTTGTTGAGTTTGAGAAGTATCAAATTGATACAATATCGCGACATCGAAGTCTCGGAACAGCCAGGAACAGACAGTGATTTGAGGCCGAAAATTAATTTGAACAGGGCTTCACTAATATTAACTTTAGGTGGTCGTGCTATTATTAATAATTCTTTTTTTCTGCCATCAACTCTCTCTACTTTCGTAGAGGTGTTATCTAAAACTATATTTCCGTGAGTGTGAGTGTATTTATTTAATATTTATTGGACTATATAATAGGAATAGATTAATATTTTGGGAATTATTACCATTTTGATGCTAATTATATTGTCCACTAGCTGATGCCCGCGACTTCGTCCGCATGGATTTAGTTTTTAAAACTCCCGCGGGAACTCTTTCATTATCCGAGATAAAAAGTAGCTCTCCCGGTCTGAGGAACCACTACTACATCCATTACTATACCCATGCAAAAAATCGCATCAATCCGCTGTTCTGTTTTTTTTTTTTTAAAGTATCCTATGTCCGTCTCCTGGTTCTAAGCTACCTCTCCACCAATTTTCAGCCAAATCGGTTCATCCGTTCTTGAGTTATAAATAGTGTAACTAACACCACTTTCTTTTATATATATAGATATAAACCATTGAAACCTTGGTTGATCGGTATTCTTTGATAGACCATTATAGAGTTGTAGCACGAGCGCGCACGAGAAAATTTTGTTTGCCAGTGATACCTCTCACTTGTGAGTTGAGAGTGTTGTGACTACTGGTGATACGACGATACAAGTATAGTCTCTAGTCTCTAGGTCCTAGATTCCAGGGATTCAAGAATAAGGGTGGACAAAAATTACTATTACTATTGAAGATACTTTATACAGATACTTTTTGATACTGTATATTAACGGTAGTCAATATATCAAAAAGTATGAAAAAATAGTGATTTTTAGTGGCGAGTACTCATGAGAGTTGACCAATATTGAGGTAAAGCCACGTAATGATTATTGTCAACTATGTAGTTTATATTTATCGTGATTTGTCTAAGAAGTAGATATACAAGAAGTTTAAGCACCCACTCCTCGCAAGTGTTTGTTCAACAAATAACTTTAAAAAATTGATACGTATGCACATTCTAAGAGCGTTGACCTACTGATTTAGGTAACGCACGAAGATATTTAAACTTTATTTAGCAACAGATACGACTAAGTCACGGATGTAATTTTCTAGTGTCTTATCTAGTAACTAGATAGATAGCTGTAGTGTAAGGCTGGGTACATAATTTGATGAAATAATAAACTACATACTACTAGTTTCTTACTCGTATCATGCTGTCGATCATCAAAAAGTGTTCATGAAAAAATGTTCTCAACCACAATTTTAAACTTTTAAACTTATGTACGGTGAAAAAGCCAATGAAAAATACGCCTCAAGATGCAACAGTGTGACTTAAAATCAAAAATACGTGTGCAAATTGCAAACATAAATGAAAGAAGTTTGGCGGTATTGTATTTATCGTTTATTTCTCAGATGAGAGAGAGATTATTTTCATGGACATTTGTATGGGACTGCATAATTATAATACATATTTTGTACATTATTGATGGAAGTAACCACTGTTCTCGCGTTTCTATAGCCCTTCGCACTCCTGCACGCCTAGCATGCACGCGCGAGAAAATTTTGTCGACGCCTTTTCTTGTATTATCTCTATTGACGCTAACATCGTTGCAACATGGATTCGTCGAACGAGAAATTAGTCTACATCGACAATATCTCTCTCTCTCTTCGCGCGAGATATCACTTCGACGTGCATGCTAGGCGGGCTGATCAACTCAAATGGAACGTTCGCGTTGTCTGGGTATACAGTGGTTTTGCGAGGCAACACAAACTGTTCGCGAATGTTAACATCACGCTCGGAACAGCCCCCCGATTGTCTAAAAGTTGTTCATCAAAACTTATTCATTTCATGGCATTAGCGTCAAAGTAAAATAAACCATAACAGTATTGAATTTGAACTCAATTTCGTGTAAGTTTGTAAGTTACGCTCCATAACGCTCCATTTTAAAATCGCAGGTTCAAAATTTCCTCTAAGAAGAAGCGCAGGGCATCTGCCTATAGAGAATTAAATATGGGTAAAAAAATGCACTAGTAGCCGCTCTACCTTCTAGGACATATCTCTGAGTAGTTACAACGACGGTGACGAATTGGTTCAACGTTAAAGATTTAGTTCACAAATAGCTAAAACCTTTGAATCTGACAGTGCTGAATCTGAAAATAGCTGCTTTGTTTATTATGTGCATTGTTTAACACCTGCGCGGGAGTTGCGAGATGTGCGACCTATTTTGTTTTGATCGATTATTTCCTATAGGTAACACTAACGACTTGCTAATGCGAGCGATTTTGTCTTAATTTGTTTTTGGAGAATATAATATAAACGTAAAGAGTAAGAGAAGAGCAAGAACTAAAGTTGCATCCTCCGAAATAATTGGACTTTTGGAGAACGTCAAAAAGAGAAGTCTCCTAACTTGGATTGGGGCACGTGATTTTGCTCGAGAGACGATTTTCTTCAACTCATAATAGGAAAAATTGTCTTGGCGTTATTTGTTGGTCGCAGAAAAAGTCAAGGAAGCTGAAGGTAAGTAACAATAACGTCCGAGGAAGGACGGTAATCACCAGTACCGCCAAACTCTTTCACATAGAAAAACTGATTGCCGTGAAGTGTAAACCTTTGCTATTCGTAGACACCCGAAGAAGAAGCAAAAAATTCGTTACACTTTAAAACCATCAACTCGGTAACATCAACTACGCTACACGAGCGATGTGCGCCGGAAAATTGTTAGTAAAATAATAATAATTTACGGCAACTGGTCGGTCGAGTTTAGCTTGTCAGGACCAGTTTATTGTTCGGAAACGTACTTAGGTATGCAACTTTCACCGTGGACGCTGGTAATTGCGAGTTCATAGCGTTTAACGGATCATTGTTACAAGTGTTAAAAAGTTAACTGAAAATATTTTGTGTTGAAGACGCATAAACACGTTTATGTGCAGAATGTTGGTAAGACCACATCTTGTGCTGGTAAACGATAGTAATGTGGATCACAGGACTGATTATCTCTCTCTCTCTTCGCGCGAGGTATCACTTCGACGTACAAGCTAGGCGGGCAGGTCTCCTCTCAGAGTCAGAGAAGGGTTGTAGAATGTAAGCCATATGTCTACCACGCTGACTCAATGCAAATTGGTAGACTTCAAAAACTTTTGAGAATAATATTATGGAGGTTTCAAGTTTTCTTTCACCGTTGAAGCGTGTGATTTTAATGATTGATGGATAGACGATCGAAAAGATGGCGGGAAGTCACTGGGGCTTGATGTCTGATGATGAAGTAACAAGTCAGGGCGCCGAGCGATTTAGCGATTTGGTATGAAACCGATTAAGGTTATAGGTTTCTTAAAACTCCCATACCCCTTCAAAGTAAGCCCACTTCCATCTTTCACTGGATACTTCGGTAATACCTGATGAGATCGCAGTCCAGGGCGAATTTATCTCTACTAATATTACAAATGCGAATGTGTTTGTTTGTTGGTTTGTCCTTCAATCACGCCGCAAAAAGCTACGGATCGACCTAATTTTTTATTTTTATATGAGTATAGTTGAGTACTTGGAGTGACATAGGCTACTAATAAATTCAGCTGTAGGTTATTCATACGAAAAATTGTCGATTTCATTTTTGGAATCTTCTACTAGCTTTTGCCTGAGACATGTTTTTTTTAATTCAATGACAAGAGATAGTCCTTTACTGTGACGATGGGGGTCTAAGATAGAAGCGGGATAACTTGTAAGGGGTATAGCAGTGAACAACCAACCCATAGCTACCCCTAATCGTTTTCTACACACTATCGTGCCGGAACGTTAAATCGCTTGGTGGCACATCTTTGACGGTAGGGGGGAGGGGGGAACTAGCCACGGCCAAAGCTTCCCACCAGACGAAATCATCTGCGTGGAGCTAGTTTTTTAAAAATCATGCGGGAACCCTTTGTTTTTCAGGATAAAATAAAACGTATCCTAACGTGTCCGTCCGTAAGTGGTTCAGCGTTTATAGAGTGGTTTTCACTGGTATGGATAGACAAATCAGATTATTACTATGGTGTTCCACAAAAATTGTACACAATTCGCTCGTTCAATAGTTAAAGCAAACTAATAGGTAAGTACAGTAAACAAAACGTCGCGCACGGTAATATTATCTGTATACAGTATTGTAACTCGGCCGTATCTTTGACATAAATGCCTACAGCCGCGCGGTACGTAAACATGCGATAGGGCTGCCCGCCTCCAGCATTTTAGTTACATTTGCCTACTTTGTGTTTCCATTTAGTTTTGTGATTGTAAATATACTTTTTTTTATATAAACAAATAAAATACTTTGTGAATTAAATAGGAAGTGTTCAATAAAAATGCGAAGAGAATGCGAAATACCGAGAGAAAAAAACGGTTTTTAGTGGTATATGTTGTTATAGCAGCAGTGTAGAGGACAAAAAGTGTCTATTAGCGGAAACTTGTTAAAGGAAAAAGCAAAAGAGTTCGCGTCTACTCTAAGCATCAAAAACATCAACACTTAATAATTCGAAATTTTATTTATTTTCTCTTAAAAATTTCGAACCATTTGATATTTCAAACACTCGATAATTCGTAATATTTCCCTTATTATATCTCGTAATAGTCCCTCGAGTTTCGAATCAACGAGAGTCGGCTGTATTATTAATAATAAAATACCACGTCTTTACATTGAATTATACAAACTAACAAAACAAAACACACATGCCCCGAGGTTTTAACACAAGCGTACGTACCGTATCGTGATTCATGAACCGCCTATAACTACCTATTTCACTCGTGTCAATCACTTTCCTTTACTCTATTCACTTTATTTATTAATCCAGACATCTTTTTTTCGGGAGATAAAAGGAAATACCTTATCCATTAAAAATACACACATTTTGTACCTACCTACTAGTAAGTAAAATTATTTTAGAGTCTTACCTTTCAGAGTTTCCAGGTAATTTAAAAAAAGTTATCTCTGGATGCGTTATTGACGAATTCATGCAACCAAAAACAGCACAATATATCCTCCTCGTCATATTAAATATGTACTTGAACTTATTTTTAGTAAAAAAATTGCGCAGTTATTGTTAAAAAACATAACACCGTCCGTTCGTCACTGCGGCACAGTCGCGACTGTCTGCGTACCGAGCGCTTACCGAGATCGAGGCGCGTAGGCATAGCTCGCGCTTCGTCCGTTTGTATGAAGTTACAATACTGTATACAGATAATATTACCATGGCGTCGCGTCGTTATCGGTAGCCAATGTACAAATACTATTAACCTTAGTGTCCATTGAGACGGACCACATCACAGCGTTAAAAAAAATCGGAAGACAGTAGTCGCGTGTGAAAAATGTGTGTGGTCACGCTGCAGCTGCCTCAACTCGTGGCCACAAAAAGCAAAAATGGTGCAGCGTTGTATTGTAACCGCGATGTGGTTGCTACTTACAATATGGTTGGGACTGCATAAAAACCATCGTGAAGAAACCTGCACCCCTGAAAGTTCTCCATAGTGTTCTTAATGGTGTATGAAGTCTGCCAATTTGCATTGTGCCAGTGTGGTGGACTATGGCCTATAACCCTTCTCTGAGAGGAGACTTGCGCTCAGTAGAGCCTTTGATGGATTGATATTACAACTAAGTAATTATGTACTATAGTCGTATGAAGGATCAAAACAAAAAAAGTGCTTTACGAATCCGCAACAATAAAGCGCTGCGAGATTTCAAACCGCATAGGGTTTGTTGTCTTGCATCGATTTATGATTTAACTAGATGATGCCCGCGACTTAGTCCGCGTGGATTAAGGTTTTAGATTCCCGCGGGAACTCTATTTTTCCGGGATAAAATGTAGCCCATGTGTTAATCCTGGGTATATGAGCTATGTCCATACCAAATTTCAGCCAAATCGGTTCATTTTTTGTGGTGGCGTGAGAGTAACAATCATCCATCCATTCATCCATCCTCACAAACTTTAGCATTTATAAAATTAGTAGGATATCGTAAGTCAATGTCGTATTGCGACGCGAATTACATCGCAAGTGCATTCGAAACGCGGCTCGCAGTCACAGTTTCTTTACGATGCGACGTCTCGTCGCAGTTTTGTGTAATAATGACGCGTATCGGAAGGCACTTTACTCATGCATTTTGTATTAGACCCTCCAAAGTCTATGCCATAATCACATCGTGCCTACGCTCTGACGTCTGTGAAAGATTAATTATTATTATTTCTGATAAAATCTGCGACCAGCCATAAGCAGCCCGCACACAGTCAATATTATTGTCAATATTTACGAATATTGACAATATTATTGACTGTGTGCGGGGTTTGATCAATATTATTGTCGAAGTCCGGAAATTTCGTCAATATCGGGGGGAGGCAGGGATATTGACAATAATATTGACAGTGTGCGGGCCGCGCGTCAATATTTTAGTTGAAAAAAGATTTCAAGGCAGGAGGACGTGCGCTCGCAACCAAAAATGGAGGACATCCCCAGTGCAACAAGCAATGACAAAGAATATTTAATAGAATTTATTAGAATGTGGGAGACGTAACGATTTTCGCATCAGTATATCTTGTTTTTTTAAGTAAGGGGTTACTAAAGATAGTATTTTTTGAAAGCTACTACCTTTTATTCTCATGTAATTTTTAAAATCATCTTTTTCTGTATTTCGAAGTTCTTTTATTAGATTTAAATGATTTAATTCCACTTTTCCACTTTGTCATCCAGTATTTAAGCCATCGTTTCTTTCTTTTTTAGGGTTCCGTACCAAAATGGTAAAAATGGAACCCTTATGGTGAGACTTTCTCCGTCCGTCCGTCCGTCCGTCTATCACAGTCGATTATTTCAGTAACTATTAAAGCTATCGACATGAAATTGGGCATTGTATATAATAATATTATATAATATAAAATATATAATATATTGGGCATTGTATATAATAATATATAATTTAAAATAATGTATAATAGTGGCCCAACATCATTGGAATAAAGAAAAATCGAAAATTATTTTTAGGGTTCGGTACCCAAAGGGTACCAACGGAACCCTATTACTAAGCCTATGCTGTCCGTCCGTCCGTCCGTCCGTCCGTCTGTCAGCGGGCTGTATCTCGTAAACCGTAATAGATAGACAGATGAAATTTTCACATATTATGTATTTCTATTGCCGCTATAACAACAAATAATAAAAATTAAATTAAATTAAAATGTTTCCATGGGTACATGGAAATATAATAATTTAATTTTTTTTAACGGAACCCTAAAAGAGCGAGGCCCAACTCGCACTTGGTTAATTTTTAGTTTTATTAAAAAAGGGGGAAAATCAGGGGTCAATAGAGGTTTATGTATATTTTACAGGAAAAATAAAAGCAACGCGAAAATTATTTTAGTTTGATTAAAAAAGGGGGAAAATCGGGGGTTTGAAATTTCAAAGTAAGATAACTATACCGAGTGGGGTATCATATGAAAGGCCTTTACTTGTGCATTCTAAAACAGTTTTTTATTTATTTCTATATATAATAGTTTTTGATAAATCGGCCAAAATGTCGAAAAAAATACCGTTCCCCCCCCTTATCTCCGAAGTTTACCAATCGAAAAATCTGAAATAATTATGGTCAATAGAGGTTTATGTATATTTTACAGGAAAAATAAAATCAATGCGAAAATTTTTTTGTCATCCAGTATTTGAGCCATCGTTTCTTTCTTTTTTTATTCAATAAGTTTAATGCAATAACCAATGCAATGGTTTTTTTCTTTGTATCCATTTTAGCACACGTGCATGCAAATCAAGCTTCTACGCCTTACTGAATCACTTTTTGTTAGAAATATTGACAATATTATTGCGTATAGTGTGCGGGGTCTAAATATTGACGAAAATATTGTCAATATTTTCGTCAATATTTTCGACAATATTATTGACTGTGTGCGGGCTGCCATACAGTCAAGGCAAAACATTATGACGGGTGTTTCGGAAACTGTAGTTAAGTTTTGTTACGTAGAACAGAAGGCGTGCGTAAATTGACCGTTAGGTGCACGTGTACCTTAATTCAACAAATAACAATAACCTATAGCGTCCTGCCGGGACAGATGCGTCACTAAGCTCGACTATGTTACTTAGCCGCCTATGACCCCATTGTGTAGTAATCGCTTCTTAATAATAGGACACAGCTGCCTAATCGAGTGACAGTGGAATGAAAAGCAGAGTTGGCAATGTTTTGTGACTAGCCTCATTGGTCTAGTCTAGTCTAGTGGCTTGGTCGGCTGCAAATCATAAGGTCCGGAGACCTGTGTGGGGCCAAAAAATATTTCTCCCTTATTATTATTATTATAGGGTTTCTCTGTGAATAAATTCTCCGTACTTAGTTAAAAAGTTCGCGGTATTACACCCCTGTGCTTTATATGAGCTAAAGTAAAGCTCATATAAGTCAAGCTCATAAATATCGAGTTGGACGTGAGTTACTCACAAATTAGTAGATATTCTGACTAATTTCTTAAACTGGACACTTTCAAGTAAAGATTTTTATATAAACCTGTGAAGATAATACTGCCATTGGCGCAATTAGAATGCCATATAAGCCTTTTTTGTCGTATTAGTTTACAAATTGCGAAAAACCAAATTAAATTTGAATTTTGCGGGCAGATTCGTGTAATCCACCTTAACGAGTGCTGAGATCCATCTGATCATGTTAGGTTGAAGTTTGGACTGTTTGATTTCCCGGTACAAAAGTAGCCTATGTTCCTCTCCGGAATGCAATCTATGGCAGTGCCAAACACCAAGTTTGATTATGTGGTTAGTTAGACCATATACCCTAGTAATCATTTTTTTTACCCTCATGATATGTGGAATAAAATGTAGCACTTTACGTTACTTCTTGTATAATCCTCTACCTTTTACTAAGATTCCCATCTAAATCTGTTAGGCCGTTCGGAAGATTAGCCCGTACAACAGACAATAAAAAAGTGTGAGCGTTATGCTATCGATATCGCTCAAATGAGATTTATAAGAAGCAGTTTTTTTAGAAGACCGACACTTGTTTATTTACCAGATAACAGAAATTGATTTTATCCATCCAGATATTGAGTGACAATCGATATTTAGAATTATATTACGAAACTGACTAACAATAGAAAGGTCGTTCAGTCAGCTGTCTATAGAGTATAGACGCTATTAAGTGTCTGCAGTTGAACTGCAAGCTACAAAATTGCAGTTTTTATTCGGTTCTATTATATAGTTCTATGGCAAATACGATGCATTAAACAATTGTCTTCTACAATAGAAAGGCAATCTGCAATTTTGCATTCGGCTTATCTAGATTCTAACCCTGAAGTATAAAATTATAAATTGGGAAGAGTGTCTGTCTGTTACTATTTCACGGTCTAGTTAACTCTGGTGAATCGATCGTGACGAAAAATTTACACATCAACCCTGAGGTAAAAGGTACATCTAAGACTACCTATATCAATCACGAATTTTTTTTAAACCTAAATCCACACGAAATACCTACATTCCAGGTTTCTGCTAGCTAATAATATTTTAACTTACATCACTTGCCCATTGCCATACGTTATTGTTTAACGCCACAAAACCGTAAGCGAATTGATAAGTGCCACCCAATGGGTGTACAGTTTATTTTAGGGGCTGCGTATCCGTCGATTTTAGGGCGCCTGTTGTTTACAAACACGGCGTACGTTTAACTTTTTGCGCCTAATTAACGAATCGCACGGGAGAATTGGGTACGATAAAAATCACTCATTAAACACAATTAGATTTTTATTTATTCTTTGACAGACAAAATGCAGGTAAGTAGTTCAGCTGTATTGGTCCGATCTATACTTACTACTTAGATCAAATACAATGTTAACAATCAAAATCCGCGATGGCGGTTATACGTTTTTACTTTAATGCATTGAAAAAAAAAATTAAGATTTTTCGCCTATTTAAATTAAGCTTAATTTAATTGTTACGGTGAACTAAACGGGTCTGCCCGCGAAATTCAAATTTAATTTGGTTTTTCGCAATTTATAAACTAATACGACAAAGTAGGCTTATATGCCATTGGCACAATTAAAATGCCATAAGCCTACTTTGTCGTATTAGTATTATTAGTATTGTCTCTGGTCTGGTCTGGTGGGAGGCTTTCGTTGGCCGTGGCTAGTTACCACCCTACCGTCAAAGACGTGCCGCCAAGCGATTTAGCGTTCCGGCACGATGGCGTGTAGAAACCGATTAGGGGTATGGGTTGAATTTTCACTGCCATACCCCTTCCAAGTTAGTCCGCTACCATCTTAGACTGCATCGTCACTTACCATCAGGTGAGATCGCAGTCAAGGACTACCTTGTTAATGAATAAAAAAAAAAAAAGTTAAAACCAAACTAAAATTGAATTTTCCAGACATCTATCAGTTGATAAAGAAGAAGAAAGAGAAGAACATTATTGGTGTGATATTGGCCACATTCTTGGTGAGTAATAGATATTATGGAAGTGAATTTCCTTATCTTTCAAGTTGGCAATTTCGACTGTTGGAAAGTTTGACTTTTATCTTAATAATTAGCAACTATCAATTGTATTATTCTGCTTGAGTGGTACCTACTCAGCTTTACATAATTGAGTCATTTTTTTCTATATGATGCTTAGCTTATTTTTTATTATTAAATTCTGTGGAAATAGATATTAAATAAGGTTTTGTCTATGAAAGAACCTGTGATGTTGACTTTGTGAAGATAAGATTTTATCATAAAGTACAGGCTAGAGATTATTTTATAGACAAACTATGTGAGTCACTTCCACATTAAATTTATTGCATGTAATATTTTATTTAGAATTAATCGACCGAGCGAAGCGAAGGTCTTTGAGTTAACTAGGGCGATTTGCACTTGTCCGTCCGTCCGTCCGTCTGTCAGAGCCTTATAACTTTTGAATTACTGAACGTAATTACTTCAAATTTAGATATAATATGTAAACCGATGGCCTCCAGCCGAAAATGGCTTAAAAAGTTATAAAAATCTTTATTTCAGGGGGGCTCTCATAGAAGCGAATGCGAAGTAAAAAAAAAAAAATCGCGTTACATAAAATTGTTACGTATCATTTTAAAGATAATTTTGAACTGAGTACAAAAATATTTTTTTTTTAATTTTTCCCTTAAAATTGACGAAATGGGGGGCTTTCAAAGTGGCGATTTTATACGCTCGCTTGAAGACGCTCTCTAGAAAAATCCGCTATGGATTTTCAAACTGATTTTATGTTTTTAGGTCACTTATATCCTGTACTTGAACAACAAATACTAAAATTATATGAATATTATAAAGAAACGAGATTATTTAATTTTTAATGGGCGTCAGTAATTCATATAGCATCAACATAGCTTCACAATAATGCTAATAGATGGCGCAGTCAGTAACTATTCCCATGGAACTACGAGTTAAATTCAATGTTTGATAAATAATTCAATGTTTTCACTAACGTTCCCTAACCTTTACGGGCTACCTATAAGTTAGGTGATTGATGTTTTCTGTCAACTTATTTATCACGATCCTGTACGGGACACCTAAAAGGATATTGGGACGGATGTTAGGACTTAGGATTGTATTTAGGAGCTACCTACGTTAAGAGACTCCTACTTAGGGGATGATTTAGGTATGTTTGGTGAAAACGGGCATAATAATAATGTCAGTTTTGGTTATCATGTATCGATTGAATGAATAATCATGGGATACCGTTACCGCGAGGTCTCAGTTCGGGGCGAACCACTAGTTATAATGTGTTAACTAGGTAATCACAATTTTTATATTAGATACATAAAATATTTATTCAGATTAACTATCTATTTAGGTGGAATTTCGGGAACATCTGCAAGAAGAAAATTGAGCATGTTGGCAAAATTGGCAGAAGAAGCCTTTAGGATATCAAATTATCTCAAAGTTTTATGCCATAACATAGGTAGTTATGCACAATAAAATTATGACAATAATTTCTTATCTAATACCAACTTAATATGAGTGATAACATCAACATAGTTATGGCTACTCTTGATAAAGTGAAAATCAGAATTTTTATAATAATTACTTGTAATGTTGCCAGATTGATTCTCATTGTTGTAACTATTAAATATTTTGACTCTTTTCAATTAGGTAATACTATTCATTTTTATAAGCAGTGATAGCCTAGTAGTTAAGACTGTAATCTCCAATTCATGGTGTTGCAGGTTGGATCCCAGGCATGCACCTCAGACTTTTGAGTTATGTGCATTTAAGCAATTAATTATTACATGCTTCAAAAGTAAAGGAAAACATCATGAGGAAACCTGCACACCTGTGAACTTTCTATGAAAACATTATGATGTTCCAGGTGTGTGTTGGGCCAGTGTGGTGGACTTATAGGCCATAGTCCACCACACTGGCCCTTCTCTGAGAGGAGATCTGCACTCAGTAGTTAGCTGTTGATGGGTTGCTATGAAGATGATTCATTTCTAGTTTTAAACTTAAGGTAGCCATGAGTGAATGCAAATTATGGTTGAAAGATTCACACAAAACAAAGTTCACCAATTACTAAATTTTTCTATTTAATCTTGTAAACCTCGTAGAAAATGTACAGCATTATTCTTACAACATTTCTTAAAATTTACAATGAATAAAAAGTTAAAATTCGAATTGTAACAATACTTGAACAAAGTAAAAGTTGACTTAGTATTATCTAAGAGGTGAACGAACTCATTTGCATAAGCAATTAAGTGTGTGAAATGGGAATGTCTGGTGTTAAAGTTATAATTTGAGGTGTGTATATAACAATAATGAAAAATTATATTGACATCTATTATTACAAAAATAGAATTATGTAAATTCTAAAAAAAGATTAAGGATTAAGGTCTTGATACAGATCACTCCTGAAATTAACGTTAAAATAAAAATCATCATTATCATCAGCAACCCATCAATGGCTCACCACTGAGCGCTGGTCTCCTCTCAGAGAGGGGTTATAGGCCACAGTCCACCACACTGGCCCAGTGTGAATTGGCAGACTTCACCCACCTTCGAGAACATTTATGGAGAACTCCCAGGTGTGTAGGTTTCCTCACGATGTTTTCCTCCACTGTTAAAGCTGTTATTTAATTTCTTAAAGAAGAAAAAATAAAAATATACACATTTAATTACTAATTTAAGTTACTTACAATTTTGGAAATTAAACAATAAAATTTAAATATCAGGTTTCATATCAGAAAAATTCACACAATACTTCAATGACTTGTAAATAAGTAGGTACTTTTTTAAACATTTTAGTTGAAAACTCTGCAGGCTATAAAATTATGTATTGTCAGGGTGATTATAATATTAACCATTCTAGTTTTTAATGAAAAAGACTCAAGGTTATAGATGTGGGTCAAGTAATTCTGTGCCAGACATAAGTATATTATTTATGCAGGTATTCAAAGGTCATCACAAATTAAAAGATAACTGCAGGTGTATAATTAAATATTAATCAATATGTACCTATTGTTTGCACTTCATGTAATGTCATTTTATCTGAGAACATTACACTATGTGTATGTAATAATTTATAAATCTTGTTTAGCATAATCTGCAAAAAATGTTTACTTCTTACTTCTTAAATGCTTATATTTTAATAGTGTAAATAAATGTTCTTTAACATTTTTATGTGAATTAAGTTTTAAGGGACACTATCTATATAAATAAAAATGAATGTTGGTAATAACTCAAGAATGGATGGACCAATTCGGTTAATTTATTTTTTTGTATGTTCCATAAGGTCCACGGAAGGTTAAAAAAAAATTATAATAGATAAGTTGGCGGTACGAAGTTCGCCGTGTCAGCAAGTGTTTAATAAAATTGAGTGAGTGTTACTAGTTTTCAATGACGCGATATTTAGTGATAGGAAGTAGTTTAAAAGGAAGAGCTAATTAGAATTCGGCGCGGCGACCGCGAAGCGAGCCGCACTGCCGCCAGCCCGGCGACAACGCCAGCACTATCAACCACTAGACCGGAGCGCCAATCTGCCGACCCAAAGACCAGTCCCAACATATCGCACGGCTATTACAATCTCGCATTACCATAAATGTCATTAATTGCCTCACACACCTTTACTCCGGTTTTAGATCCCACAGTGCAACCCGTCATAATAATATTACTCGGAAATATGCAACAAAATGTTTTGACAACATCAATTATAACCTAAAAACTCGTGACAAAAACTAACAAATCGTCAGGATCCAGCGAGAAATTGCCCAAATAAATAGCTGCGATCGACTTCAGTCTCGTGTCTACCCATCCTCACGCAGATACGCAAGCCGATACATTAATACCTAGATGCAAATGCTAATGTCCTATTTGAAGATTTTGGTAAAATAATAGTCATTGTTAAATTTACTATCAAACCAGCCTCAGCGATACGAAACTTTTGTAAATCTGGTCGATTTTCTTGAATTCGCGATATAAAACATTAGTGAACTAATTAATGTGAGCAATTAATGAAGGTACGACAATCAAAGCAAAGCACCGCTAGTCGGCTGGCGGTGAACCGGCGAAGCTACAACAAAAATAACCAATTATTGTTACTTACCGCCGACTCTGTACATATTCGCAGCCATTTTTATACACAATCACTATTCATTAACACTTAATTAATCTACATCTGACACAATTAATAACTATAACACTATATAATTGAGCTTTTAACAATGTTTTTCATCACGTTAACTCCGGACGCCTTTCGCTGATCGCCATTTTCTTTCACACTACCTACTAATTTGGCCAGTGCGCAGTCGCACTTTTTGGCGTAAACTTCTTGCTCTTAAAACAAAGCAATGACATATCATTAATTTTATATCCACTTAATAAATTCAAAAGTTATTCAACATTAAATATTACTTTATAATAATTTACAAATCATGTCGCACGATTGAAATTTATTTTACTACAAAATTAAAAAAAAAATCTTTCATTCAAGAACGTTTCATTTCCCCACAAAAATTGTATGATTCACATTCCATTTTTATTTTAAATTGAAAAATTCATGTTATTAACAGGACCAGTAGAAATATAATTGATAAAATTCAATTAGACAAAACGTATTTGTCTATTATTTTCATTATTATGTTAAATATTTAAAAATTACTTTTTATATTTTTCGTAAATTGTTGTGCGTAATATGGAACGTAATATTTTTTGATCAGAGACAAGGACGCTCGTTTACTCCATGGTAGTTGACCATAAATATTATTTATGATCGTGAGTGAATTCATATTTTGTAATTTTGATGAAATAGCTAAATAGTATTAATTTTAGTACCAGTATTTATATATTTAGATATTAATTGAAAATAACAGAGTTTGGATGATTGCGTTTACAAAAATGACGTGGCGAAAGTGACAGTTTGGTTGTCTATGGTATTGACTAATTGACATTTGCCAAATCAGCTAGGCAGGTCCTTCTGGTAAAAATTATTTTAAGCCAGCTAATCTCACATTTTATGAATGAATGTGCATTGAAATAGTGATATTTCGCTAGACCATCTAGCTCAAAGTAGGCCTATGTAGCTTTGGTTCGTATAATTCTGATATTTACAAGTGTTTGGATGTGTTTAATGTTTGTAAGGTTGTGTGTAAGGTTGATAATGATGATGATGATGATGGATGTGTTTATGTGCACGGCTAATTGTTGTTCGTGTTTCGTTTATAGATAGGTGAAATGTCGACTTACGAGGAATTTATTCAGCAGAATGAGGACAGGGATGGTATACGCTTTACGTGGAACGTGTGGCCTTCAAGCAGAATTGAAGCTACACGGCTTGTGGTCCCTTTAGTGTCTCTGTACCAACCTCTGAAGGAACGGCCGGATTTGCCACCGATTCAATATGAACCTGTGCTGTGTACACGCAATACATGCAGAGCAGTGTTGAATCCAATGTGCCAAGTGGATTACAGAGCTAAATTATGGGTCTGCAACTTCTGTTTCCAAAGAAATCCTGTAAGTATATTACACAATATGTTACCACTCCAAGAAAGTGTTGTTAAATTACTTAGTGACACATGATGATGTTGCTTTTATAAACCTAAAATTGTAAAGTTACCCATGTAAAGCTGTTGCAGTATCTGATTGCCCTACTGTTGGAATGTAAGAGTGAGGGAATAGAAATTACACCTGATTTATTAATTTGACTAAAACCTTTTGCACAGTTGGCTGAGTTTCACTGCAGTGGCAGATATTCAGTCAGAAGAGTAACATAATATGGTGTCAAATTAAATGATTAGTATTGTTACAGTTCCCACCCCAATATGCAGCAATATCAGAGCAACATCAACCAGCAGAGCTGATACCCAATTTCTCAACAATTGAGTACACCATAACAAGGGCCCAAAGCATGCCCCC
Organism: Oeneis ivallda; assembly: GCA_029955525.1. Lineage (NCBI taxonomy): Eukaryota > Metazoa > Arthropoda > Insecta > Lepidoptera > Nymphalidae > Oeneis > Oeneis ivallda. The sequence continues at coordinate 5,989,705 of JARPMR010000024.1, read as the reverse complement.
TATCTTCCTCTTGGTTGTGGACACATGTTTGGATGAGGAGGAACTTGGTGCTTTGAAGGATTCATTGCAAACCTCACTTAGCTTGATGCCACAGAATGCCCTTGTTGGTCTCATAACATTTGGCCGTATGGTACAAATCCATGAATTAGGTAAGTCTATAGTTTATTTTATCATTAACTTACTGTGTTCGTAAGACCCACAATCACACTTAACTATTGGATATGTTTTTTTATTTTATTCGATGACAAGTTAGTCCTTGACTGCAATCTGACCTGATGGTAAGTGATGATGCAGTCTAAGATGGTAGCGGGCTAACTTGGAAGGGGTATGGCAGTGAACATTCAACCCATACCCCTAATTGGTTTCTACACGCCATTGTGCTGGAACGCTAAATCACTTGGCGGCACGTCTTTGACAGTAGGGTGGTAACTGGCTACGGCCAAAACCTCCCACCAGACCAGACCAGAGACAAATTCAGAAATTATAAATACCCAAATTGACCCCGCCGGGAATCGAACCCGAGACCTCCCAGTTATAAGACATCAGCGCTCATCACTGAGCCATGGAGGTCGGTTTCTTTTTCTCAAATTGATTCTATTGTTATAAATTAACATCTCAAATTCAATTAATTTGTGATTGCTAGCAGTGAACTAGGCAGGATAGTGAATAGGCACCTTCCAGGCAGACATGTTTCATCTTATGCCACATCATCACTTTCCATCAAGTGTGATAGTGGTCAAATGTGTACCTAGGATGTACATATAGAAAAAAAAATGTAAAAAATAATAAAAATAACAGTTGGAAATTTTGCTTGTATAAACGTAAGTATAAAAATAACATTAGGCATATCATATGATAACTGATGAAGTAGATTTGATGATGCAAGAGATAAAATGATAAAAAAATTTAAAATCTCTTCAGAGGTTGCATAACTAGTTCTGTTAATAAGTTTTCAACGTGAAAAGCCTACTAGGATAGAATAGAATAGAAATATTTTTTATTCAAATAAACTTTTACAAGTGCTTTTGAATAGTCAATGAATCTACCACTGGTTCGGAATGCCTTTCCTGCCGAGAAGAACCAGCAAGAAACTCGGCGGTTGCTCTTTTCAAAACAGATTTACAATACAGTAAATACTATGCTATATATGCAGTGTTTCCACAATGAGGAAAGTTCCAAAAATGCATACAGACTAACTTCTATCTTAAGATGGGCAGACATAAAGTAGCCCCATTCCCGCCGGTGGCACCCGTTCACGAGCATGACGCATGACCCAGCCATTGCTTCGCTCATAGTGTATAGTATTCTATATTTTGTACACAAAATAACTTTACCAAATCTTCATTATCTAAGACATGTAGACTCATTAACATGTATTTGCCATGTAATTGATTGTGTCAACATTAAAAATTGATTCCATTTTGCCACACTGTTGGTTCAATTTAGGCTGGAATCACAACTGTGTGCATCGATTTGCATTTTGTCCATAGAAAACTGTCATTTTTTCATAGTCGTGTATGCATTGCAAAGCCAAATTGATGCGTACACCACTGAAAAATGACATGACTGAGGATGCTCCAGTGTCGGGGCGAAACATGCGTCGAGAGTAGTGTAAAAGTCTTGTGTGGTGGTGCATGCACGTGGTGGTGGCATTGCTTGCCTGGGAACTTGGCTTTCTTGCTTGGCTGGGAAGGTGAGCGGTGTGAGTGTTAGCTTGTAATTGCATGTTTGACCATACAGATTTTTTCTGTTGGTGGATTATAGCAAAATAATTCTAACCATTTCTTGCTGAAAAATGACTTGAATGAATGTGAATTGATGAGGAAAGATGTGATTCCAGCCTTAATTACCTTTGCATTACCGGTTATGTGTTGCATTATTCTCCGTTTACAGGTACAGAGGGCATATACAAATGTTTCGTATTCAAAGGCACAAAAGATTTAACAGCTAAACAAATTCAAGAACAATTAGCCATCGGTCGTGTGAACACACCAAATCCTCAACAAAGGCAGGGTGCCCCTGCGCCTCAGCCGCCCGCGCATCGCTTCCTACAACCTGTCAAACAATGTGACATGGCTCTCACTGACTTGCTAAGTGAACTAGGTCGTGACCCATGGCCTTTAGGTGTTGGAAAACGCCCGTTAAGAAGCAGTGGAGTTGCATTATCCTTAGCCGTTGGCCTATTAGAGGTTACCTACCCTAATACCGGAGCGAGAATCATGATGTTCCTTGGAGGACCTTGCTCTCAAGGGCCAGGTCAAGTAGTCAATGATGAACTTAAGCAGCCAATCAGATCGCATCACGATATTCATAAGGATAACGCCAAGTATATGAAGAAAGCTATAAAGCATTATGAAGCGTTGTCGTTAAGGGCTGCGACTAATGGCCATGCGATTGATATTTACTCCTGTGCATTGGATCAGACTGGGTTGATGGAAATGAAACAATGTTGCAATTCTACTGGGTTAGTTTTTTAATTATTTTTTTTATATTGTACTAATACTAAAAATGCGAAAGTTTGTGAAGATGGATGTTTGTTACTCATTCATGCAAAACTATTGGATGGATTTTGATGAAACTTGACAATGTTATAACATTAGAATAGCACATAGGCTAAATTTAAACTGCAAAATTAAGGAATTCCCATGGGATTTAAATACCATAAAACTGTGTGGATGAAGTTGTGGGCACCAGCTAGTATTTTATATAAAAAACTGCATGCTAGAAGCATGCAGAAGTGTAAAACATTGATGGACCAGCTCACCTCTATGTACTATTACAAATGTTTTGAAGCAGTTTGCAATATGGACCACTTCGGCTGCAATTTGTGCCAGTCACATGTTTGATTTGAGCGAGTCATATCAAAAGTGTCGTGTGTCGTGTGATGCGGGTTGTTGCGTTCCCTAAAATATGGTTGAGCGAAGCAATGGCTGGGTCATGCGTCATGCTCGTGAACGGGTGCCACCAGCGGCAATGGGGCTACTTTCTGTCTGCCCGTCTTGACATGTGTTGAATTATAATTAGAAATAATTACGTATGCTTTTGTGGACCTTTCCCTCATTGTGGAAACTCTGCATACATAGAATATCTGTTAAGTATATTGTAAAAGTATTTTGAAAAGAGCAACTGCCGAGTTTCTTGCTGGTTCTTCTCGGCAGGAACGGCATTCCGAACCAGTGGTAGACTCATTGACGATTCAAAAGTACTTGTAAAAGTTTATTTGAATAAAAAACATTTCTATTCTATTCTATTCTAAAAAAACAAAATCACATGTAAATAATTATTAAAAATTTGACAGATCCAAGAGTATTGCACTCCTTTTTTATTTTTTAGCAATTTGATTAAGTTTTCGCTTAGTTTTTGTTAAGATTTTCGTTTAATGATGAATTTGAATGTTCAATTTCCTGGATTCATATTTTGCAGAGGCCACATGGTAATGGGTGATTCCTTCAATTCATCACTTTTCAAACAAACGTTCCAAAGAGTCTTTGCGAAAGACCAAAAAGGAGATTATAAAATGGCGTTCAACGGTACTTTGGAAGTTAAATGTAGCCGTGAACTTAAAAGTAAGTAAACAATAAACCATTATCATGATTATGCAAGTATTCGATCGCGCCACATGCTTCTGTGGTGCACATAATGCATACTTCATTGGTAGTTTAACTGCAAATGACATTATCAAAACGCTTAGCACGAAAGTTGTGATTATAACATTGCAGTACTGTCACACACTGTAACCCAGATCTAATGTAGCAGTCTCCCATTTAACAAACATTGTAAATCTATTTGTCAATATAATTACTGTTGTTCTGTTTGGTTAGGGAGAGGGCAGACTGGCATTTTTTAGCGGCAGCGGTCGCCGCTTTTGTGGCTGCATTGCGTTTTCGCGGCTCAAAAGCGTTCGATACGATGCTAAAAGTATTGAAGGTCAGCGTTTAAAAATCGCGAAACGCCGATGGTAAAAAACGTTCTCTTTTTTCCTGTGACTGAAGCGTCAACTTGATCGCTGCCACTGGCGTTTTGTGTGCCCATTATCGATATTCCGGACAGCAGCTCAAAATCGCAAAACCGCTGATCGCTGCCGCTAAAAGATGCCAGTCTGCCCTCTCCCTTATTGAGAGAAAAACAAAACAATCTTATAGGAGAATATAGGAGAAATTCTGAAAAAGATTAGAGGTGAAAGCTTTTAGCCAAATACAGGTGCTTACTAATTTCAGTTATAGTACTGAAAACAGGTGCTCATTTTTTTTGGGGAAGTAAACGAATTGAAAAAGTTTGTTGCGTACGGCTTGGGCTGTAATGTGCGATCACCATTCACCAGTTGATTTTTTTCACTAAAGTAATTATTTTTATTGACAGTAAGCGGTGCAATCGGTTCGTGTGTTTCACTCAACGTCAAGGGCCCCTGTGTCTCGGACCAGGAGGTTGGGATGGGCAACACATGTCAGTGGAAGATGTGCACATTCACCCCTAGCACCACTATGGCTATTTTCTTTGAGGTAATTTTTTTTTTATTATACAGGGCTATTTTATAAATGCCATACCTGTCGGAACAGAAGAGTGAATGACTGACCAACACACAATTCACAACCTAAACCTGTGGACCTAAAGAATTGAAAGGAGGAGGGATTATTTGAAGTTTCATCCCTAAAGGTCTATGTTAACTTAGAGTTAGAGATAATTTAATATTTCTGTCACTGTTGTGTTTTTACCAGACTATTGCAAAGGAAAGGTTATTTTAGCAGTCGACGTATGTGACTATTTACATAATATGTTCCACCATGGCGCCTAAACTTTTGAGCCGATTTGGGTGAGTGAGGTGTGAATCGATTCCTTATTTTGGTCTGGGCAACATCTAGGCTAAATTTTATATGAAAAATTTAATATGATGGATGTTATATTCAATTTTTCGTATTTTTAAACCTTTTTTCTTGTATTTGCATTTTTTTTTAATGTGTTCATCTCGTTTTGTTCTGGGAAGTAGTTTCTTTCGGAGACAATTTCCCCAGCAGGAAGAACTCTACATGTCCTATAAAGCCACACTATCCGTGCCGTCTCTTTAAGCGGCGTAGCGCGATCGTATCGTATTTGCATTTATAGTTTTATTTAAATCCAACGAAAAAAGTTTTCGCCATTCGCTTATGTGGTATCGTAGGTGGTGAACCAGCACGCGGCGCCAGTGCCGCAGGGCGGGCGCGGCTGCGTGCAGCTCATCACGCAGTACCAGCACTCGAGCGGGCAGCGCCGCGTGCGAGTGACTACTGCAGCGAGGAAGTGAGTTGACAGTGAACAGGTTTAGACTGCTGGATGTGTAAATAAAGTATAAACACACGCACACGCAAGTTACGTTTGCGGCTGCAAGAAAGTTTTTCAAAATCAGATGAAGCAGAAAAACTAATTTTAATTTTACTTTTAAATACACTTCTTCTTCTTCTTCATCAAACCCCTTGCTGGACAAAGGTCTCCTGCATGGAGCCTGTGGAAGTCCACAGGCTTCGGTCTTGCGCTGCCTGAATCCAGCGACTCTCTGCGGCTCTTGATGCCTTTGATCCACCTAATGGGGGGACTGCTAACACTGCGTTTTGCGGAGCGAAGTCGCCACTCCAGCACCTTAGGACCCCAACGACCATCAGCTCTTAGAACTATGTGCCCCGCCCATTTCTAAAATTTCTTCATTAAATACACTAATTATCCTAAAACCTGAATAGCTGAATTTATGGCGTTCTTCCTACATAAATGCAGTTTTTTTACTATTGCGAGAGTGCCAGCCAATCAGAGGCGATTTCGATCCTCACGCTGTAGCATTCATTTTTAGGCAATACCACAGTATGACAACGAATGCAAATTATAACTACCTTCTGAACGTGAAACGTGGCAAGATCTAATGTTTGATTGTAAGGATGTATAGTGCGCGCTTTTGCGCGTGTTTGCGTTCTGTACATCGAAATGAGCATTCCTCATATTGGCGCGAACTGTAATGTTTACATTATCGCAGTTGGGGCGATGCAGCTGTGAACCTGCAGCATATCTCGGCAGGCTTCGACCAGGAGGCCGCTGCCGTGGTGATGGCGCGCCTCGTCGTGTACCGCGCCGAGCAGGAGGACGGCCCCGACGTGCTGCGCTGGCTCGACAGAATGCTAATCAGACTGGTAAATAAACTAATTTTACTTTTAAAATCACTTTGAACATACCGTGCTGCCCTATTCTCTATTTTTTACATTTCCAGTGGCCATTTAAAACAATGTGAAGTTGCCAACTAAAACCTGTCAAGACCTGAAATCTTCATACAAAATTCTGGTTTGACAGTTATAGTTAGCAACTGAACGATAGCCACTGAGACAAAATACAGCCCCTCTGCAATAATTTTTTACATTTCCAGTGGCCATTTAAAACAATGTGAAGTTGCCAACTAAAACCTGTCAAGACCTGAAATCTTCATACAAAATTCCGGTTTGACAGTTATAGTTAGCAACTGAACGATAGCTACTGAGACAAAATACAGCCCCTCTGCAATATGTAAATTATGTCAAAATCCTTACAAAATAGCCCTCCTAATGATATATAACTAATGTATTTAGCAATAGAATTGGTGTTGCGATTTAGTTTTTAACCTGTTTGTAGGCATAATTCAATATGTAAACTTTAATTTTAAATCCTTTTTTCAGTGTCAAAAGTTCGGCGAGTATGCGAAGGATGATCCGAACAGCTTCCGCCTTTCAGAGAACTTCAGTCTGTACCCGCAGTTCATGTACCATCTGCGTCGTTCACAGTTCCTGCAAGTGTTCAACAACTCTCCTGACGAAACCACGTTCTACAGGTAATAGTAATATGGATGACCCCGCATGTTAAAGACAGACAAAGGCAGTCAGTTTGTGGCCAAGTAATTAAGATAAAACCTGTTGATAAGCTTAAACCTGTGATTGTTTCAGGCACATGCTGATGCGGGAAGATCTAACGCAATCGCTGATCATGATACAGCCAATCCTGTATTCATACAGTTTTGGTGGACCCCCAGAACCTGTATTGCTGGACACATCATCGATACAACCCGATCGTATTCTACTCATGGACACATTCTTCCAAATTCTAATTTACCATGGCGAGGTAAGTAGATATGATAAATAACGCAATTGAAATCGGTATACCACCATTTTCAGTAAATGCCTTTTAGTATTTAAGTGATGGGTGGGACGAAGAAATGGAACTCAATGAAGAAGGGTATGATGAGAGAGAGATGAGAGATGTTGAATTCTACAAATATTAATTAACTAGACGATGCCCGTGACTTCGTCCGCGTGGGTTAACGTTTTTTAATTCCCGCGGGAACTCTGTAATTCTTGGGTGAGGACTATCTCCATCAGCTAAATCGGTTCGTTCGTTGTGGCGTGAAAGAGTAACAAAAATCCATCCATCCATCCATCCTCACAAACTTTCGCATTTATAATATTAGTAGGATTCTCATTTTGTTGAATATATTTTTTGTTTTAGACGATAGCCCAATGGCGAGCCCTGCGCTATCAGGATATGCCTGAGTACGAGAGCTTTGCGCAACTGCTGCGTGCGCCCGTCGACGACGCGCAGGAGATTCTGCAGAGTCGCTTCCCCGTGCCGCGGTATATTGACACCGAGCACGGAGGATCACAGGTCCGTATGTTATTGCTCTATGGGCCTATCTCACAAGTCACAATCGTTGAATAGTGTTTAGTTGGCGAATAAAGTAGAACAATTGAAGTCAGATTGCCAATAGCAAGAAAAGGTTAGAATTATTTTGCTATAATCCGCCAACAGAAAAAATCTGTATAACTACTCACACTACACTACTCTCGACGCACGTTTCGCCCCGACACCGGAGCATCCTCAGGAGATGTCGACTTTACAATGATGTATTGTCTAGTTATAAATGCGAAAGTGTGTTTGTTTGCTGGTTTGACCTTCAATCATGCCGCAACAGAGTCGGATCGACGTTTTTGCATGGGTATAGTTGAGGACCTGGAGTGACCTAGGCTACTTTTTTTCCCGGAAAATCAAAGAGTTCCCGAGGGATTTTAAAAACTAAATCCACGCGGATGAAGTCGCGGGCATCAGCTAGTGTTGAATAAACAGACCAAACTATGAAAAAATATGTTTTACTGAACTTAGAATTTAAAAAACTTAGCATTATGTTACAGTTTCAGATGTAACAAAACCTTACGATCTGCATGGTTTCTATGATGCTAGAAAGATTAAGCGGTCTCTACGCTTTGGAAATTGCTTGACTTGTCCCCTAGAATCTTTTCGAGCATATCCGTCACTTTCTGTTGAGACTGTAGAAATTTTTTGAAATGTGTATCATCGTACGACTTTTTCTTCATATTTTTAAGGGACATTTGTTGTCGCGACGCGATTTTTCTGTTGCAACAATCAACCATTACTTGTGAATGTCTAAATTTCTCGTTACAACAATCCTTCCTATCTGAATACTTATTTTCTTCTGGATAATCTAGATATTTCTCTATGTTTTCCAATTTCTCATGGAAACGTGGTGTTTCTTGATACTTGATGTCATCACTGTCTGGACGTTTATACTTTCCTATATTGATTTTTTCATAATAATCAGCACTATATTTTGAATCTTCATTGTTAAGAGTGAACCTTATTATATCGCCTTTACTATTAGAATGAAAGTGGTGTCCTGGAGGTTTATAAGGTTCTTTAAATGGGCGGGGATGTACTTGCTTAGATTTGTATTCCTTAAAAGAATCACTTGCTACTGATTGTTGATTGCCTATATGCTGATTTCCCGTTTTGATTGCACCTCCATTACGGATTTTTATAGGGATTATTCTGTGTGGTACCATTGTAGTTATGATAATATTCTGTCTTACAAGATTCTGTGATCCATCTAAGGGTATGCTCAAAGGTGGAACTTCTATATTATTAGTCTGCACAGTTATGGGAAGTAAACCTTTATTGAGTTCTGGCGGTTCTTGTTTTTTGAATGTTCCACTTGATTTGTATTTATGTTCTTGTTTTGTATTTATGTTTTCTGAATTAAATATTGGGTACTGGTTTAACCCGTAAACTTGGTTGGTATTTAAAGGAATTTTATGTTGCATTATGTTATTTGGTATTCTAATAGGCAATGCCATTTGTGGGTATACTTGTTTAATATCAACATTTTGTATTATTTCTTCGTTATTTATTCCATTCTCATTTTTACCTGGAATCGCGATGGTTTTCTGCTTTAAAGATTTAATCTCTTCGAACAATTCTAAAAATTTATTCATTACAGAATCTTGTGTTTTTATGTTTTCGTATTTTAGTGTTGTTTGTATAGTGGATTCTGTAAAAAAAAAAATTGATGTTATTTGGACAAGTATGGATTAAAAACTTATTGTGTATGGGCAAGTGCTGTTCCTATGGACGCTTGTACCTGTGGACACAATAGATTTCGTCGAAACTAGCAATCCTAAAATTCTAATTTGAACGTGACCGTAAAGATTTGTCTATGGTTGACAGTTCGCGTTCAAATTAGAATTTTAGGGTTGCTAGTTTCGACGGAATCGATTGTGTCCACAGGTACAAGCGTCTATAGGAACAGCACTTGCGCATGTATATTTACCTGTTTTGACTGTACTATGAGTCGTAGTTGTAGACGTAATAGTAGAAGTAGTAATTGTTGACGTTTTTGTTTCGTGCAATTCTCTACGTAACTCCCTTAGGACCATTTCTTTAACACTATGAGCAATCTCTTTCATCATATCTTGAGAAATCTCTTTTGTTTGTTCTAAATTAGCTAGTGCGGTCGTAGTTCTTTCAGTTATTTGAAACTTGCGAAATGGATTTATAGACTTTTTTAGACTTTCTTTGGTCTTCCCCTTGAGATTGCTAGCCGTTTCAGGGTCCGGCATGAATGCATTAAAACTTTTATACATATTAAGCAAAGCTAGTGCATCAGGGAAATTCCTGTCATTTGGTATCTTTGGTTCCTCTCTTTTCGTATCCGATTCACTTTCTATTATTCGTTTTACTATTGACATCTTCCGAGCGTTTTCCTGGTTCGGTAATTGTATGAAACTGCGTTGAAAGCCAGAATTGACATTGGGTGTTTTTTTCATATCTTTTATTCGCAACGAAATAAATTTTTCATATAAATCTTCAATATTTAAAGGTTTTTGAGTAGTTGTTGGCTTTGTACTTATATTTATTCGTTTTGTTAGTAAGTTTGCTATCAATCTGTTAAGTGTCTCAGTTTCGGATGAGTGTAGATTTTCTGTGAGACTTCTTTTGCTTTCTTGTTCTTTGACGGAAACTGGTTGTGTAGTTGGCTGGTATTTCATGACTCTATTCACTCTCTCGTCTTGCAAATATCTTAAAACCCTTTCTAAGTTAGCCTCGGAATACTGCGTTATTTCATCAACGTTTGATTTATTTTCTTCTTCAATTACTTCCGAAGTCTTGTTATTATTTTCATGAAATTTATTGCTCATTTTGTAATAAGTGCTCATGTTAGAAGAGAGATTTTCTAAATTATCAGGTCTATTTAACACTTCAAAAGCGGAGTTTGTTTTATAGTCATCTAAAACATCACCTGTAAAAATATTAGTCATGTGTACAATATTTTAAACTCGCTCTTCATTTTAGTTTGCAAAAGTTGACTTACTTGTACTTATAAATTGTTGTGGTTCAATATTTTTTTTATCTTTGTCGTTGCTACTGTTATCCCTTGATTGAATGCATGCTTGACGTAATTCTCTAAAATAAATAAAATTTACTTTTCAACTTAAATTTTTTACCAACGTTTTAAAGGTTCTAAGAATGATTTTATTTAACCTTTATTGATTGTAAATGTGATTAAGTACTCACTCATTGTTCACATCGTCGATGTTGACGTTGTATTGCTCCAGTTTTGTCAACAAGCTGACGTCCAAATCTTCCTTTTGCATTCCACTCAACACCAAAACGCAAATCAGGTCTGAAAGTTTAACATTAAAATTGGTAACTATTATTTACCTATCTAAAACTTTCTACGTAAGTTGAAATTGCGCGTAGTGAATTGTTAAGGCATCACCTGTAATTCCGCGAACACAACACTTTTTAAAACTTTTATCACTTGTGGGCAGGGTTTGCTTCTTCTTTATCAACCGATAGACGTCCTTTGCTGAACGAAGGTCCCCTGCTTCCACAGTTCTCGGTCTTGAATCACCTGTATCCAACGGCTCTGCGACTTCTAATGTTGTCGACAACTATATCTTATTTATTAATAGGGGCTTGAATAGGAATATATTTTTGCAGTGTCTATTTATGATTTAAGCATGTATTTGGAACCTTTTATGCGGTCTAAGCGCTGTGTGGCCTGACCGTGTGCGTGTGATAACGTACATGTGACTGCGACCGCGGCGATCAGAGCTCGGCACAACATTCTGACCCCTTATCGTTTCACCACCTGATCGCGTGTTGTTTTTGCTTTATTGCACTCATATTGTGATTGTGTGAGACTCAATGGAACAAAAAAATTTTTCGAATGCAATCGAATGCAATTATTTATGTATTTGTTTATCAAAAATTATTTATCAGTAATTGATTAGGTATTTATTAATTTTTGACGAGTGCTCAATCAGTAACAAGCTGATGCCCGCGAATTCGTCCGCGTGGATTTAGTTTTTAAAATCCCTCGGGAACTCTTTGATTTTCCGGGATAAAAAGTAGCTTATGTCACTCTCCAGATCGTCACTATACCCGTGCAAAAATCACGTCAAACCATAGCTCTGTTGCGGCGTGATTGAAGGACAAACCAAGAAACAAACACACTTCGCATTTATAATATTGGTATGATTTTGTGAACATACATCAGCCATCTTAGGCCACGTTTTCGCATAGGCGTGGCGTTGCGCGTCGCGCGGCGCGTCGCTCGCTCGCTCTCGCTCGCCCTCATACCTTGGCCATATCGCGCGACCGCTCACGCGACTCGACGCGCCGCGAGAAGCGCAACGCCACGCCTATGCGAAAACGTCGCCTTAACGTTGCCAACTCCACTAAATAAACTTTAAATTATGAGATCACTATAAATGATCAAAAACCCCAAAGTACCAGAACGCCAAATCGCTTAGCAGCACATCTTTGACAGTAGAGGTCAAAGGTATTCGGGTAATATTCGGGGGCTAAGTTTGGCCGGTTCATGAGACTACTTATTGAATACTTGTCCATGTTATTACAAACATTTTCCTTTCATTACAGGCAAGATTCCTGTTGTCCAAGGTGAACCCATCTCAGACACATAACAACATGTATGCATACGGAGGGGTGAGTAATCATCGTTCGTTGTTCTCCATTTCTTTAACATTTTTAAAGCACGATTTTTAACGAATATTAGTAAAGTCAAAGTAACCATAGATTAATAAAGTGTGACAATTTCATTTTTATTTGATGTTGCAATGCAATTTGCATGTTTTTTTTTAAATTTCATTTCAATGCGCCATGTAAGCATGGTTTTTTGAATTAACGTTTTTTTTCTTTTTGTTTCATCATTGTTTGGCGAAATCCAGGCGATGCCGATACCAACTGCGGTATAGATTTTTTTCTTTATTTTCAAAAATGGTTATGGGTTTTGCAATCTAATTTTTTCATGCTTTTTTTGATTGCTAGTAATTAAGACCTGTTCCTAAGCCGAGTGGTTAGGACAGTGGTCTCCTATTCGGGGGTCGCAGGTTCGATCCCGGGTACGCACCTCTGACTTTTCGGAGTCAAGTGCGTTTAAGCAATTAAATATCACTTGCTTCAACGGTGAAGGAAAACATCGTGAGGAAACCTGCACATCTGAGAGTTCTTCATAGTGTTCTCGAAGGTGTGTGAAGTCCGCCAATTCGCATTGGGCCAGCGTGGTGGACTATGGCCTATAACCCTTCTCTGAGAGGAGACCTGCGCTCAGTAGTGAGCCGTTGATGGGTTGCTAATGATGAAGACCTGTTCACCGATTTGCTTGCATACTAACGCCAAAATTTTAATGCAGATATACACTTTAGATCAATATGAAATAAATAAAACCGCTTTCATAAATAAATGGAAACTAGAAAAAGCAATGTTTTATGCATGTTATTAATTATTGAACTATTGTACATACTTGTAAGTACGTGTTGCATTATTAAGATTGAATGACGCATGAATCTTTGAATCGTTTGGAAAAATTTTACAACTGCACTTCATTTATACTATCAAATTTTATTAAATCGCTGATATCGGATTTTTTTTTTAATTATTATTACGTACTATATTCTAATGCCGTTATTTATACAGTTTTTATTTTTTTTACTTAAGATAATATTACCAGCATGAATCTATACATTATTATATGTCACAAAAATATGCATGCAATCAAAGCCTACATTGTGTACATTAGCGTGGGATACTTGCTGAAGGACTGGTCAAACATAAAATGTTAAATAATTAATATAAGGAGTGTTAGTTTTAAGTTTTTGAATTTAATTGGAGTTTATTCAGGAAAATAAATTTATTTATTTATATTCTTACCACGATCTGTATGTTTTGCAAAATCATTGATATATAAACCGCGCATGTAGCTCTTAAGTATATCTCTCCTTAACCTCTACCATACAATACAGCATTCTCTCACACACTCTCACGTGATACCAAAGAAAGCACTCCTGCAGATTTTTCGTTATAGCATGGTGCGGGTGACAGTTCAGTAGAACGTAACTTATTTTGTACCGCCCATTAAAATCTATTGAGACTATTCTCTTTCAGAAAATCCTATTTGTGTAATTTGTACCTTATGTCTTCTACGATATGGTACAAGATAAGTTACATTATATTGACCTGTCACCCGCACCAAGCTACAACGAAACACCTCTTTTTATATATAGGTATAGACTAGTGCTTGTCTAAAATCTCACCTGATGGGGTAAGTGAAGATGCAGCCTAAAATGGAGCGCGCTTGCCTAGAAGAATCTAATAATAGAAGGCAATGTTTTTTTTTAATTTGACTAATGTTTGCAGGACGGTGGCGCCCCCGTGCTGACAGATGACGTTTCGCTGCAAGTTTTTATGGAGCACTTGAAAAAGTTAGCCGTGTCCTCGACCGCGTAATAGATCGATTATTGTTACTCTTTTCTTTCCATATTTATGTTTAAATCTGTATTATATTCGAGTACTACTAGCAACTTATTTTTCCATTATTTCAAGCATATCTAACTTAAATATATTTTTCTATTTCTTATTTAGGTACCCTTTTTTCATACAAGAGCGGGCAATAAGGTGTTGAGGATGGATTAGTTTTTGTTTTAGAAATCATTTTCATTTTCGATACAGCAGTCAGTATCAATGAAACATTGTTACGTAAACAACAATCATCTAAATATCAGATTATCTATTAGTATTCACAGTAGGTAATTCATATTGATTCAAATAATTATTGTCGTCTACATTATATTTAGACGATATAATAAATGAATAACTGGCCGATGCCCACAACTACGTCCGAGTGGATTTATTGACGTGATAACGTCTTATAAATCGATGAACACCGGCTGCACGCACGAAAAAGTGGCACGTTCCGCCTGAGCCCGAGCGTGAAAGCGAGAGCGCGGAACAAGCGATAGAGAGGCACGATCGGCCCAAGCGTTTTTTTTAAATTCCCCGGGAACTTTGTTTTTCTGCCATATAAAGTAGCCTATGTCACTCTTTCGGTCCTCAAGTATACCTACCCATACAAAATCTAATATCTTTAAACGAGCAATTCTTGTATATATATATATATATATATATATATATATATATATATATATATATATAATCTGAATCTCGGAAACGGCTCCAACGATTTTCATGGGTATGCAGAGGGTTTCGGGGGCGATAAATCGATCTAGCAAGGTTTCAATTTTAGAAAAGGTCGTTTTATGTGGTTTTATCCGTGTTTTCAGGCAATGAAAAACCCCTTACAATATCATTAGAATACGAAGGTAAATTTCGCCATCATCCATAAATTCCAGATAGCTCGGTAAGTCGGGCGGTCCCGAAACCAGAAGACCCGAACCCGGTTCGAGTCCAAGACGATTATATTTTCCCCTATGAATTTTATTATTTTTTATCTATTTATAATTTTTTTGTTATTATATAATTTCCAAAAAACACGATTTACAAAAAAAAAAACACCCAGATATTATAAGGTTAATCGATTATTTTAAAACAAATAAACCAATTGCGCGCAGTAATTGAATCAGCTGGAAAAGCTTTAAAAATTACGTAATGTGACTTCATAAAGAGGATAGGTAAGTAAAAAAATATCGTTTGTATTCATTGATACCGGTATTTCAATATTATGGAATTTATGTACTGTCTTTAAGATCTAGGTGGATGAAATGTTCTAACTTCTTGATCTATTAAAATATATATTATAGTTACATTTTCTACCTTGTATATTACTCTGTAGAAATAAATCTTTATTTAACGGATTGTTGTTTTATTTTATAATTTTATTACATAAATATTTGTTTGCTTTCATATATGTATACCAACCGAGAATTGCTGTTAATGCATATTATTAGTGTTCCACTATGATAATATTATGCAGTGTAAATCATTAAGGATATTCTGAAAGTATGGGAATACCCCATAATTTATGTTATAGTTAATAAATTAAAATACAGCATTATATGGAAAATATTTATTTATTGTATTATAATTTTTAGTAGACATCGAAGATGCAATTAATTAATAGTAGTGGTTACTTTTCTTCCAATTTCAACAAATAACATACATATTCTGGGACGATTAATAAATTATAAACACCCAGTTACCTTACTTTGCCAAATAACATTTACATTACAAGGTGCAGTTGGAGCTCCAATATTTTCGATGCCCTGAATGGCTCCGATTCTCTGAACACGTCACGTTCCGTTAGCGGAACACACTGATTATTATATTTATGTATTTCATCTATGATTTAACACTTACAAATGCTAGCATATATACGGATCAGTTTGAAGCGCCACATTTGACATATGAGTGCCTCTAGAACTAATCATTCAAATGGCGCACCGACCTCTATACAAACCACTTTAATAAATCTATGATTTCATCGTAGAGGTAGACAGCTACGGATTTCATAGATTAGAGGTCGGTGCGCCATTTGTAATGTTATAAATATTAGTTCCAGAGACACTCGTATTTGCTTAATGCGCCAAAATGGCGTCAATCCAGTAGGTCCAAAAATAAGACAGCCTCTTGTGTTAATTAAAGAGTATGAGTGGCGGAACGTAACTCCACTGCGCGCGCACTTTTCCCTATTAAGTTTCTTTTATTGTTCAATTTTGATTGAGCTCGTATATTGTCCAATCTTGATTGAGCTCGCATATTGTTCAATCTTGATTGAGCTCGTTTATTGTTCAATCTCTGTGTATCTCGCCGTATGGATAAGAGCATTCAAAATGTTTGGCGCGGACTAACCTATAGCATATTTAGGGCGAACCAGCTTCGTACGCTTTATAGAATTCATTCTGGACTTTATGACATTGATGAATCCATTTATAGATTTTAAAAATTACTTAGTTTTGTAAAATTAAAAGCAGTTACTTTAAATGCGATTACATGCCTACTCGTCTAATTAATTGGAATTTATTTGTCATGTTAATACAGCCATGATACTATTATTATTTATGTCTTTAAGCCTTTACATGTTATATAGACATTGATTTTCCAATAAATATATATATTTTCCAATAAATATATATATATATATATATATATATATATATATATATATATATATATATTTTAATTAAATATTCCTAATATACTAAATTAATTAAGCATTTTCTAACTACACACCTATTTACTATAACTATACATCTAACACCTCTTATACCGATTTACTTCTAGGTCGAAATCCTACCTTACTATTTCACTACAGGTTTACTTTGGGACTGTAAAATTATGGATAATAAATAAGTATAATTAAATTTTACATAAATCGTCTACTACATAAACAAACTACATTATCAGTATTACTATACTTTACAGAACTTGCAACTATAAAAAAATTATACTTTATTATTATTAGGCTAGCGCTTCTTCAAAC
Source organism: Oeneis ivallda (assembly GCA_029955525.1). NCBI lineage: Eukaryota > Metazoa > Arthropoda > Insecta > Lepidoptera > Nymphalidae > Oeneis > Oeneis ivallda. The sequence goes on along the minus strand of JARPMR010000024.1, from coordinate 5,972,634 downwards.
TAATATCATCATCATCATCAACCCATCAATGGCTACTACTGAGCACAGTTCTCTCAGAGAAGGATTATAGGCAATAGTCCACCATGCTGGCCCAATGCGAATTGGAACTACTACTATAAAATACTATAATCTTGCTTGGTGGAAATAATTTGTTAACAAATGACACCTATAAAAGGAAGTGCTTGCCAAAAAGCCTCTATATTTTTATATTACACATATTTGCTGTTGGATACTGTAATGTTTCGAGGGTAGTTTTTCGTTATTGAAAGTTTAGAGCGATTTCAGACTAGCGTATTGTTTCGCGCGTATAAGCTCGTATCAATCAGCATACGCGCTTAAATCACGCTCGCCAAATTTTGCGCTTCAACAACGATCTACGGTACCGTACCGTAATTTAATAAAAGTTAAAATAGAATTAATTTTGTTTTATATTAATTCAATTTGATTTGATTTAATTTAAATGAATAGGTGCGTCAGTCACAGAAATATGGATTCCGACGAACTCTGTTCGCTCTTATACGAGCTTATGAGCGCTTCAACGCTCGTACGAGTTGCGCGTGTGGCAAAGGGCGAGCCTATATGCGCCTACACGCGCTTCCAAAAACTTGCCGAACAAACGCTAATCTGAAATCGCCCTTACACTGTAGTTTGTTTCTTTGTTATCAGCCCATAGACCAGGACGGCTAAGGCTATGGTCATAGCATATGTGATGTATATACTTCAGGAGTTTGGAGGTCAATTGAGGAACCGGATGGACATCTTCTGTTCAACATCAGTCCTCTCGAGTGCTCGGCAGAACTCTTCGAAGGAAATCATCTGATCATTGTTTGTGTCCGCTTCTAATATGGTTCTTTCTGCAATGCTAGTTAACTGTTCCTCACTGAAAGAAAAATTTTGAATTACTTTCTTTTTATAACAACATAAAAGTTATAAGGACTATTACATTTTGCATCCCGCTCTCTCGCACATTCTAATATCTTCAAGGACCGTAAAAATCTCTACATACTTTTGACAAAATGTGTTCAATTATTTATTATCTTCGACAATTGATTAAATTACGGATATTTTAGATATAGTTTTATTATGATATACCTAGATTCATCATTAGCAACCCATCAACGGCTCACTACTGAGCGCAGGTCTCCTCTCAGAGAAGGGTTATAGGCCATAGTCCACCACGCTGGCCCAATGCGAATTGGCGGACTTCACACACCTTCAAGAACATTATGAAGAACTCTCAGGTGTGCAGGTTCCCTCACGTTGTTTTCCTTCACTGTTGAAGCAAGTGATATTTAATTGCTTAAACTTGACTCCGAAAAATCAGAGGTGCGTACCCGGGATCGAACCTGCGATCCCCTGAATAGGAGACCAGTCCTAACCACTAGGCTATCACTGCTTCATACCTACCATGCCATACCAAACCTAGATTATGATAGAGAAAAAGGCAGAAAACTACTATTAACTTTTATCGCTCTTATTCTCTAATCAAAAACTAGGTAGGTATATGATACTAAAAATATGTATAAAATATTATCCGTAATTTAATAGTCGAAGATAATTAATTATTGACCACATTTTGTTAAAAGTATCTGAGATTTTTATAATCACTGAATTGAATTAGAATGTGCGAGAGAGAGGGATGCGAAATGTAATAGTCCTCTTAATTGAAAGATTTATGACTTACTTAGAGTTATGGTCACCGCAGAAGCAATTTGGGAATTCATAATTTCATTACTGTTAAAAAAAGTCTCATCAAAATAGGTACTGACGTTCTGAAGATTCGCCTGGACAAGCATGTCCATGCATAACGGCAATCGGCACGTATTTTCATTATAATTCATAGTCAATATAAAATTCAATACACAAAATGATTTTCTCCAAATAACTGACTCTGGACTGAAAATTACCAGAATTAAAATGTACAAGTATAAGGCTATGTTCACACCTAACGTATTGTCAGCCGCCGACTGTGCGAGCGTTATGCAGTCTACTGCTTTTTCATACATATTCAACTTTTCGTTCACACCAAACCGAAAATACGCTATTGCTCTATGCGTAGTGGCTGACTCTCGGCGGCCGTTATTATACTACGCCACTACGCACCGTACACGCTGATAGCATATGGAGTTACGGTGTATTATAAGCATAGTGTGAAAAATGCAATCTGACTTCACATTCACACTAAGGCTCACATTAAGTCTGCTCACAATCGGCGGCTGACTATCCGTTTGGTGTGAACATAGCCTTATACTTGTACAATATTTTAATACTGGTAAAAAAAATTAAAATTGCACTAACCTTATATTAACTCCAACCATCATGTGAAGAATAGCCAATAGCTCATCTCTTGAGATCTTGCCGTCACTATCCAAGTCATACATGGAGAAAGCAACTGCAAAACAATAGACTAGAATAGAAATATTTTTTATTCAAATCAACTTTTTTACAAGTGCTTTTGAATTGTCAATGAGTCTACCACTGGTTCGGAATGCCCTTCCTGCCGAGAAGAACCAGCAAGAAACACTCGGCGGTTGCTCTTTTCAAAACAAGTTTACAATACAATAGATACTACGCTATGTATGCAGTGTTTCCACAGTGAGGGGAAGTTCTACAAAAGCATAGCTACCTACAATTCAATACATGTTAAGACAGGCAGACAGAAAGTAGCCCCATTCCCCCCGGTGGAACCTATTCACGAGCATGACACATGACCCTGCCATTGCTTTGCTCAACCATATTTGATAACAATAACAATCATACTATCTTAGCAACTAAAGCAATGCATTAATGGCTCACTACTGAGCGCTGGCCTACTCTGAGAAGGGCTATAAACCATCACAGTCCAAGAGATTGGCCCAATGCAAATTGGCAGACTACACACACCTTTGAGGACGTTTTGGACAACTCTCAGGCGTGATGTATCATAACTTTATACATTGATATTCAGTTTTATTTTGAAATGAGGCACTGCAGAGCTTCTTGCCAACTGTCCCTTCAGCAGAATCTACTTTCTGAACTAATTGCGATACTTATTTGTTTAGTTGGCACTCGGCCAGTGACTTTGGATTAAGGTTTTTTAATTTCTGCAGGAACTCTTTAATTAGTCTTGTGAATAAACAAGTACATGTACTAAGTACTATTAGGAATTAATTCCAGACACTGAACAAGAACGAACTAGTATGTATGCTTAACAGATGTTCTTCAGAATACTTTAACACAGAAATGGAAGTGGGCAGGACATGTAGCAAGATATAAGGATAAGAGGTGGACCCATCAAACCACAAAATGGCTAGGTCCAGCAGGCAAAAGGCGCGTGGGAAGACAAAGAAAAAAGTGGGCTGATGACATCGTGCACACAGCGGGAAAGGACTGGATGCGTATTGCCCAAGACAGACAGAGATGGCAACAGATGGAGGCGGCTTTTACCCACAGGGGACTACACACCAACGGACTAGATAAGACTTCCTGCAAGTTCAAAGTGTGAACTATACTACATAATATACATGTGTGTGGGGAAAAAAATAGACCTTAATAATAATAATAGGCTTTTTTACACAAGTAAGCGTAGTGTGGGGAGCCCTCCAGCACGTGAGACCGACGATATAAAACAAATGGCGGGAAATGGCTGGATGAGGAAGGCTGTGGACCTGGTATTGTGGCGTTCATTGGGAAAGGCCTATGTTCAGCAGGCTGAGATGATGATGATGATGATAATAGGTTTTTTTTATCCCAGAAAGACAAAGAGTTCCGCAGTACTTTAAAAATTAAATCCATACAAAGTTGCAGGCATCAGCTAGTTTGGAAATAAAAGAATGAACTGGCTAGGGACAGCATTACTTACATCTTAATTTCTCCTCCCTACTATTAAGTCTATTCTCCCTGTTCTTCCGTATGGGACGGAAATGTGCCAACACTTTCATGAACTGCAAGAAGTTGACTCTGTCATCGTGGCTGTCGGCAAAGAACGAGTGGACTATCCTCTCACTGAGTGGGTTAATGGCCAACTCTGGGATGCGGAGGAAGTCTTCCCTCGCCAATGTGCCACAGTCATTCTTGTCTAGTGCTGTGAACCGTGAATACAGTCGCTCGATCTGATTTGGAGTAACTGAAAATAAAATATTAAATTAAATTAAAGCCTCAATAGCCCAATGGTTAAAGGTGCGGACTGAAACTGAAAGGTCGCAGGTTTGATCCCACCCGTTGCACTATTGTCGTACCCACTCCTAGCACAAGCTTTCCGCTTAGTTGGAGGGGATAGGAGGATATTAGTCAACTTCAATTTGACTAATATTCTTTAAAAAAATAAAAATTTACCACTGTTGGTGACATTTTGACAGTAGAAAAATATTAAACTTGAGAATGTTATGAAACTTGGACACATGAAGCTTATAGAAGTTTTAAAATTCCTCCAGTCAGAGACATTAATTCTTGAATAGAATAAGCTAGTATGAATAAAGTAATAAATATGTGTAAGTTCAGCCGTTTAGGTACCATGTAAATTATTGTGAATAAAATTTAAAAAATATATGGAAATGTTAATAGTTATGTTCTATAGTTTAGTTTCAATTGATTATAGACAATATTATGACGAAACCGGAAACTTACAGCCAGTTTCTTCCTGAATTTGTGCGATTTCTTCCTCTCTGAGCATCAATGACGACTTGTTGCCCATTTTGCTTCTTATCCACGACTACACTTATCAACTTTTGCACTGAGATTAACTGATAAGCCAGTCACAAATTGCAAAAAGGCAGGGAAATAAGTAGCTACCTACCTAATCGATTCGCTATGCTCACAATAATGCGTCGAAGTTAACAATAAAGGAATAAAAATAATATTAATTGGTTACGCACTGTTTTAATACGGATAGAAACGGAATGACTGATTCAAACAGAGGATTATTACGTGATTATTACACAAATATTAAGCACTTATTTACCTATTTAAATAAACGACGACCTTTGATTATAGCTTATCTATATTGTACCAATACTCATTAATTATTCAATACTCAATAGGTCACTAGGAGTCAGTATTCTGTGGTCAATAGTACCACTACAACACTACCAGTGTGACCAACTGCTCTCCGAAAAAAGGTACTATTAACCTTAAAAATACAGTTTTGTTGAAAAAAATTGGTTGTCTGTAAAGTCGGTTTACGGACTATAGTTGTACGTGATACCGTCATAAAGAAACATGGATGAAAAATTGCATACTTTTATGAATTGAATTATTATTAATTTGTGTTGGCGCCAATATGCAAAAAGGCCGAGAGCGGCCGAAGACGCTTGCCGAGGGCCGGCGAATGGAATGTGACGCGAGTGACAGTTGACAGTTATTATTCAGACGTTATTAGAAAATTACATCAAGCATCATTGTCTTCAATTGTTAATCATTTTTTTGGTGTAATTCAAGTACAAGAAATTAAACACATTCAACATCTTCAATCCATCATTTAAATCTACCAACCTCTAAGATCAAGTGTAATAATCACAAACAAAGTTTATGGTACCGGGTGCCGCGCTGGCCGGCCGCCGTCATAAACTTGTTTGTAATTATTACACTTGATCTTAGAGGTTGGTAGATTTAAATGATGGATTTCCAAAAGTTGAATATGTTTTAATTACTTGTAGTTACAGACAAATTATGATTAATAATTGAAGACAATGATGCTTGATGTAATTTTCTAATAACGTCTGAATAATAACTGTCAACTGTCACTCGCGTCACATTCCATTCGCCGGTCCTCGGCAAGCGTCCTCGGCCGCTCTCGGCCTTTTTGCATATTGGCGCGAACATCTTCCCCCCCCTCAACGACCTTGGGATGTTGAGATTCTTCCTTGGATGCTGAAGGTAGAGGGCACAGGTTGTGAATGGCACGTCGTATGATGCCTCTTACAGTTAATACATCAGCTACACGAGCGACGCTATCTCTTCCAGGATGAAGTTGTACAATGCGCCCCATCCGCCATTTGAGTGGAGGCAAATTGGGTTCCTTGACGACCACCATATCGCCTTGACTTAGGTTCCCTTGATTGATTCGCCATTTGACTCTTTGTTGAAGCTCACTTAAGAATTCATGTCGCCACCTTTCCCAGAAGTGCTGTTTGAATTGTTCAATTTGCTGGTATCGATTCAGGTGGTTTGTCTTGACATCCAATAATGCTGGCGATGGTAAAGAGGTAAGTGGTCTACCGATAAGGAAGTGCCCAGGAGTCAAAGGAAGTAAATCTGTTGGATCTGAAGAAAGTGGAGTAAGGGGTCGGGAGTTCAAAATTGCTTCAATTTGCACAAATAAAGTCGATAATTCCTCGTAAGTAAAATGATTGTTTCCTAACATACGAGATAAATGATGTTTCGCAGACTTAATGCCTGCCTCCCAAAGCCCACCGAAGTGGGGAGAGTAAGCCGGTGAGAATTTAAATTTTATGCCCTCGTTGGTAGCAAATGAGTTGATTGATTCATTGTTCTCAACGGATTGTAAAAATTGGCACAGATCGTTGCATGCGCCCACAAAATTCCGGCCATTATCGCAATGAATCTCAGATGGCTTTCCTTTGCGTGAGATAAATCGCTTAAGACAAAGAAAAAAAAATATCAGTGCTAAGGTCAGATGCAAGCTCTAAATGTACAGCTCGAGTTGACAAACAAATGAAGAGACATAAGTAACTTTTAATTATTTTACAACCACGTCCACGGCGATCTCGAATCGGAAAAGGTCCTGCAAAGTCTACGCCTGAAATCTGGAACGGTAAGTTAGGAGTCACCCGAGACGTAGGTAAGTTACCCATTATAGGATTTTGTGTAGTTGCTTTCATGATTCTACATACTTTGCAATTGTTTACTGTGGTTCTAGCTAATCGTCTGCCTGCAATAGGCCAATAGGTCTGTCGCAAATTATTTAACAATAGTAATGGTCCTCCATGCATGAGTTTGTTATGTTCATGGGTAAATAACAGTTTGGTAAATTGATGATTTGAATCTAATACGATCGGATGTATTTTGTTATATTTTTCAGGTGAATTTTGGATTCGGCCCCCTACGCGTAGGATGCCATCTTGGTCTACGAAGGGTCGCAGTGAGAGCAACCGTGACCGTGAAGGTAAGCATTTTTTATTTTTTAATAGTTTAAGTTCAATTTCAAAACATTCTGATTGATGTTGTTTTATTAAATAGTTGAGAGAAGTCTTAAGTTCATCAACAGTTAGATGGCCTGTGTATTTTGAACTCGAGTGTCTAGTATTGTGGATGAATCTTAACACATAAGCTGCACTTCTATTTAGTCTTGAAAAATTAGAAAATCTCTCAAAATTAATAAATTGATTTGAATGTGTACCTGTAGATTTCGTGCTTGTAGTAAAAGTAGCTGTAGTTTTAGATATAAGTGCTTCTTTAGATTTAATTGGGGTAGCCTTTCTTTCAGGAAGATCATTTGAAACTTTAATTTCACTTGGCCACTCACTTTCATCTTTTAACAAAAACGGAGGGCCTTGCCACCATAGTGTTGCATTTTGAATGTGTTTAGGGTCTAGACCACGAGAGGCTAGATCCGCTGGGTTCTGTGTACCTGGTACGTGTTTCCAGACACCGGAAGAAGTCTTTTCCTGAATCATGGCAACGCGATTGGCCACAAAAGTTTTAAGATCACGAGATTGTGATGACAACCATCCAAGAACGACAGAAGAATCCGTCCAATAATATGTTTTTGGAGTTCTTGGAAGACGCAGAGCTTTTAAAACAGCTGAAGATAAACGAGATGCGAGTAAGGCTCCACAAAGCTCTAGTCTGGGTATTGTCTGTGATTTAACAGGCGACACTTTAGTTTTAGCACAAAGAAGGTTAACCGTCACATTTTCTGATTTATCTATCGATTTTAGATATACACATGCTGCATATGCTTCAAGAGACGCATCACAAAATACATGAATCTCTATTGTGTCTGGTTCATCACTGAGTGTGTATCTGGGAATTTGAAGTGTAGACAAGAATTCTAAACTGCTAATAAAATTAGTCCATAATTGGGCAGTATCGGATGGAATAGGTTCGTCCCAGTCTAATTTAGATAACCATAATTTTTGTAAAATTATTTTTGGTATGATCGTACATGCACTCAGTAAACCAAGAGGATCGAAAAGCTTAGAAGAGTTTGATAAGATTGATCGTTTGGTAACTATAGACGTTGATTCAATTTTAGTAGGAAATTTCAAGACGTCAGCGACTGGATCCCATTTAAGGCCCAATGCACTGGATTGTGAACTTAAATTAAGGTCGGTAACTACCTGACAATTTGTATCGTTTTCAAAGATCGAAGGGATGTTAGTGCGAAATTTACGCAATGGTAAGCATGCAGAGTTAAGAGTTTCTGTTACTTTGTTTATAATATGAATAAGTTCCTCTTTAGAATTACTGCCCGATAGAAAGTCGTCAACATAAAAGTCGTGTTTTATTAGTTGAGATATTTTTTCATCTTTACATTCTTTTGCCAGCTGGAGCAAACATCGGGTACTCAGAAAGGGCGCAGAGGCTGTTCCATACGTCACTGTATTGAGTTGGTATGATTTTATGGGAACATTTTCACTTTCTCGCCACAAAATCATTTGAAGGTGACGCTGTTCAGGTTGTATTTGTATCTGCCGATACATTTTTTCAACGTCTGCTGATACAACATATTTGTGTTGCCTGAACCTTAATAATATTGAGAACAGATCATCATGAACTACTGGCCCTACATACTGGATGTCGTTGAATGAAATATTGTTTGAAGTTTTTGACGATGCATCGAAAACTACTCTGACCTTGGTTGTTTCACTACCCTCTCTAATTACTGCATGATGCGGCAAGAGACAACCATGATCATCAAGACCAGTAACTTTAGTCATATGCCCAAGTTTTTCATATTCATTCATAAACTTATTATATTCTATGCGCAAATTCGGGTTATTACTTAATTTTTCTCTATTTGAATTAATCTCTTTTTTTTGCAATATTATAGGAATCGCCTAAAACGTCAGCAGAATCGCGAAGAGGAATTTGTACGTGAAATCTACCATGTTCGTCTCGGTAAGTAGTATCGTTGAATAGTTTCTTCACAATAATGTTCATCGAAAGAAGAATGTTCTTCAGGTACCTCTTCGAGCTCCCAGAATTTGGAGAGTTGCTGTTGTATTTCTTTGGTAAAATTACAATAAATTTTCTCTGATTTATTAAAATATTTCCCCCCCATGGGGCCAGCAACTATCCAACCCAGTTGTGTTTCTTGTAGTATGGGCATATGAAGACCCAATTTGATTCTGGAAGAACAAAGCAAGTCCCAGAAGACGTCAGCCCCTAGAAGCATGTCAATTTCTGAAGATATATAGAAGTTAGGGTCCGCTAATTGAATGTGGCTAGGTATTTGTAGATTAGAGATGTTGATATTTACTTGAGGCAGCCTGTCCGTAATAAGAGGAATGATGTAGCATTTGACAGGCATGCTAAATGAATTGCATGAAGACCGTATGATGACATCGCAATGTTCAGTGATGTTAATGATGGAGTTGTTTAAACCATGTACAGAACGAAGATGATGTTTTTGTTTTGGTAAACCGATTTTAGCACGCGCAGCTTCGGTCAAAAAAGAAGATTGGCTTCCGCTATCTAATAAAGCCTTTAATGTATATGATTTGTTATTATATAATACCTCTACTAAAGCCGTAGACAGAAGAGCTTGGTTCGAGGATACAGAAGACATACTTACGACGCAAGAAGGATCCCTAACATTAGTAGGTTCAGAAGATGAAGAAGGTAAGCTGTTGTGTCTAGGAACAATTATATTAGATTTTGCGAGAGATGTAGAAGTTCCTTCATGACCTTTTAATGATGTAGATGACGTCGATGCTTGTGGTTGTGGTTGAATATAATGAAGAGAAGATTGTTTATGTAAAATCGAATTATGTTTTCTTTTACAAATACGGCACCCACCTAGGCGACACTGAAATGACCTATGACCTTGGCGGAGGCAGTTGGTGCAAATTTGCCATTCATAGACTTTCGCAATTCTATCGTCCACTGACATCGATTTGAATTTAGGGCAATTGTATAATTTGTGGTCTAGCTTACAAGCTAGACAAGAAGTGTTGTTATATAAAGAAGAAGACGGTGATGAAGGCGACGATGGCGATGACGCTATGAAAGATTTGGATTTTACAAATTGACTGCGTTTATCCGATTTGATGGGGTTGTTAATGTGAACTGTTTCTATTATGGTTGCTCGTTGCCGCAAAAAATCAAAAAAGTCGGATAACTTTACGTCGTCAATCGTACTCCTAACTTCCTCCCATTTTCTTGCTGTCGAAGGATCGAGTTTTGTAGACGCCATGTATATTATCATGGTGTCCCAATGATCGGTCGGTTCACCGAGTGAATTTAATGCACTTAAATTTTTTGTAATTGTATCTACTAAATCACGTAAATCTTTTTCCGATTCAGATATCATAGATTTAATAGAAAACAAGCCTTTGATGTGCTCGTTAATGAGCAGCCGCTTATTGTTGAATCTGTCACAGAGGAGGGACCATGCAATGGGATAATTTATCGAAGAGATTGTGACAGAATTTATGGTGGCGCTTGCAGGACCTTCTAAATATGATTTTAAATAGTGAAATTTATTTACATCTTCGATTGTATCATTGTTGTGGATTAATGCTAAATACATATCTCTAAACTCGATCCATTTGCTAGGATTGCCGTTAAAATAAGGAATTTTGAGCGGTGGTAATTTTAACTCGTGATGTTTCACTCGGTCGGAGCCATTGACAGAAGCAGATTCATTTTTTGATGTATTTTCATACAGTTGCAAAAGCTCCTGCGATCGAGCGATCAAACTGAAGAACCGATTTTCTATTTGCTCCCTTTCACATAATTGGTAATCTTCATCACTATCTAACGATTCAATTTTTGATTGTAATTCATCGAAACTATAAGAAAGATCTTGAAGTTTACTTAGTCTTAAGCTTAATTCATTACTTTGAGTTTTATTTAATTTACTTTCTAAAAGAGGCGTTAAGTATTTTTCAAATAGAGTGATACGTGTTTTTACACGTCCTCTTTGTGCAATAAGTTCCTTTAATTCGGTCATTGTGCAAGCGCAAACAACAATACGTACCTACACGATCCAAAGAAATTAAAAATTATAATAAAAACAATGCATCAACCAACCTCGAACCCCGGTACAAACCGGGCGGAATGTGTAAACGCGGCACCGATCCCGATGTACGGCGCGCGCGGCTATCGCGATCGCGATCGGCAGGCAGGTAGGTAGGTAGGTAGGTAAACACGGCGCCGGCCGGCACCAACAAAATTCTCACCGCTTAATTCTCGGAGATCCTGAAAATAGTCGGCAAATATGTGTTTATTGACTGATATTGTTATAATTTAACTAAGTAGTTAGCTTCTTGCAAAGGATTTCGAAAGGAAACTCAGAAATAAACTTGTTAGAATGAAGTTTGAAAATGTTGAATAGGTACCTACCTAATCACTTTTTATAATTGCTTATTTTATAAGATTTACCGAAAATCTTTTAAAAATACACTAATGACACTGAAATATGATGTATTTTAATGAAAATTATCAGTGTATTGTAATGCAAAATCTATTTTTAACTTTGAAATCGTAAAATATAAATATTTAAAAAGTTGAAGGTAAGTTATTCGTATGAATGACGTGTTCGAGAACAAAGTCGGCGTTTATTAGCACAAATAGAAGCAAAATCGACAAAGAAGGATTAAATATGTAAAAAAGGAATGAGCGTTACTTCCCTCGGTTAAGTTTTCCACCTCTTCCTGCGGGATAATCGCCTTCCAAAGGATGTATTACGCCGATGAACTTCGTCCAGAATTACGTCGTGAGGTCACCATAAACTTGTTTGTAATTATTACACTTGATCTTAGAGGTTGGTAGATTTAAATGATGGATTTCCAAAAGTTGAATATGTTTTAATTACTTGTAGTTACAGACAAATTATGATTAATAATTGAAGACAATGATGCTTGATGTAATTTTCTAATAACGTCTGAATAATAACTGTCAACTGTCACTCGCGTCACATTCCATTCGCCGGTCCTCGGCAAGCGTCCTCGGCCGCTCTCGGCCTTTTTGCATATTGGCGCGAACAATTTGTATAATACAAAGAAGGAATTAATTGCAAATTAAAATTTTCTCTAGTCACAAGCCAACGCTTGGGCCGATCGTGCCTCTCTATCGCTTGTTCCGCGCTCTCGCTTGCACGCGCAGGCTCAGGCAGAACGTGATACTTTTTCGTGCGTGCAGCCGGTGTTCATCGATTTATAAGACGTTATCACGTCAAAAAGCACTAAATCATTGAAAATTTGTTAATCATGAATATTATAAAACAATATATATAATTATGAAACAAATAAATATTCAATTATGAAAAAGCAATTCACAGAATGTAATTTCAACATAACCTCAATTTTGTTTTTATTCCCTTTTTTTTTATTTTACAGCTAAACCTAGACTCAAGAAGGTGCCGTACCTAAAGTGCGGCTGACAAGAGAATGCGTTTTTGACAGTTCGTCGTAATTTTTGCGAAAATGAACCGTCTTACTTCGCCCTAAGGGTGAATTTTCTACTACTAGAAAATTCACCCTTAGGGCGAAGTAAGACTTCATTTTCGCAAAAATTACGACGAACTGTCAAAAACGCATTCCCTTGTCGGCCGCACTTTAGTCAGTTATGCTGGACTGAAGAGCCTCGAGAATCAGTACAACAAAATATAAAAGATCGCGTCACAAAGCGATCACTTAAAAAGTCTGTGGAAGTAACACCGCACAAAGAGGAATTAGGAAAAATCACTATATTGACAGAACTTGCTTGTGCTGTTAGCACACTCACGCCCCCTGTCAATATCATCGAAGTGCCAATAGATTCTTGTCGTACTGTTAACATTCATTACAGTGTCATATCATATCTGTCATATTATCAGAATGAACTCACTTATGCTAATTTTTTTTTTTGTTTAATCGAGTACCTACCTATGTGATAGAAATAAAACATTCATAAAAATACGCAAGATTACGCACTAAGCACTTGAATCTGAAGCATCAAAAAATGCATTAGATCCAGTTCCCATTGACTAGAAAAAATGAACTAAAAAGTAAAGAAAGTACTAAGCTGGCCACATTGCTTGTTACATTGACATTTGCGCCGTCACTAACATTAAAAAAACAAATAAAGTGACTATGGAACTAGGAATTACGACTATAGTCTTCCTAGTTCCATGATACAGCCCAGTCGACAGGTAGTTTCAGATAGAAAAAGGTCAGAAGTTAATGAAACTTTGGAACTCCGGTTTTCTTCAATAACTTTTTTCGTTACGTCCTAACATGTTTGTTCCACGTCGTTTACTATCGAAAGCCCGGTGTAAAATTCCGTCGAGAACGACCAGGAAAAGGAGAGGTGATAGGAGAAACCCTTGTCGCACCCCCGCACGTACCTTTATATCCTCCGAGATAAAACCGTCGTGTGATACTTTGCAGGAGTAGTTCTTATACAAAGCTTGAAGGATCTCCGTTATCTTCGCCGGTACTCCTATTTCTTGAAGTCGCGCCCAGATGTTAGACCATCGTAGCGTATCGAAAGCTTTTTCAAAGTCAACAAAGGTCAAATATATGTCCCTTTGCCATTCTGATGCTTGTTCCAGAATAATGAGAAGTGTATTAATCTGGTCTGTACAGGAGCGACCTGGCCGGAATCCTGGTTGTTCTCTCCGTTTTTTACACCGGGCTTTCGATAGTAAACGACGTGGAATAGAGTGGGGACTCTCTGAAATACTTGAGGACCTAGACTATGCTGACGACTTATGTCTATTAAGTCACAGACATACAGTTATGCAAGCAAAGCTGAATGACCTACAAAGAGAGGCTTTAAGCGCAGATTACGCATAAACATCCGAAAGACTCAAGAGATGCGTGTTGGTGGGGGGAATCCCTCTGCTATCCGCATCGGCACGGAAGATATAGAGAGAGTCGAAAGCTTCACTTATCTTGGGAGTGTCGTGTCAGAGATGGGGGGTACCGAAGTGGACATCGCTTCGCGAATCTCCAAGGCTAAAGCAGCCTTTGCTCAGCTCCGCTCTGTATGGCAATCGCGGAAATTGACAAGAAATCGAAAACTCAAAATTTTTCGAAGCAACGTCAAGTCCGTCTTAACATATGGGTGCGAGACATGGAAAGTCACGAAAGCCATATCGCATCAAATCCAAGTTTTCGTCAACCGGTGCCTCCGCCGCATTCTCGGTATACATTGGCCGGAGAAGATCAGTAACATCGATCTTTTGGCTGTAAAGAATCGCCAATGGACGAGCAGATTAAACGTCGTAAATGGGGATGGATCGGTCACACTCTTCGAAGGGAACCCAACAACATAGCGAGACAGGCTCTCGACTGGAACCCTCAGGGAAAGAGAAAGCGGGGCCGGCCTAATTGCAAACTTGGCGGCGTGCGGTTCTGGCGGAGGTTGCGAGGATAGGGATGACGTGGAACGAAGTTAAGGCTGTGGCTCAAAACCGGTCGGTATGGCGTAGTACTGTGGACGCCCTCTGCCCCACTTGGGGGACATAGGACTAAAAACAACAAAAAACAACTAACATGTTTGTACCATGTTAATTAGTTATTGCTCTTTGAAAAAATAGTCCAACATAGAAACATGTTTGTATAGGTAGTCAAAATTTGCCCCCCCCCCCCCCCCCCCACTACTGGGCTAATAGCAGAATAGGCATTTTCCGTCCTATCTTATTGCATCTTCACTTACCATCAGAGGTGCGATTGTCTAAAGTTATTACTTAATACATCGATGCTTAATACGTTTAGTTAGTACGATACGATAATGTTAAAATCGGTCGTACTGAATTTGTGACTTTAAAACAAAACAATCAAGGATTATTTTACTTTGACGCTAATGTCATCGAATACGAATACGATCAATGGAATAACTTTTAGACAATTACCCTGGTGTCATTACAAGTCTTTTAAAATAATTAACTAATAATATTATGTATAAATTGTTGTGATAAAGACGATTTTTATAGACAATTAATATTTTTTGAATAAGCTATTTTCTTTTAAAGTGTAAGGCTCTGAAACTAAAACAGTTATCTGGTTGCTAAGTAACTGAAATCGTGAAGTTTCAGGAATGACCTACTTTTCAGATTGTCATCATAGGTAGTTGTCGAGAGTTATTTACCGTAAATATGATTGTTGTTCACCTAAAAGTGTTATCAAATTTTTTAAATAGTTAATTAGTTAAGCTACAGAAATGAGTGCAATAAAAGTTGCTTCTGAAACACACTCCTCAGAGAGGAAATCGGAAATTGATCAACTTGACCCAGTTATTGAAGTAAACGAGAATTCAGGGAGTGAACTGTTCGACCGACCCCAAGAAGAAGGCGAGTGGGAAGAAATAGAGCCGAAAATTTTCGCCCAGAAAAATGTTACAGAACCTTTGACTATAGAAGCATTGAATAATGCGATTTATGAGCTTGGTGTGGTTAATTTGTGCTGGCCAGAAATTAACGAGCCAGTTTTCGAAACTCGCACTTGCTTTCCTAAATCTTACTATACAAACACCAGTAAAGAGAGGCTGATCTTGGCGTATGCAGAGAATTTTAGACGACAATTTCAATTTCACTTTAAAGTTCGAAAGCCGCTGTTTTTGCAGGCTCCTAATGAATGTGGGATACAGGTAAAATAAGTACAGTTTAATATACTGTTACGTGTAAGGGGTTCCTACCTACGCGACGTAGTAACAATACTTACCTATAAGAAAAATGCCGCTGGATTCCAGGCAGCGTCACAAGACATAGGCGAGTTATGAAAAGGACAATATTATCCGGAAGTTAATGGATTGATATTATACGAGTGTATTTGTATTGATCAACCTCAACTTCATCCAATTTAATTAACTACTTACCTCGCCTGCTAGACATAGGTCTCTTTTAGGGATTTCCACACGTCTCGGTTTGTATCCACTGCAACCCTACGTCTCGTTTGGCATTGCCTGTTCAAGTAGCATCTGACAACACTACCGTTTCCTGTGCGAGGAAATTCAGAAGAAAGGCCTTTGAAAATGAAAATATTATTGAAAGCTACCACTAGATGGCGTTATAAGTATCACATTTAGGGCCTGTTTCACCACTATCCGTTAGTGTCAGATATAATATATAATATAATTATCTAACAGATAAAATAGCTGTCAGATAAATCTTTGACATTTTTTAGAGTTTATCTGCTAGATTGTCTTAACGGACACTTGGGAAACAGAAGTTTGAACGCTTCTGTCAGACAAGTGGTGGATAGGCTATCAAGCACTTTATCAGCAAGTGGTGAAACTGGCCCTTAACCTTTCAATAATTATAGAAGTTCTTTTGTTCCAACCAAAGTGCGGTTTTCAGAAATGAAAATTAGTAAAAACGTGGCGCAGATATACCTACATTAATTAACCTATCCGACCTCCCTGTTGTGGCAGTAGGTACTTTGTCTTCTAGGCGGTATATGTACCACGTTTAACTTTCGGTAGGGACAAATTGGTACGGCCAGTACGGTGATGCTGTCTGTAAAATGGAGCCTATACTTTCCTACTTATATCGCTTTTACACCTTTGATGTTATAATTTTTTAGAAAATGGTGTGCACATCGATACGTCCTACAAAACTTTGCTTCGCGGACACAAACACTTGGCAGGGCTTAGCTTCTCTGGTGTCGGATTATTTCGACTATGAACCGCTACGGAAGCCGATGCTGCACGTGAGTAGATAGCCTCTAATCAAGTTTAGTACCTACCTACCATAAACATTGGTACGGTACTTATCTTTATGGTTTATACCAGAGGTTCCCAAACTTTTTTTGCTCATAGACCCCTTTCAAAAGTTTGCTGGTTCCGGTGGACCCCCTGCAGCTAAATTTCTATCATATTTCCAGTCGACAAAAAATGTGAAGATAAATTATGAAAATTGGCGTTGCGAGTGAGTTCCAACCACGAAAACAACATTCTTTGAAAAAAAAAGAGAATTGATTGGTAAATTAATTAATTGATTGTGCTGTGAGTGGATGTCAAAAGTAAAGTTGACCATTCAAAAAGAAGTGATTCCATCTCAAGCTTACATTTTTGACATCTACTCACAGCACAAAAACCAATCAATTCTCACTTATTTTATTTAGAAAACTCGGAGTGGTAAAAATAAAAAAATAGTATATTTTCTTGTGTTGTATTTATTCAAATACTATGTAAGTAACTATTAATTATTATTATTGTTATCATATTTTACAATATTATATTAAGTAAGTATAGTAAATCAAAATATAATTGTACCTGCAATCAAAATTAAACATTAATAACGTACACGTAACACCTGAGAGTTCTCCATAATGTTCTCGAAGGTGTGTGAAGTCCACCAATTCGCATTGGGCCAGCATGGTGGACTATGGCCTGTAACCCTTCTCTTAGAGGAGACCTCGCTGGGTTGATAATAAAGATGACTTATATTAGTGAAACACCACACAGTCGGGAAATAAACAATTACTAATAAATTAGGGACAAAAAGTTCTACCTTTCTCGGATTTCTGTTCTAAATAAATAAATAAGTAATAAATAAAATAAAAGTATGTATAGCAAAAGGCAGCCTACTTACTTTTTCCGTCGCTGGCAATCACTAAGATCGATTCACTTTAGGTACTTTTCTCTCCGAAATTCCGGGAACAAATGAGTAACGTTTATTCTTGGCATTCGTATTTATATTGGTGAAGAATCAAACAAGTTCATGCAAGATTGCAAGCACACACACCACCCACAAGTCGTATTTGGTCCCTTTGCACGTCTGAACAAGCGTTGCAGACGGCGCGTCGGCGGCGGCTTCACTATCGACCCCCGCTTACGAATTGTGAACCCCCATTTTTCTGTCACGCCAACGTAGACCCCCGTCGAGTCTCCCGTGGACCCCTGGGGGTCCACCTGGACCACTTTGGGAATTACTGGTTTATACCAACATAAAATTTGCTACCGTAAGGTTTGTACTTAATCTTAAGATCATAATTTTATCCACCATAATAATTATTTATTATTGTATTGGAGATAGGGTAAACGCCTATGGTGCCCCGTGCCGTACAGTTACAAAATATCGTATTTTCGGACGATAATACTAATTATTATTCACTAATTAGTAGACGTTGGGTTATGGCACCCCAAGTGCCTTCCTTGAGACAAATTCGTTTGACTCACTGACTTAAATACGTCGCTACTTTGACTATTAATTTAAGCTTTTTGCATGTGAAATCAAATGTGACCTTTTGTATACCGTCAACCGATTGTAATTGAACCTTTTTTAAACTTTTAATAAAATGTACACCCATGGTTTATACAGAGAAATGTTTTCATCTATCTACTTTGCGATAGATGGCGCAACATGTCAAGAATTCTCAGTCTTCTGGTTAGCTCTTCTTATTTTGTATTTATATACTGTTGTTTTATATGTTATTTATTATATTAAGATTACTTAATTATTAAAAAGGAAAGAAAAGACATAAAGTTCAATCATATTTAATTCTTCAACATTTTCAAGTTCACAAACTTTTCGTAGGGAGTACCTATAATTTTAATAATTCCAATTTGTAATTTTGTACAAAATATCATTTCTCAAACAATATCCAGTGGAGCTAATATAATTAACAAGAAATGCAAATTAACAGCTATTCTAAATTCAGTGAAAACGAGATTTGAACTCTGCTAGAAGAATTATTTATGCGCCTCGTCGATCTTTCTGCGCTTAAACCATTTTGGACAATCTCTTTAACATTACAATAATACACTCTATTCATTAGGAATGTACTTACAATATTATTTAATAATCTCTCAATAATTTATAATTTTGATCACAGTGTCCTTAACTGTTAACTTTAACATATTATACAATTCCAAGTCGAGACATAGACATCTGTCCATATAAAATACTGAGCAATAGAAAACAATTATACGAGTGTCTAGCTCTAACACAGGAGTCATAAATTATCTTAACAATATTACCTTGTTCACATGATTGGCACACGAGAACAAAGCGTCCTTTCGTTATTTGGTATGGTGCTCGTACATAGGTACATACATACGAGCGGCGGCCGGCGGTCCGCGAGGTCCGTCAGCGAGCGGTGAAAGGACGCCTGACTTAGCATTAGCTATGCTCATGACTTGAGGTAGAACTTAGGGTTCGAACTACTACAGTAGGGTACATCTAGGAATGTAATCATCAAATGGCAACATGCAGCGGTACTACTTATTCTAACCACATAACAGATTGCGTGCATAGTAAAAGTAACGTGATCGCCGATCAATGACATTCATTTACAAAGTTAGCTATATAACTGTATTACATCTGATATAAACTCGGAAATAGATTAACTATCGTCGCAGACTCACGACAAAGCATAGAGAACAGCGTCGGATCCGTAACTTATCTAAAATATGGACTAAAATTATAGGGTTAATAATGCATAGCTTTTCTTTTAGAACAAAGAAATTACGCAAATTTGGCTACACATATCACAAGTGAACGCTTACTGGCGACGACGTATATATACGACTATGTACACGTAATTGAAATATTCCCTGTAGCGAGCGGCGGCGCGCCCGGGCGTCTATTTGCGGCGGGCGACGTCGGGCACGCCGAGCGCGGCCGGCAGCGGCGCGCGCCGCGTGCGCAGGTTGTGCAGCAGCGCGCGCAGCTGGTGCACGTGCATGCGCGTCACGCTCGGGTCGCCGCTCGCCTCCAGCCATGCCAGGAACTTATCGCCGTGCTCCAGCGCCGCCGCCGTGCTCGCTTCCCATTCCCCGTTCACGTGCCCATTGCTCTTGGTCTCTTCGCTGGCTGACTGGTTGCTGCTGAATAGGAGATTATCCAGCACATTGCGCGCCTTCGTTTGGCTCTTGCCCGTTTCGTTTGACCTCTCCGTGATCGGCTCCTTATTTTCAGCTCCAACTTCAGGGCTCACCGCGGGCTCTACCGCTCGCGGCTCCTCGGGCACGGTAACAGTTTCGCGGACTTCGACAGTTTGCGTTTGACTGTGTATTGGACTCGTCGCTCCCCGACCTTCTTCCGTTTTGCTTTTGGTAAGATGTGAGTACAAGATGTTATCTGCAGATTTATCCTTCGGAACTTGCGATGCCGATTTAAGTTTGTCCTCGGGTAAAGGCATCGCTCCACCGAATTGTTTGTAATACTGCCAGAGCCACGAGTTCCTATTGTAATCGAGATGAGAACTGACGGGCGGTGTCGGAGCCACCGGTTTATGTGGTAAGGTGGCATCGTTTGGCTTTCCTAATTGAAGAGGGTGAGCGGCCGTCGTCTGAGCTGTCAAGTCGAGCATTGCCTGTTGTGTCTTTAGCCAATACCACAACGTATCGTCCACCGGCTGAGCGGCGGAAGATTGCGAAGTCCCATGATGACTGGACTTTGACCCGCTATGCCGATATGGATCTGAGGAGTGACTGGATTTACTACGGTGCTTTGTTTCGTTTAAATTGAGAACTCCGTTGTGGACCGGTTTCGGGGATCGAACAGAGCGTAGAGCTCGACTAGCAGGTTGCGCGGACAATGCAGATAAACCGGGATTGAGCTGTGCCAACAAAGTCAGATTGGTGGCGATTTCATTGAAGCTCAAGCCGAGATGGGAATGGGTGAGGCCGGGTAAGTGTGCGAGTCCTGACAGAGGGCTGATTGCACTCATGGAAACGCTCGCGCCTGGATCGGGCCGGCGCTCTCTGGACGGGTGCACGGGAGGTGACGGTTCACTTCGCTTGGTTGTAAGTTCGACGGGCGCGTCGATCGGTGGCACCGGCACCGGCAGCGGCGCGCTGTGCGTGATGGCAGCCGGGCTGGAGAGGTCGAGGCCGGTCGCGACGGGTGATTGCGGCGCGGTCGGCGACTCAGTGCGCGCGCGTTTGTCGGGGGGCTCCCCATCATTGCTCTTATCGGTATCCGGCGAGGACAGGCGAGAGGTCATGTAACGCAGTTTGTCCTCGTTCTTGCACCAGCCGCGAAGCGTTGACTCCGGCACGCCGATGTCGCGGGCAACTGACGCTTTGGACTCGCCATCGTTGACGCGTTGTATTGCTTCTATCTTGTCTCCAGGTGTCAGGGCGCGCATGGGACGCTTGCCCTTCGTGGTCATTTTGGCCTCTCGCTTACTGTAACAAAATAAATCGTAGAGTCAGTTTATTCCACTAGCTTACGTGGTTTCGCAGTCACCTGTTTATAGAGTCACACATGTTTATAGAGAAAATCAAAAACTTTACGTCTATAATATTACGAATGTATGTGCGAATAGTTGGACGTTTGACCATCGACAGTTTGCGTGGAAAATTATTGCGAGCGGTCTCTCGAGAGATATAATTTTAAATTAAACAGATAACGCTAGTTAGGTACATTTATTACGAAAATGCCTGTTACGTTAATGCGGTTTCATTTTGTTTTTTACATGCCCGATATCAGCCTAACGTTACATATTATTCAAACACTAGAAACACACCTACGAATTACAGATAAAATATGATACATGGTATGGTAATGGTAGGTACATAATAATATTTACAAGTGGTAAATGTGAAAATTAAAACCTTGATGATATTGATTGTTGATGATAAATTTCATTTTGCAATTGATTTGGTAATAGGAAGTTCTATTCTTAAAAACAAAGAAAAACACAAGAATAAAAATATATTATTTTATCTAATACAATAAGTTCATTGAACGTTGCTTATCAATGCACCTGAAGTCTGAACCGTTGATGTACTTTATATCATATCAATGACCTGTGCAGATTAAATTTTTTTTACGACCGCTAATCGTCATTCAGAGATTTTATATTAGTTATAAATTATATCATAGAATCATTCACGCAAATACCTCACATTTGGGTTAAAAGGATGAATGTTTTTACGCGGGAAGCTATAAAAGTTACGAAAAGATAAACAAAAAGAACACATAAAATTATGACCTACGACAACAGTAAGCGGCAAAAGTTGTCGGGTCGTTGACACCGTGACCTTGCAGCGACGCACGTATCTGGCGGCCACCGACAGATGGCATTGCATGTCACGATAAAATAATATTTACTGTGATAACTTTTATTTATGGTATTATAACTAACAATAACGATAAATAATAATCAAAATACTGAGCTGCGTCACCGTGGAAACTGTTTTGTAGTATTTTATATTTTCACATTTTATTTGTTTTAACCTAACTTTGATGATAATCGTATTTTAAAGATTATCTATTGCACTTTTTAGCGCAGAGGTGTTAATTTTTTTTGAAATTGTAAAAAAAAAGTTTTATAGCACTCACGAGCATTAAAAATAATTTTATTCAGTCAGTAAAGAAATTAAATGCACGAAAAGGGTCCTGACACTAAAAAAATTACTATTTATATTTTATTTAATATATCAAGACTATTATGATATTAAAGTAACCGTAAAATAATATAATTTTGCGTTAAAATAGGTAGTTTTGTTATTTACCATGTTTTCGTAAATAACAAAAATATTTTCCCGTTGTAAACAACAAGCCGAAAGGCATAATATCATTTACAATTTACATGTTACAAACTTTAGAATTACCTAACAAAGTTGGCACAAGTTAGAATATGAACAAAATCATCATGCTAATCACCTCTATTTTTCGGTTTTGTTTACTTAATGTTATTTTTTAAGTAGGTACCTACTGTAATTTCCTTGACTATGTGATCAAATAAAAACCATAAAATCGAAGGTAACTTTGCTTTCTTGTAGTAGGTAGGAGGTACCTAGTTGTCATTTATTTACTTTTTTCGTTACCGTCGGACAAAGTTCCTCAATTTTGACAAAAGGAAAAATTTTTGTTAGACCAATATCTCATTTTACATAAAATCATTATCATTAGATAACTAATTTGATAGATAAAACTTTTAAATACCTACCTACCTAATATTCAAGACTTTTGATTTTCATTTTGCGTGCGATAGTGTTTTTATTTGACCAACTCGAGTGACGTTTTACCGAGGAATAAATTGGGCGTTTTGACAGTTTATGTATTGAAAATAATGTCAATATATCACTCTCGGATGAGACTTATTTTAGGTTCTTGAAATCGGCCCTAAGTAACTTTGTTTGAACTTATTCGTCTGTCCGTTGACATTTTAATTTTGCAAAAATGCTAAAATAAAAAATATATATATGTATATCTATTGCAAATAATAGTCTGGTAGGTTTTTGTTTTGTCAAAGTTTTGTTTTGACCACTGCACAGCTGCAGACTGCAGTATGGTCTAAAATCTTGGGGTACCTACACAAGTTTACAATTTGCAACTTCATAGAAATTCCTACATCTCTCAATATTGTTAAAATTAAAGTAATGAAAAGTTGGTTACTAATTTTAATACTTATGCGTTTCACAGCTTTAACTTTATTTTGGTTACTTTTAGTAGGTACCTGCTTATTCTGTACCTACTAAAACGATAGCGACAAAATTTAAGTGTAATATTTATGATAGGTATAACCAAGGTATCACTTAAATTTTTAATTAACAAAAATTTAATTTTAACTTTTTAGTAAACTGCATGTTTTGAGAAAGCTAGGTTACATTACCCTACGGTCTTCCGGTGACGGGAACGAGATTGAAAATGTCGAGGTAAACAACAGGAAAAATTGCAACAACAAAGCAATTCCCATTTCCTCGAACGAAAATGTTAGTGTGATGAAAAGTTATCAACTTACTTGCGAGCCGGCACGTGTGTTGTGTTTACAATTTTTGCCGGGTCCGCCGTTGCGCTTCGTCACAAACAGCACGGCAACCAATAAAAGTGTTGCAGGTATGCGCAAACGCGGCACGTGGTCACAGTTTAGGTTTCACTCACTAGACACTATCACGCACCACTAGCTGATAGCTCCGAGTCGGGCAGTCGCCCTTCGACTGTGCGGGGTCGCGAGGCGTTCGTCGCGGGGCGCGCGCGGCGACTGTGTGCCGGTGATAAGGCCAGCCGCGGCCCGCCGCCGTCCGCCGGCCGCGCCTCTCCTTTGTGTCCGTTCGGCGCCCGCCCGCGCCCGCGCCCCGCGCGCCTCACCCCGTAAACACCGGCGACCGGCCTCCGCACTTTATTAACGCAATTAATTCTCCGCGCATCAACTTTCTACCGAAAAGATCACGGCAAAAGTTTTATCGTTCGCGAAGTTCACTCAACTTTTCCGCACGCTCGCAACTTTTCTAAACTTTACCTCCTAACGACCGACGCATCGCGTCTCGCGTCCGTCTCGGCGACACCTAGTTAGCCGCTAAATAAGTAGTTGCTTATTAACTTATGAACAGAATAAATATTGAGTTGGTATATTTGTTATTATTATTATATTTTGTTCTGTGCTACAATCACAACAGTCAATATGCGTGTTCCAATATTTTACCTACAACCGGTTTATGTTTTATACTTGTGTTCATTATTGTGTACATCTACCTCAGACAAAACTCATTGTCGTAAGTTCTTCAAATTGAACTTGTAGAAACCTCAACAAGCATGGTGCGCTCTGAAATCCGAAAAGTCAGCCAGTTCAAACCACACCTTTATAAGCGGGATTGGCTCCCGGCAGGGGTAATTTAGCAATGATAGCCTAGTGGTTAGGACTGTGGTCTCCTATTCGGGGGGTCGCAGGTTCGATCCCGGTTACGCACCTCTGACTTTTCGGAGTCAAGTGCGTTTAAGCAATTAAATATCACTTGCTTCAACGGTGAAGGAAAACATCGTGAGGAAACCTGCACACCTGAGAGTTCTTCATAGTTCTTGAAGGGGTGTGAAGTCCGCCAATTCGCATTGGGCCAGCGTGGTGGACTATGGCCATTGGCCTATAACCCTTCTCTGTGAGGAGACCTGCGCTCAGTAGTGAGCCGTTGATGGGTTGCTAATGATGATGATGATGAGGGGTAATTTGGTAGTTTTTATTATTGAATTATTATAATATGTTTTTATATTATTTAGAACTATAGGCTTCGGCCGTGATTTGTTAGTTTACAACCCTACTTACCAGAAAAGCCGCGCTGCTTGACGACTTTAATGTTCCGGTAGGATACCCTGTAGAAACGGATTAGATTATTTATTATGTATTAAACTGCCGTGATGATGATGACCTACCAAGCCCTTCCAAACTAGCCCGCGTTTGCTCTTAGACTGCATCGTCACTTGCCATTAGATGAGATCGTAGACAGGCGCTAATTATTGTCATCTAATGAAAATCGTATATAAACATACGTAGTATAATATTTATTTTCACCACTATTTCTGCCACAACTATTTTCCAGCGGCTTCGATCGCGTTGAAATCTATTGCGGGGAACGTTTATCTCGCGGGAAACTGATAAAATAAAAGTTTAAAATATTTTTAATAATTGTTCAAAACTTTGGGCCTTTTTCATAAAAAAACTTGAGAGGTGTCAAGGGAAAACCGGATGGAACGTACCTACCTAGTTCCTTTCGATTACATTGTGTTCGGTATTTTCGCGGTACAACATTGGGTCTCCGTAGCCTAGTGGCTCCGGCAGTCGCTTAACAGTTCAAAGTCGATGGTTCGAATCCCAGCTCGACAATACGAATTTTCCATTTTCAATTTTATTTTAAGCAATTTCTACATGTGGAACCTTTCCCTAATTTTTTATAACTTATGTCATTTGGGTAGAATGAAATACCTTTACCCCTATGAAATACCTTTTAAATTACATGCGTAGATGGCTATTTATTGCTATTGTAAGATAACTTATACACCTGAGTAACATACGGAAAATTTTAGCCCATCAAAAGGTATTTCATAGAGAAGTGGGGAAGGGGCTAGGAGGGTCTGGGCCTTACTACCTGTTATTTCGTATTTCGTTTCTGCATTTTCTGAGAGCATTTACCATAGTAATGTATATTTTTTTTTACACCATCTAAAAGTAGAGATTTCAACGAACAAAAAGCTCACCCACTTTTTAAAAAAGCAGATATTTTGACGGGAGAATTTTCGATTGAAAATTAGGTGCTTTTTCAATATTAAGTCAAAAAAAAGGTGAAAAAATAAATATTTTAAATCAGAAAAATTACAGTGTGTTTGGGACATAAAAAGGTAAGTTCTCACCAAATTTCGTGAAAAAAAATTTTTTTTTTGGAAAAGAAAAATAAAAACAAAAACTTGGTTATTTGAATTTTTCACATACATTTTGAGGTTATGTGAAAAAAGACTAAATACAAAAGTTGTAGAAGTTTTTATTACCTACAACTTTGCCATTTAACTTTTTTCCATAGGACTTGTAGTTTTTCCAGAAATTGAGATAAACCGTTTTTTACCCTTAAACCCCCCCTCCCCCCACTTCCCGACCTCAGATCGCCCGTAATTTATTTTTCCTTTCATTTTTGTTGCATTCTCTTCCTTTTCCAATGGGTTTCATCCTACTATAATTTTTTTTGTTTTCAAAAATTATCTACCCTGGACTACTAGGTAGAAACCTCTCTTTACGTAGTTAGTTGTCATTTTCACCTTTAGATACCTTTACGTGGCATCGATGCCTTTACGTGTTCGTGAAAACGAAATTGACAGAAAGTGTCACCTAACTTAGCTTAGGTAGCCCGTAAAAGTTAGGGAACGTTTGAGAAAACGCGAATAAAAGTCATAATAATTATTGTTTCAAAAACATCGAGCTTTCGCTCATTTTTCATCTTTCCTACCTATAATAGTGCTTTGAGAGTAATCTCAATGATAGGTATAACCAACGCTTAGTAATGGCTTTTAGGGTTCCGTACCCAAAGGGTAGATACCAACGGGACCCTATTACTAAGCCTACGCTGTCCGTCCGTCCGTCCGTCCGTCCGTCCGTCTGTCAGCGGGCTGTATCTCGTAAACCGTAATAGATAGACAGATGAAATTTTCACATATTATGTATTTCTATTGCCGCTATAACAACAAATAATAAAAATTAAATTATATTAAAAAAAAAATTAAAATATTTCCATGGGTACATGGAAATATTTTTATTTAATTTTTTTTAACGGAACCCTAAAAGAGCGAGGCCCGACTCGCACTTGGCCGTTTTTTTTTTTTTTAAAGTTTCATCAAGTAGAGTCTGCGTAAAACACCCGTTTTTCCGTGGAATAATCGTCTCTAACCAGTCTCATCTCATCTCATATAATTGTTGTACTACATTAGTTTACCAAACTCCATTTGAAAGCATGAATACTTAGGTTACCTACGTACCTGCTTTAAGCCAATTACCCTTTATCTCACTAGATAGCTACATAGGTACTTACATAACCCAAGGTACATACGTTTCCTCTGCAGATCCTGCCTAAGGCGCGGTTAGCTGTTTTTGCTGCCGCATGTTTTTGTGCTTATGTAGGTAAACTACCTACTTGTACTTAGCCCAAGAACACACTGAGGACTTTTTGTTTCAAAACTTTTTATCCTGTCGCTGACGCTTTCGCTTTTCGCTCGCTGCACTTGACGTGCTGTGTGTGTGTGTGTGTGCTTGTGTGTGTGGGTACGTCACAGATACCTTATTAGAAAGTAGTGGAAAGTCGGGTAGGGTAAGAATTTGTTGACAGTTAAGTCGAAAATTACCTAAAAAAAATGTAGGTTATTGTTGTCGACTGCACTTTTTCGCGTCGTATATCGTGCGATCAGCTAGGTAGGTATAGGTATAGCAAGATGTTGACACCGGTAGCAAGATGATGACGCTAGTGTGACGTCAAGGGTCACACTAGCAACACGTGTCGAAAAATTGCTATGTACCTCTTTACGTGCTCAAAGGGCCTTCCTGTGGCTTTGAGTTGGCACAAACATCAACTTACGGCCTGCATCGTCACTCGCCGGCTGACTGCAACCCTACCTCTACCCGTGACGTCACACTAGCGACAAACTTGCTGTAGGTAAGTCATAGCGTAGACGGGGGGCCTCATTGAATTATAGGGGCCTTAATGAACTCGAGTTGGCACAAACTTACCTAGGTCTATGGGCTGCTACGCCACACGCGAGTCAACTCGAGGCAACTAAATAGGGCCTCTGCCTGAGCAGGCGATGAGGTATAGCAAGTGGTGGTCACATGTCGCTAGTGTGACGTCACAACTTCACAAGTCGTAGTGGTAGGGCTGTTGATAGCCGGCGAGTGGCGAGGCAGGCGGTAGTTATGTTTGTGCTACTGCTAACGCAAGGCCACTTAGGAAGGCCATGTGGTATATCCGTAAAACTATAGCAAGTTGTGGACACATGTCACTAGTGTGACGTCACGGGGCGCGGGTAGAGGTAGGGCTGTAGATAGCCAGTAGAGTGGCGAGGCAGGGCGTTAGTTATGTTTGTGCCCACTCGAGGCCAATGAGGAAGGCCATGACCATGAGGTACCTATAGCAAGTTGTGGACACATGTCGCTAGTGTGACGTCACGGGTCGCGGGTAGAGGTAGGGCTGTAGATAGCCGGCGAGTGGCGAGGCAGGCGGTAGGTATGTTTGTGCCTACTCGAGGCCACTAAGGAAGGCCATGAGGTATAGCAAGTGGTCGACACTCGCTCGACACATGTTGCTAGTGTGACGTCACGGGTCGCGGGTAGAGGTAGGGCTATAGATAGCCGGCGAGTGGCGAGGCAGGCGGTAGGTATATTTGTGCCAACTCAAGGCCACTAAGGAAGGCCATGAGGTATAGCAAGTGGTCGACACTCGGCACATGTCGCTAGTGTGACGTCACGCGTCGCGGGTAGAGGTAGGGCTGTAGATAGCCGGCGAGTGGCGAGGCAGGCGGTAGGTATGTTTGTGCTAACTCGAGGCCAATGAGGAAGGCCATGAGGTAAAGCAAGTTGTGGACACATGTCGCTAGTGTGACGTCACGCGTCGCGGGTAGAGGTAGGGCTGTAGATAGCCGGCGAGTGGCGAGGCAGGCGGTAGGTATGTTTGTGCCAACTCTAGACCACTAAGGAAGGCCATGAGGTATAGCAAGTGGTCGACACTCGACACATGTCGCTAGTGTGACGTCACGGGTCGCGGGTAGAGGTAGGGCTGTAGATAGCCGGCGAGTGGCGAGGCAGGCGGTAGGTATGTTTGTGCTAACTCGAGGCCAATGAGGAAGGCCATGAGGTAAAGCAAGTTGTGGACACATGTCGCTAGTGTGACGTCACGGGTCGCGGGTAGAGGTAGGGCTGTAGATAGCCGGCGAGTGGCGAGGCAGGCGGTAGGTATGTTTGTGCCAACTCGAGGCCACTAAGGCCCTCCGAGCGCGCGATTTACGGCGCGTCGCCCGCACTGTATTTTGGGCATTGGCGATGTTTGCCGAGCGTGATATGTTGGATGCGGTAGCTGTATTTATATCCCTAAGCTAGCTAGTATTGTATGTACTACGAGCAATAGGAATAATACCTATCAAAGAAGAAACTATAATTAACCTTAACCTGTAACAAAAATGCTTTTCCGATGCAGAGGGTAGGAACTTGATGGTAACTTAACTTCATCTTATCTCTCTCTGTCTCAAATATTGACCATTTTAAAAAGGGAGAAAAGATGAGTGCAAGTCAAATTAACTTATTGTGTATGTATTAGTACATACTACATAATACGTAATTGATTAAAATTAATGCTAATGGATATAGGTACTTTGATCGAAAAATTAATACGTCCGTGTGTAGTTTTTCATCAGACTTTTACTGAAAAAAAAAATACGCGTCGAATTGAGAAGAACCTCCTCTTATTGTATTTTTTGAAGTCGGTTAAAAAATATTGATTTAAATGTTACCTGCGTCGCATCATTCTCAGCCTGACAGTTGGGCCTCAATAGACTTAATTCTAGGCTATAAGAATTTTCAATTTGATGAAAATACAGTGTTGGTTCATTTTAGCCATTATTAACGAATGGATCTTCTTAACGACTTGACTGTCAAGCTGAACTGTCAACTGTGCTGAACTCTGCCTTACCCATAGCTGGATGTCGCTACTTCGCCATACTTATGCCATTTTCACCACACTAACCATACCTAAATAATCTCCTAAGTAGGAGTCTCTTTACGTAGGTATCCTCTAAATGCCAATCCCTTTTACTCAATGCCATTCCATTTTCAGGTGTTTCCTAAAGGTTCTTGAAAACGAAATTGACAGAAAGCGTAGCTTTAGCTTAGCGTAGGTGACTTGTAAAAGTTAGGGAACGTTTTACGTAGGTGAAAATGGTCACTACTCGCCTGAACAAACAAAATACACCTACCTCATCCATCTCAAGTGTCCATCCGACATCTGCGTCCACGTTCTCTAGTGATTTTGTTATCGGCGGCGCGGCGCGGCACCCCCCGGCGACATCCGACGCCGCGCGCCATTACCGCGACCCCCCCTCCCCTCCCGACCCGCGCACCCCCCGCCGCGCTAACCCCCCTCGCCCCACACGACCCCCCACTCATTAGCCCGATGGCGCGAGACCGGCTGCACTCGCTGACGCCGCGACTTGAATTTTTAGACGCCGCTCTCCGTATGCCACACACACACATTATTGTAGGTATATACTACGGCTGTATTACCTAGAGTTTGCCCGCGAGTTCAACCCCGTTAGGTTTTTACAAAGTCCCGCAGGAACCCTTTGTTTATCCGGGATAAAAGGTTACCTACCTGTCACTCTCAAGTCCCCAACTAAACCCATGCAAAACATCACATCGATTCGTTGCTTCATTAGGTACTGCAACCAAAAAAGAACCAACAAACATACTTTGTCTTTTATATTATTAGTAAGGATGTAATTATGTATAGGCTATCTATGCAAGTAATTCCTTCACTAAGTTATACTTGCATCGCATGCATTGGTAGGATCCTTGTTACTTTAAAATATGTAAATCCATTACCAGAGATCGCAAACAGAAATAAACTTGTATCAATGACCACTTCTAGGCAATTTAAATTACTAATTACTCATCAGTTACGTAATTTATTTTTAAAGAATATCAGTCAGTCCAGGGTTCGAGTCCCAGGCACGCACATCTAAGTATTTCAATAATTATTATTATCACAAACCTACCTATTTTTTACCATCATTTGCTGTTATGTTGAAAAAATACATCGTGAGAAAACCTACGTGCCTGGGAGTTGTCCATAACATTTTCAAAGGTGTGTCAAAGGTGTGTCAAAGGTGTGTTGTCTGTGATGGACTGTCGACTAAACCCAAAGCCGGCGATGGGTTTAGAGTTGAGACTTGAGAATATGATGTGTTCCTATACTTGCACCGATATAAATGTAGTATATATATATACTTTATTAGTTAAAACTCTCTCAGATTCTTAAGTATCTACCTTAAAAATCTGAAAGATTCTAGACAGCTCACATTGTTGAAAAAGCTATTTTGTAATTGCTCAAAAAGTAGTTTTCATGGTTCTATGAAAACTATTTTTTGAGTCCCGAGTTTGGAACATATTATAAATGATGACTGTAGCATGCTCCACCTCTTGCGAATACAAAAAGTAAAAGCAAACATAAGTAGGCACGTCGTTATCGTCAATATTGTCTCCATATTATACCTAGTAACTAGTTTGATGATTGTCTCCTTGTTTTGAGCCGATGACTGCATCCCGATAAAGTATATCAATAATGCAACTACAACATTCCCTTGGACAACCAGCCACAATATTATGACTCATATAAGAGATCGCAGTAAAACCGCTATCAAGAGATTAATTTATAAACACAATACTCGCACGAGTGATTGACGGCTGAAAACCCCTGGTGTTGACAACCCTACCGCATTTGCAACACAAAAACCACTTTAATTCTCAGTAATAAGGTTTAAATTTGAATGCGGTAATATGAATTGCAGGGTTGGGCCGTTATCTATATTGGTCGTATGGCCTCGCGACGCGCGGCCCTGTTGCACTCGCGTCATGATAACAATTACTAAGAACATTTAAGATCTCCACGCTAATGATTTTGAACCTTATATCCTAAGGAATAAAGGTTATATAGCGGTATGTAGACCTATATGAGGCGATCACAGGCGCCGAGTCGAATACTAAATACCGAACGGTTTAAAGGTAACATACTAACATAGTAGGTAGGTACATGCACGTAGGTCCGCGTTGCGACGATATCCTAAGCGAGGTTCGTATGACCTAATTCCCAGTACTCAACTGCATTGCACAATATCTCAACTCTCAAGGACAGTTTGCGTTGGGCTTTGAGTTTTGCGTTTGACTGAAAACGTTTCTAGATGTTTTTTGATTCTAAATGGAATGTCGCAGTTTGTGTTTTACTTTACAAATGCCTGGCAACAATGCGTTCATAGTTCCTACTCACTACTTTGATAATGTTCAGTGGGAGCTTGGGAAGAATACCGAAATACACAGAATTGAATAAGAAAGCGACGAAGAAGAAATCGGCTGTCTTTTCGGTGGGTGCAGGGTTCGAATCCCTAGCCTACACCTTTGACTCTTCTGAGCTAAGTACGTTTTAAGCAATATCCGTGAAGCCGGAAAACAGCGTGAGCAAACCTGTACCTATACCTAAGAGTTTTCCATGATCTTCTCAAAGGTGTGACAAGTCTGCTATTTCGAATTTAACCACCTTGGTGGACTATATGCCCTGACTCGTCTCTCTGCGTACTTACAGTAATGGTAGTACAGTGGATGGAGGTTGAGTAGGTGATGAATGTGATGATAGATTATTTTTAACCGACTTCAAAAAAGGAGGAAGTTTTTTTATGTATGTTGTATACTTAGTGTGTGTGTGTAATGTAGTAAAGCGGGAGTTTGAAGTCGGTTGTTTAAAAAGAATTTTTTATATTAAATTATTAGCTGATGCCCGCGACTTCGTCCGCGTGGATTCAGTTTTTAAAATCCCGAGGGTACTCTTTGATTTTCCGGGATGCTTTACACTCTACAGGTTCTCAACTATACCTATCCAAAAAAATCACGTCTTTCCGTAGGTTTTTTGCAGCGTGATTGACGGACAAACCAGCAAAGACAAAATTACGTTTAGCTGTCATTTACGTTTTGTTATTCCACTGTCATTTGCGTTTTGTTATTCCATGTCAGATGCGTTTTTGTTATACCACGTTTTATAGTGACTTGACGGAAACGCGGTCGAATGGGATAAAAAGTATCCTATGTCCGTCTCCTGGTTCTAAGCTACCTCTCCACCAATTTTCAGCCAAATCGGTTCATCCGTTCTTGAGTTATAAATAGTGTAACTAACACCACTTTCTTTTATATATATAGATATCTACTTATTTATGTATAATGTGTATCTATTATTGTCATTTTCGTGGTCTAAGTACATGCCTACCTACCATACATATTTTATAAGTCAATCAATATTAGCCCAACGGTTAAAGGTGCGGACTGAAAACTGAAAGGTCGCAGGTTCGAATCCCATCCGTTGCACTATTGTCGTACCCACTCCTAACACAAGATTTATGCTTATTTGGAGGGGATAGGAGGATATTGGCTGATATTCTTTAAAAAAAAAAATTTTTTACGAACTGCACTTCGTCATCATAAACAAAGAATTGAAAAAAGGCTGTTAAAGGGAGCAAAATAATGGCCGCCGCTGACAATCAGTATCGCGAGAATGCCTTGCAGATGACGTGTCTGTCCGTCAGCTCATTACTCCGCAAGTCCGTACCTGCCCAACAGGTAGCGGAAACGACTTCACAGAACACTCGCGGTCCTTGCGGTTCTCCGAATGTGGCTATCGCCACTAAAAGCCATTAGGCTTTTATCGCGATTGGTGCTCTTTTTCACCCGACTGCGCGACGCAAAGGAGTGGTAATGTGTTTTATCAATCTATGTGTGTTTGTTTGTTCCTTTGTGGCACTCTAGAGACCAAACGCGTGGGCCGATTTTGATTCGTGGCACGTCGTTAGATTTGCCATGCCAGCGCGAGTGTCAACGAGAGCATACAATTTTGAAAAATTCAAAATGGCGGATTTTGGACGCCATATTGTGGGGTTCAAAAACTTTTTTTTCTTCAAATCCTATTGAGTTGGGTATCAAATTAAAGGGTTTGAAAAGGTACTACTTTTTACCTACTGATTACATACACACATTTTTCATTTTTTTTCCTCATAAATTTGATAATTGATAATTTCATTGATATTCTTGAAAGCAGTCGGGTTTTTTTATTCTTTTTTAATATTTTGCTTGTAAAAAGTAGGTAAGAGTTTTGAAATAAGTTTAATTAATACATTAATTACCCTTGTACCGGAAAAGCTCTTGCGCTCATTTTGAAAAAGGATGAAGTACCTATGAATTTTACATATTCATACACTACGTTCTATGCGCAAGCGCAGACTTTAACCTAAAGTTGTGGTGACAACTTTAGGTTAACTGCGCCACCACAAGTTGTCACCATTCAACCAATACTATGTCCACCGCTAGACTATTGCCCGTTTTCACCAACCATACCTAAATTATCCCCTAAGTAGGAGTCTCTTTACGTAGGTACTACTAGGTAGCCCCTTGAAATCGTTCGTCGGTTCGTCGTCGGTCGATCCAAAGCATAGGTACCTACTTCGTATTTCTGACGCATACAAAACTTACCAAAAATTTTCCCTGAGTTGAATTGATTTCTAGTTGAGGAATGATAACCTAGTACGTTACGAAAATATTCTTTATTATAAACGAAAGTATGTCTAAGTAGTACTCATATTATTAAAAAAAAAAAAATTAAGTGGCACTCGGGAACTGCCGCGGTAAAGCTATTGCATAGCATTTTTTATCAACTTATGCAATTATAATATTTATGCAATATTTTTTTTGCTTAATAAAAATTATGCAAAAAAAATTAAAAAACAAACAAACAAGAAAAGCGAACTGTCAATACTTCGCGAGTGAGATTCGAACCTGCGACATCATACACCATACGGTAAAGATTGCGGCCACTCGCCCACTGCGCCAAATAGAGCTACTTGAGAACCTCTAAAATGTTGAACGCTTACTGAACGACGGTGCTAGGTTTTTCGTTACGGAATCTCTTGATTCGGTCGCCGCGCTCAAACTATTTGTCCTAGTTCAAAGCCCGCGATAAAAGCTATGCAATAGCTTAATAAAGACACAGATGTTCATTGTTCATTGTTCGGTACTTCAGAATGTAGCCATTAGAATACCAGCGACCTCTATAATGAGTCGACTGCGAGTTGCGAAGTTGCGATGCGGGCACCCATCAATCTTGGACGGAAGACGGAAATCAATCATGCCGCTTACAGTAAGGACCGGACTAAACGCTGACATTCTAAATATTTCTCATGGCTGTGAAAGTCGAAGATTTTCAGCTTTTACTGGTGTCTTCTTACGTACAATAAGTTAATATTAAATCGCACCAAGAAATATAAGAAATAAGGACAACTTAAATGACAGGCGGTTTAAGTAAGGGCTCGTTTCTGGACACGAGGCGCGTTGCGCGGAGCGTGGTGCGTCGCGTCGCGCGGTTAACTCAATGTATGGCCAAGTATGGAAGCGTTCTTGCAGAAGCGTTTGCTTGTTAACGGCGTTGTACGCGGCGGGCAACGCGGCGAAGCACGTAAACGAGACCACATATCGCCGTAATATGATTGTATTTTCGCGTGTGACTCCGCGGCCAACTCCGCGGCCACCGACGCGGGCCCCGTCGCTGGTGTCACGTCGCTACGTTTCTCGCAACGCCTCTGCATAAACGGCGAATCGGGTGACCCACCGCGTGACGCGACGCGCAACGTGCCGTGCTAATGTTGAGATTAAAGTACACCAAATAAAAATCACTACAAACCCACTTTATGTTGAGCAAGTCAGATTTTGTACCATCAATCATGTTTATAAAGAGTCCTTTGGTTTAAAATGTACGAATCCTGATTTGTGCAATCCAAAGTGTTATTTTTCAGTGGTCTAATGACCACTGAAAAAAAACCCGACCTTATTTTAATGTAGTAAACGTTTACCGAGTGGTTTTATGCAATATATTATGTAACCTACCTTAAATAATTCGTATTATGCGTTTATGATTTTTATTTTTTTATATAGGTTTCTTTGAGGACGAGAGTGATAATGTAGACTTCTTTTTATCCCGCAAAAACTAAGGGTTGCCGCATGAATACATAATAATTCAATGGTTGCCGCGGAATTTTAAAAACCTTATTGTTTTATTTTGCCAGTTGTTCTATTATAATTTCTTGATATACCTATTGTGTATTTGATCATATTCTAACATTTTTGAGATGTGACCATAGTTATTCTAAAATATGTATCGGAACTTAGTGCCGTCGATTTCACCAGCGTCGAGTGACGTTTATCCTAGGAATAAATTGGGCGATCTGACAGTTTTTGTATAGAAAATACTGTCAAACAAAATATCAAATTTACGCTCGGATAAGACTTATTTTACGTTGGTGAAATCGTCCCTAAGTAAGATATTGAGGCGTTTATTACGATTTACGTCATCTCTGAAGCGGAGTGAAAGGGATATTTGCTTATCCATTTCGTTCTATTGCTATGGTGTCGTGGGAAAGATACCTACAAGCTACCACAGACCAGTAGAATCATGCTAAAGACTTGAGTGAATAGAAACCTTCCAAATGCGTCTAAAGCCGCTTGTATGCGTTGCCCACACGTGCTAGGCGAATGCACCCGGTCAACATGTAATTCGGCTTTCTTGTAACGATTTCGGCGTGAGCCGACAGCGTTACAAGAATCGTTACATGTGAAAGAATCTTGGCACAATCACACGTTGCACACGATCAGCGTTCACACGTTGGGCAGTACTCGATGAATACATTGGGCCACCGCTAGAGTTACCAGATGAAAAAATCAAAATTCCGGAGAAAAGGCCTGATTTCCATTTAAAAATCCTGAGATGTTTACAGTTTGAGAATTTTCTGTCAAACGTACTTAAAAATTTAAAAAAGTCTTAATAGTATCGTTTTTATTTTATCAAAGAGATCTTTAAAATGTAAGCTGTATTGCATTGAAAATTCTAAAAATTCTGAGATTTCATGAGATTTGCACGATCCAGCCGCAATCCTAAGAAGAGTCCAAAAATCCTGAAATCTCAGGACAAATCCTGAGATATGAATCCTTTTGAAATCCTTAGAACTTAAAACTTTACAAGAGTATTTTTTATTCATAAGAAACAAAACGCGTGACTAAATAAAGACATCTTTCCGCGTTACATTACATTCAATTGAAAGTTCGACCCCTCGTCGCAGCCCGCTTGCATTGTTCAATATGATTTCAGAAGATATTTTTATGACTCATTTTTTGCTTTTCTCTAAACAAAAGAAATCGGTCATTTTAAAGTTTTACTTGTAAACCGATTGCGGGCTCCAGCTCCAGATGACGATGAGAAATGGTAAAATGTAGAGCAAAAAGCGTGCATTGAAATAAGTGCCTACCTAGATGTGGGAAACTTTTATTTGGTACCTACGAAGTCCTTGCTAGGGATAACAGGGTTTTTGAAGCGGTTACATGAAGTTATTTTTACATTAAAACGATGCTTTTGTACATCGATGTTTATTGTAAACAGGTTAAAATATTAACTTATCGTCGTTTACAATTGAGTGTGTTTTTGAAACCCAGTGTGTTCGTTAGTGGCAACTGGCAACCATCCTGGACTTACGATTTACGTAGATATTCTTATCCTACTAATATGTATTAAGTATAAAATATTGGAGTGTGTTTGTCCTTCAAAAACGTCTCAACAGAAGTAAGAATCGGCTAAAAGGAGAGTAATATAGTTCACGTGTTATTCCGGAAAAACAGGGTTCCCGCTTTACACTAATAACGCCTAGACTGATACAAGGTGTAACCGTGAAACGAACTATGTGTGCTAAGAGCGTCGTTTATTTACGCTCGCCGACACGTACGTCGTACACTAGTGTGCGTGCGGATAAGCGTAACTAGCCTTTAAAGGCTACCATGTAAAGGGTTACACGCCGCGCGCTGCTTCTGCCTTTCTATGCGTTATAATCACATGAGTAAGGTAATTTACTCGTGTGTTATAATTAAGCCTCAATAGCCCAACGGTTAAAGCTGCGGACTGAAAACTGAAAGGTCGCAGGTTCGAATCCCACCCGTTGCACTATTGTCGTACCCACTCCTGACACAAGCTTTCCGCTTATTTGGAGGGGAGAGGAGAATATTAGTCAAGTTCAACTTGGTTGATATTCTTATTTAAAAAAAAAACAATTCTATGGTTCCCGCGGGATTTTTAAAAACTAAACTCCACATAGTCGGGCAAAAATTCATGGTTTTCCCCTCAAGACCTCCTTATCCGTCTACTGCGGTTGCGCTTAAGTGCTACATTAGGTACATACCTAAATATGTACTACTAAAACCTCACTCAATAACAATACAGTGAACTTAATAATACATTTTGCCAGTGACTCTTTTATCACTGCTATGCTTTTGCATCTATAAAGTAGTCTCGCATACCGTGTATTTTTCATTAGGTTTTATTATTACACGCCATCACCACTACGTTATCTGGTGAAGTATATTTGTTTTGATACCTACCACCTAGTTCGAAGAACCGTACCTATAGACCTGGGGTCCCAAGGTGTTGGTATGTGCAATCTTTGCACCCAATCCAAACTTGCACCGGAAAGTGCAGCATTGGCAGACCACCACACAGAGGTCGTGGCTAGTAGCAGAAAGCTACTGGATTCAAGCGGCGCAAGACCGAACCGTGTGAATCAGGAGACCTATCTTCAGCTGTGGACGTCTAAGTATGTGAGCAAGTGCGGTAAAGGAAGTTTTGCATAGCACATTTGTTGTATGAAAATGAACAAACAGTTTTGAGAGGACGACAAAAGCCAATAAAACGCTTTAATTAGTTGGAGCAGTGTTCATACAATGGCTATCAACAGGTGGCTCGGATATGAGATTTGCAGGGCTGCTAATGTTATTATTATATTTTGGCGACTTTCATGCTAATATTATTCACATGTTTAGGATTGGTTTAAAAGATTGACCCAAAGTTGACTCTTCGGTGGTGGTAGGTAGGTATAAACCTATAATCTGTTTTATATTTCCTCGATAAGATAATAATCTTATAACGAAGCTGATATAAAGACGAACGTGCTAATTACAGGATTGGTAATTTTTAAGCCAAGTAGGTGTGCAATTTATAATCAAACTACAAGCTAGAAGTTATAGATTTAATGGAAACTTAACAAACTTACCTTTTAGACGAGTTCTAGATAATAATAATGTAGGTTTGTAACTTGTTAAGTTGTAAGTATCGAGTCATCTGGGGGACATGTTTTCAATAACCAATTTAAAAAGTCCAGCCGTGTAAAAAATGTGTGTGAACATTAAGTGGTTAATGGTGTTTTGCAAAATAATTTTTAGCGCCACATGTGTCCACTTAATATTTCAAAGCTCACTATACACATAGCTTAATCATTATTAATATTATTAATGTAATCAGCTTTTTCCGCGGCAACGCTTTGCTTTTCCGAGATAAAAAGTAGCCTAATGTCACTCAATCCTCAACTACCTATAGGTAGGTACCTATCTAAACTACCTATCTAGTCTACCTATCTAAAAATAACCACGTCGATACGCAACTCTGTGACAGTTTGATTCAAGGACAAACCAACAAATCAAATACACTTTCGCATTTATTATGATTTTATTATTATGATATGATTATGATAAAGCTTCTAGCCCGAGGTACCTGCGAAACATCATAAAACACGTTCTGAAAACCCAAAACTATTCCGTTGAAAAGGTAATTAGCGATTAGGAGCCGCGGACTCCTCAGTTCTCCGAAACGTCGAGGCGTTATCACAAAAATTTCTCGCGCGTCCGCCGGCGAGCACGGAGCACGTCCTAACGCAATAAAGCACCTTGATAACAAAAGGTGCAGCTCTTTTCAATTAGTTTTTACGGAGATAATGATTTACAGCGGAGTTAGAGCCGGTCCACACGATGCTGTGTCGCTGCGACGTCCTACACGGCAATATCCAGGGTTTAGGCACATGATGCACTCCGAAGCCGCATCGCACACACACCGGCGGCGCGGCGGGCTGATTACGTAAAACTTTGCAGTAGCGACAGCAGTAGCAGAGCGACAGCAATAGCAAAGCGACCGGTCGCAAAATGTCAAATAGTACGTAAAAAATTTTACGTAATATAAAAGTGACGTTTAAAGTGACGTTTGACGACAGCAGCGATCGCGAGATTTACGCTTCTCACAAGCCTATCGTGAGATTCGTAATCACCCCACGGACTTTTAAGTTATAACCAGGCGGGGATGTACGCGTTACGATGCAAGTGGCACCGCTCAGATTCAGTTAAATCATATGCACAAGATCGGGCAAAGTGGGCAAAAGTATGCCGGCAAGCGGTGCCCATCTAGGGCAACAAAGCTTAGTCGAAGATGTAGAGACTGTACTACAGTTCGTCTTACACATAGAAATTCAGGATTGGTAGCTTAGTAGGTGCGCAGCTTTGGTGCGAAGCGTCATAAATCTATGGTCTTACATTCATTTGTCTTCGCCGCTGCGGTGCTCTCGTACTACTCGTGCGTCTGCCGACGACGCGGCGAAACATTTGCGGTGCGGAGCCGCAACGTACCGTGTGAACCGGCCCTGACGTCGCGATGGCGGGTGGCGGTAATCGCGGCCATCTTTTCCCGGAAAGTAACAATGCCGTCCGCGCGCGTTTCGCCCTTTTGTTTGGGCTCTGAGCCGTGGAGCCGTGGGGCAATAATAATATCTTGCGCGTCCCACGGCATGTGCGCGCTGCGTGCGCGCCGCGCGGGCGATTTTACTGGGGCTTAATGGTGGGCTTAATGTATAACAATAGTTATTTGTTATACAAGAGTGCAAAGTTGCTTTTTAACCGCGTGCTCAGTTTTGATGACCGAGCAAGCGAAGGATTCTAAAATTGAATCACGAGCGCAGCGAGTGATTCAAAAATTAGAATCCTGAGCGTTAGCGAGGGAATCAAAAGAGCACGAGGTGAAAAATCTTTGCACTCGAGTGCAACACGTAATTTTTCATCTCCCCATTCAAACAGTATGATGTGAAAAGAAAATGGCGCGCGCAAAGCAAATTAAAAAAAAGTACACCAAGAAGGTTCCAAGTCTGAGTTTTAACAAATTAAAAAAGGTTGTATGATAAGTTCGGCACCATGGAGGTAGAAGTAAATAGGTTTAATGATGTTTTGAATTCACAAACTTAGTGCACACGATGTTCTAAATTCAATTTACTTTATCCTCTAGAGGATAAAAACGGCTTTTACACTCCGATATCGAAGAGCAAAAATACTCTTTCCGAGATGGGGAGATGAAAAGAGTTTTTGCTGCACTGATTACCTACTCGCTGTTTGTTATTGTCATGCTAATTTGTTCAGTTTGGCGGGTACCTACCTGACTAATGTGATGTAGGTACAGTACACGCCATTAACATGCCATTAACTGATGCACTATTAAGTATAGCTATAGTTCTTACTTCTTACCTAAACTCGATTATGTGCAAGTAAATCCTAAGATGAACGTATGTACTATGTAGGTATATGTTTAAGGTAGGTATGCCGTATGTTCCTACGTTCCCTTGTACATATAACCTACGTTCTGATTTGGCACATAATCTATTTACCTAGGTAATAGGTAAAGGTTAGTAAATTATTTCTTTCGGTCATACTAATTTTTTTATTTATCCATTACTCCCTTAGATGCGTTACGATCGTCTGTGTGAAATAACTTAAGTACTTATGTACCTAATATTAAAATAAGCTGAACAATGAGATGTCATTTAAATGTTTCTAATGTAACATGATATTCAGAGGAGTTTTCCTACATGATAATTATATAGAGGTGACCATCACGCGAAATTAACACAAATGCCGCATGAAACTACAAAAACCTTATCCGAACACAACAATAAATCACAATATAAATCCACCAAATGGACAAACCGGCGTTATACCCATTTGTACTTACCTCGGCAAAACCCCTAGAAAATAATATGAGCTTTCGCAGGCGTGCGTAAATGTGAGATCCCGTTCGCTCGTCGCGTGCGTGAATAATCCCGCGTCGACAGAGACGTGCGTCACCCATTTTGAGATCACGACATGACCAAACAGTGAGAGAAACCTTTCACACAAATTTAACCTGTATCTTAACGTTATAAGCGACAAAATCGCGTGTATAAATTGCCGTTTCAAGGACGCGCCTAATGGAGCGATGCATTTAATTACGCACGGCGCGGCGCGGCGATCCCGTCCTCTATTGCACATGATTCTCTGTTTTGCTACATTATGCGACCGGCTTCCTGTTCCTTATATTTTGTGGAAGTTGTCGTTTTTGGAACGTAAGTTTCTTATCGCGCGGTACGGAAGGGGGCTAGACGGAAAAATTAAGGAACCGACACTCGACACATTTTTGAAACCGACACTTTTTTTTTGAATGTGAATTTTGCATTGTGTTCGGTATTTTCACGATACAACATTGGGTCTCCGTAGCCTAGTGGCTCCGGCAGTCGCCTAACAGTTCAGAGTGGGTGTGCGCTCGTTAACAGTAAACAGATTTGATTTTTACAGTAGTAGATCAAGTTTCAACTATTCGAAAAAAAACACGCAAGAATTACATCATACTGCCAAGGGACGTGTTTGGGCAAAAACATAAAATGATGAAAGGAGAATGGGCGGTTTCGTCCCCAGTGGTGTATCAAGTTGTGATATATGTCATTTGAAAGGTCATGATAATAGCTTCATTTTATTGTATGACACCGACTGTGAGACTCGTGCAAGGAAAGAACCATGTTATTTTTTAATTTTTTATTATCTTCTTCTTTATCAACCGATAGACGTCCACGGCTGGACAAAGGTCTCTTGCATGGACTTTCACAGGCCTCGGTCTAGCGCCGCCTGAATCCAGCGGCTCTCTACGACTAATTGATGGGATTCTGCCCACACTGCACTTTCCGGTGCGGGGTCGCCACTCCAGCACCTTGGGACCCCAACGACCATCAGCTCTTCGAACTATGTGCTCCGCCCATTTCCACTTCAGTTTCGCGACTCGCTGTGCTATGTCGGTGATTTTGGTTCTCCTACGGATCTCCTCATTTCTGATTTGATCTAGCGAGGATACTCCGATCATAGCTCTCTCCATCGCCCGCTGAGTGACCCTGAGCCTTCTTATGAAGGCCACAGTTAGCGACTATGTTTCTGATCCGTAAGTCATCACTGACAACACGTACTGTTCGAAGACTTTTCGAGTTCAGTTCAGACTGTTCGAGTCTTCAGGCACTGAGGGATTTTGAACTAGAAGACATTTCGGAGCTTCCCCAACGCTGCCCAGCCGAGTTGGATTCATCGGTTGATCTCTTTTTCGAAATTGCACCTACCAAGCTGGACTGTGTGTCCCAGGTATATACACTCGTCCACAATTTCGATTGCAGAATTCTCAACGAATACTGGGTGGAGTGGAGCATGAGTATTGGACATGATTTTCGTCTTGCTCCAGCTTTTCATTTTCAGGGCCACCTGTTGAAAAACCCTGCTGAGATCGTTGAGCATTGTATTGGGGTCTCTCAGAGTCTCTACCTAGACTACTATGTCATCGGCAAATCGCAGGTGAGTGATGTACTCGCGGTTTATGTTGATGTCAAGTCCGTTTCAATCCAGAATCTTAAAGACGTCCTCCAACGCAGCGGTAAAGAGCTTCGGGGAGATCACTTCTCTCTGTCGCACTCCACCCTGTGAGTGGATTGGCCTCGTAGTCTGGTCCTGTATACGTACTGACATAGTTGAGTTTTCATACAAGCACTTCAACACTTGGATATACCGGCAGTCAATCCGGCATCTCTGCAGTGACCTCAATACAGCCCAAGTTT
Source organism: Oeneis ivallda (assembly GCA_029955525.1). Classification (NCBI taxonomy): domain Eukaryota; kingdom Metazoa; phylum Arthropoda; class Insecta; order Lepidoptera; family Nymphalidae; genus Oeneis; species Oeneis ivallda. Next base: position 5,928,794 of record JARPMR010000024.1, on the reverse strand, counting down.
CCACCGAATCGAAGGCTTTCTCATAGTCCACAAACGCTAAGCAACGTGGCCGGTTATGCTCTTCCGTCTTTTATATATAATCTACCGCAGCGTATGAATGTGATCTACTATGCCAAAGCCTTTTCGGAATCCGGCTTGTTCGGGCGGCTGGAAGTCTTCAAACCTACGAGCAAGGCGATTCGTAATGACTCTCAAGAACAACTTATAAACCTGACTCAGCAGCGAGATGGGTCTATAATTGTTCAACAAGGTATTATCACTTTTTTGAAGAACCGTTATGCCCTCGTGAATGACGGAATTGAACAATCGCTTAAAATCTTGTACTGGTTTTCTACCCACTTTCAGGAGTTCCGCAGTGATTCCTTGAGCTGCTTGAGAACCATACTAATCTCGTATAGGCTGACGTCCGGGATATCTTCGGTATTGTATCGGGTCAGTTTGGCTCTGGGATCTTTGGCCAAATCTTCAACAGGTTTTTGTGTCATAGTATATAACTGTTCATAGAACCTCTCAACCTCTCCCAATATCTCAGGTCGAGAAGAGACGAGACGACTGACCGATAAATCAGTTTATCGGTCAGTCGTCTCTCTCGCGAACACTTAGCCTCTGTTTCGCTCGATGGTATCTTTAATACACTTGCTATTAAAGACACGAAGGTCACGAGTTTGTACCGTAGAGATCTGCCTTTTAATCCTCTGGTAAGCAGCCGCGTCTGCCGATGACTGCAGCCTTATCTTTTGTCTCTCCTCCATGAGCCTGAGAATATGCTCAGAGAACTTTTCGGTTCTTTTCCTCCGACGGGTCTTAAAGAATTTAGACCCAGATTACGGACAGTTTCCATAAACCTGTTGTTTAGTTTTGTTTGTTTCCATAAACCTGTGCCCCAGAAACGCAGTCTGCTAGGCAATCGAATCGGTTCTGCAGTTCGAGTTGGAAGGTTTCGGGGTTTTGGATATGAGCACGAGAAGGTCGGAGAGCTGACTTCCCTTTCCAGCTTTACATTAAAATTCAACGTGCCTCTTACCATCCGGTGATCGCTCCCGGTTTTCACCCTATTGATCACAGGGACATCATCATACTAATATTATAAATGCGAAAGTGTGTTTGTTCTTCAATCACGCCGCAACAGAGCGGCGTATCAGAGAGAACGTATCGACGTGATTTTTTGCATGGGAATAGTTGAGGACCTGGAGAGTGACATAGGCTACTTTTTATCTCGGTAAATCAAAGAGTTCCCGCGAGATTTTAAAAACTAAATCCAGGCGGATGAAGTCACGGGCATCAGCTAGCTGAATATATGCCGCTTGGTCGACATAAGGAATGAAAAAACCGTATAATCTAAAAAACACTGTCTTAGACTTTCACGGGCTTAAAAAAATTAAATGATTCCTAGTTCTTTTCCTGCACCTGTCTCATACTTGGTGTCATATAATAAAATGAAGCTATTATCATGACCTTTAAAATGACATATATCACAACTTGATACAGTCTGGGGACGCAACTCATACAAAGGTGCCCATTCTCCTTTGTTCGATAGTAAAAAATCGCGAAGTTAGGTCTAATTTTTAACCAATATTCATTTATTTTCAATGTGTTGCATATAACAGAGCCAAAATTTTTACATTAAATTCCGATTGATATTATCAAGAGAGTAGCCTAGTGAATTGAAAAGAAAATGAATATTTTACGAGTTACAAAGTACTTGGCGCTTACTACACTCCTATTCCGCGCAAAACGCTTTCTTTTGTCGCGCCTCACATGAGGTTGTGGCTATGTTTTATCTCATCGCGAAATCAGATTTTTTTTGGTGTTACACTCGCTCTTCAAAGTCGATGGTTCGAATCCCAGCTCGACAGACTGAATTTTCTATTTTCAATTTTTTTTTTTTTTTTCCATTTTTTTTTTAATTTAATTAACGAAGTCGTTTATTCAATAATCAGAAATAAGTGGATCTACATATTATATAAAAGCAATTTTATTTGAAATAATTTCTACATGTGGAATTTTTCCCTAATTTTTTATAACTTATAAGTTATAAAAAATTAGGGAAAGGTCACCGTCACCGGGTCATGATGCTACGATAGAACTATGATATTGTTCTCTGACACCATTAAAAAAAAGACCTGACCGCAAAATTTTTAAATAGGAACAAGAAAAGTCCAGAAAGCCAAGAATTTGTATGGTATCCACACTTTGAGGATAGCAGGTTCGATTTAGGCTGGAACATCGATGTATTTGGAATCACATTTGTGGGCATCCATTCGGCTTTGCGATGCGTACACGACTCCATATAAAATGTCAGTTTTATAATATTATGGACAAAATGCGAATCGATGCGCAGTGCGCACAGATGTGATAGGCGCGAAACGGTAAAAATTGGTGTCGCGGAAAAAACCTTGGGCGTAATAGTAGCGCTGGCAGGTAGACGGCTGTAACGCTGTAATGAGCACCTTCGCGCAGGTAATAGCGCCTGTCTCGCGGAACACGGACCGGCGACCGCTGGATGCGTCCATTACTTGTAGATGGTCACTAGCTCTACGCAAAGCTCTACGCGATAACTTGAGACTTGCGTAGAATGCCATTCCCCGCCCGCTACCTCTTGCATTTCCCCGCGGGCGCCCATTTTGTATAGTGGGCCACGGCATCCTTACTATCCTTCCTAATACCACCTCATACATATTGTAAATGCGAGTGTGTTTGTTTACTGGTTTGTTAGGTTGTGCTTCAATCCCGCAGCAACGGAGCAACGAATCGACGATGGATTTTTACATACTAGAGCACTAGGAGAGTGATATAGGCTACTTTTTATCCCGGAATATCAAAGCGAAGTCGCGGGCTGAAGCTAGTTAATATTAAATAATTAATCAGCGTTTAAATTTTTTTTAAGTGTAAATCTTACTTCATAAAATAAAATTTCATAAAATTTTGTTAATTCGATTTTGGTATAGTCCTTTTTATGTTAATTAATTGTTTTTGTTAAAACCCATTGTTCTTATAATGCAGAAAATTATAATGTATGACGAAATGCGTGTTTGACAGTTTTTAGTTATATTATTTTTATAGTTTTTAGTTATTAGCAACTTTCCGTTGTTTTCCATAGCCACTGGAAATGGCAAAGAATACGGCAGAGAATACGGCACCAGGTCACATGTTATCGTGTCGCACGCATTCATTCGTCATTATACCGAATTTTCGTCTATATTATATTATGTATTCGTCGATATTATATGTATTCGTCCTTTGTGATAGGCACTTTAGGCGTCATGGTAATTTTCCAAAGAGTGCCACTGTACGCTGTAATTGGTGTTGCAGCGAAAACCTTGGGCCTGTAATAGTGTCGCTGGCAGGTAGACAATTCGTAATGAGCCCTTTGCACAGGTACTTACTGCCTGACTCGCGGAACAAGGACCGACGACCGCTGGATGCGATAAATTACTTATGAGAGATACTACCCGGCCACATTATCTGTGCACCTGGCGTTGATGACGTCATGTCGGCGCTCTAGTAAGGTGTACGGTGTAATCATAGACTTAGAATTTTTTGGTGTAATACTGTGGTAATACTGACGCAATTGGCCTATAACCCTTCTCTAAGAGGAGACCTGCGCTCAGTAGTGAGCCGTTGATGGGTTGCTAATGATGATGATGATGATACAGTATCACGCATAGTTGCAGAAAGAGAAGGGTTATAGACCATAGTCCACCACGCTGGCCCAATGCGAATTGGCGGACTTCACACACCTTAAAGGACAGAAGAACTCTCAGGTGTGCAGGTTTCCTCACGATGTTTTCCTTCACCGTAAAAGCAAGTGATATATAATTGCTTAAACGAACTTGACTCCGAAAAGTCAGAGGTGCGTACCCGGGATCGAACCTGCGACCGCCCGAATAGGAGACCACAGTCCTAACCACTAGGCTATCACTGCTATGAAATTGTATAAGGGTGAATAAATAAATAAATAAAAATAGTGTCTAAAGGTGAATAAATAAATAAATATTTTGGCGTCGCATTTAGAACCCTACAAATTACACTGCCGATAGTAGGTAATTCAACGGCACATACCTATCAGCTGTAGGTAATTTCTATCAGCTGTGGGATGATTACAAATGTGATGATAACAATCAGTGTGACAATCGTAATCACCTCTGACTGGCTGGTACTCTCTCGAAATTGCTTAAAATTCATTGATGCAGCAGATTCCCATAAATTCAGCCAATCAGAGATGATTGCGGTCGTCACATTAATCAACAATCAACATCAATCGATCAATCATTAATCAGCAATCATTTTAAGACAATCCCATATTTAAGCTCGATTTTCTCACCTCGCGAGATTTTGACTTAAGATGAGCGCTAGGCTAAGAAAACGTTCTTATGAAAATGGCTGCAAATACTGCAAACTCAGCCTAAGTATGCAGTGCATTTGTAATACCCAGTACTGATTTTCAGCTTGCTTCATAACAAACACCTATATTATAATCCCAATATACTTACTATAGCTATTTATGCAACTGCATCGTAATGAGGGTCATTTTAATTCGAGTGCTGTTTTTTGATACGAGGCTTGCCGAGTATCAAAATAGGATAGTACGAGAATTAAAATGACTAATTACGTTCAGTTGCATACAAGATTTTATCTACGACAAGGAAGTAAAATCATTAACAAAATACGCCGTAGGCTCAATAAAGTAACAAAAAGTAACTCCGTAAGTCGCCACCAGCCGCCTGTGGCGCCTCTGTCAACAAAAAGTAACTCCGTAAGCCGCCACCAGCCGCCTGTGGCGCCTCTGTCATATGAACGGTACAAAAGTGCCAGAACTCAGAGCCTTAGTTTTAGGTATCCTATTTTAAGAAGATAACCATTTCGATTCAGCTCCCATACAACGAGCTGCATCGAAATGAGAAGCAAAACCGAAAGAGGGTTCATTTCGATTCAGCTGTCAAACTCGAAATTGGAACTTTTCGATGCTGGAGTAGATAAAATAATTTTATCTACTCCAGCATCGAAAAGTTTTACGGAGTTACTTTTTGTTACTTTATTGAGCCTACGGCGTATTTTGTTAATGATTTTACTTCCTTGTCGTAGATAAAATCATGTATGCAACTGAACGTAATTAGTCATTTTAATTCTCGTACTATCCTATTTTGATACTCGGCAAGCCTCGTATCAAAAAACAGCACTCGAATTAAAATGACCCTCATTACGATGCAGTTGCATAAATAGCTATATCATGTCATTTCAGTTATAATATAACGCCTATATACTATACTATCTAACATGTCATTTCATGTCTAGATTCAGAACTGCTATAGGTAGATCCGTGGCATATGGCGGCGGCGCGGCGCTGTGGACTGCGGGCTTGAGAAGCGAGCGTGAATGTAAATGCGCGCTGCGTTGCGGAATCCGCGATATCCTGCCCTCATAGTGATTTTCCATCCATTCCTTGCACCTACCTCGCTATACCTACTTACCTACCGGTGTGCACACGATGCCTTCGATGATTGAATCAGAGATGTTTTATTACTTGTCCTCGGTTACTAACATAAAACTTTATACTTGCCAAGCAAAGAATATTTTAATTTTGTTGCTGATGTGTAGTTCGACGTGGCCGTAGTCTCTGGTCACTGGTCAACACAACTCTCGAAAATGTGCGTTCACTTCCAACCCCTCCGGCCGGGCCCCGGCATTTTTATTCGGTTACTAGCTGATGCCCGCGACGCCATCCGCGTGTATTTAGTTTTTAATATCCCTCGGGAACTCTTTGATTTTCCGGGATAAAAAGTAGCCTATGTCACTCCTCAATTATAGGTTCCCATGCAAAAAATCACGTCGATCCGTAGCTCTGTTGCGGCGTGATTAAAGGACAAACCAACAAACACACTTTCGCATTTATAAATTTTTATGATTAGGTACATAAAGTCGTTTAGATACATTTTTTCACTCTACGCGATTTTCATGCAGAAACCTCGCACTCCACAGTCTCTCAACGCGCGATCCCTCTCGAATCTTATCCCTCGCGAGGCTGAAGGAGCGAAACGTCGAGCGTTCAACTCCACGCTTAGATGCGGGCTTAGCGATCTATAGCTACTGGGTCACAATCTTTTAGGGTAGACTTGTTCTTTCTTGATCACTACTAGTACATTCCAAAGAATGTACTAGTAAGCACAGTGTTGGCTGACCTCCCAATTAGGCCCTAAGCTTTCTTACTTGTAGTAAATGATCACCAAATCATTTTTAACAAGTATAACTACTATATTTGCCAAAATCTTAGGTTAAGTTAGGGTTGGACATGAATATTTAGGTGGGCACTTAGGTTCTGTTGTGTGTGTAGGTTGTAGGTATATCGATACCAGAAGTATCAATAAACGTAAGGGACAAATCACGGTTTTTCAGGAGAGCCGAAAAACTGTTTTTTTTTTCGAAATCTGTCTGTATCTTTTGTAATAATTTTTCAATTTTAATGGTGTCTAGCTGTCTAGGGCAAAGTTTCTTAGTTTTTTCCATTCTTTCATATCATAATTGCAAAATTGATGAAAACTTAGTAGTTTAGAAGATAGCATGTCCGTTACATTAAAAAAAAATGTTGAGTTGTACCTTACCCTACTTGTATCAATCATCAAATTTTATATGTAAACCGTGGGAAATAATGTAAGCAGCAAGAAAAATAGAACATTTTATGGTAACGGACATAGGTAACGGACTCTTTTAGTGTTGCAATTTGATGTAAGCATGCCTATATCTACCTAAATAAATGATATTTAGAACCTTATTAATATAGGAGCTAAAGTCTATGTTTGATTCACACTAATATTTTTAATTCCAAATAAATGTGTGTGTCTGTAATGTTTTTACGGCTAAACCAGGAAATAAATTTTGATGAAAATTGATAGACATAGATAGATAGACCCTCAGGCTACTTTTTTATATAAATATAAACATATTATTTAGACGTATATTAATAAATTTACTAACTAACTAATTTAAGTGGCTAACTCTATCATACATAGTCAGCGAAAGAGCCCAGGACAATCAGACCTTCGTTATTTTATAAAAGTTGAAAGCTTCTCTGCGTAATATATCCCCAGCACAGGTAAGAAAGATCCCCGACTATGAAGTTTAGATCATGGTAGCTTTGAGAGATATCAGGTTGCAAATGTTTATACACCTTTGTTACCTGATTTGGTAAACTATGGATTTTTAGGGGATAGTAAAAAGTAGCATGTGTTAGTTCAGGGTATAATGTATCTTCATTCCAAATTTCAGCCAAATCGCTGCATTAGTTGCAGCATGAAGAAGTAATAAGTGAATTTCGGTTTTTCAAAATCCTGCGGGAACCAAGAATTTTTACGATATATAAATTAGCTCAGGTGTTAATCCAAACTTTAATCTATCTCCATTCCAAATTTCAGTAAAATCTGTCCAATTAATTATTAAAATTTAGTTATATATAATATATGTGTGTGTGTTTATCTTTGTAACTCTTTCACGCAAAAACTTCTGAACGGATTTGGCTGAAATTTGAAATGTAGATAGATTATACCTTGGATTAATACACAAATTACTTTTCATCCCGAAAAAATTCTTGACTCCCGCAGGATTTTGTAAACACCGAAATTCACGTGTTACTTCTGCACGCCACAACTCTTGAACCGATTTGACTGAAATTGGGAATGGAGATAGATTATACCCTGGATTAACACATAGGCTACTTTTTATGCCGTAAATCCATGGTTCACCAAATCAAGTAGCAAAGGTGTATAAACCTTTGCTACCTGATATCTCCCAAAGCCACCATGATCCAAACTTCATAGTCGGGGATCGTTCTTAACTGTACTGGGGACATACGCAGAGAAACTTTCAGCTTTTATAAAATGACGAAGGACTGTTTGTCCTGGATTCTTGGGCCATACCAGTTCAGCGCCTATTATAATCAACATTACAACTATCCTAGTAATTTGTGTTTACTAGGGTAGTTGTAACGTTGATTCCTACAGACTTAATTTTGTTGTTATTATAGAACATTTTAATTTGTTAATCAATCAATTTTGACGTGATAACGTCTTATAAATCGATGAACACCGGCTGCACGCACGAAAGAGTGTCACGTTCTGCCTGAGCCTGTGCGTGCAGGCAAGAGCGCGGAACAAGCGATAGAGAGGCACGATTGGCCCAAGCATTAGCTTGTTGTGACACATTTATTCATCAATGAATATAAATTTCTTTATCCTTATCACGTAAAACTATCGTCCGTAAACCGACTTTACAGACAACCAATTTTGTTTTTGATTTAATTTATATTTTGTTAATCTGAAAGTAGAATAACATGAGAGACCTATTAATTGGGATATTTTATATGCATATACCATTAGAGAAAAGAGCGCATTCTTTACCTTTTTTCATAACAGAATAATGTAAGGGACTAATTCTGAAAAAGCTCTAATTATTAAGTAAAGTAAGGGACATGTAATGAACAAAAAAATTTATCAATGAGATTTACTTTAATTCTCATTTTACAATAAAAAATAAAGTCCCTTAAATTAAATTTTCTACCAAAAATCGGTCTATAATGTCCGAAAATGTTACTGTAAGGGACATTTTTTTGAACGATATCGAAATCTCAAGTATACCAGTCGATAGAGCGCAAAATTCCGAATCCAATGATATATATAACTCATTTTGGGCAAAATGTCCCTTACGTTAATTGATACTTCTGGTATCGATATGTATATGGCACTAGCGGTCGCCCGCGTCTTCGTCCGCGAGTCTCTGATTTTCTATGAGATTATAAAAAAATAAATTTTCCCGCTGCAAGAAGCTTATCGAAAAAATTTGTACCGATAGTAAAAACCGCGACTTCGCACCCACGGATATCGCAATTTCAATGTATTTTTATTTTTGAAAATTTCGTCCTCTATATTTTACCACACTCAAGAGGTGATTGTCTAAAGTAACTTATAGAGTATATTTTTATTATTTAAATCTTCTAACCAAGTTTCCAAAAGTTCACGAAAAACCGTTTTTCATGTCTTTGACTTCAAAAATATAGGATTTTCATATCCCCCATTTCCATTTCAACCCTTTTAGGATGGATTTTCTCAAACCTTTTTTTTACTGATCTGTCTAGACCCTATAAAGAACCTATACCTACGAAATTTTAAATAAAAATTTCAGCCCCTTAGTAGGGAATTTTCGTAAAAAAATACTTAATTGACACCTACCCTCTAGAAAGAACCTATGTTCCAAATTTCAAGTAAACAATAATAAAAACTTTCATCCCCTATTTTACCACCCTTAAGGGGGGATTTTCCAAAATAACACAATACAAATCTTTATTATTTAAAGTTAATAATCTAAGGTTAGGTTAAATTACTAACAAAAGGGATCTTATGATACTATCTCGCCAAACTGGTGGGCCAGTTTGCCACACTACTGGTTTGTATGCACTTGTCGCTAGCTACGAAAAGTATTTCATAGAAATACTTAGAAACCAATAGTGTCGCGACAACACGTCGCCTGCTGCTGCTGTCTGTAGTCGGTTACGAACACGTACCTTTATATTATAATACTTCTGTCCATAGATTAACTAATTCCTAATGGATTAATGATGACAAATGATCATAAGTTAACTATATGACCTACATCCAAAAAACAAGCAAATTGGGTTGCACAAGTTAGGGGTAAAACTTTGATCAAAGTTAACGACTTTTTGCAACCTAGTGGAGTTTTTGATGGTGTTTTAATCTTACTTTAACCGCTTAATGTAAGTACAATGGCCTGCAATGCCTAAAGTGTAACTTAGATGCACGACTTATTTCCAAAAGTAAATTTTAATTCTTACTAACAGATTTAACATCCGGTTAACGGTAATTTGAATCCTCCAATTAACTTGTGTAACTTAGATGCACGACTTATTTCCAAAAGTAAATTTTAATTCTTACTTACAGATTTAACATCCGGTTAACGGTAATTTGAATCCTCCAATTAACTTGTGTAACTTAGATGCACGACTTATTTCCAAAAGTAAATTTTAATTCTTACTTACAGATTTAACATCCGGTTAACGGTAATTTGAATCCTCCAATTAACTTGTGTAACTTAGATGCACGACTTATTTCCAAAAGTAAATTTTAATTCTTACTTACAGATTTAACATCCGATTAACGGTAATTTGAATCCTCCAATTTAACTTCTTAAAAAATGCAAAATCGTGTTTTGACTTCGCGAGTATTGAAATTTTCAGTAGAGAATACAAAGCCAAAAGCGTTTACAATTTAACTTTATTTTGGTTATTACATTTACATTTACATACATTTTTTTATTTTAATTTTATAAATTTTTCATTAGCAAAAACTGAATCCGCGAATACAAAGCTAGAGTCAACCTCAACCAACCTTGTTTGAATTTAAAAATGATAGATTTAAGTATTAAATTTTGTACGACTATTCTTTTGCATGCTACTATGTGGCAGATTGAAGCGCTTAGATAATTGTATAAGATCATATTATGTACTCAATCTTGCAAATAAAACATTTGAATTTGAATTTGACAAAATTATCCTTGTAGTTTACGTTACTTGTTGCGGTTCTTATAGGTTTCTAAAGAGCCTTTTAAAATGAACACTTATCTGAATTCGTCGTCCGATAGCCCGTTCAGTGACTCGCGCGAAGGTGTCTACATCATTAGTCACACCATTGTGATTTGTGATGTGAGACTACGAGTATATCGTAAATACTTACTCAATATAAATGTCGCAGTATGATAGTTGAAGCCGTGTTATAGCTATAAACCTAGGTTTATAGCTATATGCCGGAATATAGCTATACGAAAGCGATTCATAGCTATCTTACTAGGAATTTAACTATAATAGGTACGTTACGTACCTATTATAGTTAAAATAGTAGGTACACCAAATTTCAAATCAATCGCACCAGAGAAAGCTTGTAAGACCCTTTAATCAAGTAGGAAAGAGCTGATGATCTTCAAATGCCTGAGCGGATCTTCATAAATTATTTATAGCTAGATCCACCTCGATTACGTTTGCTTTCAAACTATCCTGTATATCCCGCTATCCTGTCTATCCTATCTATCTGTCTATCCTACCTATCCTGTATATCCTGGCTATCTGTTTTCTCGTTGCTCCCTAATGAATGGTCATTAGAGAGCTACGAGGGTACAGATAGATACACAGATACTCACGTTGATTCACTCCTCTGTTGCTACGTGACTGAAGCGTTTAGACCGGAGGAATCAATTAAGACTGCGCCGAGCATAAGACGCGGGCGCTGTTTAGGTATTTCGCTAGACGTGTGCGTCAAGTCGTGAACGCACGCACACAACAGCGAGATTACCTAGCTTAACCGGCCGACTGTACGCAAAAGAACGTAACTCATATTTTTTAAAATTGGTGGTTATCATGTAAACACAATAATAATTGTTAAGGCTAGGCATTTGTGCGCGAGGCAAGATTTTAGGAGGTGAGGTGTGGGCTGCCACCCGCTATATTGAACTGATTGGCTAAATTTTAAAAAGTGACTGCCATATTGAAATTCTTTGTTATTGGACAGATTTCGTTCAAAATCGATATTCAGGCTTCCCTGGGGTCAAGAAAAGGAAATGGTTGCCAAAATTTTAAAAAGTGACCGCCATATTGAAATTCTTTGTTATTGGACCGATTTCGTTCAAATTCGATATTTAGGCTTCCCTTGCGTCAAGAAAGAGGAAATAGATGCCAAAATTTTAAAAAGTCACCGCCATACTGAAATTCTTTGTTATAGGACCGATTGCGTTCAAAATCTATATTTAGGCTTCCCTGGGGTCAAGAAAAGGAAATGGTTCCCAAAATTTTAAAAAGTCACCGCCATTTATTGAAATTATTCGTTATTGGACCGCTTTCTTTCAAATTCGATATTTAGGCTTCCCTTGGGTGAAGAAAGAGGAAATGAATGGCAAAATTTTAAAAAGTGACTGCCATATTGAAATTCTTTGTTATTGGACCGATTTCATTCAAATTCGATATTTAGGCTTCCCTTGGGTGAAGAAAGAGGAAATAAATGGCAAAATTTTAAAAAGTGACTGCCATATAGAAATTCTTTGTTATTGGACCGATTTCATTCAAAATCAATATTTAGGCTTCCCTTGGGTAAAAAAAAAGAGGAAATAGATGCCAAAATTTAAAAAGTGACCTCCATATTGAAATTCTTTGTTATTGGACCGATTTTGTTCAAAATCGATATTTAGACTTCACTTAGGTCAAGAAAGAGGAAATAGATGCCAAAATATAAAAGTGACCGCCATATTGAAATTCTTTGTTATTGGACCGATTGCGTTCAAAATCGATATTTAGGCTTCCCTGGGGTCAAGAAAAGGAAATGGTTCCCAAAATTTTAAAAAGTCACCGCCATATTGAAATTATTCGTTATTGGACCGCTTTCTTTCAAATTCGATATTTAGGCTTCCCTTGGGTCAAGAAAGAGGAAATGAATGGCAAAATTTTAAAAAGTGACTGCCATATTGAAATTCTTTGTTATTGGACCGATTTCATTCAAATTCGATATTTAGGCTTCCCTTGGGTGAAGAAAGAGGAAATAAATGGCAAAATTTTAAAAAGTGACTGCCATATAGAAATTCTTTGTTATTGGACCGATTTCATTCAAAATCAATATTTAGGCTTCCCTTGGGTAAAAAAAAAAGAGGAAATAGATGCCAAAATTTAAAAAGTGACCTCCATATTGAAATTCTTTGTTATTGGACCGATTTTGTTCAAAATCGATATTCAGACTTCCCTTAGGTCAAGAAAGAGGAAAAAGATGCCAAAATTTAAAAAGTGACCGCCATATTGAAATTCTTTGTTATTGGGCCGATTTCGTTCAAAATCAATATTTGGGCTTCCCTTGGGTAAAAAAAGAGGAAATGGTTGCCAAAATTTAAAAATGTCAGCGCCATATTGAAATTCTTTGTTATTGGACCGATTTCGTTCAAATTCGATATTTAGACTTCCCTTGGGCCAAGAAAGAGGAAATAGATGCTAAAATTTTAAAAGTGACCGCCATATTGAAATTATTTGTTATTGGACCGATTTCGTTCAAATTCGATATTTAGGCTTCCCTTGGGTCAAGAAAGAGGAAATAAATGGCAAAATTTTAAAAAGTGACTGCCATATTGAAATTCTTTGTTATTGGACCGATTTCGTTCAAAATCAATATTTAGGCTTCCCTTGGGTAAAAAAAGAGGAAATAGATGCCAAAATTTAAAAAAGTGACCTCCATATTGAAATTCTTTGTTATTGGACCGATTTTGTTCAAAATCGATATTTAGATTTCCTTTAGGTCAAGAAAGAGGAAATAGATGCCAAAATTTTAAAAAGTGACCGCCATATTGAAATTCTTTGTCATTAGACCTATTTCATTCAAAATCAATATTTAGGCTTCTCTTGGGTAAAATAGAGGAATTAGATGCCAAAATTTAAAAAAGTGACCTCCATATTGAAATTCTTTGTTATTGGACCGATTTTGTTCAAAATCGATATTTAGATTTCCCTTAGGTCAAGAAAGAGGAAATAGATGCCAAAATTTAAAAAGTGACCGCCATATTGAAATTCTTTGTTATTGGGCCGATTTCGTTCAAAATCAATATTTGGGCTTCCCTTGGGTAAAAAAAGAGGAAATGGTTGCCAAAATTTAAAAATGTCAGCGCCATATTGAAATTCTTTGTTATTGGACCGATTTCGTTCAAATTCGATATTTAGGCTTCCCTTGGGTCAAGAAAGAGGAAATAGATGCTAAAATTTTAAAAGTGATCGCCATATTGAAATTCTTTGTTATTGGTCCGATTTCGTTCAAAATTGATATTTGGGCTTCCCTGGGGTCAAGTAAGCGGAAATGATTGGCAAAGTTTTAAAAAGTCACCGCCATATTGAAATTCTTAACCCAATTTTTCAATTTCGATATGGTGGTGACTTTTTAAAATTTTGGCATATATTTTCTCTTTCTTGACCCCAGCGAAGCCCAAATATCGATTTTGAACGAAATCGGTCCAATAACAAAGAATTTCAATATGGCGGTCACTTTTTAAAATTTTGCCAATCAGTTCCTTTTACTTGACCCCAGAGAAGCCTAAATATCGATTTTGAACGAAATCCGTTCAATAACAAAGGATTTCAATATGGCGGGTCTTTTTAAAATTTTGACAACCCTTCCCTTTTTCTTGACCCTAGGGCACCTTAGATATCGATTTTGAACGTAATCGGTCCAATAATATAGAATTTCAATATGGCCGGCACTTTTTACAATTTTGGCAACCATTTCCTCTTCCTTGACCCCAGGGAAGCCTAAAAATCGATTTTGAACGAAATCGGTCCAATAACAAAGAATTCCAATATGGCGGTGACTTTTAAATTTTGACATCGATTTCCTCTTTCTTGACCCCAGAGAAGCTTAAATATCGATTTTGAACGAAATCGGTCCAATAACAAAGAATTCCAATATGGCGGTGACTTTTTAAATTTTGACATCGATTTCTTCTTTCTTGACCCCAGAGAAGCCTAAATATCGATTTTGAACGAAATCAGTCCATTAACAAAAAAATTCAAAATGGCGGGGACAAGTAGGAAATGAGCTTCATCTTCTTCAAACGCCTAAGCAGATTTTCGTTAATCATAGCTAAGATCCATCTCGATCACGTCTTTCAAATATAAAAAAACAGCATCAAAATCGGTGTATTCGTTAGGGAGCTACGAGGGAACAGACAGATATACGGACACTAGCGTATTCTTATTCACTATAGGGCGAATATATAGTTATTGTGACATATCTGTAATAGTTAGATTTATGGTATTGCCGACTTTTTTGTAGATATTGATGTCCTCTATAAAACTTGTAGTACATTACTTTGCTCTATTGTCAATAGATTCCACACCATACGCGATATAAGAATTTTTGTGTTTTTTCACAAAAAATACTTACATCGTTTTGTCGATAGACGTACACGAGATTACGATCGAGACGCGATCGGTGGGTTGTTCTGCAAAGTGACGTGGACTCACTCTGAACACTCGTGGACGACTGAATCACAGAGCACGAACGACGCGTATTTAAACCGGCGCGTGGCCGCCATACAAAAATGTATGGCAGATTTGAAGTGCTTTTTGATAAATATGTATCTTAATGGTCATACAGTAATTTAAATATTTGAGAAGGATACATTATAATATAAATATTCATGCTTTGTTTGAACTGAAAATTACGTTAGATTTCTATTGTTATAATATAAATAATCGCTTAACGCCAGCATACGTTTTTGCAGTTTTCATCCAACTTTATGTAATTTTGTAGGCTAAAATATTAATCATTTTAAGTTTTTTCCACGGTGTAATTGTTAACGCATTCTTCGTTATGGTTAATGTATATATTATAGATGTATTGAACAAATGCTGTTGATGTTATCAACTTAACTGTGACTGCCTGTTTGGCACATTTCGCTCGGCACAGTCTTAAGCAACAAACGAATGTACTTTCGCATTTTTTATATTAGTACCTAAGGATTTTATTTATAGAAGCTTATCTTATGTACCTAGTACCTACCACTACTCGTAGGATGACATAATAATGTAGAGTAGGTATATATAATATTTATGGATTACGAACCCACTTTGTACTTCAAAGTATAGTATAGTGTAATAGGTATTCTTCTTTTTTATGTAGTTCAGCAGAAGTCCTCGTACATTAGACGAACCAAATTGAATAAAAATAACCTTTGATAATAGTTAAAACCTATTATTACTTCATCTTGTAAGTCATCTCGTCCTACGTATTCATAGAAACGGAGAGATCCATTGTCTCTTATTACACCAGCTCTTGACAATGCTCCTAGTTTTTTTCGCTAGGAAAGGATCGCGGCAGTCTATGCACCCGGTCGTTGGTAGCGACCCAAAGATGACACAAAAGGCGACACAAAAGGTGTCACAATTAAAATGTCGCGGCCGCGACGTCGCCGGTCGCGATACTCGTGAGAAAGCTTCCTGGGAAAGGGTTGGACCGGGGTGTTACAAAAACTAAGGGACGGGGTCCCACGATAATGAAAGTTTGCGGATGTCACGAATTCACACACTGAGATATCCATGCGCGTCGGTTTCGCATGGGTGGTTCGCGATTTCGTTCGCATGGAGTTACGATTTTTAAAATCCTGCGGGAGTCTTTTGTTTGACCGGGGTACAAAAATCCTATGTCACTCTTCCAGTCCTCAACTACCTATACTCGAGTAAAAAAATACTCAATCCGTTGCGCCATTGCTGCATGATTGAAGGACAAACCAACGAACCAACAAACAAACATACGTTCGCATTTATAATACTAGTATGATGATGCCTGCGACCTCGTCCGCGTGGACTAAGGATTTTTAATTCCCGCGGGAACTCTAGAATTGTCCGAGATAAAATGTAGCCTATGTGCTAATCCTGGGTATGAGCTATCTCCATTCCAAATCTCAGCCAAATCCTATGCCAAATCGGTTCATTCGTTGTGTCATTAAAGAGTAACAAACATCCATCCTCCAAACTTTCGCAATTATAATATTAGTAGGACTAAGGACACCAACAGGTTACTGGTAATTCTGGTTTTTTAAACATTTTAACCGATATACTTGCCGAACGCATTTGACAAACGGCACAGAATATATAATATTAACAACGGCTACGCAACTCAAGAATCGGTATGTGTATGACACACGTCATCGCTGGCCAAGCTCGCAGGTGAAAAGGCATTCTGGTTTTCCAAACATTTCATGACCGATACTTGCCGAACACATTTGATTTTAACCAATGTCTTTAGAATCGGTATGTGTATGACACACTTATCGCTGGCCAAGCTCGCAGGTGAAAAGGCAACAATTCTGGTTTTCCAAACATTTCATGACCGATACTTGCCGAACGCATTTGATTTTGACCAATGGCTACTCGAGTCTTTAGAATCGGTATGTGTATGACACACGTCATCGCTGGCCAAGCTCGCAGGTGAAAAGGCAACAATTCTGGTTTTCCAAACATTTCATGACCGATACTTGCCAAACGCATTTAAATGATTTTGACCAATGGCTACTCGAGTCTTTAGAATCGGTATGTGTATGACACACGTCATCGCTGGCCAAGCTCGCAGGTGAAAAGGCAACAACTCTGGTTTTTAACCGACTTCCAAAAAGGAGGAGGTTCTCAATTCGGCCGGTATCTTTTTTTTTTTCTATGTATGCCCACCGATTTCTTCGGGATTACTGGACCGATTCGCATGATTTTTTTTTTATCGACAGAGGATGTTTGCTAAATGGTCCCATAAAAATGTTCACCTTCAACTCCTCAAGCCTGATGCTGCAGGGATATTGCTCACCTAAAATAAAGAGATTTAGGAAACGTCGATTACGAATTATTATTGTAGGTAACAAGTATGGACTACATCATGGAGCTCCAGGTCCTAGCTCCTCAATCCTGATGCTGCAGGGTACTGCCTACCTAAAACTATGGTGATTTAGGAAATTTCGATTACGAATTGATTGTGTAGGTAACAAGTATGGACTACATCATGGAGCAGGTCCTAGCTCCTCAATCTTACTACACTTAAAAGCTTAAAATAAAAATTCTTTTCAAAAAACCGACTTCTAACGCCACTACAAAGTATAAAAATAATTTTAGTTTGTCCACGTTTGTTGAAGTCGGGCGGGCCTAAAATACAAACTATGAAACCGACTCGCGATGCTCGCTCGACTTTTACAAACGAGTCTCTCATATTGTGTAGCGTTGCGCATCGGTTTCATAGTTTGTATTTAGGCCCGCCCGACTTCAACAAACGTGGACAAACTAAAATTATTTTTATACTTTGTAGTGGCGTTAGAAGTCGGTTTTTCGAAAAGAATTTTTTTCAAACATTTCATGACCGATACTTGCCAAACGCATTTGATTTTGACCAATGGCTACTCGAGTCTTTAGAATCGGTTTGTGTGTGACACACGTCATAGCTCGCTGGTTACGTAACCGAGGGTGATAATGATAAGGCAACAATTCCCTTATCATACCCGCGGTGTCGTTATCAGCGCATAGCGCTGTCCGTGATTTCTTATCAGCCACAGGTTCGCCTCGCGTTATCACTTGCGAAGATTGCTTATCGATCACGTCACGCCAAGACAACTGTTTTCGAAACCTATTGAATATTGCTTCTCAAAATGCGTAGGAAAAGGAAAAAGTCATAGAACTTTTTCAAGTGGTATTGGGTTATGAAATTATGAATCCTTACTAACATTAAGTATTATTATGAATGCGACAGTATGTTTGGTTTGTTAGATTGTCCTTCAATCATGCAGCAATCGGAGCGACAGATCGAGGTGATTTTTGCATGGCTATATATTTGAAGACTTGGAGAGTGACATAGTCTAACTTTTATCCCGGAAAAACAGAGGATTCCCGCGGGATTTTTAAAAATCTAACTGAACGCGGATGAAGTCGCGAGAAAAGCTAATTTAGGATATTTTATCTGGACATTGGCCACTGGACGTGTATAACCACGTAGTGCATAAGGTGCCTTAGCAGCAAGCATTCGTAGAAGTCAAACCCGCGAGCGGGTCCAAGACCAAGTGTCAGGGATCATTATGTATGCTAATGGCTCTCGTCGGCGGAGGTGCTGTTTCCCGCCGACACAAGAGACTCGCTCGAGCACCGAGCGGTTTTGTCATCGCTTCACACTTTTCTTAACAGCCTAACATTTGTAATCTTACCTATTATTACCAGCCAACCATCAACAAATATTTAATATACCATCAATTTAAGAATAATTAAACCACTAGCAGTGACAGCCTAAGTGGTTAGGAGGTTTCCTATTAGGAGGGTCGCAGGCTCGATCTAAGACCTCTAACTTTTCCGAATTATGTGTGAGTAATTAAATATTACATGCTTCAACGTTGAAGGAAAACATCGTGAGGAAACCAGCACGCCTGAGGGTTCTGCATAATGTTCTCAATGGTGTGTGAAGTCTGCCAATTTGCATTAGGCCAGCGTGGTGGACTATGACCCTTCTCTGAGAGGAGACCTGAGCTCAGTAGTTAGTTTTGATGAAGATAATGATGATGAAACGCGACTACTTTCCTCGTGAAGCTAGGTTTTTAAAAATACCGCGGGAACTTTTTAGTACTCCGGGGTAAAAAGATATTTTGCATGGGTATAGTTGAGTGATATAGGCTAGCCTGGAAATACATACAAAGGCTTCTCGCGGGAATTTTAAAACAACGTAATTCCCAGTGGAATAAGTAGCGGGAAAAAGCTTGTACAAAAATATAATGAAGGAACACATCTTTACCTAGTCGGGTGAAAAAAGCTCTGTAGTGGTGTTCCAGGACTAATTAATCATTTATGCTTTCGTATAGGTAAGTGGGAGATGAGTAGGAGTGAAATCTGCAAGCGGGTCTAAGTATCAGGGATCGTTAAATATGCTAATGGCTTTGGGTGGCTGGGCGATGCTATTTCTTGCCGACACAGGGAATCTTTCCAGTGGGTACTACGCCACGAGTCGTTAAGGGACGGTTTTACGTATTTCTCTGTAAATTATAAAGTGTGTATTAGTTCCACCAACTTATCTTTAGTGTACTGTTGTTAATTAAAAAAAATTACGAGTAAATTGGTACTGCATTTTCATAAAATTTTCCAGCACTTGTACTAGAAAGAACTGATAGCAGCAAAGACTGGATAGCGGAATTGACCGGAATTATATTTTAAAATACGAATAGGATCACCTAGGTACTAGTGACGACCTCCCTGGCGCAGTGGTGAGCGCTGTGGTCTTATAACTGGGAGGTCTCGGGTTCGATTCCGGGCGGTATCAATTTGGGAATTTATAATTTCTGAATTGTCTCTGGTCTGGCCTGGTGGGAGGCTTTGGCCGTTTAGACCTGATCAGGCAAGTCGGTGGCACTGTAATCTGTAAGGATTGTTTAATTTTGATGGATTGCTTGTCATAAAATGTTATATAATAATAAATTATATTTAATATTGGGCACAGCCAAAGCCTCTCACCCAGGAATCTCTTACTGTATTGAGTAAAATTGTTTATCTACTCCAGCATCGAAAAGTTCCAATTTCGAATTTGACAGCTGAATCGAAATGAACCCTCTTTCGGTTTTGCTTCTCATTTCGATGCAGCTCGTTGTATGGAAGCTGAATCGAAATGGTTATCTTCTTAAAATAGGATACCTAAAGCTAAGGCTCTGAGTTCTGGCACTTTTGTACCGTTCATACGACAGAGGCGCCACAGGCGGCTAGTGGCGGCTTACGGAGTTACTTTTTGTTGACAGAGGCGCCACAGGCGGCTGGTGGCGGCTTACGGAGTTACTTTTTGTTACTTTATTGAGCCTACGGCGTATTTTGTTAATGATTTTATTTTCCTTGTCGTAGATAAAATCTTGTATGCAACTGAACGTAATTAGTCATTTTAATTCTCGTACTATCCTATTTTGATACTCGGCAAGCCTCGTATCAAAAAACAGCACTCGAATTAAAATGACCCTCATTACGATGCAGTTGCATAAATAGCTAATTTGTATTGTATATGTATTAGGTATATGTTATGGGTAGGTGATATCCCCAATATATAGTGTGTATGTAGGAAGGTATATGTTATGGGTAGGCAAGTAGTATCCACAAGTGGGTTTCAGTGTCACATCATTATACATGCTAAGGACTTGGCGGCCGTGAGACGCTAGTTCTCGCGGATTCATGCAACACGCTTCAGACTCTAGTGCAGTTTTAGAACTTTTTATCCTACGAGTAGGTACTTTTAATAATAAGTGTTTAAATTAAAAATTTTATTTTTAAATGCAAGCTTTTAGTAGCTACATCATTAGATTCTGGATATCATCTAGGATCAGAGTACTTCCTTGTTATGACGAATCAAACGAGCCCAAACTCGATGGGGTTACGTCGTTTTATTACAGAGTTCCGATAGCCATCTTCCGTCTTCATCATCAGATCAGCTCCATGTCACAATAATATTGCATCGTCATCCGATTTACACATAAATGCAAAATTTCAGCTCGATCAGAAACCAGGAAGTGGGTCTAAATCATCTTCAAAGATTTAACCCAAACAAACAAACTGGTCAATAAGCTTGTAAAAAGCTTAGTAAGTACATCGTATTTTCTATTGTCGGGTCGAGAAGAATGCTGTAAGAAAACAGTTTTAACGCTTCATTAGTAGCCTGTACCAACTAACAGCTTTATGAGATTTAATGATGATTGGTTGATGAGTCAATTTATTAAATTAGAAATAGTAATTTGAGCCATGCAATCTGAGTATGCCAGTAAGACCTGTGGACTGTACAGTTAAAGTACTAACAATAACTAGTGTTTAATGTAACATTTGATGATTAAGCAATTAAATATCACAAGCTTCAACGGTGAAGGAAAACATCGAGCACCTGCCACCTGAGACTTCTCCACAATGTTCTCAATGGTGTATGAAGTCTACCATTTCGCATTGGGCTAGCGTGGTGGACTATGGCCTATAACCCTTCTCGTGTCTAGGAGACCTGCGCTCAATAGTGAGACGTTGATGGGTTGCTCATGATTATCATCATCATCATCATTATCAACCTTTAGAGGTCCACTGCTGGACATAGGTCTCCTGCATGGACCTCCACAGGCTTCGGTCTTACGCCGCCTAAATCCAGCGGCTCCCTGCGACTCGTTTGATGTCTTCGGTCCACCTAGTGGGGGGTCTGCCAACACTGCGCTTACCGGTGTGGGGTCGCCACTCCAGCACCTTGGGACCCCAACGACCATCAGCTCTTCGAACTATGTGCCCCACCCATTTCCACTTCACTTTCGCGACTCGCTGAGCTATGTCGGTGACTTTGGTTCTCCTGCGGATCTCTTCATTTCTCATGATTATGATGATGAAGATTTGATGAAAAATATGTATTTTTATACACATATTTGCATCATAGATTTATCTATCGCAGCAGCTAGGTCCAGGATTACCTAGACCCTAAATCTATGCTTTGCATGTTTCCCCTAGGGGGCCTTATATTTTTCACATACGTTTATTGAGATTTTGTAAGAGACTTGACATGTCTTCGCAGGGCTCGATCGCTAAAAATTAAATTCCTACAGAAACAGCTTCATAAAACCCTATAATCGTTCATTTGCTGCAAACTGTTTTATCTCAAAAACTTTGATATTCTCAAAATGTATCTTTTCAAATAGGTGCTATCTTGTTTTTAAAATTTTGCAGTTTGCAGCCTTCTGTGAGTTTACTTTTTCATAGAGCATATAGCAAATAGCGATTTTTCTACATTAGTTAGGTATATACTAACTAGGTGGGGTATATATCACTACTACTTCGAGATGAAACATTGTTGTAGCAAATGAACGTAGTGATTTTCTTTTTACAAGCTTTTATTTAGCTTGACAAGTTTGTTTGTTTGGGTCAAATCTTGCAAGATGAATTAGACCCACTTCCGGTTTCTGATCGAGCTGAAATTATGCATTTATGTGTAAATCGGATGACAATGCAATATTATTGTGACATGGAGCTGATCTGATGATGGAGACAGAAGATGGCTATCGGAACTCTCTAATAAAACGACGTATCACGTAACCCCATCGAGTTTGGGCTCTTTTGATTCGTCATAACAAGTACTCTGTTTCTAGATGATATCCAGAGTCTAATGATGTAGCTACTAAAAGCTTGCATTTTAAATAATTTTTTTAATTTACACTCGTTGAGATTTCGTACGAGACTACGTATTCATTAATTAGGTATCTTGTAATTATACATTACTGTGCGAATCCAAAAAATTCCTACAGAATCAACCTAATAAGTACATCATGTATAATATCACGTTGCGAAGTCTCACTCGGCGAGGTCTCCGGAAGCGCGGTTCTGGTCCGCACACTTGGGTCACGGGGCGAATATTGATTGCCTCTGGACCTATTAATAGGGCCAGGAGAGCCGTCCCCCGCGCGGAGGGTGCTCATGCTGCCCTTTGAAGATTGCGGACACTTAAAAAGACGTAACCGTTTTCTCCTAAGTACCTAGGTAGGTACTGAACTTCCTTTAAATTGACTCATAATATTATCATAAAATCTCATCATCATCATCAGCAACCTTGCAACCTATAAACGGCTCACTACTGAACGTAGTGAGCCGTTTATAGGTCAGTGTACTTTCAGAGAAGGGTTATAGGCTATAGGTATAGTATAGTCTGCCACGCTGGCCCAATACAAATTGGTAGACTTGACTTGTCTAGAAAATTAAGTTGAAGTTCATTCATTAATCTTAAACCAACCCACTACGTCATAGCCGACCCACTACGGGAACAGGTCTTCCTCTCTTAAAGACAATTTAAGGGTTTAGGTTTATAGTCCGTCATGCTGGTTAAGTTTACTTGGCGATAGCGATATAGGCCCTGAGTTATATAGACTGTCGGCTGAGTTTCATGTGGATTCTCCTCAGACAGGGCTGCACGATTGGAACCCCCCCTAAGCTTTAGTCTCTGGTAGATCCCTGTTCAAAACATTGACCCTCAAAACTGTCATAACATTCAATCCATTCAATTCATCAAAATATTATATTCCTAACCTGTTTAAATCCTACTTCATACTTCCTGAAATATTATTAACTAGCCCGCGATGCCCGCGACTTCGTACGCGTGGATTTAGTTTTTAATATCCCTCTGGAACTCTTTGATTTTCCGGGATAAAACTATGCCTATGTCACTCTCCAGGTCCTCAACTATACCCATGCAAAAAATCACGTCGATCCGTAGCCCTGTTGCGGCGTGATTGAAGGACAAACCAACAAACAAACACACTTTTGCATTTATAATATTAGTAAGGATGTGAAAGTTTGTGAGGATGGATGGATGGATATTTGTTACTCTTTCACGGCACAACGAATGAACCAATTTGGCTGATGTTTGGAATGGAGATACCTCATACCCAGGATTTACACATAGACTACTTTTTATCCCAGGAAATTACAGAGTTCCCACGGGAATCAAAACACCTTAATCCACGCGGACGAATTCGATCATCTAGTTACCCAATACACGCCAAGTGGCCCTGTACATGTTTGCCGAACACGTTGGGCCATACTCTTAGCCTGATCTCAGTTGTTGAAGACGTCATTTTCAACGTAATCACTTCTTAAGTCGCTCAAATGGTCGCCCTACCCGCGTACGAGCGCCGCTCGCCTTTCCGTGTCCTCGTTTAAGTGCGAGCCGATCGACACCACGGAACCGACTAGTAATTTTAGCATATGGACCCTCTAATTCCGTTTCGGTCACCCTTACTAATATTATAAACTAGCTTTTGCACGCGACTCCGTCCGCGTGTTTATTTAGATTTTGGAAATCCCGTGGAAACTCTTTGATTTTCCGGAATAAAAAGAAGGTACATCTAATCTCAGGTCCTCAACTACATATACCTAACTGTGCAAAAAATAACATCAATCCGTAGCTCCGTTGCCGCGTGATTGAAGGACAAACCACCAAAAATACAAAATACAAATATTATGTTCCTATGTTAATTACCTATAGTCGTAGACGGGTAGGTACTACATTAATATCGGTGCCTAAGTATAGTAATTTTGGAGCCATCTCACATCGACATAGCATCTAGTTCTAGGTACATAGCTGCTATATAATATGCAAGGCACCCACTTCTGTCAATTACTTGCTAATCAAGTCGATCTTGGCTGTAAAAGCGGTACAAATGAAACTAATTGTATAGTTCGTTCGTTAAGCAACGCACACATACAAAAGCACATTTCTATCACTTCCGCGTATCGACACCCACACCACGTTGCTGCGTGTAAGTCATAGCTTAGCTGTCATACAGTTCGGAAACACCTATCGTCCGCCGCAAACCCACAAATCAAGCATATTTGAAGCCATACGATCCTCGCCGGCCGGTTCTTCGAAAAGCCTAAAGTAGACTGGTCTGTTACCAGTAAAGTCTTTTGAGCATTATTAAGCTTGCAAATAATCAAATGGCATGAGAATAAACTGATATGGTAAAAAGAACAAATTAATTACTTATTATATAGGTAAGACTTCTGCCAATCTGCACTTGGTCTGCGTGGTGGATTATTATAGTCTAAATCCTTCTCGTTATGAGAGAAGACCCGTGGACAGTTAGAAGTGGAAGTTAGCCATAGGTTAAGCTAATGATTGTACGGGACCTCTAGTTGGCTGTACGTAATGATCTTGATTCCTTGCTGTAGCGCGGTCAATACCAGGGATGTAGGAAGATTCTCCAAGAATAAATTCAATCACTCTTGTATTAAGTTTTTTTTTTAAAAGAATATCAGCCAAGTTGAAGTTGACTAATATTCTCCTCTCCCCTCTAAATAAGCGGAAAGCTTGTACCTATTTGGAGTGGGTACGACAATAGTGCAACGGGTAGGATTCGAACCTGCGACCTTTCAGTTTTCAGTCCGCACCTTTAACCGTTGGGCTATTGAGGCTTATTGAGTTATTTATTACACAACATATGTTATAATATTATAATAATTTATGATGAGGTGAGCTCACTGAGCAGTAGTTGCAGTGGTGGTGGTCACGGGAAAACAAACTTGGCCCACTCGGTACGTCACACTTTAGCAAATCTGCTGACGTCCGCGAGCCTGCTACAATGATGATGACTGCTTGACGATAATTTATTATGATTGTCTCGATTCATGTAAGAGCGATGTTAAAGGGTGCGTGGCAGTGCTATTACGAAGTGTTTTTAAGCTATTGCATAGCTTTTATCGCAGGCTTTGAGCGCGGCGACCGAATCAAGAAATTCCGTAACGCAAATAAACCTAACACCGTCGTTTCAGTTCGGCAGACTTCGGCACGGTGTTTATGTGCGTGCGACTAGAAAATGCTATGCAATAGCTTTACCGCGGCAGTCCCCGAGTGCCACACGTATTTTAGGATTAGAGGCATCATGTGTTTCTGCGTTTAATTGAGACAATGATGATTTACTTTTATTTCTGAACTGTATAAAAGCTATATCGCGGCGCAGCTTGGACGCGAGTCGCGAAGCCTCAGGCGGCGCCGCGCCTCCATCTTCGAAAGGCCGGCCGGTCGCTTGTAGCCGTTACTTCCTTTGTGTTTTTTCTTTTTTTTTTTTTTGCTCGCCATCCCGCAGTGCGACGAGGTTCAGATTTTATGTTCGAAGCAAAGGCATATTTGCGTTTACATAAGTTGGCATTGGGTAACAACTTGGCATCCGTTTATACTGTTAGCTTTGACCACTTTTTGGCATTTTTGAAACAAATGGTTTTCTCCAAAATAATCACCTTTATCAGAGAGCCATGTTTCATAATCCCGATGGTCTAGACGAGAAGAAAAACGTATTAAGAAGTGATCATCATCATCATCAGCAACCCATCGACGGCTCACTCCTGAGCGCAGGTCTCCTCTCAGTGAAGGATTATATTATAGGCCATAGGTCCACGACGCTGACCCAATGAGCTTTGTCGGATAAGAAGCGTTATTAGGCTTTTATTCCGGAAAAAAAATCTTCCCGCGTAGTTTTGCCTAATAATCGACCGAGCGAAGCGAAGGTCTTTGAGTTAACTAGGGCGATTTGCACTTGTCCGTCCGTCCGTCCGTCCGTCCGTCCGTCTGTCAGAGCCTTATAACTTTTGAATTACTGAACGTAATTACTTCAAATTTAGATATAATATGTAAACCGATGGCCTCCAGCCGAAAATGGCTTAAAAAGTTATAAAAATCTTTATTTCAGGGGGGCTCTCATAGAAGCGAATGCGAAGTAAAAAAAAAAAAATCGCGTTACATAAAATTGTTACGTATCATTTTAAAGATAATTTTGAACTGAGTACAAAAATATTTTTTTTTTAATTTTTCCCTTAAAATTGACGAAATGGGGGGCTTTCAAAGTGGCGATTTTATACGCTCGCTTGAAGACGCTCTCTAGAAAAATCCGCTATGGTTTTTCAAACTGATTTTATGTTTTTAGGTCACTTATATCCTGTACTTGAACAACAAATACTAAAATTATATGAATATTATAAAGAAACGAGATTATTTAATTTTTAATGGGCGTCAGTAATTCATATAGCATCAACATAGCTTCACAATAATGCTAATAGATGGCGCAGTCAGTAACTATTCCCATGGAACTACGAGTTAAATTCAATGTTTGATAAATAATTCAATGTTTTCACTAACGTTCCCTAACCTTTACGGGCTACCTATAAGTTAGGTGATTGATGTTTTCTGTCAACTTATTTATCACGATCCTGTACGGGACACCTAAAAGGATATTGGGACGGATGTTAGGACTTAGGATTGTATTTAGGAGCTACCTACGTTAAGAGACTCCTACTTAGGGGATGATTTAGGTATGTTTGGTGAAAACGGGCATAATAATAATGTCAGTTTTGGTTATCATGTATCGATTGAATGAATAATCATGGGATACCGTTACCGCGAGGTCTCAGTTCGGGGCGAACCACTAGTTATATTAGGCATGAATGTTTCCTCAAGGTGTTTTCCTTCCCCGTCTAAGCAAGTGAGATTTAATACTTAGTTATAACTTATAAGCGCACATACTTAACTCCAAAAAGTCAGAGTTGCACGTCTGGGATCGAACCTCGGACCGACGAAAAATGGGTGCCACAGTCTTTCATTATCACCGCTGCTGACCGCAGTTTTTTTTCGATTCCGGTTAATTGTTTTGTAGACCCCTCTCGGAATTGATTTCTTGGGCGGCTTAAACCACATCCACAATGGCGTCCAACGACCATGATGTCCACTAATTACCGCGGGGCCAAGTGAGCGGCGCGCGAGTCGCGACTCGACGGACGCGGACGTTCGCTCAGCGAACACGTTTCAAACCTATCCTATAGCAGATAGCTACATCTGCTGCTCAATATGCGGGCATGTTGCAGCTACAGTGAACTTTTAGCTGCGGACTATGTAAAATGTAACTAAATAGAAATGTCCAATTTGGAGAGAAACAAGTTTAACTTGAAAATTTAAAACACTCCCGATATGTGAATCTAAAGCCAGAGTATATTGTGTACTAGATGATGCCCACGACTTCGTCCGCGTGGATTAAGGTTTTTCAATTACCGCGGGAACTCTTGTATTTTTCCTTATGTGTTAATCCTGGGTATGAGCTATCTCCGTTCCAAATTTCAGCCAAATCGGTTCATTAGTTGTGGCGTTAAAGAGTAACAAACATTCATCCAAACATCCATCTATACATCCTCACAAACTTTCGCATTTATAATATTAGTAAGAAGTAGGACTTACGATATCATGATTCCTGACATCCTGTTACCCAGTTTTCTCCTCCATTATCAGATTCTCCTTCGCGATCCTCGAACATCATCTATCTAACAGTTACTCATTGAGATCATTCTAATGAGCCCAAACACACTATAACTGCTATAAGTTGCCGAGGAGTTGGGTATTCTGCAGACTATTTGATGCTGCAACATCAGCTCAAGGTTACCATGCCTTGGAAATAATCCAAAACAACAGTAGGTAGGTAGATACACTAAATTCAAATCAATCGCATACCTACGTGGTGAAATTTTGTAAGACCCTGTAATAAAGTAAGAAATGAGCTGATGATCTTCAAACGCCTGAACAGTTCTTCATAAAATATTATACCTCGATTACGTCAGCCTTAAAAAAAACCGCATCAAAATCGAGGCAATCGTCAATGAACTACGAGGGAAGAGACAGACACATATACAGATACTTACACACATCAAAATTATAACTGCCCTTTGTCAGGGGTTAAGAACAGTTTGATTTTTAATTTGAGTCGCTTTTTCCCAACCACTATTTCCGAATTTTTGAATCCCACTTGAACTGCAACGCGTGCATTTCACGCGCGGCTGGCCGGAGCCAAGTAACTATCTATACCTGGCGTTGACGCTCGCGATTTTATTACCGCGCCAGAGGAAAAAAAACACAAAGGAAGCGACGCGGCGCGCGGCGCGCGGCGGCCGGCCTCGGAGATTTATGAAGGCGCGGCGCCGCGCCGGGGCCGCGGGCCGCCGCGCGCGGAAACCGTACCGTTATGAGATCCTTCGGGGGACTCGAGACTGCGCCCAAGTAGAAGAAATTCGAAAAGCAATTTTGAACTGAAAACTTCTTTAGACGCGTTGAGCACTTTTTTGGGTGTGCAAAAAACATGGATTTCGCGTCATCGTCACCTGTTGATATGAGATTTCAGTAAGCGTTCAACGCTTTAGAAGTTCCCAAGCAACCTTGTACAGCGCAGCGGGCAAGCAGCCGCCTTCCTTACCGTTCAATGTATGATGTCGCAGGTTCGAATCTCACTCACGAAATCGTGACAGTACGCTTTTCGTATTTGTTTTTAATTATTAGCAAATCTAGTTTTCACTTCTATCGGCAGTCTCTATGACTACCAATTTTTTTTATGTAAACAGACTAGAAGCAGTGACAGCCTAGTGGTTAGGTTTGATCCTGTACATGCACCTATGACTTTTCGGAGTTATGTGCGTTACAACTTACATCATGAGCAACCCATTAACGTCTCTCTACTGAGCGCAAGTCTATTCTCGGAGAAGAGTTACAGGCCATAGTCCACCACGCTGGCCCAATGTGAATTGGTAGACTTCACAAATCTTTGAGAACATTATGGAGAACTCTCAGGCGTGAAGGTTTTCTCACGATGTTTTCCTTCACGGTCGAAGAATGTGATATTTAATTACAGAATTACTTAAACGCAGCTCTCCGAAAAGTCAGAGGTGCGTACCCGAGATCGAACCTGCGACCCCTAACCTAACCAAACCTAACCACAAGCACAGAGTAAGGAAGCTTCATACCGTGCCACACTGCTAATCACTGCTATCGCTGCTAAATGCGCGTTTATAAGATATTAAATTTCACATGGTTCAAAGGAAAACACCGTGAGGACACACTGCATGCAGGTTTGCGAAGTTTGTATTAGGTCATGGCCTAAACTATAACCCTTCTCTCAGAGGAGACCTGCGCTCAGTAGTAAGCCGTTGATGGATTGACTTGCTGATTATGAGAAACCTAGAACCTACATTGTTAGAGGAATTTTTAACCAAATTAATGATCTTAACTAAAAAATTGCAATTTGCACATCTACTGATTCATACAGAATTACTAGAAGCTAATTGCTTCCCCTTTCGCCGCGAACATAAAAATTTCCCGCGGGAAAACTCCAATTATATCCAAATGATAGAGAACTTTAATCTAGTCTACACTTCACAGCGGACTTTCTGAGCGCAAGGACTGCAAATGTGTAATATGTAAGTAGTACATAATACTTCAATGTATGTTAGTAATTTCAGAGTGATGTAGAGCTTGTTTGGCACTGCCCTCTGTAAAAATTGGGCTATGTACTTATTGCGAAAAAATAGTTTTAACCCTTTTATTGCTTTAACCTCTGTAAAAATTTGGCTATAGCATGCTTAGTCCTAGTTTTAATTCGTTTGATCGTAATAGTAAACTATGACATTAGCATCAAAGTAAAAAGTACCTATAGAATTATAGCTCAATTTCGTATAGCTTATACGTTTACGTAGGTATACGAAAACACTCCAAATTAAAATCTAAAATAGTATTGAATTTGTGACTTTAAATCAATACTATTATGGTTCATTTTACTTTGATGCTAATTTCATCGTTTACTGTTACGATCAAACGAATTAAAACTCGGTCTGAGCATACTGTACTTATAGCGAAAAAATAGTTTTAACCTTATTATTGCTTCAAAAATGTTTATGCTATCAGTTTTTAGATTATAAATTATTTGTTAATTTTAAGTCAAACTATAGTCATTAAATCAGGATATTACACAGTTATAACTTATAAGATTCCGACGGACTCTCAGAAACTGTCAAATACCAATTCGGGTACCCAATCATAAATAAGTATACATTACTGATGGCAAATACTTATACAGCGCCAAAAGGCCTGCCACAATAGCTGCACGAGTTTAATTTTGGGTTACATAAACGTTGAGACCAGAGGAAGGTTTCGCTGTAGCTTGTGGGCTTCTAGAAAGTTCGCAACACGGAACGTTAATCGTCCAGACAGACGCTGACCTGTCAGTGCCGTCAGCCCGTCACGCGGATACCGCGTGCGTGCGCGCACACCGCGCCCGCGGTAGGGATGTGCCACTGGCCTTTATCGACGTTATGATGTCGATAAAAACCATCGACGCACCTTTTAGCAGAAGCACTTATTGATATTGGCAAGTGTCGTGAAGATTTGATAATGCGCTCAAATCGTGGAACCTCCTTAATTTTCTGATGTAAAAAGTTTACTCTAACATTTGATATACTTAACTACTGTAGGCTTATATATTGTGCATAAGTATCTCTATTTCAAGTGCGAAATGCTGACATCGCGGTGTTTACAGTAAACCAATATAGAATTTTTTTTAACCAAATGGGTATACTTTTACAAAGTGCTTAAAAAATTTACTAACACAATAATTATGTTCTTCATCTTTGCTTCATATTCAAATGTTGCTTCATCTTACTACTATCCCTACTAATATTATAAATGCGAAAGTGTGTTTGTTTGTTGGTTTGTCCTTCAATCACGCCTTAACAGTGCTACGGACCGATGTGATTTTTGGAGTTTACTCCTTAAGAATCGATTTTAGGCGCCCGGTATGAGAAAAATTCGAGGAGTAAAATCTACTTATCAATGACCTCGTTACGTTTTTCACAACGATGCAAATTTCTACCCTAACGTTGAGTAAATAAGGTTGGTTTTCGTGCGAAAGAGCTTTCGCTTCGGGAAGCCGAGCGCGTACCGATCGGGTCCGAGCGGCGCCTAGACGCAGCGAGCGCCGCGAATGCATTACGACGTTGTAAGGAGTAAACTCCAGTCGTGCGTCGGAGCTGACACACACACTTTTTTGCATGGGTATATTTGAGGACCTGGAGAGTGACATAGGCTACTTTTTGTCCCGGAAAATTAAAGATTTCCCAAGGAATTTTCAAAACTAAATCTACACAGACGAAGGCGCGGGCATCAGCTAGTTTTACGGGAAGAACATTTTTCATGGATATAGCTGAGAACCTGGAGACTGATATAGGCTACTTTTCATGTCGGAAAGTCAGAGTTCGCGCGGGATTTTAAAAACTTAATCCACGCGGAAATCAGTTTCTTATCGATATATGTATTATCAAATATCAATTATCGACTTGTCTACTGGCACATCTCTAGTCGCAGCGCGGTGACCTCGCGGCGCGGCGCGCACAGAGAGCGCATTCGCTCAATGCTGTTGCAATAATTACGCGCCAAATATGTCATCTGTATTTAACGCAAATGTTTGTTTTGGCTTCCTTCAGTATCCTTCACGTATTTGTTTGCTTTAATTACATTGACTAAAGATCGCGAATGCGTGCGTAAAAAATGACAGGATTGGCTCTAGTGGACCTAGTAAAATGGTAGGTACCACCTAGGTACCACCAACGCTTAAAGGTTACTTAAAGTAGTATTATTTAAAATTATTGTGTTGACATTTCATACAATATTGAAATAAGTACATAATTAATACTAGGTACTTTAAGCGCTGGTGGTAGGTCCTCAGGACCACAGGTAAGTGACAGGTATTTGTATCTATGATGTCTATGGTCTAGAATCTAGACTATCAGACTACATTTGGACTGCAAGCCTCCTGGTAAGTTGAAGTTGAGATGCAGTTCTATTGCAAGTGACATTCTCACAACGGTGACGTAACTATGTACATTGTACAATGTACATCGCAGGTGCTGAGCGACTAGAAACCTTAGACTAGAGAATTAAATACTGAAAGAATAGAACCACTTGAGTACGACAAATTGAGAACTACGGCTGAGAGAAAACTTCGTGGAACAGAGGTGCGATTGTCTAAAGTTATTCCATTGATCGTAATCGTATTCGACGACATTAGCGTCAAAGTAAAATAATCCTTATCAACATTAAATTATAGCTCAATTTTGTGTATGCATTTTTATACGTTTACGTATGTACGATACGCTCCATAACGCTCCATTTTTATTGCCTCATCGTTAACGGGATGTCCGATTACACCTTGTGATTTTTTTGTAATTTTCTAATCAGTATTTCCGAAATTAGACTAATCGTAAAGTACTTCCCAATAATATTCCTTTAAAGCAAGTAGGTACTAACTTTCATTTAGTTCTATACGTGTTTGTTTATCAGTTGTGTCGAGCGTCAGTGCCCGCAGCCGCGGCATTCCGCAGTGACCTCGCGACGTGAGGACGACGGATGTACAACTCGTTCCCTAAACGAGATTGCGGAAACTTAAACTAGGTACACTATACAATGCTTGTGTCAAAGTTGCAAATAATTACTTTATCCTAAGGCTTAATTTATCTCAAAAAATGTACCAACACACTAGCATCCTTACTAATATTGTTTTTTACTCTACTACATAACTTTGATTTTCCGAGATAAAAAGTAGATAAGTCACTCTCAAGGTCTAACCAACACCTGTGGAAAGATTACGTAAACCCATAGCTCTGTTGCTGCGTGATTGCAGGAAAAACCAACAAACAAAACACATTCGCATTTTTAAAATTATGTATTAGTAAGGCATGGCTGGTCTGTGTAGTAAGGAAATAAGGAATTTATTTAATACTTTATATATACGTTTATACTTTCATGGCTTGCCCAGATTTTGAACACAGTATCCCCTTTAATAACAAACGCGAACTTCCCGGGAGTCACAACCTCCAGATAGAGTAAGTAATGATGCGTAACAGCATGCCTAATTGTATAGGCTGTAATACGTAAATAAAGTACTAGAATGGAGATTTATATAAACCTTACACTGTAATCTCTTAGGCTTACAGCGTTGTTAGTCGTACAGGCTGTAGTGCGGCGGCGCGGCACGTTTCGTCAGCGCGTGGAACGGATATAGCCGCAATCGATCAACATCGACCGTTTCCTTTATTTTACGCCGCGACGCCGCGTCACGGACGAACGGAAAAGTTAATCTGACCACTTTTTATGCACAGTTGCTGCGATAAATGTCAAGGGGAGATATTATTTAGCCTTATGTTTACTCGAGAAAGTTTTGGCAACAACAGGAATGGTTGCCTGAAATGCCTGAGAGTTCTCCGTAATAAAGACTCAATAGCTAGACTGAAAACTGTAAAGGTTGAGGTTCAAATCCAACAGTTGCAATATTGTCGTAACCACTCCCATCAGAAGCCCTCAGCTTATTGGAGTGGAGAGGGGAATATTAGTCAAGTTCAGCATGGGTATTTTTTAATATATTTTAATAGCTATTTATGCAACTGCATCGTAATGAGGGTCATTTTAATTCGAGTGCTGTTTTTTGATACGAGGCTTGCCGAGTATCAAAATAGGATAGTACGAGAATTAAAATGACTAATTACGTTCAGTTGCATACAAGATTTTATCTACGACAAGGAAAATAAAACCATTAACAAAATACGCCGTAGGCTCAATAAGGTAACAAAAAGTAACTCCGTAAGCCGCCACCAGCTGCCTGTGGCGCCTCTGTCAACAAAAAGTAACTCCGTAAGCCGCCACCAGCCGCCTGTGGCGCCTCTGTCATATGAACGGTACAAAAGTGCCAGAACTCAGAGCCTTAGCTTTAGGTATCCTATTTTAAGAAGATAACCATTTCGATTCAGCTCCCATACAACGAGCTGCATCGAAATGAGAAGCAAAACCGATAGAGGGTTCATTTCGATTCAGGTGTCAAATTCGAAATTGGAACTTTTCGATGTTGGAGTAGATAAAAAAGTTTTCAAATGTATGTGCAGTCTTTCGGACTACGACCAAGGCCTAATGTAAAGACATTCGAGAGGAGACCTGTGCACAATACCTAGTTGAATGAATGAATTATAATGTAGTTAATGCGTACGTACTATGTACTGTAATAAACAGTATGTTGATATTTCGGTCCAGTTGCATGGATCATAGTCATTAGACTCATTAGTCATACATCAGTATCACACTAGACTGCGGGGTTGCGACTTGCGAGACATCAGATTGTACGTAGCAGATAAGAAGAAGTGAAGAAGAAATATATTCTACCCGCCTTCTCTTGGTATTTTTTTCTTTAACTTTTATAAACCACGAATTAAATCCAAAATCTTTAATGTACCGTTAAATATGTCAATATTATTAGGATTATGGCAGTATGCAGAAAAGATTAAAATTATAAATAAAGTTCTGATAAACTTATGATAGCCCAGGTAGACAGCCTAAAATTTTTAAAACGCTGCATTTGGCTAGAAATAAAACGCATACTAAAGTTTTGCCCTTCGAAATAATAAAGTTCTTTACTCGGAAGTTATTTAAATAACGTAATTAGCCGAATCCACCATCTCGATATGCGTAGGTGCTTTTCTACACTGTTGTATCTCTACCATCGATTCAACTCTAAACTATATTTTCGTCAAATTCGAAATACATTGACGCTTTTATGTAAAATGACAAAATAATTTTAGTGAAAAACAAGCAATGAACGCAGAATGACGATCTTTGTATTAGCTTTAAGCTGGAAGAGCCTTGTCAGTGAGTAGGTTTGTCATTCGACGGTATCTCAAGAAGTTTTATGGTCCTCTTAGTTTGAGTTTAGTAGTTACCTGTACGTGGGATACTAGATAGGTAGCCGGTTGTTGGCGAATTTCTTGTCTATATACCTAGACCTACTAGTAGAGGAAAAGTCGTCGCTCGTCACATATCAACCCGGCACCCGAGCAGCACCTATGTGTGTCTTTCTGTTCCTTCGTATGAACCTAGCCAATGGACCGATTGTGATGCGATTTTTTCTGTTTGAAAGCTAACATTACCCAGGGTGGATCTTCGTTATAATTTATGAAGATCTGCTCAGACGTTTGAATATCATCAGCTCATTTCCTACTTGATTGCAGGGTCTTCCAAGCTTTCACTGTTGTGATTGATTTGAAATGGATTCTGTTGCTTTGGATTATCTTCTGATTAGTTGGTGCTGCAGCATCAAGTAGTCTGCGGGATACCCAACTCCTCGGCAACTTACAGCAGATATAGTGTGGGCTCATTAGAATGGTTTCAACGAGTAGGTGTTAGATAGATGATGATAGTGGATCGAGGAGGAGGATCTGATGATGGAGCAGAAAACTGGGTAACAGGCTGTCAGGTATATCCTAATAGTCTGGCCATAGTGCATAGATTCACATGTCAGGGGTGTTTTAATTTACACTTGCATGGGTATAGTTGAGGTTAAAGTGAGTGACACTGACACAGCTATGTACTTGGTAAAAGTCCCGGAGAAACAAAGGATTCCACGAGCAAAAGTTAGGGGTCTATGTTCAACTTACCCATTGAACTATAAATAATGCTTAGAACAGAAGTTTCTAACAAAGTTCCGCTCCAAGCGTAGACTCAAAAAGTCAAAACAATCAATAAATGTGTGAGTGGCATGTAATTATTTTCTGGTACTGCTAGTGATAATTACATTTTTGATTGTTATTGTGATGTATTATGACATCCTTTCACAGCACAGTATGTCATTTTTTAATAATTTTCTGCGAGCTCGTCGTACTAACGAGACGATTCAGCGTAGTCGGCCTTTAAAGGCTTACTGGAAAAGGATTATCACCGCGTCGACTATTCCGCTTCTAAGCGTTATAATTCGATTTCCTTGCCTGTTTTTTAACAACTCCCGGTTTCCATGACGAGAGCGGTCAAGCCCCAAGGGCTATCCGGGGACGCTCTAACTCCGGCCTACCTGCTGTTAGTTAGTTTCTGATAGTTCGTGCGTTCTCCGCCAACAATCCGGCGCGTCCCCGGGGCGAGGGCCAGCCCCAAAGTGATTCTCGGAATCCTTCCAATGAATATTTGAGATGCGGAAATTGTTAACTAAAACCCTTTTGATATAATGTAGGTAAACACATTTAGCTGTAACGTTATTTGATTATTTTAGGAACCTATCTACGGGTACTTATTTGTTAATGCCCAAGAGATCATTAACTTAAGGTTATTAATAGTTATTAGAGTACAGTCTGTAATATAATATAACTCTCTCGTGTGTTAGTCTCAATAGCTTGATTGGCAAGGGGGCGAACTTAAACCCGAAAGGTAAAGGACGTATGGTTCAAGCCTAACACAAGCTTTAGGCTTAATTTAGAAGACTAAGGGGAGAGGACACTGTCATGTTTAAGTTGCCGAATCCGATTTTTACCGATCCCCGCTTTTCTGGCACGTAGGTTACATACCAAAAAGATATAAGTAAAGGCGTATGTAAAGTTTAACAATCGAAATTCCCGTTCGATTTTACTACGGTTCACAGCCCACTATCAAGCACCAAGTGGCGATTAACCGCGTACGCCGCGTGGATGCGATGCGCAGACGCATTACCGCGGCATGTGAGTCACCGCTCACTGGTGACTCCCACGCTGGCCGGCGACGGCGGGCGAATGCCCCTCGCGCTTCTTAATTACATGCCTATTGCCTACTGCGTCACACCAGTACACCACACAGTGGTGATAACCTAGTTGTGTTATTATAGTTAGATATAGCACACATATCAACTCGGAAACGGATCGTCATCACCTGCCGTCAACGAGGCGTCAAACGTAACCGGAGCGGATCACCACCTCCGGTACGTAGACTTGGCTACGGATGGCGAATCTGCGCTTACGGCTCTGGTTGTTGATCATCGGCGCTACGGCGCTCTGTATAACCATAGCTTGTGAGTTGTGACTCAGCTATCACTGGTGACTCCCACGCCGACGGCCGGCGACGGCGGGCAAATGCCTTTCGCGCCGCTTAATTACTTGCCTATTGCCTACTGCGTCACACAGTGGTGGTATCCTAGTGGTTATAGTACACATATATAGTAGAACTCGGAAACGGATTGTCACCACCTCGCCGTCAACGAGGCGTCAAACGTAACCGGAGTGGATCACCACCTCCGGTACTTAGACTCGGCTACGGATGGCGAATCTGCGCTTACGGTTCTGGTTGATGACTTGGGGTTATCGAGGGGACAACTTGGCGTTTACGGGTAATGGGTGGCGATAAATCGCGTACGGCGCATGGATGTGTTTGTAGACGTATAACCGAGGCTTGTGACTCAGCTATCACTAGTGACTCCCACGCTGGCCTTAGACGGCGGGCGAATGCTCCTCGCGCCGCTCAATTGCTTACTGCGTCACACAGTGGTGATACCCTAGTAGTCGTAGCACACATATCAACTTGGAATCGGACCATCACTACCTCGCCGTCAACCAGGCGTCTGTACAAGCTTATTTGTATAGCTTTTTGTACAGATTATTATTAAAGAAAAAGAGTCACGACCCTCAGCAATGAGAAATATGCGGAGAGAGAAAGCCCTCTTGTGTGTTCGCCATACGGATTTTTATATTTATGACTATACCTACCTGTCCTATAGGTTCTTAGCAAACCTTCGGCGCTCGATGTGTTCCCGCTATCTTTCTATTGTTTCCAAATAACAAAGATAAATACTTTCAAAAAATATAGGTTTTTAGATTACTAACTAATGTGAGCTCATTTGAATAGGTAAATCGCGTTCCAGGAAGTTATCGCCGTATTTCACAGAAGGCGGGTGGGTGGAATTTGTCGTTCGCGAGTAGTGTTGCTAAATGCGTTGGATGGGTCAGAAATCGGGATTTGGGACGGGTATTTTTTTGCATTTTGAGTAGAACCGAATGGCCACTAGGGTGGACTCGTTCTTCAGTAGAGATCGTGCATGTTATGGCTAAACGATAAAGTTTAAAAACTTGGACATGGCTTAGGGAGAGGGCAAACTGCGATTTTTAGCGGCAGCGATCGAGGCCTTTTTATTGCCATTTGCGTTTTTATGGCCCTTTGCGTCTGCGACGCGATTCCGCGATCGAACGCAAAAGGCCATAAAAACGCTAAGCCATAAAAACGCGAACGCGTTTGAGTCGCGAAAACGTGATGCATTCATAAAAACGCGTGATCGCGCAGCAGACGCAAGAGGCCATAAAAACGCGTAAATCGGGCTGCAGACGCAAAGGGTAAAAACGGTAAATATAATAAAAAATCACTGCAGCTAAAAGTAGCCAGTTTGCCCTCTCCCTTAGTTGCTCAAAATAAAAAAATGATGCAAAACTTTCCGATTCGCGGGTTTTCTCTCAAATCCGAAGCCGCTGGCTGCTGCAGTTATTTGCAGTTATGTGTATTGTGTGTATGTTGTGTCTGAAGTCCGAACAATCAGTAGTACATTGCAAAAATGCGGGATAATCGGTACGTCGAGAAAATTCGGGACGATTGTCAGCACTAGTCGCCGCGGTGGTCAGTGATGTAAAACTATCCGTTCGACGTTTTCCCTCTCAAAGCCGACGCCGCTGCAGCGGGCCGCAGCTGCGCGGTGTTTTTACCGCGAATTGCAAAGACACCGTCCGTGTTAGGAGCGGAAGCGTGAGCGGAAACCATATAGTATTTATATGCCTACTATTATGAAATTGTAATTGTTTGTTTATTTGTGCCAGTCAAGTATTTGTGCGTAATGAACAACAATAGAAGTTCAAAAACACGACTATGGAAAAAGTGTAAATTAAAAATTTTATTTTAAAAAAACAAGCTTTTAGTAGTTGGCTACATTGTCAGACCCTAGCTATCATCTAGAACCAGACTACTTGTCAAGACGAATCAAACGAGCCCAAAATCGTCGTTTTATTACTTAGTTGCCAAAACCACCTTCCGGCTTCATCATGAGACCCTGAATATCATCTAGGACCAGTCTACTTGTC
The DNA here is from genome assembly GCA_029955525.1 of Oeneis ivallda. Lineage (NCBI taxonomy): Eukaryota > Metazoa > Arthropoda > Insecta > Lepidoptera > Nymphalidae > Oeneis > Oeneis ivallda. The sequence goes on along the minus strand of JARPMR010000024.1, from coordinate 5,889,022 downwards.
AACACTAATCAAACGAGTCTAAACTCGATGGTATTACGTCATTTTATTACAGAGTTACCAAAACCACCTTCCGGTTTCATCATCAGACCCTGATTAGATAAGATCCTTGTAACCATCTAAAAACAAAGTACTCGTCAAGAGGAATTAAACGAGCCGAAACTCGATGGGGTTGCGTCGTTTCATTACAGAGTTCCTATGACCACCTTCCAGCTCCATCATCAGACCCTGGTTACTATTGAAAAACAAACTACTCGTCAAGATGATTCAAACGAGCCTAAAGTCGAAGAGGTTGTGTCGTTTCATTGCGAAGTTCCTATGGACACCTTCCTGCTCCATCATCAGATCAGCACCATGTCATCATGTGTCAGCCGTGATAGTTTTCCTATAAAATTCATTATAATATACTACTGCTGTGAATTTTTTCATGACGTTTTTTTCATATATTATTTAGTCGAGAATAAAAAATTCATCCCCACTTTACATGTAGGGGAAGTACCCTAAAAAATATATTTTTCACAATTTTATTTCACCACTTTGTTGGCGTGATTAATTTTTATAACCTTGTCAAATTACAGTTTTCTAGTACCAATAGTCTCTGAGCTAAATCGCGGACGGACAGACAGACGGACGGACATGGCGAAACTTTAAGGGTTCCTTGTTTACTACGGAACCCTAAAAAGGCGCTGTGTCGTGGCATTTTGACATGAAATGAACACAGTAAGTTTGTGATGCGCCACGCTGATGCTTGCAAAGCAACGCGAGTAACGCTGTGAGTATTGATTTTGTGGATTTTCGGGTAACGCTTGAGCGTCGAAAAATTAATGAATATAATTTTACTTTGGCCACAATGCGGTGTGGTTTCGTAGCCACATATAAACCCAATGCATTTGCTTTTGACACTATGTTGATGCTTGAAGCGCAAAGCGAATTCGCCTTGATCGTTGATTTCGTGGCCTACTAATGGTAATGCAACAACTTCGATGACAAATTGCCTAATAATTTAATACATAATTTCGTGGTAATGATTGCATCAAATTGCGCAAAGACCTCTGATTTGTTGAATTTATGGTGTTCTTGCTGCATCGATGAATTTAAGCAATAGCGAGAGAGTACCAGCCAATCAGAAGCCATTGCGATTTAACACTGGTGCAATAAATTTTAGAGTATGTTGGTTTCTCTGGTTTCACCACCGCTAGTTTCTCCAGTGCATTTGTTACAAATCTTACGTTTTGCATATTTAGCTTGACTGTGCTAATAGGTAGATGATGTAGGTGCTAATAGGCACATGTATTTCACTATATATCATGACTGGTGATGCTTGTAAAGTTTTTGATAAAAGAGGGAACGCCAATATAGCTACCTATGTAAGTTTTATACCGGTACGATGCAAGTTAAGTAGTAAATTTCTCGGTCATTGAAGGTTTCAAAGGAAAAGTATTCAGTGCAGGCGAAGTTGCGAGAGCCGAGAAGCTATTCTCTTATAACGATCTTCTTGAGAATATCATTTGTAGAGCTGTAAGCGTCTTCTCGCGGCAGTAACGCGACACGGGGAGTGCACCGCTATTTGCTAGTGTGCCCAGCTGTGTTTTAAAGTCCACGCTTGCACTAAAAAATTGCAAATGTGTGAACTTAAAAAGTCTTCTTTGAAGTTTATTCAGCAGGTAAATATTTTCGGGAATCCGAATTATTGTATTTTGCTGACCTTCAGATGTGCAATCGGTGCACAAAATTACAGCAGAAATTCAGTTAAGAATTCAAAGTATAAATAAAACCGTTATTTTATTGGTATGTATAATTATGGTTTAACGAAGTTTTGGCAAACTTTAATTTTCTTTCTTATTAGGATTGCTTCATGTTCATTCTGCTGTACACAATATTTAAGCTAAACGAAGTCGATTATGTTCACAATGTTCTTTGTTAAAATTCAATTCCGATGTTAGTCTTAATTGTGATATAAATTTTAAATTATTGAGATTACTTCCATGATTATCGATTAAACCTCAAAAACAGTGTCAAAGGTTTACGACGTCCCAGTTGACTATTTCATTCTAGCTCCCATACAATGCGTGCGTTTTGAACTTTTGACGTTTGATAAAGAGTTGCTGGTTTGATTAGTTGGCAACATCCTTATTCATTTGTGTTTTGTAGCGCATGCCTAAAGATGAGTACAAATCTCGAAATTAGTAGATGCCGTGCCAGATGCCGTGTTTTTAAGTAAAGCTTCTTTACGCACGCTTGACTTGGGGAGTAAGCTGGTAAATGCGTTACGAAAAGTGTGATCGGGCGAGGCGAACGGAAGTTGAGAGGGAGATATAAGTTAGTGAATATAGAAAGAGAGAGAGTTACGTTTCGTATATTACTGTAGGGGCAAGAGAGAGAGGTGCGAGCACACATTTTCTTTTTCTCTTTCTCTCATAGCCAGTTGCGTTTCGTAAGTTTTACTCAGTTGTGTGGTCTCTCACACTCGTTTTCGCGCGGTGCGGAAGGGGGCTAGACGGAAAAAATTAAGACAAAATTGAACCGACACTTTTTTGAAACCGACACTTTTTTGAATGTGAATTTGGCATTGTGTTCGGTATTTTCGCGGTACAATATTGGGTCTACGTAACTTTTTATAACTTATAAGTTATAAAAAATTAGGGAAAAATTCCACATGTAGAAATTATCGACCGAGCGAAGCGAAGGTCTTTGAGTTAACTAGAGCGATTTGCACTTGTCCGTCCGTCCGTCCGTCCGTCTGTCAGAGCCTTTTAACTTTTGAATTACTGAACGTAATTACTTCAAATTTAGATATAATATGTAAACCGATGGCCTCCAGCCGAAAATGGCTTAAAAAGTTATAAAAATCTTTATTTCAGGGGGGCTCTCATAGAAGCGAATGCGAAGTAAAAAAAAAAAATATCGCGTTACATAAAATTGTTACGTATCATTTTAAAGATAATTTTGAACTGAGTACAAAAATATTTTTTTTTTAATTTTTCCCTTAAAATTGACGAAATGGGGGGCTTTCAAAGTGGAGATTTTATACGCTCGCTTGAAGACGCTCTCTAGGAAAATCCGCTATGGATTTTCAAACTGATTTTATGTTTTTAGGTCACTTATATCCTGTACTTGAACAACAAATACTAAAATTATATGAATATTATAAAGAAACGAGATTATTTAATTTTTAATGTACATCAGTAATTCATTCATAGCATCAACATAGCTTCACAATAATGCTAATAGATGGCGCAGTCAGTAACTATTCCCATGGAACTACGAGTTACGACTAACGACCTATCCCAAAAACAGTTTTGCGTCGACCATTATTATTTAGTTACTTATTATAATACAATAATTGTATTGTAATTTTTTTTGTACCATATTATTCAATTAAAATTATTTTTTAGTTAAATTTTAGTTAAATATTGTATATTTTCTATTCGCGTCGATAGATGACGATTTGTACAGATGCCCGTAACCCGGTTTCACTCGTTAGTACCTACATAATAATTCAATGTTTTCACTAACGTTCCCTAACCTTTACGGGCTACCTATAAGTTAGGTGATTGATGTTTTCTGACAACTTATTTATCACGATCCTGTACGGGACACCTAAAAGGATATTGGGACGGATGTTAGGACTTAGGATTGTATTTAGGAGCTACCTACGTTAAGAGACTCCTACTTAGGGGATGATTTAGGTATGTTTGGTGAAAACGGGCATAATAATAATGTCAGTTTTGGTTATCATGTATCGATTGAATGAATAATCATGGGATACCGTTACCGCGAGGTCTCAGTTCGGGGCGAACCACTAGTTTAAAATAAAATTGAAAATGGAAAATTCGGTCTGTCGAGCTGGGATTCGAAACATCGACCTTTGGCTGTTTGGCGACTGTGGAAACCACAAGGCTACGGAGATCTAATATTGTAGTGTGAAAATGTTGAACACAATGCCAAATTAATTAATCGAAATGAACTCCATCCCGGTGTCCCTTGACACCTCTCAAGTTTTTTTTTATCGCTACCGCTTCCGCTCTCGCTGGCTCTCACAACTCGCGCCGCGCAGCTGAGGTGGTCGAGCAGTGACGTGCGCGCGCGCACCGCGCCGCGCTCCGCTGACTCACGCGGAAAGACAGGACGCGGACGCGACGGGCATTACAAGTTACATGCCCAGTTGCCCACAGCCCACTACATTGTCGATGTATTTATGTGGGTACATCTGTTGCTATACGTGATGGCCGGAATAAACAGCGTGTTTAAACAACGAATCGGCTAATTAGGGCTATCGGGAACCAGTTTACCTTTACCACCTAGTACCTACATATCTTATTCTTTTGTGGAAATGTCATATTCTATTCTAACAAAGATGCACGGGTTAAACAAGCTTGGCATCCAGCTGCCCACAAGATAGTATAAAAACTTATTACAATGTAATAGCTACTTATTAATATTGTAAAATGATTATTTTGAAAAGAGCAACTGCTGAGTTTCTTGCCGGCTCTTCTCAGCAGAATCCGCTTTCCGAACCCGCGGTGGTAGAATCTTGACGTGTCATAAGAGCCACAGGTTGGCCTACATGAAATAAATAATTTTGAATTTTGAATTTTGAATTTATTATAATTAGCTGCTTACATCGATTGTCGGCTTCGTGTTTTTACTGTTTTGTCTTTTTAAGGTTCCGTAGGTACCCAAAGGGTGCCAACGCAACGGGACTCTATTACTAAATCTGTCCGTATGTCAGCAGGCTGTATCTTTTGAATCGTAATAGGTAGCTACTTGAAATTTTTACAGAATGAGAATTTCTATTGCCGAAATAAAGAAATATTAATTATTGATAATTTTGAAAAATAAAGTTAAAAATAAAAAAAAGGTAAAGAGTGAATCTTCAGACTAAGCTTTTGTTGAATCTTGTACGATGGTATGGAACCCTTCGTGCGCGGATCCGACTCGCACTTGGCCCTTTTCTTTTGTTTATTATTTACTAGTGATTTATCGTGACCCTCATAATACTTTATAGCCCGAACTAAGGCCTCGCTTTTAATTTCGTGGGTTTTGACTTTTGGCAGTTTAGGGAATAGGGATTTTGCAAGTTTTGGCGCTGTAAACACTTCTATAGGGCAAACTGCGATTTTTAGCGGCAGCGATCGAGGCGTTTTTATTGCCATTTGCGTTTTTATGGCCCTTTGCGTCTGCTGCGCGATTCCGCGATCGAACGCAAAAAGCCATAAAAAAGAGAACGTGTTTGAGTCGCGAAAACGCGATGCAGTCCCAAAAGGCCACCATAAAAACGCTAATGGCCATAAAAACGCGGAATCGCGCTGAAGACGTAAAGGGTCATAAAAACGCTAATATTAATAATTTACTCTTGATTTTAAATTGTTGTTGATTTTTTAAAAACCGCTCAACCGATTTGGGAAGTATAATCCTTTCAAATAAAAAAAGAATTTTCTAAATCGGTTCAGGCGTCTTCGAGTAATTGGTGAACATACAAAAAAAAAACAAAGATTCCGACGAATTGAGAACCTCCTCCTTTTTTGAAGTCGATTAAAAAGTAGCCAGTGTGGCCTCTCCCTATGTCCAATGTGGCGCTTCAAATTGATGTTTGTATAGGGACAGTCACTCCAATGTCATCTTCTTCTTCTTCTTCTTCTTTATCAACCGATAGACGTCCACTGCTGGACAAAGGTCTCTTGCATGGACTTCCACAGGCCTCGGTCTTGCGCCGCCTGAATCCAGCGGCTCCCTGCGACTCGTTTGATGTCGTCGGTCCACCTGGTGGGGGGTCTGCCAACACTGCGCTTCCCGGTGCGGGGTCGCAACTCCAGCACCTTGGGACCCCGACGACCATCAGCTCTTCGAACTATGTGCCCCGCCCATTTCCACTTCAGTATCGTGACTCGCTTAGCTATGTCGGTGACTCTGGTTCTCCTACGGATCTCCTCATTTCTGATTCGATCCCGCAAGGACAATGTCATAATATATATTAATTTATTATAGGTGTAAGTGATTCAAACGTACCTAGTCTTCTTTTTTCTCTCCGTGGATAAATAACAATAGAGAAAATAATAAAACTTACGACGGCAGCGAAAAGGCAGGAGTCCACTGAATCAGTACGTGCACCCACTAGTACTTCGTACAGCACATAAAATGTCGCCTTATTTTAAAAACAACAATAAAAGGCCGAACTCGACAATCGCAAAACATGTCATCCTTCATAATAACATCTCACATAACTGCTGAATATTAAATAAACTCCCCGCAATATAAAAACACGCTTTTATGACTCTCAATAAAGTTCAAACTCAAATACAGCCCACATTGACTAAGAGCTTCCGACTCGTTTACGGTACTATTTCATACATTATTCACATTGAGGATTTGAAATGGAGCAAATCTGAAACTATTTTAACATAAAGAAAGAGAAATTGGACATTGGTACGCTTTTGGTACTAATTCTGTTGAATACTAACTCTAAAGTTAATTGTCAAACTTGATTTAAACATCACGTGGTATCCTTTTCACAACGTTCCTTGGGGAAAAGGATAGCATTACACTTTAGAGCTGTCAGTTTATTTTAGGAAAATTAACCTCTTAAATTATTTATCTTGATTTTTTTAACTTTTGCCCACTATCTCGTTCGTCCGCATGAAGTTATGTTTTTAAAAATTCCACGGGAACCCCTTTGTTTTTTCGCGACAAAACAGCATATTATGTGAATTACGTTGTGTCACTATGTGTCACCAAAAAATCACGTTGATCCGTTGCTATGTTGCTGCGTATTGAAGGAAAAATCTGCTGCGTATATATTGAACAGGGATCTTTCTCTATCAAAATAATAAGCTCTGCTTTTCTTTTCATTAAGTGATTATTATATAAACGAACCAATAACCATAAAGACTAGTCTTTATTAACACCTTGATCATAATAATTGGGTATTTGACTGATATTTTTTATTTATTTAAAATAACATATTTAAATATTATAACACAATGCCATTTTCCTTTTTTAAATATCTTAACTAGTCTCGGAAATATAGAGCTTTAAAGTTTCCTGTTAGACAGAGAGAGTGCTACTGAAGTGTGATGTCACAAGTCAGCAACTCCATACACGCTTCATAGAAATTTCTTTTCAGAAAGAGACACATAGAGTCACAGTAAAACAGCTTATATAACTTATTTGTTTTTTGGCTGATTTATTTTCTGTTTTTACAAATGCTATTTTTACATGTTACTTTTTCGATTAAGTATAAATAATGATAATCAATATTTTGACAACAGTCCAATACCCAATTGATTTGAAGAAACCGTTCGTTATTTAAAAACTGATAAGTGGGAGAAATTGTATGAAGTTTAATAACACCAGCCGGAATCAGTTAAAGTGCAAGTTTTTTTGTGTTCTTTTCTATATTCTATATAATATTGTGTTATTTTCTTGTGAACTCTGGAAAAACTTGTTGAATAGGATATCATTATACATTTCAACATAACAAACCCATGCAGTTTGGTGGAAGTAGGTCTAAAGATACTATTTTATAAGAGGTATGTTCACGTTCCGTATGATTAGATCGAGATAAAAACAGTTGAATAAATCGTACACCCACTCTTAGTGTATTAGGGCGATGATTATAACAACAGAGCAAAGAAGCGCCAGCGAAAGGTGACCCCTCCGGTTGGGTGTTCCCGTTTAAACTGCAAAGTTTGAGGGGAGATGTCGGAGTTCCAGCCATAGTGGTCGATTTATTGAGTCGTGCCGGGAAGTTTTGCAGATATTGAAACGAATAGCGCCACCTGTTGAACTCGGTTTTGCAACTTTGTTAATGGCCGTACCTATTTGCCGAATGGAGTGTCTGTTACTTGTTGGCATCGTATTTAAATTTGTGCAAATTGTTTGATGGCTCGGAATTGCCGAGTTTAGATATCGGCTTGGCTTGGCTGACCTGTGTGTGTGTTGGATAAATGTTTGCGGTGGGATTTATGCGAATATGATAGACTGCTATCAGTCTAAATAAATAAAAGCATATAAAAATCCCGTCTGCTGCGTCTATACGCAGCAGACGGTATTTTTATATGCTTTTATTTAACTTGCAATGTTTGTTTGGGTCAAATCTTGCAAGATGAATTAGAACCACTTCGGTTTCTGAGCATGTATTCAGATCAGCTCCATGTCACAATAATATTGCATTGTCATCCGATTTACACATACATGTGTAAATCGGATGACAATGCAATATTATTGCTGCAGTGCTGATCTGATGATGGAGACGGAAGATGGCTATCGGAACTCTGTAATAAAACTACGTAACCCCATTGAGTTTGGGCTCGTTTGATTCGTCATAACAAGTACTCTGATCCTAGATGATATCCAGTCTAATGATGCTAAAAGCTTGCATTTAAAAATGAAATTTTTAATTTACACTTGTGTTGAATAAAGTTGATGGTCCCTATTACCACAGAGCTATTTCGATCACAGATTACTAATCTGTGAATTCGATGAATAGTACAGACTTACAGAGTAGACAATGCTAGTATTATTACAAATGCGATGTATCTAATTAAGCTAAGTATAAATAAATAAATAAATAGCCATTTATTCCGAAATTAGATTAATCGAATACTTTTTAGTCAATTCATACAAATATCCAAATTAGATTATTATAGATTAGTCAAATACTATTTGACTAATCTATATAGTCATTAGTCAATCATAGATTTGTAAAATTACTATATTCTAAATAATATAAAATAAAAGGAAAAATGTGACTGACTGACTGATCTATCAACGCACAGCTCAAACCACTGCACGGATCGGGCTGAAATTTGGCATGTAGGCATCCGCTAAGAAAGGATTTTTGGAAGGAGCGCGGGCGAGCGCGCCGCGTACGCGTACGCGTACGTAAAGCCCAGCAGCCCTAGACAAACAGCATTCGATTCGGAGCGATTCGATACCTTGATTCGCCATCGCTTTATCGAAAGCGAAGTTGGACAGCTAGACAAAGTTACCTGCGATTAGCGATCGCCTAGTCCATTAATCTTTTCGATAAAAATTAACTTTTGTCTATGGTCTGAGCGTTATGAAACGTCAAATTCCTAAGAGTAATTTTTTATGTTATTCGTTTTGAGTTGTTTTTCACGGATATTCAGTGTGAATGTAAAGTTTATGTAAATTAATTTATAACTACTTACTCGTAATATTCAGAGGTAAGTAACAAAGTGATTTTGTGTGTTTTAAAAACAATTAAGTTAACCTAACCTAGATTTCAGCTAGGCAAGTAAAGATTTCGATTTTCCATAAATACAACTAAATAACGTACTAATATTGTAAAATGATTGTTTTCTGAGCAGTTTTCGGCTCTTTTAGAATTTATGGAAAGGTAAAAATATATGAATAATTGTTCAATACATATTAAGTTTACGAAAGTGTAAACGCTATAGGTACAGTCGACTGTCGACCGAATGGTACTCGTAATGTAAGCAATGACGTGAATGAACAATAATAACATTTTAACGCAATTAAAGGGCTCTTTGTTAACTCATATTTCAGCCACGGTGACTTGTCTGAGCGTCAGCCCTCAGTCTGGTGCAGGTGGCATTAGAGCCGATCGTTTGTGGCAGGAGTTATCAAACAAATCTCCTTAACTCAGTTGGCGGTGGGGTACATTAGACACCACACAAAGGGAAAAAGGTATGTATTGGTGTACTTTGAGCTTGATACATATTTTATGGCTTAAATTTCAAATAGTTATTACTTAAATTGAAACTGCTAATAGAGGACAGGCTCTAAAAGCTTTAGAGACAATGCTGTTAGGAATTATTGGTGTATTGGCGGTGAAGGGATATGAGGAGACAGAAGAGAAAGGTTTTGATGTTAGAAAAATAAGTTTGATTGTATTAAATACCATATTATAGTAAGTAATATAAAAAAATTATGGATGTATGTTGATTGGAGACCACACAACTCTGTAAGAGAACAACTCACTCTCATAATAGTAAAAATGATTATTTATTACCATAATATTATAAAACTAGTAGGTACTATAACTTATAATATTATTAGCTTATTATCTTTATATTTTTCAGCAACCCCCAGCTGCATGTAGAACCAATGATGGTGTTGAAGATGGTAGGTAGGTATATGTTATGTATGGCATAATGTTAGTTTTATAATTTAACAAAATAAGTTAATGGACACTGTTCCCTGTTAGTATTCTTAGGTGTTCACTCTAATATTTCAAAGTAGTGTAGTAGTAGTATTTCAAAGTATAGTGGTATAAATATAATCTGTACATTATACATTAACAGCTACATTTTGAAACATTTTTGCTTTGAACTGCTGAGTTTCTTGCCGGCTCTTTCTTCTCAAAAGAATTAGCTTTCCGAACTGGTGGTAGACTCTTGACTTAAATAAATAATTTTGAACTTCTTTGTCAACCGATAGACATCCACTGCTGGACAAAGTTCTGGTCAAAGGGAATTTTGTACAGACAAAAAAAAATTTGTAAAAAATACAAAATTCTATTTAAGGTTTCTGAATCATACATTGATTTTTTATAACTGTGTATTGATGAAAGATATTTTGCTTTGCAGGAAGGGATGTTATCTCACCGCAATCGCCTTCATCACCAGTCACCACCACTTCTCACACTCTAATAATAATTCCCTCAGCGAGGAATATAGGCGGACTACAATAGAACGAACGTGTTGAATAACTTAGCAGATATTGCTGAATGATTCCTTCTGCACTATCTACAAAGTAGAGGTAGCACTGAATAGTTGTAAGGATGCAGTCTAAGGTGAAAGCTGACTAACTTGGAAGAGGATGGTAATTTAATCCTCAAATGAATTACCAGAATTCTAAATCGCTTGGCAGAACGCCTTTGTTGGTCGGGCGGTAACCAGCCACGGCCGAAGCCTCCCAAAACTGATAGACCTGATTTATTTACTACTAGATGATGCCCGCGACTTCGTCCGCGTGGATTAAGGTTTTTAATTCCCGCGGGAACTCTGCAATTTCCCGGGATAAATAGTAGCCTATGTGTTAATCCTGGGTATGAGCTATCACTATTCCAAATTTCAGCTAAGTTGGTTCAATCGTTGTGGCGTGAAAGAGTAACAAACATCCATCCATCCATCCATCCTCACAAACTTTCGCATTTATTAAATTAAGTAGGATATAAGTTGATTTTGGACCAATCATTGTAATATTCTTATTACTTCATGAAAGTGATAACATTATTTCTGTTTATAGTTTAAAGGATTTCTGTAGATATAATTGTCTACCTAAGGATAATGTTATATTTACTGAATTTTTTTATTTTTAACTTTTAGAAACAAACTTAGATTTTTTTAAATACCTGAGCTAATCTACAACTAGTTAAGTCAATAAAGTCTTATTAAGAGTCACCATTTTTGTTTTTTATGTATGTATATTTTATTAGTGTTATAGTTTTAAGTTCTATAAGTGAGCAATGTGTTCCTTAGAGAATAAATTCTTTAAAATTAAACGTAGATATTAAGGCGAACTCTGGTAAACATAATCTCTAAAGTTAAGTAAATTGCGCACTATCCACTACCATTGAAAGAGTTAGAGCATTGTAATTATATTTTTTGTTTTGTTTTCATTGTACTTTTTTATTAACTCTGAAATTTTACTTTTTTTACTTCAGAGATTGTTTGCCAGAATAAACCCCATTGTACAAAAATTTAATGTAGATTCCTTGCTTACTTATTTTTTTTGATACTTAAATTATTTCTGAGTTTAGGACAAAAGTATTTTTTTTTCCACTGTAAAAGTTATACTTTTTAGGGTTCCGTACCCAAAGGGTGCCAACGAGACCCTATTACTAAGCCTCCGCTGTCCGTCCGTCCGTCTGTCCGTCTATCAGCGGGCTTTATCTCGTAAACCGTAATAGATAGACAGTTGAAATTTTCACATATTGTGTATTTCTATTGCCGCTATAACAACAAATAATAAAAATAAAATTAAATTGAAAAATAAAGGGGGCTCCCATACATGGAAAATGAGTCGAAATAAAATTTTATTTTTTTACCCCGGCATGTGGGGTATCATTGTCTAGAGCTCATTAAGTAAAGTTCAAATATTTATTTATTTTATTTTTTAGCTAGAATAATGAAGAAATGGGGGGCTGTCAAAGTTTTCGGTTTTAGACCAATTTTGTTAGGGGGTCTCTCTCAAAAACTAAACTAGTTAGGAATTTGAAATTTTGGTATATTATGTACTATATAGTGTATTTAAACAGCAAATACTGAAAACACTGATTTATAATGCGGTTTGTAAGTTGTGACCAAAACAAACGAGCATTTTTTCCCCATCATATGCTAATTTAGTACTATCTAAGAACTAAGATATCTAAATAGGTATGTATCTAATTTAAAAATAGTGATTTGGTCATATGTACGGAACCCTAAAAGAGCGAGGCCCGACTCGCACTTGGCCGATTTTTTTTAATAACACTACACCCTAATTTGATTTAAATTCTGTGTTTTTTATAGTTTACTAGCTGACCCCGCGAACTTCGTACCGCCAGCAAAAATATTTAGTGGTTGGTCACCCTTATCATTTAGGGGTATGAAAAATAGATGTTGGCCGATTCTCATATCTACCCGATATGCACACAAAATTTCATAATAATCGGTCCAGCCGTTTCGGAGGAGTACGGGAACGAACATTGTGACACGAGAATTTTATATATTAGAAGATAACAAAAATTATTATTTTTTCAAGGAATAAAAGTATTGAAAACCATAAAATGTCTTCCAATTTCTATACCCATAACACCCAATGCCGTATACAAAAATTAGAAAATGCAATTAAAATCCCATAAATGTTAATTTAATTAATTTGAAAAATTACAATTTTTATTTTTGTAAGCAATTTAGTTTTCAGTGATCATCTGGGTTGTCCTATATTACTCTTATTACATAATATAGTGCAAGCATTTTTTCACAAAGCTGCAAACTCATCTGCACAAAAAAGTTAAGATTTATATAAAAATCTAGTCATTCAAAATTCAAAATAATATAAGTAGGTACCTACCTTAAATTGTTTTATATTATCTGTGGTAGCCTAAGTATGTCAAACTCTCTAAACATTTCTGTGGTGGTGTTGTGTGATGTGGGTTGTTACATTCTCTCAAATATGGTTGAGCGAAGCAATGGCTGGATCATGCGTCATGCTCGTGAACGGGTGTCACCAGCGGGAATGGGGCTACTTTCTGTCTGCCCGTCTTTACATGTGTTGAATTATAATTAGGTATCATCATCATCATTAGCAACCCATCAACGGCTCACTACTGAGCGCAGGTCTCCCTCTCAGAGAAGGGTTATAGGCCATAGTCCACCACGCTGACCCAATGCGAATTGGCGGACTTCACACACCTTCGAGAACATTATGAAGAACTCTCAGATGTGCAGGTTTCCTCACGATGTTTTCCTTCACCGGTGAAGCTAGTGATATTTAATTGCTTAAACGCACTTGACTCCGAAAAGTCAGCGGTGCGTACCCGGGATCGAACCTGCGACCCCCCGAATAGGAGACCACAGTCACTGCTAATTAGGTATGCTTTTGTGGAACTCATTGTGGAAAAACTGCATAAATAGCATAGTATCTATAGAATTGTAAACTTGTTTTGAAAAAAGCAACCGCCGAGTTTCTTGCTGTTCTTCTCGGCAGGAAGGGCATTCCGAACCAGTGGTACCGACGATTCAAAAGCACTTGTAAAAAAGTTTATTTGAATGAAAAACATTTCTATTCTATTCTATATCATAAATGCAAGTGTGTTTTTTGTTGGTTTGTCCTTCAATCACGCCATAACGGAGCTACGTACTGACATGATTTTTAGCCTGGGTAGTATAGTTGAGGACTTGGAGAGTGACATAGGCTACTTTTTATCCCGGAAGATCAAAGTTCCCGAAGGATTTTAAAAACTGAATCCACGCGGACGAATTCACGGGCATCAACTAATATTATGTAACTTAATGTTATGAATGTAACGAAAATAGTTTATTTGATAATTATATGCCTAAATCTATCTAGATTCATAGATTTAGGCATATATATTATCAATTGTTAAAACTATTTTAAATAAAATATAATACTATACATTTTATAATCTACCTACTAATTAAATGATTGAAATTGATCTTCCTTAAACAAACAAACAAACGAAAACAACCGACAAAGTTACAAAATAAATAATAATGCAAAAAGCCAACAAAAATTACAAAATTCGTAAAAACACGACTAAAATAAACAAAAGAATCCACTAATCAATGCTATTTCTTTCGCTTTCTACAGGGTCTTAGCGCTCGCTAGGGTTTCCATTAAATTTTTCGACAGCTATCGATGACGCTTGTCAAAAATGTCACTTTGTCTAGCAATTGTCGACACATCCTATGGAATTAGTCTTTCGACAGATGTCGATTCTTTTGATGGAATCGATTAAATTAACATTGTCTAGCAAATTTAGATTCGATTCTATTAGACCACGTGACATATCGATTGCTAATGTCAATCCCATACATTTTTGGACTTTTCTACTAGCGACATCGCTAATAGAATGTCCCTTTGTCTAGGCCTGCAGGGCGATGCTGTGAGCCACCCTTTGTTACGTCACTGACTAAAATAACTAGCTACTACATAAGTACATACATACACACATCAAAAGTGTCTAGGGATCAAGCATTTTTATGCGGATTTCTTGAGACTGAGATGTGGCTTTGTAATAAATTTATGATTTTCGACCGAGCGAAGCGAAGGTCTTTGAGTCTACTTGAGTGAATTTGCACTTGTCCGTCCGTCCGTCCGTCCGTCCGTCCGTCCGTCTGTCAGAGCCTTATAACTTCTGAATTACTGAACGAAATTACTTCAATTTTAGATATAATATGTAAACCGATGGCCTCCAGCCGAAAATGGCTTAAAAAGTTATAAAAATCTTTATTTCAGGGGGGCTCTCATAGAAGCGAATGCGAAGAAAAAAAAAATTTTTGCGTTTCATAGGTTTACAGTACCTCATTTTAAAGATAATTTGGAACAGAGTACAAAAGTATTTTTTTTTAATTTTTTTCCTAAAATTGACGAAATGGGGGGCTTTCAAAGTGGAGATTATATTTGACCTCAGAACGGAATAACCATTGAAAGCTGGGGCTTGAAAGTTTTACAATTTTAGCGTAATATCATGTACTTGAACAACAAATACTAAAATTAGATAAATGTAATAAGGAAACTAAATTATTTAACTTTTAATGAGCAGCAACAACAGAACTTCACAATGATGTCAATAGATGGCGCTCTCATCTCATATAGCAAATGCAGCTTTATGTAACATACCTATTATTCAATTAAGATTATTATTTAGTCATTTAGCAAACATCAATAAAACTTCACGTTGCAGTTTGTTTTAACATATTTCTGATCGTGTCAATAGTTGACGCTGTGTACAAGTAATTTAATTTGAATGTTCCAAAAAACTATACCTAAGTTTGATTGAGGCCTTGAGGATTTCACTATAACAGTTCCCTAACCTTTACGGGCTACCTATGTTAAGTTAGTTGACACTTTCTGTCAACTTTGTTATTACGAACCTCTACGGGACAACTAAAGGTGAAAATGACATTGGGATGTTAGAATTGTATTTAGGGGCTACCTATGTAAAGAGACTTCTACAAATGGGATGATTTAGGTATGGTTGGTGAAAACGGGCATAATAATAATGTCAATTTTGATCGTCAATTATGGGAAACCGTTACCGCGAGGTCTCAGTTCGGGGCGAACCACTAGTATAAATTTATATGGATCCTTTTTGGTGCATTTCATAATTTGAATCAGGAACTGTCAATCAAATTCGAGTAAAAGATGAAAATCAGCTGTCAATATTTTCCCTATAAAAACATACAACGCATTGAAGACATTATTAGTGCTACTGTTTCCCTACTACTGATTAAAACCAACGTTATTATGGAGCGGCGACGTCATTTAAGCAGGGAAGAAATGCTCAGAGCCGTGGGAATGATAGAAGCTGGTTCCCGGCAACGTACTGTGGCTTTAGCTCTGAATACAAGTCAGAGTGTTATCAGTCGACTTTGGACACGTTACCGAAGCACTGGTACCGTGGCTGAGCGCCATGGAGGACGGTATCGCTGCACCACACGGAGACAAGACCGATACATTCAAATCTTAACTCGAAGAGCTCCAACAATAACCGCCATGATGTTAGCCGTGAGGCTTCATCACTCTTCAGGGAACTTAATTAGCGACCAAACAGTCAGAAAACGCTTGCATGAAGTGAACCTTCATTCCCGAAGACCGCTACGGGTACCACCTATAGCAATGCACAATCGTAGGATTCGATATCAATGGGCTCTTGAACACAGAAATTGGGCAGAAGAACAATGGCGTTTCGTGTGCTTTTCTGATGAGTCTTGTTTTGGTATGAGACCGGATACAAGACGTATACGACACTGGAGAACAGTGTGGCCAACAGCGATTAAAATCCTGCCAGGAAGTCCATCCTTATAGTGGTGGAACCATCATGGTATGGGCGGGTATTTGGATCGGCGGAAGAACTGAGTTGATTTGGATCAGAGGCAACCTCAACGCTCAAATTTATGCTGAGACGATTGTATCAGACGTCATCGTTCCTCTACAAGTGCAAATCGGTCCCTTATTTCAGTTAATGCATGATAATGCACGACCGCACACCGCAAGAGTTGTAAGACAGACTCTCGCCGCAGCTAACATCAATGTCCTGCCCTGGCCTGCTCAGTCGCCAGACTTGAACCCGATTGAGCATGCATGGGATATGCTACAGAGAAGAGCTCTGCCGAATATGGAGGGTATCCAGTGGCAAGAAGACCTTTTTTTGTTGTTGCAACGAACATGGGCGGCCATTCCACAGCGTGATTTGGATGAACTCATTTTGAGTATGCCAAACCGATGTTCTTGTGTTGTTAGTGTTCGCGGTAGAAACACGGATTATTAATTGTTTAAGTTACCCAATAAAATTTTAAAGAAAACTGTTATTTCAGTCTTTTTTTCGAACTTTAATGTTAGTGGTTCAAATGTCAAAAATCCCTTTATTAGGAAAATGGCAAATTTCTTTATTAATGCAAAGGTGACTTGGTTTATCGTTACTGTGACAAACGAAAACACTTTATTTGATGAATCCTTAAAGAAAATTTTAATTAATATCAATCAGGAGAAAAGTTATTGCAAAAATATATGTTGATCCCTAGACACTTTTGATGTGTGTATTTAATTCCTTTGTACCTACTACATACCTACTACATATGGAGTGAAGCAGTGATAGCCTAGTGGTTAGTACTACGATCTCCTATTCGGGGGGTCGCAGGTTCGATCCCGGGCACGCGCCTCTGGCTTTTCTAAGTTTCTTTTTAGAAAATAAATATCACAAGCTTCGACGGTGAAGGAAAACATCGTGAGAACACCTGTACTGCTGAAAGTTCTTCATAATTTTGTCAAATGTGTGTGAAGTCTGCCAATTCGCTTGGGCCAGCGTGGTGGACTATGGCCTATAACCCTTCTCTGAGAAGAGACCTGCGCTCAGTAGTGAGCCGTTGATGGGTTGATGATGATGAGAATACTACAGTTTTATTCTTAATTGTAGCCTCAATAGCGCAACGGTTGAGGATGCTGCCTGAACACTGAAAGATCGACGGGTCGATCCATAGACGAATTATATTTACTACATCTGACTGAATAATGTATGCAGTGCTGAAATTGTTATTATTTTCTGTTCGTTTTCTAATTTATTAAGGACTAGCTAATGCCCGCGACTTCGTCCGCGTGGATTTGGACATTATTAATATATTATATAAATAGTGTTTTTGTTTGTTGGTTTGTCCGACAATCACGCTGCAACAAAGCTACGGATTGACGTTATTTTTGGATAGGTATAGTTGAGAACCTGGAGGGTGACATAGGCATCACGGAAAGTCAATGAGTTCCCGCGGGATTTTAAAAACCAAATCCACGCGGACGAAGTCGCGGGCATTAGCTAGTCCTTAATAAAGGAGTTTGGCGAACCCCCATAGTATTTCTGACCCAGACTTGCGGCCCACGTTCACGAATCAAACTTCTGATACTTATTCTAGTAAACCAGACTAACAAAAAAGTTAATCAAAGTCAATCAAATAAAGTTGGGAGAAAAAAGATATTCAGTAGTAAATAGTTAAAAATGAGGTTATGTTTCCATTTAATAAAAATAAAAGACTATTATAGACATCCATTACTTCCATCACTTTCGTCTGATGTCATCTTATCGAGCGATATGTAAGGAACTTTGCTTTGGAACCAATTTGCTTGGTATTACTTTTAGTTCAGAAAGAAATGCTGTGTCTTGTCCAAAATCACGCCAAATCGTTAGTATTAGTGGTATTAATACACTACAATGCATAACAAACACAAAACGAACGAAAAAATAAAATAAACGCGCAAATGCCAAATGCAGTACAAACAAACAAATGAAATGACCACGGACAATGAACATGGAGCTAGGAATTACGACCTTCCTATTTGTATGACCACGAATGACATTTGCATGGAACTAGGAATTAGAAGCAGTGATAGCCTAGTGGTTAGGACTGTGGTCTCCTATTCGGGGGGGTTCGATCCCGGGTACGAACCTCTGACTTTTCGGAGTCAAGTGCGCTTAAGCAATTTAATATCACTTGCTTCAACGGTGAAGGAAAACATCCTGAGGAAACCTGCACACCTGAGAGTTCTTCATAATGTTCTCGAAGGTATGTGAAGTCCGCCAATTCGCATTGGGCCAACGTGGTGGACTATGGCCTATAACCCTTCTCTGAGAGGAGACCTGCGCTCAGTAGTGAGCCGTTAATGGGTTGTTAATGATGATGATGATGATGAGGAATTACAACTCATCTTCCTAGTTCCATGGACATTTGAGTGAGTTGACCATGGAACTAGGAATTGCGACTATAGTCTTCCTATTTATTGACAATTGACATAGACATAAATAATTTGATAAGTTTTTACTCTTTACTCCGTAAAATGTTAAGTATTGCCATGAGAACGGTTATATATATTGTGTAATTGTGAATAATTACATTTTTGATCCCCATCTTCTAAAAATATGGGGTTTACACAGAAAAATTCATTGAAAAATATTAATTAAAATGAAATGATTTCTGAATCTGAACGGTTTTTAAAAGTCCTGAGTCCAAATTCGCCAATCTTCTTTGAAAACGAACAGAAAATAATAACAATTTCAGCACTGCATACATTATTCAGTCAGATGTAGTAAATATAATTCGTCTATGGATCGACCCGTCGATCTTTCAGTGTTCAGGCAGCATCCTCAACCGTTGGGCTATTGAGGCTACAATTAAGAATTAGATTGTAGTATTCTCATCATCATCAACCTATCAACGGCTCACTACTGAGCGCAGGTCTCTTCTCAGAGAAGGGTTATATAGGCTATAGTCCACCACGCCGGCCCAATGCAAATTGGCAGACTTCACATACATTTGACAAAATTATGAAGAACTTTCAGCAGTGCAGGTTTCCTCACTATGTTTTCCTTCACCGTTGAATCTGGTGATATTTAATTTCTAAAAAGAAACTTAGAAAAGCCAGAGGCGCGTGCCCGGGATCGAACCTGCGACCTCCCGAATAGGAGATCGTAGTACTAACCACTAGGCTATCACTGCTTCACTTCATATGTAGTATGTAGTAGGTACAAAAGAATTAAATATGTATGTACTTATGTAGTAGCTAGTTATTTTAGTCAGTGACGTAACAAAGGGTGGCTCACAGCATCGCCCTGGGCTTTACGGCCGTCGCGGCGCGCTCGCCCGCGCTGGGGTCAGCGCGTTTTTTGTCGCACGAGGAACCACCCCCGCCGCCCCCGCGTCACGCGCGACTCGCAATAGGGGTGAGATCGACGCGGGTTGCAGGGCTGACACTCACTTTCTTATTACACTTTTTGCAATTCACGTAGGCGAGTGAGCTTTACTTGTGGTTACTTCGTGTACATGCACATTGCATAAGTGTGCGTGCCTGTCAAAGCCTAGGTGGGAGCGGGCAGGCGCGAGCATTGCGCTCGCTCACACTTATACAGATACGACACACACACAACCATAAGTCAGTCGCCCTCGTGAATTGCAAGAACTATACTAAGGCAAAGCCAAAAGGAATGGTTATGATTTTAGCAGTCTAGGTGAGATCTAATAGATGGCGCTCTCACTCAGCTCAGACTCAAGACCGAGTTAAAACGAGACAGATTCATGTGAGGACATATTTGCGTCCTCTATCTTGAGTCTTGAACAGAGCCAGACTACGATCTATATAGATCTTAGCCTAAGTATGTATGTATGTAGCTATGACCACCTCGTTGGTCTAGCGTGCTTAGCGTGCTCGACTGCCTCATAACGAGGTTCCGGGTTCGATTCCTGGGTCGGGCCAATTCTCAGTCCGGAGTTAGGAGGTTGGCCCTGTATCACTCCCGTGCCTCAGAGAGCACGTAAAGCCGTCGGCCCTGCGCCTCTCCGGTCGTATCGGATTTCCGTCCTTACGGACTATGAGAGTGAAGGAGAGAGTGCACGTCTGTGTTTGCGCACACACTTGTGCACTATAATATGTCCCGCGCAGATGGCTTATCTCTAAGAAGGCTGTTAATAATATAAACTTTTATACTATGTTAGTTGTTTTAAATAATGTAGGTATATTTAATTTCTACCACGACGAAACCGAACGGTAGATATTGAATTATGCGTTTGGTATAAGAAGTTGTCTGTTTGTGCGTATTTTCATGACCATTTTCCTGAGAAGCTACTGGAGCGAATTTCCTGTGGTTGTTTGCAGTACACTTGGGAGTTCTCCATAAGGTTTTCAATGTTGTGTGAAGTCTGCGAACCCACACTTGGTCAGCGTGGTGGACTAGGCCTCAATCCTCAGTGAGAAGAGACCCGTGCCTAGCGTTGGGTCAGCGATAGGTTGAATTGATTATGAACCTTTGGAGTTGCGTTTTTGACGTGATAACGTCTTATAAATCGATGAACACCGGCTGCACGCACGAAAAAGTGCCACGTTCCGCCTGAGCCTGAGCGTGCTAGCGAGAGCGCGGAAAAAGCGATAGAGAGGCACGATCGGCCCAAGCGTTGGCTTGTCACATATTTATTCATCAATGTTTCTTTACGACGTTATCACGTTAAACTATCGTCCGTAAACCAAATTTACAAACAACCAATTTTTTAATCAACACAGGAACCACCTTACAACAACAATATAATAATATTGTATAGCGCTTGTCCAACATTGTAGTAATAAGTAGAACTCTTCTTCATCTTTTCTTTGCTTATGGCTTGTCTTTAGTGCCAATCCAGCACAATGCACCCCGCCAATGACAATCCTACAAAAAAAAAATCTACTACAGCCTCAGACGAAGTCTAGCTAACTACGAACGAGATATTATAGTGCATATTTGTGTGTAAACACAGGTGCGCTTTTCCTTCACTTACATAGTCTGATGGGACAGCAAAATATCGTGCTCGCTTCGCTCACACACTGTTGTTTTCAATGATTCCTCTGCACATATTTAACGTTGTTGAAACACCTACATAGAGTTCATCTTATTTTTCTTCTTTTATAGCTTTTCTTTAGTGCCAAGCCAACACACTTCGCCAATGTCAAGTAGCTTAAGCAGAGGCTCGTGGTGACTTCTGACAACCCTAATCTGTAAACATCGTAGCCTTCATTGTAATACCACGCTCAGGGCCGCGTCGCGTCGCCATAACAACCACCCGCCTACCTGCCCTCATTAATATGTACCGGACCGGACCGGCTACTGGCTTACTTGCAGCAATAGCCAGCTGAAAAGTTACCTCTAGCCAACTACTGTTGTAGTAAAAACATCGGCTTTTCATAATGATCGTCATCTCAACCCTTCGCCGGCTCTTTACTGCGTACATAACGACTAAAACTATCTTATCTTTCAATTTGGACCAAATTACAGATAGTTACGAAGTTTGATCAAAATCAGTTCAGTAGTTTCAGAGTTTATCCCGAACATACATCGTGACGCGAGTTTTTTAAATATATAAGTATAGATAGATGGTGCCCACGACTTCCGCGTGGATTAAGGTTTTTTCATACCCGCGAGAACTTTGTAATTTTCCGGGATAAAAAGTAGCTATGTTCAAGTGAGCTATCTCCATTCCAAGCAGCCGAATCGGTTCCATTCGTTGTGCCGTGAAAGAGTAACAAACATCCATCCATCCATCCTCACAAACTTTCGCATTTATAATATAATATCAGTGGGATTAGTAGGGTAGTCAAATAATGCTGCGTCTGTGGAGCGTGGAGTGTGGAGGAGGGAATTAGCAATTTGCACGGCTAATGGTCGGAGGACGCCTCGCCGGCCGTCCGCGTCGCCGAGCAACCCGGCGCTCGGCGCTCGGTGGAGCTGGGATATTCACACCACTGAAGATCCGAGTGTACCGAGCCGGCTTTGCGAATTGATAAGAGATCCGATATACGTAGGTAGATAGATAGATAGATAGATAAAAGTTTTATTTGTTCACGAACACAATTCAATTTTACAATATTCGCTTACAGACGTAAATAAGGCTATTTCATAAAGTAGTTCGTGAACAAATAAGGCTCCCCACTCAGCACAAAGCTGCAGCAAGCTGCAACGCTGGTTTTCAAGAGGAACCTTAAAGTGTTCGTAGACGTGTTTCCGACAAATAAGCCTCATATAACTAAAAACATAATATTACTAGTGGTTCGCCCCGAACTGAGACCTCGCGGTATCCCATAATTCCCATAAGGTAGTTTTAACTATATTATATTGTAATTAAAACGCGCCGAATCTGATGACGTCAATCGTCATCTGCTTTCGTGGATGGGATGCGTATTTACAATATTAAAGACAGCGCCATCTATTAACAGTATAGTGAAGTTTTGTTAAAAACATTGATGCCCATTAAAACTTAAATAATTTCGTTTCTTTATAATATTTATCTAATTTTAGTATTTGTTGTTCAAGTACAGGATACAAGTGAAGTAAGAAAATAAGTAGACCTTGAAAATATATAGCCAATTTTCTCAGAGAGCGTCTTCAAGCGAGCGTATTAAATCGCCACATTTCGTCAATTTTAGGAAAAAAAATAAAAAAAAAAAACGTTTGTACTCTGTTACAAATTATCTTTAAAATGATACACAGAAAATCTATGAATAGCAAAAAAAAAATTTTTACTTCGCATTCGCTTCTATGAGAGCCCCCCTGAAATAAAGATTTTTATAACTTTTTAAGCCATTTTCGGCTGGAGGCCATCGGTTTACATATCCTACTAATATTATAAATGCGAAAGTTTGTGAGGATGGATGTATGGATGTTTGGATGGATGGATGTTTGTTACTCTTTAACGCGACAACGAATGAACCGATTTTGCTGAAATTTGGCACAGACATAGATTATAGTCTGGAATAGCACATAGGCTATTTTTTATCCCGGAAAAGCAAACAGTTCCTGCGGGATAGCATCGCTATTTTTTACGCATTTGTCCTTCAAAATACGCGCAATGGAGTTTTAGATTTACGTGATTTTTTTGCACAGGTAAAGTTAAGGGCCTGAAAAATGACAAAGGCTACTTTTTATCCCGGGAAAACAAACGGTTCCTGCGGGATATTAGTATGCTACTTTTCACATATTTATCTTTTAATTACGCGGCATTTATGTATGTATGTATGTATGTATGTATGTATGTGTGTGTATGTATGTATGTATGTATGTATGTATGTATGTATGTATGTATGTATGTATGTATGTATGTATGTATGTATGTATGTATGTATGTATGTATGTATGTATGTATGTATGTATGTATGTATGTATGTATGTATGTATGTATGTATGTATGTATGTATGTATGTATGTATGTATGTATGTATGTATGTATGTATGTATGTATGTATGTATGTATGTGTGTATGTATGTATGTATGTATGTATGTATGTATGCGTCCCATTTTTTACGCATTTGTTGAGTTTAGATTGACGTGGTTTTTTACACAGGTAATGTTGAGGACCTGGAAAGTGACAAAGGCTACTTTTGTCTCGGGAACAAACATTTGAAAAGAAATCTATAATAAAAAATTCTATTTTTAAAACCGACTTCAATCGCCCGCGCTAATGCAAAGTATCTAATTTATTGTTATTTTTTAAAAAACCGCTCGACTGATTTCGATAAAATTTAAATGAGACCACCCGGGAAGTATTCCCTTTGAAACAAAAAAGAATTTTCCAAATCGGTTCAGGCGTCTTCGGAGGAGGAGTAATCGGTGAACATACATAAAAAAGATTCCTACGAATTGGGAACCTCCTCCTTTTGAAGTCACAACCAAGTACAAGTCGTAGTAACAACCATACATTCATCCATCCATCCATCCGAACGAAAAAGAATAAAATAATAAACATTAATAAGCCTTAATTAATTATAAATTCAATTAATTAAAACTAATACATAAATAAAAATAATTATTAACTACATATTATACACAAAAAATATAGTAAAAAATAAAACGTTCAAAGAATATATTTAAAAAACGATATAAAATATAATTATGCTTTAAAGAATATTTTATAAAAAAAATAAATTTAAATATAAAACGTTTAAAACGATATTAAAAAAGATAAATATAAATAACAATAAATTAACTAACAATAAAAAATAATTATGATTAACAAATAAGAATAAAATAATATACATTAGTCTTAATTAATTAATCTTAATTAATTAATTATTAACTACATATTTTAAATAAAAAATAAAGTAAAAAAGCAAAACGTTTAATAATATATTCAAAAAAAAAAACAATGTAAAAACAACAAACAAACAGAATCCTAACTCATCCATCTAACTATACTTATAATAAAACTGTAACTGGACGAATTCTGCTGGTGCTGGGTCCTGCTCACCTAAATGGGTAATGGGTACCAAGTATGAACTACGCAGTGGCAAGCTGCCGTAAAAAAATTCGAGCTTCCGTTTTGTTTTTACAAAAACTTCGTACAGTAGCTTTGTATTCTTAGATGACATCAATCTATTCACCTAATTTCACAATCGTTCGATTTGGTTTAGGAATCACCCTCCCCACCTGGGCTACATCATTGAACTCCAAGTACCAATTCCTCATTCTTTATGCTGCTGGGTACCGGCTGAAGAAAATGTCGATTGTGGGTTGCTATTGTAGCTCTATACCACGTAGTACGGACTAGATTCTGGCGTAGTGCAACGAAAAAGCAATTTTTAAAAACTTTTTCCACGCGGACGAAGTCGCGGGCATCAGCTAGTTATATCTAAATTTGAAGTAATTACGTTCAGTAATTCAAAAGTTATAAGGCTCTGACAGACGGACAAGTCCAAATCGCTCTAGTAAACTCAGAGACCTCGCTTCGCTCGGTCAATTAATTACTAGATAAAATATAACATTTACTAGAATAAAAATATAACAATTACTAAATGAAATATAACAAACAATTTAGCTATAACTGAGGAAAAACATTACCTGTCAAATTATAAGCAAAATTCTCCGAAGTTAGAACTATCTAATTTAATAAATGTGCCTGCTTACCACGAGTTTTAATCGTGCTAAATACTATCTAACAAATATATATAAAACAAAAGAAAGTTGTGCTTGTGCCATTTGCCGGTAGGTAGGTAGGTATAGGTAGGTACTATTGTATACCTAACTGTGTATGGAACTTCAGAAACACAAAGCACACAACGAACTAACGAATTGCTTTTTAACCGGTTATGGCAAAGCCAAAAGGAAAGGTTATGATTTTAGCAGTCTATGTATGTAATGTAATAGCTTTTAGCAGTCTATGTATGTAATGTAATAGCTTTTAGCAGTCTATGTATGTAATGTAATAGCTTTTAGCAGTCTATGTATGTAATGTAATAGCTTTTAGCAGTCTATGTATGTAATGTAATAGCTTTTAGCAGTCTATGTATGTAATGTAATAGCTTTTAGCAGTCTATGTATGTAATGTAATAGCTTTTAGCAGTCTATGTATGTAATGTAATAGCTTTTAGCAGTCTATGTATGTAATGTAATAGCTTTTAGCAGTCTATGTATGTAATGTAATAGCTTTTAGCAGTCTATGTATGTAATGTAATAGCTTTTAGCAGTCTATGTATGTAATGTAATAGCTTTTAGCAGTCTATGTATGTAATGTAATAGCTTTTAGCAGTCTATGTATGTAATGTAATAGCTTTTAGCAGTCTATGTATGTAATGTAATAGCTTTTAGCAGTCTATGTATGTAATGTAATAGCTTTTAGCAGTCTATGTATGTAATGTAATAGCTTTTAGCAGTCTATGTATGTAATGTAATAGCTTTTAGCAGTCTATGTATGTAATGTAATAGCTTTTAGCAGTCTATGTATGTAATGTAATAGCTTTTAGCAGTCTATGTATGTAATGTAATAGCTTTTAGCAGTCTATGTATGTAATGTAATAGCTTTTAGCAGTCTATGTATGTAATGTAATAGCTTTTAGCAGTCTATGTATGTAATGTAATAGCTTTTAGCAGTCTATGTATGTAATGTAATAGCTTTTAGCAGTCTATGTATGTAATGTAATAGCTTTTAGCAGTCTATGTATGTAATGTAATAGCTTTTAGCAGTCTATGTATGTAATGTAATAGCTTTTAGCAGTCTATGTATGTAATGTAATAGCTTTTACCCCGCGACTTTGTCCTTATGGAATTAGGTTTTAGGGTTGCATTTTCAAAAACTGTGAAACACATAATTCTTTATTTTCAATCAAAAGCCAAAATACCAAGTTTCATGAGTATAACTTGAAAAATGACGGACTTTCATACAAATTATCAAACCCCATTTTACCCCTTCAGGGGCAGAATTTTCAGAAAAAGTAAAATATGTAATTCTTAATATTTAATCAAGAGCCTAAATACCAAGGTTGATAAACATAAAATGAAAAATAACTTGAAAAATGAAGGACTACCATACAAACTCTCAACCCCTATTTAACCCCTTTGGTGTTAGAATTTTTATAAACTGTGAAACACATAATCTTTTGTTTTTAATGTAAAACCCAAACACAGAGTTTCATGAGTATAACTGGAAAATGACAGACTTTCATACAAACTTTAACCCCCTTGGGAGTGGAATTTCAAAAAATCCATCCTTAGTGCTCGCCTACGCCATAAAAGGAACCTACTGTCAAAATTTCAAGTTTATAACTTCAGTGGTTTAGGTTGTGCGTTGATAGATCAGTCAGTCAGTCAGTCAGGACAAGTCTTTTAACAAGTGTAGATTATGTAAATAAAGGGGTTGTTTCATCTTGGGCCAGGTACTTGTACGC
This sequence comes from Oeneis ivallda, assembly GCA_029955525.1. Classification (NCBI taxonomy): domain Eukaryota; kingdom Metazoa; phylum Arthropoda; class Insecta; order Lepidoptera; family Nymphalidae; genus Oeneis; species Oeneis ivallda. Next base: position 5,861,646 of record JARPMR010000024.1, on the reverse strand, counting down.
TATACCAAAAAATAGTATTAAATCATAGAAATTGAAATAAAATATGCTTTTTTGTAGTATTACAGAGAATAAGAGGTACAAGTATAAAATTGATAATTGGGTACATCTGTAGAATGGCAACTCCCGGAGTGGATCCATCTGCTTTTGTTGTTTATGTTTGTAATGACGTTACGTCATCTTAATGTAATTTCAATTGTCACACGTCAATTGTTAGTATGTCAAATGTCAATTGTGGTTATTTTTATGTCAAATGTCATCATGACTCGTATAAGTACGTGTCATTGTCAAAAAGAACGCCATGTTGTTGCGCGTTTATTTTGCAAAACAATTTCGCATTGTACCTCGTAAAAAGGACCTTTTAATGAGAAATAAAGAAAAAATAATCACTATTTCATGACCCAAACATTTGGAAGACTTTAGAAAGACTTGGCCCAGGCTCCATATATATTTGAAACAACCCCTTTGCTTTGATTTGATAAGTAAACTGCCCACAGAGACTTCTATACCTACCTCACTAATAGATACGTATATCAAAGTGCGGACGCTTAGTTAGCAAAGGGGCTCTCCGGAGCAGTATTGGGTGACCCCGTTTCGAACTCTAGTTGGAACTGGGATTTCGCGGAAAGCGTATCGCCTCCGGGTATAATATAGCTACCTAGATACTCCGATGCTGTGGATATCGGAGCGTAAGGACGATCGCTCATCTGGGTCATACTGTTGCTATGGAGCACGATCATTTAAGTCGCAATCTAATACCCCGACGGTTATGGGTGTGGAATGAAAGCTGGAAAGTCGACCTTACCTTAATACCTATCCTTTTATTAATTACCTGGTAAGTAACCTTACCTTAATAAAAAGAATATTAGTATACTACTAAGCATGCTGACTTGACTACTATTCTCTTCTCCCCTATAAATACAAGCTTGTGTTAGGAGTGTGAACCACAATAGGCAACGGCTGGGGATCAAACTTGCGACCTATTAGTTTTCAGTTCGTGGGCTAATGGCAAACAAACGAACACACTTTCGTATTTTTAATATTAGTAAGGAACTTATCCTTAGCAAACAGATTGCATCAAGTGTTGTGTCCAACACCGCAGTGCGCGGAGAGGCGCAAACGAATAACTAATTTGTACAAATATAGCTGATGGTCGGAAGCTTGCCGGGGCGATCGTTTGGGCGAACTTTATCCACGCGGCTGTTTTATTAACTTGCTTTCATATTAGCTCTCATCCTCGTGGTTTTATGTTTATACTTGCTGATGCACGCGACTTCGTCCGCGTGGATTTATTGATGTGATAACGTCTTATAAATCAATTAACACCGGCTGCACGCACGAAAAAGTGTCGCGTTCCGCCTGAGCCTGAGCTTGCAAGCGAGAGCACGTAACAAGCGATAGAGAGGCACGATCGGCCCAAGCGTTGGTTTGTGACACATTTATTCATCAATGTTTCTTTATGACGTTATCACGTAAATAAAACTATCGTCCGTAAACCGACTTTACAGACAACCAAATTTCTTAAATTCCGCGGTAACCCTCCAGGTTAAAACGTAGCCAATGCCACTCTCCAAGTCCTCAACTATACCTACCCATGTCCGGCTCAATCTGCTGGATGAGGTCAAGCTCCGGGTAGAGGGTCCAGTCTACTACCAGGACCTCGTCTCTTCGGAGGAAAGCTTCGGCAAGCTACGGGAGTTCGCGCACCAGTGGCGGAACAGCTTGGCACCGTGATTTTGGACCGGAAAAGTGGTGATCAGACCCGGACCGCTAGACCCGCGGGGGTCCTTCTATGTGATTGTAAAGGTCGGTCCCAGAAAGGGAGAGAAAAACGCATAGGTACAAGGAGAAGACAAAAAAAATTGTAGGGAGTCAAGAAGGCGCAACGGGAAACACGCCAAAAGAACCGGGCACCCTCACAACCGAGAGGTTGAAGGTGGCATGGGAGGAGGTGGGTATACAACAAAATCACGTTGATCCGTTGCAGGCAGGTAGGTGACACGTCACACGATGCACTCGAATATGGAAGCGAGTTAACTTGTTTAAGGCACTTACCTACCTACCGACCCCTAATTGGTTTACCGGAACACTTAGCGGCACGTCTTTCTGTGGGCTGGTAACTAGCAACGGCCGAAGCCTCTGACTAGACCAGAAGGCAGAAAGAATTTGGAAATTATGAAACCCCAACCCAAACTTATAAAGGAAACCTAACCTAAACCTATTTACAGGACAGGCTTTTAAGCTATGTAAGTGTTTCGTACTGACTAGAATTGTATAGCCTTATTACCTCCCAACTTACATCAAAATAGCTAAAATACACTTCCACGAACTGCTGTAGGTAAACAGTAGAAGAGTATTTCGTGAAGTCTGTGGTTTCGAGAGCCTTTAAAGGTACCTGGAATCTGACAAAGCTGTATCTAGCTAAGTAATATTCAAAGGAGTTATTATTTCAGCGTTCTCTCAGGGCTCCAAGTTCCGACAATATGAATTTAGTTATTTAGGTAGGCACAACTTAGGATTTTCACACTACTACTTACGAAGGATTTCTTCTTCTTTATAAGCCGATAGCCGTCCTCAGCTGGACAAAGATCTCTTGATTAGACTTCCACATGGTTCGGACTTGCGCTGCTTGTATCCGGCGACTCCCTGCGACTCGTCTGATATCCACCTAGTGGGGGGGGGGGACCTTGGCTTCGTGAATCGATGAGCTACGTCAGTATCTCTGGTTATCTACGGATCTCCTCCTTTCTGAAATGATCTACGTTGACGTCTATCGGTTGATAAAGAAGAAGAAGAAGATTCTCTGTCAGATAGTGCAAGTTCACCCAAGTATAGACTCAGGCTGAAATTTATAGATCGTACTCTGGCTCTGCTCAAAACTCAAGGTAAAGTTAGAATGAGACACAAATATGTTCCGACATAAATCTGTCTTGTTTTAACTCAGTCTTGAGTCTGAGCTGAGTGAGAGTGCCATCTATAGTATAAATCGTACCCTGAAGAGTTCTCGCTTCGCTTACCGATTAACCGTCTAGAAATGTTAGAGTATTAACTTCATTCTCTCCCCCATTAATCTTATTGGAAGAGGTAGATACCGATGTCCGATTCGCAGTATTTGTATGCCCTCAGACCTAGCGTCTGTAGAATGATAGCCGATGCTTTGCGCGTACAGTATCTAATATCGATAAATCTGGTTACCTAATGACCGCTATTATGAAACATTTTATCACACCCAGTTTTGATCGGTTTTGTATAGGAATTCCACGTTAAAGGAATGCCAATAAGCTGATTTTATGTTCTTAAATCTTCTAACAAGATCATCAAATTGTACATTTTTAAAAGCAGTTCTGGAATAGAATTTCATTCAAATTCAAAATTATTTATTTCACGTAGGCCAACCTGTGGCTCTTATGAAAATTCATGATTCTACCACCGGTTCGGAAATCGGATTCTGCTGAGAAGAGCCGGCAAGAAACTCAGCAGTTGCTCTTTTCAAAATAATCATTTTACAATATTATTATGAAGCCATTACATTGTAATAAGTTTTTTATACTATCTTGTGGGCAGCTGGATGCCAAGCCGATTTAACCTCCACCTTTCGTCAAACCATCTCCATATCTTTCGTCAAAATAGGGTGGAAAATGAACCGGACAATAATAATCGAATGGAAATCAAGAAGTCCATAGGTCCATATTTAGATCTTACCTTGAAAAATCCTGTACTTGCCAGTGAGTCCTTTGCGAATCGGTTCAGTCGTTCAACAGGCAGAGACAAACAGACAAGCAGACAAAAATTATTAAAATGTGTGTTGTGTTCCTATCGTTCAAATAATCATTTACGGGCTAATAATAGGCAGTTATTGTGAAATCACAGATAGATAAAATCAAAGTTTAGTTTTATCTATTTATTAGCACCTATATTATCTAGATTTCAATAATAGAAACCCATCAATTAGAGTCAACTTCAAGAATAGTGTCTCTGATGAAGCATTTCGTAGCACTGTGGTTTGGCCTTTGATGTGATGCTTTGACATTCCTAAAGTTTATTTTATTGAAGCATCCTTACAAAAAATCTATATATATAAAATAAAGTGGTGTAACTAACACCACTTTATTAATTTTAATTCTTAAATTGCCTCTGAAATCAAATCCGGGATCCTTCAATCATATTTAATAGATCAACTTATTAAAATCTATATATATAAAAGAAAGTGGTGTTAGTTACACTATTTATAACTCAAGAACGGATGAACCGATTTGGCTGAAAATTGGTGGAGAGGTAGCTTAGAACCAGGAGACGGACATAGGATACTTTTTATCCCGTTCGACCGCGTTTCCGTCAAGTCACTATAAAACGTGGTATAACAAAAACGCATCTGACATGGAATAACAAAACGCAAATGACAGTGGAATAACAAAACGTGAATGACAGCTAAACGTAATTTTGTCTTTGGTTAAGTAGGTATGGTAAAAAATTTGACAATTATAAAAAGTGTTATAATAAAGCATTACTGATGTTATAAATGCGAAAGTGTGTTTGTTTGTTGGTTTGTCCTTCAATCACGTCGCAACAGAACAGCGGATTGATGCAATTTTTGCATGGGTATAGTAATGGATGTAGTAGTGGTTCCTCAGACCGGGAGAGCAACTTTTTATCTCGGATAATGAAAGTTCCCGCGGGATTTTTAAAAACTAAATCCATGCGGATGAAGTCGCGGGCATCAGCTAGTATCCTAATAAATTAAGAACTATTTATAATTATTTATTATGTATATTGCACTTATTCATTTATTTTATTTATTTATTACTAAAACCGGCAGTTAGAGCTTTGTTAAAATCGATTTACTATAGGTATTTTAGTATTAAGCTATCTTTCAATTTTTGGGTAGTAAAATCTGCTATCTCTAGCCATGCATCGTGTGACGTGTCCGAATTCTGAATTTCGAATACAGTAGCCTAAGCACGAATATTTTCACTATCGAATAGTTAACGTAAAGTTAACGCCGACAAGATATTTTGTATGAAAACGACTGCACCGCCCGCACAGTGCAGCGCCTGTTTTCATACAAAATATCTGGTCGGCGTTAACTTTACGTTAACTATTCGATAGTGAAAATATTCGTGCTTAGGCTACAGTTGCTCAAGACTCGATACTGCACTATGTAGGTTCTTAGTCCGAAAGGCCACGAAATCCACGCTCGGAGCGAATTCGCTTTGCATTGCGAGCGTCAAAAGCCAATGTAGTATAAATTGTGATATTCATATTCATCAGTAGCACCACGCGATCCTGCGTAAAGTACCTGTACTAAAATTGTAAATTGACAGAAAATTGTAATTTTCCATTAACTCCTTCTTTGTCACTGATATAAATGTAGTACTTACCTTATTATACAAAATAATGATAATTCAGTGATAATACTTAATTCAATTCAATTCATAAAAGTATGCAATTTTTCATCAATGTTTATGACGTTATCACGTAAGACTATCGTCCGTAAACCGACTGTAAGACAACCAATGTTTTTAGTGAGTAGATCTTCAGGGTGGTCTTTTTGATTTATAGAAGAAAATATTAAAGAAAAATATCCTTTAGGGTGGATAAGGGATTTACTTATCCCGTTTATTCATTATTTCAATCGTTGAGAATACATTTTTCAAATTAATTATTCACTTATTGAGTTGCCAGTGCCAATTTCGTGGCCTAGGTAAAGAGAGAGTGTGCCTCTGGGTACTAGGCACTGGTGTTAGATACGTAGGTATAGGTGTAGTATAGGGTAGAGTAGGCGAACAAGGTTCGGGCAAGAGGCTAGCGACTAGCAAGTGGCGTGGATTCGGCGTCGGCAATTATTGTCCGTCAGGGGCCGGGGGGAGGCGCGGGCGTGGGGGTAAGATGGCCACCGTAATTAATTGGCGCGACGCGAGGGGTCGACCGCGGCGCGTCTCGCAGCGCGGTATTGCGCCGCGTGTGGTGACACCAATATTTAGGCGTCATTTTTGGAGACTGCGGACTTAGGCTGGATTCTGGAACCACATCGCATCGAAAAGCCGAATTGATGCGTACACGACTCTATGAAAAATGACAGTTTTGTATGGACAAAATGCGATGCGATGCACACAGATGTGGTTCCAGCCTTAGAGGTTTTGTTTAACTTACAGCCGTACTCATTCATTATTATTATTACGAGACATTCGTTAAATTAATTCAAAGGAGAAGGGTTTTTAAGTCATATAGTCCATTCACAACGCTTGCCACGTATGGACTGGCCGACTTCACACACCTTTGAGAATCTTAGGAAGAACTCTGAGGCATTCAGATTTCCTCACGATGTTTTTCTTTACCATCAAAACAAGTGATATTTAATTGCTAAAACGCACATAACCCCAAAAAGTCAGAGAATATGCGTGCCTGAAATCGAGCCTTGGACCCCCCGAAAAGGAAAACGAGGTCTTAACCACTAGGCTATCACTGCCATAAGAGAAATACAGTACATGCCAAAGTTACCTAAAGTTATTCTCGCTGTGGTTTTTTGTTTTGGATGTTGATGAACGTGCACTGGTTGATATAATGATGATAATAGGCTATTTGACTACTTTTAGAAAATCATCTTAAATTGTTAATAATGCTATGCTGAAGCTAACAAAACATATAAAATTTCGGCATAATTTTCATTATTTTTCTTAAAAATCGAGAAATAAATTCAAAAAAATAAATTGCCGCCGAAACGTTCCATTTGCTCTCATGACGTAACAGTTCACATTTCAAACAATGACAGTTTTATAATATGTGTTTAGGCCGCGTGTCGCATACTATTTGGTATTTAATAAAATAGTAACGATGAAAAACAGACGAAATTAGCCTATTACGCCGCACAAACACGTCGAAATGTATTGACAAAATGAGAATTCCATAGGTGGTGTGGACTGTGACGTCATTCGAGATCACGGAACGTTTTCGATCACGTGACCATGGCCAGAATTATAGCAATTTTATTTAATGTTTTCTAATTAAATAAAGCTTTATTTTTTAGTTTTGTCGTATGGAATAATGTTTTTAGATAATAATCTTTTAGGATGACACCAGTTGAAACGATATTTTTATTATAGTCAAATACCCTATTGTGTAGCTTCATAGGATCAATTCTTCGAATTCTCTGATCGCGAGCGATTTTCTCTTATTCATTGAAGAGTTCCGTCCTCCATCACCGAAGACATTGATCAGATATCACCAATCTTACGGTATGATCTTTCAAACAAAAAAAATATTGAAATCGTTTCAGATTTGACGGAGTTCGGAGTAACATCGACAAAAAAAAAATACGCGTCGAATTGATAACCTCCTCCTTTTTTTGAAGTCGGTTAGAAAGTAGTTTGGTAAATAAGTAAGAAGGATTATAACATATCCTGCATAAAAACACGTAACTGATGGGCACCCTGACGTTGTCGACCAGCGATCCGACCGTAAACGTCTCACCCACACGCCGCGCGCGCCCGCTTGCCACTCGCCTCGCTTCACATCCACGCTAATACCTACCCAATGCAACCAGTTCCAACCGACCCCTAAGTTTAAACCCAACCCTCTGAAGCTGCACACACGACGAAGCTCAGCTTACACTAGCCAACTACCGATACCGCACTATACCATAGTTTGGCATAACTAGAACTCTGACCGCGAGTCAGCTTCGCCCCGCTCTCCTCTCTTAAGTAAGATTTAGGGGAGGCATGGAAGACCAAGTAACACTGGACCGTTCGCACACATCATAGCTGTGTGTGTGTGAGAAATGTTAGTAGTGGACCTCGGTTCGCTAAAGCGTAAATTCTGTTGCGTAAGTTAGAAAAGACGTCTGGTTTTAGAGATAGGTCGCATCGGAGATATTGGACGTGCGGGCCTGCGGCTGCGGGCGATGTAATGTTACATGCTTGGCGATACACGAACGCGATGGCTCGTTTACTCGTGTAAAAGTTTCTTTGGAATGTAGGTCAGCATTGTTTGTTTGGTTTATGAAGTTTGACGTATCAGCTTTGATACCACTACAAGTCTACACTAACGGATTGAGGAAATGTTCAGGCACAATAAATAAATATACTTAAGGAGATAATACTATAAATTATATCAATATTTAAATCGGATTTGAATGTTGATTGATTGCGAGTCATAACTCTGTAGATAGTAGATTACGTTCAACATGTCTACGCAAAATATTATTATAGTACCTACCTAAATTGCTAATTATTACCTAAATAGTTTAAAACTTTACTATCGTATAGTATACTTATATCAATAATTATCATACTTAATAATTAATGAAGAAAAGAAATAAGTAAGTCTTAGCCTATGTGAAAATACAGAAATGAAAGCGACATCTATTTATTAAGTCGCGGAAGCAAAAAGGTATCGAGTCATCATCATTTCTGCAGGTTGTTTTTGAAAAAAACAAGCGCGCACAACTTAGACCTCATCATTGAAATAAATAAATTGCAGTATATCGTAAAACATAACGGCGCGCAGAAAACGCTTATTTTCGTTTTCCTTCCTTTGTCACACGGGTTTATTAGTGATCGTCTTGAAATCTCAATCTTTATTAACTGGGAGTGCAGAGAGCAGTGTGAGGCGCGCTCGCCTTTCACGCAGATAAGGTGCCAGCGCTAAAGTAGCTGTTTGTTCCGCCATTACCCCTACCATATGCTATTTATACTAGTCTTAATAATAATTATATAAAAGGAAAAGGTGACTGATCCCTATTTGTTTGAAAAAGCGAACTTAACGTGAGCGAAGCCGCGGGCAAAAACTAGTATTATTAGTTTAGTATAAAAGGAAAAGATGACTGCCTGACTCTCTGACTGACCTAGATCGGTCAGTCAGAGTCAGAGTCAGTCAAAGCATAAACCACCAAATGGATTGGGCTGTTTGGCATACAGTTATTAGGTATAACGTAGGCATCCGTTAAGAAAGGATTTTTGAAAATTCAACCCCTAAGGAGGTAAAATAGGGATTTGAAAAATCGAAATTAACGTGAGCGAAGCCGCAGGCAAAAGCTAGTTTATTATAAATGCGAAAGTTACTGCCTAGTTAGTTTAGTTGGTTTCTGACTTTTTCACGCTGAAGCCATTTGAATGAGATAATTGAGTTTATTAGTAATTGTTGTTTAACTACAAGTTATGACTGAAATTAAATGAAACTTGAGATAGATCCAAAGAAGAAAAGAGATCTAAAAACGGCCCAATGAAGCTGTTGAGCCCCTTAAAAATAGTTTTATACTCTGTTTGAAAAGTTTTTTCCGCAAATCTCGATTTTCTTCTATGGACGACAATCCAATAAAGTATTTTTGAGTAAAATAACATAATTTTTATGGTATTATCGACTTTGGGCTATAGTTTTACATAAATACTACTGCGCACTTGAAGTAATTATGTTCATTAATTCTGGAGTTAAAAGGCTCTGACAGACACTCAGACAGACATACAGACAGACAAATTAACTAGTGCAAATTCACCTTTGTAGACATGGAGAACTCGCTTCGCTCGGTCAGTAAGTAATAATTAATTTTTAGTTTAGTTTATATCAGCGTTCCGGTCGCTATACGATTGGCGAGATAATAATAAGTGTCGACATAGTTTCGACTTCCATTGGTAGCGCTCAAGCCTTCTCATTACTAGTCGAATTCCTGTCGGTCCGCTACAAACCGGGGTCCTCCAGCGCGCGATGTAAAATGGGACTCGTTTTATGTAGACGCCGCTTTGATGGCCTTTAAACAGCGCTCGGACGTTATCTAACCGTCCGTGTCTGCGTATTCTCTGCGTATATCGCGGAGGACCCATCCGCGAACTTTCCGCTCCATGCGAAATTCAAAAATAGTACCTACCCGAGGAACAACAAGAGTTACCAGCTTTAACGCTATTTGGACAGGTAGGCGCTCGGACATTAACTAATCGTCTATGTCTGCGTATTCTCCTATTATATTCGTTTGTCGTTTTATATAATATAGAAAATTGTTTATTGTCGATCGCTCACCGCACCGCTATAAACTTCGTGGGTAGGTACTGAGTATGCGGTAAAGTACACTAGCGGCACGCTATGATGGCCGGTTTGACGTTTGTCCGCTCATGAAGTTCCGTATTAATTGATAACGACTTTGAAGGAAATAATTGTATTACTTTATTGACGATAGTGATGTGCAGAGATTCATAAATTTTATCGAATGTAGTTTTAGGTTTAGGACTCAAAATTTATTTATTAAATTGATCTCTAAAATGTATACAAGTGTAGAAAAATCAGTTTGCACCATTTAAGGGGTGAATGTACTTGTGAATATGAACAATTTTCACTATGTGGACAAACCTCTGAAATCGCAAAAAAATATCAGCTGTTTCATACAAAAGGTAAAATTTTTATTTTTATATGATATATACCACAACTCGGCATTTGGTTTTCTAAATTGAAAATTTTTAAAAATGGAATCTAATACGATCGTCACATAGGATCGCTGGCTAGCACAACTACTACCTCCGGCAAACTCGCGTCAATGCTCAATGCAAAACAAAGCAGTTTCGAATTGACGTTGCTTCGAAAAGTATAAACTGTCAGTGCAATGCGATTGTGATATAGTTTTGACCTGGCTTTGGATTTCAAATATTGATACTGCATTACTGTTGACCCTTGCTCGTTAATTTGGACTCTGTTCAAGCCCTTTGTTGTGGATTTCGTCGATATGACCGAACGTACGCAGAGAACTGTTCTAAATAGTCAGACACGTGAGTTCGTAATACGCCTTCGTAACTATTTCGATCGTGAAGCTCAAAATGGAGGGCCAATTTTACCTATAACGTCAGTGGTTGAACGCGTAGCTGATGCGCTTAATATTGGACAACGAACTGTTAGACGGATAACTAAAAAAAAATATGGCGAGACTGGCACAGAAGAAAATAAACTTCACACACCAAAAAAGAGAAAACGAGCAAAACCAGTCGTAGGCATCGATAGCTTTGATGCCGATGCTATCCGAAGACATGTTTACGGCTACTATTTACAGAAGGAGTATCCAACAAGAAAAAAGTTGGTGCATTCACTGAAGGAAGCTGGATTATTCTTCGGTGGGGAAAGTTCTTTAACGAAGATTTTGAAGACCATTGGATTTCGATACAAAAAATGTAACAAACGCAAAATATTGATGGAAAGATTTGATATAGCGATGGCAAGGTATACTTTTTTACGGCAAGTGAAAGAAATCAAAAATTGGCAAAATGTTGTGTTCTTGGATGAAACATGGCTTAATGCTAACCATACTGTAGGCCGTTCTTGGAACGATGACACAGCAGCATCTACTTCCAAAGTTCCTGTAGGAAAAGGATCGCGACTTATAATTTGTCACGCCGGAACCATCAACGGGTTTGTCGAAGGTTCTCCCATGGCTTTTGCGTCAAAAACCACTGTAGACTATCATGAAGACATGAATGGAGAAAAGTTTACTGAATGGTTTACCTCAATGTTGTGTAGCCTCCCTGAACCATCTATTATAATTATGGACAACGCCCCATACCACTCGATGCAAATTGACAAGCCACCTGCCCAATCCCAAAAGAAAGCTGATATCGTCGCATGGCTTCGTAAAAATGGCGTAGATGCAAACATGAATATGTTAAAAGCGGAATTAGTACGTCTTTTAAAAGAAAACAAACCAACCAAGATCCGATACGTCATTGACGAAATAGCATTAGAACATGGGCACAGAGTTATACGGTTACCGCCTTACCATTGTGAGTATAATGCGATTGAGTTGGTGTGGGCTCAAATTAAGGGATATGCTGCAAGACACAATACAGAACCCCCATTTACCACAAAAAAAATGCTAAAATTATTAGAAGAAGCTTGTGAACATGTGACTAAAGGAGACTGGGAAAAGGTTGTGAATAGAACTGTTAAATTAATAAGGGAAGATTATGAAAGAGATGTGAAAATAGATAATATTATAGAAAACGAACATATAATTATTAATGTAGGTGATGATAGCAGTGACGACAGTGAAAATAGTAGTATGGACGAATCTGATTAATTATGGCCTTTTGTGGCACCTTTTTTGGTATCTTTTGTATTCATATGTTTCTTGTGTGCATATAAAGTATGTATATTCATTTTCATTCAAATATTCAGTTCGTTCAAATAAATTAAATAAACATATACATTTTTGTTTTATTAAACCTATTTAATCAGGTACAAAAACAAAACTTAATTGTTTTTTGTTCGAGAATAAATTGACATTCCACATCACTATTGTAATGTGTCAAACCGGCCATCATAGCGTGCCGCTAGTGTAGGTATACCTAACCGTACGCAGTACGCTGGAGAATGACGCTTTGCTGTTTCTGTTTCCTGCTCATTTTGGGCCCGTACTAAGACCTTAGCGATAGTCCTTTAGCTAGCGATTGAGGGTAGGGCGAAGGTAGGGCAAATAAATTTAAAACAAACGACGTACCTAATCTATATATATAAAAGAAAGTGGTGTTAGTTACACTATTTATAACTCAATTTGGCTGAAAATTGGTGGAGAGGTAGCTTAGAACCAGGAGACGGACATAGGATACTTTTTATCCCGTTCGACCGCGTTTCCGTCAAGTCACTATAAAACGTGGTATAACAAAAACGCATCTGACATGGAATAACAAAACGCAATTGACAGTGGAATAAAAAAACGTAAATGACAGCTAAACGTAATTTTGTCTTTGGTTAAGTATGGTAAAAAATTTGACAATTATTAGAATGATAGCTATACTACGGCCGTTCAGAGAATGCGTTCCTGACACGTCGCGATTGAACTGACGACGTAACTTTGTAATGGCGTTGCAGTTACGATAAAAATATTATTGCTGGTTGTTAACCGTTTTAACAATTGATGAGCATTAAAATAACATTATTATATCAATAATCAATTAATGTTATAATTTTGTGACAGTTGTCGTGACTAACTGACAGGTGTCAGGAACGCATTCTCTGAACGGCCGAACTTTAAACGTAATTGATAATATCATCAGTAATATGTTTTCTCTTTGAATCATCATTAACAATGCCGCGAGCAAGACGATCAAAATATGTTTCCTGCTACAAAGCTACGGATTGACGTGATTTATTGGATAGGTATAGTTGAGAACCTGGAGGGTGACAAAGATTTCCCGCGGGATGTTATGAACTAAATCCACGCAGACGACGTCGCGGGTATCAGCTAGTAGGTAAGTACATAAAAACAAATTAATTATAATAAAATACTTTTACAAACGACTACGTCCGCAAGGAATAAGGTTTTTAAAAATCCAGCGGGAACTCTGTTTTCCTTGGGTAAAAGGTAGCCTAAGTCACTCTCCAAGTCTGTAACTTTATTTACCCATACAAAAAAAATCACGTTGACACTTGACCAGATGCTCGGTGCTCGGTTGCTGCGTGATGAAAGACAAACAAAAAAAAAGTGTAAATTAAAATTTTTATTTTTAAATGCAAGCTTTTAGTAGCTACATCATTAGACTCTGGATATAATCTAGGATCAGAGTACTTGTTATGACGAATCAAACGAGCCCAAACTCGATGGGGTTACGTCGTTTTATTACAGAGTTCCGATAGCCATCTTCCGTCTCCATCATTAGATCAGCTCCATGTCACAATAATATTGCATTGTCATAAATGCAAAATTTCAGCTCGATCAGAAACCGGGAAGTGGGTTTAATTCATTTTGCAATATTTGACCCAAACAAACAAACTGGTCAAGCTAAATAAAAGCTTGTAACAAACACACTTTCGTATTTAAAATATTAGTAAGTATGATGTACTTACTAATATTTTAAATAAACCTTCCTCCAACCTTCTTCTTACTTCCTATTTCGTATTTCGTATTTTGAGCTTTTTTTTATTCAATGAGTAACCCAATATTGAATACTAACACAACATGGTCGTGTGTAGTCCGACAGCGGTACCGTCTCCAACACGAGTAAATCAGCGGGGATTTGATACGGCCTGAGAAATAGCTGTAGGTTCGATCGCACTCGTAAAATTCTCTTTTATTCACTCTCAAAGTTGTAGCTATGTGACCTTAACAATATTTATGTACTTAGTACTTGTACTTATAATCTTTGAGTAGCTGTCTCAAAAAGTGAATAAGTGGTGGAAAGGCGTAAGCAACGCCCTAAGCATTGCGCATAGGACGTTTTTACCGTACTGACTATGGAAGTGTGGTGCAATGCAAGCACAGCTAATACATAAAAGTACTGCAAGTGAAACCAAACTGAACTTATGATCGATTACATTACGCGTTTCTCCGATTTCTTTACCTTTAAAGACAGCTAAGGAAAAATACATATTATAACATTAAGCTAATACCTTAAGGGAGAGGGCACACCGCACACTGGCTACTTTAAGCTGCAGCGATCGCGTGCGTTTATTACCTTTAGCATTTTTGGAACGTAAGTTCCTTATCGCGCGGTACGGAAGGGGGCTAGACGGAAAAAATTAAGGAACCGACACTTTTCTTTTCGACTCATATTTTTTGAAACCGACACTTTTTGTTGAATGTGAATTTTGCATTGTGTTCGGTATTTTCGCGATACAACATTAGGTCTCCGTAGCCTAGTGGCTCCGGCAGTCGCCTAATAGTTCACAGTCGATGGTTTGAATCCCAGCTCGACAGACTGAATTTTCTATTTTCAATTTTACTGCCGGAGCCACTCCCGCGGTGGCACCCGACCACGAGCATGACGCATGACCCAGCCATTGCTTCGCTCAAACATATTTGAGGGAACGTAACAACCCGCATCACACACATGTCCATAGGTAGCTCTGTTGCGACGTGACTGAAGGACAAACCAACAAAACACACTTTCGTATTTATTTATTTAGTAAGGTTTGATTATTTCGTCTACACGCAGAATGTTCAATTCTTCTATCTTTAAGTGATCTTATTAATGATCAGAAGGTCGAAATGTCACGTTCATTTAGACAGAATTCAGTTCAATTTGTAAACGAAACTCGGGGGAATCTGAAAGGGATCTACATCGCGATCCGTCCGCCGCGCGCCGCTCCCGAACGGGCGCGGGCGGGCTGACGGACATCTTTGTTAATTTAATTGGATATCTATTGTCTATGGATCTTTATCGTCAACTTTAAGGACTGCCCGAAATGTCTAGCATCGATAAATTGTTTTTATGATCAATGATTATGGACTTTTTGTAATGTGCGTGAATTGTTTATGTACATTCCATCGTAGTCACAATTTTTATTTAAGCTATTGCATAACTCTGAGAGACTCTGAGAGACCTCAATACAATGCTCAATGATCTCAGCAGGGTTTCTCAACAGGTGGGCCTGAAAATGAACATGAGCAAGACGAAAATCATGTCCAATGCTCATGCACCGCCCCACCCAGTAATTGTTGAGAACTCTGCACTCGAAATTGTCGACGAGTACCTGGGACACACAGTCCAGCTAGGTAGGTCCAATTTCGAGAAAGAGATCAACCGCCGAATCCAACTCGGCTGGGCAGCGTTCGGGAAGCTCCGAGATGTCTTCTCGTCCAAAATTCCTCAGTGCCTGAAGACTAAAGTCTTCGAACAGTGCGTGTTGCCAGTGATGACTTACGGATCCGAGACATGGTCGCTAACTAAGGGCCTCATAAGTAGGCTCAGGACCGCTCAGCGGGCGATAGAGAGAGCTATGCTCGGAGTGTCCCTGCGGGATCGAATCAGAAATGAGGAGATCCGTAGGAGAACCAGAGTCACCGACATAGCTCAGCGAGTCGCGATACTGAAGTGGAAATGGGCGGGGCACTTAGTTCGAAGAGCTGATGGTCGTTGGGGTCCCAAGGTGCTAGAGTGGCGACCCCGCACCGGGAAGCGCAGTGTTGGCAGACCCCCCACCAGGTGGACCGACGACATCAAGCGAGTCGCAGGGAGCCGCTGGATTCAGGCGGCGCAAGACCGAGGCCTGTGGAAGCCCATGCAAGAGACCTTTGTCCAGCAGTGGACATCCATCGGTTGATAAAGAAGAAGAAGAAGATTGCATAGCTTTTATCGCGGGCTTTGAACTAGGACAGTTGCATAATTTTTATTATTCAAAAAATTTTTCATAAATATTATAATTGCATAAGTTGATAAAAATGCTATGCAATAGCTTTACCGCGGCAGTCCCCGAGTGCCACTTAATTTTTTTTTATTTTTCTGTCGTCATCATTCTCGGCTCGACATCATTGTCGAAACTCGGCGGTCAGTCGGAGAAAACTTTTGCGGTCATGTGCTAATTTCTTTAATTCAGGGTAATCATGTCCACTCCCTTATATTTTCGTCGAACCATTTCCTTCTCGGCCGTCCTGGTGCCCTTCTTACGGCTATCTTGCTTTCGAGGATCAACCATGGAAATTCGTACACGAGCGTTTGAGATGATGTCTTCCCGTGACAGCGTCTTTTTCTGTCAGCGTAGATATACCTTCCTATTTCTAAAGATAAACTGCGTACGTCTAGCGTCCTATTACGACTCTATTAAGTAGGTAGGTATCTAGGTACTCTGAACTTGATATTTTTCTTTTTCATAAGTATACGTATTCGTTGGTTGCTTTTTATGTATCGTTTTAAATTTTCTATTTGATAAATATATACTCTATACTCGTGTTCATATTTTTTTATTTTTTATTTTAATAAGTTGATCTATTAAATATGATTGAAGGATCCCGGATTTGATTGCAGAGGCAATTTAAGAATTGAAATTTTTTCTGGCATACTTCTGACAGCGATCGGCTGTGACAAGTTACCAACCTATCGGCAGTAGAAACCGAATAAAGATATTATGAGTTTAGTTAAACCCATTCTTACCCCGCTAAATTAGCTTTACCATGATTACCATCAGCGAGATTGCAGTTAAGGGTAATCTTATCATGAAACAAAAAAGCAAGTGTGTGTAATTTTTACACGCACGCGGCTCGCCAAAGTAAACAAATGTGAAGGAGGGAGTAGCTGGGGGACCGGGAGGGCCATATGCCACCCGCTCGCGTGTTATTGAGCCGACTGGCCCCGATCTACCTGCTTCAGAGCACGGTACACGTTCGGGGACGGACCTGTCAATAGCGGCGCTCGGTCAAACTCCGTCTTAGACGCTTTGGGGTCCGTCGAACTGCACAAACGCAAATTGAAACGGCGGGGGACAATTTACCTGCCATTTACACAGCGGCCTGTACTCAATTCGAAGCCAGGGTATGCGATAGGTTTTGGGCCTGGATAGACACGATGCTTTTAGCAGCGGCGATCGGCGCGTTTGCGATTTTTAGTCGCTTTTCGGAAGCTCGATGCCGCGGTTCGAACGCATCAGAAACGCTGATACCCGCTGCAAAAAAAAGTGTCGCCCGGGCCGTTTGCTCTCTATTTAAATGACGATTTGATATAACTTCTGTTTCTCCAAATACCTACTTAGGAAGTTTTGGTAAGCTTTGGCAAGTGCTTTTATGTAGTAAATGCGCGCAACAGAATTTATTAAATTGCAAAATTTTTTTTGCAAGATTTCTGTTATGGTGAACAAATGGAATCTGGTCTGGTGGAATGGTTTGTTTAATATTAGGTAGATACCTCTACTTTCACAGGTACTACCGACATAGCTCAGCGAGTCAAAAAGCTGAAGTGGTCTATCCGTTGCAGAAGAAGATTTTATGTATTTTACATAAATGCGTATACTGCCTTCTTGCTTACCACGGCAGCATAGCACGCTAAGCGATTTGACGTCTGCAGACTAGCTTTGCGTCAGTTTTCACGTTTCAGTGTATATTTTGGTAGTTTGAAAACACGGCACGGGATAGTTGCGACCTAAATATCAACGAAACGGCACATTATTTACGTGCCGGTAGGAATTTGAAATACAAAAGTGAGTTGTTAAAACTGTCCGGCGCTTTGTTTCAATAGCGGCGCTCGCAGGGCGATTACATCGGGCTGAAAAAAAAGGACAATGAAACCGAGCCGCGGCCGATAACAAACATAGCTAAAATATGGGTGAAACGTGGGTGAATCATCGCGCTGTCGGCACCCAGTTCGAATCGATGACCGAGGTGGCATAATCTCTTTAAGCGAGGATTCCACTACAACATGGTACCTACTTAATATTAATCGGGAAATCACTAAGCGGGACGAACTCTATAGAGGCAATAGAAAAAAAATACCGGCCGAATTGAGAACCTCTTCCTTTTTGGAAGTCGGTTAAAAATAGATTTACACTTCCACCAGTAGGTACTATTATGTATTGTGTGCTTCCACAAAGGCTACCACTAACAAAGAGTTTGACAGTTGCCTTATAGAGAGGGCAGACTGGTGGCTACTTTTAGCGGAAGCGATCGGCGTTTTTAATTTTTATGGCTTTTAGCGACTGCATCGCGTTTCAGCAATTTTTTTCGATCGCGTTTTTTGCGATCAAAATCGCTGAAATTCATAAAAATGCTGCTCGCTGCCGCTTAAAGTAGTCAGTTTGCCCTTAACGCTACTTCCACTCTCGCTTATTTTGATTCCTTTTGAACTCTTTTTGCTCGTTCACTCCTTTTCGCTTTTTTTGTTGGTGAATGGTGAAAGCTTGCATGCAGTGTTCTTCTGTGAGCTAAATGGAGTCTGTACGGAATCCAATCCGCTTCGTTCGCGTTGGTTAGAAGCGAAAATGGTGAAGACGGGTATAAAACGTCTCGGAAAAAATGTGAAACCAATATAAGCTTCCTGATGCGACTCATCTAACGTTGATCCACCTCGTGGGTGGTCTGCCAACACGCCGCTCTTTGGTACGAGGTCGCCACTTTAGAGCCTTAGGACGGACCCCAAAGCCATCGGTTCCTCAAATAATTTTTAAGGAATCGTTAGCCTTGCTAAAATTATTATAAATTCGAAAGTGTGTTTGTTTGTTGGTTTGTCCTTCAATCTTTTCAATCAATGAATTTTTTCTTTGTCTTCCCTTCTTGCCTCCGAGAGCACTTTATACATACAATTTGTCCCGGTGGTGCTTATACCATGTACATTGTACAGCTAAATGTATTTTACATAGCTCCTTGTGATATTTTCCTTGCTCGGAAATTGAACCCAAAGTCCTCGACCTCTTAGGATGGATCCACGCACTCTATCTGACTTCCGCAACCTCTTCTATTATTGCCTTTTGACCTACATGCCCCTTATCTGCACCTCATAGTTTCTGCTTCGATCAAAGCCCGCTGGAAACCAGGAAGTTGTTCAATAATTGACGTTAAGGTCAGAAGTCAGTATTGGGATTTGATTTTGGCTCAGTTCGAATTTAGGTGCTCGAACAAGATTACAAGAATAACTGAAAAATTCAAAAATTCATACTTATAACTACTTGTTTCAGCCCACGTTTTGTCCGTAAATAGTTACATTTTTTAAAAAATCCCGTGGTAGTCTATTGTTCTTCCGGATTAAAAAAGTAGCCTGTAACTGTACCACTTTCCAGGTCCTAAACTATAATCCATGCAAAAATCCCGTCGTTCCCTTGCTCCGTTCTAAGTTCTAACTTCTATTGTTCTACGCGTTATGTATTGATGTCCGCTAGATTGACGGCGATCTTTGTTCTAATCCACCAGTCACCAAGGCCTGTAGGACATCTCCGAGATACCGTAGCGAGTTAGTACTAAGTAGTAGCGAGGGCGGAACAGCCGGTAGAGGAGTACTACGGTTTTGCTGTGATGATGTTGTAGCACAAATTAAAAAAGTCACGACTCTATATATAATCGATATCTATCGATTAAAAATTAAAAAGGGAACAAAAGCTCGCGATAATGTTTGTGCTCGCATGCGAGTTCGGTGAAATACCGGTCGCCGCCGCCGAATCGATGACCAGAGCGGTATATTAACTTTTATCGTTTTGCGTCGTCCATAACTTGGCACCCTCCTCGTTCGCCGAAAGCCAGTAAGTATGTAAATTACGGTCGCGAGCGGCCGTCCTCGGGTGCCCACTTATCTATTCAAATTTAGCTCCGCCACGGGAGCGGGGCGCGTCGCCGGCCTTCGCTAATCAAAATCCGATCAGCCATTAAGTCCTCTCGCTATCTGCGCTTAGTTTACGAGCGGGGGGGTGCGAGGGCGCGGGGTGATCGCTTATTTATGTGGCGGGGCCGCGAAAAACTACCCTCGACCCGTCTCGACCGAGCGAAGCGAGCTCCTGCACGGTACGCCGCTCTCCGGTACGCGTTGTGCCCGTACTCCCGCTAGTGTTGCCAGCTCCTCGCAATTCATGTTGGGATAGATACATAATTCTATTTATCACAGCATATTTTTATAATATCCTTTCTTACTTAATTAAGTGTAAATAAAGTGTTAGGAGCACGACTGTTGCCTGTTATCTAATATCCATTTTTATAATAAAACTGTAAACATAATATTTATTTTTTTCATTTGTCTTCTCCCTAATAAGTTAAGGTTGGCCGAGTGCAGATTGACAAACTTCGTGTACCTTTGAAAACATTATGGAGAACTCTCAGTCATTCAGGGTATCCTTACGATGTTTTTGTTCATCAAGTGACATTTATTAGTTTAAAACGCACAAAACTCCGGAAAGAAAAAAATGTGCTTGCCAGGGAACTCCGGACCTCGAAAAAGGAGGCCGAAGTTTTAAATTAACAATGCTTCTTCTTCTTCTCTATCAAGCGATTTAAATCCAAGCTGAAGAACAGTCCAAGAAGTTCTATAGCTGAACAAAGGTCAATGCCTACCACAAAGCTATCATCGTTCACAGTTATAGTTCTTGCAATTCACGAGGGCGACTGACTTGTGGTTGTGTGTGTGTCGTATCTGTACAAGTGTGAGCGAGCGCAATGCTCGCGCCTGCCCGCTCCTACCTAGGCCTTGACAGGCACGCACACTTATGCAATGTGCATGTACACGAAGTAACCACGAGTAAAGCTCACTCGCCTTCGTGAATTGCAAAAACTGTTAACTGTATCAGCGTTCAACTTTAACAAACGGTGATATTTTTTAGTTATTCACAAGATAACCTCTGCTAACTACGGTATTCTTGTAAAACAGGACGGGTTCCATATAACACGGTATAAATGGAAGCACTAATCCCACCGCCGCGTTTTGTAATCAACCGTGCCGCGGTTTTTATGAGTTCGCCTTTTGCAGTCACCGCTTGGTATAAATTTAGTTCGCTATCTGATATTGAGACGCCGTGTATATATATAATGTATACGTTTCTGTACAATCGTATAATCAGTTTTTAGACTTGGAGGCCATACCTACTATGGCGCGATAAAAAGCATGTTGTCGTTTCTGGCTGACCGCTGAAAATCTTTGTCGATATTTATGCTACTTTGATCAGAGTATATATATCTTAGAGAAATCTAGTTTGTCCATTCACATTCGAATTATTTTTCGAATAGTTAAGGCTTGGCTCGAGTCGTTCCGATCGACCACTATTTCGGATTTCTCTACGCATAAAGTCGCGCGATGTCACTAGATTGTCAGCAGCAGGTCGATTCTGCAAGTTCCTGGGTTCGATTTCCAGATCGAACAAGTACAGATCCAGAATACGTACAAGACTTATGTCCAGTAGAGTCCAGCAGTGCAGATCTTTTTTAATCTATTTTTCTTTTTGGGTTTTTTACCAGATCTTACTAATATTCTAAATGCGAAAGTGTGTTTGTTTGTGGGTGTGTCCTTCAATCACGCCGCAACAGAGCTACGGATCGACGTGATTTTTTGCATGGGTATAGTTGAGGACCTGGATAGTGACATAGGATACTTCTTATCCAGGATTTCAAACACTATATCCACGCGGACGAAGTAGCGGACATTAGCTAGTAAGTAAATCAAAAGTATTCGAGTATATTTATGTAGTAACTTCAAGCTATGTTTTATGCTATGGGCTGTTAGTGGGGATTTCTAGTAACGAAGTCGCGGGCATCAGCTAGTAAATCATAAGTATTCGAGTATGTTGCAACTTCAAGCTATGCTTTATGCAAGCCTATGTTTTATGGATTGTGATAGTAGGGATTACTAGCAAAGAAGTCGCGAGGATCAGCTAGTAAATAGAATAGAATAGAATAGAATAGAAATGTTTTTTATTCAAATAAACTTATTTACAAGTGCTTTTGAATCGTCGATGAGTCTACCACTGGTTCGGAATGCCGTTCCTGCCGAGAAGAACCAGCAAGAAACTCGGCAGTTGCTCTTTTCAAACAAGTTTACAATATAGTAGATATTATGCTATGTATGCAGTGTTTCCACAATGAGGAAAAAGACAATTTACAGGTTAATCATTACCTACTGTCTCATGAAACGCTGGAACGAATTTTATCCCTATATCAATAAATCATAAGTTTAAGAGTATGTTGCAACTTCAAGCTGGCTGTGTTTTATGCTATATGCTATGGGTTGTATGTGTAGGGATTACTAGTGAGCTAGTTCATCACTGTCGTTTAACCATAAATATTTCAGTTGAAAAAACCCATTCCAGCGTCGGAGCGGCGTCGCGGCGCCGCGGTAGCATTTTCCCGAGGTAGGTAGGTTGTAGCGCCGGCTATATTTACCGCGGCCTCGCTAATGAGCGAACGACGCGCGGCTTTACACATATACACAGGATATAGTGTGTAGGAACGCTATAGCTGCAGCACAGTTTAGTTATCATACAGGTGCTCAATCAAACATAGTCAGTTATAAATTGTTGTAGGTATGACTTTGAAGAAGGCTTAAGGTCACTCAGCTGACGATGGAGAGAGCTATGCTCGGAGTATCCCTGCGAGATTAAATCAGAAATGAGGAGATCCGTAGGAGAACCAAAGTCACCGATATAGCTCAGCGAGTCGCGAAACTGAAGTGGAAATGTGTCGTTGGGGTTCCAAGGTGTTGGAGTGGTGACGCGCAGTATTGGTAGATCCTCCACTAGGTGGACCGATGACATGAAACGAGTCGCAGGGAGCTGCTGGATTCAGGCGGCGCGGCGCAAGAGCGAGCCCTGTGGAGGTTCATGCAACAGACCTTTGTCCTGCAGACGTCTATCGGTTGACAAGGAAAATTACTTTTTTACATAACATTTTAGGTACCTACATATATCAAGACTATCCCGCGACTTCGATCGCGAGGACTTATTTTCAAAAATCCTCCTGGCCCCTATCCTAACCCGGAATCCCAGTGTTTTCTGTCCGCAACAGCTACAGATACACACTACACATGGAAAATATTACGTCGAATCCGTTCCGTCCGTTGTTCCAACTTCCATTGCCGCTTGATTGCAGGATAAAGCAACAAATAAAGTCATTTTCTCATTTCTAATATCAGTAGGGTAAGGTAGTAGAAATATTGAACATTTTTGTGACATTTTAATGCACACTAAACTTACTACTTGGCAGTGACCGTTCAAAATCCTCAACGTCCCACTGTATCTGATAGCTCGACTGTGTGCGCGCAGTGAGCTAGTGAAGTGCGCGTCGCGTGGGCGGCAGGACCCGCGTTATCGCTGACGGCCACGAATCGCGTGTATTTTTGCCTCGCGTAGGCAATATTGACGCGAGGCCATGGTGCTGTGATCAGCGGGAAGCGGATTAATCTTTTGTTAACCCATTCTACTTACTCTTTTATATGTACCTATCCACTCTTTGATATCCCAGGATAAAAGTTCTCTGTGTCTGTCTCAGGGGTGCAAGGTACATCTTTGCTAATCAGCCCGGGCCTCTGCCCGGGCTGATTAGCCAACAATGCCAAATTAATTAATCGAAAGGAACTCCGTTCCATCCGGGTGTCCCTTGACACCTCTCAAGTTTTTTTCTCGGTCTCAAGTTTTTTTTACTATTCTATCGGTATATCTCTATATACCGATAGAATAGTAAAAAAAACTTGAGAGGTGTCAAGGGACACCCGGATGGAACGGAGTTCCTTTCGATTAATTAATTTGGCATTGTGTTCAACATTTTCACACTACAATATTAGATCTCCGTAGCCTTGTGGTCTCCACAGTCGCCAAACAGCCAAAGGTCGATGCACGATGGTTCGAATCCCAGCTCGACAGACCGAATTTTCCATTTTCAATTTTATTTTAAACAATTTCTACATGTGGAACCTTTAAATTAGGGAAAAAACCATCGACTTTCAACTGTTTAGCGACTGCAGAAACCACAAGGCTACGGAGACCCAATATTGTACCGCGAAAATACCGAGCACAATGCCAAATTCACATTCAAAAAGTGTCGGTTTCAAAAAAGTGTCGATCCGTCTAGCTCCCTTCCGCACCGCGCGATAAGGAACTACGTTCCATAAATTTAGAAACAAAAAAGCGTAATACAGTCATGATTTTGTATAATTAATACCCTTCAAATAAGCGTAAAGGAGTGATTAAAGAGTTAAAGACAGTACTTAGTGCATTTCGGTTTTCAGTCCGCTTTCGCGTTGTGCTACTGAAGCTTCATTAGTAATATTGGCAAAGTTGCTTGGAAGCGATAGGCTTTGTTTCAACTGTCCACAAGATAGATTTAAAATTATAGCTAGGTACATTTTGTAACATTTTTTTGTTTTGACAAGAGGAACTGCTGAGTTTCTTGCCGGCTCTTCTCAGCAGAATCAGCTTTCCGAATCGGTGGTAGGTTCCCGACTTGTCAAGTCTTAAGAACTACAAGTTGGCCTACATGAAATAAATAATTTTGAATTTGAATTTAACTTTCCGCTCCTACTGCCGCCGCCGCTTGTGGCCGTGCGCATAGCGTTAAACAGCGACGTAGGCAATATGCCGGCATTATCGTATTTTCACCGAGATCGATGGGCTGCGTCGAACGCCACCTGTGCTTCCACGTCTGTAAGCATCCATTACGCCTTATAAGCTTCTGAGGAATACTTTCATACCTACCTTAAGCCGCGGGAGTTTTTCGTTTTTCCAGTATAAAAAGTGACAGAATTCACACTCCAGCAGCGCTATACAGTATAATTTAATGCAAAAAATTCTTTTTAGAAAACCGACTTACCAAACGGCCCAAGCCACTACAAAGTACGAGTATATACTATATTGTTGATATTTTAAAAACCATTCGACCGATTTGGAATAAATTTTAATGGGACCACCTGGAAATGGAAAGTATACCCTTTGAAACTAAAAAAAGAATTTTTCAAATCGGTTCAGGAAAAAAAATAAAAAAAGATTCCGACGAATTGAGAACCTCCTCCTTTTTGAAGTCGGTTAAAAATACAAACTCACTTCGAAAGCAAACTCTAGGTAAAAAAGATTATCGGTTGATGATACTCGTCTTAATACAAAATGGGAGCAAATGCCTATCCATTCTCAAACATCTTTTTTCTATGTTATCATCACCAGAGAAGGGTTATAGGCCATAGTCCACCACGCTGGCCCAATGCGAATTGCCAGACTTCACGCACCTTTTAGAACATTACGAAGAACTCTCAGGTGTGCGGGTTTTATCACGATGTTTTCCTTCACCGCTGAAGCTTGAAGTTGTGGTATTTAATTTCTTATACACACATAACCCCGAAAAGTCAGAGGTGCTTGCCCGGGATCGAACCTGCGACCCCCGAACAAGAGACCACAGTCCTAACCACTAAGCTATAACTGCATCCTTACTAGGTAATTGCTATTACCTAGTAAGTTAGTAAATAATGCGATGTTGGTTGATCGACCTAAAAGTTACGTTGTGTAATGTGTTGTTGTTTTGGAGTAAGTTTTATGTCTGTTATTTTCCATATTGTTTGTGCCAGATCGCTTGACGGTGAGTCTTTGACACCGTAGGTGACTAGCCACGGCCGAAGCCTCTAAACAATAGAGCTTATGATATTCTACTGCGCATATTTACAGGTGTAGGTATACACATGTCGGGTATAGACGCAAAGCCGAGTTAAACTTTTGGAAGGAGTCCAGTTTTTTATTTGGTCGTTTCTAATCGATCGCCAAATTGAGAGAGACGCGTTTTAGTAGCGTGATTTGGCGTGTTTGACGGCGACATGCTTAAAGTAGGTAGTTACCTTTAAGGATGGCGGATGTTTTATTATCGATATTTTGGTATAGGTATTCTATTTCAAGCAGTGATTGATAGATAGTGGTTAGGAATGTGGTCTCCTATTCGGGGGTCGCAGGTTCGATCCCGGGTACCTCTGACTTTAGGAAGTTATGTGCGTTTAAGAAATTAAATATCACATGCTTTAACTGTAAAGGAAAACATCGTGAGGAAACCTGCACACCTGAGAGTTCTTCGTAATGCTCTCGAAGATATTGTGTGAAGGCTGCCAGTTCGCATTGGACCCGCGTGGTGGACTATGGCCCATAACCCTTCTCTGAGAGGAGACTTGCGCTCAGTAGTGAGCCGTTGATGGGTTGATGATGATGATTTTGATTCTATTTCAATGTTAGAATTTGACGCTTGAATAATTTTTTTTGATGAGTTACGAGTACTTGCGAGTAATTTGGCGATTAACCATTAAACCTGAGTTTTATGTAGGTAACGATCCGAAGCCACCGTCTAAGTAACTCAAAAACCTTAACTGTAATGTATATTAAGTCCTATAGTGATCATTTCAAGTCTGTAGCTGCAACTGAACCAATCAGAGGTGATTGCGATACTAACGCAGTCAGTTTTAGACACGTGCGGCTGATTTCGCAACAACTCGTGTCTTGCTTCCGATGAATGCGAAATATTTGTCAACTTTTTCACGACTTACAATGGAACTTTCAGTTTAAAATGTTGCTAAGAGCCCATTTCACCATCGCCAAATAAACTTTAACCAGCGCATAAAGACTTTTTGACCGTTTTTGTAATGTCATTCTGTCAAAACATCTATCTATTTCTGTTAAAGTTTAAGTACTTGGCATTTGTAAAATAGGCCTTTACTTTGACTATATAGTGATATATAGGTACATAGTCGCATCATCATCATCATTATCATCAATTGTTGGCCCACTACTGCGAACAAGTCTCCTTTCAGGGTGAGAAGGGTTGGGCATAAACCGTATTCCACCACGATGGTTAAGTACGGATTGGCAGACTTCGAGAAAAAGATTTTACTTCATGAAAATGTTGCTTGGAAGCAATCGGCTTTGCTTCAGCTGTCCACAAGTTAGATAAGCTACATATTATGCTGAGTTTCTTGCCGGCTCCTCTCAGCAGAATCTGCTTTTCAAACCGGTAGTAGAGTCCTGACTTGCGATAAGAACCACGAGTTGGCCTACATGAAATAAATAGTCGCATAACTAAAGGCATAGAATTATACTAAAGGTAATTAATTACCTCGATAACGATAGTTGTCGCCGCACTAGGCGCGTCCGCGAGCGCGGGCGTCGCGTCCGGTCACGCTATCGCGATCGGAATCGTTGACATCGCGCCAGCTCGCGGCCCGCGGCCGATGACCGCGCGACGCTAATTGTCGCGTCACCTTCGCAAGGGCGACCTAGCAGGGAGCGCGACCCCTCCGGCCGCGGGGGATAAGATACCTACATGCTTCGACGATTTAAAGCAGGATGTGCCTTAAAGCAGATTACTTTCTTCTTTCTTCTTCTTCTTTGTCAACCGATAAACGTGCACTGCTGGACAAAGGTCTCTTGCATGGCCTTCCACTGGCTTCGGTCTTGCGCCGCCTAAATCCAGCGGATCCCTGCGACTCGTTTGATCCACACCGGGAAACGCAGTGTTGACAGACCCCGGTGCGGGGTCGCCACTCCAGCACCTTGGGACCCCAACGACCTTCAGCTTTGGTAATAAATAAATTCTGCCCCTTTCCGCGGGAGATGAGGTAAACACGTACAGCACATAATATGTACCCATTCACTACGTCTCCATGAGCGCACACTAACTCAAAAGCTGTGACACTTACAGAAAATGCGCACACAAGCAAATATTTACTATAAACTGACCCGTACGTCGTTCATGTACTTTGGCAGAGGGGAATACGTGCGCTTGGCAAGTCCTTCTTTTTCTCGTCCAAGCCTACATGTATCGTTCCTCTTTACAAAGCTATTAGCTATTAAACAGCTGCTGAATTCAGGGTAATCTTAACTACCTAAGTTGAGATTAAGTACCTGAATTCAACAGAATCTGCTTTTCGAGCCGGCGACATAGGTCTCCTGCATGGACCTCCACAGGCTTCGGTCTTGCGCCGCCTGAATCCAGCGGCTCCCTGTGACTCGTTTGATGTCGTCGGTCCACCTAGTGGGGGGTCTGCCAAAACTGCGTTTACCGGTGCGGGGTCGCCACTCCACCACCTTGGGACCCCAACGACCATCAGCTCTTCGAACTATGTGCCCCGCCCATTTCCACTTCAGTTTCGCGACTCGCTGAGCTATGTCGGTGACTTTAGTTCTCCTGCGGATCTCTTCATTTCTGATTTGATCTCGCAGGGATACCCCAAGCATAGCTCTCTCCATCGCTCGCTGAGTGACTCTGAGCCTTCTTATGAGGCCTACAGTTAGCGACCATGTCTCGGATCCATAAGTCATCACTGGCAACACGCACTGTTCGAAGACTTTAGTCTTCAGGCACTGAGGTATTTTGGACGAGAAGACATCTCGGAGCTTCCCGAACTGGTATCATCAGCTAGTGACAAATAAACAACTTGGGTATTCCTGTCGTGATGCAGCAGCACGTTCAAACAAGTTCAGACAAGTTTTACAAAAAAACAAAATACACCATATCCACGTGTTTAATTTCAAAATACATAAAATGTGACTGATAGCTGTACAATGTACATTGAATATATTGAAATTGAAATTTATAAGGCTTGATTTTTTTGTAGCATATTTTTGTACCTAAATTTTTGTGAATTATTATTATATTGGATAGAAGCAGGCGTTACTTTGCGGAAGTTCATTATTAGCAAGAAAAGGTTAGAATTATTTTGCTATAATCCGCCAACAGAAAAAATCTGTATGGTCAAACATGCAATTATAAGCTAAGCACCAATCACCATACAAATTTTTTCTGTTGGCGGATTATAGCAAAATAATTCTAACCTTTTCTTGCTAAATATTATTATTATTATCAGTAGGTACGAGTATGTCTGCTTCCCGGCGTGCAACTCGGTGCGGCCTCGCGACGACCGTTCCCCCTGCCCCCCTCCTGCGGCTACCCGCTGCCCCCCTATAACGTCCTCGTCACGCCACACGGTCAAACACCCGACTTGTTTTTGTTGTATGTACCTGTATATCTATACCTAGCTACTACATCATCTCATCTACCTACCTATGCAACATCTTGAAGGACTA
Source organism: Oeneis ivallda (assembly GCA_029955525.1). Classification (NCBI taxonomy): domain Eukaryota; kingdom Metazoa; phylum Arthropoda; class Insecta; order Lepidoptera; family Nymphalidae; genus Oeneis; species Oeneis ivallda. Next base: position 5,832,471 of record JARPMR010000024.1, on the reverse strand, counting down.
TTTTATTTTAAGGTGGATTATACGGGTCTGCCCGCGACATTCAAATTTAATTTGGTTTTTCGCAATTTCTAAACTAATACGACAAAGTAGGCTTATGGCATTCTAATTGCGCCAACAATGGCAGTATCATCTTCACAGGTTTATATAAAAATCTTACTTGAAAGTGTCCAGTTTAAGAAATTAGTCAGAGTATCGACTAATTTGTGAGTAACTCACGTCCAACTCGATATTCTGAATTTCGCGGGCAGACCCGTATAATCCACCTTAAGTCCAATGTCATTGTTCGTCATTATTTATCAATATCATCGACGTTATTCTCGGCATATTATCATCGATGTGATGGCAATATCATTAACTTCCTTACAACCAATATTTTGTTCCCCACTACTCTTTCCATTACTTAAAACAAGTGTAAGTAAAAAATTTTTTTTGAAAAACAAGCTTTAGTAAGTAGCTGGGTGCATCGTCAGACCCTGGACATCATCGTTTAGAAGTACTTACTTATCAAGATGAATCAAACGATGTCGTTACGTCGTTTTATTACAGAGTTTATAGCCACCTTCCAGCTTCATCATCAGACCCTGGCCGCCTGGATATAATTTAGGACTAGAGTACTCAAACGAGCCCAAACTTGATGGGGTTGCTTTGTTTTATAACAGACACACACACACACACTTTTTGGATATCATCTAGGACCAGAGTACTTGTCAAGGTTAAGAGGGGACCCGTGCGCTCGTTAACAGTAAACAGATTTGATTTTTACAGTAGTAGATCAAGTTTCAACTATCCGAAAAAAACACGCAAGAATTACATCATACTGCCAAGGGACGTGTTTGGGCAAAAACATAAAATGATGAAATTTGTTCGATAATAAAAAATCGCGAAGTTAGGTCTAATTTTTAACCAATATTCATTTATTTTCAATGTGTTGCATATTACAGAGCCAAAATTTTTACATTAAATTCCGATTGATATTATCAAGAGAGTAGCCTAGCGAATTGAAAAGAAAATGAATATTTTACGAGTTACAAAGTATTTTGGCGCTTACTACACTCCTATTCCGCGCAAAACGCTTTCTTTTGTCGCGCCTCACATGAGGTTGTGGCTATGTTTTATCTCATCGCGAAATCTGATTTTTTTTTGGGGTTACACGCGCTCTTAATCAAACGAACCTAAACTCGATGGGGTTACGTCGTTTTATCACAGAGTTCCCAAAACCACTTTCCGGCTTCATGATCAGACCCTAAGGATCTAGGATCTAGGACCAGACTAGGTACTTATCAAGACGAATCAAATGAGTCCAAATTCAATGAGGTTACGTCTTTTATTTAGTATTGCCCAAAAATGGTCTTGCGAGACTCTTGCGTCTCGCACTTGGTATCAATATTATGTCATGTCGATATAATATGTAGCTATATCTATGCAAGAGACCTTTGTCCAGCCATGGACGTCTATCGGTTGATAAAGATGATAGCATTTAGCTTTAAGCATACCTCTGTCAAAGTAAAGTAAACCATAACAGCATTGAATTAGAGCTGAATTTCATGTATGCATTATTATACGTTTACGTAATATGTACGACATGCTCAAACTTAAACGTTGTTAAAAAAATTACATTCAATAATGTAAACTCGCTTTAATTTTTTGGATTTATTTTTTTCATAGTAAAACCAATTTCAAGTCTCGATACATTTCAATTTAGTAGGTACATAGTACCACCAATCCTAAATCTATGCGCAACCCAATAAAACTGAAGTTATAAATCTGACCTTACGAAGGATACTTCTATGTAAATAAAAATGAATGTTGGTAAGCGCATAACTCAAGAATGGATGGACCAATTCGGTTAATTTTTTTTTGTATGTTCCTTAAGGTCCACGGAAGGTTTTAATAAAAAAAAAACAAAAAAAAAATACTTTTAACTTTTGACAGAATAAAGTCTGTCCGGGCAGCTAGTTATTAATAAAAATTAAAATTGTTTGTCTTTTTTTTTTTTTCGGTTGTCAAGTAAAAAAAAGTGTGTGTCAGCTCCGGCCTTCGACGCACGCAAAGACTACAGCAGTGTATAAATGGACGCACGACTGGAGTTTACGCGCGACGCTATATCTTTCTCTATGCGCGCGACTCGGGTCCGAGCGCGCCCCGACCGACTTTCGCTTCGGGGACCCGATCGCTACGCGCTCGGCTACCCGAAGCGAAAGCTCTTTCGCACGAAAACCAACCTTATTTACTCAACGTTAGGGTAGAAATTTCAACGTTGTGAAAAACGTAACGAGGTCTTTAATAAATTGATTTTACTGCCCGGATTTTTCTCATACCGGGCTGCTAAAATCGATTCTTAAGGAGTAAACTCCAAAAAGTGTGTGTGTCAGCTCCGACGCACGACTGGAGTTAACTCCTTAAGTACGATTGTCTAAACATACGCAAAAAGTTAATTTAAAAAAAGTTAATGATTTTCCGATGTGCCAACCCTAAACCGCAACGTCGTAATGCATTCGCGGCGCTCGCTGCGTCTCGGCGCCGCTCGGACCCGATCGGTACGCGCTCGGCTTCCCGAAGCGAAAGCTCTTTCGCATTCGGACCATAGACACAACTCAAGCGAAAACCAACCTTATTTAGAAATTTGCATCGTTGTGAAAAACGTAACGAGGTCATTCATAAGTAGATTTTACTCCTCGAATTTTTCTCATACCGGGCGCCTTATATATATGAAAATCGATTCTTAAGGAGTAAACTCCAAAAATGATCCAAGAAACAATGGATCGAGCTATGGATCGACAAAGGTTTTAGAGCTCGGAAGCAATAACTTGCTCAAAATTGACTAACGCACTACGCTCAGACTGTGCTTAATCTAAATCGGCTCTGTAGAATAATTAATGTTAAAATAAATAAAGCCATCTACCAAACCTTTAAAACCGCGGGTAAATACAACATCTAATTTTCATAATAATAATATTAACCTTTATTGAAAGTCAAAACAGCTGAACATTTCGGGCAAATTAATTCAGATTCATTCATTACTTGAATGAAAACCGAATAAATTTTATTACGGTATTAAAAGTTTACGAATAAAAAAGTGAAATGTTCTCATAACGATCCATTTTAAACGTCCGCCTCTTTCACTTTCATTCATGCCCATTGCCCAACTAAAACAAACTTTATACCAATTTATGAGTGTGTGTATTGCTGTGCTGTAGGTATTGGGTTGAGTTTGTGTGCGTTTTCTCAAAGATTATTTTAATAATACGCTGAACTTAGTTTTGGTTCTTGCCTATCTCAAGAGTGTCTCTGTGAGTCAAGCATTCTAAATAATGATGCGCTCATTGCCCAGTATGAACAAACTTTATACCACGAGTGTGTGTATTGCTGTGCTGTAGGTATTGGGTTGAGGTTGTATGCGTTTTCTCAAAGCTCATTTTAAGAATACGTTAAAAATAGTTTTTGGTTCTTACCTATGTCAAGAGTGTCTCTGAGAGTCAAATATTTTTAAGGATGCCCCAGCTAAAACAAGCTTTATACCAATTATTTATGAGTGTGTGTATTGCTGTGCTGTAGGTATTAGGTTGAGTTTTTGTGTATTTAGTCAAAGATTACTTATTCTAGAATTAGTCCTTGGGTCTTGCCTATATGAAATGTATCTCTAGCCTAGTCACAAAAAATCTTAATGACTTACTTTATTCACTTACACTCATTGCCCAACTAAAACAAATTTTATACTTAGTAGGTAAAACCCCCGCACACTCATTGGCAAATATACTTAACACACACACACACATACATAATACATATTTTATTACATAAATTGGTAAGTAATACAAAATTTTTTATAGAATGTGTGCTATTACAATTAGAAATAGGGTAGAGTTTGTATGCGGTTTGCTAAATATTATATTAAGGACACACTAGCATATTAGCTCTAGTTTCTTGCTTACATCAAGTGAGACTCTGAGTTACGAGTATGCCGATTGTCCAACAAAAACTTTTATATCAATTTATGAGTGTATGTATTGGGTTGCGTTTGTGTCTGTTTGTTTCAAAGATAACATTGCGAGGACATGCAAGAATTAGTTCTATTTGGTTCATCTAATAAGTCCGTGAGAGTCTCGTATAGGAACGAGTACATCGTTATTTTATATTAATGTTTAACCTGAAAATACTTTGTTCAGATTCAGTAAGTATAGTATCGGTTCTAAATTGATTGCAATACAAAAACTAAAAAAAAAATATATATTATGCGTGGTATAGCCGTGCTTAATATTTTTTTAATTCGAATAATCTTCAGACATACTTCAGCTGATTCAAATTTAAAAATATCTACACTATATTTATACGAAGTCTAACACGAACACGGACGAGCAAACGAATCATCATCATCATCATCATTAGCAACCCATCAATGGCTCACTACTGAGCGTAGGTCTCCTCTCAGAGATGGGTTATAGGCCATAGTCCACCACGCAGGCCCAATGCGATTTGGTGGACTTCACACATCTTAGAGAACATTATGAAGAAGTCTCAGATGTGCAGGTTTCCTCACGATGTTTTCCTTCACCGTTGAAGCAAGAACAAACGAATACGAACATTATATTAACACATGAGAAAAAAATGAACAATTTTTCTTTTTATTAAAATTCTTAATCTTTGACGGTATTCACAAACATAAATATGTAGGAGGTATCGCCGCAGATAAACTTGTAAAAAGTTATGAATGAAACCGAGAGTGCCGTAGTAGAGTTGTAGCCTCCCCCTCCCGGACCCCCCGTCTACCCCTCGCCACCCCTCCCGCAGCCGACGATTTGTTTCATGCATTTAGTTTTATTACGTTTTCAACATAATTTATTGTATCGTGTAATGCTTCTGCGTTGTATAGGTGAGCTTTGAATTTATTTTTTTAAAACGTAGAATTGTTTATAGTTTTCTTTTTAAAATTGTCGATGGTTGAGGAAGGTTAATTTTTTAATTTTAGATATAGGAACAGAGTAAAAGGATAAAGTTGTAGACTGACCTAGATTTTTTCCATTATATTTTTAAAAATGTTTTTTTTTTATCTACATGTTAGCGGACATGTTAGGATTATATGACTTATTTTAAGTTATAATAATTATAATAAACGTCACATTTTAGTAGAAAATACTTTGACATTTACATTTGTTGGTAGTGTAATCAAAAATTCGTTTTGTCCATAAAAATAGTACTTTTAGCCACTTCGAATTTTTTTTAAATCCAAACTTTTTATATTAAGGTTTTTGTCTTTGCCTACAGTTTTTTCAGTACTTACCAAGTTTGCCTAATTCGAAACGAATACTGGCTAGGCTTTATTTTTGTACCTAGTTAGAGAGATCTATCTACAAGGCTTCATAAACATAGATAGAACATTTAGGGGAGTTGAACACGTGTGGTCGCCCGCACACGGCACATGGCAACTAGGTCAACTTGACATGTGTGTACTGTCTTAAATACGATACCATACATTCAAATAACTCCTTTAACACATTCGAAATAAAGATTATATTTCACTGTACTATTAGGTTTGTGTCTAGGTATAAATAGAATTCTTAAAGCATAGAACATAAAGTGCATAATTCTGGAAAATTGTGCACGAGTGGGCAGGTTTCTTTTTCGTTCATTTATTTGCTTACGCTTCTTACTATTCTAGCTGCTAGCACTACTAGCGAGAAATGCTAAAAAGTTTGAGAAGATATTTTGAAATATTAGATTTGCATGTTTTGAGACATTGGCGAGTAAAATTAAAAATTTTACTTAAAAACTTTGGAATAAATTGGTTCATACTTAAAATTTTTTTTGGTAAGCGTGTTGATGTGTTGTTTTAGCTTTCTGGCTTTATTTAGTGTTTCACTTCGCCAGTGTCACGTTGAATATTATAATAAGCAGAAAAATAGTGCATTTTCTATTGATTTTAATCTTAGGCGAAGCTTTTAATAGAAAAATCTCTTTTGTACAATTTTAGACCAAGTTAAAAAATAAATACAACAAACAATACAAGAATAAAAAATAAATCTTTTTGATTACAAAAATTATTAACATTTCATTAATTTATCACCTTCACCGTTACTTTAAAATCCCGTTAAAATAATAAGAATTGAATTGGTCGAAAGGATAGATTCAAGATTGGTAGGTAGTCGCTTATAAAGCCACTAAGCTACGAATCCTAAATCTATGGCATAAACTTTTTTTTTATACACAATATTCTGAAGCAATTTTACTTAACTTTGTGGAAGTTAAAGCTATAACATATCTAACATACAAACCATGTACGTACTTTACCTACCTACCTATCTGGAATAGCACGCTTTAAATTCATAAGGTAGCTGCACATTCGGTGCCTTTAGCTGTGTGGTGGATTCAACCCCTAAATCAAGGGGTGGTATCCGGGAAGACAGGTTATATATCCATGCGGGGCATAGCGTAGGTCCTTTAGATGTCACACGGCTCCGTCCATTTCTACGACTATGTACCGAGCACTGTGTGGATGGAATAGCGTTTTAGGATGAGACTATATTTTCATCATACATTTTCCATACAAAATTTCCAGTGGCGTTTTTGCCATTAATTTAAATTTTGGCGCGTTTGTAATGTATGCATCTGCAGTTTTGTAATGTAATTTTAAAATGAAAAAAAAAAATACATCTTTTGATATAAATTTATTTTTAATTATTTATTTATTTTTCCACAGTTATGATGAAAATTACATAATATTATGTTCTCCCTTTAAAGTAAGCATAATATAGTGAAGAGCAACTACGGAAATCTACACTGCACTGCTATTTAAAAATGTCTCTGGTCTGGTGGGACTGAGGTTTTAGCCGTGGCTAGCTACCAACCTGCCGGCATAGACGTACCTGCCTACTACCACAGAGTAAGGATAGTTTCTCTTCCTTATACTGTGCTACTACCTCCAAGCGATTTTTTTATTAGAGTTCCGGTAGGATGCAGAAACCGATATGGCTCTAGCTGCATCATTGATTTTGAGCCAATAGCGAGAGGGAGAGGGAGAGGGAGAAGGAGAGATTTATTACTGGTGGCCAATCAGAGGTACGCCTTAATAGCCCAACGGTTAAAGGTGTGGACTGAAAACTGAAAGGTCGCATGTTTGAATCCCACCCGTTGCACTATTGTCGTACCCACTCCTGGCACAAGCTTTCCGCTTATTTGGAGGGGAGAGGAGAATATTAGTCAAGTTGAACTTGGCTCATATTCTTAATAAGTGCTTGCGATCGTCACAATGTATCGTCATAATGTAATGTATGGATACGCAGCCATTGAGGTACATAATAGGGTAGATAGACTCTCTGCACTTTAGCGTTTAGCATCGTAGTCAAAATCGCTAATAGCTATCGCTGGCTGTGAAACAGCAGCCATACTAGCCTAGCCTTTACTAACGTCGTCATTAGAAGGCAGCGCGGTGAGCGTCCGAGAGCAAAGCGTTCGCGTGATACATACACGTAGATGTATAGATATAGCCTCGTTTATATGGGCTATAGATGTCTACGGAATACAGAACTATACAGTATACCTACCTACACATAGGCTAGGTAGCGTCTATTATTTATTTATTTACTAGATTTTCTTAGCTGCCCTCTTTTTAACCTACTACGGCAAAGCCACAAGGAAGAGTAATGATTTTAGCAGTCTATGTATGTGACTATTTACGAATGTTCCACCGTAGCGAATAAACTACTGAGCCGATTTTGATGAATGAGGTGTCAATCGATTTCTTTATAATGGTCCGGATGTCGTATTTCATTTTATACGACAAACGACAAAATAAAGGATTTCACATCCACAATTTTCCGTTTAGGTCTTAGGGTTAGTCTTCAAACTTTTATCCTTATAAAATTCAGTACTAATTATAAATTAATTACCACTTATGATGCAACTAGCTTTTGCCCCGGCTTCACTTATTTTATCCCTTTGGGGGTTGAATTTTCAGAAATCCTGTCTAAGCGGATGCCTACATCATATTAGATATACTTTCAGCCTAATCCGTCCAGTGGTTTAAGCTGTGCGTTAATAGATCAGTCAGTCAGTCTGTCACCTTTTCCTTTTGTATATTTAGAATACCCATTCAAAAAATCACGCCCGCACGTTACGTCACATGTTTAAGTAGCCTATGTCACTCTCCAGATCCTTGAGGACTAGGAGAGTGACATAGGCTACTTTTTATCCCGGGAAATCAAAGATCTCCCGCGAGATTTTTTTTAAATTACCTAAATCCAAGCGGATGAAAACGCGGATCTTAGCTCGTGTATTATAAATCTGAAAGTGTGTTTTTGGATATAATTAGGTGATTTTTTGTTTTCAGGTAGTTTATTTTAATAATAGATTTATAATAGGAGTATAATTTATTTAAATAGAAGAAGATTCAATTAACGGGTTAAATTATACGTTTATCTGGTATTGTATGTATCGTCAAAGGCGGGATTATCCGCTTCGGTCAACTGCGTATTAATTAACGGGATATTGTGATTAATTCAATTGCATCGCATATATAATATGGTATGACTTGAAAAGACTTTAAATATAATATAGGAGCCTTCCGAGGTGAAAGTTATTGGTTAAGGTCGGGTTATATTCTGGGGCGTTTCCATACGATTCAATTTATCCATTAAATTGTATTTTAAACTAGCAGGTATTATATTATCGTCATAGGCAAGTTTCTCCGTTTGGGTTAACTGTGCATTATTGGAAAGGGATATTAAGAATAACAAAATAAAGAGAAAATCCTTTTTAAACTTAGTTAAGTTTATGAATGTAAATAATATTATGCTATTATTATAATGCAGAACAGTATAGCTTTACCCATGCATTTAAATAAAATATAGAGTCGCCATTTCACTCACGCTCTAGGTATGGACGGGCGAGAATTATTTTCTATGTTTGAGGTCGTTGAGGTATTTAATATTATGTAAACTGACATAAAAATTGTGCGGAATACCTACATAAAATTCCCATACATTTCGTTTATTATTGAGCATGAATGCGCTGTAGAGTTTTCGTAGGTGATTATAAAGAAATCTGCCTACGGCGTAGCCTGTACTACGCTTGCTTTTGATAGCTGTTGCTATAGGGAAATGATTGTTCAGGAATAGACTATGTATGACTTAAGGCTCGGAATACGCAGAGCTATTAGAAAGTGCAGGCTATAAAGGAGCTATATTATGATAGCTGTGTATGTTTATACGCTACATAAACTGAACGAAGGCTGTCCGAGCGTGGCGGCCAAAATACGGGCACCTGACGCTCGCTCCACGAGTTAGAATTGGATTATACAGAAGGGAGTTAGCGATTTGAAACCAACTAATGTTTGCAATAGTTTGTATGGTACCTTTCTTCGCCAACCTGGATGGTCTGTATGGATTCTGAAGGGAGATCGACTGGCTGGAGTGATCTGGTTGGGAGCTGCACAACTGGACTCACGCAAAACGGTACGCAAACGGATCAACCGATAGATGTTCACTGCTGGACATTGGTCTCTTGCATAGGCTTCCACTTGACTCGGTCTTGTGCCGCCTGTATCCAACGGCTCCCTGTGACTCCTCTGACTTCGTAGGCCCACCTACTGGGAGGTCTAGCAACATTGCATTTTCCGATGCGAGCTCGTCATTCTAACGACTATCTTTTCAAACTAATCATAATGTTTTATACGACTACGTACCACGATAATTGTTTGGGGAAAGTCCATATTTCGATCCAGTTACATGGACCGTAGTCACGACGGGACTGCGGTCATAGGTATATCTTATAATTATGTCATTAAACCACGAAATACGTCTAAAATCTTTAGCTTATCTTTTCAAACTATTGTGTCACTTCAGCTTGACGACTCGCTGAGCTAAGTCGTAAACTCTGGTTCTCCTACGGACCTCCACATTTTTAATTTGCGTATCTACCTACTAGATTTGAGCTAAGGATAAAAGTTTGAATCGCTCCGCTAGCCAGCGTGTGTTAGGTGTAATTTAGCAACCAACCCGCACAAAGGCTGTTCGTGCGGTCGGCCGTCTTACCAGCGGCCGATTGTGCTATACATTTGCTTATGTGCCTCGCACATATACCCGCTGTGTACGCCACGTTGACGTGCCTTGATAGGGGTTTGTGTTATATACAAACTAGCAGACCCAGCGAACTTCGTACCGCTAACTTATCTATATAAATAAAACAAATAAACTATCCCAATCCAAAAAAACTATCCTATCTTTTAAGTTGGACCAAATTACAGATAGTTACGAAGTTTGATAAAAATCGGTTCAGTAGTTTAGGAGTCCATCGCGGACAAACAACGTGACACGTAATTTATATATATTAAGATTAAGATGTAGTATTTACCGTGCTGTGTTGTACACTTGACTATTGAAGGAAAGCTTCTATAAAGTCAGTGGTGCTAATTCGAATTCAAAATCAAAATTATTTATTTCATAGGCTAACCTGTGGCTCTTATGACACGTCAAGACTCAACCACCGCGCCGGTTCGGAATTCAGATTCTGCTGAGAAGAGCCGACAAGAAACTCAGCAGTTGCTCTTTTCAAAACAAAATGTTAAAATATCAATTTATGTAATAGATAGCTATTAAAATGCTACTACAATGTAATAATTTATTACACTATCTTGTAGGCAGCCAAGATGCCAAGCCGATTGTTTCCATGCAAATTTGCCATTAATCAGTTGTACAATATTTGCAAACTAAACTTAATTTAACTTTAAGTAGGTAATATATTTCTCTAACGTATAGTAAAATCAAAGTAAAGTGAGTTATGTTGAGTACAATCGATTGAAATAATATTCCCGGAAGATTAAAAATATCTATCACATGGTAGATATTAAATTAAATATTTTTAATCTTCTGGGAATAGTCTTCCATTAACCACGCGCGAAGTCACGAGCATTAAAGCTAGTACAGTTGATATTTATAGCAAACACAAAGCTGCAATTTTCACTATAGTCGAGAGACTATAGTGCGCGATCCAATATCATCAGAATTTGCAATGTCATAAAGATTTAAGACTTAAGCCAGTTCATTTTCTCAGTGCATTTAACCAAATGGTCTTAGTTCGTAGACACGCATCGTATGACTCTTCTCACAGAAACATATCGAGATAGAACGGTTATTATCACTGTTTGACTAAAGATTCAGACGTGTCTGATATATCCTTACTAATATTAGGTCTTTACCTATGAAATTGCCGTTTTGTATGCAGTAAGTGAAAGTACTTATTTTTTCAAACTTTTTTATTTCTGTTATTCGAAGTAATCGCCCATGCAATCGACGCATCTTTGCCAACGCATTGGCAGTTTATTGATGCCCTTCTTGTAAAAATCAGCTGGACGGGAGGCAACAAACTCTTCAAAGGCATTTTGTACTGCCTCTCGGGAATTGAATTTTTTACCCACTAAAAAGTTGTCTAAATTTTGGAAAAAGTAATAGTCGGTAGGTGCAAGGTCTGGTGAGTATGGCGGATGAGGGAGAGCTTCCAGCTCTTGCAGCTTGGAGACTGTCTGTTGCGCAGTATGGGGTCGCGCGTTGTCGTGAAGGAGCAGTGGGGACGACCGATTGACCAAAGCTGGTTGCAGATGTGCAAGCTTCTCCATCATTCTCTCCAGTTCTTCACAGTACACATCTGCATTAATGCTCATGCCGTTTTGTAACAAGCTGTGGTGAATCACACCCGCACTAGACCACCAAACAGTGCCCATCACCTTTTTAGGGGTCATTTTTGGTTTAGGGCATTGCTTTGGTGCTGAACCAGGGTCTAACCAACTTGCTGAGCGCTATCGATTATCGAACAGAATCCATTTTTCGTCGCACGTAACAATTCGTTTCAAAATTCCTTCGTTTCTTTGCCGTGGGTAAAAAATTCAATTCCCGAGAGGCAGTACAAAATGCCTTTGAAGAGTTTGTTGCCTCCCGTCCAGCTGATTTTTACAAGAAGTTACTGCATACAAAACGGCAATTTCATAGGTAAAGACCTATTATTATAAATGCGAAAGTGTGTTTGTTTGTTGGTTTGTTGGTTTTTCCTTCAATCACGCCGCAACAGGGCTACAGATTGACGGGTTTTTTTTGCATGGGTATAGTTGAGGACCTGGAGAGTGACATAGGCTACTTTTTATCCCGGAAAATCAAAGAGTTCCCGAGAGATTTTAAAAACTAAATCCTCGCGGACGAAGTCGCGGGCATCAGCTAGTAAAAAATAAAAATCAAGTGCCGCATATACGAAAAATACATATATATATATCATTTTAGAACAGCTCGACCTAAATGACTGTTTTTTTGTTGATGTAAGAAATTTTTTGCAAAAGTTTCTTTAGTATTTTTGTAAGAAAAAAGAAATTGTTCTTAAATTAACATTAGTAAATTGCACAAGACGTGCAAAGCTGCCAGTAACTTTAGTTTTAGCGTAGGTTTTTGGATAAAACACAACGTGTCCGCTTGTTTTATTGCTCGCTTGTAATGAGCTTCGCGCCGCCATGTATTAACTGGCCGCAAACTAACCCGTGGTCCAGTAACTGTTTACTAGCCAGCCCGTGCAGCATAAGGCTGGAATCACATCTTTTTTTTTATTCGATGACCAGCTAGTCCTTGACTGGCGATCTCACCTTATGGTAAGTGACGATGCAGTCTAAGATGGTAGCGGGCTAACTTGGAAGGGGTATGGCAGTGAACATTCAACCCATACCCCTAATTGGTTTCTACACGCCATCGTGCCGGAACGCTAAATCGCTTGGCGGCACGTCTTTGACGGTAAGGGTGGTAACTAGCCACGGCCAAAGCCTCCCACCAGACCAGACCAGAGACAATTCAGAAATTATAAATTCCCAAATTGACCCCGCCGGGAATCGAACCCGGGACCTCCCAGTTATAAGACAACAGCGCTCACCACTGAGCCAGGGAGGTCGTCAGGATTCATGTACGCATTTCAAAGCCGAATGAATTGATGAGTACACGACTCTATGAAAAATGACAGTTTTGTATGGACAAAATGCGAATCGATACGCACAGATTGTGATTCCAGCCTAAATGTTCCATACCGTGGAACAACAATTGTATATGTTAAGATGCATGTTGGCAAAATTTACTCTTATTAAGAATAAAATCCCATACCATATACGCCTATCACTATATAAAGCACTTGCGGAATCAACTATATCGTACGGGCTTAGTAGTTACGGCAGAACGTGTAAAACACATTTAGATAACATATACTTTCTTCAAATTCGTTTGCTAAAAACCATTGTACCACAGAAAATCAAAAATAAATACAAAGGTAATTACCATAATCTCTTCTCGTATTGCAAAATTATCCCAATACATGATAAAGTTAAGTACATAATACTGTTAGAAAACTTTTTTAATAAACATTTACAAAAATTAATAAAGTACGGGATAGAAACACGTAGTGCATCAAACCCCAAATTTATGATTCCTAGAGCTAACAACTTGTATGGTAGGCAGACCCTAGAATGCCTGGTACCGAAATTATTGAACAGCTTGCCTTACAAGTTGAGGCAAGCATTAAGGGCAAACTCAAATCCTTTTTCTTACAAAATTTGTAAACTGCAAAATAAAAAATTAAAAAATAACGTGAAATTGAAACATCCTTTATAAATTTATTTTTATTAAAGTGTTTACCTACACTTAAGGAAAAATCAGAATAAATTTTTATAAACACATATCAAAAATTCCGAAGCCGGCGGGATTCGAACCCACATCTCTTGGGAAACGCGCCCGAGTGTGTTAGCCACTTACACTATAGCCACGGTCGAACTACACGTCAGCATCGAAATTAGTGATATGTATCTACTTTCTCAGTTTAAGCAACTGCTAGCGACATCTAGTAGCAACACGTTGTTGCTACTAGATGTCGCTAGCAGTTGCTTAAACTGAGAAAGTAGATACATATCACTAATTTCGATGCTGACGTGTAGTTCGACCGTGGCTATAGTGTAAGTGGCTAACACACTCGGGCGCGTTTCCCAAGAGATGTGGGTTCGAATCCCGCCGGCTTCGGAATTTTTGATATGTGTTTATAAAAATTTATTCTGATCCTTTATAAACTTCATTCAAACGCTGAGCTGTAGTTACTCGTGTGGCTGTATGACTGGTAGGCGAAACCGGTTCGCCGAACGGCATTTATGTGTCTCATATGTAATTATCTTTGTTATCTATTACCTACCCTTAATATTATTTATTTGTTTATACCTTTTTCTTTTTTATGTACACATACCCAATGTGTCTTTAAATATAGTCTGTAAGTTTAGTTTAGATTAGTTATAAGTTTAGTTTATTTAATAATTTTAATAAGATTTATAAACATGTACATTAATCCTACTATAGAATTTCCGAGCGCTCTGCGACGAATGACGGTGTACGGGTAAACCCGATTGGGTTTTTGTGACACCGGATAGTTTGTTAAATTGTAATCTTAAAATGTATTTTTATATTTAAAATAAAAATAAAATAAAAAATAAATAATAAAATATGCGATACAGAGTACAGACCGACCGGCTAGATTACGAAGAGATTTTTCTCATCTTTCTCTTTTCGAAATCTTTTGGTTTCGATCTACTAAGCAGACTGGTTAGATTGTGATGACAATAGTTTCGTTCTTCGAACCAGATCGGCTAGATAAAAATAAAGTTCAATCTATGAACTAGACGGTTAGGTTAGAATAAAAATAGTTTCATTAATTTATCCAGACCGCCTAGATAAGAATGACAATGAAATACACCATGTTACACAATAGGCCTGCTAAGTTCATTTAAGTCATGGAGTCATGAGGCTTTCAACGTATACTAATTATTGCAAATGAATTCGATTTGCTTGTGTTCTGTTAATTTGTTTTGGCATCCCGCATAATGTGAACTATTGGAGCCTATTGGAGTAGACGTGCCAAATAATATGCCGGATTGTGTGGGTAAACTTTGCTCTAACATCCGTTGTCATATACGGGCGTAACCACTGACTTTATGACTGGCCTAACTATAAGTCGTTAAGCAAAGGAAAGGTATAGAAAAGGGAAGGTGAACTGAAAAAAGGAAAGGAAAGCGAAAAAGTGGAAAAGTTATTCATATAGTACTTAGCATTAAATTATACTAGAAAAAGAAATAAACGTCCAAGTTCGTGTCAGCTACGCGCTGAGTGAAGAATTCCGTAGTTGCCTGTTAAAATATGCTTAACTTGAGTACTTAGAACTTAGAAGGGATTACGTATATCATTGACCGAGCGAAGCGAGGTCTCTGAGTTTACTAGAGCGATTTGTACTTGTCCGTCCGTCCGTCCGTCCGTCTGTCAGAGCCTTATAACTTTTGAATTACTGAACGTAATTACTTCAAATTTAGATATAATATGTAAACCGATGGCCTCCAGCCGAAAATGGCTTAAAAAGTTATAAAAATCTTTATTTCAGGGGGGCTCTCATAGAAGCGAATGCGAAGAATTTTTTTTTTATTTGCAATTCATAGGTTTTCTGTATATCATTTTAAAGACAATTTGGAACAGAGTACAACCGTATTTTTTTTTTAATTTTTTTCCCAAAATTGACGAAATGGGGGCTTCCAAAGTGGCGATTTAATACGCTCGCTTGAAGACGCTCTCTGGGAAAATTTTCTATATATTTTCAAGTTGTACTTATTTTCTTACTTCACTTGTATCCTGTACTTGAACAACAAATACTAAAATTATATGAATATTATAAAGAAACGAGATTATTTAATTTTTAATGAGCATCAGTAAATTTCACATAGCTTCACAATAATGCTAATAGATGGCGCAGTCATTAACTATTCCATTGAACTAGGAGTTACGACTACGATTTATCCCAAAAACAGTTTTGCGTCGACCATTATTATTTAGGTACATAATATAATAACATATTATTCAATTAAAATTATTCTTTAGTTAAATATCATTTTGTATATTTTCTATTCGCGTCGATAGATGACGATTTGTACAGATGCCCCTAACCCGTTTTCACTCGTTAGTACCTACATAATAATTCAATGTTTTCACTGACGTTCCCTAACCTTTACGGGCTACCTATGATAAGTTATGTGATGATTACTGTCAACTTCTTTATCACGATGCTGTACGGGACACCTAAAAGGACATTGGGACGGATGTTAGGACTTAGGATTGTGTTTTGGAGCTACCTACGTAAAGAGACTCCTACATAGGGGATGATTTAGGTATGTTTGGTGAAAACGGGCATAATAATAATAATGTCAGTTTTGGTCGTCATGTATCGATTGAATGAATAATCATGGGATACCGTTACCGCGAGGTCTCAGTTCGGGGCGAACCACTAGTGTAGTTAGTTTTCATCATAAACTGATTATTGGTTAAATTATTATTTACATGACCGCCAACTTAACAACTGAGAGCTGCTACAGAGAATTTTCGACAGAAACATCCAATAACTTTTCTTTTTCGGACTGACCAGGGAATTGAACTCAATACCCCAATATCTCCAGCCAAAATTACTAGCCACTAACTAGAACACTGAGTTACTGGTGTTATGTTGTTCCTTATTCTAGTCATCTCTAGTGTAAGCCAGTTAATAAGGCAGTTCGCTCCATATCAGTGGAGCAGCGAGCATCCGTTTACGACATACCTACTTACTCGCTGCTATAACTACTTCACGAAGAATATAATAAAGTCGCCGTAAATAAGAGCATTTTCCACGTGCGGAACACTTGCTTTTGGTACGTAGATTTTCAATAACCTTCTCGAGATGTCTTCTCGCCCAAAATCCCTCAGTGCCTGAAGACCAAAGTCTTCAAATATGGTGTTGCCAGTGATGGCTTATAATTAGATTCGAAGCATAGTCGCTAATTTTAAGGGCCCCATAAAAGGGCTGAGAGCTATCAAATCAGAAATGAGGAGTTCTGTAGGAGAACCAAAATTACCGGCCTAACTTATCAAGTCACGAAGCTGAAGTGGAAGTTCGGGGCACATGAACTGATGGTATTTGGTATTTGCTGGGGCCCCCGTTGTGGGGCGACCACTCAGCTATTTGCTGTGGGTTCTGCATCCAACAAAAGTAACCATAACGCTTTTATTTTGCTTGTGTCAAAACCAGAGAATTCATGTAGTAGCCAATTGGGGACCCAAATATCTGTTGTAATTCTAGAAATTTTTTGTTATCCAAATTAAAAATAAAACATACTTACTGAAATTGTATTTTTGATGATGGACACAAAAGGAACAAGGAAATAAAACAAATTCTTTACAACGTGAATTTTGTTTTGTTACCTATCTGTCTAAAACATTTAACATTACAACTCAATTCGAATTTGCATCTGGAATTTCGAGAAAATTTTCCCGAGGAGCGGAGAACTTTTTTAACCTAACATTTCAGGGTTCAATGGATTTTTCAAAGAGTTTTTGTGTATCGCTCGAGGCAAAGGATTTGAATAAAAGTACAGAGAGAGGCGAACGTGTTCGCCGCCAGGTGTGCGGATCCCTTGTGTTGGGGTCTCAACATCAGTTCATTCTTAATTTTTCATTAATTTCACCTCTTCATAATATTATGTATTGGAACGAAGTTCCTTATCGCGCATTGCGAAAGGGGGCTAGACGGAAAAAATTAAGACCAAAAGTTGTAACGACACTTTTATACATTTTTTGATGGCCTATAAAATATCTTATATAATAATTTCAACGAGTTGTGCATCGCTCCCCGTGGCGCAATTGGCTCGCGTGCGGTTGTTAACCGAAAGATTGGTGGTTCGAGCCCACCCGGGGGCGCGCAATTTTATTTTCATTTTTTATTTTATAAAATTATTTTAATTTTAATATTTTATAAAATCGATATTTAGGCTTCCCTGGGGTCATTTTGATTTTTATCGATAAAAAAATCATGATAAAAAATTCATACCCGAATAATTATTTTCTTTATACCTTGAATAGAACTTGAAATTAATATTTTTATAATAATAACTTCGTTCCTATCTGGTGTCCCACGACACCACACGACTTTTTATTTATAGTTCGAAGAGATGATGGTCGATATGGTCCCAAGGTTTATTTATTAACTTATATTATCTAAACCCAACTCTTCTTATATAATCAATGCTTTATAAATTACCTACTAGATGATGCCCGCGACTTCGCCAAATCCTTTCATTTGTTGTGGCGTTAAAGAGTAACAAATATTCATCCATCCATCCAAACATCCTCACAAACTGTCACATTTATATTATTAGTATAATATTTATTATTAGTAACAAAGTAAGATAAGATAGTAAGATATTATTGTAAATATATGTACATTAATCTTAGGAGACTGTAATGGCGTACTTACTTACTTTAAGTTTTATGTTTGTTCCCATAAATTAATTAAAAAACATTGTTAATTCATTATCATCATTATCATCAGATCAGCTATTGCAGTCCATTACAGGAGTATGGCACTTGTACGCTATTGTACTTCGTGAAGGTAATTGGCAATTAAAACGCCACACTTGCTGAGCGGGGGAAAAAATAATCGCTTAAATATCGATTACAATGCCGAAAAATCGATTTCTGATATCAAAAACTAAGGTTAAAAGCTAGTAACAGGCAACAGCTTGGCAAAAAAGGAACTTGGCACCGTCTTGGCACTAATAAAATTTATATCTGGAATCTAACAACCCAAAGCGTAACTATCAAAATGGAAGAATCGGAAAATGACCCTCTCGGACGTATAGGTCGGTGTATGGAGTAGAACTGCCAATATTTTTCTTAATAATACACTATTTAATTAATTCAATTCAATTCAATTTCCAAGTAGTGTCACGTTGATAGAGAAAGTACGAAGGAGATTCACATGGGTGTAAGATGTTGCAAAATTTTGATCAGCCTTTTAATGTGTCACACAATAAATTGTTATGTACAACATAATTTACAAGAGATAATCTTAACTACAATTTATTTTTTATCTACTCCCATGCTATAAATCCTCTATAAAAGATTCTGAAACAGTTAGTTTATTGCAAACATTAAAACACCCAATGTCCTATAGGTCGACCGTTTAACTCGCGTATCGCCTGCGCGGTAAGAAGGGAGCGGGGGCGGGTAACGCTACACACGGAGTCAATAATCTAAAGATTTATCTCGAGATAGACATTGTTGGTAAAGAATTAAGTATTTATTTTTAAGTTTTAACATCTCTAACATCTCCCTCCGCTCCCTTCTTACCGCGCAGGCGATACGCGAGTTGAACGGTCGACCTATAATAACCATAATATCATCCAAACGGATAATATAATGTTGTGCTGAATTTCATAATAATACTCCTTTGTTTTTTTTTCGATCCCTTCTGCGCAAAGGGTTTACTCAACAGACAGCCACATTCTTACTGCTCGATGAGTGATATCTGTATGAATTTCAAAAAGGAAAATCGTCATTCACGCGCGTTTCCTACCAGAACGCTGCGCGCCGTAAAAAAGTAGGTTATTCGAATCCCCACCATTTTTCTTCGATATTTTTATTGTTTTGTTTACCAAAAAATGAGCGATTCAAGTTTTGACAGCACACCGCCAGATATTTTAAACGCTGCAAAAGACATTTCCAACAAACTAGTACCGGAAAATTCAAGAAAGCATTATGAAAAGGCGTACATGAAGATTTTATCAATTGGAAAATATCTAAGGGTAGTAAATCATTTTCTGAAGAAGTGCATGGGAGTAGATAAAGTCTTGATATGCAAATGTTGATAATTAGGTATTAAAACACTCATGTGAAAACCCACATTCGTGTAATACCCCTTAATATACAACAGTTGCATAAATAACAAATAACATTCTATCTATTTACATAAGAATCTACAGTAATTTTTCGAATATTTTAGACAACAAAATGAATATTTACAAATTCCAAAACATTGATTGACAGAACACTGACAATTAAGCAATGACACTTGACAACTGAATAGCATAAATAATAATCATTTAAATATCGATCATCGAAAATCGATTGCCTATATCAATACTAAGATGCACATCCTTACCTATATGGGTATAATGCACTTTGTATAGAACACATGTGGTGGCTAGCCCGTTGGTCTCCAGGGGGGGTAAGGGGGGAACAGATCTTGCTCTTTTTGCCCCTTTTTCCTTTCTTTCCGATTCAAATTCGCCGTCACGGGGAACGCGAACGAACGAATGGAAATTGAGAATTTTCACTAATGTACCTATTTTGACCAGCTCGTTACTTTGCGCGGTGGAAGGATTTTTGTACGTGCCTGATATTGGGGGGGTGGGGATTTTTTAATTCAGTTGTGTTGGGAGTACAAATTGAAAGCAACTAGGTATATTTATCTATTTTCTTATGTTTTTCCCCTTGCCGGGGGGATTAGAATTCAAGATACTCAAACCTTTTCAGAGTTATTTAGGTTACTATAAATGAATACAATACACGATGAAGGAAACTAATCAGTGGAAAACAGCGTGAGGAAACCTGCATGCCTGAGAGATTTCCATTAATGTTCACAAAGGTGTGTGAAGTTTGCTTATCCGCTCATGGCCAGCGTGGTGGACTATAGCCTAAGACTAGGCCCTTCTCCTTCTAAGAGGAGAACTCATATGTCGAGTAGAGAGAATGCGATGGCTTGAGATCAGAGATGTTTTTTATCATAACTGGTGCAAATAAGCAAGCCTATTATTTACTTACCTAGAGGTACACTAGTACTACCACTACAGTAGGTGGTAATACGTTTACGCTTTAAGGTTGATTACACTGTGCGGCGTGATTGAAGGACAAACCAACAAATAAACACACTTTCGCATTTATAATATTAGTAAGGATCTTTACTTGAAAAAGTCCAGTTTAAGAAATTAGTCCGAGTATCGAGTTTGACGTGAGTTACTCACAAAGTAGTTGATATTCTAACTAATTTCTTAAACTGGTCAATTTCATGTAAATTTTTTTAAAAACCTGTGAAGATGATTTGCTGCCATCGTCGCAATTAGAATGCCGTAAGCCTACTTCGTCATATTAGTTTACAAATTGCGAAAAACCAAATTAAATTTGAATTTCGCGGGCAGACCCGTATATACATATAATCAACTTTAAGGCTTTAGGCACTTAGGTATTCGCTGTGAAATTATAAAAGGGACAAGCGAAGACCGAAGCAGAAGTGATATTAGTCTAACTCTATTGAATAGACTAGACTCTATTCTAACGCAGAGATTTCGACGAGTCTATTGTAAATTATACCTATTTGTCTCTACCACTTGATTTCGATGACATTACTTACAAGCACAAAGAAATTTCAAAAATTTTAAGGTACATCAAAGGTCAAGTACGTCCTCGATTAACAAAGACTCTCAAATGTAATAGCTATAGCTTTAACCCACCACTTTGCCTGAGAGGAATCAGTTTTTTTAAAAATCGCGTGGGACGGAAGGCTTTATTTTGTGACAAAAAGTACTTAGTATTTAAATTATTCTCCAGTTCCTCAATAATTATACCCATGCAAAGTATCAAATCAAGCCGACTACTAAGTACTTGACTGAAAGGCAAACCAACAAACACACTTTGGCGTTTATAATTTATTAGGGATACTGCTAACTACACTTTAGCGGCGCTTGCATTAACTGTACCCCATAAACGTTAGTACCAAAGTAAAAAGGACTCCGCAGTCTTTGAAACACTGTATACGTGTTCCAATCGAGCCCTTTATTTGCAAGGAAGGTGTCAACAGCGCCTTCGGGATCCTAATTAAAAACGCTCATCGCCGGAACCGGCAGGGGTGAGGGCGGGGGTGGAGAGAGGCGCAGGCGAGTGGGGAAGGCGCGAGCCCGAGGGTCCGCGTAACGAACGCACTAATTAATAAGGGTCCGCCGATATTGATTCACGACGTACCGCGTGTGAGCCTCGAGCGTGAGCTGACTCGGTTCCGACTTCTTAGCATGGCTCTTATGATACCAACAGTAAATAATATTATATGTAGCTAGAAGCTTCTATGAAGAAGAAGAAAGCATCGTATTCCTCATTTGTGAGGGTAGTAACCTTACCGTTAATCGTACCTAATGGCCCAGTTGTTCGCCTCGCAGTGTTACCTCGCGTTCTTGAAGTTTTTAGGTACCGTAAACCGTAAATAGATTTGTGCTCCGTTTCAAAAGTTCTTAGTTCTTCTAACCGTACCTACCCCCATAATCCATGTAAATAAAAAAGCCCCCCCCCCCTCCTCGAAAAAGCTTTTTTTTTATTTTGAGCTATGGATCTTAGTTTTAAATTCGTGAATAGACTGTAAAGTGCAAATGTACCCAAGTAAGCCCAGTAGAGACCGCACTCTGCTCAGTCAATAAATTGTAGGTTTTACTGATCCAGTAACTGTTGACAGTCACAATCGCGACCGGATGCTGTCACTTTTCTTTTGACTGCCAGCTAAAACTTGGCTTAAACCCTTCTCATTGAGGAGAAACTTTTGTGGCTTTATGGTTGGAGGCTGTCCCTGGATCGTGTCAGTGACAGTATCCGCTCAGCAATAAATGCAAATTCACCCAAGTAACCTCGGAGCGCTCGCTTCGCTCGTATACTTTAATGTCAGTGACTCCCAAAATGTTGTGCCATCGTTACAGATGGTACGTTTTAGAGATTTCGGAATGATCCTTCAAAGCATACTTCACGGGGTTCCGTTGGGCGTCCATAGGAAATTTAATTAAAATCTTCATTACGTTAGGCGAGGCCTCCTTTGTTTCAGCGGATAGGTGCTTCGGTGGATAAATGCGGAAATAGTCGGTTGCTGTGTCAAACCAATAAGTTTGCGTTTGTACTGGGAGCGGGGAGACTTTATAAGTATTCATAATATTAATGACCTCCCGAGCGAACTCGGTCACGGCGCGGCCAATCTCCACAGAGATTAGCCATCATTATCTTATTACAAACATACTTGACCACTATATTGACCACTAGCCACTAATAACACAATGTTAGTGGTTTTTTAAAACACTAGTTCAAGAGAGTAGATCACAGGCTATGAGTGTAATAGTTTCGAAAAGTGTAGACATTTTAACAACACAATAAGGCCCGCTTGCAGGGACGCCGGGTTAGGTTTAACCCAGGAAAAAAGTAATATTGACAGAAGCTTTATACGAAATCTGTTAAAGCAGCAGCTAACTCTGGGTAAAAAGGATAACTTGGCGTTTCTGCAAGCGGGCCTAAGACCACATTCTCTTCTTCTTCTTTATCAACCTAATAGACGTCCACTGCTGGACAAAGGTCTCCTGCATGGACTTCCACAGGTCTCGGTCTTGCGCCACTTGAATCCAGCGGCTCCCTGCGACTCGTTTGATGTCGTCGGTCCACCTGGTGGGGGGTCTGCCAACACTGCGTTTCCTGGTGCGGGGTCGCCACTCCAGCACCTTGGGACCGCAACGACCATCAGCTCTTCGAACTATGTGCCCCGCCCATTTCCACTTCAGTTTAGCGACACGCTGAGCTATGTCGGTGACCACATTCTACGAAGTGTCAAACCTACCCAAGCCAAGCCGTGGCGGGTCAACTTACGTGAACGTCCATGTAGCCAAGGACTAACTAACTTTTGCTGGTAAAGACAAAACACTATAGCCTCATTATCCAAATGCCGGCGGACTATTTTGCCGGAAGTTCGGAACGGAACCTTTTCACACGTACACGGCGGTGCTGCGTCATCAAGAAAAGATTATCGGCCGATGTTGTAAATCGGGAGCAGGCCGGAAGGCGGAGCGCAGTCCCCGCGGGCGCTCGCGTCCGGTGCGGCGTCAATTAGACGGGGCGGCGGACCCAGGGCTGCCAGGACTCCTCTCTCTCTTCATTCTGGGATTTGTTTCCGCAAGCAGGCGATGTCCGCCCGTTTTGCGATAATTCTTCTTCTTTATTAAGCGTTAGACGTCCACTGTCGGACAAAGGTCTCCTGTATGGGCTTCCACAAAGCTTCGGTCTTACGCCGCCTGAATCCAGCGGCACCCTGCGACTCGTTTGATATCGTCGATTCACCTAATGGGGGCTCTGCCAACACTACGCTTACCGGTGCGGGGTCACCACTCCAGCACCTTGGGACCCCAACAACTATCAGCTTTTCGAACTATGTGGCCCACGCATTTCCACTTCAGTTTTGTTTTTTTTTTTGATAGATTACCTACTAATAATGTAAATCATAAGCTTTTAATTAAGCTATCATAAGCGAAGTGCAGTCCTCACGGACACTAAACACGATTACTCTCTTGCTGCTGGAAAGCTCTCTTAGTCTTAACGCTGCCATCCGTCAAAAGTGGCAGAGAGAAAATTATTTTTAAAAAAATTGGTTGTCTGTAAAGTCGGTTTACGGACGATAGTTTTACGTGATAACGTCATAAAGAAACATTGACGATGATTAGCGGGCGGCACAAGCCAACGCTTGGACCGATCGTGCCTCTCTATCGATTGTTCCGCGCTTTCGCTTGCACCCTCAGGCTCAGGCGGAACGTGACACTTTTTCGTGCGTGCAGCCGGTGTTCATCGATTTATAAGACGTTATCACGTCAAAAACCAACTTCATACGCCACTACAAAGTAAAAAATAATTTTAATTTTTACACATTGCAAAAAAAGTTATTGAAATGAGTTATGTAGTAACATCGCCAAAAAAAACGTGTCGAATTGAGAGCCTCCTCCTTTTATTGAAGTCGGTTAAAAACTAGCCCTAGCAACTTCTTATAAGTTTTAGCGGAAGTACTCCTTGAAACTAGTACAAAACTGGACTTTGCCGATTGACAACCCTCGCCTGAAGGGGTAGCTGGGGGGATGGGGTGGGCGCGGGGCCGCGAGACGCTGCCCACGTTTCTACATTAGGTACCTATATGCTTGGAAATTCGAGCCTATATGTACATGCTACATAGCCTTTGGCACCGCAATTAGTACAGCTTGACGCTGTGGTCCGGAGTTCTAATTACCTATTCGTATTTAAAAAAGTGTGATACTTGATAAGTCAGCATCTAGCAATAGAAAAATCTGTCCATAGTGAAATAATTTCTTCAAAATGTATTATAAATGAGAAAGTGCGTTTGTTTATGGTTTTGTTGGGTTACCCTTCAATCACGCTGCAACAGAGATGACTGTAGTGCAACTACGGATCGACGTGATTTTTTTAGATGGGGTATAGTTGAGGACCTGGAGACTGGAGAGTTACATAGGCTCAGAAAATCAAAGAGTTCCCACGGGATTTTTAAAAAGGCAGAAAAGACTGGCACTCCTAGTTTATGTTGTACTTACATAATTATGACTGTACAGTATACACTATCAATTTATATAAAAAATTGGAAAATCCGTTTTAGTGCAATATTTTTAGTGTTACCGGCTCCCGTACCACCATGCATACTAAAGTCCAGCCATAGATACACAATCATGTCGGGGGTGCTTTAAAATAAATTTTTAATTTACACCTGTATAGGCCGTACTACCGTACCGTACTATACCAAAGTTACCGTACCATACCGTAATATAACAAAGGCCACTAAGACCCGGCTAGTTAGAGCGCTTGTGTTTCCCATATTCCGGACCGAATTCCGGACCAATAAGTCCATACTCAGTCCAATAAGTTCATTCTGGAGAGAGCTATGCTTGGGGTATCCCTGCGAGATCAAATCAGAAATGAAGAGATCCGCAGGAGAACCAAAGTCACCGACATAGCACAGCGAGTCGCGAAACTGAAGTGGAAATGGGCGGGGCACATAGTTCGTAGAGCTGACGGTCATTTGGGTTCCAAGGTATTGGAGTGGCGACCCCGCACCGGTAAGACATCAAACGAGTCGCAGGGAGCCGCTGGAGTCAGGCGGCGCAAGACCAAAGCCTGTGGAGGTCCATGCAGGAGACCTATGTCCAGCAGTGGACATATAAAGGTTGATAATGATGATGATGATGAAGTCCATCCTCGAAGAACTCCGCATCAAGCAGCGTCTGTCCACTATTGTGCAAGCTCGCATACTCACTTTCTTTGGTCACGTGTCAAGACGTAATGATATATCAATTGAAAGTCTAGTGGTCCAGGGAAGAGTGGAGGGCAATAGAGCGCGTGGCAGATCGCCTATAAGATGGGCAGACCAGGTGAGGGCTGCGGCGGATGTCCCGTTGCATGAATGCACAAGGAAGGCAGCTGTTAGGGAGAAGTAGAGGCGTACCAATACACCCAAGTGACGACCACAACCGTTCTGTCAAGAGCTTATCGACTAAGAAGAAGAAGAAGCAAGGGCAAGTGCTGTACCTATGGGCGCTTGTACCTGTGGACACAATCGATTCTATCGAAACTAGCAACTAAAATTCTAATTTGAAAGCGACCGTAAAGCCACAGTATAAGGATATGAAACTATCCTTACTCTGTGGTAAAGCTTTGTCTATCGACTCTATGGTTGACAGATGGCGTTCAAATTAGAATTTTAGGGTTACTAGCTAGTTTCGACGGAATCGATTGTGTCCACAGGTACAAGCGTCCATAGGAACAACACTTGCCCCTATACCAACAAAATCAATATGATGGATGTTAGATCTAATTTTCCGAAGTCGGGCTAAAGTTTTTAAACATTCTTCTTGTTGGCGTTTATTTTGTTCAAAAAACGAAAGGAATGGAGATCTCGTCTCGTATCGACGACAAGCAGTCTTTTTGGGATTATTTGCGCGAATCTAAATTGACGGACGTTCCCCTCATTACGAATATCGAGTTAGCGCCGGATTCCCGGCACGTATTTTTTTTATTTATATACCTATCCCGGAACAGGTCGGTTGGGGCTCGCAATCGGTGTGATTTGAATGTTTTACGCTAACGAAATTATTTATGAGGTGTTCGCAGCATTGATAGGATTGGCTATTGCGGGCTGTCTCTGCTGCGTTAGAATTAGAACCACATTGAAACTTATATTCGACAAGAAAAATGTTTAGAAACTAACAAAAAAAAAATTGGTAAGTATTTTTATTTCATTTTTTTTTAATTTTTTCCCGCCTACGAAAAATTGGACGCAACATGCGTCAAATTTTATTTGGTTCGCATTAAAAGTAATCAATAATAAATCATCAAAATCGGCTCATTAGTTTAGACGCTAAGGGGCATACTTAAATACATACATAGACTACTAAAATCATAATCCTTCCTTTTAGCTTTGTCGTAGATTGAGAATCAAACAATAGAATTTCGTAAAAATTTTGAATTTATAATATTTTAGTTTTTGTTATGTAAAAGTTTTAATCACATGTCATGGACTCTGCATGTATATTGCTGTGTTAATACTTATTTCTATCAAGTTTAATCGCAAACGGTATAATAGCGAAAAGTAAAAGTTGAAAACAAAAGTTTCGTCGCAAAAACTGGGCCAAACTTACCCAGACAGTCGCAGAGCAGTACCCACTTATCACTCTGGGTTGCTTTATAGGATAATATTCATTTGTTTTAGGTATTTAGATAACTTTATTTATATTTTTGTTTATCCCTCGATCACAAAAAAGTATAAAATATTAATGTAAAAATGTGGAACAAAAATGGGGTTGCGAAAAAATGGTCTTCGCCTTTTTTTAGGCCTCTTGGGATGGATGACCCATTTGAATAAGGCTTTTTCGTTCCTTTCATGCCTTGTAGATGTTATTATCACTAAAATCCAGGTTATTATCACTAAAATCTGATAATAAAATAGTCAGTAAGGGCCAGAAAACCGTATTATTAGGTATTTAAATAGTATGCGGAAAGATCTAGAACTCGACGCTTTAATAGTACCAATTTCGTTGTAATGTTTTACCTAGGGTAGGTAGTGTAATTCCAATAATTTAATATAAAAAATTCTTTTAAAAAACTTCAAACTATACAAAATATATAATTTATTGTGATATTTTAAAAATCGCTCGACCGATTTCAATGAAATTTATATGGGACCACCTGGGAAGTATACCCGTTTCAGAAAAAAAATTCTCAATTGGTTCAGGCCTCTTCGAGTAATCGGTGAACATACATAAAAAATACGAGTAGATTCCGACGAATTGATAACCTCTTCCTGTTTTTGAAGTCGGTTAAAAAAGCAAGGTGAAAGAGATCCATGCACTTAGGGTTGAAGATCAATAAAAATAAAATATTGTATCAATTTTATTAGAAGTATATTTTTGAATTTTATAAACTTGAATTTTATTTTTCTAAAATACTAATCCATTACATGTTATCATAAATTAATATCGAACTCTTTAACTAGGTATACCAAGTATCTCATAGTTCAAAAGCTTTTGATATTTCCAAAAACTGAGTACATAAATACAATAGAAGTAGTAATAAAAGTTAGGCTACGAAAATTGGGTCAAAGTTCCAGCAGACACGTACCTACACAAGCACTAGATATAATATTATAGTTATGGCTGTCTAGAGTGTCTAGCGCTGCCGTTTGGGGTGATCCGCGATGTGAATTCGTAAGTATGACTTTACTTAGGGTTCTAAAAATTAATTTATTGATCTTTCGTCAAATAATAAAAACAAAATAACTAGTAAACTAGTATTTTGTTTCTTTTTAAAACACGGAACCTCCGGTGCGTTATTCTAACATGCACCTATGTCCTAGTGCGACACGAGTTAACGAGCTGAAAATATATTGCTTAAAGTTTACTTAGGTACAGTCCCGTAAACTATTTTCCCTAAAAATTTGTACTTTTATTGTTAAAAGCAAAATAAAAAGCAAGCGTAGCAAAAGTTAGGTCGCAAAAATGAGGTCAAAGTTAGTCACCGTACGTAAACACTTGATTATATTAAAATTAAGGTAGGGATGTCTGGCGCAGTCGTCTGGGATGTATTTACGCGTCGTGAATTCGTAATTTCTAAAGGCTCAAGCGATATTTTTTTCGATTTCGATGTTGTGAAGTAAACCTTTTGGGGACAATTTTGAAGAACTCGACTCTACAAGGGATCTATTCTCACCAAAGAATTTGTTTGGCCATCCAAAGGGGCAATACTGCCAGTATTTTTGGGTACATTGCCGCTCAGTGGTGACTTCGATGAGGCCATCAATTTTGTAAGTAATTTAGCATGCGGATTGACTTGATTTTTGGATATTGTGTTTAATTGAGAACCTATGGGGAGGCATAGGCTAAGTTTTATCCTGGAAATACAAAGGGTTTGTACCCACGGGTTTTTTTAAAAGGTAATAAACAAAAATCCAACGTACTTAAAGCAGATTCTAAAGTAAGAAATCCCCAAATTTTTTAAGTATACTTCCTACTGAATTTATCGAATAAAGAACAATAGTATCAATTAAGACACGATCACTATCTGGAACCTAATCAAATAATTAATTCCTAATTAGACTGTGACCACGACTTCCCTGGAAACGTCCGTCCGCCCTATATCTGCCGTAAGCCCCTGCAACTATCTTTGGACGAGAGTCCTACACCTGAAACCGTACCACGCGATTTTCATCTCTATGCTTCAGCCTTACAGTTGATGGTTGCGTGTAGAATTTGTATTTTAAATGTAACTATTAGGTTGTGGTTGGCTGTACACACGTTCTATCTGCGTAGGTAAATCTGAATACAAATGAAGACATTAGGCGAAACCCGCGCGGTCTCTCGTTAACAACTACCCACGTGCGTCGAGATAGATCGATGCTGGATCGGGCCTAGTGGGTGGGTTTGACCCCTGAACTTCATAAGAACTATTACAATAATAACTAAGGCACAGACTAAGGGTGCCCCTATATGTATGGGCTTCGTTGATACAATACCGATACCTATAGTCGTAGCGATAGTGGGGGATACTGTAACCAAACATATTAAAAATTACCACGGTTAATTCGAAAAACCGCATAGTTATCGAACTATAGAAAACCAACCTTATTTACTTGAGTAAATGTCATAACGTTGACGTTAGGGTAGAAATTTGCATCGTTGTGAAAAACGTCTCGGAAAGCTCTTTCGCACGAAAACCAACCTTATTTACTCAACGTTAGGGTAGAAATTTGCATCGTTATGAAAAACGTAACGAGGTCATTGATAAGTAGATTTTACTCCTCGAATTTTTCTCATACCGGGCGCCTAAAATCGATTCTTAAGGAGTAAACTCCAACAATTATAACTGTTTTTCTTCATACAAACTATTATGCTGATAATTATCAGCATAATAGTTTGTATGAAGAATCGCACGAGTAAGTGCCCTGGAATTTCTGTATCTAAGTGTTCGCATCAAACCTGCGAAATTTACGTAGCCGACAGTTGGGCTCAATACTCTCGCGAAGTGTTCTATTCTAGGTAACCTATGGGTGACTAATCAGCCGAAATTACGTCGTGTTCCTTTCGTAGCGTCTATTTCCGCGAGAAAGCGTTCAATGGATTTTGCATGGCAAGCGACACATCAGGCGACGCGTTACGCACGACGCTGCGTAATTCAGACTGTTCGACGCGTTTGGTTTGTCATAAATAAATAAGGGTCTGTTTCACCACTATCCGTTAAAGTGTCTGATATATATCTAACAGATAAAATAGCTGTCAGATAAATCGGTTTTAAATTTTTTAGAGTTTATCAGCTAGATTGTCTTAGGGACACTTGTGAAACAGAAAGAAAGCCATCTGTCAGAAAAGTTGTGGATAGCCTATCAGGCACTTTATCAGTAAGTGGTGAAACAGGCCCATAGCATTTTATTTTCTATCTTCACAATAATTTTAAAAATTCAGTAAGTCATTAAAAAATCTAAATTCTAATAATCTAGCTGTATAATTGATGTCATACCGATCGAATAGTACGACCGATAATTCAGTATAAAATTTATAGACGAAGTGATGCCGACGCGACATACTTTCGCCAGGTGTCTCGTTGTACTCTTCTACTGTTGTCTTTTCTAGTTTCTCTTTATCGATGTGAAAAGTATCGAAGAGCGAATATTTGTTAGGAAAATAGACATTTAAACAGATTCATCATGCGATATAATTTCCCACGAGGTTCGACGTTTAAGCTCCCTAAAAGCAATAACAGGATACTTATGCGGTTTGGTTTCCAATCACTAACATAGTGATAGTGGCTGATTAATTTGTTGTGGAACATTCAGTGATATCTTATCTATTTTTGTCCGAGACTTACTTAAATTACTTTTTCTAATTATTAATTATTATTATGGAATTTTTAAATATTCTTTGAATTATTTTGGAACTTCAGTATCAAGCGATTGTTTATTATTTATGTAACACCTCCATAATATGAAAATATAATTAGCTAGCTGATGCCCGCGACTTTGTCCGCGTGGATTTAGTTTTTAAAATCCCTCGTGAACGCTTTGATTTTCCGGGATAAAAAGTAGCCTATGTTACTCTAGAGGTCCTCAACTATAGTACCCATGCAAAAAATTACGTCGATCCGTGGCTCTGTTTTGGCATGATTGAAGGACAAACCAACAAACAAACACACTTTCGCATTTATAATATTAGTATGAATTAGTATGATTAGAATATTAAATTGCATAGGAAAACACTGTAACATTAAATCATGCCAAGTTTCATTTAAATCCGTCCAGTACTTTCGGCGTGATGCGCGGCCAAGATACAGACAGACAGACAGACAGACAGACAGACAGACAGACAGACAGACAGACAAAAAATTAAAAAAAAATTGTTTTGGCTTCAGTATCGATTATAGAGTGTCCTCAAACAAAAATTTTCAAAATATCTTCAATGTACAGAATTGGACCTGTTACAGTTTTATTATATTATAGATATTATGTTTATCTAACGCTTATGTTATGCGTATTTTTGCAAATAAAAGTATTCTATTGTATTCTAATTTATTTACTGTGTGAGAAGCACAGTGCATGAGGATGGATCAAACTTATCCCAGAAGTTGTATCATGAATACCAATTTGCCGCGAAAGGAGTTATTTAAGGAACGAATAGTGTCGCTCCGCTAATATCGATAATGGCAACATCGCAGCGGCGCGGTGCGGTCGCCCAGAGCTCGCATGTGCGCTCCGTATAATCCTTATAATTCACGGAGCCAGTACACGTGCAATTTATTCAGGGCTGATCAAAAGAAAATTAAATAATAATTTTTAGCCGAGGGCAAGCAAAGTTTTCGAGTCTCGTCGACCGACGGAAAAAATTCATCCGAATTCGTACTTGTCAAAGTCTTTGTCTGCTTAATTAGATTAATTAGGAGTTTAAAACTCCTAATGAATCTAATTCACGCATGCAAAGCTATGAGCTTACTATCAAAAACTCTTCAGAACACAACGTTATATTATATTATTTTAGCATAGTATTATGCCAGGAATGGAGGTTTCAGCCGGTTGCCGTCAACAGCTGGACATTGGTTTCTTACAAGACGATTCCCAGAAAACGATTTCGTGCCGCTTGGCGTTTGTTTTCAATGGCTGCCAGCGACTCGCTTAGGATCGTCCGTATATACTTATGCTCAGTGTAACGTTTTCAAAAGCTGCGTTTACCTGTGCAGACTTTTATGTGAAAATTGTTTCTAACCAAGATATGGTACATAATATATGGACCAAGATATAATATTATTTTTGAGCGCAAGCACAGCCCTGTCGGCGGAAGGGGCCGGCCGGACGCCTTGACAGCGCAGCGCCGCCGTTAATTCCTGAACGCTCCTCGCGCGATTGACAACGCGGGCGGAATTTATCGACGCGCATGCAGACCGCTAGTGATGTACAGTACCCGGCGATATATATTGCACATCGGCCTTTGGAATAAAACGCTATTCTATTCTATTCACAGTTCGACTGTTTTTTTTAGGGTTCCGTTCCCAAAGGGTACCAACGGGACCCTATTACTAAGCCTACGCTGTCCGTCCGTCCGTCCGTCCGTCCGTCTGTCAGCGGGCTGTATCTCGTAAACCGTAATAGATAGACAGATGAAATTTTCACATATTATGTATTTCTATTGCCGCTATAACAACAAATAATAAAAATTAAATTAAATAAAAAAAATTAAATTAAAATATTTCCACGGGTACATGGAAATCTTCTTCTTCTTCTTCTTTATCAACCGATAGACGTCCACTGCTGGACAAAGGTCTCTTGCATGGACTTCCACAGGTCTCGGTCTTGCGCCGCCTGAATCCAGCGGCTCCCTGCGACCTCGTTTGATGTCGTCGGTCCACCTGTTGGGGGGTCTGCCAACACTGCGCTTCCCGGTGCGGGGTCGCCACTCCAGCACCTTGGGACCCCAACGACCATCAGCTCTTCGGAAATATTTTAATTTAATTTTTTTTAACGGAACCCTTAAAGAGCGAGGCCCGACACGCACTTGGCCGATTTTTTTAAATATATGTTACGTGATGTGCTCGCCGATTGTGAAGAGATTTCAGTAATTACTACGTGAATTTCTGGCTAGCTTTCCTTGCAATAGAATAGAAATAGCGTTTTATTCCAAAGGCCAATGTGCATTATATATATCGCCGGGTACTGTACGTTATCCATCTATTCTACATAATTTAAGTATCGATATTTTCCAGAAGTTGTATTAATTGGCTTTAACGGTGAAGGAAGTCGTTTTTCAGTTCTCCATGATGGTATTTAAGGTTTATGAAGTCTGCCCATCCAAATTATAGTTTTCAAAGCTTGTTATGTTGATAGTAACTGAAAATCTAATTCTGATTAAAAAATGTTAGATACTTAAATTACTATAACGTGATGTAACTTATTGGCTGTTAAAGTATTGCCGATATTTGAAATAACCTGGCATATGAATAAGTAATACTTACCTACCCGCTATGTATGGAGTCGGTAGGTAAATAAAGGCCTTTCAGATCTGACCCAAGTCGCCTAGCTCATATCTGGCTGATGCTCGTTTCGCCTAAATGCCCCCACAGATTACATTGTACGTTATTTTGACAGTCAAGCGCAACAGTATCGTATCTAGGTAGTTGCGTAACTTAATTAATGATTTCTAAGTAATTTTCGTATGAGGTTAGTACTTAGTACCTATTCGCTATATTTAGATAAAATTAATAGTGGTAAATTATCGATATCGATATCTCTAAGTTAATAAAATCACAGCCCTACTCCCGTCTCTACTCTCTGTTCACTTCACCGTCAGCTATATACCTACCTACTAGCTACCCGCTATGTACGGAGGCGGTAGGTAAATAGGGGCCTTTCAGATCTGACCCAAGTCGCCTAGCTCATGCCTGGCTGATGCTCGCTTCGCCTAAATGCTTCCACAGATTAAATAATAATGACGCGCCGCTGACGACCAAAGAGACCAAAGCCGGCATCCATTGTATGCGTTGCAGGCCGGTCTTTAGATATTTTGGGCGAAATTGAATTTGCGCTCAGCCTTCTCAGTAATAAGCGGCTTGCTTTTGGGAATTCTTTGTCAAGTGCATTATTGTTACTCGATGTAAGCACGGTGCTGCCCTCGGCTGGCCTTTCTCTTGATATTCCAATCGTAATACCTATGCGTAGTGTAGTGTGTACTTACCTACCTATCTAAATAAATTTTTTGGTGTTGTCATCTTGTTGTTATTTTGATGATTAAGTTAATGAAGTTGGTTTTTACAAAGATTTAATTTGTATTAAATTTAATACAATTTTTTTTTGTAAAAACGCGACTTCACACACCCGCGCCACTACAATTGATATGATTTAAATTGCTGATTTTTTAAAAACCGCTCGACCGATTTCGATTAAATTTAAATGGGACCACCTGGAAAGTATATCCTTTTAAACAAAAAAAGAATTGTTTACAAATCGGTTCAGGCGTCTTAGAGTAATCGGTGAACATACATAAAAAAAAGATTCCGATGAATTGAGAACCTCCTCTTTTATGATGTCGGTTAAAAAAAAAGTGCCTATAACCCTTTTCTGAGAGAAGACTTGCGCTCACTAGTGAGCTACTGATGGGTTGATGCTGATGATGATGGTTTATTATACATTTTAAAGAAGATTCATGGTGTTGATATTTTCATATTGAGTTAAATATTTAAAAACATACATAAGTATAGATCATAAGTAAAACCTAAATCAAAGAAAAAATTTAAAAAATTGAAATTCGTAAATTTTTTTTTATACATTACAGGCACACGCTTGACCACTATCACATCTGATGGAAAGTGATGATGTGGCCTAAGGTGGAACGCGTTTGCCTAGAAGATGCCTATTCACCCTTGCTTTAAAGATACCCAAATTGTAAAAAATTAATGTACATTAATAATGACGAAAGAAAACATTCTCAAGCCTGTGTGAAGCCCGCCAATTTGCATTGGACCAGTATGGTGGACTATGGCTTATAAATAACCCTTCTCTGAAAGGAGATCTCCGCTCGGTAGTGAGTTGTTGATGAGTTGTTGATGATGATGATGCACTCCGGCAGAAGCTAACTGTGCTATATAAGTTCATTACGCCATTGCAGGGAACGTAGATACGCCACGCGGGAATGGGGTTACCTATGTCTGCCCATCTTAAGATAGAAGTTAGTCGGTATGCATTTTTGGAACTTCCCTCATTGTGGAAACACTGCATATATAGCATAGTATTTACTGTATTGTAAATTTGTTTTGAAAAGAGCAACCGCCGAGTTTCTTGCTGGTTCTTCTCGGCAGGAAGGGCATTCCGAACCAGTGGTAGAGCCAGACGATTCAAAAGCACTTGTAAAAAGTTTATTTGAATAAAAAATATTTCTATTCTATTCTATTCTATTCTATTGAGCTAGGCATTGCAGACCTTTGTTCAAGCGTCTATTGAACGTTCATAACCGCGATGGCACGCGCCGCTCAGCGCAAGGCAGTAAAGCAGGATAACGCTTTGCTTGGCGGCCGCTCAAAACTCATTAGTGTAACTCGATTTATGCACCCGTAAATATCCAGCGAATATGTCCACACTATTCAGTTACTCATCGATATTATATAGGGCCACATCCCTATTTATAGTATCGGTGAATAGTGTGGATAAACTAATCAAATAAGCAACTCTAGCCATGTTACATAGGTTTCTTGTCTATTCACTTTCTCTGATCGTAAACGTTTTGACGAAAGCCACCATGGAAAACGATTAATTGGAGCGCTCATTCTATCCCGTGGAGAGAAAACATATATGTCGTTGTCTATGCTTAGCGTTTTTAAACGTCAGTCACAAAAGTAACGTCAAATATTAATAAACATAATACGTCTCAATTTTTAAATAGAATAAAAAAGTGAGTGAAATAGGTAATGTAAATATAGTACAGTCGCTACGCCGACGCAGTCGACAATTTCTCCCATCGCCACAACTTCAGGGGCTCCACGAAGACAGCAGCATCCGGCAAACCCTTCGCCCACCGGGTCTACGCCGCGACGGGAGAGGCTGCTTCGAGCGCGCACACGGAGGGCACAGACGCCTTTCGAACAAGCCACAAGCGAGTTCGCAGGCGTCAAGAATTGCCGGCTGCAACTGTAGGAAGTCCGGGAACGAAATCACCATCAGAGGGATATGGAAAGGCTCCGATTAGAATCGCGAAGAATTGAAATGGAGGAAAACCGAAACGAAGTTTTTGCACGATTAAATAGGGTTCTAGACAATTTGACAGAATATTTGAGACAGGCATTTTCATAAGTGGTAGTCTCAGTATCTGTCAATCGGTCTACCCATTTTTGAGAGATCCGTAGGAGAACCAAAGTCACTGACATAGCTCAGCGAGTCGCGAAACTGAAGTGGAAATGTGCGGAGCACATAGTTTGAAGAGCTGATGGTGGTAGGAGTCCCAAGGTGCTAGAGTGGCCACCCCGCCCGCACCGGGAAGCGCAGTGATGGCAGACCCCCCACTAGATGGACCTCTGACATCAAACGAGTCGTGGGGAGCCGCTGGATTCAGGCGGCGCAAGACCGAAGCCTGTGGAAGTCCATGCAGGAGGCTTAAGATTACACTATTAACATTATAAATAATAAATTAAGTTGTAAAGGTTTTCTACAATACGAAAACTTTGTGCACCTGTCCACCTTTGTCCAGCACGGACGTCTAAATAGGTTGATCTAGGAAAAGATTTTTGAATGAACTTGCTGTTCAATTAATTGATTTTTATATATTATAATGTAATAATATGTATCTATATATATAAAAGAAAGTGGTGTTAGTTACACTATTTATAACTCAAGAACGGATGAACCGATTTGGCTGAAAATTGGTGGAGAGGTAGCTTAGAACCAGGAGACGGACATAGGATACTTTTTATCCCGTTCGACCGCGTTTCCGTCAAGTCACTATAAAACGTGGTATAACAAAAACGCATCTGACATGGAATAAGAAAACGCAAATGACAGTGGAATAACAAAACGTAAATGACAGCTAAACGTAATTTTGTCTTTGGCGTAAGTATGGTAAAAAATTTGACAATTATAAAAAGTGTTATAATAAAACATTACTGATATTATAAATGCGAAAGTGTGTTTGTTGGTTTGCCCTTCAATCACGTCGCAACAGAACAGCGGATTGATGCGATTTTTGGCATGGATATAGTAATGGATGTAGTAGTGGTTCCTCAGACCGGGAGAGCTACTTTTTATCTCGGATAATGAAAGAGTTCCCGCGGGATTTTTAAAAACTAAATCCATGCGGACGAAGTCGCGGGCATCAGCTAGTATTATATAGATTATAGTACAACATTGTGTTTAAGATTTAAATAAATACAACATCTCCCTCACAGGCAGTGTCTTTAAAATAATAAAGGTTTTTACTATTAATAAAGTACAGTATTAAAACAACAAAATATGAGTTTAATTTTTTAATTAGTAAACATTTAACTGCGAGATCAAATCGGAAATGAGGAGATCTGCAGGAGAACCAAAGTCACCGACATAGCTCAACGAGTCGCGAAACTGAAGTGGAAATTGGCGGAGTACATAGTTTGAAGAGCTGATGGTCGTTGGGGTACCAAGGTGCTGAATTGGCGACCCCGAACCGGTAAGCGCAGTGTTGGCAGACCCCCACTAGGTGGACCGACGACATCAAGCGAGTCGCAGGGAGCCGCTGGATTCAGGCGGCGCAAGACCGAAGCCTGTGGAGGTCCATGCAGGAGACCTATGTCCAGCAGTGGACATATTCTAAAGGTTGATAATGAAACATTTAACTGTAAGATGTAGTGGTATTTCCATCCAAGATTATAATGGCATGAGTTACCAAATAATGAATAATCGACCGAGCGAAGCGAAGGTCTCTGAGTTTACTAGAGCGATTTGCACTTGTCCGTCCGTCCGTCTGTCACAGCCTTATAACTTCTGAATTACTGAACGTAATCGACCGAGCGAAGCGAAGGTCTTTGAGTTAACTAGGGCGATTTGCACTTGTCCGTCCGTCCGTCCGTCCGTCCGTCCGTCTGTCAGAGCCTTATAACTTTTGAATTACTGAACGTAATTACTTCAAATTTAGATATAATATGTAAACCGATGGCCTCCAGCCGAAAATGGCTTAAAAAGTTATAAAAATCTTTATTTCAGGGGGGCTCTCATAGAAGCGAATGCGAAGTAAAAAAAAAAATATCGCGTTACATAAAATTGTTACGTATCATTTTAAAGATAATTTTGAACTGAGTACAAAAATAATTTTTTTTTAATTTTTCCCTTAAAATTGACGAAATGGGGGGCTTTCAAAGTGGCGATTTTATACGCTCGCTTGAAGACGCTCTCTAGAAAAATCCGCTATGGATTTTCAAACTGATTTTATGTTTTTAGGTCACTTATATCCTGTACTTGAACAACAAATACTAAAATTATATGAATATTATAAAGAAACGAGATTATTTAATTTTTAATGGGCGTCAGTAATTCATATAGCATCAACATAGCTTCACAATAATGCTAATAGATGGCGCAGTCAGTAACTATTCCCATGGAACTACGAGTTAAATTCAATGTTTGATAAATAATTCAATGTTTTCACTAACGTTCCCTAACCTTTACGGGCTACCTATAAGTTAGGTGATTGATGTTTTCTGTCAACTTATTTATCACGATCCTGTACGGGACACCTAAAAGGATATTGGGACGGATGTTAGGACTTAGGATTGTATTTAGGAGCTACCTACGTTAAGAGACTCCTACTTAGGGGATGATTTAGGTATGTTTGGTGAAAACGGGCATAATAATAATGTCAGTTTTGGTTATCATGTATCGATTGAATGAATAATCATGGGATACCGTTACCGCGAGGTCTCAGTTCGGGGCGAACCACTAGTTACTTCAATTTTAGATATGATGTGTAAACCGATGGCCTCCAGCCGAAAATGGCTTAAAAAGTTATAAAAATCTTTATTTCAGGGGGGCTCCCATACGAAATGGGGGGCTTTCAAAGTGGAGATTGTATTCGAGGCTAGATTTCTAAAACCACTTTGTTTTAAAACTTGAAACTTACACATAATTTGAGTTATATTCTGTACTTGAACAACAAATACTAAGATTAGATAAATATTATAAAGAAACGAAATTATTTGAGTTTTAATGGGCATCAATGTTTTTAACAAAACTTCACTATACTGTTACTAGATGGCGCTGTCTTTAATATTGTAAATATGCATCCCATCCATTAAAGCAGATGACGATTGACGTCATCAGATTCGGCGCGTTTTAATTACAATATAATATAGTTAAAACTACCTTATGGGAATTATGGGATACCGCGAGGTCTCAGTTCGGGGCGAACCACTAGTATTAGATAAGGGGACATTAATAGTTAAATCTCGATAACATAACTTCAGCAAGTAACCAAGACTAAGGGATATCATCATCAGCAACGACAGCAACCCAGCAGTTCAGCAGCAGCTCTTATTGCAACCTATTCAATAAACAAACCTAGCCTATACTTTTGTTTTGGATCAGCTGATTCAAAATTCGCCATTTTGTAGCGTTTTCTATAGGGGCTTGACGATCGCTTCGATAGCGTTCGAAAACTTCGACTTCAAATCGTAAGCGCTTGTCAAAATTGCAACTTGGCTTCCAATTGTGTGAGATGTAGCTATCAACATTATAGAAACGCTAAAATTTATTATACAGGGTGGGCCAGACCAGGTGGATATAAAATTTTTTTTTAGATTGTTGACTTAGGGGCCTACCAGGACCCGCAAGGAAAAAATCGGTTCCCAGCCGATTACGAGAAAAAAATTTTTATTTGAAATTTTGGAATATCATTACCTTGACGAACTTTTAATTTTTTTTTTAATTTTTCCAGTGACAATTTCCGCAATTTTTTTATGGAATATCTATCTAATAACTGTGCTCTCTTAAGAAAAAATTCCAGTCTGATTAGCTGGTTTTAAGAGTATTAAATTTTAAATTATTTCAAGAAAATTAAGTTCATACAAAATCTACAGAAATCTTTAAAATTCCATTAAAAATAAAAGAAGAGGTTCATAACACTGGTGATTTTTTAAAACTGTAGAAACTTATGTTCTTTAGATTG
This sequence comes from Oeneis ivallda, assembly GCA_029955525.1. Classification (NCBI taxonomy): domain Eukaryota; kingdom Metazoa; phylum Arthropoda; class Insecta; order Lepidoptera; family Nymphalidae; genus Oeneis; species Oeneis ivallda. The sequence continues at coordinate 5,792,135 of JARPMR010000024.1, read as the reverse complement.
CCAAAAGAAAAATTGTATGTCAATGTGCCGGATAAATAGTTATGATTTTTCAAAAGTCTTCGTTCTTCATTCGTCTAAATAACGACCTTATTGAAAAAAATGTTAATTGTTTGTGGAGACTGCAGTATGTCCTTTAATTTTAACTGCCTCGTAGGTCTAGTGATAAGACGAGGTCCCGGGTTTGAGTCTCGGGTCGGACCAAACCAAGTATTGGGGTTTTCCGATAAGAAATTCTCAGTACTATCCCGGAGTTCGGAAGTTGGCGTTGTTTCACCCCGTGCCTTGGAGAGCACGTAAAGCAGTTGGTCCTGTGCCTAATTTCTCTCCGGTCGTGTCGAATTTTCCGTCCCATCGGGCTATGAGAGTATTGAAACAGAGAGTGCACCTGTGTTCGCGCACACACTTGTGCACTTTAATATCTCCCACACAGATGACTAATCTTTCTGGAGATACTGACTGAAGATAGAAGACTTTTGAAAAATCATAACTTTTTATCCGGCACATTGACATACAATTTTTCTTTTGGCAATCGAAAGAACATAAGTTGCTACAGTTTTAAAAAAATCACCAGTGCTATGAACCTCTTCTTTTATTTTTAATGGAATTTTAAAGTTTTCTGTAGATTTTGTATGAACTTAATTATCTTGAAATAATTTCAAATTTAATGCTCTTAAAACCAGCTAATCAGACTGGAATTTTTTCTTAAGAGAGCACAGTTATTAGATAAAGATATTCCATAAAAAAATGGCGGAAATTGTCACTGGAAAAATTAAAAAAAAATTAAAAGTTCGTCAAGGTAATGATATTCCAAAATTTCAAATAAAATTTTTTTTCTCGTAATCGGCTGGGAACCGATTTTTTTCCTTGCGGGTCCTGGTAGGCCCCTAAGTCAACAATCTTAAAAAAATTTTATATCCACCTGGTCTGGCCCACCCTGTATTTCGTCGAGCGAACAGCTGACTTGTAAACTTGGCTACGATTATTCTATAGCCACGTGACTTGTCGATAGCGTTCTACAATTCCCATACATTTCAAGAGTTTTCTATAGCGTTGACGATGATAGATAGTCAACTTGGCTAGAGGGGCAGCAATTCATTGTGAAACTCAAAACGCGCGCATACCTAGTTAATAGTGTAAGCTGATTAAGTGAACGTAAAAAAGGAAGTACAATGCAGTCATAGCCTAGTAACTGCAGTGATAGCCTAGTGGTTAGTACTGCGGTCTCCTATTCAGGGGGTCGCAGGTTCGATCCCGGGCACGCACCTCTGGCTTTTCTAAGTGCGTTTAAGAAATTAAATATCACATGCTTCAACGGTGATAAAACATCGTGAGGAAACCTGCACATCTGAGAGTTCTATAAAATGTTCTCAAAAGTGTGTGAAGTCTGCTAATTCGCATTGGGCCAGCATGGTGGACTATGGCCTATAACCCTTCTCTGAAAGGAGACCTGCGCTCAGTAGTGAGCCGTTGATGGGTTGCTGATGATGATGAAATTAAAGGAAATATTAAGGACTAAGATCTCTTACTAGGACTATTAAGGACTCTTAAAATTAATTAGCTACTATGTTGTAGAAGGTTTTTAAGTGAACTGTGACGTCATAAACATTTGACGCACTTTTTTTGTTGAATCGATAATAATTTAAATGATTATCTTTATTATACTTAAAACTATCGGCGGATTTATAAGTATTTTACTTATTTTTAAGGATCATCTATCTAATTACCAGCAAGGAATAATTTATTTTTTTAACAAAGGCAACATCTTCTATTGTTCTCATTATTTTTGTTGCATTTGTTCCTTTATATATTTATATTCTTCTATTAATTAATTAGTGTACACTGTACACCCTAACCTGTGGCCGCTTTAATTGTACTCTTTTTCTTGTTAAATTTTTCTAAGTTACTTAAGTATGCTGTTTTCTTTTTTTTAGGTATACAATATCTAAGAATATTTCATTTTATTTCAACATCCCAATTATGTCACCGTGTGTAATCTACTGATATGCTTAAGCTGTTTGAAATTGGGCCACACCAACACTCAGTGTTGTGTGTTGTAACACAATTTATCTCACAAAAATACGAAAGCCGTAGGTACGACTGCGAGATGGTCGTAAACTTGTTTTTTTTTCCGTCCGGCCTCCACTCCGGCGAATCTAATTCCCTGCTGACGCGGAGAATTCACCGGCGCGCGGCCTCGGGCGGAGAAAAACGGAGAAAACTCGACGCTGCATTACTCGCGCCGATATCCGTACCTTTTTATTGGTATCTGTCGCCAGTAGCACTAGAACCTACATATTCTTTTAAATGTTACAGGAAATGGTACTTATTCGAAATATTCACGTGGTACGTCCACGAACGCTCCTAGCTATAATTAAATACTTATCACAAATTACAAATAATATGTAGTTGTAAAATCCTTGGTTTTTCCTTATATAACGACAGTAGATAAGAATTAGTAAACTGACTTATTTCTTTCGAACATCATTTAAGCTTTTGTCTTAGAGCTAGTTAAAGTTTTTTATGTTCCCTATATTGGAATCTCTTTGCTTGTTCTTCTTTATTGGTATCTTCAAAGTCTCATCCGATTCATTAACTTCTTCTTTTTCAACCGATAGACGTCCACACTCCACTGCTGAACAAAGGTCTCTCGCATGGACATCCACAGGTCTCGGTCTTGCGCCGCCTGCATCTAGCGGCTCCCTGCGACTTTTTTGATGTCGTCGGTGGGGAGTCTGCCATTCATTATACCTAATTATAATTATTATATGTTCGACTTATGGTCACCCGATAGTAATTAATCTGAGACCTATAGTTTTTGCTACGTTATGCATCCTAAACCATAAATAATTAGATTAGTATCCTATAATAGAGGCTGTTAGCAAAATTGATTGACTGTTAGATCAAACAATCTACTCTCCTATAAGTATCTACTTTTTGCTGGTCATGCAGTAACAGCGTAGCTTTCTGCATAGATTACTAATCTTTAGCATGCACAGCGTCAAGTGTAGAGAAACCCTTACAAGGGGGATATGGGGAGGTCCTCAGCCATTAGCACGACGATGTCGTCGACGACCGTCCGCGGGAGAACCACATCCCGATCAAAAGTCAATCTTATTTAACTTGGAATAGGGTAGGACTTCGCTTGGTAGGAACCCCAAGTGGGTTAGGCGGCGTGCATAATTTACGCGCGTCCGATAGACGGTCGCGATTGTTATTGCGTTCGGATATTGGATTCGGTGTGCGCTGGCGTCGGGAAGATAATGCTGGATGTTAATAAAGGCGCCCTCTGCCGCCGGGGGATTCAATTATGTCTCACAGGTGCGTCATTAGCGCTTCGAGAGGCTGCCTGGCGCTGCCTGGCGCGTTGGAAAAGGCGTGGTATTGAAATGTACTGGAGAAAACGACGCGTGACGACCAACCTCCCCGGCACAGTGGTGGTTTTATAATTGGGAGATCTTGGGTCAATTTGGGATTTATGATTTCTGAATCGTCTCTGGTCTGGTTCGGTGGAACGGTTTGGCCGAAGCTAGTTACCACCCACCCTACCGGCAAATACGTATCGACTAGCGATTTAGCGTTCCAGCACGATGGCGTGTAGAAACAGATTAGGGATATGGGTTGAATGTACACTGCCATACCCCTTCCAAATATCTAATTAGACTGCACCGTCACTTACCGTCAGGTGAGATCGTAGTCAGGCATCTTGTCATCGAATAAGAAAAAAACGATAATTTTCGCTGGCTCCCTAGTCGTACGAAGTAACAGAGAGTCGTAGGGAGTCACTAAGACTCTGTTACTTCGTTTGACCTTCACCTAGTGGCAGGTCTGCCAACACTGCGATTTTAGGTATGAGGTCATTTCAGTCAGTCAGCCTCCAGCACCTTGATACCTTAACCACCATCGGATTTTAGAATTGCGTAATGACTGGCCGTACTCAGTGCAGACACATTCATTGGTTATACCTAGTACTATTGAAAATTACGCGCGACGCAAACAAATTTTCGTGGGTCCGCCCCCATTTGTTTACAGGAGTTTGTTTCAACGAAATCGCGGTCGCGTCGCTGTCGACTTACCAGTGCGGCCGCGGCCTAATCCTAAATCTATATCTAACTAGCTGATGCCCGCGACTTCGTCTGCGTGGATTTAGTTCATAACATCCCGCGGGAAATCTTTGTCACCCTCCAGGTTCTCAACTATACCTATCCAATAAATCACGTCAATCCGTAGCTTTGTAGCAGGAAACATTTGATCGTCTTGCTCGCGGCATTGTTAATGATGATTCAAAGAGAAAACATAATATTACTGATGATATTATCAATTACGTTAAACTATAATTTTTATAATTGTTTTTACCATAATTTTTTACCATAATTAACCAAATACAAAATTACGTTTAGCTGTCATTTACGTTTTGTTCTTCCACTGTCATTTTCGTTTTTAGGGTTCCGTACCCAAAGGGTACTAACGGGACCCTATTACTAAGCCTACGCTGTCCGTCCGTCCGTCCGTCCGTCCGTCCGTCCGTCTGTCAGCGGGCTGTATCTCGTAAACCGTAATAGATAGACAGATGAAATTTTCACATATTATGTATTTCTATTGCCGCTTTAACAACAAATAATAAAAATTAAATTAAATTAAAAAAATTAAATTAAAATATTTCCATGGGTACATGAAAATATTTTAATTTAATTTTTTTTTTAACGGAACCCTAAAAGAGCGAGGCCCGACTCGCACTTGGCGGATTTTTTTATTCCATGTCAGATGCATTTTTGTTATAACAGGTTTTATATTGACTTGACGGAAACGCGGTCGAACGGGATAAAAAGTATCCTATGTCCGTCTCCTGGTTCTAAGCTACCTCTCCACCAATTTTGAGCCAAATCGGTTCATCCGTTCTTGAGTTATAAATAGTGTAACTAACACCACTTTCTTTTATATATATAGATATCTCTGCGCCCCTACGCAGCGGAGACCAATTCTGCTATGTACAGAAAACCTGATTTTGCTTGTTGGCGTGCAGTCCGTATGTATGGACCTTGGACACTTAAGTAGGTAGGTATAGAATACAGTATACGGTATACGGTATAGCCAACAAGCGCCCCCGGGCATAACGAGTCACACGCCATCTTAATGACTCGCGTCGCCACCACGCCTGTGTCCGACGAAGGCCAAATCACCCGGACTTAAAGCTGGCCATTCATGACGCTGATTTACAAAAAAGAAATCTATAAGGAGTAGACCCACATCTACGGCAAAGTATCGCAAGGCATCGCACGAATCTGCACAGCTTAGTGGTCGAAATTCCACCATCCCGCACTAAGCGCTTTGCTTCCTCGTTCCTAATACGCACCGCTAAAATTCGGAGTGTCCTTCCGGCTTCCGTTTTTCCAAGTGACTATAACTTGGGTACCTTTAAATCAAGAGTGAATAGGCATCTTCTAGGCAAACGCGCTCCATCTTAGGCTGTATCTTCACTTACCATCAGGTGAGATTGGAGTCAAGCGCTAGTCTATAAATTAAAAAATAAAAACCGGCCAAGTGCATGTCGGGCCACGCGCAGTATAGGGTTCCGTAGTTGAAAGTCTCAAATATTATTGCTGACTTAGGATAGTACTTTTATTTTATTTATGACTAATATACCTACTACAAAATATGCAACTTACACTACGTGTAATACCTAACTTAGAAAAAAATCGGCCAAGTGCGAGTCGGGCCTCGCTCTTTTAGGGTTCCGTTAAAAAAATTAAATAAAAATATTTTCATGTACCCATGGAAATATTTTAATTTAATTTTTTTAATTTAATTTAATTTTTATTATTTGTTGTTAAAGCGGCAATAGAAATACATAATATGTGAAAATTTCATCTGTCTATCTATTACGGTTTACGAGATACAGCCCGCTGACAGACGGACGGACGGACGGACGGACGGACGGACGGACAGCGTAGGCTTAGTAATAGGGTCCCGTTGGTACCCTTTGGGTACGGAACCCTAAAAACAGATAAACCACACCACCACTTTGTCGGCGTGATTTATTTTTATACCCTTGTCAAATTACAGATTTCTAGTACCAATAGTCTCTGAGCTAAACCGCGGACGGACGGACGGACAGACGGACGGACATGACGAAACTATAAGGGTTCCTTGTTTACTACGGAACCCTAAAAAGTAACAAATCTACAGAAGATGCAATTTACAGAGGAATCTTTTTGTTAATCTTGTATAACTAGCTGACGCCCAGGACTTCACACGCGTAGATTTAGTTTTTTTTAATCCCATGTACCCATGGAAATATTTTAATTTAATTTTTTAATTTTATTTAATTTTTATTATTTGTTGTTATAGCGGCAATAGAAATACATAATATGTGAAAATTTCATCTGTCTATCTATTACGGTTTACGAGATACAGCCCGCTGACAGACGGACGGACGGACGGACGGACGGACGGACGGACGGACGGACAGCGTAGGCTTAGTAATAGGGTCCCGTTGGTACCCTTTGGGTACGGAACCCTAAAAACAGATAAACCACACCACCACTTTGTCGGCGTGATTTATTTTTATACCCTTGTCAAATTACAGATTTCTAGTACCAATAGTCTCTGAGCTAAAACCGCGGACGGACGGACGGACAGACGGACGGACATGACGAAACTATAAGGGTTCCTTGTTTACTACGGAACCCTAAAAAGTAACAAATCTACAGAAGATGCAATTTACAGAGGAATCTTTTTGTTAATCTTGTATAACTAGCTGACGCCCAGGACTTCACACGCGTAGATTTAGTTTTTTTTAATCCCGTGGGAACACTTTAATTTTCCGGACTTTGTTTTTTGTTCTCTAAGTCTTCAACTACACCCATGCAAAAAAGCACGTCGATCCGTAGATGCAAAAGTGTTTGTTCGATGGTTTGTCCTTCAATCACGCAGCAACAGAGCTACGGATCGACGTGATTTTTTGCATTGGTATAGTTGATGACCTGGAGAGAGACGTAGGCTACTTTTTATCCCGAAAAATCAAAGATTTCCCACGGGATTTTAAAAACTAAATCTACGCGAATGACGTGGCGGCATCGGCTTATCTTCGTCTATCTTCTATATTATATACTAGCTGATGCCCGCAACTTCGTCCGCGTGGATTTAGTTTTTAAAATCCCTCGTGAACACTAATTTTCCGGGATAAAAAGTAGCCTATGTCACTCTACAGGTCCTCAACTATAGTACCCATGCAAAAAATCACGTCGATCCGTGGCTCTGTTGTGGCGTGATTGAAGGACAAACCAACAAACAAATATACTTTCGCATTTATAATATTAGTATGATTAGAATATTAAATTGCATATGAAAACACTGTAACATTACGTCCATACGATTAATTACATCCATAGTCCATACCTACTATGTAGTATGTAGGTATAATGATCGGGCAAAATCTAACGCCTTTGGAGTAGTTTGACTTTGACAAAATAGGGCTATCCACGATGGCTATATACGATAAAGTACGCTTGCCAGCTTAAGATGAGCCGTACATTCAAAGTATCCTGTAGATTCCGGGGTTCAAGTAATTTGGACCTTATACTGAAGATTGTCTATAATTTCTGAACTACTAAATTGACGACCTTGAAATAATTACAGGACAATCTCTAAAGTACCTGCTTTCTAACAAAAAAAGAATGAATGAAATCGGAATACGCCTTAAGGAATTACAGCTAAATACACATTTTGACTTTCATCCCCTCTCCCAAGGGAACCGTGCTGAATTTTGGGATAAAAAGTATCCTATATTATACCTCGTAGTATGAACTTAAATCATGCAAAGTTTCATTTAAATCCGTCCAGTAGTTTCGGCGTGATGCGCGGCCAAGATACAGACAGACAGACAGACAGACAGACAGACAGACAGACAGACAGACAGACAGACAGACAAAAAATAAAAAAAAAATTGTTTTCGCTTCAGTATCGATTATAGAGTGCCCTCAAACAAAAATTTTCAAAATATCTTCAATGTACAGAATTGGACCTGTTACAGTTTTATTATATTATAGACAAAATCAACTAACTGCTGTTCGTAAGTCTGAATAACACTCACAAATGGCTTAACCGATTTAAATATTATTATTTAAATATTGTTTATTTTGTTCGCTCTAGCCTCTAATTATAGTACCTGTAGGTATTAGAGCGAACAAAACAAAAAGTAATTATGTGGTTAAGGTGGTTTAAAATGAGAAAAAAATACGGAAAACCCCAAATTTCTTTTGGCTGACAAATCGAAAAATCAAAATTGGTAATTTTGTTTTGGATTTAGGAAACACCACTTCGGATTACTTTTAAAAGATGGCGGGAACGAAGCCGCGTAAAAGCTAGTTCACAATAAAATGGAGACAACAGAAGTTCAAGACAGTCGTACGGTGCACAGGCGTCCTGCACCCGCCATAATACCGTTCGGAATTATCAGCTCCGTCCGGCGCTCGTAATCACTAGCGGCGAGCACTCACGCGTAAATTACGCGCCCTGTCCGCTCCGCGCAGGCCGACCCCTCCGGGGAACCTCCGCTCACTGGTTGTAGCGGACCACAGGCTACCAGATTAAGTACACCTACTTACTTTTTTCGTAGATGAACTAATCAACCAACATAGTACAAAGGTTTGCGTTTTAGAAAGCGGTGATATCCTAGCTTTTAATGGAAATGCACAATTTTTTCGGATAATACGTGCTTTTTTTTTGGAGCTTTGGAGTGCTTTGGAGCGGAAACGTGGACACTGACGGTGGGCCTCGTTCACAAATTAAAAGTCGCTCAGCGCGCTATGGAGCGAGCTATGTTGGGAATCTCTCTCAGGGATAAAATCCGGAACGAGGAGATTCGTAGAAGAACAAAAGTGACCGACATAGCTCTGAGGATTAGCAAGCTGAAGTGGCAGTGGGCAGGTCATATCTGTCGCAGAACCGATGACCGATGGGGCAGGCGTGTTCTGGAGTGGAGACCGCGTACCGGCAAGCGCAGTGTAGGACGCCCTCCAGCTCGCTGGACCGAAGACCTTAAGAAGGTGGCGGGAAGCGGTTGGATGAGGAAGGCAGAGGACCGTGTTTGGTGGCGCGCTCTCGGAAAGGCCTATGTCCAGCAGTGGATGAATATGATGGATTGGATTGGACGTGCTTTTTGTTTCACAAGTTGGGGAACCTATCTTCATATTTTTTAACTAAGCAACGGGATAAATAAAATAAAAATAAAGCTTTTAAACTAACTCGGCTTTTTTTGTAGCCACTGCACGATAGGTATATTTACCAAAATCTTGGGTTAGATTGGGGACAACCCCATGTACAAACATAAATAGGTCGGGCACTTAGGTTCTATAATAACATCAATAATAATTAATAATAGAGTATCACTATTCCCTAATTCTGCTTAAGAATTATTATACTGATCGTTTTGAATAGCTAAGTAGTTAGGTACTCAAAGTATTTTCAAGTTTACCGTTTTTAATATAGTATAATAATAAATTTAATTTAATATAGTAGTCGCTCACGCACTGTCGCATATTTATTAATTCAGAAGTTGTTAGCCTTTTTTTGAAACCTTTAATTGGATTTAGATTCGCACGTTTAAATACAAGCCTTTAGAATCTTATACAGTCAAGTACTTGCATGAGTATTAATTTCTTTGTTTCGTTTTAAGCAATTAAATTGCACAGTTTGCTGTAAATTGTGAAGGTAAAAATCATGAGAAATGCATGCCTGAGAGTTAGTTCTCTATAATTTTCTTCAAGGTGTGTGAAGTGAAGTCTGCCAACGAAAATTTACAAAATAATACTCGGTATATTTAATGGAACGAGTTAGGTGTAGTTATTATTACTTATGGCTGATTCCACAAACGTAAAATAATTAAGTCTTATCCGAGCGTAATTAGCAGATACAAAAACTTTCAGAACACCCAATTTGCTCTTCGGTTAAACTTCAGTCGACGTTGGTGAAATCGGCCTACAGTAATTCATGCAAATAATTTTCAACTTCAATAGCACTCACTAATTTTACGAGTGTGACTGCTAAACATTAGCCTGTGGCTTTAGCATAGCCAGCAGGGTTAAACTACGTGGGTCAATCTACGCTGGTCGCCCGCAACCTTCGTTAATGTCGCTTAGAACTCGCGTTTCAACACAATGAGACCCTCCAGGCTCCAGGCGACGCGAGTCATTGATTGATCCGATTAAAATGTATCAAATTTCGGGACTGATTTCAATATCCGTTGCCTTGGGCCTTGGGCTATTCCAGTTGTTGCTGAGTATATACCCGTTTCACAGTAAATCCCTACTTATATTAATAACTAGCTGGTGTCCGCGACGTCCTTAAAATCCCTTAAGTTAAGTTTTTAAAATCCCACGGGGACTCTTTGATTTTCCGGGATAAAAAGTTGGCTATGTCACTCTCCAGGTAACTATACCCATGTTATAAAAATCACGTCGATCCGTGGCTCTGTTGCGGCAGGATTGAAGGACAAACCAACAAACACACTTTCCCATTTATAAAATTCATCATCATTAGCAACCCATCAACGGCTCACTACTGAGCGCAGGTCTCCTCTCAGAGAAGGGTTATAGGCCATAGTGCACCACGCTGGCCCAATGCGCATTGGTGGACTAATTATAATATTAGTATGATTATTGACCGAGCGAAGCGAGGTCTCTGAGTTTACTAGAGCGATTTGCACTTGTCCGTCCGTCCGTCCGTCCGTCCGTCCGTCCGTCCGTCCGTCCGTCCGTCCTTCTGTCAGAGCCTTATAACTTTTGAATTACTGAACGTAATTACTTCAAATTTAGATATAATATGTAAACCGATGGCCTCCAGCCGAAAATGGCTTAAAAAGTTATAAAAATCTTTATTTCAGGGGGGCTCTGATAGAAGCGAATGCGAAGAAAATTTTTTTTATTTGCGATAGGTTTTCTGTGTATCATTTTAAAGACAATTTGGAACAGAGTACAACCGTATTTTTTTTTTAATTTTTTTCCTAAAATTGACGAAATGGGGGGCTTCCAAAGTGGCGATTTAATACGCTCGCTTGAAGACGCTCTCTGGGAAAATTTTCTATATATTTTCAAGTTCTACTTATTTTCTTACTTCACTTGTATCCTGTACTTGAACAACAAATACTAAAATTATATGAATATTATAAAGAAACGAGATTATTTAATTTTTAATGAGCATCAGTAAATTTCACATAGCTTCACAATAATGCTAATAGATGGCGCACTCCATACACACATAACTATTCCATGGAACTAGGACTACTAGGAGTTACGACTACGATCTATCCCAAAAACAGTTTTGCGTCGACTACTATTATTTAGGTACATAATATCATATTATTCAATTAAAATTATTCTTTAGTTAAATATCAAACTTCAATAATTTGAGATTTCGGGTTCATTAAATTATGTGATTATAAAGGATTTAAATAAAAACTTGATGGGTTCGGCACGATTTCGTGTCGTCCGACTGCTGTTACCAAGTTAAGTTACGTTAAGCTAAGTTGGGCCCAATTTATTAAGCAATTAATTTGGGCCAAATTAATTGCTGCATTTTGTATATTTTCTATTCGCGTCGATAGATGACGATTTGTACAGATGCCCCTAACCCGTTTTCACTCGTTAGTATACCTACATAATAATTCAATGTTTTCACTGACGTTCCCTTACCTTTACGGGCTACCTATGATAAGTTAGGTGATGATTACTGTCAACTTCTTTATCACGATCCTGTACGGGACACCTAAAAGGACATTGGGACGGATGTTAGGACTTAGGATTGTGTTTTGGAGCTACCTACGTAAAGAGACTCCTACATAGGGGATGATTTAGGTATGTTTGGTGAAAACGGGCATAATAATAATAATGTCAGTTTTGGTCGTCATGTATCGATTGAATGAATAATCATGGGATACCGTTACCGCGAGGTCTCAGTTCGGGGCGAACCACTAGTTATAAATGCGAAAGTTTGTGTTTTTGGTTGATTTGTCCTTCGATCACGCAGCAACATAGCATCGGATTGACGTTATTTTTACATGAGATGATTTTTCACATCTATATCTCAAAATGAATCTTCGTTTCCCTCGGTCACGCCACAACTTATGAACGATCAACGACTTCACCGATTTCATTAATTATCTTTTGGAACGTAGTTCCTTATCGCGCGGTGCGGAAGGGGGCAAGACGGAAAAAATTACGACAAAATTGAACCGACACTCGACACTGATCGACACTTTTTTGAAACCGACACTTTTTTGAATGTGAATTTAGCATTGTGTTCGGTATTTTCGCCGTACAATATTGGGTCTTATACATATCGCTATAACTTATAAGTTATAAAAAACACACAAGGCTACGGAGACCCATTATTGTACCGCGAAAATACCGAAAACAAGGCCAAATTAATTAATCGAAAGGAACTACGTTCCATCCGGGTGGGTGTCCCTTGACACCTCTCAAGTTTTTTTTTTTAAGTTTTCTTATACTTTGCAGAATATTCTTCTCGAAAAGAAAAGTTTAGAAAATCAAGAAAAAAAGAAAATTATGTAAATTGGATAATTTCAAAAAACTCAACGACTACCTATTTTAACTTCACGAGTTTGACAGTTCGCGCGTTTAATGAATGTGAATCTAAACAGTTGTTTTATATTGTTATGATTTTTTTGTTACAAAAGAATTATCTATGATTTTTTTCTAAAAATTGACAGATGATTCCCCGTGGTCCCTTCTGCGCTACGGTCCCTTCTACAGGGACTAAGGGAGAGACCACAGGGAATAAATCATTTACTGCAGTCCGAATTGAATATTCATAATATTATCTAAGACAGGACAACGTCTGTCGGAGTGTCAGGTCAGCTAGTACCTACTTAATAATATTTTTAATTGAGGACTGGGTAACATGGGCTACCATACCATAACTTTACCGCGGAATTTAAAAACCTAACTTTAGGTACACGGGCGAAGTCGCGGATAAGATCTACAATATAACTAACTAGTTTTTGTAAGCGACTTCGTAAACATAATTCATCTTGGAATAACTGCAAATTTTCTCTCGAGAGAGACTTACCCCGTGTTGGTGAAATTAAGCCTACACTACGACACTAATGAACTCCAAAAAAAGCTTTTCGGCTTCACTTCTCGCTGAGTCGTATTCGGTTGAGAGGACATTATTATCTGACTATGACTATACCTACAACGTATATAGATATAAGGTATATAGGTAGGCTACAGTACGTACTACGTAAGTACTATTATATATTCTGTGGCTATAGTATGCAGAGACTGTAGCCCGCCCGCTTCGCTATGCGCTGAGCACACTTTGTAAGCCGAATAAGGCAGGTGGCACACCGCGCCCGCGGCCGCCGGGGACCGAAGGCTGTCCGTAAGCCACCCCCCTCGCGCTGAAGAACCGTTAGGATGCGTCTATACTGTTGCACGCGTTCATAATTTTTTTTTTTTTAAATATATAGACTAGCGCTTGACTGCAATCTCACCTGATGGTAAGTGAAGATAAAGCCTAAGATGGAGCGCGCTTGCCTAGAAGATGCCATTCACTCTTGATTTAAAGGTAATTTTTTTTCATGTAAACCAACATACCAGCTCTTATGCCAAGCCGAGACTCTACCACCGGTTCGGAAAGCAGATTCTGCTGAGAAGAGCTGGTATAAGAAATTAAACAGTTACTCATTTCAAAACAAAATGTATAAACAAGGAATATCATTATGTTTATAATAGCTATTACAATGTACCTAATTAGTATCTTGTGGTCAGTTGAATTATAAGCCGTATGTTCTCATCCAACATTTTAAGAAATTCACTAACTTTGTAATAACCTCGACTTAATAAAGGTGTTCTTAATGTTGACTTAATAAATGTAACATACCCATACCTAATCAGTTTCAACATCTTAACGGAAAGGTAAATACCTAAATCGCTTCGTTGAACGTCTTGGGAACAAAAAATAATCTCAATCGATGGGACTGTCGACAGAAGTGATGACACGTTACACTTTATATTATATAAGCTAACTAAGGATATTCTTTTAAAATATTTATTCATGTCGGTGATGCGAACCCCTAAAATTTTCCCGTACCAAAAATTGTTCAACACGCCTTTAAGAAGTTTGATGTTCAAAAACATTAAAACCTTTTAACATTAATAAGAACAAGTTTAAATTAAAAATTTTATTCTTAAAAATCAAGCTTTTAGTAGATACATCATCAGATGCGGATATCATCTAGGACCAGAGTAGGTACTTGTCAAGACGAATCAAACGAGCCCAAAATTCAATAGGTTTACTTCGTTTTAAATGCTACAGAGTTTCCATAGCCCCCTTCCGCCTCCATCATCAGATCACCTCCATGTCGCATTAATATTGCATTGTCATCTGATTTACACATGCATACAAAATTTTAGCAGAAACCGGGAAGTGGTTTTAATTCATCTTGCAAGCTTTGACCTAAACATACACTTATCTACATACATTGCAGGAATAGAATAGAATAGAATAGAATAGATATGTTTTTTATTCAAATAAACTTTTTTACAAGTGCTTTTAAAATCGTCGATGAGTCTACCACTGGTTCGGAATGCCCTTCCTGCCGAGAAGAACCAGCAAGAAACACGGCGGTTGCTCTTTTCAAAACATGTTTACAATCCAATAGATACTATGCTATGTATGCAGTGTTTCCACAATGAGGGGAAGTTCCACAAAAGCATACCTGATTATAATTCAAAACATGTTAAGACAGGCAGACAGAAAGTAGCCCCATTCCCGCCGGTGGCACCCGTTCACGAGCATGACGCATGACGCAGCCATTGCGTAACCATATTTGAGTGAGGTTATATAATAGCTTGTTTAACATAATATGGCTGTCAAACTTGGGCTTTAACAGAAACCTTAACAAATAAAATAAACGTCTGCCAAAATAGTATAGAGAGGAGTGTTATTGGAGTCAAGAGAAGAGATAAAGTTAGACTAACAGAAATTAAAAACAAAACACAATTCAAGCAGGTAAATTCATTATATCGAACACTGAAATGGCAATGGACAGGACACATGTTAAGGGAAAAACAAGAGAAATGGACAAAAAATTGTAACGGAGTACCTAGTACCCAAGAGATGGTAAAAGGGCGACAAACTAAAAGATGGGAGGACGATATAAAAAAGGTGGCTGGTCCAGAATGGTTTCGAATAGCAAAAGACAGGGCGAAATGGAAATCTTTGGAGGAGGCCTATGTCGAAAGACAAGCTGTTTTTGTACCGAACGTCGATATACGAAGTTAAATATAAGTAGGATAACATAAAAAAAAATTTAGGTAGTTAATTAAAGTCAATGTTATGTAATTTTAAACAGCAATAAAGACTAATTTTATTTTATTTATTTATTTATTTTATTTTATATAATAGCTTGTAAAAATATCGACCATTATGGCGACGCCCTAACAGGAACGTGCAGGGCCTCGGACGCGAGCCGCGGAATTCCATTTAAAGATGTCGGGATAATTTAGCGCTGACGAGGCGAGGGCAAATTGACGCGCCCTCGGGGCTTCGCGCGATCGATCGCTGGATTCGCTGTACCCTGTACCCTGTACCCAGCACCCTGTACCCTGTACCCGCTGTGTCTATTCCCTGCGAGAGCGCGCAGTTGCTGCCCGTACATGGTCCACTGAGCTTGAAAAATTAGTGAACTACTGTCAGTGAATGAAAAAAAAACTTAACTGTATTTACTTTTTACCCGACTATGGCAAAGCCAAAAGGAAGGGTTATGGTTTTAGCAATCAATGTATGTATGTATGTGACATCAATAATTTGACGAATTTTACATAAAATTTTCCGTAGTCGGGTTACAGTTTTCACCCGACTGCGCGACGCAAAGGAGTGGTAATGTGTTTATCATGACGTCATGATGAAGGTATGTATTTCCTTTGTGGCACTCTACAATAGAGACCAAACACGTCACGTCGTTAGATTCGCCATGCCAGCGCGAGTGTCAACGAGAACATATTTTAAAAATTCAAAATGGCGGATTTTGGACGCCATAATGTGGGGTTCAATAAATTTTTTTCTTCAAATCCTATTGAGTGGGGTATCAAATTAAGTGTGTTGAGTGTGAGTGGGGGTTGAAAAGGTGATTACGAAAATATATTTTTCATTTCTTTTTCTCATAAGTTTGTTAATCTACTTATAATAAAACTGTAACTGGAAGATTTCTGTACATTTAATATATTTTGAAAATTTTAACTGGGGGATGCTTTACTATCGATACTGAACCCAAAACAGATTTTTATTTAATTTTTGTCTGTCTGTCTGTCTGTCTGTCTGTCTGTTCGCGCATCACGCGAAAACTACTGAACGGATTTAAATGAAATTTGGTATAGCTTTAGCTGATACTTCGGGTCAACATATAGGATAGTTTTTATCCCGATAAAACGTAAGGTTACTCCAGGATAGGGGATGAAATTTATTGTTGATTTTACTCCATAACTCAGTCAAATATGAACCGATTTTAATAATTCTTTCTTTATTTAAAAGTGTATAATATCAGGCATAGTTTGTCTAATTTTGATGAAGATCTGATAAATATTATAGGAGATAGAGGACATAATGCTTCACGGGTAGCAGCAAAAGTCACTCACGTAAAGGACAAAGATCGAATACAGGCATTCCATATTTATATGAGGGTTTTAGCCATAGACATAGACTTTATCATTAACCTCCAGGCCCTAGATGATTATACCATTGTGTTTGTTTTGTAGCCTACCCGTGCGAAGCCGGGGCGGGTCCACTAGTTGATAATATTTTCATTGATATTCTTTTTATAAAGCAGTCGGATTTTTAAGCTATTGCATAGCTTTTATCGCGGGCTTTGAACTAGGACAAACAGTTTGAGCGCGGCGACCGAATCAAGAAATTCCGTAACGAAAAAAAACCTAACACCGTCGTTCAGTAAGCGTTCAACATTTTAGAGATTCACATTTAGCTCTGTTTGGCGCAGTGGGCGAGCGACCGCTTTCTTTAGATGTCGCAGGTTCGAATCTCACTCGCGAAGTAGTGACAATGCGCTTTTCTTGTTTGTTTGTTTTTTAACTATTTTTTTTTGCATAATTTTTACTATGCAAAAAAAATATTGCATAAATATTATAATTGCATAAGTTGATAAAAAATGCTATGCAATAGCTTTACCGCGGCAGTCCCCGAGTGCCACTTAATTTTTTAATCTTTTGTTTAATATTTTGCTCGATAATTTAGGTTTTTTAAAGTGGAAGTGGACGGGAAGAGATGTCGCGCAAGAGTGCCATCCCGCTGAACAGATGTACCTAAGTAGATAATATTCCCACCTGGACAAATATTTTTTTAAAAGTGTACACTCAACCCCGTAAATGATTTCTGTACGATGTTTCTGCTTATGATCATAAAATAATTCATTATGTATAGGTATTTATTAGGTACTAGCTGACACGGCGAACTTCGTACCGCCAACTTATCTATTATAATTTTTTTTTTGTTTTTATTTTTTATTTTTATTAAGTATTAAAACCTTCCGTGGACCTTAAGGAACATACAAAAAAATAAATTAACCGAATTGGTCCATCCATTATTGAGTTATGCGCTTACCAACATTCATTTTTATTTATATAGATAGATCAAAGAGCGCATGACCGGTCTAGAAGATAAATGATTCTAAAACAATAATAATAATAGATCATCTAAGTACTAACCTAGATTGAATATTGATGAGAGTCCTAAACTAATACCTACGAACGAAGTTAAAAGCAATTTACATGTGCCTTGTCCAAGTTTGTGCCTTGGGTAATTGCTTAGTGGTGAAATAGTTTATTATATCAATT
The DNA here is from genome assembly GCA_029955525.1 of Oeneis ivallda. Taxonomy (NCBI): domain Eukaryota; kingdom Metazoa; phylum Arthropoda; class Insecta; order Lepidoptera; family Nymphalidae; genus Oeneis; species Oeneis ivallda. The sequence continues at coordinate 5,774,268 of JARPMR010000024.1, read as the reverse complement.
TTTTATATCAGAAGTTTATCGTTTTTTTATGAGTATCAGAAGTTTATGTAGAGGTACCTAATACCCATAAACAAATACCATTCATGTCGGGAAAATGAGAACTTCCAACGCTGAGCGACGCAGAATCTTGAATACTGAATTAGAGAGATTATTACCTACACCTTGGACCATTCTTGTTCGTTTGTTCGTTTCGTTTCACACCCGGAAGCGCAGTGTTGGCAACCCCCACCACTGACCGACACCATCAGACGAGTCGCAGAAAGCCGCTGGGTACAGGCGGCGCAAAACTGAGACCTGTGGACGTCTATCGGTAGATAAAAAAGAAGAAGATTCTCGTTCTTTTTAATAACTGTGATTTTTTCTTCTCAACCAAATCCTTAATGCTTGAGGGAGTGCGTATCTATCTAAACTGATTGACTACATAACGCTTTCCATTTATGTACTCGTACAGCCTATTCTTCACTGCAAATAACCATGTAACGAACATATGTACAGCCTCTCTTAATGCAAATTCACACAACAATTTTCTTTGCATGTGATCGCGTGGCACTTCAACAATGTTGCCATTCCAAGCCCGGTCGGATGGACGAAAGCGCGCGTTAGTTTAGAGTGACAAAGGGCTTAGTGCGAGAGCTGAGTCCGTCACTCGTCGAGTACCATTAAGCCCATATTACCATTGGCCAGAGAGGAAATTCGTGTCTACTATACCAGAGTAAAGATAGATAGAGTATGGAAACTACCTATAAACGTTCGAAACGGCTCACTCACACAAACATGCGCATCGACGAGACCAAATACCGGTCCTCAGTACTGACATACCTACTCTGTGGTACTGACAGCACCGCGAGGCCCGCTATTTGGCTCGTCGATGCGCATGTTTGTGTGAGTGAGGCCGTTTCGAGCGTTTGTAGGTAGTTTCAGTACTGGTTATAATTCTACTGTGACTATACCTACCTGTTCTGACGTCATATCCGTTACATCAGAGAAAATCAAACTCGTGTCCACCACAGCTATTCTGACGTCATAATTACTTATCCGTTACATACAAATATCACTGCAATGAATGAATTGGTTGCCCACATTTTCATCCGCCTGAATTTTATATTTTTAGTCGACTTTAAAAAAGGAGGAGGTTCTCAATTCGTCGGAATCTTTTATTTTGTATGTATGTACACCGATTACTTGAAGAAGCTTGAACCGATTTGTAAAATTCTTTTATCTACTCCAACATCGAAAAGTTCCAATTTCGAATTTGACAGCTGAATCGAAATGAACCCTCTTTCGGTTTTGCTTCTCATTTCGATGCAGCTCGTTGTATGGGAGCTGAATCGAAATGGTTATCTTCTTAAAATAGGATACCTAAAGCTAAGGCTCTGAGTTCTGGCACTTTTGTACCGTTCATACAACAGAGGCGCCACAGGCGGCTGGTGGCGGCTTACGGAGTTACTTTTTGTTGACAGAGGCGCCACAGGCGGCTGGTGGCGGCTTACGGAGTTACTTTTTGTTACTTTATTGAGCCTACGGCGTATTTTGTTATTGATTTTAGTTTCCTTGTCGTAGATAAAATCTTGTATGCAACTGAACGTAATTAGTCATTTTAATTCTCGTACTATCCTATTTTGATACTCGGCAAGCCTCGTATCAAAAAACAGCACTCGAATTAAAATGACCCTCATTACGATGCAGTTGCATAAATAGCTATTTCGTTTGAATACTTCGCAGGTGGTCCCATTTGAAGTTTTATCGAAATCGATCGAGCGGTTTTTAAAATATCAACAATCGATTATATACTTTGTAGTGAGCGCCTTTTTATCCGTGATAAAAAGTAGCCTATGTTACTCTACTAGTACCTAATATTTAGTATGAACTTAAATCATGCCAAGTTTCATTTAAATCCGTCCAGTAGTTTCGGCGTGATGCGCGGCCAAGATACAGACAGACAGACAGACAGACAGACAGACAGACAGACAGACAGACAGACAGAAAGACAGACAGACAGACAAAAAATTAAAAAAAAAAAATGTTTTGGCTTCACTATCGATTATAGAGTGTCCTCAAACAAAAATTTTCAAAATATCTTCAATGTACAGACTTGGACCTGTTACAGTTTTATTATATTATAATATAGATTATTGAAATAAATGTTTGATGATATAGACTCTGCGGTTTCATCCGCGCTTGTAAAGGTTTTTAAGAACCTTGTGTGAAAATACTTCAGTTTCATTTATGTGTATTGATTTTAAGTATTGAATAAGCGAAGAAACAGGCGTCCATTACAAGATAGCGATAGCCTTTGCTGTCACCAACAATGATTGCTACAGTCTCAATTGTTGGTGATTAGCTAAAATGGTATTCTAGCTGCAACAATGCATTTTAGCCACTAATGGTGACAGAGAATAGGCTCAAACATGCAGTAACAAGCTAAGCACCGCTCACCTTCCCAAGCAAGCAAGAAAGCAAGGTTCCCAAGCAAGCAATGCCACCACCACTCACATGCACCACCGCACAAGACTTTTACACTAATCTCGACGCACGTTTCGCCCCGACACCGGAGCATCCTCAGGAGATGTCGACTTTACACACACAATACTACATTGTAAAGTCGACATCTCCTGAGGATGCTCCCATACAACGAGCTGCATCGAAATGAGAAACAAAACCGAAGGAGGGTTCGTTTCGATTCAGCTGTCAAATTCGAAATTGGAACTCTTCGATGCTGGAGTAGATAAAGAAAATTCCAAAACAATTAAATCCCCATCAGCTAAGTAGATATCACTCACGATTACCGATATTTGAAATGGAGTAATCCACAACCCATCTTGTAATGTAGGTACCCCTTGGGTTTACTTCTACACGATCATTGTAATTTATTTTAAAAGGATTCTTTCGTCTCGCCCACCCGTCCTTAGGATCGGATGAATAAAAGCGATCCTTTAGTCACAGTGACAGAGAGTGGCAGAGAAACCGAAGCCTTTCCCGACGTTAGAAACCCGTTTTCTTTTGCAAAAATATACCCGAATATAGCCTAGTCTACAAAGCATTTTCGAGAGCCTAAAAAATTAAACGGAGTGTACTGCAAATTGGGTTTGCTTTTTGTGATCTCTCTCTCTAAAAACAAAATAAGTACTACTAGTGGTTCACCCCGAACTGAGACCTCGCGGTATCCCATAATTCCCATAAGGTAGTTTTAACTATATTATATTGTAATTAAAACGCGCCGAATCTGATGACGTCAATCGCCATCGGCTTTCGTGGATGGGATGCGTATTTACAATATTAAAGACAGCGCCATCTAGTAACAGTATAGTGAAGTTTTGTTAAAAACATTGATGCCCATTAAAACTCAAATAATTTCGTTTCTTTATAATATTTATCTAATCTTAGTATTTGTTGTTCAAGTACAGAATATAACTCAAATTATGTGTAAGTTTCAAGTTTTAAAACAAAGTGGTTTTAGAGATCTAGCCTCGAATACAATCTCCACTTTGAAAGCCCCCCATTTCGTATGGGAGCCCCCCTGAAATAAAGATTTTTATAACTTTTTAAGCCATTTTCGGCTGGAGGCCATCGGTATACATATCATATCTAAAATTGAAGTAATTACGTTCAGTAATTCAGAAGTTATAAGGCTCTGACAGACGGACGGACGGACAAGTGCAAATCGCTCTAGTAAACTCAGAGACCTTCGCTTCGCTCGGTCGATTATATGCCTCAAATGCGAGTCAATTAGCAATTAAATATCACAAGCTTCAGCGGTGAAGGAAAACATCGTGTGGTAGATTTTACACACTACCGTCGCTAGGTTATTAAGTACCTACATAATACCTACTTTCGTCTGGAATCACATAGGTATACCTACCCATTACAATGTCAATTTATAAATAATCTTTCTAAAACATCACCTTCATCATCATCATCAGCAACCCATTAACGGCCTCACTACTGAGCGCAGGTCTCCTTTCAGAGAAGGGTTATAGGCCATAGTCCACCACGCTGGCCCAATGCGAATTGGCGGACTTCACACACCTTCGGGAACATTAAGAAGAACTCTCAGATGTGCAGGTTTCCTCACGATGTTTTCCTTCACCGTTGAAGCAAGTGATATTTAATTGCTTAAACGCAATTGACTCCGAAAAGTCAGAGGTCGACCCGGGATCGACCCTGCGACACCCCGAATAGGAGACCACAGTCCTAACCACTAGGCTATCACTGCTTTCTAAAACAGGTAGATACTATTCTTGATGATGCTGAATTATTCTGGAACTTTTTTCGTTTTTTTCCAGTTTTCAGACTCCACCTTTAATCGTTGCGCTGTTGAAGCCCCTTACCCCGAAAAAAGCTCTAGGTAGCTAACTACAGCGTTCCAGCAGGCCTAGCGTGCACGTCGAAGTGATATCTCGCGAAGAGAGAGATATTGTCGATGTAGATTGATTTCTCGATTCTTCTTTTAAACTTCAAAATTCGAGAAAATGACGTCGCCACTCGCCATGTTAGATTTCGTAGAAAAAAATAAAGACAATAATTTCACCTCTACTTTTGACGTAACGAGACGAATCATGGTGTGCACAGTCCAACCATGTTAGTTTTGATAGAGATAATACGAGAAAAGGGGTAGACAAAATTTTCTCGCGCGTACATGCTAGGCCTGCAGGTCCGCGTCGGATATCAATTTCGCAAAGACAGCGGTTTGTGACGTAAAGAAGGTCGAGTAGACACGAGGGTCGTCGAATCCCGCTGATGAGGGCGCGCCGCCACTCAGCCGGGTGACGGGTAGGTTGCGGCTTGCGCGCTATCGAACCCCGCGCCGGTGTCGCTCGTACCAAAGCCAAGGCGAGTTATCACTTATTCACCTTCTACAGAGGCTTTAATGTAACTTTCTGTCGTCTGATGAATTAAAGGCAACAAATAGGGATGTGGAAGATTCGTAATTTTATCTATTTATGCGTGCGTGCGCGGTTTAGGTAATCCAAGTTATCAGGTAATTTAGGTAAATCATAGAAACATTATTGATAGTAAGGAGTCAGTGAAGCCTATCTCCAAGAGATTAGCCTACTCCGCGGTAGATATTATAGTGCACAAGTGTGTGCGCAAAAACAAGTGCACTCTCTATTCCTCACTTTCGTAGACCGATGAAGACTCTATTCCCTCACTCTCATAGTATGAAGAAGGTCGAGTAGATACGAGGGTCGTCGAATTCCGCTGATGAGGGCGCGCCGCCCGCGCCACTCAGCCGGGTGACGGGTAGGGTTGCGGCTTGCGCGCTATCCATTGCCGCGCCGGTGTCATTCGTACCAATTACTTATTTACTGCAGAGGCTCTAAAGTCTAGAGTGTAACTTTTCAAGTTAATCTTTATCTGTGCATAAATCTGGTATTTGTGGCAATTTCACTATTGGCAAAGTTTTGACGTTGAGACGGTAACTATACCTACATTCTTACTTATATTTAAAATCTATCAAAGCCCCAAAGTCCAAAATTGTGAAATTGGCACAGTTTACTATGTTAGTAGGTCTCGATGTTTACCCAACAGTTACTTATAGTTATGGACGCCAGACACTATGCAACGGTAATCGAAGATTTTGCGATTTATAGTCGCTTTTCGGAAGCGCGATGCCGCGTCCGAACGCAAAATCGCCGACCGCCGCTACTAAAAGCATCGTGTTTGCATCTGTTTCAACCTATCTGTCGAGTATTGACTCGAAAAAATCAGTGTGTTGAAAAAATCAGCTGATGATTAGGACCCGACATACCTACTCTTGAGCAGTCTTGGGATACTTTCTATCCCGGGGAAAAGAAGGAATTCATACGGAACTGTAAAATTCAATCGGAATAGTTGCGCAAAACATCGTGAGGAAACCGTCATGGCTAAGAGTTCTCTATAATTTTCTTGAGAACATCAAAGAGAAGACTATTGGGTGACTTCACACATTACGAAGGTTCAGATCCGCACTTATCCAGAATAGTGGACATGACCTGTGCTCAGTTCTGGGCCGGTAGCAGCGATGGGTTGGGATGAGTGAATGAATTAATGATTGATATAATTTTCGAAGCAGTGGTAGCCTAGTGGTTAGAACTGTGGTCTCCTATCCGAGGGGTCGCAGGTTCGATCCAAGGTACGCACCTCTGAATTTTCGGAGTCATGTGCGTTTAAGCAATTAAATATCACTTGCTTCAACGGTGAAGGAAAACATCGTGAGGAAACCTGCACATCTGAGAGTTCTCTATAATGTTCTCGAAGGTGTGTGAAGTCCGCCAATTCGCATTGGGCCAGCGTGGTGGACTATGGCCTATAACCCTTCTCTAAGAGGAGACCTACGCTCAGTAGTGAGCCGTTGATGGGTTGCTAATGATGATGATAATGATGATAATTTTCGTTAAAATTCATGACTATCACAGTGAATATTAATCCCGCGCTACCATTTCAAGTCTTAAATACTCGTAAAATTTACACTGTTTGATCTTTCTGAATGGAAATTTAATACGTATTTATTAATGAAATAGAATTTCCCAGCCGGGGTTTCGTATTGGAGAGGGTATTCAGAATACAGCAACGCTATTTTTTTGTTCGCCGCCATTGAGTTAAGTCATGGAATAGCAAACTTCATACATAATGAACAATGTGAACCTCAGTAGCAAAATGGTAAAAGGTGCAGACTGAAAACTGAAAAGTTTACGGTTCAATCCCCACCAGTTGTCCCACTTCTAATACAAGTTTTGCGCTTTTTTTTAAAGGATCTAGGAGAATATTAGTCTGTTATATTCAGCACGGCTAATAAGTGATAACAGTAAAAAAAAAAATCTCATAACTTACCAGGCACATGAATGTAAGTACCTACGTTCAAGCGTATTACTTATACTTAATATCTCTCCATATACTGTGTTATTAGGTACTAGGGAGCTATCTCCTTCATACAGACTTTTCTACTTTTTTAGCAAGATACACCTGGACATATGTCATTTGTAGGGATTTCTCACGCATCTCAGTCTTGTGCGGCCTGTATCCACTGCACCGTCTCCCTGCGACTTGACACACTACCCAAGCGCCTTGAAACCCCAACGACCGACCATACTTGCATACCACGAACTACTCGTATGTGCCCCGCCTATTGCTATTTAGCAGTTCTCTATAGCTTCTCGGGAAATCATAGCCTCTAGTGCCTCTAGTAGTTGAGTATGGTAACTCCCTGTCAGCACACGGCAACTCTATTTTTTCGCTCAGCGCGCCGCGCAGTCACGCCTTGTACCCACCTCCGAAGTCGTTAGCGAAATTTCGCTTTACTCGTGAAAATCTTTGCACTGACATCTGTGATAGTACCTACATAGTACATAATATATTTTTACTAGTTTTTGTCAGCGTGGAGTTTTTTAACCTACTGAAACCTTTTTTTCGAAATATATATTGTTGTAGCGACCAGGAAATTAAGACCAGAATTGAAGTAGCTCGAAGCACCTTTAGTAAAATGGAAAAAGTGCTTTGCAACCGCGGTGATAAGATTTCCTTGCGCACTCGTTTACTTACACTGTTACATCTGACCCGTACTTCTATACGGACGTGAGGCATGGACGATTAAAGAAGATCTCAGGAACGTATAGAAGCTTTCGAAATGTGGGCATATAGACGTATGTTGGCCATTAGCTGGACTCACAAGGTCACGAATGTGGAAGTTCTGCGGCGCGTCAATCAAAAACGCGAACTCATGCAAACCATCAAGATGAGGAAAGTCGCATATTTGGGGCACGTGCTCAGGCACGAGAGGTACGAACTCCTACAACTCATCATGGTGGGAAAAGTTTCCGGAAGAAGAGGCGTCGGTCGCAGAAAAAGTTCTGGCTGCGCAACATCCGAGAATGGACAGGAATCGCGAGTGCGGCAGAACTATTTCGCCTTGCGAAGAACAAAGTTGAATTTACAAAGCTGACTGCCAACCTTCGCTAGTCGGAGAGGCACGCGAAGATATTGTTCCGTTGTTACATGATTGGAGGACGAACCAAAAAACGAACACACTTTCGCATCTTTAAATTAGTGCTAGTTTTTGCCCGCGTCTAACTTTCACGTGGAATTAAGTTTTAAAAATTCCACGGAAACAAGGAAAAGTCACGTTGATCCATTGCCCTATTGCTACGTGATTGTAGGGTAAACCAAGAATCATACACACTTTCGCATTTCTCGTATAATATTAGTAACGTAAACTATATTTTCGTAAGAAAGTACAAACGCTCTTTCGCATTTACAATATTAGTAAGAAAGTAAGGAAATTAGTAGGGAGCATAACATAATATCTCGACCGGTATTTAGGTGGGAATCGGCACCAATCGATTTCAAATTACTCGCGCAATAGTTCGAACAAGTCCCATATTATTTGTTTGGTAAAGAACGCCAACTGAACGTCACGTAAGTAAGGCACATATATCTTTTAATTAGGCCGCCTTTTGTTTGGTCTGCCCGCTATATGTATAATTACACGTAGGTATATACAGCAGCAGGTCCAGGCGTAGGGAGCTTTCATGGAGCAATCTTACTCGCGGCACGTGGCTGTCCTTTTTTACATTGCCTCTAGCGACGCCGCGCCACGGTAATATTATCTGTATACAGTATTGTAACTCGGCCGTATCTTTGACATAAATGCCTACAGCCGCGCGGTACGTAAACATGCGATAGGGCTGCCCGCCTCCAGCATTTTAATTACATTTGCCTACTTTGTGTTTCCATTTAGTTTTGTGATTGTAAATATACTTTTTTTTATATAAACAAATAAAATACTTTGTGAATTAAATAGGAAGTGTTCAATAAAAATGCGTGTTGTTTTTTGATTGGTAGATTTAATTAAAAAAAACCGGCCAAGTGCGAGTCGGACTCGCACACCGAGGGTTCCGTACTCTAGAAGTAAAAGTAAAACGATAATATTATATAAATTTGCTTATTAATCGTTAACTTTGTTTGTGGAGGTCTATTGTTAATATAAAAAAAACTATGCTAGTTAGAGCGTTGGTTTTATTTTTCCTTTAAAATATACATAAACCTCCATTGACCATAATTATTTCTGATTTTTCGATTGGTAAACTTCGGAGATAAGGGGGGGGGGGGGGAACGGTATATTTTTCGACATTTTGCCCGATTATTCAAAAACTATTATATTTAAAAATAAATAAAAATTTGTTTTAGAATGTACAGGTAAAGCCCTTTCATATGATACCCCACTCGGTATAGTTATCTTACTTTGAAATTTCAAACTCCCGATTTTTCCTCTTTTTTAATTAAACTAAAAAGAATTTTTGATTTTTTCTTATTCCAATGTTGTTGGGCCACTATTATACACAACTATTCACAACCCTCTCAAATATCTAAATATTCTGTGAATATTTCATGAGTCTTGCTATTGTTGTTGTTTTTAATACCGAGAGAAAAAAACGGTTTTTAGTGGTATATGTTGTTATAGCAGCAGTGTAGAGGACAAAAAGTGTCTATTAGCGGAAACTTGTTAAAGGAAAAAGCAAAAGAGTTCGCGTCTACTCTAAGCATCAAAAACATCAACACTTAATAATTCGAAATTTTATTTATTTTCTCTTAAAAATTTCGAACCATTTGATATTTCAAACACTCGATAATTCGTAATATTTCCCTTATTATATCTCGTAATAGTCCCTCGAGTTTCGAATCAACGAGAGTCGGCTGTATTATTAATAATAAAATACCACGTCTTTACATTGAATTATACAAACTAACAAAACAAAACACTCATGCCCCGAGGTTTTAACACAAGCGTACGTACCGTATCGTGATTCATGAACCGCCTATAACTACCTATTTCACTCGTGTCAATCACTTTCCTTTACTCTATTCACTTTATTTATTAATCCAGACATCTTTTTTTCGGGAGATAAAAGGAAATACCTTATCCATTAAAAATACACACATTTTGTACCTACCTACTAGTAAGTAAAATTATTTTAGAGTCTTACCTTTCAGAGTTTCCAGGTAATTTAAAAAAAGTTATCTCTGGATGCGTTATTGACGAATTCATGCAACCAAAAACAGCACAATATATCCTCCTCGTCATATTAAATATGTACTTGAACTTATTTTTAGTAAAAAAATTGCGCAGTTATTGTTAAAAAACATAACACCGTCCGTTCGTCACTGCGGCACAGTCGCGACTGTCTGCGTACCGAGCGCTTACCGAGATCGAGGCGCGTAGGCATAGCTCGCGCTTCGTCCGTTTGTATGAAGTTACAATACTGTATACAGATAATATTACCGTGGCCGCGCGCTGTCAAAGAGTAATCTCATCGAACTTTTTAGTAGAGACACCACCGTGTTCGTTCAAAGTTTCTGATACGAACCGCTAAAGGTGTGGAGATATGGGTCGAATATACATATTATATCCTTAATAATAAATTATAAGTGTGTTTTTAGTTTGTCCGTTAATCCACAACGGAGAAACGGCTCGACGTCATTTTTAGGGTTCCGTACCCAAAGGGTACCAACGGGACCCTATTACTAAGCCTACGCTGTCCGTCCGTCCGTCCATCCGTCCGTCCGTCCGTCTGTCAGCGGGATGTATCTCGTAAACCGTAATAGATAGACAGATGAAATTTTCACATATTTTGTATTTATATTGCCGCTATAACAACAAATAATAAAAATTAAATTAAAATAAAAAAATTAAATTAAAATATTTCAATGGGTACATGGATTTTTTTTAACGGAACCCTAAAAGAGCGAGGCCCGACTCGCACTTGGCCGATTTTTTTGTATGAGTGTAGTTGAAAGCCTGTAGAGTGGCATAGGCATACTTTTTCTCTCGGAAAAATGAAGTTCCGGTGAAATTTTTAAAGCTTAATTTGAGAGATAAATCAACAAACAAACACACTTACGCATTTATATTATAATATTAGGTAGTACCTATATAATGAAATATTAGTAACTAAGGATATCGGATGTCTCCTTAATCTAGTATCATACTGTGTAAGTATGTGATATCTACTAGATCTACTTTACTGTACCAATATTACATAGGTATAAATAGATAGGTATGAATAGATAAACAGTGATAACCTAGTGGTTAGGACTGTGGTCTCCTATTCGGGGGGTCGCAGGTTCGATCCTGGGTACACACCTCTGACTTTTCGGAGTCAAGTGCGCTTAAGCAATTAAATATCACTTGCTTCAACGGTGAAGGAAAACATCGCGAGGAAACTTGCACATCTGAGAGTTCTTCATAATGTTCTGACACGTGTGTGAAGTCCGCCAATTCGCATTGAGCCAGAGCGTGGTGGACTATGGCCTATAACCCTTCTCTGAGAGAAGACCTGCGCTCAGTAGTGAGCCGTTGATGGGTTGCTAATGATGATGATAAATAGATTCTCGGATATCTCATGTAGCTTCGGTCCTTAGGCACAGTCGCATCTGTTTATTTACGCTAGTGATCTGTGCATCAGCGGGCGGCAGTGGGCGGAGGGGGGTTTTAATTAGAGCGCGGAGTCCGCGGCCGAGCCGGACCCTCGATGTCCCGAACTCCTGACCAGCGCGCTATATACCAGCTCTATCGTAAGGCCTCAACTCCACAGCCGCCGTTCCGAGTTGACTAATGTGTGTGACTGCCCATCTTAACATGTATTGAGTTGTAAGTATGCATTTTTGGAACTTCACCTCATTGTGGTAACACTGCATACACTGCATACATTGCATAGTACCTGTTGTAAACAGTATTGAAATAGAGCAAACTCCGAGTTTCTTGCTGGTTCTTCTCAGTGGGAAGGGCATTCAGTACCAGTGGTAGATTCATTTGATGATTCGAAAGCACTTAGTAAAAGTTTATATGAATCATACTTCATACTAATATTATAAATGCGAAAGTGTATTTTTGTTTGTTGGTTTGTTGGTTTGTCCTTCAATCACGCCGCAACAGAGCTACGGATTGACGTGATTTGACTATACCCATGTATAGTTGAGGACCTGGAGAGTGACATAGGCTACTTTTTATCCCGGAAAATGAAAGTGTTCCCGAGGGATATTAAAAACTAAATCCACGCGGATGAAGTCGCGGGCATCAGCTAGTAAAAAATATTCTGTTCTATTCTAATGTGTGTAGTCTTTAATCTCCGCACTCTACCACTTACCATCAGGCCGATTCTGTAAAAGTTGCATCAATCATTGCTAAGTGCAGTTGGCTGAATTTATTGTGTTCTTTCTGTAACATTGCATTTTAAGCAATTGAGTATCGATCAATCAGAGGCGACTGCAATCGTTACACTATTAAGCTGAGCAATTATTTTTAGAGAATCCCAGAGTCTGCTCTGGGATTCTCTAAAAATTCTGTAGGTCTATTCTTTCATTTGACACACAGAAACACATTCATAGGTACACATTAGGACACGAAATCTCGTACCCGGTTCTTTCCTTTTTTGCTCACGTAGAGTTGGTAAGTAGTTACAGTTTTTGCTCGGTTATTGTATTCACATCTGCACTGTAGTTGTCCAGAGTGGATATTCTATGCAATTTAATATAATTTTTTAATTTAATTTAACTTACGTGGCCTCTTCTTCCTTTGCTCTGTCAACCGATAGATTTCCACAGCTGGTCATAGGTCTCTTACATCGACTTCTACATAATATCTCGGTCTTCTGCGGCCTGTATCCAACCAACCAATTTACTCTATCATTTCATCATCATTAGCAACCCATCAACGACTCACTACTGAGCGGAAGTCTCCTCTCAGAGAAAGGTTATAGGCCATAGTCCACCACGCTGGCCCAATGCTAATTGGCGGACTTCACACACCTTCAAGAACATTATGAAGAACTCTCAGGTGTGCAGGTTTCCTCACGATGTTTTCCTTCACCGTTGAAGCAAGTGATATTTAATTGCTTAAACACACTTGACTCCGAAAAGTCAGAGGTACGTGCCCGGGATCGAACCTGCGACCCCTCGAATAGGAGACCACAGTCCTAACCACTAGGCTATCACTGCTTATTTACTCTATAATACTATTCTATTTCCTGCGAAAACTCTGAAACTCAAACGTTAGACCGGTGGTGGTGAGTTCGAGGCCTAACATCGTAGTCTGAATACTACGCCTAGGCCTTTGTTAAGACAAAAGCAAGCCAAGCTTTGTGAACTGTCGGTTGACCGCCGTTTTAATATAGCATTTTTAATCAAAACCATGTCTTATGTACTTTTGTATAACGCAAGCTATTGTCAGGTGACCTCAAAATTAAGTTGCGAATTTTTTAAAGTTTTCATTAATTTACTCGCCGTGACCTACGACTTTGCCCGCCTAAAATGTATGCATTTTTCGAATCCTTCGATTTTTTTCGAAACTCAGCTTTGGGACAATAACTTTAGAGCCGATTTCACCAATATAAAATAAGTCTTATATTTTGAGCGTAAAGATATTTTAACAGTATTTTCAATACGAAAACTGTCTGAACGCTAAAATTCTTCGGTAAAACGTCACTCGACGTTGGTGAAATCGGCACTGAATTTTTTTTAATGAACAAGCCATGCTCAAATGAAATTGTTCATGAATGTACAGAATTTTGATCGCGTCGCGTGTAGAAATCGATTATGGGTATTGGTTTAATTTACGCTACCTACCTCCTTCAAGTTAGCCCGCTACCATGTTAGACTGCACTAGCTGGTGAAATGATGTGAATATGAGAAAATGTAAAAGACATACAATCATACTTTCCCATATTTTATGAAATACATAAGTCTTGAAAAATTATTCGTCGTTCTTTACTCGGGTTTCATTTTGGTCCAAAACTGGGGATTTAGGTTAACGAACGCGACTGTAATAAAGTTTATTTTTTTATGGTCATATTATTTAGTTTTTGAGACTTTTATTTATATCCTTAATAATATAAAATCTAAAACAATTTCTTGGAAAAATGTTTGGTTATCCCACTTCTTATTGGATAGAAACCACCGGTTACTTTGTGGAATTCCATGATATTCAAAGAAAAATTAATATTCCTTTGCTATAACCCGCCAAACTAGAAAAAATCTCTTTACACACTCGAACTACGTTTCGCTCCGATACCGGAGCATCATCAGGTGTTGACTCCACAATTTGATGTCTTTGCAATTGTGCAATGTGCAGTCAACATCTGATAATGCTCTGATAATATCGTCGTGTGTAAAAAGATTTCTTCTGGTTTGGCGAATTACAATTTCCAGCAAAGGATTATTACTTCTTTGAATATCCCACTTTTGATTTATTATTGTGTCTCAGTCGTAACAATGAGCACAACAAAGCAATCATCATTAGCAACCCATCAACGGCTCACTACTGAGCGCAGGTTTCTTCTCAGAGAAGGGTTATAGGCCATAGTCCACCACGCTGGCCCAATGCGGATTGGCGGACTTCACACACCTTCAAGAACATTATGAAGAACTCTCAGATGTGCAGGTTCCTCACGATGTTTTCCTTCACCGTTGAAGCAAGTGATATTTAATTGCTTAAATGCACTTGACTCCGAAAAGTCAGAGTGCGTACCCGGGATCGAACCTGCGACCTCTCGAATAGGAGACCATAGTCCTAACCACGAGGCTACTACTGCTTCGATGAAATGCGTCGAGTCAATTCAGAGCAGTTTTTTATTATTGCGATCCCATATAAATAATAATGACGACACAACTCGGTTGATTCATTAAATTCAATCATTACTTTTACTATTTCAATCACAGCTTTCAATACTTATTTAATTTCCTGAATGTGTTCAGTGTTGTTAAAATGTGGAAAAGATACCAGGCTATGTTAATAATTATCCTACTACTTAATCCTACTATAACATTATAAATGCGAAAATTTGTGAGGATGTAAACATGGATGGATGGATGTTTGTTGTTGATGATTTGTCTGGAATGGAGATAAGCTCATAGAATAGAATACAAATATTTTTTATTCAAATAAACTTTTGCAAGTGCTTTTGGATAGTCAGATGAATCTACACTAGTTCGGAATGCCCTTCCTGCCAAGAAGAACCAGCAAGAAACTCGGCGGTTGCTCTTATTCAATATAGTTCACAATAGGTGCTATGCTATGTATGCAGAGTTTCCACAATGAGGGGAAGTTGCAAAATGCATATTTACAATTCAATACATGCTAAGATTAAGATGGGCAAGCAAAAAACTTGGGATGGAAAATTAAAGAGTTCCCGTGGGAAAAACCTTAATCCACGAGGATGAAGTCGCGGGCATCATCTAGTAATTTTATAGATGTTATAGTATCTCTCTCTATGTTTTTTGGTTTCGACATAACCGATTCTTCTCCATTCTTAACGAACATTTTTTTTAATGAAAAATATTGTTATCCCCAAGTCTACAATCTACAGAGGCTCGGAGAATGATCTCTTATGGCATATAACTGATACATAGGCATGTACACATAGGTCTTGCCAGTATACGTTAGCGCTATGTTACGACCGGCTTGCGACGTCAGCTGTGTCCACCCCGCCCCCTCCCCACCTCATCCCCTTCCCAACTTGGTTCATCCTCAAGTTTGCGAGTCCACGCTAAAGGACTGCAGGTATACATATGATAGGGTACATACGAGTATAATGGCTGAAAGTACTGAGATGCGCTAGCTGATTCGAATACTAGGTATCTATTTAAGGTCTGCCTCGTTGGTCTAGTGGTTAGTACGTTCAAATGCGGATAATCAGGACACTAGTTCGGTTCTCGGGTCAGGCTAAATTTTTTTATGAAAAAGTGTGTGTTTATTACATTGTTGTGTGTTATTTTCATTTCGTTTATTTTATATTCTATTCATTTAATTTGTTAATAATTGAACATCTGTATGATGATGTTTCCTTGATTGCACTCACGGCTCCCACTGAAAACCAGTGCTGCAGCTTGCTGCAGCATGATGCTGAGTGGGAGACCTTTATTTGGTCACATACAATTATTGTTCTCTTAATTTCTTAATTTTGTATAAATGGTGCTGATCAAATAAATAGTTTTTCTTTTTTCTTTCTTTCTTTCAATTATTTGTTATCCTTCAATCACCCAGCAATCGAGCAACGGAACGATGTGCGATTTTTTACACAGCTATGGTTGAGGACAGGCGTCAGATACACAAGAAGAGTTTCTCGAATGCGAGCGGTAAGAAATCGTTTGCGATTAACCTATGGTAGTTAATATAGTATAACTTATATGGTTAAACCAAAGCTATATGGTATATAACTTTCCATACAATTCTCGCCAGCGATTATACTTCACATTATTATACATTATCGCGAAAACTCGTATCAGATAAGCGATGCTTGAATACAAGTGTCCAAACTTTCGCTCGCAAACTCCACGCGAACGATGTCTTGGGCAAAAGCTAGTTTAGTTCACTGTATTTTACAAAATATATTTTTATGTTTGGATGTACATTGAATAAAATAAATGTTTTTGTTGAGGTTGTGATCCAAAGCTACAACGCCGCTCGCGCTGGTCCAGTTTTACCCCAAAATGAGTGTACGAATTCATATTATTATGTAAATAGCAGACTAAGCAACAGGTTGTTCAGTTCAGGAAGCTCGTTAAGTTACATAATATTAGTTACGCTTTAGAATTAGGATGTTGAAATTATTTCTTACTGATTTTATTAAATAGAACGTCTTCCAAAATAAGTTTGATAAACATTTGACGCAATTTTTGTAATTTATTAATCGATAATGTATAATGTAATCAACACTTACAACTATCAGAGAACGTGTATTTTATTTATTCTGGAAGACCCTATATTTAATAATCAGTAAGAAAATATAATAATTTTTGATGAATTCTCTGGCGCAATAGTGAGCGCTTTGGTCTTATAACTTGTGGTCTCAGGTTCAATTCGCAGCGGGGGCAATTTGGGAATTTATAATTTCTGAATTATTGTCTCTGGTCTGGCCTTGTGGGAGGCTTTGGCCGTGGCTAGTTAAGTTACCACTCTACCGTCAAGGACGTTTCGCCAAGCGATTTAGCGTTCCGGCACGATGGAGTGTAGAAACCGAGGTATTGGTTTAATATTCACTGCCATACCCCTTCCAAGCTAGCCCGCTACCTTCTTAGACTGCATCGTCACTTACCATCAAGTGAGATCAAAGTCAAAGAATATCTTGCCATCGAATAAAAAAGTAAAAAAAAAATTAACTTAAGGTGGATTATACGGGCAGACACCCGTGAAATTCAAATTTAATTTGGTTTTTCGCAATTCCTAAACTAATACGACATAGTAGGCTTTCTTAAGGCATTCTAATTGCGCCAATCAATGGCAGTATCATCTTCATAGGTTTATAAAAAAATCTTTACTTGAAAGTGTCTAGATTAAGAAATTAGTCAGGAAATCGAGTTGGACCACCTTAAGCAACATCCCAACTCTATTAGCAAAATAAGAGAGTTAAGTTTCGAAATAACAGACGAAAACTTCCACTTATTTCTTTATTATTAGTATCATAACTCCACTATGGGATTGTTTAAAATGATTATTGCATTATTGTGACGATCGCAATCACTTCAGATTGGCTGAATTTTAGGCGTTCTTGCTGCATCAATGCATTCTAACCAATAGCGAGAGTGTACCAACTGCCAACCAATCAAAGGTTTGAATAAATACAACTGCAAAACCCGAATATTCGACTATCTAACAGAACTAGACTACGATGAAACGGAACAATATTATTATGAAGCTATTACATTGTAATAAGTTTTTTATACTATCTTGGGGGCAGCTGGATACCAAGCCGATTTAACCTATTGCAACTTTGTTAGAATAAAATATAGTATTTCCACAATGAGGGGAAGTTCAAAAAAAAAAGTACTACAATTCAATTCATGTTAAGAGGGGCAGACACAAAGTAGGCCAAATCAGTCAGGTCGTCAACTAATGCCGATATTTTAGCCAGAGCGTTTCCTATTATCACAAAGCATTGTATTTGAGTGGCTAGGTAGATAGATACCTACTAGTTTGAACACAGCTAGGTATACCTACCTCGGAGTCGAACAGCATAGTTTTCTTAACTCTCTCGACATGCGACCCCTTTAAAGATTCAAGAGCGCCGCGGGCCGGATAGCCGGGCCTTTCGGACCCCTTTGAAGATTCGCCTTCATTAGTGGGGGGCCAGTTGACCCCGCGGGGACGGAGTCGCCCGCTCGCTGTAATTGCGCAAGTTTCGAGTTTGATTACGGTCGAACCTCTGTACTGATAGGTGTATCGGGTGTTTAGATAAACATGATGGTAATTATTAAACAACTAGCCCGCCAGCGGCTTCGTCAACTTGCTGTTAGGTTTATTACTAGCTTTAACCTGCGGTTTCGCTTTCTTTACTTCGCTGCTTTAATATTTTCGTTAGAAACTATTAAGCTATTGCACAGCTTTTATCGCGGGCTTTGAACTAGGACAAAACAGTTTGAGCGCGGCGACCGAATCAAGAAATACCGTGACAAAAAAAAACCTAACACCGTCGTTCAGTAAGCGTTCAACATTTTAGAGGTTCCTAAGTAGCTCTATTTGGCGCAGTGGGCCAGCGACCGCTTTCTTTACCGTATGGTGTATGATGTGGCAGGTTCGAATCTCACTCGCGAAGTAGTGACAGTTTGTTCTTTATTTTTTTTTTTTGCATAATTTTTACTATGCAAAAAAAATATTGCATTAATATTATAATTGCATAAGCTTTACCGCGGCAGTCCCCGAGTGCCACTTAAGTTTTTTTTTTAGTTTCAAGTTTTTCAAATTGGTCGAAATGTTTTTGTGTTTAAGCCAGACAGAGAAACATACCATTCAGTAATGATTAATCGTGATAGTACGTTCAAGTCGGCAGGACAGCTGGCCACGGCTGACGCCTACAGTCAGAAAAAATTCTAGTGAATGAGTATTTTTAACAATGCTTCCACTAGCGTTCAATATCAATATTTGTGGAAATTCTGTACTCTGCATGTCATATGATATTATTGTAAGACCCGTGGAGTGATCCCTTAAAAATTAAGGATCGCCGCGGGCTTGAAATTTTGACCTATATGAAGAGCAGTCTCATTACAAGGGCTTCGCTGTCCTCGGAAGACCATCTCTTTCCATTTTTCATCTCTTGATTGAAAAATTTTATAACTCGCTAGTCCCCGCAACTTCGTCCACTTTTTAAGTTTTTAAAAATTCCGCGAAAATTGTTGCAACAACCGAAATTAAAAATATTGTTTCTCATACCTTCTTTGTATCCTTTATCTGCCTGTGGATTTCGGTTCGGCCCTTTTTAGAAAAACGTGTATTTTATTTTGGTTATTATTATTATTCTGTTCTAGCACAAGCTATAGCTTACTTGAAGGGGAAAGGGGAATATAAATTATGGTTAGCATAGCTAATATTATTTTTTTAAAAGATTCTTCAATAATAATTTATCAATCATCACTAACAGTTAAATTTCTTTTCATCATTTTCTTTCCATTGATTTTTTTTTATTTGAATCAGCTTCAAATAAATTATGTGTCTAGAATGTACCTCTACCTACGTTGTGATATTCGTGTATGTGATTTTCTTAAACCCTTCAAAGATGCAAGCGCGTAGGCGCCTCGAGCGGGACTGTGGGGCCATTCTGCCCCCTTTGAAGACTCGCGTTCATTAGCGCGGGGCTCGCTGACCCCCGCGGGCCCCTCGCTGTAGTTGTACGCTGCAGAGGCAACTAATTCGCTACTCGCAAGCCACCGGTTGCAGCCAAACTTGTGTAATTGGTGTATTAAATGCAAGTATATTTTAACGTAATGTACCTAACTTGGTTCATGGATAATATTCCTGGCAAAGGCAATTTTCCTAAAAAAATATAAATATTATTATTTGACCGAGCGAAGCGAGGTCTCTGAGTTAACTAGAGCGATTTGCACTTGTCCGTCCGTCCGTCCGTCCGTCTGTCAGAGCCTTATAACTTTTGAATTACTGAACGTAATTACTTCAAATTTAGATATAATATGTAAACCGATGCCCTCCAGCCGAAAATGGCTTAAAAAGTTATAAAAATCTTTATTTCAGGGGGGCTCTCATAGAAGCGAATGCGAAGTAAAAAAAAAAATATCGCGTTACATAAAATTGTTACAAATCATTTTAAAGATAATTTTGAACTGAGTACAAAAATATATTTTTTTTTAATTTTTCCCTTAAAATTGACGAAATGGGGGGCTTTCAAAGTGGCGATTTTATACGCTCGCTTGAAGACGCTCTCTAGGAAAATCCGCTATGGATTTTCAAACTGATTTTATGTTTTTAGGTCACTTATATCCTGTACTTGAACAACAAATGCTAAAATTATATGAATATTATAAAGAAACGAGATTATTTAATTTTTAATGTACATCAGTAATTCATATCGCATCAACATAGCTTCACAATAATGCTAATAGATGGCGCAGTCAGTAACTATTCCCATGGAACTACGAGTTACGACTAACGACCTATCCCAAAAACAGTTTTGCGTCGACCATTATTATTTAGTTACTTATTATAATACTAGTGGTTCGCCCCGAACTGAGACCTCGCGGTAACGGTATCCCATGATTATTCATTCAATCGATACATGATAACCAAAACTGACATTATTATTATGCCCGTTTTCACCAAACATACCTAAATCATCCCCTAAGTAGGAGTCTCTTAATGTAGGTAGCTCCTAAATACAATCCTAAGTCCTAACATCCGTCCCAATATCCTTTTAGGTGTCCCGTACAGGATTGTGATAAATAAGTTGACAGAAAACATCAATCACCTAACTTATAGGTAGCCCGTAAAGGTTAGGGAACGTTAGTGAAAACATTGAATTATTATGTAGGTACTAACGAGTGAAACCGGGTTACGGGCATCTGTACAAATCGTCATCTATCGACGCGATTAGAAAATATACAATATTTAACTAAAATTTAACTAAAAAATAATTTTAATTGAATAATATGGTACAAAAAAAATTACAATACAATTATTGTATTATAATAAGTAACTAAATAATAATGGTCGACGCAAAACTGTTTTTGGGATAGGTCGTAGTCGTAACTCGTAGTTCCATGGGAATAGTTACTGACTGCGCCATCTATTAGCATTATTGTGAAGCTATGTTGATGCTATATGAATTACTGATGCCCATTAAAAATTAAATAATCTCGTTTCTTTATAATATTCATATAATTTTAGTATTTGTTGTTCAAGTACAGGATATAAGTGACCTAAAAAAATAAAATCAGTTTGAAAATCCATAGCGGATTTTCCTAGAGAGCGTCTTCAAGCGAGCGTATAAAATCGCCACTTTGAAAGCCCCCCGTTTCGTCAATTTTAAGGGAAAAATTAAAAAAAAAAAATTTTTGTACTCGGTTCAAAATTATCTTTAAAATGATACGTAACAATTTTATGTAACGCGATATTTTTTTTTTTACTTCGCATTCGCTTCTATGAGAGCCCCCCTGAAATAAAGATTTTTATAACTTTTTAAGCCATTTTCGGCTGGAAGCCATCGGTTTACATATTATATCTAAATTTGAAGTAATTACGTTCAGTAATTCAAAAGTTATAAGGCTCTGACAGACGGACGGACGGACGGACGGACAAGTGCAAATCGCTCTAGTTAACTCAGAGACCTCGCTTCGCTCGGTCAAATATGTGTAGAACTCATGAGAACATTATGAAGCACTCTCAGGCGTGCTGGTTTCCTCACGATGTTTTCATTCACCGTTGAAAGCAATATTTAATTGTGATATTTATTTAAACACAGCACTTAACTCCGAAATGTCGTATGTGCAGTCTGAGGTGCCCGGGATCGAACCCACGACCCGTTTAAGACCACTAGGCTATCGCTGCTCTACCAAATTACTATTCGCCTGTCTAATCCCACACAAGTTGGCCCATAAACAACCCCATGTAGCGTAACTATCGGTAAGTAGTACTATTACTTTAGACACTTAAATTTTATTCATTAATTTAAAATAAGTAAGAATTTTGGCAGTGTTGGATAATTAGCAGTAGATAATTCGTTACTAGCGAAGTGGTTTATTAGACCCTTCAATTTTATTGATTAGTAGGTACATAATATTATGTATATTACTTACTTACTATAGTTATTAATAAACACTGCCAAAAAAAAAGTGAAAATACTTAGCTTGTAACGAATTATCCACTGGTCCATACCTTAATAATTGTTCATAAAATATCCAAAACTCTTTATAATAAAAATCTATAGCTGGATAAGTATAAAATATAAACCTAAAAACTTTTACGGGTGTATTACTTTATCAAAAAATTCAAACTGAATAGAACCACAGTGGAATTGTTACATAATTCTACTGTGATAGAACCAACGTATTCCCAATTTCCAACAAACGAGCCGAGCCCGAAAAAAAAAGCCCGCACTCCACATGCGAAATTCTTAAAACCCGTCGCCTCATTGGAGTCGTATTTTTTACGCCAGGTCAAACCCCCCTTCGTCGGTGGGGTCGATGCGACCCCACTCGCGCGGGAGGGTTAATTAGTCGCGAGCGCGGTCCGGCTCACTCCATCTAACTCGCTTTCTTTATTTGCCCTCTTACTAATGTGAGGATTCGATGGACGCGCGCATCACTGGCTGGATTAGGAGTTAGGAGTTAGGATCTTTGGACGTTATGAATTTATCAGTCGGTAGTTTAGGCTCCTGCCTAAACAACAGCCTATTATTGCGTCTGATCGATTCCTTATTAGGTGACATAGGCTACATTTTACAACCATAAATTACGTCACACAAATTTTTTGGGTGACGTCACATACCTATTTTTCAATTTTATATTTCAGAAGTAAGTAAAAGTTGTTGTTTGCCCCCCTCCCCTGTCCCTTGTCACACAATGTCACATTTTGTCGCAACGCACAGCCTAAGGCACGCTTGCAGAAACACCGGGTTATCCTTTTAACCCAGAGTTAGCAGCTAACTCTGAGTTAAAAGGACAGATTTGACAGATTTCGTATAAGGCCCGCTTGCAGAGACGCAGAGTTAGTTAACCCAGGAATAAATTTGTAATTTTGACAGATGCTTTATACGAAATCTGTCAAATCTGTCCTTTTAACTCAGAGTTAGCTTCTAACTCTGGGTTAAAACAATTCTGCAATAGTAAGCTACTTTAGGCCCACTTGCAGAGACGCCGAGTTAGTTAACCCAGGAATAAATTTGTAATTTTGACAGAAGCTGTATACGCAATCTGTCAAATCTGTCCTTTTAACCCAGAGTTAGCTGCTAACTCTGGGTTAAGACGTTTCTGCAAGCGCGCCTTAGAAGCTTGAAATTTTGACATTAGGTTAGGCTCCTTTAATGATGGGGTTCCTAAAGGGATTATATCCAGGAAACTTAGTATTTGGGCTTTCGATTTAAAATAAAGAAACACTTGTTTCACAGTGTTTGGAAGTCCCCCAAAGGCTATAAATAGAGGAATATTTGTATGAAAGTTGTTCATTTTTAACCGACTTCAACGAAGGAGGAGGTTATCAATTCGTCGGAATCTTTTTTTTTGTATGTCCACCGATCACTCAAAGACGCCTGAACCGATTTGGAAAATCTTTTTGTTTGTAAGGGTACACTTCCCTGGTGGTCCCATAAAAATTTTATCGAAATCGGTCGAACAGTTTTTGAAATCTCAACAATAATTAATTATGTACATACTTTGTAGTGGCGTGGGCATTTGGAGTCGGTTTTTTTTATAACCGACTAATATTATAATATATAAAAATATAAAAAAATTTGTTATTTCCATGAAACTTAGTATTTTAGCGTTCGATTGAAAATAAAGTATGTGTTTCACGGTTTTGACAGTTCCTACCCCAAAATAATTCCACGCGGACGAAGTCGCGGGGGCAAAAGCTATATACTTAGTTTATAATCTCTTTATTACCTACTCACCTATTATTATCAATTACCGCTACCTGCATCTCTGAGATTACTAGATCGTCCCTCACCCAGCGTCCACCCCCGTCGATAATTCGCAGCTGCAGCTATTAATGAGGGGGCTTTATCTCGTTTGAACAGAAAAAACCGGGGGAAGCACGCACAACATGGGAAGGAATACAAACAAACACGTTGTCTGTTTGCCTAGTTGCTTTTCGGTATACT
This sequence comes from Oeneis ivallda, assembly GCA_029955525.1. Classification (NCBI taxonomy): domain Eukaryota; kingdom Metazoa; phylum Arthropoda; class Insecta; order Lepidoptera; family Nymphalidae; genus Oeneis; species Oeneis ivallda. The sequence goes on along the minus strand of JARPMR010000024.1, from coordinate 5,750,200 downwards.
GGTTCTTCTTTAAATCCTGGAAAACCTAAATAGTCCTCTAGTGTAAGTTACACTAGCAAAACCGAAACTTTAGTGTAAGTTATACTGGAAAACCAGAAATTCATAGTGTAAGTTACACTAGAGTAGACAATAGAGTAGAGTTTCTGGTTTTCCAGGATTATTATCCAACATAATATTCGTTTTCGTCATAAATTATATGTATCAATGTGGTTAGTATACTTCTAAGATACTTCTTTTGTCTATGCCTAGAGTCTAGGATCGACCCTAGACGGAATAGTTTTGATGACGCACGGCAGGAGTATTATAAGTGGGTTCAAATGAATAATTTCTGAAATGGTCTGTTGGGAGGCTTTGGCCGTGGCTAATTACCACCCTACCATTAAAGTCGTGCTACCAGGGTACGGTGGCGTGAAGTAACAGATTAGGGGTATAGGTTCAACTTAAACTGCTATATACCCTTCCAAGATAGCCCGCTACCATCTTAGATTGCATAGTGATTTACCATCAGCCCCCTGATTGTCCAAAAGTTGCCGATCAAAATCGTATTCATTTGATGGCATTAGCGTCAAAGTAAAATATTCCAGTAGGTACAACTGATTTTAAAATGGAGCTTTATGAAGCGTATCGTACATACCTAAACGTATAGGAATGCATAAACGAAACTGAGCTCTAATGCAATATTTTAGGGTTTATTTTACTTTGACACTAATGCGATCAAATGAATACGACTTTGATCGGCAACTTTTAGACTATCAGGGGACAGGTGTGATCGCAGTAAAGGGCTACTTATCTTAGCAATCTACCTATATAAATTCTTCTACTATTACTAGAGTATACTCTCTAATCGCTGCGTACTACTGTACTTCAACGTGTCTCTGCGAGTAGATCTGGCGATCACAGGTTCTAGCTTCAGTACTATACCAGTATACAGTGGTAGATTCATTTGACGATTCGAAAGCACCCTGTAAAAGTTTATTTTTGATTAAAAAATTGGTTGTCTGTAAAGTCAGTTTACGGACGATAGTTTTACGTGATAACGTCATTAAGAAAAATTGACGATGACTGGCGGGCGACACAAGCCAACGCTTGGGCCGATCGTGCCTCTCTATCGCTTGTTCCGCGCTCTCGCTTGCACCCTCAAGCTCAGGCGGAACGTGACACTTTTTCGTGCGTGCGTTCATCGATTTATAATACGTTATCACGTCAAAAATGATTCTATTCTATTCTATAGGTTGAATAAAGGTTCAGCTATAAGAACTTTTATCGCGGGCTACAGCTATTATCAAAAGGGAGTTAGTAACTTTACGCCATTCAAACACAAAAACTCTCAGTAGTCGTAAAATAGTTCGCGAGTGCAGCGTGCTCGTAACATCGTATTTACGATCACGTCAAGGCGCCTTTAACGACGTCCGCACTCGCAGGTGTAACCTGTGCCCTTTTTAACCACCCGACACAAAAAGAGGGGTGTTATGTGTTTGAACGCTTTGTCTGTCTGTCTGTGTATATTTGTGGAAGGATCGCTTCTTAGCGATAAGGCTGCCATTGTACATTGTTTCTTGTTTAATTTTTTTTTCTTAGTTACTTAGGTAAATATGTGTGTTGCTCTATTTTTTACAAGCTTTTATTTAACTTGCAATGTTTTTTTGGGTCAAATCTTGCAAGATGAATTAGACCCACTTCCCGATTTCTGATCGAGCTGGCATGTATGTGTAAATCGAATGACAATGCAATATTGTTGTGAAATGGAGCTGATCTGATGATGAAGACGGAAGATGGCTATCGGAACTTTGTAATAAAACGACGTAACCCCATAGAGTTTGGGCTCGTTTGATTCGTCATAACAAGTAAGTACTCTGATCCTAGATGATATCCAGAGTCTAATGATGTAGCTACTAAAAGCTTGTATTTAAAAATATTTTTTTTTAATTTACACTTGTTTGGTGTACAATAAAGAATATTTCAGTGATTCATTTATTCATTCATTTGTGTAATCATCATAATCCACTGCTGGACATATTAGGTCTCTTAAAATGATCGCAGCAGACGCGATCCTATGCCACCGGCATCCAGCGGCTTCCGGCACCTTCTAGGGGTCTACCAATGCTGTGTTTCCTAGTGCGGGGTCGCCAATCTAGCACCTTGGGACCCCAACACCCATCGATCATTCGAGCCATGTGCCCAATCCATTACCACTTCACCTTTACGAAGCAATGGCGGTAGCTCTGGTTCTCATGAAGCTAGAAAAAAAACCAATGGGTACAAGGTACGTCCTAATTAGTCTTTTGACAGCCAAAATAGACTGCTCGCATTTCTGACGGGAAAAAATTTTTTATGATCGACTTTTATGATCTGTTTGCGAGGTTATAATATGACCGAATTTGTTAGCACATACCCACTCGAAGTGCTTTATATGAATTTTGTCGGTTTGGTCGGTCGGACGGCAAAAAATTGTGTTATTAGGTTTAAATACTCCCACCAACTTATCTGTTCAGGTGGACAAAATTGGCACTAAGGTCGCTTTTAAAAAAAATAAATGATGTATTTTATTATCCCGCTCAATTCCGTTGTCCAAATGTTCATGGTCTTTGCTGCTGGAAGTGCGAGTACTAGACTATCGATTAGCGCAAACATACAACTTTTAGTTGAACAACTATTTAGTTGTGTTTCATAAGTTTATAGGAATGTACTGCGATCATAGAATGTGCGCAAACTATCAACACGATAGTTGCTCGACAAAAAAATCAAAAAGCTGTATCGGTTTGCTTTTGATTATAGTTTGGTTGTGTGGAATTCACGAAAAGTACACAACTCGACTAAACAGTTTAGTCGATGTAAAAGTTATATGTATGCGCCTTACTATAGATCTAGTTGAACGCTTCACTTGCGATGCTATCATCTGTAGCTATATGTTGGTGGCATCGTACATGCACAACTTTGTGGTGATCGCGTGCGGAAGCGCCAGTTCGGTGCGCGTGAGACCTTCGCGACGAGGCATAGGGGACGAGGGGACGTGGGGGGCGGGGGGCGGGGGACGGGGGACAGGGAACAGGATGCGGTCACGCACGTCGCGAGATTTTATCGTGACTTGAGGGACGTCACGCGATTGTCGCGGGAGAAACCGCGGGCGTAGCGTTGTGCCGACTCGTGGTTTATTACTTTGTTATCGATATTATAAGGTTTTATTTTATTTCTTCCTATTCAAAATATCAACTGGTAAGGGTCTTTAATTTGTAAAAATAACGTATTGTTTTGTATTCCAAATCTTCTATATTTTTTTCAATATAGTGAAGTAAATGCAAATCGTTGATAGAGAATCATTGAAATTATAAATATTGATCTGGCGGTTTTAACAGAACTGATTTTCCTCTCGCTACGGATCGAAATATTAGTATTCACACTTCACAGAAATAAGAAAAACAAGAAAAATATTAGACTGTAAATATCCGCATTCGAAGATCTAATAATATCATTTTAATTAATCAAATAATAAATATCACTATATAAATATATTGATATTTATTAAATTTTAAATGAAATACATACACTAAATATCGATACTCCGTAACTTCTAAGTTCTAACTATGAAGAACAGCACAGCGGATACGCGGTCAACACGAACGCTGCTGCAAAGCGTGCCGTTGTGGCTTACCTTGTGAGTGCAGCTGAGCGCTACTGATTTTTACTTTGATTTGACTGAGCGATACTGAGTTACATTCCTTTACTGTATTTTACTTAAATTAAATATTATATATACTAACTATCGAGACTCGACAACTATAAGGGACAGCCCTATCGGCGCAGTGGATACGCGGTAAGCGCGAGTGCAGCTGGGAAGCACGTTGCGGCCTCTGGTGAGAGCGACATCTCCTGCAGGCATTGCGATTGCGACAACATTGCGATGCCGAGCGCAGCTGACGGAGAAATTACATTGCTTTTACGTTATAATAAAGCATAAATGAAACAAAAAAAACTTGAGAGGTGTCAAAGAACACCCGGATGGAACGTAGCTCCTTCCGATTAATTTTAGTGAAGGAATTGTAATAAACTAGTGGTGTCATCTAGTATTAAATTGATTAACTACGATGAATTATATTATTTTGTGTATTTCCATTGCACTGTTACAAAACCAAAGAGTTACTCCATTTATACCCTCCATTAGCATTTTATCCAATTTATACAATAAAAAATTAGGGAAAAATTCCACATTTAGAAATTATTTAAAATAAAATTGAAAATAGAAAATTCAGTCTGTCGAGCTGGGATTCGAACCATCGACGTTGAATTTATAGGCGACTGCCCTAACAACTAGGCCATGCAGACGCCGTGTTCTAAGGCGAAAATACCGAATACAATGCAAAATTCACATTCAACAAAAAAGTGTCGGTTTCAAAAATGTGTCGAGGTCGAGTGTAGGTTCCTTAATTTTTTCCGTCTAGCACCCTTCCGTACCGCGCGATAAGGAACTACGTTCAAAAATATAATAAAAATATAAACTATATAATATAAAAAAATACTAAATATCGATACTCGATCACCGCTGACTATAAGGAACAGCCCTAACGGCGGAGTGGATACGCGGTCAGCGCGAGCGCAGCTGGGAAGCACGTCGCGGCCTCCCGTGAGAGCGACACCTCCCGCCCTCATTGCGATGCCGAGCGCAGCTGACGGGGAAATTGCATTGCTTTTACACTATTAGCACAGTATAAGGAGAAGATATTAGTTTATAAGTTGAATATTTTGAACTGAACCCAAAAGGGATTAAATATCGACATATTGCGACATATTGGATAGAAGCAGGCGTTACTTTGCGGAAGTTCATGATTAGCAAGAAAAGGTAAGAATTATTTTGCTATAATCCGCCAACAGAAAAACAAGCAAGAAAGCCAAGTTCCCAAGCAAGCAATTTCACCACCACTCACATGCACCACCACACAAGACTTTTACACTACTCTCGACGCACGTTTCGCCACGACACCGGAGCATCCTCAGGAGATGTCGACTTTACAATGCTGTATTGTTAGACAACTTAAAATTAGGTGAGTGGTGCTTAGTTTTTAATTGCATGTTTGACCATACAGATTTTTCTGTTGGCGGATTATAGCAAAATAATTCTAACCTTTTCTTGCTAACAATGCAAAATAACAAAGATATAATATTACGATAACTCATAATATTGTATTTGTACATTAAAGAACTTAACAAAAAAGACGACCTTGTAAAAGCTACATAAGGCGCTACGCAAACGTGGACACTTCAGAGTCCTGTGTCGGATACAAGCCGGTTATTTTTATACAATAAACTAGCTGATGCCCGCGACTTCGTCCGCATGGATTTAGTTTTTAAAAATCCCGCGGGAACTCTTTCATTATCCGAGATAAAAAGTAGCTCTCCCGGTCTGAGGAACCACTACTACATTCATTACTATACCCATGCAAAAAATCGTATCAATCCGCTGTTCTGTTGCGACGTGATTGAAGGACAAACCAACAAACAAACACACTTTCGCATTTATAATATCAGTAATGCTTTATTATAACACTTTTTATAATTGTCAAATTTTTTACCATACATACCATTTTTGGTTAACCAAAGACAAAATTACGTTTAGCTGTCATTTACGGTTTGTTATTCCACTGTCATTTGCGTTTTGTTATTCCATGTCAGATGCGTTTTTGTTATACCACGTTTTATAGTGACTTGACGGAAACGCGGTCGAACGGGATAAAAAGTATCCTATGTCCGTCTCCTGGTTCTAAGCTACCTCTTCACCAATCTTCAGCCAAATCGGTTCATCCGTTCTTGAGTTATAAATAGTGTAACTAACACCACTTTCTTTTATATATATAGATATGGAGTGGAAGCAAATGGACACAAAAAGTGTCTAGGTACGTTTGCGCAGTTGCTGGTTGATTTCACATTTATTGTATGAAAAGAAAATATTCAATGGTGGCTTGAATCCGACAGAGGACTGAAAAGTGTCTATGTTTGCGTAGCGCCCAACCGAACTTTTACTATGTGCTTTCCAATTCTATAGACCGTTTATCGATAAAGGTATTCAAAGCCTTTGTCATTATATTAGCGGCACGCTATGATGGCCGGTTTGACGTTTGTCCGCTCATGAAGTTCCGTATTAATTGATAACGACTTTGAAGGAAATAATTGTATTACTTTATTGACGATAGTGATGTGCAGAGATTCATAAATTTTATCGAATGTAGTTTTAGGTTTAGGACTCAAAATTTATTTATTAAATTGATTTCTAAAATGTATACAAGTGTAGAAAAATCAGTTTGCACCATTTAAGGGGTGAATGTACTTGTGAATATGAACAATTTTCACTATGTGGACAAACCTCTGAAATCGCAAAAAAATATCAGCTGTTTCATACAAAAGGTAAAATTTTTATTTTTATATGATATATACCACAACTCGGCATTTGGTTTTCTAAATTGAAAATTTTTAAAAATGGAATCTAATACGATCGTCACATAGGATCTCTGGCTAGCACAACTACTACCTCCGGCAAACTCGCGTCAATGCTCAATGCAAAACAAAGCAGTTTCGAATTGACGTTGCTTCGAAAAGTATAAACTGTCAGTGCAATGCGATTGTGATATAGTTTTGACCTGGCTTTGGATTTCAAATATTGATACTGCATTACTGTTGACCCTTGCTCGTTAATTTGGACTCTGTTCAAGCCCTTTGTTGTGGATTTCGTCGATATGACCGAACGTACGCAGAGAACTGTTCTAAATAGTCAGACACGTGAGTTCGTAATACGCCTTCGTAACTATTTCGATCGTGAAGCTCAAAATGGAGGGCCAATTTTACCTATAACGTCAGTGGTTGAACGCGTAGCTGATGCGCTTAATATTGGACAACGAACTGTTAGACGGATAACTAAAAAAAAATATGGCGAGACTGGCACAGAAGAAAATAAACTTCACACACCAAAAAAGAGAAAACGAGCAAAACCAGTCGTAGGCATCGATAGCTTTGATGCCGATGCTATCCGAAGACATGTTTACGGCTACTATTTACAGAAGGAGTATCCAACAAGAAAAAAGTTGGTGCATTCACTGAAGGAAGCTGGATTATTCTTCGGTGGGGAAAGTTCTTTAACGAAGATTTTGAAGACCATTGGATTTCGATACAAAAAATGTAACAAACGCAAAATATTGATGGAAAGATTTGATATAGCGATGGCAAGGTATACTTTTTTACGGCAAGTGAAAGAAATCAAAAATTGGCAAAATGTTGTGTTCTTGGTTGAAACATGGCTTAATGCTAACCATACTGTAGGCCGTTCTTGGAACGATGACACAGCAGCATCTACTTCCAAAGTTCCTGTACGAAAAGGATCGCGACTTATAATTTGTCACGCCGGAACCATCAACGGGTTTGTCGAAGGTTCTCTCATGGCTTTTGCGTCAAAAACCACTGGAGACTATCATGAAGACATGAATGGAGAAAAGTTTACTGAATGGTTTACCTAAATGTTGTGTAGCCTCCCTGAACCATCTATTATAATTATGGACAACGCCCCATACCACTCGATGCAAATTGACAAGCCACCTGCCCAATCCCAAAAGAAAGCTGATATCGTCGCATGGCTTCGTAAAAATGGCGTAGATGCAAACATGAATATGTTAAAAGCGGAATTAGTACGTCTTTTAAAAGAAAACAAACCAACCAAGATCCGATACGTCATTGACGAAATAGCATTAGAACATGGGCACAGAGTTATACGGTTACCGCCTTACCATTGTGAGTATAATGCGATTGAGTTGGTGTGGGCTCAAATTAAGGGATATGCTGCAAGACACAATACAGAACCCCCATTTACCACAAAAAAAATGCTAAAATTATTAGAAGAAGCTTGTGAACATGTGACTAAAGGAGACTGGGAAAAGGTTGTGAATAGAACTGTTAAATTAATAAGGGAAGATTATGAAAGAGATGTGAAAATAGATAATATTATAGAAAACGAACATATAATTATTAATGTAGGTGATGATAGCAGTGACGACAGTGAAAATAGTAGTATGGATGAATCTGATTAATTATGGCCTTTTGTGGCACCTTTTTTGGTATCTTTTGTATTCATATGTTTCTTGTGTGCATATAAAGTATGTATATTCATTTTCATTCAAATATTCAGTTCGTTCAAATAAATTAAATAAACATATACATTTTTGTTTTATTAAACCTATTTAATCAGGTACAAAAACAAAACTTAATTGTTTTTTGTTCGAGAATAAATTGACATTCCACATCACTATTGTAATGTGTCAAACCGGCCATCATAACGTGCCGCTAGTTTAGCTTAGCTTCTTCCACTTGCCAATTAAAAAAAAATCTTGAGAGGTGTCAAGGGACACCCGGATGGAACGAAGATCCTTTCGATTAATTAGTGAAGGAATTGTAATAAACTAGTGGTGTCATCTAGTATTAAATTGATTAACTACGATGAATTATATTTAGTTTATTTCTATTGCAGCAATGCTACAAAACCAAAGAGTTACTCTGGTTTTTTAACAGATGGCGTTAGTAGTACATTAACATTTTATCCAATTTATACAATAAAAAATTAGGGAAAAATTCCACAATTAATAGAAATTATTTAAAATAAAATAGAAAATTCAGTATGTCGAGCTGGGATTCGAACTATCGACTTTTAACTGTTAAGCGACTGCCGAAGCCACTAGGCTACGGAGACCCAATATTGTACCGCGACAATACCGAACACAATGCAAAATTCACATTCAACAAAAAAGTGTCGGTTCTTTAATTTTTCCGTCTAGCCCCCTTCCGCACCGCGTGATAAGGAACTTACGTTCCAAAAACCCGCACCTAATCAAATTACTTGGAACGCAAATAATTTAGAAAATGTTTTGAAAATAGGAACATCCTAGTCCTAATGTTTCGTAGCTCGTAACGAAACAGCCCGTAACTTGTAGACAGCAACAGGTTGCATCATTACGTGATATTTTTAACCGACTTCCAAAAAGGAGGAGGTTCTCAATTCGGCCGGTATCTTTTTTTTTTTTTTTTTTTTTTCTATGTATGTCCACCGATTTCTCCGGGATTACTGGACCGATTCGCGTGATTTTTTTTTTAATCGACAGAGTATGTTTGCGGAATGGTCCCATAAAAATTTTAACCTTCAACTCCTCAAGCCTGATGCTGTGCAGGCTAAAACTATGGCGATTTAGGAAATTTCGATTACGAATTGATATTGTAGGTAACAAGTATGGACTACATCATGGAGCTCCAGGTCCTAGCTCCTCAATCATAGGATACTACACTTAAAAGCTTAAAATAAAAATTCTTTTCAAAAAACCGACTTCTAACGCCACTACAAAGTATAAAAATAATTTTAGTTTGTCCACGTTTGTTGAAGTCGGGCGGGCCTAAAATACAAACTATGAAACAGACTCGCGATGCTCGCTCGACTTCTACAAACGAGTCTATCATATTCTGTAGCGTCGCGCATCGGTTTCATAGTTTGTATATAGGCCCGCCCGACTTCAACAAACGTGGACAAACTAAAATTATTTTTATACTTTGTAGTGGCGTTAGAAGTCGGTTTTTTGAAAAGAATTTTTATATAGCGAAAACTTAGCAATTCTAACTGGAAGACTTTCGTCTTCGAGCGCTCGACTTTGAACTTCATTTTATTACGATGTTATGACGTAATTATTTATTATGAGGGAAAGTGTTTCTCCTTGCACTTTGCTTGCTTTGTATTTATTGGAACGTAGTTCCTTATCGCGCGGTGCGGAAGGGGGCTAGACGGAAAAAATTAAGACAAAATTGAACCGACACTTTTTTGAATGTGAATTTGGCATTGTGATCATTATTTTCACAGTACGGGTGTCCTTTGACGCCTCTCAAGTTTTTTTACATACAATACCTACTATATATTTTGATTAATTTAATAACGTCGAATTAAAAATTTGCTAAGAAAATAATGTGCAATGTTTTGATGATTTAGTTGTTCTTAATACAATTTGATTAAGTTAATTAATAAATTTTGAAAGGGTGATATAATATTGTTATATTTTTTTGCTGATTATAAATTATGACTGCATGCCGAAAAGACAGAAATATTGGAATTTACATCATGCATTTTGTACCTACCCATGTTCGACCAAATAAAACTATCTATCTATACAGGAAACTGGTTTTTTCAATCGACGAAAAGAAAAAGAGGTTCTCGTTTAGTCTCAATAGTCCGAGTTTTTGGAAAAAATAAATATAAGTACATATCTCTGATAAATAAAATTCTAAAGATTAGTATTATAAATTGAATTTTATTTTTAATACTTATAATACATATGTACATATTAATCACTCCACATTTCAATTTTATAATCATTCTTTCAATAAGCTTCGTCTTAGAAACTTAAAAATATCCTTTAAAAACAGTGCCTTCATAGAATTGGTTTATTGTATCGATATTTTTGATATACCTACCTATCGATCTTTTATAGCGAATAAAAAAAAATTATGTATAAGTAAAGCAACAAAATTTCGTGCCACTTCAAATAAACCTTTAGGTATGCTAAAGCTAAATGAATCAAACTAAATGCGATATCAACATTGCAAAGTCCGGAACTTTGTTCCGAGCGCAATAAAATAACTCGTAATGGCTCAACCTGTTGCTGTTTAGAACCTAATTTACCATAAATTGACAATAATTATTATGACGTATTACTAGCTTTTGCCCACAAAGTCCGTGGAGAATTAGGTTTTAAAAATCTTACGGGAACACGTAGTTGTCTTTTGAAAACATAATTTACTGTAAAATAAATTAAAATTCCGCCACCACATACAAAACATATATACGAGTATCTACCCACCTACCCACGCAAAACTATTTCACCCGACTAATAAAAAAATACCTACGAAACACGAGCTCTACTGGCAACTGGCGAGGTAATTTCACGAGAATCCAAATTAGGGCTGCACGCACGTCGTCAATCGATATCGCGTGATTATCGGGCGTAATGGCGAACGGCTCCCACGGATGGCCGCAAGGCCCCCGACCGCGGCGAGTAATTTGAACGTTGGCATTAGTTGGGGGACGCGATTAGATGAACAGAGGAAAAAAATGGGTCCGAATATGTTGAGACTACGCGGTCGGCGGCGGCAGCGCGTCGCAAGATCTTTTCATTTAGTTTGGGATGCAGTTTTTGGAACGTAGTTCCTTATCGCGCGGTGCGGAAGGGGGCTAGACGGATCGACACTTTTTTGAAACCGACACTTTTTTGAATGTGAATTTGGCATTGTGTTCGGTATTTTCGCTGTACAATATTGGGTCTCTTGTGCCTAAGCCTTGTGGCTTCTGCAGTCGCCTAACAGTTAAAAGTCGATGGTTCGAATCCCAGCTCGAGAGACTGAATTTTCTATTTTCAATTTTATTTTAAATAATTTCTACATGTGGAATTTTTCCCTAATTTTTTATAACTTACTAGGCGACTGCGGAAGCCACAAGGAGACCCAATATTGTACCGCGAAAATACCGAACACAATGACATCTCTCAAGTTTTTTTTTGTATTTTTTTTAATCGATACGATTGTTCTATGTGGGTGAACTGCATTTAATGCTTAAAGATTTATTATTATATGTATGTACATATTTTTTTTATTTCTTTTTTTTCATTTTATAACTTCCTATCTAGAAACTTTTATGAGTTTATGCAGACGCTGCATAGTGCATACTCCTCCTAAAAATATTATAATAACACATACCTACCATGCTTAGCAGCGATACTAAAAATTAATTTAGGAATAAGAACTGAATAGTTAAAGCTAAACACAATACCTTCGTAAAGTAAATAAATGTTATTTGTTACATGAAAAAGACATAATTTTTATAACATATATAATCATGTCGCAAATATTTAAAATAGAAAATAAATCATTATTGACCTCCCTAAAAATTCTATTTTACTTTTACGAGTAAGTAGTCAATTTTAAATACATGCGAAGAACGATGTACCTATTCAACTGAATTAGTATAAATGTTTGATAAAGTAAATTATAAAGTAAGGTGCCCCGAGTTAAATTCGAATCGCTCGAATAATTTACTGCATTTTGATTGTTCGCGATGATCACGCATTTACATAATTGCCCATTAGCAAGTTTTTGTTTACAATCGGGTGAGATACATTTTGAAGCCCTTCACTAAGATTTTTAGCATTTCTTTTTTAAAATAATATGAATAGTTCATAATTTATAAAAATTACTAAAGTACTTTTCTTTCTTTCTAAAAAGTAATTATGCACTAGCTAGGTACGGTACGTTTCCAGATGCGCTCTGATCTAAGACTAGAGCCATAAGTTTTATGAGGATCAAATTTCGACTAGCTTAATAAAATAACAATTTCAATAAACTTGAACCTATTGGAACCAGAACCTGGTAAAGTTGTGTTTCTTTTTGTTTTTGCTTCTTCATGCAGTATGCAATATGTAGGTAAGTTACCTATAACTTCTTTCATTTAAGAAGATATTTTCAAAAAGATATACCTAAAGGAGGTAAAATTTTGCTAGCAAAAATTGTCTTTCGTAGAAATCGACGCGGCCATGTAAAATACACCTGTCCGCCAAGGCAACTCATCAATAAAGGTCCACACAAAATTCCATCTCGAATATCTTTGCGGCCCCTGTTTGTCCGTATACACGCAAAATCCCTCTAAAGGTACGCCGCGGTCTCTAGACATGTGCGGGACATAAATTTGCCGAGCGTTACGTAGGTACAGGACGGCTATGTGCCGTGCGGTACATAAGGAGCTATGTACGGAGCAACACGGGCGTCACTTATCCGCGCAGAGGATGCGGTGGCCGTCCGATCGCCTCCCGGCTACCCCCTGTGGGAGACCCCACACCCCCCTCGCGATTCATTAAGTCGGGCGCGGCCGAAGCGGCGGACGCGTCGCGGAGTCTCCGTGAATTCAAATTAGAGGCGGCTCGGACGTCGTGCACTAGAGGTTGAACAAAGCTATTGCCATCGATTTTGTTTATCGACACATTTGTGTTTTTAAGTATAAAACTTTTCCTTGCTTGCCTTAAAGTAGTCGACATTAAGCGCAAAGATATAACTTAAAATTTTTAGAAGGTAGCTATGCCCCATAATTATTCCTATACCGTTTAAGAATTTGCATCTTAGTCTTGAAAAATGACGATGCAATCTAAGATGTAGATGGCTAACTTGGAAGGGAGTATGTGTGTAAATTAAACCCATACCCCTAATTTGTTTCTATTTCTACGCGCCATTGGCTTCGTATCGTATTGACGTCACGTCTTTGACTATAGGGTGGTTAGCCACAAGCCCAAGACCAAAGATGTTAGCGCGTTAGACTCCTTGCTGCCATTCGGCAGAACCGTACGCGCGCTGAAGCGGAGACCGCGTTGACTACTGAGGATCAGGAAGGCAAGCAACACTTGGACCGAAAAGACTTAATATGTCTGCTAATATATTTAATTATCACCTATAACGTGTAATTCCACTGACACTTAAAGTTCGTATTTTAATTTCTTATGTGCACACCGCACAAAAGCCCACCAGAAAACTCTTTCAATCCCAAAATACTGTTCTTGTTGTACAAAAAATATAATAATATAAATAATATTAAGCAATAAATCCTATCGACATCCGCGAAGTATTCACATCCCTATCGCCCCTTTGTCTCGGCAAGACAGACGCGCTCGTAGAAGCGCGGGTGGTGGCGGGCAGCGGTGCGGCGCGCGGGGGAGGGGGCCGCACGTGTCGGACGGAAGTCGCGCGGGGCTCAAGCCGCACCGCGCTAAATGATTCAAAACTCGCCCGACTCGCCCCGGACCTGCAAGATTTATGCCCCTACCCGATCCCGCCTAGATTAAAGATGTCGCGCCTTTATTGAAATACGCTAAAATATTCCCGAAGGCGCTCCCGCCAACTGCGGAGTGCCGACTCGCCGAGTCGCCGAGAGCGCGGCGCCTAGCCATTCATTCACATTCAACTCTCGCACTCATTTCATTCACTTCTTTATTGTTTGTCTAGGCAGCCCGCACACAGTCAATATTATTGTCAATATTTACGAATATTGACAATATTATTGACTGTGTGCGGGCTGCCGAACTGCTGTTTATTGCGCTTCATAAGCGCTTTTGTTTTATGAAGTGCAATTTGTTTATAAGAGATTAGATTTTCTAAGAGCATCTTAGTTTTCGTTCAGTCTATAGAACGAAAATCGAGATGCTCTTACTATTATTGCATGGATACTTTTTATTGCTCTTGAAAAGATCTAAAAAGTTTTTCAGCGCTACATATTAACTAACTAATTTTCTTCTAAGATTAATTCAGTATAACCAAAAATGTTATTTAGGGCCCATTTCACCAACGCCAACGTAAAATAAGTCTTACTCTTATTAAGAAATTAGTCAGAATATCGACTAATTTGTGAGTAACTCACGTCCAACTCGATATCTGACTTTTTTCTTAAACTGGACACTTTCAAGTAAAGATTTTTTTATATAAACCTGTGAAGATGATACTGCCATCGTCGCAATTAGAATGCCATAAGCATACTTTGTCGTATTAGTTTACAAATTGCGAAAAACCAAATTAAATTTGAATTTCGCGGGCAGACCCGTATAATCAAACTTAATGTTAAGTTTCCTAAGCACGAGTTTATTATTTTTATTTTTATATTGATTATTTTTTTCCCCCTTTGATGTCGCTTTATGTTTCTGATCGGCACCTATCAATTGTAAAGAAAGGGACGTATCACGTACTTAATCATTGACAATTTATTATTGACTACTCGACCCGCCCCGGCTTTGCACGGGTACTCTACAAAACAATTACAACGCGCAATGGTAGAAACAGCTGGGGCCTGGAATACAATACCAATTAAGTAATAAATAAAATTCACAGTCGTTAAATCCCCACAATTACACAAAGCCCAACGGTTAAAGGTGCGGACTGAAAACTGAAAGGTCGCAGGTTCGAGTCCTACACGTTGCACTATTGTGGTACCCACTTCTGGCACAAGCTTTCCGCTTATTGGAGGGGAGAGGAGAAGATTAGTCAAGTTCAACTTGGATGCATCAAGATTGAAGTCATGAGCCGGGATCTTTTTTACGGCCACACTACGCCGTTCGCAATATAATATCAATTCGCATATAGCGTATTTACTGTATTGTAAATTTGTTTTGAAAAGAGCAACCGCCGAGTTTCTTGCTGGTTCTTCTCGGCAGGAAAGGTATTCCGAACCAGTGGTAGATTTGTCGACTATTCAAAAGCACTTGTAAAAGTTTATTTGAATAAAAAATATTTCTATTCTATTCTATTCTATAGCATCGAGTCGGGTAAAAACAGTTTCGTTGCAGAAACAATCGCGTAAAAGTTATTCATATCGCAAATTAAATTAAAACTTAAAAGTTCACTCAGCGTAGTCCTCCTCGCGCGGGTGAATGCGTCAAGTAAAGTTTGTAAGTTTGTTTGAATTGGCCGGCGACGAGGGCCGACGCCAATATGCAAATGTGAACTTTCCCTCTTCCACGTCGGGCTCGGAGGACAGAGGACTGCACTTGGCCGATTTACGACCCTCCCGAGCTTTTCTATTGAAATTCACGAGCATAGCTGTACATTGCTGCGTCGGATTAGGTCGCTTTTCTTAAAATGTACTTACATACCTATTTATATTTGTATGCGGGGAGAATATTCGAGATTTATTTGACGTATTCGTTACGTTAGGTAAAACAAAATGAAGATTATTGATGTTAGCAGTGTATGTATGTATGTACAGTGTACTATGTACATAATATGTATGTATGTGTCTATTTACGTATGTTCCAATGAAATATATGATAAATGAGTTGTCAACTTGTCATACTTGTCAATCAATTCGTCATTATGGTCCGGGTGACATAGGCTACATTATAAACGAATAAAACAATTTTCCGTAATTGGGCTAAGTTCAGGATACCAATTGTCTAAAGTTATTCCATTGATCGTATTTGTATTCCGTGGTATTTGTATTCGATGATATTAGCGTCAAAGTGAAATAATCCTTGATTGTTTTTTTTTTTAAAGAATATTAGTCAAATTGAAGTTGACTAATATCCTCCTATCCCCTCCAACTAAGCGGAAAGCTTATGTTAGGAGTGGGTACGACAATAGTGCAACGGGTGGGATTCGAACCTGCGACCTTTCAGTTTTCAGTCCGCACCTTTAACCGTTGGGCTATTGAGACTCTAATTATTATTAAGTAGGTATATAGGTATTGATTTAAAGTCACAAATTCAGTACAACCGAGTTTAATATGGAGCGTTATGGAGCGTATCGTACATAGGTACGTAAACGTATAAGAATGCACACACGAAATTGAGCTCTAATTCAATGCTTATGGTTTATTTTACTTTGACGCTAATGTCACCGAATACGATTACGATCAATGGAATAACTAGACAATCGCACCTCTTGTCATAAATCGTCGTATTCGTTACCTTTACATAATATAGAATAGAATAGAAATGTTTTTTATTCAAATAAACTTTTTTACAAGTGCTTTTGAATCGTTGATGAGTCTACCACTGGTTCGGAATGCCTTTCCTGCCGAGAAGAACCTGCAAGAAACTCGGCAGTGTCTAAATAATAATTCAACACATGCAGAAAGTAGCCCCATTCCCGTCGGTGGAACCCGTTCACGAGCATGACGCATCATGACGCATGACCCAGCCAATGCTTCGCTCAACCGTATTTGAGGGAACGTAACAACCCGCATCACACGACACCACCACAGAAACGTTTAAAGAGAGCGTGACATACTTAGGCTACCCATGTTAGGGCATCGAATTGAAACTAATATTTAAATACTCATTTTAAGACATGACTTAGCCTAAAATATTAATAGCTTTGCTCTCGACTTCATGCGCGTGGAGTAAGGTTTTAAAACTCCCACGGGAACCCTCCTATGGCCGGGCCTATGTTACTTTCCTAGTCAATTAAATACCCATGCAAAAAAGTCACGTCGATACGTTGCAAACTTTCAGGCGCATGAAGATTTCCTCACATTGTTTTCCTTCACCGTTAAAACAAGTGATACCTGTTTAATTGCATAAAACGCACATAACTCCGAAAAGTCAGAGATCGAACTGGGATCGAACTTTAGACTTTCCGAAAGGTCGTAACTACCTTAACAGAGTTTATTCCTGTAGACTTGCTAAGTTCATATTATTATAGTGTAGAGTTGAGTATTGCAAGTTACTGCAGGTGTAATCCAGCTAAGTCTCGCAAGTAGGAGTAAGGCAAGGCGAGGTACGGTCAGTTCCTATCAGCTATTCGGTTTCTACTTCCAAGAACCTACACTCGGGTAATTAACGTGATTGCAGGATCGTACTATGTACTATGTACTGAACCCAATTGGAACAGTATCATAGAGTAACAGGAAGTTTCTTTATTTATAGTCTATCTGTAATCTATCGATAATATTGTACGTTGCGTTGTTTTGAGAACGGCTAATGAGGCGAAAACAAACTATTAGAGATACAGAAGTTTTTTCTCAAAAGTAAAGGTCCTTGGTCACTTCACTGCTCCCGCACGATAAAAATGAATTAAAATTCAAATATGACCTTATGGTCGTGCACTGTACATAGATTTTACAGTGACAACATAAAATAGCAAACAGCGCGCAGCAAGCTCGCTAGTCACTTGCAATCTAGGCACAGTTGACGTCTCGCTTACTGCGCGTTTCAAGCAAGCGTCCCATACTTCGACAGCGTGTGGGCCGCTAACTGTGGTCACGAATAGTGTCTGCCGTGGTGGTTGAGAGTATACAATCTGCCTCGTCACTGACCGCGCGGGGGACGCGTAAGCTTATACCTGCTAACCGTCGCCGCGTGGTTGGATAGCATGCTTTCTGCTAGCGAATTCATCTGAGATGCAGGTATGCCTGCGGGTGCTGTGTGGGAGCGGTGTCGATATAGTGAGCTATAACCTTAACATAAAATTGATCCTCAAGTTATGCTGCGGCTACATTATCATGCGATAATGTAGCCGCACCATTTTTTTTTAAATCTTCGAATTTAGTTTCTTTTAGAATTAACGCCATAGTTCCTTAGATTAAATTACTAGTTTTTTTTTAATTATCGCCTCGCTGAGTTCTTATAAGAACACCCTAATCGCAATCAGAGGTTATTGCGATGACATTGCTGAGCAATCGTCTTTAGACAATCGCCCAGTTGGTAAGACGAGATGGAGCGGCAGAGGCCGCTCTGAGATCGGAGTGGGGAGTATCAAAGCAATCTGCGGGCACCGGCTCCAGACGCAATTCGGCTCCTTGCGCATATCGCATGCACGTCCCAATGAAGTTTGCTTTGTAGGCGGTAATCTGCGGGGGTGTATCGGGGGTGGTGGGTGGCGGGTTATGTACACACTCGCCGAAGCCCGAGGCGTCGAGGTAGGCAAATGGCCGGCGAGGCGGGCGCGTAGGCCGGCATCTGGAGCGATATCGATCCGCGGCCGGTCCGTCGCCCGCGGCCGGCCGTCGCCACGGATCCGGTCGCGGCGGGAGGGTGGCGCCGCGTCACAAAAACACTCCTTTGTTTGGTGACGCGGCCGCGGCTCCGAGCCCGGCCGCCGCGCCGGGGACGCTGGAGACAATCAACACACGCCACTTGCGAGCCCGATCCGGTTTGATTCCCAACCCTAAGGGTGAGATTTATAGATGGCACTCTCACCCAGCTCAGACTCAAGACTGAGTTAAAACGAGATAGAGTTATGTCAGGACATATTTGTGTCTCATTTTAACTCTATCTTGAGTCTTGAGCAGAGCCAGAGTACGATCTATAGATCTCAGCCTAAGAAGTCCAGACTCCAGACGTAGTTATATCTATTAAGTTTCGAATGACTGACAATCAATTGCTGTAAAACAGTAAGTACCATGACTGACTGACAGGCAACGTACGACCTAAACCAGCGAACCAAAAGATAACCAGATAAATATAGATAAATCCATTGACAGACAAATGACAATCTATTACATTTATACATATATCTAATCGTTTATTTTATAGCGTTGAACATGGAAACTCTAAAAAAAGAAAAAATACATAAAATAGACATAGCAATATACCATGAATATATTATGTATATCTGTATTCCGTGAATGATTAACTGACACAAGTCACAACGCGTAGCCTAAGCCGGTGCCAAAAACGTGATAACCGTACTAAACTGCATATATAAAATCTAAAAAAACACAATACATAAAATAAATAGGCATAATGTATAATTATCAAAAAGTTAAAACTAACATCGATGTCGATAAAAAGTAAAAGAGTTTAATCGCATCACTAATCCGCGTCGCGACCGCGCGGCGTCGGCGGGTGGCGCAAATCACTCGTGCGGACTGCCATTCTTGAAGAGGACTCCACTCCCTCTTGTGCGCTGAGCTGTGGCCGCGGATGGTTTTTTCCTTTTTATCGATATTCTGGCTCATGTTTGAATTTTTCGTGCTGAAATTGATTCATAATAGAGTATTATTTTGTGAGAATTCTTGTTATTTTTAATTATTCCTGTGTAAAACAGAGCAAGGCAAAATTATGTTGGATCTATCGGACAAATAGAGGACACCCATTAAAAATCTTATTATTTTCGTTTGAATAAGGAATAAGGACAGCATTGAAAAAGTATTAGTTTAAAATTTATTCAAAAGCCCCATTAGTTCCAGTGGATATTTTAAAACTAAGCTGATTTTCCAATCTTCTGTAGGAGGTAATTTATTAAACTATGATATTATAAAAAACCTAATTTTTAATCATAACCTAATTTATAATAATATAACAATAACATAAATCTTAATATATGTAAATTACGTGTCACATTGTTTGTCCGCGATGTACTCCTAAACTACTTAACCGATTTTGATAAAACTTCGTAACTATCTGTAATTTGGTCCAACTTGAAAGATAGGATAGTTTTTATCTTAATATTAATTTAATCGACCGAGCGAAGCGAAGGTCTTTGAGTTAACTAGGGCGATTTGCACTTGTCCGTCCGTCCGTCCGTCCGTCCGTCCGTCTGTCAGAGCCTTATAACTTTTGAATTACTGAACGTAATTACTTCAAATTTAGATATAATATGTAAACCGATGGCCTCCAGCCGAAAATGGCTTAAAAAGTTATAAAAATCTTTATTTCAGGGGGGCTCTCATAGAAGCGAATGCGAAGTAAAAAAAAAAAAATCGCGTTACATAAAATTGTTACGTATCATTTTAAAGATAATTTTGAACTGAGTACAAAAATATTTTTTTTTTAATTTTTCCCTTAAAATTGACGAAATGGGGGGCTTTCAAAGTGGCGATTTTATACGCTCGCTTGAAGACGCTCTCTAGAAAAATCCGCTATGGATTTTCAAACTGATTTTATGTTTTTAGGTCACTTATATCCTGTACTTGAACAACAAATACTAAAATTATATGAATATTATAAAGAAACGAGATTATTTAATTTTTAATGGGCGTCAGTAATTCATATAGCATCAACATAGCTTCACAATAATGCTAATAGATGGCGCAGTCAGTAACTATTCCCATGGAACTACGAGTTAAATTCAATGTTTGATAAATAATTCAATGTTTTCACTAACGTTCCCTAACCTTTACGGGCTACCTATAAGTTAGGTGATTGATGTTTTCTGTCAACTTATTTATCACGATCCTGTACGGGACACCTAAAAGGATATTGGGACGGATGTTAGGACTTAGGATTGTATTTAGGAGCTACCTACGTTAAGAGACTCCTACTTAGGGGATGATTTAGGTATGTTTGGTGAAAACGGGCATAATAATAATGTCAGTTTTGGTTATCATGTATCGATTGAATGAATAATCATGGGATACCGTTACCGCGAGGTCTCAGTTCGGGGCGAACCACTAGTCTATTATACCTACTGGGTCACAGCAACGCGTGGCTGGGTCAGCTAGTGGCATATAAATGTCATTAAACCTAACCTGACCTATAAATATGTTCCTACTTCTTGTAATGAAAATTTAAATGATAATTTTAACCTAAATATCGATAGTCGATTCTGCGAACTGTCGCAGCGCATTCAATTAGAGACGAAGCACGGACTCGCATGGGTGGTATTCAGCATCGCTCGCGGCGTCGTCCGTCGACCCCGCCTCATCTCTACACAGGCTGAATCGATACTCGCGGTATCTATCGAGCATGATGTGATGCTACATCCCTAGTGCGGCAAACGTTATCTTATTTTTTCCAGTATTCTACCTTTTGAATCGATACCTACTTATGTATCGCGATAATTATATCGATACCGTTTTGAAACATCTCTAGTGCGACGAGCGTTTTGTTCAAAATTCAATTCGGAAAAATATTATTACTTGCGATTCTAATTTCTTCTTGCAAAATTAGCGGCACTCTTGATATCGATAAAGAGTTAACACATCCCTTGTGGGAGAGATTTTTTTGCTTGAAGTTATCGTCATCGATAACGCAGTGGCACATTCATTGCGAATTTGCGAATGTCTTGCTCTGAGCTATTGGTAAGCACCTATTTTATTGCGGAATGACTATAAATAAGCCCTTATGACATGTGGACGGTGAAAATCACCTAGAGACAGAGAGTAGATATTATGACAAGAAGAAGTAATATAGACGTAGATAAATGTAAACAATATTGTATTAATTCACTAATTGCATCCGCTTTAAAACGTATTCTAATGAAACATTGTCCATATAGGACTCAAATGGGTGTAGGTACTTATATGTATATTTTAGCCATGCTTAGGGCCGATTTCACCACCATAAAATAAATCTTATGCGAGCGTTTTGATATTTTGACAGCACTTTCAATACAAAAACTGTCAGAACGTCCAACTTATTCCTCGGTAAAACGCCACTCGACTTGGAAAATCGGCCATAAGATATAATCATACTAATATTATAAGCGTGAAAGTGTGTTTGTTGGTTTGTCCTTCAATCATCTTCAGTTGAGGACCTGGAGAGTGGCATAGGCTACTTTTTATCCCGGCAAATCAAAGAGTTCCCGAGGGATTTTAAAAACCGATGGTAAAATCATGACGTGTTTTTACATATTAAGAGCCACAGGTTGGCCTGCGTGAAATGAACTATTTTGAATTTGAATGTTTTAGTTAGGGTATCGATAAAATATTTAAGTTCGGCACATCCCTAAAGCGGCGAGCGTCTTGTTGGAAATTCGAATAACGCTTGGTCAAGCGCAACTCAAAGCGTGGAACGTGGCCGCTCTAATTTGTGCTTGCAATGCCGTGCCCGTATTCTGAGCTACGGAATATCTTATGTGCTTTGTATATGGAGCTATAGCTATATACCTATCGCTGCTAGGTGGAAACATTGTAGGAACGTGCTTATATTTCGTACCTTAGTTACTTTGTTGCACCTATGTATTTTGTTTCTCACGTAGGTAAGGTTACCATTCACCCCCAGCTGAACAGAGAATATAACAATTATGTAGTAATGTACATAACTACTATCAGTAAGATAAAAGATTCCACACGAACGAAGTCGCGGGGAGCTTCGCGGGTTCTGGAAAAATCCCGTGGCATAAACATGTGTTTTTCCGAGATAAAAGGTATTTTAGCCTATATTATGTCCTATGCCTGATGTTTGTACCAACATTCCCGACATTTCACGGGTTACCGAAGCTAAGTTAGGTGACGCTTTCTGTCAATTTCGTTTTCACGAATCTTTAGTAATACCTAAAGGTGGAAATGACATTTGGTAAGGGATTGTATTTAGGGGCAACCTACGAAAAGAGACTCCTACTTAGGTGTTGATTTAGGTATGGTGAAAATGGGCATAAAGTCCTCAACAATACTTACCCACGCAAGTTGCAACTGCAAACTGCAAACTGGATTCAAAGCCAAAAAGTTTTAAAATTAGTTTCACCAAAGTTTCACAAATCGATCCATTGCGTGCATTATTTTATCAATATTAGGCAAATAAATTAGTTAAGTATCTTAATTATGTACTATTAATTAATTTTAAATAATTATATTTTTTGTTTTAAGTATATTATAAGTAGGTAGATAGGTTACATAGCAACCTATTTATTTCTACAAGCTTTTATTTAACTTGCAATGTTTGTTTAGGTCAAATCTTGCAAGGTGAATTAGACCCACTTCCCGGTTTCTGATCGAGCTGAAACTTTGCATGTCTCTGTAAATCGGATGACAATGCAATATAATGGAGCTGATCTGATGATGAAGACGGTAGATGGCTATCAGAACTCCATCGAGTTTGGGCTCGTTTGATTCGTCATAACAAGTACTCTGAATTCTGATCCTAGATGATATCCAGAGCCTAATGATGTAGCTAATAAAAGCTTGCATTTAAAAGAGCCATTTATTTTTTATTTTTTTCTTAAAGGGCCCAAAATACGATAATATTCATAACATCAATAAAAGGTAATATTTCCGACTGCACGAGTGGGAAATCAGACCGCATAAACTAAAAACACCGAACACCACTTAAACTTTCAAATAGTCACCAAATCGTACTTCGGAAACAACAAAAAACTAAGAACAAGAGGGAATTGGGTATAGCGCAGCCACGAGGTAAAGCTGATCGCACATCGCATCAGCTGTTTGTTATATAATTAATGAATGAATGAATAAGTATACGGTTAAAGTTAGTTTTAGTACAAATAGTTTTTTTTTAATAATTCTCGTAAAAGTCCCCTCTACGGCATAGGCCTGGCGTAGGCCTACCCCAAATAATTCGCACCGCATAATATCCTTTCGCCTTCGTTCTGTTTAAGGTGGTGAACAAAGAGGATAAATAAACACTACGTTTTACCGTGTTAGTGGGTAAAAATAGGGATGTTGCTGACTAATCAAACCAGCTACTCCTTTTCAAGCGTGAAAACGCGCACATATCTAGTATGGGAGCATGTTTGAAATAGTGAAATGTGACGTCATAACTTTTTGCAGCAACTTTTATAGTTTAACTAACACTGTATTATATTTATTTTGGAAAACCTTCTGTTTAATAAAATCAAAGTAAGAATAAAAAGTCAAAGTTAATTTAATCTTCAGTAAGATTTTTTTTTAAGTACAGACATCCCAATTAATACAATTATAGGTAAAAGGACGAACAGACACATCAAGTCAACATTTGTAAATCTTTCACGTACGTGTATCATATTCATAACTAGCTGACACGGCGAACTTCGTACCGCCAACTTATCTATTATAATTTTTTTTTTGTTTTTTTATTATTATTATTGAAACCGTCCGTGGACCTTAAGGAACATACAAAAAATTAATTAACCGAATTGGTCCATCCATTCTTGAGTTATGCGCTTACCAACATTCATTTTTATTTATTTAGAATATTATGCGATCGTAAGTCGGGTGACGTCAGCAGGAGCAATCGCATTTCTTCGACGCAAGTGGCTCGTCATATTATGACGTCACGTCATACTAATCTAGTAATGCGCGACCAGTTTTAGAGGGGACTGAGGTGAGGGTGCGTCGAGGAGGGGAGGTAACAAAAAGAAAACGGCTAGAGAAAGTGGTGAAAAGTTTTCAGAGAAAAGTGAAAGCCGTAAGTCGCGAAAGTTTGCAGCAACCGACTTTGTTTTCTCACAACTTGCTTGGTATTCAATTTGTAGGCTAAGGGTGGGACTGGCCCCGCCCGCCCGGGTTCCCCCGCCCGCCCTACCGTAACAATGAACCGTTTATGATTTCGTTCGGAAAACAAAACTTGTTGTTTGTCCGTTCCATTCCACCGGTCCATTCTTGCTCTGTTCATTTCTGAACTGGGACGATTAATATTTTTTCAATGAAAGAATAAAAAAATTCAAAATAAAACAGCCGAATAGGCAAGCAATCAACATGCAATAAATTAAAAATATAAATACACATAGGCGTTTTCGAGCAATAGTTTTATGATGTATTATGGTTGTCTCCATAATAGTTTTAAAAATAATTTTTCAGTAACTGATACACTTATGTAATAATTTGTTTCTTATTTTGAATTAAGTTTTTAAATGAAACAAACTTTTAATAATATTAACAATAAAACATGTAGCGCCATCTTTTGTAGAGAAGTTGTACTTTTAGGCTCAAAGTCCACGAAAACAACCCAGACGAAGCGAAAGTTCCCTCCAATTAATCAGGTACTCGAATAAAATGTAAGATGGCGCATTTATCCATGAAAATGACGCATGGAAATACAAGAATGACACCTCTGTCCCCACTGGTGGATGAACCAGTGGGTGCACGCAATTTTTCTCTTTTACCTACCTACGGCAAAGCCAAAATGAGCCTGAGCCGATTTTGATGAATGAGATGTCAATCGATTGGTTTGGCATTGTGGTCCGGGTAACATAGACTACATTTTATAGGAACAAAATTAATGTGACGGCTGTTACATCCATTTTTTAACCGACTTCAAAAAAGGAGGAGGAAAATTCGTCGGAATCTTTTTTTTTATGTATGTTCACCGATTACTCGAAGACGTCTGAACCGATTTGAAAAATTCTTTTTTCTGTTTCAAAGTGTAACTTCCCAGGTGGTTTTATCGAAATCGGTCGAGCAGTTTTAAAAAAATCAACATTAACCTATATACTTTGTAGTGACGCGGGCGTTTGAAGTCGGTTTTTTGATGAAGTCAGTTAAAAAGAATTTTTGGAACGTAGTTTTTATCGCGCGGTGCGGAAGGGGGCTAGACGGAAAAAATTAAGACAAAATTGAACCGACACTTTTTTGAATGTGAATTTGGCACTGTGTTCAATATTTTCACAGTACAATATTAGATCTCCGTAGCCTTGTAGTTTCTACAGTCGCATAAAGGTCGATAAGGGTCGATGGTTCGAATCCCAGCTCGACAGACTGAATTTTCTATTTTATTTTAAATAATTTCTACATTTGGAATTTTTCCCTATTTTTTTTATTTCTATTATTAATTTATTAAATAATAAATTAATAATAAAAATAAAAAAATTAGGGAAAAATTCCAATGAAATTACTGAACCGATATTGATGAATGAGATGTCAATCGATTCGTTATTGTGGCCCGGGTAACATAGGCTACATGTTATATGAACAAAATGAATATGACGGATGTACATCCAATTTTCCGTAGTAAGGGGTTTGGGGTTTTTTGGGGTACAGTATTTTTTTTTCGATGACAACAAAGTCCTTGACTGCGATCTCACCTGATGGTAAGTGACGATGCAGTCTAAGATGGTAGCGGACTAACTTGGAAGGGGTATGGCAGTGAAAATTTAACCCATACCCCCTAAATGGTTTCTACACGCCATCGTGCCGGAACGCTAAATCGCCTGGCGGTACGTCTTTGACGGTAGGGTGGTAACTAGCCACGGCCAACGAGAAGCCTCCCACCAGACCAGGCCACAGACATTTCAGAAATTATAAATTCCCAAATTGACCCCGCCGGGAATCGAACCCGAGATCTCCCAGTTATAAGGCAAGAGCGCTCACCACTGAGCCAGGGAAGTCGTCAAAAAGTCAGTTTTTATACTTTTTTCTTGTTTCTCAGCCGGAACGTCTAATGTCGCCCTACACGGCAATCGTGCGTCGCAGCGGCAACCCTTTCGAGTTGGCGCACGTGCTGGTCTCCTGGTTGGCCGGCGCTGGGTACGAAGCTTACGTGGTCGTGGGTTGCGCCAAACGCGACGTCTGTATGGCCATACGATATAGAACTGTTTGCCCTGAGTTACCTGACGAGAATGAGGTATTTACTTTATTAGTCTAGCTCATAGTTTAATTCTTAATCAACCCATAGACTATGATTTAAGATATTTAATTAATATGATACTTAAGATACGATGATACTAAGATATTTAATTCTTAATTATACTAAGATGGACTAAGACACGTATTATTTACTTAATAGGTGGACCGACGACATCAAACGAGTCGCAGGGAGCCGCTGGATTCAAGCGGCGCAAGACCGAAGCCTGTGGAAGTCCATGCAGGAGACCTTTGTACAGCAGTGGACGTCTATAGGTTGATAAAGAAGAAGAAGAAGAAGATACTAAGATACGATGATACTAAGATATTTAATTCTTAATCAACCTATAGACGTCCACGGCTGGACGAAGGTCTCCTCCATGGACTTGCACAGACTTCAGTCTTGCGCTGCCTGAATCCAGCGGCTCCCTGCGACTCGTTTGATGTCGTTGGTCCACCTAGTTGGAGGTCTGCCAACACTGCGCTTCCCGGTGCGGGGTCGCTACTCCAGCACCTTGGAACCCCTAACGACCATCAGATCTTCAAACTATGTGCCGCGCCCATTTCCACTTCAGTTTCGCGACTCCCTGAGCTATGTCGGTGACTTTAGTTCTCCGACGGATCTATTTAGAAATTCCTATGGCTTGTTTCACCACCACCATCGGACTATGAGATTATCTGAAGGACTATAAAAGTGTAGAGTGAAGTACTTCGAAATTGAGGGACTACTAGAGTAAGGGAATATCTCTATTCCCTTACAGGTACACTCTCGTGTTCTTTGTATTTGCGCATATGCACTTGTGCACTATAATATCTCCTGCGTAGATGGCTAATCTCTATTTGGAGATTGGTACTGATGTACAAATAAGATATTTCTTACTTTCTTTCAACGAACAATAACAAGTATCTTTCTCATACTCATTTCGTAACTCATACAAGCTTTATAGTTCTAAACTTCTAAGTAACCTTCTCATTTCTAAGGTTATCGAAGAAGAACCACCTCCAACGGAAGAGCCTAGATACCGTCTCGTGCCACTGCCCGACCTCACTTCGAAGTACTGCAAAGAGATGGCTGAGAAGGAAGCGGACAGAAGACAAAAGGAACTGGACAAAATTGAACACGAGAGGCTCAGGAAAATTGAAGTCAGTATTATATACAGGAATTATAAGATGCGAAACACTGACAGGGTGATCCAAACTTCCCTAGTGTTATTTACGTAACTGAGAGGATGATCCAAACTTCACGTCAGTTGGGTCTTTTCAAAGGTTATGGCACGCTTCATCAAACCAGAGATACTTTTTTCTAAACCGATAGACGTCCACATAGGTTTCTTGTGATGGACTTCCATAGGCCTCGGCCTTTCACCTGAATCCCTGCGACTCGGGTACCGTTGGGTTAGTCTTCCAACACTCCAGCACATAAGAACCCTAATAACCATCAGCTTTTCGAACTATTCATGCCTCATCCAGCTTCAGCTGTGTGACTTGATAAGCTACTAATGAAATATTATGCTACAACTATTAAATCCGAAACTGTATTTGTTGGTTTGCCCCTGTGTCACGCAGAAACCAAATAACGTAATGACGTGATTTTATATAGGGATATAGTTAAGGACCTCGAGAGCGACATAGGCTACCTTTTATCCCGGAAAAACAACAGTTCCTGGGGGATATAGGGCAAAAGCCAGCCATGTATATTACCAGGAGCTCGAAAGACCACCGCCGGACGATGTGGATGGCTGGCGGACCCACGCCTGGGTGCTGGTGCTACCAGGGTTCAAGGGGATCGAGGAGCCTTTCTTCATAGAGCCGAGCGAGGGCGCCGCACACCCGCTGAGCGCGCCCCAGTACCAGCATTTGGACAGCGTTTATAACAACGAAAATTATTACGTAAGTTTTCCAATGACATATTAGAAGTTTGCTGATTTAATACTTGATCAATTTTTGATTGGTTAAAGGGTTCATTATCACCATCATCAGCAACCCATCGACTGTTTTGTTCACCAACAGTTCATCAACGGGTTCGTTCATCATCATCATCAGCAGCACATCAACGGCTCCCTACTTAACACAGCTGGGCAGGTGTAATTTCAGAAAAAGGTTTAGGCCATAGCCCAACACGCTGAACTGGCCTAATACATATTCGCAGCCACACACACCTTTGACAACATTACCTATAGAGAAACCTCAGGCGTGCAGTTTCCTCACGGTGGTTTTCTCCTCCGTTAAAGCATGTGATGTTCTTATACCATTCAACCAAGTGACGTTCAATTGCTTAAACTCACTTAACTCTTAATTCGGAGGTCTCAAGACGCCCTCAATTAGAAAACTGCAGCCTTAACCTAGTGGTTAAACAAACACAAACCCTAACAAAACACTAAATAATATTCACTGTTCAATTTATCATAGTTATCATGCAGGTAAATCTCCAAAATTGCGACGAAGGTCTCGGCGCCATTAGCTACGATCTGGGCGATCTCTCCTGCTGGGAACACCTGCTGGCCGGAGAACCGTTTCACCGCAGGCAACTGGTCGGTGTGGACTTGGCGGAGAAGAAGACCGCCTTCGATACCGAGAAGCATCTGGACGTACCAGCGAGCTGGGTCGAGAAGCTGGAAATTTCAGCTGACGGTAAATACTTTTTTAACCCGAATAAGGCAAAGCTTAAAGGCAGGGTTATGATTTTAGTATGTATGTATTTACGTATGTTCCACCACGGCACCTAATCTACTGAGCTGATTTTGATGAATGCCTCTTCAATGGATTTGTTATTATAGTCCGGGTGACACATATCTTTTAATAACCTAAGCTATGTATAGCTTAGGTTATTAAAAGCTAGGCGTTATAAATACGAACAAACTACAAAGTCAATATGACATCGAATGTTGCATCCAACTAGCGCAATCGGGTTACAGTTTTTAAAATCCTTGTAGCTACGGGTATAGAAGCCATTATATTAAAAATTAATATTACCTACTTTTGTAGAATATGAACAAAGATATCCCGGCAGTCACAAAGTGATACATTACAAGAAAGTGCTGTTGGAGAAATTCGCACCGTACTCCGAAAGAGATGGGGTTATTAAGAGAATCAAGATATTTGAGGACTACGGACTGAACGTCCCACTTCTCACGTAAGGCTAATCAAAATCTTATACTATTACTTATAGTCGATGCTCGCAACTTCGTCCGCGATAATTTAGTTTAATAAAATCCCGTAGGAACTCTTCGATTTTCCGGTACCGGAAAGGTGCATGCCGTCAACTTTACCCATACAAAAATCACGTCGATCCGAAGCGCTGTTGTGACGTGATTGAAGGACAAATCAACAAGCAGATCCACTTTCGCATTTATAATTTAAGTAAGGATTCTTAAGCATTGCATATTTATGTAGGTACCTAATTGCATAAGTTCAAATCCTCTAATAATATTTTAAATGCGCAAGTTGGTAAGTAATGGATGCATTTTTGTTACTCCTTCACGCCACAACGAATGAACCGATTTGTCTGTTTGGAATAGAGACAGCTCATACCCAGGATTAACACATAGGCTACATTTTATCCCGGAAAATTAAGAACTTCACGCGGTAATTAAAAAACCTTACGCGTGGAGCGCACAAATTCGCGGGTATAATTAGGGTTCCGTACCAAAATGGTAAAAATGGAACCCTTATGGTGAGACTTTCTCCGTCCGTCCGTCCGTCCGTCTGTCACAGTCGATTATTTCAGTAACTATTAAAGCTATCGACATGAAATTTGGCATAGTTGTGTATAATAGTGGCCCAACATCATTGGAATAAAGAAAAATTGAAAAATATTTTTAGTTTTATTAAAAAAGGGGGAAAATCGGGGGTTTGAAATTTCAAACTAAAATAACTATACCGAGTGGGGTATCATATGAAAGGCCTTTACTTGTGCATTCTAAAACAGTTTTTTATTTATTTCTATATATATTAGTTTTTGAGTAATCGGCCAAAATGTCGAAAAAAATACCGTTTCCCCCCCCTTATCTCCGAAGTTTACCAATCGAAAAATCTGAAATAATTATGGTCAATAGAGGTTTATGTATATTTTACAGGAAAAATAAAAGCCACGCGAAATTTATTTTAGTTTGATTAAAAAAGGGGAAAAATCGAGGGTTTGAAATTTAAAAGTAAGTTAACTATACCGAGTGGGATATCATATGAAAGGCCTTTACTAGTGCATTCTAAAACAGTTTATTATATTTTTCTTATATAATAGTTTTTGATTAATCGGCCAAAATGTCGAAAAAAATACCGTCCCCCCCCCCCCCCCTTATCTCCGAAGTTTACCAATCGAAAAATCTGAAATAATTATGATCAATAGAGGTTTATGTATATTTTACAGGAAAAATAAAAGCAACGCGAAAATTATTTAAGTTTAATTGAAAAAGGGGGAAAATCGAGGGTTTGAAATTTAAAAGTAAGATAACTATACCGAGTGGGATATCATATGAAAGGCCTTTACTTGTGCATTCTAAAACAGTTTTTTATATATTTCTATATATAATAGTTTTTGATTAATCGGCCAAAATGTCGAAAACAATACCGTCCCCCCCCCCCCCCCCCCTTATCTCCGAAGTTTACCAATCGAAAAATCTGAAATAATTATGGTCAATAGAGGTTTATGTATATTTTACAGGAAAAATAAAAGCAACGCGAAAATTATTTTAGTTTGATTAAAAAAGGGGAAAAATCGAGGGTTTGAAATTTAAAAGTAAGATAACTATACCGAGTGGGATATCATATGAAAGGCCTTTACTTGTGCATTCTAAAACAGTTTTTTATATATTTCTTATATAATAGTTTTTGATTAATCGGCCAAAATGTCGAAAAAAATACCGTTCCTCCCCCCTTATCTCCGAAGTTTACCAATCGAAAAATCTGAAATAATTATGATCAATAGAGGTTTATGTATATTTTACAGGAAAAATAAAAGCAACGCGAAAATTATTTTAGTTTAATTGAAAAAAGGGGAAAATCGAGGGTTTGAAATTTAAAAGTAAGATAACTATACCGAGTGGGATATCATATGAAAGGCCTTTTCTTGTGCATTCTACAACAGTTTTTTATATATTTCTATATATAACAGTTTTTGATTAATCGGCCAAAATGTCGAAAAAAATACCGTTCCCCCCCCTTATCTCCGAAGTTTACCAATCGAAAAATCTGAAATAATTATGGTCAATAGAGGTTTATGTATATTTTACAGGAAAAATAAAATCAACGCGAAAATTATTTTAGTTTAATTGAAAAAGGGGGAAAATCAGGGGTTTGAAATTTCAAAGTAAGATAATTATACCGAGTGGGGTATCATATGAAAGGCCTTTACTTGTGCATTCTAAAACAGTTTTTTATTTATTTCTATATATAATAGTTTTTGAGTAATCGGCCAAAATTTTGAAAAAAATACCGTTTCCCCCCCCTTATCTCCGAAGTTTACCAATCGAAAAATCTGAAATAATTATGGTCAATAGAGGTTTATGTATATTTTACAGGAAAAATAAAAGCAACGCGAAAATTATTTTAGTTTGATTAAAAAAGGGGAAAAATCGAGGGTTTGAAACTTAAAAGTTAGTTAACTATACCGAGTGGGATATCATATGAAAGGCCTTTACTTGTGCATTCTAAAACAGTTTTTTATATATTTCTTATATAATAGTTTTTGATTAATCGGCCAAAATGTCGAAAAAAATACCGTTCCCCCCCCCCCCCCCTTATCTCCGAAGTTTACCAATCGAAAAATCTGAAATAATTATGATCAATAGAGGTTTATGTATATTTTACAGGAAAAATAAAAGCAACGCGAAAATTATTTTAGTTTAATTGAAAAAGGGGGAAAATCGAGGGTTTGAAATTTAAAAGTAAGATAACTATACCGAGTGGGATATCATATGAAAGGCCTTTACTTGTGCATTCTAAAACAGTTTTTTATATATTTCTTATATAATAGTTTTTGATTAATCGGCCAAAATGTCGAAAAAAATACCGTTCCCCCCCCTTATCTCCGAAGTTTACCAATCCAAAAATCTGAAATAATTATGATCAATAGAGGTTTATGTATATTTTACATAAAAAATAAAAGCAACGCGAAAATTATTTTAGTTTAATTGAAAAAGGGGGAAAATCGAGGGTTTGAAATTTAAAAGTAAGATAACTATACCGAGTGGGATATCATATGAAAGGCCTTTACTTGTGCATTCTAAAACAGTTTTTTATATATTTCTATATATAATAGTTTTTGATTAATCGGCCAAAATGTCGAAAAAAATACCGTTCCCCCCCCGTTATCTCCGAAGTTTACCAATCGAAAAATCTGAAATAATTATGGTCAATAGAGGTTTATGTATATTTTACAGGAAAAATAAAACCAACGCTCTAACTAGCATAGTTTTTTTTATATTAACAATAAACCTCTATAAACAAAGTTAACGATAAATAAGCAAATTAATATAACATTATCGTTTTACTTTTACTTTTGGAGTACGGAACCCTCGGTGCGCGAGTCCGACTCGCACTTGGCCGGTTTTTTTTTAATTTGATTACAAGCTAGTCCTTGACTGCGATCTCACCTGATGGTAAGTGACGATGCAGTCTAAGATGGTAGCGGGCTAACTTGGAAGAGGTATGGCAGTAAACATTCAACCCATACCTCTAATTGGTTTCTACACGCCATCGTGCCGGAACGCTAAATCGCTGGTAGGGTGGTAACTAGCCACGGCCAAAGCCTTCCACCAGACCAGACGAGAGACAGTTCAGAAATTATAAATTCCCAAAATTGACCCCGCCAGGAATCGAACCCGAGACCTCCCAGTTATAAGACAACAGCGCTCACCACTGAGCCAGGGAGGTCGTCAAAAATATAATAATCTAGTTGTCTTATAAAATGCCCTTCCAGATATGAATGGTATAAACAAAGAGTGGACCAAATGGAGACAGTGAGAATAGATCACGTAAAGAAGGAGGTGCGGGAGACTTTCGCGGTCGGCCGGCGGGACCAACTTATCAGTAAGTTACTTTCAGACTGTAAATAAATTACTTATGTACCTTTGTCTTCCCGACCGACCGTAAATTTTAATCCCCTTTTCTCCATCTCAATTTTGCCCAAAAACCTTTTTTTCCAATCCAATCCATCAGCCCTTATTCATCCACTGCTGGACATAGGTCTTTCCGAGACCGCGCCACCAAACTCGGTCCTCCGCTTTCCTCATCCAATCGCTACCCGCCACCTTCTTAAGGTCATCGGTCAAGCGAGTTGGAGGGCGTCCATTGACGCTGGACACTGCGCTTGACGGTACGCGGTCTCCACTCCAGAACACGTCTGCCCCATCGGCCATCGGTTCTGCGACAGATATTACCTGCCCACTGCCACTTTAGCTTGCTAATCCTCAGAGCTATGTCGGTCACTTTTGTTCT
Source organism: Oeneis ivallda (assembly GCA_029955525.1). NCBI lineage: Eukaryota > Metazoa > Arthropoda > Insecta > Lepidoptera > Nymphalidae > Oeneis > Oeneis ivallda. Next base: position 5,716,017 of record JARPMR010000024.1, on the reverse strand, counting down.
TCTACGAATCTCCTCGTTCCGGATTTTATCCCTGAGAGAGATTCCCAACGTAGCTCGCTCCATAGCGCGCTGAGCGACTTTTAATTTGTGTCACCGTCTTTTTTTCCACTGTAGGTACTCAAACCTCATCATTCGCAGCCGAATAACCTAGCCACTGTACTATATTTTTACAATCTTTTATTTAACTTGCACACCTGAGAGTTCTCCATAATGTTCTCAAAGGTGTGTGAAGTCTACCGTTGGGTCTGCTCGGTAAACTACGGCCTATAACCCTTTTCTCAAAGGAGACCTATGCTCAGTAGTGAGCGGTTGATGGGTTGCTGATGATGATGATGCACTCCGGCAGACGCTAGTGTGCTATATAAGTCATTCCATTACGCCAATTGAGCTAGGCATTGCAGACCTTTGTTCAAGCGTCTATTGAACGTTAATAATCGCGATGGCACGCAGCGCTCAGCGTAAGGAAGTAAGTATGTAAATGTGTGGAAAAAGGGAGTTGATACAGAACCATACAGTCTCAGCCTCTTCATATACCTTGGTTCTTGAATGTTAAGGTTGGTAAGAAGTTAATTGTTATTGCTCACCGACTGAGATCCGGACACATGCTTTTGTACAAGTTTAAATTTTTGATGAAAATTTCAGAATCACCTTTCTGTGACTCATGCAAGCCACAGAGAGGTGATTTAATTGAAGATGTTCATCACCTTTTGATAGAATGTGTCCGATTTCAGTCGGGGCGCCGGGCGAGAACAAATTGTAGGCCTTATGGATTTGAACAGATTGGACACGGGTATGTTTTTAAATATAGTTGCTCGTCCAGAATCAAAAGATGCTATGACTGTTCAAATCCATGTCTAATTTGAATGTAATCATAATTTTGTTTATTTTTTTTCTGTAATTGTATTTGTTTTAGTTTTTGTAATTGTACATTATATTCAGATTATAATGGGGCTGACGTGTACCAAGGTACAAAGCATCTAAACAAATAAAGAAAAAAAAAAGTTTGGGAACCTCTATTTTAACGTATAACATCATAATAGACACCTACACGTATTTATACAAAAATTAAGTGGCACTCGGGGACTGCCGCGGTAAAGCTATTATTGCATAGCATTTTTTATCAACTTATGCAATTATAATATTTAAGCGATATTTTTTTTTGCATAGTAAAAATTATGCAAAAAAAATTTAAAAACAAACAAACAAGAAGCGAGTGAGATTCGAACCTGCGACATCTAAAGAAAGCGGTCGCTCGCCTACTGCGCCAAGCAGAGCTAAATGTGAACCTCTAAAATGTTGAACGCTTACTGAACGACGGTGTTAGGTTTTTTTTCGTTACGGAATTTCTTGATTCGGTCGCCGCGCTCAAACTGTTTGTCCTAGTTCAAAGCCCGCGATAATAGCTATGCAATAGCTTAAAAAGCAAGATAACGATGATGAACTTTAACTGATCCGCTAGTGAGGCTATTGTCAGAGTGTGCACGTTTTCAGAGCACACATACGCAATGGACGCTCCGACCACGTCGGTGGAAGGCGATCGCACCATGGAGTTCAACTACTACGCGCGGCTCGACCACCTCACCAGGCTCGTGTGTACACCCCTCACCTTCCAGGAGTACTTCACCGACAGGGTGGACAGGTGTGATGTACAATCTATTTATTTATTTATTTATTTATTTATTGAAAAGGTACACAAAACAGGTTGCAACCAAATATAAACGTAATACAATAACATCAGATTTGGGTTCCAGGTAACAACCCTTAATATGTCATATGTGTACACAGTGGCTATAAAATTTATGCATAGAATCTACAGAAATTATACTTAGTTATAATTACACAGTTTACTCAGTTACACAGTTAGTAAAGTTAACATAAATATTTAAAACTTAAAAACTTAAAGTGCATTTTTGAATATAAATAATGCCTGTCTAAAACTAAAGTTGTAAGTTGCTTGATTATGAGGTCAGAAAAAGTTTATGTATTTCGTTTTTAATTATAGGTTTGCGTTTATTAGTGGTAGTTACAACCAAATGATAAAGTATTGGTTTTCCAACGGATCTCCTCATTTCTGATTTGATCTCGCAGGGATACTTCGAGATAGCTCTCCGAGCTGAGCCTTTTATGAGGCTGATAGTTAGCGACTATGGTACCAACTGTCTAAAAGTTATTCCATTGATCGTATTAGTATTCGATGACATTAGCGTCAAAGTAAAATAATGCTTGATTGTATTGGTTTAAAGTCACAAATTTAGTGCAACCGATTTTAACATGGAACGTTATGTCATACAGATTATAGAGATCCATAAGACAACAAATTGTTGAGCATAGACGTTGGGATCCCAAAATACTCGAATGGCGACCCCTTACTGACAAACTCAGGGTAGCGACCCCCAAAAGTTTGATGGACGATCTCAAGCGAATCGCTGGTTGAGCCAACGCTGTGTCAATCCTTGTAAACGACCTACTAAGTGCTCTAGTACCTAGTCTGGATGTGTTTAGATGAACATACACTTTTATGAATTTTCAATTTACGCGCACTTCAAAAAGTTGATTAATTTAGTTAGGTAATTTTGATACTCAATCGATTGTCAAACTTTACTGAATAATGTGTAATTATTTATTTTTACCTAAAGTTTATCCGAACCTTTCGTTTTAATCCCTACTAGTACGGATACCTTGGTAGGGATAGGTGTACCAGGCGTTAAAAATTACCCTATGTATGTGGTATATTTTTCTATCTAAATATATTATATATTATTTCAGGCTCGAGATGCGATACATAACCTACACGGAAGCCACTAAAGCTGAGCCCAAACGCCAAGTCAAAGATATATTAGAGACCTTCAGCAGAAACCCCGAAGTGCCAGCGAACAAGGACATTTGGAAGAAGATATTCCACATCCAAGAGAGCACGATAGACCTGCTGTGCCATTACGCGTACAACTTTGTTACGAACGACACGCGCACATTCGTTAAGCCTAACTTGGCTGAAACAGGCGGAAAAATTCTGTTCTATCCGGAAAAGACGTCCGGGTATATTGTAAGTTTTTTGAAAGAAGTCCGAGTATGATTCTGTCATTGGAAGCGCAGTATAGGCAGACCCCCCCCCCCCCCCCCCCCGCCCCCCACTAGGTGAAACCCCACAGGGAGCCGCTGTATACAGGCAGTGTAAGACCGAGGCCTATGGTAGTCCATGCATGAGACCTTTGTTCAACCGAGGATCGGTTGATAAAGAAGAAGAAGAGGAAGAAATAAATTATTTTTAACACAGGTAACATCCCAATTATTAAACGGTGTACCTATCTTCTTGTATCACCTACACGACACGATACTGATGCGGTATTCCGACTATAACTGCCTCGTTGGTCTAGACTCTAGTGGTTAGCTTGTTCGACTGCGGATGACGAGGTCCCGGGTTCGATTCCCGGGTCGGGCCGTTAAAAAAAATAAATGTATTGGGTTTTTCTGCCAAAGAAATTCTTAGTACTAGCCCGGAGTTAGGAAGTTGGCGGTGAGTGAGTCACCCTCGTGCCTCGGAGAGCACGTAAAGCCGTCGGTCCTGCGCCTGATCTCTCTCCGGGCGTGTCGGATTTCCGTCTCATCGGGCTATGAGTGCACCTGTGTTTGCGCACACACTTGTGCACTATAATATCTCCCGCGCAGATGGCTGATCTCCAAGGATCGCCGGCCGCCGTGATCGGATTCGGTCGGGAGGACATTATTTTTATTATTCCGAACCAGTGGTAGATTCATTTGACGATTCGAAAGCACTTTGTAAAAGTTTATTTGAATAAAAAATTGAGGAATTTAAAAATGGGGCAAAAACAACATTTTATTATGTCAAATGTGCTATATTGGGCAACCAATCTATTTCAAAAGTGCAAAATAATGTCCTAAATAATTTATTCTAATTTCGTTTTTTTTTTTATCATAGATGGCGTTGGCTGCAAATGCCAAACATTTTTTCTTTACAAATGGGTTGTGTGTTTTTCCGACATAGAGTAAGGTTTTCCGATCACAATGAAATTATTATTTCTATGCTATTATACAGGCTGACCCGTGCGCCAAGCAACCTCGTTCACTAGACGTTTACTACGCCCTCTGCGATAACATGGAGTTTGAGAATCACTCGCGCAAACACATCCGCGACAGGGAAACCGATATCAACGGCTACCTGAAACAACGGCTGCGGGAACTCACCGAGCCTATTCTGTTCGTCGCGCTGTTCGATACTGAGAGGAATGAGGCTGCGAAGCAGGGATGGAAGGAACAGGTATTTATTATTCGTGCTTTTCACTTTCTGAACTAAGAACTTAAGTATATACTGATTTCCAATCCTGATCCTTTTTTTTAATTCGATGACAAGCTAGTCCTTGACTGCGATCTCACCTGATAGTAAGTGATGAGGTAGTCTAAGATGGTAGCGGACTAACTTGGAAGGGGCATGGCAGTGAAAATTCAACCCATACGGCCCTAATCGGTTTCTACACGTGTCGGAACGCTAAATCGCTTGGCGGCGCGTCTTTGACGGTAGGGTGGTAACTAGCCACGGCCAATGAAAGCCTCCCACCAGACCAGACCAGAGACAATTCAGAAATGATAAATTCCCAAATTGACCCCGCCGGGAATCGAACCCGAGACCTCCCAGTTATAAGACCACAGCGCTCACCACTGCGCCAGGGAGGTCGTCAAATCCTTTGAGACGCTGAGAGAAGACACCAAAAGCTTCTCAAGGTATAACAAAATTGTATTGCTATAATCTGATGAACTTATTGCAGGAAACTCAAAAAGCCGCAGTAACCGAACGTGAAATAGAAGCAGAGATAGACCCCCTGGCGCCGTACTTGGCGCGCATGTTTGGCTCGGGGCTCGGCACCGGAACACCGCTCACCGTCAAAGAAGCCACGCTTGTGAGGGAGCAGTGCATCAACGACTTCAGAGCCAAGCAGCTGGCTCGCCAGAACCTTGTGCAGCATAGATTTGACAAGGTAAATAATACGTTGCTGTTTCCATCATTAAACCTTTCTCCCTCCTGTTGGTGTTTCCCTTTCAACATTGGATTATTCAAGGGGCGGACCAAAAAAATTCTGAAAAGCCGGCAACGAATTGGTGGTGCCTCTGGTGTACCAAATGTTCACGGGTGGTGGTAAAATGACTCGCCTGCTCGTTTGCTCGCTATTTATATATAAAAACTTATGCGGTCTCTTGCAAGAGTTTCCACAGAACACGGTATTCCCATTCGCTCATCTGTCAGTACTCGGTAGTTTTACTGCTTTGGACTCGCCTTTCCAACGCTTCAGCTTCGCAAGTTGATGAGCTACAGTGAATAAGATGATATGACATGAACGACTATTTGAGAATCTTGTGATCCAAAAGATGTGGCTTTATTTACCTAGTAGTATACAGAGCCGTGAACGACCGCCTGTATATGGTGAAGGAAAACGTCGTGAGGAAACTTGCACACCTGAGAGTTCACCATAATGTTCTGAAGATGTGTGAGCTGTGAAGTCCGCTGATTCGCATTGGGCCAGCGTGGAGGACTATGGCCTAAAACCCTTCTCTGAGAGGAGATCTCGCTCAGTTGGTAGTGAGCCGATGATGGGTTGATAATGTGATACTGGGCCGTATGGAATATTCTGTTGTCTGTTTTATTTTCAGCTCAACGCCGAGTACAAGACCAAGCGGCTCTGGTATTTGGCAAATCAATTCATCCTCACACCCGAAAAGGAAAGCGCATATTTTGCTTTGAGGTATTTATATTATTTGGCTATTTATATTATACCTACCTTGTGTAATACACTTAAATCACCAATATCATTTATTAAAAGACTTGTAGTACTATTACGACGATATTTATATACGACAAAAATTTTAAAACATGTTTTTTGGATATATGTATGTATTTATGCTGTCTAAAATAATGTTATGAGCTGTGCACAGTTATTTCGAAATTACAGACAGGCACTTCAATAAAATTTTATTTATTTATATCGATACTATATAGCTTTTGCCCGTGATTTTGTTTGCGTTATGTTTTTAAAACCCCGGGCGGGAATTCTCGCAGATTTGCCGGAATGAAAGGTAGCCTATGTCTCTAAAAATTCTCAATTAACCCCATGCAAAAAATCACGTCGACTAACAAACAAACACACTTTCGCATTTGTAATATTAGTCAGCATTTAAGTATAGGTAATACTAGATGATGCCCGCGACTTCGTCCGCGTGGATTAAGGTTTTTAATTCCCGCGGGAATTCTGTGATTTTCCGGTATAAAAAGTAGCCTATGTGTAGCCTGGGTATAAGCTATCTCCATTTAAAATTTCAGCCTAATCTGTTAATTCGTTGTGGAGTTACAGAGTAACAAACATCCATCCGTCCGTACATCCTCACAAACTTTCGCATTTATAATATTAGTAGGATTAGTCAGGATAGACATAAATAGAAGATAATTAATATATAATTCTACTTCACAGTGCTGAACTGGCATTCCAAGTCCACACCTTGGAAGTTCGTTTGACGAGACACAAGGACTTATCTGCGCCAAGGTACAAGGCCCTTGAAGACTACCTGGCGAAGCATCCGCTGCTGAAAGATTTCAATCGGCTACGTCACTACTACCGCATCAAATGAGGGATTATCTTATTATTGTTTTGTTTTAGAAGAAAATACTTTACCTACTGTTCGTTGATAATAATGTTTATTGAGTTTCCATATTATTGTAATGAAGTTTATTTTGTGTTACAGTTATTCAAAGATTTTATATTAAATTATCTGTTCTTCATCTCTAATGATTTCATTTTCAACCTCGTTACCAAGTAGGTACCTGCAAATCTTAACTGAGGATAATTCATGATATTCAGTAAGACTGTATCTTTAATTCCTTAGACTGATAGGTAAACCTAAAAGGGTTGAAAACTAGAGAGAACCTAAGGACATCCCATAGCTCTCTAACATACGCCGGAATTGCCACCAGCGGGGGGTTTTTTTAAGTAGGTAGTAGGGTAGTATCACGATGCTATCAAAAGAATGAAAAGTTTAATGTCTATAAAACGTACTAAGATTTGCGATCTTAGTCTAGCTAGGAAAGATTTTCTTCTTTAGACAAGATTCTTAGAGTAGGTAAATCAATAAACGAGAATTATATCCACGGACCACGAGGATTGTCGGTGGTGCAACCAGTTACATTTGTAACTGTTTGTGGGGCTGTCCTGAAGTTGGTGCCTGGTGGTGAATTAAGAACTCATTTCTGTAAATGCAATGCAGCGCCGCCCAGCAGGTTGCCGCGACCGTCTTGCGTCGCGAGTGCCAGGCGCGATAATTTGTTGGGTAAGCGACATTGGGTTTAATCTGGTCGCGATTCAGATATACTGCCTGTATTTAAATAACACTTGAAGCCTAGGAGATACTAGATAGTATCATGATTTTATCAAAAAAATAAAAAACTGTTATTTCTATAAAAAACGTACTTTGAGGTCGTAAGCTATAGAAAAAATTTTTTCTTAAGAGTAAATTAAAACGAGATGTTTATAATTGTTTATTTATTAGTAAATTAGTGTTTGGGCAATATCCACGAGGGTTGTCGGTGGTGCAGGCCGCTGTTCCAGTCACCAGCGCCGCCCAGCAGGTTGCCGCGACCGTCGTGCGTCGCGAGCGCCAGACGCGACAATTTGTTGGCTAAGCGACGCTGGGGTGAGTCTGGTCGCGACAGTGGCGGGAGAGATATACTGCCTGAATCTGGAAGAGATAATTTTAAAAATTATAAGGACAAGATCAAAAATTGCAAAAATGGCCCAGTTTTTTTACCGCCATTCTTAGACATCCCTCAAACAAAATATTATATCGACCTTAGATTAAATACCTACTCATAGATAGGAAGTTTCTAACAAAGTTCCGCTCCAAACGTAGGCTCAAAACAATCAATGAATGTGTGAGTGCCATGTAGGTAATTATATTCTGTACTGGTAACTGTTAATTACGTTTTTGTTGGTTATTGTGATGAATTATGATTTATGACACCCTTTCACAGCACGGTACGTTAATCTATCTATATAAATAAAAATGAATGTTGGTAAGCGCATAACTCAAGAATGGATGGACGAATTCGGTTAATTTATTTTTTTGTATGTTCCTTAAGGTCCACGGAAGATTTTAATAAAAATAAAAAATTTTTTACTTTTAACTTTTGACAGAACGAAGTCTGTCCGGGCAGCTAGTTTTTAATAATTTTCTGCGAGCTCGTCGTACTAACGCGACGATACCGAGCGCGTGTAGCCCCAAAAAAAAACAGATTTCGCGATGAGATAAAACATAGCCACAACCTCATGTGAGGCGCGACAAAAGAAAGCGTTTTGCGCGGAATAGGAGTGTAGTAAGCGCCAAAATACTTTGTAACTCGTAAAATATTCATTTTCTTTTCAATTCGCTAGGCTACTCTCTTGATAATATCAATCGGAATTTAATGTAAAAATTTTGGCTCTGTAATATGCAACACATTGAAAATAAATGAATATTGGTTAAAAATTAGACCTAACTTCGCGATTTTTTATTATCGAACAAATTTCATCATTTTATGTTTTTGCCCAAACACGTCCCTTGGCAGTATGATGTAATTCTTGCGTGTTTTTTTTTCGGATACTTGAAACTTGATCTACTACTGTAAAAATCAAATCTGTTTACTGTTAACGAGCGCACACCCACTCTTAAAGGCTTACTAAAAATATTTAATTATTATTATTAATTATTCTAAGTTATTGACATAGCCAAAAGCCCTTTTTGAATTATTCTTGCATGATGTTTTTTCAAATCGTTCCGGTTTTGGTGGAGCTTATAGAATATGAGAGTAAGAATTCATCTGTTTTTCATAGGTATATTCAGCCCAAGCTGGAGTTGACTATCGGGTGGCATTCTTATTTCAGTCTGCTTTGTGACCATATTGACGGCAATGTAATATTTTTCAATTATTTAAAAAATATTCTTTGAGCTTCTTGCTGCCCGCGTTTTGTCATAACAGGACAAAGACCTGTGTCCAATAACTCGGAGTATAAATGTCGGCCTTGTACAAAGTTACCTGCCTACCAACTTATTCGGGAATTCTTCGGGTTCAGGTTCAAAAGTCTGTAATTGCTTTATATATTGTTTTAAATAAAGTAAGTTACCTGAATGGTAGTCGAAGTTGGCATGCTCGCTGGGAGTCTCCTGGCCAAGCCTCTTCCGGTATTCGCCTGCGAAATGTTCGACCAATGTATCCATCATGACCGCTTGTTTTGAGAATACCTGGAAGAAACATATTTGACTGTAGTCAAAATGTTGATATTCATTGTTTGTAATCGAAAATGTAACATGTAAGAATAACATTTGTAAAAACAGAAAATAAATCGGTCCAAAAACAAATGAGTTAAAGAGCTTTAAAGTTTCCTTTTAGACAGAGAAAGCGCTACTGAGATGTGATGTCACAATTCAGCAGCTCCACGCTCCATAGAAAATTTCGTTTTAGAAAGAGACTGATACAGTCACAGTAAAACAGCTTATAATTCCGAAACTATAGTCTGTTCACAATAACTATGTACCTCGAAATGGAGGGCGTTGTTGTGCTTATTTACCTCTTTTGTAAGGCGGGCAATACCATAGCCAGCTCGATTCCGTAACTTCAGTATCAAATCACTGCATCAATGTCAAAGTCATAAATTTAGGATCTTCGTTACTAGATACCGCCCTTCCTACAAACAATAGCTCCATAAATGCGGCATGCATCGTAATATCATAGTTTGTGTGAAAACAACAAACATTAGTTGCCATGAGACTATGTGGGTACGCCAGTTCCGGCGTACTATGAATTGCTGCCATTTCCTAGTACGCTGGCAGTATCTAGTAGCGACTAAGCTACCAATCCTAAATCTATTGTGAAAGTATGGTTTTCGCAGCACGTATCATTGCAACTATCTATTAGGGATCGATGTGAAACAAAAATATTTTTGACAGTTCATAGGCCAGTAAATAAAGCCGTTTTTTTGGGTAAACCTCGCACTAAATTTCCGATCCAATATTAATTTTTTTTTAGGTTAAGGGTTACTTACTAACCATAAAAACACAAAATGCTGACAGATCCAGGTGGAGCTTCGACCGCAATCTTAAAGAAAAGTTTTTGACCGATATCTCGGAAACTATCCACTTTAGGGCAAAAGTTATTTAGAGCTTTTTTGTAGAGAATAAAATTTTGCATCTTATATTTCCTGTAAACTTTTTTGTAAAACTTACCGTTTACGATTTATGGCCCATTTAATGAACCCCCCCCCCCCACACACACACAGACACAAACACGCTCGCATGCAACCTTCGAACCTTTTGCAGGCGATATATCGTAAACGGTAAGTTTTACAAAAAAGTTTACAGGAAATAAAAGATGCAAATTTTATTCTCTACAAAAAAAGGTTAAAGATTCACATTAGGCATAGACTAACATTTCTGGACGATTCTTTTTTAAACTTATTTTGTATGTAAAATGTCCATAGTTTTGTCGTTAATTGCATGAAAGAATAACTATGCATCATCTCATCAGTTTTTGTACTCACAATAGTAATTACGTATACCTACGTAAAACGAAAACAAAATTATTTGTTATTTTAAAAGAAACCGCAGATCATCAATAAATATCAACAGTTAGTATATTATATATAATGCAGCTGTATAAAGTGAGTACTAGGCCCCTATAAAATGGTGCCACATGCGAGTATGTCATTTTTAGAGAATCGACGCACTGCTAAGTTTGATAGTTGTCAAGTGGCTTGTGTAGGTTGCCATGTAAAAATCGTAGCGTTAATTCACACTTTGGCCACACACATTCCTATTGTGAACAAACTATAGTAGGTACGGGTACTGTATGTACTACTACTACTATATACTGTATATATAATTATATATATTGCACATCGGCCTTATCGCCGGGTACTGTAAAGATATTTAAATTAAAAAAGAGAAATGGCATTGTGTTTATAATAATTATTTAAAAATGTCATCTATCTATAATATAATAAAACTGTAACAGGTCCAATTCTGTACATTGAAGATATTTTGAAAATTTTTGTTTGAGGGCACTCTATAATCGATACTGAAGCCAAAACAATTTTTTTTTAATTTTTTGTCTGTCTGTCTGTCTGTCTGTCTGTCTGTCTGTCTGTCTGTCTGTCTGTATCTTGGCCGCGCATCACGCCGAAACTACTGGACGGATTTAAATGAAACTTGGCACGATTTAAGATAATACTACGAGGTATAATATAGGATACTTTTTATCCCGAAATTCAGCACGGTTCCCTTGGGAGAGGGGCTGAAAGTCCAAATGGGTATTTCGTTGTAATTCATTAAGGCGTATTCCGATTTAATCCATTCTTTTTTTGTTAGAAAGGAGGTTCTTTAGAGATTGTCCTGTAATTATTTCAAGGTCGTCAATTTCGTAGTTCAGAAATTATAGACATCACGATCTTCAGTATATGGTCCAAATAACTTGAACCCCGGAATCTACAAGATACTTTGAATGTACGGCTCATCTTAAGCTGGAAATCGTACTTTATCGTATACAAGCCATCGTGGATAGCCCTATTTTGTCAAAGTCAAACTACTCCAAGTCCAAAGGCGTCAGATTTTGCCAAACGATCATTATACCTACATACTACATAGTAGGTATGGATGTAATACATCGTATGGACTTAATGCTACAGTGTTTTCCTATGCAATTTAATATTCTAATCATACTAATATTATAAATGCGAAAGTGTGTTTGTTTGTTGGTTTGTCCTTCAATCACGCCACAACAGAGCCACGGACCGACGTGATTTTTTGCATGGGTACTATAGTTGAGGACATAGGCTACTTTTTATCCCGGAAAAGCAAACAGTTCCTGCGGGATAGCATCGCTATTTTTTACGCATTTGTCCTTCAAAATACGTGCAATGGAGTTTTAGATTAACATGATTTTTTTCACAGGTAAAGTTAAGAGCCTGAAAAATTACAAAGGCTACTTTTATCCCGGGAAAACAAACGGTTCCTGCGGGATATTAGTATACTACTTTTCACGCATTTATCTTTCAATTATGCGCCAATGGAGTCACAGATTGACGTGGTTTATTGGATAGTCATAGTTGAGGACTTGAAAAGTGACAAAGGCTACTTTTAATCCCAGGAAAACAAACAGTTCCCACGGGATATTCGTATGCTACTTTTCACATATGCGCCAACTAAGTTACAGATTGACGTGGTTTTTTTGATAGGCATAGTTGACGACCTGAAAAGTGAAAAGGCTACTTTTTATCCCTGGAAACAAACGGTTCCTGTGGGATATTAGTATGCTTCTTTTCGCATATTTATCCTTCAATTATGCGCCAATATGCATGCATGCATGTATTTATGTATGTATGTATGTTTGTATGTATGTATGTATGTATGTATGTATGTATGTATGTATGTATGTATGTATGTATGTATGTATGTATGTATGTATGTATGTATGTATGTATGTATGTATGTATGTATGTATGTATGTATGTATGTATGTATGTATGTATGTATGTATGTATGTATGTATGTATGTATGTATGTATGTATGTATGTATGTATGTATGTATGTATGTATGTATGTATGTATGTATGTATGTATGTATGTATGTATGTATGTATGTATGTATGTATGTATGTATGTATGTATGTATGTATGTATGTATGTATGTATGTATGTATGTATGTATGTATGTATGTATGTATGTATGTATGTATGTATGTATGTATGTATGTATGTATGTATGTATGTATGTATGTATGTATGTATGTATGTATGTATGTATGTATGTATGTATGTATGTATGTATGTATGTATGTATGTATGTATGTATGTATGTATGTATGTATGTATGTATGTATGTATGTATGTATGTATGTATGTATGTATGTATGTATGTATGTATGTATGTATGTATGTATGTATGTATGTATGTATGTATGTATGTATGTATGTATGTATGTATGTATGTATGTATGTATGTATGTATGTATGTATGTATGTATGTATGTATGTATGTATGTATGTATGTATGTATGTATGTATGTATGTATGTATGTATGTATGTATGTATGTATGTATGTATGTATGTATGTATGTATGTATGTATGTATGTATGTATGTATGTATGTATGTATGTATGTATGTATGTATGTATGTATGTATGTATGTATGTATGTATGTATGTATGTATGTATGTATGTATGTATGTATGTATGTATGTATGTATGTATGTATGTATGTATGTATGTATGTATGTATGTATGTATGTATGTATGTATGTATGTATGTATGTATGTATGTATGTATGTATGTATGTATGTATGTATGTATGCATGTATGCATGTATGTATGTATGTGTGTATGTATGTATGCATGCATGTATGTATGCGTGTATGTATGTATATATGTATGTATGCATGCATGCATGTATGTGTGTATCTGTGTATGCATGTATTTATGTATGTTTGTATCCTCCTCCTACTAACAATAAATACTTTAACTATATCCTATCCTACTTATTATTACTCATACTATCCCACTAATATTATTAATGTGAAAGTTTGTGAAGATGGATGTATACGGATGTATGTTTGTATAGATGTCGTATACGGATGGATGGATGTATGTTCTCTGAGATAGGGGTTGAACTATTTTGACTGTTATACTCCATAACTTCGTTAAATTTGAACTAATTTTTATTATTACTTTAACCGACTTCAAAAAAGGAGGAGGGTCTCAATTCAACGGAAACTTTTTTATGTATGTTCACCGATTACTCGAAGACGCCTGAACCGATTTGGAAAATTCTTTTTTTGTTTCAAAGGGTGGTTTCACTTCCCAGGTGGTCCCATTTAAATTTTATAGAAATCAGTCGAGCGTTTTTTAAAAAATCTACAATAAAATATATACTTTGTAGTGGCGCGGGCGTTTAAATGTATGCTCCCGGGACAAAAAGTAGCCTGTGTTATTTTCCAGGTCCTCAACTTTACCTGTGTAAAAAAATCGGCCAAGTGCGAGTCGGTCCTCGCTCTTTTAGGGTTCCGTTAAAAAAAATTAAATTAAAATATTTCCATGTACCCATGGAAATATTTTAATTTAATTTTTATTATGTGTTGTTATAGCGGCAATAGAAATACAAAATATGTGAAAATTTCAACTGTCTATCTATTACGGTTTACGGGATACAGGCCGCTGACAAACGGACGGACGGACAGCGGAGGCTTAGTAATAGGGTCCCGTTGGCACCCTTTGGGTACGGAACCCTAAAAACCACGTTGATTATATGCACTTACACTTTATATGGTGAAATATTATAACTGCGAAAGTGCGTTGGTTTGTCCTTCAATCACGCCCCAACAGAGCTACGGATCGACGTGATTTTTTGCAGGGGTACCTATAGTTGAGGACCTGGAGAGTGACAGTCTACTTTTTATCCCGCAAAGTCAGAGTTCCCAAGGCATTTTAAAGGCTAAGTTCACGCAGACGAAGTCGCGGGCATCAGCTAGTTTTAAATAAAAAAAAAAATAACTAATACCCAACTGTTATCCCACTACTGATACAAACCTGAAGTATTTTGGACACCCTCAGTCCATTTTCTACCACCATGAACTGAAGGAAGAGGCACGGAAGACAATCCTCGTCATCCTCCGACGGCAGACCAATGTCCCAAGATAATTCCTCGTACAGAAGACCGAGGAGTACAGTCTGAAATATTAAAGTGTCCTTATAGTAAAATCAGTCTAATAAATATAAAAATTAAGCAGTGATAGCCTCGTGGTTAGGACTGTGGTCTCCTATTCGGGGGGTCGCAGGTTCGATCCCGGGTACGCACCTCTGACTTTTCGGAGTCAAGTGCGTTTAAGCAATTAACTATCACTTGCTTCAACGGTGAAGGAAAACATCGTGAGGAAACCTGCACATCTGAGAGTTCTCCATAATGCTCTCGATGGTGTGTGAAGTCCACCAATTCGTATTGGGCCAGCGTCCACCAATTCGCATTGGACTATGGCCTATAACCCTTCTCTGAGAGGAGACCTGCGCTCAGTAGTGAGCCGTTGATGGTTGATGATGATGATGATAGTAAAATCAAGCCTTAAGGCGAAGTACCTTAAATATTTGAAAGTGGCGTGGGGCGACCATGCACCGGTAATTGTTGGCAACACCTCGAAATCTGACTAACAACATTAGACGATTCGTATTGGGCCACTGGATATAGGCGGCACAAGACCGAGACGTGTGGAAGACCTTTGTCCAGAACCAACCAACCACGACTTTGCGTGATTTTGAATCGTTATATAAAATCGTTTCTTCATAAGAAATTACCACCCCTTTCCACCGCTTTAAGGTAAACTAAACGGGGCTGCCCGCGAAATTCAAATTTAATTTGGTTTTTCGCAATTTGTAAACTAATACGACGAGTATCATCTTCACAGGTTTATATTATATAAAATCTTTACTTGAAAGTGTCCAGTTTAAGAAATTAGTTCGAGTATCGACTAATTTGTGAGTAACTCATGTGAAACTCGATATTCGTACTAGTAATTGTGAAAAACCAAAATAAATTTGCATTTCGCGGGCAGACCCGTATAATCCACCTTAAGGATGGAATTTCATAAAAGCCCCTTCTCTTCGTTACTCAAGAAATATTAACTTCAAATTACAAATCCCCAGATCCACGCATTGTCTGTCAGTCAGTACTAAATTGGTCACGATATCACTCACGCTCTCAGTGTCATCAATGACGTAAACGCCGTTTGAGTGATGGCGACTAGTACAGGGATGTCTTCGTGTGTGAGGAGGCTGGTCAGGCTTCGCACTGGTTGCTCGATCTGACCTTGGAAAAATGCGGCGCTGAAAAACCATCCATCTTATAAAGTATCATTCAAACTTTTATCAGGTGTATAAGGAGGTAGGTTGTTTCAGTTTTTAGTGGAACAAAAATCAAGAGTAGGTAAATGTCTGTTTGTAATACAACTTCCTGCTTATGATTATGAAGTCTTTGCCTTTGCTGCAATCTATATGTATAAACTAGCTTTTGCCTGCGGCTTCGATCCCAAGTTCGATTTATCAAACTCCCCATTTTACCCCCTTTTTGGGGGTGAATTTTCAAAATCCTTTCCTAGCGGGTGCCTACGTTTTAATAGCTATCAGTAGGTAACCCCAAATCTCAGCCCGATCCGTCCAGTGGATTGAGCTGTGCGTTGATAGATCCAGTCAGTCAATCAATCAGTCAGTCAGTCAGTCACCTTATGCTTTTAGGTATAAATTTAGATAGAAGAAACAGTTTTGACAGAATTTGACATGGAATATCAAGAAGTGCCCCCGACTTTTAAAAACTTAAATCTCCGATAGAATATTCTCGTTTAAGATCATAGTTCTACAGACCATTCACTATAACTTGTCCCTTGGCGTGATGTTGGCACCATTGCTTCACACAATGAAAACCCTGCACGGGCGTTATCGGCTACAAAATATATCAATCATTATAGGACAGCATCAATGTCAAAATATGGTTTTGGTTTCACGTATCATTGATACAGTCCTAAAGGATCGTTGAGAACAAAAAAATGTTCTGACATTGATGCAGTACCTGACAACCGGCTTGAGATAAGCAATGGTGCCAACATGGCGGCAAGGGACAAGTTAGAGTGAACGGTCTGTATAAATAATGATTCCTGAAACGGCGAGATTAAAATTGACTGTAAATACATGCCCATAAGTAGGTAAAGTCCTCGTGTGCGACAGATACTTGTGGCGGAGTTTCCTCGGCGGCGCCGCGGGGGGGCGCTGCGCCTGCTCCAACAACTTGGCTTCAGGGCTGCCCTTGCGCCCCGCGGGCAGCAGGCGAGCCCATCGCCCGGACCTGGCGTGCTTTGGAAGATATTTGTCTTGCTGCTCTCTGGCAAATAAGGTGCCTGATCAAAACGTTGGTCAGTAGGGCCATTCTATATCTCAGTGGCTGTATAGCGTGCACGCTGCATAATATTTATAATTATGCAATAAAGTCCGCTTCTAGTTGGCCGACGATGACCGTTACAAAATAACGTCATACTGTACCGTTGACAAAAAAAATATATAGTATTTTTTACTGTTACCATGACTGTGACGGAAGTTTTCTTTTTTTTTGGTAATGCTTTTCATGGCAATGAAGTCTTGAATGTCGAAGGGCGTGATAATTTATTTTTCTCCTCTTCTAAGAAAGTCATTAATTAAAGTAATAAATAGTCTGCGCTATGCAAAGCTTTTCCTTTTGTAATCATCGTAGAAAACTACACTCGAACAGTTATAGTAACCAAATAACTAATTGAAACTTAACAGAACAATTTAAAACGTACGAAACGGACGGGTAGTATATATGTAGGTATATATCCTAAGGATGACTAAGTATGGTATCTACGTGGTACATAAACCCTTCTCTGAGAGGACTCATGCGCTCAGAAGTGAGCCGTTGATGGGTTCCTGATGATGTAATCTGTAGAAGCAAACTCACCTAAAGAACTTGGCAGTGTGCCGGTGGGGGTCGTAAGGTCCCAACTGGATCCTCGCTTGCAGACCTCCCAGCATGACCGCTTGAGCACTTTCCAGCGGATATCTCCCGGTCACTACATTGTGACGCGCCTCTTCGTATAGCAACTCCTGGATTCGGGAGTCTCTGAAATCTCATAATTTTCGCTTTCAGAGGACAGGGATGTTGCCAACTAATCAAACCAGCAACTCCTTATCGAACGTCAAAATGTAATATTAGTGAACTGTGACGTCATTACATTTGACGCACATTTTGATGTATATAAAAATCAATGTATGTTTGTCCTCTATGCGTTCCGAAACCATTGATCAGATTGTGATGAAACTTTGGTAAGGTGTTCTGGGGACGCTCGCGACGTGTAGGTATTTTACTTATTCTGGATTGACTCTCTATTTAATAATGAGTAAGGAATAATTTCAATTTTCAAAGTTAAAATTGAGTGAGGGTAGAAGAGAATTTAAGTCAAGTGCAGCAGCCAGCAAGGCCAATAAAATATTCTTTATAAAAAGACAAAAAAGAAATTGCAAGTGAACCATAGTGAATGGTCTGTTTGAAAAAATAATATCCTACTTCAATGTCGTAAATGTGGGTACCTGACAATGTCTTTAAACTATCCGCGTGCAGAAGGTTTCCGATGGCTGCTCCTCCTGTCTACGCCGGCCGCGACCCGCGTTAGCGACTTAAGTACCTAATAATAGCTAGGCGAGCGCGGGCAGCCATCGGCAAACCTTCTGCGCACGGCTTTGCAATGTAGCCAGCATCTTTGGCACTATCCCGCACTGCGGTGAAATCGATGAGGTTTTAGATTTATTTTAGTTTTAAATCATTTACTTTATGAACTGTGAATATCTCATTAAAAATAATTAATATATAAGAACTAATTAAATTAGGACGACTCCTATTTCATGATTAATTCGTTAACAGACTTTTCTAGCTTAGCACTTTGTTAAATTCAGTCCTGCCAGCTCTGAGTGTTGGGGATCATAATATTTTATCGATCAACATTATGAGCGATTGTCATCCAATCCGCGGAAAACATCAAGAGGAAAACTGCATGCCTCCAAGTTCTCCATAAAAATTATGGTGGTCTCTATTTCTGATCTCTATCTCATTAACTCTTTAATAAATAGTCTGCCAATCCGCATTTGGCCAGCGCAGCACACTAATGGCCTTCACATTCCAGAAAAATCTGTGCCCAGTAATGATCCGACGATGGGTTGAGTGTTGGAGCCAGCATTGCCGACGACCCAAATCCAACTTCGCGTGATCCAAAATGTTCCAGAACTTTCCACAACTTTCGAGAGTGTTCTGGAATGCTCTCAAATACTCTCAAATGTTCTGGACTGTTCTAGAAATTTCTAGAGGGCGAAACTTCCAGCCTTTATATCTTCAAAAGCACGCCCTTCAGGTTAAAACGGGGAGCTCCTTCATGGATAATTCAAATTCAAAATTATTTATTTCACGTAGGCCAACCCGTGGCTTTTATGACACGTCATAACTCTACGACCGGTTCGGAAAGCGGATTCTGCTGAGAAAAGCCGGCAAGAAACTCAGCAGTTGTTCTTTTCAAAATAATCATTTTACAATATTATTGTGTAGTTATTACATTGTAATAAGTTTTTTATAAGTACTATCTTGTGGGCAGCTGGATGCCAAGCCGATTTAACTCATGCAACTTTGTTAAAATATAATAGAATATAATATTTCCACAATGAGAGGCAGTTCTAAGAGGGCTACCACTCCCTTGATCGGACAGGTTTTTGAGGTTTACTGTTTTACGGACAGGCTTACTTTTGTAATATACCTACATTAATTAGATAGCTGATTCTTACTTGATTCCTTCTTCAAGATGCTTAGGGAAGAAGACATTCCTCTGAAGCCGCAGTATGGGCTGGTCGCGCGCTCGCCGGGACTCCGACCCGTGACCGTATCGCTGCAGCAACTTCTGCCAGCCGGCCCAGATGCGCCAAGGACAGTGGTGTGGTTTGAGCTGAATTTCTGTAAACAATGAACATGTTACTATAGGTCGACCGTTTAACTCGCGTATCGCCTGCGCGGTAAGAAGGGAGCGGAGGGAGATGTTAGAGATGTTAAAACTTAAAAATAAATACTTAATTCTTTACCAACAATGTCTATCTCGAGATAAATCTTTGGATTATTGACTCCGTGTGTAGCGTTACCCGCCCCCGCTCCCTTCTTACCGCGCAGGCGATATGCGAGTTCAACGGTCGACCTATAAGTGATATTTTACCTAACCGGAAACTTTTTCTTTTCGAATTCTGGTGAGCAAGCGTTTACCAGTTACAATTTCAGAAAACGTCTTACATACCAGACAAAATCACTGTCATCTATTTATACTGACCTATCATCACCGTCATCAGCAACCTCAGAGAAGAGTTATAGGCCACCACGCTGGTCTATTTTAAATTGGCAGACTTACCAACACAAAAAAGAATATTTATGGGACGCAACACAAGCAAACAATTCCTTGTAAGGCTCCGGTAAAGAAAATTAGTTTTTGAGCTATCTTCGCAAAACTGTGCCAATACATTTGGTGGAATATGCGATGCGACGTTCTGTTGTAAAAAATGTGCTGTTTTCCCAGGGTTTTTATTCCCTACACCCTTGTATTCACTAGGTAGGAATTGATGGTATGGTGTGAAAATAGATGGCATGGTGAATGGTATGGACAAATGGTAACATGTACTTACCGAGCAGTGGGCTGCACATCCAAAGCGCAAAAACATTAGTAGCCAAACTCCTAACGCTTGGCGTGTTCAGCCCCAACTCTTCAGTGGATATAACAGCGTTGAGAAACCTGGCTGATGTGACGCATGACGGAACTTCTTCTGAGCTCATCTCTACCATCACTGCGGTTCTAGACATCAAGTATATGCAAGTGACAGGATTTGATGTACTGCTGGAGGAAGATGCCGTACTTCCTGATGACCCTGCAAGATTTGGCAATTCTAAATATTAAAGAAGCCAAGCATGAGATGTGTGTAAAAACGCATAATATTGGGCACACTATTGGAGACTCTTGTCTGAAGGATCGATTTTTAGCAGCGTTGACTTTCTCGTCCACACGATCTAGAGTAGTTCGGTTGTCCCAATAAAAAAGTAGTTTGAGAGCTACTGTTTCATCTTCTCTTTCATACGCTCTTAGCAGTGGAGATCCAAGGTTAGGTACTAGAGCATCTAGATTCTAGACAATCAGACGATAGTAGCCAAAGTGCGCCCAGTCTGTGTTTAATGAGACAGGTTTTTTTTAAAGCCATCATTTACATGCATTGGAAAGCATTTAAAAAAGTGTAGAATATTATAGTTTCGAAATTTAATTGGCCCTCAATTTGAAAGAATTTTTGTTTTAAAAACCTTACCCGGCAAAGGTGGTGAAATAGCACTTGATGAACTACCCCCGCTAGTTATGGGTTCAGTGGTGCTGAAAGACCCAGCCGCGATGCTACTGGATCCTGTTTGATTGGAACAACTGCTGAGATTAGAGCCTGGAAACGTGGACTTTATTAAACACCCGAATTCCGATGTCTATCCTATCCACTTCATCTATTATACTTCTATACTAATATTATAAGAGAGGAAAGATTTTTTTATTTGTTTGTTGGCTCTGAAACTACTGGACCGATTTTAACCATTTTTTCACAAATAGAAAGCTATCCAATCACCAATCAGGAATTAACATAGGCAATAATTCATTTTCAAAAAATTAGAAAAGCAGAGCAAGAGATTAGAAGTAGCAAAATTTTGCCTTTAATATTCATTATTTGGTGTACGCTGAAAAAACTATTGAGGATACATAGAAATTGTGTACTACATACCTAATTGAAGTATTCATTATCACCTACAAAAAAGTCCGCGAGAGAATATATCTATCATAGTTGTCACAACAGTAGCTTTTGCGTTTTTATCCCGATATTCCCACGGAATCGAAACTTACGTGAGTGAAACCGCGGGGCGGAGCTAGTTATGGTTAGGTATTTGTTGATATTGTCGATTGCAGGAAAGCTGCGTCAATTATTGCTAGGTAGTCTCAAATTTGGCGACTCGCTGAATTTATAGGTACTGTTCTTACTACAACAGTGTTTTGTAGCCAATAGAGAGAGTGTTTACGAATCAAGTGATTTCTATCGTCACTTTAGCAATCATTTTAATACAGTCTTGCGGCAGATTCAGAGTACTAACTTACGATAAAAAATATGCTAGGTATATGCCTTTTGAACGTTGAACAAGGAACAGCACTTTCTATGAAATCGACAAACAATTTATGGTTACTTACCCATAACACTTTTATCGAGGGAATCCGAGGAGTTACTCTCCTTGGAGTCCGGCTGCAGAGGTTTGTGGGAATCATGCTTGTCCCACTCATTGTGGCGGCCTAGAGGGCTGTAGGACAGGTGAGGTAACCGCTGAGAGACGGAGTACAAGTGAGCGTTGACTTCGGCTTGGAGCTTCTGACTCTGGACGCTGTAGTACTCTTCTCGGGATCTGTACTCGCTAAAATACTCTGTTTCATTATTATCAGAGTTTGAGATGGCTTCTCATTTAGAATCATCATTATCAACCCATCATCGGCTCACTACTGAGTGAGGTCTCCTCTCAGAGAAGGGGTTATAGGCCATAGTCCACCAAGATGGCCCAATACGAATTGGCGGACTTCACACACCTTCGAGAATATTATGGAGAACTCTCAAGTGTGCCGGTTTCCTCACGATGTTTTCCTTCACCGCTAAAGCATGTGATATTTAATTTCTTAAACGCACTAGAATCACTTAGGCTAAAATCTAAAGATTACTCTCACACTCTGCTCGGACATATGACAGAGACAGAGTGCAGTAAAAATGATGAATGATTTATGTGTCTCGTTTTAACTCTCAAGTTCAAACAAGGACAGAGCATTTTTTTTAAATATATAGACTAGCGCTTGACTGCAATCTCACCTGATGGTAAGTGAAGATGCAGCCTAAGATGGAACGCGCTTGCCTAGAAGATGCCTATTCACTCTTGATTTAAAGGTACCCAAGTTATAGTCAGTTGGAAAAACGGAAGCCGGAAGTGCATTCAAAATTACAATATCATCATCATCATCATCATCATCATCTCAGCCTGCGGACGTCCACTGCTGAACATAGGCCTTTCCCAGAGAACGCCACCACACCCGGTCCTCAGCCTTCCTCATCCAGCCACTTCCCGCCACCCGCTTTATATCGTCGGTCCAACGTGCTGGAGGGCGCCCCACACTACGCTTACTAGTTCGCGGTCTCCACTCTAGAACTTTTCGGCCCCATCGGCCATCGCTTCTACGACAAGCATGGCCTGCCCACTGCCATTTCAGCTTGCTAATGGTTTGGGCTATGTCGGCGACCTTGGTTCTCTTGCGGATCTCTTCATTCCGAATCCTGTCCTTAAGAGAAACTCCTAACATAGCCCTCTCCATAGCTCTCTGAGTGACTTTAAATTTGTGGATCAAGCCTTTTGTTAGTGTCCACGTTTCAGCGCCATAAGTGAGGACGGGAAGGACACATTGATTGAAGACTTTCGTCTTCAGGCATTGAGGTATTGACGATGAAATTACAATATAGCATGCTCTATAGAACTTAGCTACGGTGTTTGAAGGTACACAATGAAAGTCTTCGAAGCTTCGAACAGTTTGCCTAAAACCGCATGTTGCCAATGATAGCTTAAGGATTCGAAACAGCCGGAAACTATGGGCTTCATAAGATAAACTTTATAGTTTCGCTGTCAAATAAAAGCAAAAATAACAGCAAAACTACCAGAATAGCGACTTACTTGTATTGATACTCCGCTTGAATAGGATATCCACGTCTTGAGTATTCTACAGGAATTATCGTAATGTAATTCCCGCTATTCTGGACATTAGAGTTCTCCCCATATGCACCCATATCCGATTGGTGTTCCATGTACTTATGTTAAAATGTATTTTTTCTACATCGGACTTGGAATTGTTGTAGTAGCGAGATTTAAAGAAATTACACCACGAAAACAATGCGCCGAAATATCGATCGGATTTCGCGCCTTTTCCAATGTTGCCTAGTCTCTAAGCACTCAATGCTCAATAAGAAAAGGTGTTGCTAGTGAAATAAATACAGCTAAAATAAACAGTGGAACCTGACAACTTTACAAACGTGTTAAACATTGTAAGTTGATTGTAACAGGAAACATGAAAAATTGAAATACCTAGTTAAGGGGGCTCAAGCCAGTACCTTCTTCATACAAACGTAGATGAGTGATTACTACATTATTTGATATTGTACGCTCAAAACTAAGTATTATATCGATTTGCCTCGTCATTATCTAGGTTTATTGATATATAAAATATTGAATAAAATATTCGTTATAAAGTTACGAGCCTCGAAAGATCGTCATTTTCACACTAAATTTATGACAACTTTGGGCGCAAATAAATAACATTAGGAGTATGAAAATTCCAAAAAGAATTATCATTAGACATAGTTTATTTATTCATCAGTTCAAATAACTTTACTTTGTAAACATAAATTTAGTAGTTTTTTCTCAAAAACACTTTTCCCAAAGGACTGTTGAACCCTTTTTGCGCGCTTGATTTCGGTGTAAATTATCGCGCCTCTCACTCGAAACGGAGCGGGAGCGGGACGGTAGCACGGCAGTATGCGCGTATGCACTCGCTACACTGAGTCTATCTCTTTCCCACACAATGTTAGGTGAAATAGCAAGCCCGTTACCCACGTGCGCCGGCAAGTTCGGTCGAGTGTACTGCGTCCCCTTAAGGATGGAATTCGAATCGAATCATCGAATTCAAATATTATTCACAGATTATAATCAAATTCAATAGGGTATTTGACTATATTAAAAATATCGTTTCATTTGGTATCATCCTAAAAGATTATTATCTAAAAACATTATTCCATGCGACAAAACTAAAAATATAGTTTTATTTAATTAGAAAACATTAAATAAAATTGCTTTAATTCCGGCCATGGTCACGTGATCGAAAACGTTCCGTGATCTCGAATGACGTCACAGTCCACACCACCTATGGGATGTGGAATTGTCATTGTTTGAAATGTGAACTGTGACGTCATGAGAGCAAATGGAACGTTTCGGCGGCAATTTATTTTTTTGAATTTATTTCTCGATTTTTATGAAAAATACTGAAAATTATGTCGAAATATACGTTTAGTTAAATCTTCAAGGTTAAGAAGTTATTACGATCACAAAACATGAAGGTTTTAGTGATCTAAGATAAAGTATTTTGATAATTTGTAATAAATAATTTTATAAAAAGAACACTTATCTAAAAAAAACGGGTGTACATTATTAAAAAAACCGGTTTACATGAACATGCAATGATATCGATTAAGAGGCAAGTTTTTGAACGTTACAAAGTAAAAAAGACATTCACATTACAGCAGACCAGAGACAAGCTTAGCAGGTCAATTGTCGTTCACTTGCCGTTCACCTTTTAGGATGTCATAGTACGATTTTCAGCGATTCAGAAGCAGGCCTGCTTTTGAACTGCCTGGAAATTGCACGGTTTTATAAAAGGTCATAGTAAGCCCCCAGCATAGCATTATTAACAATATAAGATGATTTTCTAAAAGTAGTCAAATAGGTACCCTATTCTCAGGGGCCTCTACTGCTCTATGAAAAATGACAGTTTTGTATGGACATGTTGTCATGGACAAATGACCATAGACCACGAACAAATGACATCAAATCAAAATGAGCGTCGAAAACCACGTCGAAAACAGTGTTTTCACAGTCGAAAACATTTTAAGTACACGCTTCGCATGTTTTTAATATTTAACGTTGACGTATCGCTATTTGCAGACTTAATCAGCATAGCAAAGTTTGATAACGATAGTCAGATTTCCATATGGAATGGAGGCAAAACTTAGAGAGTACCGCGCGCTTCGCAGGAGAAAAGAACTTATAGATAGCGCGAAGGAAACACTAGAGAAGTCCAAAGAAAAATTCATCAATTTTCTTGTTCCAACAATATTCAAGGACATGGAAAAGCATAGTAATGATGAGGAGGTTTTATTGGTCAGTGCATTCATCATTCCTTGTACATTATTGTGATGAGTTTTTGGCTGTTTTCTCAACATGGCTTTTCGAGGCGCCCACTCATTTTAGTTTCAGTTCCATGTTTGTATAAAAAGAATTAAGAAGTATATCAGTGCTCAAAGTTTTTAGAGCTAAAAGCTCAAAATCATCATCTCTTATAAATCTCATCAGCTAGGTATTATAAAGCCAGCGTGGCTACGTTTCTTAAAGAGTATGCTGCATATATTTAAGATTCATCATCATCATTAGCAACCCATCAACGGCTCACTACTGAGCGCAGGTCTCCTCTCAGAGAAGGGTTATAGGCCATAGGCCACCACGCTGACCCAATGCGAATTGGTGGACTTCACACACCTTCGAGAACATTATGAAGAACTCTCAGATGTGCAGTTTTCCTTCACCATTGAAGCAAGTGATATTTAATTGCTTAAACGCACTTAACTCCGAAAAGTCAGAGGTGCGTTCCCGGGATTGAACCTGCGACCCCCCGAATAGGAGACCATAGTCCTAACCATTAAGCTATCACTGTTATTTAATATTACTGAACATAATTAGTTTTCCCCTCTCCCCTCCAAGTCTAAGCCTCCTAGTGAAGATGGATGGATGGATGTTTATTACTCCTTCACACCATAAAAAATGAACCAATTTGGCTAAAATTTGGAATGGAAATAGCTCATATCCAAGGATTAACACACATGCTACATTTTATACTGGAAATTTAAAGTGAAAAGAAAGAAATCCTGGGAATTAAATAGTCTTTACCTTAACAAGCCAGTTCAGGCATATTATGCTGCAATTAACTGATTTATTATTTGAATTTACGCTGATGGTATCTAGCAGCGACTTAGCTACCAATCTTAAGTCTATGGTCGCAGGCATCATCTGGTATGTTCTTCTTCTTCTTTCTTCTTTATCAACCTATAGACGTCCACTGCTGGACAAAGGTCTCCTGCATGGACTTCCACAGGCTTCGGTCTTGCGCCGCTTGAATCCAGCGGCTCCCTGCGACTCGTTTGATGTCGTCGGTCCACCTGGTGGGGGGTCTGCCAACACTGCGCTTCCCGGTGCGGGGTCGCCACTCCAACACCTTGGGACCCCAACGACCATCAGTTCTTCGAACTATGGTACTCTGGTATGTTACCTAGGTATATGTATTGTTAAATAGGAGTCAAAATAATTTTAAAATCTTCATCTTTTCTCAGTAACTAAGTAATAATTACTATTAATTTATCTGCACTCTAATTTTTATGGTTACAGCTAGAAAATGAAGAACCAGATAGGAGTGATTCCAAAATAAATCTTAACATGGAAGAATCAACAGCAGGATCTGAAATCAGTGAAGTTGAATCAATAGTTGAAGAGAATCAAGAATCTTGGCAATACTTCACGATTAAATGGTCGCTATACGCTATCATTTGGCTCACGTTATATGTGATTTTTTTACAACTACAATTTGGTGCTGTATTTTTCGTTGTATCAGTACTAATTGGTATATGTTTAAATACTAGGACTAGACCTAAGAAGAAAGGTGAAGTGTCCGCTTATAGTGTCTTCAACCCAAACTGTGTCAGTATTGATGGGACTTTGAAAGCTGAACAGTTTGAAAAAGAGATTAGATTTGGCCCTGCCAGTGTAAGATAAAATTAACTGAATCTCTGAACGAGCCTAAAGTGACACAAAATAACTAGATAAAAATCTAACGACTGAATACTATGTATTCTCAGCTGTGATCTACAGAAAAATAAATATAAATACTTATTAAGATTTTATATCATAAGCAAGTGACTTTTTGCTATACATGAGATGTTCTTTTCTCTATATCCAATAAAAAATATCACCTAAATTGGACAAAATATTTCTCTATCACACTTTTATTGATGGAGCTATGGAGTAAAAGGTACAAAAAGTCATTCCCTATTCTCGAGGAACCTTGGTATTTATCAGGACAAAAACTATCCTGTATAATGACCTAAAGTATGAGCTACTATTTTACAGAATTTTTGTTAAATCTGTTCAGTAGTTATCGCGTGATGCGCGCATAAACATACAGACAAACAAAAATTTCAATTTCAATAAATCACTTACCCAAGCTGAAATTGTGTAGACTGTAGAGGCTAGAGCTAACAAGACCCTGTTGTTAGCTGGCTAATAGCTTGGCTAAGCTCTGTGAACTGAAGTATGAAGTTGCTTAAGCCACCTCATGAGGTAACCTTAAGTTCGCGTTCGCGGTGTACGCCACACCACTTCAACTTGCTTGTGACATTGTATAATGGAATAAATAAAATGATGTTTAAAACTTTTTCTCATCTTTATTTATTGTCACATAATTTACATAATGAACCATAAATTATTTAAATCTGCAACAAAGTAGGTAATTTAACAATCAGCAACCTATATAGAACCAGTAGGTACTTAGCACATTGAGGAATAGTCTAGGCAATGAAGCTAGTGGACCCCAACATCAATTCCTCAGGCGACGAAACTTTACAGAATGATAAAGTATCAGTAGTTAAACGTATTTTATAAATATCCAAAAAAAAATTAGAACGGAAGTTAGGTATTTTTACCTAAACTCTTTTATGCTTAATATCTCAGTTCGGCAAAATGCTCGGTCAAAACTTTCTTCACCTGAAACATTCATGTAAAGTCTAGAAACAAAATATAAAATATCCAAAATATACTCCTAGTCGAAACCACCAAATTTTGAAAAATACGTTTTTTCAATGTAACTTGCAGCGAAAAATTGCTCTGTGAATTTTTTTCACTGGAATGTCCTTTTATAGCCGTTTTGTACCTACAACTTGAAAATCCAAACAATATACCAAGAGACTATATTTTTTTCAAAAACTACCCTTTTACTCACAGTGCAAAATTTCTCCATCCATTTTTTTTATTGATATGATTACAATTATTTTTTTTGTATCAAGTATCAAAATATCCAAAAAAATAATCAAGCGCATTAAAAACTATAAAAATTTTAGAAAGAAATATTTTATATTTAATCCATCAAGGGAAGCAGGAGCGTGGTGACGTCACGAGACCCGACATATTATCTGCCTATTATATCGACATATTTTTTCTACGGTGACGCGAGCCTGCACTCGATAATCGACTGTATTTCGTTGAATCGACAGTGCAATTGTCAATCAAAAACTGTTGCCAACGACGGTGACTATGACGATCAATTATTCGTTATGATTTATGAACTATACCGAAGATGTCCCAGATGTCAGTCAGCCTATACGAGATTAGTATGGCTCTCAAACAGCTCAAGAACAACAAAGCGCCTGGTGATGACGGAATCATTGCGGAACTCCTGAAAGCGAGTGGACGTTTACAGGTTGATAAAGAAGAAATAGATATGAATATTTTTTACTTTTTAAAATTAAAAAAAAATAATTTTGATGATATTATGTTTTAGCTCAAGCTTTACGACCATTAGAATAGAATAGAATAGAAATGTTTTCTTATTCAATTTTTTACAATCGTCAATGAGTCTACCACTAGTTCGGAATGCCGTTCCTGCCGAGAAGAACCAGCAAGAAACTCGGCAGTTGCTCTTTTCAAAATACTTTTACAATATACTTAATAGATATTATGCTATGTATGCATTACATAGTGTAGTACCATTAGTAGTGACCTATTTATTCGAAAATTCATGTTTAAGAACACCAAAAATCTAGATCGTCAACGACATTTTTAGCGAATATTGAGACGTAAATAAGACAGATCGAAGGAGCGTTAAAAACTGAGTATGATATCATTAAAAAGTTCAAGTTTTGGCCAAAATGTCCTTTACGCCCTTTGTAATCCGAGGTCCGTGTGTAATCCGATACATCGATGCTGGATATTTCAAATTTTGTAAGCGACAATCCCCTAATTTTCAGGAGGACCAAACAAAATTTTACCTTTTAAACTGTCATAACTCTCATTTTTAGGGTTCCGTACTCCGTACTAAAAACGGAACCCTTCTAGAATCACTTCGTTGTCTGTCTGTCTGTCCGTCTGTCAATACCCTTTTTCTCAGGAACACATGGAGGGTATCAAGTTGAAAATAGTATCAAATACTCAGGTCTGCAATCCCTTGTAGCTGTGACAAAGTCTAAGCCGACGCAATCAAAAGATACGGCCTTTTATGGTCCATCTATGCCGCATATTTTAACACTCGCAAGACCTAGAGGGTACTTCTTGTTGACCTAGAATCATGAAATTTAGCATAAAGCAATGTCATGTAGCACAAGTAAAGAAAAAAATCCGAAAATCGTAAATTTGTAGTTGCATCACAATTTTTTTTTTTTTGGTGATGCAGTATAGTAGGAACTAGGATAGTAGGATACTATCCTAGTTCCTACTATGCGATGCGATGACTATGCAAAAGTTTGTGAGGATCTATGGATGGATGTTTGGAATTTGGATGGATGTTTATTACTTTTTCACGCTACAACGAATGAATCGATTTGGCGGAAATTTGGAATGGGGATAGCTTATAAAGAGGATTAACACATAGGCTACTTATTATCCCGGAAAATTACAGAGTTCCCGTGGGAATCAAAAAACCTTAAATCACGCGGACGAAGTCGCGGGCATCATCTTGTATAGTATAACAAAAAAATATGAATAATCAATTTAATATAATAATAATTGGTTGTCTGTAAAGTCGGTTTACGGACCATAGTTTTACGTGATAACGTCATAAAGAAACATCGATGAATAAATGTGTCACAAGCCAACGCTTGGGCCGATCATGCCTCTCTATCTCAGGTGGAACGTGACACTTTGTCGTGCGTGCAGCTGGTGTTCATTGATTTATAAGACGTTATCACGTCAAAAGAATCTTACACCTTAAGCCTAATAGTATAATAGAAGTAATTTTGTCGTAACTGCCTGAAAAGTCTTGCTCACTCAGCTACTAATTCATGATATAAAGCTTATAAAATTATCAGATTAATGACGTGAGTCGCTTGTCAAAATTGGTTCGATGACAATAAATAGAAAATAGTATAAAACCGTATTGATATTGTTCTATATTTGCATTAAACTTTTCAGATCATTGCATTTTGCCACAGATATTTCAGATTCCAATTCAATTCTTACATCTTTAGAAGATTTTTGGTGCATTTGAAATGTTGGACTCTTCTTCCATTGATTTTTAACAATCATTAATTTTCATTGAGACACTTCTTTTATGCATTTTTTGTAAATTGACTTAGTTTATTAACAAAGAGCTTTTGCTATTTGTAAATAAACTAAGCTAATGCCTTTTGCTGTTTGTGTCGTTTAGGCTAAGGTCGATTCTTAAATATTTAAAACTTATTATATCAAGACATTACCAAGTATGTTAAAAACAATATACTTTGTAATGTCTTTAGATGTTATCTAGCACATTCGATTGGAATCAGACCATTGCATAGACAGGGTCGTCTTAACCACACTGGACGCCGGGGTGCGAAAATCCGCCTGCGCCCCCCTTGCCAACAAAAAAAAATTAATTAATTTTCCATTTTTGTATTTCATTTACTCTAAAATAAAGTTACATACTTTATAATTGACTTCAAAAAAAGGAAGTTTATATCGGCGCGCAATCGGCTCATATTTTTTTCCATGCAGGTATGTACACCAATTTCTTCGAGATTTCAGACCGTATCGCATTTTTTTTATTTGAAAGAGAATGTTTGCTATTAACTATGAAGATTTAGAAAATATCGATTGTGTATTAATAATGTAAGTAATAGGTATCAAGCATAGACTACATCGTTAAGCTCGAGGCCCCAACTCCTCAATTCTGATGCTGCAGGGTGCTGCACTCGTAAGCTGTGAGAATTTAGGAATTTTTGATTGTGAATTCATATTGTAAAGACCAATTACCTTTAGTTAGACTACACCACGAACTCCAGATTCTATCACCTGACCTGAAAATCAGACCTGATGCTGCAGAATATTGCACTCCTAGGCCACTAAAAATAATAACGATTTTCATAAAACTAAGTTCAAACGCCTCTATAAATTACATATATAATCTTTGTTTCTACACGTATGTTGAAGTTGGATGGGCATATAAGAAACGTCGAAACAAACGGAGGCGCAACGCACACCAGATTTACACATTTGCCGCCAGTAGGCTATTCAAATTTTGCCGCCCCTACAAATCTCTACAATATTGTGTCAGTTCCTAGATTATTTTAACGACCCAATGATTTAATTAAGGCTAGCTGAGTCTGGTGGGCCGAAGCCCAGCAGCATCAGGATTGAGGAGTTGGTACCTTGAGCTCAATGATATAGGTCAGTGATTAACGGCTGTACTACGCAGCTATGTATTCCATAGTTGATACCTAAAATATGAATCTGCAATGGAAATTTTCGCGAGCGAAGCGATCGTGAAAATATTTATTAAGTCAGAATCTAAAATTTGATCTATACGATCTAAAATTTTACTTTATTTATTACTTACTACAAATATTACATCTCGTATCTCCAGTCCTTATTTATAAGAGATATCAAAATTTGAAATATACAGATCGATAGAGATAAAATTTCAAGTTCAATGGTGTATCAAGTGTACTTAGGACAAAATGTCCCTTACGACATTTGAAATTTCCAGCGTCGATATCAATTCGTCGCTACTTACGTCAATGTTAATTCAAAATTTTTAAATACCAAAATAGATTTTAGTTCGTAAAGAATTTTTAATTTTTGTAGACGCGTTACAGCATAGAAACCAGACAGTTTGAAATGAATTACGACATTAAAAAAAGCTACAGTACCCGGCCATAAGGCCGATGTGCAATATATATCGCCGGGTACTGTATGTACTACTATATATATATATATATATATATATATATATATATATATATATATATATATATATATATATATTGCACATCGGCATATATATTGCACCGGCGATATATATCTCACATCGGCTTATCCTTATTTATAAGAGATATCAAAATTTGAAATATACAGGTCGATAGAGATAAAATTTCAAGTTCAATGGTGTATCAAGTGTACTTAGGACAAAATGTCCCTTACGACATTTGAAATTTCCAGCGTCGATATCAATTCGTCGCTACTTACGTCAATGTTAATTCAAAATTTTTAAATACCAAAATAGATTTTAGTTCGTAAAGAATTTTTAATTATATATATATATATATATATATTGCACCGGCGATATATATCTCACATCGACTTTATGGCCGATGTGCAATATATATCGCCGGGTACTGTACAAGAAAGTTATAATCTAAAATTTGATCTATACTAACTAAAATTTTACTTTTTTGTTACTTACTACAAAGTATTACATTTCGTATCTCCAGTCCTTATTTATAATTATAAGAGATATCAAAATTTTAAATAAATATACAGATCGATAGAAAGAAAAATTTCAAGTTCGATGGTGAATCAAGTGTACTTACGACAGAATGTCCCTTACGACATTTGAAATTTCCAGCGTCGATATCAGTTGAACTGTCTAGCATTATGCTTTAAACAGTTTGCAAATTTCTGGCGTTCCAAATACGTACTTAAACAAAATATATTTAATACATTTCCTCCTTTATTTCCTCAAATCCAAGTAATGAAAAAAAATTGAATTTTAAGCTATTGCATAGCTTTTATCGCGGGCTTTGAACTAGGACAAACAGTTTGAGCGCGGCGACCGAATCAAGAAATTCCGTAACGAAAATAAACCTAACACCGTCGTTCAGTAAGCGTTCAACATTTTAGAGGTTCACAAGTAGCTTTGTTCGGCGCAGTGGGCGAGCGGCCGCTTTCTTTGCCGTATGGTGTATGATGTCGCAGGTTCGAATCTCACTCGCGAAGAATTGACAGTGCGCTTTTCTTGTTTGTTTGTTTTTTAATTATTTTTTTGCATAATTTTTATTATGCAAAAAAAAATTGTATAAATATTATAATTGCATAAGTTGATAAAAAATGTTATGCAATAGCTTTACTGCGGCAGTCCCCGAGTGCCACTTAATTTTTTATTTTAATTTACTTATCTAGACATAAGCTTACAAAAAAAATAATTTATGAGCCCTTATTTAAGCTCATTTATCTTGTACAAATAAATTAATGTTCAGTTACACGTTTATGTTCAATATTTACACTAGCGGCACGCTATGATGGCCGGTTTGACACATTACAATAGTGATGTGGAATGTCAATTTATTCTCGAACAAAAAACAATTAAGTTTTGTTTTTGTACCTGATTGAATAGGTTTAATAAAACAAAAATGTATATGTTTATTTAATTTATTTGAACGAACTGAATATTTGAATGAAAATGAATATACATACTTTATATGCACACAAGAAACATATGAATACAAAAGATACCAAAAAAGGTGCCACAAAAGGCCATAATTAATCAGATTCGTCCATACTACTATTTTCACTGTCGTCACTGCTATCATCACCTACATTAATAATTATATGTTCGTTTTCTATAATATTATCTATTTTCACATCTCTTTCATAATCTTCCCTTATTAATTTAACAGTTCTATTCACAACCTTTTCCCAGTCTCCTTTAGTCACATGTTCACAAGCTTCTTCTAATAATTTTAGCATTTTTTTTGTGGTAAATGGGGGTTCTGTATTGTGTCTTGCAGCATATCCCTTAATTTGAGCCCACACCAACTCAATCGCATTATACTCACAATGGTAAGGCGGTAACCGTATAACTCTGTGCCCATGTTCTAATGCTATTTCGTCAATGACGTATCGGATCTTGGTTGGTTTGTTTTCTTTTAAAAGACGTACTAATTCCGCTTTTAACATATTCATGTTTGCATCTACGCCATTTTTACGAAGCCATGCGACGATATCAGCTTTCTTTTGGGATTGGGCAGGTG
This sequence comes from Oeneis ivallda, assembly GCA_029955525.1. Lineage (NCBI taxonomy): Eukaryota > Metazoa > Arthropoda > Insecta > Lepidoptera > Nymphalidae > Oeneis > Oeneis ivallda. Next base: position 5,681,498 of record JARPMR010000024.1, on the reverse strand, counting down.
GCTTGTCAATTTGCATCGAGTGGTATGGGGCGTTGTCCATAATTATAATAGATGGTTCAGGGAGGCTACACAACATTGAGGTAAACCATTCAGTAAACTTTTCTCCATTCATGTCTTCATGATAGTCTCCAGTGGTTTTTGACGCAAAAGCCATGAGAGAACCTTCGACAAACCCGTTGATGGTTCCGGCGTGACAAATTATAAGTCGCGATCCTTTTCCTACAGGAACTTTGGAAGTAGATGCTGCTGTGTCATCGTTCCAAGAACGGCCTACAGTATGGTTAGCATTAAGCCATGTTTCATCCAAGAACACAACATTTTGCCAATTTTTGATTTCTTTCACTTGCCGTAAAAAAGTATACCTTGCCATCGCTATATCAAATCTTTCCATCAATATTTTGCGTTTGTTACATTTTTTGTATCGAAATCCAATGGTCTTCAAAATCTTCGTTAAAGAACTTTCCCCACCGAAGAATAATCCAGCTTCCTTCAGTGAATGCACCAACTTTTTTCTTGTTGGATACTCCTTCTGTAAATAGTAGCCGTAAACATGTCTTCGGATAGCATCGGCATCAAAGCTATCGATGCCTACGACTGGTTTTGCTCGTTTTCTCTTTTTTGGTGTGTGAAGTTTATTTTCTTCTGTGCCAGTCTCGCCATATTTTTTTTTAGTTATCCGTCTAACAGTTCGTTGTCCAATATTAAGCGCATCAGCTACGCGTTCAACCACTGACGTTATAGGTAAAATTGGCCCTCCATTTTGAGCTTCACGATCGAAATAGTTACGAAGGCGTATTACGAACTCACGTGTCTGACTATTTAGAACAGTTCTCTGCGTACGTTCGGTCATATCGACGAAATCCACAACAAAGGGCTTGAACAGAGTCCAAATTAACGAGCAAGGGTCAACAGTAATGCAGTATCAATATTTGAAATCCAAAGCCAGGTCAAAACTATATCACAATCGCATTGCACTGACAGTTTATACTTTTCGAAGCAACGTCAATTCGAAACTGCTTTGTTTTGCATTGAGCATTGACGCGAGTTTGCCGGAGGTAGTAGTTGTGCTAGCCAGCGATCCTATGTGACGATCGTATTAGATTCCATTTTTAAAAATTTTCAATTTAGAAAACCAAATGCCGAGTTGTGGTATATATCATATAAAAATAAAAATTTTACCTTTTGTATGAAACAGCTGATATTTTTTTGCGATTTCAGAGGTTTGTCCACATAGTGAAAATTGTTCATATTCACAAGTACATTCACCCCTTAAATGGTGCAAACTGATTTTTCTACACTTGTATACATTTTAGAAATCAATTTAATAAATAAATTTTGAGTCCTAAACCTAAAACTACATTCGATAAAATTTATGAATCTCTGCACATCACTATCGTCAATAAAGTAATACAATTATTTCCTTCAAAGTCGTTATCAATTAATACGGAACTTCATGAGCGGACAAACGTCAAACCGGCCATCATAGCGTGCCGCTAGTTTAGCATTGTAGAAGGCATGTAGGAACATGTATATTATTTTGTGAAGTCGCTTCGCTCGCGCACGCTAAACTATACCCAATGTTTCAAGAATTAAGGTGCATTATCGCGAAAACGAAGTTTAGATTTCAAAAAATCTGTTTCAATATCAATGTTCTTCGTGATATTTTTTTTGGATATTTAGGATAGGAGTGTAAATGTGACTACCTACTATGATAAAAAAAAAATTGGATTGAGAAATTTTTCATACCGAGTTATAAACAATTTTCAGTTGAAGTAAGATAAATAGATTCTGGTATGGATTTTTTTTTGGATTTTCTTACACGTTATGCTAAATTACATTTTAAGGACATTTAAAAATGAAAAATTGACTGAGCAATTTTGTGGTCGAAATTACGGACAAAAAAGGAAACCTCTTTAAAAAGTGACAGTTCCGTTTGAAAAAAGTTTTGGATTTTTATCAAGTACCTCTTATTAAGGCTAATAATTAGTTTGGTAAAAAAAAATTGGACGGAGAAATTATTTATTTCAAAATATTGAGCTATTTGTACTTTTAGGTATAAATACCTAACTTCCGCATGGATTTTTTTTTGGATATTTTTGTGTAAATTTTGGGTCATCCCATACTACAACCCTGCCAAATTTCATCGACTGAGGATTTGATGTGGGGGTCTCCATACAACAGACCGCCCCATTGCCTAGGCTAGAACGAAACATACCCATACTTTATAGAATTAGGTACTATAAAGTCGACACTTGTGATTCTAGACAAGTACATAAAAAAATTAAGTGGCACTCGGGGACTGCCGCGGTAAAGCTATTGCATAGCATTTTTATCAACTTATGCAATTATAATATTTATGCAATATTTATAAAATACTAGCTGATGCCCGCGACTTTGTCCGCGTGGATTTAGTTTTTAAAGTCCCTCGGGAACTCCTTGATTTTCCGGGATAAAAAGTAGCCTAGATGTTGACCTGAGTAATAAGCTACCACGGTATAAAATTTTGTAGAAATCTGTGCGGTAGTTTTTACGTGAAAGAAGGACAAACAAACAGACAAAAATTAAATAAAAATCTGTTTTGGGCTCAGTATCGATAGTAAAGCATCCCCCAATTAAAATTTTCAAAATATATTAAATGTACAGAAATCTTCCAGTTACAGTTTTATTATATGTATAGATTTATAAAAATTAAAAAACAAACAAACAAGAATAGCGAACTGTCACTACTTGGCGAGTGAGATTCGAAACTGCGACATCGGCGCTCGAAAGCGGCCCCTCGCCCACTGCGCCAAATAGAGCTACTTGAGAACCTCTAAAATGTTGAACGCTTACTGAACGACGGTGTTAGGCTTTTTTTCGTTACGGAATTTCTTGATTCGGTCGCCGCGCTCAAACTGTTTGTCCTGCGATAAAAGCTATGCAATAGCTTAAAAAGTTTAGAAACTGTAACCTTTCTTCTTCGGAAATTTGATATATCTATGTTATATTGATTTTGTTTACATATCTAATTACATGCATACAATGCCTCTTATTCGAAGGCACCCTTATGTAGCATGTCACCCAGCCATAATACCCAATCAATTGGCACCTAATTCATGAAAATCGGCTCAGTAATTCAGGCTTACGGTATATGGCTATATCCCTAGGAATATATATATCACGGCGTCAACTGCGACACATATACTAACAACAAAAAAATATACCTACACATTTACTTACTTAAGACTAGTGGTTCGCCCCGAACTGAGACCTCGCGGTAACGGTTTCCCATTATTACTTATTCATTCAATAGATACATGACGATCAAAATTGACATTATTATTATGCCCGTTTTCACCAACCATACCTAAATCATCCCCTTTGTAGAAGTCTCTTTACGTAGGTAGCCCCTAAATACAATCCTAACATCCCAATGTCATTTTCACCTAAGTTGTCCCGTAGAGGTTCGTAAAAACAAAGTTGACAGAAAGTGTCAACTAACTTAACATAGGTAGCCCGTAAAGGTTAGGGAACTGTTATAGTAAAATCCTCAAGGCCTCAATCAAACTTAGATATAGTTTTTTGGAACATTCAAATTAAATTACTTGTACACAGCGTCAACTATCGACACGATCAGAAAACATGTAAAAACAAACTGCAACGTGAAGTTTTATTGATGTTTGCTAAATGACTAAATAATAATTTTAATTGAATAATATGTTACATATAGCTGCATTTGCTATATGAGATGAGAGCGCCATCTATTGACATCATTGTGAAGTTCTGTTGTTGCTGCTCATTAAAAGTTAAATAATTTAGTTTCCTTATTACATTTATCTAATTTTAGTATTTGTTGTTCAAGTATATGATATTACGCTAAAATTATAAAACTTTCAAGGAACAGCTCTCAATGGTTATTACGTTGTGAGGTCAAATATAATCTCCACTTTGAAAGCCCCCCATTTCGTCAATTTTAGGAAAAAAATAAAAAAAAAAATACTTTTGTACTCTGTTCCAAATTATCTTTAAAATGAGGTACTGTAACCCTATGAAATGCAAAAATTATTTTTTTTCTTCGCATTCGCTTCTATGAGAGCCCCCCTGAAATAAAGATTTTTATAACTTTTTAAGCCATTTTCGGCTGGAGGCCATCGGTTTACATATTATATCTAAAATTGAAGTAATTACGTTCAGTAATTCAGAAGTTATAAGGCTCTGACAGACGGACGGACGGACGGACGGACGGACAAGTGCAAATTCACTCAAGTAGACTCAAAGACCTTCGCTTCGCTCGGTCGATTATTTATCACTAAGATTTTATAACACTGATAATAAAAATTTAAATAAAACTTACAGAAATCTGATATAATGAATCTGGTCCCAATAATAATTATATTCTAATCTTAAAAGAAAAAAAATGTAATAAATGCTATTACTAGTGGTTCGCCCCGAACTGAGACCTCGCGGTAACGGTATCCCATGATTATTCATTCAATCGATACATGATAACCAAAACTGACATTATTATTATGCCCGTTTTCACCAAACATACCTAAATCATCCCCTAAGTAGGAGTCTCTTAACGTAGGTAGCTCCTAAATACAATCCTAAGTCCTAACATCCGTCCCAATATCCTTTTAGGTGTCCCGTACAGGATCGTGATAAATAAGTTGACAGAAAACATCAATCACCTAACTTATAGGTAGCCCGTAAAGGTTAGGGAACGTTAGTGAAAACATTGAATTATTATGTAGGTACTAACGAGTGAAACCGGGTTACGGGCATCTGTACAAATCGTCATCTATCGACGCGAATAGAAAATATACAATATTTAACTAAAATTTAACTAAAAAATAATTTTAATTGAATAATATGGTACAAAAAAAATTACAATACAATTATTGTATTATAATAAGTAACTAAATAATAATGGTCGACGCAAAACTGTTTTTGGGATAGGTCGTTAGTCGTAACTCGTAGTTCCATGGGAATAGTTACTGACTGCGCCATCTATTAGCATTATTGTGAAGCTATGTTGATGCTATATGAATTACTGATGTACATTAAAAATTAAATAATCTCGTTTCTTTATAATATTCATATAATTTTAGTATTTGTTGTTCAAGTACAGGATATAAGTGACCTAAAAACATAAAATCAGTTTGAAAATCCATAGCGGATTTTCTTAGGGAGCGTCTTCAAGCGAGCGTATAAAATCGCCACTTTGAAAGCCCCCCATTTCGTCAATTTTAAGGGAAAAATTAAAAAAAAATATTTTTGTACTCAGTTCAAAATTATCTTTAAAATGATACGTAACAATTTTATGTAACGCGATATTTTTTTTTTTACTTCGCATTCGCTTCTATGAGAGCCCCCCTGAAATAAAGATTTTTATAACTTTTTAAGCCATTTTCGGCTGGAGGCCATCGGTTTACATATTATATCTAAATTTGAAGTAATTACGTTCAGTAATTCAAAAGTTATAAGGCTCTGACAGACGGACGGACGGACGGACGGACGGACGGACAAGTGCAAATCGCTCTAGTTAACTCAAAGACCTTCGCTTCGCTCGGTCGATAAATATGTTAGATAGGGACAACGTTAAGTATACAGGATTAATTATGTATTTATTCAACCAACAATCTTCAGAAGATAACTTATGCACATGATTCGCAAAAACTTTTATTCAACGACATAAATTGTTGTAAGTGTAAGTAAAACTGAATAAATTCACAAAAAATTTTTTTTTGGCATGAATTCTCATTCTCATTAATTATTCTCATCAAAAGAAAATCTCGTTCAAAAAATATATAAAAATAACTTTTTTTTGAACGAGAAATTATTAAAAATACTTAAAACTTAATGTTGTAGAGGTTTCATATGCAAGCAAGTGGTTGTAGAAGATTGTTGGTACATCTAAGCCTTTAGAATTGAAGTTGTAAGTAATAGGCTTTTAAAATGAAAAGTATGGCACATTGACAGTTAAGGCACCGAGAGTGTTAACAAATTACAATATGTAATTATTGTAATAAATATTGGACCTAAAATAAAGCCTTGCACATATCTTTGACAGCATCGCAAAGCAAATAACGCGTAAATATTTAGCTAAACCAATTATTTTTACTTAATTTTTAATTATAATATAAGTAAACCATCATCATTATAAAAAGAAAAAGAAGTTCTTAAACAAAAATTTACTATTTATTTTATTTTATTTAACAAGGAAAACTTACAGCTAATTTAAAAAAAAAGAAAGTAAATAGATAAGAACAGAAAAAAATACAACTTTTCATGGCTGTGCATATACATAGTTCGAAGAGCTGATGGTCGTTGGGGTCCCCAGGTACTGGAGTGGCGACCCCGCACCGGGAAACGCAGTGTTGGCAGACCCCCCACTAGGTGGACCGACGACATCAAACGAGTCTCAGGGAGCCGCTGGATTCAAGCGGTGCAAGACCGAAGCCTGTGGAAGTCCATGCAGGAGACCTTTGTCCAGCAGTAGACGTCAATAGGTTGAAGAAGAAGACAAGTTTTTACAGATACAATAATTTACATAATTAAGGAGATAGAATAATTTACATAAATAAAGTACTTATTAAATTCACAAAATGTTTTAAAATGGAATAAAGGCTTTATTATTATAAACCATCATCATCTTAACCCATTGCCGGCCCACCTCAGGACCTACTGTCACTTACGCACTTGGCCACAGTCCACCACTCTGGCCAAGTGCGGATCACACTTGGAGGCATGCAAGATTTCCTTCATCAATAAAACTGAAGCACATAGGTAACGAGGTCACGAAAAGTTAGAGATGGCGCGTACCCAGGCACGCACCTCTAACTTTTCTACCTAACTTTTAGCGAAGTCTTGACCACTAATTTAAACTTTAAATAACATTAGGTTAGGTGCTTTGCGATGCAATCCGATCAAAGAGGGTAGGTAATTGCAAAAGCCGGTTGCAATTTGCAACTCGGTAGATGTACGTTATGCTACCTAACTCCCTCTGGCTTGCACTTAGCTGAGGGCGGCATAGATTGTCCTTTCTTTTTTCTACCATGAGATCAGTGAAAGGCAAAATTAACATGTAAAGCCGAGCTCACACCAATAAGACTTCAGACGTCTTTAAAGTAAATATTTTAAAGAGCATTAGCCATTCTCCTACTCTCTTCTCCAAATAACATTAGATAGTAAATCTTGTGTTAGGAGTGGGTACAAAAATAGTGCAACGGTTGGAAATTAAACCGTCAACCTTTCAGTTTTCAGTCCACATCTTTAACTGTTGGGCTATTAATTAAGGCTCTAAGATTTATTTGTAGAAATCATTTTTAAGGGATGATACAATATAAGACGTATTCAATCGACATTCCATTTTCTACTGGTGTGGACACTGCTTAAGATATAAATCTGTATATACCTAGCTAATAATATACATAATATTACGTGTTTGCTAAAAATACACAGTGTCGCTATGAAGATCATTTTGTGTGGTGCGTACTATCCCTTAATCTTTCGGTGTGTACTCACCCTTAATCCTGCTATATTGGTACTGTACCTGTCTGTCACCTGAGAGGGCGCCTGTCTCTCTAAGTTGGCAAGCCCTTTTCCGGTTATAGCGTTTTCGGAAAAAGTAGTTTTTTGAAAGTATTCATATAAGTATGTACGTAAAGTACCTCCCGGGGAGGTACAACTGCACAGCCGATCGCCTATCAAGGGAACAAAGGCTATTGGAGTGGCACCTATTGCCCACGGCAACAAACAGATCATTTCATCGTTGGGGAAAACCAGACGTCAACTTATTCGCGTCGGCAAAACAAGCCGTAGTCAACAACTACGTCTCTCTAGACTGCAAAGATCGCTCGGCGCTATTCTCAAACGAATTATTCTTTAGTCAAGAGTGGAACTTTTGCCTCGGGTGGATATTTCTTCCTCCCAATCTTATTCCTCGAGTTTTAGCACAGCTAAACAGTGCAAGAGGTCATTATATCCTCATAGCACCACTCTGGGAAAAGACTTTTTGGTTAGGGGATATGAAATCACGGACCTTGGAACCACCAGTGATGATAGATACTTTCGGAATGTCTGATCGACACTGCGACAGGCCGGCCTCCAGCACAAGTTGACCAACTGACCCTTCAGGCTTGGTTAGTTGGAGGTGGGGGGAACAGCTGGTCAGAAAGAGAAAGGCAGTTGTTAAACACCAGATGGAGACAGTCAACAATACAAACTTATTATCCAGCTATCAGAAGATGGTTGAAATGGTGTGATGAGAATAAAGTGCATTCAAAAGCTACAGTGGAAGTGGAGTTGGAAGTTTTCCCCGAAAACTTCCAGGGGAAAACTTCCAACTCGAACTGCAGAACCGATTCGATTGCCTAGCAGACTGCGTTTCTGTGGACGATCTAAACAACAGGCTCGTGGAAACTGTCCATACTGTGGGGTCTAAGTTCTTTAAGACCCATCGCAGGAAAAGAACCGAAAAGTTCTCTGACCATACTCTCAAGCTCATGGAGGAGAGACAAGAGATGAGGCTGCAGTCATCGGTAGACGCGGCTGCCTACCGGCGGATTAATAGGCAGATCTCTAAGGCACAAACTCGCGACCTTCGGGTCTTTAATACCAAGTGTATTAAAGATACCATCAAGCGGAACAAAGGCTTAAAAGTGTTCGCGAGAGATCTGTCTATCGGACAGAGCCAGCTGACGCGGCTTAAAACTGATGACGGTCGTCTTGTCTCTTCTCGACCTGAGATTTTGGGAGAGGTCGAGAAGTTCTATGGGCAGTTATATACCACGACACAAAAACCTGTTGAGGATTTGACCAAAGATCCCAGAGCCAAACTGACCCGACACTATACCGAAGATATCCCGGACGTCAGCCTATACGAGATTAGAATGGCTCTCAAACAGCTCAAGAACAACAAGGCGCCAGGTGATGACGGAATCACTGCGGAACTCCTGAAAGCGGGTGGAAAACCGGTACTTAAGATCTTTCAGCGATTGTTCAATTCCGTCATTCACGAGGGTATAACGCCAGAAGCATGGCACAGGAGCGTGGTGGTCCTGTTCTTCAAAAAGGGTGATAATACCTTGCTGAAGAATTATAGACCCATCTCGCTGCTGAGTCATGTTTACAAGTTGTTCTCGAGAGTCATTACGAATCGTCTCGCTCGTAGGTTTGACGACTTCCAGCCTCCCGAACAAGCCGGATTCCGAAAAGGCTTTGGTACCATAGATCACATTCATACGCTGCGGCAGGTTATACAAAAGACTGAAGAGTATAACCAGCCACTTTGCTTAGCGTTTGTGGACTATGAGAAAGCCTTTGATTCGGTGGAAACTTGGGCTGTATTGAGGTCGCTGCAGAGATGCTGGATTGACTACCGGTATATCCAAGTGTTGAAGTGCTTGTACGAAAACGCCACTATGTCAGTACGTATACAGGACCAGACTACGAGACCAATCCACTTGCAACGTGGAGTGCGACAGGGAGATGTAATCTCCCCGAAGCTATTTACCGCTGCGTTGGAGGACGTCTTTAAGCTTCTGGATTGGAACGGACTTGGCATCAACATAAACGGCGAGTACATCACTCACCTGCGATTTGCCGATGACATAGTAGTCATGGCAGAGACTCTGAGAGATCTCAATACAATGCTCAATGATCTCAGCAGGGTTTCTCAACAGGTGGGCCTGAAAATGAACATGAGCAAGACGAAAATCATGTCCAATGCTCATGCTCCGCTCCACCCAGTAATCGTAGAGAACTCTGCGCTCGAAATTGTAGACGAGTATATATACCTGGGACATACAGTCCAGCTAGGTAGGTCCAATTTCGAGAAAGAGATTAACCGCCGAATCCAACTCGGCTGGGCAGCGTTCGGGAAGCTCCGAGATGTCTTCTCGTCCAAAATCCCTCAGTGCCTGAAGACTCAAGTCTTCGAACAGTGCGTGTTGCCAGTGATGACTTATGGATCCGAGACATGGTCGCTAACTATGGGCCTCATAAGAAGGCTCAGGGTCACCCAGCGAGCGATGGAGAGAGCTATGCTCGGTATATCCCTGCGAGATCAAATCAGAAATGAGGAGATTCGTAGGAGAACCAAAGTCACCGACATAGCTCAGCGTGTCGCGAAACTGAAGTGGAAATGGGCGGGGCACATAGTTCGAAGAGCTGATGGTCGTTGGGGTCCCAAGGTGTTGGAGTGGCGACCCCGCACCGGGAAACGCAGTGTTGGCAGGCCCCCCCACCAGGTGGACCGACGACATCAAACGAGTCGCAGGGAGCCGCTGGATTCAAGCGGCGCAAGACCGAAGCCTGTGGAAGTCCATGCAGGAGACCTTTGTCCAGCAGTGGACGTCTATAGGTTGATAAAGAAGAAAGAAGAAAAGCTACAGTTGTAAGAGACAGCTAGATTTCTTGCCTATCTGCATTTACAATTACATCTTGCTTATAATACTATCTTAATTCATGAGTCTGCCATATACACATTTTGTAAAATAAATTTAGAGCTATTTAATTACTTCTAATTAGATAGTAATATATTAATTTTGTTTATTAATAAATAATTATTTTTTCATTATCGTTTTGTGTTTGTCACCAGTAGAAAACAAATAAGTCTTCATAGCGAAGCTGGTATTTTTCTTTCAACACATAATAACAATTTTGTTGTAATTCAAAATATTACATTATGATGAACATTATCTGCTTTCTGTACTAGGAAATCAATAGCGTCATAGACTTGGTCTTAATAGCGAGAAAGGAACATGAGTTAACAAGCAAATGTAACAACTTAAAAACTATGTAAATATAATATTATCTTTAGGAATGTCTATCATGATACTGACACAAAAAACAGAGATATAAAAGTAGCATATATAAGAAACAAGATTAGCACTCGAGTACAGCAACAATTCACTAAATAGCAAAAAAAAAACTGTTGATAACTGTATTCTGTCTTGCTCACTGATATGGACATCAATAATTCGTGTTGCCCAAATAATCAAAGACATCGATTATTTTAAAATGATAAAAATTATAACAACAAATACTTAGTTACTATATGAAAGTAATGTGTAGTTTTTTAAATAAATAATCTCTATAGAGTACGAAACTCCAAATTGCGCGTTGAAAACAGTCATTTACAGTGTTCTCTCTTAAAAATAATATTTAAATGGTGATTACGCAAATACTGCATACGTCTCCGAAATAAAAAATGTGACGTAGCGGCGTACGCAGTAATGTGCGTTCACCTTTAGGGTGCCTGTTGTCTAGGAGCGGAGAAAAGCGGAGGTGCGGAACTAGGAATTACATATTACGCGGAACTAGAATACAAAGGGGCATTCAATTTTATTATCATTTATATTGCAATGTGCGATTCTTTTTAATTAACGATCCTGTGTAATCTCAATAATAATATATTTTGTACTCCGCAACGGCGAATTGACTTACGTCACCGCCATCGCACCGCTGCCAGTCTACTAGAGCGGAGAGAAGCGGAGAGGTGCGGAACTACGAGCTCTTTACAAACAGAATATGAAGTGATATTTAATTTTGTCATCATGTATTGTGCGATGTGGGATATTTTTTTAAATTGACGATCCTGTGTAATCTCAATAATAATAAATATTTTGTACTCCGCAACGGCGAGTCGACTAACGCCACCGCCATCGCTCCGCTGCCTGTCTACTCGAGCGGACAGACGCGGAGAGGTGCCGAACTAGGAACTATTTACAAACAGAATATGAAGTGGTATTTAATTTTGTCATCATGTATTGTGCAATGTGCGATATTTTTTTAAATTAACGATCCTGTGTAATCTCAATAATAATATATTTTGTACTCCGCAACGGCAAATTGACTTACGTCACCGCCATCGCACCGCTGCCAGTCTACTGGAGCGGAGAGAAGCGGAGAGGTGCGGAACTAGGAACTATTTACAAAAAGAATATGAAGTGGTATTTAATTTTGTCATCATGTATTGTGCAATGTGCGATATTTTTTTAAATTAACGATCCTGTGTAATCTCAATAATAATATATTTTGTGCTCCGCAACGACAAATTGACTTACGTCACCGCCATCGCACCGCTGCCAGTCTACTGGAGCGGAGAGAAGCGGAGAGGTGCGGAACTAGGAACTATTTACAAACAGAATATGAAGTGGTATTTAATTTTGTCATCATGTATTGTGCAATGTGCGATATTTTTTTAAATTAACGATCCTGTGTAATCTCAATAATAATATATTTTGTGCTCCGCAACGACAAATTGACTTACGTCACCGCCATCGCACCGCTGCCAGTCTACTGGAGCGGAGAGAAGCGGAGAGGTGCGGAACTAGGAACTATTTACAAACAGAATATGAAGTGGTATTTAATTTTGTCATCATGTATTGTACAATGTGCGATATTTTTCTCTTGATCATTCATTAATGATCCTTTGTATTCTTATAACATTATAAATTAACCTCAATTATATTTGTACGCCACTACGGCCAATGTGTTGGACTTTGTAATACAACGCCAATTGACTAACGCCACCGCCAATTTTCTCTCTCCGCTGCGCTACGCTTTCCACTCTCTTCCCTCACGCCGCTCAGCTTCATTACAGTCTCTCCCTCTGCATCGTATTCCTCAGTACTGAGCGTCGTGATCCGTTTTCCCAGATCCTTCCGCTTCAATGGACAGGCGCCCTTAATATTCTATGAGCATCATAAGAGTATACCTAATATTGTCATGTGAAATTTTAAATCTAATTATTCTGTGTACAAAAAGTACCTTCCTATATACAGAATAAAAATATAATAATTTGTTCAAGTTGATTTTTTTGACTAGTACACCTATTTGTATAGTTTGAGTAAACACTTAATCTTATAACTAAACTATTGCACCCTATTCACATAGAAAAATGACCCATAAACTGGGTACCAATTGTCTAAAAGTTATTCCATTGATCGTATTTGTTATCGATGACATTAGCATCAAAGTAAAATGAACTACAATAGTATCGACTTAAAATCATAAATTCCGTACAACCGATTTTAGTATGGAGCGTACCGTACATACCTACTTAAACGTATAAGAATGCATGAGCTCTAATTCAATACTGTTATGGTTTATTTTACTTTGACGTTAATGTCATCGAATAAGATTACGATCAAGGGAATAAGTTGAGACAATCGCACCTCTGATAGTAGCTACAATTTATACCATAATAGGCATGATGACAGTTTTGAAGTGAAGGATGACGTTCGGAAGTAAGTATTTCGAAAAAATATTATCTTAATTCAGCAAAAAAAAAAGGTTTGGCAGATAAAATTGCCATTTAAATTTTGTTTTAAAATTCACGCAAAAACGCTCGCCATCGTCATGGCGTCGTTCGTGACGTCAACTCTATGTTCTGTCATTAAGTAGTTTGTCAGTTTGAAGACAGATGTTTCAGTTTTATATTATCACAAATTCATAAATATCAATCTCGCTCAAAACAGAAAAATAAATACCCTATACTTTTTTATAATCCACGAATCCTCTGTTTCATTAGATAAATTATTTGGTTACTACTTACTGTCATCATGCTTATTGTTAATAAATTAAGGCCCGCTTGCAGAGACGCCGGGTTAGGTTCAACCCAGGAATAAATTTGTAATTTTTGACAGAAGATTCATACGAAATCTGTCAAACCAGCAGCTAACTCTGGGTTAAAAGGATAACCCGGCGTTTCTGCAAGCGGGCCTTAATGTACTTAGTAAATTTTAAAGTTTCGCCATAAAATTTCCCATCCTTTTAGGAAATTCTTTTAATTAATTCGGTCCTTGATCAACAATAATTTCAACGCTTACTCTAGGGGCTCTCTGGCCGATTACGGTGAAAATAATTATAAAATGGCGACTTCAAGCACTCCATACTAGGTACAAACGGGTTCTCCCCGCGCCTTCTGATATCGGGCAGCAGAAACACAACACTAACAGCTATAATCATATGCCATATAGAGTGTACAATCTTATAATTCTGCTCAGTTTGTAAAAACGCGTAACAAATCAACCCTACAGACACTAAAATTAACCCCATCGGCATATACATCGAGTAATAAGACTTGGGGTATCTGAAAAATCTGGTTTTTCTATAATCCCAATACCAACTAACCATTAATACGAAAGCACCGAACGCGACAGGTAACAAAAAGGCTACAATAGAATGCATATTCCACGTGGTCAATAAAGCTATGATTATCGCACCAATGATTTGTAGAAACGATCGGAACCTTAGCCCGATTATGCTCATCGCTAGAAGGGTAACCCAAAACGACATAAGTCCGCAATAGAAATCGCCAAACTGTAGGATGTTCCCTCTCATTATGCAATAGGCAACTTGTTCTGGCGCATCGCACGCGTGGTAGAATGTCGAGAACAACATCGTGAAAGCGTACATCACAGCTTCGATGTAGTAAAATCGTATCATCGCGACGTATACGGAGAATAGAAAGAGTAAGTTGCTTAGGGTTAGAAGGAAAATTGATACCAGCATGAAGGCTCGACTGTCGACTCTTGAATCGTCTGAGCAATCCCACCCTGAAATACAAACAAGTGTAAATTAAATTTTTTATTTTTAAATGAAAGCTTTCAGTAGCTACATCATTAGACTCTGGATATCATCTAGGATCAGAGTACTTGTTATGACGAATCAAACGAGCCCAAACTCGATGGGGTTACGTCATTTTATTACAGAGTTCCGATAGCCATCTTCCGTCTCCATCATCAGATCAGCTCCATGTCACAAAAATATTGCATTGTCATCCGATTTACACATAAATGCAAAATTTCAGCTTGATCAGAAACCGGGAAGTGGGTCTAATTCATCTTGCAAGATTTGACCCAAACAAACAAACTGGTCAAGCTAAATAAAAGCTTATAAAAAGATAACGTTTTAACCTGTCCCCCGATTGTCTAAGTTGCCGATAAATCGTATTCATTTGATGGTATTAGCGTCAAAGTAAAATAAATCATAAAGGCATTGAATTAGAGCTCAATTTCGTGAATGCATTCTTATACGTTTAGGTATGTACGATACGTCCATAACTCTCCATGTTAAAATCGGTTGTACTGAATTTGTGACTAAATCAATACAGTCAAGGAATATTTTACTTTGACGCTAATGCCATCAAATGAATACGATTTTGATCGGCAACTTTTAGATAATCGCACCTCAGATTACTCAGAAATACCACCAGTGATTCGCCAAATACTAATGAGAAACTTAGCTTTTGTCCACGTTGATTAAGGTTTTTTAAAATCCCGCGGGAAACCTGTTTTTCCGGGATATAATGTCACTTTTCAAGTCCTCAACTATACCCATGCAATAAAGCACGTCGATCAGATTCTGCGTGATCGAAGGACAAACTTAATCAAGCCATTTGTTTTCATTAATCTGATATCACGGTGAATGAAAAAGGCTGATTCAAAAAAGATAACTTACCTCCATATCCTGTCATACACGAACAAAATGACATCACCAGCCCGCTGAAGGTATTCAACCCACAGTTGCCATTGTTACTGCACTTCCCGCTCACACATGAAGAGGAAGACAGGGATAGCACCACTGTCGCGTTACATTCCTTCTCTCCTTCCCTTGTCACATTTGAAAACGTGCTCGAGTCATCATTACCCGTCTCTGTCGTCCCAACGTAATAATTCTTCCCATCGCTCGATGTGCGACAAGGACAAACGACGCTATCACAGAATAAACGCATCGAGAGATACCACAACCCTCCCTCCGGATACGGAATAACCAATTTGTCGTAAATCGATTCGGAATCCGTACTATTCAATACCATCAGCGCCTGTGTCACACGGTCGTTAAACTTGCATTGTCCAGATTGTAATGGCACGCTCGCATGACCAACGTTCAAGCAAATAACGACCCTGAAAAACTGGTTATCCTCCGTGAAACCGAGTAAAGAACCTTTCTTCAGCTCTCTCTTGTATCCCATGTAGTACTTAACGCTCATGAGTAAACTGGCCTCAATCTCCAAGCTGCCCCCAATATCTATGAATTGGTTCACTTCAAATCTTAAAGTTCTCGTTTCCTTGGACGTCAAATTCACTAGACTAGTAA
The DNA here is from genome assembly GCA_029955525.1 of Oeneis ivallda. Classification (NCBI taxonomy): domain Eukaryota; kingdom Metazoa; phylum Arthropoda; class Insecta; order Lepidoptera; family Nymphalidae; genus Oeneis; species Oeneis ivallda. The sequence goes on along the minus strand of JARPMR010000024.1, from coordinate 5,665,409 downwards.
CATCTTGTAAGTCTGTGGTTGGTAAACCGTAAGCGTAAGTAAAGAATCTGTCTTTATCGTCCCTCATTAAATCTGTTAAGGATCGGTTTTCGGTTTCATCGAAATCTCTGAGCGCGTACGATTCGCAATCAGCTATGTTTGTGGTGTTACCTTCGATTATATCTAGGTATATGAAATGGGCAGCGGTTGGATGCGTATGGAAGTTTATTACTGGTTTGTTATTTAATCTGGGATCGAATGCACAGAATAGAATGTAATCGTCATCCGTCGGCAATGATTCCGATTGTACTCTGACCGTTATATTTCCACTGCTAATTGTAGTGTTAATTACGTTTAAGTTTAATCTAATCGGTTCCACGTCATCTCCCGCTCGGCACTTGTATAGCGCTGGCAATGTTGCGTAGTCTACTGTTAGAGTTTTGTAACAATTCGTATATCTAGAGGACTCATCTAGTTTTACTTGGAGATCGGTGTACAAGATTGTATGGCAGTTCGCTACTAGACCTGGAAAAGAAAACGTCACATTGTAAAAATAATGTTAATGATACTCTTAAAAATAATGTTAATGATACTTTTAATCTACTAGTTGATGCCCGTGACTTCGTCCGAGTGGATTTAGTTCCTAAAATCCCGTGGGAACTTTTTAATTTTCCTCAACTATAGGTACCTACCCTTGCAAAAAATAACGCCAATTTGTAGCTCTGTTGCGACGTGATTGAAAGACAAACCAACAAACAAACACACTTTCGCATTTATAATATTAGTAAGGATTTTCCTTAGGTGTCTTAGTGTCGATTTCACCAACGTCGAGTGTCTCTTAACTGAAAAATAAATTGACAGTTTTATATAGAAAATCTGCCAAAATATCAAAACGCTCGGTTAATACTTATTTTGATCGTTGGTATGTTGGTGACATCGGCCTTTAAAAGATAAAAAAGTGGTTTCTCGCAGTAAGGCGTAAGGCCAGACGTTCTTAAGGAAAAGGTGACTGACTGACTGATCTATCAACGCACAGCTCAAACCACTGGACTTCTGAAAATTCAACCCATAAGGGGGTAAAATAGCGATTTGAAAAATCGAACTTATCATGAGCGAAGCCGCGGGCAAAAGCTAGTATTATTATATGCGAAAGTGTGTTTGTTTGTTGGTATGTCCTTCAATCACGTCGATATTCTTTGCTAACGACCCGTAGGGCTAACATGCGAGCCACGAGAAAATTTTGTATACCTACTCATTTACTCGTGAATCTTCAACAACAAAATTCGACAAAATTTTTCGTGGCGCGCATGTTATCCCAACCTGAGAGTGAGAGAAGCTACCAGTGACGTAACTCTACCGCTCGAGGCCCGTGACAAATCGGATGGGGCCCTCTCCCACCCATATAAAGAAGCTCAACCAACGTTAAAAATCTTTACAAGCTTTTATTTAGTTTCACCTGTCCCGATGTTTGTCATCAAATCTTGCAAATTAAATTTGATCCACTTCCCGGTTACCGATTGAGCTGAAATTTTGCATACATGTGTAAGTCGCGTGACAATGCAATATTATGACGACATGGTGCTGATCTGATGATGGAGCTGGAAGGTGGCCATAGGAACTTCGCAATGAAACGACACAACCTCATCGAGTTTGGGCTCCTTTGAATCGTCTTGACAAGTAGTCTGGTTCTAGATGATAGCCAGGTTCTGACGATGTAGCCAGCTACTAAAAACTTGTTTTTTAAAAATTAACTTTTTAATTTACACTTGTTTTTACTTTACAATGTGTACTTTACCCCCTTCCGGTTGGGGCCCGCGGCATTTTGCCTAAATGCCACCCTGTAGTTACGCCACTGTAAGCTACCTATACCTTTTATCCATGGAAGAACAGACGGTACCTAATCTATTATAATAACTAGCTGATGCCCGCGACTTCGTCCGCATGGATTTAGTTTTTAAAAATCCTGCGGGAACTCTTTCATTATCCGAGATAAAAAGTAGCTCTCCCGGTCTGAGGAACCACTACTACATCCATTACTATACCCATGCAAAAAATAGCATCAATCCGCTGTTCTGTTGCGACGTGATTGAAGGACAAACCAACAAACAAACACACTTTCGCATTTATAATATCAGTAATGCTTTAATAAAACACTTTTTATAATTTTTAAATTTTTTACCATACTTAATCAAAGACAAAATTACGTTTAGCTGTCATTTACGTTTTGTTATTCCACTGTCATTTGCGTTTTGTTATTCCATGTCAGATGCGTTTTTCTTATACCACGTTTTATAGTGACTTGACGGAAACGCGATAGAACGGGATAAAAAGTATCCTATGTCCGTCTCCTGGTTCTAAGCTACCTCTCCACCAATTTTCAGCCCAATCGGTTCATCCGTTCTTGAGTTATAAATAGTGTAACTAACACCACTTTCTTTAATATATATATAGCTGTTGGGGCTGATTCACTCACTGACTCACTCATTGATCACCTCTCCTGTAAAATTTTGTATGAAATATTTTTTTTTCACCGATGGTTTCGTATAGAGGACCAAAATTCATTCGGAGGAAAAATATGGAGAGAGCTGATGATCGAGGATTTCGGAGACGGGTGAGGGGCACGGCCAGGGTATCGAAGATAGGTAGGGGGTGCTCGACCAAATGTCATTCGAAACCTCATCCAATTGGCAGTGAGCTGAAAAAAAATCCAAAATGGCGGAAAAAAGATGGTGGCCTTACAAACTTCGTCGGTGTCTATCTCGGAGAGGATTAAAGATGGAAGAGTGGTTTCTTGGCAAAAGATGATCAGGACCTAAAGGTCTACTCGATGAACAGAAAAAAATTTAAGATGGCGGAATTTATTTTTTCCCTATACAAAATCTAAGGCGAATATTGAAGAGACTAGAAGCTGAGAACTATGCAAGACTTTGATGCGGTTCCTTTTCATAATTTGTTTTTATAGAAGAATTTTCATTGTGACAAATGATGAGAGAAGATGATTGAGGGTTTGGAAGGTGGGTGAGGAGCACGGCCAGGTTATTGAAGATAGGTGGGGGGTGCTCGAACAAAAGTTACCTACTCGAAACCTCATCCAATTGGCAATGAGCTGAAAAAAAAATCCAAAATGGCGGATTCAAGATGACGGCCATACAAACTTCGTCGGTGTCTATCTCGGACAGTGTAAAAGATAGAAGAGTGGTTTTTTTGTAGAAATTGATCAGGATCTGAAAATGTAATTTAGGAGTAGAAAAACCGCGGTCCGCTTGCGGGCCGCGCACCCACGCGCCCTACTAGTTTATATATATAGATATATCCGATAGAAGATTTATCTATTATCTACCAAGATAAAGAATGCAAGTGGGTCGGAAACGGTAACAATCACAGCCTCTCGCAACGAGGTCACTTGAGGGCATTATGATTTGTCGCCGCATGTATCAAATCCTCTCCTCATTGCTCTGTATCTATACATCTATACATATAACTAGTGGTTCGCCCCGAACTGAGACCTCGCGGTAACGGTATCCCATGATTATTCATTCAATCGATACATGATAACCAAAACTGACATTATTATTATGCCCGTTTTCACCAAACATACCTAAATCATCCCCTAAGTAGGAGTCTCTTAACGTAGGTAGCTCCTAAATACAATCCTAAGTCCTAACATCCGTCCCAATATCCTTTTAGGTGTCCCGTACAGGATCGTGATAAATAAGTTGACAGAAAACATCAATCACCTAACTTATAGGTAGCCCGTAAAGGTTAGGGAACGTTAGTGAAAACATTGAATTATTTATCAAACATTGAATTTAACTCGTAGTTCCATGGGAATAGTTACTGACTGCGCCATCTATTAGCATTATTGTGAAGCTATGTTGATGCTATATGAATTACTGACGCCCATTAAAAATTAAATAATCTCGTTTCTTTATAATATTCATATAATTTTAGTATTTGTTGTTCAAGTACAGGATATAAGTGACCTAAAAACATAAAATCAGTTTGAAAATCCATAGCGGATTTTTCTAGAGAGCGTCTTCAAGCGAGCGTATAAAATCGCCACTTTGAAAGCCCCCCATTTCGTCAATTTTAAGGGAAAAATTAAAAAAAAAATATTTTTGTACTCAGTTCAAAATTATCTTTAAAATGATACGTAACAATTTTATGTAACGCGATTTTTTTTTTTTTACTTCGCATTCGCTTCTATGAGAGCCCCCCTGAAATAAAGATTTTTATAACTTTTTAAGCCATTTTCGGCTGGAGGCCATCGGTTTACATATTATATCTAAATTTGAAGTAATTACGTTCAGTAATTCAAAAGTTATAAGGCTCTGACAGACGGACGGACGGACGGACGGACGGACGGACAAGTGCAAATCGCCCTAGTTAACTCAAAGACCTTCGCTTCGCTCGGTCGATAAAACAGAAACGAAACCAATTCTGTACATGAAATAGATTCAAAAAAGGGTTTTTGCTTCTAATTGTGTTCAAGATACAGATATCAAAACAGAAGCTAAATTTTTTTTTGTCTGTTTGTCTGTTTGTTTGTCCTTCTTTCACGTAAAAACTACCGTACAGATTTCTACAAAATTTTATACCGTGGTAGCTTATTACTCGGGTCAACATCTAGGCTACTTTTATCCCGGAAAATCAAGGAGTTCTCGAGGGACTTTAAAAACTAAATCCACGCGGACAAAGTCGCGGGCATCAGCTAGTATTAACATAAGTATATAATGTCCTCCCGACCGAATCCGATCACGGCGGCCAACCTCCTTAGAGATCAGCCATCTGCGCGGGAGATATTATAGTGCACAAGTGTGTGCGCAAACACAGGTGCACTCTCTATTCCCTCACTCTCATAGTCCGATGGGACGGAAATCCGACACCGGGACGCAGGCCGACGACAGGCGCAGGACCGACGGCTTTACGTGCTCTCCGAGGCACGGGGGTGACTAACCACCAACTTCCTAACTCCGGGTTAGTACCACACGAGTAAATATTCCGAACAGAGAGGAAGCTTCCTAACAAGGTCGAAGAAGTATACCTATTCTGCTAGGGTTGTCACCTGATGCATGTAAACAATTTAAGGAAAAAATAAAAATATTTTAAAGTTTGTATAATTATGTATAATTTCAGTTATATTCTGAACTTGAACAAAAAATACTTAAATTAACAAAAATATAAAGAAACGATTTTTTTTAATGAACATCAGTATTTTTGCCATAACTTCACAATTAATGTTGTTTCACAAATAATGGCCCAGGGAAGCCTTTATATCGATTTTGAACGAAATCTGACGAGGAACAAAGAATTTCAATATGGCGGTGACTTTTAAAATTTTGGAACCCATTTCCTAATTCTTGACCCCAGGGAAGCCTAAATATCGATTTTGAAGGAAATCGGTCGAATAACAAAGAATTTCAATATGGCGGTGACTTTTTAAAATTTTGGCATCCATTTCCTCTTTCTTGACCCAAGGGAAGCCCAAATATCGATTTTGAACGAAATCGGTCGAATAACAAAGAATTTCAATATGGCGGTGACTTTTTAAAATTTTGGAACCCATTTCCTAATTCTTGACCCCAGGGAATCCTAAATATCAATTTTGAACGAAATCGGTCGAATAACAAAGAATTTCAATATGGCGGTGACTTTAAAATTTTGGCATCCATTTCCTCTTTCTTGGCCCAAGGGAAGCCCAAATATCGATTTTAAACGAAATCGGTCGAATAACAAAGAATTTTAATATTATTTATTAATTAATTTAATACGTACCTATACCTATAAAAAAGTACTTACTTCTCTTTATCTCTGACATAAAAAAAAGGAAATGTCCTTATTGTCTTTGGGTTATTTTAAACAAACTGTGCAAGAGTTTGGCATTTTTACACTATTTAAGTACACAAATAAATCTAAATCACTCACTCTTCGTCTATTTTACCACTAAACGCACGACCGTCAGCCCTTATGTCCTGACCCTGAGTTACCCTGAGCGGCGCGCCGTGGCGTGTCGGTGAATGTGTCGGTGAGAGCTCACGCACACAGCGTTGCGCTATGTATGGGTGAGCCCGCCGCGAGCCGTTTGTATGTAGCTTCCGCTCTGTTACCTTACTCCTGTGTTAGTACTGAGAATTTCTTTGGTAGAAAAACCCAATACATTTTTTTTTATCGGCCCGACCCGGGAATCGAACCCGGGACCTCGTCATCCGCAGTTGAACAAGCTAACCACTAGACCAACGAGGCAGTTCATAAATATATAGACTCCTTATATATATATATCCTTATTATATAGACAGTTTCATAAATATATAGACTCCTTATGGCCCGATTCACCAAGTGCCTGATATATACCTAACAGATAAAATATCTGCTGGCTAAGTCTGTGTGATATCTTTTGAGTTTAACTGCCAGATTGACTCAGATGAAACAGAAATTTACACTCTATCTGTCAGATAAGTTGTAGATAGGCTATCTAGCAGACCTTTATCAGCAAGTGGTGAAACAGGCCCTAAATCTATTTTGATACGAGTATAATGAGTTACTAGATGATGCCTACGACTTCGTCCGCGTGGATTAGGTAAGGGTTTATAATATTCTTTAATTTGCCGCGATAAAATGTAGCCTTATGTGTTAATCCTGGCTATGAGCTATCTCCATTCCAAATTTCAGCCAAATTAGTTTATTCGTTGTGGTTTGAAAGAGTAACGAACATCCTTCCATCCATCCATCCTCACAATCTTTCGCATTTAGGTATATTATACTAGCTGGTGCCCACGACTTCGTCCGCGTGGATTAAGTTTTTTTAAATTCCCACGGGAACTCTCTAATTTCTGGGACAAAAAGTAGCCTATGTTTAAATCAAGGATATAATCTATCTTTATTCTAAATTTCAGCCACATCTGTCTATAGTAGTTTTTGCGTGAATGAGTAACATACATACACACACACACACACACACACACACACACACACACACACACACACACACACACACACACACACACATACAAACTTTCGCCTTTATAATATTAGTGTGATTAGTACTTGAATGCATACACGAAATTGAGCTCTAATTCAATGCTATTTTGGTTTATTTTACTTTGACGTTAATGTCGTCGAATACGATTACGATAAATGGAATAACTTCAGACAATCGCACCTGAGAATGCTCATATCACAAGTGTAAATTGAAAATTTAAAACACCCCCGACATGAAAATCTATGGCTGTCGAAGTTATCAATAATTAATTGTCATTTAACGATTATACTGGCACGCGTGAAAATCATACGCCATAAATGCCTTCCATCATTTTGGAAAAGAGCTGATACTCTTACACTGCTGGACCGATATTAACCAAACATAGCTAAGAACCACCGCAAGGAAACTGCCTTTAAAAGAAAAATACCCCATCGAAATCGGTCCATCCGTTTGAAAGCTACAATGCCACAGACAGACACACACAGACAGACAGACAAACATCAACGTCAAACTTATAACACCCCTCTTTTTTGCGTCGGGGGTTAAAAACAGATTGAGCAGGTTAAGACCTGTTAATTCACACTAGATTTAGCATGCAAGGTGTGATTGCTATTGGCTGAATTTAGCTATAGCAGAGAGTAAAGCAGTAGGTATAGATCGTTCGAAGTTCGAACCCACCTTATATCCAGAGGCGGCCATAAAGATTGGGTTGACTCTACGTAGTATACTCTAAGTAGTAATCAAATCAAAACAGATTTGTTTGGGTAAATCCATGAAATATTTTTATCAATAAGCAATGATTCAATGTGTTGTTAAAACTTGATAATAAGAGGAACTTTGAAACTAAACCTAAAAGATTTCTGACGTTTTCCTTATTGAGCTTTATTGAAAACTAGCTGATGCCAGTGACTTTGTACGTGTGGATTTTATTAAAACTCCTGTGGGAACTCTTTGCTTTTCCAAAATTAAAAGTAGTCTGTCACTCTCCATGTCCTCAACTATACCCATGCAAAAGACCACGTTGATCCGTAAGCTCTGTTGCGGCGTCATTGAAGGACAAACCAACAAACAAACACATTTTCACATCTATATATATAAAAGAAAGTGGTGTTAGTTACACTATTTATAACTCAAGTACGGATGAACCAATCCGGCTGAAAATTGGTGGAGAGGTAGCTTAGAACCAGGAGACGGACATATAATACTTTTTATCCCGTTCGACCGCGTTTCCATCAAGTCACTATAAAACGTGGTATAACAAAAACGCATCTGACATGGAATAACAAAACGCAAATGACAGTGGAATAACAAAACGTAAATGACAGCTAAACGTAATTTTGTCTTTGGTTAAGTATGGTAAAAAATTTGACAATTATAAAAAGTGTTATAATAAAGCATTACTGATATTATAAATGCGAAAGTGTGTTTGTTTGTTGGTTTGTCCTTCAATCACGTCGCAACAGAACAGTGGATTGATGCGATTTTTTGCATGGGTATAGTAATGGATGTAGTAGTGGTTCTTCAGACCGGGAGAGCTACTTTTTATCTTGGATAATGAAAGAGTTCTCGCGGGATTTTTAAAAACTAAATCCATGCGGACGAAGTCGCGGGTATCAGCTAGTTTATAATATTAATAAGGTTTAACCCACCTTCCTGTTCAACCTTCTGTGCCCTGGGATCCTGCCATTTTATATACGCCAACGCATACCAAATCCCCGGCTTAGGGTTTCGTATTGAATACGTAGTGTTGCTTCCATCGGACAACAGTTCCAATGTATGGATTGTCTCTTCCCTTAACGCAGGGTTTACAAAGGTTCTGGGGAAATTATACCCATCGGGGTTCACAGCTGGATACGAGCCTTGTTTTAAATGGATGATTACTTCTTGGGGGCTGCATGATCCTGGAAACAAAAATACTTCTTTTAAACGACATAAGTTCAAAAACAGTAAAACCTGACTGGTGTCCATTGACAACCAGAGCTTGTGGACTGTATAATTTAGAACCACCATTGCCACCGGTGGGTATGGGGCTACTTTCTGTCTGCTCATCTTAACATGTATTGAATTGTATTGTACGCATTTTTGGAACTTCCCCTTATTGTGGAAACACTGCATACACTGCATACATAGCATTAAGCTATTATATATAGCCTATTGTAAACTAATGTATTGAAAAAGAGCAAATGCAGAGTTGCTGGTTCTTCTCAGTAGGAAGGGCATTCCGAACCAGTGCTACATTCATTTAACGATTCGAAAGCACTTGTAAAAGTTTATTTGAATAAAAAATTTTCTATTCTATTCTAAATCAGCTTGGCAACCAGCTGCGAAGTTATCTAGTTGCGAAGGCCGCGCACAATCACTATGATAGGTACTAGGGAGCATGTGGTTGTTTACCAGGCGGCAGCGAATGTGTTTTAGCCACACTTTTTGGTCGGTTTAGGGAGAGGGTAGACTGGCTACTTTTAGCGGCAGCGATCGGCGTTTTCATGGCTTTTTGCGACTGCATCGTGATTTCGCGACTCAAACGCGTTCGATCGTGACGACGCAAAATCGCGCGATTCGGCGATTTTCGAGCGCTGAAATCGTGCATCGAACGCAGAAATCAGCGATCGAGAATCGCTAAATCGCGCGATTTGGGGTTTTTAAAATCGCACGCGTTTGAGCCGCGAAATCGAGATGCAATCGCAAAAAGCCATAAAATCACCGATCGCTGCCGCTTAAAGTAGCCAGTGTGCCCTCTACCTTAAAGCATGAGGACATGCGACACTTAGGGTATTTGACTGATATTTTTCATTAATTCAAATTAAAGTTTCAATTATCATCATGAATACAATGCCATATTTTGTATTTTTTAATATCAGTACTAGTCTCGGAAATATAGAGCTTTATTTTCCTGTTAGACAGAGAGAGTGCTACTATGTGTGACATCACAAGTCAGTAGCTCCATACTAACACTCTTCTTAGAAAATTTCGTTTTAGAAAGAGACAGATCTAGCTGCCATAACTCATTTTATTTGTTTTCTGAGCAATTTATTTTCTGTTTTTTACAATAGAAGTATAATTAATGAATATCAAGATTTTGACAACAGTCAAATACCCAATAGAGAGTTTCTAATAATTAATTGTTAGACCTTCTAATAAGAATTTCACAGATGCACAGTATAAACATTTTAAAGTCACAAGATATGTTTTTTTTGATGCCGAATCTAAGATTAATGAAGTAATTGAAGAGGTTTGTGGTTTCATTTTCCAAGCCAAGGTAACAAGTATTTCCTGTTATTTTACACTTAGTAGACGCAGACATTTATGTGGGTTAATGACTTAAAATGGAGGTACCTACGTATTGCAGATTTCTTGTGTGTAACTGCATTTATTTAATAAAACAGGTCTGGTTTCACCTATTAACTTTTAATAGGGCTAAATGAATGTTGCCTTGTGTTACAGGAAATAAAGAGTGACTCTCCTCCAGATGGCAGAAATGTCATAAAATGGGCAACATCATGCATTGTTAATTTTCCCTCATCTTGTCTAGAATTCTAGATTATGAGGTGGAATGGTGATGTCAACATTTGTGCTTTATGTTAATTATTTATTATTTCTAAAGCAAACACTTACGTGCTTTTAAAAAGAAACAAATGCACATACTTACCCTTAAATAACATAGGTATAGGTATATTGTTTGTATCGGACAACAGCAATAAAAGTAATTTTACAAACCTATATTATTTAGATGTAGTTCTTCACACTGGAATGTGAACCTTGCATCAGTTATGTCGTTCGTAACAGGGTAAAAAACCACTGCAACAGTTCGATAGCTCCTGTACATATACACATCGATGGCCACATGCCTGGTGACTAGCTGGTACCCCGGCAGTATAACAGGCCTTGTGTTGGTCAACTGCTCAATTATTCTCCTCTTCTTGTCCTCGATTTCAGCCTCTTTATCGCCATTGGAAACCACATAACAAATGTAGAGAAATAACAAACAACCATATCTCATTTCGCGGTAAAACCTACGCGGTTTAAGTTTGGTACAAATTTTAATTCCTTAAAACAGTCACGCACTCATTAATATATTATGTGTACCTAAATAGCTTTTTAATCGATAATTTTAATTAAATTCCACTCGTGTGACATCAATCGTTGACTGACCGCGATCCGCGGTTGTGGTTGATTTTTTGACTGGAGACAGTGAATTATTGTGATTGGAGTGGCTGGTGTTGACATAAGTTTGACGTTTGACAGCATGACATGACAGTGTTACGGCATATCGGTGACATCAGTCAAAGTGACAGATAACACCTTGAAAGTTACCATAATAAAAAAAGAAAAACCTTCTAAACTCGTAAAGTGTACATCACATCCACAACTCAACAGTTTTCTTCACATAACGAAACAACACAAAATTAAAATACTGTTAGTGTTAGATCTGAATCATCATTTTATATGCATATTATTATCACAATACAACCCACAAACATTTTAAGCGCGAAGCACTAAATTACACAGAGGGTCACATAAGGGTGGAACCACATTTGTGAGGATCGATTTGGATTTTGCCTATACAAAACTGTCATTTTCCATACATTCGTGTACGCATCGAAAAGCCGATTTGATCCGTACACGTTTCTATGGAATTTGACAGTTTTGTATGGGCGAAATCCGAAACCATCCCCACAGATGTGGTTCCACCCTAAGTCGCACCGCCTTCCGCATGGACTGGCGGTCGCTATGTGTCGGCTTTACAAAGGGTGCCAACCATTTGAGCGAACGAATTTACTATACAGACGACATCACATGGCATCTTGATGTTTCGTCGTTTACGCGCGGAAATTTAAAATGCAATATTTAAATGCATTTTTTTTTATACTTATCGATTGAATAAAAATTCATTTTTTCTAGCAGTATATTATCATCTTAGGATCAGACACTTTTCAAAAAAGAGTAAAATTCTTACCCTATTGTAGTTTTGTACATAGTATGGTATCACTGCAAAGTGCGGTTTGCGGAAGAAAAAACTAAATTACTAAAAACTTTTCCCCTTTGGATTCTGCGCGCGCATGTCTCGTTCACTCGCGTAAACCGAAGTTTTGTGCCTCGCAAAATAATGGCTTCGATTACAAATATTTCGAAGCCGTCCGAAGTCAACGGTGAGTGTCCGTGCTCAAATAATAAATTTAAAATGGAAAATAACAAAGTGACTGTTGTCCTGGGTGCTCAGTGGGGTGATGAAGGCAAAGGAAAGGTGGTGGATCTCCTCGCTACAAACTCCGACATCGTGTGCCGCTGTCAGGTTAGATCTAAAGAAATACATTAAAAATTTCTATAATAATTTAGACGTGTTGGTTTACTGTTATTCTTGTATACCTAGGTAATAGAAACTAACTTCATGAAATTCGCTTTTAAAATAATGTTTATGTTTATTAAAACCAATATTTGAGGTTATGGGATTCGCTAATGTTTTCAATTACAACGTTTTTGTTGTAAAACAATAAGGGCTTAAAGCGCCTTGATGACTGCTATTACGGGCGTCTTTTAATTTAAATTTCAAGTTCACTTTTCTTATAAGAAAGCATAATATTGGCGTTGGGCCAGATTGCTTGAAAATACGCCGATCTGTTTTTGTACAAACGTGTATTGTTTAGATAACTTACGTGATGATTACAATATGTAATATAACAACATGTGTAGACTCTGGAGCTATTCAGCGTTTACGTAATGATTACGCGCATTTCCCGCGCATAGTGCATTTTTTAATCATGTGACTGATTGATGTGTTAAGCGAATCGTTTAAAAGGCGTGTAAGGCTCGACACAAACTCGCAGTCTACGCCCTGTCTTGCTCATTTGACCAAGACATTTTTTCCTGTGTTATTTTTGCTGTAATTCCCTCTCTGTCTTAGAACATGGATAATGTATTAAATGATAAATAAAAAAAAATATCCACAGTAATTATCGAAAATAAATTGTTCACTGTCTTGTATTCCTCTAGGTCTAGACTTTACACACTATTCAACAAATGTGGACCCATTGAAAGGATGCAGCTTTTGGGGAAACCCTTTTTCAGGATGAAAAGTTTTCTATGTACAAAGTAAATGTTAGGCAAAGCTGCACTGCCTTTTCCAGATTTTTCTGGATAGGCAAGTTTTAGCCAAAGGACAAGCAGAAGTAAAGTATATACAGTGTAAACATACTTCTCTATAAGGAAAAACTCTAATGTAAAGTGTAAACATTAATTTAGTTCTGTTTCAAAGCAAAGTCAAGTTTATAAAAACTTGACTTTGCTATTCCCTATTCCCTGACTAACTTTAGACACCAAACAATATTTTGTCTGCAGAAATGTTGCTATTGTTTTAATTACTAGCTGATGCCCGCGACTTCGTCCGCGTGGATTTAGTTTTCAAAATCCTGTGGGAACCCAAGGTTCTGAACTATACCTATCCAAAAAATCACGTCAATCCGTAGCTCTGTTGCAGCGTGATTGACGGACAAACCAACAAACAAACACACTTTTGCATTTATAATCATGTATTAGAAAAGAAGATAATGTGTGATAATAAAGGAGACCTAATTAAATTTTAGAACACAAAAGCTACTATTGTGACTAAAATATGATAGTTAGATATTTTCCCTTGTGGACTTTTTTGTAGAGAATGAGTACTTTAATCATGTAGTAAATAATTTTTATGTATCATCAGTAGTTTTCTCAGCACACACCAAAAAAATGTGTTTTATAGGCAAAAATTTGTTACTTTGGGTTACATTATTGCCATTTTCGTAAGGGTCTCTAATTTTTGAAAATAAATTATAGCCTATGTTATTTCCAGATAACTTACCTTTCTATTGGTGAAAAAATGGTTAAAATTGGTCCAGTAGATACAGAGCCTATTCGGTACAAACAGAAAAATAAAAAAACAAAAAATCTTTCCTCTTTATAATATTAGTATAGATAAATGTGTCTGTAATTGCACACCACTATTTATATTGTGAAACATTGCCTCCCCCCTCCCCCTTTCTACCTCTCCTTACATTGAGATCACACTATTAGATTGTGCAGATCAAAATAATTTTGTCTTAGAACTAGTCTGAAGTTTGTGCTCACCCTAAACAACAGTTGTGTATAGCAACTGTGTAATTGTGGATTATTGCCAAGGTCTGGGGGCAATCATTGTCATGCTTGTCTGCTTTAGTGTGTTCATATCATTTTACTATATTTCTAATAATGCTACTATCCACCTGCTTTTGTCTAAATATAATTTTACACCTTAGTATGTTTCCAGTACTGTCAAAGCTATCTATGTTATTATTTAAGGACTATCTCTGTAATAGACAGCAGCATGTAAGAATTGGTCAGTATGTAAGTCAGGATGAAAGCATTAAATTCGGTGTGCCACAAGGAAGCGTTCTTGGCCCTACTTTATTCCTGATTTACCTAAATGACTTATGTAATATTAATTTAACTGGTGGAAAGATAATCTCTTTTGCAGATGACACGGTATTGCTTTTTAGTGGGAAGTCTTGGCAAGAAGCTAATCATCTAGCTAATGAAGGTCTCCACTTGGCTGGACCATAATCTCCTTACATTAAATTTAGACAAAACCAAGTTTATGACTTACAGTATTAAAAATAAAACACAACCTCATAAGAACTTAATTTGTATTAAAGTCCATACATGCTCTGAACTTACTAACTGTTCATGTTATAGTATTAAACAGACAAGCGTTATTAAATATCTTGGTGTACTAATTGATCAGAATCTCAATTGGAAACAGCACATAGAAAAGTTAAGCAGCAGGATAAGGAAACTTATTTATATTTTCAAATTACTCAGGAACGTTTGCTCAGCCACATTACTCTTAAACACCTACTATGCTCTATGTCAGTCTATTATTATTTATGGGATAAAAGCGTGGGGAGGTACTTCCAAAACCACCTTGTTAACAGTAGAAAGAGCGCAGCGCGCTGTATTAAAAGTAATGGCTTACAAAAAATTTACTTACCCTACACACCTTTTATATTCTGAACTGGGGGTACTTACAGTACGTCAATTATTTATTAACTATGTGATTATTACACAACATACAAATCAACCGGATTTTACAACAAGGCGTAGAATAGATAAAGTGTATATTATCCCAAAACAAAAAACAGTTTTTGCTCAGAAATTCATAAATTATCTCGGTCCTAAACTATACAATGCAATAAGCAAGAAGGTAGTGCTAAAAGATTTTACGAGTTATAAATTGAGAACACAATTAAAAAAATATCTTAATGCTCTAAGTTACAATGAAACTGAGGATCTTCTGATAAGAATAATATGATCTAAATACATAAGTAAACACAAAACTTAACTCATACACATACACGTCCAAACCAAACAAACACAAACACATACACACACACACACACGCACACACACGCACACGCACACCCACACACACACACACACTAAAGCTATATTATATTATTAATAAGACTGAACGTCCGACCTCGCAGTACTACTTACCTACTGAGTACTTTGGCATGGGGAAGGTCAACCCACTGTGATACAGTTTTGACTAGTTCAGGGGTTGACCTGCCTTTTTCTTATACCATATATACGATAAATAATATGTAAATACTGTGATTGTAAGGCATCAAATAAATAAATAAAGTTATAAAGTTATGTTTAAAGAATTTCAAGGGACAAAATGTTTTCTTTGACCAAGGTTTGAATTTTTCAAAAAATTTAAAGTACGTAACCAACCAATTCGCTGGATCCAGGTGGCACAAGACCGAGGACTGTGGCAGTCCATGCAAGAGACCTTTGTCCAGCTGTGGACGTGTATCTGTTGATAAAGAAGAAGAAGAAGAACCAACAAAGCTCAACCCCTATCACTATCAAATAGTATTCTACTTCAGCCTTAAATATTTCTGATTTTTAGTTCATGGATATTTTTTTTTTCAGAAAATAGTTCTACAGGGATAAAGTTACAGGCAACAGCTAGGTATTTAAATAAAAAGTTATATATAGGCATCATCTATTTAAATAATATTTATTTATAAGTAACACTACCATATTGGCATAGATCATCATCATCTCCCTCTCCTTGTCCCACGCTATGTGGGGTCGGGACAACATGCCTTGTAAGCCATGTTGTAAGTGGTTCGGCTTGACATTTTACGACCAACCGCCTGCCTGACGTCACCCCTCCTTGGGAATGCTTTTGTTGGTGGAAAGAAAAAGATAGAACCCACCCGCCACCTTTCGGTTCATTAGCGTAGTACTCTAGACTGTATGCGGGCACTATGTATGTAGCGTCCACACATTGGAGAGCTTCCAGTTCTTTTTTATTCGTGGCTAGCAATGTGGTATCTCCTGAAGGCAGAATAACTTCAGTATCCTCTTCATCATCAGGTTCTGGGTTCAAAACTGTGCTCACTTGACGTATAAAGGTTATATATATTGGCAATAGGACATATTGGCATAGATAAAACTGTTATATTTTATAAGTGCATATTAATCGAAACATACAAAGTTTATAGATCAACAAAATAATGTTATGATGAAGTCATAACATGTTTGCTGATATAACTGCCTCACACCAGTGTTAATTTATGTTAATTTCTGATGTTGATTAGTCACAAAAGCTGAACTATGACTACACTGGGTTTAACTGGCAAAGACTAAAAATTAAATGGGCAGAGCCCAATGAACATAATATATTTATGTTTATGTATATGAATGTTATGGAATCAATAAAGTGCTATGATTGTTATTTGGGTATATATGTAATTGGTAAGAACTTTTTTTTATTGCAAGACAGGCTTGCGCTTGACAACAATCAATGTTGGAAAGAACCGATGAGGAGTAGATTTTCGCGCGCTTTCCTAGAAGATGCCTATTCACTTAAGGTACATACTCAAGTTATACATGGCAGGTAACACTTTAAATATAAGTATGTGTTTGCACCTAGAAAATGACAAAATCCGAATTGGTGAATAAGATAAGAACAAGAGTTGAATGACTCATAGAGTTACCCAACCATCAAATATTAAATAGTGGCCTACAAAATATTTACACCAGCAGTATTCAGCAGATAAAGCATTGTAGGTATATTGTTGCCAACATTGTTAGGTATAGGCATATATAGGTATTGTGACTTCATGAATCATCTTGATAATACCCAAGACTTTATGAAGTTGTTCTAGGTAGTTAACTGCATAGTGTAACATATAAACTGTAGAGTGTACCATAACATAACACCCTCATTCGGTTTTATTTTCTTAGCTTTAAAAGTTACTTAGATGTATCAATTAGAAAAAAGTCATCAGTGCACACTTTTTTTACAAGCTTTTATTTAGCTTGACCAGTTTATTTATTTGTTTGTTTGGGTCAAATCTTGCAAGATGAATTAGAACCACTTCCCGGTTTCCGATTGAGCTGAAATTTTGCATGTATGTGTAAATCGGATGACAATGCAATATTATTGTGACATGGAGCTGATCTGATGATGGAGACGGAAGATGGCTATTGGAACTCTGTAATAAAACGATTTAACCCCATCGAGTTTGGGCTCGTTTGATTTGTCATGACAAGAACTCTGATCCTAGATGATATCTAGAGTCTAATGATGTAGCTACTAAAAGCTTGTATTTAAAAATAATTTTTTTAATTTACACTTGTATTTTCTTAGCTTTGAAAGTTACTTAGATGTATCAATTAGAAAAAAGTCATCAGTGGACACCGCTCACAATTGGGTACAGGTTTCCCCTAACAATGGAAAGGGTATTGGGTTTGTAATATAGAGTATACCTATACTCTACGCAGGCCAAGTGCCGATTGTCAGGCTTCACGCTCCTTTGAGAACATTATGGTCCATAATATTCTCCATGATTTATGGAGAACTCAGGAATGCAGGTGTCCTCACCCTGTTTTCTTCACCATTAAAGCAAGTGACAATTAATTGCTTAAAACACACATAACTCTAAAAGTTAGATAGTTATGCCTAGGGAACCCCCCAAAATGGAAGCCTATTTAATTATGGAACGTAACGTATACTACGTCTACTAGATTATTACCGTTTATTCTATTTTGATTTTGAAATAACTGCTTCAATTATATTTATTTGTATAGATGTACCTTCGTAGTCTAGATCATGCGGTAAAGATAAAATCAGTGATAATAGGAATTTTTTATCAAGTGTATGTCTAATATGTCCTAAGTACCACTCGGATAACGATAGAGCTCGATATTGTATAGGCATTATAGAATATGAATCGAGAGCTGGTGATAACCAGACCTAGGCGCTGCGCGCACTTAGTTGCCAATTGCGGTGACCGGCAACTAGCAACTAGATGTTTTTACAATTTTCATATAATTTTCTGAAACTGCGCAGAAGGAGCAACACTAGTTGCTAGTTTGGGTGAAACTATAAAGCTAGAAAATCTGCCCGAGGTAAGTAGGCTGTACACAACGACACACAACTTCCTTATATTATATTCATAACCTTCAATGTTTTCCCGAAAAAGACTCCTATGTTCTTTGCTTATGACATAGATAAAAAACCGGGCAAGTGCTAGTCGGACTCGCGCGCCGAGGGTTCCGTACTCCAGAAGTAAAAGTAAAACGATAATATTATATTAATTTGCTTATTTATCGTTAACTTTGTAGAGGTTTATGGTTAATATCAAACAAAATTGGTTGTCTGTAAAGTCGGTTTACGGACGATAGTTTTACGTGATGACGTCATAAAGAAAGATTGATGAATAAATGTGTCACAAGCCAACGCTTGGGCCGATCGTGCCTCTCTATCGCTTGTTCCGCGCTCTCGCTTGCACGCACAGGCTCAGGCGGAACGTGACACTTTTTGTGCGTACAGCCGGTGTTCATCGATTTATAAGACGTTATCACGTCAAAAAATATGCTAGTTAGAGAGTTGGTTTTATTTTTCCTTCCTTCGTCGGAATCTTTTCTTTTAATGTATGTTCACCGCTTACTCGAAGACGCCTGAACCTATTTGAAAAATTATTTTTTTTTGTATATTTCCCATATAAATTCTATTGAAATCTGTCGAGCGGTTTTTAAAATATCAACAATAAATTATAATACTTTGTATAGTGGCGCGGGACTTTGAGTCGGTTTTTTAAAAATATTTTTTTATATTAAATTATAAACGCTACCTGTCATACAACGTTCTTATTATTTTCGTTCCAATTTTGCCGGCGATTTCGCCATCTTCAATAACAAGTATTTCGAGAAGGAAAAATCGAAGCTGTCAACAAAAGGTAGCACGATATAAAATAAACAGCAGTCAGGAGCCTTGACTCGATAATAGACATCTGTGTGTTTCTGATACGATTTCTCCACGCCATTGTCGTAGATATCAAGATCTCATTGCGACATAGATAATGAAAAAATATTGTGAGAAAATTTTAGTAATGTTATTGTATAAGTAGGTACTTACATATTATTTACTGTTATTGTTTAAGGTACTAGTTTATGCCAGTAACGTAGTATGAAGTTAGGTTTTAAAAATCCTTCGGGAACCCTCTCTTTTTCCGAGATAAAAAGTGGTCACTCTCAAAGTCCTCAAATATACCCATGAAAAAATCTGTTGTTCCGTTGCTGCGTGATTGAAGGACAAACCAAAAACAAACACACTTTCTCATTTATAAAATTAGTAAACATTGACTCTCGTAACATGAAAACTTCTAAAAAAAAGATTAAGGATAAATATCTAAGCGTCATTTTCTCCAAACCACCTTTTCTTCAGCTGTCCACAAGATAAGCTAGAAGACATATTGTAACATTTTTGTTTTGAAAAGAGCACTGCTGAGTTTCTTCTTCTTGCCGGCTCTTCTCAGCAGAATCAGCTTTCCGTACCGGTGGTAGATTCTCGACGTGTCATAACTTCATAAGTGTCATAATTTGGCCTACATGAAATAAATAATTTTGAGTTTGAACTTATTATACTGCCCTCTTGCTTACCACGGCAGTAATATAGTTATTCTTTTGAACCAACTTCAAAAAAAGGAGGAGGTTCGCAACACTCATCGGATTTTTTTATGTATGTTCACCGATTACTCGAAGACGCCTGAACCGATTTGGAAAATTCTTTTTTTTGTTTCAAAGGGGGTATACTTTCCAGGTGGTCCCATTTAAATTTTATCTAAATCAACCGAGCGGTTTTTAAAAAATTAACAATAAAATGTATACCTACTTTGTAGTGGCGCGGGCGTTTGAATTCGGTTTTTAAAAATAATGGTTTTTTATAAATAACTAGCTGATGCCCGCGACTTCGTCCGCGTGGGTTTAGTTTTTAAAATCCCTCGGGAACTCTTTGATTTTCCGGGATAAAAGTAGGTACCCTATGTCACTCTCCAGGTCCTCAACTATACCCATGCAAAAAATC
Source organism: Oeneis ivallda (assembly GCA_029955525.1). Taxonomy (NCBI): domain Eukaryota; kingdom Metazoa; phylum Arthropoda; class Insecta; order Lepidoptera; family Nymphalidae; genus Oeneis; species Oeneis ivallda. The sequence goes on along the minus strand of JARPMR010000024.1, from coordinate 5,645,058 downwards.
ACTTCTATAATCTTCCGTATGGGGCTACTTTATATCTGCCCATCTTAAGATATATTGCATTGTTTGTAGGTATGCATTTTTGGAACTTCCCTCATTGTGGAAAAACTGCATACATAGCATAGCATTTATTGTATTGTAAACTTGTTTTGAAAGCAGCCGCCGAGTTTCTTGCTGGTTCTTCTCGGCAGGGCATTCCGAACCAGTGGTAGAGTCAGACGATTCAAAAGCACTTGTAAAAAAATTATTTGAATAAAAAATACCTATTTCTATTCTATTCGTAGCTCTGTTGAAGCGTGTCAAGCTACGGATCGACGGATACGGATGTTGGTTTGGACAACACTTTCGCATTTATAGATAACTAGCTGATGCCCGCGACTTTGTCCGAGTGGATTTAGTTTTTAAAGTCCCTCGGGAACTCCTTGATTTTCCGGGATAAAAAGTAGCCTAGATGTTGACCCGAGTAATAAGCTACCACGGTATAAAATTTTGTAGAAATCTGTGCGGTAGTTTTTACGTGAAAAAAGGACAAACAAACAGACAAAAATTAAATAAAAATCTGTTTTGGGCTCAGTATCGATAGTAAAGCATCCCCCAATTAAAATTTTCAAAATATATTAAATGTACAGAAATCTTCCAGTTACAGTTTTATTGACCGAGCGAAGCGAGGTCTCTGAGTTTACTAGAGCGATTTGCACTTGTCCGTCCGTCCGTCCGTCCGTCCGTCCGTCCGTCTGTCAGAGCCTTATAACTTTTGAATTACTGAACGTAATTACTTCAAATTTAGATATAATATGTAAACCGATGGCCTCCAGCCGAAAATGGCTTAAAAAGTTATAAAAATCTTTATTTCAGGGGGGCTCTCATAGAAGCGAATGCGAAGTAAAAATTTTTTTTTTGCTATTCATAGGTTTTCTGTGTATCATTTTAAAGACAATTTGGAACAGAGTACAAACGTATTTTTTTTTTATTTTTTTCCAAAAATTGACGAAATGGGGGGCTTTCAAAGTGGCGATTTAATACGCTCGCTTGAAGACGCTCTCTGGGAAAATTGGCTATATATTTTCAAGTTCTACTTATTTTCTTACTTCACTTGTATCCTGTACTTGAACAACAAATACTAAAATTATATGAATATTATAAAGAAACGAGATTATTTAATTTTTAATGAGCATCAGTAAATTTCATATAGCTTCACAATAATGCTAATAGATGGCGCAGTCATTATTACTATTCCATGGAACTACTCGCAGGAGTTACGACTACGATCTATCCCAAAAACAGTTTTGCGTCGAGCATTATTATTTAGGTACATAATATAATAACATATTATTCAATTGAAATTATTCTTTAGTTAAATATCAAACTTCAATAAACTATTAATTGCTGCATTTTGTATATTTTCTATTCGCGTCTATAGATAACGATTTGTACAGATGCCCCTAACCCGTTTTCACTCGTTATTACCTACATAATAATTCAATGTTTTCACTGACGTTCCCTAACCTTTACGGGCTACCTATGATAAGTTAGGTGATGATTACTGTCAACTTCTTTATCACGATCCTGTACGGGACACCTAAAAGGACATTGGGACGGATGTTAGGACTTAGGATTGTGTTTTGGAGCTACCTACGTAAAGAAACTCCTACATAGGGGATGATTTAGGTATGTTTGGTGAAAACGGGCATAATAATAATAATGTCAGTTTTGGTCGTCATGTATCGATTGAATGAATAATCATGGGATACCGCGCGAGGTCTCAGTTCGGGGCGAACCACTAGTTATATGTATAGATAATAAGTATGATTTATTATTATAGATTATTAATAATATATTTCTTTGCAGGGCGGCAACAACGCTGGTCACACTGTGGTTGTCAACGGCAAGGAATTTGACTTCCACCTGCTGCCCAGTGGCATTATCAACTCAAAATGCACCTCTGTCATAGGTAAACTACTGCTTAACTTAACTAACCTACATAACGGTACTCCTAAGTTCAGAATGAGAAGGGTCTATAGTCTATAAGACTCTAGACCTTTTTGACGACCTACCTGGCTCAGTGGTGAGCGCAGTGGTCTTATAACTGGTAGGTCCCGGGTTCGATTCCCGGCGGGGTCAAATTGGGAATTTATTGACCGAGCGAAGCGAGGTCTCTGAGTTTACTAGAGCGATTTGCACTTGTCCGTCCGTCCGTCCGTCCGTCCGTCCGTCCGTCTGTCAGAGCCTTATAACTTTTGAATTACTGAACGTAATTACTTCAAATTTAGATATAATATGTAAACCGATGGCCTCCAGCCGAAAATGGCTTAAAAAGTTATAAAAATCTTTATTTCAGGGGGGCTCTCATAGAAGCGAATGCGAAGAAATTTTTTTTTATTTGCGATTCATAGGTTTTCTGTGTATCATTTTAAAGACAATTTAGAACAGAGTACAAACGTATTTTTTTTTTATTTTTTTTCCTAAAATTGACGAAATGGGGGGCTTTCAAAGTGGCGATTTAATACGCTCGCTTGAAGACGCTCTCTGAGAAAATTGGCTATGTATTTTCAAGTTGTACTTATTTTCTTACTTCACTTGTATCCTGTAGGGTAGACTGGGTACGGTTGTAACAATTTCCCTTTGAACACCCACAGCATTGCCAATATTGCTATAAACAACGGTTATAGCAATTGAGATGATAGCCAGGTTATTTTTCTTTAAAGGAATATCAAAATCACATGCACAGGTGAAACAATTTAGCAGAAATGAGTAGTTTTATTGAGTGTGTGCGATTGTTACAATCGACCCCATACCAGGGGCGGTTGTAACAGTGATGGGGGACAGTTGTAACAAGCAGAAACAATACAGAATTGAAGTATTTAAACCAACTTTACTATTTAAAAACGCTAAAAAGTACTTTACCTAAAATATATTCATATCTTAGGCACATTTTTAATAGTTATTTAGATAATTCTTAGAATAAAAATAAATTAACAAAATAGATAATGTTACCCCTATGCATCGGTACGCAATCAGTCTCACTAAACGAACATAATCTCTAATTATTAAATAAAACAAAATTAAATAGTCAATAAAATCTAAGTTTAAACTGAAAACAACAATTAATTATTTTTTCCTATACTTAATCAGACTCTCTGCAGTTATGGCATATGTAATATCTACTCCCATCTGTACAGGCTACGTTACGCTCTACAGACCGACTCGTTGAATAAGTTTCCAGGCAAAGAAAGCAATAATATTCTTCGGCTTCTGAAGACTCTGGTGGTGTATTAGATTTATTTTTCTTTGTTTCCTTCACCTTTCCCTTTGCGTTGGTTTGTCATGCCATTAGATTCAAATACGTTTTTCTTCGTTTTCTTATTTTTCAATCTTTTCTACCACTCTGTATATTCTCTTCTAACAGCTTTCTTTTCAGGAGTGCCTATCTGTGTAAATTGCTATTTTTTTGGTTTTTCGACCTCTGGTTCTTATTTTCCTAGGAGGAGCTTTGAGGAAGGGCCGTAATGCCTCACCCTCAGGTGTGAACTCAAATGTTCTGCTTGTGGACGGAATAGTTTCTGATTGCTCATGAACAGCAGGTTCCTTTCATCATGGGCGTTCTTGTACAACAATATGTCGCTTTCACCTCTCGAAGTCGTTCTTACGCGTTTCCTATGTATCTGCAATGCAAAAATATAATAAAACTAATGTTACAACCGTACCCATCAAAATCGTTACAACCGTACCCACCACCTATTTTGGCAATAAAAAGGTCACAGGCATGAAGCCTGATTACGTATACAAAAACGAACTAGCTTATTATAATCTCTAAAATACAACAATTGCGTATGTGAATACTCAAATATGAAAATTATATTAGTAGTCACGCTATATCGGAAAGAAACTCATCAAAAATACTTACTTTTGGTTGACAAAACACAATGGGCTTTCGTTTAAACGTAATAAGTGCGCAGAGTGCGACGCAACACTGGGAATCATGTTGGCACTTGAAATCCGCGTGCCTCTCCCCTTGTACCCCTTCCTGTGTTGTGTATAGTTTTGGAAATATTTGAGTTGTTTCAACCGTACCCCGTTACAACCGTACCCAGTCTACCCTACTTGAGCAACAAATACTAAAATTATATGAATATTATAAAGAAACGAGATTATTTAATTTTTAATGAGCATCATTAAATTTCACATAGCTTCACAATAATGCTAATAGATGGCGCAGTCACTATTCCATGGAACTACTCGTAGGAGTTACGACTACGATCTATCCCAAAAACAGTTTTGCGTCGAGCATTATTATTTAGGTACCTAAATATTATTCAATTAAAATTATTTAGTTAAATATCAATTTTGTATATTTTCTATTCGCGTCGATAGATGACGATTTGTACAGATGCCCCTAACCCGTTTTCACTCGTTAGTACCTACATAATAATTCAATATTTTCACTGACGTTCCCTAACCTTTACGGGCTACCTATGATAAGTTAGGTGATGATTACTGTCAACTTCTTTATCACGATCCTGTACGGGACACCTAAAAGGACATTGGGACGGATCACGGATGTTAGGACTTAGGATTGTGTTTTGGAGCTACCTACGTAAAGAGACTCCTACATAGGGGATGATTTAGGTATGTTTGGTGAAAACGGGCATAATAATAATGTCAGTTTTGGTCGTCATGTATCGATTGAATGAATAATCATGGGATACCGTTACCGCGAGGTCTCAGTTCGGGGCGAACCACTAGTAATTTCTGAATTGTCTCTGGTCTAGTCTGGTGGGAGGCCTTGGCCGTGGCTAGTTACCACCCTACCGTCAAATACGTGACCCCAATAAGCGATTTAGGATTCCGGCACGATGGCGTGTAGAAACCAATTAGGGGTATGGGTTGAATGTTCACTGCCATATCCCTTCCAAGTTAGCCCGCTACCATCTTAGACTGCATCGTCACTTACCATCAGGTGAGATCGCAGTCAAGGACTACCTTGTCATCTGGAAAAAAAATACGTGTGGCACTCGGGGACTGCCGCAGTAAAGCTATTGCATAGCATTTTCTAGTCGCACGCACACAAACACCGTGCCGAAGTCTGCCGAACTGAAACGACGTTAGACGATGCACGGCTTGTGTTAGGTTTATTTTCGTTACAGAATTTCTTGATTCGGTCGCCGCGCTCAAAGCCCGCGATAAAAGCTATGCAATAGCTTAAAAGACTAGACTCCATGAACATAATATTACGTAAAGACCATAATCTACTACCACGCTGCTGACCAAGTGCGAATTGGCACTTTTGAGAACTTTATGGAGAACTCTCGGGCATACAGGTTTCCTTCCTCTCCTCACGATGTTGTGATTTTTTACTGCTAAAACGCACATAACTCCGAAAAGTCAGAGAAGCGTGTCTGGCACTGGGATCGAACCTCCACCGATCCGAATTTTCGGTATTTTTTGTAGTTATTAGATTTCGTAGTCGTACCAATCTCTCGTGGCACCGGATTGTGACAGATATATAAAAAATAAAATTGTACCTATTCGCTTGGATTAAAAAGAAATTAATTCAAATAGGCCGGAAATGTTCGAACAAAATCTGCTGACAACTCTGTACCGATGCACGAAAGGCACGACCTATAACAAAAGCACGATCTAATGGAAATAATCATGCTTTCCAAATTAACGGCCAAGGTCCTTCGCCCGGTATTACTTAATGCAGTCGCTATAGATATGATAGTCGCAATATTAGTATCGCGTTTATTTACAGCATACATGGCAATCGCAATAGTTAAAAGTCTGAATCGTTAGAGGAGGTAGACTGAAATTAAACGCACACGGCACAACCAACACGTAACACCAAAGCGTAACACCATACAAACTAGCTAAATTACGTTTCACTCCAGCACCGGTAGGTCTAGTGTGACTTTTAAAAGTTTACGTTAAGGTTGATTATACTGGTCTGCCCGCGAAATTCAAATTTAGGTAATTTGCTTTTTCGAAATTTGTAAACTAATACGACAAAGTAGACTTATGGCATTCAAATTGCGCCAGTGGCACTAATTTGTGAGTAACTTATTTCTTAAACTGGACACTTTCAAGTAAAGATTTTTATATTATAAACCTGTGAAGATGATACTGCCACTGGCGCAATTTGCCTATTAGTTTACAAATTGGCGAAAAACCAAATTAAATTTGAATTTCGCGGGCAGACCCGTATAATCTACCTTAACTGTGCGTAAATCTGTCATTTAGTATGGACGGGAAAGGGAATGAGTATTTTTCCATCCCCTTTCCGTCCATTCTAATGGACGTATTGGATCTCTGAGCATTTTCAGGAAATATTGACTACTGAGTTAATGATGATTGATGACCCAATGGAACTAATCTTGCTTTCCAAATTAATGGCCAAGGTTCTACACCCGGTATTACATAACAATGTTGCTATCAATATGATTATCGCAATGCCAGCACGGAAGAGATCGCTTTTATTGTGTATTAAGAAAAAGAAGGCAATCGTAATACTAGTTAAAATTCTCAATCGCTCGAAGAGATGGACCGGAATTAAAAACACAACCAACACTGAACAAAGTAACGTTTGTTTCTATGTCTGTTATTCAAATCGTTACTACAAGAACTATTGTATAACAGAAAATTAATGAACAGTGAATAAATTTTTCACCTTACGCCCAGGTGAATGTAGCGAAATGGCCAAGCCACGTATTTTGACTTAACGTTTAGGGTTTGTGAAGTTTGGGATATTTATGGCGTGTAGAGTTAAAAGCTTGGCTCTACGTGAAATATAACTTTTTGACAGTGCGAGCCATTGGTGTCGTGAAAATGTTTTTGGTGGGATCCATTATTCAAAATATTCTGAACAATGTTGAGATATTGTTCAGTTTATCTACGCGTTTTACTTTGACATATTTTAGCATTGAGTCTGATATATTTAACGATTGCGACAGTCATCATACGTTACTTAATACGTACATTTCGTTATCATTGCGATATTAAAATTACCGTCATGTCGCAGATATTCATGCCAATTTTTGTGATAACCGTTTAAGTTTTCAATGTCACGCGATTGTTATGGTGGTATTTTTCCATTATAATATTTACGATACACAGACGAAGTTTCGAAAATTTTATAGTGACATTGTAGAAAATGAAAAGATTTGGTTCAAAAGTTAGACTTTAATGTCACGCAAATAAATGGCAGTATCAAGCGGAATAAATCCGTATCATACCAATAATAATAAGAGTCTAAGAGACCTTTTACCTTTTACCACTCAACCGCTGAAACGATTTCGATAGGCATGGATATTATAGCTTGTACATTAACGTGCGAGTACATTGAATTGGATAAGTACTTTTTATGCTAGAAAATCAGAGTTCCCAGGGAATTCTCAAAAACATATAATCCGACGTTGAAGTTGAAGTTGAAGTCTTAGACTGAAACCTATAAAGCTTTCTCTGATTTTGCTCGAGCTTGAGACACAATTGAGTTAAAAGTAAAACACAATTAGGCTGCGGTTAAACGGACGCGAAAATGACCTACTCGCCACACGGTCGCCGCGGGTACAAATTCCTCCCATATCAACGCGCCTTTATGACCTGAGATATAATCTATGATCTATGATCTGTCTACGTTTAATCTATCTTTAATCTGGCTATTAAAGTTCATATTTATTGATCAGGAAATGGAGTGGTCATCCACCTGCCTGGTCTCTTCGAGGAGTTGAAAAAAAACGAGCTGAAGGGAATGGAGGGGTGGCAGCAACGGCTCATCATTTCAGACCGAGCGCATCTCGTCTTTGACATTCATCAGCAGGTAAATTCTTCTTCTTCTCAGAGTGCTTCTCAGACTAGCGAAGGTAGGCAGTCAGCTTTTAAAAGCAGGTAAATTACAAAAGTATAAACGTAATGCACAGTCATCATCATCATCATCATCATTAGCAACCCATCAACGGCTCACTACTGAGCGCAGGTCTCTTCTCAGAGAAGGGTTATAAGCCATAGTCCACCACGCTGGCCCAATGCGAATTGGCGGACTTCACACACCTTCGAGAACATTATGAAGAACTCTCAGATGTGCAGGTTTCCTCAAGATGTTTTCCTTCACCGTTGAAGCAAGTGACAGTTAATTGCTTAAACGCACTTGACTCCGAAAAGTCGAGGGGCGTACCCGGGATCGAACCTGCGACCCCCCGAATAGGAGACCACAGTCCTAACCACTAGGCTATCACTGCTTCAATATGCACATATGCTTCAATGCACAGTAAAAATGTTTAAAAACTGTTACCCAAGTACGGAGAATTGGATGTAACAGACTGTTACATCTAATTCTCCGTAGTACAAAATCTCCGTACAAAATCATTACGACGCGACGACAATTACTAACAGTCGTCGTGTCATAATGATTTTGTTGGTATAGAATGTAGCCTATGTCACCCAGAACATAATAAAAACAAGTGTAAATTAAAAATTTTAGTTTTAAATGCAAGCTTTTAGTAGCTACATCATTAGACTCTGGATATCATCTAGGATCAGAGTACTTGTCATGACGAATCAAACGAGCCCAAACTCGATGGGGTTACGTCGTTTTATTACAGAGTTCCGATAGCCATCTTCCGTCTCCATCATCAGATCAGCTTCATGTCACAATAATATTGCATTGTCATCCGATTTACACATACATGCAAAATTTCAGCTCGATCAGAAACCGGGAAGTGGGTCTAATTCAACTTGCAAGATTTGACCCAAACAAACATTGCAAGTTAAATAAAAGCTTGTAAATATTGAATAACGTAGTTAAGGTGCTACGGTGGAAATTTTTCTTGTTTAAAGGTTGAAATGTCCAATAGGAGGAGGAAGGAAGCAACGAGACATCTTAACCGAGCAACAGCTCGACGTTATTTTTCGTGTGGGTATACCTACCTTCCTGAAGACCTGGAGTGACATAGGTTTACTCTTATCCTAAAAAATCAGAGTTCCCGCGGATTTAAAAAACTAAATCCACGCCGACGAAGTCGTGGGCATCAGCTAGTCAATAATAAAAAAAATTAACTATTAAATTTTTCAACATTTTCCAGGTTGACGGTCTTCAAGAGGCCGAAAAGGGCAAGAACTCCTTGGGTACCACAAAGAAAGGCATTGGACCGACCTATTCGTCCAAGGCCACGAGAAATGGCATCAGAATCGGCGACCTGCTGGGCGACTTCAAAATATTTGAGGAAAAGTGAGTAAATAGCATGTAAATGAGGCAGTGATAGCCTAGTGGTTAGTACTGCGGTCTCCTATTCGGGGGGTCGCAGGTTCGATCCCGGACCTCTGGCTTTTCTAAGTTAAGTGCGTTTAAGAAATTAAATATCACAATTAAATATTAAATATCAAAGTGAAATAATCCTTGATTGTATTTTAAAATAATCCTTGATTGTAATTACTTCAATTTTAGATATAATATGTAAACCGATGGCCTCCAGCCGAAAATGGCTTAAACAGTTATAAAAATCTTTATTTCAGGGGGGCTGTCATAGAAGCGAATGCGAAGTAAAATATTTTTTATAGCGTTACATAGGGTTGCGGTATATCATTTTAAAGATAATTTGGAACAGAGTACAAAAGTATTTTTTTTTTTAATTTTTCCCTAAAATTGACGAAATGGGGGCTTTCAAAGTGGAGATTATATTTGACCTCAGAAGTCTTAATCGGTTGAAAGCCTGAGCTTGAAACTTTTGAATTTTTTGCGTTATATCATTTACTTGAATAACAAATACTAAATGGTATGGTTGGTGAAAACGGGCATAATAATAATGTCAATTTTGATCGTCATGTATCGATTGAATTAATAAGTAATTACGGGAAACCGTTACTGCGAGGTCTCAGTTCGGGGCGAACCACTAGTTATATAATATTAGTGTGATTTCAACAGATTCAGGACCCTAGCAGCAAACTACAAACGCATGTTCCCGTCGCTCGAAGTCGAGATCGACAGCGAGCTGGGGCGGTACCGCGAGTACGCGGAGAGGATACGTCCCTTGGTACGAGACACCGTTGCCTACCTGCACTCGGAGATCGAGCACGGGAAGAAAGTGCTAGTCGAGGGCGCCAACGCCGCCATGTTGGATATTGATTTCGGTAAGATCACGGGAGATTCGATCCCGGGTATGCACCACTGATTTTTCAAGTTAAGTGCGTTTAAGGTGGATCTACTAATTTGTGAGTAGACTCACGTCCAACTTGATATTCTGACTAATTTCTTAAGCTGGGCACTTTCAAGTAAAGATTTTTATATAAACCTGTGAAGATGACACTGCCAAGTTGCAAAAAACCAAAGTAATTTCAATTTCGCTGGCAGACCCGTGTCAACAATCAACCTTAAGAAATTAAATATCACATGCTTTAACGGGTGAAGGAAAACATCGTGAGGAAACCTGAGAGTTCTCCAAAATGTTCTCGAAGGTGTGTGAAGACCGCCAATTTGCATTGGGTCAGCGTAGTGGACTATGGCCTATAACTCTTCTCTGAGAGATATCGCTCAGTAGTGAGCCGATGATGGGTTGATAATGATGATGATGATGATGACTGACGTCTTTAATTAATCTGTGATTATAGTTCTTGCAATTCACGAGGGCGACTGACTTATGGTTGTGGGTGTGTCGTATCTGTATAAGTGTGAGCGAGCGCAATGCTCGCGCCTGCCCGCTCCCACCTAGGCTTTGACAGGCACGCACACTTATGCAATGTGCATGTACACGAAGTAACCACAAGTAAAGCGCACTCGCCTTCGTGAATTGCAAAAATTGTACCACTGGATTGGCTGACCTTATATCAATCACGGCTTAAATTAAGGATCAACTAGTTCATGCCTGCGTGACTAGATTTTTAATTCCTGCGGGAACTTTGTAATTTTTCGGGATAAAAGTAGCCTATGTGTTAGTCCTGGGTGTGAGCTACCTCCATTCCAAATTTCAGACAAATCGGGTCATTCGTTGTGGCGTGAAAGAGTAACAAACATCCATCCACCATCCACACAAACATTCGCATATAAATCTAATATTAGTATAGGATTTGTAGCGCCACATTTGACATACGAGTGTTTCTGAAACTATTAATGCAGGAAGTGCCAAAAAATATCAACTATCTGTTGTCAACTAGTGCCCTCACTAATTTTATTTCCTTGGGCACTCCTATACCCTGTCCAACCCTTTATTTTCTTTTTGACAGCTCAGTCTGAGTCTGAGACTGAGCTGTCAAAAAGAAAATAAACGGTTGGACAGGGTATAACTGTTTACAACGCCAAAATGGCGTCAATTAAGTAGGTCCAAAAAATATGACAAATATAAACTACTCAAAACAAAATAGGGCCCACTAAGTTTTTTCGCTGTAATTTCGAAAATACGTAAAATTTGAATTTTTTCTTAATGTGTATGTTTGAAGAGAGGAATGACAAATTATTTAAACAAAATCGAGTTTGAAAACGGTTTATATTGTTTACTTAAATTAAACACAAACAAAAATAGCGATTTAAACAATAAATATAGAGTACAACTTAATGCTGGTTTTTGTAACTTTTTTCACTAACTTCAGTAATTGCTTGGAGTTTAATACCGTGTAGGGCCTCCTCTACTCCTTATGCATTCTTGGAGCCTGTTGGGGACACTTTCAATTAAATGTGTGATATTTTCTTGTTGTATCTGCTCCCAACAGACTTTAAGTGCCCTTATCAACTCCTGTGGACTATTGATACTACTGTAGTTCCGTTTAAGGCTTCTCTTCAACTGATCCCATAAATGCTCAATGGGATTGAGGTCAGGACTCATCGCAGGCCAAGGCAAAACCGTAATATTGGCCTCAGAGAGTGCTCTCTGCGTGAGGCGGGCCGTATGTGCGCGTGCATTGTCTTGCATTAAGACAAAACTTTCGCCCACTCTTTGTGAAAAGGGGATGACATGGGGTCTGATTACTCGCTCGACATAACTGGCAGCGGTTATGGTACCCTCGTCCAGAAATGCCAGCTCTGTTTTGCCTATTAAGCTTATTCCGCCCCATACCATCACACTGGGCCCCCCCCAACGATCTGTTTCGTGGATACACGGTTCTGCAAATCGTTCGCCTTCTCTTCTCCACACGCGCACTCGTCTATCATCACTGTAAAATTTAATTTTACACTCGTCAGTAAACAGCACAGACCTCCAGTTAGTCATGGTCCAATCTGCATGCTCACGTGCATACCTTAACCGGGCTGCACGATGAGCCCTAGTCAATTTAAGCCGAACAGCGCGCATTCTGGAATGTTGTCCATCCTCATGGAGTCGATTTCGGATCGTTTGGTCACTAACTCGGGTTCCAGTGGATTCCCTCAATCGATTTTGTAAGGTCCGGGCAGTAACGGTACGATCCCGACGTGCAGTTAACCGTATATAACGGTCTTCCTGGGCAGTAGTGGCTCGAACTCTTCCTGATCCACGTCTTCTAGACACACTTCCTGTCTCCTGAAAGCGTTCCCACAGGTTTCTGATGGCCCGTCGCGATACACCGAGACGTAGTGCTACAGATCTCTGAGATTGTCCCTCCTGAAGCCAAGCTACTGCTCTTGTGGCGGTTTCCATATCCATATGATGACGAGAACCAGACATAGTAATTTAGGCTAGTACCAAAGTGAAATAAAACAACTAAACAAAGTGACTTTCAACTGCAGTGTTCACAATGAGACTAGGAACACAAGTCACTAAGAAACTGCAAGGGATGAATTTCAAGAACTTTCATTTTTTTTGTCGACCCACTTATGAATAATGTGTAAACTAACGTTAAAACACTTTTAAGGATTCATAAACAAGTCTACTTGATATTTAAATGCTTAACTTGGTGAATGATTAACTTATGAAATATTTGTAAACAAAGTTCGAGATTATCTCGAAGTGGGCCCTATTTTGTTTTGAGTAGCTCCTATGGTAAAGGCTGAGCGTTCATAAGTCAATCACTAGGCAGTCAGTCAGGACAAGTCTTTTTATAAGATAGAAGATATTTTGACGTGATAACGTCTTATAAATAGATGAACACCGGATTTTGACGTGATAACGTCTTATAAATAGATGAACACCGGCTGCACGCACGAAAAAATGTCACGTTCCTCCTGAACCAGCGTGCAAGCGAGAGCGCGGAACAAGCGATAGAGAAGCACGATCGGCCCAAGCGTTGGCTTGTGACACATTTATTCATCAATGTTTCTTTATGATGTTATCACGTAAAACTATCGTCCGTAAACCGACTTTACAGACAATCAATTTTTTTTGAGTACCTATTGACCACATTTGAGAGTTCTAATTACATTGTCAACCAACACGTCCTTTATGTTATTAATCTTTACTGATATTGTCATTTCAGGTACTTACCCGTACGTGACGTCATCAAACTGTAGTATCGGCGGCGTGTGCACGGGGCTCGGCCTACCCCCCAAACTGATAGGGGAGGTTCTCGGGGTGGTCAAGGCCTACACCACCAGGGTCGGCGACGGACCCTTCCCTACCGAGTTACACGATGTGAGTTGCCTTTTTATAGGTTAGTTTTCGCTTGAAAACATCAAACAAGTTAATAATTATTTTCTTATTTATTCTAATAATCCTACTAATATTATAATTGCGAAAGTTCGTGAGGATGGATGGATGTATTTTTGTACTCTTTTACGCCATAACGAATTTGGCTGAAATTTGGAATAGAGATATCTCATACCTAAACTAGCGGCACGCTATGATGGCCGGTTTGACGTTTGTCCGCTCATGAAGTTCCGTATTAATTGATAACGACTTTGAAGGAAATAATTGTATTACTTTATTGACGATAGTGATGTGCAGAGATTCATAAATTTTATCGAATGTAGTTTTAGGTTTAGGACTCAAAATTTATTTATTAAATTGATTTCTAAAATGTATACAAGTGTAGAAAAATCAGTTTGCACCATTTAAGGGGTGAATGTACTTGTGAATATGAACAATTTTCACTATGTGGACAAACCTCTGAAATCGCAAAAAAATATCAGCTGTTTCATACAAAAGGTAAAGTTTTTATTTTTATATGATATATACCACAACTCGGCATTTGGTTTTCTAAATTGAAAATTTTTGAAAATGGAATCTAATACGATCGTCACATAGGATCGCTGGCTAGCACAACTACTACCTCCGGCAAACTCGCGTCAATGCTCAATGCAAAACAAAGCAGTTTCGAATTGACGTTGCTTCGAAAAGTATAAACTGTCAGTGCAATGCGATTGTGATATAGTTTTGACCTGGCTTTGGATTTCAAATATTGATACTGCATTACTGTTGACCCTTGCTCGTTAATTTGGACTCTGTTCAAGCCCTTTGTTGTGGATTTCGTCGATATGACCGAACGTACGCAGAGAACTGTTCTAAATAGTCAGACACGTGAGTTCGTAATACGCCTTCGTAACTATTTCGATCGTGAAGCTCAAAATGGAGGGCCAATTTTACCTATAACGTCAGTGGTTGAACGCGTAGCTGATGCGCTTAATATTGGACAACGAACTGTTAGACGGATAACTAAAAAAAAATATGGCGAGACTGGCACAGAAGAAAATAAACTTCACACACCAAAAAAGAGAAAACGAGCAAAACCAGTCGTAGGCATCGATAGCTTTGATGCCGATGCTATCCGAAGACATGTTTACGGCTACTATTTACAGAAGGAGTATCCAACAAGAAAAAAGTTGGTGCATTCACTGAAGGAAGCTGGATTATTCTTCGGTGGGGAAAGTTCTTTAACGAAGATTTTGAAGACCATTGGATTTCGATACAAAAAATGTAACAAACACAAAATATTGATGGAAAGATTTGATATAGCGATGGCAAGGTATACTTTTTTACGGCAAGTGAAAGAAATCAAAAATTGGCAAAATGTTGTGTTCTTGGATGAAACATGGCTTAATGCTAACCATACTGTAGGCCGTTCTTGGAACGATGACACAGCAGCATCTACTTCCAAAGTTCCTGTAGGAAAAGGATCGCGACTTATAATTTGTCACGCCGGAACCATCAACGGGTTTGTCGAAGGTTCTCTCATGGCTTTTGCGTCAAAAACCACTGGAGACTATCATGAAGACATGAATGGAGAAAAGTTTACTGAATGGTTTACCTCAATGTTGTGTAGCCTCCCTGAACCATCTATTATAATTATGGACAACGCCCCATACCACTCGATGCAAATTGACAAGCCACCTGCCCAATCCCAAAAGAAAGCTGATATCGTCGCATGGCTTCGTAAAAATGGCGTAGATGCAAACATGAATATGTTAAAAGCGGAATTAGTACGTCTTTTAAAAGAAAACAAACCAACCAAGATCCGATACGTCATTGACGAAATAGCATTAGAACATGGGCACAGAGTTATACGGTTACCGCCTTACCATTGTGAGTATAATGCGATTGAGTTGGTGTGGGCTCAAATTAAGGGATATGCTGCAAGACACAATACAGAACCCCCATTTACCACAAAAAAAATGCTAAAATTATTAGAAGAAGCTTGTGAACATGTGACTAAAGGAGACTGGGAAAAGGTTGTGAATAGAACTGTTAAATTAATAAGGGAAGATTATGAAAGAGATGTGAAAATAGATAATATTATAGAAAACGAACATATAATTATTAATGTAGGTGATGATAGCAGTGACGACAGTGAAAATAGTAGTATGGACGAATCTGATTAATTATGGCCTTTTGTGGCACCTTTTTTGGTATCTTTTGTATTCATATGTTTCTTGTGTGCATATAAAGTATGTATATTCATTTTCATTCAAATATTCAGTTCGTTCAAATAAATTAAATAAACATATACATTTTTGTTTTATTAAACCTATTTAATCAGGTACAAAAACAAAACTTAATTGTTTTTTGTTCGAGAATAAATTGACATTCCACATCACTATTGTAATGTGTCAAACCGGCCATCATAGCGTGCCGCTAGTGTAGGATTAACACATCTAGGCTACATCTTAATTTATGTTTTAAGTAAATTAAGGCAAATAATTATTATTCAATAGAGGGTAAAACGACGTTTTTAGGGTTCCGTACCCAAAGGGTACCAACGGGACCCTATTATTAGGGTTCCGTACCCAAAGGGTACCAACGGGGCCCTATTACTAAGCCTACGCTGTCCGTCCGTCCGTCCGTCTGTCAGCGGGCTATATCTCGTAAACCGTAATAGATAGACAGATGAAATTTTCACATATTATGTATTTCTATTGCCGCTATAACAACAAATAATAAAAATTAAATTAAATTAAAAAAAATAAATTAAAATGGGTAGGTGGGTAGATGGAAATCTTTTAATTTAATTTTTTTAACGGAACCCTAAAAGAGCGAGGCCCGACTCGCACTTAGCCGATTTTTAAAAAATGAAACCTAGCTAGATCGATTTATCGCCCCCGAAACCCCTGCATACTAAATTTCATGAAAATATATATATATATATATATATATATATATATATATATATATATATATATATATATATATATAGCTAGATCGATTTATCGCCCCCGAAACCCCCTGCATACTAAATTTCATGAATATATATATATATATATATATATATATATATATATATATATATATATATATATATAATTAAATTAAAATAAATAAAAATTAAAATATATATAATATATTATATATATATATATATATATACACACAAGAATTGCACGTTTAAAGGTATTAGATAACCATTTTAAATTATCGAGTAAAGTCATGGAACTATTACACCATGGAAGCAGCATCACGTACAAATTCGTACGCCAAAATTGTCCACGTAGTCACTACAAACACACTATACATAAAATTACACTGAGACACCAACCGGGTCAACAAAAACCAACCATATGACTAGGCAATTAAGGTTCAGTTTGTAATAAATGTGCGACACGTACGACGTTTTGCAACTCACCCGCGGAACATTCATTTTTACCGGATTACATCGATGTAAGAATAGTTCCGAAGTGGAGTGGCAATTTTTTTTTATCTGCATAGGAAGTTGATTTAGATTCACTTTATTTGCACAAAACATGACACCCCTCATTTATAATATTAGTAGGAAGTAGGATTTACTTCCTACTAATATTATAAATGAGGGGTGTAGATGCAAACGCGCTTCTATCCACTTTATTAAATTTTTCACTGTCACCCAAAACATCATAACTTATTAAACTTATGCTATATCTTATTTATTTAAATTGAATATCATAGCAAACTGATATTATTTTCGAAAATAACATTAACTTTGGTTGTACAAACACAGTTAAAATTATTAAAAAACATTGAAATATGTATAGAGACCATTCTGCATCTAATCAGTGGATAGAGGCGGTTTTGTATCCGCCACTACGTGATAGAAGCGGTTTTGCTCCTAATTAATGCCCAAGTGAATGGTGTAATGCAGTCGATGCCTAAGACTAATTCAGATTTCTTCTTATTGTAATTTATTATGTAAATGATAAAAATAAAAACTATGTAAATAGAATATTGTGTTTAAACTTTTATTAAGGACAATTAAAAATAACACTTCTATGAACTTAAAATTAAATACATAAAGATAATCAAAAATTACACTTTTATTAATTGAACATTACACAGATAATCCAACCTCTTCCAGATATTCGCATTGCTCTTGATTATCAGGTTCACCGATAATATGTTCATTTTCCAAAATATTCTTGTAAAATATGAGTTGACTAGACCCTAATTCCGATTTCCAATTTGCACCAAAATGTTTCGACAAGAGTTTGTCAACATCAATAAGTTTCAAGTTAGATATCTTAGTTTGAAAAGGCGGTATGTCCCTAATTCCAAACTCTGATGTTGAAGACACACCTCGTTTCATGACGCTTTTAGCAACTCCAGTGTCATTTTTATAATGAATTTCTCCTCTTAAAAGGAACCGCCCGGGCTTATTCTTAACTCTAGTTACGTAGTACCTTTTGCATTCAGCAAATTTAAAATGGTAACTCCCTGGGGGTTTCAGTGTTTCACTTGCATAGGCCTTCCAGTCATTAACGATACAATCCTCACCCAATTTGCGAACAATGCCGTAACGATTATAAATGACTCTATATTCGGAGGGATCTATAATAACTTCTTTATTTTTGACTTCTTTTTCAATATGTCCGAAAATACGGTCCGCCGGCATGAATGAGTGTCCGGGCACAGGAAATATGAGTTCTACCGTCTTGATATTTTTCGATGCACAAATTGTTAGCCAGTACGCAACCATAGCAATCATGATGGTATTCTTATTTTGCGAACCACATCCATCTGCCATCATTCGCAGATTCCTTTTACCAGAAAAATCAGTCTTTGAAAGAAAATTAAAAACGGCTGAGGCAATCTCGTTTGCAGATTTAGCATATATATCTTCAGTCCATGTATATATATGGACATTTTCTTTCGGAATTTTGTTTGTACCGTTTGCATGTACAATGGTAAAATTGTAAATACTAGTGGTTCGCCCCGAACTGAGACCTCGCGGTAACGGTATCCCATGATTATTCATTCAATCGATACATGACTACCAAAACTGACATTATTATTATGCCCGTTTTCACCAAACATACCTAAATCATCCCCTATGTAGGAGTCTCTTTACGTAGGTAGCTCCAAAACACAATCCTAAGTCCTAACATCCGTGATCCGTCCCAATGTCCTTTTAGGTGTCCCGTACAGGATCGTGATAAAGAAGTTGACAGTAATCATCACCTAACTTATCATAGGTAGCCCGTAAAGGTTAGGGAACGTTAGTGAAAATATTGAATTATTATGTAGGTACTAACGAGTGAAAACGGGTTAGGGGCATCTGTACAAATCGTCATCTATCGACGCGAATAGAAAATATACAAAATTGATATTTAACTAAATAATTTTAATTGAATAATATTTAGGTACCTAAATAATAATGCTCGACGCAAAACTGTTTTTGGGATAGATCGTAGTCGTAAGTTCTACGAGTAGTTCCATGGAATAGTGACTGCGCCATCTATTAGCATTATTGTGAAGCTATGTGAAATTTAATGATGCTCATTAAAAATTAAATAATCTCGTTTCTTTATAATATTCATATAATTTTAGTATTTGTTGCTCAAGTACAGGATACAAGTGAAGTAAGAAAATAAGTACAACTTGAAAATACATAGCCAATTTTCTCAGAGAGCGTCTTCAAGCGAGCGTATTAAATCGCCACTTTGAAAGCCCCCCATTTCGTCAATTTTAGGAAAAAAATTAAAAAAAAAATACGTTTGTACTCTGTTCTAAATTGTCTTTAAAATGATACACAGAAAACCTATGAATCGCAAATAAAAAAAAATTTCTTCGCATTCGCTTCTATGAGAGCCCCCCTGAAATAAAGATTTTTATAACTTTTTAAGCCATTTTCGGCTGGAGGCCATCGGTTTACATATTATATCTAAATTTGAAGTAATTACGTTCAGTAATTCAAAAGTTATAAGGCTCTGACAGACGGACGGACGGACGGACGGACGGACAAGTGCAAATCGCTCTAGTAAACTCAGAGACCTCGCTTCGCTCGGTCAATAAAGCTGCCTAGAATAATAGGCAGCTTGATCTGCCACCTTGGGCAACACCTGGTTTTTTTGACAATCGAATGATATCGAAACCATCTTTTCATCATTTTCTCTCAAAAAGGTATAGAAACACTTGGCTTTTAACTTATGGATCCGCAATAAAGCCATTAATTTGGCTTTTTCTTCATTTTCTGTTTTTTTAATTTTATCGGACAGCTCTGTACATTTTGAACAAACGTCTACTCGTGGCGTTTTGAACCCAATGTTATAATTTGTATTAAAAATTTTTCTAAAAAAACATTGGCGTACCTTGAGTTGTTCATCATCTTGTTTTTCTTGATACATTTTCCACATTTTACGAATATTTAGATCAGATGCTACATATTTTCTTTCTGATGTAGCCGACCTGCAATAGTGCGACTCAATACACGTAAACGTCTCAATGAATCGCTTAACATTTTCCTTTTTTGCGGAATTCTTTCTTGAAACCCTATCACCGCCTCGATTTTCTTGTGGTATAGTGCCATGTAGTAAAAATTTTTTGGATATATTACGAAGTCTATGAATACCAACACCGAGAATTTTTGAAAAGGTTCGTTGACAAACTCGTATTAATTTGAATGGTTTCGTGTATGTACGGATATAAAACTTCGTATAAGTTTTCGAATCTGCTCGGCTTCCCACTTTACCTCTTCGACGCTTCGGTGTATGAACTTTCATAAATTTTAATATAAAATTGTCTTGAAAGGTTTTATTCGGTTTGGCGTAAAATCCTTGATGAAATTGCCTGATGTCTTGAGCATTTAAGGTACTGCATTTTAATTTGCCAGATTTCTTATGCTTACAACTTCTAACATCGGTTAAATTTGGTGGATTCTTAGCTGAGTACCTGAAACAATTTACTCAAGTTACCAACAACTTACCGATCCAAATCAAAACCCCAAGTAATGGCAATAATACTAGCTTGTTTGTCCAAAAGATATAGCGCGCTGTGATAAGACAGACAAATAGACGGGTAACGTATCCAGTTGAATTACAGTAAAAATAAAAAACCCGATCCCTAAAATTATCTAAAAACATAACTCTCCTTTTCTATATCGGAACAGTCGGGCAAAGTGTAACTGACACTCGGGAGATAGGTCTGTTTAGGCGACAGAGATACAGAGATACATAATATTATTAAGCTCGAAAACATTACCCACCGTCAGCTATCGGATGCAAAGAATAAATACAAAGAAAATATAAATATATATTTAAAAATTATTTTAATAAATAAATAATAAGAAAAATCTCTTGTTTAAAAAGTGTAAAACTGTTAAAGTCATTAAAAAGATTAGACCTTTTTCGAGTCTCGCGTTGCATAAAGACGACCAATAGCACACAATAATAAGGCAAGCGAAACTTACCTTTCACGCTTTTTAACACTGCGCTTCCATTGGTTTTCATTCCGAATCCTTTTCCTTGTCTTATTTCCTTCCACTGGAGTTATATTAATTTCCATTTTCTGTTTTTTTTCTATTTAAAAATAGGAAAATAAACTAAGCTGTAACGCGCAACAACAGCCGGACGCCATTACACTCCTATACAAAATACTGTGCTGTGATTGGCCAGGCGGCGATAGTGGCGGTTTTGTATTTTAAGTTTTAATAGAGGCGGTTTCGTACCTAACTTCATACTTATCATGCCATTTTGTAAGGGATAGAAGCGATTTTGCACGTATTTTAAATAATGAAACCAAAGACAAGTAGATTGTGCACTGCCAACACTTAAAAAACACTAGGAGCTTGAAATGGGATAGAAGCGCTTTTGCATCTATACCCCTCAAATGTGAAATTTTGTGAGGGATGGATGGATGGATTTTTTTTACTCTCATGCCACAATGAATGAACCGATTTGGCTGAAATTTGGAACAGTGATAGCTCATACCCAGGATTAACACAAAGGCTACATTTTATCCCGGAAAATTAGGGAGTTCCCACTAATTCCGGCGCTAACGAGCAGTTAGTTCGTGGCCGTAACACGCGCGATTCCCGGGAGATGTGGGTTTGATCTCCGCCGGCCCGGCAATTTTTGATATGTATGTATTTAAAATTTATGAAAATGATCTTCTATGACGAAAATATTGGTGATTATTTATGACATCACCAGCGTTGTGCGTCACCAGTGGCGTTATCCACCAGCCCCACCAACCCACGCCGCCTTTTACATTTCTCAAATTTTGTCTGAAGTAGTAATATTTGGTAAAATGAAACAATTATTAATTATTAATTTATTTATCATAATTTTACACACAATAATAATTATTGTACAATAAAATTTGACTTTATAATAATATCTTTTTATTTTGTCTTAACATAATTAATAAAATTACAGTCTTTTAAGTCTCTTGTAGGTACTGAACGTGTTGTACCGATTTTTTTCAACGAGCCAATAGAAAAGACAATTAAATGTTTGGTAGTTGGATCCTTTTTGCATTACTACATCTAAATGTTTAATAACAAAAAAATAATAAAAATAATAATAAAAAATCAAACTACTCCCATGGAACTAGGATTTACGATTTCTATGACTACTCCATTTATATTCTTGAATCAATGTTGCTCAGACGTGCCTATCGCGTTCTCTTCCTCGCGCGGTATGTGTGACTGTGATAGCTGCGCCGCAGAAATATTGTTATTTTCATGACAAATTAATTAAATTATGCAAGATTTGTGATTATATAGTTAATTTATTTAAAAAAAAAATATTTTCTTACCGAAAGTATGATATTCTATCTTGTTTTTTGATATAATTTGGACTGTTTTTACAATTTTTTACGGAGCACCAAGGCATGCTTTCGGTTTGTGAAATAACGCGCGACTGAGCTAAACTGCTACTATTAGTAGCAGTTTAACCGTGCCGTTTTTGACGCGTTGATGGTGAATCTAAGGAAATATAACATCGTTGAGTAAAGTACAAAAAATGCGTCAAATGTTTATAAATCCGAATATCTGTCGTTAAGTATAAACAATTTTCTTACCAGAATCTGGTTGTAGAGTCTTGACTTGATAAGAGCCACAAGTTGGTCACATTTTGTTTTTGACGTGATAACGTCTTTTAAATCGATGAACACCGGCTGCACGCACGAAACAGTGTCACGTTCCGCCTGCGCCTGAGCGTGCAAGCGTGAGCGCGGAACAAGCGTTGGCAGAGCGCCCGCCACCGCCCACCAGTCATCGTCAATGTTTCTTTATGACGTTATCACGTAAAACTATCGTCCGTAAACCGACTTGTAAAGTCGGTTTACGGACGATAGTTTTACGACCAATTTTTTTTAAACTTTTGAACAATTTTTCAATTATCAGGAGACCGGTCTGTTGCTGCAAGAGCGGGGCCACGAAGTGGGCGTGACGACGAAGCGCGTGCGCCGCTGCGGCTGGCTCGACCTGGTGGTGGTGCGCTATACCGCCATGGTCAACGGGTATACCTCGTGAGTGTTGCCTAGTTTAAAATTGAACATTTGACTGACATTGTCAAAATGTTGATCTCTACGTGTTATTTATAACAAAAACCCCCGCCGCGTCTGTCTGTCTGTCTGTTCGCGATAAACTCAAAAACTACTGAACGGATTTTCATGTGGTTTTCACCAATAGACAGGGTGATTCATGAGGTTTTAGTGTATAATTTGTTAAGGTATCGGTATACTGATGTGAGGCACAAATTATTTATTTAATAAATAAACGTTTTTTCTTTCTATACCTATTACCTTTTTGGACATTTGTTGGACATTTTGGACACGTTGAAAGAAATCTACCTTTGTTACAGATTATGTCTCACGAAGTTGGACATTTTGGATACGCTGAAAGAAATCAAAGTGGGCGTGGCATACAAATCTAACGGGAAGAAAATTAACTACTTCCCGTCATCGATGCCTGAACTTAGCAACGTTGAGGTGAGAATATTAAGTTTAATAAATAAAAAAATATATTAAATACCGTAAAGTACCAGTAATCGTTGAGAACTCTGCACTCGAAATTGTAGACGAGTATATATACCTGGGACACACAGTCCAGCTAGGTAGGTCCAATTTCGAGAAAGAGATCTACCGCCGAATCCAACTCGGCTGGGACACGTTCGGGAAGCTCCGAGATGTCTTCTCGTCCAAAATTCCTCAGTGCCTGAAGACTAAAGTCTTCGAACTGTGCGTGTTGCCAGTGATGACTTACGGATCCGAGACATGGTAACTATGGACCTATGAAGAAGGCTCAGGGCTTTCGCTTTTCGTGAAAATCTAAATTTGCCCATATCTTTTTATCGTGTTGACTCGGGACCTTGACTTATACACATAATAGGGACTACAGACCTCAGTATTTGGTATAAATTTCAACTTACTAGGTCCACCCGTTCCTGAGAAAATCGGTAGTGACAAGGTTTTTGAACGTGTACATTTCAGGTGGATTTTATCAGCTGAATGTTTTTAACGTGCACATTTCAGGTAGAGTACGTGACGCTGCCGGGCTGGGCGTGCAGCACGGAGGACGTGCGCGACATGGCCAACCTGCCCGCCGCCGCGCGCGACTACGTCAGGCTCATCGAGGACTTCCTACAAGTGCCGGGTGAATACATAATACATATGTACATTTTAGTAAGCAGTAAAAAAAAAAGTGATAGCCTAGTGGTTACGACTGTGGTCTATTCAGGGGGTCGCAGGTTCGATCCCGGGTACGCACATCTGACTTTTCGAAGTTAAATGCGTTTAAGAAATTAAATATCACATGCTTAACGGTGAAGGAAAACATCGTGAGGAAACCTGCACACCTGAGAGTTCTCCATAATGTTCTCGAAGGTGTGTGAAGTCCGCCAATTCGCATTGGGCCAGCGTGGTGGACTATGACCTATAACCCTTCTCTGAGAGGAGACTTCGCTCAGTAGTGAGCCGATGATGGGTTGATAAATGATAAATGATTATGATGATATGGAAGGAAAAGGAGAATATTTGTAAAATTCAATGAGATCACGTGAAATCAAGTGGGATGCCAAACGAAAGAGTAGTTTCTAAGTTCATTAATATAAATATACTTAGTAGAATATTAAAATATACCAAGCGACAGAAAAACAATTTTACCCTAATATTTCAGCGTTTATAATACTACCAGCGCCATCTATCGGCAGACACATACGAACAAAATCAATGACGAATTTAAATCAAATTTTAGTCTGGTTACAGTTTTTAAACTTTTATGCCTGTTAATTTATACGTTTTTTCTGTTTTTTTCAGTGAAATACATCGGCGTGGGCCAAGGGCGGGAATCGATCATCAACGTGCAATAACGCGCGGCGACGCGAGACCTTTAGTGAAATGTATGTTATATTGTAGATGTACGCTAAATTGAATGTATACGTAGAGTCAGACGGCTTGATACATTGGGGTTTAACCCGGCTGCATTCTATTCGCAAATTAAATTTCGAACGTGCACCGTAGGGCTTGAAAACCGGTTCCGATTTACCGGTAATTATCGGTTATTTACCGGTTAAAAATATTATTCTTCAATTTATCGGTTTACTGGGTGAACGCACCGAAATCATAACTGTAATAATCGAAAGTCGGTAAACCGGTGGATTTCGGTAAACTGAGCTGAATTTTCTCTCTCTAACGGGTTAAGCGAACGAAACAGATTATAATTATATGTTATCGAGCTAATAACCGAAAACCGGTTTTAAATTTTATCCTAGCCGTCAGACCATCAGAATTTTGATGGTTAGCATGGGACATTCACCATCACCAGATGCAGGAAACAGAAAGTTTTCTGGCTTACCTGAATGTGCGGCCGGGCTTATAGCGCTTGTGCACTGGTCCGATCTAGGATATTAATCTGAGATAATACAAAGTTAAATTATTCAAAAAAGGTAATGTACAATTTTTGATTGTCACCAATTATTTTAATGACATACACATGACATCTTTATCACTGCTTGATGCTGAAAATATTATGTACTATTTCCTAATAATTTCCCAAAATGTAAAAGTAGACTTCCGATCATCGCGTCAAGCGTCAGTCGCCCGCGACAGTGACAGTACTGCCCCTGTAGCCAAGTTACACTTCGTTGTATCGTTTCTCTTTCTACGATCGTAGTCACTTGAGTTTTGGCTAGGGCTAGACTGGATGGCGCTGCAGCTAATCAAAGACAGTAGTGTATTGATAATATTTCGCAGCATTTTGTATTATAAATGTTTTAAATGCTAAAAAAACAATACAAAATGCCGCGAAATATTATCAATACACTTCTGTCTTTGATCAGCTGCAGCGCCATCTAGTGTAGCCCTAGCCAAAACTTCAAGTGACAACGATCGTAGAAAGAGAAACGATACAAAGAAGTGTAACCTGGCTACAGAGGCAGTAAAGACGCGCTGACGCGGCGGCAATGACGCTCCGTCACTGTCGCGAGCGAATGACGCTTGACGCCATGATCGGAAGTCTAAGTCAACCTTTTGCAATGATGCCGTTATTGCAAGCAATATTATAATGTACATGAATGCAAATAAATAAATGAAATTGAAGAAACTTAGACGTAAGTTTCGCGGTTTTGTGATTTCTCTTAGTAAGGTACTGTTGTCTGTTGTTTACGTAGCGCCATCTGTCGACGATTTTTGTACCCATTTCTCAGATTTAGATCGGGCTTATGCACAAGAACTGATAGACTATTTTTGTAACAAATACTAAACTGCAAATATTCATCAACTGGTACAGTTGTAGGTATAATAAATTTTTCCTTAGCCTTTCTAAAAGGTAAAAATGGTTAATCGCAGAAGGGCGTAAGCGACGAGCTAAACACAGCGTATAGGAGGTTCTTAAATCTTACCGCAACCGTGCTGCGTGCATGCAAGTGCAATGACTTAAGCTCCCGGCTAAGTTCGTCGATTAGGCGTTTCTCCCATCAGTTTTCCACGATTTTTTTTACCTTTTAGGATAGCTAAGGAAAATTAGGTTATTGTTAAAAGCGCGAACTGAGAGTCGAAAGGCCGTAAGTTCGAATCCTACCTTCTTGTTGTACCAACTGCTAGTTGAAGTAAGTTGAAAAAATAGTCTAAAATCCCGATATTTTACACAATCGTCAATTTCCCCAGATAAGGGATATGCAAATAGTTATAAATTATAGTGTATCATTAAAGTTGATTGCTTATCCTCACGTGACATTTTATATATTGAAGGAAATTTTTATCAAGTTAGGTTTTTAAGGTAAGGCTTTTTAAATTAGCGGCGCGTGCTAATAGATGTGCGATCAGCTTTATTCGATTATGAACGTCGATATGCTATATTATGTTAGCAGCAGTATTTTTTATTTTTTATATATATGAGTATTTATAGAGACAATGTTGTTGCATTGTATTATTTTATAATTTAAAGCATGAAACACATTTTGTGTGACTGCAGCGTGACGTCATACTGAACGCGCGCGTACCCGTGTACGAATTATGATATAAGACAGTCCAAAGACTGCTAGTTGCTTCTGAAGGAGCGGGTCTCCAACACGGGTACAGTGTAAATCGCCTTCGTATGGTACACTCCAAAAACTCATAATATACCTGGATTACCACATTGAAAGTACTATCATGCAGAATCGAAAGTTTTGTATTCAAATTGATAGTTAAACATTATACGTTTATAATAAGCTCGGTATGCGTTGATTTGTAAAATCGAAGCAATGTTAAAAAAAAAATTTTTTTTCAAAAATGTTTTACCGTCATCCGTTGATTTTTGCAGTGCATTCGATAGAAAATTTCTTATTCTTTCAGAAAAAAAATACGCAAACCACTTTTGTGGCCGGAAGAGTCTCGCATACCTATTTGAAGTATGATAAAAAATTTCGAATCCGCATGAAGGGACTCAATGTTAGCCTGTTAACATATGGCCTGCACCATATTGTATTCAAATAGAATCAAAAATCTATAAAATATTCCGCAAAACTTCTCGAAGCTATGTTGGATAGTTATGCTGCCATTGCGCGTGGTGCGTTTCAAGCCTAAAACACATTGTAGGCAATATTGTAAAGGGCCTTGTCCAGTCTATGCTGTTTTTTTAAGTGTCTAAGGGTCGATTTCACAAACGTGAAATAAGTCTTAACCGAGCATAAAAATATATTGGCAGATTTTCAATAAAAAAGTGTCAACATATCAAAACTATCGGATAAGACTTATTTTACATAGATGAAATCTAACTTACTTAAAAAATACAGCTTTTGATACATTTTTGTTGTAAATAAAATGAAAATGGTGCAATTTTTTTCACAGCGTTTTTACTATTTTCAATAAAAGTAGTTCCAAGTTTTTAAAATGTGTCTGGGTGCGAATTCAATTGTACAAAAACCTCTACATTTAACTAAAACCGATTGTACCTAATAATATCGCTGTCCTTTTCACAATTTTCCCTGCGGATAAAGACAGCTTCACTTTAAAAATTGTGTAAAACCGAATAATAAAATAGTTAGGAATAGGAAATGTAAGCCTAATTGGGTCTCTTCAAGATTACTTTTATTGAAATTAGAAACAATTTTTTAGTACATTTTATATAGGTATACTATAAATGTTGAAACATTTTTGGTGTAGCAATAGTGACTGGCATGGTTCCTATTTTATATATATATATATATATATATACAATTATACATAATAATAAAAATTTTACGTCTGTCGTTTCGCTCCTTTATGTATGCAAGTGCCCTTCAGTTGACGGAACTGAAACTTGGCACAGCGACAACTTGCTCCTAGAGATGGACCCGGGAACGAAGCCGCAGGCATCAGATAGTTACTAAACATTAAAATTAAAGCTTTAGCCAATTTCTTAACTGTGCTTAGAAGAACAGTAATTTTATATGACCCCGGTCGACGTATCACGACAATTTATTTTCTAAATATGCATTCAGGAAATAAATCAATAGGCACGATGACTAACCAATAATAAATGCAATTATGAATTTATCTAATGAAATAGGATTCATGGATTGTAAAAAAAAATTGGTCGTCTGTGAAGTCGGTTTACTGACGATAGTTGAACGTGACAACGTCGTAATTATCGTTGCTATAAACAATTGACACCACATTCACTTTTCACTGCACTTGATACTCGATCAAAACATGTAAATGTACTATAGTATAGCAGCTGTCCACGCAGACGCATCGCTCACTCAAGTAGGAGAGAGACTGATGTCGAACGCTGCCGAACGCAAAGGCCGATTGTGCCTCTTTGTCGCTCGTTCCGCGCTCTCGCTTGCACTTCAAGCCTTACATGGAACGCCTCAGAGCGAGGTACGCCGCATGAGTCATGTTTTTTCGTGCGTGCAGCCAGCTGGCTCTATCGAATTATAAGACTTTGTCACGTCAAAAACGTATTTCGATACTGTCGTAGAGCACTGTCGCATATGAATATACAGCGAAATCTTGATTTTGACACTAACGGCTTTTATAAACAATGCTTAACACCTCAGCAAAAGAAAAAAAAAATTAGTAGTTTTGGAGATATTCAAATGGACAGAGTCGTATCTGAAACCCATTCCGAAGAAAAACCTCGTTTGTAAAGAAGCGCTGCTACCGACAGCAGCGCTTCTTTACAAGCGACGTTTTTCTTGTCAAATGCCGGCGGCCGCCAGTTGATTGTCACTTGCGATGTTGTTAGTTGGAAAGCTGTCGCGTTTCGTATGTTTTAATTTTAATATAATTAAGAAATACTCAAAAACCATGTTGTATAATATGGACCAACATTGTTCTACGGAATGCCGAAAAAACAAGCTATAAAGGAGATGTAAAGGAGCAATTATCGAAATGGCAATTCAGATTTTTTACCTTTTTTTTTTGCTGAAATAAGATATTTTTTGGAAATACATAGCAGAACATCATCTAACAGTTTTTCAAAATCGGTCATCAATCATCATGTCTATTGTCTCAACCCATAGCCGGCCCACTTTTGGGCCCGAATCTTCTCTCAGAATGAGAAAGGTTAAGTCCATAGTCCAACATGATAGCCAAGTGTGGATTAGCACACTTAACACACCTTTGTGAACAGTATGGAGAACACTGAGGTGTGATTGTCTAAAGTTATATT
This sequence comes from Oeneis ivallda, assembly GCA_029955525.1. Lineage (NCBI taxonomy): Eukaryota > Metazoa > Arthropoda > Insecta > Lepidoptera > Nymphalidae > Oeneis > Oeneis ivallda. The sequence continues at coordinate 5,615,415 of JARPMR010000024.1, read as the reverse complement.
ATATATTCGTATTCGATGACATTTTTTTTTTTTGTTTATTTTTCTTCGATTTAGGCTTACAAATGCGCTTACGAATGTCAAAAATGTTACATCATTTAAATATTTAAATTTCAATATCTACAATCTACATTAGTTAGTTAAACCATAAATAAAAACCATTGAATTAGAGCTCAATTTCGTGTATGCATTCCTAATTTCCTATACCTTTAGGTATGTACGATACGCTCATGTTAAAATCGGTTGTACTGAATTTTTGACTTTAAATCAATAGAATCGAGGATTATTTACTTTGACGCTAATGTCATCGAAAACGAATACGATCAATGGAATAACTTTTAGACAATTGGTACCCAGGCATGCAGATTTAATCACTATGTTTTTCCTTTACTGTTAAAGCGAGTGATGTTTAAAAACGCTCAGAATAATTTTAATCAAATTAGTTTTATTTTAATGAAACATGGCACAAACGTAACCTTAGCAAGAAATCAAGTTTGTGCTACTTATTTATTTTATATTTTTATTCTGTGTAAACTTGCAAAGTTGAATTATGATAGTTTACAAACTATTATATTTTCTTTCTGAAATATGTTGTATATTATATAATTATATGTATTTTTATGATACGTTTCATGCAATGTGTATACATATGTCTGAAAAGTATATATTTTATAGTATTATTTTATGAATGGATGATACTTAAATGATTTTAACATCGGTAGAAGTACCTAATTTTTGAAACATATTTTAAAGCTTAACCGAATACGGCGCGAAAGGTGTCTCATATTTTATGATCAGTTTCATATTTTATGAATTATTCTTCATATTATTATGTTAATAATTTAAAATGAAACGATTTTTACGACGAAAAAGTACTAGGAGATTGGGTATATGTCGTCATGAAATATACAATATGGCCGAAGCATTTCTTAAGAACCTCTCGTGACGTAATCAGGCTAAACTTTGCGAATTTTGTTAAGGATTTTTTGTTCTTTTGATTAAAACAATATTTTTTAATTTCTAATTTAATTTATCATTGTACTTATCGAAAATAACTTAGCTGTACCAAATTTCTTTGATGTGTGTTTTATGTGATATCTTTAATTTTTAATGTAAATACTTTATGGTTACTATTATGCCAATAAATAACGTTTTATTCTTTAGTGTGTGATTTTCTTTAACACTTTTTACCTTTACAGCTCGGGTATACCTAATCCGTCATGGGCTGACGTATGCAATAGTACGATTAAATATAAATTTATTAATAAATTACCTTACAAGATTAACTTTTGAGATTTAGGGCCTGTTTCACCACTTGCTGATAAAGTGCCTGAGAGCCTAACGTCTTGTCTGACAGATAGCGTTCAAATTTCTGTTTCACAAGTGTCCATTATGACAATCTAGCAGATAAACTCAAAATATTGTCAAACAGATTTATCTAACAGCCATTTTATCTGTTAGATATATATATATCAGACAGTTTATCGGATAGTGGTGAACAGGGCCTGTTTTACCACCATCATTTTAATTAATTTTTTGGATAATAAAGTGAAAATAAATCTCAATCTTTCCATAACTTACCTTGATAACCTTATTAAGGTTACAAGGTCATATAACTGTCATATTGACTTCAGACTCCGTATTATTTATGTACTATAATATTAATAATACCCAACCATAGGGATGCACCCAAAACAATATTGTATGATTATTGTATTGATGGGTTAATGAAATAAAATTTCAGTCATAATTAAACACATATTTTTTACTTATCGAAAGTTGACACACAGTTTGCCAAAAAAATGCAATTACTCCAAAACTAATAAAATACAGTACTAATAATATCGAAATACACATTTATACCAGTAAGCAATATCGATAAACATTGTTTTTACTAATTAACACCAATAAAATATTGTTTTTCCTAATTATTACATATTAATATATCTTTAAGCTTACCCATTTATGAATAATAAACATTCATAAGAAGTTGTTTTTGATTTTGTCATTTAAGGTGGAAGACAAGGGTCTGCCTGCGAAATTCGAATTTAATTTGGTTTTCCGCAATTTGTAAACTAATACGACAAAGTAGGCTTATAGCCTTCTAATTGTGCTAGTGGAATTATCATCTTCACAGGTTTACATAAAAATCTTTACTTGAAAGTGACCAGTTTAAGAAATTAATCAAAATACTGAGTTGGACGTGAGTTACTCACAAATTAGTCGATATTTTGATTAATTTCTTAAACTGGACACTTTCAAGCAAAGATTTTTATATAAAACTGTGAAGATGATACTGCCATTGTCGCAATTAGAATGCCATAAGCCTACTTTGTCGTATTAGTTTACAAATTGCGAAAAACCAAATTAAATTTGAATTTCGCGGGCAGAACCGTGTCTTCCACCCTTAACATTTTAAAGATTAGAACTCAAATGAGTTTCAATCTTCCAATCAAGACTTAAAATTCGAAAGAAATTTGTTTGATGGCGAACCTGAAACATACTTTTAACTTTCCTTTTTATTCTTCATTCCCGGCAGGTACAACGAAATATCTGTCGCGTTATCGACTCCGCTACGAACATATTAATGACTGAGAAGAGCTGGAAGTGGAGGGTTCTACAACGGATATAATTGTCTAGACGACTTTCGTCGCCATAACATTTTAATCATCATCAGACATCAGCAACCCATCAACAGCTCACTACTAAGCGCAGGTCTCTCAGAGAAGAGTTATAGGCCATAGTCCACCATGCTGGCCCAATGCGAACTGGCGGACTTCACACACCTTCGACAATATTACGGAGAACTCTCAGGAAACATCAACATATTTAATTTCTTAAACACACTTAGAAAAGCCATTGGTGCCTGCCCGTAAAGGAGACCACAGTCCTATCCACTAGGCTGTCACTGCTTAATACACCTAAACATTTTAATACACCTAAGAAAAAGCTCCATGTTACTCTTTTACAGTTTTTGCAATTCACAAAGGCGAGTGAGCTTTACTAGTGGTTACTTCGTGTACATGCACATTGCATAAGTGTGCGTGCCTGTCAAAGCCTAGGTGGGAGCGGGCAGGCGCGAGCATTGCGCTCGCTCACACTTATACAGATACGACACACACACAACCATAAGTCAGTCGCCCTAGTGAATTGCAAGAACTATAACAAGTTTTTTAATCTCTTCCATTTAGGGGGGATAATTTTTCCCGTTTATTCTTCATTTTCGGTACAGCGCGATGTCGGTCGCGTTTTCGACTCGACGATGAACAAGACGACGAAGGGCTCGAGTCTGGGGGTGAACCCGCGTCCTCGGCGGTTAGACCAATGGATTGCGACTCGGGTGTAGACGGTTCTAGAACAGTGTTTCTTAACGCGCGACGCTGTTCCTCCGTGTGTTGGGGGCAGCGGGTTGATCTGGAAAATTTAAAGGGGTGAAAATGGGTGAAAATCTTAAAAAAGAGGGATTAAAATCCTAAGGTTGTTGGTATGACGGCAACTCTTGATGCATTATTTGCAGTAATAGACCATTCAACTACACACATCAAAAGTGTCTAGGGATCAAGCATTTTTATGTGGATTTCTTGAGATTGAGATGTGGCTTTGTAATAAATTTATGATTTTATAAATTTATATGGATCCTTTTTGGTGCATTTCATAATTTGAATCAGGAACTGTCAATCAAATTCGAGTAAAAGATGAAAATCAGCTGTCAATATTTTCCCTATAAAAACATACAACGCATTGAAGACATTATTAGTGCTACTGTTTCCCTACTACTGATTAAAACCAACGTTATTATGGAGCGGCGACGTCATTTAAGCAGGGAAGAAATGCTCAGAGCTGTGGGAATGATAGAAGCTGGTTCCCGGCAACGTACTGTGGCTTTAGCTCTGAATACAAGTCAGAGTGTTATCAGTCGACTTTGGACACGTTACCGAAGCACTGGTACCGTGGCTGAGCGCCATGGAGGACGGTATCGCTGCACCACACGGAGACAAGACCGATACATTCAAATCTTAACTCGAAGAGCTCCAACAATAACCGCCATGATGTTAGCCGTGAGGCTTCATCACTCTTCAGGGAACTTAATTAGCGACCAAACAGTCAGAAACCGCTTGCATGAAGTGAACCTTCATTCCCGAAGACCGCTACGGGTACCACCTATAGCAATGCACAATCGTAGAATTCGATATCAATGGGCTCTTGAACACAGAAATTGGGCAGAAGAACAATGGCGTTTCGTGTGCTTTTCTGATGAGTCTCGTTTTGGTATGAGACCGGATACAAGACGTATACGACACTGGAGAACCCCTGGACGCCAACAGCGATTAAAATCCTGCCAGGAAGTCCATCCTTATAGTGGTGGAACCATCATGGTATGGGCGGGTATTTGGATCGGCGGAAGAACTGAGTTGATTTGGATCAGAGGCAACCTCAACGCTCAAATTTATGCTGAGACGATTGTATCAGACGTCATCGTTCCTCTACAAGTGCAAATCGGTCCCTTATTTCAGTTAATGCATGATAATGCACGACCGCACACCGCAAGAGTTGTAAGACAGACTCTCGCCGCAGCTAACATCAATGTCCTGCCCTGGCCTGCTCAGTCGCCAGACTTGAACCCGATTGAGCATGCATGGGATATGCTACAGAGAAGAGCTCTGCCGAATATGGAGGGTATCCAGTGGCAAGAAGACCTTTTTTTGTTGTTGCAACGAACATGGGCGGCCATTCCACAGCGTGATTTGGATGAACTCATTTTGAGTATGCCAAACCGATGTTCTTGTGTTGTTAGTGTTCGCGGTAGAAACACGGATTATTAATTGTTTAAGTTACCCAATAAAATTTTAAAGAAAACTGTTATTTCAGTCTTTTTTTCGAACTTTAATGTTAGTGGTTCAAATGTCAAAAATCCCTTTATTAGGAAAATGGCAAATTTCTTTATTAATGCAAAGGTGACTTGGTTTATCGTTACTGTGACAAACGAAAACACTTTATTTGATGAATCCTTAAAGAAAATTTTAATTAATATCAATCAGGAGAAAAGTTATTGCAAAAATATATGTTGATCCCTAGACACTTTTGATGTGTGTATGTTTATAATAACACAAGCTGATGTGCGCGACTTCGTCGGCACAGATAAAGGGTGTTTGATTCCCGCGGGAATTTTTTAATTTTCCGGGATAAAATTTATGCTAAGACTATGTGCTATACTGATGCTGACTGTTTAAGCTATTACATTGCAAAATTTCATTAAAATCCATCCAAAATTTTTGTTATTATTATTTTGCTATATATTTCGACTCTCACACCCGCGTACAAAATAAATATATATTAAGCCAAAGTAGAAATATAATAAACATAAATATAATATATACATATAATAAACTTACATATAGATTACATAAATAAATACTTGTAGCGGGCGGAGGATTACGCCCCGGCAGGGGAGACCAGACGGCCGGGGGTCAGGGCGACAGGCTGAGAAACCGACGGACTATCCTAGCCGAGTCTAACAACACCGCTTTCTGCATCTTGGCCGCGAGCGAACTGCCACGGAACCCCAGTCGCCTCAGATGGTGAGCGAGGCTGACTGGGATCAACCCATTCGCAGAAATGACGATTGGGATGGTTTCAGTGGACTCCACATGCCACATGCCAGTAACCTCGTGAGCCAGATCTAGATACTTTCGTTTTTTCTCTGTCTCCGCTCTCACGAGGTTCCCGTCATGTGGGATGGTGATGTCCACTAAAAACACCCTCGACTGTGCCCGGTCCATCAGCACGATGTCAGGCTTATTCGCCAGAATCGTCCTGTCCGTGATGATGGACCGGTCCCAATAGAGCCGGACTCCGTCACGCTCAAGTACCGGCACCGGTGTGTACCTATAGTACGGTACTCTCTCATCCAGGAGACCGTACTTCAGAGCAAGCTCTTGGTGAAGGATTTTGGCCGCTTGGTTGTGTCTGTGCAGATACTCAGTGTTAGCAAAAGCGGAACATCCCGAGAGCACATGCCTGAGTGACTCACCGGGATGGCGACACGCTCGACAGATGTCGTGAGTGCCATCCTTCAGGATGTACTTTCGGTAGTTCCGCGTCTTAACCACCTGATCTTGTATTGCACACACAAAACCTTCGGTTTCCCCAAAGAGGTCACCGAAGCGCAGCCATTGCACGGACGCTTTTTTATCTACGTGAGGCTCATTAAGAGCTTTAAAAAAGCGTCCATGCAACTCCCTCTCCTTCCATACGGTCTCCCGGTCAGAGGTGCTTAGTACCACCGGTTTCTGCCACTCGAGTTTGGCCAAAGATAGGGGAGTGAGTCCTTTATCACATTCTATGACATCTCTATGCATTGGACACTCCCTCTTCGTCTCAAAGTAGGTTCTGAGGCTGGATATCTCCCGATTATGCATGGTCTTGACGCTTAATACGCCTCGACCACCACATTTTCGGGGTATATACAACCTCATAACAGACGATTTGGGGTGGTGCATGCGGTAGAGAGTCATAGTCGTGCGGACTTTTCTATCCAGTGCGTCTAGTTCGGTCTGAGTCCATCTGAGTACGCCAAAGGTGTACATGAGAACGGGCATGACCCAGCCGTTATATGCTCGGACCTTATTGGCGCCCGACAAATAGCTTTTACAAACTTTTGTCAGGCGGCCAAAAAAGACCTCGCAAACTGACTGTTTCACGTCCGCCTCCTTCACCCCCACGGATTGTGACATACCCAGATACCGGTATGACTCAGTTTCAGAGAGGATCCTGATGTTGGATGGCTCGAGATTGATCTCGGCCGAATGAGTAACCTGTCCCCTCTCCACATGTAAGACCGCACACTTGTCTAGTCCAAGCTCCATCCTGATGGAGTTGCTAAACTCAGTCGTGATATTCAGCAACTCCCTCAGGCGGGTGGCATTGGGTGCTAGCAGCTTGAGGTCATCCATGTAGAGAAGGTGAGGCACTTTTGTTCCTCCTCTCCGAAACTGAAAGCCTGTCCCTGAACTCTCCAGCAAAGAGCTGAGAGGGTTCAGCGACAGACAAAACCATAATGGACTCAGACAATCGCCCTGGAAGATACCCCGCCGTATCTTGATCCGGTCACCCGCAGCCGCCAACCGCTCGCCATGGAGACAAAGGATCGTACTCCATTGCCCCATACACTCTCCGAGGAAGTCTCGAACTGTACTATCGACTTTGTACAGCTCAAGGACCCTCAAGAGCCATGAATGGGGCACCGAGTCGAATGCCTTTTTATAGTCAATCCAGGCGGCAGAGAAATTCCGGCGATTGCGTTTGACCAGTTGGCCCGCGACGGAGTCGATGAGAAGGAGCTCCTTAGTACCACGACCACCGCCCCGACATCCGTTCTGAGCCCCAGACATGATGTTGTTCTCGTCTACGTGACGGGAAATCTTAAGGCTCAGAACGGATGTCAATGTCTTATAGATGGTAGTAAGACATGTGATGGGGCGGTACTTAGCTGGGTCAGCAGTATCGGTTGACTTAGGAGCTAAATGAGTGATCCCGGTGGTGAAAAGGCTCGGGAGTGCCCTTTGCTCGAGAGCATCTTGGAATTGTCGAGCCAAAGTAGCATGGCAGAGCGAAAAACCCTTCAACCAGTAGTGATGCAGCCCATCGGGTCCCGGACTTTTCCAGTTCGGGGCCCGGCGCACCGCACCAGCTACATCCTCCGAAGAGATGGCGACGGGGTTCATCGGCTCTATTGAGGCACATGCTTCCTCAACCGCCGCAATCCAAGGGCCCTCCTCATGCTCCACCTCTCTTGACCATACATTTCGCCAAAAGGCGACGAGGTCAGCCGGGCTCGGCCGCTGAGAGGTAGAACGGACTGCTGGGCACTCCAGTTTTTTATAGAACCTTTTCTGATCACTCGAGAAGAGGCGATTTTGCTGAAAGCGCTCGACTCTTTCCGAGTATCGTCGAATGCGGTTCCCCCATGCAGCGATTTTCTGCTTCAGATCGTCGATGCGCTCCGTTAGTTTTTGGGCTATATCGGGCTGATCTAGCCGCACCCCGAGCCCATTAAAGGCTATTCTAACGGAGCGCACAATCCTTGGCCTAGTGTTGCCCGATCTGAAACTCTGCAGTCTGCCAATGAGAGCTCTGGCCAGGGTGATACGGTGTTCTATTCTCCTTTTCCAGGCTGGTTCCGTGCTGCGCCTTAGAGTAGCGCGTCCACGTTCCTGGGTCTTGACACCCATGAAACGGTGAACAGCTAAGGCCGCACCAAAGAGAATAGAAGCCGTATCATCCAGGCCAGTGCTGCGCTCAAGGTATTGAGGCAGCATTTGGCTTATGGCCTCAATGACATCCCGCGTCGCTACATTTAATGTGAGTCGGGAGAGCCGCGGACGGTTCTCTAGAGGAGCACTGCGGATCTCAGAAATCGCCTCTTCTAAAATCCTTCCCATCCGCTCTATGTCAAGGGAAACTGTTTCCTCCGTGTCCTCCTCAACCACAGGCAAATCTTGCGCGTTAGCGCCGGTCTCTTCGCGGACAGGTTCCGCCAGAGAGACAATCTGCTCTGTGGTTGGGGTTGTCACCTCGGGAACAGCCTCACGTCGTAACCGTTCGAGCTCGGTAGCGCTAAAGATGTTCGAGCGCTGAATATACCGAGCCCGGTCTGCCAGGTTTTGTTCCGTGACAGTGAGATTCGGCTCCAGCAGCAAGAACTCGCGGTACATTGCCGCTCGGTAGCCAGTCCGTCCGGCTTCCCCTCCCGTCGCCCTGTAGTACGCACGCATGACATTTTCGTTCATTTGAGATGTCCATCTCATGCGGCGCACTCCACCAGCGGCGGGCCCCGAAGATTGGGTCCTTGAGGACCCTGTCGGTGCCAAGCCCTCTGGTGGGGATGATGGATTGGCCGGCTGCCGAGATGGTAGTGGCGGCCGGCTGGTGTGACTGGCGGTCCGCATGCTGTCACGTCCAGCGCCAGTCCCAGACGCGCCCTGGCGCCCCCCAGGCAGCGGCCCTGTTCGCGCATTCTTATTATTTTGGTCCATCATCATAAAGGGGGTGGGGGGGTGAGTGGCAGTTACGTCACTCGGGGTCCACTCAGGTCCCCAAGGAGGCTGTTTTAGAGCCAGCTCGCTCGGTTTAGGGGAACCTAGATGTTATTTGGTTCCCCAGTTCCCTTAGTCGCCTCTGCCTCTGCATTCTATTCTGCCGGTGCCACACGGCCAATTATTATTATTATTATTATTATTTATAATAGGCTACGCAGCTGTCGCTGATGCGCCTATATCACTTGCTGTGCTTAGAGTTTCCAATGTTATGGCGGTCTAATCTGTTTTTAAATTCATTCACTGACTTTGACGTCACTATCACTATGTGTGAAAGAGTAACAAACATCCGTCCATCCATCTTCACAAACTTTTGCATTTATAATATTAGTAGAATAGGATAGGAATGTAACATGAGAGATAAACCATATATATTTTTAAATTGACATAATAAATATCGATATAAGGGGTTAAAGGGGTTTTGCTCACAATTAAAAAAACAGACATCTAGTATGGACAGGTGTTCTACAGGATTTAGATGATTGACAACAGAAAAAGCACCTGATCATTTTACGCTGTAATAAAAAGTTATTTTCTTTCATCTCCTTTTTCTTTAACAGTACAGCTGTACTCACCGTGTACATAATTTCTTGGTATGCTCTGAAACAACGCCGCATATCTGCAGAAGCAGATTCTTCTTCTCGTTTGCCGACATGGTCTCGTAGGTGGCGCCACCGTCGTTGGAATCCGAGTTATGGTTGCCGTTGTTACTCCTATTACCGCTGGAAAGTTGAGTGAAGGGAGAATGCGGAAGATTGAAGTATCTAGCCGTGAAAAGCTGCCAGCTAGAAAACTAGCAAATTTTAAATGAATACTAGCTGACCCAGCGAACTTCGTACCGCCAACAAAAATATTTAGTGGTTGGTCACCCTTATCATTTAGGGGTATGAAAAATAGATGTTGCCCGATTCTCAGACCCACCCGATATGCACACAAAATTTCATAAAATCGGTTCAGCCGTTTCGGAGAAGTTTGGTAACAAACACCGCGACATGAGAATTTTATATATTAGAAATATGAATCAGTCAGCATTAACATTGTCTGTGTTGAGGAATTTATGCAGTTTGCAATGAATTTTTTACCTGTAGGATTATAATATAGTAGAATTTCTGAAAAATCCCATTTTTATGCTAAGTTTCAAAAAATCACAGAAAGAATATTATATTAACATTTTAGTGGCTGTTATGACACTATTCCTAGGATCAAAATATAAAGTTTTCATAAAATCAAATAAAAATAGCTGAGTGTTCTTCGAACGCCAGTATTATAGTGTAACATCTGAGAGATATAAAATAACTAGATTTGCGATCTTTGTACGAAATTAGCAACCTATACTTCTTTAGCTAATCTGCCACTATTAATATAAAAGATACATAAACACACATAGTTCTGTCCACAAGGTGCTGGAGTAGCGATCCCACAGTAGGAAGCAAACTGTTGGCAGACCCCCCACTAGGTGGACCGAAGACATCAAACAAGTCGCAGGGAGCTGCTGGATTCAGGCGACGCAAGATGGAGACCAATGGAAGTCCATGCAGGAGACCTTTGTCTAGCAGTGGACATACTCTATCGGTTGACAAAGAAGAACCATATAAAGGAACCGTACTTGTGTATTTTGCCAGTCCTCTTGTTGTTGGTCTTCATCCTCCGCTTGCGTCGCTCGCTGTGCAGTGACGCGCCAGACCAGTCCGCGTCATCCTCGTCATCACTCAGGAGCCCTGCATAGGAGGTTGGCTCGCGGCTGTTGGACGCGATCCGGCGGGATGCTATGCGGGAACTATTGCGGCCCATACCTATGTGACACAAGTCCATAATTATACTTACTATAGGCTGCAATTACACTTATAAGTTTTACTCACGTAAGTCTTTCTAATAATAAGTTTTACTCACGTAAGTCTTCTAACTTTCGAAATATAAACAGACCTCAAGTGGCGATTTTTTGATAATGTTAGTTACGTAAGTTACTTTCGTAAGTTATTTCTGTAAGCTACTTACGAAAAAATGTACTGGTATATTTCTAGCCTCACAGAATGTCAAGACAGGCCTTGAAATGCTTAAGAGTGTGTATGTGCATCTGATATATTGCATCATATTTACGGAGGGGACACCTACTAATGCCAAGCAGGTGATCAGTCCTGTGTCAGAACTATTCCACCCCATTCCCCGTGTTTGGACACAGGTTATTGGTGCCCAGGCAGCCTACCACATTACCACCCTCAAACCTACCTGTAGATTTTGTAAACCTAACTATGTCCCCTATAGAAAGGTTTGTCAGGTCTTCTTCACTTAACCTATCTTTACCTTGCAGTTCCCATCTTACCAATGAGTACATAGGGCATCTACATCTGATATATACACCTGATATGTAGAATAACCTGTAAAATTATTGCAAACAAAGAACCATACTTTCATATGTGCTTACTTGAGACAAACCTATGATTAACCAATGCACAGACATACTGAGTTTGCTAGAGTCCAAACACACATTCAGTGTGAACACCCATGCTCAAGGATTCTATATCAGATGCACATACCCTTCTGCTTTTGCAAGAACTTTCTTTTCATAATGTTCAAACTCAAACTCAAACATTATCTCAACTGAAACATCCACTGGACAAGTGGACCCAAGTCTCTTGCAATGATTGCGCCACAGAACTTGATCTTGAGCTGTTTATATTCAGCAGCTAGGCTATGTTTCCCTGATTTCTTGAGACATCTCACTATTTTGTGAGCAAATTACCTAACCATAATTTAGTAGGTAAAAGCCACACAAAACCCATGAAGAAATTATTAACTCTAGAGATCTGGTGAGAACTGTAACCCTTTGTTTTCCTTTTTATCAAGTGTCATGTACCTAGCCTGTCCTCAACTATACAGATTGATTGCGTGATTGAAGGAAAAATCAACAAACAATTTCAATCGCAATATATTAAATATAGTAGGGATAGATTATTTAACACTTTCAAGTACTAACCCATGCATTTTTCTAGATGAGGCGCAAACCGTGTCGCCGAAACGGGCCTCTCACAATTAGGGCAGGAACAGTTTGAATCTGGTGTCTTTTTCAATAAAGAAAAGCCGAAAACATCGCATTCCGGGGAGTTCACTATCTTATACGGCTCCTCATCCTCCTTTTCCCCTTCTAAAAGCTCCGTGAGACCAGTTTTCATCCCGTGATGGACTTCGAAAAGGACACCCATAGTCACATCGTCACAAACACTTTCAAATATGTAGTTCGCCGCATCCTCAGCGTTGCTTTCGTTCTGAATTATCTCGAAAAATTTACTGTTCAAATCGTTCATACTTAATTCACTAACTATTGTATTCATGTTTGGTCACAAATATTAAGAATCAAAATGAATTCGGGAAAAACTCCGCCAAACAAGTAAACAGCTGACTGGCTGACCTTCCCTGACTGACGTCTGACACTGACACCAACTAACTGTCACCTGTCACAATGAGTTGACACTCACGCCTAGGACAATAGAACGTAGAGCATAGACAACAAATGATAATGATGATAATAGACCTTACAATAGACAATTCACAATGGGTATGATGGGTGACCACTGTAAGGTGCGACGTCAATACAATAGGTACCTATACTGTGAAGCCGTTCCTTTTTAGTTTGCTGGTAGAAGACACGGGTCTGCCCGCGAAATTCAAATTTAATTTGGTTTTTCGCAATTTGTAAACTAATACGACAAAGTAGGCTTATGGCCTTCTAATTGCGCCAGTGGAATTATCATCTTCACAGGTTTACATAAAAATCTTTACTTGAAAGTGACCAGTTTAAGAAATTAATCAAAATACTGAGTTGGACGTGAGTTACTCACAAATTAGTTTATTCTCCTAAATATAATTTTTTCTCCTCTTCGAAGAAAGTCTTCAATTAAAGTAATAAATAGTCTGCGCTATGCAAAACTTTTCCTTTTTTAAAAAAATACTTAAACTAATGGTACAATCAAGGTATGGGACATGGGACCTTGATTGTGTAAGTAGTGTAAGTGAAAGTAGAGTTTTGTGAATTGGTTTCTTATTGATAGGCTTATCATCTCATGACAAATATTTTACCTACTATCAGCCCGAGAACTGGTTTTTGGAATAATACACTTATTTCTATTATTTTAAGGATCATTTTCAAATCCAATTATAGATTACACAGTAGGTACACTACCATTATGTAGGTTTATAATAGAGATAATTTTAATCGAAACTTTATATATATAAACATCATACATGTATATTTATGCAGTCACTCTGAACTCTTGATAAGTGTATCTACCAGTTGCTTCCATCCACACAACGCAACGCAATATTTGTATTTTTTGAAGAAAAAAAATCCACACCCCAAGAGACGTCATGGTGGGTACTTTCATTTTTTTAAACACAGTTGGTTGACAAATGATATTGTATTATGTGATAATAATATTAAAAGCCCACAAGTTGCTTAGTTAATCTAAGTACCTACTGCAGTATCCGACCTATGGCATAGATTAATAGATATGTTCCAAGTACCTACCAACTTGATAGGTACCTACATATTGGATTTGATAGCTCGACGCGCAGCGCTGGAAGACTCATCGACGACGAATCTTGTTCAACTTCAGACTTTTCAATGGCGAAGTGGAATGTGCTGAATAAAAGCCAGAAAGTAGCAAAATAAGTAAATGGAAAAACTCCGACTTCAAAGCCTGGAGTGTGCCGGCGGAAGATGGCCTTGTGTGTCGGTTTCTACAAGATATATTTCGGAGTATGCCTACGAACTATTTAACTTGGTTTCCTTATCACCGTGCTACTATCCAACTGCCGAGGCATGGCATGGGTCTGTACCGTTCCGTAAAAATCGCACGTAACAATATTAGGGCATTTTTTCGTACCTTACTTCGGCTTCAATCAAGAGTGAATATAAAATTATGCGTCTTCTAGGTAACCGCGCTGCTGCATCCATCTTAGGCTGCTTACTTATAATAAAGATGCTATCATCCGATAGCATCTTTATTTTTGACTGCGATCATCTGATCGCAGTCAAGTTCTACCTAGTCTTTAAATGAAAAAAAAATATAAATACATATTAGAAAATGAGGGTAGTTACAAAAAATTAATAATTATATATTCCAAATTATTTCCAGGTTGTGTTCAACGCCCGTGGACTCATGCCACCGGTCTTCACGCCACTGAACGAAGATCGCAGCATCAATTTCAACATGATTCCAGCATACGCTAAATATTTGGCCGACAATGGGATTAAATCCGTGCTTGGTAAAATTATCATTAATAGAATAGAACTGGCCAAGTTATAAACTTTTATCTAAGTACTTGATTGTTCTCTTAATGTGTCTGGCCAATAGCTGTAACATGTAATGTAGTACCTAGATAAGTATATCTATCTAGAAAAATCACGCTAAAATACCTACATAATATGATAATTTTTTTAACGAGTAAAATAATGATGTTCACAGGGATAAAAGTTTAAAAACTGTAAATACATAGAATTATAACGCATAGAAAGGCAGTAGCCGAACTACTACCGCGGAGTGTGTAGCCTTTAAGGTGGATACGGGTCTACCTTTTTACCTAATTTGTAAACGAATACGATAAAATACTTATGCCTATGCCACCCGGACTATCACATCGAATTGATTGACACCTCACTCATCAAAATCGGCTCAGTAGTTTATTCGCTACAGCGCGGTTAAACATCCGTAAAATAGTCACATTACATAAATAGACTAAAACTAGTGGTTCGCCCCGAACTGAGACCTCGCGGTAACTGTTTCCCATAATTACTTATTCATTCAATAGATACATGACGATCAAAATTGACATTATTATTATGCCCGTTTTCACCAACCATTACTAAATCATCACCTTTGTAGAAGTCTCTTTACGTAGGTAGCCCCTAAATACAATCCTAACATCCCAATGTCATTTTCACCTTTAGTTGTCCCGTAGAGGTTTGTAATAACAAAGTTGACAGAAAGTGTCAACTAACTTAACATATGTAGCCCGTAAAGGTTAGGGAACTGTTATAGTGTAATCCTCAAGGCCTCAATCAAACTTAGGTATAGTTTTTTGGAACATTCAAATTAAATTACTTGTACACAGCGTCAACTATCGACACGATCAGAAAACATGTAAAAACAAACTGCAACGTGAAGTTTTATTGATGTTTGATAAATGACTAAATAATAATTTTTAATTGAATATAATATGTTACATATAGCTGCATTTGCTATATGAGATGAGAGCGCCATCTATTGACATCATTGTGAAGTTCTGTTGTTGCTGCTCATTAAAAGTTAAATAATTTAGTTTCCTTATAACATTTATCTAATTTTAGTATTTGTTGTTCAAGTACATGATATTACGCTAAAATTATAAAACTTTCAAGCCCCAGCTTTCAATGGTTATTCCGTTGTGAGGTCAAATATAATCTCCACTTTGAAAGCCCCCCATTTCGTCAATTTTAGGAAAAAAATTAAAAAAAAAATACTTTTGTACTCTGTTCCAAATTATCTTTAAAATGACGTACAGTAACCCTATGAAAAGCAAAAAAATTTTTTTTTCTTCGCATTCGCTTCTATGAGAGCCCCCCTGAAATAAAGATTTTTATAACTTTTTAAGCCATTTTCGGCTGGAGGCCATCGGTTTACATATTATATCTAAAATTGAAGTAATTACGTTTAGTAAATCAGAAGTTATAAGGCTCTGACAGACGGACGGACGGACGGACGGACGGACGGACGGACAAGTGCAAATTCACTCAAGTAGACTCAAAGACCTTCGCTTCGCTCGGTCGATCATAACCTATCCAACTTCCGTTTGGTTTTGCCGTAAAACCTTTAAAACTAAAAACCTTAAAAAACCGTTAAAATTTAAAATAAGCTTTTCTACGGGAAGTTTTTCAGAAAGTTTTACTTATATGTTTAGTTGGAGGTACGACGGGAGAGAACATGTCACTCTCTGTGGCAGACAGGAAGAAGATAGCAGACGTGTGGGTAAAAGCTGCTAAAACATGCGGATTCCACGTCATGGTACAAGTTGGAGGTGCTCCGCTTCCTGACGTTTTGGAATTGGTAAGCCACAACCGAGTAGCTTAAATACCTACAACACTATAAAATTACATAATATAGATAAGCTTCTTGGCCACGACATAACCAGCTGTTTCAGTTGCTATTCGAAATAATGGAAAGTTGCTGACTAAGAACTGTCAAACTCGCATTTCGTACCACAATACAAATACTTCTTAAGTAGTAGGATGCCTAAAAGTCTTTGCTACAAAATGTGGATTTGACCATTGACTTATAGGTAGCTATACTGAGGATAGGACCGGCCCATGCATAACTATTAGCAAAATGCACAGATAAACCCAAAATGGAATCGCTCGTGTGCGATTTCTTCAACCTAACCTAGCCTAGGAACAATGAATTTTACATCTCTCATATTCGGTAAGTAGGTCCTTATTACCCCCAAATGGGGCTTGTAAGTGACCAATTAGCGCTCTAGGGTAAT
The DNA here is from genome assembly GCA_029955525.1 of Oeneis ivallda. Taxonomy (NCBI): domain Eukaryota; kingdom Metazoa; phylum Arthropoda; class Insecta; order Lepidoptera; family Nymphalidae; genus Oeneis; species Oeneis ivallda. Next base: position 5,598,808 of record JARPMR010000024.1, on the reverse strand, counting down.
AATGTAGCTAGAAAAGCCCTAGGGCGGTAAGTAATTAAAAAAAAACTCTTCACTCTTTCAAAAAGTTCGCGTACATCTATGACAAAAGAGGTCGCTTCGCTATTCAGCCTTGTCTTTGTATGAGTATAATAGTCATCAATTTTAAATATCGAACGGCGAAGCTCAATTTCGTTCTTGGAAAAAAAAAAAATTAAAAAAAAAGATGAAAAAAGGCAGTAATAGACAACTTTTACTTTAAATATTGTTTGCTTTTGGGATTTTTTTATAATTACATGCTAATTAGGAAAAAACATGAGTTCTGCAAGTGATGAAGATATAAGCTGTACTCCCGATTCAATGAAAATGGAAGCTGAAGCAGCAATTAACAATATTTTGCCTGAAAGTTCTAAGGAGGGATATTTGAAAACTTACGACGAGTTCATGAAGTGGCGAAAAGAAAAACGAGTAAAGTCTTTATCTGAGACTGTATTCTTAACATACTTTAGTGAGCTATCAAAAAAGCTGCAGCCATCTAGTTTGTGGTGCATTTTTTCAATGTTATAAGCAACTATGAGTACCAAACACGACATCAATATCAAGAACTTTTCAAAATTTAAAATGTTTTATTCTTGTAATGCCGGTTTTTTCTACTTACCTCACAATCGAGATGTAAAGCAGAGTAGTTAGCTCGGGTGTAAACATCAATTGCACCCTCGAACTATAGGCGCCCTCGCTGCGCTCGTGCGCCTAAATATCTCGGGCTACAATTGATGCCTTACAGCCCTTGGCTACTAATCTACTATTAGGAGGTTGCTACGCGATGGCTGTCATTTAAAATTATTATTGTTAGTAGAACCGTGAACATTTTTGTTCAGATGGGTTCAATGGGGTTTGACAGTTCTTAGTAACTTACGGTAGCCACTGAGATAGGCAGACTTCGGCTCTATTCAGAGGGTCCGGGATCATCTATGATTTTATTGGAGTTATGATTTTATGCGTTTACACTAGCGGCACGCTATGATGGCCGGTTTGACACATTACAATAGTGATGTGGAATGTCAATTTATTCTCGAACAAAAAACAATTAAGTTTTGTTTTTGTACCTGATTAAATAGGTTTAATAAAACAAAAATGTATATGTTTATTTAATTTATTTGAACGAACTGAATATTTGAATGAAAATGAATATACATACTTTATATGCACACAAGAAACATATGAATACAAAAGATACCAAAAAAGGTGCCACAAAAGGCCATAATTAATCAGATTCGTCTATACTACTATTTTCACTGTCGTCACTGCTATCATCACCTACATTAATAATTTTATATGTTCGTTTTCTATAATATTATCTATTTTCACATCTCTTTCATAATCTTCCCTTATTAATTTAACAGTTCTATTCACAACCTTTTCCCAGTCTCCTTTAGTCACATGTTCACAAGCTTCTTCTAATAATTTTAGCATTTTTTTTGTGGTAAATGGGGGTTCTGTATTGTGTCTTGCAGCATATCCCTTAATTTGAGCCCACACCAACTCAATCGCATTATACTCACAATGGTAAGGCGGTAACCGTATAACTCTGTGCCCATGTTCTAATGCTATTTCGTCAATGACGTATCGGATCTTGGTTGGTTTGTTTTCTTTTAAAAGACGTACTAATTCCGCTTTTAACATATTCATGTTTGCATCTACGCCATTTTTACGAAGCCATGCGACGATATCAGCTTTCTTTTGGGATTGGGCAGGTGGCTTGTCAATTTGCATCGAGTGGTATGGGGCGTTGTCCATAATTATAATAGATGGTTCAGGGAGGCTACACAACATTGAGGTAAACCATTCAGTAAACTTTTCTCCATTCATGTCTTCATGATAGTCTCCAGTGGTTTTTGACGCAAAAGCCATGAGAGAACCTTCGACAAACCCGTTGATGGTTCCGGCGTGACAAATTATAAGTCGCGATCCTTTTCCTACAGGAACTTTGGAAGTAGATGCTGCTGTGTCATCGTTCCAAGAACGGCCTACAGTATGGTTAGCATTAAGCCATGTTTCATCCAAGAACACAACATTTTGCCAATTTTTGATTTCTTTCACTTGCCGTAAAAAAGTATACCTTGCCATCGCTATATCAAATCTTTCCATCAATATTTTGCGTTTGTTACATTTTTTGTATCGAAATCCAATGGTCTTCAAAATCTTCGTTAAAGAACTTTCCCCACCGAAGAATAATCCAGCTTCCTTCAGTGAATGCACCAACTTTTTTCTTGTTGGATACTCCTTCTGTAAATAGTAGCCGTAAACATGTCTTCGGATAGCATCGGCATCAAAGCTATCGATGCCTACGACTGGTTTTGCTCGTTTTCTCTTTTTTGGTGTGTGAAGTTTATTTTCTTCTGTGCCAGTCTCGCCATATTTTTTTTTAGTTATCCGTCTAACAGTTCGTTGTCCAATATTAAGCGCATCAGCTACGCGTTCAACCACTGACGTTATAGGTAAAATTGGCCCTCCATTTTGAGCTTCACGATCGAAATAGTTACGAAGGCGTATTACGAACTCACGTGTCTGACTATTTAGAACAGTTCTCTGCGTACGTTCGGTCATATCGACGAAATCCACAACAAAGGGCTTGAACAGAGTCCAAATTAACGAGCAAGGGTCAACAGTAATGCAGTATCAATATTTGAAATCCAAAGCCAGGTCAAAACTATATCACAATCGCATTGCACTGACAGTTTATACTTTTCGAAGCAACGTCAATTCGAAACTGCTTTGTTTTGCATTGAGCATTGACGCGAGTTTGCCGGAGGTAGTAGTTGTGCTAGCCAGCGATCCTATGTGACGATCGTATTAGATTCCATTTTTAAAAATTTTCAATTTAGAAAACCAAATGCCGAGTTGTGGTATATATCATATAAAAATAAAAATTTTACCTTTTGTATGAAACAGCTGATATTTTTTTGCGATTTCAGAGGTTTGTCCACATAGTGAAAATTGTTCATATTCACAAGTACATTCACCCCTTAAATGGTGCAAACTGATTTTTCTACACTTGTATACATTTTAGAAATCAATTTAATAAATAAATTTTGAGTCCTAAACCTAAAACTACATTCGATAAAATTTATGAATCTCTGCACATCACTATCGTCAATAAAGTAATACAATTATTTCCTTCAAAGTCGTTATCAATTAATACGGAACTTCATGAGCGGACAAACGTCAAACCGGCCATCATAGCGTGCCGCTAGTGTAGGGAATTAAAATGTCTCTGATGAATTGTTTTTAATTCACAGGCCCAACACTGCTCCAAAATAGGAGTAGACTCTCTGCTGACCCTTCCCGAGCTGTACTTCAAGCCGCAGACAGTGTCGGAGCTGGTCGCTTACGTGAAGTTGGTGGCCAACGCCGCGCCCAACCTCCCAGTGCTGTATTATCACATACCCAGCATGACTAGAGTTGAAAGTAATTATGAACTTAGAATAATATTTCGTGGTCTTCTTAAGAGGTCCATAACTAAGTAGTAAGTATGTTTCGGATCCATAAGTCATCATGGCAATACAGACCTATTCAACGTTTTTGGTCTTCAGGCATTGAGTAATTTTCGACGAGAAGACATCTAGAAACTTCCCGAATGCTGCCCAGCCGAGATGGATTTCAAAACGTCTTTTCTTAGTGGGTGTCTACGCCATAAAGAAGCCTACTAAAGTAAAATTTTAAGCTTTTATAACTGGTTTAGGTTAAGTGTATTAGACTCTGCGTTGATAGGTCAGTCAGTCAGTCAGGACAAGTCTAAGTATAGATTTAATTGTACTTAAAGAACTTCTTTATTTATTTGTAAAGAAGTAAAATTACCTTTTAAATCAGGAGACCTAATGCTAGACACTCGGACCGACAGCCATGACCTGTGAGACTAGTAAGTAGTAACCTCACTTCACTTAAGAGGACTATTACATTTCGGATCCCTCTCTCTCTTCCACATTCTAATATTTTCAATTATTGTAAAAATCTCTTTTAACAAAATGTGGTCAATCTTCGACAATTAAATTACGGATATTTTAGACATATTTTTATTTTCATTTAATTACTAATAAGAGCAATAAAAGTTAATAGTAGTTTTCGCTCTTTTTCTCTATCAAATCTATGTAGGTATCTATATCTATACTTATAATAAAACTGTAACTGGAAGATTTCTATACATTTAATATATTTTGAAAATTTTAATTGGGGGATGCTTTACTATCGATACTGAGCCCAAAACAGATTTTTATTTAATTTTTGTCTGTTTGTCTGTTTGTTTGTCCTTCTTTCACGTAAAAACTACCGCACAGATTTCTACAAAATTTTATACCGTGGTAGCTTATTACTCGGGTCAACATCTAGGCTACTTTTTATCCCGGAAAATCAAGGAGTTCCCGAGGGACTTTAAAAACTAAATCCACGCGGACAAAGTCGCGGGCATCAGCTAGTATCATAATAAACCTTGTTCCAGTAAACATGCCGTCGTTCGTCGTCGCCGCCAGCAGCATCCCCAACTTCAAGGGCATCAAGTTTACGTCCAACGACCTGAGCGAGTGCGTGCAGGTGCTGCGAGCCTTGAAGCAGGACCAGGCTGTGTTCCTCGGAGCTGACACAGTCAGTATAAGCCGCGCGCAGAAGGTTTGCCGATGACTCCCCTCCCACCTACCCGGCCGCCTAGACCTTCCGCCTAGCAGGCGAGCGCGGGTAGCCATCGGCAAACCTTCTGCGCGCGTGATAAATAATCAGATATTTTCTTTGCAAGAAGTAGTAAGCGCTACGATACTAAAGCGTAATGTTATTAAATAAAGAGTTAGCAAAAGCTCAGAATACACAATTTTCAAATACCTAAATAGCGTTAATATGGTCGCAATTTTATTTATTCTGTTGAAAGCGACAAAATATGAACCACAACAATGAAGTGTTCAAAATCTTTGGTAGGTAAGGCTGTAAGGAATACCTAGGTACCTACTATGTTTATGAACTTAGCAAGCAACAATAATTGTGAGTTTAACTGTGTGTTTGTATTAAAATCCGTCATTTTCCGAGTTGTCTATGAAAAAGTAGTAAATTTTTGGATCTAGACTTAATTATTTTTTAAGTTAAGATGACACCACTGTTTAAATCCTACTATTCAATATTACGGGTTTACTATTAAATGACGGATTTCACAGGCAGCTAATCTAGGCTCTTTTTAGGGTTCCGTACCAAAATGGTAAAAATGGAACCCTTATGGTGAGACTTTCTCCGTCCGCGTCCGTCCGTTTGTCACAGTCGATTATTTCAGTAACTATTAAAGCTATCGACATGAAATTTGGCATAGTTGTGTATAATAGTGGCCCAACATCATTTGAATAAAGAAAAATCGAAAATTATTTTTAGTTTTATTAAAAAAGCGGGAAAATCAGTGGTTTGAAATTTCAAAGTAAAATAATCATACCGAATGGGGTATCATATGAAAGGCCTTTACTTGTGCATTCTAAAACAGTTTTTTATTTATTTCTATATATAATAGTTTTTCAGTAATCGGCCAAAATGTCGAAAAAAATACCGTTCCCCCCCTTATCTCCGAAGTTTACCAATCGAAAAATCTGAAATAATTATGGTCAATAGAGGTTTATGTATATTTTACAGGAAAAATAATGTCAACGCTCTAACTAGCATAGTTTTTTTATATTAACAATAAACCTCTACAAACAAAGTTTAATAATAAATCAGCAAATTAATATATCTAATATTATCGTTTTACTTGTGTGCAAAAAAAAATTCAAAATTCAAAATTATTTATTTCATGTAGGCCAACCTGTGGCTCTTATGACACGTCAAGATTCTACCACCTGCACCGGTTCGGAAAGCGGATTCTGCTGAGAAGAGCCGGCAAGAAACTCAGCAGTTGCTCTTTTCAAAATAATCATTTTACAATATTAATAAGTAGCTTTGTAACATTGTAATAAGTTTTTATACTATCTTGTAGGGCAGTGCGCGAGTCCGACTCGCACTTGGCCGGCTTTTTTATTTTATTTTATTATTCAAAGAGTGATTTTAAAAAGTTTCTGTCAATCTCCATTTGCAGGCATCAGCTAACTATACTAGCTAACTACAGTTTGTTTGTTATTATAACAGTTGCTGGCTCCAGCAGCTCTGTTGGGTATAAAATCCAGTATCGGAACAACGTTCAATCTGTTCCCGCGCCTGGCTCAAGATATACTGGCCGCTGTGGAAAACAACGACATTGACCAAGCCAGGATTCTACAAGAGAAATTGAATTTGGCTGTAGAGGCTTTAACCATCGAAGGTGAGGAAGAGAATAAATTCTTCTTGGTAAATAAAATTTTGAGTGTCGTGGAACACTCGGCTGGAATGAAGTTCAGAATCAACAAAGAAACCTACTGATGAATAGACATAATCTGAAGTCAGGATTCGAACCTCTGAACCGATAGTTTCACTCCTTCGTTTAACCGCTGCGCCACCAAAGCTTTAATAGAGCGCGTATAATAAATGAATGCAACTAGGGCCGTGACGGAAAATGCTTACACAATTTTTGTCTAGCCCCATCTGCCAAACCGTCTGAAAAGGAATTTCGTTCCAAAAATAAATAGCAGTATCGGTATTCGGTAGGTACACGTATCGTACCTAGTAGGTACCCATATTGTAGTAGGTATATAATATATTTGGATCCTCATTCCTTACTCTCAGACCAGAGCTGAGTCGGGAAAGAGGATATAAATCATGGTACCAATTGTCTAAAAGTTATTCCATTTATCGTATTCGTATTCGATGACATTAGCGTCAAAGTAAAATAATTCTTGATACTATTGATTCAAAGTCACAAATTCAGTACAACCGATTATAGAGCGTTATGGAGCGTATCGTACATACCTAAACGTATAAGAATGCATACACGAAATTGAGCTCTAATTCAGTGCCGTTATGGTTTATTTCACTTTAACGCTAATGTCATTGCATTCGATTACGATCAATGGAATAACTTTAGACAATCGCACCTCATGTCACCATGGGTTTACCATTCTCTTTAAAATTAGATGAAAATGTCTAGATGTCATGAAGATGGTTGTTGGTTATATCGCAATAAGATAGTTGAAGCCGTGATATAGCTATAATCCCAGGGATATAGCTACATTTATACCGAAATATAGTTATACAGAAGCGGTTCATAGCTATCTTAGTTGTGCAAATCAAAGATTTATACTTTAATCATTTCACTAGGTTAGTCTAGCTAGTCAGATACTCAGATAGTTATACTATTACTAGATCGTGCTCGTATTATAGCTAGGGTAGGCTGGTCTAAGAGCACGCATCCGATAAGAGTACGCAATGCCAACACTCGTGACGCTGTTAACGATACGCGGCTAACTTCAGAGTTATTTTCAAGTGCAAGCTATTGGCAAGTGCTGTGCGAAAAAATAACAAAAAACATGTAAAAACACAAAAATTACTTAAGTTTAAACATTTTTACCTATTTTCTTAAATAATTTTAGCGTTTTGGGATTATGTTTGTGAAAAAACTACAAAATTTTAAACAAAAACGATAATACGGCTTGATCGGCAAGGAATTCCCCTAGAGGTCACAGCGACAATGATTCCGGTCGATGCTAATAGATGACGTTACACTTCGCTCGATTATAAAATCGTTAATGTGTGAAAGAATACGCACTTGTGTATGTTACAAGAGTACGCGCGTACTCTTACACACATTATTTTATTTTTATATTTTTCACATGTATTTTAATATTTATTTGTATGTTTAAATCCGCTTTCCGGTATAGCTCAACTACCACGAGCTGAAGTAATCTCAAGATCGAACCGCAAAAGAGCAAAGTTAGACATTTTGAGTTGACCTCCGTTCTAGTTGGCTCTCGAAGAGGATTCGGCCTCAAAATAAGCACCAGTGAAAAAAAGACTGCGAAATCTATTACTAAAGGAGATATAAAACTAAAACTTCCAAAGAATAAACCCAAAAAGAAAATGTGGGGAAGTCCCTCATGACGTGGTACCTCCAAATGAAGACTGAATAGGATGTTCCAAATGATGAGGTGGCATGAAACCTGTATGATCTATGAAGCTGAAAATATGTATAATTGTGAAATCTGCAAGTAGCATGGACACGAATGAGAATGAGTTAAGAAATATGAGATAATTTTTCCTGCGTACTCTTATCAACTTACATGCGCACTCCTATCCAATAGCTCGTGTAAGAGTAAGTATTTACCACTTTTGTTATTTTTTTAATTTTTCAAATATATGGCACATTACTGTTACATTTCATGTTACTTTATGAAAGCTGTATAAATTGAGTACCAAATAAAAATTAAGCTGATAATCTACAGTTAGTGAATTTTATTTCAAAACAGTTTGAACCTTAAGTGCGTGCTCCTAGACCAGCCTACCCTATATTTCTTGTAAGGCCCGCTTGCAGAGACGCCGGGTTAGTTAACCCAGAGATTACCGATTTTTGCCTTCCTATTCGGGAAAATGCGCAGGATTATAGCTTTCACAATAAGATTTAAAAATTAAGGCTTAATTTATTATGAATTTATTATTCCGAAAAAGGCCAAAGTTTAAAATATGTAAAAAAACAGTGTATTTATTGCTTCCGCTTTCCTCTTTTCATCAAATCATTTTTAAATAAATACTGCTTTATAGGAACCTCTATTCATTATACATCTAACTTTATTGATCTGACTGCTGTCATTTTGGTATCATTGCGGTTCTGAGTTCCTCGTTCTCGTGTTGTATAATAAAATAAACATTTTCGTTGCGTACCTACTGTGTGATTATTGTGTTCTATTTCCAACAACTATTGCTATTCTATAAGGACTGACATCTGCTAAACCTGATTACCATTGCTGTTCATAAAGGATTCATATTTTTTGCACTACGATAAATAGATATTAAGATGTTGAGGTGCCTTAACTGTGGCATATCCGTAAGATGGGTAAAAAGGCATATCACGTCAACGCTAGGATTACCCTTGCAAGCAAGGCTCGCCGATGTTTGGACAATCAGGTACCTATGTACATTGTACATAATATACTTGCATTGAAATAATCCTATTTAGCGATAAGTAAAGCGGGTTGATTATTTACTTTTTAGGGTTCCGTACCCAAAGGGTACCAACGGGACCCTATTACTAAGCCTACGCTGTCCGTCCGTCCGTCCGTCCGTCCGTCCGTCCGTCCGTCCGTCCGTCTGTCAGCGGGCTGTATCTCGTAAACCGTAATAGATAGACAGATGAAATTTTCACATATTATGTATTTCTATTGCCGCTATAACAACAAATAATAAAAATTAAATTAAATTAAAATAATTAAATTAAAATATTTCCATGGGTACATGGAAATATTTTTATTTAATTTTTTTTAACGGAACCCTAAAAGAGCGAGGCCCGACTCGCACTTGGCCGATTTTTATGCATTGTCTTTGTTTGTTTTAGTTTAAGTCTTCAGTCCATTAAAATAATTTGTACAAAATTATAGTTTTAATTATTGTGTAAGACCTACCCCTTTACAAATACTATAAAGCTTTATGTTTTATTCCTAGCAATATAGCGTGATAGCATTTTGTATCTATTGTCTGAGCAAATAATAGAAAGTATTTTTTATAGCAACATTCCGCCTAGATGACGTCGAATAGTAGAAAACCATTTTTTTACATTTTAAACTTGATAACCACAATGCCTAGCGACATCTGTATCGAAACAGTTCTCTGTTATCAGTTTATTTCGTGAAACTTTTCTTTATTTTTCTCAGTTTTCAGAGCCTTTAGACCCCTGAAACTTTTTTATCTGAAAACTATAGAATATAACAATTCTAAAAGTAAAACAATCTTTGCTGCACATTGATTTTTGACACCTAGGCAAGCGCCCATAGTGCCACTGGTAATGTCCTTTGTAATTGTGACAGACGCTTTATACGAAATCTGTCAAATCTGTCTTTTTAACCTAGAGTTAGCTGCGAACTCTGGGTTAAGACGACGTGTCTGCAAGCGCCTATAAGATAGCTATGAACTGCTTCCGTAAAACTATTATTCCGCTTTATAGCTATATCCCTAGGATTATTGCTATAATATGGTTTCAACTATCTTACTGCGACATATACTTACCTACATTAATTCCAGGTACATGGGTTCCTGCAATGAAAGCTGGCATGGAATTTGCTAGCGGAATCAAAATGGGACCTCCGGTGTTGCCCCAAACGCCCATCTCCGAAGAAGCTAAGGCGAGGATAGCATCCAAACTGAAATCCATGAAAATGATTAAGAATTGAATTTTTTTATTTTAAGTTATTGAAATAAATAATTTATAGAATTCGTTGGGTTATAATTTAATGGAAATAAATAGAATTAACAATCAGTTTTTAGAATTGGTGGATATTTTGTTGATTTACTTACTTACCTACTCCTAATCCAAATAGAGAGGGTTTAACGCGAATTTTTCTACTTAGAATAGGCAATGCAAGAAATTAAGTGCAAGCGCAGCAAGCTCGCTACCAATTTTATGAAACGCTAAAAAAGCGTGTTATTAGCTAACAAACCTGTTACAATCTACTCGACTATTGTTTTCTTCGCAAAAACTAGGTATATTTCGCAATTTCCACTTTCGTCCTAGTTTGAAAACCGAACAATTACTTTAACATAATTCTCTGGGCCTTTTATCTTTATTATCAGCAACGCATATTATAACTTTTGTAAAATCTGATTCAAATTGAATAAAAATATAAAATATAATAACATATTAACATACGTTAATTAAAATATCGATAGTTAGTTTCCATCCATGCACAAAAAATCTCGAAAGTTTTTCTATCGGTTACATTTTTTACGAATCTCAATAGATCTTGTCGAAAGATAGCTTAATACTTAGATTTTCATTTTTGTCCCGGAAAATGAAAGTTTCCACAAGAGTTCTGAAATCTAAATCTCCCTAAGAAGAAGTCGCGAGCATCAGCTATGTAGTTTTGTACCTACTTATGTACTTAGTCTAGAAAAAGTAGGAATATTTTACAGGTTAGGTTCTACCGAATAAAATTTGCCTTGTTGTTCTTGAACTTGTAAAATTAATTATCATAGGTCATAAACACATAGCTGCCTAGCTGGTATGATAACGATAGTTGGTCGAGTAAATTAAAAATGTAGAACGCAGTTAGGTAGCTGTATTAACTGATTGATAGTGCTGGCTTATTTTTTGCGCAAAGGATCAGCCTAGCTGCCCAGCGCGGAGATGCAGCCAGTATTCTTGGCACCATTCCACGCGGTCATGATTTGTATAGTAATTAGATTAGTTTAGCTATAAGTTTTTTTTTTTAAATATTTTAATGAATAAAAATTAAGTGGCACTCGGGGACTGCCGCGGCATAGCTATTGCATAGCATTTTTTATCAACTTATGCAATTATAATATTTATGCAATATTTTTTTTGCATAATAAAAATTATGCAAAAGAATAATTAAAAAACAAACAAACAAGAAAAGCGCACTGTCACTACTTCGCGAGTGAGTTTCGAACCTGCGATATCTAAAGAAAGCGGCCGCTCGCCCACTGCGCCAAACAGAGCTAAATGTGCGAACCTCTAAAATGTTGAACGCTTACTGAACGACGGTGTTAGGTTTTTTTGTTACGGAATTTCTTGATTCGGTCGCCGCGCTCAAACTGTTTTTCCTAACTCCTAGTTTAAAGCCCGCGATAAAAGCTATGCAATAGCTTAAAAACTAATTCAATGATGTTAATGTTGGAAAACTATGTAATACTTAGTGTGTACTACGCTATGGATAGTTAACATAAGTCCGTGTTCGGTTAGGATTATTAATAGTTCGGTAAGCTTGCATAAGAATAGGTCGTGGTTTACCGTCTACTTTGACACTGATTTAGTTTGCCTCAATACATGCTTGAGGCGTGTTGTATAATACATTAATTTAAAGTTAATTTATTTATTATTTAAAAATTAAAGAAAATGCAAAACATTAATGATTCTGAACGCATCAAGGAAGACGTAGTGCCGGAAAGTGATATCCAAAATGGCGAATTGAATATTTTTAAAAATGGTTGCGAAAGTAAAACTATAAATCCAAAAATTGAGACGAAAGTTAAGAAGGCTAGAAGTTATGTGGAGTTATCGATGTTGAATATGTCTAATTCGGTAAAAAGCTTGGCTAGAAATGAGAGGCGAGTCTTAGTACTATATACTGGAGGTACTATTGGAATGGTGAAAAATAAAAACGGAGGTAAGCCTAAATGAAGTACTTTAATCACAACTAGCGAATGCCTCTGACTATTAATTTATATTTTTTAAAATCCCGTGTCCTTAAAGCCCTATGTCAGTCTCCCGGATGCAAACTATCAGATGTGCTGGATTATTAACCGACTTCAAAAAAGGAGGAGGTTATCAATTCGACGAATATTTTCTTTTCTTTTTGGAACGAAGTTCATTATGGCGCGTTGCGGAGGGCACCCTAGCCAGCACAAACGTACGTAACGTTAAATAAAAAAGCGTAAGAATTTATACATTTTTTTATGGCCTAATAATTTCAATGAGTTGTGCATCGCCTCCGTGGCGCAATCGGCTCGCGTGCGGCTGTTAATCGAAAGGTTGGTGGTTCGAGCCCAACCGGGGGCGCGCAATTTTGGCGTAGATGAGCTTTTCTGAAGCTTTTTTGAGTACCTACCATTAACTCCAGAGCACCAGTTTTTAATTTTTCCCTTTTCAGTTTCTTTTACAGTCGCGTGTCGCGTTGATTTTTTGTTAAAAACGCTAAATATTAACTTTTTCCTGTAGACGCTAAACTCAGAAACTAGGTACCTACTTACTGTAGACTTTTATTAGGTTTTACCAATGATTGTACGAGAAGATTGAACCGAATGTAGTACTACTGTAAAGCTTTTTGCAGGTATACTTAGTTAAACCTGAAAAACCGCCGACTACAGATCTTTGCCCTGACGACGGAAACGTTTTTCGGTTTCGATTCGGGAAAACGAGCCATAGAAAAACCCACCCGTGCAAAGCTGGGGCGGGTCAGGTTAGGGCAATTCTCCTAATTGTTGGCTAAAACGTCCGACGTTTGTCCGTCAATCACGCTGCGACAAAGTTACGGATTGACGTGATTTTTTGGATAGGTATAGTTGAGAACCTGGAGGATGACATAGGCATCCCGAAAAAGAATCCCGAGTTCCGCGGGATTGATCCGCGCGGACGAAGTCGCGGGCATCAGCTAGTAAATAATATAGTCGTAAATTCAATTCTGCTTTCACAAGCTGAGAAATAGAGAATTGAGATAAAAATTTATATGAATAAGCGTAATAAACTCAATAGTAAATAATACTTACTCTGAGGTAATAAAACATAATTTGCGTTGCTTCATTTAATAACGGCAGGGTCAATATAGTAGTTTGTTGATCTTAAACTGTCGTCGATAACGTTAATATATTATGCGTGTATTTATTGATTAATCGTGACTTAAAACCTTGATCACGAAATGCTTGTTCAACGTATCTGAAACGAACTGCTATCGTTTGGAATGATCTTCCGGCGACTTACAACATGAGTACCTACTTTAAAGGCAAGAGGATCTATCCTTTTAAACCAGAGTTAGCTGCTGTTTTGACAGATTTCGTATAAAGCTTCTGCAAAATTACAAATTTAATCCTCCCCTCTGCAAGCGGGCCTAAGACAATTACAATATTTATACCTAGATGTCTAATCTCTCTTGCCTTTAAATTGTCAAACATTGTAAAGATAGGGCATGGGTATGTGGGCATGTAAAACAATTCATAGGTACCATAATATTATTGAAAGTATTCAAGGTCTTTATCATTAATTTAAATTGGTGGCAATTGGATGATGGATTGCGAAGTAATTTCTCGTTGCGTAAATCTTTTGGAAAAATACCAATGCACGAATGTTTAGCTACAACAAGAGATAACGGAAGCGATGGTTACAAAGCGGTGAGGATTGGATCTTACGATAACTTGTTGGATTAACTCCTCCTAAAATAAAATATTAAAATCCTGATAGGTATTTCCACAATTATTGTGGCTGAAAATCTACTTAGAGGAGACAATAAATGTTCCTAATTAGGTAAGATTTGGTACCTATATATAGGTATATGATATGGTGATATGGTACTCAATTTCCAATAATGCGCTCTCCTTCTTAGGATGCCTTTCTAATTCATAGCAGCAAAAGTTAGCTTCATAAATTCCTGTCTTCCGCTTCGCATTATTCTCTACCTTAGAGACGACGTATCAGCTTCCGCTTAGATACCTTTAAGGTAGAGAACAGGTAGGTAGAGAGTTTAAACCAGTCAAATTTTTGCAGTTCTGATACCACAAAAAGGTGCTTTTGAAAACCTCATCCGTGGATACCCGCAGCTGCATGACAACATGTTCTGGAGGCAAAAATTGAGTGACGCCAGTTTCGACACATCATTTTTAGTATTACCAGGTAAAACTTTCTCGTGATCACTCCAGCTCCTTTACTCAAACTCGATGTTCTAAGTGATCAAAGTACATTTCGAAATTGGCTCAAACCTAATATGGTATAGCTTAAAGGGTTCTTTTTGCTAGCTTTCGACAGCAAAGATTTGGCACCGACGAGTGCTGTATGCTTTTTTTCGATGCCCCAAAAGCCAAGCAGACAACTGTGGGATTGTCTAAAATTGATTGCTACAGTGTGACGATCACAATCACTTCTGCTTGGCAGCTGGAACTCTTTCCCTAGTACTGATGCAGCAAGGACGCCTTGTATTCAGCTAATAAGAGGTGATTGAGATCGTCGCACTAATTATTGTCTAAACTCTTCCATATTGATTATGCAATTGGTTCCGATGTCGTAACGAAAGCCAATATCTAAAATCCTTTCTAAAATAATTCTAATTTAATAAAAACCGGCCAAGTGCGTGTCGGGCCACGCGCAGTGTAGCCTGTAGGGTTCCGTAGTTGAAAGTCGCAAATATTATTGCTGACCTAGGATAGTGCTTTTATTTTATTTATGAATATTGAATATATTCTGAGTTCCATGGTTTAAATACTATAATATACTACAAAATATGCAGCTTACACTACGTGTAATACCTAACTTAGAAAAAACAGATATAACTCCTTAACTAATGAACCCTACTTAGCCGTGATAGTTTTCCTTTAAAATTCATTATATAAATTATACTACTGCTGTGAATTTTTTTCTTGTATCCTATAAACAACCATTTAGCTGGCAGAGGGGGCGGGGGACACTTGACTCTAATAAAATTTAGCACTTTAAAATATCATATTTCCCAAACGGATCCCTGAATTGAAAAATGGTGTTCCCACACCCACAATAATTTTTAAAGACCTATCTATTCAACGACACCCCGCACCTATGGGATAGACGAGAAAAAAAAATCCCCAATTTACATGTAGGGGAGGTACCCTAAAAAAATATTTTTCACAATTTTATTTCACCACTTTGTCGGCGTGATTGATATTTATACCCTTGTCAAATTTCAGATTTCTAGTACCAATAGTCTCTGAGCTAAACCGCGGACAGACAGACAGACAGACAGACGGACGGACATGGCGAAACTATAAGGGTTCCTTGTTTACTACGGAACCCTAATTAATTGTCTATTAATTTACAGAAGCAAAAGAGTTGGATTTAAGGATTTTTTATAAGATATTAGAATATGAAACGCTCTTGGATTCGTCTAATATGACTGAGGTGGAATGGATAAAGATTTCTGAGGACATTATGGTGAGTTCAATATTGCTAAAAAACAAAAAGCTAAAATCAATCTGATTCATAAACCATATTTTACATTGTTCCCAAATAATTCCGGACGCATGAGCAAATACCGTTTGCTATTCAATTTGCGTTAACGACTGTATTCAGGGGTTTGTGAAGTACAAAACACATATCTATTATGGATAGCGAGGTCCCCAATGAGGACGTCATTTACACTAGATTCCCATTGCGCCATCCCCAGCAAGTCTGACAGTGGGCGTCGCCAAGGGGGGAAGGTAGGGGCCGCTGTCCCCCCTAGTCATTTGAAAAATATAGTACTAATAGATACTTCATCATTGAAATCCAGATACCGCTGCCAAATTGGTACCCCTGCAAAAAATCACATCGATCCGTTGCTTCGTGCTTCGTTGCTAACTCAACGCATAAGTTTAATTTGTTCATACTTTTCCCGTCCTCCATAATAATGTCAACTTGCCCCCCTTGGCCATCGGCTGGCGACACTTTTCTGAGCTTACACCCTTGACGTACCTACTCCTTAACCTACAACCTTGTAGTGACCTCCGGAAGTGTAGACCCGTAAGCAGGATTTGTTGAGGGCCCCTTTGTTGAGGATTACCTTAGAGTTTAAGGACAACTAGGTACCTATCATAACAATTGCTATTTTGGCGAAGTGTCTTCTTTGAACTGGAAAATTTGGTAGAGTTGAAGTAGGAGACTCTTTTATGACCACCTTACTCACCAGATCTTCACCCAATAGACTCCCTTTTTCAGAGTTTTGATAACTTATAGGAGGGCATCACCAAACTGCCCTTAAAATGGCAATGATATACATAAATAAAATATACATATTACTCTATCATGCTGGAACGCTAAATCGCTTGGTGACGTCTTCTACAGTAGCATGGCGACTAGACAGAAATATTTTCTAATGATGTTTTTTTTAATTTTTCAGAAATACTACGAAAATTACGACGGCTTTGTAGTTCTCCACGGCACCGACACGCTCTCGTATACAGCATCCGCAATTTCCTTTATGTTTGAGAACATTGGTAAGGCAGTCGTCTTTACCGGCTCACAGGTAACTGATCACCAACATTATTTCCCATAATCCCATCAAACGCCTTCTCATCGCATCGAAACAACGTCTCTGCATATTACTTCTCATTACTGAGGGTCGCGACCACTCCATGTATAAATAATCCTCGTAAAAAATAAAAAGTATATAAGTCTCGTCAAACTCAGTACAGCCATTTCTGATAATAGGCAGATGGACAATAATTTTCAAATAAAATTGTTTGTTTGGATTATGGCATCATTGAAAAAGTCAAGTTCTTTGAAATCACCGACAGACACTTCAATATTTTAATTTATTTTTCCATAATTTATTTTTTAATTTATTTTTCTTAATAATAAATTTCAAAATTCTGGTGACCAAAGAGCTGGCGCTTATTTAGCCCAAAGGCTTAGCCTCGCCATTCAAAGAGGCCTATCTAGATTCTTGGGTAATCCAGATCTTACTTAAAGCATTTAAATGCTCTTAGGGTTAGTTTCTTACTGCAGTCGTTCTCAGCCCAAGTGTACGTAAAAAATTGCTTCAGATACCAATATTTGAGCCAAGGAGCGATGGAACGGACAATTTTGTCTCTTCCTTACTTATTGCCGGAGGACTCAACATACCTGAAGTTACTGTTTACTTTGGAAGCAAACTTTTCAGAGGGAATCGGTAAGTTAATGTAGATGGGTATTCAAACCTATAAAGTTTTAGCGAATTATATAAGTACATACCTACACATATGACTAAAGTAAACTGAGCATGTTTGTAAGCTAAAATGCACAGTTACAGAAAGAATATTATATAGTATTTTTTTAGATTTGCGTGTCGCTATCTTCAATTTACTGATAAAAGTAAAAATTCAATTGAATTTTATAGTTTTGCGAAAGTAACATAGTTAATCTTTATGCTTTACTTACAGAATACAATAGTAAGTAAGGTTCATACCTTACCATACGTTCATATTATGTATCCAATATGAATTCATATCATTAGCACTGCATAGCGCGCACGGGTTGATCTTTTCAATTTTAAGATTGTTAACAATTTGTTTAAGTAAATAACCAAACAACTTTAATAGTTATGTCGGACAGTCTATGTAATAGACTTAACTAACATTACCTATATTTCCTTAAAAGGTAAACAAATGGTTTCTCGTAGAAAAGCGTAATCGACTAACACAGCCCATAGCACGCTGTAACCACACTGGCTATGCTAAATCGTGCTACAGTACAAGTGAAAAACTAAACTTACGTGGCACCCGTCTACGCTCGTAGGTTACGCGTGTCGCAGATACGTTTTTACACGGTCACAATATCTGTGCACCTCGCTGGAATGGGATGACCTTCCCACTTCCCGTTCAACTTCCTGCGCTTGCCCCATTGCGTCAGTATTACCTGTCGTCTTTGAGTATACTCAAAGCCTGTGGTATCACCACAGTATTACCACAGTATTACACCGTACACCGTACTAAAGCGCCGACATGACGTCATCAATCCAGGTGCACAGATAATGTGGCCCGGTAGTACCTTTCTACGATTTGTTTACCTTTTAAGACTAGAGGATGGCAAAAATTACGCAGACCACTTTATTTGGCCGGAAGAGTCTCGCATATCTCGAGACTCTTCCAGCCAAAAACCTTATTACTGGTTCCCGGACCATAGCTAAAACATACACATACAAAAGGAAATCTCTTCCTAAGATTTAAGCTTGTCCTCCGTAGTCCCCCTGTTCCTGTCCAGGTCAAACTCGAAAACCATAAAGTAATCGAATTGAGCACCTTTTCATCTTCACTTTTTCCAGAACCAGGAAGGTATCCGTGAACAACCTTTACGCGTTTGACTCCCCGAACTGTGTCCCGCTTGTAGAAGTGGGGATAGACTTCGAAGTGAACAAAAAAGCAATATTCAAACCCAACGTGATAGAGAAGTGTCACCTTCACGCCAAGATGTCGAAAAACGTCGGTCTCTTGAGGATATTCCCGAGTATCAGCTCTTCAGTCATCAGGGCATTTTGTCAGCCGCCTATAGAAGGTTATTTGTCCATATTATCCTTTTATTTCTAACTATTATCCTTACATGCTTTTTGTTTTATAGGGATCAGAAATAATCGCGAGCGAAGTGAGGCCAAAATCTTTGTTTGTTTGCTTGCTAACAGTGGTCATAAAGTTGAACCTTAATCTAGCAGAAGAAATTAATGTAAAATGCTGGCTGGAAGTTAAGAAATTATTCAGATACCTCTCATAAATAAAGAAAGTGAAATTAGAAAGAAAGAGATTAATTAAGAGAAAAAATATGAGTGCATTTTGTTTTGTCAAAAAAATATTAATTGTTTTATAATAATTATAGTAAGGCATAAAAACCTCGCGATGGTAATTTTAGAATCGAATATAGAAAAGGAATTAGTTACAGCAATAAAACTCAATTTTGTCCAGGTCAGGGCATCGGGTTGATTCAGTAAATGTTGATACAAATTTTCTTCTTCTTTATCAACCATAGACGTCTACTGCTGGACCAAGATTTCCTGCATGGACTTCCACAGGCTTCGGTCTTGCGCCGCTTGGATCCAGCGGCTCCCTGCGACTCGTTTGATGTCGTCGGTCCACCTAGTGGGAGGTCTGCCAACACTGCGTTTCCCGGTGCGGGGTCGCCACTCCAGCACCTTGAGACCCCAAGACCATCAACTCTTCGAACTATGTGCTCCGCCCATTTCCACTTCAGTTTCGCGACTCGCTGAGCTATGTCGGTGACTTTAGTTCTCCTATGGATCTCCTCATTTCTGATTTGATCTCGCAGGTAATATTCCAAGCATAGCTGTCTCCATCGCTCGCTGAGTGACCCTGAGCCTTCTTAAATGATACAAATAGTTACTGTTTTTTCTTGAAACAGGTGTAGTGGTAGAGAGCTATGGTGCTGGTAACATCCCGTCGAATAGAGACGACGTGTTTAAAGAAATAGCCGCGGCGGTGGCTCGAGGCGTCATCGTGATTAACATCACTCAATGCGCCACTGGCAGTGTCGTCACACCGATGTATGAGACTGGAAGAGTGAGTATCATTAGTCATAACCATCGTTATCTTGTATCTGTCATAGAGAAGATAAGTAGTATGAACAACATAACCATTATCATAACCAGCAACCTTATCATCACCATCACCAACATTATCATCATCATATTTTATCTACCAGATACAACGTGTACAAGGAAATTACAGTGGTCATTGGCCGGGCCGGAAGGACATGTACTACACTGGAACATTACATTTCAGTTAATTAAATTAATTTTCAGTTAATTGCGGAGTGTGGTGTAGTATCGGGCTACGACATGACGCCGGAAGCTGCCCTCACCAAACTCTCCTATGTGCTGTCCAAGAGTGAACTCACTTACCAGCAGAAGGTTGAGGTAAGTTAATGGTTTAAAACTACATAATACTATTATTGCTATTGTCTGTTAGTCACTAAGTTGCAATATTATGTGTTTTGTCATAGTTATATCAAATTGGCGCAAAAGTTTTACCTTGTAGTACTCCACTTTTAATCAATTTAAAAAAAATCGGCCAAGTGCGAGTCGGGCCTCGCTCTTTTAGGGTTCCGTTAAAAAAATTAAATAAAAATATTTCCATGTACCCTTGGAAAATTTTTATTCAATTTTTTTTATTTAATTTAATTTTTATTATTTGTTGTTATAGCGGCAATAGAAATACATAATATGTGAAAATTTCATCTCTCTATCTATTACGGTTTACGAGATACAGCCCGCTGACAGACGGACGGACGGACGGACGGACGGACAGCGTAGGCTTAGTAATAGGGTCCCGTTAGTACCCTTTGGGTACGGAACCCTAAAAAAGAGAATAGTTGACGTGTAATTTTTAACCAATAGATGAATTTAATAAGAAGCTTTAGAATTTGGTATTTTAAGTACTATAAACGTTTTAAGGTTCTATTTTTGTAGATGATGGTGACAAATATAAGAGGAGAATTGACAAACACGTCGTCAATAGCTATTGAGGTATGTTAACATTCACAAAATTAAACTGGATCAAGAGAATATATTATTATCAAAATTTATTAAATATTATTGACGAGAAACGAGGTCTCAGAGTTTACCATTTGATCTTCTGTCCGTCTGTCAGAGCCTTAGAAATTTGGAATGAATGCACATACATAAATATACTGTTTAAAATTCAAATAAAATTCACAAATAAAGTAAATCGATGACCCAAAGTTTTCCTTGACATTTTGGTAAAAAAAAACTGAAATTGTTAAATGCATATAAAATATAATTTAACAGGATAATACCCTCGTAGATGCATTAGCAACAAGTCTGAATATACAATCACCAAAAAAACTGATCGAAGTAACAGATAAAGTATTCAGTGCTTTATTACTCTACGCAATAGAACATGATGATGCCAGAGCGGCTAAGAAGATGTTAGGTAAGATTAACAAAGAAGTACCTTTGATACCAAAAGAAATAAGCATACAAAAATATAACAATATACGATGTGGTTTAAATTAAATAAAAATTGATACATAGGTGATAGGTACGAGTACGTTGAATCTAAAGAATAAGAATGTTATTGGAAATTGTCCAACTAAGTTTGGTAATAATATAGATAATAAAAACGTTTCAAAAAGAAGCCTATCTAAATATGGTGTAAAATACATAGTGTCTTTGTTGTGGTTCTTTAGCAAAATAGAAAAAGCTCGTAAAAAATATATTAAAGGTTTAACGCACTTTTTAACGTTACAACAAACAAATTAGTATTAAGTATAATAATTATCCTCATTTAAATTTTAGATATGGGAGCAGATGTCAATGCTGAAAACTCTGAAGGAAAAACTGTACTCCATGAAGCTATACTAATAGGGAATGTCCCGATCATAGAGTATTTGTTGAAGAACGGAGCCAACGTACATTTGAAAACAAGGCAAGTGAAACAAAAAAAATATAATACCTACAACTATTAAAACTTTTAAGTGTCTGTCTTTGATTTCAGAATAACTACTTCTCACCAATTTAATATTTTTTTTGAATGATTTATCAATTTCATCACTCCGACATCAGATGAGTCGCAGGGAACCGCTAGATACTGGCGGTGAAAGAACGAGGTCCCACAGGAATCTATGCAGTGGACGTCTATCGGTTGTTAAAGAGGAAGAAGAAGAAGATTTACTCGTGAATCTCTAAGAGATACTACCAGTAAATGGGTAGACAAAACATTCTCGGGCACGCATGCATAGCCTTTCAGAACAGTGATATTGTCGTCCTTCAGGATTATTAAAACCCTAACTCCACTTGGACGAAATCCCGGGTTATCTTAGTATTAAAATAACTCATACTAATATCAACAGATGCGGTGAAACACCTCTTCTAAAAGCTATACATAAAGACGATCATACAGTAATCAATTTGCTCAAACAATGCGGCGCTCATCTCACCAGCGCTGATACTAAATCCGTTGCGGAAATGCTCTCATTGGCGGCTAGAAGTGGTATTGTGAATAGGATCGAGTCTTTGAGAGTAGCTGGAGCCGACCTGAATGCAGCTGATGAGATAAAACAAACCCCTTTGCATAAGGTGAGTGATAGATACAATAGAGATAGAAAAGCTACTTAGATAAGTAAATGATCAAAACATTGGCTAAAATTTAATGTAAAAAAAATTATGAAAGCATTTAATGCTACAATGTACAAAGATGAGTAAGGATCTGCTGTGGGATTCTCTTAAAATAACTGCATGAGTGTGACCAGTCGCCTCTGACTGTGGCTAAATTTATGCCGTTCTTGCTGATTTAACGCATTTTAACCAATTGCGAGAGAGTATCAGCCAACCAGAGGTGATTGCGATTGTCACACTGATGCAATCAATTTAAGACATTCCCACACCCGCTATTTGTACAGCTACAATTTATATTGTACACAATCTTTATAAATGAAATTGACGGACCCTTATGCAATACACATACATCTATGTGTTTATCTAAATTCTAAACCATGGAAGTAGTCTATTCCTACTCCTTAATCTAAACATACATTTTGGAAAGGGATAGAATTAAGTACGTATATTTGGAGCTATCAATTTAGTTTACTTACTTTATATTGTGCACAACAGAATTAGCATTATTACAAAAAAAACCGGCCAAGTGCGAGTCAGACTCGCGCACCGAGGGTTCCGTACTCCAAAAGTAAAACTAAAACGATAATATTATATTAATTTGCTTATTTATCGTTAACTTTGTTTGTAGAGGTTTATTGTTAATATAAACTAGTGGTTCGCCCCGAACTGAGACCTCGCGGTAACGGTATCCCATGATTATTCATTCAATCGATACATGACGACCAAAACTGACATTATTATTATTATGCCCGTTTTCACCAAACATACCTAAATCATCCCCTATGTAGGAGTCTCTTTACGTAGGTAGCTCCAAAACACAATCCTAAGTCCTAACATCCGTCCCAATGTCCTTTTAGGTGTCCCGTACAGGATCGTGACAAAGAAGTTGACAGTAATCATCACATAACTTATAATAGGTAGCCCGTAAAGGTTAGGGAACGTCAGTGAAAACATTGAATTATTATGTAGGTTCTAACGAGTGAAAACGGGTTAGGGGCATCTGTACAAATCGTCATCTATCGACGCGAATAGAAAATATACAAAACGATATTTAACTAAAGAATAATTTTAATTGAATAATATGTTATTATATTATGTACCTAAATAATAATAAATGTCGACGCAAAACTGTTCTTGGGTCGTAGTCGTAACTCCTAGTTCAATGGAATAGTTAATGACTGCGCCATCTATTAGCATTATTGTGAAGCTATGTGAAATTTACTGATGCTCATTAAAAATCAAATAATCTCGTTTCTCTATAATATTCATATAATTTTAGTATTTGTTGTTCAAGTACAGGATACAAGTGAAGTAAGAAAATAAGTACAACTTGAAAATATATAGCCAATTTTCCCAGAGAACGTCTTCAAGCGAGCGTATTAAATCGCCACTTTGAAAGCCCCCCATTTCGTCAATTATAGGAAAAAAATTAAAAAAAAATACGTTTGTACTCTGTTCCAAATTGTCTTTAAAATGATACACAGCAAAACCTATGAATCGCAAAAAAAAAATTTTACTTTGCATTCGCTTCTATGAGAGCCCCCCTGAAATAAAGATTTTTATAACTTTTTAAGACATTTTCGGCTGGAGGCCATCGGTTTACATATTATATCTAAATTTGAAGTAATTACGTTCAGTAATTCAAAAGTTATAAGGCTCTGACAGACGGACAAGTGCAAATCGCTCTAGTAAACTCAGAGACCTCGCTTCGCTCGGTCAAAAAAATTATGCTAGTTAGAACGTTGGTTTTATTTTTCCTGTAAAATATACATAAACCTCTATTGACCATAATTATTTCAGATTTTTCGATTGGTAAACTTCGGAGATAAGGGGGGGGGGGGGGGGGGGAAATGTATTTTTTTCGACATTTTGGCCGATTACTCAAAAACGAAATTTCAAACCCCTGATTTTCCCCCTTTTTTTATTAAACTAAAATAATTTTCGCGTTGATTTTATTTTTCCTGTAAAATATACATAAACCTCTATACGACCATAATTATTTCAGATTTTTCGATTGGTAAACTTCGGAGATAAGGGGGGGGGGGGGGGGGAATGTATTTTTTTCGACATTTTGGCCGATTACTCAAAAACTATTATATCTAGAAATAAATAAAAAACTGTTTTAGAATGCACAAGTAAAGGCCTTTCATATGATACCCCACTCGGTATAATTATTCTACTTTGAAATTTCAAACCCCTGATTTTCCCCCTTTTTTAATTAAACTAAAATAATTTTCGAGTTGATTTTATTTTTCCTGTAAAATATACATAAACCTCTATTGACCCTAATTATTTCAGATTTTTCGATTGGTAAACTTCGGAGATAAGGGGGGGGGGGGGAACGGTATTTATTTCGACATTTTGGCCGATTACTCAAAAACTATTATATATAGAAATAAATAAAAAACTGTTTTAGAATGCACAGGTAAAGGCCTGTCATATGATATCCCACTCGGTATAATTATCTTACTTTGAAATTTCAAACCCCTGATTTTCCCCCTTTTTTTATTAAACTAAAATAATTTTCGCGTTGATTTTATTTTTCCTGTAAAATATACATAAACCTCTATACGACCATAATAATTTCAGATTTTTCGATTGGTAAACTTCGGAGATAAGGGGGGGGGGGAACCGTATTTTTTTCGACATTTTGGCCGATTAATCAAAAACTATTATATATAGAAATAAATAAAAATCTGTTTTAGAATGCACAAGTTAAGGCCTTTCAAATGATACCCCACTCGGTATAGTTATCTTACTTTGAAATTTCAAACCCCCGATTTTCCCCCTTTTTTAATAAAACTAAAAATAATTTTCGATTTTTCTTTTCTCCAATGGTGTTGGGCCACTATTATACACAACTATGCCAAATTTCATGTCGATAGCTTTAATAGTTTACTGAAATAATCGACTGTGACAGACGGATGGACGGACGGACGGACGGACGGACGGACGGACGGACGGACGGACGGACGGACGGACGGACGGACGGACGGACGGACGGACGGACGGAGAAAGTCTCACCATAAGGGTTCCATTTTTACCATTTTGGTACGGAACCCTAATTAAGTTCAAAATCACGTTTGTCCAAGATAGGATTAATATTGTTGGTTTTTCGTAGAGGATGAATTATAATATATTTAATTTTTAATTTAATAAATAATTAATAATAATAGCATTCGCTGAGATTAGAATATTATTTGGCTATTTCAGGCAGTGCTTTGCAATAATTGCGACGTGGTGCGATATCTCCTAGCCCGGGTGGAAGTGCAAAAGCACCCGCTGGATATCCTGGGCTTCACGCCATTGGACTGTGCTGTCAAGCTTGGCTATCACAATATCATCGACATGTTCAATCAATAAAGAATCTTCTACTATTTATCATTTGTTTTCTTTTTCTAACCTAATGTATTATTTTATTATTAATTCACGCCTCGTAGGTATAACTACGTAGTACTATAATATATTCTGTGGTATAACTTTTAAGTAGAGGTGTATCTACACCTCACCACCACACACACACACACACACACCATTTCCATACAAAATAATATTATATCCAAGCATAGATTTAGTATTGGTAGTCGCTTCTCACCTACTTAAGCTACAAATCCTAGATCTATGTGTCCAAGAGGTCGCGCGCATATTCAGCTCAAACTCATAGTACTACTCGCGCGCAGAAGGTTTGCCGATGGCTGCCCTTCCTGCCTACTCCGGCCGCGACCCGTGGTCGCCTCGATAAATTATTATGAGTTGCCATAAAGAAAAAAGACACATATTTTATTAATAGTTATCTTTATCTTGAAAATCTGTCTTATATTATTATTATTTCAAATTATATAATTTACTGTCCTTTGGTCAAAATCGAGAAACTGTCCAGTATTTTCGGTAAAGTTTTTGCGTCTATCGGACATGGATTGTAAAGTTCACAGTTTTGTCCACTGCGCCCTTTTGCTGTTGCTATTTCCAGAGCTGTCGTATTGACCATTGAAGATAAAAGTCTGTTGCTGAAAATTAAGACAAAAACATTTTATAATGCATTATTTAGGAACACTTAAGTACTAATTTTAATCAGGGAATTAAATGCTGCCGTGTGGTGACGGCAGATCAGAATACAGTTGTCACCACCCCTCCTTTTCCCGCGGTTGTCGTCCGAGGCGACTAAAGGGAATATAACGGAGAACGCGCAGCAGCGTCCTCTGTGCTACTACTACCACCTACTGCGATCACAAACCCATCTGGGGCAAACCCTTCCGTTGCGAGAGGCCTTTAGTCCAGCAGTGGATTGTTTTAGACGTTATAGACCATGTTATAGGCCAGGATGATGTTTGATGAATTAAATACTCAAAGAGAACAAAACAAACGAGTCCAAAGTCAAATTAAAGATTCAGAAAGTGGCCATTTGAATTAAAAAATATTTTTTAGGGTTCCGTACCCAAAGGGTACCAACGGGACCCTATTACTAAGCCTACGCTGTCCGTCCGTCCGTCCGTCCGTCCGTCCGTCTGTCAGCGGGCTGTATCTCGTAAACCGTAATAGATAGACAGATGAAATTTTCACATATTATGTATTTCTATTGCCGCTATAACAACAAATAATAAAAATTAAATTAAATAAAAAAAATTAAATTAAAATATTTCCATGGGTACATGGACATATTTTTATACGCTTTTTATTAGCTTCACTTGTATGTTTGTAACAATGTTTGTAACAATGTTTGTAACCGACTTCTTTGGGCGCGATTTTGACCCACTTTAAACGGCCAGATTTCGTTCAAACTTTGTAGATTTATCGAGGACCGATGACAATACACTAATTTGATAAAAAAACAAAAAAAAACTTGTATGTTTGTAACCGACTTCTTTGGGCGCGATTTCACTTGTATGTTTGTAACTTGTAACCGACTTCTTTGGGCGCGATTTTGACCCACTTTAAACGGCCAGATTTCGTTCAAACTTTGTAGATTTATCGAGGACCGATGACAATACACTAATTTGATAAAAAAACAAAAAAAAAAACTTGTATGTATGTAACCGACTTCTTTGGGCGCGATTTCACTTGTATGTTTGTAACTTGTAACCGACTTCTTTGGGCGCTAAAAAAGTAGAAAATAAATAATAGTTTAAAAAAACTAAAAACACGATTTTTATAGAAAACCAAACTAAAAAACAGAAAATAAATTTTAATAAATTTAAATTAAGAATAGGGTCCAAAAATTTCAATAAATATAAATTAATAATAGTGTAAATTAAAAAAATGTATTTTATTTTAAAAAAAGCGTGGGGTGCTTTTTAAGATATTATCAAAATGATATAATCACTCTACTCATATCTGTCAATAAAATATTTATAACTATTGACACCATGCACCCCACGCTTTTTTAAAATAAAATACATTTTTTTAATTGGCCGATTTTTTATTGGTGGAGAACACTTACTTCAATTTTATTGACTGGCATGGATCTATCCATACCAACAAATAATGTTAAAGTATCATTAGGTAGCGATAGTAATAAATTGCCTCACGTCATTTGATATTGATTGAACGATAACTTAAATCAACTTTTTCTGTCTGTTTGTGTGTTCGTTCGCTTTTATATCGGAACGACTGAACCTATATTTGATTTGTAATTTGGTGAACTGTTACTTATGATTATTTCCAAGACATGGTAACCTTGAGCTGATGCTGCAGCATCAAGTAGTCTCTAATCAACTCCATTTATAGGGAGGCAGGTAAAGGGCTGATTTATCGCGGAAAATTAGTCTTCTTATGGGATTACAAAAACTTTCTAAAAACTAGGTAGTTAAATGCACATGCAATTAATGTTTAACATAATGTTAAATAGGTAGAAATTATTTGCAAATGCAAATAATTTCAGTATTCCTCAATAAATTACCTCATTATTTGTTTCAAAGTTTTCATAAGCTCTGGATTTTTACCCCTCTGGCTGGACCAGCATGCTATTCTCTCAGGACACCCTCGGCTCTGTGATAATAGTTTTTCAGTTAAGTACAGAGTCGAGTCGCTTTCGTTTTCAAAGACTGTAACAAAAAAACTGGTTGTCTGTAAAGTCGGTTTACGGACGACAGTTTCACGTGGTAACGTCATAAAGAAACACTGACGATGACTGGCGGGCGGCGGCGCGATCACAAGCCAACGCATGGGCCGATCGTGCCTCTCTATCGCGTGTTCCGCGCTCTCGCTTGCACGCTCAGGCTTAGGCCTCGTTTTCGCATAGGCGTGGCGTTGCGCTTCTCGCGGCGCGTCGAGTCGCGTGAGCGGTCGCGCGATATGGCCAAGGTATGAGGGCGAGCGAGAGCGAGCGAGCGACGCGCCGCGCGACGCGCAACGCCACGCCTATGCGAAAACGTGGCCTTAGGCGGAACGTGACACTTTTTCGTGCGTGCAGCCGGTGTTCATCGATTTATAAGACGTTATCACGTCAAAAATTGGTAGTCTGTAAAGTCGGTTTACGGACGATAGTTTTACGTGATAACGTCATAAAGAAACATTGACGATGACTGGCGGGCGACACAAGCCAACGCTTGGGCCGATCGTGCCTCTCTATCGCTTGTTCTGCGCTCTCACTTGCACCCTCAGGCTCAGGCGGAACGTGACACTTTTTCGTGCGTGCAGCCGGTGTTCATCGACTTATAAGACGTTATCACGTCGAAAAAAATAGAATAGAATAGAAATATTTATTATTCAAATAAACTTTTTTACAAGTGCTTTTGAACCGTCGATGAGTCTACCACTGGTTCGGAATGCCCTTCCTGCCGAGAAGAACCAGCAAGAAACTCGGCGGTTGCTATTTTCAAAACAAGTTTACAATACAATAGATACTATGATATGTATGCAGTGTTTCCACAATGAAAGGGGAAGTTCAAAAATACATACCTACCCACAATTCAATACATGTTAAGATGGGCAGACAGAAAGTAGCCCCATTCCTGCCGGTGGAACCCTTTCACGAGCATGACGCATGACCCAGCCGTTGTTTCGCTCAACCATATTTGAGGGAACGTAATGTGCGTTCTAATAAAATTAATCATATTCATCATCATCAGCAACCCATCAACAGCTCACTACTGAGCGCGGGTCTACTCTCAGAGAAGGGCTATAGGCGAAGTCCACCACGCTGGCCCAATGCAAATTGGCGGACTTCACATACCTTTGAGAACATTATGAATCAATCACCCAAAATTTTTGTAAAGAGTACACCACTTTTTCGGTCATCGGTTCAACTTCAAACTCTATCCGCTGCACCATCGTCGTCTTAACTTATAGAAGTGAAGAAGAACAAGCTGGAGTTGGAGGTGAAAGGCCATGGGAAAGGCTTTGGGGAAAGGTTTGGGGCGTTGGTGTGGGGTCTGGCATGGCGATTATTTTATTAAAAAATCCTCTTTGGTAAATACGAACGACACAAAAACTATGTGAAATCTGCTAGGTTGTGACATTCTCATTTCAAACGAATACGCACAACAGCAAAATGTCAGTTGTATAGAGGACATCAAAAACATAACTTTCGGGTTACAAAATAAAATTTTCAGTGTCCAGTTTATACAGGACAGGGCTTTAAAAACCAATAGCAGTAAGTGTTTTCTATTTAATTTCTGTACTTATTAGTTCTTACCCGCGACTCACTTCTGTTTTTCCGCGAGACTCGGTATGTTATTTTTCAGCTATACAAAATCTTTTGTTGTAGAAAAGGATTTACTATAATTTTGCTAACTTTGTTCCTCAAAATCTCTTATTATAGTTCATACGTTTTAGTTTTTATCGA
The DNA here is from genome assembly GCA_029955525.1 of Oeneis ivallda. Classification (NCBI taxonomy): domain Eukaryota; kingdom Metazoa; phylum Arthropoda; class Insecta; order Lepidoptera; family Nymphalidae; genus Oeneis; species Oeneis ivallda. Next base: position 5,568,622 of record JARPMR010000024.1, on the reverse strand, counting down.
AAAAATTTCAATTTCTCCGCTTACGAAGAAATTTTAAAACAGTTCAAGACGTGGCGAATGGTTCTATTATTAGGGAATGAAGCGAAGAGAATTAATTTGAGTATTCTGATAAAACTATTGAACTTGGCAGGTCATGGAGCAAATGTACCTGGTTGAGATATTCATAGACAAAGTGACAATCTATGCCTCTGAAGAGGATGAAAAGAGCGGCGCAAACAAAAATCTCATAATAAAAATAAAATTTGGACCAAAAGTACAGTTCATTATTAAAGAGGGTCAATTGGCTCTAAATGAAGACAAGAAAGATGATATAATGGAATGTGATGAGAACGGAAAACGGAAATGGACTAGGACTATAAGAGTGGGAAAATCATACTTATTCCCGTCGTATCCTGATACTGTACTCATGACTCTTAGTAAGTTTCCTCTCGAGATCGAAGTATGGAACGATGATGAAAATGAGATAGAAATATTTGTTGGCATCGGCACAATGCATTGGGAAACTGAGTTCTACCACATGTTAAAAGAAACTGCTGATACGTGTAAAATGCATGAACCTCTGTCAATAAAACAGAACACAATACTTTTTGCGGAATGCTGTTGTAAACGAGTTGGTGAGATATCATTCATTCTCAGACTAAGCGCTTTAGGGGAAAGTATTATAACAGAGTTCCAACAACTCATGAAAGATCCTGATACCTTCGTGTTTAGAACTAACAAAGCACCAAGCATGTTTCAGTGCAAAAGGATTGAAGGTGATGATCCCAACTTCTGCATGGTGGGTAGCTTGTATGAGGCGACTACTTTAGAAGATCCAACTGTAGTAAATAAAGCGCAGGATAGAATAGAAGTTTGCACAGAATTACAAAGCTGCGGTGTCGGACAAAATGACGCCGAGTACAGTTGCAAACACGGCACTGAAGACACATCTGCACAGACGAAAAAGAAATATCCAATTGATAAGATTAAAATGGGTGACATTGTAGGACCATGTGGTAATGCTAATTGCCCATTAGCTCATAAAGTGAGAACTTATATTAGGAACTTGGAAACTTATAAAAAAGAAGCCGAAGGTAAAGTGACTGATACAAAGGGTAATAAAACAAGCAAGATTTGCGGTTCATGTGATTGTAAAGATGACCGATGGCATCGTGATGAATGCCCCGAAAACATAGATAAAGACGGCCAACCAAGTAAGGTCGAGTGTAAGGGTTGCGGTGGTATGACTCCGGCTGGTAAAACTTGTGAAGACAACAAAAATGCTACAGTTATGTATGTGTATAGTGTTACCGAGGTACCAGATTTCAAAGAATCTATGTATGGCAAAAATTACATAGTGGCGAACTTGCCCGAGTTCGATTGTAACATCGATGAAACTCTAGCATCTTTCAGTAAAGGATGCGCATGTGGCCGCTCAGGATGCACTTGGACTCAAGAACTAGATAATACAACAAGTAGAACAAGTATAAAACCACCACCTCAAAATACAATATGCACACCAAACGTAAAAACACCTACAGAAAATGTAACAAGCACACAAATCATGAAAACATCCATGGAAAACAAAACTAGCATACCACGCTCCCAACTGAACGAAATCAAAATACCTGACCGGAATGTTGGTAACCAACCTTTGGTATACAATGTTGACGTCAAAGATAAGGAGTCAAAAAGAAAAATAGCCGTTTACGATTGTGTCGAGATACCCGATGATAAGGACTGCAAATGTAATCCACCTAAACCTACGCCGCCCTGCAAAACTTTCGACTGCGAATGTATTACAGAAACTACTAACATCGCGATAAGAAAATCACATCGTCCCTACTGTCCATCTTACAAACACAAGGACAATTGTCCCGTGACAATACAGCACGAGGAGCACGAGGGAAAGAAAAATGAAGATGACGAAGATGAGACTGAACCTCTGCCTTACGGCTTGCCCCCCATAAAGCTCGGGCCCTGTCCTGTAATGGGAAGACCTTGTTCAGTTCCAGACGGCTTCGCCAGAATGTACAAGACAGCAGCGTTACCTGCCTTGCCGCCCAGCTACAATGACGCAGGTAAAGTTTGCTGTTCCAAGGAATATGAAAGAATAAAGAAAGCATTGAAGGAATACATGAAACATGAGAAAGAAAACGATTACAGGTGCATAAACAGGTTCAACGTGGACACTGAAAGGAGATGTTGTGACAAAGAAGACAGACTTTTATCGTTGACCGGTAAAAGTTGTTGCGGGTCTCACAAAATGGCAATACAGGAGAAGATAAAGGATGATAAGAAAACTACCTAAGCATAACATTGATATTTTATTTTGTAACCCACTAGTGTAATTTTAAGACCTAATTAAACTTATACAACTGATTTTGATGTTTAATTTACAACCCACTTTGCTGCCCAGGTAGAAATCTCAACAAGAGACCTACGAGTATGCCCAGCATAGGGTGTCTATTGGTTTACGAAGAAGTTTAACTGATTCGTTTATAGATACATTCAATTTTTAGGGTTCCGTAGTAAACAAGGAACCCTTATAGTTTCGCCATGTCCGTCCGTCTGTCTGTCTGTCTGTCTGTCTGTCTGTCTGTCCGCGGTTTAGCTCAGAGACTATTGGTACTAGAAATCTGTAATTTGACAAGGGTATAAATATCAATCACGCCGACAAAGTCGTGAAATAAAATTGTGAAAAATAATTTTTTTTAGGGTACCTCCCCTACATGTAAAGTGGGGATGAATTATTTTTTTCTCGTCTATCCCATAGTGTGGGGTGTCGTTGAATAGGTCTTTCAAAAATATTGTGGGTGTGGGAACATCATTTTTCAATTCAGGGATCCGTTTGTGAAATATGATATTTTAAAGTGCAAAATTTTATTAGAGTCAAGTGTCCCCCCCCACTGCCAGCTAAACGGTTGTATATAGGATACAAAAAAAAAATTCATAGCAGTAGTATATATAATGAATTTTAAAGGAAAACTATCACGGCTAAGTAGGGTTCATTAGTTAAGGAGTTATATCTGTTTTTTCTAAGACAGGTATTACACGTAGTGTAAGTTGCATATTTTGTAGAATATTATAGTATTTATACCATGGAACTCAAAATTTATTCAATATTCATAAATAAAACAAAAGCACTATCCTAGGTCAGCAATAATATTGGAGACTTTCAACTACGGAACCCTACACTGCGCGTGGCCCGACACGCACTTGGCCGGTTTTATTATTTTGATGTAAACCCTAAACCAAGTAACACTCAATATTTAAATGTATACTTTGTTCAGACTAAATTGGTTTTAGATATCTTAAAATTTCAAAATGGGTGACGATGAAGAAGGGGACAAGAAAAAAAAGAAGAAAAATGCCTCCAAATATAATTACAGCTTTGGAGACGTCCATCCAGGTATTTATGATAAACTAGATGATGCCCGCGACTTCATTCACGTGGATAAAGATTTTTTCATTCCCGCGGGAACTTTGTAATTTTCCGTGATGAAAGTAGCCTTTGTGTCTATCCTGGGTATGCGCTATCTCCATTCCAAATTTCAGCCAAATCGGTTCATTCGTTGTGGCGTGAAAGAACAACAAACATCCATCCATCCATACATCCATCCTCACAAACTTTCGCATTTATAATATTAGTAGGATTAATATTAGTCATGAACAAAATTAAGACTACATATGAATTTGAATGAAAGTGGATTGAATCTCAAGGTGGTGGTTAATATTTGGTGGTTGTGGTGGCAAATAATTGCAACTTGCAGCCTAAGATAGTAGCGGGCTAGCTTGGAAGGGGGTATATGGCAGTTTTCGACCGAGCGAAGCGAAGGTCTTTGAGTTAACTAGGGCGATTTGCACTTGTCCGTCCGTCCGTCCGTCCGTCCGTCCGTCTGTCAGAGCCTTATAACTTTTGAATTACTGAACGTAATTACTTCAAATTTAGATATAATATGTAAACCGATGGCCTCCAGCCGAAAATGGCTTAAAAAGTTATAAAAATCTTTATTTCATGGGGGCTCTCATAGAAGCGAATGCGAAGTAAAAAAAAAAAAATCGCGTTACATAAAATTGTTACGTATCATTTTAAAGATAATTTTGAACTGAGTACAAAAATATTTTTTTTTTAATTTTTCCCTTAAAATTGACGAAATGGGGGGCTTTCAAAGTGGCGATTTTATACGCTCGCTTGAAGACGCTCTCTAGAAAAATCCGCTATGGATTTTCAAACTGATTTTATGTTTTTAGGTCACTTATATCCTGTACTTGAACAACAAATACTAAAATTATATGAATATTATAAAGAAACGAGATTATTTAATTTTTAATGGGCGTCAGTAATTCATATAGCATCAACATAGCTTCACAATAATGCTAATAGATGGCGCAGTCAGTAACTATTCCCATGGAACTACGAGTTAAATTCAATGTTTGATAAATAATTCAATGTTTTCACTAACGTTCCCTAACCTTTACGGGCTACCTGTAAGTTAGGTGATTGATGTTTTCTGTCAACTTATTTATCACGATCCTGTACGGGACACCTAAAAGGATATTGGGACGGATGTTAGGACTTAGGATTGTATTTAGGAGCTACCTACGTTAAGAGACTCCTACTTAGGGGATGATTTAGGTATGTTTGGTGAAAACGGGCATAATAATAATGTCAGTTTTGGTTATCATGTATCGATTGAATGAATAATCATGGGATACCGTTACCGCGAGGTCTCAGTTCGGGGCGAACCACTAGTTATTTAAATCCATACCCATAAGCGGTTTCTACACTCCTTCGCAATCGTGCCGAAGCGCTAAATCGCTTGGTTTTGGCTAAATCTTTGATGATGGTAGAGTGGTAACTTGCCAAGGCCAAAGCATATGTTTAAAGCTGTCAAATACCATTTTTAGGGTTCCGTACCCAAAGGGTGCCAACGGGACCCGATTACTAAGCGTCCGCTGTCCGTCTGTCCGTCCGTCTGTCAGCGGGCTGTAACTCGTAAACCATAATAGGTAGACAGTTGAAATTTTCACAGAGTATGTATTTCTATTGCTGCTATAACAACAAATAATAAAAATTAAATTAAATTAAAAAATAAAGGGTGCCCCTTTTAGGAAAAAGGAGTCGAAATAAAATTTTATTTTTTTACCCTAGCATGTGGGGTGTCATTGTCTAGAACTCATTAAGTGGAGTTCAAATATATTTGTTTATTATTTTTTAGTTTCAAAAATGAAGATATGGGCAGCCATCAAAGTTGTGACCAAAACAAACAAGCGTTTTTTCCCCATATAAATGTATATTATGCTAATTTATTACTATCTAAGAACTAAGATATCTAAATATGTGTCTAGTTTTAAAATAGTGATTTGTTCATATGTACGGAACCCTAAAAGAGCGAGGCACGTCTCGCACTTGGCCGATTTTTTGATAATATTGCATGACTTTTCTATAACTGTACCAATTTTAGGTAACATTATTGGGCACAAAGCATGTCGTCCCTTCCTCAAACAGGGTTATCCAGTTCCCGCATCCATGGGCTGGCTGTGGAATTCACAGGACGTTCCTGGTATGAAGGTATGGTGAAATTATTCCATACTAGCTGATGCTCGCGACTTCGTCCGCGTGGATTTAGTTTTTAAAATCCCTCGGGAACTCTTTTGATTTAATATAAAAAGTAGCACTCTCCAGCTCCTAAACTATACCCATACAAAAAATCACGTCAATCCGTAGATCCGTTGCAGCGTGATTGAAAGACAAACCAACAAACAAATATACCTACTTTTACATTATTTTATAATATTAATAAGACAGTTTCTAGTTTGCGGAAACTATTCACAGTAGAGCAAAGTGCTGTACTAGAACTGCTGTACTGTAAGTTTTATAGAGGACATCAATATCTACAAAATAGTCCGCAATACCATATGTCTAACTGTTACAGTTATGTCACAATAAGTACTTTCCATGTTAAAATATGCAATAGTAACGCCGAAAAATCCTTCTACAAGGTTTTTGTTTGGTATTTTTTTCACACCTTGGATTACATTATTGAAGTTTTCATACGGATCCCTAACTTTTTGAAAATATTCTATGGCCTATGTTCATCAGGGATAATGGAGGATTCTAATGGTGAAAGAATATTTCAAATCAGTCCAGTAGTTTCGGAGCCTATTCAATTAAACAAACAAACAAATCTTTCCTATTTATAAATTTGTAAGGCCTGGAAGGTCCAATTCCCCGAACATCCAATATGTCTGTTACGTCCTACTCCTATTCCCCGAACGTCCAGTATGCCCGCTGAGTACTATTCCCGCAAGGTCCTCTATCTTGATAAAGAAGAAATGCGGAGATTCCAGAAGAACCACAGTAACTGACACGTCGACGAGTTGCAAAGTTGTAATGGGCGGAGCACATTGTTCAAATAACAGATAGACGTTGGTTGGGGTTTTAAAGTGCTATATTGGTGACCTTGCACCGGAAGGCGCGTTGTTTGTCGACCCCCCGACTATAATAAGTGGGCAGATGACATCAAACGAGTCGCAATGAGCCGCAGGATGGCTACAAGCCGCGCAAGAACATGGAGCGGCGGGTGAAGTCAATACAGGAGACTTATAAAATGTACCTATGTCCAGCTGCAGTCTTATTGAATGAGGACAACTCGACCATTCAGTCGAGTTTATTGCGGTCGAGATGTATACTAGCCCATCCACTTATATCGGTAGAAGATTACAAAGATATGTACCTAGCTGTTATGGTTCACAAGATAAAGTAATGTTGAAAAAAATTGAGACAGTCCCATTTGAACTTGACTTTTAGCTTATCTGTATTCTCTCTGATAAAGCGAACTGTGGCTACCTATTTCTAATCTAAAAACTGAGAATGAAGATTCGACACGACATTATTGCGTAGGTCTACTTGAGGAATATAGAATCTAAATAGTACAAAGTAGGTACTTTCACTCTGCATGCATCCCGTTTTTTACTACAAAGGTATCCACGGAATTAGCGCATGACTTAGGTAGGTAATAGAGAGTAATAGAGAGAATAAAAACCCCGACTGCTTTAAAGAATATCAATGAAAACTTCAATTATCATGAGAAAAAAATGAAAAATATATTTTCGTAATCACCTTTTCAAACCCTTTAATTTGATACCCCACTCAATAGGATTTGAAGAAAAAAAATTTTTTCAACCCCACATTATTGGGCACAAAGCATGCCAAAATCAGCCATTTTGCATTTTTCAAATTTCAAATTATTTATGTTCTCTGATACTCGCGCTGGCATGGCGAATCTAACGACGTACCAATTATCAAAATCGGCCCATGCGTTTGGTCTCTAGATGCCACAAAGGAACCAACATACAACAACAGACTGATAAACACTTTCCCACTTTGCGTCGAGCAGTCGGGTGAAAACACAAAAGTTATAGGTCAAATGTGGCGCTAGACGGATGGGAAGATATTAACGTGAAGACTGATGGATAGAGCTATGCTCGGAGTATCCCTGCGAGATCATAAATGAAAAGATCTAGAAGAACCAAGGAGAACAAGTGTTGCCGACATAGTGGCACCGAGTCCCGAAGCTGAAGTGGAAATGGGCGGAGCATATAGTTCGAAGAACCGATGGTCGTGGGGGGTCCAAGGTGCTGGAGTAGCGACCCCGCACCGGGAAGCACAATGTTGGCAGATCCTTAACCAGGTGGACCAACGTTATCAGACGAGTCACAGAGAGTGCAAGCAATACAGGTTGTGCAAGATCGAGCCTTGTGGAATTTCCATGCAAGAGACGTTTGTTCAATAGTGGACGTCTATCGGTTGATAAAGAAAAAGAAGGAGAAGATTTGTGCATAGAATGTCTATGCACAAACTTATTATTGTTTGTGCAATAATAATTTGATAAATTCATTTCAGTAACCACGTTGCGCGTTGGATAACCTCAAGAGATGTATTTCGGTTTATGTGCAGATTTCGTCTTATTCTTAATAACCTGAAGCAAACGTAGTCACGCTCTGCTACCATGACAAATTTTCACTGCTTCAAACTGAGATTAAAGACAATTAATAAAAACCGACTTCAAAACACCCGCACAAAGTATACAATTTATTGTGGTTTTTTTTTAAAACAGATAAAATTTTAGTGGGAAGTATACCCTTTCAAACAAAAAAAGAATTTTTCAAGTCGGTTCAGGTGTCTTCGAGTAATCGGTGAACATACATAAAAAAAGATTCTGACGAATTGATAGCCTCCTACTTTTTTGAAGTTGGTTAAAACGCGTTTCACATTAGCAACCATTTGTAATTCACAGTGAATGTGCAGACATTATGTAGTATGACAGTTGACAGAAAGGACCACAGACAATACATAGAATATGAAGAGGGCTGCATTAATCACATCAAAGGTTGATCCTTTCAGCCTCGGCGTGGTTGGCAACCAGGCGTGATAGGAAAGAGCGTGGCCAAAATTATGACGTTCAAATGTCCGCGCGGTGGGCCTGATAAGGATAAGAGTAAGAAGAAGAAGAAAAAAGGTCGCACTGCCGGGGCTGATATGGGAGGCGGGGACTCGGAGCCGGACGAACCTTTGGAACCGAAGCCGACTCTGAAGGTTCAGAGGAAGGGAGATGTCTTTACGATACAGGTGAGAATGATGCCTTGATTTACGTTGCTTTTGAGGCGTCGCGTTGCGACAACCCAGAAAGTCCATGGTATGCCACACTGGGCGCTGCTTAACTTAATGCTGTATTCGCTGTGATTGACCAAGCGAAGCGAAGGTCTGTGAGTCTACTTCGGTGAATTTGTGGTGTGTCTGTCAGAGCCACTATAATTGCTTAGTTATTGAAAGTAATTACTTAGTTAGGTACTTAAATTCACGAATTAATGATAAGGTTTGTGTGCCCAAATCTGAAAATAACAAAGAGTTAAAAAAAAATGTATTTGAGGAGGGCACTCTTAGAAGCGAATGGGGGTCAAAAAATTTTTTCGCCTGGGTTGTGTGTAACGTAACTTTTAAAATAGACCTAAAACAGATTCAAAGTTATTATCTGTAGTGTCTTATCTGTATGACTGAATTAAGACTACCACTAATTTTAGTTCGCTTTCAGGTGAACCCCTTGAAAGATCTGACGGAAATCAGTCCATACGAGGATCCTTACGTCGATTGCGATCCGATGATTTTCAAGATCATCAAAAAACGGAGTCCCGAAGAGCAGGCGAAAGTTGAAGCGAGGAAAATGGTGAAACTCAAGAAGCAGCGAGACGCCGAGATCCGAAAAGCTTTAGCCGAGGCCGTTGAAGACATCTGCAAATGCGCTTACATGGATGTGTTTTGCAATGACTTAAGCGCCATTGATAAGGTTATAGACAGTTGTCCCGCTTTCAAAGAACCTGAATGCATTTGTAAGAGCGAATCACTAAGTTCTTTGTCGAGTAATGCGTCTTGGGATATTGAGTATACTCCACCTTTTGGCTGTTTCGATTTAAACCCGAAGAAACGCAGGAACTATATCCATGTTGAGACTCAGTACGTACCAGCTGACGCGGGAATAGTGGAAGTGCCGAAGATAAAGTGTAAAAAGTCATGCGCGTCTATGAATACGCGGACGTCAAAGAGCAAGGCAAAGAAAGTATGTTGCAGCCCCTGCTGTATGTGATACCTATACTAACTCTATTTGGATAGATAAATTCTACTGTGTTTTATTTATAAGGGTTTGTAGTGAAAAAAATGTAGAAAACTAGATGTTTATTTCTAAATATAACAATTTTCGGAAGTACCTACCTACTATGGTGTTTAATTCTGAGGACAAAACCCGAAAATTATTTAAGTAAGTATACCTTGTTTGAAATGGTCTTCGAAAAATTATATCAACTTTATATAACTAGTGGTTCGCCCCGAATTGAGACCTCGCAGCAACGGTATCCCATAATTATTCAATCGATACATGACGATCAAAATTGGCTATTTGACAGTTTTCGGAAAAGTATTTTAATATTTACGTAGGTTTTTTTTTACCTTTTACAATTATCTTTTTCTCAGAAAAAGCGAAATTTATTAGAAAAAATAATATTTTTTGTATATTCATTTGAATTTCCCGCGAAAACAGCCGGTCACGTGACATCTACGAGCTGTGACGTCATAACTCATAATATGTAAAGCCATAGGTAAAGCTAATTAGGGGAGCTGTAGTCCTACGCTTAATTTTGAATGGAAAGCTAAAGGTTTACAGCTTTTTCACTGGAATTGCGAAAATGACAAGCTATAAGGCGTAATAGCGTGCCCTTGTGTAGAAGTAGGTACAAGTGATACACATAAAAATCCTGACAAATTGTTTATATTCGTCCATGTCATAAACGTCGAAAGCAGTGGTTACAGTAAGCACGTCGAGACCCGAAGTTTACATCTGATAAATCTGCGATATTCTTTTGTGAAGACCACATTGATGCCACACCAGCCTTGATGAAATCATCAAGGCTTTCAAGGTAAGTATTTTAAAGTGAAATTTTCTGAATAAAATGTATATAGGCCAATTTCACTAAAGTTGAATAAAGATACATATTTTAGCAGATATTTAATACAAAAACTGTCAGAAAGCCCAATTTATTCCTCAGTTAATAAACGTCAATCGACGTTGGTGAAAGCGGCACTTAACCATCTAATTTTTAAGCATGGAATTAGGAAGAAGGTACCTACATATCTTCTAACTCCATACATTATTATTATGACTTCATCCGAACTCTCAATCTTGGAATTACGAAGAACCATGAAGGGGAAGAACCTAATTCTGCTGTCAGTACAGAAACTTTCAAAACTTCAACATCTTTGTCTATGTTTACACGTTTACACAACGTATTCGGCGATTGTAAAATAGGCCCAAAAGGCTAGAAAATACGTACATCTTGAAGAGCGGTCGAAATGATGCCACGCCGTTGCTTTGTTCAATAGGGGTGCAAAAATACTCGTTGATACAATTAATAAACCACCAAGCATCATTGCCACTGGATTCAGATTTATTGTCGGGATACTCTGTAAAAGATACACACCAAAAACATGTTAAAATTTTAACAATAATTTAGTTAAAATAAAAAATTATTTTTAAACAACCGACTTCAAACTCCCGCTTTACTATATTATTACACACACACTATACAAATAGGTATGTAATTTATCCTTACTAATATTATAAATGCGAAAGTGTGTTTGTTTGTTGGTTTCTTGGTTTGTCCTTCAATCACGCCGCAACAGGGCTACAGATCGACGTGATTTTTTGCATGGGTATAGTTGAGGACCTGGAGAGTGACATAGGCTACTTTTTATCCCGGAAAATCAAAGAGTTCCCGAGGGATTTTAAAAACTAAATCCATGCGGACGAAGTTGCGGGCATCAGCTAGTTGTTGATATATTAAAAACCGCTCGACCGATTTCGATAAAATTTTTAAGGAACCACCTGGGGAGTATACCCTTTCAAACAAAAAAGAATTTCCCAAATCGGTTCAGGCGTCTTCGAGTAATCGGTGGACATACATAAAAAAAAAAGATTCCGACGAATTGATGATAACCTCTTGAAACTTTTTGAAGTCGGTTGAAAATCAACTTTTAAGGAGGTTTACTGATCGAAGTCCATATAATTATTTCTATATATTTTCATTCATTTAAATTCTAAAAATTTCGATTTCGCATACTCACAACGCCCGGAAAACCAAACTGGGCGACAGCATCAATTGTTTTTCTGATGGGTATTTTTAAAAATGGTACTGAAAAATCGAATCCGACCTGAAATCATTTAAAAAAACGTACTAGAGCAAAAAATGGTCTACTAATTTCTGTTTTCGAAATTCAGACAAAATTAAAACAAAAAAATTACTTAAATATTTTTGAATTTTATTTGCATTCTTTCGAAGACCGAAGTCGCACGAATAAGGGTTTTTTTTAATTGTGGTGTATTTGGAATTCTAAATATACAACCGACAAGGTTGTAGGTATTAAAGTCAATCGATCTATGCCTTTGGCACTCGGGGACTACCGCGGTAAAGCTATTGCATAGCATTTTTTATCAACTTATGCAATTATAATATTTATACAAAAAATAATTAAAAAACAAACAAACAAACAAGAAAAGCGCACTGTCACTACTTCGCGAGTGAGATTCGAACCTGCGACATCTAAAGAAAGCGGTCGCTCGCCCACTGCGCCAAACAGAGCTAAATGTGAACTTCTAAAATGTTGAACGCTTACTGAACGACGGTGTTAGGTTTTTTTTCGTTACGGAATTTCTTGATTCGGTCGCCGCGCTCAAACTGTTTGTCCTAGTTCAAAGCCCGCGATAAAAGCTATGCAATAGCTTAAAATTAAGTAGGTACTTGTTTTTGATTTTTCTGCGTTTAGAGAAACTAAGTCATTTACCATATAATTTATGTATTATACGTATTTTTAATTCATGTTACCTCTACGTCTTCAGCATCCGCGTTAAAAGTAAAGATTCTTGGTTTCCTCGATTCATTTTTCAAATCTGCACTCTGCACAAAACCCAATAAACTGCACACTATTAAAAACTTAAGGAAACACAGGAACATTTTAAATTTCGAATTCTTCCAAACTAATGATATCAATTTTTTTTTAATATGTAACACAAACGTTAAATAGATATTCGGTAACTTTTGCTTTTTATTAAAAATTTATTTGATTTTCTATCTTTCATGTAGGTAGAGTTTTGGAATGATTGAATTTCGAAATTGATTTGAGCTAAAAATCAACAATGGTTATTCCGCCATATCTCTAGTCGGTTTGACGCCATTTTACGGCGAATTTACAGAAATAGCGTAGAAATGTACTACACTACGGTCATGCAATAACGTTTCCGCTTATTGTTGCTTTAAATTATAACATTCATGGTGCCTATTTGTGTGTACACAAGATAGATATGATCTTATGCATAACGCGCAGGAAAGAAAGAGGCAAAGGAAAGTTAGACATTTAATTTTTCAATTTTTTTTTATAGGTACCTATTTCCCGGTATCTTTATATCTAAGGTACGTTAGAATAGAATAGGATAGAAATGTTTTTTATTCAAATAAACTTTTTTACAAGTGCTTTTGAATCGTCGATGAGTCTACCACTGGTTCGGAATGCCCTTACTGGCGAGAAGAACCAGCAAGAAACTCGGCGGTTGCTCTTTTCAAAACAAGTCTACAATTAAATAGAAACTATGCTACGTACATATGCAGTGTTTCCACAATGAGTTCCACAAAAGCATACCTAATTATAATTTAACACGTTAAGCATGGCAGAAAGCAGCCCCATTCCCGCTGGTGGCGCCCGTTCACGAGTATGACGCATGACCCAGCCATTGCTTCGCTGTTATATGAAAACAGTCTTCTACTGCGAGGGTCGCCACTCGCCAGTCTTCCAGAGACTTGCACGAGATCGTCTGAGCACCTACTGGGGGTGTTGCAAATTGCAATGCTCCGTTTCACTAGGGACCCAAAGTTTATCGGATCTTGGTTTAATCAATGATTAGTAATGGACTAGCTGTCCCTACACAAAATATGACACTTTAAATTTTATTATAGCTCATTTTGAAGCGCCATATTTGACATAGTGAGTGTCTGGAACGAATAAAAAAGCCGGCCAAGTGCGAGTCGGACTCGCGCACCGAGGGTTCCGTACTCCAAAAGTAAAAGTAAAACAATAATATTATATTAATTTGCTTATTTATCCTTAACTTTGTTTGTAGAGGTTTATTGTTAATATAAAAAAAAACTATGCCAGTTAGAGCGTTGGTTTTATTTTTCCTGTAAAATATACATAAACTTCTATTGACCATAATTACAGATTTTTCGATTGATAAACTTCGGAGATAAGGGGGGGGGGGGGGGGGGGAACGGTATTTTTTCGACATTTTGGCCGATTAATCAAAAACTATTATATATAGAAATAAGTAAAAAACTGTTTTAGAATGCACAAATAAAGGCCTTTCATATGATACCCCACTCGGTATAGTTATTTTACTTTGAAATTTCAAACCCCCGATTTTCCCCCTTTTTTAATAAAACTAAAAATAATTTTCAATTTTTCTTTATTCCAATGATGTTGGGCCACTATTATACACAACTATGCCAAATTTCATGTCGATAGCTTTAATAGTTACTGAAATAATCGACTGTGACCGACGGACGGACGGACGGACGGACGGACGGAGAAAGTCTCACCATAAGGGTTCCATTTTTACCATTTTGGTACGGAACCCTAATATAGGGATCTAGAAAGTACCAAAAAGTTTCTTCTATCAAACAGCCCCCAAAAATGGCGTCTACCAAGTAGGTCCAAAAAAAGGATGACAGCATGTCTAGTGTTAACTAAAGATTAATTATAAACTTCAGGTTTCCATCTTCGCGACTCGCCTATGTAGATAACTGCCGCACTCTGAGACATTCATTAAATTATAACTAACTAGCTGATGCCCGCGACTTCGTCGTGGATTTAGTTTTTGAAATCCCTCGGGAACTCTTTGATTTTCCGGGATAAAAAGTAGCCTATGTCACTCTCCAGGTCCTAAACTATACGCTTTCAAAAAATCACGTCGATCCTTAGCCCTGTTGCGGCGTGATTGAAGGACAAACCAACAAACCAACCAAAAACCAACAAACACACTTTCGCATTTATAATATTAGTAAGGATGAATCATTGGCTGCCGCACTCGGCCACATGTATTTAATTATATTTAATGAGTCATTATTACCAGTACCTATCTATGTATCTATTCAACAATTTTGTCATAAATTGTTAACTAATGTTAATAATGAGTCATTAATCATAAAATCTATTACTTACTGAATTGTCATTAATGTACAAACGAAGCGTTAATTTCTGAGAGTGAAACTTTTTAAATCCAAGATCTCGTCGTTAAGTAACGATTAGCGACTCTGAGTTAGTCTGGGTCAACAAATCTCCGTAAGGGATTCTGAAGATGTCTATAATTCTGAAGCCTTACGTACATCTGGATCCTCCAGGGATATCAACGCTGAGCAATATCTTTCTCCATTCCCAGTTCCCACTGTGTGGGCCATCATCGAGCTAAAAATTTTTTTCTATTGTAGTAGAGTTTAGTATCCATTGGGGTCGTTAGTTAATAGGTACTCAATATAATTATTATTAGGTACAATATAGATAAATTAATCAACTATTTAATTTTAGCCAAAGCTGATGAATGATGAACTAGGTAACTATAACAAATCGTTCACTGACGTGGGTAATTAGAAGTTTTCTACTTTTACTTTATTCAAATTAAACAAATTATTATATGTATAATGGAGCCGTAATCAGTGGAGCCTTCATAGTAGCATCTGTGCTGTACGATAAGTAAGAGTCAATTTGTCACATTTTTCACGGTACATGATCTAATGATGAGGTAGTCTTGTTTTGAAATTACACTCGATTGTAATGCAGATCGTTTTTAGGTTAAGATGAATATAATTAGATGAAAAAATCGACGATAAAACGCTATCGTTGGTATTAAAGTAATAATAATATTATTTGCATTAACGGTGAAGGAAAACATCGTGAATAAAGTGTAGGTATGCATACCTGAGAGTTCTCTATAATATTTTAAGAGGTGTGTAAAGTCTGCCAATTCGCTCTTGGCCAGAGTGAAGGACTATGGCTTAAGGCCCTAAGCCATTTTCATTTTCAGAGGAGAATCGTGCCTAAGTAGGTAGGTGATGGGTTGAGTTAATGATGATGATGATGATGATATATATATACCTACAATTCCTCACTGAGTATTATATAATCACTACGTTTTACCATTCCGTAAGGTATGATGATTACGGCATATCATGCATTTCATATCAGGATAAGTAACGATGACCCCAAAACTGGATGGGTGATAAACTTTGAAGTCCGAATTACATATATTATTAATTGCCATTGGTATTTAAATAAATAATCTGTAACCCTTGGTAGGTACATAGGTAGGTACACTTAGTCGAGTTGTAAGTATGTAGAAAAGTCTGGGAACCTATGCTAGCTACCGCATTATTGTTCTAAGAAATCCCCTAACCATTATTTGATTCATGGAAAGGGTTCACGGCTCTCAGTAATCAGGAATCCGACTAGGATTGCAATCAGGAATACGAATCATCATTATCAACCCATCAACGGCTCACTCTTGAGCAGGTCTCTTCTCAGAGAACGATTCATAAGCCACCACGCTGGCCCAATGCAAATTGGCAGACTTCAGACACCTTTGAGAATAATACATATAATGGATAAATCTCAGGCGTGTTGGTTTAACTCACGATGTTTTCCTTTACCGTTTAAGCTTGTGATATTTAATTGCTTGCACATAGCTCTGTTAGCAGTGATAGCCGAGTGGTTAGGACAGTGGTCTCCTATTCGGGGGGTCGCAGGTTCGATCCCGGGGTACCACTGACTTTTCGGAGTCAAGTGCGTTTAAGCAATTAAATATCACTTGCTTCAACGGTGAAGGAAAACATCGTGAGGAAACCTGCTCATCTGAGAGTTCTTCATAATGTTCTCTGGTTCTTCATAATTGGTAATTGTTCGAGCGTGGTGGTCTATGGCCTATAACCCTTCTCTGAGAGGCGACCTGCGCTCAGTAGTGAGCCGTTGATGGGTTGCTAATGATGAAATGATGACATAGCTCCGATAAGCTAGAGGTGCCCGGGATCAAACCCGCGATCCCCCGAATAGGAGACCGTGGACTGCTCATGAGGAGTAATAGCCTAGTGGCTAGGAAGACGCATAGGGTTTTAGAATTCTCCACATCACGCATGATTGTAGGTAATACCTTTCAAAACTGTCTCAAAAATCTTCCCGTTGCGATACCATCTCATCTCGTCCACCTCACACCGTGACGCAGTAAAAGTGTTCTTGTGTAATCAACATACGACAATAGTGTTTCCCCATACGATTGTTTGAAGGCAGGCTTCGGAACGATTTCTATAAAGTATTCATACGGACGCGGAATAGGGCAGTGACGTCCGTGGTCTCGTCAAGATGGGTCCGAAGATAACTGCAGTTCTGGTGGTTGCTTGGTGCGGGTACGCCTCAGCAAATTATAGGAACGAAGGGTAAGAAGTCTGTTATTTATTCGGAGATATCATGATAAGGTCGTAACTCGTAAGCTGTAGTTTTAAATCGATTAGGGGTCCTCGCGCACTACGCGGTGTAGGATCGTAAAGTTGCCGCTTTTAGGCCCGCTTGCAGAGACGCCGGGTTAGTTAACCCAGGAATAAATTTGTAATTTTAACAGAAGATTTATACAAAATCTGTCAAGTCTCTCCTTTTAACCCAGAGTTAGCTGCTAACTCTGGGTTGAAAGGATAACTCGGCGTTTCTGCAAGCGCGCCTTAGAAGACTAAGGGCACGTTTCTGCAAACGCGGCGCGTGGTGCGTCGCGTCGCGCGGTAAACTCAAACATATGGCCAAGTATGAGAGGCTTTGCGACTTGATTTATCGAGTTTTCGAACTCTGGTAACTCTGGTTTTCGTTAATTACCTACGACCGCTAAATCTACGAAGTATGAACTACTTAGTTCAAAGAAGACAGTTTGTAGTTATTTATGGTCATTTCTTATTATACTTAATTACTTCTATAGATAACGGAAATTCTATGCTACCTACTTAGATGAGATGGTTATAAACCTACGATAGTTTTGAAATTTAAACACTTCGGATGAAAGTTAGTAATCGACAACGTTCAATTAGCCTAAGCCATATTACAGGCCTCAATAGCAGTTGGGCTATTGAGGCCTGTAATAACTTTCAGTTTTCAGTCCGCACCTTTGACCGTGGGGTCAAAGGTGCGGACTGAAAACTGAAAGTTCGTATGTTCAAATCCCACCCGTTTCGCTATTGTCGTACCCACTCCTAACACAAGCTCTCCGCTTATTTGGAGGGGAGAGGAGAATCAACTTGGCTGATATTCTTTTAAAAAAAAAACTAATTGCAAGGTTCCAGCCAAGCACGTTCCAGCACACGGAAGACCAGCTCGCGCAGCCTTCTGCCAGAGCTGACAAGAGCAGAGACGAGAGGGACAGGGACAGCCAGTCTGACAGGACGCAGAGGTTTGGCGTCACGGACTTTGGGCATACGGTGAGACATCCACATGATTTATATTTCCTTCATTCATATAAACCAATTACCACTAGGCTATCTCTACCAAGGTTGTTCGGAAAAAAACAGTAGTAAATATTATTCGTCTATGGAAAATTGTTAGCAACGGAATAAATACAACCTCTTTTTTCTAGAAACTATTTTGAATTAACGGCCAATACAAATCTCTTTTCTGAAAATCATTGGCCAGGCCAATCATTGCAGTTCTTTTTTTTAATATTTTTTTAAAAAAAATCTTTTTTTCGTTCGCAACAATGGACGTCTCGAGGGAAGCTATTTTTTCGACCTCCCGCAAGATAGGTTTTAAATGTTTCGAAAGCTGCGGTTTACCCGAATGCATTAGTAGGTACATTGGGGTTGGAGGGGAATATTTTGAGAAGCTATAAATAAACTTTTTCCACATTCCAACTATTCACTAACAATTTTTGGAATCCATACCTACTACCTAGAGTTTTTTCTTTGTAGCATGGTACGGGTGGATACTGGACTAGTCAATAGGCCCTAACTTTTTTGTACCATATTGTTAAAACCATAAGGTTCAAATTATCATTAGCCAAATGGTTAAAGGTGCGGACTGAAAACTGAAAGGTCGCAGGTTCGATCACCACCTGTAGGTACTGCACTATCGTCGCACGCACTCTTAACACAATTTTTCCGCTTATTTGGAGGGGGAAGGAGAATATTAGTCACGGTCAGCTTGGCAATAAGTCTTCTTTTGTGAATTACGAAAACAGATTTTCTGAGAAAGATGGCGTGAATTTGAACCTTAGATTGACTCAATATGGTACAAGATAATTTAGGTACGTTCTAGAGCTTTTGATAGCCCTTGACTGGAACCTCACCTGATTGTAAGTGACGATGCAGTGTAAGATTGTAGCGGGCTAACTTGCAGGCTTGACAAAAACTTTTGTAGAATTTGCAGCCAGTACCTATAACTTCTTAAATCATCATTCTATCTTGCTGGTCATAAAGTCTTTCCAAGGGCATACCCTACACACACGGCGTACTTATCTACTCTTCTAAAATAGTTATAACTTTCACGTTTCATTGCACTTCAGGGTACATACGGGTCCACTGCTCCGGGACTCTACGGCCCGGTGAAAATAGATCTCGGCGGAGTGTTGCTGGGTTCTATCCTGGGTTTCGGCGCAGTCATCATCCTGCCGAAGATCATTCACGCCTTATCGTACGGCTACGGGGGATATGGCCGCAGTATGTAATCTTTTTAATTATTCATCATCATTAGCAACCCATCAACGGCTCACTAACTGAGCGCAGGTCTCCACTCAGAGAAGAGTTCGAGGCCATAGTCCACCACGCTGGCCCAATGCGAATTGGTAGACTTCACACACCATCGAGAGCATCATGAAGAACTGTCAGATGTGCAGGTTTCCTCACAATGTTTTCCTTCACCGTTGAAGCAAGTGATATTTAATTGCTTTAAGTATGATTATACGGGTCTGCCCGCGAAATTCAAATTTTATTTGGTTTTTCGCAATTTGTAAACTAATACGACAAACTACGCTACTGGCATTCTAATTGCGCCAGGGCCAGTAGAATTATCATCTTCACAGGTTTACATAAAAATCTTTACTTGAAAGTGACCAGTTTAAGAAATTAATCAAAATACTGACTAATTTTTGAGTAACTCGCGTCCAACTCGATATTTTGATTAATTTTTTAAACGGGTTACTTTCAAGTAGGTAAAGATTTTTATATAAACCTGTGAAGATGATAATACCACTGGCACAATTAGAATGCCATAAGCCTACTCTGTCTTATTAGTTTACAAATTGCGAAAAACCAAATTAAATTTGAATTTCGCGGGCAGACCCGTATAATCAACCTTAAGATGGACATTATAAATTGTTGTAATTCACAGGCGTCGAAACGGACCTGGGCTCAGTATCGGAGCTGGTAAATCGATTGGACGAGATGCTGACCCGATACAACGTGGATTCGTCGTCGTGCATGCAACGCCTGGCATGCTCTTACGTGCAACTGGCCAATGAGAACATGCTGACTGGCAACGCGACCGACTTTGACGCGTTGCTCACTAATTTATCCAGGTTAGAATTTATCCAGCAATGGGATTTTCTAGAAATTTTTGCTACAGTGGTGTGACGATCGCAGTCCCCTCTGATTGGCTGAATGTATGGTATTCTTGCTGCATCAATGCATTTTAAGGCGCTGTGTTCAGTCACGATCTTCATTCGTGAGCCGAATCACAAGCCGAATGAAGATCGTCTTACTTAAAAGTTAAAATCTATGGGTCATATTATGAAAACAAAGTAGTTATAATTGATCGTATTTCTGGCCTGATGGTTGTTTCCTAAAAACGATGACGCAAACTTTTCTTGATAGAAAAAAATTGCAAAGTTGACTCTGCAAATACATAAACTCCCATCGTTCTCTGTTATGCATACATTTATTTTGGTAAAATTAAATACAATTGTTTTTCATATCTTACAACAAAAAATGGCTGTTTTAGATTTCATTTATTGCGACTGTTATAATTTTAATATTTTCCATTATAATATAACAGTGGCAGGAAACACCGACGTCTCCATTTCACTTGATGGAAAGTGATGATCTAGTCTACGAGTACAGGCTATCTAAATAAAACCATACGAGGTGTAGGTAGTTACTTCAATCTAGCAGGGCACCCTAGAATAGGAGGGTGGAATAGACTGAAAACGGTAGGAATTCTAGGACTGAGATCTATAGATCTTACATACTCTGGCTCTGCGCAACTCAAGATAGTTAAAATGAGACAGAAACATGTCCCGACATAAGTAAATCCGTTTCGTTTTAACTCAGTCTTGAGTCTGAGTTGAGTGAGAATGCCATCTATAGATCTTAGCCCTAGTCTTAAATGTATCTAAGTACTTCCTGAATTTGCCCCCTGATTGTCTAAAAGTTGACGATCAAAATCGTATTCATTTGATGGCATTAGCGTCAAAGTAAAATAAGCCATAACAGCATAGAATTAGAGCTCAATTTCGTGTATGCACTCTCATACGTTTAGGTTTGTACGATACGCTCCATAACGCTCCATGTTAAAATCGGTTGTACTGAATTTGTGACTTAAAATCAATACAGTCAAGGAATATTTTACTTTGACGCTAATGCCATCAAATGAATGAGATTTTGATCGGCAATTTTTAGACAATCGCAGCTCTGTTTCGACGCGCCGCGCCGTCGTGCCGGAACGCTAACTTGCTTGGCGGCACGACTTTTTTCTTTGTCTTTCTTTCAAATAACTGTAACCTTATTTTCAACAGCAACTCCTTAGTCCGCCGCATGCTGGACGGCACATCGATATACGAGGCGATGTCGACCGGTCGCTCTCTAGACGCGGACTGTCAACAGCTCTACCCGAAATGCAAGCTGGATAGAAAAACTGTGGTCAAAATCATCACGCAACTTGTACCTTCCTAAAAATAAAGTAGAAAATAACATAATTTTGGGTATTTGACTGATATTTTTTATTTATTTAAAAAACTAGACGATGCCCGCGACTTAAGATTGGCCGTGGATTAAGGTTTTTGATTCCTGCGGGAACTCTTTACTTTTCCGGGATAAATTGTAGCCTATGTGTTATTCCAGGGTATAATCTATCTCCATTCCAAATTTCAGCCAAATCCGTCCAGAAGTTTTGCGTGAAAGAGTAACAAACATACACACAGACACACAAACTTTCGCCTTCATAATATTAGTGTGATGTGATGTGATAGTGTGATGTGATGTGAAGTGTGATAGTGTGAAGTGCACAAGCACAATGCCATTTATCTTTTTTAAATATCTGTACTAGTCTCGGAATTATAAGCTGTTTTACTGTGACTGTATCAGTCTCTTTCTAAAACGAAATTTTCTATGGAGCGTGTATGGAGCTGCTGAATTGTGACATCACACTTCACTAGCGCTCTCTCTGTCTAGCAGGAAATTTTAATGCTCTATAACTTATTTGTTTTTTGACCGATTTATTTTCAGTTCTTACAAATGTTATTCGTACATGTTACATTTTCGATTCAAAATAATGAATATCAACATTTTGACTACAGTCAAATGCCCAATAATATAGACAAAACACGTGACAGCAGTGTGAGGTGAAAATTTAAACTATCCCTACATAATAATATTAATCAATACATAATATTATCAGCTAGTACCCGCGTAGTAGTTAGCCCGCGACTTCATCCGCGTGGATTAAATTTATTAAGGCCCTCGGGCACTCTTTGATTTTCCGGGATAAGAAGTAGCCTATGTCAGTCTCCAGGTCCACAACTATACCCATGCAAAAATCACGTCGATCCGTAGCTCTGTTGCGGCGTGATTGAAGGGCAAACCAACAAACACACTTTCGCATTTATAATATTAGTAAGATTAATGAATACATAATATTATTAATTAATATTTCACACATCTTTGAGAACATTACCTAATGGGAACTGATATTTTAACAAACATGTTAAAATTTAATCTCATTAACTTAATCATCGCTTGATTTAATGATTTGAATAAATGACAATACCTATATAAATTTTTGTAATATAGACAAAATTATTAGATAAAACCAGCAAGGATGGGGCAAGGCTATAAATAAAATTAAATGTACAAATTTAACAATTTTATTATTTTAAGTCAACACCAAACCCTATCTACCTACATCTGATATGCTCGGCAACTCAATACTCGACGTATCTCAATTAATTATTTTCTCTTATTATTTCCTGATTGGAACACAGTTTGCTTTCCGCTATTGAATTTCCGATACACAGTTAAATATATATTATGCTTAATTGGCGAAAAACTCTTGCCGTGATTCGATTGGATGTGCTAACTTACAATATAACTTTAAAGTTATATTTTTCGTATTTTTATTTAATAAATGCACGATTTTTTTATAAATTATTGCTTTTTAATTAACTTCGTTTTATATTTAAGTTGATATCATTGAAAGTGGCTTTAAGATTGATTAAGTGCCAATTTAACCATCAACGAGAAACGTTTAACCGAGGAATAAAGGCGTTGTGACAATTTTTGTATTGAAAATTTGTCAAAACGTTAAAGTTTACTTGGCGACTAAGAAATAGGCTCTTAGCCTAGTCTTATAAGGTTAAACTAGTTTCTGATGTGTCAAAGTGTTCACAGTTATTATATTGACTATAAACTGATTAGTTTAGCAAATTCAATCTAAGCACGACATTTCACTGTACTTTTAAAACAAAATACATATTTATAATCTATAATCCTCGATATTTTAAATGTAAATTATTATTAATGCTTTTGAGCATTATTTTTGGCAGCTCTATTTCGGTGCATCTACCTAATTAGTTGGTTTTTAAGTGAAATATTCACATTACAGAAATTATTTAATTTCCCCTGCCAATTCACAATCAATTTGCAATTTCAGAATCAATCGTATCAATAAAAACTTTAAAATCTATCGTGCACCATCAAGCGTTCACGTTGACTTATTTCACACCTGACTATTGCGTCAGTAAAAATCCTAGTACACACGGTCGTTTTTTGTAACTCGCGTTAAAACACATAAATGTCGAGTGAGAATCCATAAATACTGCACGTTAAAAAAGCAATGACGTGTACACAATTGTAAATCCATTTTATATCATTTCAACGCACGTTAGAAAATCTTCCGTGTGGACAGGGGCTTACAGTCTTATTATAACCATAAAGCTAATTTCACGAATTCTAAGGCCCTAGTGTAACTTTTCAAACTAACATGACATCAGCGTTGAGTAAATTGAATATTGTATGGACGAGCATCGAGGATGCGTCGAATTTCTCATCTACATACTTTGTCAGATTTCTTAACTCGGGTGTCATATTAACATAATAGCTTACTCAGGTCATAGGTCGCAATTCGTATTACTTATTGCATTTGACTATTTAAACTTCTTAAGTAAGAATGAGTACGGAAAATAGCATTGTCATATTTTACAACGGAATATTTTGAGCACATTTTTATGTATTCAAAGATCTAACGTTTTACATATTTAAATGCCTTAATATAATAAATAAATGGCAAATAAATATTTTCCGTATTACAGCAACCCTGACGCACGAGCATATTATTTCATAATTCAGTGTCACTTTGCATTTTGTTCATTCATTCGTTCAATCGTTCATTCTACACAGCTTCTGTGTATTTTGCTTATACTACAAAGGCAGTTTTATCAGAAAGGCTAAGGGTGACATACTTGTAAAATGCGGATGATTTTGTATCTTTCCAGTCTTCCACGACGGCGTTATTTGACTTAACACATGACGCGGGTTTAAAGTATGTTTTCACCTTGATAATATTTTGTCTTATTTAGACGAAAAAACTTCTACGTATAATATGTGTAATATGAAAGGTCGATAAGACAGGAAAATGCATGGAATATTATTAACGCTTTTTTTGTAAAAATAATCATATTGGTAAGAAATGGTAACTTAAATTGAAAATACACTTATGAAGATATTAATGTGTTCAAATAAAAAATAGGGTGTTTTATCGCTCAAAAAAAATAAAATATATACACGAGTATTTAGATCATTATTACAGTTGATGTAATAGATATTTAACTTTACCAAATTTTCTTCAAAAAACTTTAATAAGAGCACAATATAATATAAAATAATGTCACATACCGGTGCAAATTCTGTAGTATCTAATAAAATTGACAAGTTCAAAATCAATGCTATTTATTCATAAGTAGTATATTCTGTTGTGTTACCCTATAAAAAGGATAACACTATAGACCCGTCAATTACATTTCAGTACAATCGAATTAGAATAACTATTTTTAAGGTGATCGCACATAATAACAGTCGCCGCTCGCACCAAAAAAAATGCGACATGCTTAATGAGTACCTTCACCTATTTGCATTCTTGTCAGAATTATCCTATCATTAAGAATATTTTATCTCAGTTTTTTGCATAGAGTACCTCACTATTGCTAAATGCTTGTCTTTCGTAACAATTTTTTAGATTAGGAAGTAAAATGAATAAAAAATAAAATGTGATGACCATAATTAAATTAAAACACTGTACTCAAATGAGTAAAACTTTTTTAAATCATACGATAATTGTTTAATTAACTGTTTAATTAAAAAGAAAACGGGATTTATATTTCTATTATACTACACGAAGTTTCCATAAGGTATAGTTTACATTAAATTCGTAAATTTAAAACTAGGCAAGTTTCAAACACACTGGTATGTTTTGTTTATTTCCGGAAAATGTTTTCAAATCGTGGAAATTATGAAACAATAATACTAATTCTAACACTGGATAAGTATAAAGCGCTTGCGTAATATTGTATTATCGGAAACCTTGTACCATATAATACTATTATTATTATCCAATATTCTACAATTTGGTAATGTGACAGACATTTTTTTAGCATTGTTGGAAAAAATATTTCCATTAATGGAAATTATCAAATCTGGAATATTTTCCACTAAGACTAGCTGTAGAGCGTCATAACAAAAACTAGCTGGCAGTTTACTGAATATCACATATCGACCCCTAGAAAGAGACGACCAGTTAGCCTGGACTCCGTGGAGCGTCGTCTCTGTCACTCATACCGTTCTTATAAAGCCAGTTAGCCTGTTGTCTCTTTCTAAAGCTCTTCATCATTTAACCGATAGATGTCCACATGACAGGTGTCTTGAAAGGACAGCCACAGGACACGATCTTGTGCCACCTGTCTCCAACGCTGTGCTCCCCGGTACGGTTTCGTCGTCCTAGCACCTTGGGACCCCAACGTCCTTTGGTTCTTCAAGCCAGGAATAATGAATATGCGCTGCCCGTTGCCACTTCGCTTTGAGACTCGATATTATAATCGGTTGTACTGAATTTGTGACTTTAAAGGTCATATTTTCAAGGTTTATTTTACTTTGACGCTAATGTCATCGAATACGAATACGATCAATGGTATAATTTTTAGACAATTCGTACCCAGATCCCCAAATACTGTTCTCGATGTGTGACGGGTAGTAGTAAGACATTCAGCTCTACAGCTGCTCATCATCTTGTTCTGTAAGTTTTTTGACACCAAACAGCAATATTTTACTACTCCCTACAACTCGGTAAATATTGATAAAAAACTTGGGCATTTTGACAGTTTTTCTATTGAAAATACTGTCAAATTAATATCAAATTTACGCTCTGATAAGATTATTTTACGTTATTGAACTTGGATTTTCCTAAGCAGGGGCCAGTGCTTTTTTTAGATGCAGCAAGCGATGTATGTAACTTTATTAGTTTTTGCTATGTCACGCTTTAGCGACAAATCCGTGGCCCTGAGGGTGATAAAGCTCAAGTCTTGGAAGTTTTGGTGTATGCCGGATTTAGGGTGCCTGTCCACTGAAGCGGAGAGAGTGGAGACGTGCAGACCAATCAGGTCATTGATAGATGACGCGATAATTTTATCACGTCACCTCTCAATGATGTCATTGGTCCACCGAACTCTCCACTCCGCTTCAGTGGACCGGTACCCTTAGATCGGATCTACTCGTAGAAGAGCTCCGAATCGGGGCTTGCCGGCGTGGCGGGTTCGTATCATTGACAGAGCATGCTCAGGAACGAGTTAGCGTAGGCCATTGGTTTGACGTCCGGGTGAGGCTGTAAAGAACAAAATATTTGATCACTAGACGCCACAAGCATATTATGAGTAAACTAGCTTTTGCCCCGCGACTTCGTCCGCGTGGAATTAGGTTTTGGGGTGGAATTTTCAAAAACTGTAGTTGTCTGTAAAGTCGGTTTACGGACGATAGTTTTACGTGATCACGTCATAAAAGATGACTGGCGGGCGGCGGCGGGCGCTCTCTAAGCCAACGCTTGGGCCCATCGTGCCTCTCTATCGCTTGTTCCGCACTCCAGCTTGCATGCGCAGGCTCAGGCGGAACGTGACACTTTTTTGTGCGTGCAGCCGGTGTTCATCTAAATATATAAAAGGCAAAGGTGACTGACTGACTGACTGGTCTATCAACGCACAGCTCTAACCACTGGACGGATCGGGCTGAAATTTTGCACACAGATAGTTATTATGACGTAGACGTCCGCTAAGAAAAGATTTTTGAAAATTCCAACCCCAAGAGGGTTAAATGGGGGTTGAAAGTTTTATATAAAAGTCCGTCATTTATCAAATTATTTTTCATGTAATATCCATGAAACTTTAATTTTTGGGCTTTCGATAAAAAAATAAGAAATACGTGTTTCGCAAAAATTTTAGTTTTCAAGTAATATCCATGAAACTTGGTATGTTGGCTTTTTACGGAGATATATTTTAGGTTGGATTTTAATTACCAATAAAAATCTAACTTAACGTGAGCTAACCAACCGCTAAGAAACCATTTTTGAAAATTCAACCTCTAAGGGGGTAAAATAGGGGTTTGAAAAATCGAACTTAACGTGAGCGAAGCCGCGGGCAAAAGCTAGTCGATTTATAAGATTTATCACGTCAAAAACAAAGTATCATGGTTCATGGATTTAACTTTGAAAACTTCCATACTAAATTTCATCCCCTGTTTAACGCGTACGGGGGTTGATGTTACAAAATCTCTGAAACACGTATTTCTTCATTTTTAAACTAGCGGCACGCTATGATGGCCGGTTTGACACATTACAATAGTGATGTGGAATGTCAATTTATTCTCGAACAAAAAACAATTAAGTTTTGTTTTTGTACCTGATTAAATAGGTTTAATAAAACAAAAATGTATATGTTTATTTAATTTATTTGAACGAACTGAATATTTGAATGAAAATGAATATACATACTTTATATGCACACAAGAAACATATGAATACAAAAGATACCAAAAAAGGTGCCACAAAAGGCCATAATTAATCAGATTCGTCCATACTACTATTTTCACTGTCGTCACTGCTATCATCACCTACATTAATAATTATATGTTCGTTTTCTATAATATTATCTATTTTCACATCTCTTTCATAATCTTCCCTTATTAATTTAACAGTTCTATTCACAACCTTTTCCCAGTCTCCTTTAGTCACATGTTCACAAGCTTCTTCTAATAATTTTAGCATTTTTTTTGTGGTAAATGGGGGTTCTGTATTGTGTCTTGCAGCATATCCCTTAATTTGAGCCCACACCAACTCAATCGCATTATACTCACAATGGTAAGGCGGTAACCGTATAACTCT
This sequence comes from Oeneis ivallda, assembly GCA_029955525.1. NCBI lineage: Eukaryota > Metazoa > Arthropoda > Insecta > Lepidoptera > Nymphalidae > Oeneis > Oeneis ivallda. The sequence continues at coordinate 5,540,334 of JARPMR010000024.1, read as the reverse complement.
GTGCCCATGTTCTAATGCTATTTCGTCAATGACGTATCGGATCTTGGTTGGTTTGTTTTCTTTTAAAAGACGTACTAATTCCGCTTTTAACATATTCATGTTTGCATCTACGCCATTTTTACGAAGCCATGCGACGATATCAGCTTTCTTTTGGGATTGGGCAGGTGGCTTGTCAATTTGCATCGAGTGGTATGGGGCGTTGTCCATAATTATAATAGATGGTTCAGGGAGGCTACACAACATTGAGGTAAACCATTCAGTAAACTTTTCTCCATTCATGTCTTCATGATAGTCTCCAGTGGTTTTTGACGCAAAAGCCATGAGAGAACCTTCGACAAACCCGTTGATGGTTCCGGCGTGACAAATTATAAGTCGCGATCCTTTTCCTACAGGAACTTTGGAAGTAGATGCTGCTGTGTCATCGTTCCAAGAACGGCCTACAGTATGGTTAGCATTAAGCCATGTTTCATCCAAGAACACAACATTTTGCCAATTTTTGATTTCTTTCACTTGCCGTAAAAAAGTATACCTTGCCATCGCTATATCAAATCTTTCCATCAATATTTTGCGTTTGTTACATTTTTTGTATCGAAATCCAATGGTCTTCAAAATCTTCGTTAAAGAACTTTCCCCACCGAAGAATAATCCAGCTTCCTTCAGTGAATGCACCAACTTTTTTCTTGTTGGATACTCCTTCTGTAAATAGTAGCCGTAAACATGTCTTCGGATAGCATCGGCATCAAAGCTATCGATGCCTACGACTGGTTTTGCTCGTTTTCTCTTTTTTGGTGTGTGAAGTTTATTTTCTTCTGTGCCAGTCTCGCCATATTTTTTTTTAGTTATCCGTCTAACAGTTCGTTGTCCAATATTAAGCGCATCAGCTACGCGTTCAACCACTGACGTTATAGGTAAAATTGGCCCTCCATTTTGAGCTTCACGATCGAAATAGTTACGAAGGCGTATTACGAACTCACGTGTCTGACTATTTAGAACAGTTCTCTGCGTACGTTCGGTCATATCGACGAAATCCACAACAAAGGGCTTGAACAGAGTCCAAATTAACGAGCAAGGGTCAACAGTAATGCAGTATCAATATTTGAAATCCAAAGCCAGGTCAAAACTATATCACAATCGCATTGCACTGACAGTTTATACTTTTCGAAGCAACGTCAATTCGAAACTGCTTTGTTTTGCATTGAGCATTGACGCGAGTTTGCCGGAGGTAGTAGTTGTGCTAGCCAGCGATCCTATGTGACGATCGTATTAGATTCCATTTTTAAAAATTTTCAATTTAGAAAACCAAATGCCGAGTTGTGGTATATATCATATAAAAATAAAAAATTTACCTTTTGTATGAAACAGCTGATATTTTTTTGCGATTTCAGAGGTTTGTCCACATAGTGAAAATTGTTCATATTCACAAGTACATTCACCCCTTAAATGGTGCAAACTGATTTTTCTACACTTGTATACATTTTAGAAATCAATTTAATAAATAAATTTTGAGTCCTAAACCTAAAACTACATTCGATAAAATTTATGAATCTCTGCACATCACTATCGTCAATAAAGTAATACAATTATTTCCTTCAAAGTCGTTATCAATTAATACGGAACTTCATGAGCGGACAAACGTCAAACCGGCCATCATAACGTGCCGCTAGTTTAATTGAAAGCCCAAAATACGAAGTTTCGTGAATATAAATTGAAAAATAATGGAGTTTCATACAAACTTACACCTCGTATTTAAACCCTTTGGGGATGGAATTTCAAAAAAAATGTTTCTGAGTGGGGCCTACGTCATACTGTTTAAATTTTCCTACTGTAAAAATTTTAAGGTTCTGACTCTAGTGGTTTAGAATGTGCGGTGATAGATCAGTCAGTAAGTTATGACAAGTATTTTTGGAACGAACTTCCTTTTCGGACGAAAAAAAGAAAAATAAAGAAAAAGTGCAAGAATTTTCCGTCACGACACTTGCTGCCTTTGTTTATTAAACACGTCCCATTATAGCTTTGTTGGCGCGGGCGTAGCGGTTAAAAGGAGTGAAACTATTGGTTCGGGGGTTCGAATCCTGACTTCAAATTATTATTTTTTATTTTATTTACTTTTATTATTAAAAGGCACTTCGTTCCAACCGAGTGTTCTACTACACTGACGCATTTTTTTTTATTATAATAGATATACAACTGGATAGTGGACAGAGGACTGACAACTAATACAATCTTCAGTCCACTACTGGGCACGTGTGCGACCACAAAAGAGACCAGAAACCTTAGGCTATAGTCCACCAAGCTGGCCTAGTAAAAAACTGGTCTAAAAAAGAAATCTTTATGTCTTATGACAAGTTAAGACTCTACCACCAGTTAAGAAAGCAGAAAGAAGAGTATTAGTGCGTCAAAATGATACATACCACAGCACTGTAACATCTGAAGTTGGGCACCAGATCTTTGCCGTTCATTGTGATGAACGCACCTAGGTTGCCCATTGTGTCACTGTAAAATAAAACTTCTGTTGAATCATAATGTATCATTATCAAATTAATGACATCGGCTACTTTTTATCCCGGAAAGCAGCCCATATGATTTTTGGAACTTAATCCTTGAGGACGAAGTCGCACGCATCCGCGCACATCCACGAACCACGCTCTGCTATCAAATGCTGGAAATATTATATTAAATAAAACTAATCATAACATATTGACAGGTGTGTTTACTATTCCAACATACATAGGTCAACAATAAAAAATCACAGAATCAAACATGAATGGAGTGTGTTCTATTCTAATCCTACTCCTACTTAATATTATAAATGCGAAAGTTTGTGAGGATGGATGTTAGTTACTCTTTCACGCCATAACGAATGAATCAATTTGGCTGAAATTTGTAATAGTGATCGCTCACACCCAGGATGATTAACATTTAAGCTACATTTTATCCCGGAAAATGAATGAGTTCCCGCGGGAATTAAAAAAACCTTAATCGACGCGGACGAAGTCGTTGGCATCGTCTAGTTACAAAATACGTATAAAACCTCCATCTTAAGATATATTGCATTGTTAATAGGTATGCAATTTCGGAACTTTTCTCATTGTGGAAACACTGCATACATAGCATAGTATTTATTGTATTTTAAACTTGTTTTGAAAAGAGCAACCGCCGAGTTTCTTGCCGGTTCTTCTCGGCAGGAAGGGCATTCCGAACCAGTGCAGTGGTAGATTCAGACGATTCAAAAGCACTTGTAAAAATTTTATTTGAATAAAAAATATTTCTATTCTATTATATTCAGAACTTACCAATAATTGGGCGCGGAGAACACAGTGATACATTTCCCGTCGTGCGCGACCTCGTAGCCCTCGTTCTTGACCTCGTGGCTGCGGATGATGTAGTCCAGGCCGTTCTTCTGCAGGAAGTTGGCGGTCACGTCGGGCCCGAACTGGCACCCGACCCCGCGCTTTGACGGCGCGCGACCCAACATGAACTGCGGGTCGGACCAGAGCAGCTCGCACATGATGCCTGAAACAGAATTTTACATTTTATTAATAATAATAATAATAATTTTTTTTTTTAGAGCTTGCTCTGAAGTACGGTCTCCTGGATGAGAGAGTGCCGTACTATAGGTACACACCGGTGCCAGTACTCGAGAGTGACGGAGTCCGGCTCTATTGGGACCGGTCCGTCATCACGGACAGGACTATTCTTGCGAATAAGCCTGACATCATGCTGATGGACCGGGCACAGTCGAGGGTGTTTTTAGTGGACATCACCATCCCACATGATGAAAACCTCGTGAGAGCGGAGACGGAGAAAAAACGAAAGTATCTAGATCTGGCTCACGAGGTTGCCAGCATGTGGCATGTGGAGTCCACTGAAATCATCCCAATCGTCATTTCTGCGAATGGGTTGATCCCAGTCAGCCTCGCTCACCATCTGAGGCGACTGGGGTTCCGTGGCAGTTCGCTCGCGGCCAAGATGCAGAAAGCGGTGTTGCTAGACTCGGCTAGGATAGTCCGTCGGTTTCTCAGCCTGTCGCCCTGACCCCCGGCCGTCTGGTCTCCCCTGCAGGGGCGTAATCCTCCGCCCGCTACAAGTATTTATTTATGTAATGTATGTGTAAGTTTATTATATGTGTATCTATTTCTGTTTATTATATTTCCCTTTGGTTTTATATGTATTTATATTGTACGCGGGTGTGAGAGTCAAGATATATAAAAATCATAATAATTTATTTATTTAAATAAAATTTCACACTTACAATAGGTAATTATTACAGTAAAAATACATAAGCATATAAAATATGATCATAAAGCTTTTTCGCTTCTCTGAACTCCCAAACTAGGAGAACCCGTGTCTTGGGAGTCAGTTTCTTTCCAGTTAGTTCATAGTTGTGCAATGTGCAGAACAACAGAAACATCACAACTTTCATAAGTTCATTAAGATTATATATGTACATTTGCTTTTATATCGTTAAGTGTGTGTGTGTGCTGGTGTATGTGTGTGTGTGTGTGTGTGACTGTGTATATATGCGAGCGCACGTGTGTGTGTATGTGAATGGGCATTTTTTTAGTGATAGGTGTAAGAAATAAGTTTATATTACCTGTAGTAGTACACTACATTGCTATATTTATACACTACCTACACAAATTTTTTTGAAAAGCGAATTAGGTTATTGAAGTGAAAACTTCTTTAGGCACGTTGAGCACTTTTTTGGGTGAGCAAAAAACATGTATTTCGCGAAATCGTCACCGTCACCATCGTCACCTGGAGATTTCAGTAAGTGTTCAACATTTTAGAGATTCTCAAGCAACCTTGTACAGCGCAATCGGAAAGCAGCCGCCTCCCTTACCGTTTAATGTATGATGTCGCAGGCTCGAATCTCACTCACGAAACGTGACAGTGTGTTTTTTTTTAAATTATTTTTATATTTATTTTATTTTTATTTAATTTTTTATTTTTGTATTTAATTATTAGCAAATCTAGTTTTCACTTCTATCGGCAATTTTTGCCAAGTTTTTTTTGACAACCATAAAAGAAACGGAAACCCTGAACAGAAGTTTTGGAACGAAGTTCCTTATTAGACGAGGGGCTAGGCGAAAAAAGTGAAAGAATTTTTCCGTCACGACCTTTGTGTGTTGCCTTCGTTTATTACACACGCTCCGTCATAGCTTTGGCGGCGTAGCGGCTAAACGAAGGAATGAAACTATCGGTTTGGGGGTTCGAATCCTGACTTCAGATTCTTATTTTTTATTTAATTTATTTTTATTATTAATTTATTATTAAAAGGAACTCCGTCCCAACCGAGTGTTCCACGACACTCACCCATTTTTTTTATAGGCAATAGAAGCGAAGTTGTACACCCCCGTGAACTGATCCGCCTTTTATGACAGCCGCCTAGGGCATTTCTAGCGATTTATTTCACTACAGCATGCCATTCATAGCTTCTCCAGTGATTTAATTCGGCGATATACAACGTGTTAAAGACGAATTCTCATAACTTCGAGGTATTGAACAGACCACTTATCAGAATCGAACTGCATAAGAAATATTTATAAAAAAAAAGTGTGTGTCAGCTCCGGCCTCCGACGCACGACTGGAGTTTACGCGCGACGCTATATCCTTCTCTATGCGCGCAACTCGGGTCCGAGCGCGCCCCGACCGACTTTCGCACGAAAACCAATCTTATTTACTCAACGTTAGGGTAGAAATTTCAACGTTGTGAAAAACGTAACGAGGTCATTGATAAATTGATTTTACTGCCCGGATTTTTCTCATACCGGGCTGCTAAAATCGATTCTTAAGGAGTAAACTCCAAAAAAAACAGTTTTCATAGAAAGTAATTCAAATATTTCGGACTATCCATGTTACCTTTGTGTAAAAACCAACAGCCTCGCATTTTAAAACATAAATTATGAATGGTCTTAATGTTACTAATCAATGAACGCTGTCCCTTTCTAACGTTCATTGATAAAATCTACGCTTAGCAGTATTTAAATGATTTAAGTTTGGCAGCGTCGCAAAAAACAAGGATGCGGCATATGGGAAACCATTTTGGATCTATTTACAAAAGAAAAATTATTTTCTTCGAAAATATCCATTTTAGAACACATGTTCCTTAGCCATTTTTGATTACATTTCGTTAAGGAATCTAACCCTAGAGTTTTGGAAATTCATCATAAACACGTTGTATATTTCTAAGCTGATACACTTACCGTCTTCGGGCGGCTGTTTGTTCCTATCCACCATGCGTATGTCGTCGAGCGTGACGTCATCCTTGGAGAACAGGCCCCCGTGCATCACTAGTACGCGGCCGTTGATGCAGTGCGCGAGGGGCAGCCAGTTGTACACCTCCGTGAACAGGTCCGCCATCTGTGACGTATACTTTGACGTCACCTCGCCGCGGAAACCGTACATTCGGTTCATGTCTAGGGTTTCGTGGTTACCTGAAAAAAAAAATTGGTTGTCTGTAAAGTCAGTTTACGGATGATAGTTTTACGTAATAAGGTCATAAAGAATCGTTGATGAATAAATGTGTTACAAGCCAACGCTTGGGCCGATCGTGCCTCTCTATCGCATGTTCCGCGCTCTCCCTTGCACGCTCAGGCTCAGGCGGAACGTGACACTTTTTCGTGCGTGCAGTTCATCGATTTACAAGACGTTATCACGTCAAAAAAATTGCTTCATTTTCAAACTAATTTCACTGCACACTTTTTGGGAAGTTAACAATTATTTTAGTGTATACCAACGTTGCTGACGTAGAAGTGGAATTTTGATAACAAATACAATTCTCTATTGGCTAAAATCATAGTCAAAATATTCTACCGACCGAATCTGTGGAGATTGGATATCTATGTAGGTTATATAGGTAATAGCAAACAAGTGTACTCTATTCCTCCACTCTTATAGCCAGATGGGACGAACCGACGGTTTTACGTGCTCTCAGATGCACGGGGATGACACACCTTAAATCTAACCCGTAATCAGTTTGAAATGACCATGCAAAAAATGGTCCCACCCAGCAACAGATTTCAAATATATCTGTATGTATTATCATGGCAGCCTGATTTTTATTATGACGACATCCGCCGTAGATTTGGGGTTTCCATGCAAATCGAATTAGAATTATTTATTTTTCAGTGAATTGTTTTGGATACCAGTTTAGTAGTTTACAATTATATAACGAACAGAAGGGAGCATTAACCAACCAGAAAAAAGCTATTGTGGACGCAGGCGCATTTCTTAGACACAGAGAAAACTGACCACCTCCCATCCTTTCGTCGCCTGTACTTCAGCGCGCATACATTATATTTTTTTTTTAAAAACCCAACACTTTTTGGTTTGAAAATGGTTATGTCTTTTTATGGGTTAAATAGTGCCACGTCTGTTGGGGGGGGGGGGTGCCCATAAAATTTTTTGCATGATCCTTTAACAGCTTAACTTACCTCTTGACATGTAAAAGTGATCCGGATAAAGTAGTTTAAAACTGAACAGCGTAAATATACATTCCACACTGAAAGACCCTCGATCCACGAAATCTCCATTGAATAAATACGGATTACTCTCAGACGGTAAGCCATTCAGATCAAATATGTTCATAAGGTCGTAGAACTGGCCGTGAATGTCACCGCAGACTGTGAATTTATTATCATCGGGTACTTTGATGTCTACTAGGGATGGTTGTTTTTGGAGATACGCTTTTACGTCTATTAGAATCTGTAATTAGGATAAGAATATGGAAGCTTTATTTGCTTGATACACGCAATACATGTTTGTAACATTAAACATTACAGTCACAGAGTGATACCACTACATGGAAAACAAACATTCAGAAAAAAATTATAAAATTCACCAATGTAAAATAAGTCTTATCCGAGCGTAAATATAATATTTTGACAGAGTTTTCAATACAATAACTGTCAAAACACCCAATTTATCCTTCGGATAAACGTCACTTGACATTGGTGAAATCAGCACTAAAGGATATTATATTTTATGATAATAAAAATATAATGAACAAGATTAAAATTAAAGTATTAAGAAGTCAAGGAATCACAATATGAAGTGTCAAATTAATATGAGGTCACAATTCATACTAAAATTATGCTTTAATTTATTTTCATTTTTATTTTTATTTGATGACAGGATAGTCCTTGACTGCGATCTCACCTGATGGTAAAAGACGATGCAGTCTAAGATGGTAGCGGACAACTTGGAAGGGTGTGGCAGTGAAAATTCAACCCATACCCCTAATCGGTTTCTACACGCCATCGTGCCAGAACGCTAAATCGCTTGGCGGCACGTCTTTGACGGTAGGGTGGTAACTAGTCACGGCCTACGAAAGCCTCTCACCAGACCAGACCAGAGACAATTCAGAAATTATAAATTCCCAAATTGACCCCGCCGGGAATCGAACCCGAGACTCCCAGTTATAAGACCACAGCGCTCACCACTGCGCCAGGGAGGTCGTCAAATATTCAATATAAATTAATTATTGTTGCAAGTAATTTTTAAATCACACACATACCCATACAGTGCAATTTTATTTATAGATAATTAAGTAATAGCTTACTTTGTATGCATATTTTTTGTGTAACTTTTTCTGTTCCTTGTAGTGTTCCATCAGTTCTGTGACAAACTTCAGCGTTACTTTACCATCTTCTAGGCTTGGCCCCTCATATTCATCTTCGATTGCTATTTACAGACAAAAAGCAAGTAAGTACTGTACTAGCAATCTTGCAACTATTAGGTACTTCTTTGTCAACCCATAGACGTCCACTGCTGTACAAAGGTCTCTTGCATGGACTTCCACAGGTCACTGTATTTTTTATTTATTTTATTTTACAGCATATTACAAATTATCGGCATTCTTATAAGCTAAGAATACACTTAAATAATAGGACTATAGTGTTAATCAGGCTAACAATTCACCTTTATAAACATTTGAACTTAAAAATACAACAGTATTACAACAGACATTAATCTAATATCTTTTAAACGAGCAATTCTTGTATATAAGTTACGGTAAATGTGATTAATTGAAAATTATTAATAATTACCGATGATTATTAATAATTACCAAGATTGATGGTAAAAGTAATAAATTATTCACTTTTTTCGTTGATTATTAATAACACCTTACTCTTGGTAAATTTAATAAATTTTTAAAAATAACATTCGCTTAAAGGTAAACCGTCGTAAACTTGGCCCTCGCGATGGTCTAATAGGGCTTGGGGCGGGTGATGTGTTCGGGTATACATGATGCGACGGAATTACCGACTTAAGATCATACATGATATTTTTTAAACAAATGCATTATTTTATTCTATCAGAACTAAATAAACGTATTAAAACTTAACCGAGTATTATATTCCAATAGTGATCTGATGAACAAACTAAAATAAATTTAAACAAGGGTCTTTATTATTTTTTATTTATTATTCGCATACATAATTGAAAGCAGGCAATACACACATTAACATTAATCTAAACTTTCTGTATTATCAGAACATTATTTATTCGAACATTCCTATGATGTATGATGCGATTGTTCAATATTAAAATACCATGTTCAGCTGTCGCTAGGAAAATATCACAAGTCACGTCACGGACAGCGGCAGAATACCTGATTGGTTGAGTGCGCTCTCACCCGGCGTTCCGCAGATCATCAGGAAAGCCAAGTTTACTTATACTTAGCTTAGCATGATTTTATTTAGATAAACAGAGGCGGGAAGGGGTTGTGGGATTCATTTGTTTTGAAAGCACGTGTGCAAAGTGGTGTTGTTTCCGTGAATACAACTTGTGGATTTGTGATAACCTGGAGCTCCATGATGTAGTCTATGCTTAGTGGCAACAATATCAATTCGTACTCGACAATTCCTAAATTACCGCAGTTTGGGTGGGCAGTATCCTGCAGCATCAGGATTGAGGAGCTATAACCTATAACTCCATGATGTAGTCTATGCTTAGTGGCAACAATATCAATTCGTACTCGACAATTCCTAAATCTCCGCAGTTTGGGTGGGCAGTACCCTGCAGCATCAGGATTGAGGAGCTATAACCTAGAGCTTCATGATGTAGTTTATGATTAGTGCCTCGGTCCCTATCCGAAATATCACTGGTATTTTTTAATAGGTCTGGGTACGAGGAATCAAAATATTGCCTTTGGGCGGCACCATTAGGACCACCCGTATATACTTGCATCTGGAAATCCTTACTGTTGGCTCGGTTGGCCACTTTTATAACCACCCAGAAATGCTTTTACCCGGAAATCCTTACTGTTAGTTAGGTTCATCACAGCTTTCGTTGTTATTTTTTTATGACAACGTAGGAATACTTGCACCCGAAAATCCTTACTGTTGGTGAGGTTGAAGGTGGCTGGAGAAAGGAGTCGGGTGGGTTTAAGAGGGATTGTCGGACTGTTTCTCGTTTGTTTTATCACTTTTACCAAAGACAACAGTGAATTATTAATAATTACCGATAAAAGTGATGAAAATCATATTATTTATTAAATTTAGCAAATGGTGAGGTAATTATTAATAATTACCGAAAATTATTAATAATTATCATATTAATCACATTTACCGTAACATATATAATATAAATATTAGGGATGTTGCGAATGTTCGCATCCGCATCCGCAAATGCGGAGCTTCCGCATAGATTTGGACATCTGCATCCGCATCCGCATCCGCAATAATCAAAGCGGATGTTCATGCGGATGCGGATGTAATACAAGTTGCGACGAGTAAGAAATTGGGCGGGGCCGGTGAATGGCGCGTGCCGTTCGCACGTGAGAGTGACCAATGGCAACGAAAAAATTGGTGACAAGATCCGACGCGTTTGTTGTGGTGCATCATTTGTTTCTTGTAAATAAATCATTACGTGTTTGTTTGCGCTGTGGATAACTTATCGTATAGATATTATTAGATATATATTTTGAGTGTTATTGTGATACAGTGATCATTGTGTGTAAACAATTGTTTATTAGGAAATCTTAGGAAATATAAGGAAATTCTCAAAAAGGAATTACTTTCTTAACGCACTAAAAAAAGTCCATGTAGATGAAAATCCTCTTAAGTGGTGGAGTGTTCATCGAAAAGAATTTAAAATATTATCACCGATAGTACGAAGATTTTTATCCACTCCACCAGGCAGTGTTCCTAGCGAACAATTATTTAGTAGCGCAGGCTTAATTTACGAACCTCTCCGTAACCGCCTTGAATCGGAAAAGGCAGCAATATTACTTTTTATTAAGTATAATGCTCCAATATTTAACTTTACTTACTAACTAACTTACTTAACTTACTAATTTTTCTTAACTTACTAATTTTCATTAATAAACATGTTAATAATTATACTTTATCATTGTTTTAATTATTCATTCATATACTAGATTTATATAAGATCGTAAACATCCGCATCCGCATCCGCGGATGTGAACTTTCAAAAATCCGCATCCGCATTCACATCCGCGGATGTGAAAAAAATCGGCATCCGCAACATCCCTGATAAATATATAATCTGAATCTCGGAAACGGCCCCAACGATTTTCAAGAAATTTGGTATGCAGGTGGTTTCGGGGGCGATAAATCGATCTAGCTAGGTTTCATTTTTAGAAAAGGTCGTTTTATCCGTGTTTTCAGGCAATGAAAAACCCCTTACAATATCATTAGAATACGAAGGTTTTCGCCATCATCTATAAATTCCCGATAGCTCGACGGTAAGTCGGGCGGTCCCGAAACCAGAAGACCCCGGTTCGAGTCGAAGACGATTATATTTTCCCCTATGATTTTTTTTTTTTAATATATAATTTCCAAAAAAACAAGATTTACCAAAAAAGAAAAAACCGAGCAAAGCTCGGTCACCCAGATATTTAATATAATATACAGTAAGAACTAGGAATGCAAGCAGAATGTATTGTATGTATCATTACAAAACAAGGATCTTTTACATACTATTGATTTTATATTATGAAGAACTACTTATTACATAGTTTAAACAAAAATATATGCAATGATAGGTAAAAAATATAATTGGGTTAACGAAAAGGTGGGTAGTCAATCGCGAGTGAGACAAGCGGTCAGCCTCGGTATTACGCCGCCTGAATCCAGCGGCTCCCTGAGCCTCGCTGGATGTCGTTGGTCCACCTAGTGGGGGGTCTGCCAACACTGCGCTTCCCGGTGCAGGGTCGCCACTCCAGCACCTTGGGACCCCAACAACCATCAGCTCTTCGAACTATGTGCCCCACCCATTTCCACTTCAGTTTCGCGACTTGCCAAGCTATGTCGGTGACTTTGGTTCTCCTATGGATCTCCAAATTTCTTATTTGATATCACAGGGACACCATCTCTCCATAGCCCACTGAGTGGCCTTCTTATGAGGCCCATAGTCAGGGATCATGTTTTGGATGTCATCACTGGCAACAAGCACTGTTTGAAGACTTGTCTTCAGGCACTGACGGATTTTGGACAAGTAGACATCTTGAAGCTTCCCGAATGCTGCCCAGCCGAGTTACATTTGGCAGTTGATCTTTTTCTCAAAATTGAATCTACCTAGCTGGACTGTGTGTCCCAGGTATATAATTATACTCATCCACAGTTTGTAAGCAGTGATAGCCTAGTGGTTAAGACTGTGGTCTCCTATTGGGGAGGTCACAGGTTCGATCCCAGGTACGCACCTCTGACTTTTCAGAGTCAAGTGCGTTTAAGCAATTAAATATCACTTGCTTCAATAGTGAAGGAAAACATCGTGAGGAAACCTGCACACCTGAGAGTTCTTGAAGATGTGTGAAGTCCGCCAATTCGCATTGAGCCAGCGTGGTGGACTGTGGCCTATAACCCTTCTCTGAGAGGAGACCTGCGCTCAGTAGTGAGCCGTTGATGGTTTGCTAATGATGATGATGATGACAGTTTTGAGTGCAGAGTTCTCAAAGACTACCGGGTGGAGCGGAGCATGAGCCCATCTGTTTAGAAACTCTGCTGAGATTGTTTAGCATTGTTCACTCTAACATCTCTCATGCAGATGGAGAGATTAGCTGTCATGTGGATTTGTTCAGGAGGATAGTATTCATCATTAACAACCCATCAACGGCTCACTACTGAGCGCAGGTCTCCTTTCAGAGAAGGGTTATAGGCCATAGTCCACCACACGGGCCCAATGCGAATTGGGCGGACTTCACACATCTTTGAGAACATTATGAAGAACTCTCAGATGTGCAGGTTTCCTCACAATGTTTTCCTTCACCGTTGAAGCAAGTGATATTTAATTGCTTAAATGCACTTCATCAATTTATAAGACGTTAGATCACATCAATAATTATCATTCATCATCATCATCAATAGCAACCCATCAACGGCTTACTACTGAGCGCAGGTCTTAAACGCACTTGACTCCGAAAAGTCAGAGGTGCGTACCCGGGATCGAACCTGCAACCCCCCGAATAGGAGACCACAGTCCTAACCACTAGGCTATCACTGCTTAGGATATTATTACTATTATGTAATACAATGCATTGTAGCCAACAGGATGTGTTAAAATAGTAATTAGATTCTTACTCATAGCATCCAGATTAATTGTGTCTGCAATGTTAACTTCCTTCTTGTCCACAGAGATGGCTTTTTCGAAGGCAATTTTTTTCACTATCTTATTGCATTCATTGTATTTCATTTTCGCATCTTGATCATTTGGCCTAACTTTGGTTACCTGAAAAAAGTAATTATTAAGATAATTCTAATATATAAATGTGAAAGTGTATTTGTGTGTTCTTCAATCATGCCACAACAGGGCTTCAGATCAACAGGATTTTTTGCATAGGCATAGTTGAGGATTTGGAGTCATAGGCTACTTTTTATCCCTGAGAAATACAGTATTCCTGTGGAGTTTTCAAAAACCTAACTCCACAACGAAGTTTTTGGCAATAGTTACTGATGCCAGATTGTAGTGATTAATAGTAGATGCCATCAATTTCATTTGCATGAGCATCTATGCACACCAGGGATTCCCAAAGTGGTTGATATCAACCCCTTGGGGTCAAAATTCATTTCCCAGGGGTTAACATAAATGAAAACTGATTTTGGGGGTCAACGAGGTCTAAAAATTGACCCCTATTAATTAACACAAGTTCTTATTTGAAACTTTCAAGATACTGTATAACTTATAGCTGTTATCTCACCTCAAAAGATTTGACCAAAGTACGTTGATAAATTAAATATATTTTTTCTATTGTATGCATAAGTTTTACAGCTGAACCAATCTGTACAGTGTACACTAGGGATTCCCAAACTATTTTGAACAAGAGACCCCTTTTCCAAAAGGAACTGATACTTCAGACCCCCATACCCAAAATACTTTAAAAATCTCTTTTTTCTTATTTATACAAAATACTTACCAATTCAAAAACTTTGCAGATGGTTAGGTGAGTAAACTTGACATCAGTTTCTCATCAAAATTAAATAAATATACTTGTATAAAATTCAGTAAATATCAAGTGTAATTAATTATTATTAATACAAATTGCGTAAAAAGTACAACAATGATCCTTCCACAGATACTTCCTACACTAAAATATTAGTCATTCTTATAACAAGTTGGTACACGTAACACAACTTATAGGCAATTAGATTACCAAATAATTCCATAAGTTCTCTATATATGAATGACTATTATTTATTACTATTCATTTGAACATTTCCTGAATAAGGATAGTGCAATTATTTTGAATATGAGGTTAATGTTAATTGACTTGTTGGTTTAGTGACCGGCTTATTTGGCTATCAACCATGAGGTCCGGGGTCTGTCTCCAAGGTTGGACCTCAAATGTTCTCAGTTGAAGCCCCTTTTTGGGAATCTCTATGAGATATCATGAGTAAATAGGTACAAAGATTTTTCTCATCTACTCACATTAAGTACCTACTTAATGATGTGAGTAGATGAGGTGATTATTTCATACTTACATATTCAAAATCCTTAAGCGCTAACTTGTACTTTCCTAAAGACATATACGAGGCTGCTCGCCTGTAATATGCCTTAGTGTAAGATTTGTCTAAATCAATCGACATTGATGCATCACTTAGTGCATAACCAAAATTCTCCAGTCTTAAGTTAGATATACTCCTATTTGCGTAATAAACCGCATTTTTCGGGTTCTTCTCTATTGCTTTAGTGTAAAGTTCAATTGCACGGTCGTAGTTTTGTTCTGAAATAGGTTATTTACCAATTAATTTATTAATTATTCAGAAACACATAACCATTACGTATTTTATGTAGGAACATAACTGCAAACAATTCAATACTCTTCTAATGAAATAAATTGGCTTATTTGGTGATAATTAAAGAGGAAACTCACTTTTAAAATATTCATTTGCTTCATTTTTCAATTTCTCTCCTGCATCGATATCTTCTTGGGATATCGTTCCGGATACCTCTTCGCTTCCAGCCATGGTTTCGAGACTTAAATTACGGTATAAATTAAAACTGAATTGTAAGCCTATTCATACGATAAAAATGTGATTTTCTCACATCCATTTACTTGCTTTCCGCAAATCACTCAAATCAGAGAAAAATGAATTGATGGATGAATGAACGAAATTCTGAACACACTACACAGATAGTCTGGGGATCTGAAGACTGAATGACATATTGAAATGTTGCTAGATAATTGTCGAATTTTAATTTTCTACCATTCTTGTCTATGCTTTAATCGATGACAACGAAATAATATTACGGTTTTACATAACAATAAAACCGATATTATGTGCCGAGAGGGAAAACATACAGCATTATTGAAGAAGCTGTTTGTATTTCACCGGATATCCGCGATCGATCTATATACAAAGTAGTTCATCTTACCGGATATAGGGGGCGCTAGTGTCTCACCCAGCAAGGCAGTTGGAAACAGCTGCCATTTTGAGTCATAGTCTTTACCAGGAAGAACTTCCTGCAATGCTGTATGTTTTCCCTCTCGGCACAGAATATCGGTTTTATTGTTATGTAAAACCGTAATATTGATGTGCCTCCGGAAAACATACAGCATTATTGAAGACGTGTTTGTTATCTGCTGGTGAAAAGTATTAAACAACGCTATGATGAATCACAGGGAGTTAATCTGTGAAATAAATTTTCTTTTGATCTATTTTCTTTTGATCATGCATATTGCAAATAATGTTATTTTCAACCAAAATTAGTAATTTCATAGTAATGTTTTAAGGTAAATCTTTTTATACTTTTGAAGAGGAAAAAATTAAATAATTAAAAATTAAGTAATTTTTAATTTAATTGTCTTGACAATTAAGGAACTTTAGTATGGATTGAAAATCGAACCGGACTAAATGAATAAATGTATCGCGATATAAGCTTCGGTTATTTGTAGATATCTTAGGACAGTAGTATTAAAATATATATAATATGTCACGATTTTCTGTTATCATGAGATAATAATATTGATGGTCTAATGGTTGGTTATCTGACCATAGTGAAGACTACTGCTGATCTGCAACACCCTGGGTATGCACAACTTTACCGAAGAAAATTAAATTTACTCATGTATTTTGGGAGTCTAATGTTATAAAGGAAAATTTGTTATAGACAATCATAATGATTTCTATATTCAGATCTCTTTGACCTATTTTCCTCTCATGAAACCCTAACTAATGTTACTGATCATAATATCCCAGCGATCGTATTTTATTATTATTTTTAAAGTTTAGATTTCCCCTAAGAGTGATTAGTGTTTGAGTCAAATGCCTGTATCAGATACTAATATATTTTTCCCTATATTACAGGAATAATCATTAGCTTTAGGTCATGACCCCTACGTTCCGAGGCTTATAGAAGCCTTTTTAGGTTTGTCTAGATATTTTATCATTTAATCATTTAGATTGCAAAGTGTGTCTTAAGCACGTATAGGTTAGATGAAAACGATTGTTGTCCTAGGTGGGGACCACAGAAAGCATAGAACCTGCATATTTACTTGTATGTACAAGAATGATTAGGTATGTCAAAAAATTTTCTTTGCAAGAAGAGAAGATTTTGAATTTATTTGGGAAATTTCGCGCCAGTTTAGTCATCTTTTGATGGCTGGTAAGTACAGACAAGTTTGATAGTATATTTTTTTATATTTTCCCAAACTTTCAGTATCAAATTTCTGCACCTGAGGTGAACGCTTTTACATCGTGGCATCTGTCAGAGTCACTGATAGGTTCTGTATTTAATGTGGGTGATCCATTCAGATCTTAACACCAAAAAATAAACGCTCGAGGCCATTTGGGCTTCACTATAAGGTATGCTCCTGTCGCACTGTTTTAATGTGTCAGTTGAGGAAATCCCAAAGCTATGAGGGCATCATTGGCCCTCATAGTCTGCTGAAGGCATCTATATGACTTATTGATTGATTCTTTCAATTTATCGAGACATAGTACTTTACTACACCGGTTTGATGTGTCTCAAACAAGTTAATGTCAAATTGTTCCATCCCATAAAACAAACTCTGACGTCATTTGAGGGAGAAGATGCCACTCTATGGGAGGTTTTTCTCATGACCATCTGTCCCAACTATGTTGTATCGCCCTGAAAACTATTTGAGCAGATTATAAAAATCCAGTCTGGTGTAGGAATTCGGTCAGAGTTAGTAAAGTCACTACTTTACTCCCATTTCGAATGTACGCAATGAGTGTTGCATTGTTGTCCAATTGAGCCAGGACGTGATTTTCGCAGTTTGTTTTATTTGTGATTACCAATAAAACTTGTTACTGTGCCATCATTTTAGCTGAACGGTCAGTTACTAACATTACTTTGTCGTCTAAATATTTGCACGAGGACCCGTGTGTTCAACATAGTATGGATGTTGGCTCTCATTGGACATTCTTAAATTTTAGATTTATTGGGACTCAATTCCTGTTCCACGCTCCTGGAGCGAGATACAGATGTTTCCTATCGAAACTTTTCTGAATATTTGAGGAATCCCCAGGGAATCACAAAGTCCTCTGAGGGTTGAAGCCTCAGTAGTCCAAAGGTTAAGGGCGCGGGATAGAAACTGTACTGTACTTAATATACTCGTCATAGACAAGTTTTACGTTTATTTGAAGAGGGGTGGGGGAGAGTTAATAAGGTTCAGCATGGCTAATATTACTTATTACTTAACTGTCCCAGCAACCCTTGCAATTCACAAGAGCTAATGCTACTTTACAGCAATTATTATCTCAAGGACTCGATGAGAATATTTATCCTTTTTAAGGGAAAGGAAATTGAATTTGCTGTAGTTGGCAACGATTACCCCTTCATGGGTGTTATTGATTTAGCAGCTTAGATGTTCCAAGTGTCTCGTGGCTTCCGCAGCCCAAAGACATAACTTGGATTGGTCGTGATTGACCAGAAGGAGATGTTCCAAGTGCCTCTCGGCTTCCGCAGCCTAAAGACTACTTGGATTGGTCGTGATTGACCCGAAGGAAGTCGTCTAGGTTAGACTAGCACTCGACTTACCTTCGCACGGAGGGTTTCCGCAACCCAGCGTGTTACATGAGAAAAAAGGCGCCAGACCAATAGATTAGGCCGTTACTCGATTGATCCTGCTTGGCCAGAAGGAAGTCGTCTAGGTAAACTAGCACTCGACATCCCTTCACATAGAAGGTTTACGCAACCCAGTATGTACACCGAAAGGTAGAAAAGAGGCGCCAGACCGAAAGATTAAGCCATCACTCGAGTGATCTTGCTTGGCCAGAAAGAAGTCGTCTAGGTAAACAAGCATTCGACATCCTTTCGCACAGAGGGTTTCCGCAACCCAGTATGTACACCGAAAGGTAGGTCATCTAGTAAGATTGATCTTTGCATTAGATTCTCAGGCATGGTTGATGAGATTTTGTGGTCGAGCTGAGGAAGAATTCTGAGAAAATTCCAGTTTTATCATCCAGTCTCTGGTTATAGAGAGCTGGAAACTGAAATATCAGACGGAACTCTTATGTTCACAAATTCAATTTGTTTTCGAAAGTTGAAAATGGAACGCATATCCATTGTAATATACTGCCGTATACTCGTATATATCGATATCTACTATATGTAGATATCACACACACACGCACGCGCACGCACACACACACACACACACACACACACACACACACACACACACACACACACACACACACACACACACACACACACACACACACACACACACACACACACACACACACACACACACACACACACACACACACACACACACACACACACACACACACACACACACACACACACACACACACACACACACACACACACACACACACACACACACACACACACACACACACACACACAGACACACACACACAGACACACACAGACAGACACACACAGACACACACACACACACAGACACACACACACAGACACACACACACAGACACACACACACAGACACACACACACAGACACACACACACACACACACACACACACACACACACACACACACACACACACACACACACACACACACACACACACACACACACACACACACACACACACACACACACACACACACACACACACACACACACACACACACACACACACACACACACACACACACACACACACACACACACACACACACACACACACACACACACACACACACACACACACACACACACACACACACACACACACACACACACACACACACACACACACACACACACACACACACACACACACACACACACACACACACACACACACACACACACACACACACACACACACACACACACACACACACACACACACACACACACACACACACACACACACACACACACACACACACACACACACACACACACACACACACACACACACACACACACACACACACACACACACACACACACACACACACACACACACACACACACACACACACACACACACACACACACACACACACACACACACACACACACACACACACACACACACACACACACACACACACACACACACACACACACACACACACACACACACACACACACACACACACACACACACACACACACACACACACACACACACACACACACACACACACACACACACACACACACACACACACACACACACACACACACACACACACACACACACACACACACACACACACACACACACACACACACACACACACACACACACACACACACACACACACACACACACACACACACACACACACACACACACACACACACACACACACACACACACACACACACACACACACACACACACACACACACACACACACACACACACACACACACACACACACACACACACACAGACACACACACAGACACACACACAGACACACACACAGACACACACACAGACACACACACAGACACACACACAGACACACACACAGACACACACACAGACACACACACAGACACACACACAGACACACACACAGACACACACACCCACCCACACCCACCCACACCCACCCACACCCACCCACACCCACACACACCCACACACACCCACACACACCCACACACACACACACACACCCACACACACACCCACACACACACCCACACACACACACACACACACACACACACACACACACACACACACACACACACACACACACACACACACACACACACACACACACACACACACACACACACACACACACACACACACACACACACACACACACACACACACACACACACACACACACACACACACACACACACACACACACACACACACACACACACACACACACACACACACACACACACACACACACACACACACACACACACACACACACACACACACACACACACACACATTTCACTGGTGGCCGGCTCGGTAGCCTGTACACGACTGGTGACGCGTGCAGTTGTTTCTTGTATTTATGCCCTGTATGATTTATATGTACTTATTAATGAAACATTATTGGTACCAGAGATTTCTTGCGTGAGGGTAATCGAAATCCCGTTATCATAGATTCACTACAGAAATCTTTTATATAATAGAAAAGTTTATTCCAAGGAACTTTTACAAAGTGCTTTTGAAACATCAAGTGAATCTCTGGTTCCGAACCAGAGTGCTGTTGGTAACCAAAACTGCCTATGTACCAAAATTTCTATATCACTTTTTTGTTCGACTGTTGCAAAGTCAAAAGGAAGAACTACACTCTAGAAGTCTAGAGTGTCCGGGTGACAAGGCTACATTTTACACGATCGATACATACGATGGATGTTACAATATCCAATTTCTGCAGTCAAGTCTCAGATTCGAAAATACAAATGGACTTAATAAAAGCGGTGAATGTTGCTTTGACAATTAATTCTTTACTGGGAGATACATTGTTTATGAGTAGCTTGAAACTTTATGTGTTGTTAGTTGCTACTGACATTTTAATTCAATAAGTTCAACCCTTTTTAACGAAAACGATTAGTTAAGTTTGTTCTGATAACTATCGTTACACATATTATATGAAATAGACAAAGGCGATTTACCGAAAGCTTCAGTAATTTATTAGAGAGGGTATTTGGAATTCGCTCAGCTTTTTATGTGGGTCGAACCCACTGCAATGCCGAGCCTACCTACCCCTGACGAGAGTGGAGCCAGCCCCGAATATCCCGTCAAGTCGCAAAAATCAGCTTAATATATTCGTCCCGCAGTGTGGGAACTTTCCAATATTACGCTAAAAAGAACAGATACTGCACTTTGTTCTTAGGAAAAATTGTCGAGAAGCGATGCAATAAAAATGTGAGAAAACTCACCTGGTGGTAACGTGTCGATCCGAGGATCGACCGTTACCTGTGAACCTTGTTAGAGTTTCTTTCGTCGAAGTCCCTCTCGCTGCTCGAAACCGCTGCTGGAACTTGTCCTCCCGTTCATTGTACCTCTCAGGCACACACAACATCAGATCGATTGACTTTTGAAGCCGAATTGACATTGTTCGTACACGTGGTTTTTACATTACGCGATTTTCGCGATCCGCGATCGAAAATATGGATTATAATCACTGTATCACTATATTTAATAACAGCCTTTGATAATATTTTTTTCCAAAGGAAGACGGATTAACGATATAATTTTAGATTCGATGCGCACGCGGCGAAAATACACAACGCTATGACTCAAAATGGCAGCTGTTTCCAACTGCCTTGCTGGGTGAGACACTAGCGCCCCCTATATCCGGTAAGATGAACTACTTTGTATATAGATCGATCGCGGATATCCGGTGAAATACAAACAGCTTCTTCAATAATGCTGTATGTTTTCCGGAGGCACATCAATACTAGATTAGATGAAAATCGATTAGGATTTTTTTCTCTCAAAATTCAACGCGGTTTTCTAGCTTGTGGTCCTGGCGATTATAACTTATAGTCGTTAGACAAATGTCTGCTTTCCAGTTTCCACCACAAGGGTACCTACGAAATCCATTTAATTATTATCGATTGATTTAATGGCGAAGGAAACATAATAATACCTACTGTAACGTGTTAATCTGCATACCTGAGTCCTACATATGTATCTACTAGTGATGTGAACCGGTTTTAGAAAAACCTAAAAAATACCGGTTTTCTCTCTCTACTTTGATCTTGCGGGGATGCTCACACTGTTCGAAGACGGATTTTGGACGAGAAGAAATCTCGGAGCTTCCCGAACGCTGCCCAGCCGAGTTGGATTCGAAGGTTCGAAGGACCTACCTAGCTTGCAGAGTTGTACAAAATAGTTTAAGAAATGTACTAAAATACAAAATGCAAATATTAGGGTTCCGTACCAAAAGGGTACCAACGGGACCCTATTACTAAACCTACGCTGTCCGTCCGTCCGTCCGTCCGTCCGTCCGTCCGTCCGTCCGTCCGTCTGTCAGCGGGCTGTATCTCGTAAACCGTAATAGATAGACAGATGAAATTTTCACATATTATGTATATCTATTGCCGCTATAACAACAAATAATAAAAATTAAATTAAATTAAAAAAATTAAATAAAAATATTTCCATGGGTACATGGAAATATTTTTATTTAATTTTTTTTAACGGAACCCTAAAAGAGCGTGGCCGATTTTTTTTGATCGACCTATTTCAAATGCAAATAGTGTTTTGTATTTCAGCTTGGCTCGGCTCGGCTAGCCTCGGCTCGGCACGGCTCAGCTCGGCTCGGCTCGGCACGACTCGGCTCGGCTCGGCTCGGCTCGGCTCGGCTCGGCTCGGCTCGGCTCGGCTCGGCTCGGCTCGGCTCGGCTCGGCTCGGCTCGGCTCGCCTGGCTCGGTTCGGCTAGGCTCGGCACGACTCGTCTCGTCTCGTCTTAACTTGTCTTGTTGTTGTATTGTGTTGCATTGATTACAAGCATGCTTTGGTATAAATACGGGTAGCATGCCTTGCGTTTCATTCTCGCTCGAGACGTCGGACCGTTCGGAGCTCGGCTCGGCACGGCTCGGCTCGGCTCGGCTCGGCTCGGCTCGGATCGGCTCGGCTCGTCTCGGCTCGTCTCGTCTTAACTTGTCTTGTTGTTATATTATGTTGCATTGATTACAAGCATGCTTTGGTATAAATACGGGTGGCTGATGCCTTGCGTGTCATTCTCGCTCGAGACGTTGGACCGTTCGGAGGTCGGCTCAGCACGGCTCGGCTGCCGCTGCTCTGTCGTGCACGTCGGAGCCTGTCGCAGCGCAGGCCACGGCGCGTCTGCGCCTCACCTGCTGGTGCGCTGCCATGCATGTCGCAGCGTTAGCCACGGCACGTCTGCGTCTCATCTGCCGAGCACGCAGGGGCTTGTCGCAGCGCTGGCCACGGCGCGCGTGTCTGCGCCTCACCTGCTGGTGCTCTACTGAACACGCAGAGGCGTGTCGCAGAGCCGGCCACGGCGCGTCTGCGCCACACCTGCCGGTGCGCTGCAAAGCACGCAGAGGCGTGTGTGCCAGCCACAACGCGTCTGCGCTTCACCTGCCTGTGCGCTGCCGAGCGCGTTGGACCGCGTCGTTGCGCTGAACACGACGCGTCTGCGCCTCACCTGCTGGTGTGCTACTGAGCTCGCAGGGGCGTGTCGCAGCGCCGGCCACGGTGCGTCTGCGTCAAAACTGCTGCTGTGCTGCTGAGCGCGTCGCAGCGCTGGACACGGCGCGTCTGCGCCTCACCAGCCGGTGCGCTGCCGAGCGCGTCGGAACAGCACAGGCCACGGTGTATTTGCGCCTCACCTGCCGGTGCCCTACCATGCGCTTTGGAGTGTGTCGATGCGTCTGCGCCTCACCTGCCGGTGCGCTGCCAAGCGCGTTGGAACACGGCGCATCGTTGGCCACGGCGCGTCTGCACCTCACCTGTCAAGCTCGCAGGGGCTTGTCGCAGTGCCAGCCACTGCGCGCCACTTGTCGGTGCGCTGGCGAGCATGTCACCTCCTGACACAGCGCCAGCCGTGGTGTCACTGCGCACCATCTGTCTGCGCTGGTGAGCACGTCGGGGCGTGTCGCAGCATCGGCCATGGCGCGTCTGCGTCGGGTCTGGCCTCGCCTGGTCTCATCTGGTCTTGTCTCTCTGGTCTAGTTTCGTCTGGTCTGGCCTCGCTAGGTCTGGTCTCGTCTCGCCTGGTCTCGTCTGGTCTGGTCTGGTCTGGTCTGGTCTGGTCTCGTCTGGTCTCTCTGGTCTAGTTTCGTCTCGTCTGGTCTGACCTCGCCAGGTCTGGTCTTGTCTGGTCTCATCTGGTCTTGTCTGGTCTGGTCTGGTCTGGTCTGGTCTGGTCTGGTCTGGTCTGGTCTGGTCTGGTCTGGTCTGGTCTGGTCTGGTCTTGTCTCGTCTGGTCTCTTGTCTGTACTCGTCGGTCTTGTCTGGTCAAGTCTGGTCCCGCCTGGTCTAGTCTGGTCTCGTCTTGTCTGGTCTAGCCTCGCTAGGTCTGGTCTCGTCTCGCCTGGTCTCATCTGGTCTGGTCTGGTCTGGTCTGGTCTTTCTGGTCTAGTTTCGTCTCGTCTGGTCTGGTCTGGTCTGGTCTTGTCTCGTCTGGTCTGGTCTTGTCTAGTCTGGTCTGGTCTTGTCTTGTCTGGTCTCTCGTCTGTACTCGTCGGTCTTGTCTGGTCAAGTCTGGTCCCGCCTGGTCTAGTCTGGTCTCGTCTTGTCTGGTCTGGCCTCGCTAGGTCTGGTCTCGTCTCGCCTGGTCTCATCTGGTCTGGTCTGGTCTGGTCTGGTCTGGTCTGGTCTGGTCTCTCTGGTCTAGTTTCGTCTCGTCTGGTCTGATCTCGTCTGGTCTGATCTCGTCTGATCTCGTCTGTTCTCGTCTGGTCTCATCTGGTCTTTTCTGGTCTTGTGTGGTCTCATCTAGTCTGGTCTGTCTCATCTATTCTCGTCTGGTCTGGTCTTGTTTAGCCAACGTGGTCTCGTCCGGTCTCATCTGGTCTCGTTAAGATATGTTATTAGTGATAAGCAATAAGATATGTTTATAGTGATAAGCAATAAAATAAGTAATTATTGTTTAGCGATAAGATAATTTATTAGTGATAAGCCTTAATATTATATGGCCTTACCTGCCGGTAACTTTTTCAAACACGCAGGGGCGTGTCGCAGCTCCAGCCACAGCACGTCCGCGCCTCATCTCTCTGTGTGCTGCCGGGCACGAAGGGGTGTGTCGCAGCGCTGGCCACGGCGTCTGCGCTTCACCTGCTGGTGCGCTGCAGAGTACGCAGAGGCATGTCGCAGCGCCGGCCACGGCACGTCTGCGCCTCACCTGCCATTGCGCTGTTGAGCTCGCAGGGGAATGTCGCAGTGCCAGACTCGTCGCCACTGTGCGCCATCTGTCTGTGTGCGTGCGAGCGAGTCACTTCCTGACGCAACGCCAGCCGTGGTGCCACAGCACGCCTTTTGTCTGCGCTGGCGAGCGCGTCACCTCCTGACACAGCGCCAGCCACGGTGCCACAGTGCGTCACCTGTCTGCACCTCATCTGCTGGTGCGCTGCCGAGCACGTCGTTGCATCTGCGCCTCACATGCTGGTGCGCTGCAGTGCGCAATGAAGCGTGTCACAGCGCTGGCCACGGCACGTCTGCGCCCCACCTGCTGGTGCGTTGCCGAGCGTATGGGAGCGCAGCGCCGACAACGGCTCGTGTGTGCCTCACCTGCCGGTGTGCTGCCGAGCGCGTTGGAGCACTTCGCAGCGCCGGCCACGGTACGGCCACCTGCTGGTGCGCTGCTGAGCGCGTCGTTGCACAGCGCCGGCCACGATACATCTGCGCCTCACATCACCGCCTCACGCGCCGGTGCGCTGCAGTGCGCAATGGAGCGCGTCGCAGCGCTGGCCATGGCGCGTCTGCGCCTCACCTGCTGATGCGCTGCCGAGCGCGTCGTTGCACAGCGCCGGCCACGATGCATCTGCGCCTCACATGCCGGTGCGCTGCAGTGCGCAATGGAGCGTGTCACAGCGCTGGCCACGGCACGTCTGCGCCTCACCAGTCGATGCGCTGCCGAGCACGCAGGGGCGTGTCGCAGCGCCGACAACGGCTCGTGTGCGCCTCACCTGCTGGTGCGCTGTCGAACACGGAGGGGCGCGTAGTAGCGCCGGCCACGGTGCGTCTGCGCCTCACCCTGCTGGTGCTCTACTGGGCACGGCTCGGCTCCGCTTTGCTCATCTAGTCTTGTCTTTTCTTGTCTTGTCTTGTTGTTGTATTGTGGTGCATTATCTTGAAGTTGTATTGTTGCATTGATTACAAGCATGCTTTGGTATAAATACGGGTGGCTGATGCCTTGCGTCTGCGTGTCATTCTCGCTCTAGATGGTGGACCGTTCACAGCTCGGCTCAGCACGGCTCATCTGCCGGTGCGCTGCCGAGCAGGTCGGAGCTTGTCGCAGTGCCAGCCACGGCGCGTCTGCGCCTCACCTGCTGGTGCGCTGTCGAACACGCAGAGGCATGTCGCAGCGCCGGCCACGGCACGTCTACGCCTCACCTGCCAGTGAGCAGCCGTGCGCGTTGGAGCGCGTCGTAGCGCTGGCCACGGCGCGTCTGCGCTTCACCTGCTGATGCGCTGCCGAGCGCGTCGTTGCACAGCGCCGGCCACGATGCATCTGCGCCTCACATGCCGGTGCGCTGCAGTGCGCAATGGAGCGTGTCGCAGCGCTGGCCACGGCACGTCTGCGCCTAACCAGCCGATGCGTTGGAGCACATCGCAGCGCCGGCCACGGCACGTCTGTGCCTTACCTGCTCGTGCGCTGCTGAACGCGTCGAAGCACAGCGCCGGCCACTGTGCGTCTACGCCGCACCTACCGGTGTATTACTGAGCACGCAGAGGCGTGTCTGTGCGCTGCCGTGCGCGTTGGAGCACAGCGCAGCGCCGGTTACGGCGCGTCTGCCTCTCACCTGCCGGTGCGCTGCCGTGTGCGTTGGAGCACGGCGTGTCTGCGTCTCAACTGCCTGTGCGTCGGCACGCAGAGGTGGGTCGCAGAGCCGACCACGGCTCGTCTGCGCCGCACCTGCTGGTGCGCTGCCGTGTGCGTTGGAGCATGGCGCCGCGCTGGCCACGGTGTGTCTGCACCTCACCTGCCTATGCGCTGCCGAGCACGCAGAGGGGTCTCGCAGCACCGGCCACAGCGAGTCTGCCCCTCACCTGTCGGTGCGCTGCCGTGCGCGTTGGAGCACGGCGCATCGTCAGTCACGGCGCGTCTCCGCCACACCTGCTGGTGCGCTGTCGAACACGCAGAGGCGTGTCGCAGCGCCGGCCACGGCACTTCTACGCCTCACCTGGCAGTGAGCTGCCCGCGCGTTGGAGCGCGTCGCAGCGCTGGCCACGGTGCGCCTCACCTACCGGTGTGTTACTGCCGAGCACGCAGAGGCGTGTCTGTGCGCTGCCGTGCGCGTTGGAGCACAGCGCAGCGCCGGTTACGGCGCGTCTGCCTCTCACCTGCCAGTGCGCTACCGTGTCCGTTGGAGCACGGTGCGTCTACCCCTCACCTGTCGCTGTGCTGCCGTGCGCGTTGGAGCACGGCGCATCGTCAGTCACGGCGCGTCTCTGCCTCACCTGCCGGTGCACTGCCGAGCGCGTTTGAGCTCGTCGCAGCGACGGCTACGAGCGAGGCGCAGCCTCACTTGCCGAACACGCAGAGGCGTGACGCAGTGCGGGCCACGGCGAATCTGCGCCTCATCTGCCATTGCGCTGTCGAGCTCGCAGGGACCTGTCGCAGTGCCAGCCACGGTGCCACTGCGCGCCACCTGTCGGTGCGCTGGCGAGCGCGTTACTTCCTGACGCAACGCCAGCCGTGGTGCCATAGCACGCCACTTGTCTGCGCTGGCGAGCGCGTCACCTCCTGACACAGCTCCAGCCACGGTGCCACAGTGCGTCACCTGTCTGCACCTCACCTGCTGGTGCGCTGCCGAGCACGTCGTTGCATCTGCGCCTCACATGCTGGTGCGCTGCGGTGCGCAATGAAGCGTGTCACAGCGCTGGCCACGGCACGTCTGCGCCCCACCTGCTGGTGCGTTGCCGAGCGTATGGAAGCGCAGCGCCGACAACGGCTCGTGTGTGCCTCATCTACCGGTGTGCTGCTGACGTGTTGGAGCACTTCGCAGCGCCGGCCACGGCACGGCCACCTGCTGGTGCGCTGCTGAGCGCGTCGTTGCACAGCGCCGGCCACGATGCATCTGCGCCTCACATCACCACCTCACGCGCCGGTGCGCTGCAATGCGCAATTGAGCGTGTCGCAGCGCTGGCCACGGCACGACTGCGCCTCACCAGCCGATGCGTTGCCGAGCACGCAGGGGCATGTCGCAGCGTCGGCCATGGCGCGTCTGCGCCTCACCTGCTGGTGCGCTGCTGAGCACGTCGTTACGGCACAGCGCCGGCCACGATGCATCTGCGCCTCACATGCTGGTGCGCTGCAGTGCGCAATGGAGCGTGTCGCAGCGCTGGCTACGGCGCGTCTGCGCCTCACCTGCTGGTGCGTTGCCGAGCGTATTGGAGCCCAGCGCTGACAACGGCTCGTGTGCGCCTCACCTGCTGGTGTGCTGCCGAGCGCGTTGGAGCACCTCGCAGGGCCGGCCACAGCACGTCTGCGCCTCACCTGCTCGTGCGCTGCTGAGCGCGTCGAAGCGCAGCGCCGGCCACTGTGCGTCTACGTCTCACCTACCGGTGTGTTACTGAGCACGCAGAGGCGTGTCGCAACGCCGGCCACGGCGCGTCTGCGCCTCACCTGCTGGTGCGCTGTCAAACACGCAGAGGCGTGTCGCAGCGCCGGCCACGGCACGTCTACGCCTCACCTGCCAGTGAGCTGCCGTGCGCGTTGGAACGCGTCGTAGCGCTGGCCACGGCACGTCTGCGCCTCACCTGCTGATGCGCTGCCGAGCACGTCATTGCACAGCACCGGCCACGATGCAACTGACATGCCGGTGCGCTGCAGTGCGCAATGGAGCGTGTCGCAGCGCTGGCCACGGCACGTCTGCGCCTTACCAGCCGATGCGTTGCCGAGCACGCAGGGGCATGTCGCAGCGTCGGCCATGGCGCGTCTGCGCCTCACCTGCTGGTGCGCTGCTGAGCACGTCGTTACGGCACAGCGCCGGCCACGATGCATCTGCGCCTCATATGCTGGTGCACTGCAGTGCGCAATGGAGCGTGTCGCAGCGCTGGCTAAGGCGCGTCTGCGCCTCACCTGCTGGTGCGTTGCCGAGCGTATTGGAGCGCAGCGCTGACAACGGCTCGTGTGCGCCTCACCTGCTGGTGTGCTGCCGAGCGCGTTGGAGCACCTCGCAGCGCCGGCCACAGCACGTCTGCGCCTCACCTGCTGGTGCGCTGTCGAACACGCAGGGGCGCGTAGTAGCGCCGGCCACGGTGCGTCTGCGCCTCACCCTGCTGGTGCTCCACTGGGCACGGCTCGGCTCGGCTTTGCTCATCTAGTCTTGTCTTTTCTTGTCTTGTCTTGTTATTGTATTGTTGCATTGATTACAAGCATGTTTTGGTATAAATATGGGTGGCTGATGCCTTGCGTCTGCGTGTCATTCTCGCTCTAGATGGTGGACCGTTCGCAGCTCGGCTCAGCACGGCTCATCTGCCGGTGCACTGCCGAGCAGGTCGGAGCTTGTCGCAGTGCCAGCCACGGCGCGTCTGCGCCTCACCTTCTGGTGCGCTGTCCAACACGCAGAGGCGTGTCGCAGCGCCGGCCACGGCACGTCTACGCCTCACCTGCCAGTGAGCTGCCGTGCGCGTTGGAGCGCGTCGTAGCGCTGGCCACGGCGCGTCTGCGCCTCACCTGCTGATGCGCTGCCGAGCGCGTCGTTGCACAGCACCGGCCACGATGCATCTGCACCTCATATGCCGGTGCGCTGCAGTGCGCAATGGAGCGTGTCGCAGCCCTGGCCACGGCACGTCTGCGCTTAACTAGCCGATGCGCTGCTGAGCACGCAGGGGCATGTCGCAGCATCGGCCACGGTGCTTCTGTGCCTCACCTGCTGGTGCGCTGCTGAGCACGTCGTTGCACAGCGCCGTCCACGATGCATCTGCGCCTCACATGCTGGTGCGCTGCAGTGCGCAATGGAGCGTGTCGCAGCGCTGGCCACGGCGCGTCTGCGACTCACCTGCTGGTGCGTTTCCGAGCGTATGGGAGCGCAGCGCCGACAACGGCTTGTGTGCACCTCACCTACCGGTGCGCTGCCGTGTCCGTTGGAGCACGGCGCGTCTGCGTCTCACCTGCCTGTGCGCTGCCGAGCACGCAGAGGTGCGTTGCAGCGCCGACCACGGCTCGTCTGCGCCGCACCTGCTCGTGCGCTGCCGTGCGCGTTGAGGTATGGCGCAGCGCTGGCCACAGTGCGTCTGCACCTGTTCTGCTGGTGCGCTGTCGAACACGCAGAGGCGTGTCGCAGTGCCGGCCACGGCACGTCTACGCCTCACCTGGCAGTGAGCTGCCTGCGCGTTGGAGCGCGTCGCAGCGCTGGCCATGGCGCGTCTGCGCCTCACCTGCTGATGCGCTGTCGAGCGCGTCGTTGCACAGCGCCGGCCACGATGCATCTGCGCCTCACATGCCGGTGCGCTGCAGTGCGCAATGGAGCGTGTCACAGCGCTGGCCACGGCACGTCTGCGCCTCACCAGTCGATGCGCTGCCGAGCACGCAGGGGCGTGTCGCAGCGCCGACAACGGCTCGTGTGCGCCTCACCTGCTGGTGCGCTGTCGAACACGGAGGGGCGCGTAGTAGCGCCGGCCACGGTGCGTCTGCGCCTCACCCTGCTGGTGCTCTACTGGGCACGGCTCGGCTCCGCTTTGCTCATCTAGTCTTGTCTTTTCTTGTCTTGTCTTGTTGTTGTATTGTGGTGCATTATCTTGTAGTTGTATTGTTGCATTGATTACAAGCATGCTTTGGTATAAATACGGGTGGCTGATGCCTTGCGTCTGCGTGTCATTCTCGCTCTAGATGGTGGACAGTTCACAGCTCGGCTCAGCACGGCTCATCTGCCGGTGCGCTGCCGAGCAGGTCGGAGCTTGTTGCAGTGCCAGCCACGGCGCGTCTGCGCCTCACCTGCTGGTGCGCTGTCGAACACGCAGAGGCGTGTCGCAGCGCCGGCCACGGCACGTCTACGCCTCACCTGCCAGTGAGCAGCCGTGCGCGTTGGAGCGCGTCGTAGCGCTGGCCACGGCGCGTCTGCGCCTCGCCTGCTGATGCGCTGCCGAGCGCGTCGTTGCGCAGCGCCGGCCACGATGCATCTGCGCCTCACATGCCGGTGCGCTGCAGTGCGCAATGGAGCGTGTCGCAGCGCTGGCCACGGCACGTCTGCGCCTAACCAGCCGATGCGTTGGAGCACATCGCAGCGCCGGCCACGGCACGTCTGCGCCTTACCTGCTCGTGCGCTGCTGAACGCGTCGAAGCACAGCGCCGGCCACTGTGCGTCTACGCCGCACCTACCGGTGTGTTACTGAGCACGCAGAGGCGTGTCTGTGCGCTGCCGTGCGCGTTGGAGCACAGCGCAGCGCCGGTTACGGCGCGTCTGCCTCTCACCTGCCGGTGCGCTGCCGTGTCCGTTGGAGCACGGCGTGTCTGCGTCTCAACTGCCTGTGCGTCGGCACGCAGAGGTGGGTCGCAGTGCCGACCACTGCTCGTCTGCGCCGCACCTGCTGGTGCGCTGCCGTGCACGTTGGAGCATGGCGCAGCGCTCGCCACGGTGCGTCTGCACCTCACCTGCCTATGCGCTGCCGAGCACGCAGAGGGGTCTCGCAGCACCGGCCACAGCGCGTCTACCCCTCACCTGTCGGTGCGCTGCCGTGCGCGTTGGAGCACGGCGCATCGTCAGTCACGGCGCGTCTCCGCCACACCTGCTGGTGCGCTGTCGAACACGCAGAGGCGTGTCGCAGCGCCGGCCACGGTACGTCTACGCCTCACCTGGCAGTGAGCTGCCTGCGCGTTGGAGCGCGTTGCAGCGCTGGCCACGGTGCGCCTCACCTACCGGTGTGTTACTGAGCACGCAGAGGCGTGTCTGTGCGCTGCCGCGTTGGAGCACAGCGCAGCGCCGGTTACGGCGCGTCTGCCTCTCACCTGCCAGTGCGCTACCGTGTCCGTTGGAGCACGGTGCGTCTGCCCCTCACCTGTCGGTGTGCTGCCGTGCGCGTTGGAGCACGGCGCATCGTCAGTCACGGCGCGTCTCTGCCTCACCTGCCGGTGCACTGCCGAGCGCGTTTGAGCTCGTCGCAGCGACGGCTACGAGCGAGGCGCCGCCTCACCTGCCGAACACGCAGAGGCGTGACGCAGTGCCGGCCACGGCGAATCTGCGCCTCATCTGCCATTGCGCTGTCGAGCTCGCAGGGACCTGTCGCAGTGCCAGCCACGGTGCCACTGCGCGCCACCTGTCGGTGCGCTGGCGAGCGCGTCACTTCCTGACGCAACGCCAGCCGTGGTGCCACAGCACGCCACTTGTCTGCGCTGGCGAGCGCGTCACCTCCTGACACAGCTCCAGCCACGGTGCCACAGTGCGTCACCTGTCTGCACCTCACCTGCTGGTGCGCTGCCGAGCACGTCGTTGCATCTGCGCCTCACATGCTGGTGCGCTGCAGTGCGCAATGAAGCGTGTCACAGCGCTAGCCACGGCACGTCTGTGCCCCACCTGCTGGTGCGTTGCCGAGCGTATGGGAGCGCAGCGCCGACAACGGCTCGTGTGTGCCTCACCTACCGGTGTGCTGCCGAGCGCGTTGGAGCACTTCGCAGCGCCGGCCACGGCACGGCCACCTGCTGGTGCGCTGCTGAGCGCGTCGTTGCACAGCGCCGGCCACGATGCATCTGCGCCTCACATCACCGCCTCAAGCGCCGGTGCGCTGCAATGCGCAATGGAGTGTGTCGCAGCGCTGGCCACGGCAGGTCTGCGCCTAACCAGCCGATGCGCTGCTGAGCACGCAGGGGCGTGTCGCAGCGTCGGCCACGGTGCGTCTGCGCCTCACATGCTGGTGCGCTGCTGAGCACGTCGTTGCACAGCGCCGTCCACGATGCATCTGCGCCTCACATGCTGGTGCGCTGCAGTGCGCAATGGAGCGTGTCGCAGCGCTGGCCACGGCGCGTCTGCGACTCACCTGCTGGTGCGTTTCCGAGCGTATGGGAACGCAGCGCCGACAACGGCTTGTGTGCGCCTCACCTGCCGATGCGCTGCCGTGTCCGTTGGAGCACGGCGCGTCTGCGTTTCACCTGCCTGTGCGCTGCCGAGCACGCAGAGGTGCGTCGCAGCGCCGACCACGGCTCGTCTGCGCCGCACCTGCTCGTGCGCTGCCGTGCGCGTTGGAGCACGGCGCATCGTCAGTCACGGCGCGTCTCTGCCTCACCTGCCGGTGCACTGCCGAGCGCGTTTGAGCTCGTCGCAGCGACGGCTACGAGCGAGGCGCAGCCTCACCTGCCGAACACGCAGAGGCGTGACGCAGTGCCGGCCACGGCGAATCTGCGCCTCACCTGCCATTGCGCTGTCGAGCTCGCAGGGACCTGTCGCAGTGCCAGCCACGGTGCCACTGCGCGCCACCTGTCGGTGCGCTGGCGAGCGCGTCACTTCCTGACGCAGCGCCAGGCACGGTGCCACTGCGCGCCACCTGTCGGTGCGCTGGCGAGCGCGTCACTTCCTGACGCAGTGCCAGGCACGGTGCCACTGCGTGTCACCTGTCTGCGGTGTCACCTGTCTGCTGCGTCGTGTCGGGCCTCGCCTGGTCTGGTCTCGTCAGGTCTCGTCTGGTGTCGTCTGGTCTCGTCTGGTTCCTCTGGTTTTGTCTGGTCTAATTTCGTCTCTCTGGTCTAGTTTCGTGTCTCTGGTCTAGTTTCGTCTCGTCTGGTCTGGCCTCGCCAGGTCTCGTCAGGTTTGGTCTGGTCTCGTCTGGTCTTGTCTGGTCTTGTCTGGTCTGGTCTGGTCTTGTCTGGTCTTGTCTGGTCTTGTCTGGTCTTGTCTGGTCTTGTCTGGTCTTGTCTGGTCTTGTCTGGTCTTGTCTGGTCTTGTCTGGTCTGGTCTAGTCTGGTCTAGTCTGGTCCTTTTTGGTCTCGTCTGGTCTCGTCTAGTCTCGTCTGGTCTGGTCTGGTCTCGTCTGGTCTGGTCTGGTCTCGTCTGGTCTGGTCTGGTCTGGTCTGGTCTGGTCTCGTCTGGTCTCATCTGGTCTCGTCTGGTCTGGTCTGGTCTGGTCTGGTCTCATCTGGTCTCGTCTGGTCTCGTTAGTGATTGGTGAAGATACGTTGTGGAAGATATGTTTTGAGTAATTAGCGATAAGATAAGTAATTATTGATATGCAATAAGGTAAGCAATTATTGATTAGCGATAAGATAAGTAATTAGTGGTAAGCGATAAGATATGTAATTATTAGCGATAAGTGCTTTGCGATTAGTAAAGAAATTAGTGATAAGCGATAAGATATGTAATTATTAGCGATAAGTACTTTGCGATTAGTAAAGAAATTAGTGATAAGCGATAAGATAAGTAATTAGTGATAAGCGATAAGATAAGAAATTAGTGATAAACGATAAGATAAGAAATTAGTGATAAGTGATAACATAAGTTATTACTGATTAGCGATAAGATTAGAAATTAGTGATAAACAATAAGTAATTTGTGATAAGATATGTAATTAGTAATTAGCGATAAGATGTTATTAGTGATAAGCGATAAGTAATTAGTCATAAACGATTAGATAAGTAATTAGTGATAAACGATAAGATAAGTGATAAGCGATAAGATAAGTAATAAGCGATAAGTAATTAGTGATAAGCGATAAGATAAGAAATTATTGATTAGCGATAAGATAAGAAATAAATGATTAGCGATAAGATAAGAAATTAATGATAAACGATAGGATAAGTAATTAGTGATAAGATATGTAGTTAGTCATTAGTAATTAGCGATAAGATAAGTAGTAAGTGATAAGCTATAAGATAAAAATTAGTGATATAAAGATATGTTATTAGTAAATAGCGATTAGTTAAGTAATTAGTAATAAGCGATAAGATAATTAATTTGTGATAAGCGATAAGATAAGAAATTATTGATTAGCGATAAGATAAGTAAATAGTGATAAGATATATTATTAGTAATTAGCGATAACATAGGTAATTAGTGATAAGCGATAAGATAAGTAATTAGTGATAAGCGATAAGATAAAAAATTTGTGATAAGATATGTCATTAGAATAGCGATTAGTTAAGTAATTATTAATAAGCGATAAGATAAGTAATAAGTGATAAGCGATAAGATAAGAAATTAGTGATAAGCGATAAGATAAAAAATTAGTGATAAGCGATAAGATAAAAAATTAGTGATAAGATATGTCATTAGTAAATAGCGATTAGTTAAGTAATTAGTAATAAGCGATAATATAAGTAATTAGTGATAAGATATGTTATTAGTAATTAGCGATAACATAAGTAATTAATGATAAGCGATAAGATAAGTTTATAGTGATAAGCGATAAGATAAGAAATTAGTGATAAACGATAAGATAAGTAATAAGTGATACGATATGTAGTTAGTCATTAGTGATTAGCGATAAGCTATAAGATGAGTAAATAGTGATAAGCGATAAGTAATTAGTGATAAGCGATAAGATAAGAAATTATTGATTGGCGATAAGATAAGAAATTAATGATAAAATTTTGATTAAAATGATTAGATGTGAGGTCAGGGGCCGTTATAGGGGTGGTTGGAGACGGCTTTAGGTAGGGTTTCAGCGTTAAAGCCTGATTAGTTTTTCAGTAATAATTGCCGTTTCTGGACCATGGCTATTGTGGCTATTTATTGATCAAATCAGTTCTCAGTTCTATGTAATAAATTGCTGTTCCAAATTATCCTGAAGTTTCGTTCAAGTAGCCCAAAGATCAGTCGAGAACTGATGCTGAACCTAAGAATTATCCCTCGCTCTTCACAAATCCCACATTGAATCTCGGTCACTCCGAAATACAGGATCCAAAAAAAAAATTAGCGATAAGGTAAGTAATTAGTGATAAGCGATAATATATTATGTATATAGTGATTAGCGATAAGGTATGTAATAATTTAATGTTAAATACTTTATATGTTTTGCAGACCCCGGAATATTATCACGCTGGAATTGTCGCTCGGTGATTACACGTTCCTACGATTTATTTCGATAAATGTGGTTAATAGTCGATTATTCCGGCTAAAAATTACACTACTACTTGGAGAAATTAGTGTTTTAGATACTCTTCGGAAAAGTTCCTACAGTGCTCATAATAATAAGTTAATTTAAGTGAAAACAATCGCATAATTCTTCAAAGTGATCAGTTTGACCCGGACCTACCGCAACTCGTGCAGTTCTCGCTCGCATTAGTCATCGGTGCCAGTGCAGTGTGCACCGTGCAACGCTCGCCTTCATAGCTACCTAGCTACCTAGCTACCTAGCTACCTACGCTTACCTACCTACCTACTTTGCTACGTGTCGGTACCTTGATCGCAAGTCCTAACGACCTACTATCGTAACTTCAAGTGATAAACATAATGCCGCACAAGTGCTTCGCTTGTAGCTCTGCTCTTGAAACCAAAGAACTTATAAAATGTACGCTTTGTTCTTCCGATTATCATTTTTTATGCGTTAGTATGACGAAAGAAAATTTTACTAAATCTAGCTGGAAATGTCCCTCATGCAAAGTTGCAAGCAAAAAGGGACCGCAAAACTCTGACAGTACGCCGGTAAAGGGTGTAGATCCTGATAGTACCTCTGTGGGCATGTATTCTAAGTATTCTCAGGACTTTATATCATTCAAAACTGATATCTTAAGTGCTCTGTGCAGATCGCAAGAAGAGCAAAAACAAGCCCTACTCAGCCTAATTGACGAAATATTTCGGTCTATGCAGGAGTCACTTGAATTTTTTTCATCAAAATACGACGAAATAAAGCAAGACCTAGATGCTGCTAAAAATGATGTGCACTTTTTAAAGAAAGAGAACGAGGACCTCCGAAAAGATGTGCGGAATCTCAGAGGTAGGCTGTACCTGTTCGAAAGGGAATCGAGAGCTAGCAACTTGGAGATACATTGCGTACCTGAGCACAGGGCCGAGAATTTGTTAAACATGGTTGAACAGATTGGCAAAGTAATCGGTAACCCCGTAAAGGAAGGTCAAATCTTGAAATGCACTCGGGTAGCTAAACTTAATAAAGAGTCTCCTCGTCCCAGAACCGTTTTGGTAAAGTTTTTCAGCCCGACGATAAGAGATCAGTTGTATGCCAGCTTAATAAAATTTAATAAAAACAAATCTGCTGATGACAGACTCAACACGTCACATCTCGGGCTCGCCGGTGATAAGCACGGAGTATACATTATGGAGCACCTAAGCCCCGAGGCAAAGGCACTTCACGCTCAGGCAAGGAAGTTTAAAAAAGAGAATCAGTGGCAATTTGTTTGGTCGCGGAACGGAAATGTATTTATGAGGAAGAGTATATCAAGTGATGTCGTGTGTATTAAAAGTACGGATACGTTTCGTAGCCTATTATAAGGACTATTATTATTAATATTATTTTTTATCTATTAAATATCATAGCTTATAACTTATGTATTTAGTAAATAAAAAAGCCGGTCAAGTGCGAGTCGGACTCGCGCACTAAGGGTTCCGTACTCCAAAAGTAAAAGTAAAACGATAATATTATATTAATTTGCTAATTTATCGTTAACTTTGTTTGTAGAGGTTTATTGTTAATATAAAAAAAAAACTATGCTAGTTAGAGCGTTGGTTTTATTTTTCCTGTAAAATATACATAAACCTCTACTGACCATAATTATTTCAGATTTTTCGATTGGTAAACTTCGGAGATAAGGGGGAGGGGAACGGTATTTTTTTCGACATTTTGGCCGATTACTCAAAAACTATTATATACTAGCTGACACGGCGAACTTCGTACCGCCAACTTATCTATTATAATTTTTTTTTTTATTAAGTATTAAAACCTTCCGTGGACCTTAAGGAACATACGAAAAAATAAATTAACCGAATTGGTCCATCCATTCTTGAGTTATGCGCTTACCAACATTCATTTTTATTTATATAGATAGAAATAAATAAAAAACTGTTTTAGAATGCACAAGTAAAGACCTTTCATATGATACCCCACTAGGTATAGTTATTTTACTTTGAAAAGAGATTACCAATTTCTGCCTTCCTATTTTCTATTTCCTTCCTATTTTCTATTTCCTTGAGTCCATACTATCACATACTCAGTTTGGTTTTAGAAGCGGGCTGGGAACGAGAGACGCACTTTTCGGCTATCAAGTGCTGGTACAAAGATGCTGGGATATGAATAAAGATCTGTTTGTCTGCTTTATTGACTATGAAAAAGCCTTCGACCGCGTTCAACATGTCAAATTGATTGAAGTGCTTCAGAAGATTGGCTTAGACTATAACGACTGTCGATTCATAAAAAACTTATACTGGAAACAGCGTGCAAATATAAGGGTTAACGGGAAATTATCGTCGTATATCGAGATAGAAAGAGGCGTACGACAAGGCTGTATTTTGTCACCCTTACTGTTTAATTTGTATGCTGAAGCCATATTTTCAGAGGCGCCAGATAACAGTCCAGACGGCATATCAATTAATGGCAAATTGTTGAACAACATTAGGTACGCAGACGACACGATATTAATCGCCGATAGTCTTGCGGGCCTTCAAAGGTTAGTCGATTCGGTGGCTTCCGTTAGTATTGAATACGGTATTAATATCAATACCAAAAAGACGAAGTACATGGTAATAAGCCGAACATCTGAGCTTATCACGTCGTTATCCCTAAATGGTCAGGGTCTTGAACGGGTCACCAAATACAAATATCTAGGCACAATGGTAGACGAAACAGGGGATCACAGCCTCGAAATACGATGCAGAATAGAGGAAGCACGCAACGCCTTTTCGAAAATGAAAAAAGTTCTCTGTGACCGAAACCTAAGCATTTCTCTCCGAACACGCATAGCGCGGTGCTATGTCTTTTCTGTACTTCTCTATGGTGTAGAAGCTTGGACGCTGACAGAAGTCATGTCTAGAAAACTGGAAGCGTTCGAGATGTGGGTGTACAGTTCCCGTATATATAAATAGTACTCTGTGGTGTACAGACGTATGCTAAGAATTTCTTGGAGAGACCGTGTACGAAATAGCACTGTGCTACAAAGAATGGGGAAAGTCACAGAGATGCTAACAACCATAAAAAGGAGGAAATTAGAATATTTTGGGCACGTGATGCGTAACACCAAGAAGTATGAACTCCTTCAACTTATCATGCAGGGGAAAGTGGCAGGCAGAAGGAGGCCTGGCCGCAGAAGGATATCTTGGCTTAAAAACTTGCGCCAGTGGTTCGGAAAGAGCACAAAATCACTATTTAGAGCAGCGGTCTCAAAAGTTGAAATCGCCCTAATGATTACCAACCTTCGCAAGGAGACGGCACGTTAAGAAGAAGAAGAAGCCTTCCTATTTGGGAAAATGCGCAGGATTACAGCTTTCACAATAAGATTTAAAAATTAAGGCTTAATTTATTATGAATTTATTATTCCGAAAAAGCCCAAGGTTTAAAATATGTAAAAAAATAGTGTGTTTATTGCTTCCGCTATCCTCCTTTCATCAAATCATTTTTAAATAAACACTGCTTTATAGGAACCTCTGTTCATCATACATCTCTGTTCATCATAAAATGCGCAGGATTACAGCTTTCACAATAAGATTTAAAAATTAAGGCTTAATTTATTATGAATTTATTATTCCGAAAAACCCCAAGGTTTAAAATATGTAAAAAAACAGTGTGTTCATTGAAGGTTCATTGCTTCCGCTTTCCTCCTTTCATCAAATCATTTTCAAATAAACACTGCTTTATAGGAACCTCTGTTCAACTTTATTGATCTGACTGCTGTCATTTTGGTATCATTGCGGTTCTGAGTTCCTCGTTCTCGTGTTGTATAATAAAATAAACATTTTCGTTGCGTACCTACTGTGTGATTATTGTGTTCTATTTCTAACAACTATTGCTATTCTATACGGACTGACATCTGCTAAACCTGATTACCATTGCTGTTCATAAAGGATTCATCTTTTTTGCACTACGATAAATAGATATTAAGATGTTGAGGTGCCTTAACTGTGGCATATCCGTAAGATGGGTAAAAAAGCATAATCACGTCAACGCTAGGATTACCCTTGCAAACAAGGCTCGCCTGATGTTTGGACAATCAGGTACCTATGTATATTGTACATAATATACTTGCATTGAAATAATCCTATTTAGCGAGCGGTTTGATTATTTACTTTTAATGCATTGTCGTTGTTTGTTTTAGTTTGTCTTCAGTCTATTAAAATAATTTGTACAATATTATAGTTTTATTATTGTGTAAGACCTATCCCTTTACAAATACTATAAAGCTTTATGTTTTATTCCTAGCAATATAGCGTAATAGAATTTTGTATCTTTTGTCTGAGCAAATAATAGAAAGTATTTTTTATAGCAACATTGCGCCTAGATGACGTCGAATAGTAGAAAACCATTTTTTACATTTTAAACTTGATCACCACAATGCCTAGCGCCATCTGGTATCGAAAGAGTTATCTCTGTTATCTCTTTATTTCGTGAAACTTTTCTTTATTTTTCTCAGTTTTCAGAGCCTTTAGACCCCTGAAACTTTTTTATCTGAAAACTATAGAATATTGCAATTCCAAAAGTAAAACAATCTTTGCTGCACATTGATTTTTGACATCTAGGCAAGCGCCCACAGTGCCACTGGTAATGTCCTTTTAAACCCCCGATTTTCCCCCTTTTTTAATAAAACTAAAAATAATTTTCGATTTTTCTTTATTCCAATGATGTTGGGCCACTATTATACACAACTATGCCAAATTTCATGTCGATAGCTTTAATAGTTACTGAAATAATCGACTGTGACAGACGGACGGACGGACGGACAGACGGACGGACGGAGAAAGTCTCACCATAAGGGTTCCATTTTTACCATTTTGGTACGGAACCCTGAAAATGTATCCTCTAAGGATTTATTACCAAAATGTTCGAGGCATAAAAACAAAGTGCACTGATATCTATTGTTCAATTTTAAACTCTAATTTCAATGTAATTGCTTTCACCGAAACCTGGTTAAACTCTAGTTTATATAATAACGAGATAATTGATGATAGGTACCATCTTTTCCGTCGGGATCGTGAAACCACTGAGTCGAATAAAAAATCTGACGGTGGGGGGGTTATGATTGCTGTACTTAAAAAATATAAATGTTATCGAATGTTTGATTGGGAAGGCACTTCTGAATGTTTATGGATTAATATAGAATATGGGTCTGAATCTCTCTCTCGAACCCTATCTATTTGTACTGTGTATCTGCCTTCTCCGATTAGATTTGACGTATTAGAAAGATTTACCGATCAAGCATCCATTGCAATGCTAGATCAAGAGAGTACCTTAATTATGGGTGACTTTAACATAGCTGCTATAAACTGGCTACCATCTCAAAGTTATCTATTACCAGAGAACTATAACTCGCTCATAGGCACGTGTCTCATTGATTTTATGTCAGAAAACAACTTATTTCAATATAATAGTGTTCGTAATGCGTACAATAAAACCTTGGACCTGGTTCTCTGCAATATATGCAATACACACGTAAGCAAGTGTCCTATTTGTTTAAGTAAATTAGATACATATCATCCTCCGTTAGAAATATCCTTAGACATTGCTATTGATGAGTTAGTCACTATCTATCTATATCTATACTGAACATTGGCTCAACTCTCATCAGTTAGTTATGCATTTTGATAGTTATTTACTGTCAAGTGTGTTCTCCAGAAAGACTGCTATACGCGGGGGTTCTTTGATAATAATGCGCAATAATATTAATTGCAAAGAGCGAAAAGACATTGTTAGTCTTTCTATGGAACGCATTATTGAGCTGTCTTGTGTTGAGCTGGACCGATATATTATAGTCTGCGTGTACCGACCCCCCTCGGGCGATTTTGTTCATTTTGAGAAGGTCATGGAGGACGCCTTAGGGCGGCTATGTAGGACATCAAAAAAAATAGTAATCTGTGGAGATTTCAACATAGATATCCTGCAACACACGCCTTTTACAGGTAGATTACTTAATTTGTTTAAAAGTTTTAACCTGGAAAATGTTTTTGTTGAAC
This sequence comes from Oeneis ivallda, assembly GCA_029955525.1. Classification (NCBI taxonomy): domain Eukaryota; kingdom Metazoa; phylum Arthropoda; class Insecta; order Lepidoptera; family Nymphalidae; genus Oeneis; species Oeneis ivallda. The sequence continues at coordinate 5,497,725 of JARPMR010000024.1, read as the reverse complement.
CTACGAGAATAACTGCTAATTCAGCTACTTGTATTGATAACATCTTCTGTGATTGTAAAATTATCCAAAAATCGATTATCACTTATTTAAGATCTGATCATTGCGGACAAATGATATCTATTCCGAGCAGTGAGCAGAATACAACAAAAGTAGTAAAATATAGGCCAGTTACCACAAAAAAAGTAAGGCAATTTAAACAAAATATCGCAGCTGCATTGCCGACGCTTGATATTGCACAGGGTGGTCCGGATGAAATTTATAGTGAGTTTTTTGATCTTTTAAACTCTCAATTTAACTCTATCTTTAAGGTAATAGACAAAAGATTATTTAAAAATTTAAAATTTAGTGATTGGGCAACTGTTGGCATCTATAAAAGTAGAAATAAGCTGTTTGACTTGTATGCAGAAAAACGATATAATTATACCCCCGCGTTTATAGAATATGTAAGAAATTACTCCAAATTGTTTAGAAACGTGTGCATACAAGCAAAGTCACTTCACATAAAACAAAAAATTGTCAATTCAGATAATAAAATAAAAGCAGTATGGGACATTATTGGTGATGAAATGGGTAAGAACAAGATGCATTATAATAAACTGGAGCTTAAACTTAATAACCTTGTAATTGACTCCGATATAGAAATTGCAAATACATTTGAGAACTTTTTCAAAAATATACCAGTAACCACGACCAGTTCTCTAAATTCCTCGCCAACAGAAGCCTGTAATCTTCTAAGAAGCAATGTCTCTGAGTGCAATAAACTATTTAGGTTTGAACACGTTACCCCATATGATATTATCAAAACATTTAAATCATTGCAAAATAAAAAAACAGGAGATCTATGGGGAATATCAGTTAAATTAATTCACAATATCATTGATATTATTGCGCCTTATCTTGCTTTAATTTTTAATAAATCTGTAGATACTGGATCTTTTCCAGACCTAATGAAATGTAGCAAATTAATACCTCTTTATAAATCGGGAAGCAAATTTGACCCGAATACCTACAGACCAATTTCAATTTTGCCAACTCTCAGCAAGATTTTCGAAAAAATAATGTTCAACCAACTGCTTCTACACTTTAACTTAAATAAACTTCTTCACCCTGAGCAGTACGGTTTTACTAAGGGTCGATCAACAACCGATGCAGCCGCAACGCTGTTACAACACATTTTCGATGCATGGAATAACTCACAGAATGCCATTGGTATTTTTTGTGATTTATCAAAAGCCTTCGACTGCTTTGATCACAAGACCCTCTTACTTAAACTGAGCCACTATGGTATTAAAGATATTGCACTTAGCCTCATTGCGTCTTATCTAAGGGATCGTGTTCAAAGAGTGTGTGTCAATGATGTAAAATCATCCGGATCAGCCTCAGTAATGGGTGTACCCCAGGGTTCTATTCTAGGTCCATTCATGTTTTTGATTTACATAAACGATTTACCATATTTTGTCCAAAATACTTGCGATATTGTACTATTTGCTGATGATACGTCTTTGATTTTCAAAGTCGATAGGAAAAAAGACAATTTTGACGATGTAAATAATGCATTATCTCAAGTTTCTGAATGGTTTACGGCAAATAATCTACTTTTAAATGCTAAAAAAACAAAGTGTGTTGAGTGTGTTAAGTTGCCTAACACCAGAACTGTCAGTAAAAATTTAAAGATAAGTAATGAATCCTTGAAAACAGAGGACTCCACAGTGTTCTTGGGATTAACCCTGGACTCAAGGCTGCAATGGGGCGCCCATATAGCAGTACTTGCTGGCAAGCTCAGCTCTGCTGCTTACGCTGTTAGGAAGATTCGACAGATAACTGACATAGAGACTGCAAAAATTGTTTATTTTGCATATTTCCATAGTATTATGTCATACGGAATCTTAGTATGGGGTAAAGCGGCCGATATTGGAAAAATTTTTGTATTGCAGAAGAGGGCGATTCGCGCAATCTATAATTTAAAGCCGCGGGATTCGCTTCGAGAAAAATTTAAAGAAATAGGCATTCTTACAGTAGCTTCACAATATATTTATAACAATATAATATTTGTCAGACAAAACATTGTGAATTACAAAAAAAAGGGTGAATTATGAGATAGGCAGGTTAGAGATCCAAATAGGCTCGTGATCCCTCGACTGCGCCTCAAGAGGGTCCGAAAGACATTTGTGGGAATGGGCGTGACGTTCTATAATAAAATTCCACAGTCGATCTTGGACTTGCCTTTACACAAGTTTAAGAAATCGATTAAAACTACGCTCATGAAAAAAGCATATTATACGATTGAAGACTATATAAATGACAAAAAAGCGTGGATGTAATTCGTTCCAGCGATTCATGAGACAGTAGGTAATGATTAACCTGTATAATTGTATATCAAAATAATTCTATTCTATTCAGAGTTTCCACTTTATTTGTGTACAAGTCATATTTTAAAATGAGTATTTGATTTGAATATTAGTTTCAATTCGATGCCTTAGGATGGGTAGCCTAAGTATGTCACACTCTCTTTAACATTTCTGCGGTGGTGTCGTGTGATGCGGGTTGTTGCGTTCCCTAAAATATGGTTGAGCGAAGCAATGGCTGGGTCATGCGTCATGCTCGTGAACGGGTGCCACCAGCGGCAATGGGGCTACTTTCTGTCTGCCCGTCTTGACATGTGTTGAATTATAATTAGAAATAATTACGTATGCTTTTGTGGACCTTTCCCTCATTGTGGAAACTCTGCATACATAGAATATCTGTTAAGTATATTGTAAAAGTATTTTGAAAAGAGCAACTGCCGAGTTTCTTGCTGGTTCTTCTCGGCAGGAACGGCATTCCGAACCAGTGGTAGACTCATTGACGATTTAAAAGTACTTGTAAAAGTTTATTTGAATAAAAAACATTTCTATTCTATTCTATTCTATACTTATAATAAAACTGTAACTGGAAGATTTCTGTACATTTATTATATTTTGAAAATTTTGACCGTAGGATGCTTTATTATCGATACTGAGCCCAAAATAGAATTTTATTTAATTTTTGTCTGTCTGTCTGTCCGTCTGTCTGTCTGTCTGTCTGTCTGTTCGCGCATCACGCGAAAACTACTGAACGGATTTAAATAAAATTTGGAATAGCGGTAGCTGATACTCCGGGTCAACATATAGGATAGTTTTTATCCCGATAAAACATAAGGTTACTCCAGGATAGGGGATGAAAATTTTTAATGATTTTACTCCATAACTCAGTCAAATATGAACCGATTTTAATAATTCTTTCTTTATTAGAAAGTGTGTCTTATAAAAAATATTTTGTCCAATTTTGGTGAAGATTTACTAAATATTATCGGAGATAGAGGACAGAACTTCTCTCGGATTTCCAGGTCACTCGCATACGATATATACGTATAGATCTTATTACATCTATCACATCATATCACATCACACTATCACATCATCATCATCATCATTAACAACCCATCATCGGCTCACTACTGAGCGAGGTCTCCTGTCAGAGAAGGGTTGTAGGCCATAGTCCACCACGCTGGCCGAATGACACACCTTCGAGAACATTATGGAGAACTCTCAGGTGTGCAGGTTCCCTCACGATGTTTTCCTTCACCGTTAAAGAATGTGATATTTAATTTCTTAAACGCACTTAACTTCGAAAAGTCAGAGGTGCGTACTCGGGATCGAACCTGTGACCCCCTGAATAGGAGATCACAGTCGTAACCACTAGGCTATCGATTATTTTAAAACTTTTTCCACGCGGACGAAGTCGCAGGCGTCAGCTAGTAAATAATAAAAGAAAGCTTGATTATTTTTCTGCCGATTATGAAATGGTAAATCACGATCTTAAAAAGGTCCCTTGGGCTCAAATTTTCTCTGAATGCTTAGGTGTGGAAGACATGGTGTCTCGTTTTTATTCTGTAATCAATGATATTATAAATTTACATATACCATTGAAACCCATAAAAAGTATTAGATATCCTCATTGGTACACTAGAAGCTTAATTAAACGACTTAAGGAAAAAGAAAAGTATAGAATCAGATTCAGAAAATTTGGCAACCCACTTGATGACATCGAATTCAAATTACTTAGATCTAGATGTGAGGTACTTATAACTTCTTGTTATAAGAGCTATATCGACAGGCTGGAGTCAAGTATAAAAACTAATTCAAAATATTTTTGGACGTACTTAAAGCAGCGTCGTAATAACAAGTGTGAAATTCCCGCTTCAATGGTTTATAATGACGTAACTTTCACCGATGGTGTTAGTATATGCGATCAATTTGTAAATCATTTCGCCAGTGTATATAATATGTCAACCACAGGTAGTTTCAATGTTCCTTTAAGTGCTGGCCGCGTAACTGACAATACTTATGATGTTGTTTTGGATAATTTGTTTTTCTCAGTTGAAGATGTAGAAAAAAAACTTTTACAGATTGATATTAGTAAAGGTGCTGGAGCAGATCAAGTCCCATCCGTTTTTATTAAGAACTGTGCTAAGAGTTTAGCTACACCCCTCACTAGCATATTCAATTCTTCTATTACAGAGGGGGTTTTCCCTTCTGTATGGAAAGTTGGCCTTATAGTACCTATTTTTAAAGATGGAGACAAAAGGGATGTGACAAAGTACCGGCCGATTTCTAAGCTGCCTATACTCTCCAAAATATTTGAGTCACTAGTATCCCCTCACATAAATTGGCATATGAAATCAATTCTTACATCCAAACAGCATGGCTTTTACAAGCATAGATCTACGCTATCTAATTTGGTTATTTACGTTGACACTGTGTCTTCTCACGTAGATAGAAATGTTCAAGTGGATGGGATTTATACCGATTTCTCGAAAGCCTTTGACCTTGTCGACCATGGCCTCCTAATTCAAAAATTAAACCACTATGGTTTTATTGGTAACATTCTTAAACGGCTTGCCTCATATTTAGTTGACAGACGTATGACAGTAGCTCTGGGAGGTTTTGAATCCTCTATCTGCTATACAGCCTACTCTGGTGTGCCGCAGGGATCTATTCTCGGTCCGGTTTTGTTTAACATTTTTATTAATGATATCGTAAACTGTTTTCTTAACTCGGAAGTCCTTCTTTATGCTGATGATCTTAAGTCATTTAAAGCGATCAACTCCCTAAATGATTGTACACTTTTACAAGAAGATTTAATTAGATTAACTCAGTGGTGCGACGTCAACAAGATGGTCTTAACCACAATAAATGTTATTGTGTATCTTTTCAGAGAAAAGTCCATCCGATACGGTTTGTGTATAGCATAAATGGTAACAATGTTCAAAACTTACTAAGTATCAGAGACTTAGGGGTCATAATTGATCACAAGTTAAGTTTTATTCCGCAAATTGATAATATATGTAAAAAAGCCTCTAAGGTCGCTGGATTTATCGAGCGAAGTTCGAAAGAATTTCGTGATTCAAATACGAAAATACTGCTTTTTAATGCTCTGTCGAGAAGCATTCTTGAATATGACTCTGTTGTTTGGAATCCCCATTATAATGTACATTCAATGAGAATAGAACGTATTCAAAAGCGCTTCTTGCATCATATCAGTTTTTGTGATAAGCTTAGTAGTAAACTTCCCAGTTATTATTCTAGATTGCGACATTATGGGCTGTTGACTTTGTCTGACAGGCGTAAGCTTTTGGATTTGTGTTTTTTGCACAAACTGTTTGATGAGTCTGTGGATGCGTCAAGCTTACTACACAAAATCTCTTTCAGAGTATCCAGACCTCACAGTCGTGTGAAAAACTTTCTTCCATTCAAAGCTGATATTAGCAAAACTAATTTAGGTATATCTGCGCCTGTTAAGAGGATGTTAACAGCCTATAATAATATTAGTAAGGTAGTAGATTTGGACATATCGGGCGATAGTTTGCCTAAATTTAAGAAAAAATTAATGGATCACTTTTTGTCATTATACGGGTAATTCTTCTTTCTATCATTAAAGTAAATTTTATTCAATTTTATTGACTGTCTCACATAAGTACCAAGTATCATACAGTTTGTTCATTCTCTTTCTTGTTATAGTTTTTCTTGTTAGTTATGTTATGTATAGTTTGTTCATTTTTTTTCTCTAAGTATTTTAAGTTGTTAAGCATGTTGTGGCTACCTATAAGTGGGTCTACATTACTCTTTGAATTACTGCTCATTTCCTCTTCTCTTGTATTTTTTAGTTTCTAATTTTATTTCTGTAGCCTGTTGGTTGTCCTTAATTTAAATAAATAAATAAAAAAAAAAATATTAGAAATAACTGCGTACGCTGGTTATTTATTTAGATTAAATAAAAGAAACTAATTACCGATTTACACATGAAGTTTTGTTTAATTTAAATTAAATTTTGAGAGTATAGGCATAATAGTTTCTTAAAGGTTCTTAGAACAACAAAGGTTAAATCGATGTTTTAAAATTTTTGACCAATGGAACCTGAAAAATAAACAGTTCTTTATCTATATATAACCAATTACCATTTTCTTAGCTATGTTTTATGTTACTATCTGATTACATCTCACACGGCAAATACTCAGCCGAGCTAAACATGAGGGAACATGAAATCCGTGCAGTGCAACAGTAAAATGTACACTATTTATCCAATACACCTATGATTCATCTAGAACTGTTTTGTAAGCCATGTGTTATTGCAAATCTAAAGGAAATCTTGGAATTAAGTTTCTAAATAAAAATAAAAATAAATTAAACGTGTCCACCTGGTTTCATTTCCGTGGGAGGAAGCCGCAGCATTCCTCAGCAAAGGTAAGTCCAATTTGAACTTTTTCCTCAACCTACTATTTTGATTATAATAAATATACTTATAAGTTAGTCCGCTACCATATTAGACTGCATCGTTACTTACCATCAGGTGAGATCGCAGTCAAGGACTATCTTGTCATAGATAAAAAAAAATTACTTAAAAATTTTCGATGTTTTGTTCTTTCTTTAAGAAAAATAAGAAAAAACCTAAGAATACCTATAAAAACCGGTTTTTTACGAAGTAATCGGTAAAAACCGGTTATCAAATTTGAAATCACTAGTACGGTTCACATCACTAGTACCTACTTAATAATATGTTCTAAAATGTTTGGAGTCTGAATTCGCACTTCTAAATCAGCGTGATGGTCTCCCTTTTCCTTCAGGAAGTATCCTTGTCCATACCCAGGTCAGCGACGATGGGTTGAGATAATATTATACCAGCTCTAGACCAATTTAACTTTGACTTTCACAGAATATGACCAGTACTGTTAGTCACTATCGCTACATAATATTATAAAACAAAGTCCCCCGCCGAGTCTGTCTGTCTGTCTGTTCGCGATAAACTCAAAAACTACGGAACGGATTTTCATGCGGTTTTCACCAATAGATAGAGTGATTCATGAGGAAGGTTTTAATGTATAATTTGTTAAGGTTTTGTGTAAATTAGTTGAAATATGACGATTATTGTTGACAATGTCGGAAAAATTCAAGCCACTTGGGAGCTTTCATCGAAAACGTTGCCTAATTCCTTTGTGATATAAAAAAACAATTTATGGTGGTGGTATGGTAGGATAAGTCTTTACAGAAAATCCGCGATGGCATGTATCTATCTACCCTCACGCCCTCTACCCTCTAGCTCACTATACCCATTTTAACTTCTAAAAAAATGGTCACATACTATGCGGTAATTGGAAATCTATATTTAGACGGATATAGTATTAATCCTTATTAACTTAAATACGTTAGTTATCATAAGCATTTCATGCACATTACGATAATATTGCTGTACACGATAAAATTTAAATGAATACCTTAGGAGCTATCGCAAAATAAAAACGAACGCGCCAAAATGAATACGCAGATTTCAACCCGATGGCGATGACGGGACTCGCTCACGTGATGCGACCAGTGAACACCCCCGCGCCGCGTTGACATTGCTATATTATAAGCCGTGCGATACTTCTTTTATAAGCCTACGTACTGTTTAATATAACTTATGGAACATTTCAAGGAGTTTGCAAAGCATAGGCGTAATATGCTCTATTACCCATGCGAAGCCGGGGCGGGTCGCTAGTCAGCAATAAATTATGATACTTATTAGAAATCCGAGTATTTCATGATGTGGGTAATTTTACAATAGGCCTACGACATAATCACCACGTCTTAGAGTCGGGCCTAGATAGCCTTGGGAAGGTTATATTAGGGGTTTTGGTTGGATGCTTTAAATAACTTTGAAAATTAAAAAAAAATACGTGTGGCACTCGGGGACTGCCGCGGTAAAGCTATTGCATAGCATTTTTGTCTAGTCGCACGCACACAAACACCGTGCTGAAGTCTGCCGAACTGAAACGACGTTAGACGATGCACGGCTTTCAACACCGCACCGCTGTGCCGCTCGGAGTGGGGGGTGTTAGGTTTATTTTCGTTACGGAATTTCTTGATTCGGTCGCCGCGCTCAAAGCCCGCGATAAAAGCTATGCAATAGCTTAAGAAAAAGTTGTTTGTTTTATTAATAAAGTATTCACTCAAATAAATTACGATCTTAAAAATATTTATTTAATCACAGAAATGACACAGTTCAATTGCCACATAGGGCTTATTTAGGTAGCTGCTAAAGTTTTGATAAAGTAATTAATATAATTAAGATAATAAATTACTTGCAATAACCCTTCTCTGAGACGAGACCTGCGCTCAGTAGTGAGCCGTTGATGGGTTGACGAGACTAAATTACTTGTAGATTTATTTTGTTTTCGGTGCTAAGGTATGGGGGCGCATCATCCGCGCCGAATCTGTATTCGTCTGGAGTATCCAATACCTTCCGAATTTTTCTGGCGATTCCTCCATTTTTGCTGATAGGTGAGCGAGGTTTCATAGGACATCATACAAAGAATCGATTCTTTTGTTACTTCCATTTTCTACATTCCACGTCGAAAGGATATCCAATAATAATTATTATTCAATATTGGCAGGTAGGTAGGTATATACTCAATATAAAGGATGTAGGCATTTATTTATTTTTCAACATAACTAGGTATAAATAAGACATGGTGAAACTGTATAAATAGGTAGCTTTAATAAATAAAATGAAAAACATAATTCTTATAACATATCAACTAATAAAAGTTAAGAACAGTTGACTAATGAATGCACAAATGCATTCAATTTTAAATAAAGTTAACTTTTATTAGTAGGTACCTATCAGTCATCGCTCATCGGTGAATACAAAAAAATATTGATACATCTAGGTAACTAAATTACAGTATTTTTGCGTACTAGATACGTATATCTAAACAACACCACCAACAGTACAGTAGAGTACCTCAAGTCCTCAACAGTATACTATACGAGTAGTACCTAGACCCAAAATACGACACAATACAAATTAATATAATTTATAATACATTATTTATTAAAAATAATAAATTTTGACAACCATAATTATTATGGTTGGCAACCCTATTTCCATAGCGCTCGTAGGTAACGCTTTTCACCTGACTGCGCGACGCAAAGGAGTGGTAATGTGTTTATCAGTCTATGTATGTTTGTTCCTTTGTGGCACTCTAAAGACCAAACGCGTGGGCCGATTTTGATAAAATGGCACGTCGTTAGATTCGCCATGCCAGCGCGAGTGTCAAAGAGAACATAAAAATTTGAAAAATTCAAAATGGCGGATTTTGGACGCCATAGTGTAAATTCTTCAAATCCTATTGAGTGTGGTATCAAATTAAAGGGTTTGAAAAGGTGATTACGAAAATATATTTTTCATTTCTTTTTCTCATAAATTTGATAATTGATATTTCCATTGATATCTTTAAAGCAGTCGGGTATTTTATTCTTTTTATTTTGCTTGTTGTTACATGGTCCCGTAAGATTCATAAAGTCGGACAGTCGGGCATACATTTCTTCCGTCTTTAACTCTTTAAATATTATAACTTTAGATAAGTATTACACAACATGATGTAGAATAGTACAGACTAACATGATAATAATACTGCTTTTAACTAGTATCGCTGAACTGGGCTCGGCGCAGTCTTCGCTCTGTTCGACCTGAATGAAGTAGGGTTGGTACAGCTCTGGCCTGGTAGCCATGAGGGCGTCGATGGCGGAATTTGACTCGCTGGTCAGTGAGCGGGTTCGACTAAGCTTCCACACTCCAACTGCAGAACAAAAAAATTGGTTGTCTGTAAAGCCGGTTTACGGACGATAGTTTTACGGGATAAAGTCATAAAGATGAACAGCGTGCTGCTAGAACTAGCTCGCAACACATCCGCTAACCACAGCGCGGACTCGATGACTGGCGGCCGGCGGTCACAAGCCAACGCTTGGGTCGATCGCGCCTATCTATCGCTTGTTTGTTGTGTAAAGGTTAATAATATCATCCTGGTGTTTGCTCGCGCATTCCATAGAATGCGATAAAAGTAATCTACGTTAATTCTTATCTAGCCCTCTAAAAATGTTAAAGTCCCCTCAAAATTGCTTCAGTCATTCTCAAGATTAGCTATCACAATTGGGTATTTGGATGTAGTCAAAATGTTGATGTTCATTATTTATAATCGAAAATGTAACATGTAAGAATGACATTGTTAAAAACGTAAAATAAATCGATCCAAAAACAAATAAGTTACAGAGTTTTAAAGTTTCCTGTTAGACAGAGAGAGCGCTACTGAAGTGTGATGTCACAATTCAGCAACTCCATACACGCTCCATAGAAAATTTCGTTTTAGAAAGAGACAGATACAGTCACAGTAAAACAGCTTATAATTCCGAGACTAGTAAAGATACTTCAAAAAGAGAAATGACATTGTGTTTTATTATTTAAAAACGTTATTTTTAATAAATAAAAAAATATCAGTCAAAAGCAATGTGGCATTTCTATATCCTAATGAGCGCCATCGCAATATGGGTCTTGGAAAGTAGTTCAACAACTGTAATGTGTTGCTACTAGATGTCGCTAACAGTTGCTTAAACTGAAAAAGTAGATACATATCACTAATTTCGATGCTGACGTGTAGTTTGACCGTAGCCATGGTGTAGGTGGCTAACACACTCGGGCGCGATTCCCAAGAGATGTGGGTTCAAATCCCGCTGGCTTCGGAATTTTTGATATGTGTTTATAAATTTATTCTGATATCAGTCAAATACCCAATTATTGAACAATGAGTTTCTCCAGGTTTACGTACCAGCGCGTTGATATGGGTTCACGTTGACACAGCTGTATGCTAGCGAGTGTGATACATAATCTGTGATGAGCACGTACAGCTCCATCGATACCATAGTGGGCTCTGCGTCTGAAAATGAAAGGTATATTATTTAAAAAGAAGGTAATAGGAATAATGGTATGCTCAAATTCTATAAATTATAATATTAAAACAAATACATGCTGTTTTAAATTAATTATTAACATTATATTATAAAAAAAATTGGTTGTCTGTATTTTGTAAAGTCGGTTTACGGACGATAGTTTTACGTGATAACATTATAAAGAAACATTGACGATGGCTGGCGGGCGGCAGCGGGAGTTCATCAATTTATAAGACGTTAGATCACATCAATAATTATCATTCATCATCATCATCATTAGCAACCCATCAACGGCTTACTACTGAGCGCAGGTCTTAAACGCACTTGACTCCGAAAAGTCAGAGGTGCGTACCTGGGATCGAACCTGCGACCCCCCGAATAGGAGACCACAGACCTAACCACTAGGCTATCACAGCTTATAATAATTATTATATGCAATAATTATAATATAGACTAAAAGCTACCCAAAAAATTAAAATAGAAGCTTCAATAATTCAACGAGCAAGGGACTCAAACTTGAAAGGTCGTCGGTTCGAAGTTCACCCGTAGCACTATCGTCGTGCCCACTCCTAGCACAAACCTCATGTTTACTTAATTATTTTGCAGGCAAATGTTCTTTTGAAAGCAATGTTATTTTAATATAACCTGAATTTCACTTACCCTCTGTAAAACGTATCGGAAGCTTGACAATTAATTTAGCGCTGCCGTCAGTTGAGTTGACAGTGGCAGTTCCTTCCACTTGGTCGAGTACCCCGTCTACCACTTGCCAGTTGAGGACAGTCACTACGCCAGTGTCTTCGTTTAAGGTGTATCTTGCGCCGACGCACGTTCCGTTTTCATGTATTTGTGGATAGCGCTCTATTTGGTACCATGTTCCGGAATACTGTGAATGAAAAAGGAATTTATAATGAACGAACGAAGGAATGATTAATGAGAAATGAATGATGTATTAATGAATGAATGATGTAATAATGAATGAATGATGGAATAAAAAAATGAAATGGGCAGTAGCTAATTGAGAATTTCACATCAACGAGAAAAATCTGAAATCTTTACGCAATCAAAGATGATTGAATAGGTACCATAACTAGATGGCCACACTCGAACCAAAATCGGACGCTATTGTTAACGTTTTAATTTGAAAAATCTAATTAAGGTTACTTACCTATATCTAAATACCTAGTAATACAAAAAAATGTTTACCTCCTTTACATCAAAATTCTGGACCACAGGTATATTCAAATCGCACTGCCCGGGTATTATGGTCTGGTTTCCAGTTGGCTCGGGATAATGAAAGCAGGCACTGTCGCTTTGGTCCACAACTTGATAGAACTGTGTTTCTAACGTGCGGGTGGATTCGATGTATCTGGACATCGCTTCTTGTGCGGCCGCCGTTAGCTGACGAGACTTACTGTGTTTGGCACTCCAAACTGTAAAAGTATGAAAGAGCGTATGATTGAAGGAATGAATGAAACATCCTGTATAATTGTAAACCAAATAAACAAGATAATAAAATAAGAATACTTAAAAGTAATAAAATAAGCCTGTTAATAAAGTTGCATGGAAAACGGTTTTGCATTCAACTGGCCATAAGATAACTAGGTAAGTACTGCATTTGTTAACATTAACTATGTAACTTTTAACACACGCACATAATTTTGTTCAAGTAGGTAGGTACTTATACAATGTTATTATAACTAGTTATTTTAATATTTTGAATAGAGTAACTGCTAAGTTTCTGGACGGCTCTTCTTAAAATATTATAATCCTAATAATATTACCAGTAGCTTTCATCAAAAAATATCCAGTGGAAGAATTCATGGCATATCTACTATTTGGTATAAACTTTTTGAGCAGACTTTAAGTTAAAAACTTCATAAATAATTCACGATTCAAAATTAAAGCTATGGTAAAAATCTACGTGTTCTAACGTCGGCCACGGTAATTATGAACGCACTTTTATTTTTATAAAAGGAAGGAACTTACCGCGCATGTATTGGCTGTCGACATTTTCACAAGAGTATAGAAGAGAATACGTTTCATAATCTGTTGCCAGTACCCAAATATCTGAAACAATATGTTGCGAATAAGACCTAAATATAATAGGTATAACAAGGTGATCTGTCTGCCCGCGAAATTCAAATTTACTTAATTTGGTTTTTCGCAATTTGTAAACTAATACGACAAAGTAAGCTTTATGGCCTTCTAATTGCGCCAGTCAAAATATCGACTAATTTGTGAGTAACGCACGTCCTACTCAGTATTTTGATTAATTTCTTAAACTGGTCACTTTCAAGTAAAGATTTTTATGTAAACCTGTGAAGATGATAATTCCACTGGCGCAATTAGAAGTCCATAAGCCTACTTTGTCGTATTAGTTTACAAATTGCGAAAAACCAAATTAAATTTGAATTTCGCGGGCAGACCCGTGTCTTCCACCTTAAGGTGGATTATATGGGTCTGCCCGTGAAATTCAAATTTAATTTAATAGAACCAAAGTTCGATCGCTAATTCAATTGAATGGGTGATCGAATGGATGATCGATGATGGCTGAACCTAGATGGCAATTTGGGCCAAAGTTTCAACATGTTCAGGGAACTGATTTCGTCACTATCTGACTAGTGATTTACAAATAATCTCTTAATTTCTATAAGGCTTCCTCAGTCTTGGTTCATTGAAGATGGGATGAAAGTGCTATATTATTTCTAGCTCTCAATCTCACGTTTATATTACTTACCAACTATCACTTCATTGCTAATTCTCCTCAGTCTTCCATCAGTAGTAACAGTAACGATACTGGTATTTACTTTAACGATATTGTTGAAGATATTCTTATTGCCCTAAGGTTAGCTCTCAATCTCACGTTAATATTATTTACCAACTATCACTCCATTGCTAATCCTCCTCAGTCTTCCATCAGTAGTAACAGTAACGGTACTGGTATTTACTTCAACGAAATTGTTGTAGCTATACTTAATGCCCTTAGGCTAGCTCTCAATATCAGTCTACCATTAGTAGTAACAGTAACGATACTGGTATTTACTTTAACGATATTGTTGTAGATATTCTTATTGCCCTAAGGCTAGCTCTCAATCTCACGTTAATATTACTTACCAACAACCACTCCATTACTAATCCTCCTCAGTCTAGTGTAGTCAGTAGTAACAGTGACGACACTGGTATTTACTTTAACGATAATGTTGTAGATATTCTTAGGCTAGCTCTCAATCTCACGTTAATATTACTTACCAACAACCACTCCATTACTAATCCTCTTCAGTCTTCCATCAGTAGTAACAGTGACGACACTGGTATTTACTTTAACGATAATTCTTAGGCTAGTTCTCAATCTTACGTTAATATTACTTACCAACAATCACTCCATTGCTAATCCTCCTCAGTCTTCCATCAGTAGTAACAGTGACGACACTGGTATTTACTTGAGCGGTATTGTTGAAGATATTCGTGTCTACCACATGGAACTCATTCCAAATTTGTCTGAACTCAGAACTAATGCAGGCCCCTCTGTTATTGTCTGTCGGATAACTCTCAATCTCGTGCCACCAGCCAAGGTACTGAAATTCAAATTCTTCGCATTAATTTTCAAGTTAAATTGTGATGACACAATATGAGAGACTTGTTTCTCGCTCGAATAGGTTTCATCGTTTCTATTTAGGCCCGCACGACTTCAACAAACGTGTACAAAATAAAGTTTTTTTTTAATACTTTGTAGTGGTTTTTTTGAAATTAATTTATATTTTAAGCTTTTTATTGTAGCTTGTCCCTGTTCCTCTTCTTCCCTCCTTCCAACTTATAATATACGTAGTCGATACTTGGTACCTACAGTAGGTACTTATTAATAATCCTCAATTCCTAAATGTCTTAATATAGGTGGGCAGTACCTCGCAGCATCAGGATTGAAGAGCTAGGACCTAGAACTCTTTGATTTAGTGAATGCTTGGGGTATCTAAAATATCAATTCTTAATCGACATTTCCTAAATCCCCGCAGTTTAGGTGGGCAGTACCCCGCAGAATAGGATTGAGGAGCTAGGACCCAAAGTTCCATGATGTAATTAGTTTATACTTAGTACTTATTACAATATCAATTTGTAATCGACATTTTCTTAATATACCATAGTAATTCATCATTAATCATTTTTATGGGACTATTCCGCAAGCAATTCTGGACCGAGTCGCGTGATTTTTTTTTTAATCGACTGAGGAAAAAATTCATGCGACTCGGTCCAGAATTCCCGGAGAAATCGGTCGACATATTATATAGAACATTTCCTTTTTTAACCAACTTAAAAAAATTATGTATGTTCACCGATTATTCGAAGACGCCTGAACCGATTTGGAAAATTCTTTTTTTGTTTCAAAGGTTTCTTTAATTCCCAGGTAAATTTTGTCGAAATCGGTCATCGGTTTTAAAAATATCAACAATAAATTATATACTTTGTAGTGACTAGTGGCGCGAGCGTTTGAAGTCAATTTTTTGAAAATAATTTTTTATTATAGATTAGATTGAAGTCTGTTGAAAAATTAATCGCAACAATTTCTTACTTTCTGGATATCAAATCCTTGCACGCCGCTGATATTTCTACACTGTCCTCTGAACAGTGGAGCCTCGTTCTTATTCACTTCAGGTATATAGAAGCAATCGTCTTCTGTCTGCCCGGTGCTCCTGTAGTACTCCTGTTTGAGGCCCTGGGTCTCGTTGATGATTCTGTCGATGATCGGCTCGGCTTCTTGCGACAGGGTTGTTTGACGGCTCAGTTTCCAACTTGAGACTGAAAGTTTTTATGTGATTGCATAAATACCACGCTATAATTTCGCCTTACTCAGTGTCGAGGGAAGCTGGAAGAAATCTCTTCAAATTCAAATTCAAAATTATTTATTTCATGTAGGCTAACCTGTGGCTCTTAATATGACACGTCATGATTCAAGATTCTTAGAGATAAGCTTCACCTTTGTCCACGTCATCCATTATTATTTTTAAGGATTGTTTTTTTTTATACATAAATAACAAAAATAAATAAAAATTATAATAGGACTAGCTTTTGCCTGCGGATTCGCTCACGTTAAGTTCGATTTTTCAAACCCCTACTTTACCCCCTTAGGGGATAAATTTTCAAAAATCTTTTCTTAGCGGATGTCTACGTTATAATAACTATCTGTATACCTTTCACCGCGATCCCTCCAGTGGTTTGAGCGGTGCGTTGACAGATCAGTCAGTCAGTCAGTCAGCCACCTTTTCCTTTAGAGTAATTATTAGATTCGTTCATAGTTCGAAGAGCTGATGGTCGTTGGGGGGTCCCCAATTGCTAGAGTGCAGACTACCCTCCGGGAAGCGCAGTTTTAGCAGGCCCCCCACTATGTGGACCGATAACATCGGGTCGCAGGGAGCCGCTGGATGCAGGTGGTGCAAGACCGAGACCTGTGGCAGTCCACGCAACAGACCTTCGTTCAACAGTGGAAGTATATCCTTACTTATATTATAAGTAAATGCGAAAGTGTGTTTGTATGTTGGTTTGTTGGGTTGTCCTTCAATCACGCTGCAGCAGAGCTACGGATCGACGTGATTTTTTTCATGGATATAATTGAGGACGTGGAGAGTGACATAAGCTACTATTTATCCCGGAAAATCAAAGAGTTTCCGCGGGATTTTAAAAACTAAATCCACGCGGACGAAGTCGCGCGCATGAACTAGTCGTTTAATAAAGAAGAAGAAGAAGAATTTGATTCCAAAAACGTTAATCCAATTCTAAATAAATTTTAAATAATCAATTGAATCTATACAAAATATACAAGTTGTATGGTCTTAAAACAAAAACAAGTTAGGAACGACATTATTGACTGAATAACGCGGAGAATAAAGCATGGAACTAGGAGTTACGACTAGTTAGGAGATACTAAAAAAAAACTACTTAATACAAATGTGGATGTTACCTTGTCTGTTACCAGAGGTCAAGTTACGACAGCTGTAGACCAGAGCGAAATTGTTGTAGTCCGTTTCAAGGACATAGTAATTCACAATGTTGGTCACTGAAACAATAAAAATTCTTTTCAAAAATCCGACTTCAAACGCCACTACAAAGTATAATAATTAATCTTAATATATATAAATTACGTGTCACGTTGTTTGTCCGCGATGGGCTCCTAAACTACTTAACTGATTTTGATCAAACTTCGTAACTATCTGTAATTTGGTCCAACTTGAAAGATAGGATAGTTTTAGTAGTTTTATTATACAAAAGTACAAATTATACAATTATACAAAGTATATATACCCGCGCTACAAAGTATATAATTTGTTGTTGATTTTTAAAAACCGCTCGACCGATTTCAATAAAATTTAAATGGGAAGTAACAGAACAAAGTTTAAAACTAAAAAGAATTTTCCAAATCGGTTCAGGGTGTCTCAGTAATCGGAGAACAGTACATAAAAAAAAGATTCCGACGAATTGAGAACCTTCTCATTTTTTGAAGTAGGTTAAAATATTTTAGTTTGTACACTTTCGTTAAAGTTGGGCGGGCGTAAAACAGAAACGATGAAACCGATGCGCGACGCTCGCACTTTGATGACACGCGAGATGTGACACGTTTTTTTAAATCGGGCGGGCTTAAATAGAAAAAAGCCGGCCAAGTGCGAGTCGGACTCGCGCACCGAGGGTTCCGTACTCCAGAAGTAAAAGTAAAACGATAATATTATATTAATTTGCTTATTTATCGTTAACTTTGTAGAGGTTTATTGTTAATATAAAAAAAACTATGCTAGTTAGAGCGTTGGTTTTATTTTTCCTGTAAAATATACATAAACCTCTATTGACCATAATTATTTCAGATTTTTCGATTGGTAAACTTCGGAGATAAGGGGGGGGGGGGGGGGGAACGGTATTTTTTTCGACATTTTGGCTGATTAGTCAAAAACTATTATATATAGAAATAAATAAAAAACTGTTTTAGAATGCACAAGTAAAGGCCTTTCATATGATACCCCACTCGGTATAATTATCTTACTTTGAAATTTCAAACCCCTGATATTCCCCCTTTTTTAATTAAACTAAAATAATTTTCGCGTTGATTTTATTTTTCCTGTAAAATATATATAAAGCTCTATTGACCATAATTATTTCAGATTTTTCGATTGGTAAACTTCGGAGATAAGGGGGGGGGGGGGGGAACGGTATTTTTTTCGACATTTTGGCCGATTAATCAAAAACTACTATATCTAGAAATAAATAAAAAATTGTTTTAGAATGCACAAGTAAAGGCCTTTCATATGATACCCCACTCGGTATAGTTATTTTACTTTGAAATTTCAAACCCCCGATTTTTCCCCTTTTTTAGTAAAACTATAAATAATTTTCGATTTTTCTTTATTCCAATGATGTTGGGCCTCTATTATACACAACTATGCCAAATTTCATGTCGATAGCTTTAATAGTTACTGAAATAATCGACTGTGACAGACGGACGGACGGACGGACGGAGAAAGTCTCACCATAAGGGTTCCATTTTTACCATTTTGGTACGGAACCCTAAAAATATGAAACCGATGCGGGATGCTTGCGCTCTTCAACAGTACTGCCATCCAGCCATCGTTAGATGCTACTACAGCTGCCATAGCGACTTGTCAACAACTTGGGTGATCGTTTTTCTAACGTTTGCCAGCATCATGAACACAACAATACATACAAATACAAAGTTTTCTGACAGAATAATTTATCCGATACTATGCGGCGGTCTTAAAAAGTTTGTGCTCGATCAATAAGTAAGGAATATTACCCACCTCCATTGGGCAGATTAAAGGTAACATACAACAGTCCACTGCCATCGTCGGATGCAACAACAGCCGTTGCCGTCTGCAAGTCTAGCGTCTTGTTGACGACTTGGGTGTTGATCACATTGACGACGTTGTCACCAAGGCTGTATTGAGCTCGAGCACACTGCCCGAATTGGAAGGCTTGAGGGTAGCTAGCGATTTCGTACCATTTGCCAAGATACTGAAAAAGTAAAAAACGTTAATAATTTTCAATTACATAATTAACTAGCTTTTGCTCAAGGCTTTGCTCACGTTAAGTTCGATTTTTCAGACCCTTATTTTACCCTCTTAGGGGTTGAATTTTCAAAAATCCGTCCAGAGATCCGAGTTGTGCGTTGATAGATCAGTCAATCAGTTAGTCAGTCAGTCACCTTTTCCTTATATATATTTAAGATTAAATTAGGTACTGAAACGGCTAGCACTAAGCTAGCAAAAAGAGAGTTAAAATGTCGTTTTTTTTTTGCAGTTTTGGAACGAGGTTTTTTATCGGACGCTACGCACTTGGCGGAAGGGAGCCCCCTTCCGCCAAGGCGAAGAAGAAATAAGAATGTTTCCGTCAGACCCTTCCCGTTGCCTTCATTTATTACACACGTTCCATCATAGCTTTTGTGGCGTAGCGGCTAAACGAAGGAGTGAAACTATCGGTTCGGGAGTTCGAACCCTGACTTCAGATTTATTATTTTAATGATTAATTTATTATTAAAAGACACTTCGTTCCAACAGAGTGTTCTGCAACACACGCATTTTTTTACCTTAATTTATTTAGTCAGGTTAAACCAATTTAGAAATTGCGAAAGAATGATTTTTTGTTGGTTCTTTCTTTCTTCCTTCCTTGTTCGAAATCGACTTGATTTTTTTTTAAATGCGTAGGTAGGCGGAAAGAGCAGCAGTTAAAAAGCAGAAGAGTAACCCGGCGGAAAACAGAGGATCTCAGCGGGATTTTGAAAACCTAACACCACCCAGCGAAAGTTATGAGAAATGCTAGTAGAAACTTAATTAGTTAATTCGTAAAAAAACGAGTGTGCTTTAGAGTCAGACCACACGACTGAATTAAAACTTACGAAACGCAACTGGCTATGAGAGAAAGGGAAAGAAAATGTGTGCTCGCAACTCTCTCTCTTGCCCCTAAAATATACGGAAAGTAACTCTCTCTCTTTCTGTCTTCACTAACTCATATCTCCCTCTCAACTTCCGTTCGCCTCGCCCGATCACATTTTTCGTAACGCATTCACCAGCTTACTCTCCAAGTCAAGCGTGCGTAAAGAAGTTTTACTTCAATAGTTTTTTAGTTCTTATCTATGACTGATAAAAATAAAATATAGGTACTTACAGCTGATACGTTAAAATTGGGCTTTGCGGTTATCCGTGTATCACAAGGCCCTATCAGCTCAATACTCGCAGGCAATTCATCGAACCGAGGATAATGGAAACAACCTTTAACGGTTTGGTCTGTGTCTTCGAAGTAACCTTCAAAGAGCGAACTGGTGTTCCTGACGATCTCGTTTATGCTTGTGATTGCAGAATCTGATAAGCCCGTCTGCGATCTGCTGAGTTTCCAACTGTAGACTGGGAATATTGGACCACATTTTAATGTTTCTATTACAGACTTCTTTCCTTATTCACCAACGTAAAATAAGTCTTAATTCTAACGTATTTGGACTATGCAAAAATTTTTTATGGGCACTGTGCCCACCCAGCAACAGACTTGGGACTATTTTTAATATTATTGTGACGTTCCAACCATAAACATTTTCAATCAAAAAATCGTTGGGGTTTTTTGAATTTTATGAATAACATTTTGAAGTAAAAGCACGTCAGTTAGTTAGTTACCATCATGTTACCATTATTTTATACACTCGCGAGCAAAATTCGTCCGTGTAGGTACACGCGCATGCACATCGCACAGGCCGTATTCTGAGAGATTCGTGTCAAAAAAAGGTTAAGTACAGCGTGAAAAACAATTTATTCTTTACTTCAAGACAAACTTTGCTTTTAGGGCGAGACCACAACACTGCACTGCGAAGACGCATCGCAAGAATTTTTTACGTCGCACAACGCATCGTAGTAGGAATACGGTAGAGAATCGCTTGCGATGCGGCGCCGTTTTTGGGATGCGTCGTCGCACCAGAGTGTTGTGATTTCGCCAGGGGTTGAAGAATATACTTAAGGCGCACTAAACGGGTTTGCCCGCGAAATTAAAATTTAATTTGCTTTTTCGTAATTTGTAAACTAAGACAAGGTAGGCTTATGGCATTCTAATTGCGCCAATCAGTATCATTTTCTCAGGTTTATATAAAAATCTTTACTATAAAAATCTTTATGAAAGTGTCCCTGTGAAGATGATACTGCCATTGGCGCAATTAGAATGCAATATAAGCCTACCTTCTCATATTAGTTTACAAATTGCGAAAAACCAAATTAAATTTGAATTTCGCGGGCAGACCCGTTTAGTGTGCCTTGATGTAAAAAAAGATTTAAGAATTTGAATCATAAAAACTATGGAATTCCATCAATTTACTAGTAGGTATCTAACCTAAGTTTGTAAAAAGCACGTAATATGTACTTACTTTGTTTAGTCGAATTGTCGACGTTTCTGCAACCATATAACAGCGCGAAGCTGGAATACTGCAGAGCTAGTACATAGAAGGTCATTTCGAAGACTCCTGCAAGTAAAAGTTTTTTTTTTTTAACATAAGTTGGCACAAATAAATTCAAGTACCTAGGTACTTAGACAATCCTCATAAGGACAATTGATATTGTAGCTCCCATACGAATAAACAGATTTCAAGGGTGGATTTCATAAAAGTCCATTATGGCATATATCTAGGTATCTTTTAAGGATAGATTACTATAATATCTACCCATGTGAACTTCTAAAAAATGGTCAAGTACAATGCGGTAATTGGAAATCTATTTAGACGGATACAGTATTATTCCTTATCAACTTAAATACGTTAGATACACATACAATTTAAATAGACTTTTAAATCAAAAAATAAAAAGGAACGCGCGCTAAAACAAATCCACATATTCGACTTAACAAGCTGATGCGACCCTACGACAGAAAAAACAATTTACGTATAAATAATATGCTCAACTACCCGTGCGAAGCCGGGGCGGGTCGCTAGTTATTGCTATATTACAAAAACCCGACTGCACAAAAAAGTTATTGATAAATAGCGCGCACACAACGCTTCTTCCACCGCCCTCGACAACTTCCATTCTTTCTCTGCCCTTACATCTTCTTTTATCCCATTTACATTCCATTTCCCACACATAATATTTTTTAAAATTAAAATCAGATTTATTTTTATGTACTTAAACTATAAAACTGCAAACAGTTTCAGTCATCGATGAATCAAAAATCGATGACTCTTTCACAACGTTGCTACAACCTTGCTACAACCCATGTCAACTGACATAGTGAACAGACACTATTATGCACAATATAAGGCGGCAAATACCAAAGTTTTAGATTACCTCCACCAACAGGATCGGTAAGGTTGGCCGTAATAATCCCTCTTTCATCCGGTGACACCGTGGCAGGTCCAGTAAAAGTCCTGTTTCTCTCATTGGCTATAATGCTTTTACGCATCTGCATCCGTGCGTTTTCGAAGCTGAATTGATGGGAGACACATTCGCCATCTTGGATTTCTGAAGGGAAGCGCGAGATTTCGTACCAAGTGCCTGCAAACTGGAAATTATTTTTTTTAAAAATAATAAGTGTAATTTTTGTGAGTATCGGTTAAGACTTTTAACAAAAGGAACAAAAGAACAAAATTATTCGTTAATTAGCTAATGATAACTAGATTAGTCTTTCAAATCTCGCGGGACCTCTTAGATTTTCTGGGATAAAAAGTAGCCTATGTCACCTAGGTAGGTACATCCAAACTAATATTATAAAAAGGAAAGATTTGATTGCTTGTTCTTACTAATATTATAGTTAATAATGAAAATATGCTTGTTCCTTGGTTTGTCCTTCAATCACGAATGAACCGAGCAACGGATTGACGTGATTTTTGCATGGGTGTAGAGTGTAGTGTTTTGTGTAGACGTGGAGAGTGACATATGCTACCTTTTATAAATTCGCTTCGCTATTTTAATAAATCGATGAATTATATATTCTTCTACTTTTACCTATCTTAAAAGATATAAGTACATGTATATATAATATCTTCTAAGATGATACCCGCGACTTCATCCGCGTGGATTCAGGTTTTTTGATTCCCGCGGGAACTCTGTAACTTTCCGGGATAAAAAAATTAGCCAATTGCGAGTCGGGCCTCGCTCTTATAGGGTTCCGTACATATGACCAAATCATTTTTTAAAACTAGATACTAAAGAAAACTAGCCTGTGGGGAAAAATGCTCGTTTGTTTTGGTCACAACTTACAAACCGCATTATAAATCGGTGTTTTCATTATTTGTTGTTTAAATACACTATATATAGTACATAATATACCAAAATTTCAAATTACTAGCTAGTTTAGTTTTTGAGATAGACAAAATTGGTCTAAAACCGAAAAATTTTACGGCCCCCCATTTCTTCGTTTTTGTAGCTACAAAATAAAAAAATATATATTTGAATTGCACTTAATGAGCTCTAGACAATGACACCCCACATGCCAGGAAAAAAAATAAAATTCCTTTTCCATGTATGTTATGTTTTAATTTAATTTAATTTTTATTATTTGTTGTTATAGCGGCAATAGAAATACACAATATGTGAAAATTTCAGCTGTCTACTTATTACGGCTTACGAGATACAGCCCGCTGACAGACGGACGGACGGACAGCGGAGGCTTAGTAATAGGGTCCCGTTGGCACCCTTTGGGTACGGAACCCTAAAAATAGCCAATGTGTTAATCCTGGGTATGAGCTATCTACATTCCAAATTTCAGCAAAATCGCTTCATTCTTTAGGGCGTGAAAACAAACATCCATCTATACATCCTCACAAACTTTCACATTTACCTATTATAATTTATAAGTAGGAAGTAGGATAGTAGGATTTAACTTACAGCATTAATAGAAAAGCTATCGACGATATTTATTTCATTTAAATCACACTGTCCAGTCAGTATAACGGGCCCTCCTTCATTGTCTGGGTAGTAGAAGCAGTCCTCTTCCGTATGCCCTCTCACACTGTAGTAGTCATCTTTGAGAACTGGGATGGTTGCTATGACTCTATTCATTTCTGTTCTTGATTGTGCACTGAGCTCCTTCGATCTACTGAGCTTCCAGCTCGCGACTGTGAAATAAAATCGATAGCTGGAATCCTTAATAATATTATTTTGAAACCTTACTGTAGTTTGCCCACGACTTTATCCTTGTGGACTTTGAAATCTCGCGGAAAACTCTGTTGTCCGGGAATAATAAGTACTACTTACAATTCAATACAAATGTTAAGATGGGCAGACAAAAAGTAACCCCATTGCCGCCGGTGGCACACGTTCACGAGCATGACGCATAACTCGGCCATATTTAATTTTGAGCCATATTAATATAATAACTATATTATTAATGTTAAAGGTATTGTGTTGTCATTAAAACGGTGGAAAATTCTTACCTCTACGGCGTTCTTCGTCGATATCCACGCAAGTGTAGACCAAAGAGTAATTCTTATAATCAGTGGCTAACACCCAATAAGGTGTGTCGACTGTAACTGAAAAGTAATAGGAAAATGGTATTAATAGTATTACCTATTGTATGTAAACTTTTTGCTCATTAGAAGATGATTAACGCCCGGTTCCTATAGTCCAATCTATGTGTAATCTGTCGATAAAATACCTAGCAACCTTGGTATTTGTCAAAAATTCTAGGATTTTATTAGAATTATTAGGAAGACTATAGTCATAATTCCTAGTTCCATGGTGGGACATTGGGCCCTTGCAAGTAATCAATGAATAGATGAAGGATTGCCAAAGAACAGGCTCTTGGCTTGAAACCAGTATCACCCAGCGATTCGCTTCGTCACGAGATCGTCTGTCCACCTAGTAGGAAGCCAGGTTGCCCGATGCGAGGTTGGCATTCATGCACCTTGAAATCTACTGACCGCTTAATATTTAATCAATGGCTAACATGGACGGGCTGCTGTCATTTTAAATTTTTGGGACCGTCTTGATTGACGCTATTTTGGCGCTGTAAACAGTTACGGGTGTCCACGGAACTAAAATTAGTGAGGGCATTAGTTGACAACAGATAGCTGATACTTTTTGCATCGCTTTATTATTAGTTCCAGAGAAACTCGTATGTCAAATGTGGCGCTTCAAATAGATCCATAATTTAAGCTGTCATTGTGAAGGCTAATCATAGATTAAGTATCTATAGAAGTTAGTGTTAAAATCAAAACTTATTGGTCAGTGCGTGTAAGTAATCCGATACATTAATATAGTCACAGCTATAGTCTCATAAGAATGTTCAGGATCAGTCAATTGGCGATTAAGGTAACTATGCTGGGAGAAAAGTGTAGTTGGGTAAAAAGTGTAATTCAAATACTTACGATTTGTCCCAGCAATAGGAAAAGTGACAGTCAGTTTAGCTGATCCATCGGAAGAGGCCACAACAGCGGATCCGCGGATAGTGTCGAGCTGTTGACGTACGACTTGGGTGTTGAAGACATCTACTCCGGCCGACCCGAGGGTATACGTGGCTGTCGGGCAGGTGCCATCTTGGAATTGAACTGGGTAGCCTTCAATGTCATACCAAGTGCCCAAGTACTGTGAAAAAAAAATCAGATATTAATCTGTTGGACAAAGGTCTTTTGCATGGACTTCCTTTGCAATACCCTGTACACCTGTATTCAGCGGCTCTCTTCGTCTGATGACATCGGTCCAGCTAGTGGAAGCTTTGGCAACACTGAACTTTCCGGTGCAAGGTCGTCACTAAAGCATCTTGGGACCCCTGTGATATTACCTACATACATTTTTGTTAGATACATACTCAGACAAGTATGTATCTAGCTTTAAGCATTACTGCTTAAGCCAAGTATTCATTGTATCATATCATTGTATCATTCACCCTACTCCGAACTCTATACCCCAACGACGATGAGTTCGAACTACAGTACCCGGCGATATATATATTGCACATCGGCCTTTGGAATAAAACGCTATTCTATTCTATTGCAAGGAAAGCTAGCCAGAAATTCACGTAGTAATTACTGAAATCTCTTCACATTCGGCGAGCACATCACGTAACATCTTATACATATAAAAGAAAGTCGTGTTAGTTACACTATTTATAACTCAAGAACGGCTGAACCGATTTGGCTGAAAATTGGTGGGGAGGTAGCTTAGAACCAGGAGACGGACATAGGATACTTTTTAATATTATAAATGCGAAAGTGTGTTTGTATGTTGGTTTGTTTTTCAATCAAGTAGCAAAAAAGCTACGGATCGACGTGATTTTTTTGCATGGGTATAGTTGAGAACCTGGAGAGTGACAAAGGCTAAGTTTCATCTGGGAAAATCAAAGAGTTCCCGCGGGATTTTAAAAATTAAATCCACGCGGACGAAGTCGCGGGCATCAGCTAGTATTATATAAAAAAATGCAGTCGAACTGTGAATAGTATAGCATAGCGTTTTATTCCAAAGGCCGATGTGCAATATACAATATCGCCGGGTAGTGTATATGCCTCACCGATTTCCACTTCAGCATCGCGACTCGCTGAATTGTATCGGTAATTTTGGTTCTACGGATCTTCTCATTTCTAATCTCGCAAGGATATTCCTAGTTCAATATAAATTACAGTAATATCTATAGTTACCGCTGCAACATCAAATTGGGCAACTACAGGGATGCTCTGATCGCACTGCCCTCTGAACACAACAGGGTTGCCATCAGGGGTAGGGTAGTAGAAGCAAGCGGCATCAGAATGTGCTATCTTCTCGTAGAACCGCTCGTTGAGAACGTCGACATTGTTGACTATTTCGCTGATTTTGGCTTTTGCATTCTCTGTCAGTTCTCTGGTACGGCTGAGTTTCCATGTCCATACTAAAATGTGGATATTATATTACTAGTGGTTCGCCCCGAACTGAGACCTCGCGGTAACGGTATCCCATGATTATTCATTCAATCGATACATGATAACCAAAACTGACATTATTATTATGCCCGTTTTCACCAAACATACCTAAATCATCTCCTAAGTAGGAGTCTCTTAACGTAGGTAGCTCCTAAATACAATCCTAAGTCCTAACATCCGTCCCAATATCCTTTTAGGTGTCCCGTACAGGATCGTGATAAATAAGTTGACAGAAAACATCAATCACCTAACTTATAGGTAGCCCGTAAAGGTTAGGGAACGTTAGTGAAAACATTGAATTATTTATCAAACATTGAATTTAACTCGTAGTTCCATGGGAATAGTTACTGACTGCGCCATCTATTAGCATTATTGTGAAGCTATGTTGATGCTATATGAATTACTGACGCCCATTAAAAATTAAATAATCTCGTTTCTTTATAATATTCATATAATTTTAGTATTTGTTGTTCAAGTACAGGATATAAGTGACCTAAAAACATAAAATCAGTTTGAAAATCCATAGCGGATTTTTCTAGAGAGCGTCTTCAAGCGAGCGTATAAAATCGCCACTTTGAAAGCCCCCCATTTCGTCAATTTTAAGGGAAAAATTAAAAAAAATATATTTTTGTACTCAGTTCAAAATTATCTTTAAAATGATACGTAACAATTTTATGTAACGCGATATTTTTTTTTTACTTCGCATTCGCTTCTATGAGAGCCCCCCTGAAATAAAGATTTTTATAACTTTTTAAGCCATTTTCGGCTGGAGGCCATCGGTTTACATATTATATCTAAATTTGAAGTAATTATGTTCAGTAATTCAAAAGTTATAAGGCTCTGACAGACGGACGGACGGACGGACGGACGGACGGACAAGTGCAAATCGCCCTAGTTAACTCAAAGACCTTCGCTTCGCTCGGTCGATTATTAACTAGTGGTTCGCCCCGAACTGAGACCTCGCGGTAACGGTATCCCATGATTATTCATTCAATCGATACATGATAACCAAAACTGACATTATTATTATGCCCGTTTTCACCAAACATACCTAAATCATCCCCTAAGTAGGAGTCTCTTAACGTAGGTAGCTCCTAAATACAATCCTAAGTCCTAACATCCGTCCCAATATCCTTTTAGGTGTCCCGTACAGGATCGTGATAAATAAGTTGACAGAAAACATCAATCACCTAACTTATAGGTAGCCCGTAAAGGTTAGGGAACGTTAGTGAAAACATTGAATTATTTATCAAACATTGAATTTAACTCGTAGTTCCATGGGAATAGTTACTGACTGCGCCATCTATTAGCATTATTGTGAAGCTATGTTGATGCTATATGAATTACTGACGCCCATTAAAAATTAAATAATCTCGTTTCTTTATAATATTCATATAATTTTAGTATTTGTTGTTCAAGTACAGGATATAAGTGACCTAAAAACATAAAATCAGTTTGAAAATCCATAGCGGATTTTTCTAGAGAGCGTCTTCAAGC
The DNA here is from genome assembly GCA_029955525.1 of Oeneis ivallda. Lineage (NCBI taxonomy): Eukaryota > Metazoa > Arthropoda > Insecta > Lepidoptera > Nymphalidae > Oeneis > Oeneis ivallda. The sequence goes on along the minus strand of JARPMR010000024.1, from coordinate 5,469,099 downwards.
GAGCGTATAAAATCGCCACTTTGAAAGCCCCCCATTTCGTCAATTTTAAGGGAAAAATTAAAAAAAAAATATTTTTGTACTCAGTTCAAAATTATCTTTAAAATGATACGTAACAATTTTATGTAACGCGATATTTTTTTTTTTACTTCGCATTCGCTTCTATGAGAGCCCCCCTGAAATAAAGATTTTTATAACTTTTTAAGCCATTTTCGGCTGGAGGCCATCGGTTTACATATTATATCTAAATTTGAAGTAATTACGTTCAGTAATTCAAAAGTTATAAGGCTCTGACAGACGGACGGACGGACGGACGGACGGACAAGTGCAAATCGCCCTAGTTAACTCAAAGACCTTCGCTTCGCTCGGTCGATTATTAACTAGTGGTTCGCCCCGAACTGAGACCTCGCGGTAACGGTATCCCATGATTATTCATTCAATCGATACATGATAACCAAAACTGACATTATTATTATGCCCGTTTTCACCAAACATACCTAAATCATCCCCTAAGTAGGAGTCTCTTAACGTAGGTAGCTCCTAAATACAATCCTAAGTCCTAACATCCGTCCCAATATCCTTTTAGGTGTCCCGTACAGGATCGTGATAAATAAGTTGACAGAAAACATCAATCACCTAACTTATAGGTAGCCCGTAAAGGTTAGGGAACGTTAGTGAAAACATTGAATTATTTATCAAACATTGAATTTAACTCGTAGTTCCATGGGAATAGTTACTGACTGCGCCATCTATTAGCATTATTGTGAAGCTATGTTGATGCTATATGAATTACTGACGCCCATTAAAAATTAAATAATCTCGTTTCTTTATAATATTCATATAATTTTAGTATTTGTTGTTCAAGTACAGGATATAAGTGACCTAAAAACATAAAATCAGTTTGAAAATCCATAGCGGATTTTTCTAGAGAGCGTCTTCAAGCGAGCGTATAAAATCGCCACTTTGAAAGCCCCCCATTTCGTCAATTTTAAGGGAAAAATTAAAAAAAAAATATTTTTGTACTCAGTTCAAAATTATCTTTAAAATGATACGTAACAATTTTATGTAACGCGATTTTTTTTTTTTTACTTCGCATTCGCTTCTATGAGAGCCCCCCTGAAATAAAGATTTTTATAACTTTTTAAGCCATTTTCGGCTGGAGGCCATCGGTTTACATATTATATCTAAATTTGAAGTAATTACGTTCAGTAATTCAAAAGTTATAAGGCTCTGACAGACGGACGGACGGACGGACGGACGGACGGACAAGTGCAAATCGCCCTAGTTAACTCAAAGACCTTCGCTTCGCTCGGTCGATAACACTGCTAGATTAAGGTAATCTAAAAATCCCTTTATGTTGCCCTTCATACTGGTTGATCGTCCAATAACTGTATCAAACATGGCTGCAGTTTTAATTGTAGAAATTAGATGAATTTATACCATTCTTGCTACGATAATGCATTTTAGTCGATAGCGAGAGAACATGTCGGCCAGTTAGAGGTGATTGCCATAATGGCACTGTAGTAACCATTTTTAGACAAGTCCGTGGCAGATCTATTTCTAAGGGTAAATGTGTGGCAAAGGTGCTCAAAACTAGGCGAAGTGCACGAACTTTTGAGTTAACGAACGAAGTTTTGACTTCCGACCTTTTTGGTTATAATTTGGTTCTCGCTTTTGCTCACTGCTCAGAACTTGCTTGTCTTGTTAAACTACTTTAAATTTGGAAATCTTATGAAGGAGTAGGTAGGTTTAAGGGTCAAGGCAAGATATTAAATACAACGTCTTTACCTCGGCGTAGATTATTGCCGATGTTTCGACAGCTATACACAAGAGCATAGGATTTGTAGTCTGTGTCAAGAACCCAGTAAGACGCTGGCTCGGGACCTGAAATAAAATAAAATAATGTTACATAATTTTCAGGGGAAATTGCATTCACGTTGTAATTTTAGACTACGCCAAACAAAAACTTTTCTTTTTTAATCAACATCCGGACATAAATATTATAGACGATCATCATCATCATTAGCAACCCATCAACGGCTCACTACTGAGCGCAGGTCTCCTCTCAGAGAAGGGTTATAGGCCATAGTCCACCACGCTGGCCCAATGCGAATTGGCGGACTTAACACACCTTCGAGAACATTATGATAAACTCTCAGATGTGCAGGTTTCCTCACGATATTTTTCTTCACCGTTGAAGCAAGTGATATTAAATTGCTTAAACGCACTAGACTCCGAAATATCAGAGGTGCGTACCCGGGATCGAATCTGCGACCCCCGAATAGGAGACCACAGTCCTAACCACTAGGCTATCACTGCACAATTTATAAACAATGCATGTATCGAAACGTGCAAACGTAGTACGGTCGCCCGCCGGCTAGATGGAATGATGATATCAGCTGGTAAGTGGCAGGCATTGATTGAATGCGAAAGGCCGAGGATAGGCAACGTTGGCGCTACCTAAAAGAGAGGCCTATGTCCAACAATGGATGCATTATGGCTGATGATGATGGATGATCATAATTTCTTACGAAAAGCAAAGTGGAGCACTTACTGCCGGGGAATGTAACACTTAGTTTGGCGCTACCATCTGTTGATGCCAAAACTGCTGAACCGTTAATGGTCTGGAGTTGTTCCCTTATAACTTCAGTGTTGAATACGTCGACGGTGCCAGCGGCTGTCAGTGTATATGTAGCTTCAAGGCAACTAGCGTTCACGCTTTGGAACTCTGATGCGTAGCTTTCTATCATGCGCCAGCGTCCCCCGTACTACAATTAACAATAATTTAACAGAGTATTAATTAATAAAATAGAAATTCAAATAAACTTTAACAAAACGCTTTTGAATCGCCAGGTGAATCTACCACTGTTCGGAATGTTCTGTTCTGTGAAACTTCTGATAACGGAAATAACGACAATTGCCGCCCTTTATGTAAGACGTCGGTTAAAATGAAGAAGTAAAAACAATGTTCCCCGAACAGTGTGTGAAATTTCTGATAACGGGAATCGCGATAGTTTCAGTTGTCTTATAATAATAAACATCTTATAATTAATTAACTAATAATTAATTAATATTAAAAACCGCCTTATAAAATGCCTTATAATAATAATAAACGACGAAAATATCGAAGGATATTGTCCCCTAGACAGTGTTCAAAACTTCTGTCGGAAATCATGACAGAAGATGAAAAGGTCAATTATGATAATGATATATAACTAACCGCAACTACGTCAAAGTTCTGCACAACTGCCAAGTTCTCGTCACACTGTCCAACGAATTCCACAGGTGCTCCAGGTATGTATTCAGGCAAGAAGAAACAGTCTCTGTTAGATTGGCCAATCTTTTCATAATACATGTTGTCCAAAACGTTGATCTCGTTAATTTTATTGTTGATGGCAGTAGCTGCAGCTGTCGATAGTTGTTGAGATCTGCTTAGCTTCCAACTGAAAACTGTAGGATTACCGGTTAGAATAAAATCAAATTTAAGAGGAGTTCATATCGAGCGCATCATAAACGAAAGAAGTTTGATTTTTAAATGAATTTTAACGTATTCATCCAAGCCAATTGATTTTTTACAGACTTGTATGGGGTGCTCTTGGGACATTACCCTTAATTTCAGACAAATGAAGAATTTGAGCAACCAAATACTGCAATATAAAAGTTCACGCCTCACTTCCTCATATTATTTAGAGTTATATCATATGGTTATAAATACTATCTTGATAATTTCAAAAATCCTTTGGAATTACGTTCGTTTTAGTTTTGAATTTATATCAATTCAGAGGTTTCCTTTATTATTAAATTAATTATTTTATCTTTACCTCCTCTAGAGTCTGCGTCCAGGTTAACGCAGCTGTAAGCTAACGCGTAGTCATTGTAATCTGTGCTCAGAACCCAGAATGGAATGGTGATAGCTGCAAAAGAATTTTACGCAAACATTAAAAATGTTTAGTAGGTAATTTCTAGCAAATCACGCGTTCGCAGTTGTTGAACGAGTAAGAATTGAATGTTGAGTCTTTTTCTGATTTTCTTGGCACTGCTGCAGATAATTATATTATCTATCGTATTGTAATATCTTCTTGTCATGTGACAGATAAGATTCTGGTTATTAGCATATTATGGATGGGACTCGTAACTTCTGTCAGATTCGTCTCTCATTTCGGTTTCTATTCCATCTTACGCTCGCGGGATCTTGCGAGATGAGACACGAGGCATTGGATAAATTCATAAATAAAGACTTTTTCGTCATATCTTACACACGCGGCATTCCGAGATAAGCTCGTCCCTATAATTTTATTGTGAAAAAGTTTCTTTTATTTGTTGCATATTACGATAATAATTCATGTAAAAAGGTGAACTTAAGTCTTCCAGTTAACTTCTGTTAATGTGAACAGAGTGGAAAAAGAAGAACATTTAAAAAAACTTAAGTGGCACTCGGGGACTGCCGCGGTAAAGCTATTGCATAGCATTTTTTATCAACTGATGAAATTATAATATTTATGCAATATTTTTTTTGCATAATAAAAAGTATGCAAAAAATAATTAAAACACAAACAAACAAGAAAAGCGAACTGTCACTACTTTGCGAGTGAGATTCGAACCTGCGACATCATCAAAGAAAGCGGTCACTCGTCCACTGCGCCAAATAGAGCTACTTGAGAACCTCTAAAATGCTGAACGCTTACTGAACGACGGACGAACGAAAAAAACCCAACAGGTTTTTTTCGTTACGGAATTTCTTGTTTCGGTAGCCGCGCTCAAACTGGTTGTCCTAGTCAAAGCCCGCGATAAAAGCTATGCAATAGCTTAAAAGTGAAAAAACTAAATCATTAACATCGACTTCTAGAAATAAGTGTTAAGCCTTAGATGATACTTAAACGGTCTTTGATGTAGCCACACAAAATCTTAGAGATGATGCAGCCGCATAATTTAATTTGCTGAGACGAATATTCGGGTCTCTCGGCTAAGTTAGATACGTATTACGTAACATGATAATATTCTAGATCATTTAGTGTCTGTTGACCTACATGGGCAAACTTGATGTCTGTCATGTTACTTACTCTGCCCTCCAGATGTAAGAGTGATAGTCAGTCTTCCACTAGTATCCTGAGCCGCAGCGAATGTAACCCGGCTGTTGGTGAAACCGCGGATTTGGTCGATGATATTAGAAGATACAAGATCCAATCCATTGCCGCTCACAGTATACTGGTGGTTGATACACTGACCAGATTGTTGTTCTTTTGGGTATGCTTCTATTTCATGCCACACGCCTTGGAACTGCAAGAACGAGAAGATACAGTTTATAACTTTTACAATAGATTTATGACCCCCAGAATAGAAGACCACACTCCTAATCACTAGGCTATCACTGCTATTCATTAGTGTGCACCGTGGAACTTAAGGAACATACAAAAAAATAAATTAACCGAATTGGTCCATCCATTCTTGAGTTATGCGCTTACCAACATTCATTTTTAGGGTTCCGTACCCAAAGGGTGCCAACGGAACCCTATTACTAAGCCTCTGCTGTCCGTCCGTCCGTCTGTCAGCGGCCTGTATCTCGTAAACCGTAATAGATAGACAGTTGAAATTTTCACATATTTTGTATTTCTATTGCCGCTATAACAACAAATAATAAAAATAATTTAAATTAAAAAAAATAAATTAAAATATTTCCATGGGTACTTACATGGAAATATTTTAATTTTTTTTTTAACGGAACCCTAAAAGAGCGAGGCCCGACTCGCACTTGGCCGATTTTTATTTATTGACCGAGCGAAGCGAGGTCTCTGAGTTTACTAGAGCGATTTGCACTTGTCCGTCCGTCCGTCTGTCAGAGCCTTATAACTTTTGAATTACTGAACGTAATTACTTCAAATTTAGATATAATATGTAAACCAATGGCCTCCAGCCGAAAATGGCTTAAAAAGTTATAAAAATCTTTATTTCAGGGGGGCTCTCATAGAAGCGAATGCGAAGTAAAATTTTTTTTTTTTGCGATTCATAGGGTTTCTCTGTGTCATTTTAAAGACAATTTGGAACAGAGTACAAACGTATTTTTTTTTTAATTTTTTCCTAAAATTTACGAAATGGGGGGCTTTCAAATTGGCGATTTAATACGCTCGCTTGAAGACGCTCTCTGGAAAAATTGGCTATATATTTTCAAGCTGTACTTATTTTTTTACTTCACTTGTATCCTGTACTTGAACAACAAATACTAAAATGATGTAAATATTATAAAGAAACGAGATTATTTAATTTTTAATGAGCATCAGTAAATTTCACATAGCTTCACAATAATGCTAATAGATGGCGCACTCATTAACTATTCCATGGAACTAGGACTACTAGGAGTTACGACTACGATCTATCCCAAAAACAGTTTTGCGTCGACTACTATTATTTAGGTACATAATATAATAACATATTATTCAATTAAAATTATTCTTTAGTTAAATATCAAACTTCAATAAACTATTAATTGCTGCATTTTGTTTATTTTCTATTCGCGTCGATAGATGACGATTTGTACAGATGCCCCTAACCCGTTTTCACCCGTTAGTACCTACATAATAATTCAATGTTTTCACTGACGTTCCTTTACGGGCTACCTATGATAAGTTAGGTGATGATTACTGTCAACTTCTTTATCACGATCCTGTACGGGACACCTAAAAGGACATTGGGACGAATGTTAGGACTTAGGATTGTGTTTTGGAGCTACCTACGTAAAGAGACTCCTACATAGGGGATGATTTAGGTATGTTTGGTGAAAACGGCCATAATAATAATGTTAGTTTTGGTCGTCACGTATCGATTGAATTAATAATCATGGGATACTGTTACCGCGAGGTCTCAGTTCGGGGCGAACCACTAGTATAGATAAAAATCAATTGCTGTTCGTTAGTCTCGCTAAAACTCGAGAACGGCTGGGCCGATTTAGTTGATTTTCGTTTTGAAATGTTTTTCGTAGTCCAGGGAAGGTTTAAACGGTGAGAAAATATAGAAAAATTGCGAGGAAGATAATAAAAACAACAATTTCATTTTCCCATATAAAGTGTTCTACCTACTTTCCTGTCAAACATTTGACGTTCGTCTCTTGCTTCGGTATTGTACTAAACTCGGGTCCACTCGACATTACTCGGATTATCGCGTATTTAAATTTTAATATTTTGTTTGGTTGTCATTGTTTGTTCGTTCAGAAATATATTATGTCATTTAATAAAATAAAATCAGTAATCATACTATCATACTAATATTATAAATGCGAAAGTGGTTTGTTGGTTTGTCCTTTAAAACAGATACGGATCGACTTGATTTTTTGCATGGGTAGAGTTGAGGACCTGGAGGGTGACATAGGCTACTTTTTATCCCAGAAAACCAAAGAGTTCCCAAGGGAGTTCAAAAACTAAATCTATGCGGACGAAGTCGCGGGCATCAGCTAGTGTTTAATAAATAAACGTACAGCGGTCATGTTGAAGTTAGCCACAGCCTGTATGCTGTTATTGCATCGTCCGCGGAACACAACAGGAACTCCAGGCTGAGGGTCAGGGTAGTAGAAGCAGCTTTCGTCACTTTGATCAGATTTCTCATAGTATTGGGCATCGAGAACTGGCACTGTGTCAATAACTCTGTTAATGGCTGTTGCAGCTTGGGCTGTCAGTTGCTTGGTTCTGCTAAGCTTCCAGGATGACACTACGGGTACAAAAATTAATAAGATTACAATACTTTTACAAGGAAAAAATAAAAAATACATTTACTGATGAGTCACAATCAATAATCATAATATCCAGCCTCCACAAATTTTGATGCTATAATTACGTAAATAAACAAGTATCAAGGGTCGAATCAGTGGGAAGTCATTGTCGACTTAACGTCCACGTGGATTTACATGATGTAGTAAATAGTACGTACTATGTTTATGACCTAAATAATTTTAATGCTCATAGCCTAAATACACTCGAATTTATAGAAGTAGTGAAACAACACACAAACTCAAAATATAATCACGTCATCACACTAACAAAAAATTTACCGCATAATATGTATCAATAAAATTATTTACCTCGACGTCGTTCTGTGTTGATGTCAACGCACGTATATACGAGCGAGTACGAACTATAATCCGTTGCAAGGACCCAGTATGGTGCTTCCGCTAAAAAATAACATTACTTTTATACTATATTTTGATTCAGCACAATTGATTGCATTAACATGAGCAAGGTCTTAGGACCCTTTCAGTGTCAGTCATAGTATAAACATGGCTTATTTCCGAGAAGTTCCGCAGTTCCTCTGTTGAACAATTTATCAATTTTATAAAATTGGCATTATATAATGACAATAACCTAGCAATCGCATAAAGATTTGCCGGTGTTTCTATGGGTAATTCATTAGGTCCCATTTTATTGCTAATATATAAAAATACTTTGGTAGCAGCAATTATAAATATCGGTCAGTCAAAACATCGGCCAAGTGCGAGTCGGGCCTCGCTCTTTTAGGGTTCCGTTAAAAAAAATTAAATAAAAATATTTCCATGTACCCATGGAAATATTTTAATTTATTTTTTTTAATTTAATTTAATTTTTATTATTTGTTGTTATAGCGGCAATAGAAATACATAATATGTGAAAATTTCATCTGTCTATCTATTACGGTTTACGAGATACAGCCCGATGACAGACGGACGGACGGACGGACGGACGGACGGACGGACGGACGGACGGACAGCGTAGGCTTAGTAATAGGGTCCCGTTAGTACCCTTTGGGTACGGAACCCTAAAAACTACAAAGACTCAACCATTTCGTACTGAGTCTAAAAATATAGCATATCTCAATTGTGTTAAAAATTAATGCTGTTACTCACTAAATGTTGGGCCAGCCGGGAATCTAACAATTAGCTTGGCGGATCCGTCAGCTGTGGGCACCAATGTAGCTGTACCATTGATTGTATCTAATCTTTGATTGACCACTTGTGTGTTATAGACTTCTACGACACCACCTCGTAAAGTGTAGAGAGCGTTACCGCACTCGCCTTGGCTGCCGAATTGCGTGGGATAGGATTCTATGCTATGCCACAAGCCTTCGTACTGTAAACGATAAGGGAATTAAGGTTACCAGTTTTATTACACTAACGCAATTACAAGCTTTGGCCTTTAAGCCTTTAGGACTCAGACATGTTCGCATGCGGTACCGAAACGTTAACGCCTATGTCTTGTGGTAAAGACTTTGACGTACACTCTCTTACCGTTGCGCTTTAGGTATGTTGACCGAAAAACAAGCCAACTTGTTACACATGTGTATAACATGTTATATTTTGTATGTATTATGGATGTAAGTCTTCTATTTACTAAACTACAGGTCACACGAAACTTTGTTATAGTTCTTGCAATTCACGAGGGCGACCGACTTATTGTTGTGTGTGTGTCGTATCTGTATTAGTGTGAGCGAGCGCAATGCTCGCGCCTGCCCGCTCCCACCTAGGCTTTGACCTTACCTGACCTGACGCACACTTATGCAATGTGCATGTACACGAAGTAACCACAAGTAAAGCTCACTCACCTTCGTGAATTGCTAAAACTGTAATTATTTACGAAAACATTACTTACAGCTACAGCATTAAAACCGGAGACTACTGGTAAGTTCTGATCACACTGCCCCCTGAATTCCACGGGTCTGCCATCGGGGATCGGGTAATAGAAACAGGCGTTATCAGAATGATCAATTTTAATGTAGAACTGCTCGTTGAGGACATTGATGGAGTTGACGATATTGTCAATACGGGCTTTAGCTGCAGAAGTTAGTTCCCTTGTTCGACTAAGCTTCCAAGTCCACACTAAAAATGTATAATAGCATTAAAAAATTGCATTTGTTTTTATTGAATACTAACTGATATCCGCAACTTCAACCGCGTGGATTTAGTTTTGAAAATCCTTCGGGAACTCATTGATTTTCTGAGACAAAAAGTAGCCTATGTCACTCTCTAGATCCTCAACTATACCTGCAAGCAAAAAATCACGTCGATCCGTGTCTCTGTTGCCGCGTGATTGAAGGACAAACCAACAAACAAACGCTTTCGCATTTATAATATTACTAAGAATAGTCAGAATAAATAGAACAATAAAACTCATTAATTAAAAAATAAATAATCAGTTCTCTTTGTCAGAAGAAAAGGCAACTAAATTCATCTCGTAAGATTTTAGGCCCCGGGGTCTCCATAACGAGTTGAACAAAAATGAAAATCTTGAAGAGAGTGGCATACTTGACCATTTTAACAGCAGTTTGCCTTGTTGCCTTGGCTTATGACCGTGGTAGGACTGGCAAGAGAAGAGAAAGTTACAAAGCATACCTCTACGTTGTTCACTGTTGATGTTTACACAGCTATATACCAACGCGAAGGAGTCGTAATCAGTGTCCAATATCCAGTATTCCGAAGCCGTGGGAGCTAAAAAAAGAATAATTATTACATTCACACCATTATCGCATTGTTTTACTTACGGTACTATCTGCTCAAAGACAATCCTTCAGTAGTTGATAGGCGTATTGCGAGGTATTGTAATGTTATTAATGGATTATATCTAGGCTAAGTTCAAAACAGTTTTTCTTAAAAATATTAAGGGTAACAATATCTTGACTGATCATAAAGTTTAAAAGATGGCTTGACATGAAATAAATTTTGAATTTGAATTCGAGAGATTTATCAAGGGAGGGAATAAAATCCCAAAATTAACGGAACTCAAGTGTTATCCTTACTTGAAGGAGAAAGGAATACCTATAAGGAAATATTCTTAACAAAAGTGAAGGGCCAAATAGGGTAAGCCACTCACCGCCAGGGAAGTTTACTAGAAGCCTTCCACTGCCATCAGTACCATCTACAACTGCTGTTCCATTTATAGTATCAAGAACCTGGTTTATCACTTGCGTGTTAAAGACGTCGACGCCATTAGAACCCAACGCATAGTTGGCTTCTTGACAACCGCCTTGTAGGCTTTGGAAATCAGATGGGTAAGTTTCAATCATACGCCAGCGACCCAAATACTGAAAAAAATAATTAAGAGAATTCTTGCATTGCGCGACACAGTCCTTCATCAATTTCTTAGGAATTGATTACAGGGTGCGGTTTATTTATTTCAAAATGGCGAACTTGTAGGTAAATAGCTATATGTCAGATTCCGTAATAAATAGAATAGAATAGAATAGAATAGAAATGTTTTTTATTCAAATAAACTTTTTTACAAGTGCTTTCGAATCGTCGATGAGTCTACCACTGGTTCGGAATGCCGTTCCTGCCGAGAAGAACCAGCAAGAAACTCGGCAGTTGCTCTTTTCAAAATAAGTTTACATTCAATAGAATAGTTAAACAGTTCAATTACCACCTGCTGTCTCATGAATCGCTGGAAAGAATTATGTCCACGCTTTTTTATCATCTAAATAGTCTTCAATTGCATAATATGCTTTTTTCATGAGATTAGTTTTTACTGATTTCTTAAACTTGTGTAAAGGCAAGTCTAAGATCGACTGTGGAATTTTATTATAAAACGTTACGCCCATTCCCACAAATGTCTTTCGGACCCTCTTGAGGCGACATCGAGGAATCACGAGCCTGTTTGGATTTCTAACTTGCCTATCGTGTAAATCACCCTTTTTTTTGTAATTCACGATGTTTTGTCTGACAAATATTATATTGTTGTAAATATATTGTGAAGCTACTGTAAGAATGCGAATGTTACAATCTCCATGATAGTCGGTCTTTTAGTTAAAAAACATCTGAGGCACCAACATATACGGCATTATTAATAACTGATTGATATAAAGGGATTACCTTCACCAATGGGGCGAAGCATGGAAGAGAGATAGTTCAGAAGAATAATACTCACCCTGACAGCATTGAAATTCTGAATAACTGAGATATTCCTATCACACTGTCCGTTGAAAATAACCGGTTGTCCAGGAGCAATGTCGGGTAAGTAGAAACAGGCGTCGTCAGATTGGCCGATCTTTTCATAATACATGTTATGCAATACTTCGATTTCTGATATTTTATTGTTTATTACTGTATTTCCTGTTGTTGACAGTACTTTTGATCTGCTTAGCTTCCAACTGTAAACTGTAAAAGACATTAAAATGAGTATGAACACATTTATACATTTTTTATTTATTACAAGATACATTTAATGAGTAGAAGTTAGTGATTTTTTTTTATTTAAGTTGCTTGTAAGTAATCTGCTTTGCTTAGCTGTTCACCAGATAGACAAGCTACATATTATTGTTACAATTTTGTTTTGAAAAGAGCAACAGCTGAGTTTCTTGTCGCTTTTCTCAGCGGAATTTGCTTTCCGAATCAGTGGTAGGGTCTTGACTTGTCTTAAGAGCCGCAAGTGGGCCTGCATGAAATAAATAATTTTGAATTGAATTTTATAGTATTGAGATCGAAAAAGTACCAACGGCTTTTAGGTCGACTCACTGATCTACCGATCAAAATCGATTCTGTAGAATCTACAGTGTAGATTGTCCAAACCGACTTATTTTATTGTATCTGAATTCATTTTGCTAGGCCATTCTTATATTGTTTTAAAAAGCCATCATGTCTTATTCCACGATGTAGAGACGAAAAACATTCTTGTTTTCCCGGCATTAGAGAAAGCAAAAATGCTGTATAAACTTGTTTAAAAGGGCTTAAGAATGAGAATCGTTATAAAGCCCACAAAAGGAATTTAGGATTCACCGTTCAAATGTCTGAATTTTTGTACGAGTCCTTGGTTTCCAAAGACAAGGTCGAACATAACAATGCAGTTTAAACACTACTAAGATGACAAAATAAATACAAAAGGAAAACATTACCTGCTCGTTGATTCGAGTTAATGTTGACGCAGCTGTATGCTAAAGCATAATCGTTGTAATCTATGCTCAAAATCCAAAATGGAATATTTATTGCTGTAAACAAAATATTTGCGTTATTAAGGTTTATAATATTTATGTCTATAAATAACCCATAACATGGTGATCAAGATATTTCCTGTTCGTAAAATAATTGAAGACAAATATTGTATGGGGAAATTGCTAATAAGATAGGCGTTGATCGCAGAAAAACTGTTTCGCCCCATGCAGCATAATCAAGAGTATGCAAAGCTGACTGCCAACCTCAAATGAAGTAAAAGAAGAGATTGTATGGAAAAAGATGGGTTTAGTTCCTACAAGGACGATGTTCCTCTACGTGTTTCACAGTTGATTCTCGGAGTCAAGATAGATAGGAAAGCCCTTGGGAGACAAATAAAATAGTGATTCAACGGAAAAGAAGACAAGGTATAATATAAGAAAAAATACCTCCCATTTTAAGACTGTAGCGCTTACCACTGCATTTGGGAGGTCGTCAAAATAATGAAGTATCAAGGTTCTATTAAGGTAGCAACAATAGTTATCGGAAGTAGATATTGGAAAGGTCTATAGCTAGCAGTTGACGGAGATAGGAATGATAATTATATAAAAATACTCACTTGTTCCTGCAGATGTAAGGGTTATTACGAGTCTTCCAGAAGAATCTTGAGCTGATCCAAATGTTACACTGCTATTGGTGATTCCGAGGATTTCATTAATAACATTAGATGATACAAGGTTCAAACTATTTCCAGAGCCCAACGTGTACTGATGGTTAATACATTGGCCGGATTGTTGGTCTTTTGGATACGCTTCTATTTCATGCCAAAGCCCTTGGAACTGAAATGAATATAAAAATTAAGTGGCACTCGGGGACTGCCGCGGTAAAGCTATTGCATAGCATTTTTTATCAACTTATGCAATTATAATATTTATAATGCAATATTTTTTTTGCATAATAAAAATTATGCAAAAAAAAATTAAAAAACAAACAAAAAAGAAAAGCGCACTGTCACTACTTCGCGAGTGAGATTCGAACCTGCGACATCATACATAAAGCGGCCGCTCGCCCACTGCGCCAAACAGAGCTACTTGTGACCCTCTAAAATGTTGAACGCTTACAGAACGACGGTGTTAGGTTTATTTTCGTTACGGAATTTCTTGATTCGGTCGCCGTGCTCAAACTGTTTGTCCTAGTTCAAAGCCCGCGATAAAAGCTATGCAATAGCTTAAAATACAATATTTTAAAAGGAAATACTTAAATCTATTCCAAAATTATTTATTTCCGGCCTAGAATGTGGAATTCTTATAATGATGAATTTGCAAAATGTTGAGTTAACGTAGGCCAAACTGTGGCTCTTATGACACGTCATGATTCTACCACCGGTTTGGAAAGCGGAATCTGCTGAGAAGATTCTTTAAGAAATAAATTCAGTATCTAACTTACAGCAGTCATATTGAAGTTGGCCACCGCTTGTATCGTCATATCACACTGTCCGGGGAACACAACAGGCTTTCCTTCTTCAGGTTCGGGGTAATAGAAACAGCCTTGACTGCTGTGGTCCCTTGTTACGTAGTACCGCTCGTCCAGAACTGGTATGCTGGCTACTGCATTGTTGATGGCTGTCACGGCAGCATTGGTCAATTGTCTCGTTCTGCTAAGCTTCCAAGACCAGACTGTAGAATAGAAGTTAATAGGTTAGTTAGATAAACAATCTAATCCAGTAATCTCTATTAGTGTAATAATAATAAAATTAGATTATATGCCAAAATATTGTAACATTTAATACAAATATTTACTATTCCCAGTGTAAAACTGCTCTAAGCTCAAAAAGTTGCTACCACATGGTGGTCATAATTTACAATACTAACATAAAAACTACCTTCTACACTTACTTTGCCATTTATGAGGTTCAAAACAAAATTACGTGACTGGTTGGTTGACAAATGTCTATTAATTTTAAGATTAAAATAATTGCATATCGTTTATATGACCAAACATGTGCATTATAAATGTAATTTGTCATAATATTTTCGTGCAAATAAAGTGAATTTGAATTTAGAAATCACTGAAAACAAATTAAAACAAACTAAAATCACATTTCTTAAGTAGAATGTAGGTTGTAATGAATTGGTATTTTTTTACACCTTAGCAAAAGATAACGGATCGTAGTGTTATAATACGAAACTGTAACTTATTTTGAGATTAGGTAACTTACCTTGTCTTCTCTCTTCATCAATATTAACACAAGTATACACTAGCGAATACGATCGGTAGTCCGTGGTCAGAACCCAATATGGCGTTGTAATAGTCACTGTAAAAGAAAATAGTCAACAATGTCTTAGACTGAAAAGAAAATCATTATCCTCTTTAATCTCAAATTTGGACACAGCAATCGTTTACGTAGTAAGTCAAAATGTTCGTTATAATCATCATTTTAACTGACAGTCTTCCACCGTTGGATAAGTGTCAAGAAAAGATGGGTGATCAAAAGATAGGTGACGATAGGTTTCACGAAAAAAGCAACTGAAACAAGCTGTCAGAGACAAGCTTGAGGTTGGCCGTGTACGTAGTTGGGGTACACTTATAGTAACACTGCACTTTCTAATGCCATCGCCATGGGATTCACCTTGGGATTCTAACGTCCATCTGTTCTATGAGCTATTGTTCTGCAAACTACCACTTTAAGGGGACAGAATGCAAAGAGTTTATTCTAGAAAGGCATTTAGGTCTTTAAGTTCTTTGTTTCTATCAAGGACTTTGATAAGGGAAACGTTTATCTGTTGACTTACTATTAGTTCCTACAATGGGGAAGGTTACATCTAACTTAGCACTGCCATCTGTAGATACTACTCTGGCAATTCCGGTCATGGTGTCTAGTGTTTGGTTGACCACTTGGGTGTTGAAAACATCGACGACTCCATCGCCTAAGCTATAGTAAGCGCTGTTACAAGTGCCTCCTTGGAAAACGGTATTGTAGGAAGCTATGTCGTACCACTGGCCCAAATACTGAAAATAAAAAGAAGATATTGATTAATATTACCGAATATATCTAAAGATACAACAAAATAAGGGTACTAAAAGTTTCATGGAAGAATTGGCTGTGATACATGTTCAACAGTGCACCATTAAGATAATTGGGTATTTGACTGTTGTCAAAATGTTGATAATATTCATTCTTTATACACGAAAATGTAACATGCAAGAATAACGTTTGTAAAAAAAGAAAATAAACCGGTCAAAAACAAATAAGTTATAAGCTGTTTTACTGTGACTGTATCTGTCTCTTTCTAAAACGAAATTTTCTATGGAGCGTGTATGGAACTGCTGACTTGTGACATCACACTTCAGTAGCGCACTCTCTGTCTAACAGGACTCTTTAAAGCTCTAGCTCAGTTTCCGAGACTAGGTATTGTGTTATAATATTTAAAAACGTTATTTTAAATGCATAAAAAATTATATCAAGTAGACAAAGCTATATACTTAATAAACTTACCTCTGCAGCGTTGAAATTACGGACAACAGGAATAGTTTCATCGCATTGGCCACGGAAGATCGGTGTGTTAGGACCAGGCTCTGGTAGATAGAAGCAAGCCTGTTCAGACTGGTCAGCCGTCTCAAAGTATCGGTCATTTAAAACATCGATGCGATTCATCACTTGGTTGATCCTCTGAACCGCACTCGCAGTCAGCTGGGCCGTTCTACTAAGCTTCCAACTTGTGACTGTAATGTAGAATGTAATAATTACGAATGTTCATCACAAAGAAGGGCAAAGTAAAAAACTAAAGAGAAAAATGGGAGATGATTCTCGTGGTATAAAAGAAGTTATCAATTTCAATTTCAATTTTCTTTATTGCGAATTTGGGTAATAATGTACAGGTGTTGAAAATATACAAAAATACATGAGCAGCCAAACTCTGCTTAATTACAGCATGCAACATTAAAAAGCATATTAATCTATTACAAAATGTTCATAATCCTATCAGCTAAAATATCTTAAAGTATTATTATATTATGCAAAAAATTTGTTGAAGTTGATCATCCAGGGTAAGATACAAAGCAGAAGGGGCATGGAACCGAGAAGAAAATTCTGGTAGAAGAACCTGCGTCAATGGTTCAATAAAAACCCGATCATTATTCAGAGTGGCAGTGTCCATATTATCAGAATTTTCGCAAACCTTCATTACAAGAGGCGAAGAGAATAAGATTTTTTTTATTAAAAATAAACACAAATACTTAATTAGTGTCAATTTAACAATTGCCGAATAAGTTTCAACAAATGGATCAATATTTATCATATTTTCTATACAAAAACTGTCAAGACGTTCAATTTACTTCTCGGTTAAATTTAACCTAGCCTTTGTGAAATTGGCTGACGAGAAAGTAAAAAAATAACTTTTATTTAAAAACTTTGGTCACTACAAATAATCACGTTTTCCTGAAAGAGCTTCGGTTATAGAAGTGTCCGTATCATAAGGCAACCGCTACACTGTGATTAAGTGTAGTTAATTTTTCCATGTTTAATCCAAATTATTTGTAAGTGCTTAGATGTTTACCTCGTCGTTGATTGTTGGGCAAGTCTCGGCAACTGTAGACCAACGCGAAGGAATCGTAATCTGTATCTAGGACCCAATAAGGTGCGGGTTCCGAGGCTAAAAAGGTGAGAAAACACGTGTGAATAATTAGAATTTTCCAATGATTAATTGTAGACAATGTTGATACTTTATAGATAAGTCTATACTTTATCACACACAAGCCTAGGCTATTTAGTACTGAAGGAATATATTTTATAAGTATTTACAGATCACACAACAAGAACCTCGAGAATTAGCGTTCAGTTTTAAGCTATTGCATAGCTTTTATCGCGGGCTTTGAACGAGGACAAACAGTTTGAGCGCGGCGACCGAATCAAGAAATTCCGTAACGAAAAAAAACCTAACACCGTCGTTCAGTAAGCGTTCAACATTTTAGAGGTTCTGACGCAGTGGGCGACCGCCAGCTTTCTTTACCGTATGGTGTATGATGTCGCAGGTTCGAATCTCACTCGCAAAGTAGTGACAGTTCGCTTTTTTGTTTGTTTGTTTTTTAATTTTTTTTTTGGATGATTATTATCATGCAAAAAAAATTGCATAAATATTATAATTGCATAAATTGATAAAAAATGCTATGCAATAGCTTTACCGCGGCAGTCCCCTAAATTTTTATATCTTTTGATTATTATTGTTTTCAGCTGAGTGCGATTTAGAGTCTAATATTACGTACTTTACTTTATAAACTAGGTACTACTAATAAAACTTACTGTTAGGGAAATTAACCCAAAGTTTAGCACTGCCATCAGTTGAGGCCAAAACTGCTGTGCCGTTTATGAAATCGAGTTCACCATTTATAACTTGTGTATTGTAAACATCGACTGTCGAGCCATCAGGATTCAGGGAGTAGGTGGCCTGGTTACATTGGCCGATTTGAGACGGTTCTGGGTAGCTTGATATTATTCGCCAGAGTCCAAGGTACTACAATGAAATTAGCAGAATTAAGTATATTAATGCAGTCTTCGATCGTCTTGCCTCACAGTTTATACTTCTGCGGGATCATAGTGCTCATAATTTGGTCATAAAATATCATAAATTGTGTTAATTTATTTCCATACTAAAAAAGTTGATTCTAAGATAAGAGACGGTTTGTACTTCCTCGAAAAAAGATTTGATCTTGAAGTCACATTACTCAGTGTTGGCGGGTCGTTTATAATTGAGCAACATCTCTGCAGATCTTGATTAATTATCGAGAAAACCGAACGACGAATATATATATAGGACGAAGTGAATGAAACAGGAATGTCATCATTTGCTGGTTCCCCCAACTTCACGTGATTAGATGGATAAACAAACGTGTGTAGTTTTTTAAAGAAATTATTTAATTACTAGCAGCATTCAATCTCCAAAAAAGTAATTTCATTCAAACCTAACCCTTTCTTCCTCCTCTTTTGAACTCCTAAGTGCTCACCTATGATACTCATGTTTAAGTCCACCAGTTTAGGCTATGAGTTGTCTGTAATTCAGTCAGTATGTCACGAAGTATAGAAGAAGAGAATTATTTTATTTCTTAAGGCCACTGTTTTACATACCCTGGCTGCACTGAAGTTTTGTACGACGGATATGCTTTCATCACATCTTCCTAGGAAAGTTACAGGTTGTCCAGGAACATGTTCCGGTAAATAGAAGCAAGCATCATCCGTTTGTCTGATTGGCTCGAAGTATCTTTGTTGCAGCACATCTATTCTTTGCATGGCAATTTCGATGGCTGTGCCAGCGTCAGTAGTCAACTGTTGAGTCCTACTAAGCTTCCAGCTGAAAACTGGAACGAATTTGGTTAATTTTTACAAGCTTTTATTTAACTTGCAATGTATATATGTTTAGGTCAAATCTTGCAAGACGAAATAGAACCACTTCCCGGTTTCTGATCGAGCTGAAATTTTGCATTTATGTGTAAATCGGATGACAATGCAATATTATTGTGACACGGAGATGATTTGATGATGGAGATGGAAGATGGCTATCGGAACTCTGTAATAAATCGACGTAACACCATCGAATTTGAGCTCGTTTGATTTGTCTTGACAAGTAATCAGGTCCTAGATGATATCCATATTCTGATGATGAAACGTACTCGACGTAACCTCATCAAGATTGGGCTCATTTGATTAACCTTGACAAGTATCCCTGAGGATATCCAGGTTCTGATGATGGAGCTCGAAAAGGGGCCTTGGTAACTTTGTAATTAAACGATGTAACTCCCATTAAGCTTTGGCTCGTTTGATTCATCTTGACAAAATTTCTGGTCCTAGATGATATCCACGGTGATGATGTAGTCAGCTACCTACTAAAAGCTTGTTTTAAAAAATATTTTTTTTAATTTACGCTTGTTTTAATTCTACTTATCTTACAAGCTCCGCTTGCATTTCATTCAATGCTGTAGTAAACAATGATGAAGTCTTGGTAGGAACGCTTTAGCAGAAGATACGTATTCCATTTTGCCCTGAAGCAATTCATCCTTACACTAGCAAAGCTAGTACTTGCAGTAGTTCAGCTTTATACCTTTTATTATATGAGTTTCGATAAAGAAGTTATTAAATACAAGAATTTTATTTTCTTCATGATTTTTAAGATCAAGGCCTTTGACTTTTTATAAAAATCAAACTTACCTCCTCTGAAATCGTTATTATTGTTTACACAACTGTAAGCCAAAGCGTAGCTTGTGTAATCCGTGTCTATAATCCAGAATGGTATGGTGATCACTGCAAAAAAATTAATACTTACTACAGAGAGCAGCTTATTAAAAGACTTATACTGTAAATTAGAAAACTAAAAAATCTCGAACGAAAGGCAACGAACGAAACAAACTACCTCTGCTACTATTCTGAGGGTTTACATAGCTTTGTGATCTCAAAAATGGGCTTGTATAATAAAATAGAAAAAATATTATCAATTTTATGGATAGTCTTACCTGATTCTCCAGAAGTAAGAGTTATTGTCAATCGTCCACTGGTATCTTGGGCTGAAGCGAAAGTAACTCGACTGTTGGTTGTGTTTCGAATTTGATTCTGAACGCTGACAGATATGAGGTTTAATGTATTTCCAGAGAGAGTGTATTCGTGGTTCACACATTGTCCAGTCTGTTGAATCTTCGGGTATGCTTCTATTTCGTGCCATATTCCTTGGAACTAAAAAGGAAGTTATGCAATGAGATATTTGACATAAAAAGAAAATTATTCAAAGTTTCAAATTTGAATATTTTAATGCTGTTTAAAACCATAACTAAGTTTTCTGGTAGCTAATACATTACAAATAAAGTCTTTATTACAAATAAAGAGAGTATGTTTAATCCTAGGAAAAATATTTTTTCCTAGGTAAGGTTTGTGTTAACATTTTGTCACAATTTCAATTCCGTACGCTTCGTACACGATTTGATAGTTAAGTATGAAATTACCATCAAAGTAAAATAAACCATAGCAGTGTTGAGTTAGAGCTTTAAATCATAATGGTGTGCTTGTCATTGAATCTACTCACCCTAGTCATATCGAAATTTGCAATGGCTTGTATATTCATATCGCACTGTCCGGGGAACACTACGGGCACTCCTGGCTTGGGTTCAGGATTATAGAAGCAGCCTTCCCTGGAGTGATCTCTCTGCTTGTAATAGCGATCATCTAGTACATTTACATTAGCTGTGATCATGTTTATGGTAGATATAGCATCTGATGTCAATTGTCTTGTTCTACTGAGTTTCCATGACCAAACTGAAATATTATAATGGGTTTTTATTATAAGGATTATATAATGAAAATCAAAAATTTAATATAATTAATAAAAAATAAATTTTTGGAACAGAAATATAATGCCATCCAAACTAAGGCCTAAGGACAGTTTGAACCACAGTACTAGTAACTCCACGTGAAACTTTCAAACCCGGTGGGGGCTTTTGCCCGTTTTGAAATGAAAATAAAAATATTTTTTAGATTATTAATTCTTTGGCCATAGAGATGGGCTACTATTTAAAAAAATTTCCAACGGCATACTCATGAGAATATGACGCCATTGGCAAGCCTAGTGCGCGGGTAATATGGCTACCAAAGCAAGAAGCTTATTATTATGCTTCTAATTTAATTTATTAGGGTTCCATACCAAAATGGTAAAAATGGAACCCTTATGGTGAGACTTTCTCCGTCCGTCTGTCCGTCCGTCTGTCACAGTCGATTATTTCAGTAACTATTAAAGCTATCGACATGAAATTTGGTATAGTTGTGTATAATAGTGGCCCAAAATCATTGGAATAAAGAAAAATCGAAAATTATTTTTAGTTTTATTAAAAAAAGGGGGAAAATCGGGGGTTTGAAATATCAAAGTAAAATAACTATATCGAGTGGGGTATCATATGAAAGGCCTTTACTTGTGCATTCTAAAACAGTTTTTTATTTATTTCTATATATAATTGTTTTTGATTAATAGGCCAAAATGTCGAAAAAAATACCGTTCCCCCCCCCTTATCTCCGAAGTTTACCAATCGAAAAATCTGAAATAATTATGGTCAATAGAGGTTTATGTATATTTTACAGGAAAAATAAAAGCAACGCGAAAATTATTTTAGTTTTATTAAAAAAAGGGGGAAAATCGGGGGTTTGAAATTTCAAAGTAAAATAACTATATCGAGTGGAGTATCATATGAAAGGCCTTTACTTGTGCATTCTAAAACAGTTTTTTATTTATTTCTATATATAATAGTTTTTGATTAATAGGCCAAAATGTCGAAAAAAATACCGTTCCCCCCCCCTTATCTCCGAAGTTTACCAATCGAAAAATCTGAAATAATTATGGTCAATAGAGGTTTATGTATATTTTACAGGAAAAATAAAAGCAACGCGAAAATTATTTTAGTTTGATTAAAAAAGGGGGAAATCGGAGGTTTGAAATTTCAAAGTAAAATAACTATATCGAGTGGGGTATCATATGAAAGGCCTTTATTTGTGCATTCTAAAACAGTTTTTTATTTATTTCTATATATAATAGTTTTTGAGTAATCGGCCAAAATGTCGAAAAAAATACCGTCCCCCCCCCCCTTATCTCCGAAGTTTACCAATCGAAAAATCTGAAATAATTATGTTCAATAGAGGTTTACGTATATTTTACAGGAAAAATAAAACCAACGCTCTAACTAGCATAGTTTTTTTTATATTAACAATAAACCTCTACAAACAAAGTTAACGATAAATAAGCAAATTAATATAGTATTATCGTTTTAATTTTACTTTTGGAGTATGGAACCCTCGGTGCGCGAGTCCGACTCGCACTTGGCCGGCTTTTTTTTTAATTTATTGTCCATATTTAAATAGATTACCTTGTCGTCTTTCTGCATCAATATTTACACAAGTATACACTAGTGAAAATGAACGGTAGTCCGTGGCGAGAACCCAATAAGGCGTTGTAATAGTCACTGTAAAAAAAGCCGACATTACTTCATCTAAAAAGAAGATATGTAATTCACGTTCAATACGAATTTTCAACTTTTTGATTATATTTAGCTTTTCTTTCTTCTGGGATCTTTTGTTCTGCAATTTTTTTGTAATATTTTGTACGTGATTATAGTAGATTATATACTATATATGTAGTATAGAATAAAGGTAGATGGTGTATATTTTCGCTTACTAATATATTAGTTCCAACGATAGGAAAAGTAACGTTTAACTTAGCGCTACCATCTGTAGATACCACTCTTGTAACTTCCATCATAGTGTTTCTTTATGGGCTTTGATAAGGGAAACTTTTATCTGTTGACTTACTATTAGTTCCTACAATCGGGAAAGTAACATCTAACTTAGCGCTGCCATCTGTAGATACTACTCTGGCAATTCCAGTCATGGTGTCTAGTGTTTGGTTGACCACTTGGGTGTTGAAAACATCGACAACTCCATCGCCTAAGCTGTAGTAAGCGCTGTTACAAGTGCCTTCCTGGAAAACGGTATTGTAGGAAGCTATGTCGTACCACTGGCCCAAATACTGCAAACAAAAAGAACATAATTTAATGAAATTACTGTTATACACAGAAAGAAACGGATTTTTACTACATCGGATAGCTAAATACGAGTATCTTTATACATTTCGCCAAAACAGTAAGTTTTGTTAAACTCTTGCCAGCTCTTGTCAGCGAAATCTGCTTTTCTTCGAAAGCAGCGGAATCTTTCCGAGGATACTCCGGTGTTGGGATTAAAGTGCGTATGGAGTGTTTCTTGAAAGATTTATGTGATTGTGTGTTTTACTACTACTTCAACTGCATGTGTAATGCTACAAATGTGTGGTACTACAAAATAAAAGTTAATTTTGTAGATCCTAGAAGAACAAAGATGTGACTTACCGATGCAGCGTCAAAATTACTGACAGCAGGAATAAATTCATCGCATTGTCCACGGAAGATCGGTGTGTTAGGACCAGGCTCTGGTAGGTAAAAGCAAGCCTGGTCAGACTGGTCGTCTATCTCAAAGTATCTTTCATTTAGAACATCGATGCGATTAATCACTTGGTTGATCCTTTGAATCGCACTCGCAGTCAGCTGGGTCGTTCTACTGAGCTTCCAACTCGAGACTGTTACAGGGAATATAATATGATTATTAAAAACACGCCTTTTGTCTTGTTTTAGATTTTAGTTTATTTTCCCAGCATGATGGAGTTTTGTTTTGAAACTCATGTTTTTTCTAAGCATAATATTATGAAAAGTTTGTTTACCTCGTCTTTGGTTGTTGGTCAAGTTTCGGCAACTGTAGACTAATGCAAATGAAGTGTAATCTGTGTCTAACACCCAATACGGTGCAGGCTCCGGTGCTGAAAAATGTACAACATGGTTGAATATTTCGTATTACAAAAAAATTTACCTAAAACTAACCAGGTAACAACAATCATCAATGGATATACAAGCAATGTTGAGTGGCCCACTATTGAGCATGAATCTCCTCTCAGAATGAGCTGGCTAGACTGAGCAAATGGCACAGGCCGGTGCCGGTGCGATCAGTCTAGCCCTGCGATGACCAACACGCCTGCCCAGCGTGGTCATTATAGGCAAAACCTTCGTAATGGATCGCCACCTATTCCTGCGCAGTGTGGGCAGACCCACCCCCCACTAGATGGACCGACGACATCAAACGAGTCGCAGGGAGCCGCTGGATTCAGGCGGTGCAAGACCGAGGCCTGTGGAGGTCCATGCAAGAGACCTATGTCCAGCAGTGGACGTCTATTGGTTGACATAGAAGAAGAAGAAGAAGAATCTCCTGTCCCTATATTATTACGTATTCTGTTGTAATACTGAACTGAAGAATTCTTTTTATAAAGAGTTGTCTGATTTTAACTCATCATATAAGACGCAAAGCAAAATAAAAAACTTAAGCATTAAAAACGAAGTGTTATCAGCATTCAAATATAATATTTTGTTGGAAATTACTTTAAGCTAAAACTGGGCCTAATTTCGAAAACTTACTACTTTCTTACTAGAAAAACTTACTATTAGGGAAATTAACCCAAAGTTTAGCACTGCCATCAGTTGACGCCAAAACTGCTGTTCCGTTTATGAAGTCGAGTTCGCCGTTAATTACTTGTGTGTTGTAGACATCGACTGTAGAGCCATCGGGGTTAAGGGAATACGTGGCTTGGTTACATTTGCCGGTTTGGAACGGTTCTGGGTAGCTGGAAATTCTTCTCCAGAGTCCGAGGTACTAAAAGTAGTAGGATTAAATTAATGCGACTACTGTCGTAACTCATCGAGTCGCGAAGCTGACATGGCAATGGGTAGAGCTAACAGAACTGAAGTCGTTATGATCCCAAGGAACTAGAGTGGCGACCTAGCATCGAGCAACACTGGCAGTCCCTTTTATGTAGACGGTCAACATCAGAGGAGTCTTCTTCTTCTTCTTTATGACCCTATAGACGTCCACTGCTGGACAAAGGTCTCCTGCATGCACTTCTACAGGCTTCGGTCTTACGCTGCTTGAATCCAGCGGCTCCCTGCGACTCGTTTGATGTCATCGGTCCACCTGTTCGGGGTCTGCCAACACTGCGTTTCCCGGTGCGGGGTCACCACTCCAACACCTTGGGACTCGAACGACCATCAGCTCTGCGAAACTGAAAATGAAATGTGCCCCGCCCATTTCATTTTCAGTTTCGCGACACGCTGAGCTATGTCGGTGACTTTGGTTCTCCTACGAATCTCCTCATTTCTGATTTAATCTCGCAGGGATACATACTTAATATTGCCCGTTGAGTGACCCTGAGCCTTCACATGAGGCCCAAAGTTAGCAACCGTCCTGGGATCTATATGCCATCAAAAACAACACACACTTTTGGAAGACTTTGGTGTTCAGGCACTAAGGGATTTGTGACGAGAAGACATGCCTCACTTTCCCGAACACTGCCCAGTTGAGGTAGCAGAACAAAATTATAATACTTACCGCAGCAGCGTCAAAGTTTTGTACAACTTGAATATTTTGATCACATTGGCCTAAAAAAATAACAGGCTCCCCAGCTGGCAGATCCGGTAAATAAAAGCACCCAGAGTCCGATTGGTCGACTGTTTCGAAATATCGTTCTTCTAATACATTGATTCCTTGGATGGCATTGTTGATGGCGGTCACCGAAGAGGTTGAGAGCTGCTTCGTTCTGCTAAGCTTCCAGCTGTAAACTGTTGCATATTTCATGTTAAAACTTGCTTTACTAAGGATTTTGGACTTTTTTGTGATAGTGACATAATTATGATGCGTTTTACTGCCGAGAGTTATTCTACAAAGTTTTGTCTAGAGTTAGCCTTTGGCCGTGGCTTATTGCCATCCTACTACCATCAAGGAGGTGCTGTCAAGAGATTTAGAGTTCCAGCACGATGGCGTGTAGAAATGAATTATGGGTACGGATTTAATTAAAACTGCCAATCAGGTAAGACCGCAGTCAATCAAGTATCTTGTCATGAATAAAACCTATCATCATCATCATCATCATTAGCAACCCATCAACGGCTCACTACTGAGCGCAGGTCTCCTCTCAGAGAAAGGTTAGGGCAGGTTTCCTCACGATGCTAGGACTGTGGTCTCCTATTCGGGGGGTCGCAGGTTCGATCCCGAGTACGCACCTCTGAATTTTCGGAGTCAAGTGCGTTTAAGCAATTAAATATCACTTGCTTCAACGGTGAAGGAAAACCTAGGTATCATAGGGGCTTATTATTAGGCTTCCATCACGATATTGTTGGGATACACCTAGGAAGTCTGATTAGGGGCTATTTTATAGCTATCACAGTAAATATTGAACTTCTTTTATTGGCGATTTCAAAGGCTATTTATGTTTCTCAGGAAGGCAATGATTAACAATCTTGATAGGGGTTGAATAGTCAAAATAACTAGGTCATTTGCGCTAAGTCTAGAAGAGTTTCTATATCAAGGCTTATAGAAATTAAAAACGGTTTTTATATTAACACACCTGCTCTGAAGTCTGAATCTATGTCCACACAGCTGTACGCCAAAGCATAGTTCGAATAGTCCGTGTCCACGATCCAATATGGAATAGTTATACCTAGAAGAACAAACGTTACAAGGTATTAGACGAATATATAATGAAAATTACATAGTTCAACGGATTGCCGACCTGAAGTAGACTTGAATTAATGGACTTTTGGGGTCTCATGGTGCAAGAATACACTTCATATACTTTGGTATTGTTCGCTCAAGGTGCTAGAAGGGCGACCCCGCACCGGGAAACGTAGTGTCGGTAGACTGATTTGAGGCTTCTTTCTACCGACACTAATACTACCTAATACGCTCCCCGGTGCTGGTCTTTGGCAGCCGCAGGATGTAAGCGGCTCAGGATCGTGTTCTGTGGCGATAATTTCAGTAGACGTCTAATCGGTTTAGATTTATTTATTTCTATTCTTTATTAATTTATTTTATGGAATCATATTTTATAATACTTAAACCTTAATTTGATGATGATGACACTTTGAAACATTCGAATAAATTTTAATATACAAATCTGAGGCCGACGGGGTCCGAACCGACATCTCTCGGAAATCGCGCCTGAGTGTGTTGACTAGAGTACACCACGGCCAAATTGAACTACACGAATTATTAGTGTACACGTCAGCAACGAAATTAGTATTATGTATCTACTTTTTCAATCAATTTTTAGTCTTTAGTCTAGTAGTGTAATCTAGTCACTATGGGCGCGATTCCCGAGTGTAGAGTGTGACTATTTACGAATATTCCACTTTAGCGAATAAATTACTAGCCGATTTTGATGAATGAGGTGTCAATCGATTTCTTATGATAGTCCAGATGACGGATGTTACATTAAACTTCCCGTAGCCGGGATATAGTTTTTAAAATTTTATCCTTGTTTTCTGTTGCAGAGTGAAATAAAACGATAACCACCTGGATTGATGGTGATAGCGAATTTAGCGCTTCCATCAGTTGCAGTCCTAGCAGCTATGCTAGTAGAGGTGGAAATGAACTGGTCCATAACCCCAGTGGTGAGCAGGTTGAAGCCGGTACTGGTCTCTGTCAGCTCGTGAGCTACGCATTGACCCGGTTGCTGCTCTTTGGGATACGCCCGGATTTCGTTCCATGTTCCTTGAAACTGAAATAATTCAAACTTACATTGATAAAATGTATTGAAAAAGCATTCTGTCAAGCTCAAAACATCATTCATCTCGTTCTTAAATATTTTACACCCTTTTTGTTTTTGATTGAAAGAGCATTCTCTCAAGCTCAAAACATCGCTCATATCAATCTTGAGTATATCCCACTCGTTGTTGATTGAAAAAGCATTCTTTCACGCTCAAAACATTGTTTATCTGGCTCAGCATGTTCCATCCGTTTTTAATTGAAAAAACATTTTCTCAAGCTCAAACATTGCTCATCGTTCATCTCACTCTTGAGGATGTTCCACCCGTTGCTGATTGAAAAAGCATTCTTTCAAGCTCAAAATATCGTTCATCTCGCTCAGCATGTTTTTAATTACCACCAGTTTTTAATTGAAAAAGCATTTTCTCAAGAATAGAATGTTACATCCTTTTTGTCTTTGATTAAAAAAGCATTATTTTAAGCTCAAAACATCGTTCATCTCGCTCTTGGGTGTGTTCTAGCCGTTTTGGTTTTGATTGAAAAGGCATACTCTCAAGTGCGATCACGCGGCATTCAACTTACCCTGGTAAGGTTGAAGCTCTGCACCACTTGCACATTAGTGTCACTGCATTGTCCGGGGAACACGACGGGAACTCCTTTCTTAGGTTCAGGGAAGTAGAAACATCCTTCCCTACTCTGGTCGTTGCGCTCAAAGTATCGTTGGTCCAGGACTTGTACTTGTTCCATCCTCCTATCGATAGCTGTTGCGCCAGCGATGGAAAGACTCTTCGTTCTACTGAGTTTAAAGCTTGTAACTGAAAATAAAGTGTGATTTCAAAGTCCATCTCTAATGCTGGAGCTGGAGTAAGTAATAATATCTTTCCAACAGAAAGTCTATCCGTAGGTAACCCAAAACATTTAACATAAGAACTCAATTAAAAAAATCTTAATATCTTATTCTCACCAACAAAGGTATGAATAAAATTCAGTGGTATTTTTAGCAATCTTTACTAAGCCTTACTAATATTTTAAATGCAACAGTGTGTTTTTACAAGCTTTTATTTAACTGCAATATATGTAGTATGTTTGCTCCGACGAATTTTGCAAGATGAATTACAACCAAGTCCCGGTGCCGGATTGAGCTGAAATTTTGCTATTTAAATCGTTTGACAATGCAATATTATGGAGCTGATCTGATAATGAAGCCAGAAGATGGCTATCGGAAGTTTTTTGTTGTGAAAAAATAAGTGCTGTGAGTTTATATTTCTCAACAGCCAGTGTTTTGAAAAGTAATTAATTACCTTGTTGTTGATTCCCGTTTATATTAAGACAGCTGTACACCAAGGCATAAGAAACGTAATCTGTAGCCAGCACCCAGTAGTCCGCTGTTGCAACTGCTGTCAATAAAAAACAATAATTGTAAAATACTAGCTTTTATCCGTGGCTTCGCTCCCGTCGTCTATCAAAAGTAGTCCGGTAAAATGGTTCTTATACAAAATTACTAATTTTGTATTTCTAGATTATTTCAGATGTTCTTTTGGATTTTCTATTTTTTTTAGGGTTCCGTAGTAAACAAGGAACCCTTATAGTTTCGCGATGACCGTCCGTCCGTCCGTCCATCCGTCCACGGTTTAGCTCAGAGACTATTGGTACTAGAAAACGGTAATTTGACAAGGGTATAACAAGGGTATAAATATTAATCACGCCAACAACTCCTTACATGTAAAGTGGGGATGAATTTTTTCTCTCGTCTATTCCATAGTGTGACCTTACACACAACTGCGCGGAATAAGGATCGAGTACTCAGTCCGAACCATGCCCGGAGATTCTTAAGCCAAGAGGTCCGTCTTCTTTCAGGGGGTCTCCTACCACAAGGTAGGAGACCCCCTGAAAGAAGACGGTAGAACGGTAGACGATAGAAGAAGACGGACGGAAAGAAGACGGAAGATCTTCCCCTGCATTATTAGTTGGAGCAATTTGTACTTATTGCCACGCATTATATTATGTCCCAGATATTGCAGTTTTCGTTGCTTTATTACTATACCATCGCGGCAGTTAAAATGTTTACTTACTATCTGTGCCAGCTATGGGGAAGTCCACAGTGAGTTTAGCACTTCCATCAGTGGATGCCACTCTAGCAACACCGTTGATGGTCAAGAGCTCTTCGTTTATGACTTGGGTGTTGAAAACATCGACGAAGCCATCCTTGAGGGTGTAGAGGGCGTTGTTGCAAGACCCGCTGGAAGATACCGAAGGGTAGGATTCGATGTTGTGCCATAAGCCCATATACTGAAAAAAAAAGAAATAAATCAACCCAGCCCGATCATCTGTTTATCAAAAGGTCAAAGCACTCGGCTTAAGTACCTACAAACCGCCGCTTGCGACGCGCCATAACCTGCACTAAAACCCTATACTAATGAAATTGAAATTGAAATTGAAATTGAAATTATTTATTTTGAAATTGAAATTATTTATTTCCTTTCTTTGATTACATATAGGTGCTTAAAATCTATGAACGTTGACGACTGGAAAAGTTTAAACTGCGTTCCAGCCGTCACGCCCACCTCCGAGACTTAATTATATACGGAAATATTAACACGATTTAATTTATCTATTTATATAATATTAAATTAAATTTACAGCATGCAGGAAGTGTGAGTGAGTGTGTGTGTGTGTATGTGTGCGTGCGTGTGTGTGTGTGTGTGTGTGTGTGTGTGTGTGTGTGTGTGTGTGTGTGTGTGTGTGTGTGTGCGCGCGTGTGTGTGGGTGCGTTCGTGTGTGTATGTGTGTGTGAGTGAGTGAATGCGTTTGAGTATTATTGTATTATTTGATTGTGTGATTGTGTATAAAAGTCTTTCGGTCTCTTCATAGGAGAGTGATTTTAGCCATTTGAAACATTTAGATTTACATAGGTAAATTACTTGTTAAATGGTAGATATTTAATAATTTATTGATTCTGTTGTACAGTAAACAGCTTAAAAACGGGTAATGGCGCCTTGAGATTGCCGTTCGAATCGATTCCATTGCACATACCATGTAGGATCTGCGTTTGGAGCAAATTTTTGGGTCATAGGGTAGCTCAAGGTGTTTACGTAGAATTGTGCACAAAATAAACAATTGTCTCACTGTTAAGACCTTAGTGTATGTATAAAGATCGACAGTAGGAAAAAATATGGGTTTATTGCACATGACCTTTAATACTGATCTCTGCGCCCTTTCAATTCTAAGTTCTATTCTAAATCTTCAATGGTCTAAGATTTTATTCGAACGAAATCAACGAAAGTTAACATTCAATTTTACGTAGTCGGGCCACCGTTAAACTTTATCTTTAACTAGCTTTTGGCCACGGCTTCGCTCACGTTGAAAACGTCTATTTTACCCTAAGGAGTTGCATTTTCAAAGATCCTTTCTTAGCGGATGCTTACGTCGTAATAGCTATCATATTTATACCAAATTTCAGCCCGATCTGTCCAGTGGTTTGAGTTGTGCATTGATAGATCAGTCAGTCACCTTTACTTTTATATATAGGTGTATTTAGATACTGTTACAAGTAAAGCCTTACCGCTGTAGCATTAAACGGCGCCATGGCCGCTATGTTCATATCACACTGTCCACGAAAGACCACAGGTTTTCCTGCCACTGCTTCGGGAAAGTAGAAGCAGCTCTGGTCGCTCTGATCATCGTCGATGAAGTAACGCTTGTTCAGATCTACTTCGCTGTTTATAACATTGTCGATGGCAGTTTCCGTTTCGCTTGACAGTTGACGTGTTCTGCTCACAATCCAGGCGTTTACTGGAAAAAATATTCACTGTCAGTCTTCAAGAAGCAACCTATTTCTGTACCGAATTTCCAAATTAGTTGAGGGCTAAAAATCGTGTCTTTCCAAGCTCCGTTGCTGCGTGATTGAAGGACAAACCAACAAATCAAAAAACAAACACACTTACGCGTTGATGCGGATACCTGAATAGATACATAAATTAGTAGATTATTAACCAAGGGGATAAAGCAGTGTCTTCTGTCGCGGGTGACGATTTAAATCGCGAGCGTAACGAAGGACTCGAGGTTTACTCCCGAGCGTAGCGAGGGTGTTAAAAACTTAAATCACGAGCGAAGCGAGGGATTTAAGACGAGTCCTGAGTGTAGTGAGGGATTTAAGTTCACCCAAGACTAAGACAGCTTTATCGCCGAGGGAAATACTCTACTTTTCGTACCATTTGCGAAAAAATTAACACAATAATAATATGAGATAAGCATTTATTAAAAATAATGACAGTTAAAAGTAAAAGTTAACATTCGAAACATTGGTCCAATTATTGATAGAGTTACATTTTTGTTTGGTACATTTATTGTTGATGAGTTGATTTGAGTATTTCTCTGTTCTTGCGTCTGACCATTTGCACTGATGGAATCCGACAATTCACTGTCACTGTCGCTTTGATTTAACATCGTAACGTATTTTTAGAACATTAACTTATTTATAAAAATAAATTAAAATAAACTTAACGTTTAGGCCTAGCGCAAACATACAACTTTTAGTTGAACAACTATTTAGTTGTGTTTCATAAGTTTATGGAAATTTACTGCGATCATAGAATGTGCGCAAACTATCAACACGATAGTTGCTCGACAAAAAAATCAAAAAGCCTTACGATTTGCTTTTGATTGTATGGAATTCACGAAAAGTACACAACTCGACTAAACAGTTTAGTCGATGTAAAAGTTGTATGTATGCGCCTTACCTTATGTATTTGATGAAAACAAAAACGCGGCAAATTTAATGAGGCAAATTCCTAGACTAATATTTTTTTGTCGGAAAAGCAAAGGCATCAAGCTCATACGGCCTCGTCGGTTTTCGTAATTTTATTTAATAATCATAACTGCATAATAAATGCGTATTCCTTTTTCAAAAAGATGTATAATGCTTTATATACAAACTCAATGGTGTAAACACAGATGTAGTTCAGTATAAATTTCGGTAAGTATTCCAAATTTAAATCACATTCTCCCCCTAGAGGATGAATGAAATTCAGTACAATTTTCTTTCCCTGTTTTTAACAGATTAAAAATGACTATTGTTATGTTCGCTTTTTGTGGCACAGAATGTCACTTTTTTGAGCAAGTGGTACGAAAAATATATTTATGTACCTACATAATAGCAGCTCGTTTCCTACAGGAAACTCACCTTGTTTCTGATTGTTAGGCAAATCCACGCAAGTATAAGAAACTGCGTAATTTTTGTAGTCTGTTGCTAAGATCCATAATGGAGAGTCCACAAAAACTGTAACAAAAATACAATTTGGTATATTGTCAACAATAATTTCTCTCGAATCGTTTTGGGACAAAATAGTCGTCATGTCTTCTTCTTCTTCTTCGGCAACCAATAGACGTCCACTGTTGGACAAAGTTCTCTTGTATGGACTTTTACATGCCATGGCTCCCTGCAAATCGTGTGATGGCATCAGTCCACTTTACGAAGTTATGTGCGCTCTAAGCAATTAAATATGACTTTCTTCAAAGGAAAACATTGTTAAAAAAACCTGTAGGCCTAAGAGTGCCCAAGATGTGTGTGTGTGAAGTCTGCTATTCCTCACTTGACTAGCGTGGGGGACTGGCCTAAATCGGGACGAACTGTGCTCAGTCAGTAGTGGGCTGGCGATAGGATGCGATGAAATAATACCTTCGTTATTATTATAAAAATACGGCACTCACTTCCAGGTCGTATCTCCAATGTCACAAGAAGCCTAGCACTACCATCCGTAGTGTTCACAACAGCACTGCCTCTGATGACTTCCAGTTTCTGATTGACTACCATACT
Source organism: Oeneis ivallda (assembly GCA_029955525.1). Classification (NCBI taxonomy): domain Eukaryota; kingdom Metazoa; phylum Arthropoda; class Insecta; order Lepidoptera; family Nymphalidae; genus Oeneis; species Oeneis ivallda. Next base: position 5,435,280 of record JARPMR010000024.1, on the reverse strand, counting down.
GTTTTCGACGGAAACTGCGCCGCCAGAAAGTGCATATTTGGCTCGACCACAGTTACCAAGTTGGTTGACAGAGTAGTAACTTGATATTCCGATCCATTCTCCCATAAACTGCAAGTATTACAATTAAAATATAGGCCATAAACGTCATCGGCCATCACGTTTATCGGTTGACGATGACGATGATATTGTAGAAAGTAGAATACATTCTGAAGTTTTTCGGCAACATCTCCAGAAACGAAGGATCACTTAAAAGCGTTTGGTAGTGCAGGGTCAGGTGGGGGAGAAAAGATGTAGACCTATTCGACGGACAGATTTGGTTTAAGTGACCCAGACAACGTTGCGGAATGCTTTTACAACGCCTCAACCCTCATAATTGGAGAAGATTTTACCTGAGAGGCGTAGAAGGATGAGGAATAAAGACATAATATTATCATCCCAGGGTGATTACTCAGTTAAGATTGACCGATTGAGACAAACAAGAAGACATTTTGGACTTACCGCAGCAACGTCGAAGTTCTTTACTACAGGCATGTTTGGATTACATTGACCGGGTAATATGACATTTTGTCCGGGAGGGATATCGGGTAGAGTTTTGCAAGTGTTTTCCGAATGATCAACTGGAGTGAGTTGGTCTCTGGTGATACCCAATGTATTGAATAACGTTTGGTTCATCAACGCTTCCACCATGCCGGTCTCGGGGAACGATGTTTGCCTTCCCAACTGCCATATGATTACTGTGAAAACAAAACAACTTAGATTAAGACAGAAACAGATTTAGGACATGATGCGAGTTGAGAAAGAGCAGAGATAGCCTAGGGGTTAATATAACATGTGTGGGTTTGCAAAATACTAAAAGTTATGTCACCGACGGAAGCGTCGTTCGTCCATTTGTGCAGCATAGCATACGTCTTATGGTAGCATTCGTCCCCTCGTGTATTTAAATGCCTAAAATACTTACCTGGAGATGAGGATAGGATAAGGGACTGCGGTGTTCTACTCGGGAGGGTTGTGGGTTTGATCCCGGGCACTCGTTTCTGACTTTTCAGCGTTTATGTGCATTTAAACAATAAAAAATATGGCATGCTTAAGTTTTTGGAACGTAGTTCCTTATCGCGCGGTGCGGAAGGGGGCTAGACGAAAAAAAAACTTTAGAGGTGTCAAGGGACACCCGGATGGAACGAAGTTCCTTTCGATTAATTAATTTGGCATTGTGTTCAATATTTTCACACTACAATATTAGATCTCCGTAGCCTTGTGGTTTCTACAGTCGCTAAACAGTTAAAGGTCGATGGTTCGAATCCCAGCTCGACAGACTGAATTTTCTATTTTCTATTTTTTTTTTAAATAATTTCTACATTTTACAAATATTATTATTAATTTATTATTTAATAAATTACAAATATTACAAATATTATTAACTTATTATTTAATAAATTAATAATAAAAATAATAAGTTATAAAAAATTAGGGAAAAATTCCACATGTAGAAATTATCTATATATATAAAAGAAAGTGGTGTTGAGAGGTAGCTTAGAACCAGGAGACGGACATAGGATACTTTTTATCCCGTTCGACCGCGTTTCCGTCAAGTCAATATAAAACCTGGTATAACAAAAATGCATCTGACATGGAATAAAAAAACGAAAATGACAGTGGAAGAACAAAACGTAAATGACAGCTAAACGTAATTTTGTATTTGGTTAAGTAAATATGGTAAAAAATTTGACAATTATAAAAATGATAGTGATAATATCATCAGTAATATGTTTTCTCTTTGAATCATCATTAACAATGCCGCGAGCAAGACGATCAAATGTTTCCTGCTACAAAGCTACGGATTGACGTGATTTATTGGATAGGTATAGTTGAGAACCTGGAGGGTGACAAATATTTCCCGCGGGATGTTATGAACTAAATCTACGCAGACGAAGTCGCGGGCATCAGCTAGTTTAAAATAAAATTGAAAATAGAAAATTCAGTCTGTCGAGCTGGGATTCGAACCATCGACCTTTAACTGTTTAGCGACTGTAGAAACCACAAGGCTACGGAGATCTAATATTGTATTGTGAAAATATTGAACACAATGCCAAATTAATTAATCGAAAGGAACTTCGGTCCATCCGGGTGTCCCTTGACACCTCTCAAGTTATTTTTCTTAGGTAACGTAGGTGGTAAGTTGTGAAAGAGTAGTGATAAGTGATACCTAGTGGTTAGTGTTGCAATTCCAGATATATGGCATCTGTAATTTCATTATATTATTATATTTAAGGGTGAGATCTATAGATGGCACTCTCACTCAGACAGATTTATGTAAGTAGTCAGGACATAATTGTGTCTCATTTTAACTCTATTTTCGGTCTTGAGCAGTCAGAGTACTGATCTATAGATCTCAGCTTAAGTGTAACCAACGACCTCCGACCGAATCCGATCACGGCGGCCAACCTCCTTAGAGATCAGCCATCTGCGTGGGAGACATTATAGTGCACAAGTGTGTGCGCAAACACAGGTGCACTCTCTATTCCCTCACTCTCTTAGTCCGATGGGACGGAAATCCGACACGACCGGAGAGAGATCAGGCGCAGGACCGACGGCTTTACGTGCTCTCCAAGGCACGGGGGTGACTCACCGCCAACTTCCTAACTCCGGGCTAGTACTGAGAATTTTTTTGGCAGAAAAACCAATTTTTTTTAACGGCCCGACCCGGGAATCGAACCCGGGACCTCGTCATCTGTAGTTGAACAAGCAAACCACTAGACCAACGAGGCAGTTAAACTTATACCCTTGGTATAAGGCTAGTAACGTCCAGATCATGACCTTGACTGAACATTTAGGCTGACATCTATAGATCGTACTCTGGATGTGCTCAAGACTCAAGATAGAGTTAAAATGAGACACAAAGACGTCTTGACATTTAAATCTGTCTCGTTCTAACTCAGTCTTGAGTCTGAGCCGAGTGAAAGTCGCATCTATAGATCTCCTCACGCTCAGTTCTCGCCGCCCGCGCGCCTTAGCTGGTTGACTGAATTAAAGTGTAACGTTTACAAAGTTTTCGTCGACAATTCCCTACAACCTGTATACATATATAGGATTCTATACTATACCTTTTCTTGTTGAACCTTCGTCTTCACACGCGGAAGCAAGCGCGAAATTCAAATAATCCGTTGACAGGATCCAAAAGTCCTTGGCTGTAAATAAAATGATTTTTTTAATAAAACTATGTAAACATTTGTCTCGGAGCGGTGATCTACTGCCTCCTTTTTTGTTGTCGAGGTTCGATCCCAGGCATCTCTGACATATAGAATAGAATAGAATAGAAATGTTTTTTATTCAAATAAACTTTTTTACAAGTGCTTTTGAATCGTCGATGAATCTACCACTACTGGTTTGGAATGCCCTTCCTGCCGAGAGGAACCAGCAAGAAACTCGGCGGTTGCTCTTTTCAAAACAAGTCTACAATTCAATAGATACTATGCTATGTATGCAGTGTTTCCACAAAAGCATACCTAATTATAATTCAACACGTTAAGACGGGCAGACAGAAAGAAGCCCCATTCCCGCTGGTGGCACCCGTTCACGAGCATGACGCATGATCCAGCCATTGCTTCGCTCAACCATATTATACCATTTAATTTATATCGGGTTTATGTGCGTTTTAATGCGATTAAATAGTTTGTGCTTTATGTTTATACTTAAACCAACCAATGTTTAGTGAAGGAAACCATCGTGAACAAAACTGTTTAGTTTTTCTTGCTAGAGGATCAGGTGGTACTTATTTGATATAGAACATTATTGTGTCTACTAAGAAACAAGTGTAAATTAAAAAAAAAATTAAAAAAAAATAGCTTATAATAGCTTATTTTTAGGGTTCCGTACCCAAAGGGTACCAACGGGACCCTATTACTAAGCCTACGCTGTCCGTCCGTCCGTCCGTCCGTCCGTCCGTCTGTCAGCGGGCTGTATCTCGTAAACCGTAATAGATAGACAGATGAAATTTTCACATATTATGTATTTCTATTGCCGCTATAACAACAAATAATAAAAATTAAATTAAATTAAAAAAATTAAATTAAAATATTTCCATGGGTACATGGAAATATTTTAATTTAATTTTTTAACGGAACCCTAAAAGAGCGAGGCCCGACTCGTACTTGGCCGATTTTTTTAAAAATAAGCTAGCAGTAGATGTAGTAGCTACATCATCAGACTCTGGATATCTAGGAACTACTTGTCAAGAATAATTTAATATAAAAAAATATTTTTAAGAAACTGATTTCAAACTCCCGCGCTACTACAAAGTATATTATCAATTATTTATTATTGATTTTTTTTAAACCGCTCGACCGATTTTGCTAAAATTTAAATGGGACCTGGAAACAGGAAAGTATACCAATTTAAACAAAAAAGAATTTTCCAAATAGGTTAAGGCGTCTTCGAGTAATCGGTGAATATACATAAAAAAAAAGATCTTGACGGATTGAGAACCGCCTCCTTTTTTGAAGTAGGTTAAAAATCCCAAATTCGATGGAGCTACGTCGTTTTATTACAGGTTTTCCATAGGCACCTTCCATTTCCATCATCAGATCAGCTCCAAGTCACAATAATATTGCATTTTCATTTAATTGACATCATAAATGCAAAATTTCAGCTCAATCGAAAACCAGGAAGTGGTTTTAATTCAGCTTGCAAGATTTGACCTTAACATATTATATGCATACAATTACATACATTGCAAGTTAAATAAAAACTTGTTAAAATAGCAGAGCAAATTCACTTACGTTTATTTGAATCCTTTCTATTAATAGTAAACTTTGCAGTGCCCTCATGGTGTGTAGTTGGGTGTTTCGCTTCTTCTAGAAAATTCTGGTTGACTACCCTCTCATGTACATGTATTTGTTCGTTTTCTTTTACGATCTCCAGATGCGAACAATGTATCGGATGACCTGGCTTCTCTGTACGGCGGACCACGTGCCATTTTCCGAGGAACTACAATTTTAATAAAAAAAATAATCATCAATAGCCTATAACAGTCCACTGCTGGACTAAAGGCCTCTCCCAAGGGGAGGGTTTGCCCATAATCACCACGCGGGGCAGACGAGTTGGTGATCGCAGTAGATGGTAGTAGTAGCACAGAGGACGCTGCTGCCCGTTCTCCGTTATATTCCCTTAGTCGCCTCGTACGACACCCGCGGGAAGAGGAGGGGTGGTGAAAACTGTATTCTGATCCGTCAACACACGGCAAAAAAAAATATTGGTTGTCTGTAAAGCCGGTTTACGGACGATAGTTTTACGAGATTACGTACGGGCGCTTTCTAGTCACAAGCCAACGCTTGGGTCGATCGTGCCTCTCTATCGCTTGTTCCGCGCTCTCGCTTGCACGTGCAGCCGGTGTTTATCGATTTATAAGACGTTATCACGTCAAAAAAAATGCGTGAGTGTCGTGGAACGATCGGCTGGAACGAAGTTCAGAATCAACTAAAAAAATAGATATTACAGCAAGCAAGTTCACGCTGCCCACAATAGATGGCGTTAGTAAATTTTGCTGTAAATATTTTGTTCGGAATTTCTCTTTTATAAAACTTCGTTCCAATATTAAAATAAGCCGGCCAAGTGCGAGTCGGACTCGCGCACCGAGGGTTCCGTACTCCAAAAGTAAAAGTAAAACGATAATATTATATTAATTTGCTTATTTATCGTTAACTTTGTTTGTAGAGGTTTTTTGTTAATATAAACTAGTGGTTCGCCCCGAACTGAGACCTCGCGGTAACGGTATCCCATGATTATTCATTCAATCGATACATGACGAGCAAAACTGACATTATTATTATTATGCCCGTTTTCACCAAACATACCTAAATCATCCCCTATGTAGGAGTCTCTTTACGTAGGTAGCTCCAAAACACAATCCTAAGTCCTAACATCCGTCCCAATGTCCTTTTAGGTGTCCCGTACAGGATCGTGATAAAGAAGTTGACAGTAATCATCACATAACTTATCATAGGTAGCCCGTAAAGGTTAGGGAACGTCAGTGAAAACATTGAATTATTATGTAGGTACTAACGAGTGAAAACGGGTTAGGGGCATCTGTACAAATCGTCATCTATCGACGCGAATAGAAAATATACAAAATGATATTTAACTAAAGAATAATTTTAATTGAATAATATGTTATTATATTATGTACCTAAATAATAATGGTCGACGCAAAACTGTTTTTGGGATAAATCGTAGTCGTAACTCCTAGTTCAATGGAATAGTTAATGACTGCGCCATCTATTAGCATTATTGTGAAGCTATGTGAAATTTACTGATGCTCATTAAAAATTAAATAATCTCGTTTCTTTATAATATTCATACAATTTTAGTATTTGTTGTTCAAGTACAGGATACAAGTGAAGTAAGAAAATAAGTACAACTTGAAAATATATAGAAAATTTTCCCAGAGAGCGTCTTCAAGCGAGCGTATTAAATCGCCACTTTGGAAGCCCCCCATTTCGTCAATTTTAGGAAAAAAATTAAAAAAAAAATCCGGTTGTACTCTGTTCCAAATTGTCTTTAAAATGATACACAGAAAACCTATGAATCGCAAATAAAAAAAAATTTCTTCGCATTCGCTTCTATGAGAGCCCCCCTGAAATAAAGATTTTTATAACTTTTTAAGCCATTTTCGGCTGGAGGCCATCGGTTTACATATTATATCTAAATTTGAAGTAATTACGTTCAGTAATTCAAAAGTTATAAGGCTCTGACAGACGGACGGACGGACGGACGGACGGACGGACGGACGGACGGACGGACGGACAAGTGCAAATCGCTCTAGTAAACTCAGAGACCTCGCTTCGCTCGGTCAAAAAAACTATGCTAGTTAGTGCGTTGGTTTTATTTTTCCTGTAAAATATACATAAACCTCTATTGACCATAATTATTTCAGATTTTTCGATTGGTAAACTTGGGAGATAAGGGGGGGGGAACGGTATTTTTTCAACATTTTGGCCGATTACTCAAAAACTATTATATATAGAAATAAATAAAAACTGTTTTAGAATGCACAAGCAAAGGCCTTTCATATGATACCCCACTCGGTATAATTATCTTAATTTGAAATTTCAAACCCCTGATTTTCCCCCTTTTTTAATTAAACTAAAATAATTTTCGCGTTGATTTTATTTTTCCTGTAAAATATACATAACCCTCTATTGACCATAATTATTTCAGATTTTTCGATTGGTAAACTTCGGAGATAAGGGGGGGGGGGGGGAGGACGGTATTTTTTTCCTTTTTTCATAAAACTAAAAATAGTTTTCGATTTTTCTTTATTCCAATGATGTTGGGCCACTATTATACATAACTATGCCAAATTTCATGTCGATAGCTTTAATAGTTACTGAAATAATCGACTGTGACAGACGGACGGACGGAGAAAGTCTCACCATAAGGGTTCCATTTTTACCATTTTGGTACGGAACCCTAAAAAAGAACAAAGACAATCTGAAGTCAGGATTCGGACCCCCGAACCGGTAGTTGCACTCCTTCATTTTAATGCTGCGCCATCAAAATATTGCTTGAAAGTGTATAAACGAAGACAACAAGAGCCATGACTGCAAATTCTTACGCTTAGCAACAAGGGTTATGACGGAAAATTATTAAAAAATTTTTTCGTCTAGCTCCCATCCGCCAAACCATCCGAAAAGGAACTTATTCGTTCCAATTAGAAATCCTTTTCAATTTTTTTTTGTCGACAAGATAGCCCTTGAGTTCAATCTAACCTGATGTTAAGTGACGATGCAGTTTAAGTGGGCTAATTTGGCGTTTTGAATACGCTTAATTGTTTTTCTGCATGTCTTTGACGGTAATGTGGCAACTAGCCACGGTAAAAGCCTTCCATCTGGCGGGAACCAAACCAGACCAGAGACAATTAAGAGTTTTATAAATACCCAAATAGCTCCCGCCGGAATCAAACTTGAGATCTTCTACTTACAAGACCACTGCGGCAGGGAGGTCTTCAGTTCGGCTTCATAGCTTCGCTTACTATAAAAGCGGTGACGGTGAAGGAGACCACAGTCCTAACTCTGGGTTACGGGTTCACAGGGTCATGGGTTCGATCCCGGGTACCCCTGACTTTTGGAACGTAGTTCCTTTTCGGACGATTTGGCGGATCCTCGGAGGCTAGGCGAAAAAAAGTTTAAGAATTTTCCGACACGACCCTTGTTGCCTTCGTTTATTAGACACATTCTATTATAGCTTTGGTGGCGTAGTGGCTAAACGAAGGAGTGAAACTCTCGGTTCGGGGAACGATGTTTTACAGAAGAGACATTCCGAACAAAATATTTGCGGCAAAATTTCTAACACCATCTATTGTGGGCATCGTGAAGTTGCTTGGACTTGTTTAATGTCTGTTTATTTTTTTACGAGATGGTTCTAATATGTGGCGAGAGATGGCGTTGATTCTAAAAGGTAATGTTTTAAAAGGCACTTCGTTCCAACCGAGTGCCCCACGACACTCACGTATTTTTTTGCAGTTATGTGCGTTTAAACAATTAAATATCACTTGCTTCAACGGTGAAGGGAAACATCGTGAGGAAATCTGCACGCCTGAGAGTTCTCCATAATGTTCTCCATGGTGTGTGAAGTGCCAATTTACATTGGGCCAGCATTGCAGGTACACCTTCCTTGAGAGAGGAGACCTGCGCTTAGTAGTGAGACGGTGATGGGTTGTTGATGACGATGATGATGATCATAGAATCAGAATGACTAGATAAATTTATAAGGATTCCTTCTTTTATTACTGTATCTACTCAAGAACGGTGTGCGATTTTAATCGGACAACTAATCAATAAACGAAAAAATACTAATTCCTTTTTAAAGTTCACTGATAGTTATCATAATATTAATAATTACTAAAAGTTTTATCATTAGCGGGTGCGTGATAATGGTATTTTAATACCGAATAGATAAATATAATAATAGATAGCTTGTATCTATGACTTGACCCTTATCTTTGAGAAATGGTTCGCCATTAGTAGCTCAACGTACCTACCTACTATGTGTTGCACCGGTCAACACAGATTTTGGTTCTGGGTCTACATATCCGATTTTTATTCCTTCTACATGTATCAACACTATCTGTTTCAGGAAACCTTATTTTGCCATCTTTGTAATGAATATTATGACCACTTGTAACTAATTGAAAAAAAAAATAATTGTTTCACTAGTTATTTTTCGGTGCACTTAATTAAAAAATAATCATTAAAATAAAGAACTAAAAAATTTTTTTGTCGACTTGCGTTATCTATTTTTTGCTGTAACCTCTAATGGGTTAAGAAGTCCATACCTATATTAGGAATTTCTCACAAATAGTCTTATTTGTCGAAGTCACCTGGAGATCTTCATCATCATCAATGACTCAAAACACAACAATCTGCTATGGGATTGTCTAAAAATGATTGCTAAAATCACCTGATATTGGCTGAATTTATGGGTTTCTTGCTGATCAATGAATTTCAACCAATAGCGAGCAAGTACCAGCCAACCAGAGGTAATAGCGATCGTCACAATGTTGTAAATATTTTGGGACAATTTCACAGCTTCAGATCTGGTATAGGTGAACTAAGAAGACGAAAACAAGGCGTAATGAGGTGAAGCATGATGATGCAAGAGGTGCATAGAGTTCACCTCTTGTTGACTGAGTTAAGTGATTTTGACTGTTTTTCTAAGTGGTCATAATAATAATAATCAAAGGTTATCTCCTGCACGTATGTTTTTAGTGCTACATACTTGAAAGTAATATAGGTACCTTATACCTATGAAATAAATAAACATCGCGCAGCGTGTAGAAAAGTCCTTGAAATTACTGAGGAGTGTATTTTATATGCATCTGATATAGGTGAATAGATGTTGGAATCGAGACCCATAATATATAGTTTTTGAGTAGACTATTTCACCAAAAAGTATAAAACCCTATACTTAAATCTCCTAACCTAACCTAAATCTCAAAACGAACACAGCGCACGGGAGCGCCTGACTGTGGATCCCGACCACAGAAATTGGATATATTATCCGTCATATTCGTATCCCACCAATAACATTTCCATGAAAAATGTTGCCAAGACGAGACCATATCGCTCGCACTGTCAAAAAGTTATCAGATCTCATGTAGAGCCAAGCTTCTAACTCTACACGCCCTAACTCTACAAACCCTAACTTCACAAACTCTACACCTTAATGAGATAAAATGTAGGTAGGTATCACATATGATATAGGGCCACAATAACGAATCTATTGACACCTGATTCATCAAAATCGGCTTATCTATATTCTATACTCTATAAAGAGGAAAGGTTTTTTTGTTTGTTTGTACCGAATAGGCTCTGAAACTACTGGACCGATTTTAACCACTCTTTCACTAGTAGGCAGCTAAATTGTCAGAAAATAACATAAGCTATATTATTTAAAAAAAAATTGGAGATCCTTAAGAAAATTGCAACAATGTAACCCAAAGTAGCAAAATTTTGCCTGTAAAGTTAATTGATTGGCGTGTGCTGAGAAAACTTTCGATGGTGCATAAAAATTATGAATACATGATTAAAGTACTCATTATTCTCTACAAAAAAGTTCCCGAGGGAATATACCTAACTATCACTAATATTATAATAGCTATTTATGCAACTGCATCGTAATGAGGGTCATTTTAATTCGAGTGCTGTTTTTTGATACGAGGCTTGCCGAGTATCAAAATAGGATAGTACGAGAATTAAAATGACTAATTACGTTCAGTTGCATACAAGATTTTATCTACGACAAGGAAGTAAAATCATTAACAAAATACGCCGTAGGCTCAATTAAGTAACAAAAAGTAACTCCGTAAGCCGCCACCAGCCGCCTGTGGCGCCTCTGTCAACAAAAAGTAACTCCGTAAGCCGCCACCAGCCGCCTGTGGCGCCTCTGTCATATGAACGGTACAAAAGTGCCAGAACTCAGAGCCTTAGCTTTAGGTATCCTATTTTAAGAAGATAACCATTTCGATTCAGCTCCCATACAACGAGCTGCATCGAAATGAGAAGCAAAACCGAAAGAGGCTTCATTTCGATTCAGCTGTCAAACTTGAAATTGGAACTTTTCGATGCTGGAGTAGATAAATTTATTAAAAATTATTACTAATATTATAAATGCGAAAGTGTGTTTGTTTATTGGTTTATCCTTCAATCACGCTGCAACAAAGCTACGGATCGACGTGATTTTTTGCATGGGTATAGCTGTTGAGAACCTGGAGGGTGGCATAGGTGATATTTTATTCCGGAAAATCAAAAAGTTCCCGTGGGACTTTAAAAACTAAATCCACGTGGACAAAGTCGCGGGCATCAGCTAGTACGTAAATATAGACACATGGATACATACGTACTTACATAGACTGTTAAAATCGTTTTGGCTTTGCTTTGGCGTGACTAGTCATAAATAAATTCAAATTTTATCATTGTCCGTTTCAAAGTTGAACTAGTTATACTAAGCTCGTATTATACGAAGTATATAGTTATTATAATGTTAGGCCACTAATATAGATTTGATTCATTATGCCTAGACGTTTTGCGGAACAATTTGAAAACACATCGTTTCGGTAAAAAATTACCAAGTCATGACGTGATAAGATTGTGATTTTTATTTTATCTTAAAAAGGAACAAGATAAAACAACTTATCTAAAAAAGGAATGATAAGCTGGCATTAGGCAAGAAGCTTAAGTGGAAATGGGTGGGGCACATATGTCGAAGAACAGATCGGCAACCCTGCACTAGAAAGCGCAGTGACAGCAGACCTTCCACTAGCTGGTGGACCGATGACATCAGACGAGTTAGTATAAGGATCCACTTCGCTTTAATACCTAAGCCATGGGAAACCGTGAGAGGATCATAAGCAAAAGACCTTTGTCAAGTTGTGATGGTCTATCGGTTGATAACAAAGAAGAGCAAAAGACAATAAATGAAAGGCATTCATCATTTTAAACAAATGTAGTTTTTGGAAAATATCTATCAAGAAATGGCTGTGCTTGTGTCCCTTCTGAGAAAAACAAATACGTGTTTCACTCGGGGACTGTCGACTGCCGCGGTAAAGCTATTGCATATCATTTTCTAGTCGCACGTACACAAACACCGTGCCGAAGTCTGCCGAACTGAAACGATATTAGACGATGCACGGCTTTCAACACCGCACCGCTGTGCCGGTCGGAGTGGCGGTGTTAGGTTTATTTTCGTTACGGAATTTCTTGATTCGGTCGCCGCGCTCAAAGCCCGCGATAAAAGCTATGCAATAGCTTAACAGCAATACCAAAATATAATCCTTAAAAATATTTCACAAGAGAAATGTGAAACCTTTTTTATTTATTTATTCGATGACAAGGTAGTCCTTGACTGCCATCTCACCGGATGGTAAGTGACGATACAGTCTAAGATGGTAGCGGGCTAACTTGTAAGGGGTATGGCAGTGAACATTCAACCCATACCCCTAATTGGTTTCTACACGCCATCTTGCCGGAACGCTAAATCGCTTGGCGGCACGTCTTTGACGGTAGGGTGGTAACTAGCCGCGGCCAAAGCCTCCCTCCAGACCAGACCAGAGACAATTCAGAAATTATAAATTCCCAAATTGACCCCGCCGGGAATCGAACTCGAGACCTCCCAGTTATAAGGCAACAGGCAAGTCGTCATAAACCTGAATAAGTAAAAGACAATCTTGTCACAGAATGAGGAGATCTACTTACTTAAGATAACGTAATTTTATAATAATTAAGAAGAAAAGACATTCAGCTGAAGACTTTATCAAACAAGCTTTAATTATACTAAATACCTACTTCGGTATTGTTAGTCACGCCTCATGGAGCTAATCATTTTAACCCACATTATATTTCGATAAATGCTTATTGTTTTATTGTACGGTATGAATAATTTATTGTTGATGAATCATAAAGATGGCTTTTAAAGGGCGTGAACAACATTATTATCATCATTGATAAGGAGGTAGAGCGAGAGTGTTCAAGTTTAGATATCAGAAAACCTAACTCATCTTAAATAGAAGAGAAAAATCTTTTTAACGAAGAAGTTTTGTGATCCTTAAAGATGGATACTGCCATAAATATTTTTTTTATTTTATTATTCACGGGACATCAAACAGTCTAGCACTTAAACATTCTAACTTACAGTAAAACTTATGAAATATTATCTAGCGCTAAACCCACACCGGTGTCCACGAATTAACAAAAGGTATATACAGTATAATGATTATAAAGAAATAAAAAAACAATGCAAAATGAATATAAAAATCGCTCTCTATGAATAATACTTTTAGGGGCACAGTAGGTTAGATAAAATTTTAATGAATCTTTTCTTAGGGCGTGTTTCGTTTATATTAGATAAAAATAGCCCCTCGATAGTAATAATAATAATTAATTAACGATGATAAAAAATTATAAAATCACTTTTTGTTTTGAATTTTGTGCCTGCTATATTTTGTAGTAAATAATCTCAATGACTTATCTTGATTCCTCAAGATAGGAATACAATTCGAATTCAAAAGAAAATCCAAATTATTTATTTCCTGTAGGTCAATTTGTGGCTCTTATGACAATTTAAGACTACCACCGGTTCAGAAAGCAGATTCTGCAAAGAAGAGATGGCAAGAAACTCAACAGAGTAATAAGTCCAAAGATGATGAAGATGACGATGATGATGACGATAATGATGTTAGATGTTTGAATGACTTTAGTAATATGAATTAGAAAAATATTCGTCACATCAACTAAGTTCATGAGTTACTAAATTAAACTAACTGCCGCACTCAGAGTCATTCATTAAATTATGACTAATTAATCATTGACTTGTGATTAACTTCCGCACTCAGCCACATGTATTAAAGTATATCATTTAATGATTAATTAATTAATTATCATTAAATCAATTACTGAATTGTCATTAATGTACAAAAGAAGCGTTAACTTATGAGAATAAAACTTTTAAAAATCCAAGATTAAGTCGTTAAGTAACGATTAGCGACTCTGAGTGCGGCAGTTAGTATATTATGTATAAAACAAAGACTTACTTGTGACACATCGAAATTATTCACTAAATTAATGTTTGGATCACATTTTAGATTTTGAACCAACTGTGCACTACTTAAACCTATAGAAACTATACTAAGCACCAATATAATCATTTTGAACATCACCAGATCATTTTTTGTTTACACCGTACCTAAAGATAGCCCAACAAAATGGCGAAATAGCTCTTTATATATCATTTTTATACAAAAATCTTATCAATAAATCTATCGATGCCGAAATACTGGCTAATCACGCTTATAATACGTAGATACTAATAATTCTTCAATACTGAGTCAGTAATGTGGATTCGCTAATGACTAATTTTAATGTTAATTATTATTATCTTTTTTTACCCTTTTTATGGTTCCGTAGTAAACAAGGACCCCTTATAGTTTCGCCATGTCCTTCCGTCTGTCCGTCCGCGGTTTAGCTCAAAGACTATTGGTACTAGAAAACTGTAATTTGGCAAGGGTATTAATATTAATCACGCCAACAAACTAGTGAAATAAAATTGTGAAATAGTTATTTGTGTTATATGGGGCCAAAGAAATTTTTTGTTCCCCGAGGGCGTTATTTTGAATTCAGAGCGAAGGAAGGATTCTAAAGTAAAATCCTGAGCGTAGCGAGGAATTCAATATACGCCGCCCGAGAACAAAATATTTTGGCCCCGAATGACACACACTATTTTTCATCATTACCTTTGAGGAAAAGCTAGGAATATCAAGCTACTATGTATAGACATCGTATATTGAAAATTTAAATAAGACACAAATAAATAATTTATTATTAAATAATTAAACATAAATATTTATTTTGGATACAGTATAGGCGTATATCCGATCGACAAATTGATCACGTGACTTATCGAACAGCTTCTCAAACATATTTGAATTTCGACACATACTAAAGCACGAACGCGGACCAATCAGAAGAGAGAAATGAAAAGTCCCATGGGGTTAAATTAAATTTTGCTCCCATGGGGTTAAAATTAAATTTTGCTCCCGCTATCCTCTGAAGCCAATATTCGTTTTTCAAATAGGTATATGATGAAAAATAATTTTAAGCTATTGCATAGCTTTTATCGCGGACTTTGAGCGCGGCGACCGAATCAAGAAATTCCGTAACGAAAATAAACCTAACACCGTCGTTTCAGTTCGGCAGACTTCGGCACGGTGTTTGTGTTCGTGCGAGTAGAAAATGCTATGCGATAGCTTTACCGCGGCAGTCCCCGAGTGCCACACGTATTTGTTTTTCTCAGAAGGGACACAAGCACAGCCATTTCTTGATAGATATTTTAAATTTATTATTTTAGAATTTTAAAGGAAAACTATCACGGCTAAGTAGGGTTCATAAGTTAAGGAGTTATATCTGTTATTTCTATGTTAGGTATTACACGTAGTGTAAGTGGCATATGCGTTGCATTTTAATTTTTTAATTTAAAAAGACAACATATTATTCCAATTAAATATGATACACGTAGAGTAAATCATAAAACATTACAAACTATTAGATCTAAAAATAAATATGGTAAACGCACCACTGCATACATAGTCCCTCGTCCAATACTTAAACAATTTAGATAGTAAAGTAAGATTACAATTTACTGAAAAGAATTTAAAACGTAAACTAAAATCATATTTTTTGGTTAAGTTGGTTTGTTAATGTTAGTATAGGTATTTGTGTTTAACAGAATCGGCTTATAGCTCACAATTTAAACCTCAGTGGTTTTCCGTGTGCTAATAAGAACATTTTTGTATATTCCTCTTATTTGATAATTAAAAAAAATATATATATTTTGTAGTATTTTATTATAGTATTTGAACCATGGAACTCAAAATATATTCAATATTCATAAATAAAATAAAAGCACTATACTAGGTCAGCAATAATATTTGTGACTTGCAACTACGGAACCCTACACTGCGCGTGGCCCGACAGGCACTTGGTAGGTTTTTCAATGTAGTCTTCGTTCTAGAAAGTTCTTTGAACTAAATCGGAATTCGTGTTTATGATCTTCTTGTAATCTGGGCTTGTTTATTAAGAATACCAAGGGGCTAGAAAGTCACCCTTTGGGGTCATGTTTTTCTTTCACATGTCTCATCATAACATACCTATTGTTAAAAGTTGTTTACAGATCAATATTTGATTTTTTTGTGGAGAATTGAAGATACAATATAATTAATACTATACAGTTGTTCGACATAACAGCTTTATTTTGTACCTTAATTTAATAAGTATGGAATATTTTTATTTATCAAACTCGTCTAATACATAATCTATTAGTTCTGATCATCAATCAGGATTAATTTGTTTTCTTTTAATTTCTTGTCTTTCTGGGTGAGAAAAAATATTTGTAGGTACTGTCCCGATAAAAATAACATTCTCTTGCGATCATTGAGTCATTCACAAAGAATTAAAATTGTTTAAAACTTTGTAATAAAAAAATTCGCGTATCACTGATGCTCCTTTTATCAATTTTTTTACTGACGATAGATACGAAAAAGACTTCTCAAGATAATATTTACTTATTCATATTGTTTCTTATCCCATGGCACTAAAATAATATGGGATACACTGTAGAGTCCTATCTGCAAAAAAGTTCTAACAATATTTTTTGTTGCATACTTAATTAAAATTTGATGCTGGTTTAATCTTTCTGCCTCTTTTTAGGGTTCCGTACCAAAATGGTAAAAATGGAACCCTTATGGTGAGACTTTCTCCGCCCGTCCGTCCGTCCGTCCGTCCGTCCGTCCGTCTGTCACAGTCGATTATTTCAGTAACTATTAAAGCTATCGACATGAAATTTGGCATAGTTGTGTATGATAGTAGCCCAACATCATTGGAATAACTACGGTCGATTCCAGACCAAGTTGCTACACCCTAACAGGGTATTTGTAAAGATTCTGCAACTGAAAATAAACAAATAAATAAATAAAGAAAAATCGAAAATTATTTTTAGTTTCATTAAAAAAGGGGGGGAAATCGGGGGTTTTTAATTTCAAAGTAAAATAACTATACCGCGTGGGGTATCATATGAAAGGCCTTTACTTGTGCATTCTAAAACAGTTTTCTATTTATTTCTATATGTAATAGTTTTTGAGTAATCGGCCAAAATGTTGAAAAAAATACCGTTCCCCCCCCCCTTATTTCCGAAGTTTACCAATCGAAAAATCTGAAATAATTATGGTCAATAGAAGTTTATGTATATTTTACAGGAAAAATAAAAGCAACGCGAAAATTATTTTAGTTTGATTAAAAAAGGGGGAAAATCGGGGGTTTGAAATTTCAAAGTAAGATAACTATACCGAGTGGGGTATCATATGAAAGGCCTTTACTTGTGCATTCTAAAGCAGTTTTTTATTTATTTCTATATATAATAGTTTTTGAGTAATCGGCCAAAATGTTGAAAAAAATACCGTTCCCCCCCCCCCCTTATTTCCGAAGTTTACCAATCGAAAAATCTGAAATAATTATGGTCAATAGAGGTTTATGTATATTTTACAGGAAAAATAAAAGCAACGCGAAAATTATTTTAGCTTAATTAAAAAAGGAGGAAAATCAGGGGTTTGAAATTTCAAAGTAAGATAATTATACCGAGTG
The DNA here is from genome assembly GCA_029955525.1 of Oeneis ivallda. Classification (NCBI taxonomy): domain Eukaryota; kingdom Metazoa; phylum Arthropoda; class Insecta; order Lepidoptera; family Nymphalidae; genus Oeneis; species Oeneis ivallda. The sequence continues at coordinate 5,417,599 of JARPMR010000024.1, read as the reverse complement.
GGGTATCACATGAAAGGCCTTTACTTGTGTATTCTAAAACAGTTTTTTATTTATTTCTATATATAATAGTTTTTGAGTAATCGGCCAAAATGTCGAAAAAAATACCGTCCCCCCCCCCCCCCGAAGTTTACCAATCGAAAAATCTGAAATAATTATGGTCAATAGAGGTTTATGTATATTTTACAGGAAAAATAAAACCAACGCTCTAACTAGCATAGTTTTTTTATATTAACAATAAACCTCTACAAACAAAGTTAACGATAAATAAGCAAATTAATATAATATTATCGTTTTACTTTTACTTTTGGAGTACGGAACCCTCGGTGCGCGAGTCCGACTCGCACTTGGCCGGCTTTTTTTCAACTATGTAATTGTTTGTAACAGTATTAACATCTCATAATCTGAAGTTAGATCTGCAAGATTGTTGACCGAGCGAAGCGAGGTCTCTGAGTCTACTATAGCGATTTGCACTTGTCCGTCCGTCCGTCTGTCCGTCCGTCCGTCTGTAAGAGCTTTATAACTTTTGAATTACTGAACGTAATTACTTCAAATTTAGATATAATATCTGAACCGATGGCCTCCAGCCGAAAATGGCTTAAAAAGTTATAAAAATCTTTATCTCTCATATCACACATCACATCTCTTTGGCTCTCATAGAAGCGAATGCGAAGTAAATTTTTTTTTGCGATTCATAGGGTTTCTGTCTATCATTTTAAAGACAATTTGGAACAGAGTACAAACGTATTTTTTTTTATTTTTTCTCTAAAATTGACGAAATTGTGTCAATTTTATGTCTGTATAAATTTTATGTCTGTTATGTTTAATTGTGTCTTTCAAAGTGGCGATTTAATACGCTCGCTTGAAGACGCTCTCTGGGAAAATCGGCTATATATTTTCGAGCTGTACTTATTTTTTATTTCACTTGTATCCTGTACTTGAACAACAAATACTAAAATTATATGAATATTATAAAGAAACGAGTTTATTTAATTTTTAATGAGCATCAGTAATTTTCACATAGCTTCACAATAATGCTAATAGATGGCGCAGTCATTAACTATTCCATGGAACAGCTAGGAGCTACGACTAAGATCTATCCCAAAAACTGTTTTGCGTCGACCATTATTATTTAGGTACATAATATAATAACATATTATTCAATTAAAATTATTCTTTAGTTAAATATCAAACATCAATAAACTATTAATTGCTACATTTTGTATATTTTCTATTCGCGTCGATAGTGACGATTTGTACAAATGCCCCTAACCCGTTTTCACTCGTTAGTAGGTACCTACATAATAATTCAATGTTTTCACTAACGTTCCCTAACCTTTACGGGCTACCTATGATAAGTTAGGTGATGATTACTGTCAACTTCTTTAACACGATCCTGTCCGGGACACCTAAAAGGACATTGGGACGGATGTTAGGACTTAGGATTGTGTTTTGGAGCTACCTACGTAAAGAGACTCCTACATAGGGGATGATTTAGGTATGTTTGGTGAAAACGGCCATAATAATAATGTCAGTTTTGGTCGTCATGTATCGATTGAATGAATAATCATGGGATACCGTTACCGCGAGGTCTCAGTTCGGGGCGAACCACTAGTTATAATTATGTCTATACTTTGCCTACCTGTTGTTGCTTTCATATTGGTGATTGTGTATTGTTTGCTTTTCCTAAGAAGGTTGTAGTGGAAGAGAGCTGTTGAGAAATCTAAGAGTTTTGTAGGAAGTTTCCTATAAACTCTTTGATTTGTCTATTTTCCTGTAAGTAATAATAATGTAACAATTTTTATGTTATCGTTGTTACTGATATGACTCGAAAATATGATAGTTATACACTAGTTATGGAACTGATAAGGTGTAACAGTAAAATATTATAATGTCTATGATAAAATATAGATAACTGACAAGGTTAAATATTACCGAAAAATTTTATCTAAGTTACCTAATAGAATCAATGCCATCACTATTTATTTATAATAGTAAATAAGTACAGCAAACATCGGTTATTCTCTTCGCATTTTTGACCTCCTCAGGCGATTAAGCATAACCCTCGACGTAAACAGAGGGGTGTCATAAATTTAACGTGTATATTTATGTACGTGTATATTTGTGTCGTCTCTTCCCTCGTTTCCAGAAAAAACCGCATCAAAATCGATCATTTGTAGCCTCTACAAATGATCGATTTTGATGCGGTTTTTTCTGCTTGAAAGCTAGTGTCGAAGTGGCTCTTAGGTATAATTTATGAAGTTCTGCTCAGGCGTATAAAGGTCATCATCTCATTTCCTACTTGATTAAAGGGTCTTACAAGCTTTCACTTCGCTTTGAAATTTGATATACCTTCTGTTACTTCAGTAGCCTAAGCACGAATATTTTTACTATCGAATAGTTGCCGTAAAGTTAACGCCGACAAGATATTTTGTATGAAAACGACTGCACCGCCCGCACAGTGCAACACCTGTTTCCATACAAAATATCTTGTCGGCGTTAACTTTACTTTAACTATTCGATAGTGAAAATATTCGTGCTTAGGCTACGGATTATTTCCAAGTCATGGTATTTGAGTTGATGCTGCAGCATCAAGTAGTTTGCGGGATACCCGACTCCTCAGCAACATACAGAAGGTAAGGTTGTGCTTGGGCTCATCAGAATGGTCTCAATGAGTAAGTGTCAGATAGATGATGATCGAGGATCGAGGAGGATTTGAAGATGGAGCAGAAAGGATATTAGGTATATCGTACATAGTCCGGCCATAGATTCACATGTCGTGAGTGTTTTAAATTTTTAATTTACATCTGGCGTGGTATGGGCATGTAATGCGGAGGGAAAAGATTAGAGTAAGATCCAAGAAACGATGGATGGATTGTGTGAAAAAGGAGTTAATGATGAGTTGACGAATGACAGAAGCGAGTAAAAGGAAAAGACATGTCGTGCCGACCCCACAACGACACATGAACAGGACAAAAAAATGATAATGAATTTAGATTTGTTAAATCACACCATAATTATCATCGGGATAGTACAAGTACGATGTACCAAAAGAGATAATAATTATTACGATAAGATACTTACTGAAAATTTAAATGCGTACCTAAATTGCTATAATATTAATAATATTGTAAAGATTTGAGATAAAACATACTCGTAACTTTATCATTGTAATTATTAACATTTTTTAATCAAAGTATCAAATCTAGTCGTATACCTCAATGGCACAATGGGCAAGGGGCTGGACTGAAACCGGAAAGGTCAAAGGTTCATCCCACCCGTTGCCCTATTGTCGTGCCTTCTCCTAACGCAACTTTTTCGCTTAATTTGGAGTGGAAAGCGGAATAATAATTAATATTCAAATAATGAACCAAAGAAGTATTCTTTATTGTACACTAAAGAAGAAAACAATATTCCAGGCAACCCATGGTTGGAGGTAAGAAAATTAAAAAAAAAACAGGTTAGGCCTTAGGGTGTGTTAATTAAATTAATTAATAAAATAATATAAATATGTGAATTTTGATTGATGAATGAATCAAAAGGTGGCGGTTCTATCCTTTCCACCAACAAAAGCATTCCCAAAGAGGGTTGACGTCAGGCAGGCCGCCGGTCGTAAAATTTCATGCAGAATCACTTACAACATGGCTTACAAACCATGTTGTGCTGACCCCACATAGCGTGGGACAAAGACAAGGAGATGATGATGATAATTATGTGAATTTTAACTCTGGCAATTTTTAAACAAACTAGATGACGTCCGCGACTTCGTCCGTGAATAAAGGTTTTTTGATTCCCGTGAGAACGGCCTTCAATTTTCTGGGATAAAATGTAGCCTATACCTATTGTACTAATTCAGGGTATACTCTATCACCATTCCTAATTTCAGCCAAATCAATTTTCAAAAATCAATTCAAAGAAAAAAAAATCAGTAACATACATACAACAGTCAACACACACACACATATAAACTTTCACTTTTATAATATTAGTGTGATTAGTGTGATAGTGTGACAAGGAAACTTAAGAACTTCTGGGCGTCTCCTTTAGAACGAGAACTAGGGTGGGAACCAGTCACGGCCATAGCTTCCCCAGACCACACCAAAGACAATTCAAGACAATCCAGAAATAAAGTTGAGTGGAGTCGTTTCACCAACTGCCCAAAGCGGTGAAAACAACAATTACCTTTATGATATTGTAATCCATAGGTAATGTAGTACTACTTTGCAGCTGGGCTACTTACTAAAGTTACTCCGTCCAACAGTGGGGGTCTTTTTTTTTTGTTTGAGGAGGAAAAAATCCCTACGGACTTCTGCCTAAGGCAGGGTGTGTCCGACTCGCATGGACTAAAACGACCTCCTCATTACTCCCAGGTCAGCACGGAACCGCACAGACCGTATATATATTTTCTCTACTCTTCTTTTTCTCTTTCTTCTCTCCTCACCATAATGCCTTTCAACATTTGTCCATACCTCTGCCACTCCTCTGCTCTAGAGACCATACGTGCTGTTAAGTTGCCGGAGTCTACATCGCTATTGTTCCCTGTGCCACAGACCACAGATCTCAAGTCCGCGCAAGCGATGCATTCAAAAATAGCATGTCTAGGGGTGTCCTCCTCAGTGGACGTCTATCGATTTTAAAGAGCGTCAAAAACACCGTTCCTTTGATAGGAGGGAGGCTATTTGACAATTTGGTGAGCAATTGATCAATCAGAACTTAATGCGATGAGTCGCGAATGTTCTAGTTTTGTGAAACTGGATAGAGTTTTATTTAAAGGCAATCATGTACCTAATTTACTTTATTAGCAAATTGTTCAGGATTACTGTTCATTTGCGAAGTCATCAATTTGTCCTTCAATTTGGTTCGGATAGAATTTTTTATATTTGAATTTGATCAGACATGTTATCCCATACATACTAATATATATAAAAATTCTTTAAAAAAACCGACTTCAAACGGCACTGAAAAGTATAAAATAATTTCAGTTTGTACACGTATGTTGAAGTCGGGCGGTCCTAAATAGAAACGATGAAACGAATGCGCCACGCTAGCCAAAATTTTAGTTTGTAGGTCCAGACACAGAATATAATAGTACTTGGTACAGGTATGTTGAAGTCGGGCTATAATTATGTTAGACGGCCAAAACTGATCGTAGGTCTCTTGAGAGGATCTAGAGGACGATCTTGTAGAATAGAATAGAAATACATTTTATTCAAATAATAATAATTAATACCCGCGATAAAAGCTATTGCATAGCTTTGAGCGCGGCGACCGAATCAAGAAATTCCGTAACGAAAATAAACCTAACACCCCCCACTCCAACCAGCACAGCGCAGCGGTGCGGCGTTGAAAGCCGTGCATCGTCTCTAACGTCGTTTCAGTTCGGCAGACTTCGGCACGGTGTTTGTGTGCGTGCGACTAGACGTATGCGTGTAGACTGTACCAGAGTAAAGATAGATATTATAATTCTACTGTGACTGTACGAAGCTCGCACGGATCGAGACGAGCTGCTCGAGTTTTTATGCCATATTTTTTTTGCATAATTTTTATTACGCAAAAAAAATTGCATAAATATTATAATTGCATAAGTTGATAAAAAATGCTATGCAATAGCTTTACCGCGGCAATCCCCGAGTGCCACACGTATTTTTTTTACAAGTGCTTTTGAATTGTCGATGAGTCTACCACTGGTTCGGAATGCCCTTCCTGCCTAGAAGAACCAACAAGAAATTCGACGGTTGCTCTTTTCAAAACAAGTTTACAATACAAAAGATACTATGCTATGTAAGTAACACTACAGTACTTACTCAAGAAACACTTCCACAATTAGGGGAAGTTCCACAAAAGCATACCTACTTACAATTCAATACATGTTAAGACGGGCAGACAGAAAGTAGCCCCATTCCCGCTGGTGGTACCCGTTCACGAGCATGACGCATGACCCAGCCGTTGCTTCGCTCAACCATATTTGAGGGAACGTAACAACTCGCTTCACTTGTGCGGCAAGTAGATAGGAGCGACTGCCAGCGACTCGTTTGAAATTGTCCGCTTGTAAGTGGATTGATCTTATCAGACCAGCTAAGACAGACTCAGTGGTCCTTAACCTTTTGGCTGGTGACCCAAAGTATAAATATATTTGAAGCCCGCGACCCTAATGTTTTATTTATCTTCTAGTAATAATAAAATAACCCTTCTCTGAGAGGAGACCCTGCGCTCAGAAGTGAGCCGTTGAAGGGTTGCTAATGATGATGATGATCAATAACAAAATAATACGACAAACTAAAAGCCCGTGGTTTGCTAAAATTGATGTCATTATAAAATATAAAAAAAACAACTATATTATTTTTATTCAAATCGTAGTTCAAAAAGTTCAAAGTTCATCGGCAATATTATCATTCATAAAAACGTTTTTAATTTTTTCATCACAAATTTTAATTAGTGACTACCCTCATGTACTGTGTGTGGAGCAAAGATGATATATTATATGCGTCGAGTTAAAAGCTAATGAAAAGGGCACACCGCGTGTCATGTTGAGGATCCAGTCTATTTCTGTATTTGTTTTTTAAGTCTCTTGACGCTAAAGAAGCTCTTGTGAGGTCTGAAGAATTCTTCTTCATTTGGAGAATTCCCGCAACCCATCCCCAGATTAAGAAACGTTGGGATGTCCTACTACTGTAGGGTGCTTTAGCGGGCAGCACCTCTGGATTACATTACAGTAGAATACGCGAGTGACCTTGTGCCCAACTATGCCAGTGATGAAACGGAACACCGTGGGATTTTAGTCGGTAGGAGTCCAACATAACCGTTGCATTTCCCCAGATGCAAAGGTATTAATGATGATTTCCCTACGAAAAAAAGGTGATTGGCCGCGTAGTGTTTTTCCCTCCACCTTATCTTACTATACCTAACTATAGTAAGATGTTGAGTAGTGAGTTATAGTAGAGTTCAGATACTCAAAGTTACTAGGCAGGCGTCAGGGCAATATAACAAAGTAATGATGTAGGTTAGGTTAGGTAGGTTATCTTGGATCACTGTTGTTAATCTTTATTGGAAGATCCCGATATTTCTGCAATAATTTTTTTTATTTACTTATACTTATTTAAACTCAAATATCTGGGTGGTATTTTTTTTTGGTAAATCGTGTTTTTTGGAAATTATATACTTATTAAAAAAAAAAAAAAAAAAATCATAGGGGAAAATATAATCGTCTTGGACTCGAACCGGGGTCTTCTGGTTTCGGGACCGCCCGACTTACCGTCGAGCTATCGAGACTTTATACTGATGCGATTACAAGTAATTTTATTTGTCTCACAATATAACCCTGAACTGCTAACATTACTAACCTAGCTGCGATTATCTGATTGTTTTTGTTTAAGTTATCAGATAACAACTTTCCACTTACAAGAAACACGAATGCACACTTTGGGTGTCGTGGAAAATAGATAAAATAATTTGATAAAATTGATAAACAGGAACACCTAAACATGTTCCTTATAGAACACCGTATGAGACCCGATTTGTTTTAATTTTATTTATTTAAAAATAATATTATATTATAGTTTCGGTAAACCAAAAACCGCTAACTAAGGGCCTCATAAGTAGGCTCAGGACCGCTCAGCGGGCGATGGAGAGAGCTATAATCAGAAATGATGAGATCCGTAGGAGAACCAGAGTCACCGACATAGCTAAGCGAGTCGCGATACTGAAGTGGAAATGGGCGGGGCACATAGTTCGAAGAGCTGATGGTCGTTGGGGTCCCAAGGTGCTGGAGTGGCGACCCCGCACCGGGAAGCGCAGTGTTGGCAAACCCCCCACCAGGTGGACCGACGACATCAAACGAGTCGCAGGGAGCCGCTGGATTCAGGCGGCGCAAGACCGAGGCCTGTGGAAGTCCATGCAAGAGACCTTTGTCCAGCAGTGGACGTCTATCGGTTGATAAGGAAGGAAGGAAGGAAACCAAAAACATTTTAAACTTTTTTTTTACTATTTGTTGTTATAGCGGCTATAGAGTCTGATAAATTAAGGGCCAATTTATACGGTGCCTCGTTCATCGTTCATTTTTGCGAACAATTTTGCGAAAATGGACCGTCTTAATTGGCCCTAAGGGCGAATTCAGACGGTTCATTTTTCGAGATTTTTGCTTTCATTTTCGAGACTTCATCGATGAGTCATCGAAAATGAACTGTCTAAATTCGGCCTTAGGGCAAAGCGCCCTAGGGTTCATTGTCGCAAAAAATGTTCGCAGAAATGAACGATGAACGAGGCACCGTCTAAATTGGACTTTACGGTGCATATTCACGGAGATACAGCCCGCCGACAGATATAGGACGGACGGACGGGCAGTAGAGGCTTTGTAATAGGGTCCCGTTGGCACCCTTTGGGTACGGATTGCGGAACCCTGAAAATTATGAAAATTATGAATAAGGGCATCTGATGGCCCAAAAACAAAGAACACACGAAAATGGTGTGACTTAAATATTTGGAATGCATTTAATACTTTAATAATAAATGTATCCATTTTCATATCTATACTAATATTTATTTATTTATTTAATTATTTGGACAACCAACAAAATTACACGTAAAATATACTTAAACTTAACATAAACATAAGGTAGTGAAAGAGAAGAAGTAAGGTAATTTCACTTATAGGCAGCCACATCATGCAAAATTTATAAATAGGTCGTACTTAAACATATTACAAAATATATAACACAAGTTATTACCAAGATTAAACTAGACAAAAAGTTAAATTAATAAGCTTGTAATGGAGACTATGAATATGTTATATGCTTTAAAAAGCATTTTTAACCTTAACTTTGAATTTTTCGATTTTGTCACAGAATAAATCGATAGACTTGTCTTTGACCGATAGTTCTCTGTACAATCTACTTAGCCGCGGTATTATTGAATGGTGACCGAGGTTAGTTTTAGAGACACTATGTGTAAAGGGATGAATTGGATACCGCGGCATACGTGAGGGAATTTTGATGAATATCTGGCTTAGTAACTCAGGGCAATCTATAGTTCCGTTCATAAGCTTATGTAAAAAGACCATATCGTGTAGTTTTCGTCTGTCCGATAGCGAGTGTAAGTTACAAGTTTTAAGTCGAGTAAAGTAGGGTACTTCTTTGCTAGATCCGGAAGCAAAATGTGTAAACCGTCTCTGTATACTTTCAACTCGATCTTTGTGGATCTGGTAACTAGGATTCCATATTATTGTCCCGTATTCGAGTTTACTTCTGACTAGACAAGAGTACAGAAGTTTTTTAGTCTTGAATTTTTTAAAAGGTTTGGAGTTTCTAAATACAAACCCTAACATTTTACGCGCAGATCTGCAAATATTGTCGATGTGTTGAATAAAGCTAAGTTTAGCGTCAAATATAATTCCAAGATCACGGACAGTATACATTCTTTGAAGTAAACTATTGTTAATTGTGTATTTAGCATCGAATACAGAGTGTTTGCGTGTGAAGCTTATAAAAGAGCATTTAGCAGGATTTAGTTCCATACCATTTAATTTGCACCAATCTGATACTCTATTTAGGTCCTCCTGTAGCGAAGCAACGTCATTCGCATCTTCAATCTTTTTGGCAAGTTTGAGATCGTCTGCGTATATAAAGTATTTGGAATTTTGTATGCAGTTTGTGATGTCGTTTATGAAAATATTGAATAAAAGTGGTCCCAAGATTGATCCCTGGGGGACTCCCGATGTTACCCTATACATTTGAGATGTATGACCTTTAACAGCTACGTATGCACGTCTGTCGGATAAATAAGAAGAAAGCCACGACAGAAGTGATCCGCCTAGTCCAAAAAAAGAGAGTTTTGCCACTAGCAGTTTGTCAATGCAGTTTGTGATTCACCTTATCGAAGGCCTTCGAGAAATCGGTGTAGATGGCATCTACTTGTTTACGAAAATCTACAGAAGTTGTCACATAGCTCGCAAAATTTGCCAAATTTGTAATTGTGGATCGAGAGACCATGAAACCGTGCTGGGCTTCCGAGAGTGCATGATGAACGTGACGTGATAGTATAGGATGTATTAAAGACTCGAAGACCTTCGGTAGAACTGATAGAATCGAGATTGGCCTATAATTGGCAACATTCTCGCGACCAACTCTCTTGTATATAGGGACGATTCTGGCACGTTTCCACGCATCTGGAAACGTTCCAGTGTTAAGTGATTTATTTAAGATCAAACAGATGGGTAGTGATAATGATACAGCACATTTATTTAAAAATAATGGGGGTAGATTGTCGGGGCCAGCTCCTTTCTTAATATCAAGTCTTTTTAGTTTTTGAATTACTTCCTTAACAGTGATATTAACGGAACACAGGTAGTTGTTGCAGATGGCATGAATTGGATAGGCATCAGTCTGAGGAAGGGCGTTACTTTCATAGACTGATGAAAAGAGTTCCGCAAATAGAACACACGCACTTGGACCGTCTGTAGCCTTCTTATCTTTAAGAAACAAAGTAGCCGGATACGTGTTTGGTGACTTATTAACATTTTTAAGATGTGTCCAGAAATATTTGGGGTTCTTTGCTAGATTACTTTCAATAGATTCAATGTACCTATTATAGCATTCTTGAATTAACTTACTACTATTCAATCTGATGGTTTCGAATTTAAGGATGTCTAATGGATTTTTGTAAATTTTTACTTTAGTTCTGTATTTATTCTTAAGGTTTAACATAGAAATGAGTTTGTGGGAATACCAAACAGGATACTTTAGGTTTTTAGGTCTGGTCTTCGGGACGTGTTTTTCAATAATTGAGTTCAATTTGTCGTAGAATAAACTAAGCATGGAATTGACATCAATGCTATTATGAAAAAGATCTAACCATCGTATATTGTTTAAATCTTTATTAATAGCATTGTAATTGCCCTTGTAAAAGTTGTATTTTACATCTAGCTTTTCCTTTATATTCGACATTGTCCCCAGTTTAATATTAATATTGAGAGGAGGGTGGTGGTTGTCGATGATGCTACTGGGATCTAGCTGTTCATTGACTCGTACTTGAGTAGTATTGGATAGAACTAAGTCAAGTAGTCTATCATTCAGGTTGAAGATGGAGTTAAATTGTTTTAAGTCCTTTTCTTCAATAAAGTCTACGAAAGTGGAACCCAAACTGCAATTACTAGATGGGTGTAAATGGTTTAGTTCGGGGACTTTTGACCATGATACTGTACTCATATTGAAGTCACCTATTAGTAAAATCTTTTCGTTTTTGCTGATTATTCTGGATGAATTCATCAAAAAGTCGTTAAGTGTATCAATTTTAATCGGAGGTGGCAGATATGCAGCACAGATAGCAATATGACTTGGTTTACCATTTATCATATCAACGTCCACCGTAATCCATAGGTCTTCATGAGTACTTTCCCAGTCAGTCATACGGGATGATTTAAAATTATTTTGGACTGCTATCAAGACTCCCCCCCATTTTTAACTTTATTTATGTCTGTTTGAATTCTATCCCAACGATATACCGTGTAACGATTGTCGATAAACTCGCCATCGAACACACCATCGTTGAGCCAGGTCTCTGTAAAAATAATTACGTCGAAATCGTTTGATAAAATATTGAGTTTTACCTCGCGTGTTTTGCTACGGATTCCCCTGACATTTTGGTAGTATATTGTTAAGTAATCGTAAGTTAATAGAGTTAATATGAGAGACTAGACTGTGAAAATTATAAATTAAGAAGTTAATTGCTCGAGCTGTTCAATGTTACGCACAACAATGTGTTCAGAAGTTTCAGTTTTCCTCAAAAATACGCGTCCGTTGTTTGTCCATACAAATCTGTATTTTAGTTTCTTAGCCGTCAATCTAGCAAAAGCGTGTATTTTTTTCATCTCCGGTGTAAAGTGCTCAACTACATAAATTGGCTTTTTGTCACCTCCTATACCAATGTGGCTCGTGTTCAGCTTCTCATCCTTGTGTGCCTTATTAAACTTGATTACTCCTGCTAGGAATGTATCTCGGGTGCGCGGATTCGAAAATTTTACGATCACTGGTCATGGGCGCACATTCTCCGGATTAATCTTCGCAATCCTAGTGCATTTATATATATCGGCGGAAGAGATGCTGCTGCCTGTTACTTTGCCAATTTGTGTGATGATGTTTGGAATATTATAAAGAGGAAAGATTTTTTTTTTGTTTGTTTGTTTGTTTGTTTGTACCGCATAGGCTCTGTAACTACTGGACCGATTTTAACCATTTTTCACCAATAGAAAGCTAAGTTATCAGGAAGTAACATAGGCTATAATTTATTTTCAAAAAATTAGAGAATTTTGCTCAAAAAATTTTGCCTATTAAGTGAATTATTTTCTACAAAAAGTCCCCAAGGGGATATATTATATATAACTATCATATTTAAGTCACAATAGTAGCTTTTGTTTTCTAAAATTTAATTAGATTGCCTTTATTATTACACATTATATTGTAACACAGTTTATGCAACTTATATCAAATATCAAATAAATAAAATATTATCGTAGTATTAATTCTTCCTTACTAATACACATTATTATAAATGCGAAAGTGTGTTTGTTTGTTGGTTTGTCTGTCAATCACGCTGTAACAAAGCTACGGATTGACGTGATTTTTTGGATATGTATAGTTGAGAACCTGGAGGGTGACAAAGAGTTCCCGCGGGATGTTAAAAACTTAATCCACGCGGACGAAGTCGCGGGCATCAACTAGTACAATATAAAGATGACTATGAAACAGTGCCCAAAAATGTTTTTAAATGCCAGCAAATAGTTGCCAAAATACTTTGAAAGTTGCCTTTATAATCAATATTTGAGTCTACGTCCAGTATTTATTTGAGTCACGCTGCTTATTCAATTTATTTGCAAAAAAATTCGCTAAAATGAGATTAGTAATCGGTTCCCGTTTACCTATAATATCTCATTTAAAACTGAGGCACTAAACTCGACATTCATACGTTGGCCTTAATTATACCTAATCTTATTTTCAAACTAGTTTTTGCCAACGGATTCTCTGCGTGATTTTAGTTCCTCTGAAGAGCCCGTGAGAAGCTTTCTTTTCCTGGCATTAAAATTAGTTTTTAATTATAATGTACTAGCTGATACCCGCGACATCGTCAGCGTGGATTTAGTTTTTAAAATCCCTCGGGAACTCTTTGATTTTCCGAGATAAAAAGTAGCCTATGTCATTTTCCAGGTCCTCAACTATACCCATGCAAAAAATCACGTCGATCCGTAGCCCTGTTGCGGCGTGATTGAAGGACAAACCAACAAACCAACAAACAAACATACTTTCGCATTTATAATATTAGTAAGGATTATGCGAGTACGTACCACGATAATTTTGTAAATAAAAACAACAATTATCGTGGTACGTACTCGTATAATACATTATAATTATGTCATTGAACCACGAAATAAGTCTAACTTCTTTGACCGAGCGAAGCGAGGTCTCTGAGTTTACGATTTGCACTTGTCCGTCCGTCCGTCTGTCCGTCCGTCCGTCCGTCTATCAGAGCCTTATAACTTTTGAATTACTGAACGTAATTACCTACTTCAAATTTAGATATATTAAGTAAACCGATGGCCTCCAGCCGAAAATGGCTTTAAAAGTTATAAAAATCTTTATTTCAGGGGGGCTCTCATGGAAGCGAATGCGAAGTAAATTTTTTTTTGCGATTCATAGGGTTTCTGTGTTCATTTTAAAGACAATTTGGAACAGAGTACAAACGTATTTTTTTTTATTTTTGGAGTTTATTGGAGTTTACTCCTTAAGAATCGATTTTAGCAGCCCGGTATGAGAAAAATCCGGACAGTAAAATCAATTTATCAATGACCTTGTTACGTTTTTCACAACGTTTAAATTTCTACCCTAACGTTGAGTAAATAAGGTTGGTTTTCGCTTGAGTTGTCGAATGCCCGTGTCACGTTTTTCACAACGATGCAAATTTCGACCCTAACGTTGAGTAAATAAGGTTGGTTTTCGTTCACATGTATATCAGCGCCATCTTTCGGCTTATGTGTAAACTATTTGAATAGACACGGTACACGGTACGGTACCGTGGCTATTCAAATAGTTTACACATAAGCCGAAAGATGGCGCTGATATACATGTGAACGAAAACCAACCTTATTTACTCAACGTTAGGGGTGGAGATTTGCATCGTTGTGAAAGGCGTAGCGCGGCCATTCGACAACTCAAGCGAAGACCAACCTTATTTACTCAACGTTAGGGTAGAAATTTCAACGTTGAGTATGAAGTAAACTCCAGTTGTGCGTCGTGCTGACACACACAATTTTTTTTTCCTAAAATTGACGAAATGGGGGGCTTTCAAAGTGGCGATTTAATACGCTCGCTTGAAGACGCTCTCTAATTAGCTAAATATTTTCAAGCTGTACTTATTTTTTTACTTCACTTGTATCCTGTACTTGAACAACAAATACTAAAATTATATGAATATTATAAAGAAACGAGATTATTTAATTTTTAATGGGCATCAGTAATTTTCACATAGCTTCACAATAATGCTAATAGATGGCGCAGTCATTAACTATTCCATGGAAATAGGAGTCACGACTACGATCTATCCCAAAAACAGTTCTGCGTCGACCATTATTATTTAGGTACTTAATATAATAACATATTATTCAATTAAAATTATTCTTTAGTTAAATATCAAACTTCAATAAACTATTAATTACTACATTTTGTGTATTTTCTATTCGCGTCGATGATGACGATTTGTACAGATGCCCGTAACCCGTTTTCACTCGTTAGTACCTACATAATAATTCAATGTTTTCACTAACGTTACCTAACCTTTACGGGCTACCTAAAGTTAAGTGATGATTTCTGTCAACTTCTTTATCACGATCCTGTACGGGACACCTTAAAGGACATTTTGACGGATGTTAGGACTTAGGATTGTATTTAGGAGCTACCTTCGTAAAGAGATTCCTACTTAGCGGATGTAGGTATGTTTGGTGAAAACGGGCAATTATAATAATGTCAGTTTTGGTTGTCATGTATCGATTGAATGAATAATCATGGGATACCGTAACCGCGAGGTCTCAGTTCTTGATCACTTCTCCTAGTCATTGGGGTCCCAAGGTGCTGGAGTGGACGCCTTCCACTAGATAGCACAATGTTGACAGACCCCTCCACTAGTTGGACCGGTGGAACTAGATCGAGCTGTGTTGAAGTCCATACAAAAGACCTATGGAGATTAAATCTTGCATGACTCCAACCCATCACAATCAGTTCACCCGTTTCCAAGATTAACACAGGAAGACAAACAAAAATGTAAAGTGTGTTTACACAGTGGGTAACACTATCCTTAACTTTCTTATACTACACTAGCGGCACGCTATGATGGCCGGTTTGACACATTACAATAGTGATGTGGAATGTCAATTTATTCTCGAACAAAAAACAATTAAGTTTTGTTTTTGTACCTGATTAAATAGGTTTAATAAAACAAAAATGTATATGTTTATTTAATTTATTTGAACGAACTGAATATTTGAATGAAAATGAATATACATACTTTATATGCACACAAGAAACATATGAATACAAAAGATACCAAAAAAGGTGCCACAAAAGGCCATAATTAATCAGATTCGTCCATACTACTATTTTCACTGTCGTCACTGCTATCATCACCTACATTAATAATTATATGTTCGTTTTCTATAATATTATCTATTTTCACATCTCTTTCATAATCTTCCCTTATTAATTTAACAGTTCTATTCACAACCTTTTCCCAGTCTCAAAGTAGTCACATGTTCACAAGCTTCTTCTAATAATTTTAGCATTTTTTTTGTGGTAAATGGGGGTTCTGTATTGTGTCTTGCAGCATATCCCTTAATTTGAGCCCACACCAACTCAATCGCATTATACTCACAATGGTAAGGCGGTAACCGTATAACTCTGTGCCCATGTTCTAATGCTATTTCGTCAATGACGTATCGGATCTTGGTTGGTTTGTTTTCTTTTAAAAGACGTACTAATTCCGCTTTTAACATATTCATGTTTGCATCTACGCCATTTTTACGAAGCCATGCGACGATATCAGCTTTCTTTTGGGATTGGGCAGGTGGCTTGTCAATTTGCATCGAGTGGTATGGGGCGTTGTCCATAATTATAATAGATGGTTCAGGGAGGCTACACAAGATTGAGGTAAACCATTCAGTAAACTTTTCTCCATTCATGTCTTCATGATAGTCTCCAGTGGTTTTTGACGCAAAAGCCATGAGAGAACCTTCGACAAACCCGTTGATGGTTCCGGCGTGACAAATTATAAGTCGCGATCCTTTTCCTACAGGAACTTTGGAAGTAGATGCTGCTGTGTCATCGTTCCAAGAACGGCCTACAGTATGGTTAGCATTAAGCCATGTTTCATCCAAGAACACAACATTTTGCCAATTTTTGATTTCTTTCACTTGCCGTAAAAAAGTATACCTTGCCATCGCTATATCAAATCTTTCCATCAATATTTTGCGTTTGTTACATTTTTTGTATCGAAATCCAATGGTCTTCAAAATCTTCGTTAAAGAACTTTCCCCACCGAAGAATAATCCAGCTTCCTTCAGTGAATGCACCAACTTTTTTCTTGTTGGATACTCCTTCTGTAAATAGTAGCCGTAAACATGTCTTCGGATAGCATCGGCATCAAAGCTATCGATGCCTACGACTGGTTTTGCTCGTTTTCTCTTTTTTGGTGTGTGAAGTTTATTTTCTTCTGTGCCAGTCTCGCCATATTTTTTTTTAGTTATCCGTCTAACAGTTCGTTGTCCAATATTAAGCGCATCAGCTACGCGTTCAACCACTGACGTTATAGGTAAAATTGGCCCTCCATTTTGAGCTTCACGATCGAAATAGTTACGAAGGCGTATTACGAACTCACGTGTCTGACTATTTAGAACAGTTCTCTGCGTACGTTCGGTCATATCGACGAAATCCACAACAAAGGGCTTGAACAGAGTCCAAATTAACGAGCAAGGGTCAACAGTAATGCAGTATCAATATTTGAAATCCAAAGCCAGGTCAAAACTATATCACAATCGCATTGCACTGACAGTTTATACTTTTCGAAGCAACGTCAATTCGAAACTGCTTTGTTTTGCATTGAGCATTGACGCGAGTTTGCCGGAGGTAGTAGTTGTGCTAGCCAGCGATCCTATGTGAAGATCGTATTAGATTCCATTTTTAAAAATTTTCAATTTAGAAAACCAAATGCCGAGTTGTGGTATATATCATATAAAAATAAAAAATTTACCTTTTGTATGAAACAGCTGATATTTTTTTGCGATTTCAGAGGTTTGTCCACATAGTGAAAATTGTTCATATTCACAAGTACATTCACCCCTTAAATGGTGCAAACTGATTTTTCTACACTTGTATACATTTTAGAAATCAATTTAATAAATAAATTTTGAGTCCTAAACCTAAAACTACATTCGATAAAATTTATGAATCTCTGCACATCACTATCGTCAATAAAGTAATACAATTATTTCCTTCAAAGTCGTTATCAATTAATACGGAACTTCATGAGCGGACAAACGTCAAACCGGCCATCATAGCGTGCCGCTAGTGTAATATTATTATAAATGCGAAAGTGTGTTTGTTTGTTGGTTTTTCCTTCAATCACGCAGCAACAGAGAAACGGATTTACGTGATTTTTTGCATGGGTTTAGTTGATAACCTGGAGAGTGACATAGGCTTTTTATCCCGGAAAATCAAAGAGTTCTCACGGGAAAAAAAATCCATGCGGACGAAGTCGCGGGCATCAGCTAGTCTGTCATATAACATCATAGTTGCTTAATGAGGCAAATAATTCGAAGACACACTTCATAATTTATTTGTATAGATACCGTTAGCGCGACCTCTGACCACTGACCAGCCCTCCGGTAAAGTATAAAAACAGTAGCATCGTTCCCCGTCCATCATTCTATCACAGACATCACTAGCATCCAGACTCACATCAAGATGTTCGCCTTAGTCCTCCTCAGCATAGTGGCTTCGGCCACCGCCTCCAACGTCTACGTAGACGCCGAATGTCCCGATGTCAAGCCCATGGACAACTTTGACCTTAAAGCTGTAAGCATTGAGTATTCTTAACTCTTATAACGGTTCTCCTCATTTCTTATTTGATCTCGTATGGCTATTCCGAGCATAGCTCTCTCCATCTCCTGCTGATCAGCCCACACTAACATTTACTTTTACATTTTAATTTAACTATTCTTCTTCCTCTTCTTCGTCGCACACTTCATTGCTCCATTTTTCCGTGTATAGGCCTTCACTAGAAAGAAAGAAATGAAAGAAGCAGTGATAGCCTAGTGGTTAGGTCTGTGGTCTCCTATTCGAGGGGTTGATGGTTCGATCCCGGGCACGCACCTTTGACTTTTTGACTTTATCTATCTAATATCTATAATATCTATCTTAAACGAGCAATTCTTGTATATATATATAATCTGAATCTTGGAAACAGCTTGCAAATTTGGTATGCAGGGGGTTTCGGGGGCGATAAATTGATCTAGCTAATTTTTAGAAAAGGTCGTTTTATCTGTGTTTTCAGGCAGTTAAAAACCCCTACAATATCATTAGAATACGAAGGTAAATTTCGCCATCATCCATAAATTCCCGATAGCTTGACGGTAGTCGGTGTGGTCGGGCGGTCCCGAAACCAGAAGACCCCGGTTCGAGTCCAAGACGATTATATTTTCGCCGAATTTTATTATTATTTTTTTATTTATATTTTTTTTTAATATATAATTTCCAAAAAACACGATTTACCAAAAAATAAATTCAAGCGAAGCTCGGTCACCCAGATATTGTGCGTTTATGCAATTAAACTTCACATGCTTCAACGGTGAAGGAAAACATCGTGAAGAAACCTGCACACCTTAGAGTCCCCCATAATGTTCTCGAAGGTGTGTGAAGTCCGCCAATTCGCATTGGGCCAGCGTGGTGGACTATGGCCTATAGCCCTTGTCTGAGAGGAGACCTGCGCTCAGTAGTGAGCCGTTGATGGGTTGCTGATGATGATGATATGAAGGCCTTATAAAAGCCGAAGTAACTGTAACCTTCCACTCTGTCTGAGCCTTGGCTTTTCTAATTGCGGTTGTAAGCGGGAGGCCAGCGCGTGACATGACCTACACTAGCGGCACGCTATGATGGCCGGTTTGACGTTTGTCCGCTCATGAAGTTCCGTATTAATTGATAACGACTTTGAAGGAAATAATTGTATTACTTTATTGACGATAGTGATGTGCAGAGATTCATAAATTTTATCGAATGTAGTTTTAGGTTTAGGACTCAAAATTTATTTATTAAATTGATTTCTAAAATGTATACAAGTGTAGAAAAATCAGTTTGCACCATTTAAGGGGTGAATGTACTTGTGAATATGAACAATTTTCACTATGTGGACAAACCTCTGAAATCGCAAAAAAATATCAGCTGTTTCATACAAAAGGTAAAATTTTTATTTTTATATGATATATACCACAACTCGGCATTTGGTTTTCTAAATTGAAAATTTTTAAAAACCTTTTTTGGTATCTTTTGTATTCATATGTTTCTTGTGTGCATATAAAGTATGTATATTCATTTTCATTCAAATATTCAGTTCGTTCAAATAAATTAAATAAACATATACATTTTTGTTTTATTAAACCTATTTAATCAGGTACAAAAACAAAACTTAATTGTTTTTTGTTCGAGAATAAATTGACATTCCACATCACTATTGTAATGTGTCAAACCGGCCATCATAGCGTGCCGCTAGTGTAGTAAGACCAACAACTACCAGTGGTCTTTTTCCCTCCACCTTGTCTACAATTGAGTTTTTCCAAGTTACTAGACAGGCGTCGGGCAATATGACCAAATTATGGTCCACAGTCATTACGATCGTTATCTCTTATGCGAGTGACTTGCTGCTATCCGTGAGGAGTTGGATCCTCTATCCCCAGCAATATTTATTAGATCTTCAACAAAATTGAATAAAACTTACCTGATGATATATGATCTTCCCAATATTTAAAGAATTATTAAAATTGGTATTGGTTTAACGAAGTTATGGAGTAAAATCACCAAAACTATCATTTCCTATATATGTCCTTCCCCAAAGTCAAATCTATCTCTATACCAAAACTGATCGCCGAACCAATTTAGCATGAAAGCGTAAGGAACATGCAGACTGAGTTACATTCGTATTTATAATATTAGTTTGGAAGTTTGGATGGATGGATATTAGTTTGGATTGGTTTTTAACCGACTTAAATAAAGCAGGAGGTTCTCAATTCGTCGGAATCTTTTTTTTTATGTATGTTCACCGATTACTCGAAGGCGCCTGAACCGATTTGGAAAATTCTTTTTTGTTATAAAGGGTATAATTCCTAGATGGTCCCATTTAAATTTTTTGAAATCGATCGAGCAGTTTTAAAATATCAACAATAAATTATATACTTTGTAGTGGCGCGGGCATTTTAAGTCGGTTTTTAAAAAAAGAATTTTTTACTATAATTTACATTTTCTGTAATTTTCACAGTACGCGACAGGCAAATGGTATGAACTCGCCAGGTACCCCAACGACAAAGAAAATGGAGGCGACTGTGGTTGGGCTGAATACGTGCTGAAAGGCGATGTCTTTTCGGTCAAGAACTTCGACGTATCCAAGAGCAAGCTTCGTTCAGTTGAAGGCTCGGCGCAACTGGCTGAGGACGCAGGCAAATCCGGCAAACTGATCTTCAGCTATCCCTATGGAGGTATGGATTCACATTTATGTTATGTAGGTAATTTATATTAAATGCCGATTTCACAAACGTCGAGTGCATCTAAGACTATATTAACTACCGTGTCGAGAAATTGGGCGTCTTTCTGTTCGTTTTTGTTTTGAAATCCGCCAAAATATCTTTACATTCGGATATGACTTCTAGGTCGGTTGTTTATAAAAAAAATTATATTAAATTTTTAAATGGTCGAATGTGGTCGAATCAAATGAAATAGGTAAAAAGAAGTATGTATTTCACTGTTCACACAAAGTACTTCCTACGTAAGTCAGATTTCACCAACGTAAAGTACATAATATTTTATGTACACATTCGACCATTCAAAAATTTAATACAAAAAAATATTTTTAAACAACCGACTTCTAACTCCCGCTTTACTACATTACACACACACTATACAAAACTATAATATAATTTATTGTTATATGTTTATAACAATAAATATATGTTATAAAATATATGTTTGTAAAATAATAAAATGTATCTATTTGTTTTAAAAACCGCTCGACCGATTTCGATAAAATTTATATGGGACCACTTGGGGAGTATGCCCTTTTCAAACAGAAAAGAATTTCCCAAATCGGTTCAGGCATCTTCGAGTAATCGGTAACATAGATAAAAAAACCGGCCAAGTGCGTTTCGAGCCACGCGCAGTGTAGGGTTCCGTAGTTGTAAGTCACAAATATTATTGCTGACCTAGGATAGTGCTTTTATTTTATTTATGAATATTTAATATATTTTGAGTTCCATGGTTTAACTTTAAATACTATAATATACTACAAAATATGCAACTTACACTACGTGTATAGAAAAAACAGATATAACTCCTTAACTTATGAACCCTACTTAGCCGTGATAGTTTTCCTATAAAACTCTTTATATATACAGGGAATCCTTGTATGAGGGTTCCTTGTTAACTACGGAACCCTAAAAAAAAATTCGACGAATTGATAACCTCCTCCTTTTTTGAAGTTGGTTAAAAAGATCCTCGTAAAAGCTTACTAGAATAAAAATGTCAATATCCCTCAGTTTAGCTAAAGATGCAGACTGAAAATTGAAATACTGAAAAGAAAAAGGAAAGCTTTATGCGTATTTGGAAGGGAAAGAGAAATAAATATTAGTCAATTTCAGCATGGATTAGGATTTTTTTATTATCAGATATTAATAATTAATTATTACTCGAAAACGCCTGAACCATTTAAATTTTATCAAAATCGGTCGTGTGGTTTTAAAAAAAATCAACAATTAACTATATACTTTGTAGTGGCGCGGGCGTTTAAACTTTGAAGGTGGGTTTTTAAAAAGATTTTTTTATTTATATTATATATTTTTTTCAGTTGATGGTGCGGTGACCAAGAGTACCTTATGGATCCTTGGCACTGACTACGACAACTTCGCCATCGCCTACTACTGCAAATACAACGAGGAGAAGAAGTCCCGCCAAGGTACTCTCAACACTTCATCACATTAAAATATTTTTAAAAAAAAAACCACGTCAACTCCCAAGTTTCGTGGCCTAGAACCTTAACCAAACAATATTTTTTCAGGCAAATTATAACAAAAACTAGCTATTGCCCGCGGCTTCGCTCACGTTAAGTTCGAACTCAAACCCATGTTTAACCGCCTTTGGGGTTGGAATTTTCAAAAATCCTTTCTTAGCGGACGCCTACATTATAATACCTAACTATCTGTGTGCAAAATTTACGCCCGATCCATCCGTTACTTGTGCATTCTAAAACAGTTTTTTATTTATTTCTATTTAAAATAGTTTTTGAGTAATCGGCCAAAATGTCGAAAACAAATACCGTCCCCCCCCCTTATCTCCGAAGTTTACCAATCGAAAAATCTGAAATAATTATGGTCAATAGAGGTTTATGTATATTTTACAGGAAAAATAAAACCAACGCTCTAACTAGCATATTTTTTTTTATATTAACAATAAGCCTCTACAAACAAAGTTAACGATAAATAAGCAAATTAATATAATATTATCGTTTTACTTTTACTTTTGGAGTACGGAAGCCTCGGTGCGCGAGTCCGACTCGCACTTGACCGGTTTTTTTAATTTTAGGGACGAAGTTTAGAAAAGAAAGTTTTATAGAATTTTAGAAAAAATTCCGAACAAAATATTTACGGCAAAATTTACAACGCCATCTATTGTGGACAGTGTGCACTTGCTTGAACTTGCTTTATTATCAGCTGATTTTTGATCAGCTGATTCTAAAATAATTAAGGCGAGAGATGACGTTGATTCTGAACTTCGTTCCAGACGAGTTTTCCACAACACTCAAAATTTTTTCTATCTATTTACAATAAAAACACTTACTACCTAATTATAATAGTTATGCCGTCAAACTGTAAAATTCTTTCTAAAAAACTGTTTGTTGTGATCTACAGTCTTAAAATCTGCTATAAATAGTTAATACCTAAGTGGTAGGTACGTACTTAGTGCAAAGAGCTGCATTATAATCGATATCTGTTGTTTTCCAGAAATTGGTAGATAGCAATATATTAAACGCATAAATAATTGCGTCCCTTAGCGCCGATTAATAGAGGAATAAATAGGGCGTTCTGACAGTTTTTGTATTGGAAATCTGCCAAAATATCTTTTTCTTTACGCTCGGATAACATAATTTAAGTTGATGGTTAATCGGTCCTTAAACGTATCTAGGCGGTATAGCCTTAATACTCCAGTTTTTGGTAGTGTTACTTGTAGTACTATAATTTCGTCATGAATCATGAAGTCATATGAGTATATTTCCATCATCCATAATATTATGAACATGGGCATTGTGCCGACAAGACAAAAGATCGTATCGCAGAATATATTTAATTACTTTCCAATATTAATTTTTGGACTTACGCGTAAATAGGCGCGATTATGATAAACTATCGGGTTACACGTTGCTTCTAACTTGATAACATCGAAAAATATTTCTATATTATATGGGACCAGTCTTACAAAAAAGTTCATCAACGTCTATCAAATAAAGTTGGGAGAAAAAAGATATTCACTTGTATTGCCATGTAACTAACGGTTATTTATAATGTGTACTTATGAATAATTATATTTTTGATCCCCATCTTCTAAAAATAATTCTAAAAAAGTTTACACAGAAAAATACTCTGAAAAATATTATTTCTGAATCTGAACGGTTTTAAAAATGCTGGGTCAAAATTCGCTAGCCTCCTTTAATGTGGTTTCTTAGGTGAGCGACGAGCGTAGATTGGGACCACATAAAAGCTTATCATTCCTAGAAAATAACTTGGGGCAGCAAGGCTTTTTTACTCCATTTAAATCGGTTCACGGAAAAAATTTAATCTGCTGTACAGTTCGAAAAAAGGGAAAAGTCCTACATACTTAGTTACCTTCATACTGCCGGACTGCTAAAATCAGAACCAATTTTTTCGGCTTCGCCGCAATCGGGTGCACATAAGTTATGAATATCTGGGTGACCGAGCTTTTCTCGGTTTTTTTTTTTTGGTAAATCGTGTTTTTTGGAAATTATATATTAAAAATAATAATAAATAAAGAAAAAATAATAAAATTCATAGGGGAAAATATAATCGTCTTGGACTCGAACCGGGGTCTTCTGGTTTCGGTACCGCCCGACTTACCGTCGAGCTATCGGGAATTTCTAGATGATGGCGAAATTTACCTTCGTATTGTAATGTAATGGGGTAAGGGGTTTTTCATTGCCTGAAAACACGGATAAAACGACCTTTTCTAAAAATGAAACCTAGCTACTCGTAGATCGATTTATCGCCCCCGAAACCCCCCGCATACCAAATTTTATGAAAATTGTTGGAGCCGTTTCCGAGATTCAGATTATATATATATTTATATACAAGAATTGCTCGTTTAAAGATATTAGATAGATAGATTATAGGCAAAATCTCTATTGTATACCTTGATGTATATATTAATGATTTACTAAATCGATAATTGTATATTATCAATTTGCAGATTTCGCCTGGGTGATGTCCCGAGCAAAGAAACTCGAGGGCAATGCCAAGACCACTGTAGAAAACATCTTGAGCCAGAACACCTTCCTCGACAGCAGCAAACTGGTCTGGCCCGATGTATCCGAAAAGGCCTGTATTACCACAGAATAAGCATGCATGCATGCATAATGCATAAAAATATAGCGTCACAGCGAATAATTGTGAAAGTATTTGTTTACAATGAAAAACCAAAAAATAAAAAAATATATATTTATCACCATACAAATTAGCATTAAAATTATTTTGTTCAGTAAGCTTTCTTTTTAATACCTACCTGTTTTTCGCCATTTTCAGTCTCAGCTTTCATTACAAACTAGAAAGAGCAGTAGTAAGAGTACTAAAAACAAACTGCTTCAAGTATTTTTATTATAGATAATAAGTTAAAAATTATGATGAATCTTGTAAAATTAAGGAGATTTGAAAATAAAATATGTTTTATATTATTATTTCTCTATCCATACAAATAAATAAAATTGAAGTGTTATTCGATGATGTCTTAATATGCCTATTATTAATCTGTTGATAAAAATTTAAAATTTTTCTCTATCTAATTTGTATTTGCTAATCTTCGGAATGGCTGAACTGATTTAGATAGGATTATGTTGACACCATCATCAATTAGTGACCCACCAACTCAGCTCACTACTGAGCGAAGGTCTCCTCTCTAGAGAAAAGTTATAGAATAGAATAGAAATATTTTTTATTCAAATAAACTTTTTACAAGTGCTTTTGAATCATCGATGAGTCTGGTTCAGAATGCCCTTCCTGCCGAGCAGAACCAACATGAAACTCGGCGGTCGCTCTTGTTAAAACAAGTTTACAATACAATAGATACTATGCTATGTATGCAGTGTTTCCACAATGAGAAGTTCCAAAAATGCATACTACTTACTTACAATTCAATACAATAATATGTTAGATGGTCAGACAGAAAGTATTCCCCCCTTCCGGCCGGTGGGAATAGGCCATCCACCACGCTGGCCCTGTACTAATCAGAAGACTTCATACACCTTTGAGAACATCATGGAGAACTCAGAAGCATGCAGGTTTCCTGACGATGTTTTCTTTTACCGTTGAAGCATGTGATACCTATTAACACACATAACTCGGAATAGACAGAGGTGCGTGCACGGATTCGACCCCGCGACCCTACAGAAGACTGTAGTCCTAGCCACTAGACCATTACAGCGACTTACATTTACAAGCCTGAGGAATAATAATTAATCTAGCACCTCTTTTCCAACTATATTATCTCCCTAGATAAACCTACCTACTAGTAATTAGGTAGGTATGTGGGGATTACAGGCTCGCAATATATTATGTCCAAACGTAATCTCTTATCTGATTACGAGAATTATCTGAGTGTATTATTGAGGTCGATAACTGTAACTATGATCAACTGCTGGGTGGTGCGTGTATATTTTTTATTCGATAACCACCGATATCACCTGATGGTAAGTGACGATGCAGTTATGATGTCAGCGGGTCAACTTGAAAGGGAGGAATATTTATTTACACTTAGAACCAAAGTTTCTAACAAAGTTCCGCTCCAAACCTAGGCTTTAAAAAACCACTGAATGTGTGAGTGCAAATTCAAATTCTAAATCATATTTTATCTACACTAATGTTATAACATTCTACTTATGTTTCCAATACTTGACTTATAATTACTACTGCTATAGCGCAGATAAAAAAACACTCAATTTAAGCAATTTCACATGATCATCATCAATTGAACATCAATAAAACGCGACCAATTAACCTGGCGAGCCTTATGTCAAAATCCTCATACAAGTTGTATAAAATTTTGATATTAGGCTGGCTTTTGAAAACAGTTGGGTTATACGTGAAAACTTCGTCGAAACTACTAAACTTACATACACAAAACTCTTTGGTAAGATCTTGTGCCAATTAAATAAAAAACGAACAGCGCGCGCTCGCTCCTGATTGGCCCTGCGCGCGCAGCTGCGCTCTCATTGGTTAGATTTTAATGGCGGCAAGTTCACTGTGACAATACACGTACGCGTGAATTTAATGTTTCGCAATGTGTTTTGTTTTTAAAATACAAATTAAAAGTTAAAAATGGATAGCGACGATGATATTTGTACGCCTCCGGATATTCTAGAATTGGCAACAAAAGTAACTCACAATCTTTTGCCAGAAAAATCTAGAAAATTATATGAAAAAGAATATAATAACTTTTTGGCATGGAAGATCGAAAAGAAAACTAAGTACATCATTTTCTGAAAATGTCATTCTTGCGTATCTCAAAGACCTCTCCGACAAATTCAAGCCATCTTCTATGTGAGCTAAATATTCTATGCTCAAGTCCACACTGAGTATCTACAACAATATTGATATCACGAAGTATTCAAAAGTCATAGCGTTCCTGAAACGCAGTTCAGAAGGACACAAGGAAAAAAGTCCTTGACGTTTACATCAGGTCAAATAAAGATGTTCCTGGAAGATTCACCAGATATTTTGTATCTTTTTGAAAAGGTAAGTGTATTTTAGTTCTGTTATTTAATCTACCTAGTACTTACGTACTACACACGCAAGTTATCTAGACACTCCGTTTAAGCGCTTTGTGTATAAATTTGGTAGTAGGTACCTACACTTTACTACTTCATAAATCATAGTTTTTGCCTTGGCTATGTACCTCAAGCTTATTATATCGTTTATTGATACAGGTTGCACTAATCTTCGGCATAATGGGGGCATGCCGAAGGCAAGAGCTATACAACATCCAGTTCGATGAAGTCTCTAACATAGACGACAGTACAATCATGGTGAAAGTTTCGAAAACAAAAACGAAAATAGATCGTTCTTTCGTTGTGACGGGCAACTGCTATGCCGTATGTAAAAAATACATGGAACTTCGACCCACCCCCTGTCGAAACCCTACCTTTTTCTTGAGCTATAGATCGGGGAAGTGCGTCGATCAAAGAACTGGTATTAATAAATTTGGTGCTCTGGGAAAAACTATCGCAAGTTTTTTGAATCTGCCTAACCCAGCGTTGTACACGGGGCATTGCTTCCGGCGCACCTCGGCGACCCTTCTCATAGATAGCGGTGGTGATTTGACCGCACTGAAACGACACGGGGGGTGGAAGTCTTCTACTGTGGCTGAAAGCTACATTGATGAGTCTTTAATGAATAAAATTCAAGTCTCAAATACGAACTCAAATCTTGAACAGTATAGAAAACAAGACGAATGAAGTAATTATAAATATTCCGACTCCGTCTACGAGCTCTACTGCTTGCCCCGCGGCCGCTACAGCTGCTGGATCAATAATTAACATTAACTTTCAAAATTGTACCATCCAAAATTTGAGCAATTATTATAAATAAACTATTGTCAGCTTTTACTCTTGTTGTTTGATAAATTGCATTAGTGAAGATAAAGTAGTGTATGCAACTGCATATAACACGGGTATTAAAACACTCTTTACTATTATGAAACTCGCTGCGCTCGTTTCATAAACTCACAGTCGTGTTTTATTATTTTATAAGGGTATTTATTACCCTTCATTATATGACAGTTGCATAAACTACTATTATTTCATATGGGCCAAATTTTAACACTTATATAACAAGTCGTGAATCTACCACCGGCAAAGAACAGCTTGAAAAGAGCAACTGCTGAGTTTTTTCTTGCCGGCTCTTTTCAGCAGATTCAGCTTTCCGAACCGGTGTGGTAGATTCATGACAAAAGTGCTGAAATTTGGCCTACCTATATTATGAAATAAATGATTTTAAGTTTTGCGATACTGAGGTTTTGGATTTGATTTAGTTTATAGTATAATCTAACTAGCTGATGCCCGCAACTTCGTCTGCGTGGATTTAGTTTTTAAAATCCCTCGGGAACTCTTTGATTTTCCGGGATAAAATGTAGCCTATGTCACTCTCCAGGTCCTGAACTATACCCATGCAAAAAATCACGTCGATCCATAGCCCTGTTGCGGCGTGATTGAAAGACAAACCAACAAACAAACACACTTTCGCATTTATAATATTAGTAAGGATTTAGCTAGTATCAACTACCTTTTACCCGCGGCTTCGCTCACGTTAAGTTCGATTTCTCAAACCCCTATTTTCAAAAATTCTTTCTTAGCAGATGCCTACGTTATAATAGTTATCAGTATGCCAAACTTCAGCCCGATCCATCCAGTGCTTTAAGCTGTGCATTGATAGATCTGTCAGTTATCTTTTCCTTTTCTATAGGTACCTATTTAGATTTAGATTTTTGACGTGATAACGTCTTATAAATCGATGAACACCGGCTGCACGCACGAAAAAGTGGCACGTTCCGCCTCAGCCTGCGCGTGCAAGCGAGAGCGCGGAACATGCGATAGAGAGGCACGATCGGCCCAAGTGTTGGCGTGTGATTCTTTATGACGTTATCACGTAAAACTATCATCCGTAAACCGACTTTACAGACAACCAATTTTTTTAACCGACTTCAATAAAGGAGGAGGTTCTTCATTCGTCGGAATCTTTTTTTATGTATATTCACCGATTACTTGAAGACTACTGTACCGATTTGAAAAATTCTTTTTTAGTTTCAAAGGGTATACTTCCCAGGCGGTCCCATAAAAATTTCATCGAAATCGGTCAAGCGGTTTTTAAAATATCATCGATAAATTATATACTTTGTATAGTGGCACGGGAAATTTTTTATATTAAAATATTATTTCATAAATTATTTAAGTAAATACTATTTGTTTAAATTGTGTAATTCCAATAAAACGTATAAAGTCGCAAGATTACCTATTACAATATTTTATTCATATTTCACATGGATTACAATATTATTATGATTCACCAAAAGTTACTAGTGAAGAAATCAGTCTCATATTTATTAGTAAACGCGCAGTTGGCTTCAGAGAAATCCTTCAGCACAAACGATTGTCTATGCTCTGCCAGTTCCGAGTACTTCGATAGGGCATCCTCAATGTTTTTCAGCTTCTCTCCTTCTAACTTCTCTTTGCTTCTTGACAGCACCCAGGTGAAGACTGGAAATGAAAGATAATGAAGTGATTAATCAAACTTTTAAAATGCAAAATTCTTTTCAAAATACCAACTGATATTGTGGCTTGTTCTGTGGAATGCAATCTTTAATAGCGGGTTCATATAGTTTGACTTTAATTGATCCCTGCTAAATCGCATGTCATTGAAACCGTCTGAACAGGCCTTCAATAAAATTGCTTCGAAAAAGAAGAATTAATTGATGAACAACAAGACGTGTAGATCAATTAAAATCGGACCGTGTGAACCCGCTATAAACAAAACTATTGACAGGTCTAATTAAATCTCGTGCTATCCTTTTCATAAATGTATTTAAGTTTAAGTAGTTTCATTTACTATAATAATTGTGCACAACAGAGCCAGCCACAATGATAAAATATAAATATTTTAAATAAAGATTATATATATGGTAATATTAGAAATAAAGAAAGCAGAGGGCGGTTACTAGCCATGACTTTATAGCCTCCAACCAGACAAGAAAACAATTACCATAATGAGTCCTTAGTTTCTTTTTCAACGTCTTGCAAGTGTACGCGATGGCGAAGCCGTCGTAATCCGTGGTCAGTATGAAGAACGGGAACTGCAGCACTTTGTCTGTAATGTGAACGTATTTTTATTAATACGCTTGTTTAGTTTGATACCTTTGCAGATACTCAACACGCATCCCACACACAGGCGGCCTTCCCTATAGCGGGCGTAGCGGTTACTAGTGCTAAACAGGCCACGAGACGCAAGTATGAAGACCTTGATGGTAGCTTCATATTAATTATAGCTGACGATACATGTTTATTTTATTTTGCTGACTCAATCAATGAGATTATATCGGATGCACAAACAGATTTAGATAAACTAAATGAATGGTTCCAATACAATTTACTTACTATAAATGTTGCTAAAACTTCTTACATGCTTTTTACTGCAAAAAACAAAAAACTTCCTAATTTTTAATCAGGTGCTTAAACAATCAAAAACGGAAAAATTCCTTGGCCTATTCTTGCATTCTAAATTATAGTTATTTAAGTTATTTAAGGACCACCATTTTTTGTTTTAATGTATATAGTAATGTGTTATAAATATAACTAGCTGATGCCCGCGACTTCGTCCGCATGGATTTAGTTTTTAAAAATCCCGCGGGAACTCTTTCATTATCCGAGATAAAAAGTTGCTCTCCCGGTCTGAGGAACCACTACTTTAGCATGGGTAGGTATAGTATTGGATATACCATTACTATACCCATGCTAGAAATCGCATCAATCCGGTGTTCTGTTGCGACGTGATTGAAGGACAAACCAACAAACAAACACACTTTCGCATTTATAATATCAGTAATGCTTTATTATAACACTTTTTATTATTGTCAAATTGTTTACCATACTTAACCAAAGACAAAATTACGTTTAGCTGTCATTTACGTTTTGTTATTCCACTGTCATTTGCGTTTTGTTATTCCATGTCAGATGCATTTTTGTTATACCACGTTTTATAGTGACTTGACGGAAAAGCGGTCGAACGGGATAAAAAGTATCCTATGTCCGTCTCCTGGTTCTAAGCTACCTCTCCACTTATTTTCAGCCAAATCGGTTCATCCGTTCTTGAGTTATAAATAGTGTAACTAACGCCACTTTCTTTTATATATATATAGATTTAAGTTTTAATTTCTCTGTAAGTGAGCATGTTTTGTTCTTAGAGAATAAATTCTTTAAACCTAAGCCTTTGTGCCTTTTAGGGTGGAGACCCTGGAGCCGTGGGGTCCAGAGGATCGAGCTCTTATTAAAGAACAAAGTGATTTTCCTTTCCCATCATAGGAAGAAATACATACACTATTTCATAAACTAGTCACATCATCATGTTTGTGCAGTGCCGAAATCCTTTGCGGGATGTGCTCACGCTTTTAAAAGCTGCATTTTGCAGCAGAATCTGCTTTTTGTACCGCTAGTAGAGTCTTGACTTGTCAAAAGACGCACAAGTTGACCTACTTGAAATAAATAAATTTGAATTTGATATGAATCTGACTAATAAGAAAGATCATCATCATCATCAACCCATCGCAGGTTTTGTTTTGTTTTGAAAAGAGTAACAAATGAGTTTCTTGTTAGCGGCAGAATCTGCGTACCGAACTGGTGGTAGTCTCGACGTGTCAAGACCTATAGGTTGGCCCACATGAAATAACTAATTTTGAATTGAATTGAACAGGTCTTCTCTCAAAATGGAACGGGTTAAGGCCGTAGTCCACCACGCTTGCCCTCTCAGGCAAGCAAATTTTCTCCTAAGAAAATACCAACCTCCATCTTCATGGCTAACGATGAACTGAGCTTTGCTTCCAGCATCAAAGGTAGGGTCGACCCTTGCGAAGTAAGACTTCTGCGTTCTGTTTCCCTGGTCCAAATCCACATACGTTTCCCGGAGAGTGTACCCCAGATTGTCCTCTTGGAAATCCAAAGAAGCACAGTCATAGATACCGCGGCCGTCGCTGGCGTAACTGGCTACGTTGTACCATAGTCCTGAAAACTAAAGAATACTTATATTAGTTACGGCATCCGAACCAATAGTATCACTTGACGATTCAAAAGCACTTTTAAAAAGCCAAAAGCACTTAGGACATCTATCGAGATAAAGAAGAAGAAAAAAATTGGATGTCAATCGCTCGATAAAGGAGAATTAAAGAAGAATGTAGAAGTACATAATTTATTATTATCACTAGAATTTGACCCTAAAGTGTTACATACAATCTTGTCGCTATCAGTTACACGAAAATAAATTGTTATTTATAATAATAAATAAATAACATATAAATAATAATAACAATGGAATAACAATGTATAATGAGAGTAGTTTTAATCTCAGTGAGTTTAATTACTGAGTGAAATATTTTTTGATAGTTATAATGCCCCCGAAATCAATTAAAGTTTTTTAAAATCCAGTGGCCGTGGTAACTCTTTGAGTCGCTCTCTGGACACTTTTGTGAAATCGCATTTTTATTAATTAACTAGCTGACACAGCGAACTTCGTACCACCAACAAAAAAATTTAGGGGTGGGTCACCCTTATAATTTAGGGGTATGAAAAATAGATGTTGGCCTATTCTCAGACCTACCCGATATGCACACAAAATTTCATAAAAATCGGTCAAGCCGTTTCGGAGGAGTTTGGTAACAAACACCGCGACATGAAAATTTTATATATTAGAAGATAGTTTGAATTCTGTTAAACTTATTCCAAAATCCCAAAGTGCTGGAGAGGCGACTCCGCGCAAGAAAGTGCAGTATTAGCAGACCCCCACTAGGTGGACCGACGAAATCAGATGGGTCACAAGAAGCCACTGGACACAGGCGGCACGAGACCGAGATCTACGGAAGTCCATGCAAAGGACATCTATCAGTAAAAAAGAAAATGTTAAAATTAAAATACGTTGGTTAAATTTTCTACTGATTGCAGTAGGTAGGTACTAAAAAACCTTCAAAACTACGAAGATTTTTAGTATATTTACTTTTAAAGTTACAAGTAAACAAAACTCTCTCTAGATTCTACATGTAAGAGAAATAGCATCAATATCATGCTACATTAAAAGATTCAGCTTATACTCGGGCTTGTTGTACTGAGTATACAAAACATCTTAGTTCTTACCTTGGTATAGTCAAGATTCTCATGTATCTTCACGTCTGGACATTCGCCGGCCAGCGTGAACTCTGCCCCCAGAGTGCAGGCGATAGTGAGACAAAAACATAAACTAAATAACAGCATCGTGGAACAAGTAAACCGCTCGGGAGTCTCGCGTGTAATGCCCAGAATCCCACGCGATAATTATAAGAATGATACGTCGTTTATATACATGATTATTACTGGTTAAATTGGATTCAAGGGTATACTTATTTATGTATTTATAATATAGATGTCCTCCGTGAGTTTTTATTAGAATACATACTACGTAGGACATAAATTATGACGACATTCGCGACGTTTTTCAAGACCCTTTGTTTAAGAAAATGTAGGTGAAAAGAAAATAATTATTATGTACCTTCTTAAGATGTATCTAAAGATGTAGATGTATCCGACATTTTTTTTTTCTTTATTTTAAGGCTTTTACCTATCAGGTTTGTCAGCCTAATCATACCCTAAGTACCCTAATCACAATAATTAAGAAGAATATAATACAATCATTTTCTTATGAATAATCTGAACAGATTCCAAGCTCCGTTCCGACATTTAATTAATGCAGTATCAGAAGAATAGCCAATACGTTAATAAAAAAACCCTATTATTTAGAGAGTCTACCCGTAGTCCGACTTGGGTCGACACACTTCTTCATGATTCTTGAACGAACATAATTTTATTATAACGCAAACTAATATTTTACCAACTAAAGTAGGTATTTCTTTTTTAAAGAAAATTGAACATAACGAATGTAACATGAACATAACGAATATTCCCCTCTTCCCTATAAATGAGCAAAGCTTGTGTTAGGACTACGACGACGGTAGTGCTACGCATGGGGGTTGAACGGTGAACCGTCTACATTTCAGTGTTCAGTCCACACGTTCAGTCGTTGGACGAGGCTTCGAAAATTAGAAAAAAATATGTTAATAAGACGATACTTTGAAGAACTTAAATTATCTTAAGACGATACTTTTGAAGGACCTTAAACTATATTAAGATGATACTTTTGAAGGACCTTAAACTATATTGAGAAGATACTTTTGAAGGATCTTAAAGTATCTTAAGACGATACTTTTGAAGGATCTCAAACTGTATTAAGACGATTCTTTGAAGAACTTAAACTATATTATGACGATACTTTTGAAGGATCTTAAACTATATTAAGACGATACTTTTGAAGGATCTTAAACTATATTAAGATGATATTTTTGAAGGATCTTAAACTATATTGAGAAGATACTTTTGAAGGATCTTAAACTATATTACTTAAGACGGTATTTTTGAAGGAACTTAAACTTTAGTATTGAGAACTAGAATTTAAAATATCGAATATCATTTGGGTCCATTTATTTCTTACATTCATGGAACTGTTGTGAAGTCTAAACGAACAAACAAGAGATTACTTAGAAATTAAAATTGTTTTTCATAATACTTGATCATAGCAGGAAAATTTTATCTTACATAAATAATAATATTTATCCCAGATTTTTCTGTATTTATTTCAATTGTTCTTACGTAGCCTTTTCAAAAAAAAAACCTTTTCACATAATTACCTACCTACCTAGTTTTTCTTGGACCTAATTAGTAGACAAGTAAATAATAACATAAATAACATCTTTGTTCATAATAAACAAACGGAAAATAGCTTAAATTATACAAAAAATTAACAGAACCTCTCATATAACTTTTGAAGTTAAACAAAAAAAAAACATTGAAGCTCAAGCCCTGAAGATATGGCAAACTCTCAGACAATTTTGAAAATATAAAAAAATGTAAAAGTATGGATAGGAGCTAGTGAAATTAACAAGAAGACATAAGATAATTAAGTTATTCTTAGAACGTAATATTTAATAATAAACAAGAAAGATAACCTATGACATACAAATAATCATGTGCACAATTCGATGTCACTTGTTTCACTGTACTCACGACCAAGCAGCCATGTTGAAAATAATTTCTTTTATTATTTGTTTTAACTGTGTGTTTGCTTATTTCACATTATCGGGAAGATGTCCAGACAAGGTCACTTTGCAAGAGGATTTTAGACTGTCTGATGTATGTATCAAAATTATGGTTCTACCTTACATTTAGTACCTACCTACTTATAGTTCTACTTTCCCTAAGCGACTTAGGCCCGCTCGCAGAGACGCCGAGTTAGTTAACCCAGGAATAAATTTGTAATTTTGACAGAAGCTATATACGAAATCTGTCAAATTTGTCCTTTTAACTCAGAGTTAGCTACTAACTCTGGGTTATAGCGTTTCTGCAGCGTTCCAATACGATGATGCGTAGAAAAATATGGAGTTCGAGGTTTCCAGGTTAGTCCGTCTCCATCTTAAACTGCATCATAATTTACCAATTATAGGGACGGCTTCTTACCTTGTACCAAGTGCAAGTTTGATCTTGCATGAAGTACTACAGCCATTTATGGGATGACTTCGCCAAGTACCAACTAGTTGTATTTGGATTCAGTGGATCGATGCGCCAGAATACTCATCAGCTAAGAAACGCGGAGCAATTCCAGACTTCTAGGTTTGGAGAGTTTGCTCAGGAACTTTTCAACTTAGTTCCACCATCACCATTCTAATACTATCCAACCGTAAGGCATCGTTGGTCTGCATTTTTCTTTTTAGGTTTCCGTACCCAAAAGGTACCAACGGGACCCTATTACTAAGCCTCCGCTGTCCGTCTGTCCGTCCGTCCGTCTGTCAGCGGGCTGTATCTCGTAAACTGTAATAGGTAGATAGTTGAAATTTTCACAGTGTGTGTATTTCTATTGCCAATATAACAAAAAATAAAAATAAAATAAAATTAAAAAATAAATACATGAAAAAGAAAATAGTAAAAAGTCGAAATAAAATTTTATTTTTTACCCTGGTACGTGTCATTATCTAGAGCTCATTAAGTGGAGTTCAAATATATTTTTTATAATTCTTTAGCTCCAAATATGAAGATAAGGGGGGGGGGGGCATCACTAGTCTCGGAAATATAGAGCTTTAAAGTTTCCTGTTAGACAGAGACAGCGCTACTGAAGTGTGATGTCCCAAGTCAGCAACTCGATACACGCTCCATAGAAAATTTCGTTTTGGAAAGAAACATATACAGTCACAGGATATAACTTATTTGTCTTTGACCTATTTATTTTCTGTTTTTACAAATGTTATTGTTACATGTTACATTAGCGATTATAAATATCGAATATCAACATTTTGACAACAAACAAATACCCGATTTAGTTCTTTATTTAACCCATTTCAGTTTTACGGAAAATGGTACCAGTCGTACCACTACTCCAGCGATGGTCAACATCAGAATAACTGCTCCACCCTGGAGTTGCTCACTAGACCCTCTGGGATTTATCTGAATCAGTCCAGAGTTGACCGTGGCCTGTTCCATCGGTTCAGCATCGGGAAGCTTGATATAAATCCGAGAGCAGAAGACGCTTCACGATTGGATATCATCTTTGCTTTTAAAAATGCTCCTAGACGTTGTAAGTACAATTTACTTGTTGTAATGACGTGAAATGATTTCTTTGCAGAAAACATTGCAGACAGATGATAAAATGAATTGTAAATTGACTATGCATAAAGCTAGTCTTGTCATAGCTAGTATGCTAAAGTACGAGTACAACTTACCATGTGGAAAGAGCATACGTATGCTAAACGTATAAATAAACATTTGTTTACCATTGTCTTGAAAAACTACTCGGCCGATTATAATGTATCACCTAATAGCACGTTTTTAAATTGGCAAAATTAGTTTCTAAGATTATAGGCAACTCTTGTCGACTCTTCTCAGCAGAATCTGCTTAGAAACCAGTGATAGAGTCTTTCTTGACTTGGTCATAAGAGCTACATTAAATATTTAACCACTAGATGATCCCCGCGACTTCGCCCGGGTGGATTAAGGTTTCTTAATTCCTGCGGGAACTCTGTAATTTTTCATTTTTATTTTTATTAAAGTGTTAACCTACACTTATGGAAATATTAGAATAAATTTATAAACACATATCAGGCCGATACACACAATTCTGAGGCCAGCGGGATTCGAACCCACATCTCTTGGGAATCGCGCCCGAGTGTGTTAGCCACTTACATTATAGCCGCGGTCAAACTACACGTCAGCATCGAAATTAGTGATATATAATATCTACTTTTTCAGTTTAAGCAACTATTTAGCGACATCTAGTTGCAACACGTTACGTTTTGTACCTATACTTAGAATAAAAGTTTGTATGTCTTTTTTCTTAAATTAGTTAATAATAATTTATTTTCAGTAAAATCTAGAAGATATCCGTTCCATGTTCTGGCGACTAACTACAACCACTACGCCACAGTCTACACTTGCGAGTATAGCCCGCTAATTGACAAACATTTTAGTAAGTTTTTCTCTAAGTTCATTTATTTTGTACCAAACAACGTATATTATACTAGTGGTTCGCCCCGAACTGAGACCTCGCGGTAACGGTATCCCATGATTATTCATTCAATCGATACATGATAACCAAAACTGACATTATTATTATGCCCGTTTTCACCAAACATACCTAAATCATCCCCTAAGTAGGAGTCTCTTAACGTAGGTAGCTCCTACAATACAATCCTAAGTCCTAACATCCGTCCCAATATCCTTTTAGGTGTCCCGTACAGGATCGTGATAAATAAGTTGACAGAAAACATCAATCACCTAACTTATAGGTAGCCCGTAAAGGTTAGGGAACGTTAGTGAAAACATTGAATTATTATGTAGGTACTAACGAGTGAAACCGGGTTATGGGCATCTGTACAAATCGTCATCTATCGACGCGAATAGAAAATATACAATATTTAACTAAAATTTAACTAAAAAATAATTTTAATTGAATAATATGGTACAAAAAAAATTACAATACAATTATTGTATTATAATAAGTAACTAAATAATAATGGTCGACGCAAAACTGTTTTTGCGATAGGTCGTTAGTCGTAACTCGTAGTTCCCTGGGAATAGTTACTGACTGCGCCATCTATTAGCATTATTGTGAAGCTATGTTGATGCGATATGAATTACTGATGTACATTAAAAATTAAATAATCTCGTTTCTTTATAATATTCATATAATTTTAGTATTTGTTGTTCAAGTACAGGATATAAGTGACCTAAAAACATAAAATCAGTTTGAAAATCCATAGCGGATTTTCCTAGAGAGCGTCTTCAAGCGAGCGTATAAAATCGCCACTTTGAAAGCCCCCCATTTCGACAATTTTAAGGGAAAAATTAAAAAAAAAATATTTTTGTACTCAGTTCAAAATTATCTTTAAAATGATACGTAACAATTTTATGTAACGCGATATTTTTTTTTTACTTCGCATTCGCTTCTATGAGAGCCCCCCTGAAATAAAGATTTTTATAACTTTTTAAGCCATTTTCGGCTGGAGGCCATCGGTTTACATATTATATCTAAATTTGAAGTAATTACGTTCAGTAATTCAAAAGTTATAAGGCTCTGACAGACGGACGGACGGACGGACGGACAAGTGCAAATCGCTTTAGTTAACTCAGAGACCTCGCTTCGCTCGGTCAATAACAGGACAAACGAAAATATGGTGGACCAGGCAACACTCATCGTTATCTGATTAAGCCCCGATTTCACCAACGTTGAGTGACGTTTTACCGAGAAATAAATTGGGCGTTCTGACAGTTCTTATATTGAAAATACTGTCAAAATATCAAATTTACTCTCGGATAAGACTTATTTTACGTTGGTGAAATCAGCCCTTAAACTCAAAACCCCTTGACCGATTTGATTAACTTTTTATTTCGTTTTATTCGCTGTAACACATGGGTGGTTTAAAAACAAAATATGTAGGGAAACTCCAAAAGAACAGCTGCAAAATCGGAAAAAATCTAAATTAGTAATTTTGCAGAGGGGTCACCGCTTCAGATTACGTCTTTTAATTGATGGTGGGGGCGCGAAGCAGCGTGTAAAAGCTAGTTTTAAATATTAACTGTCATCATTACAGTTTACGTCTGGATTCTGTCCCGAAACCCAATCTTGAACGACGTGTCAAAGGAGTTGGCGATAAAACCCTTGCAGCAAATTGGAGTGGACTCATCAAAACTGGTTAAGGATGATCGAAGCAAATGTACTGCTAAATACTTTGAAGATGTGCCCACAGAGCCCATGACTTTCAGATTCCCCGTGCCAATATAAATGATAATTCAAAAAAATATAAATACCTAATAAGGTCCAGGTTAGAATATTCTCCAGGACATAAAAATACAAGAAATTTTGTAAAACTAATAAAATTGGATACGTATTTTTAAACTGTATTTTTTTCTTCGATACCTACCTACTTATAATTGCTTCTAATTGATTTGTAAAATATTACATCAGTCGATTGTGCTGTAATGTAGACCCAAATCGGTAACTGGATAAGTGACCAACCGTTGAGAGGTTGAACCACCACCAAGAGGCTGAGTCCTATAAATCGTACTCTGACTCTACTCAAGACTCAAGATAGAATTAAAATGAGACACAAATATGTTTCGACATAAATCTGTCTCATTTTAACTCGGCCTTATGTCTGAGCTGAGGGAGAGTGCCATCAATAGATCTTACCATAAGGGTTCCTAACTTAGCTTGGGTATAGTGCTTACCTAAAAATTCGGGAGCGTTGGTGAAAATGGACATGACAGACCAACCCGTTTTCAGCAACATACCCTAAATTTTGATTTATATATAAAAAAAACTTGAGAGGTGTCAAAGGACACCCGGATGGAACGTAGCTCCTTCTGAATAGTGAAGGAATTGTAATAAACTAGTGGTGTCATCTATTATAGTATTAAATTGATTAACTACGATGAATTATATTATTTTGTTTATTTCTATTGCACTGGTGGAGTTACTGTTTTTTCACAGATGGCGTTAGCATTTTATCCAATTTATACAATAAAAAATTAGGGAAAAATTCCACATGTAGAAATTATTTAAAATAAAATTGAAAATAGAAAATTCAGTCTGTCGAGCTGGAATTCGAACCAT
Source organism: Oeneis ivallda (assembly GCA_029955525.1). Taxonomy (NCBI): domain Eukaryota; kingdom Metazoa; phylum Arthropoda; class Insecta; order Lepidoptera; family Nymphalidae; genus Oeneis; species Oeneis ivallda. The sequence continues at coordinate 5,377,095 of JARPMR010000024.1, read as the reverse complement.
CGACGTTGAATTTATAGGCGACTGCCCTAACAACTAGGCCATGCAGACGCCGTGTTCTAAGGCGAAAATACCGAATACAATGCAAAATTCAGATTCAACAAAAAACACAATGCCAAATTCACATTCAAAAAAGTGTCGGTTTCAAAAATGTGTCGAGGTCGAGTGTCAGTTCCTTAATTTTTTCCGTCTAGCCCCCTTCCGTACCGCGCGATAAGGAACTATGTTCCAATAAATAATATAAATACCATTTCAAGAACATTCAGGGAACACCTAAAGGTGAAAATGACATTGCGTAAGAGATTTATTATTTAGGGATTACCTACAGAAACACTTACTTAGGTGATGATTTAGGTATGGTTGATGAAAACGGGTATTTAAATCTTTTGTTTATTTGACTTTATGATGTTACAGGTTTATATCAGTGTCGTTATAGTAAATTGCCTCTATGTGCGCGGTCCAATGGTAACTGCAGTGTTCTTCCGAATGACTCACAGGCTCCAAGTACGCGAGGCTGATTAAGGGTATAGAGCTCAGCTCCTTGTACGCGTTATCGAGTATTTCAGTAGGTAATATCGTACTTCTTGATAGTATCCACACTATTACTGAAAATTATAATAATAATAATGTAAATGGCTGGCAGAACGTGATTGCCTAGTGGGTAAGGCTGTGGTCTCCTATTCGGGGGGTCATAAGTTCGATCCCGGGCACCTCTAACTTTTCGAAGTTATGTGCGTTTAAGAAATTAAAGCAAGACCGAGGCCTGCGGAAGTCCATGCAAGAGACCTTTGTCTCTCTTTGGCTCTCCTACAGATCTCCTCATTTCTGTTTTGATCTCGCAGAGATACTCCAAGCATAGCTCTCCATGCTCAGTTACCCTGAGCCTTTTTACAAGTTTTTATTTAGCTTGACCACTGTATTTATTTATTTGTTTGTTTGTTTGGGTCAAATCTTGCAGGATGAATTAGACCCACTTCCCGGTTTCTGATCGAGCTGAAATTTTGCATTTATATGTAAATCGGATGACAATGCAATATTATTGTAACATGGAGCTGATCTGATGATGGAGAGTGAAGATGGCTATCGGAACTCTGTACTAAAACGACGTAACCCCATCGAGTTTGGGCTCGTTTGATCCGTCATAGCAAGTGCTCTGATCCTAGATGATATCCAGAGTCTAATGATGTAGCTACTAAAAGCTTGCATTAAATTTTTTTTTTTAAATTTAAGTACACTTGTTATGCTTAAGTTGTACTCACCATATTTCATTTGTAACAGCTGATTGTATTTGCATCCGTATACAGTGGCGTAGTTTGTGTAATCAGTCCTTATTATTGACAGGGGAATACCAAATGGATCTGAAATGCCAAGAATGTTTTATTTGAGGCTCTAGTGTAACTTTTCAAAACTTCTCGGAGTTATCGTTTAAGCAATCAAATATACGTAGCTACTTCGCTAACGGTGATTAAAAACAATCCAGGAACCTATAAACCCAAAGGCTGAGAGTTCTCCAGCCATTTACTCGTTTACCTCTAAAATAATTATTTCACGAGAAAACGGGTAGACAAAATTTCCTCGTGGCGCGCATGTCAGCCCTACAGTTATTCATTTAGAAATCATAGCTAACTCGAATCCTCCTCTTTTTAACCGATTTCAAAAAAGGAGGAGGTTCTCAATTCGTCGGTTTCTTTTTTTTATGTATGTTCACCAATTACTCGAAGACAATTTGGAAAACTCTCTTTTGTTTTAGAGGGTAATACTTCCCAGGTGGTCCCATTTATATTTAACCGAAATCGGTCAAGTGGGTTTTAAAATATCAACAATACATTATATACTTTGTAGTGGCGCGGGTGTTTGAAATCGGTTTTGTTTTAAATATTTTTTTATATTAATTAATATATATATAGCTGTTGGGGCTGATTCACTCACTGACTCACTCATTGATCACCTCTCCTGTAAAATTTTGTATGAAATATTTTTTTTTCACCGATGGTTTCGTATAGAGGACCAAAATTCATTCGGAGGAAAAATATGGAGAGAGCTGATGATCGAGGATTTCGGAGACGGGTGAGGGGCACGGCCAGGGTATCGAAGATAGGTAGGGGGTGCTCGACCAAATGTCATTCGAAACCTCATCCAATTGGCAGTGAGCTGAAAAAAAATCCAAAATGGCGGAAAAAAGATGGTGGCCATACAAACTTCGTCGGTGTCTATCTCGGAGAGGATCAAAGATGGAAGAGTGGTTTCTTGGCAAAAGATGATCAGGACCTAAAGGTCTACTCGATGAACAGAAAAAAAATTCAAGATGGCGGAATTTATTTTTTCCCTATACAAAATCTAAGGCGAATATTGAAGAGACTAGAAGCTGAGAACTATGCAAGACTTTGATGCGGTTCCTTTTCATAATTTGTTTTTATAGAAGAATTTTCATTGTGACAAATGATGAGAGAAGATGATTGAGGGTTTGGAAGGTGGGTGAGGAGCACGGCCAGGTTATTGAAGATAGGTGGGGGGGTGCTCGAACAAAAGTTACCTACTCGAAACCTCATCCAATTGGCAATGAGCTGAAAAAAAAATCCAAAATGGCGGATTCAAGATGACGGCCATACAAACTTCGTCGGTGTCTATCTCGGACAGTGTAAAAGATAGAAGAGTGGTTTTTTTGTAGAAATTGATCAGGATCTGAAAATGTAATTTAGGAGTAGAAAAACCGCGGTCCGCTTGCGGGCCGCGCACCCACGCGCCCTACTAGTTTATTATATAACCACATCTCTCACCATTGCGCCAGGAAGGTCGTAGATAGTACAAAATACAAGAACATACAGTGCTACTTTCAGCTAGGACCCTTATCCAGGTGATGTCACGGAAATGATTTCGTAACTATACTATTTACATAAAATATAAAAAAAAATCGGCCAAGTGCGAGTCGGACTCGCGCACCGAGGGTTCCGTACTCCAAAAGTAAAAGTAAAACAGTCGGCCGATAATATATTAATTTGATTATTTATCGTTATCTTTGTTTGTTGAGGTTTATTGTTAATATAAAAAAAAAGCCGGCCAAGTGCGAGTCGGACTCGCGCACCGAGGGTTCCATACTCCAAAAGTAAAAGTAAAACGATAATATTATATTAATTTGCATAATTATCGTTAATTTTGTTTGTAGAGGTTTATTGTTAATATAAAAAAAACTATGCTAGTTAGAGCGTTGGTTTTATTTTTCCTGTAAAACATACATAAAACTCTATTGAACATAATTATTTCAGATTTTTCGATTGGTAAACTTCGGAGATAAGGGGGGGGGGGAACGGTATTTTTTTCGACATTTTGGCCGATTATTCAAAAACTATTATATATAGAAAGAAATAAAAAACTGTTTTAGAATGCACAAGTAAAGGCCTTTCATATGATACCCCACTCGATATAGTTATTTTACTTTGAAATTTCAAACCCCTGATTTTCCCCCTTTTTTAATTAAACTAAAATAATTTTCACGTTGATTTTATTTTTCCTGTAAAATATACATAAACCTCTATTGACCATAATTATTTCAGATTTTTTGATTGGTAAACTTCGGAGATAAGGGGGGGGGAACGGTATTTTTTTCGACATTTTGGCCGATTAATCAAAAACTATTATATCTAGAAATAAATAAAAAAAACTGTTTTAGAATGCACAAGTAAAGGCCTTTCATATGATACCCCACTCGGTATACTTATCTTACTTTGAAATTTCAAACCCCCGATTTTCCCCCTTTTTTAATCAAACTAAAATAATTTTCGCGTTGCTTTTATTTTTCCTGTAAAATATACATAAACTTCTATTGGCCATAATTATTTCAGATTTTTCGATTGGTAAACTTCGGAGATAAGGGGGGGGGAACGGTATTTTTTTCGACATTTTGGCCGATTATTCATAAACTATTATATATAAAAATAAATAAAAAACTGTTTTAGAATTTACAAGTAAAGGCCTTTCATATGATACCCCACTCGATATAGTTATTTTACTTTTAAATTTCAAACCCCCGATTTTCCCCCTTTTTTTAATAAAACTAAAAATAATTTTCGAATTTTCTTTATTTCAATGCTTTTGGGCCACTATTATACACAACTATGCCAAATTTCATGTCGATAGCTTTAATAGTTACTGAAATAATCAACTGTGACAGACGGACGGACAGACGGACGGAGAAAGTCTCACCATAAGGGTTCCATTTTTACCATTTTGGTATGGAACCCTAAAAACTGTGCCAGTTAGAGCGTTGGTTTTATTTTTCCTGTAAAATATACATAAACTTCTATTGACCATAATTATTTCTGATGTTTCGATTGGTAAACTTCGGAGATAAAGGGGGGGGGGGGGACGGTATTATTTTCGACATTTTGGCCGATTAATCAAAAACTATTATAGATAAAAATAAATAAAATCTGTTTTAGAATGTACCGATAAAGGCCTTTCATATGATACCCTACTCGGTATAGTTATTTTACTTTGAAATTTCAAACCCCCAATTTTCCACCTTTTTTAATAAAACTAAAAATAATTTTCGATTTTTTTTATTCCAATGATGTGGGGCCACTATTATACACAACTATTCCAAATTTCATTAATAGTTACTGAAATAATCAACTGTGACAGACAGACGGACGGACGGAGAAAGTCTCACCATAAGGGTTCCATTTTTACCGTTTTGGTACGGAACCCTAAAAACTGTAATCCAACTACAGAAAATTGGATGTAAAATCCATCATATTGATTTTGTTCCTATAAAATGTAGCCTGTCACCCGGACCATCATAACGAATTGATTGACACCTCATTCATCAAAATCGGCTTAGGCCCAATTGCAGAGACGCCGAGTTAGCTAACCCAGGATTAAATTTGTTATTTTGACAGATACTGTATACGAAATCTTTCAAATCTATCATTTTAACTCAGAGTTAGCGGCTAACTCTGGGTTAGCAGAGTTCGGCAAGAGGCCCTTAGTAGTTTATTCGCTACGGCGGAACATTCGTGAACAGACATACATATCTAAACACATACAAAAAAAACATAGACTGCTAAAATCATAAGCTTTCCTTTTGGCTTCAGTCGAGTAAAAAAAGATCCACGGGCTCAGAATGGTGGAATATAAATTGTATCTGAGGAAATGTAAACTTTTAATCAAAAAAGATTTTAACGCTATTGTAATCGTTATCTGCGATAATATCGCGTATTTTAAGCGGATACCTAATAGCAATTAATAAAACGTGACTAATTTTGATAACAGGTACGGAAACTAGACCGCATATTAATAGATTTATGTTATCGTTATTTTTAAATAATAATTAATTTTTAACCGACTTCAAAAAAGGAGGAGGTTATCAATTCGTCGGAATCTTTTTTTTTTTGTGTATGTTCACCGATTACTCGAAGACGCCTGAACCGATTTATTAAATTCTTTTTTTCTTTGAAAGGGCTTCCCAGGTAGTCTCATATAAATATCATCAAATCGTTCGAGCGGTTTTTAAAATATAAACAATAAATTATATATTTTTCATCTCCCCATCTCGGAAAGAGTAATTTTGCTCTTCGGTATCTGAGTGCAAAAGCCGTTTTTATCCGCTAGAGGATAAAGTAAATTGAATTTAGAACATCGTGTGCACTACGTTTGTGAATTCAAAATATCATTAAACCTATTTACTTCTACCTCCATGGTGCCGAATTTATCATACAACCTTTTTTAATTTGTTAAAAACTCAGACTTGGAACTTCTTGGTGTACTTTTTTAATTTGCTTTGCGCGCGCCATTTTCTTTTCACCTCATATTGTTAAAACCCCTTTCCGAGATGGGGAGATGAAAAGTTACGAGTTGCACTGGAGTGCAAAGATTTTTCACCTCGTGCTCTTTTGATTCCCTTGCTAACTCTCAGGATTCTAATTTTAGAGTCCTTCGCTTGCTCGGTCATCAAAATTGAGCACGCGGTTAAAAAGCAGCTTTGCACTCTTGTGTAACAAATAACTATTGTATAGTGGCGCGGGAGTTTGAAGTCGGTTTTTAAAAATATTTTTTTATATTTTTTAATATGATCGGCTTTGCATTGCTACAGTGTGATGATCGGAATCGCCTCTGATTGGTGAATTTATGACGGTCTTGCTGCATCAGTGCATTATGACAAATAACGAGAGAGTATTACTTTTAGACAATCTTACAGATGGTCTACGATTAATAACTTATGGTGCTGCAACGCCAGCGCCACTACAAACTGATAAAATATAATTAAATGGGACCTGGGAAGTATATGGGTAGTGAAGTATAAGTATGTGGGACAGTTTCAAACAAAAAAAAATCCAAATCGGTTCGGTGAACATACCAAAAAAAAAATAAAAAAAAGATTCCGACGAATTGATAGCCTCCTCCTTTTTTGAAGTCTGTTAAAAATACGTGTAAAATACTAACCTATGTTATTTTTTGGTATAGCAAACACAGCCTCGTCACCTGGAGCGTAAGTGGTGTTTATATGCAAGACATATTCGACCCCATTTTGAATAGATCGGTGCTGGAACTCAATCGACCGTCCGCATTGTTGGACAAGCTTATAAGCACATTGTCCGTACTCCTCATACCACGATGGGAAACGTTGTATTGTGTACCATTTACCTAGAAACTAAGAAACTAAGATATAATAAAATTATAATTCAATGTGTTGAACCCCTAAAATAACAAGTGTAAATTCTACTATATTATTTTAAATGCGAAAGTTTGTGAGGATGTATGGATGGTGGTTTGTTACTCTATAACTCCACAAAGAATGAACCGATAGACTCATAACCAGTATTCACACATAGACTTTTTATCCCAAAAAATACTTTTTATACAGAGTTCCCGCGGGAAAAAAAACCTTAATCCACGCGGACGAAGTCGCGGGCATCATCTAGTTATTAAAATTTATATAAAACCTGCACTGCATAATATATAAATATATTTTCGAAATCACCTTTTCAAACCCTTTAATTTGATACTCCATTCAATAGGATTTGAAGAAAAAATTTTAGAACCCCACGTTGGCGTCCAAAATCCGCCATTTTGACTTTTCAATTTTTTATGTTCTCGATGTTACTAGCGCTGGTAAGGCAAATCAAACGTAGCCCTTATCGAAATCGGCTAACGCGTTTGGTCTCTAGAGTGCCACAAAGGAACAAACAAACATACATAGACTGATAAACATATTACCAATCCTTTGCGTCGCGCAGTCGGGTAAAAAGGGGCAGCAGCAGCGCTTACCTCTAGGTTATCCAACACAACTCTTTTCGGAGTTAAGTGCTTTTTAAGCATTCACATGCTTCCACAGTAAAGGCAAACATGGTGAGGAAAACCTGTACGCGTGAGATTTATCCATAATGTTCTCAAAGGTTTGAAATCTGCCAATTCGCATTGAGCCAGCAGGAATATCGCCTATAACCCTTGTCTGAGATGAGACTTTATTTGAAAGCTGTTGGCTGCATCAAGCGACTGCCAGTGCCAGCAACTCGCCTGAGATCATCCTGCTTCCATTGAGGGGAGGGGAGACCACTCCAGCACCTTCAGACCCCCATCGGTCTAATTACTATCAGCTCTTTTTACAGCCGATGTGAAGATCTGAGTCATACGATTGCTATTTATTATTAATTCCACTTATCTAATTGACTTTAATTCGATAAACTAAGTAGGTGATATACGATGATACTGCAATTTTAATGTGGTTCATATGGCAACCTTGTTATAACGCAGTAACCAGACCAGTTTGCGAACTAATCAACTCGTTAATATCTCATAGTAATAATACGTTGTTCCCAGTTAAGCTCAAGTTAAGTCGTGAAAACCCCATGACAGGGTTCGTCAAGTGGTTTTGGAAATTAGTTCCAGCAGACAAAGTTTTGAACCCTCTGTGGGATAAAAATTAGTCTATGACACTCCAAATTCTCAACTATACCCATAATCTGTTTTTCCATAACAGCGTGATTTAAGGATAAACCAACGAACATATACACTCGCACTTTATAATAATGATAAGGATTCAGGATAGAAAACATAAAACTCATTAAGTAGCGACTACTAGTTTTGAGTTCTTCAGTGACTAATCTTACGTTAGGTACTACAATGCAACACTGACCCTTTCAATTTCAAAGTATTCCATAGTTTTCACATCGGCACAGTCCCCGAATAAAATTACTTGACCACAACAAAACATATGACAACTCAGAATCACTACTAATACCACGTAATGTTTACACATCTTACAAGGCCTAAAATAGTGAAATAGAATACATCACAATGTTTCTCTTAAATTCTTACAGCGTTCAAAGATTAGTTTATCTGATATGCGTTTTTTATTGATATTGAATAGAGATTTACGTTACACATTTCGAAACGGAGAGGTTTATCATCTGGTAGTCTAGGAACTGGTGACGTTCCGATTATATTATAATCATGCTTAATTATATACCATGCTAGTTTTTTATACAACACAGCCTCTTGTGTCTTCTTCTTCTTCGATTAGAGAAGGTTGGCAGTCTATTAATTGGGAAGAAAGAAAACTCATTTGAGTTTTCTTTAAAGCAGTTGAAGTATGAGATTATCTTAAAAAGTATCAATTGAAAAACAGCCCCGACATATAAATCTATGGCTGGACTGTGTACAATATACCTGATATCCTGTTACCCAATTTTCTGTTCCAAAGATCTAATCTTCCTCCTCGATCCTCGATCATCATCTTTCTAACATCTACTCATTGAGACCATTCTAATGAGTCCAGACACAATATATCTGCTATAAGTTGCTGAGGAGTTGGGTATTCCACAGACAACTTGATGCTGCAGCATCAGCTCAAGGTTACCATGCCTTGGAAATCATTCGAAATAACAGTACACCAAATTTCAAATCAATCGCAACAGTGAAAGTTTGTAAGGTTCTTTAATCAAGTAGGAAATAAGCTGACCTTCAAACGTCTGAGCAGATCTTGATAAATTATAGCTAAGACCCACCTCGATTACGTTAGATTTCAAGCAGAAAAAGCGTATCAAAATCGGTCCCTTGAATAGGCTACTATGAGTGAACAGATAGACACACAGATACACAGATAGACACATACACAGATACACACGTCAAACTGATAACACCCCTCTTTTATGTTGGCGTTAAAAATGATTACAACAGTGCAGCAGAGTAACGATCAAACTTATCTCTGATTGGCTGAACTTTTTGTTGGATCAACGCATATTAAACAATACCTAGCGAAAGAGTACCAGCGAATTAGAGAATAGAATAGAAGTATTTTTTATTAAAATAACAAGTGGTTCTGAATAGTCGATGAATCTACCACTGGTTCGAAATGCTCTTCCTGCCGAAAGAACCAGCAAGAAACTCGGCGGTTGCTCGTGTCAAAATAGCTTACAATAGGTACTATGCTATTTATGCAGTGTTTTCACAGTGAGGGGAAGTTCCAAAAATGCAAACCTACTTACAATTCAATACATGTTAAGACGGGCAGACCGAAAGTAGCCCCATTCTTGCCGGTGGAACCCGTTCACGAGCATGACGCATGACCCCAGCCGTTGCTTCGTTTAACCATATTTGAGGGAACGTGACACCACCACAGAAATGTTTAAAGAGAGCGTGACAAACTTAGGCTACCCATGTTAAGGCATAGAATTATAATAAGGTTATTACGATCCTCCCACTGTGCACTGTAGCAATAAAAAGATAATCCCACAGTAGATTAGAGCGCTTTCATGCTGTATAGTGTTGTTTCACTTTGCTCCTAGTCTATATTACAAAGATATAATATTATTATGGATTGTATTGGCCTAGATAGGCGTCGCAGGTCGGCGTGAGATGCGATTATTATAAATCTAGATGTTCGCTAATTTTTCTACGTGGATATAGGTTTTTGAAATTCCGAAGGAACCTTTGACTTCGCAAGACAAAAAGGGTAAAAAGACTGTCTCCCGGATGCAAGCTATCTGAGACTGCTTTTTCACCTACCATCAGTGAGATCGCAGTCAAAGGCGATGATTTTGTCATAAACAAAAAGAATATCTGACTACTTAATATTATCGAACATTAAGTCGGTCCTTGAATCTTAGGTCAAGTTACCGCCAATTACATCAAGGATAGGCAGACAATTCAAAACTCCACTGTTTTCTGTCATAAGTTAAATCACTTTTTTGCACAATCGAAAACAAATCTTTACAATACTAACGGAAAATTCGCTTCACTTTTTAACTACGGAAGTTCCTAATGGCTCTCTTATAAAAACCTTTATAAAAGTGGCGACTTTTTGCAAGCCGTCTTAGTTGGCTTGTTACTGCTCGAGACGTTGCTGTGATAAAGTATTAAAATGTTGTGCTTTTTGTTGTTAACACTTTCCGTTTTTGATGTAGAAAGTGTTACGCGTAACGCTAGCTGTCCCAATGTTAGACCGAGAGAGCTAGATTTGTTTGAGGTAAGGCTGATTAATTTTTCATCGGAAAGCAGTTTAAGCAATTTAACTTATTACCAGAAAAATATTTTAATACTAAGTATAGTCAGTCTTTCACCAACCAATCTTGGTATTAGAACTTTGCAGCATCTAGAAAAGATTAGAATGTTGATATTCATTATTTATAATCGAAAATGTAACGTGTAAGAATAACATTTGTAATAACAGAAAATAAATCGGTCAAAAAACAAAGAAGATAATAGAACTTTAAAGTTTTCTGATAGACAGAGAGAGCGCTACTGAAGTGTGATGTCACAATTCAGCAGCTCATAGACGCTCCATAGAAAATTTTTTAGAAAGAGATTAGTAAATATATTAAAAAAGAGAAATCGCATTGTGGCAAATATTATAAATATTTAAAAAAGTTAAGTATCTATACATATAATAAAACAGAAACGAAACCAATTCTGTACATGAAATAGATTCGAAAAAGGGTTTTTGCTTCTAATTGTGTTCAAGATACAGATATCAAAACAGAAGCTAAATTTTTTTGTCTGTTTGTCTGTTTGTTTGTCCTTCTTTCACGTAAAAACTACCGCACAGATTTCTACAAAATTTTATACCGTGGTAGCTTATTACTCGGGTCAACATCTAGGCTACTTTTTATCCCGGAAAATCAAGGAGTTCCCGAGGGACTTTAAAAACTAAATCCACGCGGACAAAGTCGCGGGCATCAGCTAGTTTTAAATAAATAAAAAATATCAGTGAAATACCCAATTCACCAACGCCGAGTAACTTTCAACTGAGGGTTAAATTGGACGTTATGACAGTCTTTTGTAGTTTAGGTTTAAATAAATTTGCAAAAACATCATATTTATTACTCGGTTAAACGTTACTCGACGACTCGACCGCCGCGCCGGCTCATTATTGGGCAAGGTTTTTGGCCATAGACCACCACGATATGAATTCGATATTCTCACTAATAAGAAATATCATCATTATCCTCATCAACCCTTCGCAGGTCTTCTCTCAGAATGAAACGGGTTAAGGCCACAGTCTATCACGCTAGCCATGTGTGGATTGGCAGACTTAACACATCCTTCAGAACATTATGTACACTCAGCATAACTACATCAAACCACCTTTTTCCAGCTCGATGGTAAATGGTACCTCGCAGCCGTGGCCACTGATCTCAACATTCAAGGCGACTGCGCTATGGTGGTCTTCAGCCATAAGAACACCAACACCACAGACGTATCCATTAGCTGGATTGTCAATAACACTGCCAGTTACTTCAACGGCTCTGTTGCCCTCACTAGTAACAGTAATGGAGACGATTTCTTGACGGTCACATATACTGGTATAAATTATTTTACTTTTTAGTTTAATTTTCTGGGTCTCATAATGAGGTTTTTAGGTATGTCAGTAGTCCAACATGTACATTGAACTTTCTATTCAATTAATGTCTAAAGGCAGTTCAATTTTATTTATAAAAAGGAACTTATACTCCAGTCAAATAAGGTCTGAAATCAAAATTTTACACTCAACTTGGCATTTTTGATATAACATAGTATTTTCTTCAACGTGACATTGGCGAAGTATATTGCGCTGAACTGGTACTAAATAAAGCCAGGAAGCTAAAACAACAACAATAATGTGGTCTTAATCATACAATAACAATGTGTAAAGGTTTTCGTGTCTGCAACTCCTGGAAAAAAATTGTCAAAAGTGTTTTTTCGCAATAATTCGTATTAATTATGGATGTTTTACGTTTTATTACTTAAATCCATCACTATTCGCACAGCATAGCTAGCTTAGTTGCTAGCCCAGACCAGGCGGCGGGAAGAAACCACAACTGGGCAGCAATTCGGCTAATGGTAATAACGACGTACTAAATTAATGAGACGTATATTGCTCCGGTTAGCTTTTCTTGTTGCGTTTCTAGTGGTGGTTTAGGTAGAAGGACAGTCGGTGTAAAGCTTGTACTATACGTGGTACCGTAAAGATTTTCTAGTTTGGTGGAATAGCAAAATAAAGTTCTTCCTTGAGATTCGAATCGGTGTATCTATAATAACGATAAAAATATCTTCCATTTCAGATAAAAAGACGGAAACATACTCAGTGTTAGACGTGGACTATGAGCACTACGCTGTGATTTTTGCTTGTTACGACGATCCTGATGGGAACAGCAGTAGTTGTAAGTCCTTTAATTACTTCATTAATTCATTCATTAATCGGGATTAACTTTGGGAAGAATATTTTCTACCAGATAAAATAGGATGTGTCAACAATAGACGATTGTGAAAAAAAAAGTGTGTGTCAGCTCCGGCCTCCGACGCACGACTGGAGTTTACGCGCGACGCTATTTCCTTCTCTATGCGCGCGACTCGGGTCCGAGCGCGCCCCGACCGACTTTCGCACGAAAACCAACCTTATTTACTCAACGTTAGGGTAGAAATTTCAACGTTGTGAAAAACGTAACGAGGTCATTGATAAATTGATTTTACTGCCCGGATTTTTCTCATACCGGGCTGCTAAAATCGATTCTGAAGGAGTAAACTCCAAAAAAAATCGTAACAAAATCCAAAACAATGATAATTCCAAAGTCAGTGGTCAACTTTCGTTTTCCTTCTTGATCTTGGGATTGTCCCTTATTATTTTGCAAAATTTTTTCTCTTCGTTCTTTTTTCTTTTTCTCATATAAATTCTATTACTAAAAATAAAATATCAGAAAAATTACATTATAATATTTTTAGTGTCAAAAAATGTTGCCATGAATTTAGTTTTTATAGTTGTAACTATAAAAACTAAAACGGCTGTGCCTGTTGTCTTTACAAACTTTTGACTTTATTTGATGGATTTTTTTCAACGGATTCAATGATGCATAAGTGTCTATAGAAAAAGTAATGGAAGATTTTCTAAGAATTCCAATTTTATGCATCACTGGAGGACAAGCGCATTGAAACGCGTGAATTACTTTAATTGAAGTTATCGTAGGTACATACAAATAAACACAATCATCATCATCATCATTAGCAACCCATCAACGACTCACTACTGAGCGCAGGTCTCCTCTCAGAGAAGGGTTATAGGCCATAGTCCACCACGCTGGCCCAATGCGAATCGGTGAACTTCACATACCTTCGAGAACATTATGAAGAACTCTTAGATGTGCAGGTTTCCTCACGATGTTTTCCTTCACCGTTGAAGCAAGTGATATTTAATTAAACGCACTTCACTCCGAAAAGTCAGAGGTGCGTACCCGGGATCGAACCTGCGACCCCCCCCCCCCCCTCCCCACCCCCCCGAATAGGAGACCACAGTCCTAGCCACTAGGTTATTACTGCTTAGTAGTAAGTAATCTTGAAGTAATACTTTGCTAAGACTAATTAATATAACTTAAACAGTATGATCATTTATCACCATTAGGTACATCATAATATTACCTATGTAATTTTTTTTAAATGGTTTTAAAAATATCTGTTAGGGGTGGTCTAGAATTCCAAAATAAACTGATTTAACCGAAATTATGGCTCATTCCCAATAGTTCAACTGACACTCCAATAGGATTATCTTTTTCAAGCCTCGCGTAGATATTTTGATTTTGGTTTTCTATGCTACGAGTTTTTTATGCTACAAGTTTCCTATGCTACGAGTTTTCTATGCTACGAGTTTTCAAGCAGTAGGCAATTAAGAAAGACTACTTCTAATATTATTGAATCCTTTTTGCAGATGAGCTATGGAAACTAACTCGATCGCCACATTTGAAGAAAACGGACGCATTGAAATTGGATCAGGCTGTAGGCAACTATAGCCTGCAATCTACGCCATTCATGTTCTTCAACAACACTGAAGACTCTTGCAGGATCAATGGTGGGAACCACTTGAACCCTGCTGTTTTAGTTATGACATCAGCCGCTGCTATTACTCTGTTTAGACGGCTCTATTGAAAAAGTTTCACCATCACCAGTCTATCAGTTACTTTGTACGCTCTTCGCGTTTAATCTGTAAACTGTTTTAGCTATCTGATAATTGCATTCGTTCTTAATCTCATTCTTTTGGTTTGGACCAATGGCAGGGCTCACTTAGCGAGTATATCCCTGCGAGATCAAATCAGGCATGACGAGATCCGTAGGAGAACCAAAGTCACCGACGTAGCTCAGCGTGTCGCGAAACTGAAGTGGAAATGGGCGGGGCACATAGTTTGAAGAGCTGATGGTCGTTGGGGTCCCAAGGTGCTGGAGTGGCGACCCCACAAAACGCAGAAACGCAGTGTTGGCAGACCCCCTACTAGGTGGACCGACGATATCAAACGAGTCACAGGGAGCCGCTGGATTCAAGCGGCGCAAGACCGAAGCCTGTGGAAGTCCATGCAGGAGACCTTTTTCCAGCAGTGGACGTCTATAGGTTGATAAAGAGAGAAGAGAGAAATGGCAGGGCTCATTTATGAGCATACAAGGTGAATATCGCATAACAATTGGGTCCCAATCAGAACACGAGTTATCATGAAACAACCAAGGTGTCAACGGCTTCCTGAACGCTGTAAACTATTTTTTGTACATATATCTTTCGTCTTTATAATCATCACCGCGGTGAACAATTACCAATAAACTGTGCTGGACTTTGCAAAGAGCGATTTAACTTTCTTCAGTTAGCTCTATTTCTTCAATCACACCACGTGCCACGTGGATCAGGACTTCATATGCCTAGAACCTCATCTAGCTACTACATCGGGTTTGGATCGCCTATGATATTACCGCAAGTACCTACTTACCTGTTGTTTGTGTCCAACAAACCAAAAGAAACGAGTAGAACCATCAGATTTTTTAATTGACGGAATTTCAAATGAAATCTGGGGACACGGTAGTGTCCCCGCCACGACTAGCCAAGCGAAACGCAAGGGCACTTCCTACCTTTTCGCGAAGCGCTTCGTCGTTTGTTTAACCTCATAACTTGGGTTTGGATTATACCGGATGAACAAAATTCTCAGGTTATGATGTCAATGTCACATCACCCTTAGCCTTACTAAGGTCACCCATAATAAACATATAAAGTTTCAATTGCATAGCTCTTATAACCCCCGATTTCGTCACTGACTCACTCACTGATCGAAAATTCTTAGGGTCCTCCCCGATGTCCTAGAAAGCCCTAACTTCACAAACTCTACACGTTAGTCAAAATATGTGGCCTTGGCCATTTCACCTGGACGTAAGGTGAAAAATCTATTCACTGTTCATTATTTTTCTATTACTTATACAATTCTTGTAGTAACGAAATGGCCAAGCCATCGTAAAGAGTTTAAGTAACGTATAAAGTTTGTGAAGTTAGGGCTTGTAGATTTAGGGCGTGTAGAGTCAGAAGCTTGGCTCTACATGAAATCTGATGTCTTTTTGACAGTGCGAGCCATTCGTCTCGCGCGTCGTGGCAACATTTTACAGAAAATGTTTTTGGTGAGATTCGTATTCCAAACAAGACGTGGTGTCACGGATCTCACGGCCGGATTCGTGGTGTCACATACTTTTACATTTTACATCTGATTTCGTCGGTCCACCTAGTGAGGGGTCTGTCTTCTGGTGCATGGTCGGCACTCAAACATCTTAGGACCCCAACGACTATGAGTTCTTCGAAAGAGTTCTTATGGCATCATTTTATTTGGTTAGAATCTGACGAAATACGTACTGGATTGAACCTCTCAATTTTACCAAAGATCATTTCTGTTCGATGTAGTTTATCATCAAATCCATGATAGTAATTGTTTATTATGTTTTGCAATAATTATTTAAGAATCTAGATCTGATATTATTTCTAGATATATTTAGATTCGTTCAGATTTAAAAATGTGCTTATTTCATTTTGTACCCTAAAATTTTGTAAATAATTATTATGATCTTAAATTAATTATTTTTGTTTTAAATACATACTTAGACATCGATTAGTTATAGGTACCATTGTTACTGTTCACTGTAAAATTAATAATTAAGACTAGTAGTTAAATATAGTAGGTATGTAACTCTTTATGTGGTTTTATTCACGATGCCTTTGTGGTGAACATCGCGACTCAAAACGTTCGCGTTTTTAAGGTTTTCGATCGCAGAATCGCGAAATCGCGCGAATCGCGATGCACGCAAAAGGCCATAAAAAAGCACGATCGTTGCCGCTAAGGGCACGTTGCGCGGTACGGCGCGCGATTCTCCGTTTATCGAGAGGCGTTGCGAGAAACGTAGCGACACCAGCGACGGGGCCCGCGTCGGTGGCCGCGGCGTCACACGCAAAAATACAATCATATGGCGATATTATGTGGTCTCGTTTACGTGCTTCGCTGCGGTTCCCCCCGCGGTGCCCGCCGCGTGTTCCGCCGCGTACAGCGCTATACATACATGGCCATATGTTTGAGTTAACCACGTGACGCGACGCAACACGCGCCGCGCAACGCGCCGCGTGTCAGAAACTAGCCCTAAAAGTAGCCAGTCTGCCCACACATTTAGACTTGTAACTTTATAAATGGATGAAAACTCACTATTTAAACTTTATTTGAAGAACGCCATCTATCGGTTAACTGTATAACTAGGTAGAGGCAACATAGGTTCATCCATAGATAATACACATAAACCAGAGAGGTTCATCCTTTGTTGTCTTAATAACAAGTTACAGAGTTTAACCTCAGCAGCTTTTCAATCCACCTATATCGGAGGTGAGTGAGTAACTGAAATTACCACTAGACGTAGCTAAAAGCATAAAAATTTCCTTAAACTGGTAGAGATTTAATTATGCAAAATCAGGTAAAATTGGATGTCAACGCAATATTAGTGACGTTAAGCTGATGATGGAGCTGGAAGATTGCATCGGAATTCTGTAATAAAACGTCGTAACGCCATCGAATTTGTGCTCGTTTGATTCGTCTTGACAAGTACTCTGGTCCTTGATAATATCCATGGTCTGATGATGAAACCGGAAGGTGGCTTTGGGAAATCTGTAATAAAACGACGTAATCCCATCAAGTTTGGGCTCGTTTGATTGATCTTGACAAATAGGTACTCTGGTACTAGATGGTACAGATTCCCCAGCAAAATTTTAAATATCTCGTTTTTTTTTTATTTTAAATTATACTTTTGGAGTTGGTTTTACAAGAGTACGCAATATTCAGCATTAATAAGAAGGCTTATAAAGATAAGATGTCTACCCTGGGTATCCATTTACACTTTACAGTTATTAAGCTTTAAACATTCTTCATCGTCTTAACCCATCGCTGGTCCAATTCTAGGACTCTACGAATGAGAAGGAATTACGTCATAATCCACCACACTGGCCAAGTGCGGATCGAAGACTTAATAAACACCTTTGAAAGCATTGTGGTGAACTCGGCATGCAGGTTTCCTTTCGTTACAGAAACAAACGTTCGAAAAGTTAGCAATGTGTGCGTGTCTACCGAATCTGTAAAAGTAAGCATTATTAGACCTTATCATCATTCCCTAAAGATATTACAATTCAATCGTTGCCTTCGGTTACTTATTATGATTACCAACGGTTCCCAGTTTACTACCAACAGCCAACTTCTAAAGAGAAGCTCGTTGACTTTTATGGCAGTTTTTACACCCGCGAATCGTGAGTTCGGTTACGCTGAAACAAACTGTGCAAACTTAATAATACCATCCAAAAACTAACAGCCAGTATCAAGCATCCTTATGACTTTGGGATAAAGACCAAATTGGCTTGTCAGGAGTTGTGATAGGTCCAAATCAATTGGTTTTTGGAAGAGTTGATTACAGTAATGTAGGAAGTGAAATAGTGGGTGGGAGTTTCTTCGGTACTTCTTAGGATAGACGGTATGTGAAGCCGGTAAGTGTTCTAACAAATTAGCTCGTCGTTTTCTAGGTTAAGTTGGAGAGATAGTTCAGTAGAACTATGAAGGCGTTATTTGTTTAATCGAGTAGGTACCTATCGATAGAGTAGATCGAGTAAAGTATACATCGATAAAATGTATCCTATGCTATCTATGTCTTTAACTTTAATCATGCATACGATCAAGCCGCTTTGTTGTTGTGTAGTTCAAGGACAAATAAAAAAAAACACACTTTCGCATTCTCACCTACTTAATATTATAAACGCGAATGTGTGTTTGTGATTGTCCTTCAATCACCCACTACCCAGCAATGGTCTAACGACGCCATATTTTGATGACTTGTAGAGTGACAAAGGGCTACCTTTTATCCCGGAAAACAGAGGGTTACCGCGAGGTTCACAAAAATCTAACTCCACCCGGATGGAATCGCGGGCAAAAGCTTGTTAAAAATATAAAGGGTGTATGTAAGTATTATAGTAAGTTTAAGTAACTCAATTCACAACTGACCAACTATTTAACTTTTTTCATTCCATTTGCTTTAACGTTAACGGCCAGTTATTATGAAAGTTCTTAATTTAAAGTACTGGGCGAGCAGAATTTATCAGGAGGTAGACCATAAAAAGCTTGCCAACTACAAAAATATTTTACCCGTGAGTCGTACACTATTATGAAACAAAGTAGTAACAAGTAACCTGGTATTTATATTTACTGATATGGGCGATCGGTAGTTTTTTGATTAATTTATTTTAAGGTGATATAAATAGTTCGCTTGTAGCGCAGAATGATGGTCATTTAATATTATTGTGTGTAGTAATGTGACGTCATGAGTCGATATTATATTCCAGACCGCCGAGCGTCTTACCAGGCCTAAAACTTTTTGTCCCAAGGGATAATTTATAATAAAAGTGAAACACTATTTAATTTATTTTTTATGCTTTCCGCGTGGAATAAGGGTTTTGATAACCACGGCAATTCTTTTATTTTCCGGGATAAAATAGTCTATATGCTATTCTGATGTTTAAGCATTGTGAAGTTTAATAATTAAAATCCACCCAGTAGTTTTTGCGTGAAAGAGTAACAAACATCCATCCATCCTCACAAACTTTCGCATTTATTAATAATTACGAGTAGGATTTCAAGACACAATTAAAATAAATTGTGAATTTCTTCACTAAAACATAATAACCCTCAGAAGAACTTCAGCGAAAAACATACAAATTTGAGCAAGTAAACAATTTATTTACTCGCTCACTGCAACAGTTTTTTCTTTTTAAAGGCCAAAGCTCCGATAAAAGATTTTCATTAGGAGATGCATTTCTAAGCCAGCTCGTACGCAATACCCCTACTAAGGATTTCTGCCACGAATTCAGTAAATGTAATAATTGAATTATTATGTACTAAAATGCAATAGGGTAGTTGACTGTAAGTATATATTTTTTATAATATTTAAAATAAAGTTTTTAAATAATATAACAAGTAATTTTTCTTTTTTAAATATCTTAACTAGTCTCGGAAATATAGAGATATAATTAAAGTTTCCTGTTAAACAAAGAGAGCGCTACTGAAGTGTGATGTCACATGACATAGTAGTAGTTCTATACAATCTTCATAGAAAATTTCGTTTTACAAAGAGACAGATAAATCGCAGTAAAAATGGTTATATTTGTTTTTGGCCGATTTATTTTCTGCTTTTACAATTAATGTAAGAATACATGTTAGGTACATTTTCGATTATAATTATTAATGAATATCAGTCAGAATATTAATGACTAGCTGATGCCCGCGTGTTAGTCTGCCTGGATTTAGTTTTTAAAATCCCTCGGGAATTCTTTGATTTTCCGGGATAAAAAGTAGCCTATGTCACTCTCCAGGTCCTATAACTATATACCCATGCAAAAATAAAGTCAAACCATAGCTCTGTTGCGGCGTGATTGAATTGATTGTCGTGTAAAAAAGCGTGCTATAGTAAAAATAAAATAAAATTAAAAAATTAAGGGGGCACCCATACATGAAAAAGGAGTTGAAATAAAATTTAATTTATTTTACCGTGGCATGTAGGGTGTCATTGTCTAGAGCTCATTAAGTTTAAATATATTTTTTATTATTTTTTACCTACAAAAATGAAGCAATGGGGAGGGGGAACTATGATATCTAAATATTTAGTTTAAAAAAAAGTGATTTGGTCATATTATGTACGGAACCCTAAAAGAGCGAGAGCCGATTTCGCACTTGGCCGATTTTTTTGTATAATTTTTTTATTGGCTACTTTACTGGTGTTTGTTTTTGTATATATTTTTAATTTTAAGTGTTATTAAATAAATAAAATTAAATAAATATTAATTATGGAGTGCATTCTTCATAGTAAGGGTCAAGAGATTTTTAATTTTTTTTCACAGTCCACTCCGCCCATGTTCGAAAACAAACATGAGGGGGTACAAATAAAGCATCATTTCGAACGGATTTTGGCCGAATTTGGGCACGGCTTGTACGTTTTCGATGAGGCTTATCGTGTACCTACACTAACATTAGACGTACGCCCTTGTTCTTGCTACACTGGATTCGAGTGGTAATATTTTTGGAAAAATCCGGGCTATTTTTTGTTTGCGGTAAAATTTTTTGTTTATTAAACCTACGTGAATATTGAAGTAATTTCTATTTCAATTTCGCTTGAGGGTAGGTTCATTAACTTGAGCCAGTTTCACATAATTAGTGTTAGGTTCGGTGGCATTGACGATGAATATGGGTACAGGCGGCGCAAGATCGTGAACTGTGGAAGTCCATGCAAGAGACTTTTGTTCAACAGTGGACATCAGTAGGTTGATGAGAGTTATGTTCATTTATTAATTAATTGGATTTTGGAAATTATTTAAAGAGTATTGCTTTGTTTATTGAGGTTCATCATCATCATCATCATTATCAACCCATCATCGGCTCACTACTGAGCGAGGTCTCCTTTCAGAGAAGGGTTCTAGGCCATAGTCCACCACGCTGGCCCAATGCGAATTGGCGAACTTCACACACCTTCGAGAACATTGTGGAGAACTCTCAGGTGTGCAGGTTTCCTCACGATGTTTTCCTTCACCGTTAAAGCATGTGATATATAATTTCTTAAACGAACTTAACTTCGGAAAGTCAGAGGTCGATCGAATCGAACCCGGGATTGAACTTGCGACCCCCCGGAATAGGAGACCACAGTCGTAACCACTAGGCTATCACTGCTTCCATTTTTATTATCATTTTTATTGAGGTTAGTTTAATTTAATTGATGTTTGACTCATTTGATGACGCAGGGGGGGCGCCGTGCTGTTTTGAATAATGAGTGTAGGTAACTTTGAAGATACGAATTCAGTCTCCATTTGAGACTTATTCCACTAGTAGATGCTTAACACTCAGAAAACACTATCAAAGATGGCTTCAAGGGTCATAAGACATTCAGTATTCGTACTTTCAAAAAGTAACTTTAACCCTGATGTGCAACCGGCCATAAGTTAGTGAAACTACGCAAACCCTCTAGCGAATTTAGAGAAGCTTTAGAGAAAAATTCTTTTCAAAAAACCGACTTCTAACGCCACTACAAAGTATAAAAATAATTTTAGTTTGTCCACGTTTGTTGAAGTCGGGCGGGCCTAAATTCAAACTATGAAAGAGCATCGAGCGTCGAGAGAGCATCGCGAGTCGGTTTCATAGTTTGTATTTTAGGCCCGCCCGACTTCAACAAACGTGGACAAACTAAAATTATTTTTATACTTTGTAGTGGCGTTAGAAGTCGGTTTTTTGAAAAGAATTTTTATTTTAAGCTTTTAAGTGTAGTATCCTATGATCGAGGAGCTAGGACCTGGAGCTCCATGATGTAGTCCATACTTGTTACCTACAATGATAATTCGTAATCGACATTTCCTAAATCTCTTTATTTTAGGTGAGCAATATCCCTGCAGCATCAGGCTTGAGGAGTTGAAGGTTAAAATTTTTATGGGACCATTTCGCAAACATCCTCTGTCGATTAAAAAAAAATCACGCGAATCGGTCCAGTAATCCCGGAGAAATCGGTGGACATACATAGAAAAAAAAAAAAATACCGGCCGAATTGAGAACCTCCTCCTTTTTGGAAGTCGGTTAAAAATTGCTCCTAAAGATATAAAATCATCTAGATATCATAGAGATATTACGGAAAATAAAAGATTCATAAAATAAATTAAGTTCATGCGGATTAAAATCGCGGGCATCAGTTAGTTACGCTATAAATCCCCAAACAAACAGAATTCCAAAAAAAAAAAACAGTCTACGCACTCCATCGCTCGGGCGTGCGGATATCCCTTTGAAAAGTCAACGCAGTGATATATTTTTACATGAATATTTACAAAATTGATATAAATAATGGCTTGTGTATACAGTTCTATATTCCCGACGGCGCGCAGTGAAAAATGTAGCCTATTTTTAGTTTAGACAAAAATAAAAAAAAACAGCCACAGGCATCAGTTCTTTTGTACACAAAACCTTAACTATATTTACGTGACAGAAAATTGAGTCGTTATCTATATTCAACTGACAATATTTTTCAATAGATAGAATGCCTGGACGGGAAAGTTTAGGGCTGCAAAATTTTTCAAATTAATCTTAATTGTTTAGGGGGAAAAAATGGTATTAACACCGGGTTCAGACTGTAATAGATAGAGACGGCTATGTTGACATTCAACGAAATTCGCCTCGTCTGAACCCAGTCTAACGTGATTGTGAATGTTATGTGTCAAAAAACTTGAGAGGTGTCAAGGGACACCCGGATGGAACGAAGTTCCTCTCGATTAATTAATTTGGCATTGTGTTCAACATTTTCACACTACAATATTAGATCTCCGTAGCCTTGTGGTTTCGACAGTCGCCTAACAGCCAAAGGTCGATGGTTCGAATCCCAGCTCGACAGACCGAATTTTCCATTTTCAATTTTCAAATTCACATTCAAAAAAGTGTCGGTTTCAAAAAAGTGTCGATCAGTGTCAAGTGTCGGTTCAATTTTGTCTTAATTTTTTCCGTCTAGCCCCTTTCCGCACCGCGCGATAAGGAACTACGTTCCAATACCTATTTATAATTACGTCACTGAGCCACGAAATAAGTCTGAAATCTTTAGCGAAAATAATTTTTATAACCATTTTATCCGTTTCTTTCACAATGTCAAAGATGTTTTACAATAGGATCCCAGAAATAAGCCTTTTATGGCCGATTTCACAAACGTCGAGTGACGTTTTATCGTGGAATAAAATGGGCAATCTGACAGTTTTTGTATTCAAAATACTGTCAAAATATAAAATTTACGCTCGGATGAGAGAGAGAAATTTACGCTTATTTTACGTTGGTGAAATCGTCCCTTAGTCATATTAAACTTCATTGTTCCTAGATGAATACATAATAACGTTAACGTAGACTGCTAAAATGATTGTAGCAATAAAACTACACACACGAATAAAAGTGTAAAGCGCCGCAGATTGTTTTGCTCGTTCCTTTAGCGGCGGAATTGGTTCACTTGAAGCCGGAAAGTTTTCCTTGCGCCACAAAGAATTGTGAAGAAAATGGTATACACACAGCGATGTAGAGATCTGAGCCTTCAGTATATTGAACTTGGAAATCAATAATAATAGTACTTACAAGAAAAACTTCAATAGCTATTTATGCAACTGCATCGTAATGAGGGTCATTTTAATTCGAGTGCTGTTTTTTGATACGAGGCTTGCCGAGTATCAAAATAGGATAGTACGAGAATTAAAATGACTAATTACGTTCAGTTGCATACAAGATTTTATCTACGACAAGGAAAATAAAATCATTAACAAAATACGCCGTAGGCTCAATAAAGTAACAAAAAGTAACTCCGTAAGCCGCCACCAGCCGCCTGTGGCGCCTCTGTCAACAAAAAGTAACTCCGTAACCCGCCACCAGCCGCCTGTGGCGCCTCTGTCGTATGAACGGTACAAAAGTGCCAGAACTCAGAGCCTTAGCTTTAGGTATCTTATTTTAAGAAGATAACCATTTCGATTCAGCTCCCATACAACGAGCTGCATCGAAATGAGAAGCAAAACCGAAAGAGGGTTCATTTCGATTCAGCTGTCAAATTCGAAATTGGAACTTTTCGATGTTGGAGTAGATAAAAACTATAACCCGACCCGAAATTGGATGAAACAGTCATATTGATTTTGTTCGTATAAAGTGTAGCAAAGTTATCCGGATCATAATAATGATTGGGAGACCCCGGGGGAAAAGTCTAAAATACCAAGCTGATAGCCGTCTCTCCTCTACCGGTTTCACAGTGCAATGTCTCAGGCACAATTTGACGGTGCCTCGAGATTTCTGCTTTCATTTTCGAGAGGCGTCGAAAATGAACCGTCTAAATTTGCCATTAGAGCAAAGGGCCTTAGGTGCATTTTCGCAAAATGCACGATGAACGGGGCACCGTCTAATTTCGGCCTAATGTCCTGAGATCTACACCAACACACATAATACACACATCAAAAGTGTCTAGGGATCAACATATATTTTTGCAATAACTTTTCTCCTGATTGATATTAATTAAAATTTTCTTTAAGGATTCATCAAATAAAGTGTTTTCGTTTGTCACAGTAACGATAAACCAAGTCACCTTTGCATTAATAAAGAAATTTGCCATTTTCCTAATAAAGGGATTTTTGACATTTGAACCACTAACATTAAAGTTCGAAAAAAAGACTGAAATAACAGTTTTCTTTAAAATTTTATTGGGTAACTTAAACAATTAATAATCCTTGTTTCTACCGCGAACACTAACAACACAAGAACATCGGTTTGGCATACTCAAAATGAGTTCATCCAAATCACGCTGTGGAATGGCCGCCCATGTTCGTTGCAACAACAAAAAAAGGTCTTCTTGCCACTGGATACCCTCCATATTCGGCAGAGCTCTTCTCTGTAGCATATCCCATGCATGCTCAATCGGGTTCAAGTCTGGCGACTGAGCAGGCCAGGGCAGGACATTGATGTTAGCTGCGGCGAGAGTCTGTCTTACAACTCTTGCGGTGTGCGGTCGTGCATTATCATGCATTAACTGAAATAAGGGACCGATTTGCACTTGTAGAGGAACGCTGACGTCTGATACAATCGTCTCAGCATAAATTTGAGCGTTGAGGTTGCCTCTGATCCAAATCAACTCAGTTCTTCCGCCGATCCAAATACCCGCCCATACCATGATGGTTCCACCACTATAAGGATGGACTTCCTGGCAGGATTTTAATCGCTGATTATGAAATTATGAAATGCACCAAAAAGGATCCATATAAATTTATAAAATCATAAATTTATTACAAAGCCACATCTCAATCTCAAGAAATCCGCATAAAAATGCTTGATCCCTAGACACTTTTGATGTGTGTATTATTATTATCACGTTAATTAACTTGGTAACTTTTACTGGGGCCCCTACGGCCTACAATACTTCGAGTTATTTTCTGTGAGCCCCCGTATCTTGTCCCTGTTTCATTGACTCCATACCTAATAGTTTTTTAGTGCTCATCAAACTTATAGGCAGTGTGTGTTAGAGTTAAACTACATCTAAAATAAGGAAAAACGCACTCTACCAATTGGTTCCGACGTTTTTGTTCGAGCGACCACAGCTTCAAAGAATGCTGCTATTATTATCCGACTATGAAGAAGAAAATGAATAGTATTGACTTTTCTTACAAGTCTAATAATACGAGTAAGTATAGAATATGCTTTAAGCTTTTAAGGGTAAACTAACTGATGCCTGCGACTTCATCCGCACGGGGTTTTATTTCCCGCGCGAAGTCTTTCATTTTCCAGGATACAAAGTAGCTTATGTGGTATCTGATGTATAACATTGTGAAGTTTCATCAAAATCCGTCCAGAAGTGTTTGCGTGAAAGAGTTACAAACATCCATTCTCACAAACTTTCGCATTTATAATATTTTATTAGTAGAAAGTAGGAAGGAAGTAGGATAGTGTTAGATGTGACATACCCTATACTCTACCTCTCTATACTTGCTTTATTGCCGGCCCTTCTCAGCAGGTTCTGCTTTGCGAACCGGCGCGGGCGCGGTGGCAGAGTTTGACTTATCATAATAGTCACAATTTGGCCAAAATTATATAAAATAATTTTGAATTTTATTCCTCATATTATCTGAGGGTCGTGACCTATTTCAAATTAGTTAAGTATTATGGTTTTTGTAAACATTCGACAAAGAGCAGGAGTTTTCATAGTTTTTGGTTGCGTTGGGGAATTAGTATGAAATAGACTGAGTTTACACGGCGCGGTTCTTACCCGTATCGCAGCGGTTGTGGTACCGCTGTTTTATTTCAATACTCACGACACCGCAGGCTTATGCGGTCGCGGGAAAGGATCGCTTAGACTGGGTTTCCACGGCGCAGTTCGCACCCGCGGCCGCAGCGGTTGCGGTACCGCTAGTACTGCGCCCGCCGCGGGCGCAAACCGCGCCGTGGAAACTCAGTCTGAGACTTAAAATGACATCGGAAGGAGAGAAGACTTCCCGCCTGCGTCGCATCGCCCTGCGTCCGCGCGACCGATCGCAGTCTGCGGCGACGGCCGCCAAGCTCGCGGGCGACCGCGACCCGCGCGGTTTTACTGCGGGCGCCGCGAGCAACCGCGCCCGTCGCGGGCGCAAACCGCGTCGTGAAAATTGCCACTTCATTTTCTATCAATCAATCAATTCAATCTGCATTCTACGGAGGCTGCGGGCCAGCAACCGCTGTGGGCGCGGGTGAAAACCGCTCCGTGCGCGTGGGTACGGGGGCTAATAGTTTCCGAAATGGTGCTGAAAAGTAAGCATATCAAAGTCGAACGTACCATGCTGTGTACTATTTTTTTTAATGAATAGGTACTAATC
Source organism: Oeneis ivallda (assembly GCA_029955525.1). NCBI lineage: Eukaryota > Metazoa > Arthropoda > Insecta > Lepidoptera > Nymphalidae > Oeneis > Oeneis ivallda. The sequence continues at coordinate 5,349,941 of JARPMR010000024.1, read as the reverse complement.
AAGCTTCACTTGACTAATATGAACCCCTCCCCTGCAAATTAGCGTAAAGCTTGTACTAAGGAGTGGGTACAATAGTGACACGGGTGGGGATCGAACCGTAATTTTTCAGTACGCCTATAACCGCTGGGCCACTGAGGCTCGTAGACACTATGATTGCCTAGGGGACCCTTTGTTTCAAGGAAGGGGAGCTGAAATTACAGCACCGTTTATCTTTTATGACCCTCCAACAATCTGTGGGGATTGCAACACTTGCTGCTTGTTTTATTTTTAAGGATTTGAGGGTAATCCGCAGAGGTCGACGACCTCCCGAGACAAAACTTTTTGCACTGTAATAATATTACAAGTAAACATTTGTTCCTGTTGCAATCGTAAAATTATGTGGTATTAGGTATATAATTTCCCTTTTTAGGAATTAGGAGTCGACTTAAGTAGAACTTCTTTATTTTTAACAATTAGTGTAAATTATAAAAATATTTTTTTTAAAACAAGCTTTTAGTAGCTGGCGACATCTTCAGACCCTGGATGCCATTAAGGGCAAGATTACTTGTCAAGACTAATCAAACGATCTCAAACTCGACGGAGTTACTATTGTTTTATTCTCTGTTTTATTAGATACAGAGTTTCCTTACCCATAGTTTAATCTAGGTTAGCAATATAATATTGTTTTGACATGTTAATACATAACTACTTACCTATTTTAAGGTTGTCATTGTCTATGATAAAATTAACCTCAAAACAATATTGAAATAATACTAGTTTAAGCGTTGGTGGTAGGCCTCAAGTATGTGTACCTACGTACCGTATTACAGTAAAGCAATGGTTATTTTATGGTTCTACTGCGACCCATAAAAGTTATACCCCATAAGGCTCTTAAGTGAAATTTGTGCGGGATGTAAGCATTTTCCGACCTAACTGATTGCTTGTGGAAAAATTTATTATGAAATGGGTAAAAGGTTTATCACTTAACTTGAAAATGGAAGTTACTAATTAGTTGTTTTGAGGAGTTTTAAAGAACAAGTTAAGAAGAAAGTTTAAGTGAAGTGTAAAAGTAATTTTGCGAAGTCCTTAAAATTTTAAATAAATAAAGTTTCAGAGTATTTTTTTATTTTCTTCTCTATGGAACGTGGTGTACGATATTTCGTTAAGTCCTACAGTGTTCATAGAGAAAATTGTTTTTTTTTTAAATGGGTTACAGATTTGAATGATAATATTCACATAACACTTAATTCGCTGATTCACTTATGTCTCAAAACTGTACTGGAAATGGGCGGGCACTAAGAAGTTCCAAGGTGCTGGAATGGCGAACCCGCAGCGAGAAGCGCAGATTTGGCAGACCGCCCTCTTGGTGGACGGACGACATCAAACGAGTCGCAGGATACAGGCGGCGAAAGACCGAGACCTATGGAAGTCCATGCAAGAGACTTGTTCAACAGTGGACGTCTATCGGTTGATATAGAAGAAGAAAAGAGAACACTTAAATTAGTGAAAGTGTGATTGTTTCTTAGTATACCTTTTTATGTAATTGGTAATTGTAATTACTTCAATGACACCACAACAGAGCTACAGGTCGACTTGATTTTTTGAATTTGAATAGCTGAAGATTTCAATAGGTTACCTACAGACTTTTGTCCCGAAAAAACAAAAGGAATTCTGCGGGATTAAACCTAACTCCACACTGATTAAGTCGCGGGCAAAACCTAGCGCGATTTTATAAGTGTTAGGTTTTCTACAATGAGGTACGGGACCCTAAAAATAAATAAATAACCACTTGTAAATGTTTTCCTGCATTCGGAAAATAGGTTGAGTGCTGCGCTTACTGCATCATATCGGGATTGTTTGTATTCGGCACTTTAGTTGCAGTTGTGTTTTATTTTCTTTACGATTTAAATGTTGCATGTTTGATATTCTTTACGATTTAAATGTCGCATGTTTGATTAAAATGTCGCATGTTTTGATTTAAATGTCGCATGTTTAATTTAAATGTCGCATGTTTGATTTTTTAATACTACTATGGCAAAGCTGGCAACGGAAGGGCTATAATTTTAGCAATCTGTACGTTTATATCTTCTTCAAGAGTAGAAGAAGACCCAATAAACTATGGATGGATTGTGTGAAAGAAGATATGCGTGTAAGAGGAGTGGGTGATGAGTTGACGAATGACAGATGGGAGGGGAAGGAAAAGACATGTTGTGCCGACCCCACATAGCGTGGGACAAGGACAAGGAGATGATGATGATGACATAATATCTCACTCTCTGAGACTTGTTAGATGTCATCGGTCTACCTAGTGGGTGGTCTGCTAGCACTGCGCTTCCCGGTGCGGGGCCGCCACTCCAGCACCTTAGGCCCCAACGACCATCGGCTCCTCGAACTATGTGACCCGCCTATTTCCATTTCAGTTTCTCAACTAGCTGAGCTATGTCGGTAACTTTGGTTCTCCTACGGATCTCTTCATTTCTGATTTGATCTCGCAGGCATACTCCGGTCTCCGAGCATAGCTCTCTCCATCGCCCGTTAACTGACCCTGAGCCTTCTCATGGTATATTATATTATAGCCTGAACCCATGTATGTATGTGACCACTTACGAATGTTCAACTGAGGCGCCTAAATTATCTACTGAGCCTTTCATTTTCCCCGATACACTCATAACTTTCACGCGAAAGATATGGACACGAAACAGAGGCGAAACAAAAGAATGTAATGCCATTAATGTCGGCCATTTTGTTAATGCAGATGCATAGAGCCTTTATGAAAGCAGGCCACAGCGGCGTCTGTGTTGCAGGCAAAACTGAACTGTGAGTAAATGTTTCATGTGTCTGTTTGTAATGGAATGTCATTGTCCTTGAAGGGCAAGAATATTAGATTTAATAAAAAAATAAATAAAAAAAAATAAAAAATAAAAATAAAAAAAAAATAGCCTTTATTTTCGAAACAATTCATTACATAAAATTAGTCAGATTTTTTTTCATTAATTACATTACATTGAATTATTATTGACCGAGCGAAGCGAGGTCTCTGAGTTAACTAGAGCGATTTGCACTTGTCCGTCCGTCCGTCTGTCCGTCTGTCAGAGCCTTATAACTTTTGAATTACTGAACGTAATTACTTCAAATTTAGATATAATATGTAAACCGATGGCCTCCAGCCGAAAATGGCTTAAAAAGTTATAAAAATCTTTATTTCAGGGGGGCTCTCATAGAAGCGAATGCGAAGTAAAAAAAAAAATATCGCGTTACATAAAATTGTTACGTATCATTTTAAAGATAATTTTGAACTGAGTACAAAAATATTTTTTTTTTAATTTTTCCTTAAAATTGACGAAATGGGGGGCTTTCAAAGTGGCGATTTTATACGCTCGCTTGAAGACGCTCTCTAGGAAAATCCGCTATGGATTTTCAAACAGATTTTATGTTTTTAGGTCACTTATATCCTGTACTTGAACAACAAATACTAAAATTATATGAATATTATAAAGAAACGAGATTATTTAATTTTTAATGTACATCAGTAATTCATATAGCATCAACATAGCTTCACAATAATGCTAATAGATGGCGCAGTCAGTAACTATTCCCATGGAACTACGAGTTACGACTAACGACCTATCCCAAAAACAGTTTTGCGTCGACCATTATTATTTAGTTACTTATTATAATACAATAATTGTATTGTAATTTTTTTTGTACCATATTATTCAATTAAAATTATTTTTTAGTTAAATTTTAGTTAAATATTGTATATTTTCTATTCGCGTCGATAGATGACGATTTGTACAGATGCCCGTAACCCGGTTTCACTCGTTAGTACCTACATAATAATTCAATGTTTTCACTAACGTTCCCTAACCTTTACGGGCTACCTATAAGTTAGGTGATTGATGTTTTCTGTCAACTTATTTATCACGATCCTGTACGGGACACCTAAAAGGATATTGGGACGGATGTTAGGACTTAGGATTGTATTTAGGAGCTACCTACGTTAAGAGACTCCTACTTAGGGGATGATTTAGGTATGTTTGGTGAAAACGGGCATAATAATAATGTCAGTTTTGGTTATCATGTATCGATTGAATGAATAATCATGGGATACCGTTACCGCGAGGTCTCAGTTCGGGGCGAACCACTAGTCATTAAAACGTCAAAAATTAAAAATTAATCTTCAAAGGATGTCGCGCGTTTCGAATTGCCTGTTGGCAAAGGCCTCCTCTAGCTGTCCCCACTGTTGTCTGTCGTGTGCTACTCGACGCCAGTTCGGTCCCGCGGTCTGTTTTATTTCATCCTCCCACCTTCTATACGGTCTACCTCTAGTTCTTATTCCATCCCGTGGGTACCAATTTGTTATGATTGTGCTCCATTTTTCTTGATTATCTCTTTGTGAATGTCCGGCCCATCTCCATTTTTGCGAGTCTATCTTTCTAAGAATGTTTACCACTTTTGTTTTTTTCTTGATTTCCTGACTGTTGCATCGATCTTTGAGCTTAACTCCTACCATGCTCCTTTCTATTGCTCTTTGGCACTTTGCTATCTTTGATCTGTGGTATACAGTTAGAGCCCAGGTTTCGCAGCCGTAAGTTAGACAAGGTAAGACACAAGTGTTAAAAACTCTACTCTTTATTGACAAACTAAGGTCTTTACTTTTTAAAATTTCTTTTAGCGTCCAGTATTTTTTCCATCCATTTGCAATCCTTCTATCAATTTCTTTCGTCATTAAATCCGTAGGTGATATAATTTGCCCTAAATATATATATTCGTCAACATAGTCTAGAAGTTTCCCATCTACCGTGATGTTTACTTTTGTAGAGTTTGTCATTACCTTTGTCTTACTGGCATTCATAGACAGGCCTGCGCTTGCACTTTCCTGAGATAGCTGGTTGACCATTATTTCCAATTTTTCTGGACTCTCCTCAAAAAGTACCAGGTCATCAGCAAACCTAAGGTGGTTGAGGTTGATTCCATTAATATTTAAACCATAATTTGTCCAGTTTAATTCTCTGAACACGTCTTCGAGTACTGCTGAAAAAATCTTTGGAGAGACTGGGTCGCCCTGTCGAACTCCTCTTTCAATCGGAAATTCATCTCCTAAGCTCTCTAGTTGTATTCTAGCTTTGCTGTTTTTATATATTTTTCTTAGGATATTTATATAGACTTTGTTAACACCTTGTCTTTCTAGGCTAGCCCATATTTTATCATGTTTCAAAGAATCAAACGCTTTGCTGTAGTCAATAAAAGCCAGGTAGAGTGGTTTATTGTATTCTCTATATTTTTCTAATACTTGTTTGACCGTGTGGATGTGGTCAATGGTTGAAAAATTTCTTCTAAAGCCAGCCTGTTCCCTCGGTTGATTCTCGTCTAGTTGCCTGGTAATTCGCCCTAATATTACCTTGGAAAAGACTTTGTAGATGTTTGACATCAGGATTATTGGTCTATAATTACCTATGTCGTCTTTCTCTCCTTTTTTGTGTAAAAGTATAATATGAGAGATAGTCCATGTCTCTGGAATTTCACCAGTGTAGAGAATACAGTCAAAGATCTTGGCAAGCAAAGGACTCAACTTGTCTATGCAACTGTGTAGCAATTCGTTTTTTATTTTATCAGGTCCTGGGGCTTTATCCAATTTTTGGCTTTTTATGGCCCTCCTGACTTCAGATACCAGAAATGCTGGTTCTTTTTCCTCACTTACCATTACATTTCCTGGTTTGAAATTTTGTTCTGAGTAAAGGTCGTTTCCGGTTGTAGAGCTGCTATAGAGTTCATTAAAATATTTAGTAGCTAGGCTCTTGATATCCGCTCTTTTGGTAAGTGTCCTGTTTTTTCTCTTCATTTTTGGAATCCATTCTTTCTTCGCATCTTTCAGTTCAATGAGCGCTTTCCGAACTCCACCGGTTTTTATTATGTGATGCTCTATCGTTTTTAATCTAGTATGTTTCCGGTCTTTTCGAACATTCTCCTTTATTTTTTTGCTTAATTCGGTTATTTCTTTCTGAGAACTTTTTTTGTCCTTGCTTAAAAGAAGTCTTCTTTCCTGAATTAATTGATGGGTAGTTTCACTCATGATGTACTTTTTCCTGTTGCTTTCCATATTTTTCTCTACATGGATCAGGATGTGCTCTAGTTTTGCATACATGTCTATAATATCCCCGTCCTTCTTATAAGTTAATGCAAGAGCAGCGTTTAATTCTTTTAGGCTTTCATCGCTTATATGAGTGGGCTTATGTGACTTGATAAATTTTCTAGATTTTTTTGGAGCATGAGAACGAAGACAACTACGGACCATGCGATGATTAGTGTTAAAGTTTAGGTTCTGCACTATTCCGGTATCTGTGAATGCATTAGGATGATTAGTCGTTATGTAGTCAATTTCATTCTTGTACTTGCCGTCCGGGGATATCCACGTCCATTTACTTTTAGTATTTTTCTTAAATAAGGAATTAAGTACATAGAGGTTATTGTCCAGTAAGAACTCTAAAAAAATTTGGCCATTTTTACTTCTTTTTCCGTAACCGAATTTTCCTATAGGTTTCTCATCGTCATTGATTTTTATTCCAAGTTGAACATTAAAATCTCCCATTACAATAAGATTTTTATGTGCATAGTTTCTTATGGTATCTGTAATGCTAGAATAAAAAGTCTCTACTTCATGTAATGTCGCTTTTTCAGTTGGTGCATATACCTGGATAATAGTCCAATCCTTCCTGTAATGTGGCAGATTAATATTAAGAACTGATACCCTATCTGATATGCCAATGAACTCGAGAATGTTTTTTTGTAGGTGAGATTTTACTAGGAATCCTACTCCTCTATGTCCTGCTATTTCTCCTTTATAGTACATGATATAGTCATGGCGATCTTCTATTGATTCTCCCAGCCTGCGCATCTCACTAATACCCAATATGTCCCACTTAAGCGATTGTAGAGCTGATTCAAGTTCAGTGAGACTCTTTTCTGTACGTAGAGTTCGAGTGTTCAGTGTGGCTATGTAAAAGTTATATCGTATTGATTCCGTTTTACTTTTCCCCTTGTATGATATTCTTGTATCTTTTCTAGCTAAAGGGTGTTGGTCGGTAAGTCCCGCGGTGACCGGCCGTGGTGGGACAAAGAGAGGGGGCGACATTTCCTATTTGTTTTTTTCTGCGTCATGTTTTGAGCTACGGGTCATATCCGTCTGCTTTTTGTTATAATATGAATCTATAGAACCTTTATTTTTCTTTGCCGATAGCGAAGTGCTTGCTCTATCGTAATGCTTATGTAAAGTTGTTGGAGGCGACTCCGGTTTCCTCTTATTGTTGCGATTACAATCCGTGGCACGAAAGTCGTTCTCTTGCATTTTGGTCTCACATTTTTTCTTGGGAGACACTCTACTTTTCTTATCATTCAATGTTATTATTTTATCATATCTGAGTGTCACTTTTTCTCCTCGCTCTCTTCTAGATTTTAGTTCTTCCTGAAGTTCTTTTCTTTTCTGTAGCGTTTTCTGGGAAAATTCTTCTTTGATGTACATTTGCGTCTCTGTAAGTTAATTTTATTTTTTAGAAGCTCTATTTTTTTACCCAGGTTCGACATAGTTACAACCACTGGTCTGGTCTTGGAGCCTCTTTTCCCCAGTCTTCTTAATGAGTCTATGTCAGTTTCAGTAAATGAAAGATTCATGTCATCATGCATTATAGTCAAAATTTTTTTTTCTAATTCTTCATAATTCCTCTCCGTTTCTTCGACTCCAAAAAATATTACATTTTTTCGTCTTAATTGTTGCTCTAATTTTTCTATTATAAATTGCTGTTCTTCTAATCGATTTTCCAGTTCTAAAGTTTTTGTTTCTATTTTTCCAAATTTTTCATAAATTATTTTGTTAGTTTGTTGTATTTGTTCAATTATATTGTCTCTCATTATGTCCATATTCTGTTTTTGAACTGTCATGTCTTTCTGAATCTGTTTTAAAATGTCTCTTAGTTCCTCCATTGCGCTTAGTTGTATAATGTTAGATTTAATGCTTATTTTTTTCAAGAATTTTAGCCTTCCTTAATATTACTAGTGGTTCGCCCCGAACTGAGACCTCGCGGTAACGATATCCCATGATTATTCATTCAATCGATACATGACGACCAAACCTGACATTATTATTATGCCCGTTTTCACCAAACATACCTAAATCATCAAATTATTGTTTAGTTAAATATCAAACTTCAATAAGTTTGATATATAACTAAAAAATAATTTTAATTGAATAATATGGTATTATATTATTATGTAACTAAATAATAATGGTCGACGCAAAACTGTTTTTGGGATAGGTCATAGTCGTAATCTCCTAGTTCCATGGAATAGTGCCTAATGTAATGACTGCGCCATCTATTAGCATTAATGTGAAGCTATGTTGATGCTATATGAATTACTGATGCCCATTAAAAATTAAATAATCTCGTTTCTTTATATTATTTATTATAATTTTAGTATTTGTTGTTCAAGTACAGGATATAAGTGAAATAATAAAAATAAAACAGGTTGAAAATACGTAGCGGATTTTGCTAGAGAGCGTCTTCAAGCGAGCGTATAAAATCGCCACTTTGAAAGCCCCCCATTTCGTCAATTTTAAAGGAAAAAATAAAAAAATAATATTTTTGTACTCGGTTCAAAATTATCTTTAATATGATATGTTACAATTTTATATAACGCGATAATTTTTTTTTTACTTCGCATTCACTTCTATGAGAGCCCCCCTGAAATAAAGGTTTTTATAATTTTTTATGCAATATTCGGCTGAAGGCCATCAGTTCACATATTATATCTAAATTTGAAGTAATTACGTTCAGTAATTCAAAAGTTATAAGGCTCTGACAGACGGACGGACGGACGGACGGACAAGAGCAAATTCACCTAGTAGACTCAGAGACCTTGCTTCGCTCGGTCAATTAATATTCCCTATAATTTCCACTAAACGTTATACTTGGGATAAGTGTAGAGACGACAGTAATGCAAAGGGTGGGTTTTGGAGCGTGGACCATTCGATTTACAGTCCGCATTCAGACAGCCTCTGTGTTATTGAAGCTTAGAAATTTTAATATGAGTTGACGTTTGTGTATTACGGCGAATTTTGTTGAATATCATTTTGAATACCATTTGAGTGGCTATGGTGACGTTCAATAAATTTCGCCTCGTGTGAACGCCATATAATGGACATCAGTCTGGCAGGCACCAGTCAACTCGAGTGAAGTCAGCTTCACAAAGTAAACCAATCACAGCGCCCTATTTAATGCTATGCGTACGCATACCAAAAAGTCCTTTGAGTATCGTTTATGAAATGAATGGCTTGGAATAAAACCATGCCTTAAATAAAAATCCTGATGGGAAAAATTAAATATTTGATGCCAAAGTCATAAAAAATTATGTTTTTTTTTTTCTATAATGTTTTGGTTTATTGCCCCGGAGAAAACTTGCTACCAGGATTGCTCCTTTAAACTAACTCTATGAGGTAAACATACGAACTTGTTTTTCTTATGACAAGTCAAGACTCTACTATCAGTTCGGAAAGCAGATTCAGATAAGAAAAGCGCGTAAATTCTCAGCAGCGAATGAATTATAATAATTATTATTCTCATAATAAAAACTTTCATTATATCTACTTTTTTACTGAAATAAAGTACTGATCATTTACATAAATGTTCATACCATAGTTGGACTGCAACATGCGGTATGGTGTAAAAAGCTCTTGGATTAATTCACATGGCCCTCTGAATAATTTATAACAGTTATCATTATCGTGTTACTTGTTTTTTCAGTGATTCTTTTGTTTGAAAACGTGTACCTACTTGCGTAGAATACAAGCTGATGCCTATGACTTCGTTCGCGTGGATTAAGGTTTTAAAAAAAATAAGTTTCTTCATACAAAGTTTACCGCTGCTTTTCACCCCTTTAGTTATACCATGACAATAAAAAACTAGAGAGGTGTCAAGGGATTAATTAGTGAAGGAATTGTAATAAACTAGTGGTGTCATCTAGTATTAAATTGATTAACTACGATGAATTATATTTAGTTTATTTCTATTGCAGCAATGTTACAAAACCAAAGAGTTACTCTGGTTTTTTAACAGATGGCGTTAGTAGTACAATAACATTTTATCCAATTTATACAATAAAAAATTAGGGAAAAATTTCACATGTAGAAATTATTTAAAATAAAATTGTAAATAGAAAATTTAGTCTGTCGAGCTGGGATTCGAACCATCGACTTTTAACTGTTAAACGACTGCCGAAGCCACTAGGCTACGGAGACCCAATATTGTACCGCGAAAATACCGAACACAATGCAAAATTCACATTCAACAAAAAAGTGTCGGTTTCAAAAAAGTGTCGAGTGTCGGTTCCTTAATTTTTTCCGTCTAGCCCCCTTCCGCACCGCGCGATAAGGAACTTACGTTCCAATAATAATTTATGCCCATGGAATTAGGAAAAATCTTCTAGATCCATGTTCTTTGCCTAGTCACGATTGTAGTGCCAAAAGTTATCGTAACCCAGCTGAAGGATTGGCTCAAATGATTGCTACAGTTGACGAACGCAATCTCCTCTGATTAACTGGTACTCTCTTACTATTGGTTAGAATAAATGGCATTGATGCAGCAAGAACACCATACATTCTGCCAATCAGAGATTACGACTGTCACATTAGGATCTTTTTGGTATTCTGCCACTAGATGTTTAGAACAACATACCTCCTCCGATAAGGAATTTATAAAATTGCATTCAAAACTCAAGTAAAAAAAAAGTGTGTGTCAGCTCCGGCCTCCGACGCACGACTGGAGTTTACGCGCGACGCTATATCCTTCTCTATGCGCGCGACTCGGGTCCGAGCGCGCCCCGACCGACTTTCGCTTCGGGGACTCTTTCGCACGAAAACCAAACTTATTTACTCAACGTTAGGGTAGAAATTTCAACGTCTAGAAAAACGTAACGAGGTCATTGATAAATTGATTTTACTGCCCGGATTTTTCTCATACCGGGCTGCTAAAATCGATTCTTAAGGAGTAAACTCCAAAAACTGCTTTTGGAGAAACAAGTGGAATTCCAGGATCATGTGGCGGAGTATTCTTTTTGGTGAGTGTTGTTTTTCATCAGTGTTTCAGATAGATCAGTCAGTCAGTCAGTCACCTTTTAATTTTATATATTTAAATATAGTATTCATGTAGACGGATAACCATAATATTAATGTAATTCATTACAGTGTGTAAATTATAAGTAGTTTCTAGCTGATTGTTAGTTAATAGCAGTTAAGTTACCTTTTATTTTTGTGGCGTCACTCGAATCTGGGTTCTCGCTGAAAATCAGCCCTGTATATTTTTTATAAAGATATACAGCTTTTTGCTGAGCTTGGACCTTTCTTTCGGGTTGTGCCACACATGATATAAAATTATGTTAACCTGCTATAAATGCTAATATATATGCTCGGGAGATGGAAGCGCCGGGGTAATGTATAGTGATGTGTGGTACAACTTTTAAATAAATGATTTTTTTATGTCTTTTTAGGGTTCCGTACCAAAATGGTAAAAATGGAACCCTTATGGTGAGACTTTCTCCGTCCGTCTGTCTGTCCGTCTGTCCGTCCGTCTGTCACAGTCGATTATTTCAGTAACTATTAAAGCTATCGACATGAAATTTGGCATAGTTGTGTATAGTAGTAGCCCAACATCATTGGAATAAATAAAGAAAAATCGAAAATTATTTTTAGTTTTATTAAAAAAGGGGGAAAATCGGGGGTTTGAAATTTCAAAGTAAAATAACTACACCGAGTGGGGTATCATATGAAAGGCCTTTACTTGTGCATTCTAAAACAGTTTTTTATTTATTTCTATATATAATAGTTTTTGAGTAATCGGCCAAAATGTCGAAAAAAATACCGTTCCCCCCCCCCCCCCCTTATCTCCGAAGTTTACCAATCGAAAAATCTGAAATAATTATGGTCAATAGAGGTTTATGTATATTTTGCAGGAAAAATAAAAACAACGCGAAAATTATTTTAGTTTGATTAAAAAAGGGGGAAAATCGGGGGTTTGAAATTTCAAAGTAAGATAACTATACCGAGTGGGGTATCATATGAAAGGCCTTTACTTGTGCATTCTAAAACAGTTTTTTATTTATTTCTATATATAATAGTTTTTGATTAATCGGCCAAAATGTCGAAAAAAATACCGTGTCCCCCCCCCTTATCTCCGAAGTTTACCCATCGAAAAATCTGAAATAATTATGGTCAATAGAGGTTTATGTATATTTTACAGGAAAAATAAAACCAACGCTCTAACTAGCATAGTTTTTTTTATATTAACAATAAACCTCTACAAACAAAGTTAACGATAATTAAGCAAATTAATATAATATTATCGCTTTACTTTTACTTTTGGAGTACGGAACCCTCGGTGCGCGAGTCCGACTCGCACTTGGCCGGTTTTTTTTTACATTGTAGTAGTCCCTATCAGGTGTATAAAAATCAAGGTCCTGAGTCAACACAATAAAAAGATTTATGGGCAAATTTAGATTTTCGCGAAAACTTGTAAGTACTAAAATTTACCTTAATTTTCAACTTTTTTATTTTTCGGAATTTTCCCTTTACTTGTGCTGTAAGACCTTGTTTTTAATCAAAATTGTCAATTCTCGGTCAACCGGAAGTACCCTTTAGGATTTGGGTCGAAAACCTATATGGTAGTTCCCGTTGACCTACCTAGAATCACGAAATTTTGCAAAAAGCAAGGTCTTACAGCACAAATAAAGGAAAAATTCTAGAAAATAAAAAAAAATGAAAATTATATATAATAATAATAATAATAATATAATGGCGGTATAATGGGTAGGTACGGAACCCTCGGCGCACGAGTACGACTCGCACTTGACCGGTTTTTTAATAGACAATCCCACAACAGGTAGATAGACTAGCAATCTGGAAAGTGTTTTCTCCCAAACTTACACAGTAAACTGCTATAACTGAAAGGCCGTAGGTATACCGTAACCGTAAACCGGATGGACGCGGTTTGCATGTATCCGGGTGTAGCCGGACACAGCCGGGCGAAGCCGGCGCGCTACGGACCAATTAATTTGATTCCGGTGTATGTGTGTCTATTTACATACACTTCTATTACTTTATAAACTACTAGTTGATGCCCGCGACTTCGTCCCCGTGGAATAAAGTTTTTAAAAATCCCGCACTAATCCTAGGTATAAAAGGTAGAACATGTCACTCTCCGAGTCCTCAAGTAGGATCGTGCAAAAATTCAAGTCGATCCGAGTTGCTGCGTAATCGAAGGACAAATCATTAAACCAAAAAAAGGGTAATTGTACATCTCGACCGCAATAAATAGTCACTTTTGCATTTAAAATATTAGTAAGGACTAGATCGTGCCCGCGACTTCTTCCACGCGTATGTGGGTTTTTACAAATCCCGTGATATCTCTTTCTCTCTCGTGTTCAACCCATCGCTGCCCCACCATTGGGCACAAATCTATGAGAAGGGTTCAGGCCATAGACCACCACGCTGGCTAAGTGCGGATTGGTAAACTTCACCACCTGTAAGAATATTATGGAGAACTCACAAGGCATGTAGGTTTCCTCACGCTGTTTTCTTTCACCGTTAAAGCAAGTGATATTTTTAACAGCTTAATGACCTTTTTCACCTACGTTCTTTAACTAAACTACCTAAGCTAGGTTGGGTGATGCTTTCTGTCAATTACGTTTTCACGAACCTTTAGGGGACATCTAAAGGTGGAAACTGAACTGAAGTATAAATGGGCGTATAATAAGCAGACATTCATTGGGGTCCCAAGGTTCTGGAGTGGCGACCACGCACTGGGAAGCGGAGTGTTGGCAGACCCCCCACTAGGTGGACATGACGACAGCAAACGAGTCGCAGGGAGCCGCTGGATTCAGGCGGCGCAAGACCTGTGGAAGTCCATGCAAGAGACCTTTGTCCAGCAGTGGACGTCTATCGGTTGATAAAGAAGAAGAAGAAGATAGGTGGAAATGAGGTAAGGGATTGTATTTAGGGGCTACCTATCTATAGAGACTCCTAATTGGAGGATGATTTAGGTAGTGGGTGAAAACGGGCATGAAACGTATATCATCCCTATGGTAAGATTTAACCTCTCTATGTTATTCCAGTAGATGGGTAGGTATGTTTTCAGTTAACCGGTCAAGGGTAGTTTACTTTGAACAACTGGATACAAACGCCGGGGTTGTAGCGCGAACGACCATTTAGTTCTGTTTCGGCCTGCCTATTTCCTTTATTACTATTTTATTTATTTATTTTCTATCATACCACACTTACTTCGTGATTTAAAATTAGGACTGTAGCTGTACCTAACCGGCATTCGTTGCAATGCCAAGTAAAGTATAAAGAAATTATATGATATAAGCTTTTTGGGCCAGGAACCCTAGCGGGCGTCCCCAGAGTTCAACCAAGGTTTCATCACAATGCAATCTGATCAATGGTTTTGGAACGCATAGGGGACAAACATACAAACGTTCATTATTATTTATATAGATTCAAATACCAAACCCTCGACCCGAATTTTGTGTCAGCAAAAAGTCATTATCACATGCTAAAATTGATCCACAATATATAGAAAAATGTAAAAGACGTGATTTTTGCAAAAGTAAAGTACCTATAACTAACTAAGTATACTAACTATAGGCTGACATAATAATAGGCTACCTTTTATATCGGAAGAAACAGAGGATTCCCCTCTCTCTTCTCACTCCACGTGGACAAAGTTGCGGGCAAAAGATATAGCTACTCAAATCCACAAGGGATTTCTGTACTTTGTGTTATTTGAAAAGGAATCAAACTTCGTTTGTATGGGGCGCGCTTACGATTTTCCCCTTTGCTCGGTTTAAAAATTATAAGACTATCTATTTACAATATTTCTTTTGAAACATCTCGACAGTTTGCATTTGAAGTGGAATCCAACAGAATACTTCATGCAAAAAATTCCTTTCTACCCGGCAAGGAGTTATGGCTTAAAAATAGATTAAACTGAACTCTTAAGACATTATTGGTCGGGAAATTGCTTTAGAAAGGGTGAGGCTTGCAATTATTTCGACCTACTTACCGTTTTTCAATGGAATCCGTAAGTGAGGAGAATTTCTAAGAAACTTTGCTTTTCAATGGATACCTACTGATAGTATAAGAAAATTGACTGCTTCTGTCTATCCGGATCCGGCTGGATCAAGCAGAGAATCAGCTTTATTTCCAATGTTAAGATTAAACAACGAACAAAATTAAAATCTAGTAGTGACGTAGGGGGTAGGTAACCAACAAACTTTGTTGGTTTTCCTTCAATCACGCAGCAACAAAGCAACGGATCGACTTTTTATCCCGGAAAATTAAAGAGCTCCCGCGGGATTTTAAAAACCAAATCCATGCGGAAAAAATCGCGGGCATTAGCTAGTACCTACTATATTTTCTTTGGCATGTATGATACTAGCTGATGCCCGCGACTCCGTCCGCGTGGATTTAGTTTTTAAATCCCTCGGGAACTCTTTGATTTTCGGGGATAAAAAGTAGCTTATGTCACACGCCAGGTCCTCAAGTATACCTATGCGAAAATCACGGCGATCCGTAGCTCTGTTGCGGCGTGATTGAAGGACAAACCAACAAACCAACAAACAAACACACTTTCGCATTTATAATATTAGTATGATTATAGAAAGTAGACCCCGGTATTGAAGTATATATTTTTGAACAAATGTTCTAGCAAACGCCTCTTGAACATAAACCCAGGATTTTAACAGTTAGTTAAAAATACAATCCGTACTACACACTCAATGCCATTATCTCCGGACCCACCTCTGCAAAATAGAATGTAATTGTTTTTCTAAGTCCACGCCATGTAAATCGACTGCTTCGAGCCTTGTCCGGACATTGGGAAGCGGTTGGACTATGAGCTAAAGATATTCGACGCTTTACAACTCGTACGTATATCGATTATCATAATAGAGTTTTCCGTAGATATCTGAAATCAGCTGATGGACACTGGACTGTTGAATTTTGATTGTGATTTTAAAATCTCGGTAATTTTTTAAATCTCCAGCTACTAGTCGGTAGTCGATGAAAGATTTTACAATAATATTACCTATTAATTTTTGTTTAATTTTCACTAAACATAAGTTAATAATATTATTGTAAAATCTTTCATATTATGCGTATCAATAATTCCATGAAAAAATTTCACTTACGTATTCATAAAGAAAATTTATAATTTTTGCACATAGTTTTCCGCAATGCATGATTGATGGCAAACCGAGCCATCAGCGAAAAAGGCTTTTATGCCCAATTTATTCGTAAATAATAAAACAAAATAAAATGCGCACAAATCGTTTTCGAACCGCAGCGTTATTCGCCGAAGCTCAAAGGCTTTGCATAGAAAATGAGAGTGGGACTAAAATCCACTTTAAAATGTGCTAATTCCAGACCGGCGGGTTTAACACTTAAAACCATTAAAAGTGAACACCTTGTGGAGTTCGGGAGGGGGTTTGTGTTATGTATCTACCAATCTATGCAGGTGTATCTGTTACTGAGTCTTGTCGATGAGTGCATCAAAGACAAAATTCAAAAAAATCAAAATTATTTATTTAAGCCTAAATTATTCATACATGACATAATCATACATACATACATGACATAATTATTTATTTAAGCCTAAATTATTCATACATGACATAATCATACATGCATACATGACATAAATCTACCACCACGCCGGTTCGGAATGCAGATGAAAGAATCAAATTATTCCAAGAGCCAACTCCTCAATCTTGATGTTGCAGGGGTTTTGCCCACGCGGACGAAGTCGCGGGCATCAGCTAGAATTCGACTGATTATCTCAAAATGCCACACCCAAGTGAGCCCGCGAGCACCTTAGATTGCATCGTCACTTACCATCAGGTGAGATCGAATAAAAGAAATATCTGAGGCAGGTTTTGACAGTCATGCATCCAATTAGTTTTGAATTTGCTGTATCGAAAACGAAAGTCGAGCTATAGGTGTAGCTGTAGGAAGGGACGATGAAGCGAGCCTTCTGGTGTAGCCCATTTATTTTATTAGACACCTTTATGATCTTATCTTGATTTATTTTATGCATTCACACCTAAACGTAGAATTAGGAAGAACCTGCATTGGTAAACCCTAATCAAGTGAGGACTTTATCCGTTGACATAATTATGGATATTATGCTTGACAACAATCCATGATGGAGAGCACTGATGAATTTTACGTCGGAGCGCGCTTGCCTAGAAGATGTCTATTCATTCTTGCGTTGGAGGCAGTATCTAACTAACAGTAAAACGTTGTGTCACACAAAATATTCAGAAATTTCAATACCTGCAATTTGATGATGCAACTTTCCATTGCCTAAAGCAGGTCCAAATTTATTATTATATGCAATTCGGTCTAGGCACAAACATAATATTATCCAACAAAACAAAAATAGACCTAACATTTTTTCAATATACATTTCTCGTTCCATTCCATTTTAAGATTAGACTTCGATATATAAATCAAACAACTTTATTTATCCATTGTTGAAATATAAATTGAAAAATATCGATACAGTTCAATAAATGCAACATTCTGCTTGAATTTCATTTCGGAGCGATGCGTCGCGCGTTCCGATGAATAGCGTATCTATTTGTTAGCCGCGTTTATGTTCGTAAGCCTTGTTGTACACGTGTAAGGTGATTTATAGCAAGCAAGAACAAAGCATGTATGTAAATACTACTACCACTACATGCATACTACTACCGTCTACCACAGTGGAGATAGTCCTTACAGGGAGTGTTCTGAAGAGTTGAGCTTATCCTACTCTCTCTATAGCTTCTGCACTGCCGCCCGAAAATAATTTCACCCTCACCACCTAGGTGCATAGAGCCAACCATCGTCCAACCATCCCCTGTGCCAGATCTTTTTTTCCGAGCACATCCAAATAGTGGAACCAACTCCCTTCAGCGGTGTTCTCACTAAAGTTCAACATGAGATTATTCAAGGGGCGGACCAACAAATTCCTGAAAGCCGGCAACGAAGCTCCAAACATTCATAGGTTGTGGTAATCACTTATCAGATGACCCACCTGTTCGTTTACTCGATATTTATGCATTAAAAAACCAATATGAATCGAAATTATTTTGATGTTGATACTTATCCAATAATTAAGTAATAAATTCCCAAAATTACCCCACCGGGGATCGAACCCGACACCTCCCAGTAATAAGACCACAGCGTTGACCACTGGGCTAGGAAGGTCGTAAAAGGAAGACATTCGAGTGGTGATCTTGAACCAGAAAGCGCAGTGTTTGCAGATCCCCAAAGACGGTCACATTGACGACATTATACAAGTCGCAGGGAGCCGCTTGATACCAGTAAGTGGCGCAAAACCGAGGCGTATTAAAGTGGATGCAAGGCTTCCGTAATGATGTTCCTTATATTGAAGCTAAACAAGACAGTGTAAACATAGCTCGTAATATTAAATCTTTTGTTACTAGCTATCCTACTTGGTTCCCGCTCCAACTTACGACATAAACAACTAACATCTGTTTTGTCTTATTGAGTTGCCATCTCAATATAGACTTTCAGTGTGCCCTATTCAGATCTACTGGAGTTCCTATTGTATACCTAGGTACTATTGTTGCAAGACAATAACATACTAAAATAGACTACAGATTGGGATTGGGAGAATGGTTACTGTATTTGATATGCCTTCATCAAAAGGATACAAAATAAAGTTAATTAATTTATTTAAGACTAGCTACTGCCCGCGGCTTCGCTCATGTTAAGTTCAAATTTTCAAACCCCAATTTTAGCCCCTTACGGGTTGAATTTTCGAAAATCCTTTCTGAACAGATGCCTACGTCTAGCTACGTATAGCTGTAATCTGTACACCCAGCCCGATCCGTCCAGAGGTTTGAGCTGTGCGTTGATAAATCAGTCAGTCAGTCACCTTTTTCTTTTTCTTTTATTATCTATATCTATATCTATATCTATATTCTATATAATATAATAAAACTGTAACAGGTCCAATTCTGTACATTGAAGATATTTTGAAAATTTTTGTTTGAGGGCACTCTATAATCGATACTGAAGCCAAAACAATTTTTTTTTAATTTTTTGTCTGTCTGTCTGTCTGTCTGTCTGTCTGTCTGTATCTTGGCCGCGCATCACGCCGAAACTACTGGACGGATTTAAATGAAACTTGGCACGATTTAAGTTAATACTACGAGGTATAATATAGGATACTTTTTATCCCGAAATTCAGCACGGTTCCCTTGGGAGAGGGGATGAAAGTCAAAATGTGTATTTCGCTGTAATTCATTAAGGCGTATTCCGATTTAATCCATTCTTTTTTTGTTAGAAAGCAGGTTCTTTAGAGATTGTCCTGTAATTATTTCAAGGTCGTCAATTTCGTAGTTCAGAAATTATAGACATCACGATCTTCAGTATAAGGTCCAAATAACTTGAACCCCGGAATCTACAAGATACTTTGAATGTACGGCTCATCTTAAGCTGGCATGTGTACTTTATCGTATATAGCCATCGTGGATAGCCCTATTTTGTCAAAGTCAAACTACTCCAAAGGCGTCAGATTTTGCCAAAGGATCATTATACCTACATACTACATAGTAGGTATGGATGTAATACATCGTATGGACTTAATGCTACAGTGTTTTCCTATGCAATTTAATATTCTAATCATACTAATATTATAAATGCGAAAGTGTGTTTGTTTGTTGGTTTGTCCTTCAATCACGCCACAACAGAACCACGGATCGACGTGATTTTTTGCATGGGTACTATAGTTGAGGACATAGGCTACTTTTTATCCCGGAAAATCAAAGTGTTCACGAGGGATTTTAAAAACTAAATCCACGCGGACAAAGTCGCGGGCATCAGCTAGTTTAGACTAAGTTTTAAAGATTTAGGTAATAAACGGGTGCAATTTAAAAATTTACATCACCCCTGACGTGTGTAATCAATGGCCGGCCGGTCTGTGTAAGGTACCCGACATCCTGATAGCACCTTTTTACTCGCACTCTCTCTTGCGATTGGCTAAAATGCATTGTAGTAGCAAAAATACCACAATTCAACCAATGTAGCTACATCGATGTGTAGCAATAATTAATGCAGCTTTGCCACAATCAAGCTGCAGATATCTATGAAGCAATTCCTCTTATTGGAACGTAGTTCCTTATCGCGCGGTGCGGGGGCTAGACGGAAAAAATTAAGACAAAATTGAACCGACACTCGACACTGATCGACACTTTTTAGGGTTCCGTAGTAAACAAGGAACCCTTATAGTTTCGCCATGTCCGTCCGTCTGTCTGTCTGTCTGTCTGTCCGCGGTTTAGCTCAGAGACTACTGGTACTAGAAATCTGTAATTTGACAAGGGTATAAATATCAATCACGCCGACAAAGTCGTGAAATAAAATTGTGAAAAATAATTTTTTTTTGGGTACCTCCCCTACATGTAAAGTGGGGATGAAATTTTTTTTTCTCGTCTATCCCATATTGTGGGGTGTCGTTGAATAGGTCTTTCAAAACTATTGTGGGTGTGGGAACATCATTTTTCAATTCAGGGATCCGTTTGTGAAATATGATATTTTAAAGTGCTAAATTTTACTAGAGTCAAGTGTCCCCCCCCTCTGCCAGCTAAATGGTTGTATATAGGATACAAGAAAAAATTCACAGCAGTAGTATATATAATGAATTTTAAAGGAAAACTATCATGGCTAAGTAGGGTTCATTAGTTAAGGAGTTATATCTGTTTTTTCTAATTTAGGTATTACACGTAGTGTAAGTTGCATATTTTGTAGAATATTATAGTATTTAAACCATGGAACTCAAATTTTATTCAATATTCATAAATAAAACAAAAGCACTATCCTAGGTCAGCAATAATATTTGAGACTTTCAACTACGGAACCCTACACTGCGCGTGGCCCTACACGCACTTGGCCGGTTTTTTGAATGTGAATTTGGCATTGTGTTCGGTATTTTCGCGGTACAATATTGGGTCTCCGTGGCCTTGTGGTTTCTGCAGTCGCTAAACAGTTAAAAGTCTACAAATTAGGGAAAGGTTCCACATGTAGAAATTGTTTAAAATAAAATTGAAAATGGAAAATTCGGTGTGTCGAGCTGGGATTCGAACCATCGACCTTTGGCTGTTAGGTGACTGTGGAAACTACAAGGCTACGGAGATCTAATATTGTACCGCGAAAATACCGAACACAATGCCAAATTAATTAATCGAAAGGAACTTCGTTCCATCCGGGTCTCCCTTGACACCTCTCAAGTTTTTTTTATTTTTATGAAACACTAGCTGAAGCCCGCGTTTATTTTTGTTTTTAAAATCCCGAGGGGGTTCTTTGATTTTCCAGGATTAAAAGTACCCTCTCTACTCTTCAGGTCCTCAACTATAGCCATGCAAAAAATCACGTTGCTCCGTAGCTGTGTTACAGAGTGATTGAAGAACAACAAACACATTTTTACATCTATAATATTAGTAGGGATACCTTCCAAAAGCTCCCTAAAATTCCATTACAAAAAAATGAAGCGGTTACAAAATATGGAGCGGGGCCGTTTCTAAAGCAATTTCTCGACCAATAACGTCTTAGAGATCGGTTTAATCTATTTTTGAGCCATATTTCTTCGTCGAGTCAAAAGGAATCCTTCGCTGGAACAATTCCGCGGGTTACGCGAAGTATCCGCTTCAAACGGAGCACTCTCAAAGGAAAAACTGGAAAATAATATAATTTCTCGACAAAAAAAAGTCTACGTCAGAGTATGGGCGGTTTTTAAAAACGCTCCAATTATTTTCAGTGTCGGAACTCTTTGTGGATTACTGTTTCATGCTATTTGTGGAGGTTGGGAAAGTATTTAAAAGTCAAAGAGCATTTTAATTTAATCTAATTAATAGTACTAGTTACATTATAAGTAGATGAGTTTAAATAAAATAGGAACTTTGAGAGACACTAAGGTTTTTTTGGTTTGACGTAGGTATACAATTGTTTGTTAAAATAGACTAGGTATATTCATCTAGAGGTGGAATTTATAAAAGGTGTCCGTGGCGGTTCTAGAAATGGTCTGCGAAAATTGACAAAATTTTGTTTATCGAGAACATAATTTTCATGCAGACATAAAAACTCCTGTTCCTTCCCGTTTTTTTTAAAGATATACCTAAGTATAATATATGTATCTTCTATTAATACTATACTCACAAATAGATATTGGCCTGTGTCAAGCAAAAATAGTGTTAACTGGTCTCTTTTACTAAAAAGGTTAAGAACTCCTGCTCTATAGGTGGAATACCTTTAGAGGGCAGAGATTCTTATCCTTTTCATTTCTCCTTTTTCATGGAATTTGAAACCAGCAAAATAGCCTGTTCTAACGCAGACATTTGACTATACACCTAAACCTATTGGTAAAATGCTATGGTTTCGCAGAGATGTGTTAACAGCCATAACAACCATTAACTTTTTCACTTAAAAAGTTTAAAAATCAATAGTGTTTCGCGATTTTTCGACCGAATTCACAAACTATTTTCGGCTTGCGTCGTTTGTTATCAGCGCATTGCCGTTGCCTGGCGCACTTTAAAAAGTAAAAACACCTGCGTTTCTATAAAAAAAGAAAAAAGAAAAAAGCGAACACCCTGTGCAGTTTATTTTATTTGCATGCACTTGCGGTTCCGCGTTTTGTACACTTCACATTTATGGGCACTTTTGTGATACGAGTACTACCAGAATGTTCTGTTTCATGAAAAATAGAGTTAAAGAATTTAAAAACATGGGCGGGTTTTTAATCTGTGGGCTACTGATTCTGACCTGAATGGTCTTTGAATTTTATTTTTTAATTGAATGAGCGAAATAAAGTCTATATACCCTATCGTACCGGAACGCTTAATCGCTTGGCGGCACGTCTTTGATGGTAGAGTAGTACAACTAGCCAGACCATCGTAATCTTTTTACAAGCTTCTATTTAACTTTTAGGCCAAATCTTGCAAGATGAATTAGAACCACGTTCCGGTTTCCGATTGAGCTGAAATTTTACATGTATAATATATGTAAATCGGATGACAATGCAATATTATTGTGACATGGAGCTGATCTGATGATGGAGCTGAAAGATGACTATCGGAACTCAGTAATAAAACGACCCCGATCGAGTTTGGGCTCGTTTGATTCATTTTGACAAGTTCTCTGGTTCTAAAATAAATTATATCGAGGGTATGATGATGTAGCCAGCTACTAAAATCTTGTTTTTTAAAAATAAAATTTTTAATTTACACTTTTTCGTTCTCAAATACTTAATCTTCAACAAGTGACACGCAGTTACAATAACTTCATGTTATTTTACGTTTCGAACTTCGCCAATAAACGATATGGGGCGGAAATTCGTTCGCTTAACTTTCCTGGAAGTTTCAAAGCATTACCTTAATACGTTTTCCAATTAATTTACAAGAAAGGATGTTAAATGAAACGCTTACACGTGCTACTACTTTTGCGAATTAAATACCCGGCTTCGCACGGGTGGTTAACCCTATTCTTGTAAGCTTCTACAACAAAAGTGAAATATTTTACCATAAATGTTGTATTTCTTACTTACCGTGCATAGTTAGTAATTTTAGTAGTATAAGCATTAGTTAGCAGTGCTACCATTACTTAAGTTAAACGTCATTTCCTCATCTGTTAGATAATCGTCGACTGTTCGGCATAGGTATTTTACAAGTTTCGTCACAGAACGCGGTCTTGTGCCACTTGTATTCAACGACTGCCGATTCATTGAATACATTATCATTTTAATCTAATATATAAAATTCTCATGTCGCGGTGTTTGTTACCAAACTCCTCCGAAACGGCTGGACCGATTTTTATGAAATTTTGTGTGCACATCAGGTAGGTCTGAGAATCGACCAGCATCTATTTTTCATAGCCCTAATTGATAAGGGTGATCAACCACTAAATATTTTTGCTGGCGGTACGAAGTTCGCTGGGTCAGCTAGTCTAATCTTATATATAAAATTCTCGTGTCACAATGTTAGTTACCTTACTCCTCCGAAACGGCTGGATCGATTTTTATGAAATTTTGTGTGCATATCGGGTAGGTCTGAGAATCGGCCAACATCTATTTTTCATAGCCCTAAATGATAAGGGTGACGAACCACTAAATATTTTTGCTGGCGGTACGAAGTTCGCTGGGTCAGCTAGTATTATATAAAATTCTCGTGTCACAATGTTAGTTACCTTACTCCTCCGAAACGGGTGGACCGATTTTTATGAAATTTTGTGTGCATATCGGGTAGGTCTGAGAATCGGCCAACATCTATTTTTCATACCCCTAAATGATAAGGGTGACCACCCCTAAATATTTTTGTTAGCGGTACGTAGTTCGCTGGGTCAGCTAGTTTATTGTAAAATTATAGTACTTTCATTAAGTAGGTCTAATCATTTCGTCACCCGGACTACAATAATAAATCGATTGACATCTCATTCATTAAAATCGGCTCAGTGGTAGGGGCTAAGGTGCGTTGGAACATACGTATATACAAACATACATAATATAGTAATTATAGACTGTAAAAATTATATAAGTACATCCCATTCTTTTGTTTTGGCTTTGCCGTAGATAGAAAAACCAAACCTCATTAATTTATAGAGACAATAAATTGTCTACCCCAATGCAAATGCGGTCGTTAAGGGATTAACGTCAAACCGACACTGCTGCCTCGACAGACTTTAATTGGGAAGAAACGGATATCCCACTTTTTTATACAGGTTAAACTCTAAATTAGGGAGATTTCGCAGTAACTGCTTAAATAGATATTACGATAACTAATAAAATAAGTACAGTTAAAACTTAATAGTAACACCAGATGAATAAAATAACGCAGTAAGTTTTAGGTCGCAGTAGGATAGTAGGTCTGGGCCTTATATACTAGCAGTACCTATTATTTCAATTTTCTTTTTAGCCGACTTCCAAAAATGACCACCGCTTTGTCCGGGATTTCTGGTCCTATTTGCCTGTTTTTTAAATCGACGGGAATGCTTGCGAATTGGTCCCACAGAAATGTTTAATTTCTCCTCAAGCCTGATGCTGCGGGGGTACTGGACACATAAACTATGGGGATTAAGGAATTGTTGATTACGAATTAATATTGTAAGTACAAAATACAAACTGCATCATGGAACTCTAGGTCTTACCTCCTCAATCCTGATGCTGCAGGATACTGCTCACCTAAACAGCGGGGATTTAAGAATTGTTGATTATGAATTTATATTGTAGGTACCAAGCATAGACTTCGTCATGGAGCTCTAAATCCTAGCACCTCAACCCTGATGCGGGGTACTGCCCACCTAAACTGCGGGGATTAAGGAATTGTTAATTACGAATTGATATTGTTATAAGTAACAAGCACAGATTAGGGATTAATCTGTGGTTACAAGTATAGACTACATCATATTATGTAACACTAGCTATTCTTTTATTTGCCTGTCGCTTATGTGACAAAACCGTGGCCCTGGAAATACTCTTACGGCAAAACGAATCAATTATTACGGAGGAAGGTAGTAAAGTTTACGGCTAGATAAACTTTATTGGTTAGTTCCTAAACGTTGCGCGAGGAATCGTAAATAGTTTAAAGTCGGGTTCGTATGAAAAGTTTATCTAAACAGGTTTAAGTAGCATTGTAGTGCTACTTTGTATGGAAAGGTAGTAAGTAGAAGCACACATGCTTATATCGTTAAAATTAAAAAAAAAAACTAAATTATTTATTTCACGTAGGCCAACCTGTGGCTCTTATGACAAGTCATGACTGTACCACCGGTTCGGAAAGCGGTTTCTGCTGAGAAGAGCCGGAAAGAAACTCAATCCACATTCATGAAGAGGCCCCACTGATCAATAGGGTATTTGACTACTTTTGGGAAATCATCTTAAATTGTTAATAATGCTATGCTGAAGCTAACAAAACGTATATTTCGGCATAATTTTTAGTATTTTTCATAAAAATCGAAAAATAAATTCAAAAAAATAAATTGCCGCGGAAACGTTCCATTTGCTTTGATGACGTCACAGTTCACATTTCAATCGTAATTTCATCAACTTGTAGAAGATTTCCAGTATTAGCTTTTACAAAATTGGTTTCTAGTTTTCTAGGTATTCTTTAATAAACTATTAACGACAAAAAACAGAGGAAATTAGCATAATAAACGCCACACAAACACGTCGAAATGTATTGACAAGATGAAAATTCCAGAGGTAGTGTGAACTGTTACGTCATTCGAGGTTCAAAAATGTTTTCGATCTCGTGAACATGGCCAGAATTCTAGCAATTTTAATTAATGTTTTCTATATAAATAAAGCTTTATTTTTTAGTTTTGTCGTATGGAATAATATTTTTAGATAATAATCTTTTAGGATGACACCATATGAAACGATATTTTTACTACAGTCAAATACCCTATTGCGGCAAAACTGGCATCAATCTGCTTCGGTGTCAATTATTGTGGTGATTGGCTGATATTAAGACATTCTTACTGCAACAATTCTTTTAGCCAATGGCGAGGAAGTATAAGCCAGTCAGAGGTGATTGCATCTCACATTGTGGCAATCATTTTTAAACCACAAAGCAGAGCTGGTTTAAGCTCTGCGCTAAGCGAGCGCTAAGCGAGCGCTAAGCGAGGCAACGCGAATATGTACTCTTTACATGTCTACACTTTTCACTGAGATATCATGAATTTTCTTTCCTTTGAAATTTTTTGTACACGTACACACCTCTGTGCAGTTCTAAAAGGTTCTGTCTTCAAATAAAAAAAAAATTAAAACATTCCCGTCATGTGGATATACCCAGTTTTCTGCTCCATCATCAGATCCTCCTTCTCGATCCTCTATCATCATCTATCATTGAGACCATTCTGATGAGTCCACATACATTATTTCTTCTGTAAGTTGCTGAGAATTTGGGTAAGTATGGCATGGTTTTCTTTATGCTGTAGCATTAGCTCAAGGTTACCATGCCTTACAAATAATCCAAAGTATCAAATCAATCGCAAATCGCATATTCAAATGCCTGAACAGATTTTCATAAAATAAAGCTAAGAACCATCTCGATCACGACAGCTTTCTCCCCTCTTTTTGCGTCGTGGATTAAAAATGACTGTAACAAGCAGATGCATTTATATATGGACTAGACAATAGTTTATGGGTTCCTTGCTTTACAACAGAACCCAAATTAGGTACATCAAATCAAGTCAGACACTGTTCAAATGTACAACTCAGATAAATCATAATAAAACTAGCTCCAGATATAACTTGAAATTAATCCTAAAGTTCCATAACAGGATATATTTTCTTAGTAGCACCGTGAATTTCTGCTAATTAAATCATAAATCAAGCAATTAAGTGGCAAAGTGCAAAGTGCAGACACTCTTTCGCCTTAACGACTTCCCTCGACACCTGTTAAAACTTTCCATTCTCAAACAATTTACTGCGCTTTATTTCATAGAAAGGTGGCAGGCTAGGCTAACACCTTAAGTACTTTATAAGACTGTATACCTAAATTAACCACAAAATTCCCCTCTGTTTACTCACCGAATCAACAAAACCAATCTGGGTCGTCATTCTCTTATACCTAGGCTTAGTAGATTATATATGGAATACTCACTTAACGATAGCTCCATTGATCTGTTTAGCGACTAACTATCTTTTAAATTTAAAATACTTAGTTTATCATAGTTACTTGTTAGATGTGTAAGACTTTATAATTCAATGCATGATGTAACTAACAGGTTACATGACTGTTTACCATTTTAGCCCGTAACTATATTTAATTGAAAATTGTCATGTATTCATGTTGGTAGTTCATAAGAATATAGATAGATTCCAATTTCAAATAAAAAAATAAAAATTACTGACCAACCGAAGCGAAATATCTAAGTCTATACTTGGGTGAGCCAGAGCCTTATAATTCCAAAATAAATGACCATAATAATTTCAAATCCAAAAATAAATAGCATAAATCTTCGCCCCAAAGCTGAAAATAACACAAAAGCTACAAACTTTATTTGAGGGGGGGCTCATACAAAAAAGATGGATTGAAAGTCTTTGGCACAACAACAAGAATGAAAAAATCACATAAGCAAGCGTGCCATAAATTGTGCAGAGGAGGCCTTATCGCTTGCTTATTTCAGTCGGCTTTTTCAGAAAGCTTCCGTTTTTAACCGACTTCAAAAAAGGAGGAGGTTATGAATTCATCGGAATCTTTTTTTTATGTATACCGATTACTCGAAGACGCCTAAACCGATTTGGAAAATTATCTTTCTGTTTGGTATACTTTCCAGGTGGTATCATAAATTTTATCGAAATTGGTCGAGCGGTTTTTTAATAATCAACAATAAATTATATACTTTGTAGTGGCGTTTGAAGTCGGTTTTTTAAAAATATTTTTTTATATTATACTAGCTGACTCGGCGAACTTCGTACCGCCAACTTACCTATATAAATAAAACAAATAACTACTAAAACTATCCTATCTTTCAAGTTGGACCAAATTACAGATAGTTACGAAGTTTGATCAAAATCGGTTAAGTAGTTTAGGAGTCCATCGCGGACAAACAACGTGAAACGTAATTTATATATATTAAGATTAAAGATTATTTATTGGAAGAATCGGTAGATGTTTGGATTCTAAGCTGGTAATTAGGTACGACCTAGGAAAAGCAGCTTTAGAAAACCTCGCACTAGATGGATGCACGGCGTCAAGTGGTCGCTGCCGGTGGATACAAGCGCACAAGATCGCGTTCTGCGGTGACCTATACACTTAGTCCATCCTTAGACATCTATCAGTTCATCAGAGATAACGACAACTATGGAAGTTGTAACAGTGCTATTGCATTTGGTGCTTAGGAGGCGGTTATACCATCAACTTAATGAAACGATTCCAATCTCCGAGGCCCATAGGAGTACAATACAGTCTGCAGACTGTATTAAACCCCCTAGGGAGGTACGATAGTATTCCACTGAAGGGTTGACCCATGCACACGTTCAAGCGGCTTGCGTCCTAAATACCGCACACTGTCGCAGCCGCTTGCATTATTTAAACACGGTACAACGGAGAAAGAAAAGATTGCTTTTCCGGAAAAACTTGCGAAATCTCTGGCGAATACCTTGAGAGGTATAAGGGTCGCAAGTTCGATCCTTGGTTAGATTATTTTGAATATTTAAAGCTAGTATGTTTCTCTGGTAAGAGGTGTTTTGAACCTAACTTTTGTTAACGAAGCCGTGTCTGGAAACACACGATGGAAATTAAGAATACGGAAGTGTATCGAAACTCGTAACTGGTTCTGAAACTACATCGCTTGATGACCAAACTGTTAAACATAATATAGCATAAGTACAGTGAAAAACTGAATCCTGTTTGGTATTAAGTTCAATTATTTATTGGAACGAAGTTCCTTATGGCGCGTTGCGGAGGGCACCCTAGCCGGCAAAAAACGTCCGTAACGTTAAATAAAAAAAACCGGCCAAGTGCGTGTCGGGCCACGCGCAGTGTAGGGTTCCGTAGTTCAAAGTCTCAAATATTATTGCTGACCTAGGATAGTGCTTTTGTTTTATTTATGAATATTGAATAAATTTTGAGTTCCATGGTTTAAATACTATGATATTCTACAAAATATGCAACTTACACTACGTGTAATACCTAACTTAGAAAAAACAGATATAACTCCTTAACCAATGAACCCTACTTAGCCGTGATAGTTTTCCTTTAAAATTCATTATATATACTACTGCTGTGAATTTTTTCTTGTATCCTATATACAACCATTTAGCTGGCAGAGGGGGGGGACACTTGACCCTAATAAAATTTAGCACTTTAAAATATTATATTTCACAAACGGATCCCTGAATTGAAAAATGATGTTCCCACACCCACAATATTTTTAAAAGACCTATTCAACGACACCCCACACTATAGGATACACGAGAAAAAAAAATTCATCCCCACTTTACATGTAGGGGAGGTACCCTAAAAAAAATTATTTTTCACAATTTTATTTCACGACTTTGTCGGCGTAATTGATATTTATACCCTTGTCAAATTACAGGTTTCTAGTACCAATAGTCTCTGAGCTAAACCGCGGACAGACAGACAGACAGACAGACAGACAGACAGACAGACGGACGGACATGGCGAAACTATAAGGGTTCCTTGTTTACTACGGAACCCTAAAAAGCGTAAGATTTTATACATTTTTTGATGGCCTAAAAATCTTATATAATAATTTCAACGAGTTTTGCATCGCCTCCGTGGCGCAAACGGCTCGCGTGCGGATGTTAACCGAAAGGTTGGTGGTTCGAGCCCACCCGGGGGCGCGCAATTTTATTTTCATTTTTTATTTTATGAAATTATTTTAATTTTAATATTTTATAAAATCGATATTTAGGCTTCCCTGGGGTCATTTTGATTTTTATCGATAAAAAAAAACATGATAAACAATGTATACCCGAATAATTATTTTCTTTATACCTCGAATCGAACTTGAAATTAATATTTTTATAATACGGAACTTCGTTCCTATCTGGTGTCCCACGACACCACATTACTTTTTTTTTATTTATTAATTTTTTTGTGATAATGTAATTTATACTTTTGTGACGCGCCACTGTTGGCGGGAAACCCCCGTTAATAATTAATTAATCACACGATACTTGAACAGGTAGGTATATTAAGCTCGCAAGATTATAACGGGTTTTATTTGGGAATTCGGAAAAAGCGCCAAAGGGCATACTTACAGCCGAAAATTGACTGCTCCGTTCCAGTCCGGTTCCCCCTTTGTATTAAAATTACACTTTTAACAAAAAGCCTTTTCCCGTTTCGGCCCCCATGTGTTGAACAGTTGTTTGCAAAGTTCAATATATTTATGTTGCCCTTTGGATTAATTTATTGTGCAATTTCAGTTCAATATTTAAAATTATTGAGGATCTAGCTAATACTCAAGAAAGACTAAAGCTACTAAATCTTAAAGAAAAAAATGCGTGAATGTCGTGGAACACTTGTTTGGTGTGCACAAAGTGCCTTTTAATAATAAAAAAATAAAAAAATACTTGTGGCACTCGGGGACTGCCGTGGTAAAGCTATTGCATAGCATTTTCTAGTCGCACGCACACAAACACCGTGCCGAAGTCTGCCGAACTGAAACGACGGTGTTAGGTTTATTTTCGTTACGGAATTTCTTGATTCGGTCGCCGCGCTCAAAGCCCGCGATAAAAGCTATGCAATAGCTTAAAATAAAGAATATTAATCTGAAGTTAGGCTTCGAACCCCGGCCCCGAACTGATAGTTTCACTCTTTCGTTTAGCCGTTACGCCACCAAAGCTATAATGGAACGTGTGTAATAAAAGAAGACAACAAAGGTCCAACGGAAAATTCTTACACTTTTTTTCGCCTAGTCACTATCCGCCAAACCATCCGAAAAGGGCCAAGGGCAAAGGCCAAGGGTTGAATAATGCCCGTTTTGACAGCTATAATAGCTATACCATAACTAGAAATCTCATAACGAAGGTAGCCTCCAAAATGTAAATCCAACCTGTAGGGTTAGTACAAGATTGGATAGTTCATAATAGTAAACTATGACATTACCATCAAAGTAAAATAAACCGTAACAGTATTGAGTTAGAGCTTAATTTCGTGTATGTATTCTTCTAAGTTTACGTAACGCAAACACTCCAAATTAAAGTTGTAGGCATTGAATTTGTGACTTTAAAACCATACTATTATGGCTCATTTTACTTTGATACTAATTGTTAACTATTACGAGCAAACGAATTAAATCTCGGCGTAACCACACTGATGTCAATTAGGTTTTCTGAAAGGTTGTCAATAATATTATGTTTCTGGCGTAAGACGCTGAAAAATAGCTAAGTCAAAGCTAAGTAGGTAGGTATATAAAACTTTGCAAGCCACTGGTCGTTCGTAAGGGCGTTTTGACAAGTAAAGCAATAAGGCACTATCAAGTGTTCGAGAGAGGTGTCGCGTGAGGGACGCACGTGATTCGAATTTCGAACATTTACCCGATTTATTTTTTATTGGATCAATATAAGTAGTAAGGTAGCGATTTCGCGTTAAGAACTAAATAAAAGTCATCGTTAATCCTATTCCTATTAATATTAGATGAATGGATGGATGGATGGATGTTTGCTCTTTCACGCCACAACGAATGAACCGATTTGGCTGTTGTAATGGAAATAGCTCATACCCAGGATTAGCACATAGGCTACTTTTTATCCCGGAAAATTACAGAGTTCCTGCGGGAATTAAAAACCTGAATCCACGCAGACGAAGTTGAGGGCATCCCGCATCATCTATATTTTTATCGAGCAGCGTATGTAACCACTTTTAAGGGATAACTCAAAATGTTATTACAAGTTATTAACAAATAAAAAAAAAGATTTCTTTGTTTACTTACTTAAATATAACGTACATTATAAAAAAAGAAAGGCTTGTAGAATGTGGAGTCATAGATTTGTACCATAAAACCTACTGTTACAGAAACAATAAAGCATTTTGTATCATCATTTTTCATCATTAGCAACCCATCAACGGCTCACTACTGAGCGCAGGTCTCCTCACAGAGAAGGGTTATAGGCCATAGTCCACCACGCTGGCCCAATGCGAATTGGTGGACTTCACACACCTTCGAGAACATTATGAAGAACTCTCAGGTGTGCAGGTTTCCTCACGATGTTTCCCTTCACCGTTGAAGCAAGTGATTAATTGCTTAAACGCACTTGACTCCGAAAAGTCAGAGGTCCCGGGATCGAACCTGCGACCCCCCGAATAGGAGACCACAGTCCTAACCACTAGGCTATCACTGCTAATAACTAATAATATAAATAAAATAAATATAACGTACATTATAAAAAAAGAAAGACTTGTAGAATGTGAAGTCATAGATTTGTATAATAAAACCTACTGTTACAGAAACAATAAAGCATTTTGTATAGCAAGACCTAAACTAGTATGTGTAATACCTATAAGTGCCAGACATGCTTTCAGCATTAGAATAACCTAGCTAATGACGTCATAATAAACAACTTCTATTGTTGGCACATCATTTGGATCCTTTGTGACGTCGCCGTCGTGTAAGACGCGTTTATTATCATTAATCTATGAAAAATTCTTTTGTTTGTATTAATTCTAATTATATTCAATTATTTATTAGCTTTGTATAATAGGCACGACTAAGGGAATTGAATTGAAGGAATTTTTTTACTCAAATAAACTTTTACAAAGTGCTTTCTAATCGGAAATAGGTAAGTAAAGTAACGTTTCATTTATATTAGATTATGCCCGCGATTTCGTCCGTGCGGATTAGGGTTTTTGATTTCCGAGGGAACTACTTTCTCGAGATAAAATGTAGCCGTGTCCATTCCAAAGTAACATACATCCATCCTCACAAACTTTCGCATTCATAATATTACTAAATGATCCCCGCGGGAAACACTGCTCTTTATAGAAGAAATAAAAATCTTAAATTTTGATTATTTCAGATCAACACGTCGCTACGCGTAGGATAACAACAACAACAACAAAAAAATATTTATTAATCCAAAGAACTTATAACATAGCGAATAAAAATGGATACTAGTAATAGCTTAGCTAGAATCATGGGATTCTGTATTAAAGCTATCACTTCACATCTCTTTGCTGATAGCTGCTTGAACGTCCAGTGGAAATCGCGCACAAGTGTTGGAGATAATAAGAACGCATCTAATTTTGCATATAGTTAAAAGTTTCACCCGCGTTAGTTTACATTCCATGGGAATATCGGAATAAAAGTAACAGCTATAGGTAACAGCTACCTATGTACCTATCAAGTTTCATCGCAATCAGTCAATAAGCATTTATTTGAATAAGAATTGATACTGTGATACTAATGTAACCAACTTTTAATTTTACCAGCAATCTAATATTTTAGAACACAAAAGCTAGAGTTAAAGATATATTCCCTCACAGACTTTTTTGTAGGTAATAAGAAGTAAGTACTTTAATGATGTAGTATACATAAAATTTCATCTATCATCAATAGTTTTAGTGCACACCAATAAATAATGAATTTCATGTAAAAATTTTGCTACTTTTTTTTTAATTATAGCAGTTACTTTCTGTACATAGTTCGAAAAGCTGATGGTCGCTGGGGTCCCAAGGTGCTGGAGTGGTGTGGCCTTAACGAGCTCTAGATAATGACACCCCACATGCCAGGGTAAAAAAATAAAATTTTATTTAGACTCCTTTTCCATGTATCATCTCCCATACCCCCTATATTTTGTAATTTAATTTAATTTTATTATTCGTTATTATATTGGCAATAGAAATACACAATTTATGTGAAAATTTCAACTGTCTATCTGTTACGGTCTACAAGATACAGCCCGTTGACGGACGGACGGACGGACAGATGGACAGTGGAGGCTTAGTAATAGGGTCCTGTTGGCACCCTTTGGGTATGGAACCCTAAAAAAGAAAAGATAATGTTATGTATGTTCATACAGGTTTTTATTCAATAAGATACACACATCAAAAGTGTCTAGGGATCAAGCATTTTTATGCGGATTTCTTGAGATTGAGATGTGGCTTTGTAATAAATTTATGATTTTATAAATTTATATGGATCCTTTTTGGTGCATTTCATAATTTCATAATCAGCGATTAAAATCCTGCCAGGAAGTCCATCCTTATAGTGGTGGAACCATCATGGTATGGGCGGGTATTTGGATCGGCGGAAGAACTGAGTTGATTTGGATCAGAGGCAACCTCAACGCTCAAATTTATGCTGAGACGATTGTATCAGACGTCATCGTTCCTCTACAAGTGCAAATCGGTCCCTTATTTCAGTTAATGCATGATAATGCACGACCGCACACCGCAAGAGTTGTAAGACAGACTCTCGCCGCAGCTAACATCAATGTCCTGCCCTGGCCTGCTCAGTCGCCAGACTTGAACCCGATTGAGCATGCATGGGATATGCTACAGAGAAGAGCTCTGCCGAATATGGAGGGTATCCAGTGGCAAGAAGACCTTTTTTTGTTGTTGCAACGAACATGGGGGGCCATTCCACAGCGTGATTTGGATGAACTCATTTTGAGTATGCCAAACCGATGTTCTTGTGTTGTTAGTGTTCGCGGTAGAAACACGGATTATTAATTGTTTAAGTTACCCAATAAAATTTTAAAGAAAACTGTTATTTCAGTCTTTTTTTCGAACTTTAATGTTAGTGGTTCAAATGTCAAAAATCCCTTTATTAGGAAAATGGCAAATTTCTTTATTAATGCAAAGGTGACTTGGTTTATCGTTACTGTGACAAACGAAAACACTTTATTTGATGAATCCTTAAAGAAAATTTTAATTAATATCAATCAGGAGAAAAGTTATTGCAAAAATATATGTTGATCCCTAGACACTTTTGATGTGTGTATGTTATAGTAAGTAGGTGAAAATGTAAAATGTTTATAATTATAAGAAAGCTTTTACTTTTTACT
Organism: Oeneis ivallda; assembly: GCA_029955525.1. NCBI lineage: Eukaryota > Metazoa > Arthropoda > Insecta > Lepidoptera > Nymphalidae > Oeneis > Oeneis ivallda. The sequence goes on along the minus strand of JARPMR010000024.1, from coordinate 5,314,389 downwards.
AAAATGTTACTGTTCGCGCCATGTACCTGTCCAGAATTCCTAGTTCCATGGTCGTGACGCTAGCAATCTCTTTGGCTCGCAATGAAGTTGACAGATGCTTAGTTTTAAACTTCCCGCCGTTTTGGGGCGTGGTTTTGGCAAGTTCCTTTGGTTTTGACAGCTAACACACTTTCACGAAAAAATCTAAGTCGTGCGCACCGTTTGCTTTTTAAGTGTCTAGATTTGGTTTATTTTACGGTTTTGTTGCGCCGTCGAGCGGTCTATGTGTCGACCTAGCTATAAGCAGAATTACAGACTGTTATTTGTAACAAAAGGCGACTTTGGAACCCGCCGGCTTTGCTCGCCACGCGCCTGGTGGACCTAACTAGTGATAAACCAAGTGTACAGTGCTACAGTGCTACGCCAGCCCAACGCCCACAGCTGCAGGCCATAACTGGCTGCCTGCCTGCTGCTGCTAGCGGCCTGAGAAGCTCACCTTACACTTAACCTAACAATACACTCTCTCACAATACACTAACATAATCACCACTACAATACCATCTCAGGCCGTACAAAGATTGACTGCTACAAGGAAGGTCAGTGCAACCCTACCATCATTAAGTCACCACTACGTTGAGAACAAATCTGACCGCGGTGAAAGGCCGCTTTGGGCAGCGACCCTGGACTCAGGTTATAGCTGATGGGCCCCTATACCTCGTGTTCCAGGCCTTGACTCGTTGGCCAAGCCGTTGGCCTCAACATTTGGTAAGCAGAGCGCGGTTAAATTGATTCCGCGGACAGATTTGGCATTACTGTGACTTAACTTGGCCGTTCTAGGGTTAACTCATTAATTGTAAACTTATTGATTTGTAACTTACTAATACACAGGCTTATTGAGTTACTAGTACATAGCCTACCTTGTCACATGTAGGCCTGTATAATGATTGCAATTATTGAGATTTTGTTTTGTTAATTTTTTGTTGATTAATAATTAATAGTATCTAATTGTTGTTTGTGGCCCGTAACTGGCCAACAGTTAGATGTAGATTGTAATAAATAAACTTAATATTAATATAATTTGATAATTGTAGGTTCTTACCAAGCAAATTTGTAATTTGCAGTGCCTAGTATGAGTCTAGTGGCTTAGTACGGGTAATTAAAAACTTAATTTTTCTTTTATCTTAATTTCTGTTATTGATTGACTTAACATAAATTATTGATAGCTTAATTTGTATCTTTTGGAACTTTTAACCAACAAATACTTTGTTTGTTTACTAGAACTCCTCGTGGTTAGGTAACAGAGTAGTTTGTTTGATGTATTTAAAATAAATAATTCTTGTTTTAAAGTAAATAATTCTAATTAATAAATAGTATTTAAGTAGTAATTTGTTTGTGTTTAAAGTGGGTAATTCTTGTTTGATTATTAATTTGTTTGGTTGAAGTTGAAACATAACTTGTAACAAATAACTTTGTTTTGATTTTGTTATCTATTTGTTGTAACTACCTTTATTTTAGTCGTTTTGTACCTACCTAAGATGTCAGCCCACAAAAAATTGAGCGTGCAAATTCAATCAGAGCTGCGTTGGGCTGCTACAGCCAACGCCTTGGTAGGCCGGGTGGACCGGGCATCCGCACTGCTCCAGCGGTGCGAGCAGGTGCGGACCAGGCAGGCGGTCGTCGAAGAGGCCTTCCGAGACCTCATGGCATTGGAGCTACCTCCGGAATCGCTGGAGTCCTCAGTGCGGGACTACGAACAGTTTTTTGAGCTGACAGACGGTCTGGTGGAGGAGGCCGCGAGGCTCAAGAAGGAGGCGAGAATGAGCTCTATTCTTGAGTCTCCCACCAGACCCACCACGCAGCCTGCGTTACAGGGCAAGTTGCCAACAATAAACTTGCCCCACTTTTCTGGCAACCTGAGCGAGTGGCTAGGCTTTCTTAGCCTCTTTGATAGCCTGGTGGACGCGAGAAGGGACCTGTCTCCCTGCCAGAAACTGGCCTATCTACTCTCTTCCCTGCAGGGAGAGGCTCTGGGTTTAGTTAGCCACCTAGACCTCTCCGAGGAGAGTTATACCACCGCGCGGGAACTACTGACTCGGCGGTATGTCAACGTGCGCCGGTTAGCAGACACACACGTGGCACAAGTTCTAGCGCTGCCACGTGTCTATGGGGTGTCCCATTTAAGAGAATCACTCTTAAATCCACTGATTGTAGCCTGCAACGCTCTTAAGCGTTTAGAGCTTCCCGTGGACCAGTGGTCCTTCCTTTTATTACACATTGTGTTGTCCCGCCTACCTCCCGAGTTGAAACTGCGTTTTGAGCAAAGGTATGGTGGGGACGGGGCCAGCTACCTGCCCCCCTTTCCGGACCTTTTAAAGTTCCTTGAGGAAGAGTGCCGGCAGGCTGACAACTCTGGTATTGCTGGTCCTTCAAGGACCCCAGAGCGGCCTGCCCAGCTCAGGAAGGAAAAGGGTCACACTGGCGTCCCTGGTAAAAGGGCCTCCGACCGGAGACCAATGCCCGTTTACACTGGACTTGCTGCCACTGAACCCGCCCCCTGTAACTATTGCAGGCGTCCAGGCCACCGGGTGCTTTCTTGCCCCCAGTTTCTCTCTAAGCGGATCAAGGATCGGAGGGGCATTGCAAGAGACCGCCACTGGTGCTATAGCTGTCTGGAAGCTCACATGCAACGGGACTGCCAACAGCACCGGCCATGCCCAATTTGTAGGGGTAACCACCTGGAGATTTTGTGCGCCAACAAGAATGGTGTTGGCCGCCGGGTGGAGAGTGAGGGCGCGCCCCGCACGGGCGGGGGCGCTCCCCGGATTACTTGCGTCGGTCTCCTGATCAGGGCCATGAATCCCGACGCGTCCGGATTTCGACCCCGCCTATGGGGGCTTCACCCCCCCGTGAGGGGGGCGCCAACCCCCTCGACGTTCTGATGGGAGATTTGTGGCGGCTCCGTCTACGGTTCAGTCTGCCCGCTATTCACCTCCGCTTCATGAGTGGCCACGCCTCGAACGCCGCCCACCTCGAGCGGGTCGACAGCCTTACTACGGCCTACCGACCTCAGCCCGTATGACTAGGCCCGTGCTGCCGCCACGAGATGACGCATGGGTTTACCCAAATGGAGGTCCGTCCCACTCACCTTTGGAGGTCCCCCCTGAGTCTCAATATGAGATTCCCCGGTTAGAGGACCGGTTTGATGAGGACGACCACCAATAGGTAGTTGCCGCCCTAGCCCCCACCACAGCAACTTCTCCTGAGACCTTCGGGTTCACAGCGCTGTATTGCTTCTTCTCGTTTGGTGGGTGAGCTAGGGCTCCCTTGGAGTCCTCGAACAGGACGGGTGATAGGTATCGGGGGTATAGAGCCCTCGACTCCTAACGGGGAAGCGGAATTAATATTTGGCCCCGTTACGGGCAATTTTAGGGTCTTGGTCAAGGTGTCAGTCCTTGACAATATCTTAGGTCCCCTACCGCAGGTCCGAATAACTGACGCTGCGGTGTCCTGTGCATCAGGCCTAAACCCAGCTGACCCCCACTGGACTGAACCCGGTCCTACGGACCTTTTGTTGGGTTCCGACGTGTTGGGCCTGGTCTTGTCAGGGGAAATTAGGGTTTTGCAGAAGGACGGCCTATGTGCCATGTCCACTATATTCGGTTCTAGCTTTTTTGGACCCGTGCTATGGTCTTCGGACCTACCGGTGCTGGACCAATTGCAAGCAGCCGGCTTGACGCTGTCGGAAGTGGTCCAGCGCTTTTGGGAAGTTGAGGAGCCGCCGCATGCCGCACGAGTTGACCCTCTTGACCTTGAATGTGAGTTGTTTTATCAAAACAACACAGGCCGCCGTGTTGATGGGCGATTTGTAACTCGCTTGCCCTTTCTCGCTTCTCGCCCCCCGCTTGGTCAATCGCGGGCCTTGGCGGAAAAGAGGCTCTTGTCTATGGAACGGCGCATGCGGCGCGACTCCACCTTCCGCTCCAAGTACGTTGAATTTATGCGCGAGTACGAGGGCCTGGGGCATATGTCACCATCCAATTTTGATTGGCGCGCACACGAGCACTACTTCTTACCCCACCATGCCGTCTTGAAGACCCCTGGGGGGAAGATTCGAGTGGTTTTTGACGGCTCCGCGGCCACATCCAACGGGGTGACATTGAACCAATGCTTGCACTCCGGTCCTAAGCTGATCAAGGATATCTCCGATATCCTCACGCATTTCCGCCGGCATCAAATTGTTTTCGTAGCTGACATCAAGATGATGTTTAGACAGTCGATGGTACATCGCGATGATCGGAGATACCAAATGATTCTGTGGCGCGAAAATCCTAATGAGCCAATGCGTGTCTTTGAATTGAACACCACGACCTATGGACTCAAGTCAAGCCCCTATATTGCTATCAGGACCTTGTTAGAACTAGCTAACCGGGAGCGACTGAATTACCCTCGCGCATCAGCCACCTTGGAATCGTCAGTCTATATGGACGATATTTGCACGGGAGCCTCGAGCGTTGAGGAAGCTCTGACGCTTGGCGATGAATTGATTGCAATACTGAAGTCCGGAGGTTATGAGTTGGGCAAGTGGCTGTCCAACTCCCCTCACGTCTTGAAGGATCTTCCGGGAAAGGATCAGCAGGATCCTCATATTTTTGAAAATCCCGAAAATCCCAATTTGCTGACGGTCCTTGGAATACAGTACCAGCCCGTCCAAGACGTTTTCACCTACCGGGTCAAATTAGACCCACCTCCTAAGGTCTGGACTAAGCGTTCCGTATTGTCTACGGTTGCTCGCACCTTCGATCCCAATGGATGGATCACTCCCGTAATATTTTTGGCTAAATGTTTCCTCCAGAAGCTTTGGATTGCTGAACTCGGTTGGGACGAACCACTCCCTGGGAAGTTATTGAAGGAGTGGAACTCCCTTGTGTCTTCACTTCCTGAAGTTAACCGAATTTCCATGCCTCGACGCTTCCTACCAACAGGAAGGTGTCATGCCAGTCTCCACGGGTTTTGCGACGCCTCCGAACGAGGATACGCCGCCGTGGTATATTTGAGGACTGTCGATGTCGCCGGTGAGGTCGCGACGCATCTCGTCTTGGCAAAAAGCAAGGTGGCCCCTATTCGGTCACGGTTAACTATCCCGAAATTAGAATTGTCTGGCGCCGCCCTTCTGGTACGCCTCTTGAACCACGTCCACTCCTCTTTGGCATCTGCGGTCGATCTGACCGACGTTTATGCTTGGACGGACAGTGAGATTGTCCTTTGCTGGCTACGAGCCGCGCCTCACAACTTAGAGGTCTTTGTTGCGAATCGGGTCTCCCAAATTCAGAGCTCTGCAGTACCTGTACCAGTACCAGTATTTGGAGACACGTACCCGGAGAACTGAACCCGGCCGATTGCGCCTCCCGCGGCTGTGAGGCCTCTTCACTGGTCCACCATCACCTTTGGTGGGATCCAAGTTGGCTATCCCAATCCGAGACGACTTGGCCTCAAAATAGGTTTTCCGCTCCCGAAGTATTGCCGGGCTTAAGAGTCGGAGTGGTTGAGGATAAACAGATTCCCGACTTGAACTTTCTTTTGAACCGTTACAGTTCCCTTGATAAACTAATTGGTGTTACCGGTTGGATTCGACGTTTCATCCATAATGGGCGGAATTCAGAAAATAAAAATTTGAGTCCTGTGCTTTCCCCTCTTGAACGCCAAGACGCCCGGAACTACTGGGTGCGTGTGGTTCAGGTGGAGCATTTTTCATCCGTGATTGACACTCTAAAGAGAGGTTTAGTTTTGAAGGGCCCCCTTGCTCGCCTAAGCCCTTTTTTGGACAATAACGGAATGCTACGCGTTGGAGGACGCCTCAAGAATTCCAATCTGCCCTATGGTGCTCGCCACCCCCTTTTGCTACCTAAGGACGGCACCTTTGTCAAATTGCTAGTGACACACTACCATCTTAAAAATGCCCACGCTGGTTGTAATGCACTCTCGGCTATTTTACAGCGCGAGTTTTGGATTCTGGCAGGGAGACGCACCATCCGGAACGTCACTTTCAGATGCATTCCGTGTTACCGCTTAAAGGTTAATACTTCACAGCCGATGATGGGTGATCTGCCCTCCGACCGCGTTCTAGCCACTCGACCCTTTGCTGGGGTTGGCACTGATTTTGCTGGCCCGTTTGCCATCAAGAGCTCTAACCTCCGCAACGCCAGATCGCTCAAGGCCTACCTCTGCGTTTTTGTATGTCTCGCTACCAAGGCGGTACATTTAGAACTTGTGAGTGCCTTAAGCACTGAAGCTTTTGTAGCCACGCTAGGTAGATTTGTCTCTCGTCGAGGATTGCCTGACCTGATTCGCACGGATTGTGGCACAAATTATAAGGGCACTGATAGATATTTAAAAGAGATTGTCGAATTCCTGTCTAGCAATAAGATTAGATTAAGTACAGCATTGTCCAAGATGGGGGTAACCTGGAAGTTTGACCCCCCAGCTTGCCCTCATTGGGGTGGAATATTCGAAGCTGTGGTTAAGGTGGCCAAGACTCATCTCCGGCGCGTTATAGGCGAAACTGTTTTAACCTTTGAAGAACTCGCCACCGTGTTTTGCAAAATTGAGGCTGTACTCAATTCTCGGCCACTCTGTCCCCTCTCATCTGACCCAAATGACCTGGAGGTCTTAACTCCCGGTCATTTTCTGATTGGTCAGCCCCTTAACGCTCTACCCGAATACCCCTTCAGGGACGTGAAGGTCTCACGTTTGTCCCGGTTTGAGCTGCTGCAACAGATGACTCAGAGTTTTTGGCACCGTTGGTCACTAGAGCATTTGCATCTTTTGCAGCAGCGGGTTAAGTGGGCTGACAAATCTGATCCACCCAAAGTTGGTGACCTAGTGCTGATTAAGGAACCTAATTTGTTGCCTTTATACTGGCGCCGTGGGCGCATTCTTAAGCTGATCTACGGGTCTGATGGGGTTCCCAGGGTTGCCGAGGTAATGGTCGGAGACTCTGTCTTGCAGCGAGCCGTTTGCTCCTTATCACGTTTACCTATTTACTAGTAAGTGGACGTAAATCCTTACGACCACGGGCGGGGGGGTTGTTCGCGCCATGTACCTGTCCAGAATTCCTAGTTCCATGGTCGTGACGCTAGCAATCTCTTTGGCTCGCAATGAAGTTGACAGATGCTTAGTTTTAAACTTCCCGCCGTTTTGGGGCGTGGTTTTGGCAAGTTCCTTTGGTTTTGACAGCTAACACACTTTCACGAAAAAATCTAAGTCGTGCGCACCGTTTGCTTTTTAAGTGTCTAGATTTGGTTTATTTTACGGTTTTGTTGCGCCGTCGAGCGGTCTATGTGTCGACCTAGCTATAAGCAGAATTACAGACTGTTATTTGTAACAAAAGGCGACTTTGGAACCCGCCGGCTTTGCTCGCCACGCGCCTGGTGGACCTAACTAGTGATAAACCAAGTGTACAGTGCTACAGTGCTACGTCAGCCCAACGCCCACAGCTGCAGGCCATAACTGGCTGCCTGCCTGCTGCTGCTAGCGGCCTGAGAAGCTCACCTTACACTTAACCTAACAATACACTCTCTCACAATACACTAACATAATCACCACTACAATACCATCTCAGGCCGTACAAGGATTGACTGCTACAAGGAAGGTCAGTGCAACCCTACCATCATTAAGTCACCACTACGTTGAGAACAAATCTGACCGCGGTGAAAGGCCGCTTTGGGCAGTGACCCTGGACTCAGGTTATAGCTGATGGGCCCCTATACCTCGTGTTCCAGGCCTTGACTCGTTGGCCAAGCCGTTGGCCTCAACAGTTACTTTTTATTATCATGTTTGTGTGTAGCAGTACACGCTGGAAACAAATGCAGAATCATAGAAATAAAAAAAATAATGTTATGTATGTTCATACAAGATTTTATTCAATAATAAATATATATCAAAATCTCTTGTCACAACCTATGTTCGGAATAAACTCGAAAACTACTGAACCGATTTTGATCAAACTTTGTAACTATCTGTAATTTGGTCGAACTTAAAAGATAGGATAGTTTTATCTTAATTATTATGACATCAATATTTGTTATTGCAAATTAAAATATGTTAACTACACAACAGTCATATATGTATATACAGTGCGAGATTTAGGTTTCAATTACTTCCTGTAGATAGTTCGAAGAGCTAATGGTCGACGACGACGACATCAAACGAGTTGCAGGGAGCCGCTGGATTCAGGCGGCGCAAGACCGAGGCCTGTGGAAGTCTATGCAAGAGACCTTTGTCTGAGGAGATTATCTTTGATTGCCATTGATTGTCCACTAGGAACCACCAAGGAAGTAAAAGACATTTAAGACTGCAGCTGTGCTCAATTTAATTAATTTAGTAAGTAAATAAATGTTTATCATAGTCTTATAAAGGCTATTTCAAGATGTGATAAATAAGACTAATTATTTAGTACTAGTACTACTGATGCCCGCGACTTAAAAGATAGGATAGTTTTATCTTAATTATAATGACATCAATGTTTGTTATTGCAAATTAAAATATGTTAACTACACGACAGTCATATATGTATATACAGTGCGAGATTTAGGTTTCAATTACTTCCTGTACATAGTTCGAAGAGCTAATGGTCGACGACGACATCAAACGAGTCGCAGGGAGCCGCTGGATTCAGGCGGCGCAAGACCGAGACCTGTGGAAGTCTATGCAAGAGACCTTTGACTGGTTCTCCTACGGATCTCCTAATTTCTGAGGAGATTATCTTTGATTGCCATTGATTGTCCACTAGGAACCACCAAGGAAGTAAAAGACATTTAAGACTGCAGCTGTGCTCAATATAATTAATTTAGTAAGTAAATAAATGTTTGTTTATCATAGTCTTATAAAGGCTATTTGAAGATGTGATAAACAAGACTAATTATTTAGTACTAGTACTACTGATGCCCGCGACTTCGTCCGCCTGGATTAAGTTTTATAATTCCCGCGGGAACGCTGTAATTTTCTGGGATAAAAAGTAGCCTACGTGTTCGTCCTGGGTATGAGCCATCTCCATTCCAAATTTCAGCCAAATCGGTTCATTCATTGTAGCGTGAAAGAGTAAAAAACATCCATACATCCTCACACACTTTCACATTTATAATATTAAAGTAGGAAAATAATATTAGTAGGATGATGGTAAGTAAATACATGTCCCTAATATAGTGTAGCAAGCAGTGATAGCCGAGTGGTTAGGACTGTGGTCTCCTATTCGGGGGGTCGCAGGTTCGATCCCGGGTACGCACCTCTGCGAAGTTATGTGCGTTTAAGCAATTAGGTAAATATCACTTGCTTCAGCGGTGAAGGAAAACATCGTGAGGAAACCTGCACATATGAGAGTTCTTCATAATGTTCTTGAAGGTGTGTGAAGTCCGCCAATTCGCATTGGGCCAGCGTGGTGGACTATGGCCTATAACCCTTCTCTGAGAGGATACCTGCGCTCAGTAGTGAGCCGTTGATGGGTTGCTAATGAATATAGTGTAGTGCTCAGCGAGTCGCAAAACTGAAGTGGGCGGGGCAGATTGTTCGAAGAGCTGATGGTCGCTGGGGCCCCAAGGTGCTGGAGTGGCGACCCCGCACCGGGAAGCGCAGTGTTGGCAGACCCCCTACTAGGTGGGCCGACGACATCAAACGAGTCGCATGGAGCCACTAGATTCAGGCGGCGTAAGACCGAAGCCTGTGGAAGTCCATGGAGGAGACCTTTGTCCAGCTGTGGACGTCTATAGGTTGATTAAGAAGAATATAGTGTTGAGATTCATTAAAGAAAAAATTTGCTTTGCTGTTCTAATAATACAAAGAAAACTGTGAATAATAAATTATTATAATTAAATATAGTACTAGCTGATGCCCGCGACTTCGTCTGCGTGGATTTAGTTTTTAAAATCCCTCGGGAAATCCTTGATTTTCCGGGATAAAAAGTATACCCATGCAAAAAATCACGTCGATCTGTAGCCCTGTTGCAGCGTGATTGAAGGACAAACCAACAAACAAACACACTTTCGCATTTATAATATTAGTAAGGATGTTAGTAAGTAATAATAATAATATAACAATATAAGCCTTTATTACTGAATAGTTTACATCTTATTTTTACAAATCATTGTATAATTTTATTGTATTTAAAATTAAATTAAGTTTGACAATAGTAAATTTGTTTTATTTATTCAGTATGTATATTGCAGTTCTATATTGTTTTGGCATACTAATATAAACCTGAAGAAGCTTAAAGTATGCCAAAACAATATCGAAAGAAGTATGTTAGTAAATGTTCCTATAATTAGTAAAATAAGGCTGCACACATTTTTAATTATTTGGAGAAATAAAAAAGATAAATGTATATCCATAAAGGTTTTTATTTCATATAAATTCCCTATGGTTTGCTTATTTACCTACACTGTAATTTTATTATATGTGTAACTAGCTATTATTAATAAAATATTTATTTACTACTACCGATTATAAAGAAAATTGATACCAGGGTTCCAAACGCGCCCTGGGCCGAGAAGAGCCCACTTCAAAATCAGCTGGGGTATTTTTTCATTACCACCATTTCACAAATCATGTAAAACTAATTAGAAGTTTCAGTCTTAACATGTGTTTAATTATAATTAGGTATGCTTTTGTGGAACTTCCCCTCATTGTGGAAACACTGCATACATAGCATAATATCTATTATATTGTAAACTTGTTTTGAAAAGAGCAACTGCCAAGTTTCTTGATGGTTCTTCTCGGCAGGAAGGGCATTCCAAACCAGTGATATCGATGATTCAAAAGCAAAAGATTTTAGACTTATTTAGTGGCTTAATGACATAATTATAATGTATTATACAAGTACGTACCACAGTTCCATCGTGACCACGGTCCATGCAACTGGATCGAAATATTGACATTATATAAAACAAATGTACATTATAAAACAAAAATCGTGATACATAATAATGATTCAAAAGCACTTGTACAAAAGTTTATTTGAATAAAAACATTTCTATTCTTCTCTAGTGCCGCTAGCACCATTCATTCCCAAGCTTTCTTGTTCTTTAAATAAGTTAATTATTTACAAAAACTTTGGACTTGTTGAGAGACATTTCCAATATGTCTTCTGGGAGTTCATCATACAAACGGACACAGCTATCAACGAACAAATTGCTAATTTGAGTCTAGGAGCCGGATTACAACAGGCAACAGGGAAGTCAAAGCTGTCAATGAATCTGTAAAAAATATTTATCATATTAATATTATAAGCCTTGTAAGTGAAGCAGTGATAGCCTAGTGGTTAGTACTGCGGTCTCCTATCCGGTGAGTCACAGGTTCAATCTAATTCTGGGCACGCACCTCTGACTTAAGAAATTAAACATCACAAGCTTCAACGGTGAAGGAAAACATCTTGAGGAAACCTGCACACCTCTTCTTCTTCATAATGTTCTCAAAAGGTTTGTAAAGTCAAGGTTTGTAAGGTTTGTAAGTGAGATATAATTTAATAAGTGAATTGAGTTTTCTTTCATTCAAATTATTTACATTGTATTACCTATACCAATTATTTTTGTTATTTAAATATATTAAGTTTTAGACATTACTAAATGCACTGTTTTATTTATTTATTTAGACATAGGCATTGTCCAGGGCACTTTAAGTTTATCCAATGGGTACAAAAAATTAAGAGATTAAAGTAGGTAGTGTAAGTAACCTTTAGGTTAAAGTAGTTATGTATTAGTAAGAAAATTAGGACAGAAAATTTACTCTCATCATTTTCTTACCTATGAACTACCTATGATTTCTTTAGTCTGAACATAATATTTTCAAATTAAGGCTTAGCTCGCTTAGTAAAACAAATAAGACTTAGTAAGAAAAGGTTAGAATTATTGTACTTTAGGTCTTGTGTGGTGGTGCATGTGAGTGGTGGTGGCATTGCTTGCTGGGAACTTGGCTTTCTTGCTTGGCTGGGAAGGTGAGCGATGCTTAGCTTGTAATTGCATGTTTGACCATACAGATTTTTTATGTTGGCGGATTATAGCAAAATAATTCTAACCTTTTCTAGCTAATCATGAACTTCCGCAAAGTAACGCCTGCTTAGCTATCCAAACAACTAACAAAACTTACCTACTTTTGATTTCAGTAGGTAGATATTCCTGTGGATCTCTTCCTTGGCGGCATGTATGGATTGAGTTCGTCGTTTATTATAGTTTAATTGTCGACGAATTCCCCCATTGGCTTTATTAAATGGATGTAGGTACTTATTATAAACTAAATCACAATAATAAAACACAAATTATACGCAAAAACTAACTATCACTAAAAAAACCCTACACACAACAATACTATTTTAATAATAAACACATTAAAACACTATTTTTATTAATTATTTTTAAATTTATCAACACTTACATGGCGCAAATACAATGGATTTATACGAATAAGGTAGCCTCGGACTCACCGCAATCATTTGACATTAGCAATGAGATGGCCATGAGCTCATAAAAGATAGACAATCGCAATTTTCTGTCAAATGGTACAGAATCATTCACTCATCGTGTGCTCATCGTTAAAAATAACGATAAAATCGGGGGCTTATCGTTAAGAATCGATGAACCGCATAGACAATCCGAATTTGCTGTTTGACAGATTAAAATGTACGTTTTTGTCATCAAATGAATAAGATTTTGATGGAATAAAGTTACACAATCGCCGTCACTTTCAAGTAAAGATTTTTATGTAAACCTGTGAAGATGATAATTCTACTGGCGCAATTAGAATGCCATAAGCCTACTTTGTCGTATTAGTTTACAAAATGGGAAAATCCAAATTAAATTTGAATTTCGCGGGCAGACTCGTATAATCCACCTTAACAAGTGGCGTAATTCATGCACATATCAGGGGATAAGACGGAATTAAACTGCGCCGATTATCTACCAGTCGCAGGATTGTCTAAAGATGATTTCTACAGTGTGACGATCGCAGTCACTTCGGATTGGCTTCAAACAAAATATTATGAGCAATATCTAGCGGAGACAAAGCGTGACTTCAGATCGTCATCATTGAAGTGTTGAAGTTGATGTGAGTAGCTTCTTTAATTTCGTTTCGAAGGTTTTCTCAGAGACACTGCTCCCCCTAGCCAAATTACACTTCGTCGTATCTATTATTTTTCTATGATAGTTAACGCTAAACCCCTGCTCTAAAGAGCAGGGGTTTCCAAAATTTTTTGTAAAGCCTCCCTTCTGAAAGGATAGGAGGCGTGATAAAAAACTTTGGGAACGCCTGCTTTAGACGAAGCGTACTTTAGAGGATATATTTAAACCGTCGACGTGTCGACTTGGCTACCAATTAATCTTTTCTAAGATCGCTTCCTCTAAAATACGGGTTCCTAAAGTTTTTTATCACGCCTCCTATGCTTTCAAAAGGGTGGCGTGCTTAAAAACTTTGGGAACCCCTGCTCTAAAGCGATAGCGACCATAGAAAGAGAATAGTTACGACAATATTATATCTATTTTAATATGTAATATGGCTATGCAATATGGCTAGGTGGGCAGAATACATTATAGTAGATACAGGTACAGAATATTCACTTCGCGAAATCATTTAAAAAGCGACGCTTGCGACCACACAATAAAGTTCAATTCAGGTCTCACAGCGTTAATTTTACTACAGTCATATTCGCCTATAAGTTAGTAAGCCTCCCTTTCTATCGCGTAACTCTTATCCCTTCGCATTACGTTAGACCGTTGATTTGGTCCGTCTGGACGGAACGACGCGACGCCGGGTACTTGTAGCTTTCTACCTAAAATGCTCGAAGTATAGATTTTTTACCTCAAATATAGTCCACAGTCCACAAATTCAGTTACAAGTGAGAGTGACCGTAGGTAAGACTTACATAAGAACCCAATACTACCCATTAGATTTTATTGATTTGGGTGTAATAAAACCCACAAGCAAGAATGCCGCAATTCAGCCTATATGCCCACAATTGATACTGTTGCAATGATTGATGCTGCTTTTCACAATCGAGCAACGCAGTTTAGATCGTTTAGAGTTTTAGAGAGCTCGGGCCCAGTGGAGGGCATTATTCACACGTCCCTACATAATGACTCTTGAAGATCCGGAGTGTTCGTGTTTCAGGTGATTTCGTGAATAAGTTTTACTGGAAGGACTGGTTTATATAATTTTTTAAAGTGCCTCATTGGTTAGCATGTTGGACTGCGGATGAAGATAGGTCTTGGGTTTGATTCCCAGGTCGGTGCAATAGAATGGGATTTTCTGTAAAGAAATTCTCATTACTAACCTATTAGGAAGTTGGCGGTGTGTGATCCACGTGCCTCGGATAGCACGTAAAGCCGTCGGTCCTGCGCCTGATCTCTCTCCGGTCATGTCGGATTTCCGTCCCATCAGACTATGAGAGTGAGAGAATAGAATAGAATAGAAATATTTTTTATTCAAATAAACTTTTTTACAAGTGTTTTTGAATCGTTGATGAGTCTACCACTGGTTCGGAATGCCCTTCCTGCCGAGAAGATCAGCAAGAAACTCGGCAGTTGCTCTTTGTAAAACAAGTTTACAATATAATAGATACTATGATATGTATGCAGTGTTTCCACAATGAGGGGAAGTTCGAAAAATGCATACTACTTACAATTTTTCAATACATATTAAGATGAGCAGACAGAAAGTAGCCCCATTCCCGCCGGCGGAACCCGTTCACGAGAATGACGCATGACGCTCAACCATATAATTTGAGGCAACGTAATAGAGAGTCCACCTGTGTTTGTACTTGTGAATGTGCACTATAATATCTCCCGCGCAGATGGCTAATCTCTGAGGAGGTTTGTCGCAGTGACCGCATTCCGTCGGAAGGACATTATTATTATTTACTAGCTGATGCCCGCGACTTCGTCCGCATGAATTTAGTTTTTAAAAATCCCGCAGGAACTCTTTCATTATCCGAGATAAAAAGTAGCTCTCCCGGTCTGAGGAACCACTAGACTACATCCATTACTATACCCATGCAAAAAATCGCATCAATCCGCTGTTCTGTTGCGACGTGATTGAAGGACAAACCAACAATCAAACACACTTTCGCATTTATAATATCAGTAATGCTTTATTATAACACTTTTTATAATTGTCAAATTTTTTACCATACTGAACCAAAGACAAAATTATGTTTAGCTGTCATTTACTGATGAAACTAGATGAAAGTTCGAAGCACGATGGCAACGAAAAGGCCAAAATCGGTCACCCATCAAGTTACTGACCGTGGTCAACGTTGCACAAGCGCGATCGTTTGAAACGCGCTTACAACTAGGCCACCCATCTCGAACTAAATTAGGAATACAGTGCAAAATAAGTCTTTTCACACTGGCACATCCAGACGGGTCTATGAACTTTTCCATTCTACAAAACAAGTCAGTCTAAAAGTGCACAGTTAGCAGCATTACGCATGCAAATCGCCGCCCGTTCATCTGCCGTAATCTGATTATACTGGAAAACTTGCACCCGTGGATTGTTCTTATGTGAGAACAATAGACAAAAACGTCTGCAATGGTACATGTGAATTTGAACTTTATTACGATTCAGTAAAGTTTCAATTCGTATGGTTTTTCAGTTTTTGTTAAGGGCGTTTACAGACTAAGCAGATTGACGTTATAAAAATCAATATAAAATAGAATAATGGAACTTTTTTATCATTGTTTTAAAAATTAAATAGCTTCTCGTTAGATACTAATGAAAACCGGCCATTTACGTGTCGGCTCCGCATACGAAAGGTTCCGTACTAAGGTAAAGATTTAACACCCGCTATTATTAAGATCGAGCAAAAACAAAAATTTATTGTATGGAGGCCCTGTTTAATTTTCTTTAAATTATTTCTTGCTTAAACGGCAATAGAAATGCATATAATGTGAAATTTTCAAGCATTTACCTATTGCGGTTCATGAGATACAGTCCGCTGACAGACAGAAGGACGGACGGACAACGGAGGCGTAGTAATAGGGTCCCGTTGGCATCCTTAGGGTACATAACTCTAAAAATGTTTGTAATAAAAAAACGACGACATTTAAACGCTCCAAATGGATGTCTAGCCGCTCGACTGTAGATAGCCTAAAATAAAAACGTCTCAACTTCACTCAATTATGCAAACGGCCGCAATAATTTAAAACTTAATTGTCCAATGATCATCAACACCCGCCCGTGATTACCTTAATCACTTCTCAATGTCATTAATTACTCCTTTACATCTTAATGGATGTTAAGTTAGCACTTCGCAAAAAAATGGCTTACATAATGCCTTTAAGGTCGGACAGTTTTTAAGGCTTTGTTTAATTATTTTGACAGAAAAAAAGAAAGAAAATCTATTTATTCATCAATGGTGACACAGACAAAACTAGATACAAAGTAACGTTTTCGTCTGTGACACCACCCAGAAAGGGTGTACAGCTCAGCACTATGCCCTGCGTCATAATATGCAAAAAAAATCATACAATGCCAGGAGCTGATTTTCAGCTGTGACCCAGGTGACGTCACAGTTACAACAGTAATGCAAAGTTCTAAAAGAAGCAGTAAGTATGCAGTATTCGATAGAATATAATCACATTATTACATAATAACTAGTGGTTCGCCCCGAACTGAGACCTCGCGGTAACGGTATCCCATGATTATTCATTCAATCGATACATGATAACCAAAACTGACATTATTATTATGCCCGTTTTCACCAAACATACCTAAATCATCCCCTAAGTAGGAGTCTCTTAACGTAGGTAGCTCCTAAATACAATCCTAAGTCCTAACATCCGTCCCAATATCCTTTTAGGTGTCCCGTACAGGATCGTGATAAATAAGTTGACAGAAAACATCAATCACCTAACTTATAGGTAGCCCGTAAAGGTTAGGGAACGTTAGTGAAAACATTGAATTATTTATCAAACATTGAATTTAACTCGTAGTTCCATGGGAATAGTTACTGACTGCGCCATCTATTAGCATTATTGTGAAGCTATGTTGATGCTATATGAATTACTGACGCCCATTAAAAATTAAATAATCTCGTTTCTTTATAATATTCATATAATTTTAGTATTTGTTGTTCAAGTACAGGATATAAGTGACCTAAAAACATAAAATCAGTTTGAAAATCCATAGCGGATTTTTCTAGAGAGCGTCTTCAAGCGAGCGTATAAAATCGCCACTTTGAAAGCCCCCCATTTCGTCAATTTTAAGGGAAAAATTAAAAAAAAAATATTTTTGTACTCAGTTCAAAATTATCTTTAAAATGATACGTAACAATTTTATGTAACGCGATTTTTTTTTTTTTACTTCGCATTCGCTTCTATGAGAGCCCCCCTGAAATAAAGATTTTTATAACTTTTTAAGCCATTTTCGGCTGGAGGCCATCGGTTTACATATTATATCTAAATTTGAAGTAATTACGTTCAGTAATTCAAAAGTTATAAGGCTCTGACAGACGGACGGACGGACGGACGGACGGACGGACAAGTGCAAATCGCCCTAGTTAACTCAAAGACCTTCGCTTCGCTCGGTCGATTATGTAGGTATTATCACTAGTGTTAAGGAGGAAGCTTTATACACATAATATACTAGTGGTTCGCCCCGAACTGAGACCTCGCGGTATCCCATAATTCCCATAAGGTAGTTTTAACTATATTTAATATTATATTGTAATCGACCGAGCGAAGCGAAGGTCTTTGAGTTTACTAAAGCGATTTGCACTTGTCCGTCCGTCCGTCTGTCACAGCCTTATAACTTCTGAATTACTGAACGTAATTACTTCAATTTTAGATATGACTAGCTGATGCCCGCGACTTCGCCCGCGTGGATTTAGTTTTTAAAATCCCTCGGGAACACTTTGATTTTCCGGGATAAAAGTAGCCTATGTCACTCTCCAGGTCCTCAATTATACCCATGTAAAAAAATCACGTAGATCCGTGGCTCTGTTGCGGCGTGATTGAAGGACAAACCAACAAACAAACACACTTTCGCATTTATAATATTAGTAATTATGATTAGGATATTAAATTACATAGGAAAACACTGTAATATTACGTCCATACGATGTATTACATCCATACCTACTATGTAGTATGTAGGTATAATGATCGTTTGGCAAAATCTGACGCCTTTGGAGTAGTTTGACTTTGACAAAATAGTATCCACGATGGCTATATACGATAAATTACGCATGCCAGCTTAAGATGAGCCGTTCATTCAAAGTATCCTGTAGATTCCGGGGTTCAAGTTATTTGGACCTATACTGAAGATTGTGATGTCTATAATTTCTGAACTACGAAATTGACGACCTTGAAATAATTACAGGACAATCTCTAAAGAACCTGCTTTCTAACAAAAAAAGAATGGATTAAATCGGAATACGCCTTAATGAATTACAGCGAAATACACATTTTGACTTTCATCCCCTCTCCCAAGGGAACGGTGCTGAATTTCGGGATAAAAAGTATCCTATATTATACCTCGTAGTATTAACTTAAATCGTGCCAAGTTTCATTTAAATCCGTCCAGTAGTTTCGGCGTGATGCGCGGCCAAGATACAGACAGACAGACAGACAGACAGACAGACAGACAGACAGACAGACAAAAAATTAAAAAAAAATTGTTTTGGCTTCAGTATCGATTATAGAATGCCCTCAAACAAAAATTTTCAAAATATCTTCAATGTACAGAATTGGACCTGTTACAGTTTTATTATATTATAGATATGTAAACCGATGGCCTCCAGCCGAAAATGGCTTAAAAAGTTATAAAAATCTTTATTTCAGGGGGCTCCCATACGAAATGGGGGGCTTTCAAAGTGGAGATTGTATTCGAGGCTAGATCTCTAAAACCACTTTGTTTTAAAACTTGAAACTTACACATAATTTGAGTTATATTCTGTACTTGAACAACAAATACTAAGATTAGATAAATATTATAAAGAAACGAAATTATTTGAGTTTTAATGGGCATCAATGTTTTTAACAAAACTTCGCTTCGCTCGGTCGATTACATATACATATAATATAGATAAATATATTTAATATAATATAGAGCAATAATATGTAAAAAAGTGTTTAGTGGCGAGCGCTGTGGTTCGGGTTCGATTCCTGGCAAGGCAAAGGGAATTTGTAGGTGGCCAGTGGCCACCGAGAGGGTTTTAGTAGCTACAAGGAAATTACGAAAATTGAACAGATAACAGTTTTTTAGCTTTTTCTTGTTCAGAAACCAATTCACTATTTTAAACTAAAACTATCATAACCTTTATCTTTTAAATGGTCCTTGAACGAAATGAGTATACTTTTGTGTAAATAGAGAGAACTCTGTCGAGAGACAAAATGAAATCCGAGATAAACTCTAACAATTACAAAACCATTACAAACTTAATCAATCAAACTTTGAATGCGAACGGGTTCGAACAAAGGATTTTATTGTATTATTTACTTTTAATATCATTTCGGAATTACTTCAGAACCTTGTTTTATCGTAAATTACAAATGCCAAGTAAGATCAAACGCCCACGTGTGCGTCGAGTACGGCAAATACGTTATCATTTTAGCAGCACTAAGATCGCGTGTAACACCTAAAAAAAATCAGATTTCGCGATGAGACAAAACATAGCCAAAACCTCATGTGAGGCGCGACAAAAGAAAGCGTTTTGCGCGGAATAGGAGTGTAGTAAGCGCCAAATACTTTGTAACTCGTAAAATATTCATTTTCTTTTCAATTCACTAGGCTACTCTCTTGATAATATCAATCGGAATTTAATGTAAAACTTTTGGCTCTGTAATATGCAACACATTGAAAATAAATGAATATTGGTTAAAAATTAGACCTAACTTCGCGATTTTTTTTTATCGAACAAATTTCATCATTTTATGTTTTTGCCCAAACACGTCCCTTGGCAGTATGATGTAATTCTTGCATGTTTTTTTTCGGATACTTGAAACTTGATCTACTACTGTAAAAATCAAATCTGTTTAATGTTAACGAGCGCACACCCACTCTTAAGCTACATTTTTAACCCCCGACGCAAAACGAGGGGTGTTATAAGTTTGACGTCAATGTCTGTCTGTCTGTCTGTCTGTCTGTCTGTCTGTGTGTGTGTGTGTGTGTGTGTGTGTGTGTGTGTGTGTGTGTGTGTGTGTGTGTGTGTGTGTGTGTGTGCCTCTCTGCGGCATCGTAGCTCTCAAACGGATGGACTGCTTTCGAAAGGTCGAAGTTCAGTCACCACCTGTTGCAGCACTAATTCTCGTACCCACATCTGACACAAGCTTTACCTTTATTTGGAGGGGAGGGGAATGTTAGTCAAGTTCAGCACGGGTGATTAAATTTAAATTATACTTAAAAAAAATTAATTAAAGTTAAAATAAAATTTATTAAAATAAAATTTAAGTATAATTTAAAATTAAAAAAATTTAATTTTAAATTATACTTAAAAAAAACCGACCAAGTGCGAGTCGGACTCTCGCACCGAGGTTTCCATACAAACTTTTAGGTCGCGGTTAGTTTACCAACTGCAATTTTTTTTTGCCAAATTTCCAAATTTCATGATTCTAGGTCAACAGGAAGTACCCAATCGGTTTTGATTCCCTTGCGAGTGTCAAAATATGCGGATTGTCAAAAAGGCCGCATGTTTTTATTGCGTCGACTTAGAAGTTTGATTTTTTCACTGCTGCAAGGGATTGCAGACTATTTGATATTAATTTCAACTTGTAACCTCCACGCCTTCCTGTTCCTGAGAAAAAGGGTCTTGACAGACGGACGGACAACGAAGTGATCCTATAAGGGTTCCGTTTATAGTACGGAGTACGGAACCCTAAAACCTAAATAATATCTATAAACGAAACCTAACCTCCATCTCGCTCGACCTATGACCTTAAGAAGGTGGCGGGAAGGGGGGGAATGAGGAAGTTGGTGTCCTATGTCCAGCAGTGGACAAATACAAGCTGAAGGATGATGAAAAAAAAAAACAATTTTCGACCCAAGTAAGCTTCTTACTCGGCTCTTCGTATTCAATATTATTACGCTATAGGTGAGTGCTGGTATTGCGAGGAAAATGATATATTTGAGGCCAATCCGAGTCCTTACCCGGGCGATAAGTGAAATAGCGCCATCTATAACATTGATGGTGGCTTTTTCTTTCGGTTAGGCCTGATTTATGAAAAGCATTAACCCAATTTGAAGTATTGGACAGTTGGATTATAACTTATAACTTTATAAGATCACGTAAGGTTGTTCTAGTAAATATTCTATTTTATTAGTATTATTTGGCAAAATTTGGGAAAAATGTGTACAAACCTAACTTTGAAGTAGGTACCTACGTCCGTGTGAAGTGAAAATTTTGAAAATCCAGCAGAAACCCTCTTTATTTTCGGGATAAAAGGTAGTTTATGTATTTATCTTAGAATATATTATAATACTAGCTGATGCCCGCGACTTCGTCCGCATGGATTTAGTTTTTAAAAATCCCGCGGGAACTCTTTCATTATCCGAGATAAAAAGTAGCTCTCCCGGTCTGAGGAACCACTAGACTACATCCATTACTATACCCATGCAAAAAATCGCATCAATCCGCTGTTCTGTTGCGACGTGATTGAAGGACAAACCAACAAACAAACACACTTTCGCATTTATAATATCAGTAATGCTTTATTATAACACTTTTTTATAATTGTCAAATTTTTTACCATACTTATACCAAAGACAAAATTACGTTTAGCTGTCATTTACGTTTTGTTATTCCACTGTCATTTGCGTTTTGTTATTCCATGTCAGATGCGTTTTTCTTATACCACGTTTTATAGTGACATGACGGAAACGCGGTCGAACGGGATAAAAAGTACCCTATGTCCGTCTCCTGGTTCTAAGCTACCTCTCCACCAATTTTCAGCCAAATCGGTTCATGCGTTCTTGAGTTATAAATAGTGTAACTAACACCACTTTCTTTTATATATATAGATGCCACTCTACAGCTATTACCAGTGCAAGAAATGACATCGATCCGTTGATCCGTTGCTCCGTTGCTACGTGATTGAAGGACAAACCAATAAACTAACAAAATAGCGAACAAGCACACTTTCGCATTTTTATCTGACTGTCGAACTATAGTTCTACCTACCTGATGAAAAAACCTAATAACTAACAGTAGAGTAAATAATAGGAAGGCGTACGTACGAACGTATCCAATTTAGTTAGGTAGGTGGGTAGGTAGGTACGGGTCTCAACTCTCAAGTCTTTTTCTCAAGTAGCCGATTGTAGCAATTTGGAGCAAAGCGTAAACAAGCAAGTTGCGAGACCAAATAAACGGCAATGAAACTTCCTGCTGGGTTTCCGCGCTTGGTACATCGTTCGGAAGAACACTATTTAGTGGCGCTGTGTTTTGCGGATTTTATTTTTGTCTTGTACTTTCCACGTTGAACGTTCCTGAGCATTTAAACAGTCTTGGGTTTTCAAGTTCTCGTAAATCTGCCAAAGTATGGTACAAAGTTTCACAGTATCCTCAGGCTGAGACCTAGATCGCACTCTTATTCTGCGTCCGTCCGTCCATCTGTCAGAGCCTTATAACTTCTGAATTACTGAACGTTTTAGATAAACTATGTAAACTATGTACATCAACTACGTATGTGACAAATTACGTGCTCTTCTGTCAAAACTAACACTAGTTAAAAATAAAATTCCATTCACAACACTATTAATGATGTACAAAGCACTAGGTGAATCAATAATATCATATGGACTGAGCAGCTATGGTCTCACATATAAAACACATATTAATCAAATATACCAACTGCAATTAAGTCTTTTAAAAACTATTGTACCCAAAAAAATTAAAGAGAAATACAGAAATGACCATCTGTTATTTAAGTACTGCAAAATAATGCCAATAGACATAAAAACAAAATATTAAATCCTAACTGAACAATACCTAAATACAAGTCTACAAATAAAAGTTAAATGTTATGAAAGCTTAAGAAATCCTAAAAATCCCAGACTGCAAACTCCGAAATGTTTAAATAACTACGGCAAACGAAGACTCAAATATATTGTTCCTTCGTTATTAAACAATCTTCCGAAAAACTTTAAAGAACAAATTAACGGCACAAATTATAAACCCAAACTTAAAAAAGAGACACCCGGATGGAACGTAGTACCTTATTTTAGTGAAGGAATTGTAATAAACTAGTGGTGTCATCTAGTATTAAATTGATTAACTACGATGAATTATTTTTAGTTTATTTCTATTGCACTGATACAACACCAAAGAGTTACTCTGGTGGAGTTACTGTTTTTTCACAGATGGCGTTATCCAATTTATACAATAAAAAATTAGGGAAAAATTCCACATTTAGAAATTATTTAAAATAAAATTGAAAATAGAAAATTCAGTCTGTCGAGCTGGGATTCGAACCATCGACGTTGAATTTATAGGCGATTCTCCTAACCACTAGGCCATGCAGACGCCGAGTTCTAAGGCGAAAATACCGAATACAATGCAAAATTCACATTCAACAAAAAATGACGTTTCAAAAATGTGTCGTGTCGGTTTCCTTAATTTTTTCCGTCTAGCCCCCTTCCGTACCGCGCGATAAGGAACTACGTTCCAAAATTCTTTTTGGAGCAACCTGTATAGTACTTATAATATTTACACTTACAGATTACTGCAACCGGTTTCGCTGGCAACGATGTCACGATGTTGAATTGGTCATGCGTTGAGCTAAAACTTTTATTAACTACCTACTGGCCTAAATTTATTATGTACCTACATATGTTATAAAATAATTATTGTAGTTTAATAAGATAATAATATGTATATTAATATTAAGTGCACAGTAAAACCGACTGGGGTTTTTGTGGCACTGTATATAAAAACTCACATGTACATTCTATATGATTAATAAATAAAAAAAAAAACCGATAGCCTCCAGCCGAAAATAGCTTAAAAGTTATAAAAATCTTTATTTCAGGGGGGCTCTCATAGAAGCGAATGCGAAGTAAAATATTTTTTATAGCGTTACATAGGGTTGCGGTATATAATTTTAAAGATAATTTGGAACAGAGTACAAATTTTTGGAACGTTAGTTCCTTATCGCGCGGTGCGTAACTCCGAAGGGGGCTAGACGGATCGACACTTTTTTGAAGGCATTGTGTTCGTTATTTTCGCGGTACAATATTGTGTCTCCGTTGCCTAGTGGCTTATGCAGTCGCCTAACAGTTAACAGGCGATGGTTCGAATCCCAGCTCGACAGACTGAATTTTCTATTTTCAATTTTATTTTAAATAATTTCTACATGTGGAATTTTTGCCCTAATTTTTTATAACTTATAAATTATAAAAAATTAGGGAAAGGTTCCACATGTAGAAATTTTCACAATAGCTATCTGTATACCAAACAGGCCCATTCGTCCAGTGTTTTGAGCTGTGCGTTGAAAGATCAGTTAGTCAGTCAGTCAATCACCTTTTTCTTTTATACATTTATAAGATATAAGAATTATATTAGAGTAAATTTTTCCATAATTATATGCTTACAAAGTAAATAAACTAGTGGTTCGCCCCGAACTGAGACCTCGCGGTAACGGTTTCCCATAATTACTTATTCATTCAATAGATACATGACGATCAAAATTGACATTATTATTATGCCCGTTTTCACCAACCATACCTAAATCATCCCCTTTGTAGAAGTCTCTTTACATAGGTAGCCCCTAAATACAATCCTAACATCCCATATGTCATTTTCACCTTTAGTTGTCCTGTAGAGGTTTGTGATAACAAAGTTGACAGAAAGTGTCAACTAACTTAATATATGTAGCCCGTAAAGGTTAGGGAACTGTTATAGTGAAATCCTCAAGGCCTCAATCAAACTTAGGTATAGTTTTTTGGAACATTCAAATTAAATTACTTGTACACAGCGTCAACTATCGACACGATCGGAAAACATGTAAAAACAAACTGCAACGTGAAGTTTTATTGATGTTTGCTAAATGACTAAATAATAATTTTAATTGGATATATTATGTTACATATAAGCTGCATTTGCTATATGAGATGAGAGCGCCATCTATTGACATCATTGTGAAGTTCTGTTGTTGCTGCTCATTAAAAGTTAAATAATTTAGTTTCCTTATTACATTTATCTAATTTTAGTATTTGTTGTTCAAGTACATGATATTACGCTAAAATTATAAAATTTTCAAGCCCCAGCTCTCAATGGTTATTCCGTTGTGAGGTCAAATATAATCTCCACTTTGAAAGCCCCCCATTTCGTCAATTTTAGGAAAAAAATTAAAAAAAAAATACTTTTGTACTCTGTTCCAAATTATCTTTAAAATGACGTACTGTAACCTTATGAAAAGCAAAAAAATTTTTTTTTCTTCGCTTTCGCTTCTATGAGAGCCCCCCTGAAATAAAGATTTTTATAACTTTTTAAGCCATTTTCGGCTGGAGGCCATCGGTTTACATATTATATCTAAAATTGAAGTAATTACGTTCAGTAATTCAGAAGTTATAAGGCTCTGACAGACGGACGGACGGACGGACGGACGGACGGACGGACGGACGGACGGACGGACGGACGGACAAGTGCAAATTCACTCAAGTAGACTCAAAGACCTTCGCTTCGCTCGGTCGATTACAGGGCGAGTCGACCCAGAACAAATAAACCCCACTCAGCACGAAATCGCAGCAAAACACCACAACTTAGTGGTTCGTTTCAGAAATGTTGAACGAAAACATTTCGTGCTAGTAGGTTGAGACCTAAAATTCTTACTAAGCTGGAAAACGCATTTCAATTTTAATAAACTATTTCACATAACAACATAATGTACATAAAAGCAGAAAGCAATCCTTTGTGAAAACTATTTCAGTGAGAAACTCATTTTAGCTTAATCCTGCGTATAAAGAAACTTCTGGATTCGAGGCGTTATGCCGCCAATGGTGGCGCCATTCACAACTTTTTCATATTATGCATCACGACCCCTTTTCGTCTTGGGGAGAGGTTATACGCTACTTTCCTTTATGCAATTTATCAGATCACTGGGTCAGAATCAATACGGCAAATCCTTATCTACCAATATTTGATAGATACCGCGTTGAAAGCTAGAAAACGATACAGTTTTGTTTAACAATGTGATAAATCCTTCCGGATTATCACGTTTCCATCTCAAAGTGCGTCGCCACTTAATAGCTAAGTAAATTAGCGGCTTAATAAATGGAAATTTATATTCTAAGCATTGATTTTCTAGAAAGCCCGGACAATGGTTGTGAGTTGAATTGCATTTAACCATACACTGAAAGGATATAATGCCCTAATCGCCACCCTAGGCAAGCGAGTTGGTCGGGCGGGGCGATTGCAGGGCTAGACTTTTTGCACTTGTTGCTACTGCCCGACACTAGCCTGTGATTTAGGTCTAGCTAGTTTTACTAGCACAAATCTGAGCTTTGTGAGGGCTCGCGTAGTTTTTCTAACGGGTAATAAGTTCTGTTGCAGTGATGTTAACTCTTTGGTTTTCTAACAGATGGCGTTAGTAGTACAATAACATTCTATCCAATGAATACAAAATTGTTTATGTTAATTTTTTTAATGGTTATAAAATTATTATTTTTTGACAGATAACACATTTGGATATGAAGTTAAATTATTACACTAAAGCACAAATCTATAGGCGTGATAGTTTTTCAGGAAAATGTACCACAAAATGCTCAGGTTGTGGCATAGTGATAATGCTTCTGCCGGCATTGATCGGTCGCCAGTGCCTCATTCGTCAACCAGTAGGGGGCACCACGGGCAGGTGAGGTTGGTTGTTGGAGCACTAAGGTAGAAGGCGCACTCGCTTACCCCCCACTGGATATCGACTCGATACGATAGGCTGAGGATAGGTAACGTTGGCGCTACTTGATAGAGGCTTATGTCCAATAGTGGATGCATGTAGGATGATGATGATACACTGAAAGAATTTTAAAGTATAGGTTTTTGTCCGCGAACAACTGTTTTTTGGTTTTTCCAACAAAAAATCCAATCCAAGTCCAATCATTTGCAAAGTAAGCAATAGATTGGCGTGATTTTTTTGCATTGCTAAAAATCCTAACTCGTCACGGATGAAGTTGGGCAATAGCTAGTATAATATACTATGTATAGAACCATAGATATCACCGTGTTTAAATGAAATATATTATTATGAATTTTCAAGGGATCCAAAATTCTGATCCTAATTTGAATAATTATTTTGAACTTGTCTTATCGGTCGAGTGAGATATGTCTACTCCTAGATTTGTAGCTCTATGCAACTTTTCAAATAAGCATGCGTATTTACGGACTAAACTGTGGAATTTTGGGTCAAATTCTGTCTGCAAATGGAATATTATGTTTTTTAATCTTTCTAATATATCGTACTAGGCTGAAAATAGCTAGTTAATAATATGTGGAAAAGCCTTGGAAAAGCAATCGAGTTTTCTAGAAAACATGCTACAATATTTTTTATAGGTTACTAAAATCTATAGGTATATTTTATGTGGAAAACTATTGAAAAGTGTATATTGATCGATTCAGTAATACCATATTATCATCCTACTAATATACTGTCGTAATTCTCTATCTGCCTGTAAAAATCCCGTCAAAATTATTTCCGGCTCGATCGGCTTAGCCCGCTCCAACGGACAAAAATTTTAGAAACTTGTGTTTGGGTTATTTCAAATGTGCAGCGAGTTATCCATTACTTAGCTAGTCAGAAATACATAATTATGTGATATTTATTCCATACATGAAGCCTGTATTCTATTCGTATCATTAAAAAAATCCTGAACTTTTCTGTTCGTTACCTGAAAGGCTCAATAATAATACCGCTTATAATGCCATTTATTTTAACTAGTTGTTCGCCCCGAACTGAGACCTCGCGGTAACGGTATCCCATGATTATTCATTCAATCGATACATGATAACCAAAACTGACATTATTATTATGCCCGTTTTCACCAAACATACCTAAATCATCCCCTAAGTAGGAGTCTCTTAACGTAGGTAGCTCCTAAATACAATCCTAAGTCCTAACATCCGTCCCAATATCCTTTTAGGTGTCCCGTACAGGATCGTGATAAATAAGTTGACAGAAAACATCAATCACCTAACTTATAGGTAGCCCGTAAAGGTTAGGGAACGTTAGTGAAAACATTGAATTATTATGTAGGTACTAACGAGTGAAACCGGGTTACGGGCATCTGTACAAATCGTCATCTATCGATGCGAATAGAAAATATACAATATTTAACTAAAATTTAACTAAAAAATAATTTTAATTGAATAATATGGTACAAAAAAAATTACAATACAATTATTGTATTATAATAAGTAACTAAATAATAATGGTCGACGCAAAACTGTTTTTGGGATAGGTCGTTAGTCGTAACTCGTAGTTCCATGGGAATAGTTACTGACTGCGCCATCTATTAGCATTATTGTGAAGCTATGTTGATGCTATATGAATTACTGATGTACATTAAAAATTAAATAATCTCGTTTCTTTATAATATTCATATAATTTTAGTATTTGTTGTTCAAGTACAGGATATAAGTGACCTAAAAACATAAAATCAGTTTGAAAATCCATAGCGGATTTTCTTAGGGAGCGTCTTCAAGCGAGCGTATAAAATCGCCACTTTGAAAGCCCCCCATTTCGTCAATTTTAAGGGAAAAATTAAAAAAAAAATATTTTTGTACTCAGTTCAAAATTATCTTTAAAATGATACGTAACAATTTTATGTAACGCGATATTTTTTTTTTTACTTCGCATTCGCTTCTATGAGAGCCCCCCTGAAATAAAGATTTTTATAACTTTTTAATCCATTTTCGGCTGGAGGCCATCGGTTTACATATTATATCTAAATTTGAAGTAATTACGTTCAGTAATTCAAAAGTTATAAGGCTCTGACAGACGGACGGACGGACGGACGGACGGACGGACAAGTGCAAATCGCTCTAGTTAACTCAAAGACCTTCGCTTCGCTCGGTCGAAAATAAATAAATATATATTTTATTTGCTGGAACATGGGTACATGCTCTAAGTACCTACTTACCATACAAATACAAGTAAAAATTGTTAGTTTTTTAAGTTAAATTGTTTGAAACTAGATGATGCCCGCGACTTCGTCCGCGTGTATTAAGGTTTTTATTTCCCGCGAGAACTCTGTAATTTTCCGGGATTAAAAGTTGCCTATCTCCATTCCAAATTTCAGCCAAATCGGTCCATTCGTTGTGGAGATATAGAGTAACAATATTATATAGTAGAATTATTACATCATCACAAAAGTCACGTTATTATCACAATGTAATTATTAGATAGGTATATATCAATTAAATGTCCGGAATTTCAATACATTCATACAATAAATAATTTACTTAGTATTTTTTTAGGTAGGCAAAGTAAACGCGGTCGAAAGACTAATTAGAAATAATAAACTTTACGCAAAGTCTCTAAAACAACATCCCCTAATGGTCCATTCGAGAGCCGTATAACGTAATTCCACAATTACATTTGCATTCATTATTACATAAAGAGATTTAGAATTTTTAGAACGAAGTTCCTTTGCGGACGGTTTGGCGGATGGGGACTAGACGAAAAAAATGTGTAAGAATTTCCCGTCACGGCCCTTGTTGCTAGGCATAAGAACTTTCCGTCACGATACTATTTGTTGCCTTCCTTTACTACACACGTTATACCATAACATTGGTGGCGTAACAATTTAACGAATAAGTGAAACTAGCGGTTCGGGGTTCAAATCCGGACTTCAGATTATTATTTATTATTTTATTTATTTTTATTATTAATTTATTATTAGAAGGAACTTCGTTCCAACCGAGTGTTCCACGACAACAAACATCCATCCATCCATCCATCCATACATCCTCACAAACTTTCGCATTTATAATATTATAGTAGGATTATAATAAATATTAAAGTGCGTTAGTTTGTTGGTTTTTATTCTAGAAAATCAAAGAGCTCTCGCGGGATTTTGAAAATTATTATATTATTATTATAATACTAGCTGATGCCCGCGACTTCGTCTGCGTGAATTTAGTTTTTAAAATACCTCGGGAATTCTTTGATTTTGGGGGATAAAACGTAGCCTGTCAATCTCCAGGTCCTGAACTATAGGTACCCCTGCAAAAAATCACGTCGATCCGTAGCTCTATTGGGGCGTGATTGAAGGACAAACCAACACACTTTCGCATTTATAATATTTCACATATAAAGTGCAAGTGCATATAGTCGACGTGGTTTTTTACACAGGTAAAGTTGAGGACCTGGAAAGTAACACAGGCTACTTTTTGTCCCGGGAACATATACATTTAAATGCCCGCGCCACTACAAAGTATTAAAGTAAAGTATTTCTATAAAATTTAAATCAGACCACCTGGGAAGTATTTAACCCTTTGAAAAAAAAAAGAATGTTCCAAATCGGTTCAGGCGTCTTCAAGTAATCGGTGAACATACCTACATAAAAAAAGATTCCGTCGAATTGAGAATCTCCTCCTTTTTTGAAGTCGGTTAAAATAATATAAAAATTAGTTTAAAATTGACGGAGTTATAGAGTAAAACAGTCAACATAGTTCAACCCCTATCTCAGAGAACATACATACATCCATCCATCCATACATCCATACATCCATACATCCATCGATCCATCCATCCGTATATTACATCCATCCAAACATCCATCCTCACAAACTTTCGCATTAATAATATTAGTAGGATTAGTAGGATAGGATATATTTAATATAGTTATAGTTAGTAGGAGGAGGATACAAACATACATACATACATGCATGCATGCGTACATACATACATACATACATACATACATACATACATACATAAATACTTACATACATACATACATACATACATACATACATACATACATACATACATACATACATAAATACTTACATACATACATACATACATACATACATGCATGCATGCGTACATACATACATACATACATACATACATACATACATACATACATACATACATACATACATACATACATACATACATACATGTATGCATGCATGCATATTGGCGCATAATTAAAGGATAAATATGTGAAAAGTCAAAAGTAGCATACTAACATCCCGCGGGAACTGTTTGGTTTCCCGGGATAAAAAGTAGCTGTTGTTACTTTTCAAGTCCTCAACTATGCTCATCCAAAAAACCACGTCAATATGTAACTCCCTTGGCGCATAATTGAAGGATAGATATGTGAAAAGTAGCATACTAATATCCCGCGGGAACTGTTTGTTTTCCCGGGATAAATAGTAGCCTTTTCACTTTTCAGTTCCTCAACTATGCCTATCCAAAAAACCACGTCAATCTGTAACTCCGTTGGGGCTTAATTGAAGGATAAATATGTGAAAAGTAGCATACGAATATCCCGCGGGAACTGTTTGTTTTCCCGAGATAAAAGTAGCCTTTTCACTATTCAGTTCCTCAACTATGCTTATCCAAAAAACCACGTCAATCTGTAACTCCGTTGGCGCATAATTGAAGGATAGATATGTGAAAAGTAGCATACTAATATTCCGCGGGAACTGTTTGTTTTCCCGGAATAAAAGTAGCCTTTTCACTTTTCTGGTCCTCAACTATGCCTATCCAAAAAATCACGTCAATCTATAACTCCGTTGGGGCTTAATTGAAGGATAGATATGTGAAAAGTAGCATACTAATATTCCGCGGGAACTGTTTGTTTTCCCGGGATAAAAGTAGCCTTTTCACTTTTCTGGTCCTCAACTATGCCTATCCAAAAAATCACGTCAATCTATAACTCCGTTGGGGCTTAATTGAAGGATAAATATGTGAAAAGTAGCATACTAATATCCCGCGGGAACTGTTTGTTTTCCCGGGATAAAAAGTAGCCTTTGTCATTTTTCTGGCCCTTAACTTTACCTGTGCAAAAAACTACGTCAATCTAAAACTCCATTGCGCGTATTTTGGAGGACAAATGCGTAAAAAATAGCAATGCTATCCCGCAGGAACTATTTTCTTTTCCGGGATAAAAAAAGGGCCTATGTGCTATTCCAGACTATAATCTATGTCTGTGCCAAATTTCAGCAAAATCTGTTAATTCGTTGTTGTGTTAAAGAGTAACAAACATCCATCCATCCATACATCCATACATCCATCCTCACAAACTTTCACATTTATAATATTATAATAAATAAATAATAAATAATAATATAATAGGAAATAGGATAGGATTATAAAATATTCACGCAGATGAAGTCAACGCCTAATTTTTATAAGATTATCAAGATTTTAGCGGAACAACTTTGACCCTAGGGTGGTAACTATAGCCACAACCAAAGTTCAGAAAAACCACCACCAGAAAAAACAGGCATTCGAAAGGCCAGAAAAACACCTATATCCCTAAGTCAAGTATAATATATCCCGTCATTATTATACAAAAGGTAGGGTCCACACCGGCCTACCCTCATTAAGGATGCTGCGATACGCTAGCCGATCGCTTAGCATTCTATTCGCATGGCTGTTGCCACTGTGTAATTACTCCCGTGTTACGCTTGTTGTATTTTCCGCTGTCTTACCCCAAGGCCGCTGCTTACACCGGCATGTAACATGGTATTCACAAATTACAAACAATTGGGGAATGTTGCCTATGTTAATAAATTTAATATAAAAATAATCTTTTTAGACAACCGACTTCATAGTCCCGTTTTACTACATTACACACACACTATACAAAATATATAATTTATTGTTGATATTTTAATTTGTTGATATCTATGAAATTTATATGGGACCACTTGGGAAGTATACCCTTTCAAATAAAAAAGAATTTTTCAAATCGGTTCAGGCGTCATCGAGTAATCGGTGGACATACATTAAAAAAAAAAGATTCGTACGAATTGGTAACCTCCACCTTTTTTTAGGGTTCCGTACCCAAAGGGTACCAACGGGACCCTATTACTAAGCCTACGCTGTCCATCCGTCCGTCTGTCAGCGGGCTGTTTCT
This sequence comes from Oeneis ivallda, assembly GCA_029955525.1. NCBI lineage: Eukaryota > Metazoa > Arthropoda > Insecta > Lepidoptera > Nymphalidae > Oeneis > Oeneis ivallda. Next base: position 5,281,353 of record JARPMR010000024.1, on the reverse strand, counting down.
CGTAAACCGTAATAGTTAGACAGATGAAATTTTCACATATTATGTATTTCTATTGCCGCTATAACAAGAAATAATAAAAATTAAATTAAATTAAAAAAATTAAATTAAAATATTTCCATGGGTACATGGAAATATTTTTTTTAAATTTTATTTTAACGGAACCCTAAAAGAGCGAGGCCCGACTCGCACTTGGCCGATTTTTTTTTGAAGTCGGTTAAAAATAAATTATTTCTCACTGATTATTAAATACAGGATCTTCCAAAGTAAGTAAAATATACATCCGCTGTTAGTTTAAAGTAAAATAATCATTTTAAAATAAAGCTATTAAAATACAAAAAGTGCGGTAATTTATGACCTCACAGTTCAATATTCCATACAAGCTGCCATCGCGTTTTTTGCCAGTTGATAGAGAGTTGCCGCTTTGATTAGTTGGCATAATTACTATTATCTTAGTCATTATAATATAAAGATCGGCTATACATTATACGTAATTTTTTGCACATAGCTGTTGATTGTTAGCGTGTGTTATGCTTGATGAGGTTTCCACTGTCTAACCCGCTGCTCACACCGACATGTAACATTTATTTACAAAAAGCATTAATTATCTTAGTCACTAATATCCTCCCAGAGTCCCAGAGTCCCAGAGTCCCAGAGACTCCCAGAGTCTCCAGCGCGGCGACAAGGTCACGCGTACACAGCATTCCTGTGTTCTAACAAATACCTTCAATGAGGGTGTGATAGACGGCCCAGTAGGTAATGTCCGAAGTCGTTGTTTTTAATGTGAGTAACAGTGTTTGGTTTGGGCTTTACGGCCATTCTAATTGGTAACGTCCACCTGAAAGTTGTGTATGAACAACGAACTTATTCAATCATACGAAAAACTCCCTTAATTCATTCATAGTAAGGATGACTTTTGTGTGAACGAAATTTAAGGCTTAGTCATATCTTTTTAGTGCCTACGGCGTGAAACTAGCGTTTATTTGAATCTAAGGATAAGGTTGTTACCTAATGTACCGGAAAGTTATAAGTATGTTACAAAACCTTTGACAATAAGAAATATCATTCGTCTATGTACAAAACATAAAATGGCACATTATAGCTATTTATTTACGTATTAGCTTTTGCCATACTTTTTATGTAGGTGTTATTAGAAGTTCGAATAGGTATAGTAAGTATCTTTCTTCTCAGGCACAAAATAAGCCGCCATCTATCAACCGACGAAAAAAAAGAGGAGGTTTTTAATTCGTCGCGTATATTTTTTGACGTGATAACGTCTTATAAATCGATGATGAACACCGGCTGCACGCACGGAAAAGTGTCACGTTCCGCCTGAGCCTGAGCGTGCAAGCGAGAGCGCGGAACAAGCGATAGAGAGGCAAGATCGGCCCAAGCGTTGGCGTGACACATTTATTCATCAATATTTCTTTATGACGTTATCACGTAAAACTATCGTCCGTAAACCGACTTTACAGACAACCAATTTTTGTTTTACCTCTGTCTTCTCAGTACTCGGTTCTATCTCAAAAACATTAAAAAAACCATAAACTAATGTACATAATATTATAATTATATAATTATTATTGTTATATTCTGTTGTTAAACGACAAATACTAATATATGTATCAGTCAATTAGTTTGCACTTTTTGTCGTAGAACTTTCTCTATGCAAAAACCGAACTATTCGTTTTTCAAGTCTTCCCCTACTGTACTTATAACTGATACTGTAGTAATATATGATTTAATGTTATGTATAATAAATTAGCCCGGTCGAGGTATCAGAATTAACTTTACGTAATATTTAAATTGCAAAAATTACCGACAGCAATTTTATTGCTTTATAGTCTAACCTTTCTGGGGCATCTCTCGATGCATGCCGGTTTCCTGGATTTTATTTCGATAATTGAAATCTCCTTTATACCTATCTCTTAAATTTTCGTTTTGTTTATAGGATTCCGGCGGCTACGTGCGACGGCCAACGATAAAAATGTCGGGAAGTTTGTTTTAAGAGATGTTACTCGAAGAACTTTACGATCCACCATTTTATTTATTAGATTTTATGTTAAGTGATCCTGAATTGGTTATTTTATTTAAGGATCTATGTTATCTGCGCTATAGACTTCAACTTTTTGACCCAATCGCCCAGTGGTCAAGTTTGTAATTGACTGCTAGAGTGTAAGTTCTATTGTATCGTATCACAGCGGTGCGCGATATGAGTAGAGATCAACTGAGGAGTACCTGCAAAAACCAATATTTCCATTCTAATTAGTTTTACTGAAAGTTTATGACCACGATTCATTACTGCACATAGTATTTCAAATGGAATTATTGTTTTTTGAACCGAATTAGATTTTTGAAGGGCTTTTTATTTATAGAAATATTGATTTTTGAAACAAAGTAATCAGTAAATTTCAATATTTCGTCACGGTCAGAACAAACAGTATTTTTTTTTAGATAATGGAATTACTTATTGGTTTTTGATCATACACTCCTCAAATACGATGATATGGCGCTCCCTTCCATACTAATCAACTATTAATGAAGCCGTTAGGCCCGCTTGCAGAAACGCCGGGTTATCCTTTTAACCCAGACTTAGTTAAAAGGATAACCCGGCGTTTCCCTGCTTTGACAGATTTCGTACAAAGCTTCTGTCAAAATTACAAATTTATTCCTGGGTTAAATCTAACCCGGCGTTTCTGCAAGCGGGCCTTAGTCGAGCAACAAACACCTGGATGCGTTTCTTTGACCCACCTCCCTTCCCCCAAAGTCCTTATTCCCCCTTAAATCTGCCTCCAGTCTTTAGATTAAGTATAACCAAGTGAGTTGTGTTACAAAACCCGTAACGTATTTCGACAAAGCATGCCAAGCAACTTTCATCATTGGGTGGAGGTGAACTCTTGACCTATGAGATTATTCTCCAGATGACATCACCGTGCAAGTGAACAAATACTGAGGCAAGACGTGTGCAAAAGCTATCACCATACAAACGTTGTTTATGATACTGTTTGAAAGTGTTAAAGTTTTGATGTATAAGCGTTTCCGAGAAGCCTGTTATTTATTGTGGATACTTATGGCGTTGCTTGTTCGGAAGTTTCCATCATAAAACATTGAAACTTTAAGTGAAAGTAATGTTCTGTGTACAGTTAAACAAACACCTACTCTTATGGTATGGAGCCTTTGAATCCTAATTAGAAATGTTTCTTGTAACGTTATGTATGACTTTTATTACAAGGAAAAATATTATGATCCAAAAATAGAAGACTCGAAACGAAAACGAACGTGAAACTGAAGTGGCAATGGGCCCCATACCTAAATATATCTCAAAGAACTGATTTGGGGTACCAATCACCAAAGATACTGGGATAACGACCCCGCGCCGAAAAGCACAGCATAGAAAGACCCCTCTCTAGGTGGACGGACGATCTCAACTCAAGCGAGTCACATTGCAGCTGCTGATACAAGCGGCGAAAGATCGTGCTCTGTGGCAAATCTTTCAAAACAGCTATGTCTACTAGTGGATGTGTCTATCGGTTGAGATGATGATAGAAATGGCAAAATGTATACTAAAGTTCTCAGATGTGACGACCGCTTTGCTTATCTCTATCGGTTTGTTAAATTATTATTCTTGTTAAATATGATACGGCGGCGGCACAAAAGATGATTTCAGGACAATGGGGCAACTACTACCCTTCTCCGGCAAATATTTCGCCTGTTTGGGTAAAAAGGGACAGATAAGGCCTTAATGATTAAGAGGGTTGTTTTGTATTGTGCACGTAATTTTATACTATCGTAAGTAAAAGTACAATGTGTTTCGTAAAATATAAAGTGGCTATACCTACCTATATTACACCATCTCTCTCCGATTATGTCGTTTTCTCATCCCATGGGATTATTAGATTGAGGGAATAGAAAGTGCATCTGTTTTTAACCGACTTAAAAAAAGGAGGAGGTTCTCAATACGTCGAATCGATTTTAGGGTTCCGTACCCAAAGGGTACCAACGGGACCCTATTACTAAGCCTACGCTGTCCGTCCGTCCGTCCGTCTGTCAGCGGGCTGTATCTCGTAAACCGTAATAGATAGACAGATGATATTTTCACATTTTATGTATTTCTATTGCCGCTATAACAACAAATAATAAAAAATTAAATTAAATTAAAAAAATTAAATTAAAATATTTCCATGGGTACATGGAAATATATTTTTTTTTTAACGGAATCCTAAAAGAGCGAGGCCCGACTCGCACTTGGCCGATTTTTTAATGTATCTTCGACGATTACTCGAAGACGCCTGAACCGATTTGAAAAACTCTTTTTTGATTGTAAGTATACCTACTTCCTAGGTGATCCCATTTAAATTTTATCGAAATCGGTCAAGTGGTTTTAAAAAAATCAACAATACATTATTTACATATCAACAATATACTTTGTAGTGGCGCAGGCGTTTGAAGTCGGTTTTTAAAAAGATTTTTTTATATTATTGTACACACACATAACACACTCTTTTGCACCATAATAAGAAGAAAAAATCGGCCAAGTGCGAGTCGGGCCTCGCTCGCGGGTTCCGTTAAAAAAATTAAATTAAAAGATTTCCATCTACCCACCTACCCATTTTAATTTAATTTTTTTAATTTAATTTAATTTTTATTATTTGTTGTTATAGCGGCAATAGAAATACATAATATGTGAAAATTTCATCTGTCTATCTATTACGGTTTACGAGATACAGCCCGCTGACAGACGGACGGACGGACGGACGGACGGACGGACGGACGGACAGCGTAGGCTTAGTAATAGGGTCCCGTTGGTACCCTTTGGGTACGGAACCCTAAAAAGGTGTAAAGTTATGGGGTAGTCAAAATTTTTAGCAAATGACATTTTATTTTGGCCGATTTGGCCGATTATTATCGCATTTGCAGCGCGCGTCGATGTAAATGCGACTTCCGTTAAGGCTTTTTAAATCAGGAGGCTTATAAACGTAGATAGAGATCAACTACTATAACATGGCGCGCCCCTCCGTACTAATAATAATGAACTATTCATGACACCGCTAGTCGAGCAACAAATCCTTGGATTTATTTTTGTCTGACAGCCATCTTGGCACACACACATGTATTCTTGGTGGCGCTTTGTAAATATGTACTTCCAAAAATACTTTCATCATTAACAACCCATCAACGGCTCATTACTGAGCGCAGGTCTCTTTTCAGAGAAGGGTTATAGGTCCACCACGCTGGCCCAATGCGAATTGGCGGACTTCACACATCTTCGAGAACATTATGAAGAACTCTCAGATGTGCAGCTTTCCTCACGATGTTTTCCTTCACCGTTGAAGCAAGTGATATTTAATCGCTTAAACGCACTTGACTCCGAAAAGTCAGAGGTGCGTAACCGGGATCGAACCTGCGACCCCCCGAATAGGAGACCACAGTCCTAACCACTAGGCTATCATGCTTCAAAATACTTTAAAACGTTTTGAATTTTGGAGGGGCACGCCATGTTACCGTAGTTAATATCTACGTACCAAAGAAAGTAAACATAGGGGCGGCAAAGTTACATTCGCTTGAATTGACTACTCAATTGCAATATCAAGATCACTTGCACGCGTCGCTGGAAACGTCACGAAGTTGCCAACAGATGGTGGCAGGGGCGAGTACGTGTGCACATACGTTATTCACCACCAGAGTGGAGACAAACTCAGAGGGTGAAAAGTTAAGGGGAAGTCAAGATGTATAACAAATGGAAATAAGGAAATGGCAGCTCCTAGAGAAGAGCAGAGTTCCTGGAGAGAATTTTTTGACGTGATAACGTCATATAAATCGATAACACCGGCTGCACGCACGAAAAAGTGTTACGTTCCGCTTGAGCCTGCGCGTGCAAGCGAGAGCGCGGAACAAGCGATAGAACGGCAAGATCGGCCCAAGCGTTGGCAGAGCGCCGGCCGCCGGACCCGCCAGTCATCGCGTGCGCGCTGTGGTTATCGGTCATCAATGTTTCTTTATGACGTTATCACGTAAAACTATCGTCCGTAAACCGACTTTACAGAGAACCAATTTTTTTTAAAGATAAACGTAGTAACTAACAAGTGTAAATTGAAAATATATAAAACACCCCCGGTATGAGAATCTATGGCCGGACTATGCTTATTAAACCTGATATCCCGTTACACAGTTATCTGCTCCATCAGATCCTCCTCTGCGATCTGCGTACATCATCTATCTAACTTCTCATTGGGACCATTATAATGAGCCCGAAATAGTACATTGTTCTACGAGGGGTGAAAGTGACCCATTACTTACGAGGGCGTCATTTGAGACACGAGGCGAAGCCGAGTGTATCAATACGCCCGAGTTAGGAATCGCACTTTCTCCCGAGTGATACATAGTGCTTTATACTACACCTACGAGGAAAATAACAGACACATTTTTTAATTATTAAAGTTTACTTAAGAGGTACGCCGTCTACTTTAGAGGTACGCAGGCTACTTTTAAGGTACGACAGCTACTTAGAGGTACGCCGGCTACTTTAGAGGTACTCCGACTACTTTGGAGGTACGCAGGCTACTTTTAAGGTACGCCAGCTACTTTAGAGGTACGCCGACTACTTAAGAGGTACGCAGGTAGCCTGCTTACCACCAAAATAGCCTGCGTACCTCCAAAGTAGTCACCATAGAGGTACGCCCACTACTTTAGAGGTACGCAGGCTTCTTTTAAGGTACGACAGCTACTTTAGAGCTACGCCGGCTACTTTAGAGGTACGCCGACTACTTCAGAGGTACGCAGGTAGCCTGCGTACCACCAAAGTAGCCTGCGTACCTCCATAGTAGGCTGCGTACCTCTAAAGTAGACGGCGTACCTCTACAGTAGCCGACGTACCTCTAAAGTAGCTGTAGTACCTTAAAAGTAGCCTGCGTACCTCTAAAGTAGTCGGCGTATCTCTATGGTGACTACTTTAGAGGTACGCAGGCTACTTTTAAGGTACGCAGGCTTCTTTCGAGGTACGCCGGCTACTTTAGAGGTACGCTGACTACTTTAGAGGTACGCCGACTACTTTAGAGGTACGCAGGTAGTCTGCGTACCACCAAAGTAGCCTGCGTACCTCCAAAGTAGCCTGCGTACCTTAAAAGTAGCCTGCGTACCACCAAAGTAGCCTGCGTACCTCCAAAGTAGGCTGCGTACCTCTAAAGTAGACGGCGTACCTCTAAAGTAGCTGTCGTACCTTAAAAGTAGCCTGCGTACCTCTAAAGTAGTCGGCGTACCTCTATGGTAACTACTTTAGAGGTACGCAGGTAGTCTGCGTACCACCAAAGTAGCCTGCGTACCTCCAAAGTAGCCTGCGTACCTTAAAAGTAGCCTGCGTACCACCAAAGTAGCCTGCGTACCTCCAAAGTAGCCTGCGTACCTCCAAAGTAGCCTGCGTACCTTAAAAGTAGCCTGCGTACCACCAAAGTAGCCTGCGTACCTCCAAAGTAGCCTGCGTACCTCCAAAGTATCCTGCGTACCTTCTAAGTAGCCTGTGTACCACCAAAGTAGCCTGCGTACCTCTAAAGTAGCCTGCGTACCTCTAAAGTAGCCTGCGTACCTCTAAAGTAGCCTGCGTACCTCTAAAGTAGCCTGCGTACCTCTAAAGTAGCTGGCGTACCTTAAAAGTAGCCTGCTTATCACCATTTTTTTAAGTATTTGTATTACTGAACTAATTTTACCAAAAATTAAAAAAAAAAACCACGTATGTAATGGATTTTCATACAACTTTTCAGCCCGCTAAAGCACGTAAGTAATGAAATTTCATACATTTTTTCAGCCCGCAGATTTGTCTCCACGTAAAGACGTATTTTCTTTCTCGCTCTTTCTCAATATGACACAAATCAGAAGGTACTTTCCGAGCAGGTGTAGTATAAAAACTATTACTATACCTATACCCGACCGACCTTAACATAAGTTAGCTTTTAAACAGACAAAACCGTATCAATATCGGTTCATTCGTTAGGGAGTTACGAGGAAAAAGACAGACACACAGATACACAAATACGCACGTCAAACTAATAAACACCCCTCTTTTTTGTCGGGAGCTAATCACCTTTACCTCGTCGACAAATACCAAATTCGGCGGCCATGCCCGACCCACACATGTCCGGTTTTCTTTATTTGGTTAAATGCTAGCCCTAATGTGACTATTTTATTCACGAAAACGAAATACGTTTACACGCCGGTTTAATGTGAACAATTAAACTTTACGTTTAAAATAACTGCGAGAGCGTTAGAAACATCGAGGGACCGAATGGTGGTAATTAGCATTATCCTTTAGGGTGTCAAGGCCCTTATGCGATTCGGCGGGTGAATACGAAGGCTTGCCTTTATTTCCTGCCCACATTACGACACGCTTGCCATCCAGTGGGCCTTATTTAAAATGAGGCGATTACATGCCGACAATGACCTTTTGGATCTTTGCGAAATGTTCTTTATCGTGTGTTCTTTACGCCCTATTTACTTCTTAAACTGAGCACATACCACAAGAAGAATTTCAAGCAACGCGTTTTTCAGTAAAATGACCATCGTACTAATGTAACGACCCTAGTCCTTCGTACAAAGGAATTTTTCATGTTTGATAGTACTAAAAATTGTTGATTAAATTTTATCAAAATCGGTACAGTAGTTAAGTTACGAGATGTACTTTCACATGAGATCATAAAAATAATAATTTTAGGAACTTCAATTTTCATGTCATATAATATCAATTTGACGTTGACGCTATTCTGTAGAACGGTATACTGTAAGGGAAGGCAGCGACGACCGCAGCGTCGTGACGCGCGGATCGTCTATAAGAAAGAACATTGTCCGTGTTTGCGGCATATGTTCAGTGACTTAAACATGCACATACTGTATTATGAGAAATGTGAAGTGGTATGTAGTGACATACTTTATATCAATTATTATTGATCAAGAACAAGGGGCGATACACGAAATCTATTATGAGTGATACCTAATCTGACGTTGGAAGCTGCTTAATGGATGGGGAGCTCTAGCACCTTGGTGCTTTATGAACCTGTCTTTGGGCTTGCGACCGACGATCTCAGATGAAGATTGATCTATATCGCGATGCTCTATGCTGAGTGTTGTGTCAACCTGTAGGTTGGATGCTGGGATAGGATAAGCTTAGGATGGGCTAATACACTTGCCAGTCCAGGCTGTCTGGTCCAAGGTGTCTGATTCTACTTTCGAACTTGCTCTGACGTTAAGTTGGAGCCTATCACCATTTCGTGGTGTCAACCAACTGTTGGATGCTGAGATAGGATGAAGCTAATGATGGCAATTGCTATTATGGTTTTGTCTGGTCCAGGCGTCCGACACCAACCTCGAACTAGACTCTAACGTTGTTAGAGTCCTTCACCACTCCGTGGTGACTTCACGCAGTATAACTATTAACATCACGCAGTATAACTATTAACCTACAACCAACTATACATGAGAGGAGCTCACCTCTATAAAAAGTCTCAGTGGATCACACCACTATAAAAAAGTCTTGTGGAAACACACCACGGTTAAAAAAGTGTCTTCAGTGGATCACACCACTTTAAAAAAGTCTTGTGGAGCAAACCACGGTTAAAAAAGCCTCGCACATTCGTGTGTGAGTGAATGATGACAGTGTGGGGGGGGGCTCATAGTTTGATGGTATTTCAAGGGCTTATTCACATTCCTAATTATTATGAAGTATCTATACAAAGTAGTACATTTTAACAAATCCAAGCTGCGATCTCATTGCGTCAATTATTATAATAATACATTATTGTTTTAATGGGCGCAACTGAGTGGTCCTTGATGTACCACAAAAGGTAGGAGCTCACCATCGTTTGGCGTGCAGGGAGCCAACGATCATCATTTCATTTTTTTTACAATGAAATGATGCCATCTTAATTTCGAACATTGCCTATGGACTCAAAGGAACTTGAAACAACGATGTGTAGTGTAGACGTTCAATGTGATGTTGAATATCGAGGTGCATAAGTTGTGATATAGGTTCTTTTGATGTTTACCCATAGAAATAATTGTGTCTCTCGACATCAGTGTTGAGTCTCGTGATAATGGAGCAAACCGGTATCATTCATACTGGATTTTAAACATTCTTTAATATAAACCAATACGGGAACCGACCACAAGCTAATATTCGAACTCTCGCATAAATCGACTAAGCATTATGAACTCATTACTTCTGACACTCTAAAAGTTCCTGGGTTAATGCGATCACAACATTATAAGGGGTTCTACCACTAGCGAATCACGTGCCACTCTAAAGACATAATTTAAAAAATAGAAAGATCAATAGGAATTGTAGGGTAGAGATTTTCGTAGGGTACTTAGTTCAGTTACAATACTCATCTTATTACTCGTAGGTATGACACGAAATACGAATACATTCGTATTCATTATGAAATTAAGCAGTGATAGCCTAGTGGTTAGGACTGTGGTCTCCTATTCGGGGGGTCGCAGGTTCGATCCCGGGTACGCACTTCTGACTTTTCGGAGTCAAGTGCGTTTAAGCAATTAAATATCACTTGCTTCAACGGTGAAGAAAAACATCGTGAAGAAACCTGCACACCTGGGAGTTCTTCATAATGTTCTTGAAGGTGTGTGAAGTCCGCCAATTCGCATTGGGCCAGCGTGGTGGTCTATGGCCTATAACCCTTCTCTGAGAGGAGACCTGCGCTCAGTAGTGAGCCGTTGATGGGTTGCTAATGATGAAATGAATGAATGATGATGCTAAATTGCATGCATTGGTATAAGCATGGCATAATACATATAATAAATGTTTCTTGAACAGAATGGAACAGCTGAACAACCTGAATTTTAACATGGGTAAGTATAGTATAAGAGTATCTGGAGAGTGATATTGGCAACATTTTTATGACAGAAGGCAGAGTTCCTGCGCGTCTTTTAAAAACCTTTCACATTTTATAATACTAGCTGATGCCCGCGACTTCATCCGCGTGGATTTAGTTTTCAAAACCCATCGGGAGCTCTTTGATTTTCCGGGATGAAAAGTAGCCTATGTCACTCTAAAGGTCTTCAACTATACCCATGCAAAATCGTGCAACAATCACGTCGATCCGTAGCTCTGTTGCGGCGTGATCGAAGGACAAACCAACAAACAAACACAATTTCGCATTTATAATATTTGTATAATTAGAAAGGGTTACAAAGTTTTAATTAATTGAACGGACAAGATCAATCTAATTAGAAAACCGAATTTTACTGAACAGATTTTATTAGGGTTTCCCCGATTACTTATTCGCAACGCGTACCACACCCTACACAAATCTAAACGACGCGACGCGACCCTGCGTGTTTGGGATTAAAATTCCGCATGCACGACATATTTTATTCATTGTCTAGTATCACATCACATCACATCACATCACACTAATATTATAAAGGCGAAAGTTTGTGTGTCTGTGTGTATGTTTGTTACTCTTTCACGCAAAAACTACTGAACGGATTTGGCTTAAATCTGAAATGGAGAGAGGTCATACCCAGGATTAACACATTGGCTACAATTTATCCCGGAAAAGTAAAGAGTTCCCGCGGGAATCAAAAAACCTTAATCCACGCGGACGAAGTCGCGGGACATCGTCTAGTACAAAATAAATAAAATACCTATACCATTGAATTATAATGCTTAGAAGCGCAATAGTCGACGAGGTGATAAACCATTTTTAGCAAGTCTTTAAAGTCCGACAGCTGCGCAGTGTCTTCGCATTAGTATCTACCTACGACGAACTCGCGGAAAATTATTAAAAAACTAGCTGATGCCCACGACTTCGTCTGCGTGGATTTAGTTTTAAATTCCTTCTCGGGAACTTGATGATTTTCCGGGATAAAATGTAGCCTATGTGTTAATCCAGGGTATAATATACCTCCTTTGCAAATTTCAACCAAATCCGTCCAGTAGTTTTTGCGTGAAAGAGTAACAAACATACACAAACTTTCGTCTTTATAATATTAGTGTGATGTGATTAGTGTGATAGTAGTGCGATTAGTTGGGAATTTCTCTTTGAGTATTTTTTTTGTTGAGTATGTGTTTTTTATAGTACATTACACATCTAGGGCAGTAAAATAAGGAATGTCTCAGATCACATGTAATTGTTGTCCGAGGCGAAGCCGAGGTCAATAAACATGTGATCTGAGGCTTTCTTATTTACTGCCCGTGGTGTGTATACTATTTTTCTCCTCGATGGAGGCGGAAAGCGACATTTTCGTTTAGCGCAGCGGGAGGAAAATTGACGCTTTCCGCCCGGAGGTGAGAAAAATCTATATTTCGCTTTGCTTACAGTTACTACTGTTTACGTATGGTCAAGGACACAAATAGATAGCCGTTAATTTATCTTTATTATCTACAGACAGTTGCCTAGTTGAGATGGCAGACACAGACACATCTAAATTTTATCACCCACTAAAAGGGGATTTAAGTAATAACAAAGATCTTGGACTATCGTACATATAAATGGTTTTATTTCTGCAGCTTTTGGTCTAGACAATTCATCAAGTTAAATAGGTATCGTAAAATATTAGTTGCTATTTTTTACGGAATCCTTTGTTTTTCCGGAACAAAATGTAGCCTATATCACGCTCCAGCGATGGTATTCTCTGAAATCTTATCGCTCTCTGATTGGCTGATACTCTTCTGCTATTGGCGCCTATTGGTTAAAATGCATTGATGCAGCAAAGATTTATGATGCAGCATAAATTCAGCCAATCAGAGGTCATTACGGTCGTTACACTGATGCAATCAGAATTTTTCCATCGCAATTTTTGGAGAATACCACTACAGGTCAAACAACAATACCCATGCAAGGGATCACATTCATCCGTGGCTGCGTTGCTACGTGATTGTAGGGCAAACCAAAACCTAATAAACAAACACATTTTCCCATTTGTAACAATATTAGCAAGGAAGTAAGCACTTTTTAACAATTAAATAAATCGCCGGATTATATAATATGTTTAGTTTTTAACAATTAAAAAAAAATATTAGTCATGCCAAACATGAGTACAGTGTTCCCCTCTCTCCTCCAAATAAGAACAAAGACTGTGTTAGGAGTGGGTACGATGGGTGGTGCTACGGGCATAAAAGCAATGATAGCCTAGTGGTTAGGACTGTGGTATCCTATTCGGGGGGTCGCAGGTTCCAGCCCGGGCACGCAACTCTGACTTTTCAGAGTTATATGTGCGTTTAAGCAATTAAATATCACATGCTTCAACGGCGAAGGAAAACATCATGAGGAAACCCGTAAACCTGAGAGTTCTCCATAATGTTCTTAAAGGTGTGTAAAGTCTACCACTTCGCATTGGGCCAGCGTGGTGGACTATGGCCGATAACCCTTCTTTGAGAGTAGACCTGGGCTCAGTAGTGAGACGTTAATGGGTTGCTCATGAGTCATGAAAATTGTGATAGTGCAACGGGTGGGTATTGAACCGTTGACCTTTCGATTTCAGTCTGCTCCTTTTACCGTTGAGCTATTTAGGCTTAAAATAATGAACAAAATAAAAACTTGTATTTTAAAAAAATATGATTACGACCGAGTTATCATAAAGAACCCTGCCCCTCTCCAAATACGAACGCGTCGCAATAAAGAACCTAAATTGGGCGAATTCTAATTTTGAATTCTGTCCCGGCATGCCCATAAAGACGTATACAGACGGTAGCTAGCACTAAGTATTAAGCGTTTTATAAATTTTGCCTAGCACGCGGTTATTTGAACAGATGGCGCCTGGGTCGCGGCCTTATTAAACTTTAGCTTCTCGCTAACTTCCGTGTGCTGTATTAAGTAGGGGGTGGTTTCAGGATTTTATTTGGCTTTCGTATTTATGTTATTAGAGCCGAATGCGCCATGCGGTGCAAGGAAGCTAAACTGGTTAAAATTTTGGATGTGATTGCTAAAGAGGATGTTTTGCTTACTAATAGTCTGTTCAATAAGTCAGTTTACTTACATGGGTTACTTTTTTCCATTTATTTCACCTTTCCACACTGATTTGTGCATAGTTTGCTGGAACGAAGTTCCTAATCGCGCGTTGCGAAAAGGGGCTAGACGGAAATTAAGACCAAAAGTTGAACCGACACTTTCGACACTTTTTGATGGCCTAAAAAATATCTTAATATAATAGTTTCAACAAGTTGTGCATCGCTCACGTGGCTCAATTGGCCCGCGCGCGGCCGCCAACCGAAAGACTGGTGGTTCGAGCCCACCCGGGGGCGCGCAATCCTATTTTCATTTTCTATTTTATAATTTTTTTTTTAATTTTAATATTTTATAAAATAGATATTTAGGCTTCCCTGGGGTCATTTTGATTTTTATCGATAAAAAAATCATCATAATAAATGTATACCCGAATAATTATTTTCTTTAATATACCTCGAATAGAACTTGAAATTAATATTTTTATAATAATAACTTCGTTCCTATCTGGTGTCCCACGACACTACACGACTTTTTTTAAATTAAAATCAGATTTATTTTTATGTAAAATAATCAAACTGATTCACTGACTCTTTCACAATGTTGCTACAACCTATTTTTCAATTTACCCGTGTCAACTGACGTCTTATTGAACGGACTGTACTTTTTCCTCCTGGAATTAGTTCTTAAAATCCCATGGGAACTGGAAACCCTTTGTTTTCTGGGATAAATAGTAGTCTATATCACTCTCCAGGTCCTTAACTATACTCGTGGAAAGGCTCCGCTCCGTTGCTGCGTGATTGAAGGACAAACTAAAACACAGTTTCGCATTTATAATACCTATGTATTAATAAGGATTAGTAGGACCAGTGATAGCCTAGTGGTTAGGACTGTGGTCTCCTATTCAGGGGGTTGCAGGTTCGATCCCGGGTACGCACCTCTGACTTTTCGCAGTCAAGTGAGTTTAAGCAATTAAATATCACTTGCTTCAACGGTGAAGGAAAACATCGTGAAGAAACCTGCTCATCTCAGAGTAATTCTTCATAATGTTCTCGAAGATGTGTGAATTCCGCCAATTCGCATTGGGCCAGCGCGGTGGACTATGGCCTATAACCCTTATCTGAAAGGAGACCTGCGCTCAGTAGTGAGCCGTTGATGGGTTGTTAATGATGATGATGAGTAGGACCAGTAGGCAATTTAAGAAAAATTATGCTATTGTTAGGTACTCACTCAAATAACTTGTAGGTAAACTCAATGTTGCAAAAATAAAAAACTGAACATCGCCATTTCGTGTACTCGTAGCGAGAATTTTTATTTTATCGGAAATAAAATCGCATCCACGTCTTCGATATACCCGATCGATCTCCACTCGAATGGTTTCAAGCTGGTTTTATCTAAGACTAAAGGAAAAAATAGAAAGAATTAAAACAAACTCTTGAATTGGCTGCAATGCTATGAAAGGAGATTGGCGAATTCCACAGAGTTTCTGACCCAGACCAACTGAACCGTGGGCCTCAAGCCCACGTTCACGAATCAAACTTCTCATGCTTGTTCTAGTAAACCAGTCTAACAAAAAGTTCATCAAAGTCTATCAAATAAAGTTGGGAGAAAAATATATTCACTTGTATTGCCATGTAACGGTTATTTATAATGTGTACTTGTGAATAATCGACCGAGCGAAGCGAAGGTCTTTGAGTTAACTACAGCGATTTGCACTTGTCCGTCCGTCCGTCCGTCCGTCCGTCCGTCTGTCAGAGCCTTATAACTTTTGAATTACTGAACGTAATTACTTCAAATTTAGATATAATATGTAAACCGATGGCCTCCAGCCGAAAATGGCTTAAAAAGTTATAAAAATCTTTATTTCAGGGGGGCTCTCATAGAAGCGAATGCGAAGTAAAAAAAAAAATATCGCGTTACATAAAATTGTTACGTATCATTTTAAAGATAATTTTGAACTGAGTACAAAAATTTTTTTTTTTTAATTTTTCCCTTAAAATTGACGAAATGGGGGGCTTTCAAAGTGGCGATTTTATACGCTCGCTTGAAGACGCTCCCTAAGAAAATCCGCTATGGATTTTCAAACTGATTTTATGTTTTTAGGTCACTTATATCCTGTACTTGAACAACAAATACTAAAATCATATGAATATTATAAAGAAACGAAATTATTTAATTTTTAATGTACATCAGTAATTCATATAGCATCAACATAGCTTCACAATAATGCTAATAGATGGCGCAGTCAGTAACTATTCCCATGGAACTACGAGTTACGACTAACGACCTATCCCAAAAACAGTTTTGCGTCGACCATTATTATTTAGTTACTTATTACTAGTGGTTCGCCCCGAACTGAGACCTCGCGGTAACGGTATCCCATGATTATTCATTCAATCGATACATGATAACCAAAACTGACATTATTATTATGCCCGTTTTCACCAAACATACCTAAATCATCCCCTAAGTAGGAGTCTCTTAACGTAGGTAGCTCCTAAATACAATCCTAAGTCCTAACATCCGTCCCAATATCCTTTTAGGTGTCCCGTACAGGATCGTGATAAATAAGTTGACAGAAAACATCAATCACCTAACTTATAGGTAGCCCGTAAAGGTTAGGGAACGTTAGTGAAAACATTGAATTATTTATCAAACATTGAATTTAACTCGTAGTTCCATGGGAATAGTTACTGACTGCGCCATCTATTAGCATTATTGTGAAGCTATGTTGATGCTATATGAATTACTGACGCCCATTAAAAATTAAATAATCTCGTTTCTTTATAATATTCATATAATTTTAGTATTTGTTGTTCAAGTACAGGATATAAGTGACCTAAAAACATAAAATCAGTTTGAAAATCCATAGCGGATTTTTCTAGAGAGCGTCTTCAAGCGAGCGTATAAAATCGCCACTTTGAAAGCCCCCCATTTCGTCAATTTTAAGGGAAAAATTAAAAAAAAAATATTTTTGTACTCAGTTCAAAATTATCTTTAAAATGATACGTAACAATTTTATGTAACGCGATTTTTTTTTTTTTTACTTCGCATTCGCTTCTATGAGAGCCCCCCTGAAATAAAGATTTTTATAACTTTTTAAGCCATTTTCGGCTGGAGGCCATCGGTTTACATATTATATCTAAATTTGAAGTAATTACGTTCAGTAATTCAAAAGTTATAAGGCTCTGACAGACGGACGGACGGACGGACGGACGGACGGACAAGTGCAAATCGCCCTAGTTAACTCAAAGACCTTCGCTTCGCTCGGTCGATAATACAATAATTGTATTGTAATTTTTTTTGTACCATATTATTCAATTAAAATTATTTTTTAGTTAAATTTTAGTTAAATATTGTATATTTTCTATTCGCGTCGATAGATGACGATTTGTACAGATGCCCGTAACCCGGTTTCACTCGTTAGTACCTACATAATAATTCAATGTTTTCACTAACGTTCCCTAACCTTTACGGGCTACCTATAAGTTAGGTGATTGATGTTTTCTGTCAACTTATTTATCACGATCCTGTACGGGACACCTAAAAGGATATTGGGACGGATGTTAGGACTTAGGATTGTATTTAGGAGCTACCTACGTTAAGAGACTCCTACTTAGGGGATGATTTAGGTATGTTTGGTGAAAACGGGCATAATAATAATGTCAGTTTTGGTTATCATGTATCGATTGAATGAATAATCATGGGATACCGTTACCGCGAGGTCTCAGTTCGGGGCGAACCACTAGTTATATTTTTGATCTCCATCTTCTAAAAATATCGGGTAAATAATGAAAGATAGAATAAGAAATGAAAGAAATAACACAGAAAAATACTTTGAAAAATATTATTTAAAATTAAATGATTTCTGAATCTGAACGGTTTTTAAAAATGCTGGGTCAAAATTCACCAACCTCCTTTGCAGCCAATTTTCAAAGCCAATTTTATTGTTGTTCGTAGCTGAATCATAAAATTCAAAAAGATTTATTTCATGTAGGCCAACCCGTAGCTCAAAGCACAAGTTAAGACTACTGGTTGGGAATGGAGCGGTTGAGAAAAGCCAGTTAGAAACTCAGTGGTTCTTTTCAAAACATTGATGTTCCGGTTGGTTCATTACGTATTGATTCTTTTCTTTTATTTTTTTCCACTCATTCACTGATCTTTATAATTAATCTGCGAATAACACTGGATTGGATGTTTCCATACAAATGACAGTTTTTATTATGGATCAATATTTGAAGCGTCACATTTGATATAGGATGTCCCCTGGAACTAATAACATTGCAAATGGCACACGGACCTTTATAATTAATCTATGAAATCATAAATTAATTAGAGAAGTTAATAATTAGTTATTAATAAAATAAATAATCTATGAAATCATAAATTATTTATATACTTAGACGTCGGTGCTCCATTTGCCATATTATTAGAATAGAATCATTAGAATAATTAGAATAGAATAATTTTTTATTCAAATAAACTTTTACAAAGTGCTTTCAAATCGTCAAGTGAGTCTACAACTGGTTTGGAATAGAATTCCGATGCCATTTCGATTTGCCATATTATTATAGTTCTTGCGATTCACGAGGACGACTGACTTATGGTTGTGTGTGTGTCGTATCTGTATAAGTGTGAGCGAGCGCAATGCTCGCGCCTGCCCGCTCCCACCTAGGCTTTGACAGGCACGCACACTTATGCAATGTGCATGTACACGAAGTAACCACGAGTAAAGGTCACTCGCCTTCGTGAATTGCAAAAACTGTAGTTCCAGAGACAATCGCATCTGCTTACAGCGCAGCGTCAAAATTGCGTCATAATCAAGTAGGGCCAAAAGATATGACGGCAGACTCCCCAGTGTTAACCATCGATTAATTATAGTGCTCAGTGCGTCTATTACTTCACTTGTCTATGCGGAATGGTTTAAAGCAGGTTTTATTTGTCGAGTTTCAGGCACTTCACCCCTTCCAGCCAAGAGTGGATAGGTCAAAATTGTGTGACTTCCCGCGCAAAGTCGACACTAAAAAGAATCTAATGGAAAAGTGTGATCGAACGTCGCTAGTGCAAATATAGATTAATTCTGAACTTTCTCAACCGATTTAAAAATGGAAAATTCCCCGGGTTCTTCGTAAATGTGATTCCGTGCGAGTTTACGGAATTTTTCGGAATCTACGCTCTGCGAAGTGTTAAGAGTCCCCCGTAAGCTTAAGTAGGTAAGCTTGATTTTCCATGCAAATATTATTTTTAAAAATAAATAAAAGGGGTTTGAAATCAGTTTTCATTGTAAAAATAACACGGAACATGAACACAGCGAGTGAAGAAACTCCAGTAAATATTTTTTTATACATTTTTTAATTACGAGAGTTTTAACATTACGGGAGAGAATAACTTGAGCTTACGGGAGACACTAAAATACTTATAGTAGTTGATTTAGTTTTAGTATAATCTCTATACTAGGCACTTCGCATAATGTGTATCGGCTTTAAGAGAGTTTTAGGTTGTTTACAGAATGAACTTGCATGATTAAAATATTATATTGTGACAATTAATAAATCCTTTCACATATTCATATTCGTTATGCCTATGATGTATTACTAGTTGTTGCCTGCGATCTCGGCGATGCACTATTTGTCATACCCAACTCCTCAAGTTTTACGCTTAATTTGAAGGGGGCAGTGTAAATGTAATATTTAAAAAAACGGTATTTTGAAAAGAGTTTTTATATCCTGGAATACCAATGAAGATGAATACATAACCACTCTTCTGAGTTGCGCAGTGGATTAAAAAAAAAACAAAAGACACTTTCGCTCCTTATCTGTGAACACCACGCGCTACGAATCGAAATGAAAATATAACATAACACAAGGAGAGTCAACAAAGCACAAAATTAGTTTTATCCGAAAAATAGGAGGGAAGGGCAACGGAGCGAAATGCGGCTCAAATGGGAGTGCGGAGGCTTGGCAGGCCGTTTGCGTTATTGGTAAAACATTCGATGCCGTTACTGGAACTGTAACTACTTTGTATCGAGCGTTTAGTCTTTACCCACATTTTTTCCTCTTCATTATTAGATAAAGGTAAGCGGCCACAGCTCAGCATCGCACGCATCGGACGGATTCTATCAAACGGATTGTAGAATTCTTTATATACTTAATTTTATTTTTATGGTCGAAATGCTGATCAAATGAAAGTGCCGAGGCTTTGCAGAACGTTTGCGTTATTGGTAAAACATTCGATGCCGTTACTGGAACTGTAACTACTTTGTTACAGTTAGAATGGATTCTTTCTTAAAAATTCCGCGGGAATTTTCCACGACCTCAAATAGAATGATACCCATGCAAAAAATTACGTGGATCCGTTGAAAAAACAAACAAAACCACTTTCTCATTATAATAAGGATGCAAAAATGTGTTTGTTTGTCGGTTTGTCCTTAATCACGCAACAAGGGCGCAACAGATTGTGATTTTTTGAATGGGTATAGTAATTGAGAACTTGGAAAGTGACATTTTAATATTATATGTGAACTTTTATGCCGAAATCTTTTAGGCATGCTGGTTTCCTCTCGATGTTTTCCTTCACCACTAAGCATGTGATATTTTCAATTTTAAAAGGCGCTTAGCACCGATAACTTAGTTAATATGTGTGCCTGGGATCAAACCTCGGATCCCCCGAAAAGGAGGTTCAAGTCTTGACCATAAGGCTAAAGATACAAAGCACCCAAAAAGATAGGTAGGTATTTAATGTAGAGACAATAATACGAGTTCCTCCTAGACAATATGCTCAGTCCTCTGTCATCTCAATTTGACGAAGCACTGAACCTACAGAATGACGCTTCATCATTTTATACTTTAAAAAGCTTAAGTATTAGGAACTCTAGCGGCATTTTCTTGAACATAAACTTTTTACAACTTGCAATAATGTATGTATGTATGTATGTTTAGGTCGAATTTTGCAAGATGAATTAGAACCACTTCCCGGTTTCCGATTGAGGTGAAATCTTGCATATTATGTGAATCGGATGACAATGCAATATCATTATTACATGGAGCTGATCTGATGATGGAGCTGGAAGATAGCTATCAGAACTCTGTTATTCAACGACGTAGGTAACCCCATCGAATTTGGGCTCATTGGATTCGTCTTGACAAGTCTATGGTCCTAGATGATATCCAGGGTCTGATGATGTAGCCAGCTGCTAAAAGCTTGTTTTGTAAAAATAAGATTTTTAAATTACAATATCTGGGTGACTGGGTGGTTGTTTTTTTTCTGTAAATTGTGTTTTTTGGAAATTATATATTAAAAAAAAAAATTCATAGGTGAAAAAATAATCGTCTGGACTCGAACCGGGGACTTCTGGTTTCGGGACCGCCCGATTTCATAGCTATAGGAACGTTTTAGATGATGGCGAAATTTACCTTCGTATTCTAATGATATTGTAAGAGGTGTTTCATTGCCTGAAAACACGGATAAAACGACCTTTTCTAAAAATGAAACCTAGCTAGATAGATTTATCGCTCCCGAAATCCCCTGCATACTAAATTTCATGAAAATCGTTGAAGCCGTTTCCGAGATTCAGAGTATATATAATGCTCGTTTAAAGATATTAGATAGATTATTTATATTTTGAAACCTGTCATTTCAGATATGAGATCATTGAGGATGGAATTACTAGGTGTGTCCTTTCTCGGTGTAACAATCACAAACATCTCTGGGCTGGTACTATCTCGCCATTGGTTAAAATAAATTAATGCAGCAAGAACGCCATAAATTCAGCCAATCAGAGGCGATTGAGATCGTTACAATGTAGCTACATCTTTAGACAGTCATCATCATCATCATTAGCAACTCATCAACGGCTCACTACTGAGCACAGGTCTCCTCTCAGAGAAGGGTTATAGGCCATAATCCACCACGCTGGCCCAATGCGAATTGGCGGACTTCACACACCTTCAAAAACATTATGAAGAACTCTCAGGTGTGCAAGTTTCCTCACGATGTTTTCCTTCACCGTTGAAGCAAGTGATATTTAATTGCTTAAACGCACTTGACATCGAAAAGTCAGAGCTTACCCGGGATCGAACCTGCGACCTCCCGAATAGGAGACCACAGTCCTAGCCACTAGGCTATCACTGCTTCAACAGTCACACAGCGGCTATTTCTTTTGAATTACAGTGGATCATAGCGTGAAAAAGTAATATGTAGACAGACAGATTTTCGCAATATAGCGTAGGTAACACAATTAATATACTATGGATAAGGCATAACCATTAGGTACATCTAATATTTACTTTATAAACAAATTGTTGTCATAATGTAATGAAATTTGCGAAAAATTAATATTTATCAACGATATTAATTTTGATACTTACCTGGAATATTGAATATTGATAATAAGGCATAACCATAATAAGGCAGGCATAATTGTTATAAGGCATAACCATTAGGTACATCTAATATTTACTTTATAAACAAATTGTTGTCATAATGTAATGAAATTTGCGAAAAATTAATATTTATCAACGATATTAATTTTGATACTTACCTGGAATATTGAATATTGATGTGTATTTACGCGTAGCTCGAGAAATATTATGTTTGCATTCTGCCTAAGTTATATTATTATGGAAGTATTTTGTAGCTCGGAAAATTTAGTATTTGATTTGACTGCGGCCTTGTAAGTATAATTAATCTCTAATTAACACTGGACTGGCTGTCCCTATACAAATGACAGCTTTTATTATGGATCAATTTGAAGCGCCACAATTGACATACGAGTGTCTCTGGAACTAATAATATAGAGATGCAGGAAGTGCCAAAAACTATCAATTTTATCAGTTGTCAACTAGTCCCTTCTATAATTTTAAGGTTTGTATTATTCGAAACAATAAAGGTTAAATTATAGAATCCAAAAAAAGCTACTTTGTCCACGTATACGTCCAAGCCGAGTTAGGTTTTTAAATATCCCGCGGGAGCCCATTAGGTATTTTTCCGAGACAAAAGTAGCCTATGTTTAAAAATTTACAAAGATCCGCTGCTCCGTTGCTTCGTGACTGAAGGACGAACCAACAGACAAACACACTTTTGCATTTAAGTAAAGGACACCCCACGCGCCCATGTTAGGCGATATTTTTTTTAATTCTCAGTCTTATTTTATTTTAGTCTCAAAATATATAACCCATAAAGAAAAATTTATTATTATTCTTTCTACGAACCTTTCCAATTTGTAATTTTCTAAAATATTCACACTTTGAATAACTTCGTAATAGTACGCGTAATAACTTCTGTACGGTGATTTGTATGTTATTACAAAAGTTAGACAGTTATGAGGGTAGAATGACGAAACGCCAGGCTAAGCGATGATACAGTTTTATTGCCGATGAATAAAAGTTTACTATCCTTACCTTCTGTGCTAACCCATTTGGGAAAAACGTATAAATCAGGATCGAGATTAATTTCACTATCCTGGGGGCCTACCCACCAACGTTTAGAGCAGTATTATGTAAATATTGTTTTGAAATGTCATAATAAATAATGACAACCATAAAATAATTACTTTAATGCAGACTTCAATGTATACTACTAGACCGGCGATTCGGAATAAGAACTGTGTCGCAGTTTTGGATTGCGCGGGCTGAGGTAGAGAGGAGAGCCTGCATAGTGAATAACGTTGCAAATCGTCATTGAATCACGCGGCCGCCGGGTCGCAAAGGCGTGAACGATGTGTGTTGTGCGGGAGGCATATTATATCCTTTGAGACAAAAATAAGAAATAAATTACATAATTAACTGAAATTAACTTCAAATCACGTTAAAGAAGTACACATATAAATAATGAATAATAACAAAATACTTTGGAATAAGTTATAGTCTTTGAATAAGTTATAATAGTCTATCCAAAACAACGTCCACGGCTTACAAAACAAAGCACTGCACTGGTCTTCTCGCTACGTTAGGTAATACTTATTTTGGCAATATAATTGTAATTTAAAATTTATCGACTCCATCATCGAAAAGTTCCATTTTCTAATTTGGCAGCTGAATCGAAATGAATTCTCTTTCGGTTTTGCTTCTCATTTCGATGCAGCTCGTTGTATGGGAGCTGCATCGAAATGGTCTTCATAAAATAGGATACCTAAAGCTAAGAGGGTCTGAGTTCTGGCACTTTTGTATCGTCCATATAAATATATTAATTAAAGTTGGTACCCAACCCACACTATGGTTGTTACTGCCACTCAATATTAATATCGAACCTAATTTTTTTTTTTTAAATATTTAAAAAAACTTTACGCGGCAAACGGATTACTTTTGCAACTTGAGCAATTTAAATTAGCAATTAATTGTAAAGGAAAGTAAAAAATTATAAAGATCAGGACCTGAAAGTCTACGTGACGAGTAGAAAAACCGCGGTCCGCTTGCGGGCCGCGCACCCACGAGCCCTACTAGTTTATTATGTTCTTAAGAAGTTGGACTAGTACTAAGATGTATTAAATATGAATTAATAGCCAATAACTAAGTAAATCATTTGAAAAGATAAACTTGAGAAATCCCTCTTATTAAATCTGTTTACTCAGCCGCCACACGAGGGCCAATGTAGTTGACCTCTATTACTCTGTGAGTTTTTCTCCTCCGCCAGATTTCTTTTTGAGATGAACAAAAAAGAGGGATCTCATTATATTGGCCGTTGTGTCCTCCGTGTGACGACGGCTAGTTGACCCCAGCCCTTTAAAGGATCAGCCAGCGCTCAAACTGCCCCTTCATGTTGAGTTTTCTTATTTTCATAACTAAAGCTTACCTTTTAATAACGTTAAAATATTATTAAGTATTTTTCTTTTTGTTCATATTTGAAGTCTTATTTCTCGGTAAAATACTCTTCTAATTTATTATCCGATAGACGTCCACTGTTGAACAAAGTTCTCTTGCATGGACTTCCACAGAACTGCGCCGCCTGTAGCCATCGGTCCACCTAGTCGCCAACACTGCGCTTCCCGGTGCGGGGTCGCCACTCCAGCACCTTGGAACCCCAATGACTCTTCAAAATCTTCAACAAAGAATCTTTGAACCATGTGAAGTAATTTGCCTTTTTATATATTGAATGCACAAGTACACATACAAATAAATTAAAAAGTTTCTGTCCGTGATTACGAACTAAGTAACAGCCTCTAATGAAGCTTATATTGATATTTGAATGATATCTACCACCCATACCTGATGAATTTTTCACAGGTAAGTAGAGAAGTAGGTACGGTACACATGGAGTAAGCTAGGCTATCTTTTACTGAGGAAAAACAAAAATTTCCACAAGGGATTTTATGTTGACATAAATTCAGGCGAACGAAGTCGCAGGCATTAACTTTTATTTTCATTGACTCGATGACAAGATAGTCCTTAATTGCGATCTCACCTGATGATAAGTGACAATGCAGTCTAAGATGGAAGCGGGTTACTTGGAAGTGTATGGCAGTGAACATTCAACCCCAATCGGTTATCTACACGCCATCTTGCCGAACGCTAAATCACTTGGCGGCATGTCTATGACGTTAGGGTGGTGACTAACCACGGCCAAAGCCTCCCACCAGACTAGACTAGAAACAACTCAGAAAATATAAATTCCCAATTTGACCCCGCCGGGAATCGAACCCGAGACCTATCAGTTATAAGACCACAGCCCTCACCGCTATGCTAGGGAGGTCGATATAGCTAGTTTAATTGTATGGCTATACTTTGTATATGTATAGAGCAACAACCGCAACGTGAAATACCACAATAACCCCTATACAGTTACCTAATTATCATGATATCCCTTTCTATCCTAATTTGACGTATTGCAACTAACAACGCAGCAGACCGTAGGCTACGGAATTAATTAGAGCTTAATGTATGCAAAACCGCCTGTCTTAGTCATTAGATAATGTGTGTTAGGTGTGTTATTTGTGTCTGTTCACATTGTTTTTGGCTCCGTCAGAAAGTCGCTAAGTGTATTGAAAAAACAAGACTCACCTGTCGTGACTACGATCAATGCAACTGGATCAAAATATGGACATTCTGAAAACAATTATCATGGTATACGTAATCGTATAATACATTATAATTATTATGTCATTAAACCACAAAATATGTCTAAAATCTTTAAAAATCTATCTATTATATGTTGAACCCTTCTTATCATTATAGGTATTTTGTTCATACTTTTGTACCTATCTTAATGCTCAAAATAATATACCTAATTAAACCAGCTGATGTCATGTAGTCATGGCAGAGACTCTGAGAGACCTCAATACAATGCTCAATGATCTCAGCAGGGTTTCTCAACAGGTGGGCTTGAAAATGAACATGAGCAAGACGAAAATCATGTCCAATGCTCATGCTCCGCTCCACCCAGTAATCGTTTAGAACTCTGCGCTCGAAATTGTGGACGAGTATATATATACCTGGGACACACAGTCCAGCTAGGTAGGTCCAATTTCGAGAAAGAGATCAACCGCCGAATCCAACTCGGTTGGGCAGCGTTCGGGAAGCTCCGAGATGTCTTCTCGTCCAAAATACCTCAGTGCCTGAAGACTAAAGTCTTCGAACAGTGCGTGTTGCCAGTGATGACTTATGGATCCGAGACATGGTCGCTAACTGTGGGCCTCAAAAGAAGGCTCAGAGTCACTCAGCGAGCGATGGAGAGAGCTATGCTTGGGGTATCCCTGCGAGATCAAATCAGAAATGAAGAGATCCGCAGGAGAACTAAAGTCACCGACATAGCTCAGCGAGTCGCGAAACTGAAGTGGAAATGGGCGGGGCACATAGTTCGAAGAGCTGATGGTCGTTGGGGTCCCAAGGTGTTGGAGTGGCGACCCCGCACCGGTAAACGCAGTGTTGGCAGACCCCCACTAGGTGGACCGACGACATCAAACGAGTCGCAGGGAGCCGCTGGATTCAGGCGGCGCAAGACCGAAGCCTGTGGAGGTCCATGCAGGAGACCTATGTCCAGCAGTGGACATCTAAAGGTTGATGATGATGATGATGATGAAACCAGCTGATGCCCGCGACTTTGTTTTGACGTTTGTATTTAAATTTTAAACTTTGATTTTCCGGGATAAAAAGTAGCCCCTGTCACTCCCCAGGTCCTTAACTATACATTTACTAAATAACCGTAGCTCTGTTGCATAGGTTTGCAAAGGTTAACTGATTGGAGGACAAACAAACACAATTTCCCATATAAAATATTAGTAAGGACAGTAAGAATTTTTTTTTTAAAGTAAGCGTTAAAAAAATTTAAATCTAGAAAAGGAAAAAAGAAAACCATCTTTTATCTCTGGAAAGAACAAACCGCGAAAAAAATGTATCCCGACTAAGAAAAAATAAATGTAACATCAGTCATATTGATTTTATCCGTATAAATTGTAACCTTCTTCTCCCTGACTATAACAACGAATCGATTCGTCAAAATAAAGTAGTTTAGGCATTACCGTGAATGATTCGTAAATAGACGACACATACACGCATGCAAAATAAAAAAGCTAAAATTTGCTACAATTTCCTTGCTGTAGTCAGGTAAAATAGTCGTCTAGTTACAATGAGAACACACCGCACTTGTCATACGGTGCGTGATTGTGAAACGATTATGCTTAACGTCTTATCTGTTTGAATATATTGCTAATGAAGTCCACTAGCACCTATGTCCACATTGATTATTTAATATACATGGCCCAACATAATTGGTATATAATTTATTATGTACCTAGTTTGGAACGGTGATACGGTGCGGAACGGTAAAGAAAGCGACTAGGCCGCTTTCTTTTCCCCTACTCATCATAAAAAGATGTGCGTTTCTAATCCTTCAAAATTCACTTGGTAAGCAAAGTGGAATAATTATAGCCTTTAGGTCTTTAGACTCAGAATAAGGAAGGTTTACCTTACTCATTTGGAGAGGAAACCTGTGTGAGGATAGTTAAAGATGCAAAAAAAAATTTGTATCGCTAGAACGAAGAAGGCGACGAACGAACCTCTCTTAATATGAAGAGGTTGCTGACACTGAAGTAACGTAGAATAGCCGCACTGCGCCGCTCTGTGTAGCACCTCTCACGCAGATTCCGCAACGCATTGCTACGCCGTAGCGATTCTGTAGCGCGTAGCAGGTTTTAGGTCGACTTGGACCAAACTGCTTAATCATGTTTAGTTAAATTTTGTAATGCTGTCCTTCTCACGTCAACTCTGAAATAGTATTGTCAAAAAGTGACAGCATTACAAAATGTAACTAAACATGATTAAGCAGTTTGGTGCAAGACAGCGCTGGTAGCGCGTTTCGTTAGGCGCTTTGCAGATTGAGCAACTTCAGTTGAAGAAACTATCAACTTTAAAAAAGTTTCCTTTTAAAGTTGCCAGTTGCTACAACCAGATAACCCGGTTTACGGTTGCCGCAATTTTATGGCTATCTGTGAGCAACACTGCGCTGCGGGGGACAGGGACAGGGAAAAGGGGGAGGGAGGGTGTGGAATCACTCAATGCGTTGCGGCCGCCGGTTGGGAAACCAGCAACTTTACAAAACTGATACAAATTCGACAGTTGCTAGTTGCTGCAATTAGAAACTAACTTAGTCATCAATTTCAGCAACTGAAAACTGTTGTCGATCACCGTCTGCTGTTTTCAATATTACTAGTATTTAGTACATACTAATAGTTACTTTTGAAATTATAGCTATGCATAGTAAGTTTTGCAAATTCAGGTAAAATATGTAGGTATGTTATTTAATATTTTGTTAATCATAATTCCTATAAGATATTAAATATTAATACTTACTTGCGATATAATATAGCAAAAATTGTATTTAGGTTCTAGGGTTGCCAATTTTTTTCTCGGTAAAGGGTTTTTGTAAATGAATCTTTATTTTCATATACTTCAAAGGTACCTTTTAGTAACAATAACATCGTTGTTAGTAACCTATATTTTTATTAGCTTGCTCACAGCTTCATGGAGTCGTTTGTCCAGATCTGGACATCTATTACTTGCAAGCAATAACAATAGATGTCCAAAACTGGACAAACAATTCTTAAATCATTATTATTTCTAATTTTATTTTTGGTTTCAGACAATTTAATATCTTGAGATTTTAGTATTTATAAGTTCAAATGTATACCTATAATTATTATTATTAAGTAGTTCAAATGTATATTTCTATTGTATTGGAATGTGTGGAATTTCTATCGTATATCGACATATCAAAACATTTGTACGCCGCTACGGCTAAATGTGTTGAACTTTTTTTTTAGCAATTAACATCCTTTGTAAACACACATTAAGCAAATAAAGAATTTCTATTTCTATTTCTATTTAAAGGATTGCCAGAAAACAAATCTTCCGCCGCATCCAGCAGCTACCAGTGGTTCGCTTGAGTTCGTCCACTTAGCAGGGAATCTTTCGATGCTGTACTTACTTCTCGGCGCGGTGTA
This sequence comes from Oeneis ivallda, assembly GCA_029955525.1. Lineage (NCBI taxonomy): Eukaryota > Metazoa > Arthropoda > Insecta > Lepidoptera > Nymphalidae > Oeneis > Oeneis ivallda. Next base: position 5,251,980 of record JARPMR010000024.1, on the reverse strand, counting down.
GTCATTCCAACATCTTGGATTATTCCAAGCATTCCTCGTCATTCTAATATCAATTTACATCACTCCTTTTTTAAGCTATTGCATAGCTTTTATCGCGGGCTTTGAGCGCGGCGACCGAATCGAGAAATTCGGTGACGAAAATAAACCTAACACCCCTCACTCCGACCGGCACAGCAGCGGTGCGGCGTTGAAAGCCGTGCATCGTCTAACGTTGTTTCAGTTCGGCAGACTTCGGCACGGTGTTTGTGTGCGTGCGACTAGACGTATGCGAAGTTGATAAAAAATGCTATGCAATAGCTTTACCGCGGCAGTCCCCGAATGCCACACGTATTTTTTTTTCTTTTCTTCGTATTATGTGCCCTGTCCATTGTCCACTTCAGCGACATACTCCCGCAATAGCAATATACTCCGAGCGATAGTTTCTCACAGCATAGCGTGGATTTAGTTCACATAAAATTAATAACTCTGGTGTCTGGTGTCCTTTGTTTTCCGAGGTGACACGTTTATCCCAAATTAATCTTCAAAATCGTCTACTCCCTGAGAAAGTCCCATCGAATTCGGCCCAGCCATATCGAAGACTAACCAGGACACGTAAAAAAATTTCAATATTTTAATTTATAAAATAACTGGATGATGCCCGCAACTTCGTCTGCGTGGGTTAAGGTTTTCTGATTTCCGCTCTAATTTTCCGGGATAAAATGTAGCCTATCTGTTAAACCTGGGTATGAGCTATCTCTATTCCGAATTTCAGCTAAATCGGTTCATTCGTTGTGGCATGAAAGAGTAACAAACATCCATCCATCCGTCCTCACAAACTTTCGCATTTATAATATCACTAGGATTAGTAGGAAGTAGGATGTCTGTAGGTACATTACAGCATAATACAAATAAACGTCGATAACCCTACATGAACCCAACCGAAGGCGAACAAAACTCAAATATTTATAGAATTTACGTGGAAGACCCGTATTTGTGAGATAAGTCTCAAATATAACCGCGATTTTGTACACCACAAAACCACCAATAATGACTCGTAATACATTCACTCAAAAACGATATCTAACGTCATTACCATTGAGTTTATAATTCTTTGAATATAATCATCTGGATGTGCGCTGAATCCGCGACACAGTGGATTTAATAAAGGTAATATCCCCTTAAATTTGTAGATAAGATATGGGGTAAGAATATTTTATTAGCTTCGAGGAGTTTAAGGTTTGTGTCAAATGCGAGGTCGGTGTATGTTATTTATTGACTTTGTTCAAAGAAAATTTCATTCCAAGAGATCAACCGCTGGATCAAACTCGGCTTGGCGGCGTTCGGAAGTTTCGCGATGTTTTCTAGTCCAAAATACCTCTGGCAGACTTCAGACCTTTGAGAACATTGCCTACGGAAAATTTCTCAGGCATTTAGGTTTCCGCGCAATGTTTTCCTTCGTGCCGTTAGTGATTTCTTATTACTCAAAACGCGCATACGGCACATAACACTGAAAAGTCACAAATGCATGGTTACTTGAATCAGGGCTGATGTTATAACCCTCAGGCTATCACCGCAGCAATTTATCTTTTGAGAGTAATTGCTAAATTTTATTTGCAGGCGTACTTTAAAATGTTCACTATTTTTTTTAAACAATTTATTCATAGATTAATTAATTGTTGAAAATATCTTTTTTTTAATCCAAAATAACTTTCCATCCTTCCATCCATCAGCCTGTATTTATCCACTGCTGGACGCAGGCCTTTTGCGAGAGCGCGCCACCAAACACGGTCGTCCGCCTATCTCATCCACCCGCTTCCCGCCACCTTCTTAAGGTCATCAGTCCAGCGAGCTGGAGGGCGTCCTACACTGCGCTTGCTGGTACGCGGTTTCCACTCCAGAACACGTCTGCCCCATCGGCTATCGGTTCTGCGACAGATATGACCTGCCCACTGCCACTTCAGCTTGCTAACCTTCTGAGCTATGTCGGTCACTTTTATACTTCTGCGAATTTCCTCGTTCCTTTATAAAACCAGATAGGTACGAAGTTCCTTATTATAAAAATATCAATTTCAAGTTCTATTCGAGGTATAAAGAAAATAATTATTCGGGTATACATTTTTTATCATGATTTTTTTATCGATAAAAATCAAAAGAACTACTTTACAAAATTATCCTTATAATATAACACCTTTATTTTGTTTATAATGATTTATAAAAATATATAATAACAAGTGTAATTTGTTTTTAATTTTTTACCAAATATTATAAATTATATAAAATTATAAATAATAATAAATTAATAATAAAAATAAAATAAATAATAATTATCTGAAGTCAGGATTCGAACCTCTGAACCGATAGTATCACTCCTTCTTTTTACCGCTGCGCCATCGAAGCATTGACGGAATGTGTAAAATAAACGAAGACAACAAGGACTGTGACGAAAAAATCTTACGCTTTTATTTTTTAACGTTACGGACGTTTTTTGCCGGCTAGGGTACCCCTCCGCAACGTCCATAAGGAACTTCGTTCCAAAAAAAATACTTTCATGTTTCACAAATACACGTGTTCACCTAATGTTTTAAGCTAAAACAAATTTTAACCCGTTCTGTGCAACTGTAGATTTAAACTGTATCCAATTATTTAATAGGGATTAACCAGCCTCGTTTGTACTTCACCCGTTGCCATTAGGCGGTTACGGCCGACACGATTGCGAGTCATTTGTACTACCATGCCAGCCCGGTAAGCACAGAGCAGGATCCTGAGTTAATTTATTTTTGATTATTAATATTAATTTACAGGGGCAGCTTTTATGAATAAATGTCCTAAAAGTCCTTATGATTATTATTTATTTTATTTGTTTATTACTCTTTAAGTATGCGTAAATTTTGAAGTAAATCTTACTTTTGATTTCTTTAATCTTCTTAGTGCCCATTCCACCATCGTCGCCGACGTTTAGCCGGCAAGTAAATTTGAACTTTCAATAGATTCTTTATACAAAAACTGTCAAAACGTCTAATTTATTCATCGGTTAAACGTTACTCAGGGTTTGTGAAATTGGCACTAAAAATCCTAAAAAGTAAATAACTAAATATGAGTGAATAAAACAAATAAGAAAAAGCACTTCCTGATTTGAAAGAAAAAACTAGCAGCAATCAAATCACTTGTAGAGACTACTTCTTCTCTTCTTTATCAACCGATAGACATCCACAGCTGAACATAAGTCACTGAACATAAGTGTATGGACTTTAACTTGTTTTTGTGGCTAAAAATTAAGTGGCACTCGGGGACTGCCGCGGTAAAGCTATTGCATAGCATTTTTTATCAACTTATGCAATTATAATATTTATGCAATATTTATTTTTTGCATAATAAAAATTATGCAAATAATAATTAAGAAAACAAACAAACAAGAAAAGCGCACTGTCACTACTTCGCGAGTGAGATTCGAACCTGCGACATCTAAAGAAAGCGGCCGCTCGCCCACTGCGCCAAACAGAGCTAAATGTGAACCTCTAAAATGTTGAACGCTTACTGAACGACGGTGTTAGGTTTTTTTTTCGTTACGGAATTTCTTGATTCGGTCGCCGCGCTCAAACTGTTTGTCCTAGTTCAAAGCCCGCGATAAAAGCTATGCAATAGCTTAAAAGAAAATATTTGAATTTCATTTACTCCTCTCGAAGTTTTCACCTGGCTACGCCCGCGTCGTATTAAATTGCGTACAACCTAATATTCTAATGTGACACGTATTTTTTGGAAGATTTATTTAATAGCTGCAATTTTTCATCCGCAATGGAGGGTTAAAAAGCTGTTGTTCTCGAATTTGCTGCGGATTTGGGCGGTTATTGTTTTAAGGTAATGTGTTTACGGATAATCTAAAACCAATACCAATAATATTAAAATAAAATAGCTTTGTTTTATTTTGGAGTAATTATAATTAACATGTAGCATTTAGTTAACGTTTAGATTAATGTTAACTGTTGTTAACCTTTAAGCTGTAGTTTACCGTTATATTAATTTATTCGAAGAGTGACAGTGTACACTGTGACATCTCTACCTTACCTTGGTGAAATCTGCCCTACATCTAGCTCCACCACAAGCATCAACTAACTAGCATTCACGGACAATCCACATGACCTTTTCCCAAAAGATAAAACTTTTAGAAAAAATTGGTTGTCTATAAAGTCGGTTTACGGACGATAGTTTTACGTGATAACGTCATATAGAAACATTGACGATGACTGGCGGGCGGCGGCGGGCGCTCTCTAGTCACAATAAACGCTTGTTCTGCGCGTTCGCTTGCACGCCCAGGCTCAGGCGGAACGTGACACTTTTTCATTTTTGTTCATGGATTTATAAGACGTTATCACGTCAAAACGTTCATAGCACGTTTATAATAACTAACAAGAGCCGGTGTATCTAGTAGACTGAGAGCTTCCATTGTTAATTTGAAATTTTTACAGCAAGTCTTCCATTGTAAATAAAGTTAAGTTACTCTTAGCTAATTCTCTGAAACAAAGTAAGTAATACATAAAAGAAACAGTGTAATAAGCACTCATAAAATATACTTTTAAAAGAAAAGAAAGCCAGACTTTTATAATCAACAAAATTAACTCGACGCAGCCAGCTTAGACTTGAGTTGAGTAATATCAAAGTGAGTTTTAATTAGTTCTTCATTACGCTTGAAACGATCTAGATTCTAGACGTACTTTGTGTTTCGCGGAGCTTTTTAGTGTTGTGTGCTGTTTAATTTACGCAAACCTATTAGTGCCATACACCCGTCCGCTTCAAAGTGATCGTCGACGATAGTTACAAAATGACGTCATACTGTACCGCCAACAAAAAAATAGTATTTTGTAAAAATTGTATATTGCTGATTGTATGATTTACTGTTTCTATGACTGTGACGGAAGTTATCGTCCATCCATCGCGACACTCCGCCTCCCTGTGCAGGCCTGCGGGATCATAATTCCAGCGCCTTGGGACCCCAACGCTGATCGCTTCTTCAACGATGCTTCAAGCCATGTGCCCTGCCCTTTGCCAGTTCAGCTTTGTCACTGCTTTTTTTTTTCAAAAACGATTCAATGGTGAAGGAAAACATCTTGAGGAACCTGAAAGTTCTCAATAATGTCTTCAAAGGTGTGTGAAGTCCACCAATTTGCGTTGGACCAGCGTGGTATATTATAGCCTATAACCGTTGTTTGAGAGGAGACCTGCGTTCAGTAGTGAGCCGTTGATGGGTTGCTGATGATTATGATGATGAACCTTACACTACAGACATTATAAGTTATATAAGTTTGTAGCTCTGGTTCTCCTACGGATTACCGCATTTCTGACTATCACTAACCTCATTCTAATTCCAACCAATATTTTAAATGTGAAACTTAGTTTGTAGGTTTATCCTTCAATCAAGCAGCAACGGCGGACGTTTATTCGTTATTTTTTGCATAGGTATAGTTGAGGACCTTGATAGTGACATAGGCTACTTTTATGTCGGTTTTATAAATGAGTGAGATTTAATAAAAATAACTAGCTTTATGGATACGTAGCCAGAATATGCGACTCTTGAGAGACAAGAACACACTGCTGTGTATAAAAATGTACGGACAGCATTAATTGAGGGCAAAAACCAAGATCTTACGTGATAAATAATATTATGTCCCTTGACATTTGCATACGTAGGTATTTATAATTCACTGTAACCCGCCTAGGTCGTCCCATAGGTCAACAGTCTTTTTGGATATTTACATTAACAAAGCCTTAAAGTAAGAATATTAACAAGATTCCTTTTGAAGGAGCTTAGGCTGACTTTTCAATTAGTTCTACATTATACAAGCCAGACTTGGCATTCTGGAAAATTTGTTTTTGTTTTGTTTGCTTTCGTCTGTTACTTAAAATTGCAGCCTTTCAGTCGGCTGTAGAGGCATTCACACTGTACGATAAATCGCATGTGCTATACATCGGTATGCAGTTTAGACTAGTTTCTAAAACATCCTCAAATATAATAAACGCGAATGTGTGCTTCTTAGTACGTTTGTCATTTTTAATCCTTTTTTATCCCCAAAAACAAAAGGTTCTCGCGGCGTTCTCAAAATCATAACTCCATGCGGAATATGTACTTATCTATATAATTGTATTTATTATTTATTTTGTCGCAAATTCGGTATAATGCATACGTAAAGCTGGACTTTGGTACCTACTTCTTTTTCTACATTTTCTTTTTTACATATTCTTTTTCTACATAAAATATCATCGATTCGAATGTCAATAAAATAAAAAACACCGGTCAAATTTATTAAGGAATATGGAGAATGTCCGAAAAAAGTTAAAAATTGAATAAACTGGCTGTCCCTTATTCGAAAACTTTTTCAATCTAAGCCGCAAAATCAAAACAAAAAAACTGAAGAATAAAATACAAAGCCAATGATTTGATATAACTTATCGTGAAGCATAAACGACCACAGACAATAGCACTTCCTTGAAAACCGAGCGAGCTTGTATCCGATTCAGCAAAAAAATTTAGAACCTCAACTTATCTAAGAGAGTCTGAGCATTGTTGGTTTTCTTAATGAGCTGAATTTCCACGATGCCGACTAATTATAGCCAATAAAAACTTTCAGAAAGCTTGTTGTTTCAGTAATTGAAAGATGGATGGATTTTTGTATCCATATTATTATGGTATTATTGCAGAGCTGATTACCATAAAATTATTACTAATATTATAAATACGAAAGTGTGTGTTATTTGATTTGTCCTTCAATCATACAGTCATAATATGATTTTTTGCATAGGTATAAATGAAGACTTGATAGAGAGTGACATTGATAAAATACCTATTGACTAAAAATTATTTAGTTTTTTCAATAGCTGCTTCAGGTACCGTTGTACGTTAAAGCAAATCGCAAATTTATAGAAATGGCGCAATAATAATAAACATTAGCAACGCAATGAAATTGGATTAAAAAAGGGGATAAACCTTGTTATCTATTTAACGAAAAACCATTGGAGAGATCTTTTCAGAATAATTAAGCAGATGTTCGGGAAAAAATAACAGTTTCCAGGTTCATTTGGAAGCTCATAAAATTCTGAACACGCACCGCCGTAATGTGGCAGGCAATGTTAGTGGGTGGTGCAAGCGATAAAAAAAAGACAAAAATATCTATCATGAATGCAAACTCCTAAATCCTACTAATATTTAAATGCGAAAGTTAATGAGGATGGATATTTGTTAAAACTACTGGATGGATTTTGATGAAAGATCACAATGTAACAGCTTATGTATATTAAATAGCACATAGGCTATATTAAATCACGGAAAAAAGAATTCCAGTCCGCGCGGACTATATCGGTGCCGTCTTAGGTTAAGTTTTAGGTTTTAGTGTTACTAATATAGGTTTAAGTTTATTGTTACTAACACAATATGATCCCAGATGGTCGAAATAAAACATTATTATTATTATTATAATATTTTTTTACTATAATAATAGGGTATACTATTTTGAAATGTGTAATGCCCTTCCGGCTTCCATTTTTCTAACTAATTATAACTTGTCTATCTTTAAATCAAGAGTGAATAGGCATCTTCTAGGCAAGTGCGTATTATCTTAAGCTGAATCTTCACTTACCATCAGGTGAGATCGCAGTCAAGCGTTAATCTATATATTTAAAAAAAGGGTAGGTATATCTGTTGCAAAATTTGGCTTCAAACTTTGAGTACTGACCATGATGTATAATATAACGCTTCCGCGTATCAATTGGGCAGCATAAGTGCCTGAGTCCGAAATCCTACAATTTGCAGCACCTTTCTACTATTATTATTATTAGACACAGGTAGGTACTAATCGTTATCACATTTTTCCACCTGCTCTTCGTATCCAATTAACAGTATTAACAAGTAATATTTTGCTTATCAATGGATATCGACTTAATATTATTTAGGTATGAGTGTTGCGACGATAACATAGTGATAATCAAATCAAAATCAAATATAATTAATTTATCTAAGCCAATATAATTATCTTACAAATGGGTTTGGCCAACGGCTAAGCTAGAATCGTAAGGTTTTGTGATTTAGCTGCTGGCTCTCTTTGTGACCAAATGTTCAGTTTTACTTAAGCTTAATTATATTAGTGACTTAATATTTTAATTATTAGGTATATTCATTGCCAAGGCCTTTTTAGTCTATAAATAGCGTCGCATAACATCTGTCAAACTAACAATGGGTCATCATGGATATATTCAAGCTTGTGGGAAAACTTGGATGAGAATTGGACAACACCGAAAGCAATGGCGTGCATATTAGGTGGCCTATGTCCAATGATGGACGAATCATCAAGCTTGTGGGAAAACTTGGATGAGAATTGGACAACACCGAAAGCAATGGCGTGCATATGAGGCGGCCTATGTCCAACAATGGACGATTCATCAAGCTTGTGGGAAAACTTGGATGAGAATTGGACAACACCGAAAGCAATGGCGTGCATATGAGGTGGCCTATGTCCAACGATGGACGAATTCTCAATCTTGTGGGAAAACTTGGATGAGAATTGGACAACACCGAAAGCAATGGCGTGCATATTAGGTGGCCTATGTCCAATGATGGACGAATCATCAAGCTTGTGGGAAAACTTGGATGAGAATTATACAACACCGAAACCAATGGCGTGCATATGAGGCGGCCTATGTCCAACGATGGATGAATCATCAAGCTTGTGGGAAAACTTGGATGAGAATTGGACAACACCGAAAGTAATGGCGTGCATATGAGGTGGCCTATGTCCAACGATGGACGAATTCTCAATCTTGTGGGAAAACTTGGATGAGAATTGGACAACACCGAAAGCAATGGCGTGCATATGAGGCGGCCTATGTCCAACGATGGACGAATTCTCAATCTTGTGGGAAAACTTGGATGAGAATTGGACAACACCGAAAGCAATGGCGTGCATATGAGGTGGCCTATGTCCAACGATGGACGAATCATCAAGCTTGTGGGAAAACTTGGATGAGAATTATACAACACCGAAACCAATGGCGTGCATATGAGGCGGCCTATGTCCAACGATGGACGAATTCTCAATCTTGTGGGAAAACTTGGATGAGAATTGGAAAACACCGAAAGCAATGACGTGCATATGAGGTGGCCTATGTCCAACGATGGACGAATCATCAAGCTTGTGGGAAAACTTGGATGAGAATTATACAACACCGAAACCAATGGCGTGCATTTGAGGCGGCCTATGTCCAACGATGGACGAATCATCAAGCTTGTGGGAAAACTTGGATGAGAATTGTACAACACCGAAAGCAATGGCGTGCATATGAGGCGGCCTATTTCCAACAATGGACGAATCATCAAGCTTGTGGGAAATCTTGGATGAGAATTGGACAACACCGAAAGCAATGGCGTGCATATGAAGCGGCCTATGTCCAACGATGGACGAATCATCGAGCTTGTGGGAAAACTTGGATGAGAATTGGACAACACCGAAAGCAATGGCGTGCATATGAGGCGGCCTATGTCCAACGATGGACGAATCATCGAGCTTGTGGGAAAACTTGGATGAGAATTGGACAACACCGAAAGCAATGGCGTGCATATGAGGCGGCCTATATTCAATGATGGACGCATTAAAGGCTAGCAAAGAAGAAGAAGAAAGTGTAAGGGATATCAATAATCCTTGAGCTTCAGATAAAAAGAAAATAAAATATTGTAGGTAGATCCTTACTAATATTATAAATGCGAAAGTGTGTTTCTTTCTTGGTTTGTTGGTTTGTCCTTCAATCACGCTGCAACAGGGCTACGGATCAACGTGATTTTTTGCATGGGCATAGTATATAGGGATAAAAAGTAGCCTATGTTACTCTCCAGGTCCTGAGTCCTGACCTGGAGAGTAACATAGGCTACTTTTTATAACGGAAAATCAAAGAGTTCCCGAGGGATTTTAAAAACTAAATCCACGCGAATGAAGTCGCGGGCATCAGCAGCTAGTAATAAAACATAAATTATAGGTAAGATCTATCTCGATCATGTCAGCTTTCAAACAGAAAAACCGCATCAAAATAGGTCCATTCGTTGGGGAGCTACGAGGGAACAGATAGACTCACAGGTACAGAGATATACAGATACACAGATATAAATGAAAAAATGAAAAAATGAAGAAAGATATACATTCACGTCAAAATTACTCTTATTTTTGTCGGGTGTTAAAAATAAAGGGTATTATGATCAACACTATTTAATGACGTCATGTAATTACCACTTAGCTTAAAGCTATGATTAGCTAATGACCCGCTTGAACGTGTGACTAATTGAGTTAATGAGTTCGTTTAATGCCTACCTAAAGCTTAGCATGAATCATTAATGACATTTCCAAAAAAAAAATGTAACAACACGGACCAAATGCGAAGTTTAGAAAAGGACACAGATATAGAGAACTTGATGTGGCTACATGCTACTTTGTTAATACTAATATTCTAAATGCGAAATTGTATTTTTTTTCCTTCAATTACGTTGAAACAGAACTTAGAATTGACTTATATTTTTTTCATGGGTATAGTTTAGGACCTGGAGTACTTCATAGGGAACTTTTTAGCCCGGAAAAATAAAAATTTCCTAAGGGATTTTTAAACGAAGTCGAAGGCGAAATCTCTATAGTTGGTACTCGAGTTGAGTAGTAAGTATTTTTTGTGTTAAAGCATACCTACTGCTATGGTACTAGATGGTATGGTATGGTAATCAGGCAAAAGATATGTAAGTATTTCTACGAAATGTTTTGATATGAATTTTTCCTTTAAGTTTTTTTGTCAACGAATAATTATTATTTTTAAATTCATAATTTATAAAAATTATTATCTAAATAGTAAATCTTACCTAAAACTGACAATTGTTCCACCTACGTCAAGTTAGACCTTAGTGATTGCCTTCTACGAATTTATAGTATAAAATTTATTTTACAATTTTCCGAATTCGACGAACGTTTTGCAGATTATGGGAGAAATTTTCAGCACTTTTTTCTTCAAAAAAAAAAAAAGAAAGATGCTTGTAATAAAATTATTTCGTTGCAGATCAAAGTTTCCAGCATTGGCATTCTTTTAACTGCCATGAAAATTTTATCGAATCTAGCAAAACAGCTTTACATCTAGGTACAAAAGGAGAGAGATGGGGAAATAATAATTTCTGACGCAGCCTACAGCAGGCATTCGAGGCACGTATTGGAGACAATGGGGGATTTTTTTCAGCACCAGTGGAATTCGGATCCTGACAATTTTGCCACCTACGTCAGGTTAGGCCTTTGTGATTGCCTTCTACGGATTGTATTATAAATTTGCTTCTGAAATTTTTGCACATTTCTGAATTAATTGTGTTTTGTTGATGTCAGTTTTAGATTTTGTTAACCAACGCAAGTATGTAGTATTTAAACACCTGCTTGTTAGATGCCGTCCCGAGACTTAAGAATAAAACCAAGATTTTTAAGAATTAAAATTTCGAGTGTCATATATTATCATGAAAACAATATTATGATGACTTCTTAAATTGATAAGAACTGAAGATTTCGTATACGACTACACTTGGTACTTTCTACCTTAATGATTCTCATAAAACGATTTCTGGAACAAGATAATACTATTAGCTATATCCCTCTAAATAAATACTTCTGGTAAGCAACATTTAGTTGGTCCCCATCCCAAACATCTTAACGTCCCTAAAAAAAGCTTTCCTTCAAAACCTGACAAATGCAGGTATTAGCCCATTCTTGTGATACGCGTCAACAATCTAATAAAACAGGCTCAAAACTAATTCGCTCCCGTATATCAGCTGAAAAAAGACATGTTCCTATTTTGAAAACAGTCGACACGTCAAAACAAGGTTGTTAACATACACCCAGTTCGCGCAACACGCAGGCCACGTTAGCGAGAACGACAGTTGGACGAATCCGACAGCTGCAGGACGAAAATATTTATGAATATCTAGTGATGTGCTAGCTCAATCATATCGATATCGATACATTAAAAATATAGGTAACTAACGCTACGGTTAAGGAGTGGATTGAAAACCTTAAGCACGACCGTTAAAACTTCACCTGGTGCATTATTGTCGTACTTGCTTTATAAACTGATTTGCGGGAGAAAAGATACTATTTATAATTATGTTCAACGTGGTTAATATTCTTAAAAAACAAAGTACATGAAATTTTTAGAAACAAATTACTGACACTGACAAAATAAAGGACGAATTTAGGATAAGAAATTATAAACAAGCTAAGATGAAAAAATGGATGCTTCACCGAAAAGTTTAATAATAAAGATGAATATTTTTTAATAAGCAGATTTCAACATATTATTTAATAGAAATCACTGACAACTTTGCGACAGCATAACATTTTTTATCATAATTTTATTTTAAATTAATACCGTATGCATAAAATTCAAAATTCAAAATTATTTATTTCACGTAGGCCAACCTGTGGCTCTTATGACACGCCATGACTCTGCCACCGGTTTGGAAAGCGGATTCTGCTGAGAAGAGCCGGCAAGAAACTCAGCAGTTGCTCTTTTCAAAATAATCCTTTTACAATATTATTATGTAGCTATTACACTGTAATAAGTTTTTTATAATATCCTGTAGACAGCTGGATGCCAAGCCGATTTAACCCATGCAAGTTTATTAGAATAGAATAGAATAGAACATTTCCACTACCTATTAGGGGAATTTTGAAAAATGCGTACTACAATTCAATACATGTTAAAACGGGCAGATAGAAAGCAGCATCATTCCCGCCGGTGCACCATATACGCAACATACCTATAATTATGTAAGGGTGTAATAATTTTATTGATATCATAATAATATCACTGCAGTAAGAGAGATGGGTACAGCGGGAAACCCATTATAAATCCTGGCTTGAAAGTTATGGCCCATGTATTGATGGCAGATATTGTCGAAGCACTATTTTGTAAGAATGGGCTCTTTTATCTTTGCACTGCTTTTATGGCTCGTAAAAATATTGATATAACCTTTGCCCATCTCTACATTATCTAATAACGGTAAATCACAGAGCTGAAGATTATAAAATCGCCATAATCATAATTTAATTAAATCTTTCATATTTATGAGGAATCGTGAAAACTAACATATATTATGGTTTAAATTGAGTTCGCAATTATCTTATGACGCTACACGGTATTATTTGTTCAAAAGATTTGTCTGGTTTAGATAGTGTTCTTTCAATTAACCATGAAAATAATATGTTTTCTTTTAATAGCTCCTTGGAATTTTATGAAATCAATTTTTGACCTGATAAAGTCTTATAAATCGATGAACACCGGCTGCACGCACGAAAAAGTGTCACGTTCTGCCTGGGCCTGCGCGTGCAAGCGAGAGCGCGGAACAAGCAATAGAGAGGCACGATCGGCCCAAGCGTTGGCTTGTGACTAGAGAAAATTGTAATTTTCAATTAACTCCTTCTTTGTATTATACAAAATAATGATAATTCAGTGATAATAATTCAATTCAATGCATAAAAGTATGCAATTTTTCATCAATGTTTCTTTATGACATTATCACGAAAAACTATCGTCCGTAAACCGACTTTACAGACAACCAATTTTTTTATTATTTCATGTAATTGACAACATTGATTGACTGACTGACTGATCTATTAACACACAGTTCAAACCACTGCACTGGTCGGATCGGGCTAAAATTAGGCATGCAGATAGCTATTATAACGTAGCTATCCGCTAAGAGAGTATTTTTGAAAATTCCACCCCTAAGGGTTTGAAAAATTGAATATCGTTAGCGAAGATCGTCGTTTAAATCGTTAGCGAAGCGCGGGCAAAAGCTAGTTTAATTAAAATTTATACGTACTAAGTGTAATATTTCATAGTTCGAAGAACTGATGGTTGTTAGAGTCCCAAGGTGCTGGAGTAGCGACCCCCCCGCATCGGAAAGCGCAGTGTTCGCAGACCCCCTACTCGGTGCACAGGCGACATCGAACGAGTCGTAGGGAGCCGCTGGATTCGAAGTCCAACAAGAATCCTATAACTATATTAATCCTATGTCCTACTTCCTACTTCCTACTATGTAATATTAAGAAGTTTGTGAGGATGGATGTATGGATGGATGGATGAATGACTGTTTGTTACTCTTTCACGTCACAACGAATGAACCGATTTGTCTGGGAATGGAGATAGCTCATGCCCAGTATTAACACATAGGATACCATTTATCCCGGAAAATTACAGAGTTCCCACGGGAAATAAAAAATCTTAATCCACGCGGACAAAGTCGCGAACATCATCTAGTAATATCATGTTTTTTTAAATAAATTGTTTATTTTCCACAAAGTGGCACGGGATGTTAAAAAGATTAGAACGATGATCCCGCAGAAGTAGGTATCTAATATCTATAGAGTCTATAGACTGTGTTGCGATAATCATCTTCCTCCTCGTACAGTAACAAGTGTAAATTAAAAATTTTATTTTTAAATGCAAGCTGTCATTAGACTCTGGATATCATCTAAGATCAGATTACTTGTTATGACGAACCAAACGAGCCCAAACTCGATGGGGTTACGTCGTTTTATTACAGAGTTCCGATAGCCACTTCCGTCTCCATCATCAGATCAGCTCCATGTCACAATAATATTGCATTGTCATCCGATTTACACATACATGCAAAATTTCAGCTCGATCAGAAACCGGGAAGTGGATCTAATTCATCTTGCAAGATTTGACCCAAACAAACATATAAAACCTTGTAAAAATTACTTACTTAATACGTGCACAAAGTTAATACATAAATTACGAAGATTAAGTATTTTCTTAAAAGAAAATTTGCAAAACTGCAAAATTTGTGGACGCATTTCTGGAACGGGAAATTTTATGTGATTAAATTTTAATGAAAAAAATTATTGAAACTATTTGGCAGTTTTATTTCGTATTATCACGATAATTGATTGCTTAATTTTATCGCAAATTTAACGCTCCAAAACGAAATTCTACCGGAAAACTTACACATGAGCATTCCGAAGTGATTGCGATTAACATGATTTATTATCGTTCAACCGTCGGTTCATTTAACTTGCAAAAGTAAGGTGTAATATTGGAGTGAAACAAGTGTATTTTGTATGTTAATACGATTTTAATTACGTAAATAGCTTTACGTATTCGCATTAAAACATATTTCGCCCAACAGATGCGTCGTAAGTCTACTAAAATGCTTTTTTTGAAGTGAAAACTTCTTTAGGCGCGTTGAGCACTTTTTTGGGTGAGCAAAAAACATTTATTTCGCGGCATCGTGACCGTCACGCGTCACGCATTCCATGAGCCATAATTATATACTCTAGAGTCTAGGTACTTAGTTTTCAGGTCTATCGGCAGTCACTATGACTGCCAATTTTCTTTTGTTTTTCAAGGCAAATTCATTAAGGCGGTTGCCACGGTTATAACGCCAGATCAGAAAAATCCTACTGTAAAAATAATGTCCTACGTGTAATAAAATAATAATAAAATAAAAATAATGCATATAATATTAGTATATTATAAATGTGAAAGTTTGTGAGGATGGATGGATGGATGCATGTATGGATGGATGGATGTTTGTTACTCTTTCACGCCACAACGAATGAACCGATTGGGCTGTTTGGAATAGAGATGTAATCATACCCATAACACATAGGCTACTTTTCTCCCGGAATTTACAGAGTTCCCGTGGGAATTGAAAAACCTTACTCGTGTGGACTAAGGTTTTTAATTCCCGGGGAACGAAGTCGTGGGCATCATCTAATAAATAATAAAACACCAACGCTCTTACCTTTGCTAGGAGTAGTTACTCGTACAACGTGGGATTTAATGCCCCGCTTTAATGCATAAACGAAGCATCCATCAAGGGAAACACATCGTGCACCCTGAGGAGGCTACACTCATCCCAGCCAAGAAAGTGCTGCTGCTCCTGGCGGCAATGAGTATCGGATAGGAGCTTTAAAAAGTGGCGAGCACAATGGACCGGCGACGGTCGACGTGCTACAGGGCCTCAGGACCTGCATAACCGCAAAGAAGAAGAAGAAGAACGTGGGATTTCAAAGCGCTTTCAGAATCTGTCCACTTATCTAAACGTAGACACAGAGGCGAAGTTGAATCTCCCAAGAGGAAATGTTACACAAAATGCGTAATTTTAAAGTTAGGTCACTTTCTATCATCAATGCAACATGAGAGCTTCGAGTGGTTTTAACAACAGGCAACAATGAAAATGAGCTGGCAATACTGGCCAATTACCAATTTGTATGTAATTATTGTCTACGTGCTGAATCGACCGCGATACTTTGACTATCGATTGTGTCCCAAAACGTTGAACTCGTTATAAATAACGGACTGATTAATTATTTATTTTCGAACTAGTTTTTGTCCACGACTTCGTTCGCGTGTGGCTAATTCAAACGCCCAGTAGTGAAGGAAGAAAGAAAAAAAGTGAGATGAATTATTACCCTCTTCTTCTTTGTCAAATGTCAACTGATAGACTTCGACTGCTGGACAAAGGTCTCTTGCATGGACTACCACAGGCCTCGGTCTTGCGCCGCCTGAATCCAGCGGCTCCCTGCAACTCGTTTGATGTCGTCGATCCACCTAGTGGGGGGTCTGCCAACAACAATGCAGTTATTACACTCAACCTTGAATATTCTTCTTGACTTCATTGCCAAAAGTAGTATAACACCTGGCAGTGTTTCTATCAAGAAAATTAACTAAAAATAGTCATCATCATCATCAGCAGCAGTCCATCAATGGTTCAGTAGGTACAGAGCGCAGGTCTCCTCTCAGAGAAGTGTTGTAGGCCACAGTTCACTACGCCACGTGAAAATTGGCAGGCTACACATACCTCATTAATTATACCTTCAAGATTTGTTTGTTTGTTTGAATTGAATAAGCTCCGAAATTACTAAAAGGATTTGAATGAAACTTGGCATGACTTATGTTCGTACTACGAGGTAGGAAACAAGATACTTTTTATCCTGAAATTCAGCACGGTTCCCTTGGAAGACGGGATGAAAGTCCAAATGTGTACTTAGTTGTAATTCATTAACGTGTAGTCCGATTTCAGTAATTCTTTTTTTGTTAGAAAGGACGTACAATACCTACTTTAAAGATTGGTCCCGTAAACATTTCAAGGTTTAAACCCTGATGATTCATGATACAACACTTAGGGATCCAGAAACTGCTGATTGTGAAATTATATTGTGAGTGCCAAGCAACGACTTTATGATTGTACTCCGAGTCTCAACCCTCGACTCTGATGATGCAGGGTACTGCACTCCTAAGCCGTTGGGATTTAGATACTGTTGACGGTGAATTGCGGGATTCTTAAAAACTAAATCCACGCGGATGAAGTCACGTGATTCAGCTAGTATTCGACCGAGCGAAGCGAAGGTCTTTGAGTTAACTAGGGCGATTTGCACTTGTCCGTCCGTCCGTCCGTCCGTCCGTCCGTCTGTCAGAGCCTTATAACTTTTGAATTACTGAACGTAATTACTTCAAATTTAGATATAATATGTAAACCGATGGCCTCCAGCCGAAAATGGCTTAAAAAATTATAAAAATCTTTATTTCAGGGGGGCTCTCATAGAAGCGAATGCGAAGTAAAAAAAAAAAAATCGCGTTACATAAAATTGTTACGTATCATTTTAAAGATAATTTTGAACTGAGTACAAAAATTTTTTTTTTTAATTTTTCCCTTAAAATTGACGAAATGGGGGGCTTTCAAAGTGGCGATTTTATACGCTCGCTTGAAGACGCTCTCTAGAAAAATCCGCTATGGATTTTCAAACTGATTTTATGTTTTTAGGTCACTTATATCCTGTACTTGAACAACAAATACTAAAATTATATGAATATTATAAAGAAACGAGATTATTTAATTTTTAATGGGCGTCAGTAATTCATATAGCATCAACATAGCTTCACAATAATGCTAATAGATGGCGCAGTCAGTAACTATTCCCATGGAACTACGAGTTAAATTCAATGTTTGATAAATAATTCAATGTTTTCACTAACGTTCCCTAACCTTTACGGGCTACCTATAAGTTAGGTGATTGATGTTTTCTGTCAACTTATTTATCACGATCCTGGAGATTATTTAATTTTTAATGGGCGTCAGTAATTCATATAGCATCAACATAGCTTCACAATAATGCTAATAGATGGCGCAGTCAGTAACTATTCCCATGGAACTACGAGTTAAATTCAATGTTTGATAAATAATTCAATGTTTTCACTAACGTTCCCTAACCTTTACGGGCTACCTATAAGTTAGGTGATTGATGTTTTCTGTCAACTTATTTATCACGATCCTGTACGGGACACCTAAAAGGATATTGGGACGGATGTTAGGACTTAGGATTGTATTTAGGAGCTACCTACGTTAAGAGACTCCTACTTAGGGGATGATTTAGGTATGTTTGGTGAAAACGGGCATAATAATAATGTCAGTTTTGGTTATCATGTATCGATTGAATGAATAATCATGGGATACCGTTACCGCGAGGTCTCAGTTCGGGGCGAACCACTAGTAATATTAAAGTGCCGACAATACACGTTATTCAGACGACGTCACAAAGGATGACAAACATCGTAAACGGTAGGCTAAAGTTAGAAAAACTGTATCCAGGGTATGTTAGGCCATGAAACGATAAATAATTTTAATGTTAACTTTGTTTAACTTTTTTTTACATTTGTTACTGTACTGTAGAACTATACCTATGTAAAACCTTATTTTTTATTCTGTACCAAAATTGAAACGAAAACAATATACAGTACCCGGCGATATATATTGCACATCGGCCTTTGGAATAAAACGCTATTTCTATTGCAAGGAAAGCTAGCCAGAAATTCACTTAGTAATTACTGAAATCTCTTCACAATCGGCGAGCACATCACGTAACATATTATATTAAAAAAATGCAGTCGAACTGTGAATAGAATAGAATAGCGTTTTATTCCAAAGGCCGATGTGCAATATACATATATCGCCGGGTAGGTACTGTACCTACCTACTTAAATGACTTGCATGAGAACAGTTTATCACTAAGGAAGAGATTTCTTTTATCTTTCTTTCTTTAATAATAGGCAAGACATGAATTTAAGCGAAGAATAATAACCTGAATATTTTTGTAAGTTTTTATTTAATTGCAAAAAGAAAAACAATTTATGCTTTTGTAAGGAAATCATAGAGAGGAAAAGAACTTACTGTAAGTTCTTTAAGGTGATATTTCACTCAACTTTGAACTTTTCATGACAGTATGACTATATTATTGTTTTACCTACCTAAACAAAATGGCCATAATTATGTCGTAAGGCTTAGACTAATAACGCCAAGACCGATAGTTGCATACAACGAGACCAGCTTAACGTGCAACCATAAAACGAACTATGTGTGCTAAGAGGCGTGGTTTATTTACGCTCGCCGACACGTACACTAGTGTGCGTGCCGATAGGCGAAACTAGCCTTTAAAGGCTATGAAAGGATTAATTATTTTCACTGGCCGACACGTGCGTGCCGTTAGGTGTAAGAAGCCTTTAAAGGCCTCCATGAAAGGGTTACACTCCGCGCGCGGCTACTGTCTTTCTATGCGTTAAAATTCTATGTCGTACCTAAGGCATCGAGAATTCTCTCCCAGTTAATATATTTATATCACTCACATAGTCTAGATACCGTCACGGACGAGTGTACAGTGAATTTTGAGACAAACTCCTCTTTTATAAATTGCATTCCTCGTGGTCGACTCTCCAAGAATTATGGTTTCACGTCTTATTTGATGAATTCAACCCACACTGCACCAGCTACCAGTTTATATTGATCTGTCTTGTTTTGGACGTGTACCTTTTAATAAAACAAGTGTGCATCTCGATGGTCCAAATAAATTGGTCGTTTGGCGCCAAGTATTTTTAGTTTGTAAGAGCGTTTTCACATAAGCGATTCAAAATCAAATTTATTTATATCATGTAAGCCAACTTGAGGCACTTATGATAAGTCAAGACTCTACCACCGTTTGTGAAAGCAGATTCTACTGTGAAAAGCCGGCAAGAAACTCAGCAGTTGAAAGCTACGTAATGATATAACATTCATCATCATCTCCCTCTCCTTGTCCCACGCTATGTGGGGTCGGGACAACATGGCTTGTAAGCCATGTTGTAAGTGGTTCGGCTTGACATTTTACGACCGGCCGCCTGCTTGACGTCATCCCTCCTTGGGAATGCTTTTGTTGGTGAAAAGGATAGAACCGCCACCTTTCGGTTCATTAGGGTAGTGCTCTGGACTGTATGCGGAGCACTACCCTAATGAATGATATAATGTAAAAAAACCCTAACGTAATGATATAACATTGTGTTTTGAAAATAAATGTTACAATAATAAATGTTACGTAGCTATTCATATGTAACAGTTACGTAATGTAGCTTTAACAGTTTACACTATCTAGTGGGCAACTGGATGCAAAACCGTTTGCTCTCGAGCAACTTTTTCATCAAGAAATTCATTAACTCTACTTTAAAAAGGGCCATAGGGAAGCAAACAAAAATACGATACTACGATAACATGGCACGCGCCTCCGTATAAATAATAATGAACTACATATTAATGACGTCACTAGTCAAGCAACAAATCCTTGGATTTATTTTGGTTTGATGGCCGTCTTACTTTTAATCTTTGAGTATTAAACCAACACTTAATACTCAAAGCTTTTAATACTCAAAGCCGTCTTAGCACGCATACATGCGTTGTGAGTATTGATCATCATCATCATCAGCAACCCATCAACGGCTCACTTCTGAGCGCAGGTCTCCTCTCAGACAAGGGTTATAGGCCTTAGTCCACCATGCTGCCCCTATGCAAATTGACAGACTTCACACACCTTCGAGAACATTATGAATAACTCTCAGGTGTGCAGGTTTCCTCACGATGTTTTCCTTCACTGTTGAAGCTTGTGATGTTTAATTTCTTAAACGCACTTAACGTAGAAAAGTCAGAGGTGCCTGGGATCGACCCTACGACTCCCCGAATGGAGACCGTCGACTTTTTGAATTTAGGAGGGACGCGCCATGTTATAGTAGTTAATCTCTACCTAACAATTTCATTGAAACGAAACGGGCGCAAGCTATAAATTTTATACAAAAAATGTCCCTATCCCCTAACGCGGGATCTTGTAGGATACTTTTTTAATAAGGTCTTATTAGGAAAATGCCTTCCAATAACACCGGAGGTCGGACGTTCGCTAAAGTTCAATATGTTTTAGCTAACTAAGCGTGAAAGCACACTAAGGACTATGTCAAGCGAAAAACTCAAGCTGAAATGTTACCATCTTTAGTTCTGAGTCACCTTCTAAATTTTGACGTTTTTAATAAAATTTCTTGCTTTAAAAATAAAGCCGATTCCTGCAATTTTGTCCGCATGAGTTAATTTTTTTTTTTAATATATACGGTACGAATTGAGGACCTCCTCCTTTTGACGTGATAACTTCTTATAAATCGGTGAACACCGGCTGCACGCACGAAAAAGTGTAACGTTCCGCCTGAGCCTGCGCGTGCAAGCGAGAACGCGGAACAAGCGATAGAGAGGCACGATCGGCCCAAGCGTTGGCTTGTGACTTGTTTCTTTATGACGTTATCACTTATCACGTAAAATTATCGTCCGTAATCCGACTTTACAGACTACCATTTTTTTTTCGTCGATTGAAAATTACATGCGAACGCCAGCGTTCGCATAATAATTTTCAATTCTGGGATGAAAAATATCTAAAGATTTATTCAGAAGTTTCACGACAAAATAAGGTATAATGTGCTAGGGTTTTGAGTATTAAATAAAGAGTGTCATTTTTTTAGTAGTAACTATTGATATTTCAATCCAGTTCGACTATGGTCACTATTATATAACACACAGCCACAACACAACACAACCTACTTGTGTAGGTACTTAACTTACACCTTTAATCGGTAATGAATGTAATTGAGAGTGTACCTAAATTATATACGCGTGCGTTTCTCTTGGTAATAAGACAAAAAGTTCTAAAAGAAAAAGTCTTAATTCTGTTTTCACTCTAAGGATCCTAGTTAGAGAAATTTATTTTATTAAGAAGGTGTATTCTTCGTACCTACAAATTTCGGGAAAAAAGGGAATTTGGATTACTATTATATAACTTTGTCTGTCTCATTATTTCGATGATCTCTATGGTGCAGAGAAGAAAATATAAGCAATAGGACCGGGTTCTATTTTAGATACCGTCAAAAACTAATTTAAGTAGCTTTATAATTTAGGTAGGTAATTGCAACCCTATGACGACATGAACACCTCCATGCTGTTCATTGAACAGACATAAATGGCAGAACGGCGAGAGCGATGCCTCATGCCATAGAATGCGTTGCGGCGCGTTAAGTATCACAACTTAGCGCGCCACAAGTTTGGCATAATTATAATACGATCAAAATTTGGTCGTATTATAATTATGCCAAACTTCTGGTGCACCGTTACATTAGTGACTATTGTATTATGCCAAATTACATTTGGTAGCGTATCGTTACTACGACACCAATTATTGAGACACAGCAGAGGTCTCGCAGAAGCAACGCAGCGACACCGCAACGTGCTGTTGTCTACACGGTCTATATAACACGGCTCCCAAAAGCTACTGCTTTCAACATCATCAGCAACCCATCAACGGTTCACCACTTGAGTGCTGGTCTAATCTCTCTCATAATATTATAGTAACGAGTACCAGATGGTACTGGGTACCAATTGTCTAAAAGTTATTCCATTGATCGTATTCGTATACGATGACATTAGCGTCAAAGTGAAATCCTTGATTGTATTGATTTAAAGTCACAAATTCATTACAACCGATTTTAATGTGGAGCGTTATGTAGCTTATCGTACATACGTAAACGTATAAGAATACGTACATGAAATTGAGCTCTAATTCAATGCTATTATGGTTTATTATACTTTGACGCTAAGGTCATCGATTACGAATACGATCAATGGAATAACTTTTGCCAATCGCACCTCTGGTTACCCTACTCTTAATCTATCAATACCTACTTTTAACAACAAGAAAAAAGTTCTACCTTAGTATTAACAAAGAAACGTTTATAAACTGAAACCCAGCTACGGAAACCATCAGTCATATTTGTTTTGTTTCTCTATAAATAATCATAACGAATCGATTGACACCTCAATCATCAAAATCGGCTCAGTGGTTTAAACATGACGAAATATCCGTAAATAGAAACACACTAACATACAAACATGCGTAGAATGCCAAAATCATATTAACCTTTTTGGCTTTGCCATAGGTAGGTTAAACCTTGGTTTTTACCTATTAATATGATTAATAGGTGTCTAATCAGCAGTGATAGTCTAGTGGTTAGGACTGTGGTCTCCTATTCGGAGGGTCGCAGGTTCGATCCCGGGACCTCTGACTTTTCGGAGTCAAGTACGTTTAAGCAATTAAATATCACTTGCTTCAACGGTAAAGGAAAACATCGTGAGAGTTTTTCATAATGTTCTCGAAGGTGTGTGAAGTCCGCCAATTCGCATTGGGCCAGCGTCGTGGACTATGGCCTATAACCCTTCTCTGAGAGGAGACCTGCGCTCAGTAGTGAGCCATTGATGGGTTGTTAATGATGAATGATGATGCTGGTTAATAGGTGAAAATCAAGCACAGATACGCGCGCATTCAGTGTGACGCCCAGCCCAACCCCAAAGTTTTTTTAAGTTAGTAAGTATTTTGTATTAATAGGAAAAACTATAGGATTTTTAAAGTAATTTGGCTATGGGGGTTTGAGGTATCAGTATTCAGTTCATTTTAGAAAAGGGGTCTCTTGTCCAACATAGTTTGGGAATCCCTGAACTAGACTCTAGAGCTGTTCAAGCGTCTGGAGAAGATGCGAAGGCGGCGGAATCAAAGGATCAATATCCTTTTGATGAGCCGCGGCTGACTGCGCTTTGTGGCATGCGGAAATGCGCTGAAACAAAGACGACGCCAGGCAGGGCGTCACACTGAATGCGCGCGTATCTGTGCTTGATGTTTACCTATTAACCATCATCATCATTCATCATTAACAACCCATCAATGGCTCACTACTGAGCGCAGGTCTCCTCTCAGAGAAGGGTTATAGGCCATAGTCCACGACGCTGGCCCAATGCGAATTGGCGGACTTCACACACCTTCGAGAACATTATGAAAAACTCTCACGATGTTTTCCTTTACCGTTGAAGCAAGTGATATTTAATTGCTTAAACGTACTTGACTCCGAAAAGTCAGAGGTCCCGGGATCGAACCTGCGACCCTCCGAATAGGAGACCACAGTCCTAACCACTAGACTATCACTGCTGATTAGACACCTATTAATCATATTAATAGGTAAAAACCAAGGTTTAACCTACCTATGGCAAAGCCAAAAAGGTTAATATGATTTTGGCATTCTACGCATGTTTGTATGTTAAACTAGCGGCACGCTATGATGGCCGGTTTGACGTTTGTCCGCTCATGAAGTTCCGTATTAATTGATAACGACTTTGAAGGAAATAATTGTATTACTTTATTGACGATAGTGATGTGCAGAGATTCATAAATTTTATCGAATGTAGTTTTAGGTTTAGGACTCAAAATTTATTTATTAAATTGATTTCTAAAATGTATACAAGTGTAGAAAAATCAGTTTGCACCATTTAAGGGGTGAATGTACTTGTGAATATGAACAATTTTCACTATGTGGACAAACCTCTGAAATCGCAAAAAAATATCAGCTGTTTCATACAAAAGGTAAAATTTTTATTTTTATATGATATATACCACAACTCGGCATTTGGTTTTCTAAATTGAAAATTTTTAAAAATGGAATCTAATACGATCGTCACATAGGATCGCTGGCTAGCACAACTACTACCTCCGGCAAACTCGCGTCAATGCTCAATGCAAAACAAAGCAGTTTCGAATTGACGTTGCTTCGAAAAGTATAAACTGTCAGTGCAATGCGATTGTGATATAGTTTTGACCTGGCTTTGGATTTCAAATATTGATACTGCATTACTGTTGACCCTTGCTCGTTAATTTGGACAACGCCCCATACCACTCGATGCAAATTGACAAGCCACCTGCCCAATCCCAAAAGAAAGCTGATATCGTCGCATGGCTTCGTAAAAATGGCGTAGATGCAAACATGAATATGTTAAAAGCGGAATTAGTACGTCTTTTAAAAGAAAACAAACCAACCAAGATCCGATACGTCATTGACGAAATAGCATTAGAACATGGGCACAGAGTTATACGGTTACCGCCTTACCATTGTGAGTATAATGCGATTGAGTTGGTGTGGGCTCAAATTAAGGGATATGCTGCAAGACACAATACAGAACCCCCATTTACCACAAAAAAAATGCTAAAATTATTAGAAGAAGCTTGTGAACATGTGACTAAAGGAGACTGGGAAAAGGTTGTGAATAGAACTGTTAAATTAATAAGGGAAGATTATGAAAGAGATGTGAAAATAGATAATATTATAGAAAACGAACATATAATTATTAATGTAGGTGATGATAGCAGTGACGACAGTGAAAATAGTAGTATGGACGAATCTGATTAATTATGGCCTTTTGTGGCACCTTTTTTGGTATCTTTTGTATTCATATGTTTCTTGTGTGCATATAAAGT
Organism: Oeneis ivallda; assembly: GCA_029955525.1. Taxonomy (NCBI): domain Eukaryota; kingdom Metazoa; phylum Arthropoda; class Insecta; order Lepidoptera; family Nymphalidae; genus Oeneis; species Oeneis ivallda. The sequence continues at coordinate 5,226,301 of JARPMR010000024.1, read as the reverse complement.
ATGTATATTCATTTTCATTCAAATATTCAGTTCGTTCAAATAAATTAAATAAACATATACATTTTTGTTTTATTAAACCTATTTAATCAGGTACAAAAACAAAACTTAATTGTTGTTTGTTCGAGAATAAATTGACATTCCACATCACTATTGTAATGTGTCAAACCGGCCATCATAGCGTGCCGCTAGTGTAGTGTGTTTCTATTTACGGATATTTCGTCATGTTTAAACCACTGAGCCGATTTTGATGATTGAGGTGTCAATCGATTCGTTATGATTATTTATAGAGAAACAAAACAAATATGACGGATGGTTTCCGTAGCTGGGTTTCAGTTTATAAACGTTTCTTTGTTAATACTAAGGTAGAACTTTTTTCTTGTTGTTAAAAGTAGGTATTGATAGATTAAGAGTAGGGTAACCAGAGGTGCGATTGGCAAAAGTTATTCCATTGATCGTATTCGTAATCGATGACCTTAGCGTCAAAGTATAATAAACCATAATAGCATTGAATTAGAGCTCAATTTCATGTACGTATTCTTATACGTTTACGTATGTACGATAAGCTACATAACGCTCCACATTAAAATCGGTTGTAATGAATTTGTGACTTTAAATCAATACAATCAAGGATTTCACTTTGACGCTAATGTCATCGTATACGAATACGATCAATGGAATAACTTTTAGACAATTGGTACCCAGTACCATCTGGTACTCGTTACTATAATATTATGAGAGAGATTAGACCAGCACTCAAGTGGTGAACCGTTGATGGGTTGCTGATGATGTTGAAAGCAGTAGCTTTTGGGAGCCGTGTTATATAGACCGTGTAGACAACAGCACGTTGCGGTGTCGCTGCGTTGCTTCTGCGAGACCTCTGCTGTGTCTCAATAATTGGTGTCGTAGTAACGATACGCTACCAAATGTAATTTGGCATAATACAATAGTCACTAATGTAACGGTGCACCAGAAGTTTGGCATAATTATAATACGACCAAATTTTGATCGTATTATAATTATGCCAAACTTGTGGCGCGCTAAGTTGTGATACTTAACGCGCCGCAACGCATTCTATGGCATGAGGCATCGCTCTCGCCGTTCTGCCATTTATGTCTGTTCAATGAACAGCATGGAGGTGTTCATGTCGTCATAGGGTTGCAATTACCTACCTAAATTATAAAGCTACTTAAATTAGTTTTTGACGGTATCTAAAATAGAACCCGGTCCTATTGCTTATATTTTCTTCTCTGCACCATAGAGATCATCGAAATAATGAGACAGACAAAGTTATATAATAGTAATCCAAATTCCCTTTTTTCCCGAAATTTGTAGGTACGAAGAATACACCTTCTTAATAAAATAAATTTCTCTAACTAGGATCCTTAGAGTGAAAACAGAATTAAGACTTTTTCTTTTAGAACTTTTTGTCTTATTACCAAGAGAAACGCACGCGTATATAATTTAGGTACACTCTCAATTACATTCATTACCGATTAAAGGTGTAAGTTAAGTACCTACACAAGTAGGTTGTGTTGTGTTGTGGCTGTGTGTTATATAATAGTGACCATAGTCGAACTGGATTGAAATATCAATAGTTACTACTAAAAAAATGACACTCTTTATTTAATACTCAAAACCCTAGCACATTATACCTTATTTTGTCGTGAAACTTCTGAATAAATCTTTAGATATTTTTCATCCCAGAATTGAAAATTATTACATGCGAACGCCAGCGTTCGCATGTAATTTTCAATCGACGAAAAAAAAATGGTTGTCTGTAAAGTCGGTTTACGGACGATAATTTTACGTGATAAGTGATAACGTCATAAAGAAACAAGTCACAAGCCAACGCTTGGGCCGATCGTGCCTCTCTATCGCTTGTTCCGCGTTCTCGCTTGCACGCGCAGGCTCAGGCGGAACGTTACACTTTTTCGTGCGTGCAGCCGGTGTTCATCGATTTATAAGAGGTTATCACGTCAAAAGGAGGAGGTCCTCAATTCGTACCGTATATTAAAAAAAAATTAACTCATGCGGACAAAATTGCAGGAATCGGCTTTATTTTTAAAGCAAGAAATTTTATTAAAAGCGTCAAAATTTAGAAGGTGACCCAGAACTAAAGATGCTAACATTTCAGCTTGAGTTTTTCGCTTGACATAGTCCTTAGTGTGCTTTCACGCTTAGTTAGCTAAAACATATTGAACTTTAGCGAACGTCCGACCTCCGGTGTTATTGGAAGACATTTTCCTAATAAGACCTTATTAGAAAAGTATCCTACAAGATCCCGCGTTAGGGGATAGGGACATTTTTTGTATAAAATTTATCGCTTGCGCCCGTTTCGTTTCAATGAAATTGTTAGGTAGAGGTTAAGTTAGAAAACTTGACATCATTATCTCATCAAACAAAATAAATAGACATAAAATTCAGTAAATCCGAGTTTTTCATCTTGTACGAATTTGAGAACTTATCGACTTGTTGAGTTTTTTAAAAGTACAACTAAAATATTAGTCATTCTTAATAAGAACTTGGTACACGTAACACAACTTCCCTGCATTAAACAGTATCTTGAAAGTTTCAAATAAGAACTTGTGTTCATTAATAGAGGTCCATTTTTAGACCTCGTCCGACCCAAAATCAGTATTCGTTTATGTCACTGGAAAACTAAATTTCGACAAGGAGTCGATACTTTGGGAATCCCTGGTCTAGCTGTTATTGAGAGGGTATATCTATAGTTGGTATTGACAGTCTTTGTTCTTTGCCGATAACTCATAATTAAAACAACAAACCACACATAGATTTACGACTGGTAGTCTCTACGCACCTACTAGATACCGTCGGTGTACTTAGTAAATTGCGGCATTCATAGTACGCCTGAACTGGCATACCCACATAGTCTCGTAGCAACCAATGTTTGACGTTTTCAAACAAATTTTATCTTATATTATTATCTAGTGGCGACTAAACTAAGCTACCATACCAATCCTAAATCTATGAGATCACAGAGCATTATTTACCGTACTATAAACATTGCCCGCGACTTTATCCGCGTCGATTAAGGTTTTTAATTCCCACGGGAACTCTTTAATTTTTCGAGATAAAATGGAGCATATTTGCTAATCCTGGGTACGAGCTGTTTCCATCAACCAATTCGGTACATTATTTGTGGCGTTAAATAGAACATCCATCCATCCATCCATCCATCCATAAATACATCCATCCTCACAAACTTTCGCATTTATAATATTAGTAGGATAGAAGGTTTCGGTTTCATCCGCGTGTAATTAGAAAATCCCGTGAGAACTATGATTTTTCCGGAATAAAAAGTAGCCTTCGGTTCGGCTCTTGTTCGCTTCTCTCTGCTGTACTCATACCCAAAGTAAAATAATAATATTACCGCCAACATTCTCCTTATAAAATTAACTCCGTACAAGTCAATCGATCAAACCCAGAAGCTTAGCTCCACGATTATCACCGCGACATCTTTTATTTGGCTGTCACTCCAATAAATAATATCCTCGTTTAGTTGGGGTGACGCGACGCTTGGCGTGTGTGTGTGTCAGTATGTGTGTGTATGTGCGTGTGTGTTGTTAAAATGTATTCATTTGCGCAAGCCCGTCTAAACACATAAATCAACACTGCCTGGGGCGGCTTATTAATATTTGCTGGGTTATACGATGTACAGTTAATGGATGGGACACGAGTTTATTGTTTTAGTAGCATTTGCCGATTAGAAATTTGCCAAATGAAAAGTAGCTTATGTCACCCTTCAGATCCCTAACTACGCAACAGACCTACAGATCCGTAGTTCTGTTGCGGAGTGATTGAAAGAAAAAACACACTTTCGCATTCATTCTTCTCCATTTGGTTTAGTTTCAACCTTTGCTTTGTGGCTGTTGACGCTAGGTGTACGTGGAGATGATAGAGAAATATTAAATCTATGAATACAGCAGGGCCCCTTATCGTTTTCTTCATGAAAGTAAGAAAGGTTAAAATGCAGTAAATCAGTTCAGTTTTCGAGTCCCGGAGAATACGAGAGTAAGAATTCGTGTCTTTATTAGGTATGGGCAAGTGCTGTACCTATAGACGCTTCCAATGGACACAATTGATTCCGTCGAAACTGGCAACTCTAAAATTCTAATTTAAACGCAACCGTAAAGCTTCGTCTACGGTTGACAGTTCGCGTTCAAATTTGAATTTTAGGGTTGCTAGTTTCAACGGAATCGATTGTGTCCACAGGTACAAGCGAACATAGGTACAGGCTACAGCACTTGCCCCTACATACAGCCAGTTCAAGTTGCAATTATTCCTGCTTTGGGAGCAGTGCAAACGCAATAATAATAATTATACCTAATTGTATTAAATTGTACTGGAAAAGTCGAGGTGTTAATGTGAATGGTGAATACATCTCACACTTGCGTTTTGCAGACGATATAGTTATACTGTCGGAATCGCTGCAAGATCTTGAAGAAATGCTGGCCCAGCTTAGCTGTTCTTCCAGACAAGTGGGTCTTGAGATGAACATAGACAAAACAAAAGTCATGTTTAACGAGCACGTTATCTCAAAACCGGTTAACGTCGGAAATGTCAGCATCGAAGTTGTTCAGGAATACAACTACCTTGGCCAGATTATACAACTCGGTAGAAACAACTTCGACAAGGAGGCTGACAGAAGAATTCAGTTGGGCTGGGCAGCATTTTCAAAGCTGCGTCAGTTCTTCGATTCGTCAATACCTCAAAGCCTGAAGACAAAGGTTTTCAATGAGTGTGTCCTACCGGTAATGACGTATGGAGCGGAAACGTGGACACTGACGGTGGGCCTCGTTCACAAATTAAAAGTCGCTCAGCGCGCTATGGAGCGAGCTATGTTGGGAATCTCTCTCAGGGATAAAATCCGGAACGAGGAAATTCGTAGAAGAACAAAAGTGACCGACATAGCTCTGAGGATTAGCAAGCTGAAGTGGCAGTGGGCAGGTCATATCTGCCGCAGAACCGATGGCCGATGGGGCAGACGTGTTCTGGAGTGGAGACCGCGTACCGGCAAGCGCAGTGTAGGACGAACTCCAACTCGTTGGACCGATGACCTTAAGAAGGTGGCGGGAAGCGGTTGGATGAGGAAGGCGGAGGACCGTGTTTGGTGGCGCGCTCTCGGAAAGGCCTATGTCCAGCAGTGGACGAATACAGGCTGATGATGATGATGATGATGATGATGTATTAAATACTGTCTTATTCTTTGGATTTCATGCTGTTCGAATTACGTCATTCTCTTAAACCGCACATAACTCCGAAAAATTTGAGGTGTGTGTCTGTATTTCAAATCCTGGAACCTCAAAAATGATGCTGAAGTCTTTACCATCATACATACGCTATCGTTAAAAATGTATGTTACTTTATATCGTTATCGTTATTATTATTTTGCTATAGTTAAAAATATGTTAAACCTGCCACATCTAGTGAACTAACATCTGCATTTGTAATATAAGTGGGACGCTATCTAGTCGAGTTGTGGTCCAGTACCGAGAAAGAGCTGCAAGAATAAGTTTGTTTGTGAAAATTCAATAAACCTTGCTATTTAATTTCTGCATAAAATTTTGTATTTACTTTATGTTTGATGTCTGATTAGTTGTAATACTGTACATTTACTAATTGGCTGCCCAGCTGAGTTGGATTCAACTCGGTTAGGCAACATTCGGGAAGTTTCGAGACGTCTTCTCGTTCAAAATCCAATCTATACTCGCACGAAACTCTCGTGATCAACGTTTCTGAAACGAACCGCTAAGGTGTGGAACCTGCGTCCCAGCGTCCGTGTTCCCTGCCACATATAATTTGAGTAAAACTGTAAAAAAAGCAAAAGTGATTAGGCATCTTCTAGGCAAGCGCGCTCCAGCCTAGACCTCATCAGTGCTTTCCACAATTGATTGCGCGTAAGCCTATCTTGCAATAAAAAACCCCTCAGTGTCTGAAGATAGAACAGTCCCTGTTCGACCTGTGGAATGACGTCATCCATCGCTTACCTCAGTCCTCACTCCTCGTAACGTCCACTGTGGACACGTGTGTGTTTGTGTGTGTTTGTGTGTGTGTGTGTGTGTGTGTGTGTGTGTGTGTGTGTTGTTTTGCTATCAAAAAACTCATCATACCTTCATTGTTCGAATTTTCGAATTTTCGAATGCGGAGTGCCAGCAAAAAAATATTTTTATCATTTAAAAAAAAACACGAGAAAAGTGTAAAAACTGCTTATATATAAAAAAAATTATACCCGACTACGGAAAATTGAATATTACATCCGTCATATTTGATGTTTGTATAAAATTTAGCCTGTCACCTGGAGCATAACAACTTGGTAATCGATTGACATATTATTGATCGAAATCGGCTCAGTAGTTTAGGTGCTACGGTCGAACATTACTAAATAGTGACATACATACATAAATAGACTGCTAAATGATAACCCTTTCTTTGGGCTTTGCTTCAGTTGGGTAAAAATTGACTTTAGATAAGTATGAGTCTACAGATCTGCCCTATACAAACTCATTTGCTATGAAATAATGTTACGGCCGCTCATTCCGCTCTTAATTTCCAAATAATTACACCATAAATTGGATTTGAATCCAACCCCTATTGTTCTACGCACAATAAAGATAAAATTTAGGACTCCCTGGGAATAATAGCTTGAGATTTCGACTATCTAGGATAAGTCGGACAATACAAAGTGAAATATCCCTACTATAGTCTGTTTTTTTTAACAAACGAGTACCGAAAATTTTGACTGCGATGCTATTGGTCCACGTAATCAACCTAAAATGACCCATCTCACTCCGTCAATATCGGAAAGGTGCGAGAGACAGACTCAGTACCCCACCCATAACAATGATCCATCTCACTCTGTCAATATCGGAAATGTGCGAGAGACATACTCAGTACTCGTTTGTTAAAAAAAATAGACTATAGACAGATTTTTTATTTATTTAAAATTATTTAAAACTAGATGACTACTATGATACCCGCGACTTCATCCGCGTTGATTTAGTTTTAAAAATCCCGTGGGGACTCGTTGATTTTCCGGGATAAAAAGCATATTTCACTCTCCAGGTCATGCAAACAATCACGTCAATCCGTTGCTCTTGCGGCGTGATGGAAAGATAAACCAACAAACAAACACTCTTTCTCATTTACAATATGTACTAGTTGATGCCCGCGACTTCATCCGCTTGCATTTAGTTTTTAAAATCCCTCGGGAACTCTTTTATTTTCCGGGATAAAAAGTAGCCCATATCACTCTCCAGGTCCTCCACTATATCCATACAAAAAAAATCACGTCGATCCGTAGCCCTGTTGCGGCGTGATTGAAGGACAAACCAACAAACAAACACACTTTCGCATTTATAATATTAGCAATAACAAGGATTCCGGAAAATCAATAATGAAGTTTCATGATTGATATAACGGAAGTTTTTTATTTCGGAAAAACAATAAATTAATAAAAATTCCAGCTGCGGGATTGTTACATTATGAGTTATGACGAATGACGATCCCTATCTCCTCTGATTGGCTTATTCTCTCTTACTATTTGTTAAAACTAGGTGGGACGACGACATCAAACGAGTCGCAGGGAGCCACCTTTGTCCAGCAGTGGACGTCTATAGGTTGATTAAGAAGAAGATGAAGATTGGCTAAAATGCATTGCTAAAGAAAGAACGCCTTAAATTCAGCCAGTTCCTTAATTAAGGCTGTAACAATGATTGATATAGCGTTTCCACAATCAGTGTAAAATCCTTTACAGGAAAAAACCCCAGAATATCTGATCTGCAAAACGACTTTTATTTTCTCTTACTGTATATTCGGGCTAACCTCCAGGAACCGCCGATTTTGATGGAGCTTTCTCAAAGTTCAAACAGATTGAGATTCTTATACTGATTGATCGGGGCTACTTTTTTTAAGCATTTCGGAGAATCAGAGTTATCACGCGATTCCTAACCACGCGGTCATATTCACTGGCATGAAAATATAGAACCAGTTGCACGTTAGGCAATTAATGTTAAGCTTGCTTAACGAAAAAACAATCATACTGAGATAAATAATATTATGTTAGTATTCGTATCTCCATAGTTAAGCGCACAATCTTATACTTTAAACTAGGTGTTGTCGCCCCTAAGTTAAAGTATGATTAGATGCATAAAGCCTCGGACGGGGTAAAGACTAGTATGAAAGACTAGTAGTATGTACCTACTACTAGTACCAAAGACTATATATATGAAATTTCATTGGACATGCGTGCTGTTCAATGAAAAAATATTTAGTTCATAAAAAAAATATACAAAAGATCTTTACATTGTGGTAAAACAATATAGAAAGCTTACCTTATTCCCTGGCTTTTATTTTCAGTGAAATTGAACTCTAAAGGTAACTTTACTTTAACTAACTGATGTGCAACTGAGCCTCGGAAAGTTTGAAAGTTATCGTTGTAAAATGAAAATGCAATTTTTTCTTAGAAATGTATTTATTTTTCATTTTATTGTGCTTCTCATATTATTTTATAAATTAGGCGCCATTCACGCCAAAACTTTAATTTAATAGTGATGCTTTGAAACTATACAATGCGAAACAATAGTGTACAAAAATAAATATAGCTTAAATAATAATAATCCAAAACAGAAAACAAGAACGACATAATAATATTATTAGGTATGTATATTTTTTTATTATCTTGATCGTCTTTATACAAAACAAAAAAAAATTCTTTCTTTTCTTTTTCATTCTATACAATTCCATTAATAGGCGTAGAGTATGAAAATGGAAATTGTAAAAGTTCACATCTATTGTCCTGACAATGATTAGGAAACTTTATGTATGGGAATTGTCTTTTTAATTAGTCCGAGACGAAACATAATTTTTTTTTTTTTTTGGGTAAGTAAACTAGTGTTTCTTTGCAATGCTGCTGAAAACGTTAAAAACTGTCAATCGTAGTCACAAGGCATGCTAAAAACGAATGTGACGTCAGCGGAAAGATTCGGTTGCATGGAGCGCATCGAAGAAATTGGTAATTAGCACTTAGCAGAGGGTGACGTGAATTCTGATGACGCGCCAATGCTGCTGAGATCTTGCATTAATCACAATTTAAAAAGAGATATTTTTACAAGCTTTTACAAGCTTTTATTTAGCTTGACCAGTTTATTTATTTGTTTGTTTGGGTCAAATCTTGCAAGATGAATTAGAACCACTTCCCGGTTTCCGATTGAGCTGAAATTTTGCATGTATGTGTAAATCGGATGACAATGCAATATTATTGTGACATGGAGCTGATCTGATGATGGAGACGGAAGATGGCTATCGGAACTCTGTAATAAAACGATGTAACCCCATCGAGTTTGGGCTCGTTTGATTCGTCATGACAAGAACTCTGATCCTCGATGATATCTAGAGTCTAATGATGTAGCTACTAAAAGCTTGTATTCAAAAATAAAATTTTTAATTTACACTTGTTTATCATCCGAAACTGTGGGAGTGTTAACATTTTTTAAAAATAAATGAATTCCATATGAATACATTGTTCAGAATCATAATACATAATGTAAGCTTATAACATACGTTCTACGACCTTCACGAAAAAGTAAAAGTTTCGCGAAATATTCTCAGTACAATTTTTCTTTGGGAAGATAATATTACTAGGCCTGTGGAAATAGGCTCATATTTTTTACTGATAAAGTTATTTCAGTTAGTTTATTACAGTAAAAAGGGAGCAATTTTACGCTACGTCGTCGCTTAATTGCAAAACTATGTTAAAATTGACATTATATTGAAAGAAACAGCCATTAAAACGTGTAATTTTAATTGTTTCATAAAAATTAAGTAGTGAATTTGAAAACTGTTTTCGAATTGAGGAACTTTAATAGTGTAGGTTCATTTTTCGATACTTGTTAAATTATCTACAATAGGAATTTTGAATTCGTAGCACCAGTTAAGTATAAATAAATCAAATTATACATAAAAGAAAATTTTAGCTCCAGGGACCTAATAAAATATATCAAATGTTATGCAGATAATTTCAATGTGATATGATGATAAAATTCAAGTCACTATTACTAACTTATCTACCTTTTTTACAATATCTACAGATTCAGTAAATTCCATGATTTACAATTTATCTTTTTACACTAAATCAAACAATAATATGTGTATTATAATTTGATACATAATTGCGATAACTTTAGGACTAGCTCGATATAACTTACTAGGACAAAATGACTACTCTCTATTTATGGTCACATGACGTTTGTACAAAATCACCTATTCAATCAATTTCTCAGAATGTAAAATCAATACCAAGGAAGCTAAATACAAAATATTATTATTGCTATTTGGAAATACGTTAGCTAATTAGAAACTCTTTTGTACAGACTCATAGAAATATACTACTAGGTATCCCTAAGCTCCATGATAATAATTCACAAACACTATTACAGAAAAAGGCAAAGGGCCGTACCGAATATCAGTGAGAGTAGGCCGTTAAGAAGTAAACCTAATAAATGCTTGGAATTGCTATAAGAAATTCATTTTATCACTCCATATGGAACCACTAACACGCGTTCACCGAGTCCGAAAATACCTCTCGCTCATGATAATGGTATTTCTGCTGATAAGCGATGTCGGGAGGAAGCCCTAGTGCCACATGTCCCACATGTATTATTGCTGTAGCCGGAATCGGAGCCGAAAGAGGAATCTCCACTCGGAGGCTTGGGTGAAGCTCGTGGGGCTCGCCAACAGTTGATTCCTGGTAATTCCCCTCCAGGCCAAGCGCCCCCCGCTCCTATTGGCATAGGGCCGGGAGGTCTGGCGCCAACTGTACCAACTTGTGGATACAATCTTAACAATGCATCCAGGAGTACACCTTCATGGAATTCTGAAGGGTCTGGGGGGTGTATGTGACGTGGCATTCTGTGCTGCGCCCGTCTCCGTTCGAGAGACTTTGGTCTTCTGTCCAGACGGTGCTGTCTCGGTCGATGGGGTAACGACTGTGGCGCAGGCGGTCTTGAGCATGTCCGACACGGCGCCGCTTCGCCAACGAGACTCAGCTCGTCCTCAGCGAAGTGGTCGTCGCTGTGAATGGAGTCGTCGGATCGGTGGGGCAACTCTTCGTACAGAGGGGCTCCGCAGGTGTCTCCTCCACAAGGGTTGCCTCCTCTCCACGGCCCGCCCGTGTCGCAGACGAACACTCGTTGACAGTTGGGCCGTTTTGTCTCGACCATCTGGAAAAGACAAAAAACTTATAAGCAATTTGAGTTGTACTTCATTTGATTGACTCATAATATAAATAATTTAACATAAAAACTTCTTTTTAAACAACCGACATAAAATTTATATGGGACCACCTGGGAAGTATGCCCTTTGAAACAAAAGAAGAATTTTTCAAATCGGTCCACATGTCTTCGAGTAATCGGTGAACATACATAAAAAAAAAGATTCGGTCGAATTGAGAACCTCCTCCTTTTTTGAAGTCGGTTAATTATATGCTGTTGTGATGTTTGTTAAAATATTATAATGTATGTCGGTACCTAGAAATAAAGTTAGTTCTCGGCAAGGCAGTTGTTTGATTCACAACATGGTGACAGCGGTGGACAATAATTAATGTTAATCATACGGAAAAAGAAAAGTTAGATCGCAAAGTTGATGTTTTCGAATTAAGTGTGTATATGTGTAATAGATAATAATGGAACACGCAAGACCACCGTCAGAATTAAGCCTAGAAGGAGGGCCGGCGCACCGCGCGACCGCGTGGCGAAAATGGCGGCAACAGTTTTATGTGTTCTTAAAGGCGGCCGGCGTACACAAAGCATCTACGGATGTTCAAGCTAGTTTGTTGGTGAATCTAATAGGACCGGAGGGTTATGATATCTATACCACTTTTAAATATGCGAAAGATGAAAATCGCGAAGATATCGATACATTGGTGAAAAAATTCGACGAACATTTTGGCACGAAGCAAAACACCACGATGGTTCGTTTCAAATTTTTTACTCGTCATCAAGATTCCGGCGAATCAATTGACGAATACGTGACGGCCTTAAAAATTTTGTCAGAGCATTGTGAATTCGAGCACCTAGAGGAAGGGCTTATTCGAGATCGCATCGTGTGCGGGGTCTCGGACAGCAAAGTTCGAGACAGACTATTGCGGTCGGAAGAACTAACCTTGCAAAGTGCCCTTAAAATATGTCGAGCTAGTGAGATGTCTAATGAAGAAAAACAGCACATCGAAGGCGTCAAGTCGAAGGGTGACGAGCCGATTGCGTCGTCGTCAACGGCAGTGGACGTCATCCACGGCGCGCGAGCAGGCGGCCGGGCTGGCGGCTGGGCGCCGCGGGCCCGGCGCGGGCGTGGCTGGGCCGCAGGCGGCGCCCGCGGCGCAGCGGCGCGCGGCCCGCCGCGAGAGGTGTTAGCGGCAAAGCGGCGGTCGTGTGATAAATGTGGTGGATCTTGGTGTGATAGTGGATATAACTGCCCTGCGAAAACGGCTGTGTGTTTTTCTTGTAATACTAGAGGCCATTTTAAAAGTTTATGTACATTAAATTCACGAAAAAATGTGTATCAAATAGTTGAAAACAGTGATTCGGATCAAGAGTTTTACATCTCGACGATCTTTGGTGACCTTTACGGTGACTCACAGTGTAAGGACGTCAACAGATGGTATGAAACTTTACAATTATATAATAGTGTTCAAACAGAAAGATTTAAGCTCGACACCGGATCGGATCTTAATGTTATGTCTTTTGAAAAGTTTAAACAACTAGGATGTCATAATATGTCGTGTTTAACTCAAAATAATATTAGGGCCCAATCCTTTTGTGGTAATAACATTCCTATATTGGGTACGTGCTATATTACTTGGATTTATAAGAACAATGTATATAACCTTAATTTTTGTATTTGTAAAAATGAATGTCAGAGTGTGTTGGGTAAATATGCCTGTGAGGAATTAGGTATTGTGAAGCGGGTGTTCACTATAGATATAGATAGGTATTCTGAATTGTTTCGAGGATTAGGTAGGTTACCTGGGGAGTACAAGATCATTATCGATCCAGCGGTGCAACCGTCGGTCTGTCCGGTCAGAAAAATACCTATCGGTGTTCGTGATAAGCTGCAGGTGGAATTGAAACGTATGGAAGATATGGGTGTTATAAGGAAGGTATCGCATCCTACGGAATGGGTGAACGCGATAGTAGTAGTAGCCAAGAAAAACGATAGTATTCGAGTGTGTCTCGATCCGCGACCGCTAAACCGAGCGGTGCGTCGCGCGCACTACCCGCTGCCGACCCTCACGGAAATAGCGGCGAAGCTGCAAGCGGCGCGCGCGCGAGGTGATGTTCTGGCCGGGCATGTCGCGCGACGTGGAGCGCTCCGCGCGCCGGTGCGCGACGTGCGCGCAGCTCGCGCCGCGCCCGCCGCGCGAGCCCATGATGCCGCACGAGATCCCGAGCCTCCCGTGGTCGAAGGTAGGCTCGGATATTTTTCATTATCGGAATAGAAACTTTTTAATTCTAGTAGATTATTTTTCAAACTTTATTGAAGTCAGTTCATTGAGTAGTATAGGGAGTAAAGCGGTCATAGCGGCGATGAAAGACCAGTTCGCTAGGCATGGAATTCCAGATCAGGTGGTGATGGACGGAGGTCCGGCCTACAGCTCGAAAGAATTTGCTGATTTTCGAGCAAAATGGTGTTTTTCTCATATCATTACGTCACCTAATTATCCTCAGGCTAACGGCCGAAGTGAAAGAAGCGTACAAACGGTAAAGAACATGTTAATTAAAGCGACTAACTCGGGATCAGATTTTTATTTAGGTTTGTTGAACTTTAGAGCGTGCCCTCGCGACGGGTTAAGTTCACCGGCTGAATTGCTCATGGGACGCAAGTTAAATACCAGGCTTCCTGCGCACGAGCGAACGCTTAGACCCTACCGCGATAACACTTCGGATTACCAGGCCATGATAAGTAAGCAGGTCAAGAGTAAGAGTTATTATGATCGACACTCGCGAGCTTTACCCGAACTGATACCGGGGCAGAGTGTGGTGATGGCCGATGAAGGCAGACGCAAACACGCTACGGTGCAAGGTTCAGCACCTCAACCGCGCTCGTACTTCGTTCGAGACTCCTCAGGGAGGCAATATAGACGAAATAGACGTCATCTACTTCGCATGCCACCAGTGGATGCCTGCGCATTACCTAAGGAGGAGGAAAAGTGGAGTAGCGCGGAAAGTGACGGTCAAACTACGCCTCAGACATCTGCTGCTTCCGCGGACACCCTTCCGGTTTATGATCATGTAGATCTAAAAGACACTGTCAGTCCAAATGACACTAAAACAAAGACGCACAGATCAGCGGCTGTCAAAGCTCGTCACCTAATAAAAAATACAAAATAGTGAATAAGAATCGGAATGATAAATTAGATAAGAAATAAGCATGAATAATTAATATTATAATAAATGAATTTTCCTTGTAATGTAACACTAATAGTAGGTATAATAAATATTATTATGATCTAAAACTAGTAATATGTGAATAAATGTTTAAGATAGGATTATGTATATAATATTATAACGTATATACATAATTTCAATCAAGTTATTATACTTTATTATATATTTATTAAATAGTTGCTCTTTAACTTATAAAAATAAGGGAAAAGATGTGATGTTTGTTAAAATATTATAATGTATGTCGGTACCTAGAAATAAAGTTAGTTCTCGGCAAGGCAGTTGTTTGATTCACAACATATGCAAATTAAAATTTATATTAATTTTTGGCTCTGACATCATATTATACATTTTTTATAATCCAGAAAATAAACAGAATTAGAATTAGGTATAGTATGATGATTTTTACGCAGTTTTACAGTTAGAGATCATGTTTTTTTCATACGAATTTCTCCGGAAGGTTCTATTATTTCAAAAGTTTTCAGTGGTAATATTCTTTGATAGGAAAACAAATTTGTTTAATAACATCTAGAGGTACTTAGAGACGCCCCGCTAATTTTCGTTGACATCAGAAAGAGTTGAGAATAGTAAATATTGGCATCCTCACCTCAAGCTGTGGTTCCATTTCCGGCAGATGTGGCAGCGGCGGTCTCCTTGGCATGTCTTGCAGGTCCTCGTACAACGGAGCCGGGGGCGGCGCTCGTCTCTGGGACCCCGTACTCTGGGTTGGAGCTGACGACTTGGATGGCAGAAGATGAGTCACTTTCCGTTTGTGCCTGTAGACAAAATTAACTGTTTAACTCCAAACTCAAAAAAACACTATTTTTTTTATTTCACGTAAGCCAACCTGTGGCTCTTATGACGCGTCATGACTCTATCACGGGTTTGGAAAGTAGATTCTGCCAGAAAGAGCCGTCAAGAAACTAGCAATTGTTCGTTGTCTAGGCTTTATTTTATTTGAAGTTGTTAGTCAACTGTGCCAAGAAGGTCAATAATTCAGAATTTTGGGCTTTAGAAGGAACTCGCGAATTGGTTTTATAAGTGGGAAGTCTCGGGTTCGAGTCCCGGCGGAGGCGATATCGGATTTTATAATTTCTGCAGTTTTTCTGGTCTGGTCAGGTTATCATCAAAGACGTGTCGCCAAACCATTTAGAGATCGGGTAAGATGCCATGTAGAAAGTAGAAACAACCGTGGGTTTAATTTATACTTTCCCTTCCAAGTTAACTTGCTTAAATCTTAACCTGCATCGTCACAAACCAACAGGTGAGAATGCATCGCATATTTACATTAAATAAAAAAAAAGAATATTGAGCTTTTTTTTCCATCTTACAACAAAAAAGTAAACAGAAGCGAACAAGCTTATGAACTTTTAATAATATCGCACGCTATAACTTCAGAAAAGATTACGATGTTACGTGTTTCACGGCAACGCACTTAACTTATCATGAACTAGCTTTTGCCCGCGGCTTCGCTCACATTAAATTCTATTTCAAACCCGTATTTTACCCCCTAAAGGGGTTGAATTTTCAAAAATCCTTACCGGATGCCTACGTCATAGAATAGAATAGAATTATTTTTTATTCAAATAAACTTTTACAGGAGTTTTTGAATCGCCGGTGAGTCTACACTGGTTCGGAATGCCCTTCCTGCCGAGAAGAACCAGCAAGAAACTCGGCGGTTGCTCTTTTCAAAACAAGTTGCTAGGTACTATAATGTGCTATGTATGCAGTGTTTCCACAAGGTGGGGAAGTCCCAAAAATAGCTACAATAACCATAATAGCCATCTGTATGTCAAATTTCAGCCCGATCCGTCCAGTGGTTTGAGTTGTGCGTTGATAGATCAATCAGTCAGTCACTTTTTCCTTTTATATATTTAGACAAGTCTTTGATTTTCCGGGATAAAAAGTAGCCTATGTCACTCTCCAGGTCCTCAACTATACCCATGCAAAAAATCACGTCGATCCGTAGCCCTGTTGCGGAGTGATTGAAGGACAAACCAACAAACAAACACACTTTCGCATTTATAATATTAGTAAGGATTATGATTCACAAAAAAATTTAACAATAGCTATTATTTGATTTGAAGCCACTTGTAGCCGTTGCGTGCGTATCTTGATATCTCCATTAATATTTGTCCGAGAACGGTATTGTATCTCGGATCTAACGCATTTTGCGGTACAATATACAATGTTTTAACTGTACTTAGAATTCGTTGGACGTAGTATGGACATGGTGGGGTAATTTGTCTTTTTATCTGATTACGGGACCTAAGAAAGATGTGTGATCAATTTGTTATGTGTGTGGTGTGTTTTTATCAGATTGTGTCTATATAACATTATAATGTTTCCTTGAGTATCTATAATAAATGAATGTTTATAATGCAATAATTTGTTTACTGTGTTATGAAAGGTATAAGTTGTCAGATTTATTTAAGTACTTAATAAGCATTATTGTCTCTTTTAAGTTTTTATTCCTACGACTTCATCCGCACATATTCAAAAGAATATTATACAACCTAATTATTTAGCTATTTATCATTCTAATTATAAGCTTCTGCTTGCCTTTAAAACAATCAGTTTAGCCGTTCTCAAGATTAGGTTTTAAACATAGACCTACCAAAATTTAAAAAAGTGTGTTCGCGTGTAGAGGTGATTTTGTAAGTATAGATCTATTTAAACGATATTTTCAGATGCAGTTTTTTATCTCAAGTACGCGAGATAGTTTATTTATATTAATAACTAGCTGATACCCGCGACTTCGTCCGCATGGATTTAGTTTTTAAAAATCCCGCGGGAACTCTTTCATTATCCGAGATAAAAAGTAGCTCTCCCGGTCTGAGGAACCACTACTACATCCATTACTATACCCATGCAAAAAATCGCATCAATCCGCTGTTCTGTTGCGACGTGATTGAAGGACAAACCAACAAACAAACACACTTTCGCATTTATAATATCAGCAATGCTTTATTATAACACTTATTATAATTGTCAAATTTTTTACCATACTTAACCAAAGACAAAATTACGTTTAGCTGTCATTTACGTATTTTGCGTTTTGTTATTCCATGTCAGATGCGTTTTCTTATACCACGTTTTATAGTGACATCACAAAAACGGGATAAAAAGTATCCTATGTCCGTCTCCTGGTTCTAAGCTACCTCTCCACCAATTTTCAGCCAAATCGGTTCATCCGTTCTTGAGTTATAAATAGTGTAACTAACACCACTTTCTTTTATATATATATAGATATCCTTCCAATAAAAAAATTAGGCTTATCCTGAAAATTCTAGCATCGTTCTCAACCCACTTATCTGCGCGAAGCGTGGTTCCTTTCAATTTAAACGCAATTACGATTATTGGGTTATTATAAACATATTAGATACGCTTATTTCACAAAATTTTCGAGGAATATTATTCCTACCTAAGTAAATAAAACTAATTTTAGTGTACTTTTTTTACCTGAAGAGTGCACATCCTTACGTACACACAAAGAAAGCACAAAGGATGAAGTGAAGTGTGCAAAATTAATATTAGCTCCTTTAATATCGTATAGAGATTAGAGATGTGCTTACCTACGAACTTTTGGATTAATATAATATTATTAAAATCTTATCGAGACCCCATTAAGGATGTTCATAAAAGAGGCATTATAGTCCAGTCAAATCACCGAAAGAAATAATCACTAAAATACCTAGTTTGGGAATTATGAAGGATCGATCGGGGGGTGTATTCTGAGCTTATATTCCAATTTGAGGGAGAATCTAGGGAGGTCAACTCAAGGTCATTTCGATGAAAATGCGTTTAATTCGATATCTCGAGAACGGTTAGTGTTTGGCAAAAAATTGTAGAGACCTTTTCTCTTCTAAATTAAATTTACTAACTTTTTATCCGAAACTTTTTTTTATCATCAATATTTTTCAATTTATTGCTTCCGAAAGGCAAAAATTTTACTTTTTTTCCTCCCTTTTTTTATTTTTCGCCATTTTCTCCCCAACCGTTCAATTTTATTAAATTTTACCCGAATATGAAAGTGTTGCTCTTTTAATTATGAACAACTTTATATATATAAACTTTTTTCTGTAATGCCAATACCTTCGGAGTTATATATTACTTTACCGAGCGAAATCCGTGCCACTGTCGCGACGCGTATTCACAGACACACTGTCGCGTGCATTAGTGTGGGTAAGGGACATCTGTTCTTCGACTGATTTCGATTTTGTGGCACGGATTTCGCTCGGTAAAGTAATATATAACTCCGAAGGTATTGGCATTAAAGAAAAAAGTTTTTATATAAAGTTGTTCATAATTAAAAGAGCAACACTTTCATATTCGGGTAAAATTTAATAAAATTGAACGGTTGGGGAGAAAATGGCGAAAAATAAAAAAAAGGGAGGAAAAAAAGTAATATTTTAGCCTATCGGAAGCAATAAATTGAAAAATATTGATGATAAAAAAAAAGTTTCGGATAAAAAAGTTAGTAAATTTAATTTAGAAGAGAAAAGGTCTCTACAATTTTTTGCCTAACACTAACCGTTCTCGAGATATCGAATTAAACGCGTTTTCATCGAAATGACCTTGAGTTGACCTCCCTAGCTTCCCTCAAATTGGAATATAAGCTCAGAATACACCCCCCGATCCTTCATAATTCCCAAACTAGGTATTTTAGTGATTATTTTTCCCATTCTCAGCCGTAATTTGACTGGACTATTATACTATTTTCGATTTCAATAAACTGCGTAGGTATAATTATTGAGGTAAGCGATTTCATTGTAATCCTTTTGAAGTGTACTTTACTGTATGCACATTGTCGGAATTGGGATGCAATATGTAATTTACTGAAACATGAAATTATTGACAACTAGGGTAAGCACTTTTTAAAATTTCTATAGAGTTTGTTAACAGATGCCTAATATTTATGGTAGACTTTTGATCGAATCTCAAATGGCAGATTCAAACTAATTGTTATTATCTCTGAAAAAATGTACCTATTTCTTAACACCCATCAATTGCAACTAGATCAAAAGACGGTGTCACGGCGTCGTTCGTGACGTCATCCCTATATTTTTCATAGTAGTTTGTCAAAGTGAACATAGATGTGACGTGTCGCTTTGATTGGTGTGCAATCCAATGTGGCGGATTGCTGCATTTTATAGTTTTATTTTATCAAAATAAATATCTCGCTCAAAATTTAAAAAATTAATAGGTTTTTTATAATCCATGTATCCTATTTCATTAGTTTAATTCATAATTTCATTGATTCTTGGTTACTATTTTCATTAATTTCATACCTATTAAAAGTAATTGAGTGGACTACGTTGATTTAAAATTATACCTACGTGTATTTTGAACGATTAAATAATCTTCGAAAGTTGATTAGATCTCTTGTCAATATTTTTAAAGATTATTACAACGACTCTATCTCTATCTCTATAAGTAATTTATACCTTATTTAAGTCTTATAGCATGATAATGAAAACTATCGACAATAAATAAAACCTCAGCGGATACAATCTTACCTTTCATCAATTATCTTGAATTTGAACGATAAAAAGCTGATGGAAGATAAAGATAATTAGTGACATTAATTAAAATAGTATTATGGTCGATACTGAAATCGATAAAACCAAATATTTGGGAAAATGTATAAATTATGACTGACACAGATGACACAGACGGTCGACCACGTAGGCTTGATTTATCTTATTGGTTTTATCGACATGCTTGGGAGTTGACATCACTACACCCAAAAGATTGTATGTAAGCTTGAATGTCCACAGAAAAATGTATTCTTCACGATACAAAATTGAGTTTAATATGTTATTGACTGGGTTTTCTTTAAAATATAAGCTTATCTTCAGAAATTTGATAATGGATAACTAATTCTGGCGTATATGATTATACTGGACTGGTTTAGGAGTGGCGCAATTTTTTGAAGGAATTTAAAAAGAAATTGTAACTCGAATGCCATATAGTCAGGAATCTCGATATTTTATTAGAAAGAAAAAAGTTGTGTGGGTACCTTAAATTATGACATTATCGCCATTGAGGTTTTAGGTTTTTAATCGTATGTAGGTAATGATATAAAAATTTATAAAAGCGTTAGTGTTCAACTCAAGAATTAATTTATTGAACCGGAGCTAATTTTGAAAAAAAAAAATTGTCTTATTAAAATAATTAATTAATTAATTATTAAAATTTTGGATAGAAGCAGGCTTTAGGTACCTTTGCGAAATTCCACGATACTCAAGAAAAACGAATATATTCATACAGATTTTTGACGTGATAACGTCTTATAAATCGATGAACACCGGCTGCAAGCACGAAAAAGTGTCACGTTCCGCCTGAGCCTGCGCGTGCAAGCGAGAGCGTGGAACAAGCGATAGAGAGGCACGGTCGGCCCAAGCGTTGGCTTGTGACTATAGCCCACCAGTCATAATTGTACTCCTTCTTTGTATTATACAAAATAATGATAATTCAGTGATAATAATTCAATTCAATTCATAAAAGTATGCAATTTTTCATCAATGTTTCTTTATGTCGTTATCACGTAAAACTGTCGTCCGTAAACCGACTTTACAGACACCCATTTTTTCTTCGTTTTGGTAGGTATATTATAGAAAAGAATATTATGTATGCTAATAGAGCATCGGGTGGCATTTTAATTGCACATATTTCTGATTTCAGATGGCGCTACACGTTGCGCTAAATATATCTACTGTTATTGTTGTTACGTGGTATCCCGTCACCCAACTTGCGGGAAAAACAGTCAAACCTTTGCTTTAGAACAAATATTTCGCTTTTAGTAAGTACTACGAATAAACTTGTCGAAGCTTCAGCGGTTTTGGTTTTTATCCGACTACAGAAAAGCCAAATGAGGGGTTACGATTTGAGCAGTCTATGTATGTATATGTGATTATTTACGTATGTTCCATCATAGGAAACAAACTACTGAGCCGATTTTGATGGATGAGGTGTCAAGCGATTTGTTGTGATGGTCCGGGTGACATAGGTTACATTTTATACAAAGAAAATCAATATAACGGTTGTTACATCAAATTTCCCGTAGTCGTGTTACAGTTTTAAGATTTTGACGTGATAACGTCTTATAAATCGATAACACCGGCTGCACGCTCGAAAAAGTGTCACGTTCCGCCTGAGCCTGCGCATGCAAGCGAGAGCGCGGAACAAGCGATAGATAGGCACGATCGGCCCATGCGTTGACAGGACACCGGCCGCCGGCCCCGCCAGTCATCGCGTGCGCGCTGTGGTTAGCGGTCATCAATGTCTCTTTATGACGTTATCACGTAAAGCTATCGTCCGTAAACCGGCTTTACAGATAACCAATTTTTTCCTTTATCA
Source organism: Oeneis ivallda (assembly GCA_029955525.1). Classification (NCBI taxonomy): domain Eukaryota; kingdom Metazoa; phylum Arthropoda; class Insecta; order Lepidoptera; family Nymphalidae; genus Oeneis; species Oeneis ivallda. The sequence goes on along the minus strand of JARPMR010000024.1, from coordinate 5,204,483 downwards.
TGTTTTATTTTGCACTGATCCAACTGGAAATCGAAACAATTCCTTCATGCTTTATCCAAATAGGTATCGTAAAGTTAACTCCGACAGTAAAAGGAAGAGTTACCATTAAATGACTTATCAAAGTAACCATTTCAACCCGTAGCATAGCGCTTCAAGGGAGCGTCCCTCGAGGGCTGTATCACTCAATCGCGAACAAGCTGTTAACTGCTTTTTTATTACACTGTCCATTTCACGATGCCATGCGTATAATAAGACCGCGTTCACACGGTAATAATAACAGTAATTCCAGTAATTATACTGGATTCGATTTTTTTTATAATGAATATTAGCCATGCTGAACATCTCTCTTTTATGTGATAAAGAGCAACTGCTGAGTTTCTTGCCGGCTCTAGTCAGCCGAATCTGCTTTCCGAACCGGTGGTAGAGATGACGTGTCATAACACGTCATGATACAGATTGTTGTACGTGAAATAAATAATTTTGAATTTTTATATTCGCCTTTCCAATCCAAATAAGCTTAAAGCTTGTGTTTGGACATTAAAATAGTGCAACGGGTGGGTATTGCTGCAGTTTTCAGTCCACACCCATAACCATTGCGCTATTGAGGCTCTGTGAAGAGGCATTCCTTAAATTAATAAAAAAAAATTGGTTGTCTGTATAGTCGGTTTACGGCCGATATTAGTTTTACGTGATAACGTCATAAAGAAACATTGATTTGACGACTGGCGGGCGGCGGCAGGCGCTCTCTATAACCGCTTGGGCCGATCGTGCCTCTCTATCGCTTGTCTCGCGCTATCGCTTGCACGCTCAGGCGCAGGTGGAACGTAACAACTCAACTTTCGTGCGTGCAGCCGGTGTTCATCGATTTATAAGACGTTATCACGTTAGAAATATTTATTTAAGGTATTTATTTATTTATTTAATAAGAGAAAGAAGAGGACCCGACGGCTAACAATTGTCGTCACACACTTGCGCATAATATTCAGTAGAGATCCCTACTAAATAATTTAAAAGCGTAAGTTTGTTTGTTTGTTGGTTCGTTGGATTCCAGACAAAGAATCTCCGCAGGATTTTAAAAAACTAAATTCACGGCTAGTAAAGGATAATCTGAACCCAGAGACGCCTTGAAAAACGACTTGTCTAGCCACAGATTACACCTAATGCCAAACAGTGAAAAGATTCGGTTCAAAAAATATTAGGTACCATCTGAACGTAGCCTTAGGCCGTGGGTGGTCGGTATGTCGCTTCTGTACCCGCCAGCCTACACGACATTGACCCAAAGTAAAAGATGGCTGTGAATTTGACCTTTGTTGGCCCGACTCGTTAGACAATTATTTTAATTGTCTATAGGAAAATTATTTTTTTGTTATTAAATTAGTGTAGTGTCGAACGATTAGAACAGAAGTTTCTAAATAGGTTCCGCTTTAAACTTGGTCTCAAAACAATAAAGTAGTTCTCAAAACAACAAAGTAGTTAGTTTTTTCTTGTAGTGATACTGAGAGGTACGTTTTTGATGGTTATTGTGATGAATTATTCCCTTTCATAGCATAGATCGTGTATTCTTTAATATTTTTTTGCGATATTGTCGTGCTAACGCGACTGACGATACGCGCAGTCGGCCTTTAAAGGCTGACTTAAAATTACTTATCATCGTGTCGATTATTGCGCTTCTAAGCGTTATAGGTCGATCTGTAGCTTAAAATATGGATATAAGAGCTGGATAGAAGATAAAATGCTAGGAATGCTAATGCGAAAGGGGAAAAAATTATCATCATTGACAACCCATCAACGGCTCACTACTGAGCCAGGTCTCCTCTCAGAGAAGGGTTATAGGCCATAGTCCACCACGCTGGCCCAATGCGAATTTGCGGACTTCACACATCTTCGAGAACATTATGAAGAACTCTCAGATGTGCAGGTTTCCTCACGATGTTTTCCTTCACCGTGGAAGCAAGTGATATTTAATTGCTTAAACGCACTTGACTCCGAAAAGTCAGAGGTGCGTACCCGGGATTGAACCTGCGATCCCCCGAATAGGAGACCACAGTCCTAACCACTAGGCTCCCACCAGACAAATGGATGGAAGCCGATGGTTTATATATTGCAAACAAGAAAAAGCATAAAATCTTCAATCCGACTGCGCCAAATGGGATATAACATCCACCACACAATTATTTTGTTGGTATAAAATGCAGCCCATGTCACCCGAACGAAATGACGAAAAAAATTTCATCAAAATCGGCTCAGTAGAGGATTTTGAAATCCCTCAGGAACCCTTAATTGTTTTCTGGAACTGGAAAAATCCTTTGTCACTCTCCACGTCCTCAAAATATTTACCCATGCCAGAATCACGTCGATCCGTTGCACCGTTGCTGCGTGATTGAAGAACAAACCAAAAAAACAAACATACATACTTGGCATTCATAATACCTATTAGTAAAGACTAGGTGATGAAGCAGTGATAGCCTATAGTGGTTAGGACTGCGGTCTCCTATTCGGGGGGTCGCAGGTTCGATCCTGGGTACGCACCTCTGACTTTTCGGAGTCAAGTGCGTTTAAGCAATATCACTTGCTTCAACGGTGAAGGAAAACATCGTGAGGAAACCTGCACATCTGAGAGTTCTTCATAATGTTCTCGAAGATGTGAGAAGTCCGCCAATTCGCATTGGGCCAGCGTGTTGGACAATGGCCTATAACCCTTCTTTGAGAGGAGACCTGCGCTCAGTAGTGAGCCGTTGATGGGTTGTTAATGATGATGATGATGATGATGATGAGATGATGCCCGCGACTTCATCTGCGTGGATTAAGGTTTTTAATTCGTGGAAACTATTTAATTATCCGGGATAAAATGTAGCCCATCTGTTAATAATCCTGGATATGAGCTATCTGCATTACAAATTTCAGCCAAATCGGTTCATAAGTTGGTGGCGTGAAGGAGTAACAAACATCCATCCATCCATTTATCCTCACAACCTTGTATTATTATAAGTAGGATTTATGCGCGCTTTCACCAACCATACATAAATCATCCCCTAAGTAGACGTCTCTTTACGTAGGTAGCCCCTAAATATTATGTCTTATTCAGAGTCATATTCATCTTTAAGTATTCCCTAAAGGTTCGTGAAAATGAAATTGACAGAAAGTGTCACCTAACTTCTAAATCTTAGGTAGAATATAAAAGTTAGGGAACGTTTGTGAAAACAGGCATTATGTCCGTTTTCAGTTTCACCAACCATAACTAAATCATTCCCTAAGTTAGAGTCTCTTTACATAGGTAGCCCCAAAATTCAACCTTCCCTCTTACCGAATGTCATATTCACCTTTAGGTGTTTCTTAAGGGTTCGTGAAAAGGAAATTTATAGAAAACGTCACCTAACTTAACTTAGGTAGCCCGTAAATTTAGAAAACCTTTGTTTTAAATATTATTTATTGATTTATTTGCATGATTGTATGCATAGGTTGCGAACAATTTACAATCAGTCAATTATATGGCGCGCAAAATTTAGATTCTAATGGTATTCATATATAATAATAATACAAATTAGAGTCTATTTATTAGAGAATAATTTAGACTAGAATTTGTTGGTAAAAATGGGCATTAGAGTCCGTTGAATGACGTCACGTCTATAATGCAATAGAACCTGAAGCCGTGGGTGGTCGATGGGTGTCGCTTGTGTCGGTACGCTGTCAACTTCGGACCTTCTGATGTTGTGGGCTTAATAGCTATAATGACTTGACCTAAACCGTGCGTGTACAGGGTTTTATACTGATGTTTATTGACTAGAAAATAACATGAGAAAAGATCCAAGAATCGTCGAGTTAATCCTTACTAAAGTTAGGTACTAGCTGATTCCCGCGACTTCGTTCGCGTGGATTTAGTTTTAAAAAATCTCACGGGAATAGCCGAAGATTATATATTCTGTGGCCGAAGCTATACCTATATTCTTCAGGTCCTCAACTATGTATATCCATGCAAAAAATCACGTCGATCTGTAGCTCTGTTGCGGTGTGATTGAAGGATAAACCAATAAACCAACATACAAACACACTTTCGCATTTATAAGATTGGTATGGATTGTGTTTGATTGTTGGTTTGTCCTTCAATCACGAAGCAACGGAGCAACGAATCGAGGAGATTTTTTGAATGCGAATTATTGAGGTCTTGGAGAATAGGTAACTTACACATCTTATCCCGGAAAAAGTGTTCCCGCGGGATTTGAAAAACCTAACTCCACGCGGATGAAGTCGCGTGCAAAAGCTTGTATTATAGAAATCCTGTTTGAGCATAATATTACTCAATCCCACAAAAAAATTAAGTGGCACTCGGGGACTGCTGCGGTAAAACTATTGCATAGCATTTTTTATCAACTTATGCAATTATAATATTTATGCAATATTTTATTTTGCATAATAAAAATTATGCAAAAAATAATTAAAAAATAAACAAACAAGAAAAGCGCACTGTCACTACTTCGCGAGTGAGATTCGAACCTGCGACATCATACACCATACGGTAAAAAAAGGGGCCGCTTGCCCACTGCGCCAAACAGAGCTACTTGTGAACCTCTAAAATGTTGAACGCTTACTGAACGACGGTGTTAGGTTTATTTTCGTTACGGAATTTCTTGATTCGGTCGCCGTGCTCAAACTGTTTGTCCTAGTTCAAAGCCCGCGATAAAAGCTATGCAATAGCTTAATAATTTCTGCAGTTTGTGCAAAGTGCAAACGAATGTTGTGAATGTTGCTAGTTTATAACGGCAGCGTCTAGTTAGTCGATAACCAAAATCATATCTTCTTCTATCTTCTTCTAAATATATAAAAGGAAAAGGTGATTGACTGACTGACTGATCTATCAAGCCACAGCTCAAATCACTGGACGGATCGGGTTGAAATTTGGCATAGAGATAGCTATTATGACGTGGGCATCTGCTAAGAAAGGATTTTTGAAAATTCAACCCTCAAAGGGGTAAAATAGGGATTGAAAAATCGAACTTAACGTGAGCGAAGCCGCGGTTAAAAGCTCATCTTATAATAATATCTTAGAATAATACCAAGTAGGTAACACACGTAGGTACACCGTAAAGTGACATACGTTGAAAAGCTATGCGCTAAGGAGGTCTTCAACAAATTCGTTACTAACAAGTTATCGATAAAAAGTGTTAGAAATAACACTAATTTGATCAACACCACGCCATACGTCACACCTCATTATCCCGAGCGTCCACAACAATGTAGCTAAACGTCTATCAATCTTATAAGTTGTCCAAACGATTAGTGACGGGCCACTTGCTATGGAGTATCGAGAAACCAGACACCAGTAACCTTAGTACGGGTTTCGATGTCTCGCAAACTTTAATGGGTTCGAGTATCGAAACATGGTAACATAAAATAAAATACGTGTGGCACTCGGGGACTGCCGCGGTAAAGCTATTGCATAGCATTTTCTAGTCGCACGCACACAAACACCGTGCCGAAGTCTGCCGAACTGAAACGACGTTAGACGATGTACGGCTTTCAACGCCGCACCGCTGTGCCGGTCGGAGTGGGGGGTGTTAGGTTTATTTTCGTTATGGAAGTTCTTGATTCGGTCGCCGCGCACAAAGCCCGCGATAAAAGCTATGCAATAGATTAAAAAAGATAGAATACAACTTTTACGATTATATTCAAAATAGGTTAGTTCTTACCTACTTAGAATCTAAATTAACCAGTGTCTACAATTTGTCGTGCCAATGAAAGGGTCCTGACTCAATTTGATGTTGTTGATACAAAGCTAGGGCCCAAATGGGGTATTTTTAAACCCGAGTCTTAATAACTTTAAAACAATAATAAAAGATTTTTAAAAGTTAATAATGAAAACAACATATTTTTTAAGAGACGAATAATGATATTGTCAAATTAAGTGATATTAAAATTTCCATAAGTTAGGTTTCAAATTATCCAAAGATCTTAAGCCTCTTATTTTAAGTCATAAATTAAGAACATATCCGCTACAAATTTAAATTAAACAAAGTTTTCACTTGGGACCGTTTTGACTACAAATAGCCTTATTTGTTAGGTAGGTATATTTTTCCTTTACGTGACTTTTTTTTGTTTATTTATTTCCACTTAAAGAGGTTTAGGTTTTTTTTTTTATGTGGCTTTATAATGTTTCGATGGGTACTCGAAAATTAACTTTATCGAGATATAAAACCCATACTAAAGATGAAGAAGTGGGAACCATCCCACTGCGGTCGTCTACAAAATGCGGTGTCGACGTCGATTTGGCGCGAGGCACATCTTAAATGTTTGATTGTAATTAAATTTACATTTGGCTGAGTTTGTAACGGGTTTGTATGTTTGTATGTTGTAAGGATGTTTTCCAATGGTTGTATTTGTTTAATGATACTGGCAGGGACGCTTGACTTAATGTAACTGTAAGAAACTTTAAAATATTTACACACAAATAAGTATGTTTTGAATTACACGATTAATTAACCATTTGTCACCTTATTTAAGTAATTCATAGTCAACCTCTTTATTACACTAGACACGTGACAAGGAAGGAGTATTGGCAATCCCGCTTCATCATATTGGACTTATGCTACGTTAGACGGTAGACTCTAATTAAACGTAGTTAGAGTCTTAAGTGTTAGACACATTAGATAAGGCTATTTCCTAAAGGATTCTATTTTTAAGCTATTGCATAGCTTTTATCGCGGGCTTTGAACTAGGACAAACAGTTTGAGCGCGGCGACCGAATCAAGAAATTCCGCAATAAAAAAAACCTAACACCGTCGTTCAGTAAGCGTTCAACATTTTAGAGATTCACATTTAGCTTTGTTTGGCGCAGTGGGCGAGCGCCCGCTTTCTTTAGATGTCGCAGGTTCGAATCTCACTCGCGAAGTAGTGACAGTGCGCTTTTCTTGTTTGTTTGTTTTTTAATTATTTTTTTGCATAATTTTTATTATGCAAAATAATATTGCATAAATATTATAATTGCATAAGTTGATAAAAAATGCTATGCAAAAGCTTTACCGCAGCAGTCCCCGAGTGCCATTTAATTTTTTTTCTTTCGTTCACTCCCACTTTGATACTTTAACGTCGTGGTTACCATGTCACCCATAGATTTATATTGATAGTCGTTTTGCACACTACTAGATACCGTCGGCGTTAATAGTAAATTGCGGCAATTCAAAGTACGCTTGAACTGGCGTATGTTTGACGTTTTTACATAAACTATGAAATGACATTGCCACATTTATGGTGCTATTGTTTGAAGGAAGGGTGGAATTTAGTAGCGACTAAGCTATTAATCCTAAATCCATGATGGCATGTGTTACTTCTACCTGAAGATTGCAGCTGCCTTTGAGATTTCTCTCCAGCGGCTTCGATTTGCGGCTTTACGAAAACATTTGGTGACAGATGATTTCATCATGAATCAACTACATATCTACGTGTATATTTTTAATAGTTAGATATAGTGAAAATTTAATCTTAAGTATTTCGTTTTATAAAACGGTCACGTTTTCCTTTACAATACACAAGCGATGTAAGTACATACATGAAACGTTTTTGTAAAACACATGCTTTAATTTAGTCAATTTCATCAACAGTATTACATCGAACATCACTATTTGCATACCGAAATATATTTTTTTAGATTATCTATTTCAACTACAACTAGATTCTTGAACCTTGTTCTAAGCCACCTTCTAAACTAATATTTCCAAGTACCTGTGTAAATATTCTGCAGCATGAAACCATACAGGTAATATTTATAATAATTAGTCTCTATCAAAGAGGTGGTCTCATTAGTATACAACCGGTAATTCTTAACACACCAACGATTCGCCTCAGGTGGCGTTATGACGTGTGGAAGTGTTTAAAACATCGCGTATTGGGTGTCTCGATGGTGATAGAAACTATGATGATCGAGGATGTTAAAAAGCATTTCGGGCGTGTGATTGATGGATGCATTGTTTTTATTATTTACTAGCGACTCGCCCCGGCTTCGCACGGGTAGTAGAGTATATTACACCTATGCTTTGCAAACTCCTTGGAATGTCCCGTAAGTAATACCTTGAACAGCATATTGAACAGTACGTAGGCTTATAAAATCATAATGCCATCAAATGATTACGATTTTGATCGGCAATCGGGGGGCAGGATAGTTTCCCCAGTGGTATAGTTGCCTAGATTTTAATTACTTACTCTAGTATCCTGGATGAATCAAATGTTATTTTATTGATCTATCGAGAGACCACAACCACTAGTCCACCACTACGTGATGCATGACTCTATGCGATTGCATGAAGGTGCGATGAAAGTTTTTGCGGGATAAATGTCCTCTTTTTCTGGGGGAAGAATAGATGTATACTAAGCGTAATTTATATGGATTAGGCAACTATCCCCTATATGGGATAGTTGTCCCAAAATTTAGAGGTCCGCAAAAATCGCCAATACTCTTGAAATATACAAGATAATGATTTTTTACTTTCATAAATTTGAAGATAATAAACCAAAGTAATATAACTACTTGTTTTACAAATATAGTATTATGCTTTTTGTACTGAGAGATAAAATTCAAAATTCAAAATTATATAAAGTAATTTCAAAAATGGTGGCAACTATCCGGCTTTTACCCTATAGGCCCTGTCCCTCATTAAACTTTGACCTTTACAATTTAATTAGAGGCATCGTGTTTCAATTAAAATTCGTATCCGGTTACCCGTTTTATGTAATTGCATTAAGATCAAGGGAGGCCCGAATTTGATCAAAGGCTTACGGCTGGATTATTCATGCTGTTGTTCTGTTTGAGTTAGTTGTATTGTATTTTGAGATGAGTTGAAGAACTATCGAAGGGTTTAAGATTCAGGCCATAAAGGGGGTGGGACATAGAGGCTGAAGAAACTATAGCCTAGTCAGCGTTGTCGCGGGTTTGATTCCGGGTACACTCTGACTTTTCGGTGTACTGTGTATTGTTGTGAGCAACCCATTAACGTCTCACTACTGAGCGCAGGTCTCTTCTCAGAGAAGGGTTATAGGCCATAGTCCACCACGCTGGCCCAATGCGAATTGGTAGACTTCACACGCTGTTGAGAACATTATGGTGAACTCTCAGACGTGCAGGTTTCCTCGCGATTTTTTCCTTCACCGTTGAATCATGTGATATTTAATTGCTTAAACGCACTTTACTCCGAAAAGTCAGCCCAGGCTCAAACCTGCCACCCCCCGAATAGGAGACCGCAGTCCTAACCACTGGGCTATCACTGCTTTGTACTCTGCATTAAAGCAAATAAATATCACATGCTTCAACGGTGAAGGAAGACATCGTGAAGAAACCTGCGTTCCTGAGAGTTCTCCAAAATGTTTTAAAGTCTGTTAATCCGCACTGGGCCAGCACAGTGGCTATGGCGTAAAGCCTTCTCTGAGAGACCTGCGTTGAAAACTGATGAGTTGCTGATGACAATGATGACATAATATTATGATCTTTATTCAGAGCGGCGGTGTCCAAAGTTCTGGTTGCTAGAATGATCGCAAACTGCTACGAAATGTAATGATTTATTTTTTGTAGTCGGTTAAAAAGGCACTTTTTAAGAAGGAGATTGAAGTCGAGTTTGGAAGAGTTTTTCCAACCGATAAATGTAACCGATGGACAAAGGGTTTCAGAAAAAATCACTGATATAAATGTAGCCTAAAAAAATAGCCTATTATTCAATATAAAAGGCTATTTTTTAGGCAGCGAAATTAACGATGAGAACAGCAATTCTGATGTAACTTAAAATAACGAATAATGCAATGAAATTTCTTAAGCGACAACAAAGATAAAATATATTTTGTTATGAACAATAGTGCTTTCATGCAGTGTCTGATGCAGATGCCTGAAAACTAGATAATGGCTGGAATCTGGGTTAGGCTAACACTAAGTGACGCGTCGGCAATGTCATCGCACGGTTTACGTTTCATTTACCAGAATGTTCTAGCACTTTGAATTGTCATTTAGAAAATGTAGGTACCTACGTACGAAAGCTGGCTACTGAAATGCTCATAGAATTGTATATTAAATCTTCTTTATGCTACTTGGAATCCCTGTTACTGTAAGAGCAGTTAAGCTTAAAAATTGCTGTATCACAATTATCTTAAATCATCACCGGCGCAGAATTCAGCACAGGCCTTTTCTCAGAGTGAGAAGGGTTGTGGACTATAGCCTAAACCCTTATCATTCGCTAGGAGACCTGTGCCCAATAGTAGGCCGGCCATGGGTTTAGATGTAGGTAGATGCCTAAAAGTTTATTAAAACGTATTAAATTAAACAGAAAAAATCTGTGTGTCGTGAAACACTCGGATAAACGCAGTTCAGAATCAACGCGATCTCTCGCCACATGTTAGAACCAGCTCGTAAAAAAAACAGACATTAAAGCAAGTTCAAGAAAGTTCACGCTGCCCACAATAGATGGCGTTAGTAAATTTTGCCGCGAATATGTATTTTGTTCGTTCTATAAAACTTATTTCATCATCATCATCAGCAACCCATCGACGGCTCACTACGGAGCGCAGGTCTCCTCTCAGAGTATATACGCCATAGTCCACCACGCGGGCCCAATGCGAATTGGCGGACTTCACACACTTTCGAGAACATTTTTTGCAACTCTAAGGTGTGCAGGTTTCCTCACGATGTTTTCCTTCACCGTTGAAGTAAACGTCGTTACAAAAATGAAAAAAGAAGAACAAAAACATGAGCTGAAGTCAGGATTCAAACCCCCGAACCCATAGTTTCGCTCCTTCGTTGAAACGCTGCGCCACGAAAGCTGTGATAGAACGTGTTTATAATAAACGAAGGCAACAAGGGTCGTGACGGAAAATTCTTACACAATTCTTCGTTTAGCTCCCATCTGCCAAACCGTCCAAAATGGAACTTCGTTCCAAAAACCTCACACGTTAGAACCGCTTGCTAAAATTTATGTACCTTCTCAGTCTTAAAATAGATATCCAAACTTGTAAAGTCTGTATCTATCTAAGTGCCAAGAGTGAAGCGTGCAAAGTCGGAACATATCGTTAGTATCAAAGTAGTGTGATTGTGCGAACACCGCCCGCTCCGTCGCAGAAACTTTCAGTCTGAAAAGTTTCTACATTGGCATATCGAAGTTATGTAGTTGCGAGTTGCGAACTCCGAGTTTCTGAAAATGTTTTATGAGGTATATTCGTTGAGTATTTAATATTTATTTAAATTACTAGATGATGCCCGCGACTACTGGACGAGATGATTATAATAATTAATAGGTATATATTATTTGATTATTATTATTAGATAACAAGTGTAATTAAAATTTTTATTTTTAAATACAAGCTTTTAGTAGCTACATAATTAGACTCTAGATATCATCTAGGATCAGAGTTCTTGTCATGACGAATCAAACGAGCCCAAACTCAATGGGGTTACATCGTTTTATTACAGAGTTCCTATAGCCATCTGCCGTCTCCATCATCAGATCAGCTCCATGTCACAATAATATTGCATTGTCATCCGATTTACACATACATGCAAAATTTCAGCTCAATCGGAAACCGGGAAGTGGTTTTAATTCATTTTGCAAGATTTGACACAAACAAACAAATAAATAAACTGGTCAAGCTAAATAAAAGCTTGTAATAATATCTATAATAAAATATAATATTACTAGCTGACCCGGCGAACTTCGTACCGCCAACTTACCTATATAAATAAAACGAATAAATTATCTTAATAAAAAAACTATCCTATCTTTCAAGTTGGACCAAATTACAGATAGTTACGAAGTTTGATCAAAATTGGTTCAGTAGTTTAGGAGTCCATCGCGGACAAACAACGTGACACGTAATTTATATATAGACAAAATACGTGACACGTAATTTATATATAATATTAAGATTAGTTAAGTTCAAATATATTTTTATACGCCAATATTATTTTTAAGCGAATATTTAAGAGTTTTGCATTAATCCCTATGTAGGTATTTGAAGATTAAAGTGATATTTTCATTTAGTCCACAAGGGCGGAAACGTCACGTCTTATCGGGTAACAGATTAAACTCGCAGTTTAGTTGTATCATGATTACATTGTGTCCCGAACGGAGATAAATGAGTTATATCTCGTAATTTATAGCGACAGCGTCACACTTAATCATTAAGTTTGAAGTCTCTTTACCAAATGTAATTGTACATGAAACATAGGGCTTAGTGCCCTGAAGTGGTGCGGTCCGTCAATAATTATGAACTAAACGATAACTACACTTTGATCTATAATAATTTCAAATCATAATTATTATTATATACTAGGTTTTGTCCATGACTCCTGAAGTTAGGTTCTAAATAATTACCTCTGGAACTGTCCGTTATTCCGGGATAAAAGGTGCCTAGCCTATGTCACTTTAGAAAGTTTTCAGTTATACCTACTTCCTAGCAACCTACCTACCTATATTCAAACGGACCTAAATTAAATAAGTTGGCAATACCAAAACAATAAAATAATAACAAAGCCAAAATATTATAATAATTAACTAGCTGATGCCCGCGAATTTATTTTTTTATTTTTTCGCGTAGATTTAGTTTTTAAAAATCCCGCGGGATCTCTTTAATTTTCCGGTATAAAACCTATGTCACTCTCCAGGTCCTCAACTATATCCATGCAAAAAATCACATCGATCCGTAGCTCTTTTGCGGGGTGATTGAAGGACAAACCAACAAACAAATACACTTTCGCATTAATAATATTAGTAAGAAAATAAGGTTATACCTAGTTCCAAAGTTCAAAGAGCAAAATAATTTACTTTTCTTTGTTCAGTGGCGAGGCAAAAACTAACAAGTAACAACAGAGGTAATTCCAATATTTAAATAAGTAATTGATAATAATATCAAAAATTAAACAATGCAATTACATATTTGGGTTAATTATGCACTTCGGCTGGTCGGTAATGAAAATGTACTGCATTCAATTTGTATATACTACGGTTTGTGTAATGTTTTTCATTTTACTAATTTTCATAATTAATTATCGCGACAGCACCACAAATCCGGGTTTTAGCAATATTTGCATTTTCTACTAATTGATTGTGGTGACAACTTTCCGGGGATTTTATAATTAATTTTCATGGCGGTTTTGGTTGGCCAAAAAGTGTTGCGTATCTTAATATTTTTTTGTTTAATACTTCGTAGGTAGGTAGGTACCTACCTCTCCTCAATACAATTACAATCTATCCTAACTAGTTGACTAATTTAGTAATTTTAACGAACCTATACTTCAGTGTCTATACTTACACATTATTATCTTGTAGGTAGATACACTAGGTAGGTCACCTACATCTTAATTATTCGTCGACTTAAATGTCTTTCTCGATAATTGGAAAACATATACCTTAATATGAAATAAGTTTTCTTTTAAAATATTTTTGTCCTACAGTCCAACATAGATAAATATGTGATATTAATATAAGTTTTCACCATGCCCATTTTCACCCACTAACCTACCTAAATCATCCCCTAAGTAGGAGTCTCTTTAAGTAGGTAGCCTCTGAATACAATCCCTTACCCAATGTCATTTCTACCTTTAGGTGTACCCTAAGGGTTCGTAAAAATGAAATTAAAAATTAAAATTAAAAATGAAAGCGTCACCTAACTCAGCTTAGATAGCCCGTAAAAGTCAGGGAACCTTGGTGTCATTACGCCAATTTGACATAAAACATTAAAAAAATATTCAAATATTTCTTAGCCTTACTTACTACGTTTTTAATGGTAAGAAAATCTCAACAGAACTGACCAGCACCCCGATTCAGAACATTTCGATAACTTCCCGTTTCGATACGATTAGATATCGATCTCGTATCGAAAATTTTTTGTCGTGCGATTCAGAACATTCGGTTAGAGAATTCGATTCGATGTCGACTACGGAATCGGCTTCGGTATCGGTATCGACAAGATACATTAAATTACATGTGGATTTACGAAGTTTGTTGTTTTACCAAAATTTCACTTGTTATTAAATTCATGTTAGCACTAAATAAATAGATTTTAATCATTTTCGAAGGTCATCGAAGTAATTATTTAAAATGATAACTTGGCAACAGCACGGGTCGTCTTCGCTGGCCGTGGCCAGCGGAGGTTACGGGCTTCGAGGCAGGGCCTCATTACCCGGGCGGGGCGCGGGGAAGAGCACTTCCCCGGTGATGGATTTTCAGCCGTCTTGGCAATTAGGTCCATGGCGGCTGAGGCTCCTGGTCTGTGGGGAGCAGGGGCCTTGCGGAGGGGCTTCAAGGGCTCCGCTCGCTGGCGGGCAGGATTGCCGCCGCGAGCGGGGCGGTGTCCAATGTGTTGGCCCACGCTACGGGCGATGGTGTCGCCACCGTGCGATGGGCCGACATCAGTTCAGGGGGTACCGCTCGCTGGCGGGCAAATTATTGACGGCCAATTTTCAGCCTTGTCGATAGATGGCGCTAAGTTCATGTTTCATCCCTCTGGGTTCTTATTTTATTTTGTTGTGGTGTACATAATATGTTAATTTAATGTTAAAATACGTACAATATGGTAAGTAAACATTTACATACCAAAATCATTCATCATAATCATTTTATACGAAAAACCAATAAACACAGTACGTAAACAAAAGGATACCGGATGCCCTGTAGCTTTCGATAAGTAACCAACTAAAATTATCGGACGTTCGGAAAATCTTATTCGATACGGTTGTTGTGAATAGCGTTTGATAGAAGATGTCGAACGATATCTACGTTGGTTCGATTCGGTTTCGATTTCGACAACTTCTCTGTCGATACGAGAACTCTGAATTGAAAATTCATCTTATCGTGCGATAACAAACCGAATCGATCGATAATTATGTTATCGTAAGGTTCTGAATCGGGGTGCTGATTCGGTAGATAGTTTGCATTATACCTCCCTTATTGAAAATGTACAATTTATGCCATTTGCAGTTAAATTCCCAGTAATATTGAGTTTCACTGAAATAATTTCTAGGTTCTAGGAGTTTCGCATTTTGCTTAAACAATTTAATTTCAAAATAACATTTAGCATTTCGCTAACTATCTTATGAGTTTTAACAATGCATATTTTAATAAGTACATACCTAAGACATAGACCTGCGTCTTAAGAATTCAGACATTTTTTTAATTAATTCAGATTCATAATCTTTCAATTTAATTTTAATTTTACCTGAGTCAAGTGACACTTGCAATTTTAGCATTGAAATAGGATAAAAGTTTAGTTTTTAAAATCCCTTGGGAACTCTTTGATTTTCCGTGATAAAAAGTAGAATATGTCACTCTCCAAGTCCTCAACTAGGTATACCCATGCAAAAAATCACTTCGATCCGTAGCTCTCCTGCGGTGTGATTGAAGGACAAACCACTAAACAACAAACAAACACACTTTGTATTGGTAGTTATAGAAGACATGATTAATATCTGGATATGACAGTTCTTTGTAGTCAAACTTGACTCCATTACATTTTCACGATAAATGATTATTATGTTTCTGTTTTAACTAATTTCAATAATTAATTAGCCTGACATTACAATAATCTCTTTTTAGTGACATTATTATATTTTGTGCTTTGTACAAATTAATTGTATGATAATTGGGTAATAATTAATAATGACAGATTTCAAAATGAAACTGTTATCGCTCTCGCCCTTGTTTTCTTACATTTAAAATAGACACATTAAAATAGTGTAAAAATATCAAATACTTAACATACATGAACATGTTCGTATTAAAACCCATCATCATCATCATCATCATCATCATCACCGTACTATTGTGAACAATAAAATAATCCTCAATAAGAATCTGAAAGTGTGTTTTTTAGTTCGATGGTTAACTAGTTTGTCCCTAAATCACGCAGTAATGAGCCACCCGATTGCCGTGATTTTATGGGTGTGCATAGTTGAGGAACTAGAGAATGATACCTAATTATGATACTCTTTATTCTGGAAAACAAGGGATCCCCACATGATTAAAAAAAACTAATTCCACTCGGATGAAGTCGCGGACAAAATGTTGTCCTAAATATGTATTGAATTGTAGTACGCATTTTTAGAACTTCCCCTCATTGTGGAAATATTCTATTCTATTATACCTATTCTATTCTAACAAAGTTGCATGGGATAACCCTAGCGAACCCAATGTCGGAAGACGCGAAACACTTAAGTATATAGGATAGTTAGGAATAATTTAAAAGTTAGATCTAATAACTAGTTTTAAGATATTTAAAATGTATATTTATTGATTGTTTACCTACGAGAGCTACATAGTCATTCCATTGACTCAGCTCTTTAAATGAGAATAAAAAAAAAGTTGTTTGGGATAAATCGGCTTGGCATCCAGTTGCCCACAAGATAGTATAAAAAACTTATTGCAATGTAAATAGCTACATAATAATATTGTAAAATGATTATTTAGTAAAGAGCAACTGCTGAGTTTCTTGCCGGCTCTTCTCAGCAGAATCCGCTTTCCGGACCGGTGGTAGAGCCATGACGTGTCATTAGAGCCACAGGTTGGCCTACGTGAAATAAATAATTTTGAATTTGAATTTATGATGTAGGTAAAGCTCATCTTTGATAGACAAATCGGACGAAGACGATAATTGGCGTACCTACTTCTTTAAAGTCTCAGACACAAACAACAATGTGTCTGTAACTCGCCAACCGTAAAATGCGCCGTACCTATTCAAATCAGACCGGGAACGGATTGAGATATCATGCAAATATGTGATTGTATGCAGATTGCCGATAATAAGTCGTTGTGCTTCGAAATCGACCAATCCCTGCCGACCAGCATAATTACTACAAGCGAAACACAACTTTAAAACAACGACTGTAAAAACTACGATTGCATCAAACAAAATTGTGTTCAGTGACACGTAAAAGATTACACATGGGGACATTGATTCACGGGATTATAGTCCGTAAAATGATGATCGTAAAGCTGGTATTTTAAAGCGATTTGATTGTGAGGGTTGCACAATTGGTTTGCCATAATGAGAAGAAACAATGGGGCTTAATAAAGACGTTATCCAATGTGCACGTGACGTTGTCGATAGCGATCTTCAGTGGGATTGAGGGAAAGTTTTTACTATGAATGAGGAGAACAATAGTGATAGAAGTTTTACTATTGATCCGGATTCCGGGATCACCCTAAGGTTTAGTGAGTAGGTAACTAGATACGGTAGTAAGGAATACATGTTTATGAGGTATGTATGTAGGTAACACGGTACTACTTGTTAGCAATTTAAAAATATGATTGATGTTTGCCAGTATACCTCATGAAACAATAAGTGTAACCATGTCAATAGATATACCTTTGTCAATATACCTTTCATGACGTATTGACATGACAAAAGCAAAACCGTTAGTAATTTCAAAATATTGTTAGTGTCTGTTTATTATACGTCATGAAACAACAAGTGTAGTGTCATGACGTACATTGACAGGTACAGGATACAGATTTGTGTGTAAATGTAATGACTAATGAGATTTGTCGGCATTAACGATTCGGCCGTAGTCACGTTCGGACGTTAGCATCGATATATTGTGATGTGAATGATTAATATAATTAATGTGTGATAAATGTGAGATAAATAATATAATAATTTGATGCAAATTATCGACGTATTATTCTCAAACTAGCTGATGCCCGCGACTTCGTCCGCGTGAATTTAGTTTTTGTTTTTTTTTTGTATTAAAACCTTCCGTGGAACTTAAGGAACATACAAAAAATAAATTAACCGAATTGGTCCATCCATTCTTGAGTTATGCGCTTACCAACATTCATTTTTATTTATATAGATTATCCTTCTGAGCTTTCATACTTTACAGTAACTTATAATGTAGAATATAAATATACACAACACAATTGTGTGCGAATAAATCGACCCACTCCGCGCTTTTCTATTTGAAACACGATATTATTTCAAAAAATTTAATGCTGCGCACTATCCAAACAACAATCTGTTCATAGTCGGATAGCTAGTTTTTAGATAGCCCAGAAAAAAAATACTTACTTACCCATATAAATTTCAAATTTTTTTAAAAAGAATATTAATGGAATGAGCTATCGACTAAACACATACTAAAGTACGAACGCGGACCAATCAGCAGAGATAAATGAAAACTCCCATGGGGTTAAAATTAAATTTTGCTCCCGCCATCCTCTGAAGCCAATATTCGTTTTTCGAATAGACCTATGATGAAAAAAAAAATTATGCTTAAAAAAAACACCCCTACTTGATTCTTCCGCTACTCAGAAAAATATTGAAAAGAAATTTTTCGCGCAATTCAATCGTAACGCCCAGCGTAATTCTGGCAGTTTTAAAGACTTTAGAAAAATCAAAGCGAAATAAAAAGCAGAAATCGCTTTGCCGCAGTCTTTCTCCGTTCTCGGGGTTGTTTAGAGTGCTCAGCCTCTCAGAGTTAAGACAAAGGGGCCCTGTAAATAGTCCATTGTTCGGCCCCCAGCGTAAAGGGGCCTCGAGTTGCGCGGGCTCGCCGAGTGCAGTTGAGGGTTATTATTATTTAGTCGAGGGTTGGTTCTGTTAGATCTTTGATAGTGTAGTTGAAATGAATGTGTAGAAATTAACGTTGTCGACTTGTTATTCCAAGGAAATAATAGTAGGTACCTCCTACAGACCTATTCGCTTTCAAAAAATATTATAATTATTTGATTAATGAAGTTGAAGAGATTTAGATTAACATTGATATTAAAAATTTGAATAAGTAACTACCTCCTAACTCTCGTTTATAAAAAAAAATCCAACAGTAGGTAGGTAGGTAGGTAAGCTAGTCGAAAGAATTTATTTTTTGAAAAACTTTTTGCCTGACTATAGGTACCTACGGTTGTGTGGATTTTAGTTTCTTCTATAAATATGTAAGTAGGTACTTTAGGAATCCATTCAGTCGCATAGTTCATAGAGTTCATAATATTCCTTTATAGGCTACTATAGATCATGCCGGCGACTTCATTCGTGTGGATTAAGGTTTTTTTAATGCCCGCGGGAACTCTGTTATTTTCCGGGATAAAAAGCCTATGTTTTAATCCTGGGTATGAGCTATCTCCATTCCAAATTTCAGTCAAATCGGTTCATTCGTTGTGACGTGAAAGAGTAGACCTAGGTAACAAACATCCATCCAATCATCTAGATTCTCACAAACTTTCGCATTTAAAATATTAGTAGGATAGTCCAGCAGGCAGGCACGATGCAAATTTTCAGACTTCTGACAGACACCTTTGAGAATGAGAACATTTTGGAGAACTGTCAGGTGTACAGGTTTCCTCACGATGTTTTCCTTCACCGTTGAGTTGAAGCATGTGATATTTGATTGCTTAAACGCACAAAATTTCGAAAAGTCTGCCCTGCCTGTCGTACCTGCGACCCCCAAATAGGAGACCACAATACTAACTTCTAACCTAATAACTAGGCTATCACTACTCAGTGAAATTATTGCGTGGAGAATCAGAGTTGTGATCAAAATTTTTAATTGTTAAGGGCGTTCTCTACATAACACTAGGTAGGTACAGTAAGTAATTAAAATATTGCTGAAACTAGTTATCAAAAAGGTTATGAATCTTCTTCTTCTTGTCCTTCCCTCCTCCCGTCATCCGGGGTCGGGTCTCCTCACTCTCCCGCGCCAGATCACTCGATCCCGGGTTGTCCGCTCTGGCAATTTGGCTTGCATTCTTCTTCTTCTTCTTTATCAACCTATAGACGTCCACTGCTGGACAAAGGTCTCCTGCATGGACTTCCACAGGCTTCGGTCTTGCGCCGCTTGAATCCAGCGGCTCCCTGCGACTCGTTTGATGTCGTCGGTGAACCCGGTGGGGGGCCTGCCAACACTGCGTTTCCCGGTGCGGGGTCGCCATTCCAACACCTTGGGACCCCAACGACCATCAGCTCTTCGAACTATGTGCCCCGCCCATTTCCACTTCAGCCTTGCATTAGTTCTCTCTTAATGTTAGTCCACCAGGTCGATGGCGGGCGGCCCCTTCCTCTTTTTTCTTCAGGCAGATTCAGCGCGATCTTTACTACGTGATCGCTGCTACGTCGTTGTATATGTCCGTACCATCTGAGGCGGTTTTCGGTAATTTTCTCGGTAGGTAAATGGTGCGACTTTGAAACTTCCTCGTGTTCCTATGTATTCATTACGAATTTTGTCAAGCCCTCCTCCTCCGAGTCACACCTCCTGCCCACTTCAGCATCTTCATTTAATTAATATGCATCTTTTCTTCATGCGTCTTCTTAACTGTCCAACATTCGGAGCCATACAATAATGCCGGACGTATTGCCGTCTTGTATACCTTACCCTTAGTTTTTACGGGTATGCGAGGGTCACACAGCACTCCTGTAAGCGACCGCCATTTTTGCCACGCTACATTTACTCTGTGAGCCACGTCATCATCTACATTGGCACCTTTTGTGAGAACAGAGCCCAAGTATTTTAACTTCTCAACTCTAGGAATAGGAGTCGATCCAATTACAATATTCGATCCAATTACAATACAATCAAAAAGGTTATGAATGAACGTAATAAAAGTGTCAAAAAACAGAACGCGAACGAGTTCAAAGTTCAAACGTCACCGTTGCGAAGTTACCATGCGCAAGAGTGGCACGCCCACCTCGCTTATTGGCCCGCCATTTTGGATTTAGCCAATCAAGAGCTGGCGGCCGCGTGGTATAATTTTGGCATAATTAGTCACGCATACGAATTGTGAATAAATAAAAAGTTTATGAATATTTACGGAGTGCTAAGTTCGTAATTAGAAGAGGAAATACCATGTGTTTGATGCCAGAAACTTTTTGGTGCTATTTTTTAAACGCACACTCTTGTTTTTGTTTGTCGCAACGATGGATTTTGTTTTATCCTGCGGGAACTTTGTCGGGATAAAAGGTAGCCTATGTCACTTTCTAGGTCCTCAACTATACCTAACCTAGGTACTTACCTACTTATCCCATGTAAGAAATGACGTCGATCCGTTGCTTCGTTGCTGCGTGATTGACGGACAAACAAACACACTTTCGCATTTAGGTATAATATTAGTAAGGATAGGTAGGTAAGTAAGTACACGCTGCGGAGACGTGGAATTTGCGACAAGTCCAGAAAAAGAAAATTGATGCTCTGGATAATATGTGGTGCTGGAGACGAATGCTGGGAGTCTCAATGACCGAGTTTCGCACCAAACGTCTCTATATTTCAAGAGCTAGGCATAGAAGAACGCCTTTCGGTGCTGGTACACTCTACAGAGACGCTTAATAAAGTTCGTCGGACACGTTTCCAGACGTGAGGGTGAGTCCATCGAGCGCCTTGTCATGCAGGGCAAAGTGGAGGGCACCAGAGGGCGAGGAAGGTCGCCCATGCGTTGAGCAGACCAAATTAAGTCTGCAGAGGGCGGTCCATTACACAAGCCAGGCCAGCAGCCAGCAGGGAGAAATTGCGAATGCTCGTGGGGCAAATCACATCAGCCATCAAGGATGTCACTTCTTGATTACCCCGGCCGCTCTGCCAAGAGTGTTACGAAAAAGAAGAAGAAGCATACACATTCACAGTTGGAAATACGTAATAGGTCTGTGGTATGGACTGCCTCACGTCTTGGTCTTGTAACGGGTGTAGGTATCTTGGGGCTTCTTGTGAATCGAATGATGTCAGCATACCTTGTGGGGGGGTCTGCTAATGCTAAGTAGCCGGTACCTACCGAGTTTTAAAATCATGTTTTAAAATCAAAAGACTATAATTTCTTCCTCCCGATTTAGATCCATTGTTATTTTTCTTTCACCATAAAAAAATTCTCTCAGAGGAAACGGCTAGTCCCGATTTATCCGTGTTTACGTATTGACATACCGAAGATGATTTATGAATAATAAACGCGTGCGGCATGTTGCCATATTGTTCTAAAACAGTTTATTTTCAGTCTGTGTATATACACTAAAGCAAATCGCGGCACCTTTTGTAATAAATTCTTTTAATTTTTACCTACCCGATGCATGCAACGACGGGCTCAATAGTTAATGCATTTTAAATGTCGAAAATCAAGATAAGAAACTTAGGGCCGATATTAACGTAAAATAGGTAGGTAACTAAGTCTTAACCGAGCGTAAAATTTAGATTTTCGATACAAAAACTGTCAGAACGATCAATTTACCACTCGATTAAACGTTACTTAGGATCGTTGCTGAATTCGACACAAAATCAATCAAAGTATGTGATGAGCAAGACCATCCTTACTAATATTATAAATGCGAAAGTGTGTTTGTTTGTTGGTTTGTTGGTTTGTCCTTCAATCACGCCGCAACAGGGCTACGGATCGATGTGATTTTTTGCATGGGTATAGTTGACGACCTGGAGAGTGACATAGGCTACTTTTTATGCCGGAAAATCAAAGAGTTCCCGAGGGATTTTAAAAACTAAATCCTCGCGGACGAAGTTGCGGGCATCAGCTAGTAAAATAATAAAGTTTAAGTAGTTTAGGTACTCATTTTAAAGGATTCCTTAGTAAAGTGTTAGCTTCTCCTTCTTTATCAACCGATAGACGTCTACTGTTTGAACAAAGTGCATGGAAGTGCACAAGATTCAGTCTGCGGTTGACACTTGACATGGATAAACGGAAAAATAGGTAGTAGCAACATTGTGAAAGAGTCATCGATGAATCAAACAGTTTGATAATTTACATAAAAATAAATCTGTATTTAACTAAAAATAAACTATGCACACATTAATGTGGAAAGGTGGAATAAATCGAAAAACTCTTGACTCTCAAAACTCATGACCTTATTGATCATACTATACTCTATAGTGTCAATATTATAGAAAAATATTCCCATTTCAATATTCCTCATGTTTCCCAAACACATCCCAACCCGGAAATAGAATGGCTTTCCATAACGCGAAACATTTTTATAAACCTGTAAAAGCCAACATATCAACCGAGTTGAGACATGGGTCCATGCTAAAGTGAAATATTCTTGCGTCATACAAAGTATATTTAAATATTCTTGTATCATACAAAGTATATTTTAAGTATTACCTACATAGAAGGCATTAGGCATTACTTTGCAATATTTCATCATACACAAGGATAAGGATAAGAGTTTTAAAACTAACCCGACTACGAAAAATTGGATGTAACATACGCCACATTGATTTTGTTTCTATAAAATGTAATTGTCTATGTCACCCAGACCATTATAAAAAGCGATTGACTCCTCATTCATCAAAATCGGTTCATTAGTTTATTCGCTATTGGAACATTCGTAAATAGTTACATACATACATACATAAATAGACTGCTAAATCATTACCCTTCCTTGTCGCAGTCAGGTAAAAAACATTTTTTATAATCCGCTAGTATCAGTCTGTAGATAAGGTATAATAAAGGTTAATCCGTACTTCCGTAGATAGAAATTCGTACTGTGATAGCCTAGTATGGCGGTGATAGCCTAGGGGAGACCTCGATCTTCTTTTCGGGGGTCCAGGGTTCGAGTCTCAGGCATGCATCTTTATCTTCTCCTATGCTAACTTGCATTGAGTGAAGGAAAACATTGTGATAGATTTTTGAATGAATTTTCATTTTTCACAGTCAAGTAGATACCTAGTTTATTATTAAAAGAGTATAGAACACTCTTTCTATATTTTTTTTTAAATTCTAAATTTGGCTAAATTATATCCTGAGATAGCAAAGAATTTGCACTTTTATTTATAAGTTTTATAACTAGTTTATTTATAAAACTCATTTCAAAAGCAATGCAAGGATCGGTTCCAAGCGATAGGACCGATATTATTTATAAATTCATATTTTTTACGTTTATTTTATTTCTCTGGTATTATTTTATTATCAGTGTGTAATGTAGATGGTGTGAATTAATGGAAGTACTTAGATGTAAGAGAATCTAGAGAGATTGACGGGAGAGTGTCTCTTGAAGTGAATTATGCTCGCGCTATCCTACACAATCTAATTAAGCCGAAATGTTCCAAGTCTAATATTAAATCCGGGTAAAGGAGCAAAACAACGTTTTCACGAATTAGCGCCGTGTCCCAAGACAGGGAATGTCAGTGACAGTTTAATCGTCGCTAAGCCCGCCGTCACACACGTCTCGAGCAATGGCCCGGGAAAGTTGATTAGCCGAGTGCCTGTTTGAGATTTAATCCGACCTTAAACTGTTGACAGTGTGAGTAATAAGATCTACTCACTCGTGATACTCTTGATACGAGTGTTTCGATGGAAAGTTTTACATTCATGCTTCATTTGTAAAATTAGAATAGAACTCGGACTACATAAACTTTGATACTAAACTAGAATAGACTTGGACCTCGAATCGGAATAAGTATCCACTGTCCGTGCTTACGCAGCAACTTTGTCATCAAGTTTGGAAAGCGTGTGGTTTACTCACTCACGTCTTATAATTATGTGTCTTATCCATCTATCTGTCAAAACAGACAAAGTCGACGAGTTTTAATTACCTACAAGGACCATTTTGCATGGTCGTTTTTTGTGGGGAATTTTGTAAGACTGTCTAATACCGTGGGTAAATACGGTCTTTTGCGATCTTATCGCGAGGCATAGACAATAGAGAAACATACCGACAAGGTATTAACCACAGTTTGAGTCTTGTTTGAGTAGGTACGATAGCTTCATTATAATTAACTATAGTTTTTACCCGCGACTCTTTCCGCGCGGAGTTTAATAATATGTTATGTTGTCATCAATAAGCATTGACGTCGCCATTGATCCACTTGTATTAATAAAGGAAAGCCGAGATAAAACGATTCTGTACTTACGTCTAACGTTTTGTTTAAAGGCAAAATTATTGGAATGTAAGTTCCTTATCGCGCGGTACGGAAGGGGGCTAGACGGTAAAAATTAAGGAACGGACACTAGACATATTTTTGAAACCGACACTTTTTTGTTGAATGTGAATTTAGACGTTAGGCGACTGCGCCGGAGCCACTAGGCTACGGAGACTCAATGTTGTACCGTGAAAATACCGAACACAATGTAATCGAAAGGAACTACGTTCCATCCGGGTGTCCCTTGACACCTCTCAAGTTTTTTTTAATGCGTTTTTGCTACACTAGCGGCACGCTATGATGGCCGGTTTGACGTTTGTCCGCTCATGAAGTTCCGTATTAATTGATAACGACTTTGAAGGAAATAATTGTATTACTTTATTGACGATAGTGATGTGCAGAGATTCATAAATTTTATCGAATGTAGTTTTAGGTTTAGGACTCAAAATTTATTTATTAAATTGATTTCTAAAATGTATACAAGTGTAGAAAAATCAGTTTGCACCATTTAAGGGGTGAATGTACTTGTGAATATGAACAATTTTCACTATGTGGACAAACCTCTGAAATCGCAAAAAAATATCAGCTGTTTCATACAAAAGGTAAAATTTTTATTTTTATATGATATATACCACAACTCGGCATTTGGTTTTCTAAATTGAAAATTTTTAAAAATGGAATCTAATACGATCGTCACATAGGATCGCTGGCTAGCACAACTACTACCTCCGGCAAACTCGCGTCAATGCTCAATGCAAAACAAAGCAGTTTCGAATTGACGTTGCTTCGAAAAGTATAAACTGTCAGTGCAATGCGATTGTGATATAGTTTTGACCTGGCTTTGGATTTCAAATATTGATACTGCATTACTGTTGACCCTTGCTCGTGATAGCAGTGACGACAGTGAAAATAGTAGTATGGACGAATCTGATTAATTATGGCCTTTTGTGGCACCTTTTTTGGTATCTTTTGTATTCATATGTTTTTTGTGTGCATATAAAGTATGTATATTCATTTTCATTCAAATATTCAGTTCGTTCAAATAAATTAAATAAACATATACATTTTTGTTTTATTAAACCTATTTAATCAGGTACAAAAACAAAACTTAATTGTTTTTTGTTCGAGAATAAATTGGCATTCCACATCACTATTGTAATGTGTCAAACCGGCCATCATAGCGTGCCGCTAGTGTACGTTATTTTATATTTATGAGCTCCGCTCTCGCGACATCCCGTGACATGCACCAAACCAGAAGTGTTAATTACATGTCACAATACGTTCGTCGTCGTTCCGGACAGTTTGACGTCGCCAGATTTACGAACCTCGTCTAAGACATACTTGTTGCCTTAATGTTGTTATAATAAGCTGATAAGAAGCGAAAAGACTGTATTAATCTATCGTCATATTAGAATCTTTATCTCAGAGCTATTGTATGGTGATTGATTGATCTACCAATGCATACAGCATACTAATTTAAACATCAACAAGTATGTTTAGCAGAGTTTTAAGAAAAATCAAAATCCTTGTAGGTATGTACTAATTCTATAGTCAGGTCTGAGGGTCATTCTAAAGTTACAAAATTTTTAAAATATTTCAATTTATATATACAAAAGACGTTAGATTGTTGTTACAGAATGTCTGTTTTTGAAGATAGTTGTAAAAATTAAGATCCTAAGGAGCTGTTTCACCACTTGCTGATAAAGTTCCTGATATACATATATCTAATAGATAAAATATCTGCTGGATAAATCAGCGTGATATCTTTTTGCGTTTAACTGCCAGATTGATTTATCAGATACTTACGAAACAGAAACGCTATCCGTCAGATAAGTTGTGGATAGGCTATCAGACCTTTATCGTCATGTGGTGAAACAGGCCCTAAGTATTACATAGCACATTGTAGAGTTTAAAATAAACGATCTGAATTGAATAATTGCTAGTAGGTAAGTAAGTGTTTTGAGATAACATTTTTAGGGAAATAGCCTTAACAAGTTCCTAAAAGTGTCAGTATTATTTGGAGAAACAAAGGCACTACTGTTAAAAGCAAAACCGTGTCAGTAAGACAGGTCCTTGTAACTTTGAATTTAAAACGTATAAATTAAATAAGGCTATATAGAATATAATAAAATGTGCTAGTAAAATGCGAATTTATGCCCCGATAGGCACATAAAATAAGCTAGGTAATGTAAATATATCGAGACAGCCGTCGATAATATATTAATATTTTATATTATTTAACAATATTTAACTCAGGTATTAGGTACAAAAACGTGTCAGATTCAGAATCTATAATTCCTTATTTGGAACGAAAACAGTTTTGATATCAATACAGAAAATTATGTTCTTCGTAATAAGTAATTTTAAAAATTAATTTTGTTTTGGTGAGTTGATTAATTATACGAATGAATACTCTTTGTCGTCACCTGATATTAAATGATAACCTCCTTAACATTTGTAGTACCAGTGATGGAACTGCCTGTTAGATGCGTTCCCGACTCCAGAGAAAGTGTAATCACATCTTGAATAACCCCAATTTGTAATTTTAAGGAAAGTTTAACATAGAGCAAACAACTACAGTACACGGTGACTTATAGCTGGTTTAATAAATTATTACGAATAAGAGACAAAATGATCTAGCATAGCGGGAGTTGAAAGAATGTCAAGCATTCAGGTATTGCGAATGAAAGTTATTCCTTCAATATAGGCGTAGCAAAATTAATTAAAAAAATTGAATTTTGTGGAATGAAGTTCAGAATCAACGCCATCTCTCGTCAGATGTGAGAACGATCTCGTAAACAAACAGACATTAAAGCGTTAGTACATTTTGTCGCAAACATTTTTTTCGGAATTTCTCTTAGCTATAAAAGTTCGTTACATAAATTAAAAAATAGAACAGACATGATCTGAAGTCAGGATTCGAACCCCCGATTACTTTCACTCCTTTGTTTAACCGCTGACCCCGAAAGCTTTAATAGAACGTGTATAATAAACGAAGGCAACAAGGGTCGTGACTCGTGACGGAAAATTCTTACACACATTTTTTAGTCTAGCTCCTATCCACCAAACCGTCCAAAAAGGAACTTCGTTTCAATAACGTTGTAATGCTATAAACCAACATAAGAGAAGGTTAAAGGTCAACTTACTTCCAAACAAGTATAGCGCCTATTAGAACTCCCACGATGAGGACGATGGAGCAGAGAGCAATCACTGCTGACGTCTGCAATGATGGCCCGCTGTGGTTGTAAGCGTCGATCTTCTGGAAAAGAGGAACAAAACAATCGTTCATGAAAATGTTCAGCAAGATATCCAAGAGTTGGACATGAACACGTCAGTATAGAAAAGAGTCATGATTTTAAGATGTAATAAAGGAGGATGGGTAAGACCCAGATATTAAGTTAATAAATTGTATTATTAATGAACTATGTCGTTATTTGTTGCTCTTATAGATTAGTTTAATAAATCTTAAGACAACATGTTTGAGTTCACTTGGAGAAAAAAGATATTTAACCCTTAGATTAATTAATAGTTTACAGTAATTACCTAATGAATTAATAATTAATAACAATTATTGTTATACGAAAAATCAGTTCTTCTAACGAATTTATTATCTTTTTTCTCCAAGTGAATTCAGATATGCTTTCTTAGGATTAATTAAACTAATCTATTAGGGCAAAGAAAGCCGACATACTCGTAGTTCATAATGCTACAGTCTTGGGTACGGGACCGATACAAAATTTGCCATTCATTAATTATCCTTTCCCTGAATGATATGAATAGAGTTAATTCATTGGTTTCCTGAGGACGTGGACCAGCGGTTACGGGGGACTCTAATGTACGCTGATGATGATAATGATTGTCCACGTCTAATCTATACTAATATATAAAGCTGAAGAGTTTGTTTGTTTGAACGAGCTAATCTCAGGAACTACTGGTCCAATTTAAATTTTTTTTTCAAAAAAGCCCATTTATCGAGGAAGGCTATATATCATCACGCTAAGACCATTAAACTATTTCATTTCAGAAGCTAGTATCAAGAATATAGCATTAAGTGTGGGAGCCACACTGAAATAACTTAATCCAGTAAGCGGCGTAAGAGTACCTCTCTCATTGAGAGTTTCATATTTGATCCGTTTAACTTGGAGGATAAGTGCCAATATTCTAAGAGATATTTCATCGTCGCGATTTGTTGCCTATTCTAGCACATGCACAAGTTTTGAAGAATCAGATTGGCTGTTAAACGTTATACTTATTGTAGCCATTATTTTTAGCACCATTTCACGCGGGCATGACTTACCAGTTATAAGAAATAAATATCGTTTTAACTTTCTGTTTAAAAGGAATATGAATAAGAAAATTAAGGAACAGATTTCTTAAAAAAAATCTTGTTATTAGTACTTTTTCTCACCTTTCAGGCAATGAGCAAAAAGTCCCCCAACTCTGCAGGTTAAAGTTGTTGTTCAATGAAAGTTCAGGTCAAGTTTCCGTACCAATTATGCCCGGAAATATTTCACTGCAATCTTGGAATGAAGGAGTCGTAAATTAAATTAAACAATGTTTAAAATTCTATCCAGCAGTAAATCGTGTATTTTGGAAACAGGCCAAAGAAGTTGTGTAAAGCGGACAAAATTTAGAAAGTTTCTGAGATTTTGCTGTATTTCAATTTTACAAAATTGAATGTAAAAACACCGAATCAGTTTTATCGGTTCTTGGTATAATTCCAAGAAGGACAATTGTTTTATATTAATTGAATTAGATCAGTTAAGTTTTTATAAGGTGATTTCTCTTTTGGTTGATAGGTATGCTTTTTACCTACCACGTGTCTCTTGGTACAAAAAATGAAGGTAAGCTAGGAAAGATTAGGTAGTTAGGCGAATAATAGTATATTATAAAATATATATTATTCGCCTTTAACCCTCGATTGTTCCCGAGCACGCATAATACATTCGAAATTTTGTTACTTTAATATCAACCAAAGTACTCAAATGAATTATCATTTGAGTTGTGTAACTGAATAATATCTTTGCGGAAATCTAACAATCCATAGACAAATAATATTACTTTGTACCTAGAGCGTAACATTTTTTTTCAGTTCATAACATTTTATTAATTTGTATCAAGGAAGAACCGAAATTATTGTTAAGAAACTAATCAATATGAAATTTTGCTTCAATTTATTTAATTTTGCTTCAATTTATTTAATTTTGCTTCAATTTATTTAATTTTGCTTCAATTTATGCATTAAATTAATTTTGATTCGTTATTATTTAAATACTAGATGATGCCCGCGACTTCATCCGCGTTAAGGTTTTTTAATACCCGCGGGAACTCCTTAATTTTGAAAAGAAAGAGTATTGGTAGGATTGAATAAAACCTTTTGTAATATGAATTTCCTTTATTATAATATTACGTAATTATAATCTCTAAATCTAGGTCTAAATTATTTCGCAATTTTCTGATTCCAAAAATAATATTTTCCTTATGAAGTAAGGCTATAATGACTTTCAACTCCCGAACAATTAAAAAGGACCAAGAACAACTTTAACTGCCGGATTAATATTTCTAAAGTAAACGTTAACAGAATAGGAGTGACGGAATTAATCAAAACAAAATAGGGTATCAATGGAGAGAGTAATTCAATTCGTAAATCCTTGGAAGCCTTCCAGCGAATCGACAGAACGTGATTCATACAACACAATTGTGCTTAGCATTTGTCATAACTCGCACAGCAATATAGGCATTAATGCGGTTGTTGAGAGATTATTATAGCGTGCAGTCGATATCACAAGTGCCATAATGAGTTTTGGACAGTGTACAGCTAATTTGTCTTGTAAGTAAAGAACGTTGGCGCTTGCCGTGTTGGTTTATTACTCAAAGCGCTTGCCAAATGTACTTGCTTTTCGCTCGACGCTTATGAATTTCACCCGCTCACAGTTCTGCCAAAATGTACGTCATACAATTTGAATTATTTACGAGTTTGCGAAATCTTTGGCGTTTCCTCTGTGAATTTGCTAATGATATACTATCGTTAGAAAATTCAAAAGAATTTATTTCATGTAGGCCAACTTGTGACTCTTGTGAATTGAACAATACCAACATTAACTTCCTACAACAGTAGATTGCACATATGAACATTACTATCAGGTACTTTCCCTTCGGCTAATTCTACTTTGTTATCAAAGGTGTAAGAATAGAGTGTAATGTGTGTATTGTATATAAATATCTTCGTGGTAGTCACGCAACTTTCAAGGGGAAAAGAGTCATTAAGAACGCCATGTATGTTGTTTATTTCTTTCTCCCCAAGGAGTCTAGCAATTTTTTGTCCCTCCCGTACAAAAAGGGGTCGTTTATTGTTATAAAAAATTGTATGGTGCATGTTTTAAATTGCTTTATTAGGGTCGGCACAAAAGGTGGCGGTATTGACAGATTAAGGGAACTCCAGATGATTGAAGTAAATAATGGCCCTGAAAATTATGGCAATTTTGTCTATAGGGAATTACCTGGTAATTGCAAATACCTGATAGTTTCGTTGACCTTTCTGACGTAATTAAGTCATTAGTGAAAAAGTTTATCTAATCAACATTTGGATTCCGATAAATATCGATAAGCACGATGACGACTCTCGACATGTCATAAGAGCCATAGGTTGGCCTACATGAAATACATTAAGAATTTGAATTTAATAAACTGCTGCTAATTACTCTTTTTGACCTTTGATTCCTTAAAAGGAGCAAGTCGTTGAACTTAGGTATAGTTATCAACTTTCATGTTTTTTTCCAGGCTATCTATATAAGTACGAGTCATTAGTACATAATACTTCAATGGTACGAGTTGTAATAATTATATTATTATGTTAATTCCTCTGTTTTATCGATCATTTATCATTCAGTAGCTTTTATCTTCGATTTCGTACGCATGGAGTTAGGTTTAAAAAATTTCCGGGATAAAAACTATTAGTATCAGTATGCTAGGTATAATCTATATATATATATATATATATATATATATATATATAAATCTTGTGTCTTGTCATGATGTATGTTTGGGATAAACTCGAAAACTACTGAACCGATTTTGATCAAACTTCAAATTTAATGGATATCTTGTCGACAGACGAGTGTAAGACATAATGTTTCTTGGAGAAATTTTATCTTTAACATTGACTGCATCGACTAATGCAATAAAATAGCGGGTGTTTATTTTTTTAATTTTTAGCTGGTTCGATTCCCGGGTGAGACAAGCGAATTTTTGAAAAACTTTGAATGCAGTTTTGTTTCTTTTTAAAAATAAGGGAATGTTTCCTTTATGTAAAATGATCTAACTTAAGGATTTAAGGTAGTTCCCCTCCAGGGCCCATAATTTTTTCCACCCTGTATACAGTTCGAGATTTAGGTTGCTAGGCAACCTAGCAACCTAAATGATGTTATTAAGAGTATTATTATGTTGCTACTTGCTAGGCAACCTAAACTCTCTCTCGAACTATGTTAGATTGCGACATAGTCTTAACCCAAATAGACTACTTACTAAGCCTTACTATTCGCATGGGTATAGTTGAGGACCTGGAGAGTGACATAGGCTACTTTTTATCCCGGAATATCAAAGAGTTCCCGAGGATATTTTAAAAACTGAATCCACGCGGACGAGGTCGTGGGCATCAGCTAGTAATTTTATAAATATTGATTGATGCACAACCTTGCTATAATATCCTCTTAAAGTGGTGGTTCCTTTTGAGTATCGTAATCTATTCAGTGATAGCTATTAGCTAGGTAGCGAGGGCGTCGCCAAGGGGGGGTAGGTAGGGGCAGCTGCCGCCCTCCCTAGACATTTGAAAAATATAGTACTAGTAGATACTTCATCATTGAAATCTAGATACCGCTGCCAAATCTTCAACTGAGAAGCTAAAAAACTTATACTTAACTAGCTTTTGCCCCCGACTTCGTCCGCATAGGGTAAGGCTTTTAAAAAAGCAGTCGGAACCCTGTTAACTTGCGCCCCCCTTGGCCATCGGCTGGCGACGCTCTTGCTAGGTAGGTTCTTATTTCCATTTCATCAAATCAACAGTACTTCGGATTCAGAATCTCATAAAATCAAATCGAAATCTTCTAATAAGATATCATAACCCTTGTAAATCGATTAAAGCGAACTTCCATATCAAAAAGCAGATTCAATTCACAATATAAAAGCGACAGATGTTAACAATGCGTACCTATCATAATAATATCTTTCATACGCCAGCTGCGGAGTCAGGAGTCAGGACCCCTCCCACTATGATATTGCTTATTATAAACATTAATACAATTTATTTTTATTGTTTGTAGTCTCATTACTCTTAGGTATAATAATAAAAGATAACAGGGGTCATTTATTGAAGAAATTGATAACAGTATGTGGATTTGTACTTTACTATTTCTTATTTTACTTCGGAATCCTATGATAATAGATAAATAATATATGTATACGAATGATGTATGATATAGACACCAACCTACTAGAAATAATAATTGTCGGCTACACAGTTACTCTAAAACCGAAACCTGATTTTTATAATTTAATGATTGCATTTCTGAATGATGATTAAGAACTTCACCTAAGACTTTAATGTTTAAATCAAAATAATGAAGAGTTGGATATTTGACTGTCGTCAAAATATTGATATTCATCATTTATAATCGAAAATGTAAGATGTAAGAATAATATTTGTAAAAACAGAAAAAAAAATCGGTCATTAAACCAATAACATATAGAACTTTAAAGTTTCCTGTTAGACAGAGAGAGCGCTAGTGAACTGTGATGTCACAATTCACCAGCTCCATACAGGCTCCATAGAAAATCTCGTTTTAGAAAGAGGATACAATCACAGTAAAATAGCTTAGAATTCCGAGACTAGTAAAGATATTTAAAAAAGAAAAATGGCATTGTGTTTTATTATTTAAAAAAATATTTTAAATGAATAAAATAATATTAGTCAAATACCCAATTGTCTAGTTACTTTGATTTTACATACAAACATTTTAGCAAAAACTCTGATAAAGCAAAAAGTCGAATGAATCACAGGAAATTGTCTAGACATCGTTTTTGTGAATGGCATTTTTCTGAATTGTTTTGTTAAGACTTAAGAGATAATGAGCCGACAACTATGTTAATGTTAAAATGGAAAATGTAAATATAGGCGCATTACTGACTATCTGGTGAGTCAGAGTTAGCCATTGCAGGTCAAGAGGGAGACTGGATGAGTAATGAAAGTATTGATGAAAGAACTATACGCACAACATCTACTTAAAATATTATGATTCATATTTCTCTACATTTTTCACATAGACCTATAAGGGTAAGGCACACTATTTCAATGTCAATATTCAAGCAATCCAATATCACATGCTTTAACGGTGAAGGAAAACATCGTCAGCAAACCTTCTCACCTAACCTTCTCCATAATTTTCTCGTATGTAAAGTCCGCCAATTCGCATTGGGCCAGCGTGGAGGACTATTGGCTTATACCTCTTCTCTGAGAGGAGACCTACGCTCAGCTGTGACACTACTTTACACTTCTGCATCAAAGGGACCATGCGTACGGAATAATGTTGTCTCGGAGATATAAATGTACAAGCAGCGATAGCCAAGTTGTTAAAACTTCTGCTTCCATGTCAGCGTTCCGGCGTTCAGATCCAAGGCACTCCTAATTTTTCAGAGATACATGCGAATTGAGAGAAATTGAATATCACTCGCTTTTACAATGATAAAGTGTGCCAGAGAGGCATGCATCTTTCTTCTCAATTATTGGCAAAATCTGGGTGACCGAGCTTTGCTCGATTTTTTTTTTGGTAAATCGTGTTTTTTGGAAATTATATATTAAAAAATAATAATAAAAAAATGTGTGTGTCAGCTCCGACGCACGACTGGAGTTTACGAGCGACGCTATATCCTTCTCTATGCGCGCGACTCGGGTTCGAGCGCGCCCCGACCGACTTTCGCTTCGGGGACCCGATCGCTACGCGCTCGGCTACCCGAAGCGAAAGCTCTTTCGCACGAAAACCAACCTTATATTTACTCCACGTTAGGGTAGAAATTTCAACGTTGTGAAAAACGTAACGAGGTCATTGATAAATTGATTTTACTGCTCGGATTTTTCTCATACCGGGCGCCTGAAATCGATTCTTAAGGAGTAAACTCCAATAAAAAAAAAATAAAAAAAATTCATAGGGGAAAATAATATAATCGTCTTGGACTCGAACCGGGGTCTTCTGGTTTCGGGACCGCCCGACTTACCGTCAAGCTATCGGGAATTTATAGATGATGGCGTAATTTACCTTCGTATTCTAATGATATTGTAAGGGGTTTTTCATTGCCTGAAAACATGGATAAAACGACCTTTTCTAAAAATGAAACCCAGCTAGATCTATTTATCGCCCCCGAAACCCCCTGCATACTAAATTTCATGAAATTCGTTGGAGCCGTTTCCGAGATTCAGATTATATATATATATTAGATAAATAAAAATGAATGTTGGTAAGCGCATAACTCAAGAATGGATGGACCAATTCGGTAAATTTATTTTTTTGTATGTTCCTTAAGTTCCACGGAAGGTTTTAAAACAAAAAAAAATAACAAAAAAAATTAATTTTTACTTTTAACTTTTGACAGAACGAAGTCTGTCCGGGCAGCTAGTATTAGATAGATTAGATATGGCCTTAACCCAAATCTTAAGCCTCTCACAAGAGGAGAGCCGTACCCAACGTGGATAGTGTGATAGAGTGAGATCATGATGCGAGCTGATGATTCTGATTATGGAAATTCTTGCCATCAACCTCCTATGTGTTTTGTGTAGTGTAGTGTTTGTGTAGCAATAAAGAATTTTCTTCCTATCTATAAATCCTATCGGAGGCACTACCAGTAATAATCTTTTATGAAATTGCCCATTGTTGGCATTTTTCATATTTTCCGTCCCACCCTCTATAAATTGGAGTGCACAGGACTGATCATAATAGTCATGCAAGTGTGAAATGTGTAGAGCCTCGTAGGGATAATGTTTTTCGGCAATAAAAACATTTCTTCTACGCAATTAGGGTGTGGGGAAACACAATTATTACGAACGTTGTTCAATAGATTAGATTAGGGTGTGCATTGGGTACCGGCCAACACCCTACTTTGATCAAATTATACACAGGCATCAATAGCTGCACAATGTACAGCACCGACGCAATGTCGTCCGTCTATCGGTCTTTTATTGTATACACTTTGGAGAGTGCGCTCAGGAAATTCACAACCTTGTTCCTGCTTCACCATTCTACCACAGAACTTTGAGAAGTCGTGAGTGTTGGCATTCTTACGTGGTTGAAATTCTACTATTTGCACTAAACGCTTTAGTTGAATATTTTTGAATGAAATCACTAAGGATGCCCGGTGTCCTGTATTTCCTGCCACGTATATCTTGAGTACTTTCAAGGCAATATTTAATAAGCATCTTCTATGTAAGCGCGTTCTAACCTAGACCTCATCAGTATTCTTTTCATCATTGACTGTCGTCAAGCACAAGCCTACCACGCAATGAAAAAAAGTAAGTAGGTACAGGACTAAAAAGTTGATTAAAGTTTTTAGTTAGTCTGATAACTAGGAAAAGTTCGTACCTATGCTTTCTGCCTGTAAATAGAGACCATGTAGCATTAAGTATGATGCTCTTCAGGTTTCAGTCAGATGGCTTACGATGTTCCCAGCTGTCTGAATGAGGAAAGCATCAGAAGTAGGTATTTTAGGAAGGAGACTGCATACTCGTAAACGCAATGAATGAAATATGACATATTCATATTAGTTATAATCCTACCAATCTGTATGATAAACCTAAACAAACTGATGGTACTAAATAATTTAATCGTTGTCGATTTTTGTCACAGTTATGAGCTATTTAATTTAATAATTTTATAACCTATTAAGTCAATAACTAAACCGAAGACGTTATTTAAAAAAGTAATTAGGTACTTATACAAGAAAAGGATAATCAGAAAGACAGAAGATACCATGTTCAAAGGTAACTTAGGACGTTGTTTTATCACTCATGAAACATGCCGTAATGTTAGGTTAAGCTTAAAATTCTCTAGAGAAATATGGCTCTACAAGTCACAGTCACTCTATTATCTGCTTAAAATCTAGAGACATACAGTTGAAATTTAAATGAGCAGGATTTATGTGGGACCTTGTACAGCCGACACTTAAGTACACTTTAAACAATGTTACAGATCAATTGCGAACATAAGTCTTTGGGTTGTAGACGGAGATCAACCTTAAGGACTGGATGTGTACTCAGTTGGTACATAACATAGAATGGGAATGGGGACAACACTGTGTGTGTGAGATAGAGAAGGAAAATACATACAATAATCTAGTGAGAGAAATACCTGTTCTATATTAAACATTTAAATCTTGACATACATTTTTGTCTTTAACTGCAACGGATATGAGTGTGCACGTATTTTTGTTAAATATTTTTTTAAAGTATTGATGACTGTACGTACCTACTTTTTTAAAATTTCATCAGCGATCTACCACTTGATACAGGTCTCCTCTCGTACAAGAAGGGTTTAAGCCATGGTCGTACCGTGACGTCCAAGTGAAGATTCACACACCTTTGAGAATCTTAAATAAATCTCTCAGGTACCTGGCCATTTTAGACATATATATATCACTTGCGTAATTAATATCCCTCCGAAAAGTCAGAGATGCCTGGGATTGAACCAGAGATTCCCTGAGAAGAGCGCCGCAGTTTTAACCACTAGGCTATCCATTTTTTTTTGTACTATTACCCCTATCAGAAATAATAAATATGGTCAGTTATTTTTATACAGCAGTTATTACGAGACAGTTGCCTAATCATGATTATTTTGAGGCTTTCCGGTTAACCAACTGGCTACAAATACCTTGGACATGTTCAAATAACCCAAGTGTGCACCTCCAGTATCTGTCATCACATAAGCAATATTTCATACATTTTTCTTAAGACAAATCTTATCTGTGGACAAATGTACATTCCCAAGATGGTCATTGTATCGGGCTCCCATAAAAACAGATAAATATCAGAACATGGGCCCAAGAGAATTAAGTTCGAAAAAAGAGGACGTCGATTTGTCAAAATGTCCAACTATCTGCGGAGGAATCCGTCATCGGGGCAGAGACGATTTATCGACGGATATCTCACGTGGATCTTTCGAACAACAATATCGGGAAATCTTCGGGACAACAATATTCAAAATTCTCCGGCAGTACCGGTGGGGTGATCATGTCCCTTCAAACTTAAAAATTTATGAATTAAAGTTAGTATTAAAATACATAATTTTTTACTTAAAATAAGAGAGAGGTATATAATAAAATATGAATTAAAAATAAATAACTACTTACAGCAATGATTCCTACTTTCCTGATTTCTTAATGATCAATAATTTAAGTGACTAGTACTGAACTTAACCATATTAGAATCTATTTTGTTGGGAATTAAGCAGATCGCTTATCACCAACCTTCGAAAAACACTGAGCGAATTCGCATTTATATCCACAGACCGGCTTCGCTCATTGTAGAGCTTGCACAGCAACACTTTTGATGTCGTCGGTCCACCTAGTGGGGGAGTCTGCCAACATTGCGCTTCCCACTGATGGTCGTTGGGAGCCCAACGACCATCAGAACACTTTGAAGGCACAGTATTGCGAGCATATTAAAATATCAAGAAGGACGAAGCCTCAACTTCTGATTTACACAGTAAAGCACAACCAAAATCTAGCAGATAAGCATCATCAATGCTGACAAGGACAAAATGTAAGTAGAAAAGCTAGTGAACATAGTGGGGTATTCAGTTATGATGGACAAAATGTAAGCTGATTGACTGAATGTAAACTGCTGCTAAAGACGAACATCTATATATATAAACTAGTAGGGCGCGTGGGTGCGCGGCCCGCAAGCGGACCGCGGTTTTTCTACTCGGCAAGTAGACTTTTAGGTCTTGATCGTTTTCTATCAAAAAACCACTCTTCCATCTTTTATACTCTCCGAGAAAGACACCATTGAAGTTTGTATGGCCGCCATCTTGAATCCGCCATTTTGGATTTTTTAGCTCACTGCCAATTGGATGAGGTTTCGAGTGACTTTTGTTCGAGCACCCCCACCTATCTTCATTACCATGGCCGTGCTCCTCACCCACCTTCCAAACCCTCGATCATCATATCTCATCATTTATCAGAGTGAGAATTCTTCTATAAAAACAAATTTTGAAAAGGAACCGTATCAAAGTCTTACATAGTTCTCAGCTTCTAGTCTCTTCAATATTAGCCATATATTTTGTATGGAAAAAAAAATTCCGCCATCTTGGTTTTTTTTCTATTCATCAAATAGACCTTTGGGTCCTGATCATCTTTTGCCAAGAAACCACTCTTCCATCTTATAACCACTCCGAGATAGACACCGACGAAGTTTGTATGGCCGCCATCTTTTTTCCGCCATTTTGGATTTTTTTTCAGCTCACTGTCAATCGGATGAAGTTTCGAATGACATTTGTTCGAGCACCCCCCACCTATCTTTAATAACCCGGCCGTGCTCCTCACCCGTCTCTGAAATCCTCAATCATCAGCTCTCTCCATAATTTTCCTCCGAATGAATTTTTGTCATCTATACGAAACTATCTGTGAAAAAAAAATTTTTCATACAAAATTTTACAAGAGAGGTGATCAATCAGTGAGTCAGTCAATCAGCCCCAGCAGCTATATTATATACTAGCTGATGCCCGCGACTTCGTCCGCATGGATTTAGTTTTTAAAAATCCCGCGGGAACTCTTTCATTATCCGAGATAAAAAGTAGGTCTCCCGGTCTGAGGAACCACTACTACATCCATTACTATACCCATGCGAAAAATCGCATCAATCCGCTGTTCTGTTGCGACGTGATTGAAGGACAAACAAACATACTTTCACATTTATAATATCAGTAATGCTTTATTATAACACTTTTTATAATTGTCAAATTTTTACCATACTTAACCAAAGACAAAATTACGTTTAGCTGTCATTTACGTTTTGTTATTCCACTGTCATTTGCGTTTTGTTATTCCATGTCAGATGCGTTTTTGTTATACCACGTTTTATAGAGACTTGACCGAAACGCGGTCGAACGGGATAAAAAGTATCCTATGTCCGTCTCCTGGTTCTAAGCTACCTCTCCACCAATTTTCAGCCAAATCGGTTCATCCGTTCTTGAGTTATAAATAGTGTAACTAACACCACTTTCTTTTATATATATAGATTAAAGAAAGTGGTGTTAGTTGTTAACTATGCCGTGAATATTTTATGTAAGTTACGATTTACTGAACAAAGATATGCCGATGTTTACGTAAGTCATATAATAGAAAATTGTCTACAACTTAAAAATTTGTAATAAATAAATGCAAGTAAAAAGCAAGTATTGCAAGAGATGGCGCAATAGATTCCAGTTTTACTAAACTAAAATCCCAGTATCAATGACGATTAATTCTCCCAGGCGTGTCACCATCTGATTTAGTTTATGGCCGCACTATTTATCGGACCATCGATCTCAAGACGGTAGCTATTTGTCAATGCCCCTCTTTAATTATTAAAACGTGAAAAAAAGGAAGAATTGAAAAGGCTTTAATTAATTTGGCCTCCGTCCGTCCGAACTTTTCTTAAATTATGATTATCGTTGCCCAAAACTTCCCTCGGAAATGGACTTTTTATCGGAATTAAAACAATCCCGTAAAGGGAATATAAAAAAAGCTTTTTATGGGATGTATAAAAATAAAATACCTACGGCTATGAAATTAAAATAGACCTATTATGTTTGCTCATAACTGAAATTGCTGACATTGAGACTGTATTGTTTTTTACTGCGCAATTTCAGCGGAATTATTTTTTCATACAATTATAAATGAATATTCCTTTGTTTTGCTATTTGTGATCGCTTGTTTTCTTCTACGCATTATTTGTATTAAATATCCGTAATATTTTAATGAAATTCCATGGATTATACGTATATCTAAACCAAGATATTATTTTATAGTATTTGTTTTGCAAAATAATAATTATGAACATTTAAGTAAAATTAACAAAACTTCAACAAACTGATGACCCATACAAATAGTGAAATCATTCTTATTATTATTGATCATATAATATAACTAATAATTTTATAACAATGAAAATAGAGTAATGGCCTGTTTCACCATTTTCTGATAAATTATCTAACAGATAAAATATCTGATGGATAAATCTGTGTGATATCTTTTTTAGTTTAACTGCCAGATTGACTTAACACATACTTATGAAACAGAAAAAACGCTATCCGTCAGATAAGTTGTGTATAGGCTATCAGACTTTTATCAGCGAGTGGTGAAACAGACCCTTAGTTTTGAAATGGTTTAGATCATGTACACTTTTGTACACTAATTATCACTTAGATTTTTTTTTAATTCTATGACAAGCTAGACCTTGACTGCGATCTCACCTGATGGTAAGTGATGATGCAGTCTAAGATGGTAGCGGGCTAACTTGGAAGGGGTATGGCAGTGAACATTCGACCCATACCCCTAATTGGTTTCTACACGCCATCGTGCCGGAACGCTGAATTGCTTGGCGGCACGTCTTTGACGGTAGGGTGGTAACTAGCCACGGCCAAAGCCTCCCACCAGACCAGACCAGAGACAATTCAGAAATTATAAATTCCCAAATTGACCCCGCCGGGAATCGAACCCGGGACCTCCCAGTTATAAGACAACAGCGCTCACCACTGTGCCAGGGAGGTCGTCAAAAGATTATGTATAATTATTAATTATCAAAACGTATCAAAGTCATATTGGAATTCTATCATGTTAATCATGGAAGGTTATCGCTTATCATCAAGTAATCTATATTTATGGCATGTCTATTCAGCTCATTAAGGTAGGTAGAAATAGTTTCACAAGCATTCAATATATTTTGTTAAATAGATTAGAAAATCATGTAAGTTAATTTCCTACTGCTAACAAGTTCAGTTTTCAGTTACAAAGTTCCGACTTCCGACGTTAGAAGTTTAGCATGATCGATCCTGTGCACCTGACGGTTTAAAGTATTATTGAATTTAAATTCTATTTTGAGACTGATAAGGTTGAATTTTAAGGTAACTGGCAAGGGTATAAAAATTTGCTCCGATACTCAAGGTTGTTACTGAAATATCAAATATTATAGATACGCTGAATCTAGCTTCAAGTAAAAAGTTTAAGTTAAACTGAAGTAATTATGTATGTAACCAAGAGGTTTAGAGAAAAGAAGCACTACTTTCAGACTTGTCGATGTGTGTGTATTTGGCTTAGCTTTATTTTGGATACTCTACTTGAACTAATTTTGGTTAAAATTAGAACTTTAAACGTCTGACTTTAATTACTGTGATTGTGATTTTTAAGTAGGTAATTCTCGGCTCATTGTTTTTTGGTGATGTACCTACACAAATATTATTTCAATTTCATAATATTAGAGATTGCATTTATAAATAACGTGCATGTAACTAGTTAAACGTGAACATCAAAAAAATGTTAACATGAAACAAAAACGAACGCCCAAATAACCAGTCATGCCCATTCATATGGATTTCAAAGAAAAGGTTCTCTCAATTGTCCACCTAAATATGCGCATAAATAATTCTTGCACCCTCATCATAAACAATTAAAGAGAACTAAAACAAACAACGTAAGACTACTCAGAGATACATAATATTTTAATAAATTAAAATACTTATAGTGATCTAAAGGCATATTATGGCTTTTTATCAAGAGG
Source organism: Oeneis ivallda (assembly GCA_029955525.1). Lineage (NCBI taxonomy): Eukaryota > Metazoa > Arthropoda > Insecta > Lepidoptera > Nymphalidae > Oeneis > Oeneis ivallda. The sequence goes on along the minus strand of JARPMR010000024.1, from coordinate 5,161,893 downwards.
TCATGGATAAGACGAATAATTCTAAACCATAACGTCTTGGTATATTAAGAAGACCACTTCAGCCCACATGCAGAGACGCTGGGTTAGGTTTAACCCAGGAATAAATTTGTAATTTTGACAGAAGCTTTATACGAAATCTGTCAAAGCAGCAGCTAACTCTGGGTTAAAAGGATAACCTGGCGTTTCTGCAAGTGGGCCTTATTATTTCAAAACTTCAGCTCCAATTTTCAAATAGTGTGCCGGTAAGAACCATAGCCATATTTATATAGACCACACGTGCGAAGCAAGGGTGAATCCTATCAAGATTTACCTACATAAAAAGGGCGACTAAACAAAACAAAAGTCTGTTTTATCAAATATAAAATTTATGATTGTTACAAATAACAAAATTCTTGAAATTAGTAAAACCGCAAACAGAAGTTAAGAACGAATACATTAGTCGAATAAAATATTTAAACGATTAACACATCAAACCTAAAGTTTCCAAGAAGCTCGTGAGAAGTAGCCGAGAATATAAAGCGAATAAAAATTTAACAAGTTAATGAAGTGCAATTTATGATCCCGTCACCACGAAACGTCTTAATAAACGATGGCCGCCGAGAACTCTACCTACAACCTGATTGAGACCACCCGATAGTTCGGAACAACCATGACTCAACGGTCAATGCATCAACACCTATTTTCCTTGTTATTATCCCAAAGCAGAAGCCTGCTTGAACAACATTAATTAAAAGATTAGGTATAATGGATCATGAACATTTTACTGTCAAAAGCTCTTTTGACCGGCTTTAGACCTTTTAGATTTAGACCGACTTTTAGGTCCAATCCAGCCCTTATATCGCAACAACCACGGCTTATCTGGAGATCTCTTGCCTACAATCTTGGCAACAAGAATTTAACTTCTCTTTGTGGGTGCTCGAGGAATGCGATTTGCGTATATATATTATATGTGTTTCAGATCACTTAAAACTCGGCTCAAAAAATTTAAATAGAGTAGTTGTCTGTTCAAATAAGTTAATATATTTTTTGTCACATTCCGACCACGTTGGTTTTTAATAACGCCTCTCGCTTCGTCTCTTTTTTGCTCCGAGTTTTTCTTCGAGCCAATCCGTATTTGCAAATTCGTATCTTCACAGCTCGCTAAAAGTTATTCAACTTACCACATTACTTGGATTTTAATTTCAGAGACTTCATTATCATTCTCGGAGCTCGAACCAATAAAGTTTTTATCTGCCACAGCAAAAAAAATATGAGTGGACTTTTTATAATCTCCTTAATAAATTATGCGTGAAACGAATCACTAATTTCAACGCTTTTTTATCTCTGCTTCATAAGCTCCGTGAAATTCTTGTGGTTCTCGTACCTCCCCTGCTTGTTTGATTAAGACGTTAGAGCGTACCTTTTTAGAACTATTAAAAGTTTCTGAGAAAAAACGCGATAGGTGGTTGTCATACAGATTTTGAACTAAGGAATCACTTGCGTAAGCTTTAACCATTTGAAGACTATGTAAATTATAAAAAGTGTTTTCTAATGTGCCTATGCGATGTAGCCTAAGATAGAGTGCGCTTGCTTGAAAATGCCTCATAGTTAGTTGGGAAAACGGAAGCTTGAAGGGCATTCGAAATTTTGGCAGCATGTATTAGGAATGCAAGTCAGATTTGAAATCCACGTATCGGTTCAGGCCCATGCGATGCTTTACGGTTTAATTTTGATAGTAGAAGGGTAATGGGTGAGTTTCCCATCATCCTAATTTAAATTAGTTTAGTTAATATTTTTTTGACCTTAACATATTTTGTAGAATACCGAAAGACGGCCTCCATAAGGCCTGCATGTGGCCTCCATTTAACGCCGATGTTCTAAGACGACGATGATAAACGGAAACTAATCTTGAAATTACAGTTTCTTAACAGACATTTTCACGAGCCCACATTCTTTAGCAATAATGAAGTAATGAGGGAAGCAAATAGAAAGCGCGTATAAATGTTAGCATTACACGTACTTACGAAATCCAAGTCTATAAAAACCGTTACTCTTCAAGTTCCATAATACAAAGTCAACAGTAAACCATAAGCTGGGTAAGCAACTCTTCTATATCAAGATGAGGGTCGTAAAAACTTGGAATTTTAAGGTGCATTTTATTAACACACGCAGTAAGGATAATGGAACTAGACATGTGGGGAATAAAAGGCGATGCTAATGAATGAGACGTAGTAAATACAGAAAGATTACTAGAGGATGCCCGCGACTTCGTCCGCGTGGATTAAGGTTTTTAAATTCCCGCGGGAACTCCTAATTTTCCGGGATAAAATGTAGCCTATGTGCTAATCCTGGGTATAAGCTATCTCCATACCAAATTTCAGCCAAATCGGTTCATTTGTTGTTGCGTTAAAGAGTAACAAACATCCATCCATACATCCATCCATCCATACATCCATCCTCACAAACTTTCGCGTTTATAATATTAGTAGGATAGGATGTTATTAATAAAGTGTAATTAGTTTTTTTTTATTATAAATATACAAAAATGTTTTATTAGCACACGAGAAACCACTTAGGTTTAAGTAGTGTGCTATAAGCTTGTTTTTGTCTCTTGTTTAAACTCATATTGAACTTTCATATCAAAATATAAACTAAAATAACTACTAATGATTAGCAGTGATAACATCATAAAAAAATTATAATAAAAGAAATGGCTTTGATTTCTTTAATAGGTAGACGTCTTGTTAATAAATATAGCCATTTCTGTCTGATGATCTTTGCCTTAAGTGTCTTAGGTATGTGAAAATACACATATAACTTGAAGACTTTAAAAACTGAGATCTAAAGATAAAATCCACTGTCGCCAAGACTTCATTAAGGCACACATGTAAATATTTAGTACTAGCTGATGCCCGCGACTTCGTCCGCGTGGATTTAGTTTTTAAAATCCCTCGTGAACACTGATTTTCCGGGATAAAAAGTAGCCTATGTCACTCTACAGGTCCTCAACTATAGTAGCCATGCAAAAAATCACGTCGATTCGTGGCTCTGTTGTGGCGTGATTGAAGGACAAACCAACAAACAAACACACTTTCACATTTATTTATAATATAATAAAACTGTAACAGGTCCAATTCTGTACATTGAAGATATTTTGAAAATTTTAAGTTATAATCGATACTAAAGCCAAAACAATTTTTTTTTTAATTTTTTGTCTGTCTGTCTGTCTGTCTGTCTGTATCTTGGCCGCGCATCACGCCGAAACTACTGGACGGATTTAAATGAAACTTGACATGATTTAAGTTCATACTACGAGGTATAATATAGGATACTTTTTATCCCGAAATTCAGCACGGTTCCCTTGGGAGAGGGGATGAAAGTCAAAATGTGTATTTAGCTGTAATTCATTAAGGCGTATTCCGATTCCATTCATTCTTTTTTTGTTAGAAAGCAGGTACTTTAGAGATTGTCCTGTAATTATTTCAAGGTCGTCAATTTAGTAGTTCAGAAATTATAGACATCACAATCTTCAGTATAAGGCCAAATAACTTGAACCCCGGAATCTACAGGATACTTTGAATGTACGGCTCATCTCAAGCTGGCATGCGTACTTTATCGTATAACTATATAGCCATCGTGGATAGCCCTCAGCCCTGGCGTCAGATTTTGCCAAACGATCATTATACCTACATACTACATAGTAGGTATGGATGTAATACATCGTATGAACGTAATGTTACAGTGATTTCCTATGCAATTTAATATTCTAATCATACTAATATTATAAATGTGAAAGTGTGTTTGTTTGTTGGTTTGTCCTTCAATCACGCCACAACAGAGCCACGAATCGACGTGATTTTTTGAATGGGTACTATAGTTGAGGACCTGTAGAGTGACATAGGCTACTTTTTATCCCGGAAAATCAGTGTTCACGAGGGATTTTAAAAACTAAATCCACGCGGACGAAGTCGCGGGCATCAGCTAGTTTATAATATTAGTATGATTAGAATTTAAATTGCATAGGAAATCACTGTAACATTACGTTCATACGATGTATTACATCCATACCTACTATGTAGTATGTAGGTATAATGATCGTTTGGCAAAATCTGACGCCAGGGCTGAGGGCTATCCACGATGGCTATATAGTTATACGATAAAGTACGCATGCCAGCTTGAGATGAGCCGTACATTCAAAGTATCCTGTAGATTTCGGGGTTCAAGTTATTTGGACCTTATACTGAAGATTGTGATGTCTATAATTTCTGAACTACTAAATTGACGACCTTGAAATAATTACAGGACAATCTCTAAAGTACCTGCTTTCTAACAAAAAAAGAATGAATGAAATCGGAATAAGCCTTAATGAATTACAGCTAAATACACATTTTGACTTTCATCTCCTCTCCCAAGGGAACCGTGCTGAATTTCGGGATAAAAAGTATCCTATATTATACCTCGTAGTATGAACTTAAATCATGCCAAGTTTCATTTAAATCCGTCCAGTAGTTTCGGCGTGATGCGCGGCCAAGATACAGACAGACAGACAGACAGACAGACAGACAGACAGACAGACAGACAGACAAAAAATTAAAAAAAAATTGTTTTGGCTTAAGTACCGATTATAGAGTGCCCTCAAACAAAAATTTTCAAAATATCTTCAATGTACAGAATTGGACCTGTTACAGTTTTATTATATTATAGATCTCTGATAAGGAAGACCGGGCTGTGTGTTCATCATTACTGTTTTTAGGACAAAATTCAAGATAACGTGCTCTTTGTCCGTTTGTCACGTACTTTCATATAGAACAAAATGTAATATTAATGTCAAGGGAAGAATAAAAATGATTTTACTTAACTAACTTGAGTCTTACTTTGTTATAAGTAAAACAAAAACAGTTGCAGACACACATACAGGCAGGCATTAAATGTCTGAAGATAGGTGCTTGAAAAAAGGAAAATTACTAAATATTAAGTGTCCAGCAAAACCTTACTAAAATTAAAAAAATATTGATGAAAATTTTAGCAATGTTATAAAGTATTAGGACTAAGGATAAAGGATAAAAGTTGTGAATAAAAAAGCTAGTGAATATAGTGGGGTATTCAGTTATGATGACTATTCATTGCAAAATGATTGTTTTCATGACAACAGCTTCATAAAAATAGAAACGATAGTTAATAATAAAATATGAAACGTGGCTTTTAAAATATGAATCCTAAAATACCTTGTATTTCCATTTAAGTATGTAGGAGGTATAAGCTTTTATAAGTGGACCGTTGCAGAAATGAAGTGGCATTCTAATTAGAGCTTGCATTTAAATTTGCAACATACTTATTTAGTTATTCCCGTGTTTCTATTTTAATGCAACCCAAGTTCAGTATTTGTTTTACGAACACACTAAATTCGTTAGAACCTGAAGAATATACATTTTAGTTCGCGAAAAACATCGCAACTAATTTACGGGTTTTAATTTTTTCACCAGACCATATATTCTTTGATTATTATATTTAAGTATACTCTTATCTTTGTGTGGTTCGAGACAATGCACTAAACAAACTGTCTAAGCTTAAAGTTAAACGATCCTCATTAAACTCTAACTTGCTAGTTTTTTGTTACAACTTTGTAGTTAATACAAATGTTGTAGGCTCTGTGGTTGTAGGTGTTTAATTTATATGAACATAAGCCCTGGTTAAGTACTGGAATGAGAAGGTTTCAGGCCAAGTGCGTATTGGCAGACTTCACACACCTTTGAGAACACTATAGAGAACGCTCAGGCATGCAAGTTTCCTTACAATGTTGTCCTTCACCTTTGAAGGGAGTGATAAATTAAAATGTTGAAAATTTAAAAGTTAAAGGTGTATGGCTGGGATTTAGACCATAGACCCCAAAAAGGAGGCCTTATTTTATAAGACTATCACTGGGCGCTGTGCATGTGATAAGCACTAAAAAAATTATGAAAAATACTTACTGGCTCCGTATCGCAGGTCTCCAAATCAGGAATTGGATCGTCACCACAATAATAGTCAGATTGCAGGAAGGGTGGCCTCGGCGGTGGTGGAAGCAGGAACTCTGGAGGCGGTCCAAGACAATCACACTCCGTAAGGTCCGTGGGCTCCAAGTCCCACATCTCGTACTTATCTAACTTATCACTATTCACAACCTCTTCTCTGAAATCACTAACACTAGAAACACTAGTATCACGTTTAACGCGATTCACTTCATCTGAAGTCCTAAGCTTTAAAAGATTGGCTATGTATAGTTCGTCATCAACATCACTCCACACATTTTTCCTGATCTCCTCATCATCGCGATAGTCACTGTAAGTTATACTTTCATCTGCTATAACACGATCTTCATTATTACTATTTTCATCATTGATAACCTCACCACCTTCTGTGTTCTTATTGCTGTCACCATTTTCATTTACATTTGCTATTGCGTAATTTAAGTCAAACTTCGGAAAACGTTTGCTTGCTTTATTGTACCAAACATTCTGTAGTGTCCATAAAGCGTACGATGACGCTTCAGTTGGACGTTCTTCTTCGGCCATGCGAGGTTTTCTTCTATTTTATCTGTAACAAACAAACATCATTTTAGAGCTACGCGTCTTATCTCACATAATTATATCAAAACAACTCGTACAACAACCAATTTCGTATCTGACACCGGGCAAATCAATTCTTTACTAACATTAAACCATTTATTATTTAATAGAAGAGCTAACACCTCATTTTGTGTAACAAAAGAGCCGCAATTAGGGACTACCACATCCAAGAGCACAATGACTACGTCAGTATCGATATCATCAGGCTAAACTAGTTATTTTAATTTATTTTTTATCACGTCAATTTAAACGGGCGGGTTTCTAACTATGCACTCTTGATATCACGATGGTGTCAGTCGGACTTTGAAAAGATTACAGTTGATTTTTTTTTTATATTAAACGTCTGGTTGTATCTACCGTTCTGATGGGCATAAAAAGACATGCCGCTATATTACACGTAGAGTGAGATGACAATGAGTGTAGTTATCTATTTTTTTACCAGTTTCATGTTTACAGTTTAAATTAAAAACGGCGTTCTTAGCAGTCACTATTATATTGACGTAATTACTTGTAATTCATAAATAATATGCTTTATGGTTAAAAGTTGAAAATTAAAATTGGATGGGGGCGCTCATAGTAGCTATTAGCGAATGAGAGCAAAAACAATTTTTTCTGCTTTGAATAGATTTCTTGAATACTTACCGTTACATATAACTTTTTAATGAGCTAAATACAAGAATTTTTTGGGCGGCCGTCAAAATCGCCGTTTTGAGACGCCATTATATAAAAAGCTGTTGCTTATGTACCTTTATATTTAATTTCAATGTTGCAGGTGATATGATTAAGCTCTCATTATTCATGTATTATGAATAATGAGAGCTTAATCATATTCAGGCTCTAGAACAAATAACACGATAGTTTTGCTACAACAAATGTTATAGCCATAGATGCAATTGTCATTTCTCAGGTAGAAATCGCGGACAATAGTGATGTTTGAAAAGCTAGTAAGCCGGCGTGAGATTGTGAGGTCAGAGGGTCAACAGACAACTCCAAGTCACTCAACCAACGGAGGTTTGGTATTGAACCTCCGTTGCATATAGTAAGTTTAAAACGGTACATCATAGTTTCAATGATTGATTGCTTGGCATAAATGTAGGTCTTGTTTTATTGCCACATAACTATCAGGCTGACATTTCAAGATAAGTAGGTATTAGGTACCGAACTTATGGATGATTTCTTTTCAATAATAAAATACGTGATCAAAAGAACTTCTCTAGTGAAGTCAATCGATATTATATGGCTTGTTTTATTCTAAAACTAGACGATGCCCGCGACTTCGTCCGCGTGGATTAAGGTTTTTTGATTCCCGCGGGAACTCTTTACTTTTCCGGGATAAATTGTAGCCTATGTGTTAATAATGGGTAAGAGCTATCTCCATTCCAAATTTTAAGCCAAATCCGTCCAGTATTTTTTGCGTGAAAGAGTCCAACATACACACAAACTTTCGCCTTTATAATATTACTAGCTGATGCCCGCGACTTCATCCGCGTGGATTCAGTTTTTAACATCCCGAGGGTACTCTTTGATTTTCCGGGATGCTTTACACTCTACAGGTTCTCAACTATACCTATCCAAAAAAATCACGTCAATCCGTAGGTTTTTTGCAGCGTGATTGACGGACAAACCAACAAAGACAAAATTACGTTTAGCTGTCATTTACGTTTTGTTATTCCACTGTCATTTGCGTTTTGTTATTCCATGTCAGATGCGTTTTTGTCATACCACGTTTTATAGTGACTTGACGGAAACGCGGTTGAACGGGATAAAAAGTATCCTATGTCCGTCTCCTGATTCTAAGCTACCTCTCCACCAATTTTCAGCCAAATCGGTTCATCCGTTCTTGAGTTATAAATAGTGTAACTAACACCACTTTCTTTTATATATATAGATTAGTGTGATACTGTGATTAGTGTGATAGTGTGATAGTGTGATAGTGTGATAGTGTGAGTGTGATGTGATGTGATTTGAAGTGTGATAGTGTGAAGTTCGATGTGATGTGCTGTGATGTGAAGTGTGATGTGATAGTGTGATGATAGTGTGAAGTGTGATATACATAGAACGTTATCTAGTCTGTTGTCTTTCATGTTTGACCAGTGAAAAGATTTTGACTGAATTCAACAAGGAGGTGGGTTTCATATTTAAACTTAAACTTGGAACTTAAATTTTCCGGGACACACCCGGAAAATTTAAGTTCCTACGGGGTTAAAAAAAAACTTGAGAGGTGTCAAAGGACACCCGGATGGAACGTAGCTCCTTCCGATTAATTTTAGTGAAGGAATTGTAATAAACTAGTGGTGTCATCTAGTATTAAATTGATTAACTACGATGAATTATATTATTTTGTTTATTTCTATTGCACTGATACAAAACCAAAGAGTTACTCTGGTGGAGTTACTGTTTTTTCACAGATGGCGTTAGCATTTTATCCAATTTATACAATAAAAAATTAGGGAAAAATTCCACATTTAGAAATTATTTAAAATAAAATTGAAAATAGAAAATTCAGTCTGTCGAGCTGGGATTCGAATCATCGACGTTGAATTTATAGGCGACTGCCCTAACAACTAGGCCATGCAGACGCCGTGTTCTAAGGCGAAAATACCGAATACAATGCAAAATTCACATTCAACAAAAAAGTGTCGGTTTCAAAAATGTGTCGAGGTCGAGTGTCAGTTCCTTAATTTTTTCCGTCTAGCCCCCTTCCGTACCGCGCGATAAGGAACTACGTTCCAAAAAATCTATATCCTCGTGATTAAAGTAGCTGGCATCAGTGAGTACATATATAAATATAGTTATTAATTGAAGGAAATTGTAAGAAAATATATAATTATTTAATTATTAAGCTCTTAATTTAGATTTAAGTTTATTTTTAAATTATTTTGTTGACAATAAAATATGTTTAGTAATCCCCTTAATTAAGCAGATAGCCAGCTATATTCAGTTACTTGCGTAATTATTCCTTAATTATAAATTAGGCGTATTAATTAATTATTATATAATGTCGAACAACAACTCGCAATATATTAGATAACAATAAAAGGTAATCATATTGTATATCTATATATATAAAAGAAAGTGGTGTTAGTTACACTATTTATAACTCAAGAACGGATGAACCGATTTGGCTGAAAATTGGTGGAGAGGTAGCTTAGAACCAGGAGACGGACATAGGATACTTTTTATCCCGTTCGACCGCGTTTCGGTCAAGTCTCTATAAAACGTGGTATAACAAAAACGCATCTGACATGGAATAACAAAACGCAAATGACAGTGGAATAACAAAACGTAAATGACAGCTAAACGTAATTTTGTCTTTGGTTAAGTATGGTGAAAATTTGACAATTATAAAAAGTGTTATAATAAAGCATTACTGATATTATAAATGTGAAAGTATGTTTGTTTGTTGGTTTGTCATTCAATCACGTCGCAACAGAACAGCGGATTGATGCGATTTTTCGCATGGGTATAGTAATGGATGTAGTAGTGGTTCCTCAGACCGGGAGAGCTACTTTTTATCTCGGATAATGAAAGAGTTCCCGCGGGATTTTTAAAAACTTAAATCCATGCGGACGAAGTCGCGGGCATCAGCTAGTTGGATATATATTTAAGTTTAATTAGGTCTAACATGCTGTCGCTGTGATTGACACGACGAAGTTAATGAACGTATTGTAAGCTTAGCTATGTAAATTACAGTCTGAGCTTCTCTTTGTATAAGACCTTCATTCATTAGGTATTAATCTGTAATATTTTAAGGGCTTATGACAATGATAAATCGTTCTAGTTTAATGTAACTTCGAGAAATTTCTCAGATTTTCCTAAAAATGTGTGATTAGGTAGTTTTTAAATCGATATTTTGAAATTCTGTTGTAGGTAAATATAGTTTTTTTATACACTTTATTGCACAAAAAAAAGTACAAAAGGCGGACTTAATGCTAAAGCATTTTCTACCAGTCAACCTTGAAATGTGAGACAACACTTGTAGGTGTGCAAAAGAGTAGGGTAAAAAGAGTATAATATATAAATATATAATACATAAATATTTTGAATATAATAATAATATAATAATAATATACATAATTATATACAAATAGATACCTAAATATATTACATGATACAAAATACATTACGTAACATGATACCGTACATACGAAACATAAAATTAGTATTAAATATAGAAAAAAAGTTACAGACAGAATAATCATTCATCATCATTAGCAACCCATCAACGGCTCGCTACTGAGCGCAGGTCTCCTCTCGGATAAGGGTTATAGGCCATAGTCCACCACGCTGGCCCAACGCAAATTGGCGGACTTCACACACCTTGAAGAATATTATGAAGAACTCTCAGGTGTGCAGGTTTACTCACGATGTTTTCCTTCATTGTTGAAGCAAGTGATGTTTAGTCGCTTAAACGCACTTGACTCTTAAAAGTCAGAGGTGCGTACCCGGGATCGAACCTGCGACCCCCGAATAGAAGACCACAGTCCTAACCACTAGGCTATCACTGCTTCTTAGGTACACAATATATTATCTAAATTGACAGGTCTAGATCTAGTGCTATCCATTAAAAAAGTCAGAGATGCGTGTCTGGAATTGAAAGCCGAACCCCACGAAAAGCTTCTCATTCTTCTTACATTCGAGGACTTCTGGAAGAAATCTCTTCCTTAGAGACAAATTATTGTACTTGTGCGCGTTATAATTATGTTTGTTTTTTTTTATGTGTTCTGGTACTAAATAAATAATTAAACGAAATATTGACCACTAAGCTCTACTCTAGGCACCTTTAGAATATATCATGCTCGTGAACGGGTGCCACCGGCGGGAATGGGGCTACTTTATGTCTGCCCATCTTAAGATAGAAGTTAGTCTGTATGCATTTTTGGAACTTTCCTCATTGTGGAAACACTGCATATATAGCATAGTATTTACTGTATTGTAAATCTGTTTTGAAAAGAGCAACCGCCGAGTTTCTTGCTGGTTCTTCTCGGCAGGAAAGGCATTCCGAACCAGTGGTAGATTCATTGACTATTCAAAAGCACTTGTAAAAGTTTATTTGAATAAAAAATATTTCTATTCTATTCTATTCTATCTTATTCTAATAAGAATACCGGTACAAGAACAAAGACGCGTTAAATCTTAATTATAACCGATTGTATCGGCCTCGACAAATCGGATCGATGGTCATCCATATAGGTTATGTCTCATTAACATTTTGGCGAGTGCTTGAGGATCTGACATCAGCACAATGCGAAGTAGAGAGGCCCTCCAGAGCTCTTAACGAAGCTATTCTGTTGGTTTTCTCACGTGAATTATTACAAGTAGGGTTGCCATAACCGATATTTTGTGTAGTCTGCAAGTTAGTGAGAGTCTTAAGACCGTATAGGGTTGATAACGATTTTGTCTACGTCAGGGACTTTTTTCTTATAAGCCAATTTTTTATTTGATTTTAATACAAGTCTAATAACAATGTCTACATAATAAAATTTTGGCTAAACAATAATAGAAGGACCAGTGTTATACTATTAAGAAGTGAGTTAAACTTTATTGGCGAAGAAAAAATTTTGAGACGTCGCGGGACGCCTGGTAGATGTTAAACCTTGAAATTATTTTGTACAGGTAATATCGAGCTTAGTACACACATTAATGCACACTCTAATTATAATTTGCTGTCTTAGCAAGACGCTGCTCAAACTATCACTATCAGACATATTTTATTGTTCAAATTATTTCTTATAAGGAAGACACAGGTTACGTGTACCGTAGTGCACAACACTGTTTCGTACTACATACATACATACTGTTATCGGTCTGACAAACCACTATAGTTGTTTCACATCAAAAACAACGCGAGAAAACCTTCATGCTTTAGTTCTCCATAACGTTCTCAAAGATTTGTAAAGACTGCCAATCCGCACTTGGTCATCCGTCATACTACACCCTCCTCATCCGTGAAGAGACTCGTGCCCTGTTGTAAACCGGCGATGGGTTGAGATGAATGAGTTACGAGGTAGTAGGGGCAGGCCAGGCCCACTCCGCATTTTAGGTAGCTACAAGTACCTGGTGTCGAAGTGTACGAAGGGATAAGAGTTACGCGATAGAAAGAGAGGCAACTTCTAGGTGAATATTACTGTAGGTAAGTGATCTGAATTGCACTTGTTTTGGTAGTAAAAGTTGCTATTCATTTAAATTTTAAATAATCTGTACCTGTACTATTAGAATTTTTTCTGTGGTAGAGGCAGGGTTGCCTCAACCGATATTTTGTGTAGTCTGCGCCTATACTTATGGACTCTTAAGAAGTATTAAGGGCCCTGAAAGATCAATGCTATCGTCTGTTTCGAAGGAAAAGCTTTTATTAATAAGCTTATTTTATTTTTCTCATAAGGTAAAAATATCTTATACGAAACGACTTTATGTCATTAAAATATTGAACGTAGAGCAATAAATACATGTAAGTATGTTTAAAGAGGTATTACAGTTAAAATATATTTTTGGGTTTGTTCGTACTTTTTTTGGTGCTTTTCGAATAAAAAGCTCCAGAAAATAAGAAATGTGCAATTTCAAAGCTTCTAGCCCTGTCAATAACGGTGTCAAGCTTGAAATCTGAATCCGAGGCTACGTGCGAGGTCTAAAGGTCTTCAAAGTCTGTTTTACAGTATTTTAGAAATGATTCAAAACAGCTTTGCCTGTGACTTCGTTTTTGATTACTCACAGTTAAAATAAGGTAACGTGCTTAAAAATTATATTATCTGATTCGGATATTCTTATTTGAATCGATATAATCGTTTAATATATGCGTAAGTTAGAGATTTAGGTATTAAATTCTTTTTGTTTTCTTTTTTAAATTTCGTCTTATTGGACTGTTTGCCTCACAAAAGGCTAACATGCAAAATTCAAACATACCTGCCAGCAATTACAGTGCATAACATGCAAAACTTTTCAGCACAGAAACAGACAGGACAACAACAGACGAAAAAAACATTTAAGTAAAATTAAAGCTGCCTAACTGTAAGTAATATGGACAGAGTCCAAAATCTTGAATCCAGCATGTCAAACGACATAAACCGTTCAATACATCCCTTGTACAATGTGAACACGCCTTTATGGCCTATAAAAATCAGTTTAAGTAGCGAGGCGGGACTGTTTGAAAAGATTTTCGAATATATTTGTACAAATGGCCGCCATCGCCAACTTTAGCTTTTGGCTAGAAATGTGCTTATTTAGATTAAGTGGTTTAAAATGTAGATAGATCCCTATTCAACGTTGAGAGCAAATTATTAGATATTTAAAAGAAGTAAAGAAACTATGTATTCTCTTTGGAGTCAGAAATCCATACTATGTATTTTTGAATACTATTTCTACCAATATTATACTAGTGTGCTTACTTGTCGGTTTGTCCTCAGTCACGCAGCAACAGAGTAACGGATCGACATTTTTTTTTGCATTAAAAATAAAAATAAAATAAAAATAACTTTATTACCAAAAATAATAATATATTTGTTTTGCCGTTGCTATTCACACTAGGAAAACCTGTGTCGTGAAGACCTTAATTACGATTGCATAAGTAAAACTTTATCAGAAGACTAAGTGGGGCGAGTTACCATTACAAGTGCATACCTATATAAATTAAAAAATGCGTAATAATAAGTTAATAATAGTTAAATAATAATACGATGTAATGAATATTACATTATATTTGGAATATAGACTATTCATAGGCTAATATTACTTCTTAAGTCGGAAAAATGAGGATTCTCGCGGGATTTACCTAACTCCACGCCTTCCTAAGCTCATAATTAAAGCTCAATACGTTTTTCTATTTATTCTTCATCATCATCAACCCATCAACGGCTCACTACTGAGCGCAGGTCTCCTCTCAGAGAAGGGTTATAAGCCACGCTGGCCCAATGCGAATTGGTGGACTTCACACACCTTCGAGAGCATTATGAAGAACTCTCAGGTGTGCAGGTTTCCTCACGATGTTTTCCTTCATCGTTGTAGCAAGTGATATTTAATTGCTTAAACGCACTTGACTTCGAGAAGTCAGAGGTGCGTACCCGGGATCGAACTTGCGACCCCCCAAATAGGAGACCACAGTCCAAACCACTAGGCTATCACTGCTTATATTTATTCTTAATGATGATACAAAATTAAAAATATAAGAAACAGGAAAACTGACATGGCCAGAACAATAACAAGATTAATTTATTATGTTGAATTACTAATCTGAAAGCTCAGCTGCCAACTTGAGCCAACCAAAGTTAATTTTTATTGGTAAATAGTTACTTAATAAAAGTGAAATAAATATTATTGTATAAAAATAAATTAATTCATACTAGGTATAAGGAAAATAAACTTGAGGAAAAGTTTAATTAATTCATTTTGTAATTATTACATACTCTATCTACTACATAATATTATAAGTGGCATGGAAAAATTGAAAAGTGGCATTTTGATTATATTACAATCTTTCAAAGAAATCATAATACATATTATAAGATACGATTTTTTTTTGTAAATATATTTTCTTTTTCTTAATAAATTTACCTGAGTCCCTCCCGAGTCTTAAAAAATATTAAAGTATAATTTTTATACTTTAATAATAAGTAATTAAATGATAATACGATTTTAATAGTTTATGTAGATTACTAAACATTGTGCCTAAAATACAATTTTCACTGCACTTTAAACTTCACTCAAATCTTTTCATTTTACCAACATAAGTAACAAACGGCACGTCTACAACGATTTTACTACAGCAACTCATCTTCATAATTTTTTTGTGACTGTAGGGATGTAAATAGTAGTCCTAATTCTATTCCAGAAATCCTCAAATAAATCTCGCCTCTACATCTATAATTAAAACTACTATACTATTTCGATGACGTTTACAATCTAATCACGAATTATTATTATCCATAATCAAATAACTTTAAATTCGTTAATTCAAATATCACTAAACTCATTATGGAAAATCTAACACTAAAACCAACCTGCATGAAAAAACTCAATCCTAATCCAATTGCAAAAGTTCAT
Organism: Oeneis ivallda; assembly: GCA_029955525.1. Lineage (NCBI taxonomy): Eukaryota > Metazoa > Arthropoda > Insecta > Lepidoptera > Nymphalidae > Oeneis > Oeneis ivallda. The sequence goes on along the minus strand of JARPMR010000024.1, from coordinate 5,146,276 downwards.
GTTGGAGCACAAGTCATTTAAAGTCCATAAAACTTCACTTTGCATCACTTCGCACCCTCACTTCACAAAACTCCCGCGTGTATTCCACAATTCGAAGACACGTCACTGCGGAGCGAGCGCTCAGAACCAAATAAACTTTGGAAGTTCTCCCTCCCCTTATTTATAAACTTTAAAGCTTGATCGCAAACCTTGCCTATGATTGGCCGTCATTCAGGTAGAGCTTTTTATACCGCTACGCTTTGGTTGTACAGAAATGTCCACTCATTTTAACAAAATAATAAAACAGACGCGCAGTTTTTGAAAAACTAGTTATGGATAATGGTTTGTTCAACAGAAACATCATAGCATAATATTATTATGTTATGATCTTAAACTGTGGTTAATAGCTTACATAATAATAATAATAATTAACTAAACGATGCTCAAATAGATTGGTTTATTAAATATTATCGTGAAAGACGCTGAATTCATACCCAAAATTAAAATTAAAAATTTTAGTATTTTTTTTTTTCATTCTATTTACCTCGGCGTTTGGAGAGTAAATTCACATAAAGAAAAGATTCACTCATATTCTAAAATTCATAAAAATTATCAGAAATAGAGGACATAACTCTTCACGGATAGCAGCAAGTTACTCACTTATAGGACAACGATCGGATTTTAGGATTTAGCCATAGGTTTAGACTAAATCAGTAACCTCCAGGCCCCAGATATTCGTAACATTGTGCTAGTTTACGGGTAGCCTGCCCGTGCGAAACCGGTGCGTGTCAACTAGTAATATAATAATATTATTTGCGATTGGAATGTAGCTTAGTGCACAAAAATTGTTTGGATGTAGTAAAAAAACAAAGGTTATAGGTAAATTACATGATTGGACATATCTATTCGGCTAGAGTGTACGTACCGATGCTACTTTCTTGTCAACTATGAATTCGGACCTGTTGTATGTTTTTATTATTCTTTCGATTTGGGTTTGAGTTGTAAAAATAAACTGAGTTTTATTTATAACTACCACTTTGACTTCGTCCGCGTTACGGTTTTAAGTGGTTTTGATCGTTTATACAGATGTAGTTATGGACGTAGTACTATTATATATTCTGTGGTTATGGGTGGTTACGGTTAGACAGTTTTATCTAATGATTTCTTAGCATTATGCTATAACGATATAGCTCCTATCCTTTTCGAATAGAATAGAAATGTTTTTTATTCAGATAAACTTTTTTACAAGTGCTTTTGAATCGTCGATGAATCTACCACTGGTTCGGAATGCCCTTCCTGCCGAGAAGAACCAGCAAGAAACTCGGCGGTTGCTCTTTTCAAAACAAGTTTACAATACAATAGATACTATGCTATGTATGCAGTGTTTCCACAATGAGGGGAAATTCCACAAAAGCATACCTAATTATAATTCAACACATGTTAAGACGAGCAGACAGAAAGGAGCCCCATTCCCGCCAGTGGAACCCGTTCACGAGCATGACGCATGACCCAGCCATAGGGTAAGATCTATAGATGGCACTCTCACTCTGCTCAGACTCAAAACTGAGTTAAAATGAGACAGATTTATGTTGGAACATATTTGTGTCTCATTTCAAGTTTATCTTGAGTCTTGAACAGAGCCAGAGTACGATCTCTAGAATATCTCAGCCTTAGTTTGGGGCGAACCATTAGTTGAGTAAAATCATACCATAAGTAGGTACCTACTTACCTAGTATTGTAACTAGAATCTTTATAATGAAAAGGAGAAAATTATGAATGGGAAAGTGGAAACCCAGTGGGTAGGTAATCTCATTAAGAAAATGTAAGATGGAAATCTTTTAGTTTAAGTAAGTACCGCTTTTCTGCGGTACACGTCTAAATCTGTTAAGAATCGTAGAGGAGTCTCTCAAGGTTTCTCCATACAAACGAAGTTGTGATTCTTGTTCAGTCATCGTCATCATTAACAACATTAATCGACTCATTACTGAGCGCAGATATCTCCTCAGAGAAGGGTTATGGGCCATAGTCCACCACACTGACCCCATGCAAATTCTTTACTCACCTTAGAGAACATTATGAAGAATTCTAAGTCGTGTAGTATAGTGTAGATTTCCCCGCAATGTTTTCCTTCAGCATTGAAGCAAGCACATTTTGATACTAGATGATGTCCGCTAATTCGTCCACGTAGATTTAGTTTTTTTTTTTAATTTCTGCGGGAACCCTTTAATTTTCGGGTATAAAAAGCCTATGTGTTAATCCAGGGTATAATCTATCTCCATTAAAAATTTCAGTCAAATCCGTCCAGGAGTTTTTGCGTGAAAGATTAACAAACAAACACACACACACACACACACACACACACACACACACACATTTTCACCATTATAATATTATATAGTGTGATGTGATGTGATTAGTGTGATGTAATAAATACACATTACCTATTAGTTTCTAGCGCGTGTCTGCAAAATTTTAATAACTTTTATTAGTTTGTAAGAACGAAACTACGTTTGTATGGAACACGCTCGAGAGTAACTCCTTTATAAAAATGTATCGTGAAGGGGATGGTTACCAATAGGTACTGGTAACCCATCATTTCCGTGATGATAGGCATTAAGTGTAACCTATTCACAAAGTTTTCGTTTTGTCCCGTATATACCTACCTAATATTATTTTGTGTATAAATACCTATTACTTTCATCAAATAAAACAACATTTCTGTTCACCGGCTCTTGGGCTATAGAATGTAATCACATTAATACCTGTTCGCGACGTGTTAATTAGTTTCAGTTCTAGAGATTTATTTTGCTAATATAAGTAATAATATATTCGATTTGTTTGCACGAATAGGTGCTTCAGTAAATATTGCAAGCTTATTTGTTACAACTTAGGTTTTGTACAAATTACGAATAAATAGGATTAATAAGAAAATGAGAAAGACTTTCTGGGCAATCCTATGTGCACCTCTGTACACGGAATATAATAATATTATTATGAAAAGAGAGACATGGTCGAAAATCAGAATGAGATAATCAGCTATGTTGTCCCTCGGAACAGAAAAAGCCGGGTTTCCTGTTCTGAGATTATGACGTTATCTATCTAATCTAATACCTTTAAACGAGCAATTCTTGTACAATACATATATAATCTGAATCTCGGAAACGGCTCCAACGATTTTCATGAAATTTAGTATGCAGGGGGTTTCGGGGGCCATAAATCGATCTAGCAAGGTTTCATTTTTAGAAAACGTCGTTTTATCCATGTTTTCAGCCAATGAAAAACCCCCTACAATATCATTAGAATACGAAGGTAAATTTCGCCATTAATTATAAAATCCCAATAGCTCAATTAGGAAATCGGGCGGTCCCGAAACCAGAAGACCCCGGTTCGAGTCCAGACGATTATTTTTTCCCCTATGAATTTTAATATTATAATTATTATTTTTTTATTATTTTTTTTCCTAAATATATAATTTTCAAAAAAAACGATTTACCAAAAAAAAACCGAGCAAAGCTGGGTCACCCAGGTACTATTGTCACTTCAGTGACAACAGTGACATAGCTAATTGACGTGTCATATTTACAGGCAGGTATACTGTAGCTACCTCTATACTACTTGTGTACGACTGAGCGCTGTGGTCTTATAATCATCATCATCATCATCATCATTATCAACCCATCATCGGCTCACTACTGAACGAGGTCTCCTCTCAGAGAAGGGTCATAGGCCATAGTCTACTTACCACGCTGGCCCAATGCGAATTGGCGGATTTCACACACCTTCGAGAACATTATGGAGAACGAGAGTTCTCCAGTTCAGGTGTACAGGTTTCCTCACGATGGTTTCCTTCACCGTTAAAGCATGTGATATTTAATTTCTTAAACGCACTTAACTTCGAAAGGTCAGAGCCCGGGATCGAACCTGCGATCCCTCGAATAGGAGACCATAGTCGTAACCACTAGGCTATCACTGCTTTTTTTGGTCTTATAATATTAATAAGTAATTTTAACAGACTTCAAACCCCGCGCCACTACAAAGTATATAATTTATTGTTGATATTCTAAAAACCACTCGACCAATTTCGATAAAATTTAAATGGGACCACCTGGAAAATATTATATACCCTTTAAAACGAATAAAGAATTTTCCAAATTGGTTCAGGCGTCTTCGAGTAATCGGTGAACATACATAAAAAAGATTCCAACGAATTTAGTACCTCCTCCTTTTTTGAAATCGGTCAAAAATAATTAATTAGAAGGAATGTTTTAAGGGTAAGGTCCAGAGTATGACTTCCGGCCGTAAATAGTTTAGTTTCTAGTCTTTTTTGCTAAATTATAGGTACTTGTGAGTCGCAATAGAATTAGCGGCGATTTCACCAACGTAAATTAAATCTCCGAGCGTTTTGATATTTTGATATTTTCAATACAAAAACTGCCGGAACGTTAAATTTCATCATCATCATCAATAGCCTATAACAGTCCACCGCTGGACTAAAGGCCTCTCCCAACGGGAGGGTTTGCCCATAATCACCACGCGGGGCAGACGGGTTGGTGATCGCAGTAGATGGTAGTAGTAGCACAGAGGACGCTGCTGCCCGTTCTCCGTTATATTCCCTTAGTCGCCTCGAACGACACCCGCGGGAAGAGGAGGGGTGGTGACAACTGTATTCTGATCTGCCGTCACCACACGGCATACGCTAAATTTATTACAATAAAAATACGTTGTCATTCAACGTTGGTGAAATCGGCACTTAATCAAGTAGGTACCACTATATTATTATATTTCATATTTCCCTATGGCTATGAAGTCGAGGGTAAAAGGATAGCCATTATCATATTATTTTCCTTGTTATACCTCCTTATTTGCAGTTTCTTATCCGATACTCGACAGCCTTGTACTAGTGATAAAGCCTACTCGTCTCAAGTATTCTCAGACATCCAAAACATGCTCACGACTTAATAGTGTATTATGTACTAGTAGGACATGTACTTCTGATATTTTACTACTACTCTTGCTCGATAGATATAGAGCACTTAACTATGAAAGCTTTTATGATGCATAATCCTTTAATATAATTATACGAGTACGAGTTATGATATTTTATTTAAAAAAATTCATTCTCTAACACGGTTAGTTAGAGTGATTAAAATATAAATGACAGTTGATTAATTAAGAGATTTAATGATAATTGACTCATCCTACTAATATTATTAATGCGAGAGTTTGCGAGGATGTTTATTACCGTTTCACGCTGAAAGTACTGGACACATTTTAATGAAAATCAATGTAATAGTTTATACATCAGAATAGCATACAGGCTATATATTTATTAGGGGTTTTCACTCGGACGAACTAGCGGGCATCACCTCCCAGTTAAATATTTATAATAATAAACTAATTTCCATACTTGGAATAATTCTCTATGCTTCTAAGTATGGAAATTGGGTCATCAAATAATACCCAACTCCTCAATGATGCTACAATAGTGCTTGCAGTATTCACAAGTATACAGCAGATTCATAGTTTATATAAGTTCAAAGGCTTTCCGAATTTTTTAAATACATGAAAATTCAAAGGTGTGAATTTTTGATGTACCTACTTAAAAATTCAATGCATTTAGGTCACTAGAAGGCGCTGCTATTCATCGTGACTCTTCTAAAAGTTTTAATTTTACGTCTTGTATTCAAGTGTACACAAAAGATAGTCCCTAAGTTAAAGAGTGACGTTTTAACTTTATTGTCTCTACCCCCACTTTACTCTACGTGATCGAACGTTTTAACTCTAAGAGGGTACACGTTTTGGTGTTTGCTCTGGTGTTAGCTGCGGCCCCGCTAATGCGGCGGCGTCGCTTGTTCTTACCGGGAGCTAAGAGGTTTACACGCACTGCGGATTAGTGGTCTCGGTACTTTATAATACCAGCACGTCGTTAAGATAAGCGTAAGCCACTAACTTGGTTAACGACAGAGTATGGCTTAACGTGTTCAGCATCAATACTAACACTAAATGTGTGGTTTTTGTCCTTGTCTTATGCGCCGGCTACACGCTCCGTCTTGCCTGCGCAGTTAATTGCACAGTCCGAGACAGAGAACTGCGCAGTCCAATCTTCGGCAAGTAATTAGAACTGCGCGGGATACCGTATTGCTGTCAACAAGCACGCGCTTAACTGCGTAAAATGGCTTGTGCAGGTAAGCGCTCAGGTTAGACGGAGCTTGTAGCCAATAGTTCATTACTTTTTAATAGCTGAATGTCCAAAAACAAAATATAAACTGAAAATTCTATTAGATACGATGATTATTTTTCGAGGACGTTGTATTTAAACTTTCTGCGTACCTCGCTTTCCTCTCTAACAACACCTCAAATGCGAAAACGGATTTCGGACGAGGCGATTTTTTTTAATGTCACCATAGCCGTCTCTATCTCTGTATTACAGAAGATAGAGACGGCTATGACTATACATTCGCCGTCTCTATCTCCTATAATACAGGAGGTAGAGACGTCTATGGTGAGATAAAAAAAAATCGCCTACTATACACCTCATAATTATGCTAAAATCCTTCACACCGGTTAGACTACTGAGCGTGCCAAAGAAATAAATAAATATAATACTAGCTTTTGCACACAACTTTGTCCGCGTTTAGTTAGGTTTTTTTAGGTTCCTTTTCCGCAGGAACCCTCTGTTTTTTCGCGATAAAACTAAGCCTGTTGTCCTCTAAGTACTATACTATACCCCAAAAAATCACGTTAATCCTGCTGCTGCGTGATTGAACACCTACAAATAACACTTTCACACTTTCGCGTTCATAATGCCTATGTATTAGTAAGGTAAGTACATTATTATAGGTTTCAATGGCATTCCGAACTAGTGGTAGATTCACTTGACGATTCGAAAGCACTTTGTAAAAGTTTCCTTGAATAAAAAATTATTCTATTCTATGTTGGAAAACATTACTCTTCTTCGGCGGTTGGGTAAAAATAAAATAACGCAATACGTGAGTGCGCGTAAACCCTTTACCGAGTCTACTGGTTTATCGTTTGCACTAAACAGCAATAACACTCGGGCGGGTAACGCGGCAGGCCGTTTTGATTTTATTTATCGACCACCAACCAAGACGCGCCGATTCCAATATTTACTTACGCTTATTACTTATTTGCGAATGCATTAACTACGTGAACAGTATTTATTTAAGGTATTAATGAAATAATTGGGGTTTTTGTAAACCAAAAAACTAAGTCACCCTCTCTGCAAATCTCCCTGGCGCAGTGGTGAGCGCTAACTGGGAGCTCTTGGGTTCGATTCTCAGCCGGGGGCAATTTGGGAATTTATAATTTCTGAATTGACTCTGGTCTGGTCTGGTGGAAGGCCTTGGTCATAGCTAGTTACCACTTAACCACCCTACCGTCAAAGACGTGCCGCCAAGCGATTTAGCGTTCCGGCACGATGGCGTCTAGAAACTTAAAGTATGGATTGAATGTACACTGCCATACACTTTCCAAGTTAGCCCGCCACCATCTTAGACTGCATCGTCACTTATCATCAGTAGGATCGCAGTGAAGGACTATTTTGTCATAGAATAAAAAAATATCAAGAGTTGTTTATTTCATGTATGCTCACCTGTGGCTCTTATGACAAATCAAGACTCTACCATGTGCTACTACCTGGTGCTGAAAGTCTATTATAGGTTAAGACATCGATGTAAAACTTCCGGAAAAACACGCTTGTTTTATAAAAATAAACTTTAGGACAGGAAATACCACCTATATACCATACCAAACTATACCTAAATCATTCACTAAGTAAGAGTCTCTTTACGTGGGTAGACTCAATACAACCCCTTACCCAATGTCCATTTCCACCTTTAGGTGTTCCCTAAGGCGAACCCTGAAAACGAAATTGACAGAAATGCGTCATCTAACTTGGACTAGGTAGCCCGTAAAAGTAACGTTGTGAAGACATCAGTCGTCTAAGACGTAAAAACTTAAACGCGTTCTGACACACAAGAAAAGCATATCTCGGAATATGTAACCTCACATTTCGGGCGAAATAAGCTCTACAAGCGACGGACATAAAAAGCAATAATGTCGCGAATTCTCTCAAAACGACTTTCCACGGAAGACGAAAACAGCCCCATAACCTAATTTTTTACGCATTCATCCACCAAAATGTAGGTTGGCATGCTCCAGATAGACTGATCTGTACTGCCAAGCATGCCAAGCGCCCTGCCAAGACGGTATCCGTTACCGAAGGCACGACGCTCCTAAGCTTAGGTCACACCAGCCTTCTACCGTAACCTTCCTTACTAATATTTTACTCGTAAATGCGAAAAGGTATTTGAAAACCTTCTATGCAAGCGCGTTTTAACCTAGACCTCGTCAGTGTTTTCCATCACTTCGTCGAGCTATCTCGTACCTAATAAAAATAAAATACGTGTCATATTTTATGCGCGCATTTTACGTATTTGTTTGTCCTTCAACCGCGTACCAACGAAGCAATTGACCGAAGTGATTTTTTGCGTGCACAATTGAGAAAAGTACCTATCTATTTTATTTTTTTGTGTATAGTAAATAAAAATTAGTACAGTATTGTGTTTTAATACTAATAGGTCTTATAGTATGCAGAAGTTTAGAAATAAAAAGCCCATAGTGTGAACTTACAGTAACATACCCCTTTATTTTATGAAAGAGACACTTAAGTAGGGAGGGAGGAATCTTGGCAACAATTTCGGAAGCTCGCATATTGAGTCTAGATGTATTTGAGATTCTTAGATCAAAAACCATCTCGGCCTATCTTTGCAGGGAGAGTCAATATGCAACTGTTTCCATTGCCAAATGACTGGACCAGTGGGTCAAAAAATGTATGCGTGAATTGTTGATGTATTGCTCTACATTCTATTTCAATGGAATATAATATTTCTGCAGAGGGAGAGTTGAAATATAATAACTTCCCTAAATACTAAGAATAAATAACAAGACGAAAGATCAACGCTCTGTAGTCCATCCAAGTAAATTTAGTATGATATTGTGACAACGAACTTGTTTGTTGACCTTTGTCAACTTTTCTCTCAAATATACACAAAGTGTAATTATAGTAGTAGAATTAATTATATTATTATTAACAGTTGATTTGAACGTTTTCCTTCCGATATAATCCATAAGTTTTTGTATCATATCGCAATGGCCTCTCCTAGGAGTATCACTCGAAATCAAATCTATTGGTCTTTCTCCACTCTTTGAAGCTGAATTCCGTTTAAACTCGATAGTTCCTGACCGTTTGATTTATCGTATGCTCTCAATGTATGTATGGACGATAACTCCACTGGATAATATGAGTAAATTGGAACCCGAACGTATTGAATCGTTTCTGGGTTGTATAATAGTCAATAAACCTAGTATGATCATGTGAGGCCAATTCTTGGAAGTGGTTGTTATTATTTTTTAGCTTTTAATGTGTTTTAATGTCTGATATGACTATGACATAATGTTGGCTATGGTTTATGGTTTAATAATAAAATACATATCGGTATAAAATCCTTGGGTACCATCAAGGTGGAAGGTTGAAAGGCTTTGGCCGTGGCTAGTTATCAGCCTACCGTCAAAAACGTTCTACAAGAGGGGGTCCCAAGGTACTAGAGTGGCGACTCCGCACCGGAAAACCCAGTTTGGCTATCTTGTATCAATATCATCACCTTCATCATCATCAATCAATTAAATACTCACCAACAGCTCACTACTGAGCAAAGATCTGATCTTAAATGCAAATTGGTAGACTACACAAGTAGACAGTACCTACATACACCTTTTTTTCTGTTTTTTAAACAATGCCTATTAACCAAGCTGAAGTATAGTTGAAATATAGTTTGTATAGTATCTACTTATAAACTCTTTCGTAAGGATGTGACTACAAACATTGAAACAGTAGTGGAGGGGCGAGACATTATCGTAGTTAATTTCCACCACAAAATTAGTGCGCAAGCACATGAAAATAATATTTTTAATCAAGCAGACCACAAAGTCACAATGGCATCCAGTATTTCCTCGTCAGGCCAAATCAGCGGGGATTCACGGGCTGTCTCATTAATCCGTGCCGCGTAGCGTGAAGGACCAGTTTGTTACACGCTACACAATTTTACATGCATCTGTTTTGCTGTACCAACGTAAACATTTATGGCATCATTTCTGTTCTCTATTTTTTCGGTGGTATGACAACTAATGTCTATTTTTGGAACGTTAGTTCCTTATCGCGCGGTGCGGAACTCGGAAGGGGGCTAGACGGATCGACACTTTTTTGAAACCGCCACTTTTTTGAAGGCATTGTGTTCGTTATTTTCGCGGTACAATATTGAGTCTCCGTAGCCTAGTGGCTTCTGCAGTCGCCTAACAGTTTTTTATAACTTATAAGTTATAAAAAATTAGGGAAAAATTCCACATGTAGAAACTGTTTAAAATAAAATTGAAAATGGAAAATTCGGTCTGTCGAGCTGGGATTCGAACCATCGACTGTTAACTGTTAGGCGACTGCAGAAGCCACTAGGCTACGGAGACCCAATGTTGTACCGCGAAAATAACGAACACTATGCCAAATTAATTAATCGAAAGGAACTACGTTCCATCCGGTTGTCCCTTGACACCTCTCAAGTTTTTTAATTCCAGAGCATGGAAGTAGGAACGTAGTCGTTTTCCTAGTTCCATATTCCAGAGACTAAAATGACAGCTAGAAATGTCAAACTTAGAAATAAAGACCGTAGCCACCAGCGTAGAAAATATTGTCGCTGTAGTTGGAAAATTAAATAACTACACTTTTTGCGAAATCGACTTTATTGCATTTCCAGAAAGTCTAATTATAGCCGCATCTTTCTGTATTTCCGTCATCATTTTTGATAATCATCATTAATTAAAAAGATAATAATTATAGTGATGCTGTCCTCACGATTCCGATTCAGATTAAGATCGTCAAAAATAATATGATATGCATAATAACGAGTAAAATAAATATAATAATGATATTTAAAAAATCCCATTTTGTTTAATTTATTTGGAATTGTTTTTAACACATTTTTTTGTCTCACGTATATCTGATAAGAATACCGATAATACCGATACTATGGATTAGTAAGTACCTATCAATTTTACCACAGCACTATTTAAGAACCGTAAAAAACAGGCAACACATGAAAAGTCATTTCAGTCTCTGGAATTAAAAAATGGACTTTACTTATAAAATATACCTGTCACCATATTATTGGAACGAAGTTCCTTTTCGGGCGGTTAGTCGAAAGGAGGCTAGGCGAAAAAAAGTGTAAGAATTTTTTGTCACGGCCCTTGTTTCCTTCGTTTATTACACACGTCGTTCCATTATAGCTTTGGTTGCGTAGCGCATACATGAAGGAGTGAAACTATTGGTTCGGGGGTTCGCATCTTAATTCCTAACTTCAGATTATTATTTTTTATTTTATTTTATTTTTATTTTTTATTTATTATTAAATGGCACTTCGTTCCAACCGTGTGTTCCATGACTCTCACGCATTTTTTTATAATTTATGAAAATCCTTAGTTTATAAGCAATATCGTAATCACTCGTAAATCGCAATATTGTTAACTATCAGTCTGTCTTGTCTGCCCTACCCCTGCAGGCCTAGCATGCACGCGCGAGAAAATTTTGTCTACGCCTTTTCTCGTATTATCTCTATATCTCTATCGAAACTAACATGGTTGCACACATGGATTCGTCGAACGAGAAATTAGTCTACATTGACAACATCTCTCTCTCTCTCTCTTCGCGCGAGATATCACTTCGACGTGCATGCTAGGCGGGAGCGCGGAGCCAGAAGCTTTCATAGTAGGTCCTGACTCCTGAATGAAGTGAGCCTGCGAGGCCATGTGGAGTGAAGTGGAAGTGAAGATTGTTTCTAAACTAACGATGATTATTTATTCATAAATACCTATACTTTTCAAGTTGTTTAAAATAAGGATCCGGTTAGTGCACATTGGTATAAATAACCACAAGACAAAAAGTTTTTGCGCTGCAAAAATAAGGTTTTATAAGATTTTTCTTAATATTATAATAATAGTTTTTGCGCTGCAAAAATAAGGTTTTATAAGATTTTTCTTAATATAATAAGCATATAAAAAGGTATAATCTTTTTATAAAACGTATTTATATTTAAGTATCCAAAGTATCCCAAAGTGTATTAGGCAGAGGTAATAACAATAAAGTTGCCTAAAAAATTGTTGAAATGTTTATTTAACGGTTCGGATTAGCCGGGCCAAAGCTCTCACAGATTCCATCCCCGATTTGTATTGAGGGCAAACATTTATTTAGTATGCTGGCTTTTAACTTCGGAATAGAAAAGTTATCAGTTTGCACTTTACATATTTTGTTGATTTAAATATTGTTTTACTTGTTTCGAAACATTTTAATTCTATCAAATAGCTACTTGTTTTATTTCCGCTTATTCATGCGCTGTATAAATAAATATGCAATTCAAACAAAAAATTTAAAATCAGTTGTTCATTAAATAATATCCTGTGAAAATATTGGTATAATAACTGCAAATTGATCTTTTCGAAATATTCAAACAATTTTTAAAATTAAGAATTAAATATCATACTAAAACTGACAACTGAGATTTATTCATTAAAAGTTTATTAAAAAGTATGTAAACAGTAGGTAATTTTAACTTATACAATGGGGCAGTGACTTCCACACTAGGATTCCCTGTATCGTGGAAATCACTTCCTTCCGTAGGTAATTATACACATAGAATGAGCTTAAATAATGAAACATATACCTAGTATGTAATATTCTTGGTAGTTTGGTAGGATTGTATATGTCAGTTTTGTTTGTACGAGCGTGTGTGTGTGTGTGTGTGTGTGTGTGTGTGTGTGTGTGTGTGTGTGTGTGTGTGTGTGTGTGTGTGTGTGTGTGTGTGTGTGTGTGTGTGTGTGTGTGTGTGTGTGCGCGTGTGTGTGTGTGTGTGTGTGTGTGTGTGTGTGTGCGTGTGTGTGTGTGCGTGCTCTGTGTGTTGTTGTTAGTAAATAGAATTTTTTCCGTGCCTTCGTAATTGGTATCTCTTAACCATTTATTTAGTGTTTTTTTACATTTATACCGGGACATGTTCAAGATTTTAAGAGCTCTGTTGGCTTTGGTATACAAAAACGGACCAGCAAAAAGGAAGGCTCTTCGTGCGAACTGCGTTCGCAAGAATGGGCACCTCCACCTTTGGAGACGAGAGCGTGTAATTACTGTCGAGGCTGCCGACTTGTGAAATCTAAGTATTACGGATTTAACATATAGCTGTCTGACACTCAAAAATCCACACTCTCCGTAAAGGCTATCAGTGGGATAACGAAATGGTTTTTTATAAGCAGTCTTTAAAACTGCACGTTGAGCATTAAATTTAATGAATCATATACTTATTATCATTAAACCTTCATGATGTAATCAATCAAACGAAGAATCAAAAAGTCTCTGAAAGTGAATTTATTTAAATCTATCGAAGGAGATCTTTAAGTTTGAGTAAGAAAGTATCAGTTTTATATCTTTCTTTCATGGAATTAAACCCTTAAAATCCAATTCTGCAAAACATTATATATTTTAATAACATATAAATTTTAATAATTCTGAGTCACCTTTCTTAGCTTCCTGTTAAACCAAGATCAATAAATAAAATCTTGAGAGGTGTCAAGGGACACCCGGATGGAACGTAGTTCCTTTCGATTAATTAATTTGGCATTGTGTTCGGTATTTTCGCGGTACAATAATGGGTCTCCGTAGCCTTGTGGCTTCTGCAGTCGCCTAACAGCCAAAGGTAGATGGTACGAATCCCAGCTCGACAGACCGAATTTTCCATTTTCAATTTTATTTTAAACAATCTCTACATGTGGAACCTTTCCCTAATTTTTCCCCTTATTGTACCGTGAAAATACCGAACACAATGCCAAATTCACATTCAAAAAAGTGTCGGTTTCAAAAAAGTGTCGATCAGTGTCGAGTGTCGGTTCAATTTTGTCTTAATTTTTTCCGTCTAGCCCCCTTCCGCACCGCGCGATAAGGAACTATGGTCCAATAACGGGTTTTAATCTAGTTAATGCCGCAAATATAACGGAAAAACCGTCGAGAACACTAAATATTCCTTAGTAATATTTTATTCAAAACCGTGAATTAAAATAAAACATCGATTGGTCGGATCACGACCGTCCGCGGGCCACGACGTCGACGGTCTAAAAACTGGGAGACTTAATTAAGATCTCTAACGACGCCAATTTACAAGGAATCTCGTAGACTTAAGAAGCTATTAGAAGCGGGGGATGCTAATGTGAGATCACTTGTTGATGATTAACAGAAAATATCTGTTAGTAATGACTTCAATAAAATTTTGGGGTCAGTAATTCAAAATATGAATCAATTCAAGTTTACATACGGACAAAACTAAAATATAATTTAAATCGATAACTAAAAACATAATAAATTACACAAAATGTTTTGTACAATTTGGCGAAGTCTGATTTTGATGCAATTTATGTAGTAAGTATTGTACTTTTGAAAAATCGAAAATCTTAATTTATCAAGATTCAGTTAAAGAACGATATTCAAAAGCTGAATTATTTTGAACAATAATTGAAACCTTCTTTTTATTCGGATGTATTTTAATAGATCTGAAGTATCACAGCTAGTAGTTCAAAGTGAATAGATTATTTATTCAAGTTTGGACTAGCAACACTTAGATGATACAAGTTGTAAACTTATTTAATACAGCAACGTTTCTAACATAAATGTTGGGCCTAGAGATTACTTAACAGTTCTATAGAGCAGTTATAATTGCGCGCACGTGGTTCGATTTGAATTCTGAATCGGATTTTGGTACGTGAGTGCATATCATTGTAATTAAAATTGGAACACGTCCCACCAACATGAGTTCTGAAACAGGAAGGAACGGGAATTCCGGATACCGATTTAGCATAACGAGTTTTCCGGGGGTTAGAATTTGCCAACTTTGATGTTAGTTAAATTTCTTCACCGTAACCCGTGAATGTTGTTTTAATTATGTTTATGTGTGATTTTAACAATTTATTTAAACATCAATTAGAGCCAGCACATGTTTTGAAATCCTGCGGGCTTAGTATTGTGATTCTGGTTAAATAACAAAGATTTGGTTTGAATCTAATAAAGAGTTACAAAACTATTTTTCTATTCTTATTAGCTTATCCATTACGCTCAACTCCTTAGGTAAAGGGATTATCTAAATTGTATTTAATAAATCATTTAATTGAAACTATTCTTTCGTTATATTTATTACAAAACATTTATTCTTGGAAAAGAGCAATTCAAATTAGCAATTCAGTCCAAGTCAGATAAGAGAATCTGTTCATGGTCTACAATTGAAATACTTAGCTTGATTGAAATCAAACTGAAGAAATTCTAGATAGCCAAATCTAATTCCTATGTAAACGTAGGAATTAGATTTGGGTTCTTGGAACTACTATGAACTAACTAAAACTAGCTAACTTATATGATATGATTACACTAGATGATGCCCGCGACTTCGCGAATAGATGATGTCCGCGTGGATGTAAGGTTTTATGTTTTCGGGGGGAACCCTTTAATTTTCCGGAATAAAATGTAGCCTATGTGTTAATCCAGGGTATAATCTATCTACGTTTTAAATTTCAGCCAAATCCGTCTAGAATTTATTGCGTGGAAGAGTAACGAACATACACACACACACACATACAAACTTTCGCCTTTATAAGTTCATTAGTGTGATAGTGTGATAAAAAAGCGATTTTGAGGTAATTACCATTGTGTGAAATTATTTTAATTACTTAATATTCTGTAGTTTTGTGTTATCAGTTATTTTGTAAGCAAATAAAAAAAACTTATTGCTAATTAAAAAAAACGACATACCATTAAAAATAAAAACTATATGAAGGATATTCTATATCGTAAAGTTAAATAAAACCACAAAAAAAAATTTAACTGGATGAAATCTGTCTGTGTTTCTGAATGCGCAATAGAGAAATATTTATCTGAAACTTTTCAATGGGGGCTTTTAAAACCAAGCAGGTCTGCTGCATTAAATTAGATCAATATCGATTGAGTAACTGAGAGATTCGTGCAACTTGACCCGAATTTCCGGCGGGCAGCGGCTAGTAGAAAATAAATTAAAAGAGTAAGACTTTGCAGAAATAAAGCTGAACGTAAGCTCAGAGATTCACCTACATTTATCCCCGTTAATGGATCCAAAACACGAACTAGACAGCGAACAAGGTGAACGAGATAAAAACAATAAAGTAAACTTTAAAAATTCGAAAGCTCTGCACGTTCGTAACCCAAACGCCGACACTGGCCGTATTTATGTTGTCAATAAACTCGGCGCACGGGGAGTCGCCGCTTTCTAGACGTAAACATGAATGAAAATAGTCGCCAGTTTTTCTGTCCCCACTTCCCATGCGTTGATACGAAAAATTGGAGCTGCACTGCTTTTAATACTATTAAAAAGACCAACCTTGCTGGTGACAAAACGAGATACCAGCCTTATTAGAAATCTGTTGCACCCCGTTCCAAAATTAAAATGAGAATTTAGAATTTTCCTACATATGACATGGAATTTAGAAAAATTTGGGCTTCATATTTTCTATTTTTCATTTAATCATCTCAAGAAATAGGTCTCGAATGAAAGAGGCAATAGTACACCACGCTGGCTAAGTGTAGATTGGCAGGCTTTACATAACTTTGAGAACATTACAACCTGCATAAATACTAAATGAAGGAAATTCACATCTTAATATATATAAATTACGTGTCACGTTGTTTGTCCGCGATGGACTCCTAAACTACTTAACCAATTTTGATCCAACTTCGTAACTATCTGTAATTTGGTCCAACTTGAAAGATAGGATAGTTTATTTGTTTTTTTTGTTTGTTTTTTTTATTTAGATAAGTAGGCGGTACGAAGTTCGCCGGGTCAGCTAGTTTACTATAATAATACCAGAAATACTTGGAACGTTGCAAGGCCTGATAAAGAATAGGTAAATATTAATGCATACATACAAAGACCTAGAAATGATAGTTATTACGTTTAAGTTATACTTTTATAAAGGAAAAATAAAGGATTATTCAAAACCTAACTCCCAAGTGGATGAGGTGGGTAAAAGCTAGTTCGTAATATCATCAGGAGTATCTTGGGTGTTCCATATCAATGGTACCCGGACTTGACGACTTTATCCAGCCCAACAAGTACTGGGGGCCGTTTTAAAGTGTACGAGTTTTTGCAACTTGTGTTAATTTGAACGGCGGTGTAACATTTATCACAGTTTTTGCGCGTTCTCTAGGTATTTTCCCATCTCTCCTATTTCTTACTCACTAGTTGTTCGGAGCTTTTTGCTTATTTAGCTTAGTAGATCTCATGTTTGTTTTGATCTTTTAACTAAGGAAAATCATTAATGTAGGTTTATTATTTGCATTGGTGTTATTGCCCTTTGAATAAATTAATAAGTTATCGAAAACTTCAGCAATTTTAGCAAATACATAAAAGATTTTCAAATTCGGTTCAGTTTTTTAATAGGATTTTCTTAATTATTTATGCACATAACCAATGCACATATAGATAAAATAAAAGAAAAGCTAAATCAAAAATAAATTAAATCTTAAATCTCGTTGATACTAACACTTTAACGTAGCTTAGTACCAAGCAAGTAGTAGCATAGCACCCAAAATACTGACATCATTGCCCTGATGACCAAGGTAGCTGCCAGCTCTTACGTCCCCGGTAGACTCAATGACCGTTTTTGGAAAATCTTCAAAAAGAGCTCGTGCCCCTGGGACCCTGGGTTTCACTGCCCTGGGTAACCTTTAATTCGATTGACTTAATTATTAATTACTAGTAGACGCCCGCGACTTCATCCGCGTGGATATAGATTTTAAAATCCCACGTTTGATTTTTCGGGATAAAAAGTAGCGTATATCACTCTCCAGGTCCTCAACTATACTCATACAAAAAATCACGTCGATCCCTAGACCTATGGCGGCGTGATTGAAAGACAAACCAACAAACAAACACATTTTTGCATTTATAATATTAGTAAGATTTTAAACAAACATATTTTTATTAATAATATAAAAAGTAAGCATTCTGTAGCTGACGCTAATAGGCAATGCAATGTTGGTAGTAATGAAGTTGACATGAGCTATGTTGAGAACACTAGTAATTTGCAAAATTATACCGCTACCTCGCTATCGTGCAAAAAGTTGATTTTTTGCCCCTGGTTGGTACGCTTGACTTGTTAGCAAGTTGTTGGTACATTGGTTATTATCAAACCAAATATCAAATATCAAAAAAAAAAATCAAAATAATCTTTAATCATTATAAAAGTTAACTACGAGTATAAAATCAGCTCTAATGTTAGTATGAGGTAGTTAAGTAGTAGTATTAGGTATTAAAGTTGTTGCCTTGCCGTAGTTTCGGGCTATATATTGAGGATTTCTTGGATTCGAAACCAGAACCTCATCACCCACAGTTGAATATGCCTACGAATAGACCAACGAAGCAAAACTAAATCCTTACTATCATACTATCATAATACTAGTAATACTTACTAACACTAATATTATAAATGCGAAAGTGTATTTGTTTGTTTGTTTGTTTGTTGTTTTGTCCTTCAATCACGCTGCAACAGAGCTACGGATCGACGTGATATTTTGCATGGGTATAATTGAGGACCTGGAGAGACATAGCTACTTTGTATCCCGGAAAATCGAAAAGTTCCCACGGGAATTAAATCCACGCGAACGTAGTCACGGGCAACAGCTAGTTATTAATAAATAATAGTGTGAAAAACCTGAGAACGATAATGACTGATCTGATGTTTTTTAGATTTTAAAATAACAAATAACGATGCCGTACGTATGTTAACGTGGAAACTTGAAGGATTCCAAATGAATTTTAAAACTCATTAGAAATCCTTCAACTTGCAACTCGCAAATACTGTAGACTACTTTGTAAAATAAGAACTTACCCATTATCATGTAACAGACAGCCAACTGCCATACGTGAACAAGCTAACATAGATAAAAGGCTCTTCCATAGAGATGGACGAAGTAGATTTGAAAGACAGTCAAATATCGATTTAAAATAAACGAATAGGAATCATTTGACTCGTGATCGTGTAAAAGACATAAATAATACGAATAACAGACATTAAAAATAAGTCGAATATTAATGAAATATAAAAAAAAATTTCAAAAAACCGACTTCAAACGCCCGCACCACTACAAAGAATATATAATTTAAATGGGACCACCTGAAAAATATACCCTATCAAACAAAAAAAGAATTTTCCAAATCGGTTAAGTCGTCTTCGAGCAATAATCGGTGAACATAAAAAAAAGATTCCGACGAATTGATAATAACCTCCTCCTTTTTTGAAGTCGGTTGAAAAATAAACGAATAGGATGAAAGGAATGAATGGAGGCTGCAATTGCACGTTGCAGTTGGTTAAAGATATGTTACCGTTAATGTAGAAATAACTCATCAGAATACAAGCAAGTTGAAAGCATATCAACAGTATAATCATTGCATATTGTTAGTAGGTATTTGTATCATAATTAATAAGGTTTATGATAGAATATCGTTTATGATATAAAGTTACAAGCTGACTTCTTGATCCAAAAATTTTATTGTTTCTAAAATTAAACCCTGGCCGTAACTTACATATCCTAACTCCCTGACTTGCAATCCACCCTTAGAGATTTGTTATTGCACAACACTATTAAGCCATAATATTTATAGAGACTGAGACACAAAATTGGTGCCCGAAGCTATATTTTAGCTTCCTTTAATTTATTGCTCGTTTTATACTCTGTAAGCAAATTGGCTGCATTTAATTCCCATAATTGGCATTGGACGGACGGAACTACAAATTGTATGACTGATGGTTATTTTGGATGGTTCGCGTTGACGTCTGTTATTTGAAGACTAGTTAGTTTGGATTTTGAACCGATATTTTCCAGTGTAGGATTTAAATTTTCACGAAACTTATAAAATTCATATTGGAAGATTACTAATAGCGACACATATTCAGTTTCAAAAATGTTTTTTTTTATTTGATGACATCATCACCTCAAGCATTAGCCTTCCTACAACTATACTGGGTCTCTTTTAAGAATGAGAAAAGTTTAGGCCACTGGCCATAGGCCATAGGCCACGCTGGCCAATTTCAGATTGGTAGATTTCACATGCCATTGAAAAATTCACCGTCAAAGGAAGTGGTATTAGATGAAAATGCACATAACTTCTAAAAGTAATAGATGCGTGCCTGATATCGAAGTCCGGAACCGGGAAAATAAGATCGATGAGAAGGGTTTAGGCCATCGAAAGTGTGGTATACGAGTAAAGCGATGAGCAATCTTCTCTAATAACTTAATTGTCTCTATAAATACGAGCACCACCCATAACACGACACGCCGCAACAAATCAACGCTCATACTATTTTGTCACTGGCAACGGTAACAAAATGAAATGAACATCCTTTGATATCGAAACGAGAATAAAACCATACGCTTTTGTAGTCCTGTCGTCGGAATGAACAAGATGGACAAACAAATAGACGATATGGAGCCGTAAATCAAAGACTTCCAGCTTTGTTTGGGTGCACTTTGATTATTATGGTTTTGTAAGCTATGTTTGTGAAGTGACGGGGTACCAATATTTTTTCCTCTTCTATTAACATAATGTAAGCTCAAAAACTAACAAATCACGTAACCATCAATCAAAGAATTTCACTAATTTAATTTAGGTTATTAAAAATAATTTATTACCTCAATTTTTGTTTTCTCATTAACTATTAATAATAAGTAATAATAATAATAAACTGTTTTACTTCAATAATAAAAGTAAAGTCAAGTGGTAGATGTTAAGCGGGCTATATTAATAGACGGATTCATAAAAATGGGAAATGGTTTATTGAATGAAGATTCATGTTCAAATAAATAATGAAAATACACTTTATTCTGCACCAATCAACACAAAACAAAAGAACATAAAACATACATATAAGGGAAGAAGAATAGAAGCTGAACATAGAAGCTGTACATTGTACAATAGGCAGCCTTATCGCTAAGAAGCGATCTCTTCCAGGCAACCTAACGACGAAACTATTATAGAAGAAATACTGGATGAGGGTGTACACTAAAAATAAATAAATGATGAAAATAATAACTAGGCAATAATAATTAGGTATGTATCTAAATAAGTAAGAAGACCATTGTGAAAACATATTTTTATCTAGTTCAACTTATATTGGCTAACATCTAAGAAATCGCAGAATCAAATAGATTAACATCTATGACAGTGCAACCAAAGTAAAGTCTAAAAAGAATACGAAGGAGGCGGTAATACCCAAATAAAAACTTTCAGGCTTAAACTGAGTAGGTACATAAGCAATGTACGCGTTAAATTCGTATTTCAGGCAGGAATTAATTAAAATACGCTATACAAATTACACCGAGGTCCTTTTGATTAAATGGAGCAGATGGCTGCAGAATATTTACAGGATAATTTCGAGCACTGCGGTCTTTTCCAAATATTTAATAATGAATGCTGATAATATTAATCAAAAATTAAGAATCAATTTAATAGTAATCAATACTTTAATCTAGTAATATTGTAAATGCAAAAGTAACTAAGTAAGTTTGTGACATTTCCATGCCGAAACCGCTGAACCAATTTCGAAAAAATTGGCAATGAAATCCTGAGAAAGAATTGACATCCTCTGAAACAACATGGGATGTTAATGAAATGAAGAACATAGGTAATCATCTTTATCAAAATATGAAGATCATATTATCATACTAGGTCTGCGTGCTAGTTTATCTAAATAGCTAGTGCTCAAAAATCGGTAGAGGAAATTTTTAAGGACCCTTATCACGTTTTAAAGCTAGTCTATATTTTTATGACTGTCCTTATTATGACAAACTTTAAATAGGACTTTGACGGTCTCCAAGAAACAGAAATTAGAAAGTACTCGTTAAGTTCGCGTCCCAGTCAGAAATTAATTAAAATATGTCATACATTAAATTATTCCGAGTCCCCATTTGATTAAATGAAGCAGATGGCTGCGAGATATTCGCGGGATTATTTTAAGCTCTGCAGAGTTTCTGAAACACCCTGTAGCTACTTTCATGAACATTTTTCGTTATTAATGTTTATGTTTACAAGACGTGACAATTACAAAAAACCCCGAATGCTTATTTTTCGATAGATTGAATGGTGAGGTTGACATGCTCGGAGTATCCCTGCGAGTACAAATCTGAAATGAGAGGAGATCAGTAGGAAAACCTGAGCTAAAGACATAGCTCATAGAGTCGTGAAGCTAAAATGGCAATGGACGTGGGACATAGTTCGACAAACTAATTTCTGTTGTCATACTCCCCGCCAGCTATACCGACGACATTGGACTAGTCACAAGGACCCTCTGGATACTAGCGGCGCTAGACCGAGACATTTGGAAGAAGTTTATGCAAGAGACCTATTCAGTGCAGTAGTGGACGTGTATCGGTTGATAAAGAACAATTTGTATTATATTATAGCTCATTTCAAATTGCTAGAAAAGTTAACAAGTAAGCAGAAGTAAATAGGTTAATGAACATAATCAGTTATTACCTTCTTTTCCTAGTAAGAAAAGAATTAAAAAGCAAAACTTAACAATAAACTAGATTATTTACAGCTAAAAAATTAAATATTGGATAGGCATTTTCTTTTAAGAAAGCCTGGAGCGCTTTGTTGAACACAAAAGAAAAATACACCAATCTGTTGAATTTATTAAAAACTAATTACATCCTTTCCTCGCTATAAAAGACAATGGCGATAATACAAAAAGTAAACAGAAAACAAGCGTTTTTTCTTCAAGAATAAGAGGAAATGACAGTCCGTAACATGCCCGTAAAGCCAGTGGATTAAGACATCAAGCCGATCGCTCGTTAAACGATTCTTAACGCACGTAATGCGTTTAGTAGGGCTCGTGAAATAAATCTACTTACATAAAAAATGCATGACCCATTTTAGAGCAGTGTCGAGCCTTTGCTAAACTAGTAACCATTCTGTCATCTGCGTAAAGTGCAGAAGTCCTTTGTGGGGTAGAGATAGATATGCTACACATTGTAACATTTTTGTTTTGAAAAGAGCAACTGCTGAGTTTCTTGCCGGCTCTTCTCAGCAAAATCAGCTTTCCGAACCGGTGGTATACTCTCGACTTTTCATAAGAGCCATGCACAAGTTAGCCTATAATTATGAATTAAATATAATTTTGAATTTGAATTTGTTCATATTTTATTTTATTTTATTTTATTTTTATTATTTTACAGGGAAAACTTACAGCTAATATAAAAAAGTAAATAGATAAGAACAGAAGAAAATTATAGCTAATTATAAGTTTTCACAGATAGAATAATTTACATAATTAAGGATTGAGTTAGGTTTTTTGAAAATCTGCTTGAACCTTTAGAAAATTTATGATATTCCTGCTGCATCAAACGAAAGAGAGGGAATATCGGCCAATCAAGAGTGGTTGCATCAATTTTTAGACCAGCCCGGGGCAGGTTAAATAAATACACACAACATTCACAGTAAATTGATAATTATTAAAATTGGTTTACACACATCACTACATAATAGTAAATAGATTTATTTATTTATTTATTTGTTCACCTGTATACACTATCCTTGCGATGTAACTCAATGCGATAGTGTATTGTATCTATCAATCTAAATCTTATACCTAACTAACACCTATTTGTAAACTTATACTCAATAAAATACATCAAATTATATTCTAATACACCCTACATCACAATAAATTTGCACGTCCACGTTGCTATTAGTGCAACAGAATAAATCAACGTGCTCAGCTATGGTTAAGAGTGCCTACTGCCTAGTGGCGTATGGCGCCGCCTTGGGCAGGTTGGTACGCCCTCGCGGTACCGCTAGCAGAGGCGGGCGGCATCTTCGCTCTACGTATCTCAACGGAACACACAGCCTCACCTGCGCCTATATTTCCGCATTCCATAGCTTACCTCTCATAACTTTGAAAATATATGTTACGATGGAGAGTTCCCTCTTAACTCTTAGCTCGTTCTAGCCTACCATTCCTAAGTCCTAACACAAATAAAGTTAGATACATTAATGGGTAGTATGGATATACCCCATAACGTCTCATATAAAGGTACCTAACAAAGTTCCACACTCTCTCCAGCATAAGACTATATTATTTAATCTCATGCTGAGCCAAAATGACTGCGTTACCTTCTAATTGGCTTCTTACAAGCTATTTCATGCTGCAAATTCAATCGATTATTTGATCGATGTCAATGGCGGCCTAAAAGTAGACCTGCAACGAATGCGTACTCGTTATTAAGTAGCCTGAGGTCTTTCATTTCAAAACAACAGTAATAAAACTAAACAAAAAACACTGAAAAAAGCTCTGGACGAAGTAAGCTTTAATATTTTCCCTATATTGTTATCCGTGCTGCAAAATTTAAATGGTTTGCGGGTATTCTGCAAAAACAGCCAGCTCCCGAAATGGATCGTAAATTTTGAGCGGCGCTTCAGTTTTTTCGGTTAACTCAAAACCGAATTTATGGAGCGGATGAAAGTCTGAGGTTGATTTTATCTCGGGTTACTTATGGTTTATTTTGTATAATATATTCTATGGGGTTTCCGTAAGTTTTAAAGCTTTGCTGATAAGACTATACCGACTAGTATTGAAACAACTTTACTTTTGCGTACGTTTCCACAACATAACTGAACTGTGAGAGCCGTCAGATCGTCTTTCTTTTTGCATTTTACACAGTTCATTTACAAAATGGCGGTACCTCCCACTTTTTTTAAACGAACCTTTGAAATCATTCATTCAATCATTGGAAGAAGTCTTATATAAGTATAACCTATCTCTGTTATATTTTAAACTAATATAATATACACAATACTTATGATATGATTCGTAAAAACTAATTCATTTAATCATGTAGCTGACAACAGGTTGAGATTTAAAATTGCCAGTAAAGTTTTGGCATGAATCTAGGTGTACTAACTAGATGTGTAAATTAATTTAAATCTCCCCCAAACTGTGGAATCAATGATCGATCTATACTTATGTTATAATAATATGCTTTACCCGATATACTGCTATTCGCTAGTTTCAGCTCCATCATCGAACAAGAACCGATTAATTTAGAAACTCAAGATCAACCCCATCAAGTGAAATATTTTTCGATCAGATAATAATCATTAGTCAGAATGTTAAATAAAATTCCGATTATGCGGAAGAGTTAATGTAAAACAGTCTCTATCGTGCCATGAATTAACGACAAAACAAAGAGAAATTCGTGACAGGTGCTGAATAATGTCGCAGGGTGTACCTGACAGCCCATTAGGGTGATCGGATTTTTCCCATACCTCATGGAAATTCCTTTAAATGAAAACTGTTTAACGCAAAGTATTTATTCTTCTATATTTTAGGGCATTTTAACTTCAACTTGCCTGATATTCTTAAAAAAAAAATAAGCAAAAGTGTATATTTTGTTTGTTGGTTTATTGGTTTGTCGTTCAATCACGCAACAATTTGACGCCTCTTTGGCCACATTTTTGAAATAATAATAATAATTTATTTATTTCAAAACCAAAAGTTTCTAACGTCTTCTTTTAAGTGTAAGGACCTTTGTTAGAAGACTCCGCTCTTCCAAAGCAATAGTAACACAATTTTAAGTAAATACTTAAACTTAAACCTAAAACTATCATACTCCTTACTAATATTATAAATACGAAAGTGTTTTTGTTTGTTGGTTTGTTGGTTTGTCCTTCAAGCACGCCTCAACAGAGATACGGATCGACGTGATTTTTTGCATAGGTATAGTTGAGGACCTGAAGAGTGACATACTTTTTATCCCGGAAAATCAAAGAGTTCCTGAGGGATATTAAAAACTAAATAAACGCGGACGACGTCGCGGGCATCAGCTAGTAATTAATAGTTATTACAACTTAATACAATACAGCGCATGCGTTCGAGTTTTAATGAAGTGTGACTCACTGCATGTCGTGGCGTGTGGTATGGTGTGGTGTGGTGTCGGTGAAATCAATTGGCGATACAACTATCACTAGCTATAATAACTCGATGTTGATTTTCTTATTGTAAATAAAATAAAACATATAATAATTATTATCCTAAGAAAATTACTACAAATATTTTAATAATGAAAATGGGTAATGACCCACAACAATGAGGCATAAGAAATAGAAATAACCAAGCTTAGGCACCGAGTTAAACGTTGATTTCATATTTCACCATAAACAGCTGTAGTAAAACACGGAAAACCATTTTTCTTCTACCACCGTTCTGTTGGTTTAAAAGCGTATACTTACTTACTTTTTTGTCGTTAGTGAAAATTTTCGCCACCGTAAGTCATAGTGGGTCGTAAATCTTTCAGTTTTTCACGATCCGAAGTCGACACAGATTGAACAAAGCTGCGAAAAGACGGTATAACCGTGCATACTTTGCATAGAGTAATGACGTTGGTAGAGATTTCCTTAAAATACACCAGGAGCTAATCTATAATTGGGCCGTGGGGCCCAGGGGCTCGAGCGTTTTTTTGAAGAACATTCAAAAAGGTAAGGGGATCCAACGACTGGAAGCTGTTAGCTTTAGCCAAAAAATTAGCTTAGCCATCGATTTGGGTAGTGCTGCAAGCAA
The DNA here is from genome assembly GCA_029955525.1 of Oeneis ivallda. Taxonomy (NCBI): domain Eukaryota; kingdom Metazoa; phylum Arthropoda; class Insecta; order Lepidoptera; family Nymphalidae; genus Oeneis; species Oeneis ivallda. The sequence goes on along the minus strand of JARPMR010000024.1, from coordinate 5,119,561 downwards.
CGAGTATTGATGAGTTTTTAAATTTATTTTGGTTTTAATTTAGATTTAAGTTTATTTTATTAATTAGATGATGCCTGCAACTCGTCCGCGTGGACGAAGGCTTTTAAGCTATTGCATAGCATTTATCGCGGGCTTTGAACTAGGACAAATAGTTTGAGCGCGGCGACCGAATCAAGAAATTCCGTAACGAAAATAAACCTAACACCGTCGTTCAGTAAGCGTTCAACATTTTAGAAGTTCACAAGTAGCTCTGTCTGGCGTAGCGGGCGAGCGGCCGCTTTCTTTACCGTATGGTGTATGATGTCGCAGGTTCGAATCTCACTCGCGAAGTAGTGACAGTGCGCTTTTCTTGTTTGTTTGTTTTTAATTATTTTTTTGCATAATTTTTGTTATGCAAAAAAAAATTTGCATAAATATTATAATTGCTTAAGTTGATAAAAAATGCTATGCAATAGCTTTACCGCGGCAGTCCCCGAGTGCCACTTAATTTTTTCTTGATCCCCGCAAGGTCTCTTTAATTTTCCGGGATAAAATGTAGCCTATGTGTTAATTCTGGGTATACGGGATCTCCATTCCGAAGAGCCAAATCAGTTCAGTCTCTATATGTAGAGTGAAGAAGTAACAAGAACGACATAAATACAAAAATGTTCACCAACAATTTCCATACAAATCTACTCTGTAGTAATCGCTGCTCGCGCTGACATTCGTTTCCCGATCCCTCAACAGCTCATCAATCGTACAACTTATTTGAACGAATGAACGAATGAACGAATTTTCCCCTTAAAAAATATCTCTGTTCCTCAATCACGACAATTACCGTTTCATTTGTCACCCTTCAACAATTCTGAACCCGATTCCGTCAATGGGATTCCGGATTGATTGATTAACCCAACAACGTTTTTCTATCTTATTAGCGAGTTTCTGATTTAGACTCTTTCAGTCGTAGAGTACAAATATATGACCCTGATTCTGTATGTAATTTTTTAAGCTATTGCATAGCTTTTATCGCGGGCTTTGAACTAGGACAAACAGTTTGAGCGCCCGAATCAAGAAATTCCGTAAAGAAAAAAAACCTAACACCGTCGTTTAGTAAGCGTTCAACATTTTAGAGGTTAACATTTAGCTCTGTTTGGCGCAGTGGGCGAGCGGCCGCTTTCTTTAGATGTCGCAGGTTCGAATCTCACTCGCGAAGTAGTGACAGTGCGCTTTCTTTTTTGTTTGTTTTTAATTATTTTTTTGCATAATTTTTATTATGCAAAAAAAGATATTGCATAAATATTATAATTGCATAAGTTGATAAAAAATGCTATGCAATAGCTTTACCGCGGCAGTCCCCGAGTGTCACTTAATTTTTTTTATTCACTGTTTTGCCCAAAGTACAAAAGGCGGACATATTGCGGAAATAAAGTGTTTTCTGCAAGTGTAACATTAGAAGCGCGACAAGACGTGTGGTGTGCAAGAAGAAAATTGTGTAAAAAGAAAACTTTACTTTTTAGTTTAGAGGTTGCTCTCCTAATCTAGGCAATGCATTCCATAGCATAACTGCATTGAGTCTCGGAGAGTAAGAAAAGAGCGAGGGAATAGAGAGTGCACCTGTGTTTGCGCAAACACGTCTATGCATTACATACTGAACACACGCGCACATGCACACATACACACTCACCCACACAGACACACACAGATTCGGGAGAGAAAAGCCTTGAAACATTCCGTTAATTGTTAGATATAATATTTAAGAATTTAATTGAATATTTAAGAATTCATAACTTGTTAAAAATAATATTGTCTCGGCAATTATGGGCGAAATTAAAATTAATTCAAAAGATTTTTCGTTTTCTTTGTCATATCTGACATTCTCTATGAAATTAACTGGCTATATTTATTGACAAAAAATAACTTTTTAGGTGTATTAACGTACCATAAAGTGAACTGCTTTGTTTATGAAGCAGCACAAGCACTGAAAAAATTATGGTGCGTAGTTTTTGACTGTTTTGGTATTTTTCTTTCTTTATCAACCGATAGACGTCCACTGTTGAACAAAGGTCTCTTGCATGGACTTGCACACGCACAGGTCTCGGTCTTGCGCCGCCTATAGTCTATCACGTATCATGTCTACGTGATGACTATAGGCGATAATTATACGTATTTTGATACCTCGGTATCAAAATACGTAGATATACGTAAGTTATTGCTAACTCATACCCGATTATAGATTTGTATATGTACAGGGTGGGCCAAACCAGGTGGATATAATTTTTTTTTTAGATTGTTCACTTAGGGGCCTACCAGGAACCGGAAGGAAAAAAATCGGTTCCCACCCGATTACGAGAAAAAATTTTTTATTTAAAATTTTGGAATATCATTGCTTTGACGAACTTTTAACTTTTTAAAATTTTTCTAGTGACAATTTCCGTAATTTTTTTATGGAATATCTTTACCTAATAACTGTACTCTCTTAGAAAAAAATTTCAGTCTGGTTAGCTGATTTTAAGAGCATTAAATTTTAAATTATTTCAAGAAAATTAAGTTCATCCAAAATCTACAGAAAACTTTAAAATTCCATTAAAAATAAAAAAAGAGGTTCGTAGCACTGTTGATTTTTTAAAAACTGTAGCAACTTATGTTCTTTTGATTGCCATAAGAAAAATTGTATTGCAATGTGCCGGATAAAAAGTTATGATTTTTCAAAAGTCTTCGTTCCTCATTCGTGTAAATAACGACCTTATTGAAAAAAATGTTTATTGTTTGTGGAGACTGCAGTATGTCCTTTAATTTTAACTGCCTCGTTGGTCTCGTGTTTGACTGCGGCCGACGAGGTCCCGGGTTCGAGTCCCGGGTCGGACCATATCAAGTATTGGGGTTTTCCGTAAGAAATTCTCAGTACTAGCCCGGAGTTAGGAAGTTGGCGTTGTTTCAGCCCCGTACCTTGGAGAGCTCGTAAAGCCGTTGGTCCTGCGCCTAATCTCTCTCCGCCTGCGCCTAATCTCTCTCCGGTCATGTCGAATTTTCCGTCCTATAGGTATATGAGAGTAAAGAAACAGAGAGTGCACCTGTGTTCGCGCACACACCCGCACAGATCGTTAATCTCTCTGAAGATATGCCGCCGCCGTGGCCGAAATTCGGAAAATAAAACATTGTTTTATTTTTCTTTCTCTTAAAAATGTAGATACCGTCAGTCATCATTAAAGGATTAATGTCCTCCCGACCAAATTTCGACCACAGTGACCTATCTACAGAGAGATTAACCATCTGTGCGGCACACACTTGTGCACTTTAATATCTCCCGCACTGCGGGAGATATTGAAGTGCACAAGTGTGTGCGCGAACATAGGTGCACTCTCTGTTTCTTTACTCTCATAGCCCGATGGGACGGAAAATTCGCGACCGGAGAGAGATTAGGCGCAGGCGGAGAGAGATTAGGCGCAGGACCAACGGCTTTACGTGCTCTCCAAGGTACGGGGGTGAAACAACGCCAACTTCCTAACTCCGGGCTAGTACTGAGAATTTCTTACGGAAAACCCCAATACTTGATATGGTCCGACCCGGGACTCGAACCCGGAACCTCGTCGGCCGCAGTCAAACACGAGACCAACGAGGCAGTTAAAATTAAAGGACATACTGCAGTCTCCACAAACAATAAACATTTTTTTCAATAAGGTCGTTATTTACACGAATGAGGAACGAAGACTTTTGAAAAATCATAACTTTTTATCCGGCACATTGACATACAATTTTTCTTGTGGAAATCAAAAGAAAATAAGTTGCTACAGTTTTTAAAAAATCACCAGTGCTACGAACTTCTTTTTTTATTTTTAATGGAATTTTAAAGTTTTCTGTAGATATTGGATGAACTTAATTTTCTTGAAATAATTTAAAATTTAATGCTCTTAAAACCAGCTAACCAGACTGAAATTTTTTTCTAAGAGAGTACAGTTATTAGGTAAAGATATTCCATAAAAAAATTACGGAAATTGTCACTAGAAAAATTAAAAAAAAAATTAAAAGTTCGTCAAAGCAATGATATTCCAAAATTTTAAATAAAAAATTTTTTCTCGTAATCGGGTGGGAACCGATTTTTTTCCTTCCGGTTCCTGGTAGGCCCCTAAGTGAACAATCTAAAAAAAATTTTATATCCACCTGGTTTGGCCCACCCTGTATAAATCAGTATTAAATATTTATTAATTGAATTTTTAGCATCTTAAGGCGCGCTTGCAGAAACGCAGAGTTATCCTTTTAACCCAGAGTTAGCTGCTGCTTTGACAGATTTCGTATAAAGCTTCTGTCAAAACTACAAATTTTTTCATGTGTTAAACCATAGCCGTCTCTATCTCCTGTAGGGAGCCATGAAGTGAATGTGGCAACGTCGCAATTTACTGCCACTGGTAGGCCCATGGGTAAAATGAAAAATCAGTACGAATGTATAGATCAGTATAGACTTCGGTCTTCGGTGTTGATAATTATTTACTTATACTAATTAGCTGCTTTATTTTTAAGGCGTCCACATGAATGAGAACTAACATATTAAATAATTACATAATTTTGTGTTTTTAGAAACATCGAAAAGTGAATTGAAAAGGTAATGATGTAACAAAGTTACAATGTAAACGACATTATGGTACATATCTTTGAAACTACTGACCCGATCTTGATGAAATTTGCACTGTTCCCTAAGTTAAAAGATTCTTAAAACAATTAAGGAAGATATTTAGATAGGTAATGATAAAGTAGGTAGGTAGGTATATCAAAAAATAAAATAAAACTTCTTCACAAAGCGAATATTCTCTTTATTTAATGGTTTCTTATTATTTAGCTTGTTTTTATTTCATTGCCTTTTTAAGAAGAATCTACCACTGGTTCGGAATGCTGCTCTAACCCTAGCGAGAAGAACCAGCAAGAAACTCGGCAGCGTCTATGCATTATTACTTAAAAGAAAAAACAATATTTAAGAGTATTATCAACTTCAACATAATTTGGACTACATCATACAATCACTATGAAATAGCCGATAATAGCAAAAATTTAGTTAAAACAATGTCATAGAGTCTTTATAGAGTAAAACATATGTTTATAAAAAAGTAGACAACTTTAAAAGCAAGTATAAAAATAGTCAACCTATTTAGTCAACAAATGACTTAATAAAATCTCTATCTAATTCCTCTTTTAGGTAATACACAATATAATTTTTTTTATAAAAATAGTCAAAGAAATTACATTTACAAGCAAGTACAAAAGTAGTCAACCTATAGTCAACGCAATAACTTGTAGGTAAAACACATACATTATACTTCATACTAATATTATAAATGCGAAAGTGTGTTTGTTGGTTTGTTCGTATGTTTGTTTGTCCTTCAATCACGCCACAACAGAGCTACGGATCGACGTGATTTTTTGCATGGGCATAGTTGAGGACCTGGAGAGTGACACAGGCTACTTTTTATTCCGGAAAATCAAAGAGTTCCCGAGGGACTTTAAAACTAAATTAATCATAAGCTAGTTTCTTATAAAAATAATCAAAGCAAGCACATTTACAAGCAAGTACAAAAGTTATAGTCCATATCTTACTAAACTACTGAACTGATTTTGATGAAACTTGCACTGATCGCTAAGTTAAAAGATTCTTAACCCAATTAAAAGAGAATTACTTGTTGCAATTTGATTTCAAATTTCTGAGAAATACGTAGACATACATAAAACACTTATGAAATTTGACATCTGTTTGGAAACCTACAGAGATAAACTTATATGAATATTGTACATTTCAAACAATATTATATACATACAGGTCGAATTGATAACCTTTTTTTTTTAAATTGGTTAAATAAAAATAATAATAGGTATGTGCAGTAACTATTCTATCTTAATACTAATCCAAAGTGTTTAATTTACGTCGTTTATAATTAATTGTCTTGTCAACATCATTCTTATGCTTAGTATAATTATTTAGCATAATGTTTGCCAAGATATTTGCAGCAATGCTATAATATTCTTTATTCTGTTTTCCACATACACTACACACTGCTGTAAAGTCTACATAAAAAGTATCAGCTTGAAGGCTGTACAGTGTTAAATTATGAAGTAAACTTTTGTGTTGCACAAATTCCAGGAAGGATACTTCTAAATCAACATCATTAATAATATATTCCAAAATTGCTGTCATGTGATAATAAATAAACATGATTTGGTCAGTCGGTGCACATAAACCCCCTCTTTGCAACAAATTAAAATATTCATCATTTACCGCCGTATTTTCAACAATATAAACATTTCTACAATGTTCACAGGAAAACCGATTTAGTAAACTATGTGAAACATAACCACATACATAAATTTGAGACGAAATATCGATTTCACATGCTTCCAAATAATTACTGCAGTTTATTATAAACATAAATTTCTCAATATTAACTTCATCTTGAAAACATTCAGCTGATGTACAAGATTTGAGAAAGACCAGATCTCGCTGCTTTAGTAAGTGTTGAAGTCTTATTTTTTTTTCAGACTCAACAATTTGTCTGTAAGCTACATTATAATTACATCCAGAAAGTGACCTGTACCTACTAAATCTTTTTTCTATATTGTCAGTTTGAAACTTCCCAAGAGGTATGTACACCACAAAATTAAAATTTTCAAAACAATACCTTGAAATATCAATTATGACAGATGTGGTATGCAACATAGCTTCATAAGTATCTCTTGTCAAACCTACACAAGTTTCTAAAGATTTCCATTTTCTTAGCCAAATACAGACTGACTTCAAAAACTTCAATTTATCATCATCCCTATGAAATATTGGCGTAGAGTTATGTTTTCTTAATACTTGACCTTTGACTGTGTTTTTCACATTCAATATATCCCACCAGTCCCTAATAATTTGTAGAAAATCTGATGTTTCCACATAACCCTCAGATTTTACAGCAGCGATAGTGGTATCATGAAAAATATTGTTTACTAACATGACATTTTGCCGTTCAAATGTATTAGGATTGATAGATTTATTGTTTAATTTAAAAGCTTTTTTACACAACTTATTTTTTTCAGTCCTATATAATTCTCGCAAATGATGAAAGGATGCTTTTTTTATAATATTATCTTCATGTAAGTCAGGATATGTAAAAGTACAATTATTTAAATTTATCCAATTATTACGAATGTTTTTAAAGATATGAACTGGATCATACAAGACAAATATTTTTTCATCTGTATATTTAGGATTACTGAAGCTACAATTTGATTCATCTGTTAATAACTTAAAACAATTTTGGTTTACACGATTGTTATCAGAAATTATTGAAAGTACTTTCAGTCCAAATGATTGTATGTAATTTACAATGAGCAATAAATTTTCATACAAGAATTTCCCAAATATATTATGTACTGGTAACAACTTAACAACCTCTTTTTTGTTACCAAATGCAGAGCTAATCATAAAAGTCTGTACGGTTTTGGCAAGATTTTTTGGATTATTTTCTGCGTAACCTAGAATAGTTTTGGACTTATACTCTAGGCCACATTTTATATAAATTTCATCAATCAAAAAATTTACAACTTTCTCCCTTTCTACCCACGTAGAGCATATTGATTTTAAATAACAATAGTTATTTTCTGGTGAATTCGGACACAGGCCAGTCATCGAAGTTATTTGCTGCAAATGTCTTGCAGTTGGCAAGATTAGGTATTGCCTCAAAGTATTATAGGCACAGGAGGAAATACTAAATATCACAAATGAAAATATAAGTGTAGCAACACTATATCTACGTTGCTTATTTTTTAACAATTTCATTTGGTCTAGAACAAGCTCTGCAGCAAAATTATCATTTTCAATATTAACTGCTTCGTTCAAATAATTAATAGACCTATCAAGACAATAGTCAAATGACTTTGTTGGTTCACAACTATTGTTATAATAACGAGATAGTATATTTTCAAGCTGTGACCATCTGCTTAGCTTAAGTTCACTAGGTAATATCCAGCTTAAATCTTCATGACGCATTAAATGTCCTTTTACATATACCTGAATGCTTAGATTTTCATCCACCAACACACTATTAACTACTTTCACACTGCTGTCACTGTCACCATTATTACTTTCAATATCAAGATTTAACAAATAGAAATAAATCCTCTTATTAGGTATCACTCGATATAACCATTTAGAGTCTCCTAACTTTTCTTGGAATTTATGCACTAAGTCTTCGAATGATGTAATTATGTCACTCTCTAAAAATTTAGACACCTGCTCCTCATGAAATAGTTCAGCTCGTTGTCTCCTTTTTTCGGGGTTGCTTCTTGGAGGTGGAGTGCTCTTCGACATGTATGATGGGAGATTATTGAATATATGGGGTATTGCACCCTCGACTAAACGTGGGTATTTCAATTGCTGTTTAAACACTTGTCCGTCACTTCCAATGACAATTTCCTCAGTCTGGATTTCATGGGTTGTAAAATGGTTGCTGCATACAACTGAGTGTTTTGTAGGTACCCAGTCTTTTCGAGGAATCGCACGTAACCACGCTTGAGAGAGATGAGCATCTTTCGGGAAAGAAAATGTACTTTTAGCTCCTTCAATGCGGATAACACTGGCGTAATTTGATTTGCATTCTGGCACACAGCATTTCCTTGGCATCTAAAACGGTTAAAATAACTTTTATAAACAAACAAAATGAAATAATATGAGTATTTCTTTTGTAGGTTATGTTTTCAAACCTAGATACTTATTTAAATTATGAGTCTGGCACTTAATTGTAAGTTACTACACATCTTTAATCGAAAATATCTTCATTAGTTACATTAAAACATATTGACAGTAGTCAGTCAGTAATAAACTTAACTTTCTTACCTTAGCAGCTTTGTTTATACTTTGCAGTCGATATAAAGTTAACCACGAAAACGGATTTATCTCGTCATAACTGATGTATTTCTAAAAGGTTTCTATCCACCTTGAGTGAAACCGTACATTAAACACCAAAATTATTGTATCTTTTGTTAATTAATTATGATTTAAATACAAAATAACACGACGCGAAGCAAAACCAAACACCAAACACAAACTTGTCAATGTCGACTGACAGAGCCATAGATAGACCTACGGCCTACCTGCGACGTTGCCAGACTTCTACTTCATGGCTCTCTAAAGGAGATAGAGACGGCTATGGTTAAACCTTACCCGGCGTCTCTGCAAGCGAGCCTAGTCTTTTATAAGCAAATCAATGATTAAATTAAACCTAACTTTTTGACTAAAACAGTTAGATTTTTCAAACAATTACATTTTTAGGTATTAATCAATGATTAAAAGAATCATGAGTTAAGTTTTATTTGATCATGATCAATGATTAGATGACATAAAACTTAATTTTTTTGGAAAAAAGTAAAGTTTTATTCATTCATTAATTTGCTTGGAGGTTGCTGGCAATACTTGCGGCAACATTTATAGCTCGTTTACAAAAGCTCAGATTTAAATTAACCTCCACCGCTTCTCGACAAGAGATACCAATCTCTGGACTCAGGCGCTGTATAGGGGCTTTGTTGTGATATCGCCGACTGTACCGGAATAAAAGGCTTTCATGCAAAGGCAGATAATAATGTTTTAAATGCATTTCTGACTGCAAAATATGAATTTCAATCAAGATTATGCTGCTTTCAGATTAAAGGGGCTTTTCGTAATTATGAATATATGGGGCAGTAAAAAATGGGAGTTAGCTACCTGCAAAAGTCATAATTTCGGACCAAAATTCACCTTTTACATAGATGTATTAAACAATGAAATCTAACTTGAACAATTTCGTGTCTCCTAACTAAATACGAAGCTGACTCTAGCTAGAGATAAAGAAAGGTCATGTTTAAAGTAAGAGAAAGGAACCATTCATTCGAAAAAAATACCTATCTAAAGTAAAGTAATTCCCAAATATTACTAGAATAATTTTATCCGACAGCAGATTTTAGTCGCGATTTAAGCCTTTAAGAATAAATCCTACTATCATACTTCAGACTAATATTATAAATGCGAAAGTGTGTTTGTTGGTTTGATGGTTTGTCCTTCAATCATGCCGCAACAGAACTACGGATAGACGTGATTTTTTTGTATGGGTATAGTTGAGGACATGAAGAGTGACATAGGCTAATTTTTATCCCGGAAAATCAAAGAGTTCCCGAGGGATTTTAAAACTAAATCCATGCAGACGAAGTCGCGGGCATTAGCTAGTATTATAAATGTGAAAGTTTGTGAGGATGGTAGATTATAATTATGAATGCATGGATGTTTGAATTTCCACAACGAATTAACCAATTTGGCTAAAATTTGGGATGGGGATAGCTTATACCCAGGATTAACACATAGGATACTAAATTAAAGAGTTCCCGCGGGAATCAAAAACCTTAATCCACGCGGACGAAGTCGCGGGCATCATCTAGTAAGTAATAACTTAATAAGTATAAGATACATAATATTGTCACTTAAAAATATTTCCTTGATCCCGCGCATTGCTTTCGTTTCTTATTTCAAAGTTTGTCTGAAGAAATTAGATTTGGACATCTCCGTTGACAGTTCATTCCGTTGCTTCTTCCCCCTGTATATTTCGTTAAGATTATGAAGTTATTATACCCTTGGTTGTCTCTCAACCTTTCACTAATTTGGATGGCAGCCAATTACAGATGCCACATTTTTTCTCTTTTCTACAAAATTGCAACTTGGTTTTTCCTGACTTAAATATCAGATTTTCGACGAAATGAACAAATGGATCAAGTGGATCCGTTGCTCCGTTTTTTTTATGATTGAAGAATAAATAAACATCATCATCATCATCATCATCATTAGCAACCCATCAACGGCTCACTACTGAGCACAGGTCTCCTCTCAGACCAGGGTTATAGGCCATAGTCTACCACGCTGGCCCAATGCGAATTGGCGTTTAAGTAAGTGATATTTAATTGCTCAAAAGCACTTGACTCCGAAAAGTCAGAGGTGCGTACCCGGGATCGAACCTGCGACCCCCCGAATAGGAGACCACAGTCCTAACCACTAGGCTATCACTGCTTACAAATAAACATTCTTTATATTTTATAATAATATTACAATGATTACACAAAAGTAATTCATACGAGTGACTTAGCAAAAGCAACATTTATGTCAGAAACGCGAAATGAAGTTTCTAAGTATAGTTTGCTATTTAAAAATAAAGAAAAGAAACATTTTTCATCTTCACTGTAATTATGTATTAATAAAAGCCTGACGTTGATTTAAAAACAAACAGCAGCAGCTCTGGTCTCAGTTATTAAAAGCTTCAATAACGAACTTCATAATTAGAACAATATTTTGCAATTCATCACAAAAAGTCCAATATTAAAATTACTTTCTGAAGCGTTGATAGTAATTACTCAGCAAATAAATCTCGGCGAGCATAATGAGGTAATTATTCACGAGGACTTGAAGTAACTTGTCAGGGAACAAAAACTGTGGACAGCCAAACAACTGTTTTTGTTACAAGAATCACTGATCGCAAAAACGGTGGCGTCGAGTTGTATGACACCCTGCTCATGATGAGAATTTGTCGTATAGGCACATGGGGAGAAATCTCTATAAGGGTTACAAATTAGTTAATACATAACACTTGTTGAGCTGGTTGGAAGCTAAAGAGATTTTTAAACTTTAAAACATGTACTTCTTACTTGTGGCATTAATAAATAAGTGGTGATGGCTGCAAAATTACGGCTTGGATGCAATTCAGTTGCATCATCAACATCTGAAGCGATTGACGTCCATAGCTAGACGTAGGTCTCATGAAAGATTTGGCAGAAAACATGTTTTTGTATCCCGCGACTACCAAAAACTTGTTTGAGATCGTTTGTTCACATAGTAAGTTATGATTTCTGGTGTGAGGTTGCCGTTCCAGCAACTCTTGTCTCCAACGTTCTATGCTATATTACTATATCAACTGAAATAGAACTGCATCCAACCTGCAATCCTCTTGTCTTTAGTCACTAATTATATATTATGTGTACACATTGCCAAGTTCTAAAAAGGGAATTTTATAAATTCTACCCACAGAAAATATAAGCCCGTCGCTGAAACTATTAGGCCCTTAAGTGTGTTTCGTCGTATTTAGTTAAGAAGTTTGAGAAACTTGTTCGCTGAGGACTTAATTGTTTCGTCCCCTTTTTTGATAAAAACTTTCCCGAGATACCGCAGTTTCGTTTGTTTCTCCCTTTGTTCAAATTTATTCTTTCAGTTTGCTTGCTTTTGTGTTTCGCGTAATCTTAATCTAACCCAGAAATAATATATTTTCTGAGACTTTTGCTTTATTATTAATATCTTTTACAAAACAACGACTTTTTCTGCTTCTAAGTTTGACCTAAATAATATTATTGTAAATAGAGAGACCAACTTGACTAATTCACTTTCTGGAAAGCAAAAATGATGAAGTTAACTGATGAACTGAAGACATATTAAATTATATTGGATAGAAGCAGGCGTTATATAATTGAAATATTTGGGTATCATCCCATCATTATCAATTTCATTATTTATTAGCTCAATTCCATGTCTATAGCTACAGATAATTTCAAGTGCTAGAAAAGTGCTAAAAAGAACGTGGTTGATTTAAACGAATTCGCTAAAGGCAAAGTTATTTTCATTTAAATAAATAAACTATCCACTCAAACACTTCCTGTTTCACGAAGTCGAATAAAAATTAAAACGCTTTAAAGGATATTACAACTAACAAGATTTACATAAACTGAGAGGGTTTTAGATTGAAGAGGAAAGTTGCCTCGGAAATAATCCAATCGAAAGCAATAAAGCCGAGCAAAAGGGAATTAAACTAGCGGCACGCTATGATGGCCGGTTTGACGTTTGTCCGCTCATGAAGTTCCGTATTAATTGATAACGACTTTGAAGGAAATAATTGTATTACTTTATTGACGATAGTGATGTGCAGAGATTCATAAATTTTATCGAATGTAGTTTTAGGTTTAGGACTCAAAATTTATTTATTAAATTGATTTCTAAAATGTATACAAGTGTAGAAAAATCAGTTTGCACCATTTAAGGGGTGAATGTACTTGTGAATATGAACAATTTTCACTATGTGGACAAACCTCTGAAATCGCAAAAAAATATCAGCTGTTTCATACAAAAGGTAAAATTTTTATTTTTATATGATATATACCACAACTCGGCTTGGTTTTCTAAATTGAAAATTTTTAAAAATGGAATCTAATACGATCGTCACATAGGATCGCTGGCTAGCACAACTACTACCTCCGGCAAACTCGCGTCAATGCTCAATGCAAAACAAAGCAGTTTCGAATTGACGTTGCTTCGAAAAGTATAAACTGTCAGTGCAATGCGATTGTGATATAGTTTTGACCTGGCTTTGGATTTCAAATATTGATACTGCATTACTGTTGACCCTTGCTCGTTAATTTGGACTCTGTTCAAGCCCTTTGTTGTGGATTTCGTCGATATGACCGAACGTACGCAGAGAACTGTTCTAAATAGTCAGACACGTGAGTTCGTAATACGCCTTCGTAACTATTTCGATCGTGAAGCTCAAAATGGAGGGCCAATTTTACCTATAACGTCAGTGGTTGAACGCGTAGCTGATGCGCTTAATATTGGACAACGAACTGTTAGACGGATAACTAAAAAAAAATATGGCGAGACTGGCACAGAAGAAAATAAACTTCACACACCAAAAAAGAGAAAACGAGCAAAACCAGTCGTAGGCATCGATAGCTTTGATGCCGATGCTATCCGAAGACATGTTTACGGCTACTATTTACAGAAGGAGTATCCAACAAGAAAAAAGTTGGTGCATTCACTGAAGGAAGCTGGATTATTCTTCGGTGGGGAAAGTTCTTTAACGAAGATTTTGAAGACCATTGGATTTCGATACAAAAAATGTAACAAACGCAAAATATTGATGGAAAGATTTGATATAGCGATGGCAAGGTATACTTTTTTACGGCAAGTGAAAGAAATCAAAAGTTCAAATAAATTAAATAAACATATACATTTTTGTTTTATTAAACCTATTTAATCAGGTACAAAAACAAAACTTAATTGTTTTTTGTTCGAGAATAAATCGACATTCCACATCACTATTGTAATGTGTCAAACCGGTCATCATAGCGTGCCGCTAGTGTAGCACGAATGCTGCCGACATGATCGTTTGTACGTTGACAGCTCAGGACTCAGGCAAGTAGGAATTTTTAAAAATCTTTCAGAAATGGAAATCGTCGGTAAAATAGTCAAATGCACTTTACAGACAAGAATTAAGTGAAGGTGCATTGATCGAAATTAATCATTTAATTCATTCATCTCAATCCAACGCTAGCCCACTTCTTGGGGGTCTTGCTTGAGAATGACCGAAATAATTATGCGTTATTCCACAATAATCTTTTACAAAATAAAGAAGAGCGGCGTAACGTAGTCCCAACATGTTGAAGGTAATTATTAAAACATACAACATAATAATCCCTCAAAGGAAACACAGCTGTGGCATAATGATGAAAGTAAAATTCTTTCAAAAGAACCAATCGCTTCCAATCAACGGGAGCAAAGGGAATTAAAGCGAACGTCGGCGACAAAGCTGATCGTGTTCCACTTGACATGTGTCAAAATGATGAAATATCACAACCAGTATGCGATCTGTCGACAGCACCAGCCCGTATAGAGGATTCGGAGAACTTTTATAAATTATACATCAATGAAAATTGTTCAGTACATCCGTTATGAATTCCCAACGAGTTGGAGCTGAGGTTGGAACGTAACGAGACAGGATTTTTTGAATTGCCGATAAAAATAATTGCACGTTTACGCTCTTCCGTTTTTGTTTGCAAGAACTTTTAATAAATCATAATTATTTTTATGTAATGTTAAAGCCTCATTAAGTATATTTTTTTTTTGTAATGAGGATTTTCATAATTTGAGCAAGTATAAAGAGAATTTCATAATTTGAGTAGTTACATACCTCTGTAAAGGTAATAAGCTTTTGTAACTATGCCTTTCAACACTTTGGCTTTAATAGTTTTTGAATAAAATGACTGTGACACACAGACAGACGGATTGGACATAAGACGTAACTATAAGGTTTCCTTGTTTTACTTCGGTGGAAGGGCTTTGCTTTGGCTAGTTACCATCATACCATTAAAAATGTTTCTGGGCATAGACATCTCGCCCAACCTCAATTCCGGGAAATGCATCGAGTCAAAGGCAAAAACAGCAGCCAAAAAACTTGGTATCCTGAACAAGGTGAAGCGGTGCTTCACGCCTGAGCAGCGCCTGACTCTCTATCAGGCTCAGGTGCGCTCGGCCATGGAGTACTGCTGCCACCTCTGGGACGGCTCTGCCAAGTACCAACTCGATGCATTAGACTCGGTAGATCGCCGTGCCCGCCGAATTATAGGTGATCAGTCACTAACACAGGCAAAAATGCTCAGTCTCCAGCACCGTCGCAATGTTGCCTGTCTATCGGTCTTCTATCGGATATACTTTGGAGAGTGCGCTCAAGAACTTCACAACCTTGTGCCCCCTTCACCGTTTTACCACAGAACTTCGAGAAATCGTGTTCGTTGGCATCCTTACGTGGTTGAAATCCAACCTACTCGCACAAAACGCTTCAGTTCAACGTTTCTGAATCGAACCGCTAAGGTGTGGAACGCACTTCCAACATCTGTGTTTCCGGCCACGTATAACCTCAGTACCTTCAAGGCAAGAGTGAATAGGCATTTTCTAGGCAAGCGCGCTCCAACCTAGACCTCATCAGTGCTGTTCAGCATTAATTGTCGTCAAGCGCAAGTCTATCCCGAAATAAAAAAAAATAAAAAAAGTACCACCAAGATCAATTAAGTTAGTGCTAGTGCTATATATCTATTAGTAGGTAATATTCGTTTGGATAACGCCGAGATCAGTTTTTGGCTCAGAGGAAATACCTAGATACTTACTCTGGGGTTTTTGGCCTTTACTTAATTAACTACGTTATTACATTGCGTAGGTATACAACGCTTCGTGGTTATTATCCAGATTTTCTAATGATGCTTGAATGAGTTTTTATTATGTATGGAGAAAAAATATCTCGGTCATATTGACCGGGATACATAGGGAGCGGGATTTAATAACAATTCTATGGACGTTTCCACGTCTGAGAAAGACATTTTTTAGGGTTCCGTACCCAAAGGGTACCAACGGGACCCTATTACTAAGCCTACGCTGTCCGTCCGTCCGTCCGTCTGTCAGCGGGCTGTATCTCGTAAACCGTAATAGATAGACAGATGAAATTTTCACATAATATTATGTATTTCTATTGCCGCTATAACAACATTAAAAAAATTAAATTAAAATGGGTACGTGGGTAGATGGAAATCTTTTAATTTAATTTTTTTAACGGAACCCTAAAAGAGCGAGGCCCGACTCGCACTTGGCCGATTTTTTATTTAATTTATTTATAACACAGATCTCATTATCAACCGCAATATCAGTCTCATATTTATGATCGACGATCATTTTATCGAACGGTGGACTCCAAGAGATAACGTCTTAAGATTAATAAACGATAATAGGACACTCTAATAGCCCATTGTTTATATTTTATTATATGTGAAGTGCAATAATTCCTAATACCAATATAAGCTTTGTTTGATTATTACGACAGTAAAACCGTTTTGATGGTGTTCTTGAGTGGGTGTTGAGTCTTTGTCTGATTCCCGTACATCTGTATGGGCTTCGGCGCGATAAAAAGCCTGATTTTATGATACGGGGTCCACTAAAACATTGTCTCTACTTGGGTGGCCATGTTAAAACGGCTGGTGTTGGTTTTATAACAGTCTATAGCCTGATCGTATATTAAAGCTAATCGCATACCTGACTGCTTCGTTCGTAACAAATTCTTGAATTGTTTGTTAAAATGATTTGCAATCAACCACTTCTATTGCTGCTATGATAAATAATAATTAATTATATCCATAATTACTAACTATACCAAACTTTTCAGAATATATAAGATATATTTCTACACAAACTGCACACAAAATAGCCAGGTTCTTTAAAAATCAAGCGGGATCCCTTTTTTTTTTAATGTGATAAAACGTAGCCCATTTTATCTCCAGGTCATCTAGACCTAACTACGTTACCAACCTACTACAAATAATTACCGTGTTAAATTGTGATCTATTTTTGCGTGATTTAAGAACAAACCAACAAACCAACTTACTTACATTTGCAATAATAATTATATAAGAGAATTTGTGAGTGCAACCTCGCCCAATTAGAGCATCAGTTCAGAAGCGTAAACTCAATATCTTCAGTTTTGCCACCACTACCAAGTTTTTCGAAAATTACTATCTACTGCATTTTCATGGTAATTAACATCTACAATTAGTTAGGTAAAGTTGTAAGAAGTTATACAGAGACCCTAGTGCGACTTTTTTTTTACCTTAAGCTTTGTGATGTCTGCATCGAAATAACAAAAGAAATATTATTATTGTCTGTACTGGTTTGAGCAAGCAAAATAGTTCAAAGTTTCATTCAAAGTATTGTTACGTGTATAATGCGTGCGGCGTGGGTCGCAAATGTGCGTTCACATTAATCGATGCCATACGGTGTTTGTTTTGATATCATAACCGCGGGAAAATCATTACAACGGATTTAGAAAGCCGCAGTGTTTTCCTCCGGCTACTGAAACAAGGTTGTAAAATAAGAGTTTTACTACGCTTACGCAAATAGTTTGAAGTGGAACACGTTATATTGGTTCTTAAACTCGAAGTATTCTTTACTAGCTTTTGCCTGAGACTTCGTCAGCGTGGAGTTAAGTTTTTTAAAACAACTCGAGAACCCTTTATTTATAGCCTATGTCAGTTTATAGGTCCTCAACTAATTAATCATAATCATCATTAGCATCCCATCAACGGCTCACTACTGAGCGCAGGCCTTCTCTCAGAGAAGGGTTATAGGTCATAGTCCACCACGCTGGCCCACTGCGAATTGGCGGACTTCACACACCTTCGAGAACATTATGGAGAACTCTCAGATGTGCAGGATTCCTCACAATGTTTTCCTTCAACGTTTCAAGTGATATTTAATTCCTTAAACGCACATGACTCCGAAAAGTTAGAGGTGCGTTCCCGGGTTCGAACCTGCGACCCCCCGAATAGGAGACCACAGCCCTAAGCCCTAACCACTAGGCTATCATTGCTTAACAACTAATTAATACCCATGCAAAAATCACGTTGATACGATGCTCCGTTGCTGTGAGATTGAAGGACTAAACTGCAGTTTTCTATGCAAGCATACAGCTAAAAGTTGTAGGAGAGAACTGTTGTCGTAGGTAGGCTGCATAATAATCATTATGATAAGAAAGAAGAATCCATTTGGGTCACTCTGTCAATCAAAAACTCTTCGATATAAGCATGAATTGCAATCCACAGTTATTCTTTAAAAAATAGCAACGCTTTTCTGCCTCTGGCGTATTTTGCACCCTCTTTGGGTTTCGTATCACCTACTATCATGCCATCAACACTAATATTCCTGTATCGAATAGTGAAGTTGGTTACGCTATTCGCTAACAATTTTAGCCCCAGAGTTTGTAACTTCAGTAAGCTACCACACCTAATTAAAATGAATCTCCGCTCTACAAGATGACGTTTTCTAAAAATAATTTTCGCAGTGACTCCGAGTTTCGTTGTAAACGTCCCTTTTGATATGTTTATTTAATTTATACCAATAATTCTCCCTGAGTTATGAGCGTGGGCAGGAAGACGGTGTTAGATTAGATATTTATTGTGAAATGTGTCGCCTATTTACAAACAATTTATCGTGAAAACAACTATTGGGACGGATTCCGGTTTTTTTGGCTTTTTACTTACGCCGTTGTAGCATGAAACGATATCTGCTATCGTTATATTATCGTTTTATGCTATGCATATGGAATATAGAATATGCATATTATGGAATATGGAATGTGCATATTATGCAATTCAAATAGTTGCAATAGGCGGGTCAATGTTCTTCGAACGTACCCTCCCACACCGAAACACGCAATGCTTAAATGTAGGGAGTTATAGTTCTTGCAATTCACGAGGGCGACTGACTTATGGTTGTGTGTGTGTCGTATCTGTATAAGTGTGAGCGAGCGCAATGCTCGCGCCTGCCCGCTCCCACCTAGGCTTTGACAGGCACGCACACTTATGCAATGTGCATGTACACGAAGTAACCAAAAGTAAAGCTCACTCGCCTTCGTGAATTGCAAAAACTGTATTACATTAAGACAAACGACAACGATAAACATTGCCTCTACAGCAATACTCTTCTTAATTCCCCGCTGACCGGCTGGTTGCAGACATAAAACAGGGACTCGTATCAGTGGTATGCTGCTAGACAGGCGAACGTCGCCTACTAGTGGAAACCAATCCCAGGAAAAAGAAGAAAAGAAGAATACCTACAGTTAGAAGTTGATAGGGTCTAAAGATAATTGGAATAGCATTCTTGTATGGAGCCTATAGATAGAGCACCTACTTAATTATAATTAATACTAGCTGATGCCCGCGACTTCGTCCGGGTGGATGTAGTTTTTAAAATCCCTCGAGAACTTTCGATTTTCCGGGATAAAAAGGAGCCTATGTCACTCTCCAGGTTCTCAACTATACCCATGCAAAAAATCATGTCGATCCGTAACTCTGTTGCGGCGTGATTGAAGGACAAACCATCAAACAAACACACTTTCGCATTTATAGTATTAGTATGACGTATAAGTATTAGGAAGAATTAATACCACGATAATAAAGGGGATCTAATTAAATTTTAGAACACAAAAGCTACTATTGTGTCTTAAATATGATAGTTAGATATATTACCTCGGGGACTTTTTTTGTAGAAAATAATGAGTACTTAAATCATGTACCTAGTACATCATTTATGTATCATCAATAGTTTTCTCAGCGCACGCCAAATAATGAATTTTATAGGCAAAAATTTCCTACTTTGGGTTACATTATTGCAATTTTCTTAAGGATCTCTAATGTTTTTGGCAATAAATTATAACCTATGTTACTTCCTGATAGCTTAGCTTTCTATTGGTGAAAAATGGTCAAAATCGGTCCAGTAGTTACAAAGCCTATTCGGTACAAGCAAACAAACAAAGAAACAAAAAAATCTTTCCTCTTTATAATCGACCGAGCGAAGCGAAGGTCTCTGAGTTTACTTGAGTGAATTTGCATTTGTCCGTCCGTCCGTCTGTCAGAGCCTTATAACTTCTGAATTACTGAACGTAATTACTTCAATTTTAGATATGATATGTAAACCGATGGCCTCCAGCCGAAAATGGCTTAAAAAGTTATAAAAATCTTTATTTCAGGGGGGCTCTCATACGAAATGGGGGGCTTTCAAAGTGGAGATTGTATTCGAAGCTAGATCTCTAAAACCACTTTGTTTTAAAACTTGAAACTTACACATAATTTGAGTTATATTCTGTACTTGAACAACAAATACTAAGATTAGATAAATATTATAAAGAAACGAAATTATTTAAGTTTTAATGGATATCAATGTTTTTAACAAAACTTCACTATACTGTTAATAGATGGCGCTGTCTTTAATATTGTAAATACAGTTTTGCATCAGCTATTCTTATTTTGTCTTTTACTAATTATGATATTCAATTAGCAAATTATTATCAATAAAAGTATCACGTTGTTTTTGCAAAAGTAAATCCGTTTCTATTTACAATAATTAGACGTTAGCACCTATTTACTACTGTATGATGGTACTGTGTCGCAAGCGCGCAGTCATGGCAGTTCATAATTTTTTTTATTATGAAATCGTATACTACGTAACACCCGTTCAGCGAACCAGCTGAATTTTAGTAAAATACTGTAGGCATACGCATCCCATCCACGAAAGCAGATCACGATTGACGTCATCAGATTCGGCGCGTTTTAATTACAATATAATATAGTTAAAACTACCTTATGGGAATTATGGGATACCGCGAGGTCTCAGTTCGGGGCGAACCACTAGTATTAGTATAGATAACGTTCCGAATCAGTTGTTAATCTCGTTATAGGGAATATAGATAATTTAAATGCTCGAAAACGTCGATATGCGTGTAATTGCGCTGTGTATTTTGATTTTCCGATACACACTAAACGTAATAGCTTGTCGATGGCTTGCATAAAACAGGGAATTATGTAACATCGATAATTAGCACGGGCTTTAGAGTGCTGATTAGAACCTGCCAATTGCACAGTCAATTCAGTCGATTCCGTAACAATTTTCCATCCATCAAATGCGAAATAATATCGTATACCTTACGCAATACGCACTGTTTTCGCTAAAGCCGCGCCTACGTCGAATTGTCGTGTTGTTCCTTTATTAGTCGATGTATTGACAGAACTAGAACAGAACTAACGACATCGACAGAATCGGGTCAAATATTTGGCTGTACAATTAAAACAAATGAAACACAACGTGTTACAAGCACTTGGATTCATTTAATTTTGATATATCGAGGCATGTGGAAGGAAAATAAAATAAGGGAGATGATTCATTTTTGGTAAATAATAAGAAAATTTTACCGATGTGAAACGTCTTTAAAGGATAAAGACCAGATATTGTGATTCATATATTTAAGTAGCCTGTGCTAGCGACTTCATCCGTGTGAAGTTAGATTTTAGAATAGAATAGAAATGTTTTTTATTCAAATAAACTTTTTCACAAGTGATTTTGAATCGTCGATGAGCTTACCACTGGTTCGGAATGCCCTTCCTGCCGAGAAGAACCAGCAAGAAACTCGGCGGTTGCTCTTTTCAAAACAAGTCTACAATTTAATAGATACTATGCTATGTAGGCAGTGTTTCCACAATGAGTTCCACAAAAGCATACCTAATTATAATTCAACACATTAAGACAGGCAGACAGAAAGTAGCCTAAGTCCCTCTTAAAGTTCTCATTGATGAAGATTTGAAGAGTGACTTAGGCTAATGTAAAATTTCATGTGGATTCGCTGCTCCGTTGCTGTGTGATTGAAGGACAAACCAACTAGTAAACACACTTTCGCATTTATAATATTATTAGGAAAGATTTATAAGGGGATAGCTTTAGCACAGTCTTGAGAAATGTAACTAAGACATAAGCATCTTACTAAATTCAATCATGGCTCTACCACACGTTTTACCCTAGAACTGCAAGAAGTCATGTGTGTTGGCATCATGTGATTGAATTCCATCCTACTCAAACAAAACGTTTTAGTTCAACGTTTCTGAAACGAACCGCTAAGTTGCGATTTTAGGTTTACGTATTTTATTTTTAACCGACTTCAAAAAAAGGAGGAGGTTATCAATTCATCGGATTTTTTTTATGTATGTCCACCATCACCGATTACTCGAAGACACCTGAACCGATTTGGAAAATTCTTTTTTGTTTTAAAGGATATACGTCCCAGGTGGTCATATAAAAATTTCATCGAAATCGGTGGAGCGGTTTTTAAAATATCAACAATAAAATATGTATTTTGTATAGTGTGTGTAATGTAGTATAAAAGTAAAATTAAAAATTTTAAAAACCCCCCGACCCAAAAAATAATCTCTAAAAACTAACAAATAATATTTTATACCTATATATAATTATTATCGTCACATATATTATGTAAGTTCAAATATTTTTATTTTCCAAGTGTCGTCGTCGCGTCGCGGGACCGCTAAAGTTTATAAAGTATTTTTCCAACAGCTAATTAATTATTACGAATTACATTTAGGTACGAGCGATCTTAAGTTTCATGCATGTATAGTCTACGCTCTACGTAATGCCGCGCGCGACACGTGAGGGCAGACGACGTTGACGGTTGTGTCGATTTTGAGTAAATTCTTTTGTTGCAATCTGCGACTACACCTGTTTTTCTCACTTAGCTGTCCCCCGACGCGACGACGACACTTGGAAAATAAAAATATTTGAACTTACATAATATATGTGACGATAATAATTATATATAGGTATAAAATATTATTTGTTAGTTTTTAGAGATTATTTTTTGTGTCGGGGGGTTTTTAAAATTTTTAATTTTACTTTTATTTAGTCCTTTTTAAAGTAGGTATAAATATTAGGAAGGTATTTATAGTGATTTGTTAGCGCAGTGGTAATTGAGCCTAATTGATCCCATTTAATTACCCACCTTCGAAATCTAAACCTTACTCTAACATGTCATATTTAAAGTCATGGTTACCTTACCATGTTCTTTCAATATCATTGAAGTAATACGGTACCTTTCGAATCGATAGGACATATGGAAGGTAGTCAGATCACCTCATCAACTATTAAAGAGCTGATGATCTTCAAACGGCTGATCAGGTCATGGTTACCTTACCATATACTTTCAATATCATTGAAGTAACACGGTACCAAATTTCGAATCGATAGGACATATGGAAGGTAGTCAGATCCCCTCATCAACTATTAAAGAGCTGATGATGTTCAAAGGGCTGATCAGGTCATGGTTACCTTACCATATACTTTCAATATCATTGAAGTAACAAGGTACCAAATTTCGAATCGACAGGTCATATGGAAGGTAGTCAGATCCCCTCATCAACTATTAAAGAGTTGATGATCTTCAAACGGCTGATCAGGTCATGGTTACCTTACCATATAGGTACTTTCAATGTCATTGAAGTAACACGGTACCAAATTTCGAATCGATCGGACATAAGGAAGTTAGTCAGATCCCCTAATCAACTAGAAAAGAGCTGATAATCTTCAAACGGCTGAACAGATTTTCATGAAACATGGCTAAGAACACTCGGGATAAAATTATCTATGACACAAAAAAACTAAACTAAAATCGGTTCATCCGTTTGGCGGGTTCGCTACCACAGACAGATACACAGATACACAGACACGTTAAACTTATAACACCCCTCTCTTTTTGCGTCGGGGGTTAAAAACGGGAATTTCAAGTCCGTTGTTTAAATAGAATTTTTTTATATTAAATTATAGTAACCTGAGTACTTTGAGTATTTAATACTCAAAGCCTGAGTACCTTCAAAGCTAATACTTAAATAGGTATCATCTAGACAACCGCGCCACAGCCTAAGGGTTTTGGTCTCCATCAGGCAGGTTTACCGTCAAGCGCAAGTCTATCTGCGCTGTGGCGAAACTGGCGACGATTCTTTAGCGTGAACCTTAAAGAACAAAGAAAGATTGTTCCTTTACCCTATAGCCCAGTCGACAAGTAGTTTCAGATAGAAAAATCGGCTTAGTGCGAGTCGGGCCTCGCTCTTTTAGGGTTCCGTTAAAAAAAATTAAATTAAAAGATTTCCATCTACCCACCTACCCATTTTAATTTTTTTTTTTTTTAATTTAATTTAATTTTTATTATTTGTTGTTATAGCGGCAATAGAAATACATAATATGTGAAAATTTCATCTGTCTATCTATTACGGTTTACGAGATACAGCCCGCTGACAGACGGACGGACGGACGGACGGACGGACGGACGGACGGACGGACGGACGGACAGCGTAGGCTTAGTAATAGGGTCCCGTTGGTACCCTTTGGGTACGGAACCCTAAAAATGTTGGAAGTTAATGAAACTTTGGGGTGTTATTCAGGGATGGTTAATTAACATTTTCTTAAGTTTTGGACCTAAAGGAACCTGTGTGAAAAGAGGAGGGGGAGGGGACTGCAAAATTTTTGACCTTCCTCCGTCGGTCGGAGGAAGGTAGAAAAAGGCGAAAAAAGGATGAAGTCGATTGTTTAAAAAGAATTTTTTTATAGTAAATTATAGTAACTTGAGTACCTTCAAAGCTAATATGTAAAAATGCACAGTGTTTAAGTTGTTAGTGTACATGGGCATAATTCAACGGGTATCCGAGTGTGGAAGAAAAATAAACGAGCATCGGCAACGAACCATCGAACGCTGTTATGACATCTGTCCACGCCAATACTTTGACAATGGAAAATAATATTGACAACGCCAATGTAACAGTTTGTTTTTCTACGTCAAAAGATAAGCTGATTGCAAACATGAGTCGGATTTTCGATGGCTGTCGATTTGTTATTCTGTTTTTTTTTAACTACTTTTAAGTTTTAGGTACAGTTAGTCAAGGAAGAAAAGCATTGAGACATAAGGAATTCGGAATATTGATATTAATGATCACAGTAACAAGGTCAACTTTTGGCAAAGAATCTTCTGAGTGAAACTGAATGAGAGAGAATGAACAACAATGTGTGAGAAGAAACAGCACTATAGCAGAGTTTATGGCTGAACTAGTTACGTAGCTGCTGGACTTTGTTCGTGAAATTCTTGGTGGTCTGGCCTTAATAAGACCGAAACTATTTATGCTTACTGTTTACTTTCAAGTTAGTTTATGTCATAGCAGTACGGTGCCGAAGGTGTGTTGAGGGTAGAATGGTGGCGGGGTTATAGTAAAGGTTAATTTCTTCTCCGTCCTTAAACTGCATAGTTTCTTCAGGAACTCACTTAGCTATACGGTTTTCGAACAGTCTGTAGTAAGCAACCAAAACAAAAAACACCAAAAAAAAAAAACAATAAAAAACTTTTAACAATTTTATTTTTCATTTTAACTGGCAGTTTTCCTAATAATGCTATCTATGCGATATTAAATAAGATAATATCGATTATCTTTATACCGCTCAGAGCTAATTTTGTTAATCTAAAACACCAATAAATAGAAACAGAAACACCTGCAAAATTATTAACTGAAGACAGTTAGTGAAGTCAAGAATGAAGAATCAAGTCTTATACGTAGATGATTCTCAATTCAATCATTTGGAATTGAGGTATCAAAATATTCATAGTGAAATTTATATAGTCATTACCAATTTCAAAGCTCATTACCTGTTCAGAATGGATAGGGTGACCACATGCTTGATTTAAAACATCGGGACAAACAATGATTAAGATCGTTTTTGTTATCACTTAAGTTAGAATTTAACTACATACATACTAATTCACGTGATTTTTTGCATCACTATAGTTTAGCACTTTGAGAGTGACGTTACCTTTGATCCCGGGAAAACAGAGAATTTCCGCGGGATCTTTACAAAGTCGCGGGCAAAAGCTAGTAAAATAAATATATAGTAATTCTAAGGACCTGAAGAGCACGTCAATTTCGAGGTCTTCAAAGGTCTTCGATTTTTTGAATGAATATATTCAAAAAATCAAATCGATCTGTGGCTCCGTTGCTGCGTGATTGAAGGCCAAACAAAAACACTTTTGCATATATAAAATTAGTTTATAATATTAGTAAGGATTGTCCAAAATTTATAGTATCCAACTTAAACTGTAAAGTGAGGTATACCTACACGATAGGCCGACCCAATCTATAACGGCCGCCCGCTGGCCACTCAACACAAAAAAACAACCAAACACGACAGCTGGTGTAGAGCTAATAATAAAGTAGAATTTGGACGGACATTAACCATTATCTTAATTTTGATACGCTTACAAAACAGCGTTAACTTCTGCGACATATGTGCTAGGGCGCAGAACGGTTGCAGGAATTTAGTATACCTTCGTTATCTTTTTGGGAACTTGACTTTGATGACCTCCCTGGCTCAGTGGTGAGCGCTGTTGCCTAATAACTGGGAAGTTCGGGTTAGATTCCCGGCGGGGTCAATTTGGGAATTTATAATTTCTGAATTGTCTCTGGTCTGGTCTAGTAGGAGGCTTTGGCCGCGGTTAGTTACCACCCTACCGTCAAAGACGTGCCGTCAAGCGATTTAGCGTTCCGGCACGATGGCGTGTAGAAACCAATTAGGGTAATGGGTTGAATGTTCACTGCCATACCCCTTACAAGTTAGCCCGCTACCATCTTAGACTGCATCGTCACTTACCATCAGGTGAGATGGCAGTCAAGGACTAGCTTGTCATCGAATAAATAAATAATTGAAATGAATGATGGAATAAACCTGATCAGCGTCTTCTTATGCTGCTTAAGAAAGAATATGCTAAGCATATTCTTTCTTTGCCTCGATTTTTAAGTTATTTTTGATCAGGGTCTTCTTTCACTTGGTTTTCATATTCTTTCTTTGTATCACTTTTGGTCAAGGTAACCTTGCTCGGTTAGTCAGATGAATCTATACTAATAATAACTGTCTTGTCATAGCAGTTGCTCTTTGTGTCTATTTAAAGGTTCTTTAAGATCCATCTATTAATTTTGCGTACATTATATAAGACAATTTCCTTTAGACTATTCAAGCCTTTCCCCATCTGCATTATTTCATATTTATAAAATTTTTGACATTGTGTAGAATAATTAATATTTTCCAAGTTTTGATGTTCTTCAAAATAATTCTCTACGTTTCTTTGTTTTGGCGATTTCAGATATTTTTGACGACTTAATCAATTTTCTCATAATTTTATGGTGTAAGTGTTTCTTACTTTACTTTCAAATCTTTTGTCTTTACTCTTTTGTTAAAGAAGGATTTTACTAAGATTACGATATAGGTTTGAAAACAAGTAGCGGTGTTTTAGAAAGCTGGTATAAAAGAATACTAAAGATTACAATTGCATAATGGCCATAATATTATTCAATTACAAATTAACGACAGCATGACGGCTATCATGTGTCTCAACCATTAAGATAAATCAGGCATTGTCAACTGGTACAACCACTTCGGGAGATATTGCCCCATGCTCAATCGTAAATCGAATCTTGTCAGCTCAGTAATACTGAAACCTAAACTGTCAGTTGTCGGTAGCCATCTGTTATTAGCTATCTCTCTCTAATCATGACGTCGGTGGTCACTGACGTTGGGGACAGTGTGACGAAAAAAATTAGTAGGGTTGGAACACGTTTTTTAATTTGGGTGTTCCGTAACTAGTGATACGTTTGGATTAAAATAATAACGCATGCGTATTTGAACAAGGTTTTTTGGGTAGTTGAGGCGAGTTGTTACCGCCAACTTAACTTGGCTGTATAGCCAAGATAAGAAGAAGTAAAAAGCTTACGCACAAAGTAGAAATAGCATAAGAATTGGTAGCACTAGCAGGCATAACAACTGGACACTGGTTGCTAAATAGACATCTCATAATAATAATAATAATATAAGTTTCTTTATTTGAGGCATATAAAACCCATATACTTACACAAAAAATAATGAGAATATAACAAGACTTATACTGTCCAGAGTGTGATGAAAAGTGCCCTATGTACTTATTGTAAAAAAACCTTTCTATAGGGGACATTGTTAGGCTGGAAAAACTACGGATAGGTTTGAAGAGGGGTAGGTTGCCTGGACATAGTTTCTTGAGAGTTTAACTAAAGATCAAACCCAGGCCTTCGTCATCTGCAGTCAAACATGCTAAACACTAGAACCAACGAGGTCCGATGATACAATAAATAACATTATAAGTTATAACGACATAATATCGTATATGACGTAATATCAGAAGGGATACTAGTCAAGAGCAATTCTGTCAATCAGCAAACAAAAATAGCTCAATCGGAACTGCCGAGCGAAGATAAATAACTGTGTAAATAACGTGACTATGAGAACCTTTCGAGTAACCCTAAAACAGGTACAAAAACGAAACTTCGTTAGCGGCACCGAGCACAAAGCATAGAGGCGATAACCATCGGCTTCTTAGAAATCACCTTCCTTGAGGACCTAATATTTTGTCTCCATAACTTAAATATATTAACTGTTCACACTTCATGGGTTTATATTGTACGAATGAGATGTCAAGTTTACCTAGAAGCCTATCTGTGGATAGCATCGAGCGATATTTTATTTAAATTAAGGAATTAGGAATTTAGTTGGTCACGGATAAGTGGTCTCAAATTAGGCGTATCTAAATAAATCGACACATTAATGACCTCGAATAAGCTCTTTTACAACTGTATATTGACTGCACTCGGAAGTGTTTTGGGAATACAAAGCTTTATTCCCCCTACGCAATTTTAGTAGGTACGTACCATAGGACCATCGGAAGTAGCAAGGGTGTATCACCCTCATAATATCATCCTACCCCCTATCTAATTTAAATTTAATTAGAAACATCAACTATTGTTGCTCTGAAAAATAAGCTTGCCAATAGGTACATACGAGTACCTATTTTTTAACATCTAAGTTTTTATACCATGCAACTGCAATGGAAAATATTATGTGACTAGCTGATGCCAGTGACTTCGTCCGCGTGGATTTAGTTTTTAAAATCCCTCGGGAACTCTTTGATTTTCCGGGAGAAAAAGTAGCCTATATCACTCTCCAGGTCCTCAATTATACCCATGCAAAAAATCACGTCGATCCGTAGCCCTGTTGCGGCGTGATTGAAGGACAAACCAACAAACCAACAAACAAACACACTTTCGCATTTATAATATTAGTAAGGATTTAATGTGGTTCAATTTTTTTTTCCTATTTTCTTTATTTTTCTTTGTCGACACAAAATCTAACCATAACCAACATAATTTAATTAATTTGAGTCCAAATTATGCGCGGGATATTTATTCAAAATCGCAAAACGCACACCATCGCGTCGGTTACAAAATATGACGTCAAAAAGTATGTAAACAAGATATGTCAGCCAATCCAAATCGTTAAATTCGTGATGTCAGCTACGGTAAAATGGCGATTTATAAATCATCTGAAACGATTTGCAGTTTAAAAAAAATATTTCTTGTATTATGTAATATTTTTTCTATGTAATGGTGATGTAAAGAATGCATTTCAAATTAAAAAACATATAAAAAAACGTGAGAGGTGTCAAGGGACACCCGGATGGAACGTAGTTCCTTTCGATTAATTAATTTGGCATTGTGTTCGGTATTTTCGCGGTACAATAATGGGTCTCCGTAGCCTTGTGGCTTCTGCAGTCGCCTAACAGCCAAAGGTCGATGGTTCGAATCCCAGCTCGACAGACCGAATTTTCCATTTTCAATTTTATTTTAAACAATTTCTACATGTGGAAATTATTTAAAATAAAATTGAAATTAGAAAATTCAGTCTGTCGAGCTGGGATTCGAACCATCGACTTTTAACTGTTAGGCGACTGCAGAAGCCACAAGGCTACGGAGACCCAATATTGTACCGCGAAAATACCGAACACAATGCCTTCAAAAAAGTGTCGATCCGTCTAGCCCCCTTCTAGTTCCGCACCGCGCGATAAGGAACTACGTTCCAATAATTTATAATATTGTATAACCTATTAATAAAGTTGATGATAATACACGATGGTAGATGAAGATATTTAAAAATCGGCCAAGTGCGAGTCGGGCCTCGCCCTTTTAGGGTTCCGCGCACATGACCAAATCACTTTTTTTAAAACTAGATACATATTTACCTATCTTAGTTCTTAGATAGTACTAAATTAGCATATGGGGCAAAAATGCTCGTTTGTTTTTGAAGTTAAAAAATAATCTTAATATATATAAATTACGTGTCACGTTGTTTGTCCTCGATGGACTCCTAAACTACTTAACCGATTTTGATCAAACTTCGTAACTATCTCTAATTTGGTCCAAATTGAAAGATAGGATAGTTTTTTTGGATTAGGATAGTTTATTTGTTTTATTTATATAGATAAGTTGGCGGTACGAAGTTCGCCGGGTCAGCTAGTAAAAAATATATTTGAACTAACTCTAGACAATGACACCCCATATGCCAGGGTAAAATTTATTTATTTCGACTCCTTTTTCATGTAAAATAAAATTTAAAAATAAAGAGGAGCCCTTTATTTTTTAATTTTATTTTAATTTTATTATTTGTTGTTATAGCGGCAATAGAAATACACACTCTGTGAAAATTTCAACTGTCTACCTAGCTGTTCCGGTTTACGAGATACAGCCCGCTGACAGACGGATGGACGAACAGATGGACAGCGGAGGCTTAGTAATAGGGTCCCGTTGGCAACCTTTGGGTACGGAACCCTTAATTAACCCTTATTCAATTTTTAATTTTACATTATGTTTGTAATCATTTTTATTTTATTTTATTTTATTTTAAATTACTTTTGTACATGGGTTTTTACCTAAATAAAGAAATTATTATTATTATTATTAAAACGCCAAGAAAGCACTACGGAGTTAGACACCACCTTCAGACACAAAGAATGCGACAAAAAAGGAAGTATGATTTGTATTTTTTAATTTTAGGAGTCTCATGGTTCGCTGGTTTTGGTCCTATAGCAAAAACCAAATCTTAAGTATTATAACTATCTAGAATTTGTAGTTTAAAGCAAACCAGACTCAAAAACTTTATCATTCATTGGAGTAAGCTTTGAATTCCTTTAATTGAGTCACCAAATGTATATTTCGAGATAATAATCCAAAGTATTTACCGCCAAAAGCACTGCCATGTCCTTCCACGAACAAATTGTTTCCTTTAAAATCCCTAAACGCGATTCCTTTGACTCCATAAATTGAGATATACTCGTATCTGGTTAGTATACATGTAAGTTATTGTCACCTTTTTTTGTCCCCTTTTTACACCAGGTAGAGATTTCGAGGTGTCGGCATATGGCCTTATAAATTGCTTCCCTTGTGAAATGATTGATGAAATATTAAATTATTGTATGATAAACGCTTCGATGAGTTTTTGGAGAGAAGATTTTTTTCATGTAACGACGATGATGTGAATAAGTTTGATATTTTAATACTTATCAGCTCGTGAACACGTTCAAGTTGACTTGGTCCACGAGAATTTCGGGCCAATAAGTATAATTAAGATTGAACAGTATTGATGATATGCTAATCCTCAAGAACTATGATTTTGATCTCAATGGGTCAGTAGTCAATTTTTAGAGAAAATTAATAAAGTTGTGTTTTATTTTTTTGTGTATCTTTAAAAATATTATATGAGTGTAATAAGAAGATATCAAAATATACGATCTTCCGCCCGAAGTTATTGTCATAAACTTTTGTACTACGCTTTGAGGCGCCATATTTTATATTTATATTTCTTTTTCAGATGCAGTTGTGAGAGCATGCGTCACAGCAAGGAGAAAAGTTTTAAAAAAATGTCGCAGTCATAACTTCGGTAACACTGCATGTATTAGAAAGAAGCAAGTCTATTTTATGTGATATTATGAACTCTGATTAAAAGATTTAAACGTATTGGTCTTGTAAATAGGTTCAGATGTTTATGCCCACAAACAAACTAACTGATAAACTATTAAACGCTATGTACTTATAATATTTTGACGTAATAACTAAATATTATTTTTTAGATTAAACATGGATTTAATAATCATAATATCATAATTATTGTCATTATAACAAAACACATTCAAAACTGACCTATATAAAGATCAATAGAAAAATATGATATAGGTACCAATGTAGCCTCATCTTTATAAATAATAGAGTCATTATATTGCACAAATGACTGTAAAAAATGTGTTCAGCAAATGAAGTAATCCAAGCAGCCATTTAAGTTAATGTATACAAGGTGTATTAACAAGGTAATATTGCGTTCAACGTATCAACATAGTGCGAGTAATAATTATGATAGGCTGGTGTAAGCTTAACTTAGATTCGCAACCCGAGTGTTTAGCTATTTGTCAGTGCCCGAACAACAAATGTATCTCATGCTTTAAAGACACTCGTACGTTAAAAAGTCAAGTTTTCAGGAAAGAAAAGAAAATATAAATAAGTCTCTTCATTTAGAAAGTCATTATTCAATAGATTTAGGATGGTATAGTCGCTTGGCACCCACTACACTAGCGGCACGCTATGATGGCCGGTTTGACACATTACAATAGTGATGTGGAATGTCAATTTATTCTCGAACAAAAAACAATTAAGTTTTGTTTTTGTACCTGATTAAATAGGTTTAATAAAACAAAAATGTATATGTTTATTTAATTTATTTGAACGAACTGAATATTTGAATGAAAATGAATATACATACTTTATATGCACACAAGAAACATATGAATACAAAAGATACCAAAAAAGGTTTTTAAAAATTTTCAATTTAGAAAACCAAATGCCGAGTTGTGGTATATATCATATAAAAATAAAAATTTTACCTTTTGTATGAAACAGCTGATATTTTTTTGCGATTTCAGAGGTTTGTCCACATAGTGAAAATTGTTCATATTCACAAGTACATTCACCCCTTAAATGGTGCAAACTGATTTTTCTACACTTGTATACATTTTAGAAATCAATTTAATAAATAAATTTTGAGTCCTAAACCTAAAACTACATTCGATAAAATTTATGAATCTCTGCACATCACTATCGTCAATAAAGTAATACAATTATTTCCTTCAAAGTCGTTATCAATTAATACGGAACTTCATGAGCGGACAAACGTCAAACCGGCCATCATAGCGTGCCGCTAGTGTAAGCTAACGAACTAACTGGCTACCAATCCTAAGCCCATGTATAATATGTTCAATTTATTTATTTTTATAAAAATATAAGACTATGTTGTTTTTTGCGACTGGCATATTGACAAATATTTGAAAAAACAAGTTAACAGTTAGATATTAACTTTTCAGTAGATAAGGGAAAATATGTCTCTTTTCTATAACGTCAAAAGTTAGAGATGCAGGATTCGAACCCGAGTCATCCACTATCACTGCTATTTATACTAAAAGCAGAATACCATAGTAAATACCTATAGTGTGAAGTGCGCTTGACATCGTTTCACAAGACATCTTCGCAGTGACAAGATGAAACTTCTTTACCAGTTCGATGACGAGTATATACAATCACAAACCTATTCTGAATTCTGTGATCTAGCTCAAGTTATTACGTAATTAGTTAAACTAACAACATCTTATAGTGACCATATCAATATTAAAAGTATTTTGTTTCAAATAAATAGATCGACTTGCAATCGCACTAAACAATTTAATTTATCTTGTGAGATACATTGTGTTTTCATGCGATGGCCAAGTCAATCTATTTATTAAAAACAAAAGATTTTTGATATTGATATGGTCACTATAAGATGTTGTTAGGTTATCTAATTTCGTAATAACTTAAAACAGAAGGACCCATATGTAGGGACTGAATAAATTAACCGACTTGGTAAATGGTATTTCATGGATCTCACAACTTTTTACGCTAGAAGAACTGAATTGCGAGACTTAGTTTTTTTCACAAGTTATGTTTTTTTATGGCATTAAGTTTACTCATAGATTTAAAATGTACGCAGTGCAAAAAAATCTCTTGACCTCACTCAGAGTTCAAATAAGGCAATCAATAAAAATATAGTCGGTGAGCATTATTCGCGAAAGCAATTATAGTTTTCCCAGGCTTCACGTTAGAGATATCTCAAGTATTTTTAGTGCAACAGTTAACTCTAACGATACTCTGTGACTAGACGTGCGAGCTCTTTTATTTTTAAGTGCACTTTGTTCCGAGCCTATTTCCAGGTCTCTCTACTTACCGGGATTAAACAATGGCATGCAATTTCAGTGAATACAGCATTTTTAATGTTTCCTAAACTATCTCTGTTTTATTATGTACGCAAAAGTTTATAGTTATTATTTAAAATTGCAGTGTAGCTAAAGACATCTGATGACTAGAGCGTTGCCTTTTAGTTATTTTTTATTAGGGTTTTGAACTCCGTACTAAAAACGGAACCCATAAAAATCACTTCGTTGTCTATCTTTCTGTCTTTCAGTCTGTTAAGACCCTTTTTCTAAGGAACGCGTGGGTGTATCAAGTTGAAATTAATATCAAATACTCAGGTCTGCAATCCCTTACAGCAGTGAAAAATCACACTTCTAAGTCGACGCAATCAAAAGATACGGCCTTTTATGCTCCATTTTTGCCGAAATCAATATATATAAAATCCGAAAACCGAAAATTTGTAGTTGCATCATTTAGTTAGTTTACCAACTGCAAAAAAGTTTATAAACGCAATTATTTTTTTGCGATTATAAACTTATTTGCAGTTGGTAAACTAGCCGCGACCTAAAAGACGTTTGTACAGGACTCTCGGTGCGCGAATCTGACTGGCACTTGGCTGGTATATATTATAGGCACACGCTTGACCACTATCATACCTGATGGAAAGTGAAGATGTGGCCTTAGATACAACTCGTTTGCCCAGAAAACATCTTCTAGCTATACACTCTTTGTTTTGAAGATAACAGCTATTTTGCAAGTGTCACGAAATAGATCTCGGAAGAGCATTCTAGAGTCTAGACACTTGCCGTGCAAAAAAGAAATGAACACTAGCAAAAGACTAGCGCTTGTCTGCGATCACACCAATAGTTGAATGGAGGAACTAAGTTAAAAAAATCCAGAGCACACTCTCGGAAATATATTATCCTAAGGGCCATTTTCACCACCTTCTGATAAGTTTCGGATAGCTTTCGCATATTTTGTCTTTGTCACTTGACATAAAGTAAGAAAGTGACAAAATCTACGGTTAGGCTATCTGACACTTATCAGAAGGTAATACAGGCCCTTAAAGTCTTAAAGTGCCGCGACTAATGAAGTTTGGCGATCATTCTGGCAACCTGGACTTTAGACACTACAACCTTGTTGATAAAGATCAGGTGATTCTATGGAACCACTGGCTATGATCCTTCAGTCAGGACTCAGAATGTCCTTCTTCGTTCCACGCCTCTTCTGTACTATGTTGTTTCCTGGTACTGTCACACGTCTCTTGCCTGTAATTGTGCACTATAATAATATCATCTGAGTAGTCGGCTAGTCACCGGTTCTTTTAAAACTGGTCACCATATATGTAGCTGAAATTCGTTTGGAACTTTCTATTTTTATTTATAGCCGTAAAAACAGACTATTTTGATGTTACTAAATATTTCGAAAAAATACATTGTTTACTTGAAAAATAAAGAACGAGCTCAGAAGCTTAGAATTTCTCAAGTCATCCTAACAAGTGGGGGCAAAGTTTTACGATCTCAAGGGGAAAAAATTAACAACTCTTTTTTTGGGTCGTAAACGCCTGTATTGTGTAGTTTGAAGTTTCGAACACGAGGATTTTAAGTTTTTAACACCATATGCTTGGCGCCAGTTAAACAAACTTAGGTAAGGCGCCATGGCCCATGATGCCATCGTTTAGTTCACTCCATATGTGCTTTATGGAGTGCAGATTATCTTTCAACGGTATTGAAAACAATAAGCTTTTTGGTCCCTCACAGACTGACATGCGACCGGAATTCTTCTATATCAATCGATAGAAGTCCAAAAGGACAAAAGTCTCTTGCATATAGGCTTCCCCATGCCTAGGTCTTGCACTGCCTCTATTTTTAGGGACTCGCTTGATGACGGGGTCCCAAGGTGTTGGAATGACGACCTCGCACCGGCAAAGCAGTGTTGGCGGACCCCCCATCAGGTGGACCGACATCATTCAGACCATCACTTTGTAGAGCACAGCTTTTTAGCGAACATACTAGAATTAATAGACATCAGTGATCTACTTAAAATTATTCTAAAGAAAGTCTATCGAGTATCGACTCATAATTTAAGACATAGGGTAAGCCGGTAAGGGATTGTATTTATGGGCTACCTACTTAAAAACTGGTTGGTGCAAACGGGCGGTCAGAGTCGCTAATTGTTACAGTTACCTACATAATTATGATATCGTTGGTTGGTACTTACAGTTTTAAAAATTATACGAATTTCAATTATAAATCTAATATAACATTTATTAATACATCACTGTTGCGAAAATTTGTTCACATGGGTCATTAAGACCATACAAAATATAAATACGCACAAATCGTTTATTGTGGCAAAATCGCCATCGGCTCTTTTGTCAATCGCTCTATTTGTTGATTTAATATTTTGTATAAATGGTATAGGAAAAAAAAGCTATAGAAATAATGGAAACATGAACGGTGGGGTAGGTCCGACCATCTGTCGCCCGGGGGTTTGGTCAGAATCCATTTGTGTATTGATGGCGTTTTCGTGTTACGGTTTCATAATTTTTTGCATACAAAATTTAATTTAGGTGGCAAGAATCGAAATTGACCTGCAATTTGTTAAATATAAAAAGTTTATTTATCCAGAAAGCACAGATAGGTACATAGTGTAAAGAAAATTCTTGCAACTTGTGAGAGTCCTATTTATACCGGGCAATGTATTTATTGTTTGATACGACGACGAAACTCCTACCTTGTTCTCTTGTCTTTATATAAATGACTTGCTGATGCAAGTAACTTCATCCGCGTGAATTCAGTTTTTAAAATCCCCCAGAAACTCTTTCATTTTCCGGGATAAAAATTTGCCTATGTCACTTTCCAAGGTCCTCAAGTATACCCATGAAAAAAATCACGTCGCTCTGTAGCTCTGTTGCGGTGTGATTGGAGGACAAACCAACAAACCAACAAACAAACACATTTTCACATATAATATTAGTATGAAGAATCTACCTAATAGTCTCCTAGTAGTCTATAATGCCCATTTTCACCAACGTTTTCCAAATATACGGGCTACCTAAGCTAAGTTAGGTCCTTTTTGTCAATTTCGTTTTCACAAATCTTTAGGGATCACCTAAAGGTAAAAATAACATTAGGCAAGGGATTGTATTTAGGGGCCACCTACGTAAAGAGACTCCTACTCAGATGATTTAGGTATGGTTGATGAAAACGGGCATAAATAATCTACAAGTAGTAGACTTAAATTATTGAGTAATACGTTCTAGGAAATGTGAGAAGGGAGAAAGCAAATGCCAATACTTTTAGAGTATCTACATAATAATACCTACGAGAATAGAATTACGAAATAATGAAGAATCTCTGCTGAACAAATAATACGGAGATTGATCGGAAAGTCCAACGAACTAAGAAACAGTTAAAAATTAAAATGTTGTATACATACTTAGGTATATAGTTTTGGTATGTTTACCGCAACTTAAAAAATTAGCGATAGCTACGAACTACTAAAAAATCGGCCAAGTGCGAGTCGGGCCTAGCTCTTTTAGGGTTCCGTAAAAAAAAATTTAAATTTAAATATTTTCATGTACCCATGAAATATTTTAATTTAATTTTTTTAATTTCCGCAAAATTTCTAGTGTCTCTCTGCCAGCATTTCTTTCCTCTGTTTATAGTACACACACTCTCTTTGAAAAAATTATATCCCAGTCTTTGGGATCAATTGAGGTGTCGTGCTTGGCAGAGGCAAGAAATGAATGGTCAATGATTAGCCCAAATCAATTGCCGGTTTCTCTTCCTTCCCAGAGACAGTGGGATGACATTATTTGTAAAAAAACTTTTGACGCAATGTTAATGGAAGCAAATTCTAAAGACCGTGCTCGTCTTCTCGCTGTCTCTGCGAAAGAATCCGGCCACTGGCTCCATGCTCTCCCTTCTGCTAATCTAGGCACTCTTTTAAACCACGCCACTCTTGCAGTGGTAGTTGGCCTTAGGCTCGGCGCCAAAATAACCCAGCCTCACCGTTGCCACTGCGGTGACCACGTCGACGCTTACGGTCATCACGGACTCTCCTGTTCGAAGAGCGCTGGTCGTTTCTCCCGCCACAATGCCCTCAACGACATCATCCGCAGGTCTCTTGCTACTGCTCACGTGCCAGCTGTATTAGAACCTATTGGTTTGGCACGTAGTGATGGCAGGAGACCTGATGGTATGACGCTTGTTCCTTGGAGGGCAGGGAGGTCGCTTGTGTGGGATGCCACCTGTGTAGATACTCTGGCTGCATCCCACATCCATGCGACCTCCTCTGTGGCGGGTGCAGCGGCTACTAGCGCCGAACAGGCTAAGAGGCGCAAATATGAAAAACTTGACAGTGGTTTCATATTTGTGCCTTTTGGTGTAGAGACCCTGGGGCCGTGGGGCCCGGAGGCTCGAGCGCTTTTTGTAGAGCTAACTAAAAAGGTGATCGAGTCTACCGGGGATCCAAGAGCTGGCAGCTACCTTGCCCAAAGGATTAGCTTGGCCATCCAAAGGGGTAATGCTGCCAGCATCTTGGGTACCATGCCACACTGCGGTGGCTTCGATGGGGTTTTAGATTTTATTTAATTTTTTATTTTAGTTTTAATTTTAGAATAATTTTAATTTTAATGTAGTAGGTAGTTTTAATTTTAGAGTAAATTTAGGTTTTTTCAATATTTAATTTTTATTATTTGTTGTTATAGCGGCAACAGAAATACATAATATGTGAAAATTTCATCTGTCTATCTATTACGGTTTACGAGATACAGCCTGCTGACAGACGGACGGACGGACGGACGGACGGACGGACAGCGTAGGCTTAGTAATAGGGTCCCGTTGGTACCTTTTGGGTACGGAACCCTAAAAAGGAACAGCACATATGTAGTTCGAAAATTGTATTTGCGAAAAAGTAATAGTGGCCGGGGTGGTGCGACCACAAACATAATATGTCACAAAAACTACCGGCCCAACAAATCTGACCGAACGCGTCTGAATAAAACATCGCACCCTAGCATATGGCATCCGAAACGATCGAAAAAAACATCCACGGAAATTTATAACACGTCAAATCTTCAGAGAAATGGTTTCCTCTGGATAGAGACGTTATTTTTATATAAAATTAATTGTGCAGAGTATTTCGATGCATCTGCTGCTCCTTTTGTCCTTTTTTTTATCCACGACTCAAAGGTGCAGGTTGAATAACTTCGCTGTTTATAAATAATGTAAAATGACCTTGTGTATCCGATTCGCTCATTAAAATTCACGTAACCGATACCTGTACTGTCGATAATTATTCGAATACCTAATTCGTATATTATACACAGTATTAATCTGAAGCCTTTCCTCGTGTTACCAATACCGATCATCGTAAGCCCCGATAATGAACGTCTCGAAAGAGAATGCGTATATTACATTTCAATTACCATATAAAATGTACCGAGCCACGATCCAAGGCAACTTCTTTTGATAATCATCTAATCAGAGATCATTCAATAACTTTTATTTCAAGCCTCTGAGAGAATTATCATTTATCCCATACAGAGCTCTAATAGTCCGTGAATAGGGATTAAATTGCCTCGAACTGATTTATAGGTTTCGAGCGGAATCCCTTGTTTTATCTTTAAAGGATTCTAAGTCGTCTATTTCTAGCCCATCATGTGTAGAACAAAACGTTTAACGGAAACTCGTTCCAATTCCTTTTAGTTTTAAGTCTGTTTTCAAATGGGGAACTTTATTATTCAATGACGTTCCTATTTCCGAGAGGCATGTTAGAAACGTCAATGAGTGTTCGTAATCGAGATTCGAAACGAAACGCAAAACGATGTTGCTCGAGTAGTCGATGCCATCGCAGTTCAAAAAGTTGCCGGATGAGAAAATAAAAATGCGACTGTTACGTGCTCGGCGGTACATTAACTTTTTGTTTTTTTTTTTATTACGAAATGGAACCACAGCCCCTGCCTCATTTACCTCTATTGTTTAGAGTATATTAAATGCATTTTTCGTGTGTGCACAAAGCGGTACGCCGGCGATATTTCGATTCACTCCTTCCCCTGATAGTCGTAAACGTTTAAAAAACTTTACAACTTAATTACCAACATATGTTAAACCGGCCTGACACGATTTACAATGGTACCTTTGTGGCACAATAAATTGTGGTGGAGACAATAAACTTATTCGCGGGTAGGACAAAAAACTGAAGAAGAAAACAAAGCGCATAATGAATTAAACAACATAATGAGCCGTCGATTTGGGTTCGGGAAACGCGGACACCTGCGCCTGTGTAGGGACCAAAGCGTCTTCATTAAAACAGGCGAGATCGCGGTGAGAGGCACAGGTGCATTTTGATTGGAGGTTGCAAGTTAATAAACCGCTAGTTAAACGTATACTGCAATATTGTATTTAATAGGCTGTGGCGGTGTATCAAAGATGCCCGTTTGTTCTACAACGGTTCTGAAACGAGATGTCTTGTGATTTACAACATGAAAGGCATTTCGTTTTACTCGTTTATAACGATTTATTATGCTTCACGCGATTATGTTCATTTGCTTCTTTTCTCTTTCTTACAAAACAACCTAGATTGCGGCAGCAGTAGAGGTCTAGACCTAAAGCTTTTAGGAGCTATGTGCGTTTGGCACGTGTTTGATGGTGGTGTGGTAACCAGCCGCCTCCCATCATACAGAACAGAGAAGAAATTATATGCAGGGAATCAAACCCTACCTACCTACTGATAAGACCACAACGTTCACCACTGCGCCAGGCAGGTCGTCAAAGTCTATTTTGAAATAAGAAAAAAAATATTCTAACATATAAAAGCTTTATAGAACAACAAGCTCTATATTTTTACTGACACCAATTTCCCTACTTAGTATAAAGTTACTCAGACTAAAGTTTCAAAAACGATCTCCGGTTTCAGATTAACCTGGTCCATCAAGCCGCGATCCCTGTAATTGTTTCGTTCGCCCGTTGACAGGCACCCCGGGACGCACCGATTGGCGGGAATCTCGCAAGATGGCGGCCGACCTCGCCTGACCCATCCGTCAAGCGAAGATGGAACATCTGTTTTAACTACGGAATACAGAAATAACATAGACGGGAACAAACGTTTGCACTTAAGTGAAGCAAATAAGTTTATTCATTAAAAGAAGGGAATGAAGGGAAAAAGGTGGACAGTAAATACAAGAAGCGTTTTATCGCGAAACACAGGAAATCGCGAGAAAAATCCACATTACTTAATTAAATTATTTTAGTTACTAAGTTATTTTTAAATGTATGTAATCTATAGTGTTTTACTATATTTTTTTTTTGGTATCAATATAATAAAAATAGGACATCAAAAACTCATTTTCCATATACGGTAAATGAGCATTGGCTTTGCTGAATTGGCTTCATTGTAACTGTAACTGCTACTGGCTTTACTTACTGACTTCTCTAGTCTGAGGTTATGGACTGGGAGCCCAGGACGATCAAACCTTCGTCTTTTTATAAAAGCTGAAAGTTTTTCTGCGTATGCCCGCCATTAAGGTAAAAACGATCCCTGAGTCCTGTCTATGAAGTTTGGATCATGGTGGCTTCGAGAGATATCAGGTAGTAAAGGTTTAATTATACACCTTTGCTACTTGATTTGGTAAATCTTAAATATTTACGAAATATAAATTTCCTATGTGTTAATCCAGGATATAATTTGTCTTCATTTCAGGCAAATCGGTTCATTAGTTGTGGCATGAAAAAGTAATACGTGAATTTGCATTTTTCAAAATCCTGCGCGAACCATCAATTTTTACAGGATAAAAAAGCCTATGTGTTAATCCAAGGTATAATATATCTCCATTTCCAATTTCAGTCAAATCAGTTCATCAGTTGTGGCGTGCAGAAGTAACACGTGAACTTCGTTTTTTCCAAAATCCTGCGGGATCATGATATTTTACGGGATAAAAAGTAAGTTATGTGTTAATCTAGGATAAAATCTATTTCCATTTTAAATTTCAGCCAAATCGGTTCATTAGTTGTGGCGTGAAGGAGTAACACGTGAATTTCGGTTTTTCAAACTCCTATGGGAAAGATGAATTTTTACGGGATAAAAAGTAACTTGTGTATTAATTCAAA
Organism: Oeneis ivallda; assembly: GCA_029955525.1. Classification (NCBI taxonomy): domain Eukaryota; kingdom Metazoa; phylum Arthropoda; class Insecta; order Lepidoptera; family Nymphalidae; genus Oeneis; species Oeneis ivallda. The sequence goes on along the minus strand of JARPMR010000024.1, from coordinate 5,077,133 downwards.
GTATAGTATCTTCGTTTCAAATTTCAGTCAAATCCGTTCTGAAGTCTTTGCGTGAAAGAGTAACGAACATACACACATTTATTTTATCTAAATTTTAATAATTAATTGGACAAATTTGACTGAAATTAGGAATGGAGATAGATTATACCTGGCTACTTTTTACCCCGTAAAAATTCGTGGATCCCGCAGGATTTTGAAAAATTTAAATTCATGTATTACTTCTTCACGCCACAACTAATGAACCGATTTGGCTGAAATTTGAAATGAAGATAGAATACCCTGGATTAACACATAGGATACTTTTTATCCCGTAAAATCCATGATTCACTAAATCAAGATGCAAAGGTGTATAAAACTTTACTAGCTGATATCTCCCAAAGCCACCATTATCTAAACTTCATAGTCGGGGATCTTTTTACCTAAATATGGGGGCATACGTAGAGAAACTTTCAGCTTTTATAAAATGACGAAGGTCTGATCGTCCTGGGCTCCCACTCTGTTAAAGCATGTCGTAGTGGCAGTTAATAAACGTTCCATGTTCAAAATTTAATTTAGAACAGTTTTCGGCGAAAGAGATTTCGCGTTGACAAGCCCCGGGTTGGATTTATGAGGGATTTAGGGAATTTGTGGATTCGAAGCAAAAAGTTTTCACTTAATTGCCCTGATTTATGTACGATGATTGTCTGCTGTCGTGGTCTCGGTAAACATTTATATTTATTGGGTAGCGGCTGCCAAAAAATACGGTTATAAAATGAGCTGAAGCAGAAATACAGAGTCGGGCGAGGCGCCCAAATTGTCGTTTAATCCTAAAAATATTTTCTGTGATATTGTTGAAACATAATATTTTAAATAATATAAATAAAAACCGGCCAAGTGCGTGTCGGGCCACGCGCAGTGTAGGGTTCCGTAGTTGAAAGTCTCAAATATTATTGCTGACCTAGGATAGTTCTTTTATTTTATTTATGAATATTGAATACATTTTGAGTTCTATGGTTTAAAAACAGATATAACTCCTTAACTAATGAACCCTACTTAGCCGTGATAGTTTTTCTTTAAAATTAATTATATATACTACTGCTGTGAATTTTTTCTTGTATCCCATATACAACTATTTAGCTGGCAGAGGGGGGGGGGGGGGGGGGACACTTGACTCTAATAAAATTTAGCACTTTAAAATATCATATTTCACAAACGGATCCCTGAATTGTAAAATGGTGTTCCCACACCCACAATATTTTTGAAAGACCTATTCAACGACACCCCATACTATGGGATAGTCGAGAAAAAAAAATTCATCCCCACTTTACATGTAGGGGAGGTACCCTAAAAAAAATTATTTTTCAAAATTTTATTTCACCACTTTGTCGGCGTGGTTGATATTTATACCCTTGTCAAATTACAGATTTCTAGTACCAATAGTCTCTAAGCTAAACCGCGGACGGACGGACGGACAGACAGACAGACGGACGGACATGGCGAAACTATAAGGGTTCCTTGTTTACTACGGAACCCTAAAAACGAGATTAAAATGAAAATACTTATCGCAATGGAGAATACTTACCTCAAGACAGATCATTAATTTCATTTTGACAAAAACTCAAAACAAAAGATGAAGATTTTGTATAGAAAAAGACGAAGATATTAAAAAGCAAAATGATTTGAAGTGATTCAATTAACTGACTTCAATGAATGTTTGGGCCAGTCATCGAGTGCATGCCTGCATTTGTCGTCTGTGGTCGGGACTGTGAGGTGTTGCGCTTCTGTGGTTCTGGTGCTGTCAAAGTGACTTTACTTTAGAATTACCTATGATTTATTGTAGTTTTAGAAAATTGTCCGTTAGTAAAATCAATTTCTTCTTTCATAAAATACAGTTATCGAATAATACTCACTGAATTTTACCTTTTACGTCCCACACATCGAATTACCAGTGAATAAGAAGAAAATCCTACATGGTCCATTCGTCCGGATCAAGAATAAAAAGGAATTAAAAGGAACCAGCGGCGAACATCGATGTATCGAGGGATGGTAACGATTCAAAGAACCAAAGCACTGTATGTTTCAATTACTCACTAATTTTCACCCATTACTCTTTATTTGATAGAAATTAGGTATTGTTCATAGGTTATTTCAATGTATTTTATAGTGTTTTGAACAATTACTGAAGTTTGGCGGTGAAATTCTTGTAAGGTGTTTGGTTAAAGGGTAAATGTATTTTGAGTATTAATTGACGATTTTCTAGACATTTTTCTATAGTAATTCAATGACATCTAATAATATTATGAACATTTAATCACTAAAATTAATTAATTATTGGTAATTAGACACATTAGCATTGTAGGTTAATGACTTGTCTTTGGAGAATGGGCGGTTTCGTCCCCAGTGGTGTATCAAGTTGTGATATATGTCATTTGAAAGGTCGTGATAATAGCTTCATTTTATTGTATGACACCAACTGTGAGACTCGTGCAGGGAAAAAACTATGTTATTTTTTAATTTTTTATTATCTTCTTCTATAGACGTCCACTGCTGGACAAAGGTCTCTTGCATGGACTTTTACAGGCCTTGGTCTAGCGCCGCTTGAATCCAGCGGCTCCCTACGACTAATTGACGGGATTCTGCCCACACTGCACTTCCACTCCAGTCGCCACTCCAGCACCTTGGGACCACAACGACCATCAGCTCTTCGAACTATGTGCTCCGCCCATTTCTACTTCAATTTCGCGACTCGCTGTGCTATGTCGGTGTCAGTCTCCTACGGATCTTCTCATTTCTGATTTGATCTCGCGAGGATACTCCGATCATAGCTCTCTCCATCGCCCGCTGAGTGACCCTGAGCCTTCTTATGAAGGCCACAGTTAGCGACCATATTATCTCTGATCCGTAAGTCATCACTGGCAACACTAACTATTCAAAGACTTTCGTCTTCAGGCACTGAGGGATTTTGAACTAGAAGACATCTCGGAGCTTCTCCAACGCTGCCCAGCCGAGTTGGATTCGGCGGTTGATCTCTTTTTCGAAATTGGACCTACCTAGCTGGACTGTGTGTCCCAGGTATATACACTCTTCCACAATTTCGATTGCAGAATTCTCAACAAATACTGGGTGGAGTGGAGCATGAGCATTGGAAATGATTTTCGTCTTGCTCATTTTTATTATTTATATAGGCTACGCAGCTGTCGCTGATGCGCCTATATCACTTGCTGTGCTTAGAGTTTCCAATGTTATGGCGGTCTAATCTGTTTTTAAATTCATTAACTGACTTTGAGACGTCACTATTTCTTTAGGCAACTTATTCCATATATGCACCACTCTGTTTGTTAGATAGTGCTCATGTTCATTTTCAGGCCCACCTGTTGAGAAACCCTGCTGAGATCGTTGAGCATAGTATTGAGTATCTCAGAGTGTCTGATAGCAGACACTCTGAGATACCAATGACTACTATGTCATTGGCAAATCGCAGGTGAGTGATGTACTCGCCGTTTATGTTGATGCCAAGTCCGTTTCAATCCAGAATCTTAAAGGCGTCCTCCAACGCAGCGGCAAAGAGCTTTAGGGAGATCATTTCTCTCTGTCGCACTCCACCCTGTGAGTGGATTGGCCTCGTAGTCTAGTCCATCGTATGTACGTACTGACATAGTTGCGTTTTCATACAAGCACTTCAACACTTGGATATACCGGCAGTCAATCCGGCATCTCTGCAGCGACCTCAATACAGCCCAAGTTTCCACCGAATCGAAGGCTTTCTCATAGTCCACAAACGCTAAGCAAAGTGGCCGGTTATGCTCTTCCGTCTTTTATATATAACCTACCGCAGCGTATGAATGTGGTCTATTGTGGCAAAGCCTTTTCGGAATCCGGCTTGTTTGGGTGGCTGGAAGTCTTCAAACCTACGAGAAAGGCGATTAGTAATGACTCTCAAGAACAACTTATAAACCTGACCCAGGAACGAGATGGGTCTATAATTCTTCAACAAGATATTATCACTTTTTTGAAGAACGGTTATGCCCTCGTGAATGACGGAATTGACGCTTAAAACCTTGTACTGGTTTTCTACCCGCTTTCAGGAGTTCCGCAGTGATTCCTTGAGCTGCTTGAGAACCATACTTATCCCGTATAGGCTGACGTCCGGGATCTCTTCGGTATTGTGTCGGGTAAGTTTGGCTCTGGGATTTTTGGCCAAATCTTCAACAGGTTTTTGTGTTGTGGTATATAACTGTTCATAGAACTTCTCAACCTCTCCCAAGATCTCAGGTCGAAAAGAGACGAGACGACTGTACGATAAACCGATCTCTCGCGAACACTTTGCCTCTAGTTCGTTCGATGGTATCTTTCATACACTTGGTATTAAAGACACGAAGGTCACGAGTTTGTGCCGTAGAGATCTGCCTTTTAATCCTCTGGTGGGCAGCCGCGTCTGCCGATGACTGCAGCCTTATCTGTTGTCTCTCCTCCATGAGCTTGAGAATATGCTCAGAGAATTTTTTAGTTCTTTTCCTCCGATGGGTTTTAAAGAATTTAGACCCAGATTATGGACAGTTTTCCGGCCCCAGAAACGCAGTCTGCTAGGCAATCGAATCGGTTCTGCAGTTCGAGTTGGAAGGTTTCGGGGTTTTGGATATGAGCACGAGAACGTCGGAGAGTTGACTTCACCAGTCTGGCCCTTTCCAGCTTTACATTAATATTCAACGTGCCTCTTACCATCCGGTGATAGCTCCCGGTTTTCACCCTATTGATCACAGGGACATCATCATACTAATATTATAAATGCGAAAGTGTGTTTGTTGGTTTGTTCTTCAATCACGCCGCAGCAGAGCTACGTATCGACGTGATTTTTACATGGGTATAGTTGAGGACCTGGAGAGTAACATAGGCTACTTTTTATCCCGGAAAATCAAGGAGTTCCCGCGGGATTGTAAAAACTAAATCCACGCGGACGAAGTCGCGGGCATCAGCTAGTTGAATATATGCCGCTTGGTCAAAATAAAGAATAAAAAACCGTATAATCTAAAAAACACTGTCTTAAGACTTTCACAGGCTTGAAAGAATTAAATGATTTCTAGTTCTTTCCCTGCACGTGTCTCATAATTGGTGTCATACTATAAAATGAAGCTTTTATCATGACCTTTAAAATGACATATATCACAACTTGATACAGTCTGGGGACGCAACTCATACAAAGGTGCCCATTCTCCTTTGAATTTTTGAATTGTAACTGAATGTACCTATTGAATTATTTGTTGAATTTTGAATTATTTATTGAATTTTTTATATACTTGACATGTTTTTGACTTTATTTTCATTGGTTTTTATGTAATTTAATTGTTTCTAGTTATTGCAAGGAGTATTATAATAGTATTTAATTGTGAGTTGACTCTTAGGGATTGACATATTGTATTGTATTAGGAGAATTAAACCTTTGTACTGTATCAATTCCAGGCCGACCCTGCTTCCCATAGAACGTTAAAATGAGTGAGAAAACTGAAAAGGAGCTTATTAAAACCCGTGCCAGCTTCAAGGGACGCTTGACAGCGTTCTCCAACTACCTCAACAGTGTAGGAGACTCATTGAGCCCGGTGCAGGTAACCGAACTGCAGCTGCGTACCAGTAAGTTAGATCACATTTACCAACAATTTGATGAGGTGCAATTAAAGATAGAATGTCTGGTTGATGACGTAAATATGGCTTTACCTGAGAGAAATGAATTTGAGTCGACTTATTTTAAAGTACTTGCGAGAGCTCAAGATATTATCGCTCAGAATTCTGAAAAGGCTGACGAGGGTTTATGTAGCGAGAAAGGCTCGTCGAAACGTGGAAGCCAGTTAGTTAAGTTACCTACCATCGCACTGCCAAAGTTTAGTGGGTCCTTAAATAATTGGTTAGAATTTCGTGACACATTCTCTAGCCTTGTACACTCGAACGAGGATATTAGTGATATAAATAAATTCCATTATCTCAGGGCATCTCTAGAAGGTACTGCGGCTATCGTTATCCAAGCAATTGAATTAAGTGCGTTAAATTACTCGGTTGCGTGGAGCTTACTGTGCGAACGATTTGATAATAAGCGCTTGCTCATACAAAATCATGTCACTGCTCTGTTAGATATTGAGTCAATCAATCATGAATCCTCGGATAACTTGAAGAGGATGATAGACGGGGTGGATAAGAATATCATTAGAATCTTTAGGTGAGCCAACCATTCATTGGGATACACTACTTATTCACACTCTAAGTAAAAAACTGGATGCAAAAACGTTCCGTGAGTGGGAAGAGTATAAGGGTAGGGTAGATAAGGATACTCCTATTACATTAAATGCATTATTGGAATTTTTGCGGAACCGTGCTGATTTACTTTACACTATTGAGACATCCCGGGTGAAGTACAGTCAAGTACAGGTGAATAAAGTCAAGTCCAGTGTTCCAAAACATAAAGGTTTAGTATCTAATGTTGAACCAAAGTCAGATTACAATGTTCAGTCAAAGTCGAAGTCATGTCCTAAATGTAGTGGTGATCATTTTCTGCCGGAGTGCCAACAGTTCCGTGCGATGAGTCAACAGGAGCGGTGGAAGATATTGCCACAGTTGAGAGTTTGCTTCTGCTGTTTCCGACGGGGGCACCGGTCAAATTGGTGCTATAACCGCTGCAATAAGTGCAAGCGTCGGCATCATGTAATGTTATGCACTTCTGCAATTCAGGGGACGCCAAGTGAGTCTCATAGGTCAGACGATAGGGGTCCAACTGAAGTTGTGTCTAATACTAATGTTCAGTCAAATCCAACATTATGACTACTTACATCACATGAAGAGAGCATGAGGGATGACTTCAAACATGGAAATGATGTGTTTTTGTCAACGGCACTCGTGAAGATTTATGATGTCCGTGGTTGTGATTGTGTGGTACGAGTACTGCTTGACCCTGGGAGTACGACGAACTATATGACAGAGGTTATGTTCAATTCGCTCCAGTTGCCTTTCATTAGTGTGAAGGAGCCTATATTTGGAATAAATAATTCTTTGTCATTGTCATCTAAGTTGTGTCGAGCATCCATCAAATCCCTTAATGAGAGTTTTTCAGCTGATTTGGTTTGCTACATTCTGCCTGCTATTACAGATAATATTCCTTGTCGTGAGATAGATATCTCTAATATGAAGATTCCAAGTGGTATTGTACTAGCAGATCCTCGGTTCAACATACCTGCCAAGGTGGACCTGTGCATAGGTTCGGATATTTTTTGGGATTTGTTAGGTTCAAGTAGTTATAGGCAAGGTTCTGATAAACCAGTTCTTTGGGAATCTAGATTAGGCTGGTTAGTTGGTGGACGTCTAATAAATGGGCACAAGTCAAATAATCGATACAATAAAATTTGTTGTTTATCGACAGGTGATTCCGAGGTTTCGACTGGTTTCAACGATGACATTAATGCAGCCTTATGTCGGTTTTGGCAACTTGACGAAGTCAGCTGTCAGTCATCATATTCTGCGGAAGAGAAATTGGCTGAAGAACACTTTGTAAAGAATATGTCACGTTTGGATGACGGTCGGTTTTGCGTCAGAATTCCATTGAAGAAACCACGTGACCTACTCGGTGGCTCTTTTGAGCGTGCTAAGCGTTCTCTTTTCGCCATTGAGCGGAAATTTGGAGTCCAACCTTTGTTTAAGGAACGTTATATCGATTTCATGTCTGAGTACCTTTCGTTGGGCCACATGTCTGAATGTGACCTTAACCAGGCTCAGTCAGGTAATTTCATACCTCACCATGGTGTAATGCGTGAAGCTAGCAGCACCACAAAGCTAAGGGTTGTTTTTAACGCCAGCAGTGTTACGACGTCGGGTGTGACCCTGAATGACCTTCAAATGGTCGGACCGACAGTTCAAGATGATCTTCTGTCAATTTTGTTGAGATTCCGTACTCACAAAATTGTGTTAGCAGCAGATGTTGAGAAGATGTACAGACAGATTGTCGTGCACCCGGAGGATCGAAACCTGCAATTGATTCTGTGGCGTAAGGACCCTATAGAGCCTATTAAAGCATACCAATTGAACACTGTCACATATGGCACAGCTAGTGCACCATTTCTGGCAACCCGATGTCTTAAGCAAATTGCATTGGAATGCAAGGATGCTAAGATCAGTGAGATTATATGCCACGATTTCTATGTTGATGACCTCCTGACTGGTGCGGACACAGTAGAGGAAGGCATAGATATACGGAAAAAGGTTTCTGAAGAGCTACTCTCAGCTGGAATGCCTTTACGGAAATGGAATTCTAATGATCCTCGTGTTGTGTCGTCTCAAACCAGTGATTCACCAGTTGATCTTAACATAGGAGATTCTCAACCAAGCAAGACGTTAGGTGTTGATTGGCAAGCTAGGTCGGATGAACTTCGGTTTTCGATCGATGCTGCACTGTCAAATGTTTTTACAAAGAGAGGATTGTTGTCAGTCATCGCTCAAGTATTTGATCCTTTGGGACTGTTGTCTCCTTGTGTCATTGTTATGAAAATGTTGTTGCAAAAACTGTGGTTACACAAGTTAGCCTGGGATGACGAGTTGCCTTTGGATATTGCTAAGACTTGGAGTGAGATTCTTAGAACCTTACCAGCGATAAATAATTTACGAATTCCTCGTCTTGTTCTTTGTGGTACTGATATGAGTGTAGATCTACATATATTCTCTGACGCTTCTGAAGGTGCTTACGGTGCTTGCTTATATGTGAGAAGTATTGACGAGGATAATAACACCTTTGTTCGTCTTCTGGCAGCCAAGAGTAAAGTGGCTCCTTTAAAGCCGAAAACAATACCACAACTTGAACTCTGTGGAGCTTTGGTGGGAGTGCGTCTTTATGAAAAAGTTAAGTCATCTCTTAGAGTCAAAATAAGGCATTCAACATTTTGGACTGACTCTACAATTGTTTTGGGCTGGCTTAGAATGATGCCCAACAGACTCACTACCTTCGTTCGTAATCGAGTAGGCAAGATTTTGGAAAAAACACAGGATTGTGCTTGGAGACATGTTCCCACGGACAAGAACCCAGCAGACCATGTATCACGTGGAGTGGAGAGTAGCTTAATCCCCTCGTTAGAATTGTGGTGGTCAGGCCCCAGTTTCTTAAAACAGGATATGTCACAATGGCCTCCGAACTACACAACAGTTGAATCACTCCCGGACGTGCGATCTGAACTATCATTGTATTCTGCTGTGGATGTAAAAAATGATAAAAAGTTTATTGATTTTGATCGGTTCTCGAATTTTATCAGGTTGAAGCATAGTATAGTGTACGTGTTGAGATTTATTAATGCATGTAGAAAACAGCTACCAAAAACTGACTTCATTTCAAAAGATGAGTTACAGAATGCGTTACAGGTGATGATTAGGACATCTCAAAGGGAATCATTTCCTGAATACGATATGCTTATTCGAAAATAAAAATTGCCCTCAAAAAGTATGTTCTTAAAGTTTAATGTTTTCATGGATGACAAGAATATAATGCGAGTAGGCGGTCGTTTGGAAAACTCTTCATTCGCGTATGATAAAAAACATCCTATTTTAATACAGTCCACTCATAGGTTTACAAAGCTTTTGTTTGATTTCGAGCATAAACGATTGATGCATGCAGGGCCGCAGTTGCTTCTTGCGTCCATCCGTGAGACTTATTGGCCAATTGGGGGGCGTAATTTAGCTAGATCGTGTTATCATAAGTGCATTTTGTGCAAACGCATGACATGCAAGGTGGTTGCGCCTCTTATGGGAAATTTACCATCAACGCGGTTGAGTCCTGGTGGCTATCCGTTCGAGTGTGTAGGGGTAGATTATGCAGGTCCGGTCACGTGTGCTAGTCGTCAGGGGAGAGGATGTCGACTCGTTAAAGTTTATATTGCGATTTTTGTTTGTTTTACAACTAAAGCAATCCACTTAGAACTGGTAGGTGACTTAACGAGTGATAACTATTTATGCGCGCTACGCAGATTCATTTCACGCAGAGGAAAGCCTAAGAATATCTTTTCTGATAATGGAACTTCATTTGTGAAATGAAATAGGCAAATTTTTGAAGGACAGCTGCACTTCGTTATCTGCGTCGGTAGCCAATGAAGGAATTGCATTTCACTTTATACCTCCATACTCACCTCATTTTGGAGGTCTTTGGGAAGCAGGCGTAAAGTCTGTTAAATATCACTTGCGGCGAGTAATGGGAAATTGTAATTTGACGTATGAGCAGCTAAACACAGTGCTAGTGCAAATAGAAGGACTCTTAAATTCACGTCCCCTTACACCGCTATCGTCTGATCCCAACGATTTGCTGCCGCTGACGCCAGGCCACTTCCTCATCGGGCGACCACTCACTGCTCTTCCTGTACCTAATTATGACAGCCACGCCGAGAACCGTTTGAACAGATTTCAACGCATCGAACAAATACGTCAACATTTCTGGACCAGATGGAGTAAAGAGTATGTCAGTGAGCTACAGCAACGACTCAAATGGAATCGCGGGAATAACAAATTATCAGTGAATGACTTGGTTGTTCTCAAAGAAGACGGGCTTCCGCCACTGAAATGGAAACTAGGAAGAATCGTCGCTGTTTACCCGGGTCTAGATGGCATTACTCGTGTGGCCGATGTCAAAACAGCTAGCGGAGTGGTCCGACGCTCGTTTAGCCGAATTTGTCCACTGCAAGAGGAGCAGATTGAAAGCGGTTGAAAGACGGGCTTTCAACGCGTGGGGGCATGTTTGGGCCAGTCATCGAGTGCATGCCTGCATTTGTCGTCTGTGGTCGGGACTGTGAGGTGTTGCGCTTCTGTGGTTCTGGTGCTGTCAAAGTGACTTTACTTTAGAATTACCTATGATTCATTGTAGTTTTAGAAAATTGTCCGTTAGTAAAATCAATTTCATCTTTCATAAAATACAGTTATCGAATAATACTCACTGAATTTTACCTTTTACGTCCCACACATCGAATTACCAGTGAATAAGAAGAAAATCCTACAATTAATATATTTTGTACCATCAGAGGAACCACTGGTGTTTACTTGAGCATTCTTTTGGGGGGGGGGGAGTTGGAATCCTAGGCACCTCTATCTTTCCGAACGTCTCCCTTTTCGCAACTCTACCTTTCCGAATCTCTACCTTTTCGCACCTCTACTTTTCGAACCTCTCACTTTTCGCACCTCTACCTTTTTGAAACTCTATTTTTTTGCACCTCTACCTTTTCGCATCTCTACCTTTTCGAACCTCTACCTTTTCGTACCTCTACCTTTTCGCACCTCTATCTTTTCGGAGATGAGTGCGTTTTAATTTTAAGCAATTAATTAATATCACTTGTTTTTACGTTGAAGGAAAATATTGAAACAAGAATTTCATCAGTTATTTTTTTAGGATTAAAAATCTTATATTACGCATAGTACTACGCGCAGTATTAAATAAAATACTAGAGTGTTAGTAACTACTACCAGTGTAGTGGAGTGGACCTAAGATAAAAATTAATTACAAGATAATAAACGTTACACAAAGATAGGTATTATAATACATCAAGAGGTAGCACTCAAGGGAATCAAGAAAGATTGTTCGTAAAAATAAATGTAAGGAATCCAGGTTTATCACGAAACACGCTAATGTCTGTTGTAAACAGGGAAGAATGATAGAAGCGGTAGGCAAGATACTATGATCCTTATAATTAAGGCAAGAAATACTTGGCAGGCGACGATGGCGACCGTTTGTTCAACGCAAACAAAGTTTCTTTCTTTCTTCCTCTGATATACAATCAAAGTTGTACCGCATATTTTCTTCCCTTATTTCGGGAGCGAAAAGGAAATTGCTAGCCTCGGGCTTTGATAGGGTTGTCACAAAGGAAAATTGCTGATCTAGGTATATGAGGTGTCAATACTTAATCTATATTCCTGTGTATCGAAGTTGTAAGGAGTCAGTCTGAGCTTTCCTTATAGTTATTTTCTGTGTGTTTTTTTGACTTGACTGGACATCGTGAGACTCAAGCCATCCACGACGGCCCACTACTTTGTATGGATTTCTTAGAATGAGAAAGGTTTGGCGCATCACATACATTGATTGTTTGGCCATAGTCCACCACTTGAACCACCAGCGGCATGGCATATCTACTACGTTTATAGACTTGTCCCTCCTAACCCTAACTAAATAAAAAAAATCAGTGGCACTCGGGGACTGCCGCGGTAAAGCTATTGCATAGAATTTTTTATCAACTTATGCAATTATAACATTTATGCAATATTTTTTTTTGCATAATAAAAATTATGTAAAAAAAATTAAAAAACAAACAAACAAGAAAAGCGCACTGTCACTACTTCGCGAGTGAGATTCGAACCTGCGACATCATACACCATACGGTAAAGAAAGCGGCCGCTCGCCCACTGCGCCAAACAGAGCTACTTGCGAACCTCTAAAATGTTGAACGCTTACTAAACGACGGTGTTAGGTTTATTTTCGTTACGGAATTTCTTGATTCGGTCGCCGCGCTCAAAATGTTTGTCCTAGTTCAAAGCCCGCCATAAAAGCTATGCAATAGCTTCTATTTAAACATTTTCTAGAAATTCCCGAAAATGTTGACAACCCTGTTAGTACCGGCCGTTATATTCTTTTTATACTAACGTAATCTTAGTCGCTTAGATTTTTTAAATCAGTCTGCCCTTTATTGTGCCTTCATAGTCAGCTTCACAGGATTTTTAAAGTGGCAATCCTGTTATGGACCTACCTTGTCGACGATTCTCTTGCATTATTTACTTTTTATTTTTAATAGAAACTGCAATCTTTTTTAAATTTTGAATTCTTACTGGCTGTTTGTAAATCTAAAAATTAAATCCTGTTTTCGCCATGTCCTTTTAATTTAAGTAGCATAAATGTTTCACCGCCTTCTGATAAGTGTCGGATAGCCTGACCGTAAATTTTGTCACTTCCTTACTTTATGTCAAGTGCCAAGACAAAATATGCGAATAAGCTATCCGATTAAACAGGATCCGGTGAAACAGGCCTTATCCCTTAACTCAATCTAAAACTGTAACGGAATCTGTTTTTTATTGCTAGGAAGGCTTGCGTTTGACGACGACGTTCGATTGTGAAAAGCACTGATGAGGTCAAGGTTGGACCGCGCTTGCCTAGAAAATGCCTATTCACTCTTATCTTGAAGATACTCAAATTCCGTGGTAGGAAAAACGAATATCGGAAGGGCGTTTCACACTCTAGGTAGAATGACTTGTCATAAGTACCACAATACCAGAATATGGCTAGCAAGAATATAGTTGGTAGTAGTATAATGTACTAAGAATGTAGTGATTTGTCTAAGCTACTAATCTCCTTCTTGGAAGTAAAGTATTTTCTTTTACTTACTTAGTATTTTACTACGTTATTTGTCTAAAAAAAGAAAAAGGCCACTTCAGCCCGCCATTTGTAACGTTTTTTCTGAAGCGGAGGTCATTTGTCACAAATTGCGAAAGCGTTAGAAAGGTTATACGTTAACAATAAAATCTCCAAGTAGTGAACATAATAAATGAAGGCTCTGACAGACTCATGTTTCTCTTTCAATTTTGGATTATGATCTAAATAAACTTAAATCGAAATAAAATTACTTCGAAATTAAGTTAATTTTATCATTTATCACAAAGAAAACTTTAAACGTTGAGTAACGTTTTAAGCTCATAGTTCACTCATATCAACGATCATATTTCATTCAATCGATAATTTCGTCCATTCAAACGATCGCCAGTCACATGAGAAGGATTATTCAATCGAGAATCCCGCTCTAAGCGCTTTGCTTCCTCGTTCCTAATACGTACCGCTAGGAATGCCCTTTCGGCTTCCGTTTTGGGTACCTTTAAATCAAAAATGAATAGGCATCTTCTAGGAAAGCACGCTCCATCTTAGGCTGCAGCTTCACTAACCATCAGGTGACATTGTATATTCATCATCATCATTCATCATTAGCAACCCATCAACGGCTCACTACTGAGCGAAGGTCTCCTCTCAGATAAGGCTTAGTCCATAGTCCACCACGCTGGCCCAATGCGAATTAGCGGACTTCACACACCTTCAAGAACATTATGAAGAACTCTCAGGTGTGTAGGTTTCCTCACGATGTTTTCCTTCACCGTTGAAGCAAGTGATATTTAATTGCTTAAACGCACTTGACTCCGAAAAGTCAGAGGTGCGTATCCGGGATCGAACCTGCGACCCCCGAATAGGAGACCACAGTCCTAACCACTAGGCTATCACTGCTTCAATTGTGATTTTTCGATTTTTTCGATTTGTTCGATTGTATATTAGGTATATTTCCAAAAAAGCCAGTACGCTGATCAAATGCTGATTTGGAGAATACATTATGGAAAACTCCCCCCAGGCTTGAATGCCGCCTCTATTTGCACACTTTATTTACTTTCGCGGCTAAGCAAACGATATATTTTAATTTCTGAAAGTGGAAATGAAATAACTCTGAAAATAGAATAGAATAGAAATGTTTTTTATTATTCAAATAAAATTTTTTAGAAGTGCTTTTGAATCGTCGCCGATGAGTCTTCCACTGGTTCGGAATGCCCTTCCTGCCGAGAAGAACCAGTAAGAAACTCGGCGGTTGCTCTTTTCAGTTAGTAAGTTAGTTAAAAGTTAGGGTAAGTGCTCTGTAACTAGTCCAGGGACTCTCCAAAAACGTATCAAATTCTTAACCACTAGGCTATCACCACTTCAAGCTATAAGTATTCAATGGTAATTGAAAAAAACTACACCAGATTAGTGTTAAGACTGAAAGGAGGAAGAATAAACGTAAACATGTTACTATCGAATTCTCTCATCGACTCTGTAATAAAGATTGGAAAAAACTGTTAGATGAAAAAGAGAGTCACAGACAAATTAAAAGCTATTAGAAGCTATTAGGAGTTATTTATAAGTCCAGCATTATAAGGTAAGTAAAATAAAGTTTAAAGACACAAGAATTAGAATTAGAACACTAGTCAAGTATTCTTTACTATTCTCTACATAATTGCTAGTGTTTCGCCACGAACTTTGACCTCGTATTTAATTAGGTACTAGTTGATGTCCGCAACTTCGTCCGCGTGGATTTAGTTTTTAAAATCCCTCAGGAACTCTTTCTCCAGATCTCAACTATTGCGGCGTGATTGAAGGACAAACCAACAAACCAACAAACAAACACACTTTCGCATTTATAATATTAGTAAGGATTATTAAGAGAAATTATTTGACTAAATAATATTAACAATATTATTTATTAATAATTCCTCTATTTATTAAAATATGAACAACAAGAAAGGTCGGACATATGAGTACTAGGTATACGATTAAAATATCACCGAGTCGTTATAAATCATCGCAGCGGAAATCTCTTTGATTGAGAAACAAAACCTCAATTCACTTGTCTTCCGCTTATGCAGATGTCAAAAGCAAATTAATTGCCTCGAGATGTTTTGCAATACGTCGATACTATAAAATTATGAAGAGATTATAATAAATTAATGTCAAAATTGCTCCGTGTAAGAAAAGTTTGACTGTATGTAAGGTGGTGGGAATATTTAAATTCCGGTAAAAAGAAGACAAAATATTTATCATGTAAAAATAAATAAATCAATGTGTAGACTGAAATCGACATATTTTTTTTATTAATATATATATAGCTGCTGGGGCTGATTCACTGACTGATTCACTGATTCACTGATTCACTCACTCATTGATCACCTCTCCTGTAAAATTTTGTATGAAAAATTTTTTTTTCACCGATGGTTTCGTATAGAGGACAAAAATTCATTCGGAGGAAAAATATGGAGAGAGCTGATGATTGAGGATTTCGGAGACGGGTGAAGAGCACGGCCAGGGTATTGAAGATAGGTGGGGTGTGCTCGAACAAATGTCACTCAAAACCTCATCCAATTCGCAGTGAGCTGAAAAAAAATTCAAAATGGCGGAAAAAAGATGGCCGCCATACAAATTTCGTCGGTGTCTATCTCGAAGAGTATAAAAGATGGAAGAGTGGTTTCTTGACCAAAGATGATCAGGACCTGAAGGTCTATTTGACGAATAGAAAAAAAACCAAGATGGCGGATTTTTTTTCTCCATACAAAATATATGGCGAATATTGAAGAGACTAGAAGCCGGGAATCATGCAAGACTTTGATACGGTTCCTTTTCAAGATTTGTTTTTATTGAAGAATTTTCAGTATGACAAATGATGACATATGATGATCGAGGGTTTGGAAGGTGGGTGAGGAGCACGGCCAGGGTATTGAAGATAGGTGGGAGATGCTCAAACAAAAAATACTCAAAACCTCATGCAATTGACAGTGAGCTGAAAAAAATTCAAAATGGCGGATTCAAGATGGCGGCCATACAAACTTCGTCGGTGTCTATCTCGGAGAGTATACAAGATGGAAGAGTAGTTTCTTGGCAAAAGATGATCATAACCCGATGGTCTACGTCTTGGTGAATTGAAAAAAATTCAAGATGGCGGAATTTATTTTTCCATACAAGACGAAGGTTCATTTTCAAAATTTGTTTTTAAGGAAGAATTCTCATCCAGACAAATGATTCGGAGAAAAAATATGATCGAGGATTTGGAAGATGGATGAGGAGCATGCCAAGGGTATTTAAGATAGGTGGGGCCTGCTCAAACAAAAAATACTCGAAACACCATCCAATTGGTAGTGAGCTGAAAAAAAATCAAAATGGCGGATTCAAAATGGCAGCTATAAGAATTTCATAGGTGTCTATCTCAGGGAGTTTAAGTGGTTTTTTGACAGAAAATGATCATGACCTGAAAGTCTACTTGACGAGTAGAAAAACCGCGGTCCGCTTGCGGGCCGCGCACCCACGCGCCCTACTAGTTAATATATATATAGCTGCTGGGGCTGATTCACTGACTGATTCACTGATTCACTGATTCACTCACTCATTGATCACCTCTCCTGTAAAATTTTGTATGAAAAATTTTTTTTTCACCGATGGTTTCGTATAGAGGACAAAAATTCATTCGGAGGAAAAATATGGAGAGAGCTGATGATTGAGGATTTCGGAGACGGGTGAGGAGCACGGCCAGGGTATTGAAGATAGGTGGGGTGTGCTCGAACAAAAGTCACTCGGAACTTCATCCAATTCGCAGAGAGTTGAAAAAAAATTCCAAAATGGCGGATTCAAGATGGCGGCCATACAAATTTCGTCGGTGTCTATCTCGGAGAGTATAAAAGATGCAAGAGTGCTTCTTTGGCAAAAGATGATCAGGGCCCGAAGGTCTACTTGATGAATAGAAAAAAAAATCAAGATGGCGGAATTTTTTTTCTCCATACAAAATATATGGCGAATATTGAATAGACTAGAAGCTAAGAACTATGCAAGACTTTGATACGGTTCCTTTTCAAAATTTGTTTTTATAAAAGACTGATATAGAAAGACTTCTCATTCTGACAAATGATGAGATATGATGATTGAGGGTTTGGAAGGTGGGTGAGGAGCACGGCCAGGGTATTGAAGATAGGTGGGAGGTGCTCAAACAAAAAATACTCGAAACCTCATCCAATTGGCAATGAGCTGAAAAAAAATTCAAAATGGCGGATTCAAGATGGCGGCCATACCAATTTCATCGGCATCTATCTCGGAGAGTATAAAAGATGGAAGATTGGTTATTTGATAGAAAATGATCAGGACCTGAAAGTCCACTTGACGATAGAAAAACCGCGGTCCGCTTGCGGGCCGCGCACCCACGCGCCCTACTAGTTAATATATATATAGCTGCTGGGGCTGATTGACTGATTCACTGATTCACTGACTGACTCATTGATCACCTCTCCTGTAAAATTTTGTATGAAAAATTTTTTTTTTCACTGATGGTATCGTATAGAGGAAAAAAATTCATTCGGAGGAAAAATATGGAGAGAGCTGATGATTGAGGATATCGGAGACGGGTGAAGAGCACGGCCAGGGTATCGAAGATAGGTTGGGGGTGCTCGAACAAATGTCACTCGAAACCTCATCCAATCCGCAGTGAGCTGAAAAAAAATTCAAAATGGCGGAAAAAAGATGGCCGCCATACAAATTTCTTCGGTGTCTATCTCGGGGAGTATAAAAGATGGAAGAGTGGTTTTTTGGCAAAAGATGATCAGGACGCAAAGGTCTATTTGATGAATTGAAAAAAATCCAAGATGGCGGAATGTTTTTTCTCCATACAAAATATATGGCGAATATTGAATAGACTAGAAGCTGAGAACTATGCAAGACTTTGATACGGTTCCTTTTCAAAATTTGTTTTTATAAAAGAATTGACAAATGATGAGATATAATGATCGAGGGTTTGGAAGGTGGGTGAGGAGCACGGGCAGGGTATTGAAGATAGGTGGGAGGTGCTCAAACAAAAAATACTCGAAACCTCATCCAATTGGCAATGAGCTGAAAAAAAATTCAAAATGGCGGATTCAAGATGGCGGCCATACCAATTTCATAGGCATCTATCTCGGAGAGCATAAAAGATGGAAGAGTGGTTATTTGATAGAAAATGATCAGGACCTGATGAAGTCCACTTGACGACAGAAAAACCGCGGTCCGCTTGCGGGCCGCGCACCCACGCGCCCTACTAGTCTCTATATATCGTCGGCAAACAATTGAGCACTGGTCTCCTTTGGAAAGGTTTGAATGATTCTTAAGACCTGAAGCTAAGCGGAAGCAGTGATACCTTAGTAGTTAGGACTGTGGTCTCCTATTCGGGTGGTCGCAGGCTCGATCCCGTTCATGCACCTCTGACTTTTAGGAGTTATGTGCGCATGAGCAGTTAAATATCACATTCTTCTACGGTTAAGCAAAACATAGGGAGGAAACCTGCACACCTAAGGCCACATCTTTCCCTTTCGAAGGTGTTTTAAGTTTGTCAAGTAGCACTGGGCCAGCGTGGTGGACTATAGCCTATAACCCTTCTCTGAGAAGAGACCTGCGCTCAGTAGTGAGCCGTTGATGGGTTGCAGATGATGATAAGTCTTAAAAAGGATTTAACTATGGTACCTAACTACCTAAGCAATAATTATTTTAACTGTTATTCAATTGATGTTTGAATGAAACTCGAGAAACTATCGTATACCTAGTCAATAAGACTTAACCATAAGTGACTTTAGAAGAGGAGAAATTAACCAACTTATTCCTGACAAGAAATTAGTCGCCCAGGATCGTTAATTTCTGTGATTCATCACATTCTTCGATAGCGGAAACGCGTTGCTTTTACTATTACCATTTCTACTTTAAGCTGAGCGTATATAACATTTAAAATTTACAACTTCGACGTTGAAGTAAAATACTTTAAAATATGGGTTTTACGATTTTCGCAGGCTCATAAAATTGACTTCAATATTTACTGGTGACTCAAAGATGCGCAATAATTATTCGAGTACGAAGTTTTAAGACCGAGAGCCCGCAGGCAATTTTGAAGAGGTGTGTAGCAAACTAATAAGTTTGTGATGTAATGTAGGCTTCCCTCTTGTTATAAATACTTAGGTGCCTGGTTTTAACTATACTGGACTGGACTTGCCTGTTACAATAACCTTTACAATTTTTATAGCTTAAGATGGAACTGGAAAGGTCTATGAGGATTCTTAAGTTATCATTCATTGTAATGTGAAATATGGCATCAAAATTTGTCATAGAATATTTCAAGGAGCTAAAAACAGAGTGGCAAGACGTCCAAGCGATAGTGATTAATATTCGCCCAATCTAAAGCTAGCATTGGTCTGCTACTCTTATCTTAACTCTGTATTTTCATTTCAATTAGTTTTACACTGACACATAAAACCATTTATGTTACGAACCTTTTTAACGACTTCATACGGGTCACGATGACATCTGAAAACAATAAAAATATTTTTAATACCACGTTTTATTAAAAGAAACGGGGTTTTTATAAAATTAACTGAAAATATGATATGTCCAAATGAATAGTCACAGAACGTAAACAGCCATCTGGGCCATCTCTACTAATATTATAAATGCGAAAGTATGTAATTTTATTGGTATGTCCTCCAATCACTTTTTGAAGGTAGGTAGTAGGTATCTAACGTTTGATGCTAAGCTACGCAGAGGTATTTCATATTCTCAACCGGTCTGGACTGACAATACGATGGACCTAAGCGGCATCACTCAAAAACAATATTATTTGGTCTTGTCGGCTACTTTCACTTTAAAGATAGATACTTGTGTAATTTCTTAATTTACGAAAACCTATTTACGAATATTTTTATGTTCACACTCAAAGCGTATAAAATTTGAAAACGGTTTTGTTTTTCAAATGACTGAGCTTTTTTCACCGTGGACGTCATTAGCTATCGCTCTAAAAACGCGCTCTCTAATTCCGATTTCAATCCCTTCGCACGTTATTTCTTCTACCTGGAAGACGCCAGCGCACCGCTCAATTTCCAGTAGTTTAAGAGACAGATGCTAGATAATCTATTGTTTGAATACCTCATTTTTTGGGCAAAATTGTTTTATAAGAAATCGGTATTATCACTAAAAGACAATTTTTGCTTTTGAGATAGATTTACCAATTTAATATACTTAGCTGAAAATATTTACAATTTACAAATCTCAACTAGTATTATAAATGCGAAAGTCTGTTCATTCGTTGCTATTGGTTTTATTTTCAATTACGTAGTTTACCAATTACGGATCGAACGTAACTTCTTGCATGGGTATGCAAACAATCACGTAAAAGACATGAAAGATCCAGTTGAAGACTTGGAGTGACTTAGAGAGTGATACTTATAGGATAATTTATATCGTGGAATAGCAAAGGGACCCCCCGAGATTTTGCAAAACCTAACGCTACACGGACAATGTCGCGGGCAAGAGCTAGTGTATAAAAATCGGCCAAGTGCGAGTCGGGCCTCGCTCTTTTAGGGTTCCGTTAAAAAAAATTCAATAAAAATATTTCCATGTACCCATGGAAATATTTTAATTTAATTTGTTTAATTTAATTTAATTTTTATTATTTGTTGTTATAGCGGCAATAGAAATACATAACATGTGAAAATTTCATCTGTCTATCTATTACGGTTTACGAGATACAGCCCGCTGACAGACGGACGGACGGACGGACGGACGGACGGACGGACAGCGTAGGCTTAGTAATAGGGTCCCGTTGGTACCCTTTGGGTACGGAACCCTAAAAAGCCAAAAAATTGTGAATTTAAACAATTATGATATGATATATTTATGAAAGATAGCGTCCTATATTATCTCGTCTCAAATGTAACAAAATGTAATATTTAATTTTTTTATGTCTATTTTTTTTGGGTTTTTACCAACTGGCATGTAAAAATTAGTATATTATAAAAGATACATTCAAAAGAGAGACAATTCGTAATGAAAGAACTTGTTAAAGCTTTATGAGCAGTATGTTTTGTATGTAGGGACATTATTAATTGAATGTTTAACTTTGTACATGTCAGTAGTACCTGTTATAATTATCGTGTATTCAATCCACGGTGATTTGATTATATCGTCTCCCATCCTACAATCATTTCTTCTCTATCATCGTCCGTACCGTCTGTATAGTCTTCCCTTTCACTCCTAGAACCTTATGCGGCAGTTTGAGCAAACACGGGTTCTGAATTAAGTAATTATGGTTAATTTCGAATCTCCCCATGGCCAGTCGTGGCGGCGGGGGAATGTGTTATTTTGTATCGTAATTTGTGAGAAGGCATCCGCTTGAGCAGCTGTGAATTATATACTGTAAAGATGATTTTAAGTAGAATATAGAGTTTTAAGTAGTGTAGTATCTCTATACCTATATTACGATACCTTTTGAAGCAGCGACGCGAATCAAGTCTAATTCGAATAGATCCTTTCAGAATTTTCTCAGTACGGGTAATTTTATTCGGATAGGTATATGTTATGTTATGTTAAAGTTTTGTTTGTCTGTGCGTTTTTGAACCATTTTTCTGAAAAACTATTCGAACAATTATAATGCGATTGTTTCCTTGCATGAAATAGGTAACCTACTACCTATTACTTCTAGGCAAGTTCTTAAACATTTTTTTTCTTATAGCTATAATAGTTAATTATGTTAGTTATGACCTACCAATGCAATACCCCGTTGGCCACAGCCACCAATTATTTTATAATTGGGCAGCCTATTTTATTCCTCATAGAAAGCTAGATTGGAAGGTAGCTACTAGGAACTAGCTCATTGGAGGATGATTTGAAGGTTGATCCCTCATCCCCATCCCATCCCAATGAGTAAAAATGGGTGGTAAAGTTTTATAAAGTAACATTTTTAAGCCTACAAATTGATACATAACTTCTAAGAAATCTACTCCTAAAACATAATTATCTATAATTCAACAGACGTTATTCTTAAAAAACTGAAAAGTAAGTAAGAACAAAATTGTAAAAATAAAATAACTTAAGCTCATAAAACTGATATAACTTATAATTGGTTCCATTAAACTAATAAATATCAGGTATTCCAATGAGCCCAGACTAGAAGACGAGACACCGATTTATTCACAGCTAAATAGATTCAAAACTCATATCGGATTACCTAGTAACATATTAGGAACACAAGTAAATAAACATTCATATCCACTTCAGTTATCTTTATTATACAGTACATTATTCCGAACACCGATCGCGGTCGATCCGATGTGATCCGATTTACCGGCAATCATTTCCGTAATACGTCACATCGAATCACATTTAAAATTTTGTCTATGGTCTCTAAAAAACGTATAGCCGTTCGATTCTGTATTTAAATTCTTAAGATTGTTCCCATTATACGATGCGACATCCTTATCCTTATCGTAAACCGATACAATATTTGCAAATAATTGCTTGAAACAGAACAAATTTCAAAAATAAACTGGCAGAAAAATTATGTGCATTTGCCCGTAAATTCGGCTGCGTGGAGTTGGGTACTTATTTTAAAAATCCGCAATGGTTATTGCAAAGAATCAAGCTTATCCGTAGTAGCTCTGTTGTGTCGCGATTGAAGGACAACCCAACAAACAAACACACTTTTATAATATTAGTAAAGATGTACACTTTACATACAATATAAATTATAATATTTCAATACTTACATAAACAATTCACGCTAGGTCTATTTAAAATTATTATTCATAATATTATATTGATTATGAATATCCGCCAGAGACTATTGCGTATGGCATTATTAAATAATTTTTTATATTTACGAATTCAACCGTTTTCATTCCGATCATTCGGTCCGATCGTCCGAATTCCGTGTCAGATATTATGGAACCGCTCTAACTACAACGTGATTAATATTCCCATACCAGAGTGACACTCTGCGTCAGCGAACGGTAATATGATTGGACGTTTTCATATAAATTACCACACCGGGCGGGGCCTATTGGTATAATTAAAAAACATAGATTATTATCGCCTTACCGGCCAGCCAGGTTTCCGGTGCGTAATTGTTAATAGGGCCGGCTCCTTGCCTATTTTAATGAATATTGTTTTCTTTGAAAGCATTTCGTGAATAGTTAATGAGGCGGTCTGTTATTTTTGTTATTATAATAATTATATAAATGACCTTTTAATTGGACGAAAATACTGTGGCTGCTATTTATTTGTGTCGCATCACATTTGAAGTTTTTTAATTGTTGTAATAAGGAAGCGTTTGAGTCAAAACATTCATTTTAATTAACTAGGTTTGATAAACATGAAAGTAACTCTAACTCTTGCATAAATAATACATTTTAGATTATGCATCCCTTTAGCTACGAGCCAATTAAAGGTGGTCTACCAGGTTTAATTAATAAGGTTGTTGGTTTAATTAATATTCTACATTAGCTTTAACAGCTGGTGTTTGTATGTATTTACATAATAATCTAGATTTACTACTATAAAAATAATCTTTATTATCGTTAAATTATTTGTGTCGAGTTAGACACATTTGTGTTACAGAGAGGAAGACAGACAATTAATGTGATCTTCATGTGTGTAGTCTTTATATAGCCAAAAGATAGAGTTTTATAATGAAATATCAAAGAAAGATAATTAACTGAAACTGTTAGTAATGATTGTAAGATTTTAGTTGAATGATGTCTTAATAAGAGAAAGATGTCCAAGGTGATACACAATTTATAAACTACTAGCTGATGCCCGCGACTCCGTCCGCGTGGATTTAGTTTTTAAAATCCCTCGGGAGCTCTTTGATTTTCCGGGATAAAAAGTAGCCTATGCCACTCTCCAGGTCCTCAACTATACTCATGCGAAAAATCACGTCAATCCGTAGCCCTGTTGTGGCGTGATTGAAGGACAAACCAACAAACAAACACACTCGCATTTATAATATTAGTAAGGATAGTGGGCACCATCCGTAGACTAGAAACACCAAACTGTCGTCTGCGTAATGTACAGAAATCCTTAGTGAGGTCGAGTTACGCTACTATAAATTCCGAAAGAATTGGTAGTTTTATCATTAAATTAAATGTCACATACTGTAACGGGAAGAAAAATATCTTGACGAGACATGCATGCTTGAGCGTTCTCAAACGTGAGTGAAGTCTGCCCATCCGCACTTAGTCGGCGTATTGGATTAAATGAACCTTCTCATGATTCTGAGAGAAGACCTATCCCCAGCAGTGGGCAAGAAATGAGTTGTTATACTTACTAGTGATGATTTACGTACAAAAACGACACGAATGTTGTGACTAGCAATATCTTCAAAGGGATACTCTTAACCTAATCGGCAGTAACATTATACTATATTAATGAATTCACTTAGCAATTAGTGCGTAGCTAACTTAGCAACAAGTAATGTGGGTAACACAATACTCTACCATCACAACAGTGTTATCACGTCTTGATGAATTACGTTGGCGTGTAACGTTGGGTTCAGTGTAACGTAAGTAACACTGGCGTTAGTTTAAATAGGTGTTGTCGGATTGAATTTGATGAAGTTTTGGGAAAATAACCTAGATAGGTTATTTTCCCAAAACTTCATCAAATTCATAGTTCGAAGACCGATGGTTGTAAGTTCCTAAGGTGATGGCGACCTCCCACTACCTGAACTAACAACATCGGATTAGTCGCAGGGAATCACAGGATAATGGCGGAGCAAGACCGAGCACGTGCAAGTTTGAATAGTTTTCCTTTCGATAATTTTAAGGATTAAGAGGGATTCGATTAACCGGCAAATATACAAATAAACATAAATTATTTGTCACGTTGTTTGTCCGCGATGGACTCCTAAACTACTGAACCGATTTAGATCAAACTTCGCAACTATCTGTAATTTGGTCCAACTTGAAAGATATGATAGTTTTTTTTGATTATGATAGTTTATTTGTTTTATTTATATAGATAAGTTGGCGGTACGAATTTCGCCGGGTCAGCTAGTATAATATAAATTTCCATCGGACAAAAATGAATCTTACTCTATCTCGGTCAATTCTAACCAAGGCCGTAATATATTTTGTCTTTAAACATACATTTATATTATTATTTAAAATTTTCAGAATAGAATAGATATATATATATATATTCTTTTTTTATTCTATTCTAAAATGTTCACAAATTGACAAAAGAATTACCTACGTAGTTACTTTGTGTAACAACACACGACCACTTAAACTCACACCGAAAGTCAACTTAAACTTTACGCGAAGTTACAAACTTGTATCGACATAAAATTTTCATATTCTCCCACTCTGCTAACCTCAACAGTGCTAGAATATTCATCGCTTTAACTATTTAAGGACTGTACTTAGCTATACGGAGAACCAATAAAGCAACTAATACGCCTCACAGAATTTGCATCTCAAACGAAGCCCCGTAGGATCTCGATACCAAGGTAATGTTGGAGACAGTTTCGGGCTTATATTAAACTGCTCAAGGTGTTAACAGAAGCAGTTGATTAAAATAGTGAGACTTGTATACAGCAAGGAAAACATAATAAGGAAGTACAGCGCTTAGACTACTGCGGGCGGAAGGTAGAAAAGATAAGGTAGAGACAGCAGCTAAAACTGAAGACATATAAAGCTTTTCTTGCAGGATAAGACATAGTCACAAGAGATAAATGAATTATTTTTGAGCATAATATTTTGCAAAAGATAAAATGCAATAAAAGAAAAAGGTAGGTCAATAATACTACGATAGGTACCTATTAGAAACACGTGAAAGAGAATCTCATTCACGTGTCTCTTGTCAATGACGTCTGATATCATTGGAAACATAATATCACAAAACCTAAGGATCTTCTTTTTAATATAGAAACCTAGATTGCAGTTTTCCCTACTTATATTGTAAGTGATGATATATTATTATAACAGTTTTTCAACTAATAAATTAATCAACATAAAGTAGCGGTAAGATATTTTGAAGTTAAAGATAAAGCAAAAATAGTTGTTCACTCTATGGATCTAGAATAAAACCTACTGTAGTATAAGATAGAAAAAAATCTAGAACACTTGAATAAAATATAAGTAGAAGGTATGCCAGTGGGGATGACCCACATTCAAATATTTGACGTACGAATGTCTCTTTTGTCGGAGCACTTTGTTATTCTTTTGAATTATAACGACTTTAAAGACGAGACCCGAGTTCTGAAGGAATTTTATAGTGGTCTTATATTCTCTGGTTTTATTTGCCGTGGTTTTGGAGGACTTTTGTTTAAATTTAATAGTGTTGAAGACGGTTTTATTTTGTTGGATTTATTTTTGGAACGCTACGTTTCTAAACAGAAAATAATTTGAATCCTATTAATCCTATGCTACTAATGTTATAAATGCGAAAGTTTGTGGGGTATCAATCCTCTTGAACTTTCGCATTGGATGGATGGATGGAAGAATGTTTGTTACTCCTTCATTCCACAACGAATGAACCGATTTGGCTGAAATTTTGAAGAATGGAAATGGAATTTAACCGAAGTAGCTCATACCAAGGATTAACACTTAAGTTATATTTTATCCTGGAAAATTAAAGAGTTCCCGTGGGAATTAAAATACCTTAATCCACACGGATGAAGTAGCGGACATCATGTAGTAGAAACTGTAGATAATATTATAAAAATTTATAACTTTCTTATAACTTATGTCGACGGCAACGGCGTGCGGAAAAACTCGAACGAGTTTATGCTTACACTAAACTTAAATATCGTGGTAAATATTTTTGTCAATAAATAAATACACACATCAAAAGTGTCTAGGGATCAAGCATTTTTATGCGGATTTCTTGAGATTGAGATGTGGCTTTGTAATAAATTTATGATTTTATAAATTTATATGGATCCTTTTTGGTGCATTTCATAATTTCATAATCAGCGATTAAAATCCTGCCAGGAAGTCCATCCTTATAGTGGTGGAACCATCATGGTATGGGCGGGTATTTGGATCGGCGAAAGAACTGAGTTGATTTGGATCAGAGGCAACCTCAACGCTCAAATTTATGCTGAGACGATTGTATCAGACGTCATCGTTCCTCTACAAGTGCAAATCGGTCCCTTATTTCAGTTAATGCATGATAATGCACGACCGCACACCGCAAGAGTTGTAAGACAGACTCTCGCCGCAGCTAACATCAATGTCCTGCCCTGGCCTGCTCAGTCGCCAGACTTGAACCCGATTGAGCATGCATGGGATATGCTACAGAGAAGAGCTCTGCCGAATATGGAGGGTATCCAGTGGCAAGAAGACCTTTTTTTGTTGTTGCAACGAACATGGGCGGCCATTCCACAGCGTGATTTGGATGAACTCATTTTGAGTATGCCAAACCGATGTTCTTGTGTTGTTAGTGTTCGCAGTAGAAACACGGATTATTAATTGTTTAAGTTACCCAATAAAATTTTAAAGAAAACTGTTATTTCAGTCTTTTTTTCGAACTTTAATGTTAGTGGTTCAAATGTCAAAAATCCCTTTATTAGTAAAATGGCAAATTTCTTTATTAATGCAAAGGTGACTTGGTTTATCGTTACTGTGACAAACGAAAACACTTTATTTGATGAATCCTTAAAGAAAATTTTAATTAATATCAATCAGGAGAAAAGTTATTGCAAAAATATATGTTGATTGTAGACACTTTTGATGTGTGTATATAGGTGAGAATACTCACCTATATATTTATTTATTGGTTATTGGTTATTGGTGTCAATAGAAACCAATAACAACTAATACAAAAACAAAAAGAATTCTTGTTAGATTTTTAAAACACGAATGGTAGTTTTATTAGGTCGAGGTTATTATAGTAAAAGTTGCATGGAAACAGTCGGCTTTGCATTCAACTGCCCACATAGACGATGTATTACACGTAGTACTATTATACATATATTCTGTGGTATTACTTACACTGCCTACAAGATGGTGTGATTTATTATTATCATGATTATGATAGTTGTCTAAGAACAAGGCATTTGGAACCTTTGTAACTTCTTAGCTTGTCTTGTCATAGGGCCCTCAGCTTGACTAACATTAGATGAATAATTTTGAACTTTATAAAATTTGTTTCGCTGTTTAATTTTTCCCGAGACTTCTGCTCAACTAGCAATCAAATTTATTAGCAAAATTTTTTAGAATATTAATAGGCTCAGGATCACACAGCGGGCGATGGAGAGAGCTATGCTCGGAGTATCCCTGCGAGATGAAATCAGAAATGAGGAGATCCGTAGGAGAACTAAAGTCACCGACAGCTCAGCGAGTCACGAAACTGATGTGGAAATGGGCGGGCCACATAGTTTGAAGAGCTGATGGTCGTTGGGTCCATTATCATCATCATCATCATCATAAGCAACCCATCAACGGCTCACTACTGAGCGCAGTTCTCCTCTCAGAGAAGGGTTATAGGCCATAGTCCACCACGCTGGCCCAATGCGAATTGGTGGGGGTCCATTATAGTATTACATTAATTCAAAATATTAATATTACTATATTATACTTACTATAATATTATAAATGCGAAAGTGTGTTTGTTTGTTGGTTTGTCCTTCTATCCCTGCCGCAACAGAGCTACGGATTGACGTGATTTTTTGCATGTGTATTTTTGAGGACCTGGAGAGTGACATAGGCTACTTTTTATACCGGAAAATCAAAGAGCTCCCGAGGGATTTTAAAAACTAAATCCACGCGGACGAAGTCGCAGGCATCAGCTAGTATTAAATATTAAGTTTCATCTCTTATCATTCTAATATCTTAATAAATCACTCGTACTAAATTTACATAACATCCTTACTCCGTGATATTACTATACACAACGCTACTTCATGATATAAATTATTATTTATTACATAAATTCATGTAACGAGTACCTACATTGAAAGGTTAGAAGCATTACCTATTTGAAATGTAGATTTGGCATGAAATTTTCATCTGGCACAAATACCGTGTTTAGAATGTAAATTGTCATAATAATAGCTTGTTGCGCGGAAAATGGATGCCATTAATGATTTACGTCCGACATTTGCTAGTGAAGCATTTCATTTAGCTTCTAATGGCTCTACAACTTGTAATAGTAATAAAAATGTCCTCCCGAATGAATCCGATTATGGCGGCCAACCTCCTAAGAGATCAGCCATCTGCGCGGGAGATATTATAGTGCACAAGTGTGTTCGCAAACACAGGTGCACTCTCTATTCCCTCACTCTCATAGTCCCATGGGACGACACATCCGACACGACCGGAGAGAGATCAGGCGCAGGACCGACGGCTTTACGTGCTCTCCGAGGCACGGACGGGGGTGACTAACCGCCAACTTCCTAACTCCGGGCTAGTACTGAGAATTTTTTTGGCAGAAAAACCCAATACATTTTTTTTAACGGCCCGACCCGGGAATCATACCCGGGACGTCGTCATCTGCTGTCGAAAGAGCTAACCACTAGACCAACGAGGCAGTTACTTGTACCTCAAACTTGATAACTTGTAATAGTAAACAAGGAACAGCGTTGCGAAGTGTAGAAATAGTAGTAGCATTTAATATCTACTAATGCTAGTACATATTAAGTAAGCAAAAAAAATAATTGCTAGGACAGCTTCGTAGAAGCCAAAAAGCAATAAATATAACATTTGAAAACATCAACAATGACAAACTGTAAGAAACAATAGAACGGATATTGTACTATGTCTCAAAAATTATTTTTGTTACAAAAATAAGTAACTGAATTAAATTCACTTTGTCCTCTTAAAAAATAAGCCTCAGATTAAATACACTAGCGTCAGTTAATTCCAGAATTATCATCCACTGAACCATAATACTAATGCATGCATGATTACAGTGGATAAAAGAATAAAGGTCTGGACAGATACGAAGAGTAACCGCAGCAGCACGGTAGAAAGGTGGTAGAAAGTCACATGGAACTGCTAGATATAAGTTTTGGCATATTGAAATGATGACAGAATAATAAATATAAATCTATCTTTACAGAAGAATAATATAAATCTTTGTTATATAATATATTTTACAAAGACCCTCAAGCTTATGTTAAAATGAAATACCTACCATAAATAATTTAGGACAGAAATCATAATAATTGTGTTTAAATATTTCAAACTTCTTTTTTAAGCAATCTGTAGCACTTGACCTTGCCACTTTATTTTGTCTCAATCACAAGTTTCAATACTCTATTAACTACGAATGTAAGCGACGAGATAATCATAACTATGTAAACAAATAGTTTACATACTAAACACGATAAAGAAATGATGTCATATTCATTGATATGTCCAATAGGACAATTTCAATGAATATGACAAATAAATAAAATAAATTAACTAAAATCTAAATTAAAACAAATCGGAAAGTGTAAGAAGGCATCGCATTGCTCCAACGTAAACTTCCTCATACAGTTCATATAATTTTTGCTGCTAAGTTCGATACGTCTCCGCCACGCGTTGTGTCTGTCCAAGCCTTAAGGATTAAGCAATTTAATATCCAATAACAAATAAAGCATTTACAATGCATATAATTTCAGAACACGACCATGTTTATTATGGCATGCAAATTGCAGCAAGTGATTTTATAATTACTGCAACATACTTGTTTTTAGCCGAATTATATGCAAATTATTGGTGAAACGAGATAATGTTTGCACGCCGCAATTCAAATGTAGATATTGCAGATAGAGACGTTTTATGAGGCGAACACGACAAATTATTATCTGATGACATAATGCCTGGTGAAAATGTGCTTACTATTATTTATTGTTGGTGTAATGACATCGAAGTTATTAGTTTTACATTATTATCAATACCAATATTATTTGAGCTGGTATTGTAAGTATAAATCACAACGGAGAACTCTCAGGCGGCCATGTAGGTTTCCTTACTATATATAATTTATTGTTAAAAACCGCTCGACTGATTTCGATAAAATTTATAAAGGACTACCTGGAAAGTATACCCTTTGAAACAAAAAAGAATTTTCCAAATCGGTTCAGGCGTCGTCGAGTAAACGGTGAACATTAATAAAAACAAAAAGATTCCGACGAATTGAGAACCTCTTCCTTTTTTGAAGTCGGTTAAAAAGCAAATAGCTTTTTTTTTGAATTATGGACTGCCGCTAGACCGCGATCACACCTGAAGGTAAGTGAAGATGTAGTCTAAGATGTAGCGCGCTTGCCCAGAAGATGCCTATTCAGTCTTCAGTGATTTAAAGATACACAAGCTCCAAACAGCTGTGAAGTGCCTTGGACTCGAACCCGAAAATCTTAGTCTTAAACTCTAGGCAATCGTCGCTATAAAATAGATTTACCCATTAGAGAGATACATTTAGGTACATTTCGTCGGTCGTCCCTTATTTGACGGAAGTCAATTAATCAATTGTTAGTTTAATTATAACTTATCACTCAATCGTTTACTTTACACGAAGCCAATATTGAAACAATACTCGATTGGAACACCATAATAATATATTACACATAATATTTAGGACAGTGCTAATACAAACCTATTCAGCCGAATATGCAAATTCAACGCCGAATATTATGTTGCTATAGAGCAGCAATGTCCTACAAAATGGATTCAAACTGTACAATAATATCGCTTACGATAATGTGAAAAGAGTAAAAGACATAGCTTTAGTTAATAATCTTATATATATATATAAAAGAAAGTGGTGTTAGTTACACTATTTATAACTCAAGAACGGATGAACCGATTTGGCTGAAAATTGGTGGAGAGGTAGCTTAGAACCAGGAGACGGACATAGGATACTTTAAAAAAAAAAAAAAAACAGAACAGCGGATTGATGCGATTTTTTGCATGGGTATAGTAATGGATGTAGTAGTGGTTCCTCAGACCGGGAGAGCTACTTTTTATCTCGGATAATGAAAGAGTTCCCGCGGGATTTTTAAAAACTTATTCCATGCGGACAAAGTCGCGGGCATCAGCTAGTTTAATATAAAAAAATATTTTTAAAAAACGGACTTCAAACACCCGCGCCACTGCAAAGGTATATAATTTATTGTTGAGTTTTTAAAAACCGATTTCGATAAAATTTAAATGTGACCACCTGGAAAGTATAGCCTTTCAAACAAAAAAAAAGAATTTTCCAAATCGGTTCAGGCAACTTCGAGTAATTGGTGAACATACATTTAAAAAAATAAAAAAAAAAGATTCCGACTAATTGAGAACCTGCTCCTATTTTGAAGTCGGTTAAAAAAGACATGAAATGTAGGACATCCGATAAAAGCAAAGCTGTTTTCTACTTTTAATACAAGCTATAATCTGCGCTGCCCAGCCAATGAGGTGACAAAAGATAATACTCAGACGGACAGGTGATTTGAGACAATTTTTTGATACTGATTGTCATTTTATATAGATAAATGGGTATTATGTATTAACTACTAGCTGACACGGCGAACTTCGTATCGCCAACTTTTTTTTTTTGTTTTTTTTTAACCTTCCGTGGACCTTAAGGAACATACAAAAATTAACCGAATTGGTCCATCCATTCTTGAGTTATGCGCTTACCAACATTTATTTTTATTTATATAGATTAAGTCTTTAGTTTCTATTTGCGTATTTAATTTGTATTATCTATGTCTTTCACATAGGCCATCAGAGTTTGCCCTAAAAGTACGCAATCTTTGCCAAATTGTATCGAATTGGGTTTAGAGGTACGGTTCGATTTGGTTCTGCAGATTCTGTATATCGAACCGATGGTAGAGTCTCGACGTGTTATAAGAGTCACAGGTTGACCTACATGAAATCAATATCTTTTTTAATATTTGGGGAAAAGGCGAAAATATGACAGTACTCATTTCGCTTGCAATAATAATAAAATTTGAAGAGGCTTGATATGCGACTTTGTCAGAGTTTCCTGGCAAACCCACATCTAAATTAGCTAAAAAAAACTGTATGTAATTAAGCCACTGAAAGCAAACAGTGACTAAATTACATACCTACTTTCGGAGGTGGTGGTACTCGTAGATAAGGTAGTTTTATGTTAGATAAGAACGAATACGAAATAATTAATTCCGAGTTGATAATACGAGTGAATTAATTCCAAGTTTATGTACGCCTCTGTATTCAAGGTGGGATCGCCTTTCAGGCGCCTAGAATTAGTTGCTCCATAGTCAAAGCTTATAAATAGATACATTCGCACATTAATATTGCAATTTTCTATCAATGTCTAAATCATACCCCAATGGCCATTTCCACTCTATCCATTGTCCGTACAATCAATATCTATCACATTCACAAAATTAACAATACCATGCTATGGTGAAACTGAGCAACACAATAGCCAGTAATTTATTTGCGTAAGCCCGATGTAATCTTACGGCATCCTCTGTCTAGGAACATTCCCCGCTCAGCGACATAAATCATATTTTAGCACCGCTAATATCATTGGTATATTATTTATTATAAGTTGAGTTATTCTATTACAAGAGAAAAATAAGAAAAATGTTGTTTCTTGATGAAAAGGCTGTCTTGTTATTGTTATAATATTACTAGCTGATGCCCGCGACTTTGTCCGCGTGGATTTAGTTTTAAAATCCCGCGGGAACTCTTCGATTTTCCTCTTTGATTTTCCGGGATGCCTATGTCATCCTCCAGGTTCTGAACTATACCTATCCAAAAAATCACGTCAATCCGTAGCTTTGCTGCAGCGTGATTGACGGAAAAACCAACAAACAAACACACTTTCGCATTTATAATTATGTATTATTAGTAAGGAAAAATTAATATCTAATAAACGATACCTAATAAAGGCGATCCAATTAAATTTTAGTAAATACACAAAAGCTAGTATTAACTTAGATATGATGAACTCTGATGACTCGGGAACTTTTTTGTAGGGAACTCTTTGATTTTCCGAGATAAAAAGTAGCCTATGTCACTCTCCAGGTCCTCAACTATACTCATGCTAAAATCACGTCGATCCGTAGTCCTGTTGTGGCGTGATTGAAAGACAAACCAACAAACAAACACACTTTCGCATTTATAATATTAGTGAGGATTTTTGTTTATCATTGTAATTGTCCTTTATTCTATTTGTTTTCATATGACATAATTGCATGGAGGTATTAATTTGTTTGATGATTGGTTTTAATAAAATTATTCTAGTATGAAAACGCGTGTCTTTGCATGTGTTACGTTATTAGCATGCATACGCTATAAGTAACTATTTAATTTGGTGGGTTTACTATTATTAACCCTTCATTTTTTCGGGATAAAAAGTATATTTCACTCTCCAGATCTTTAACTATACCCATTCAATATCACGTAAATCCGTCACTCTGTTTTTGTATGTATGTTCTATAAAGGCAACAAACCCTTTCGTATTTAAAACATGAGTAAGAATAAGATAAATTCCGAGTTATTTATCAGTTTTCATAAAATTTTTGCACAAAAATTGGCAAGTATTTTCTTAGTTAGAATAGGGCATACACCAATAACCCTCTGGGAGACTGGCTGGTTGCTTCACACGTTGTTCAACCTAGGAACTGTAAAACATATCTCTGAGGATATGTTTAGTTGTTCTAATAAAGATACGTATATTTATTGTGCAAGATAGTACTTTAAATAAGAAACTTCGTTCGTAATTTAAGACAGTAGGTGGGAGTAGCTTTGCCTGAATCTTAATAGTCCATTGAAATGTTACATTTTTTAGGCCTTACCTTGCGTTTTTTAGAGGACTCAATTTTTTTTTAATGTGTAGGGGGGGTCAGTGTAAGGCTAAAACCAAGTTTGTGGGGTCGCCACCCTTGTCCCACGGCCGCCATCTTGAAAATAGGGGTTGAAATTGTTTTTACGATATGGTTTTACGATATATCTCTTCTCTATATCTGTTAAAAAAAATTTGTAAATATTTTTTGTTGCAAATTAAATTTTCTACAACTTTGGTCCAGTAACTTTTTGTCGTAGAACTATAAATAAAAAAGTTATAAGCGAAAATGTTCAGAAATTCAATGTTCAATGGACTATAACCTATGAGATGGACTTACCTGGAATAGACCTTGATGCAATAGATTTTATAAAATCATTCATTCTTTACAATAATATGTAAGGATAATATTAGGTATGAGCTAAAGATACAAATTATATACGATATGTTTGGTTTCAAACAAGACCGTTTCCAGCTCCATACATAAGACGACAAGCCAAAGCAGAATGCAAAATGTGAAATTAAATCTTATCTACCAATTCTTACTCATAAAAGTCATTATGAATGTGAAAGTGTCTGTTTGTTGGTTCGTTCTTCAATCACGCAGCAACGGAGCAACAGTTTAGTTCGTGCGTTGAGCGTACAATGTCAAATCCGTTTCTCGGGAGCAACGGGATCGAAGTGACGGGTGTAGATGGGTCTCCACTCTCCACGCAAAATGTTCAATTGGGTATTTGACAACAGTGTTGATATTCATTAATTAATTAATATAATAGAAAAATATGTATCATATTATAGGAGTAAAATTTGTAGAAACAGAAAATAAATCGATCAAAAATAAATATTTTACCGCAACTTTATCTGCCTCTTTCTAAAACGAAATTTTCTATTAAGAGTGTATGGAGCTGCTGTATTGTGACGTCACATGTCAGTAGCGCTCTCTTTGTCTAACAGCAAACTTTAAAGCTTCTTAATATTTCCGAGACTAGTAAAGATATTCAAAAGAGAAAAATGGCATTGTACATATTATATAATATTTAAAAAGTTAATCTTAAATAATATTTCAAAAAATATCAGTCACGTACCCTACTCGCATTCGCATTTTCAAAATGTTAAATGTTCCATTTCTGAAACTACTTCATACCCATTCTCTTCGTAGATTACAATACTTTTTGCTGTTCTACCGTAGCAGTCACGTGCATCATTTTAATCAGAAGTCGATTAGAAGGACAAAAAACTGCATCATACGACTGAACGAGACGTTCGTTCCATTATGACAGCTCATGTTACAAAGGCCTACAAGATATGCAATCCTGCGCCCATAGCAAATGGTTGAAATTGAGTCATCACTACACTCTACGAGGGGTCTGTATAAGCTTCCTCATTATATGTACTATACAGGTGGATTATATTAATCAAAGTAAATTCATTAATTGCTGGTTTCACTGTTTTCGTCTGAAATTTTCAGAAATCGGGTTTTTTGGAAATTATATATTTAGAAAATAAATAAATAATAATAATAATGAAATTCATAGGGGAAAAAATAATCGTCTGGATTCGAACCGGGGTCTTCTGATTTCGGGACCGCCTGATTTTCTAACTGAGCTATCGGAACTTTATAAATCATGGCGAAATTTACCGTTGTATTCTAATGATATGGTAGGGGTTTTTCATTGCCTGAAAACATGGATAAAACGACATTCTCTAAAAATGAAACCTAGCTAGATCGATTTATCGCCCCCGAAACCCCTTGCATACTAAATTTCATAATTAAATTAAAAATATGAATGAAAATACCTGATGCCCGCGACTTCGTCCGCGTGGATTTAGTTTTTAAAATAACTCGGGAACTCTTTGTATTTACGGGATTGAAAGTAGCCTATGTCACTTTCCAGGTCCTCAACTATACCCATGCAAAAAATCACGTCAATCCGTAGTTCTGTTGCGGCGTCATTGAAGGACAAACCAACAAAAAACACACAGTCAAAGGCCACGCTCATCTTAATGGTATAATATTCTTACATTAATGATATAAATTTGAATAAGACAAATCAAAAAAATCGGATGGCTTTTATCTTTAATCTGAAACATTATCTAAGAAACACCCTTGCACAAAATATACCTACTCTTAAAGACTTTTCCTTAGTTAAAAAGTTATTATAAGCAAACCTATTCCTTCTTTCTCCATTATTTTTTACAGGTAAAGTGTATAAACGTCTGTAAACACCCTCTATCACCTAGCTGGTCTAAATAAATTGCGCACTCAAAAATGTATGTTATGTATAGTGCATAGGGGCCATTTTGGTCTGTGCAGCAAGATTTATTGCCTTTAGTGACGGATGTTAATAGCAGCGTCATCCCATCGACGGCAACGCGTGACGAATCGCGATGGAGACGTCAATTTCTTTACCTCCTCCACAAAACCAACAAGTAGTGAACCAAAAAAAACGAAACAATGAAACAAGAGTAAATAAGACACGACAAAAGGCTCTCCTGTCGTGACACCTCGTGCTACCAGCAGAGGACGCTCTAAATGTCTGTTAAAAATATCGGTCAAGTGTGAATCGAGCTAAGAAATATAGAGTTCTGTACTGCGTTTGTAAATTCTGTCATTAATTCCGACAATTAACCTAGATGGTTTAATGCTTAGATGGTTTAATGGTTTAATGCTTAGACTTCTCGACTTCTTAATATTATTCGAGAGGGAATTTTTATTTTTTACAAGCATTTGCTCGTGACTTCCACATGGAGTTAGTTAAGTTTCTCTAGGAATAGGTCTTGAGTAAAGTTGAGGACCTGGAGTGATACAGGCTACTTTTTATCCAAAACAAAAAATTAAAACCTAACTACACTTAGATGAAATGGTGCGCAAAAGCTAGTAAGTTAAGTTTATAACTAGCCATAATATTTCTAATAGATAGACAATCAGTTGAGATACAAATAGGTATGGCGGGTTAAGGAACCCTAAAAAAACTAAATTCAAATCTGTGATCGACTTTTGTATGTTTTTACGCACTGTTGGCCGGCCCCGGTTTTGTGAATTTTAGATTCGAAAAAAATTGTATTGACGCTATTTGTTTACTTTGCTTTTGAAGCTTGAAGTTTTTTTAGATTTTAGGCGCGCTATTTCGCGAGCAAACGCTAAAATGATTAGCAGTTAGGTTTGACAGTTTTTTTTTTAATTTGCCCATGTATGTTTTTTTCACAATTTTTATTTTTATAAATTTCATCTGCATACCATCGATATTTTTATTTTTGTCTGACTCGTCTGCAAAAAAATAATTTGCAAAACGTTTTTGCAATTTAGGACGCTTATTTTACGTCGATTCATTCTAGAAGTTTATAAAATCTAATAATGACTTGCATGATTTCAATCTTGGTCATATCCATTGACTAGGGGTTTTGTCATAATCAATAAGGAGAAACCGTAGGTTAATCTTTTAATTAGTATTTCTTTACCAATCTGTTATTGGATCATCAAGTTTTATCATAAAATTTGAAAATGAACAACCACCTAGTTTTTTCTTGTTCTTCAAAGTTGAAACTTCATAGGGCATTCCGTACCAGTGGCAGATTAGATTCACGATTCAAAAGCACATTGTAAAAGATTATTTGAATACATTGAATTATTATGTACTAATTTGAATAGAAAGAAAATTAAATATTAAGCGATGCAAACTGAATAGCTTGAGTTATTTTTTGGTCTTTTGAATACTTTGTTGAAATACGTTTCATCTCATCAATTGGACACGAATTTTCTCTGAGAATGAGAAAAATTGTTTTGGTCACAGTCTATGCTAGCCAAGCGCGGTTTGATAGATTTCTCAGACCTTCGAGAAAATTATGGAGAACTCTTATGCAAGTCTCATCTCTCTCAGCAAGTAATAATTGAATGCCTTAAACACGCTCCGGAAAGTTTGAGGTGCTTTGAATCTCGAAGCTTCTAGAAAGGAGATACAAGTCTTAATCACTATGCCATCAACGCTCCTATCTTCACTGTAGTATTAAGAACTTAATCTTTATTCACAACTACACATCATCATCATCATCATCATTAGCAACCCATCAACGGCTTACTACTGAGCGCAAGTCTCCTCTCAGAGAAGGGTTATAGGCCATAGTCCACCACGCTGGCCCACTGCGAGTTGGCGGACTTCACACACCTTTGAGAACATTACAGATAACTCTCAAATGTGCAGGTGTCCTCACGATGTTTTCCTTCACCAAGCAAGTGATATTTAATTGCTTAAACGCACATGACATCGAAACAACTACACACTACATAATTATTTGAATGGACGCCATATCACGATCGATTAGACCCAAAGGAACCGAGGCAGCATTTGAAAGTTCATAATCATAAGTGAGGGAGCTACAACGAATAAAGAAGTCGTGACGTCGTGGGGAGTGCTTCCCATGAATCGCCCAACTAAATGCCCTTTGTATTTATCTTTTGTTGCTTAACAATTTCATTGTTTGTTCGTTACTCCGCTTTTACTTCGCCCTCGGACTTGTAAGGAACTAAGATTGAGCCTTTAACTTTGTTCGCTTTATAATCTCGAGGGTCATTATCTGTTATGATTTACATTTGTTGAGTATCTCTGTCATATCTACCTTATCGTTGACTTTGTTTATTGGTGAAGAAAGTTTATTTAAACTATTATAGGCCTTTATACAGAATACTACATAAAACATAAATTTACTCTAAAATTAAAACTAAAATAAAAACTTAAATTAAAACTAAATAAAATCTAAAACCCCATCCAAGTCACCGCAGTGTGGCATAGTACCCGGCCAAGATGCTGGCAGCATTACCCCTTTGGATGGCCAAGCTAATCCTTTGGCCAAGGTAGCTGCCAGCTCTTGGATCCCCGATCTTTGTTTATTAAATTCTACTTATTCTAGTATTATACTAGAAATAATATAAAAAAATATTTTTAAAAAACCGATTTCAAACTCCCAAGCCACTATCAAAGTATATAATTTACTGTTGATATTTTAAAAATAGCTCGACCGATTTCGATAAAATTTATATGGGACCACCTGGGAGGTTATATCCTTTGAAGCAAAAAAAGAATGTTTCAAATCGGTTCAGGCGACTTCGAGTGATCGGTGAACGTACATAAAAAAAATAAAAAAAAGATTCCGACGAATTGAGAACCTCCTCCTTTTTTTGAAGTCGGTTAAAAAGGTAGCCAATGTCACTTTCCATGTCCTCAACTAGGTGTTCATCCATCAATCCATGCAAAAATCACGTCGATCAGTTGCTGCGTGATTGAAGGATAAATCAACAAACAACAAACAAACATA
Source organism: Oeneis ivallda (assembly GCA_029955525.1). Lineage (NCBI taxonomy): Eukaryota > Metazoa > Arthropoda > Insecta > Lepidoptera > Nymphalidae > Oeneis > Oeneis ivallda. The sequence goes on along the minus strand of JARPMR010000024.1, from coordinate 5,036,773 downwards.
CTTTCGCAATTCTAATTACAACAGTACATGTGTGGTAGTTTCAATTGAAGATTCGAAAGCACTTTTTAAAAGTTTATTTGATTAAAAAATTATTCTATTTATTATGATGTGACCAAACAAATAAATTGAGAATAGTCCCCCGGCTAAATATTTATATTGCGGACCACAATAACTATTCACCATAAAGTAACCACTCTACTTTAATTACAGACTAATTTAATACCAACGCAAACAACGCAGTTGCCAGCAAGTGCTGCTCTAATATTTGTAGGCATGTCATGTAATATAGTAGGTACCTACGCGGCGCATAATCGAATAGCCATAGCGATAACGATCGCGATCGACCACTAAACATACCAGAAACAATTTTTGGCAGCGCGCCGAACTCGCGTCCGTCCAGATTTATGATTGAGATATCCGATAGTGAAGTGACAAGTTTGAGGTTTTTCAGTGTTCCGTAAACTGTATCATCATCATTAGCAACCCATCAACGGCTCACTACTGAGCACAGGTCTCCTGTCAGAGAAGGGTTATAGGCCATAGTCCACCACACTGGCCCAATGCAAATTGGTGGACTTCACACACCTGCGAGAACATTATGAAGAACTTTCAGATGTGCAAGTTTCCTCACGATGTTTTCCTTCACCGTTGAAGCAAGTGATAGTTAATTGCTTAAACGCACTTGACTCCGAAAAGTCAGAGGTGCGTACCCGGGATCGAACCTGTGACCCCCCGAATAGGAGACCACAGTCCTAACCACTAGGCTATCTATCACTGCTTCAAGTAAACTGTATAGTTTCTTAAAAAAGTGTGTAGATTCAAAAGTATAAAATAATAGGACGTACTATACATAGTTTCAAAATTTTTTAATCTACAATAGAATAGAACAGAATAGAATATCGTTTATTCATTGACATCAAAAGAACCAAAAAAAAATAGAAATAATTAACCAGTGTATACTTTTTGTGTCATGCCATTAAAAGGGTGCTATAGCTCAGCTAAATGCTGAACCTTTTTATTTTTTATTTTAATTTATGTGACTTAAGTTAAATTTCATACTTAAATTACTCGAAAAATACATCGTTAATCGGTATATTTTGTGTTATTACGAGAGGAGTGTGACGGATAATTTTCTATACGGACGTGTGACGGAATTGACATAGTTCGAAGAACTGATTGTCGTTGGGATACCAAGGTGCAGGAGTGGTGACCCCGCACCGAAAAGCAAATAGACCGACGACATATTCAGACGAGTCGAAAGGAGACCCGATACAGGCCTCGCAAGACCAGAACCTGTGGAAGTCCATGCCAGAGTGTATCGGTTAATAAAGAAAAAAAACGTTAACTTGCTAGTACACTAGGGCCTCAGTTTAGCTTGATGGATATCTGACTTGAATTTAAAAGGGACGGAACCCTATAAAAAGAAATAAAGTAACGCAACAGATGGAAGGAGGCGGTCACGCCGCCAGCGGGCGCAAGGTATATACCTAGTAATTACTGTTAAACAAACGCCCGAAATCAAAAACGCCGACACGCACACACACTGACGAAGGGCTTAAGGTGAAGTCCTGTCTTGAAACAATAATAATTGGTGCTTTGTGAAAAGACTGTTGACTTAGTAATTACTGTTTAATTTCGAGATAGGCTTGCACTTGATGACACTCAATACTGGAAAGCACTGATGTGGTCTAGGGTGGAGCGTGCTTGCCTACTTTGATTTGCTGACTTAGTAGGTACCAAACAACCACGATCGAGTAAAGTTATTATGACAGATTTTCAATACAAAAAATGTCAGAACGTCTTTACTCCTCGGTTAAACGTCACTAGCTATTAGTGAAATTTGCACATTACTATGCTTTTTACTGCTTTTCGTTTTACTCGAGGAAAAAGATGGCTGGTTTTGTGACGTCACTATATAGCATACACCTATTATTATTAAACAATATAGAATACCCATGTATTCTATAGCGTAGAATAGACATCGGGAGCCAAGAAAATTAACCAAAAAAAAAATCACTCAGACAATCAATTCACTCAGACAAAATAAAATGTAAAATCAAATAAAATCCAAGTTGTAAGCACTCTCCTTAACGATATGCACCGAATACGCACACAAACGTATTTTATTCGCGTTATAAGCCACGGCACACACGCGTGGCTTCTAACATCATAATTACGAGGGCCACTGACGAGCGTCGAGCTGTAACGAGCTTAAAACAAAATGGCCGATAAGTTTATTTATACACCGAGCTATGTTAGTTTGATCATTTAATATAAACCGCTGATATCACACTGGTTTAGAAATTATCTAAGAGGTAGTAAAAAAATTGTTTGAAGTGTTTTTGTAAATCACCTATCCTACCAAACAACAATCGGGATTTCGGAGTTCAACCTTTACTTCATTTTTATGAAATCCATTAAGTATCGGGTATATTAGCTTATTCATCGACGCCGTCTGCTATTTTCAAGTTTGAGAGATCCAAGCTTATTTTAAACTACCTATAACATTCAATGTCTATGCATAATATTTTAAACAACTGTTGCTTAAAAACTTTCTATCATACAAAAATAATAATCTTAGGCAGCCCGCACACAGTCAATATTATTGTCAATATTTACGAATATTGTCAATAATAATGCGTGTGTGCGGGGCGTATTGAAGGTTTGATCAATATTATTTCATATAAAAAAAATATTATCAATATTCTTATTGACAATAAAATTGACTGTGTGCGGGCTGCCATAGGTATGTTTATGTTTGTACGAGTAAAGAAAATATTTTAAATAAAAAAGTTGTAGAATAAAATGAAGAAGTTAAGTTGCTGGTAATTTATAATTAAATAAAATCCAGACGCAATGATGGTGTTCAAATATTTAAAACATAATAAGACTCTTGACCTAAAATTAAGATGTGTATCGTTTACTTTGCTGACGTGATCAAGGAAATGTGACTATCAGATCAAAATAATGAAAAACGGTTAATTAATATACACAGTAGGTACATTTCGGCTTGAGGGAAGCTAAGTAGAAAAGGAAGTTCATGGAAGCAAGTTAAATAACGTAACAATAGATTTGTTATCAGCGATGAATTTCTGGTTAGCGTTTATGGGAAGCATGTATGTAAATTCATTATAGATAACAATTTTTTTGTTTATGATGATATTATGATGAAATTTTATCATTGCGCTTAAGTAGGATCATGCATAATTTTAAAAAAATTGGGTCTAAACATTATATTGTTCTTCGTATATTCGGTAGAGGAAGACATTATAAAAACAGAAACGACAACATACTGTTACTATATGACCTCAATTATAATGACTGCAGTACTAGGAGATTTTTTTTAAAGTCGATGACGATGCAGTTTAAGATGGTAGCGGGCTAACATGGAAGTGTACATTACCCCTAATCGTTTTCTACGCGCCATCGTGCCGGAACGCTAAATCGCTTGGCGGCACGTCTTTGAATGTAGGGTGGTAGCTAGCCACGGTTAAAGCCAGACCAGACCAGAGACAATTCAGAAAATATAAATTCCCAAATTGACCCCGCCGGGAATCGAACCCGAGGCCTCCTAGGCTCCCAGTCAAAAAGTCAAGAAAATTTCAACTTTGATTTCTGCTTACTTCCGTATTACTAATTTTATATATTTAATATGAGATAGATAAGTTAAGAAAATACTTAGTAAGTAAAATTAGGTTTCAAAGATCTCGAATATCTATTAAAATATATTACAAAAATGAAGTTAAAGAAATTTTCAAAATAACAGTATAAAATATATGGCGTAATAAAGCATTGACCATCGTCAAAAGCTGCTCGTAGTTCTCGTAAAATACCAAATAATTTCATCCACAATATTATATTTGACAATAAAGAGAACTCATCGACCCACATGCCGAGCTATCCACTGTTATATTATGATAATGAGCTTTTATGAATCAAAATCGTTTGGGCCTCAGTAATTTTCTAACAGTAGCAAGTAACATTCAAACGTGAGTTAGTAAGTGATTAATATTTATTACCCAAAAAACAGTAGCCTTCAAAAGGAAATGAAGCCAATGTTAGATGTAAGTAGAGGAGATAATTAAGATTTTAAATGAGCATGAATTTCAAAGTAGCAAGAATTTAAAAATAAATTGGAGATTTGAACAATGCGTAAAATTCACATCATTAAATGAATTGAAAAACTTGTTAAGAAAGCAATGTAGAATGTAAAACTTTTTTAAATTACAAAACAATTTCTTCTGAAAGTTTTATCTGATTTTATATTTTTTTAAAGGAAAAAATAAGAAGATCTTCTTCAATTTAATAATAGAGTTTACATTCTTACAATTCTGTGAATACCTAGATACTATAGTATCGCTTTCTCCGCTGTACCCTTGAAAAAGTAATTTCTTTACCTGCAGATAAATAAGTTTCTTTAATGTCATAATGCATTTAATTTATTCATATAAACTCTTTATGAGACATCTAAATAAACATTTGGGAATGTTGTTATAAAAGCAGTAGAAACTACCGTAATACGAGTAGGCAAAAAGAAATCGAATACTATACACATAAAATTGCCGGTTACCACTTGTTATCTAGTAAACGCTATGTTGGAAACTTGGAACATTATTGATAGAAATCTTTGAGCCGTCCAATTAACCACTGTCACGACATAATATTATTTCTATAAAAACCAGTATCAATGCTAACGAATTTTATAGAAATAAAATTCTCAGTGTTTTTCCTAGAAACTGTCCATCCGATTGACAGCGAGATAAGAAAAAAAAATCACACAAATTAGGCATTCCATGGACTTGTCGAGCCACCAAATTAAGTCGTGTAGAAAGAAAAATAACATACAAATAGGGCTAATCAAGATTGTGGGAAGAGAAATGACCCGGTAATTATTAAAACAAGATTATTATCGAAAAAGCCTATAAGTCTTGTAAGTTCAAAACAAGTTCCCCATAGATTAATAATGGATGCCACTCATTAACGCTTCCAACAGTAATTGCTTGGCACTATTATGATGAATTGTTACATTTTTGTGGCTACATTTTGTAAACGCTTCGAGGGATTATCATCTCAAATTACCGGAGCCGACAACCTTTCTACCATCAGTCAGATACATCATTAAAGCCGTAATAATTTCTATGTGCTCTTCAATCTCCTTTAAAAATATTATATCCTAACGAAGGTGCTTTGCTTTATCTGAGAATTTTATAATAAATTCGAGTTGATACAATTTGCTTCGCATAAATGCTAATTTGCTTACCAATGTCACAGACTCAGAAGAACTTAGTTTCATTTTATTTAAATTAGTTACTAATATAAATACAGTCCATCCTAATGGCAACGAGGGTTCAAAACATGGCCGCGTCTGAAGCTCTTAACGAAATTGTATTATTTTGCATTAATTTTTGACAAAGTTCTTTTAAGTCGCATCAAAGGCTTCACTTAAAATATTACCAATAGTATTTTATGATATAATATTACCATAAACTTATAATAAGAGCTATTGAAATGGAAATATAGAGAAGGATGCTAGTTGATTGAATATTGAGAAGGAAAAAACAGCCAACGGCAAAAACTAAATGCAATTTTAAGGTTAGTAATTAGTTTAAGTAAATATTTTATAAATCTTGATTATTAACAGTCACATAACCCAATGCGTGGGAAGCCAATGTCCTTGAACATTCTTTTATAGCCACAACGTTTTAACTTGTGGTTTTAACTGTACACATATTAAAATTCTGAATGACAGACACGATGGATTCCTTATAATTTGTGCAAATTATTAAAAAGGGAGAATCCAAAAACTCCGCTACCGACAGAATTAATAAAGACGAAGCTAAATCCGTCAGCTGGACGTCATTTCACTGGGATATGAGGCGTTAACGATTTAGATCTTTCAAATTACACGCCATTAATTGAGACGTCAAGTTTGCAAAGGACGAAGAGAAAAAAGGAATAGGCCCCCGTCTCCATACTAATTTAGATATCAAGCGACTGGGCCCGACAAATTGTTCGCCATTCGTTGGCTTCGTGGAATTAAGACATCGGCCGACCCGCTTTGTTCAAAGAGTATTTTTAGTTCCCATTTCAATCGGACATGGTCAGAGTTCGGACTTCGGCGGTTTTTGTTGCGGGATAGTTTCGAGTTTCCACGTTGGGGATTTAAGGACCAATCCGTAACCTTTGAAGGGTATGTGAGCTCCGGGTATTTGTTTTCGGGGGCAATTTCTGTTTCGTGTTTGTTTGAAGCTAATATGAATTCCTTTCCTTGTTGCTTGATAAACTTTTTCATTTATATCAGCATGAACATAATGGTGAGTCTCCATGAAACAAAGTTAAACCAGATTGTAATAATTTAATATAAAAAATTCTTTTTAAAAAAACGACTTCAAAAGGCCCGCGCCACTGCAAAATATATGTATAATTTATTGTTGATATTTTAAAAACCGCTTGACCAGTTTCGATAAAATTTCAATTAGACCACCTGGGAAGTATTACCCTTATATATATCCTTTGAAACAAAAAATAATTTTTCAAATCGGTCCAGGCGTGTTCGAGTAATCGGTGAACGCACATAAATAAAACGATTCCGACGAATTGAGAAGCTCCTCCTTTTTTGAAGTCGGTTAAGTTATACTGATATTTTGGAAGATTTAGGTACTTTGGAACTACTAGGTAGGATTTTAGGATTCTTAATGATCAAAGTTTACACTTTGATCATTAATAATCATTTTTTCATTTTTATTTATTAACCGACTTCCAAAAAGGAGGAGGTTCTCAATTCGGCCGGTATCTTTTTTTTTCTATGTATGTCCACCGATTTCTCCGGGATTACTGGACCGATTCGCGTGATTTTTTTTTTAAACGACAGAGGATGTTTGCGAAATGGTCCCATAAAAATGTTTCCCTTCAACTCCTCAAGCCTGATGCTGCAGGGATATTGCTCACCTAAAATAAAGAGATTTAGGAAATTTCGATTACGAATTATTATTGTAGGTAACAAGTATGGACTACATCATGGAGCTCCAGGTTATAGCTCCTCAATCCTGATGCTGCAGGGTACTGCCTACCTAAAACTATGGGGATTTAGGAAATTTCGATTACGAATTGATATTGTAGGTAACAAGTATGGACTACATCATGGAGCTCCAGGTCCTAGCTCCTCAATCATAGGATACTACACTTAAAATCTTAAAATAAAAATTCTTTTCAAAAAACCGACTTCTAACGCCACTACAAAGTATAAAAATAATTTTAGTTTGTCCACGTTTGTTGAAGTCGGGTTGTCGGAGTCTCTCATATTGTGTAGCGTCGCGCATCGGTTTCATAGTTTGTATTTAGGCCCGCCCGACTTCAACAAACGTGGACAAACTAAAATTATTTTTATACTTTGTAGTGCCGTTAGAAGTCGGTTTTTTGAAAAGATTTTTTTTTTATGTTGTTTATTTTCTCTTAAAAGTACTCTCAGGTGTAAAGCAGACTAGCTGGCCATGTTTATTTGTATAATCGCTTATAAATTATATGTAGACGATGAAGATCTGATAGTTTATTACAATTACTAACTCAATCGTATTTACCTATACCTAATTAGTTACTAACTCAACCATTACTTAGTACCTAGGTAGGTAACTCATTTAGATCTCTACAAGAAAAATAAATTCTTCATTTAATTGGATCTTTACAAGCACTTAGAGCCCTTGCCTTCCTTTTGACACCTCGCTCCTCGAGGTAAGCGCGTTTCATATTAGACTGCATCATTAATTTTATCATCAGTTTAGATTGTGATCAAGCGCAAACCTGTCAACGATAACAAAGTAACTATTAAGGCTTGGACGTATCGAACCCGACATAGACGCGATGGAAACGTGTCCAACATGGACATGGCACTGTTTTGCCTTTTGTAACAAGCCACGGCAGAAGTTTATTACCGAAGAACGTCTTCAAAACCATTGCTGTTATAAAAAGTACTTGCGTTGAGTACGACGCGACGTGCAGTTGAGCTGCAGCCGCCACGCATTGAGTCTGTCGAGACCTTTACAAAACTACAAAAACTAACATAATGATCGTCCAGGCTCGTATGAGACTTTACGGCGTTTCCACGCTGAACCGTTACACTGAATCTTCAAGCAAAAAATGAGATAGACATACTGTCACCAGTAGTGGTGTAATTAATGTGTTAGTGTATGGTTTTTTTGCTTTGCTATCGTATACTAGAAGAACATTAGGATGCGGTTGCTATGGCCTTGTTACGATAATAAATAATAGACCATCATAATATAGAGCGAACAACAAGTTTTATTCAAAGCAGTTAAAACTGAACTGAATAAATTATATCAATAACCGAATTTACTTTTTCCTAAAGTCTGGCGACGAATGATGAAATCATAATCATAACATTTGACGACCTTCCTGGTGCAGTGGTGATCGATGTGGTGGTGGTTATACTCGTAATTGCGAGGTCCCGGGTTCGATTCCCGGCAGCGGCAATTTGAGAATTTATTATTGCTAAATTGTCTCTGGTCTGGTCTGCTTTTAGGCTTTGGCCGTAGCTAGTTACCACCAGTAGTTAGTCAGAGACGTGCCGCCAACCGAATTAGCGTTCCGGCACGCTGGCGTGTAGAAACAGATTAGGGGTATTGGTTGAATGTGCACTGCTATACCCCTTCCAAGTTAGCCCGCTACCATATTAGACTACATCGTCACTTACCATCAGGTGAGATTGCAGCTAAGTATTATCTTTTCATCTAATAAAAAATAACAATCATACCTAATAGGTTCCCAAAAAAACACATAGAACATTATCACAATAAGACACAGTATTCTTTTAGGGCTCACTTTAGAGTTTCCTATTAAAGCAGCGACATTGAACTGAATTTTATTTAAAAAGTCGTGAACCTACGAGTAGGTACCCTACCTACCAGTTCGTGGTATAAATCATTATAAACTACACACTAAAATGAGCTTTGATAATCGATTCGATAGAATCGTGGTTCTTTCGTAATCGAAAACGTTATTAGTAGAGCGTTCGATATTTAATGGTGATTTTATGAAAATGCGCCCAACAAATATTGCCTATACAAGATTTATGTCTTAATAAGCGTTTTTCTGAAATGCATTATGATTCGCTTATAATAAGAGACGGGTTTTACACCTTTCGAGATTTAATTGAGTAACTGCTGTTATTTATTGTTGATATCTGGGGCCTACCACCAACGCTTAAGTAGTTTTATTCAAAACGCATACTGTCAAGACTCTAGGGACGTTTTTGTTTGAAATGGCAACACAATATTGAAATATTATAATACTATGAATTTAAGCGATGGTAGTTGACTATGATAATATGTCTTTATCCAATGATTTCTTGTCAATCAATCAAATTAACCATGATAATATATTCATGGTCATTCATTTTTTTTGACGTCATCTTTGTTGATCAAAATTTTCTTTGGTAGGTATTAAAAATGCGTTTCTAACACTGGTACGTTATTGTGTAATTAATCTCCGAAAAAATTATTTAGTCCAAAAAATAAAATTGAGACCAAAAAAAACATTGAAAATAAATTACCAACCGAACTTTCCCAAAATTGTTCAGCGTGAGATATTTTGATAATATGAACCGATTATGAAATATAATTTTCTACGTCAGTAGCTTTCGTTAAAAGTCTTGTAGGACCGATGAGAGTTGGACCGAACCCAGGCTTATTTCCATATTATCCAAGCCATGACCCAATACTTTACCCGTATATATTAAATAACGCGAACGACATATTATACTTGATATATTATCCGGAAAATAAAATTTCAATGAAAAGTTTATTCTGTACTACTTTTTTTTTCAAGTGTATTCGTTTTTCAAGTGTATTCATTTCAAGAATACCTACATTCTTCGCCGTCGTTTCAACCGATAGCCGCTAAAATAGCCACCATTTATCAAATAACATGAAATTATGTCCACTTGTTCCCAGCATCTCGTTTTATTTCATCCGTCCACAAGTGGGGATGGCCATTCGAACACCTTGGGCTTGATCCGGTAGTAGAGTCTTGAAATGTCATAAAAGCCACAGGTTGCAGGTCTACATGAAAGAAATTATTTTAAAGGAGGTTGGCGAATTTTGACCCAGCATTTTTTAAAACCGTTCAGATTCAGAAATCATTTAATTTTGATGGTCAACGATTAGCCCAAATCAATTGCCGGTTTCTCTTCCTTCCCAGAGACAGTGGGATGACATTATTTGTAAAAAAACTTTTGACGCAATGTTAATGGAAGCAAATTCTAAAGACCGTGCTCGTCTTCTCGCTGTCTCTGCGAAAGAATCCGGCCACTGGCTCCATGCTCTCCCTTCTGCTAATCTAGGCACTCTTTTAAACCACGCCACTCTTGCAGTGGTAGTTGGCCTTAGGCTCGGCGCCAAAATAACCCAGCCTCACCGTTGCCACTGCGGTGACCACGTCGACGCTTACGGTCATCACGGACTCTCCTGTTCGAAGAGCGCTGGTCGTTTCTCCCGCCACAATGCCCTCAACGACATCATCCGCAGGTCTCTTGCTACTGCTCACGTGCCAGCTGTATTAGAACCTATTGGTTTGGCACGTGGTGATGGCAGGAGACCTGATGGTATGACGCTTGTTCCTTGGAGGGCAGGGAGGTCGCTTGTGTGGGATGCCACCTGTGTAGATACTCTGGCTGCATCCCACATCCATGCGACCTCCTCTGTGGCGGGTGCAGCGGCTACTAGCGCCGAACAGGCTAAGAGGCGCAAATATGAAAAACTTGACAGTGGTTTCATATTTGTGCCTTTTGGTGTAGAGACCCTGGGGCCGTGGGGCCCGGAGGCTCGAGCGCTTTTTGTAGAGCTAACTAAAAAGGTGATCGAGTCTACCGGGGATCCAAGAGCTGGCAGCTACCTTGCCCAAAGGATTAGCTTGGCCATCCAAAGGGGTAATGCTGCCAGCATCTTGGGTACCATGCCACACTGCAGTGGCTTCGATGGGGTTTTAGATTTTATTTAATTTTTTATTTTAGTTTTAATTTTAGAATAATTTTAATTTTAATGTAGTAGGTAGTTTTAATTTTAGAGTAAATTTAGGTTTAATGTATCTCAATAATTATAATTATACTTTAATTTTGATTAATAGTTTTCAGAGTATTTTTCTGTGCAAACTCGATATTTTTAGAAGATGGGGATCAAAAGTATAATTATTCAAAACACACACACATTATAGGTAGGTAAGTTGTCAGGTAAGACGGAGCGTGTAACCACGTTCTAATATTTTTAATTATTGAATTTTTATTATAATGTCCCAAGATTTCTTCGAAGTCAAAGACATAATACATATTCTGCATTACTATATGACATATTATTGTTTGTCCATTTCCGTTATTTTGTTCTGTTATTTCGTGATTGTAATAATTGTGTTGGATGAACGTGATAGCGCATACATTACAAGAATCTGCGCCATTTCTGCTTGAGTCTGTGTTATTTAATCGTTTTTTTGTAAATTAATTAAAAGATATCTATGATCTGACAAAGTAACAGTCAATTTTTTTTAATGCCTAACATAAGATACTTATACCTATAAACGCAATTTATAAAACATAATTTATTTTTCAGTTTTTAATTTAAACTTACGTAGTACGCCTTACGGCATGAAATAGTGTTAATAAAAGCAAAACTAACACCTGTTTGCCTATTTACCTATTACAACAAATAAATTGATTTTCATTTGAAAAAAAACCTATAAGTAGAAGCCTGCATAACTATTTAAGAAATCATAATATCTCCTCTTTCTATCCTTAACGATTTTCATGTAAATATTATTATGATTTAATGAAATTACATACCTGCCAAAATGACCACATAACCAGTATTATACCATTGGAGGCTTCTCCAATATTAATGATAATGCACTAGCCTCAAGCACTACATATTAAGCAACTACGATCAAAGCTAATACAGCTTGACACTAATGTCCAACCAGAGTTTATGATCCGACAACATTAATAACAATTATTTATAAGGTCCGGTTAATTTAGGTGCGACAGGGAGGTATATTGTGGCCGTCTCATTTTCTATTTGATTAAATAATAATTCAGTGAGATTAGTTCCACGGTGAAATACTGTAGTTGATAGGAAATGTTGTGATGAAGTTCACAGTAGTTCAGAGTAAGAACTGCTTATTAAATTTTTCAAAAATATCTCTAGATTAGATAGAAAAATATATTATTGTTACGAGTATAATTATACCTTTTTCATCTGTTTATTAGTTATTGGGTTTATAATGGAGGGTTTATAATCATTTTATTCAGTTGTTGTTAATACCATCATCATCGTCATCATCATTAGCAACCCATCAACGGCTCACTACTGAGCGCAGGTCTCCTCTCAGAGAAGGGTTATAGGCCATAGTCTACCACGCTGGCCCAATGCGAATTGGCGGACAATAATACCATAATAATTAATAATTATTATGGTATTATTAAGACCATAATAATTAATAATTATTTGCTGAATTCATCCTAACCAACTGTTTAATAATATTAGTATCATTCTGAATGCAGATTTTATCAACAAATGTTGTTATAAATTCGAATGGGAAGAATCTGTGTGAACGAACCATTTTATTCGGAAACTATACGATGTTCATAACTTCGTCAAGCTTAGGACACTCCTAGTACGATTTACTACTGCCAGTGAAAATTCAATCAAAATCGCTTCAGCCATTCCAAAGATTAGCCCGTACAAAGATCCATACAAATAAAAATAAAAAAGTATGTTTTCGTCATGTAAAAAAATCATAAAGGGAAAATAAATAATCATGTTATTATGAGCTTTTTAAGAGGCAGTTATTTTGAAATCACAGATAGACATTTCAACATTATTTATTTGTGTAGATTACTAATAGGTATTCCATATTTTAAAATGTTTCCATTTTGAATACATAAAAAAATAAAAGGAATTATCTGAGTATATTTCTAGCAATGATATTGAATATGGTTCAATTTTTAAAATAAAGTGGATCGCACGGCATTAAAAATGACTTCGGGATCGTAAATACGAATAACTTTCCGCTCACTACAGAGAATATCCATAATCCTATAATGGCCGAGGTATAAATAAAGGTTTGGTTTCGTTTTACAGGTACACTTGGCGACGTGTAAAATATTGTTATCGATAATAAAAACACAATAAGACTCCGCGACGTCTCTATATTCGAATCGCATCACGTCCTAAGAAATCTGAGAACACCGTGTAAAGCAATCTCAGTGGAAATAAAACAAGAAAACTTTTATGAATAAATTATGGCAGTGTAAAGTATGATAAATGATGTAAGGATTATAATGGTCTGTGTACAATTAACAGCAAATGTTACTGATGTAATTGAAATTAATACTTATTAGAAAGCAACAAGGTTGAATGTGACGTAGATTTTTATAATGACGAAATGAAGTTAGGTGGTGAGTTGTACATCACATCGGACTCAGCGGGTGGCTGGTACAAGTAAACTAGTATCTTGCAACTAACGTTATAATCAGAGTATGCCTGGCCAAGTTAACAAGATACTTAGCAAATCCCGAACTAAAGCATAAAGACGCTGTAAGCATGACGGTGTTACAACTCCGTAGAGACTTAGCGGGTCTCTGTTAATCTGGGCATTAAGTATTAATACCAATGCTTGATGATTACTCATCACGATGTGAACGATTATGATGTTACAAATATTAATTAAAATAACTGACATTTTGGGCGCGTAGGTCGCGGATCGAATGGTGTTCAAAGGAACATAATTAAGTATTTATTGGAATCTTCACGGCTCTTTAAGACTTATAATATGCGCTGAAATTTAATAAAAAAAACTTAAGCTCCTTTTTAATGCACAACCTGCATGCACCATTTTATATTTTGCAATGAATAAAATAAATGTCTGAGGTCTTTATGAGTATGATTGGTTAAAAAATTATCTTCGTTCTCATCACTGTATAATTTAATTGATCTATAAGAACATTTAGATCATAAGTATAAAAAGATGACTATTTTCAAACTTTTGTTTAAATCTTCATAATTTTAAGATTCATTATCATTATTCATGTTGTTTTGTTTGTAAAACATAAAATTTTCAACCGTGTATAGTTCTAATTTCTCAGAATGATAATTTTTTATAGTCTTCTGTCTTAACGCAAGTTCTCATCTTTAATGAATGCAAATCGTCGTGGTACACCGTGTTAACAGCGCATCTAACTTTCTTAATGTTTGATAATTATATTATGCAGAATTACAGTGAGTTTCTGGCGTTAATGCATGCCAAAACTAGTTTCTAAATTGGCTGCATACGGAATCGAGAAGTGAAGATGTAAGATTAATCGAAATGGAATCTAAGTACGCTCCACGACCGGGTGAAGTTTGCTGTTGATTCCGAGTTCTTGACTAAGTCTTGGACTAGAAATTATAATATTAGTAATTAATAGTATAGTCCCTAGTCCAAGATTATAATTTTTATTATCTTCTTGTTTTAGTATTTGATAATAATAATAATAATAACCTGGCAACCCTGAATGTCAGCATACATCATATTTTTTCACCGTTACATTTTTGCCGAAATAAATATTATAAAACGGATTTCAACAGAATTTTAGATTTAATTCAATAAATTTACCGTAGTAAAAACTAATAAGAACAACAAACCATGAAAGAACAAATAAAGAAAATCAAAACAGTCCGAAATATAACTGACACAACCTGTCAATAGATGCCGGATAGAATACAAAAGAAATTATTAGACGAATTAATAATGTAGAATGCTGACACGATCCAGAGCACGGAACGCACAAACACCACCCCCGGACTCGTCGCTCAGTTCCGCCTCGCAGCCACCCGGGACCACGCCCAATGCTGCAGTTGCGTCGAGTTCGAGCGACGAGTTTTTCTCCCCGCCGACGTCGCCACCACCAGTACATCGTCGTGGGAGAGGCCGGCCGCCGACTTGCTTGGGATCCCGAGGCCCACCGGCTTCTGACAGGGTCCCCGCTTCCGGCGGTAGTGTGTCGCGCATGAGGTGGACAACATCAATTAATGAAAATGTCATGCGCGCATACTTAGGGGCTACTGAGGGTGGAACCAACATGACCGCGTACCGTGCTAGGATGCATGCTTTGTTTCAGGTCCTTGAACCAGCTCTCAATGTGTCGGCTCAGCGACTGTCGGACCAGGTGCGGGTTATTCAGCGTAATCACATGCTGGACAACGCCGTGCTTGATCGGCTTCGCTCTGAACTCCAATGTAACCGCGCTACCCCCCCCTCACCGCAAGCTCCAGCACAATCGCAAACTGCTCATGCGATTTCGCTGCAGCCCACTCAGGCTGATGAGGGACAGGATAGCGGGGCTGCACATGTAAGTACCCAGTGTAGTGAACAATTGAGGAGTGCTTTGGAGAGTGCTATTCGGGAATATAGATCTTCACCACCCGAGTTTAGACCGCGGTTACCTCGGTTGCCCATGAAAAATAAGAACAAAGCGCTAATGGGTGCCCTGGATTCACTGCTGCCGAATTATTTTGACAGCAGCGAAGACCTTTCCGACACACATTCGATTCTGTACTGCGCGGCTGTTGCGGCATGTCGTGTTGCTAATGTAAAGTTAATTAATAATGATACAGCAACACGACCGAAGCCTACCGCACCAGCCTGGCAGTGCAGGATCGAACGTCGTATTGATGGGGCTAGGGCACTCATTGGCAAACTACTCTGCTTCAGGGAGGGCAACACTCGCCCTAGAGTCATGCGCTTTGTGAGGCGCGCTTTCTTAGGGACTGATATCAGCCCTCAAGATTATATGGCGCGCGTCACTGAGCGCATTGACTTCCTGAAACAGAAGGTCTCGGCATGGGCTAGCCGTATTCGCAGATACAAGTGCCGGGTCGAGAGATATACCCTGAATCGCACTTTCCAAAGCGATCAAAGGCGGGTATACCGAGGTTGGGAACACCCTGACCAAGGTGTCACCGATGCGCGCCTACCGGATGATGAAGCCATGACATCATTCTGGCGCAACATCTGGTCGGCGCCTGTCGCTCACACTGAGGGTGATTGGACGTGGGATGTAGAAAGAGCGTGCGATCAAATTCCAGAAATGGACCTAGTTACTATAACCCCTGAAGACGTGGCCACTGCAGCCCGTCACCTGCCCAATTGGAAATCCCCTGGGCCGGACGGGCTGCACAACTTTTGGATAAAGTGGCTACGCAGCTCGCACGCTCGTTTGGCATCCCAATTCCAATCATCTCTAGAGTCAGAGTCGCTACCCCAGTTTCTGACAACAGGTATTACCCTCCTGCTCCATAAATCAGGTAGTACCACGGAGCCCAAAAATTATAGGCCGATTACGTGCCTACCAACATTGTATAAACTTCTTACATCCATTCTGAGAACGAAAATTAACGATCACATCTATACAAAATCCATCATGTCTAATTCTCAGAACGGATGTAGGAATGGCTCCCGTGGTACTAAGGAGCTTCTCCTCATTGATATGGCCAATTGTCAACAGGTTCGGCGCTCCCGAAAGGATCTGTCGACATGTTGGATAGACTATAAGAAGGCCTACGACTCTGTGCCCCATACATGGCTCATGAAGGTGCTGGAACTGTACAAAGTAAACACAGTACTACGCGCCTTCCTACAGACGTGTATGGGGCAGTGGAGGACGGTCCTTCACTATCCAGGGTGTCGCCGGACCCTGGGGAGCGCGGAGCCTATAAGGATTGAGCGAGGCATATTCCAGGGCGATAGCCTCAGTCCTTTGTGGTTTTGCCTGGCTCTGAATCCTCTGAGTACTCTCTTGGAGAATTCAGGGCTAGGTTACCGGTTGAGGAGAGGTGGTCAGGTTATATCACACCTCCTTTACATGGATGACCTAAAACTCATTGCCCCCAACAAATCACATCTACTAGAGTTACTAAAGTTAACTAAAGCCTTTAGTGATTCCATTAGGATGGAATTTGGTGTGGACAAATGTGCGGTCATGCATGTAAAGCGAGGGAGGATTGTGGAATCTGAGGGTGTTGAGCTCTCGGATTCCATATACCTCAGATCGCTCTCCCCAACTGAAACCTACAAATACCTGGGCATGGCGGAGGTGTTAGGTATCAGAGAGGCCGACATGAGGCAGTCGGTGAGGGAGCGTTTCCTTGGCCGTCTGAAGAAAGTGCTGAAAAGCCTTTTGTCGGGCGGCAATAAGGTGCGCGCCTTCAACGGTTGGGTCATGCCGGTCTTGATGTATTCCTTCGGCATACTCAGGTGGACTCAGACTGAGCTTGACGCCCTGGACAGACAAGTTCGTGCGCTGCTGACCGCATATCGGATGCATCACCCGCGCTCCTCGGTGATGAGGCTGTACATCCCGCGGAAGTGTGGGGGAAGAGGCCTTTTGAATGCCAAAACCCTCCACAACCGCGAGGTGTGCAGTCTCAGGGAGTACTTTCTCCACGCCGAGACGGAGATGCACCGCGATGTGGTCACAGTGGACAGGGGTCTGACGCCGCTCTCCTTGGCTAAAGAGAACTGGCGCATACCTGTGGTGCTCAGTACCAATGACCGCAGGGTTGTATGGCAAGGTAAGGAGCTTCACGGACGCTTTTATCGGGCCCTCCACGGGCCTGATGTTGACTTTGAAGCGTCCGTGGCCTGGCTGCGCTTTGGTGACCTCTTTGGGGAAACCGAAGGGTTTGTGTGTGCAATTATGGACGAGGTCATGATGACGAACAATTACAGAAAATACATAGTGAAGGATGGAACGGTAGACATATGTCGGGCATGTCGCCGTCCTGGAGAAACTATCCGTCACATTGTTTCTGGTTGTTCTCATCTAGCTAACGGCGAATACTTACACAGACATAACCAAGTGGCCAGGATTATCCACCAGCAACTTGCCTTGAAATACAATCTTGTGGAATCGGAGGTACCGTACTACAAGTATGTGCCCGACCCAGTTCTTGAAAATGGTCATATCACACTGTACTGGGATCGATCTATCATTACAGACAGGACTATTGTAGCCAATAAGCCTGACATAGTGGTGATAGATCGATCAGAGCGCCGTGCAATGATTGTTGATGTTGCTGTCCCGCATGACGAAAACCTCGTGAAAGCCGAGAAAGAGAAACTCACCAAGTATCTCGACTTAGCGCACGAGGTTGTCGCCATGTGGAATGTAGACTCAGCAATCATTGTACCGATAGTGATAACCGCTAATGGTCTTATAGCCAAGAGCCTCGACCAACATCTTTCGAGGCTCTCGTTGGGTAGCTGGGTCAAGGGCCAGATCCAGAAGGCTGTACTCCTGGACACGGCTCGCATCGTCAGGAGGTTCCTCTCTCTGGGGCCCTGACCGCCGGTTGCTTGGACCCTGTTCCCGAGACCGGTGGACCGCTATTTTTTATATTTTTAAATATATTTTTTTATTTTTGTTTTATAATGAAATATTTAAAAATGTAAATAATATGAGTAAAAGTAAATAAAGATGATAACATAATAATAATAAAAATTTCTTTATTTAGGTAATAACCCATGTACAAATAAAAATAGAATAAAATAAAATTATTACAAAACATAATGTAAAATTAAAATTAAAAATTGAATTGAATAAATTGAGAATTATTTTCTATTTGGATCTCGATGTGTCGAGATCCAATGTCTCAACATTGGACTGCACAAGTCCCTACATAAGTTTAAACAAATATTATTGAACTAGATGATACCCGCGACTTCGTCCGCGTGGATTAAGGTTTTTTATTCCCGCGGGGACTCTGTAATTTTCCGGAATAAAAAGTAGCCTATGTGCTAATCCTGGGTATGAGCTATCTCCATTTCAAATTTCAGCTAAATCGGTTCATTCGTTGTGGCGTGAAAGAGTAACAAACATCCATCCAACCAAACACCCATCCATACATCCTCTCACAAACATTCACATTTATAATAATAGTAGGATTACGATTTTAACTAGAAGCTATGGATCTCTTAGCTTTTGAGAAAAGTAGTTTAATAGGAAATAAAGGGCTTCTGAAAGAAATCACTTCAGTAAAGATAATTAGTCATTTGTGCAGACCAATTTCATTGTGCATTTGACTTCATTGTGCGGTAGGTGAATAAATAAATATAAGTACACAATTTATTTTATTACATCTACTAAGATTCAAAATGTCTTTGTTATCTATGTTGTCAATAATTTAAATAATTTTGTGATAGACGAGTAATAGAGTAAAGGGTGATAGGCCATAGTCCACCATGCTAACCCAATGCAAATAATAATTGGTAGACTTTGGAACCTAACAGCAAGACCATAATTATTATGAGCTTTAACAAATTACCTATTCTTTCTTGAGTGAAATTCCTTCACATGAAAATAATTATGAAATGAAATGTTTATTAACAAACTATATCTCATCAGTCATCATACAGAGATTTCTCAGATAAATTATAGAAAAAAAGATAGAAACGCGGATATTATTACTCGAGTTATCTGTCTAATGGCACATTTTCTAATTATATGAATGAGATTCCATATCTCATTCAACTAGAAAAAGTATTGGCGTCGATGTACTGCGAGCCCGCCACGGGAATCAAAGGCATGCGATGTGATATGATACGTGTCAGAGTTGCCATTAACTAGAGGTGGTGATGCCGCACAAAACTGATGGTGAATACAAAAAGGACCATATGGACATGCTCTTTGTCATTCAGAAAATTGGTAGAGTCTGTTTATTCAATAAGTCTTGTGAGTTTACTTACATGGGTTACTTATTTTAATATTTTATTCCACCTTTCCACATTAATGTGTGCATAATTTATACATTCACTTTATTTCATCGATGACTTTTTCACAGTGTTGCTACAGCTTATTTTTCAATTTATCCATGTAAACTGACAACTGACTTATTGAACAGACTCAACCATAATACTAATTTTATTATACATATATTTTATAGTATTCTATTGTATGTTTAAAATTCCTATAAATTGTTGAAGGACTATTTAAATACGCAGCAAAATACTACATAATAATATTTCGGTTGGATGAAAAATACTACAGTCAGCCAACAATGTCGAAGTTTTATTACAAAAATATATAGTTTGACGGCTCCAATGTGACTTGCGAGGATTGCTTCTCTATGATTCTCAAATCAGTGATATATACGTATGGTTTATAATACTGGACGGCAGGTGACAAAAAGTGTTATGAATGCCGGAGCAGATCCCTCTTTTTGCTGTAAACCAGTTCTTAATGCAGGTCCAATACTTTAGAATGCTGCCAACGGACGCAATGATGAGAAATCTGACGAACTATGCCTTGGGGCTGTAGAAGAAGCGATTTTAAACGCTGCGACAATTTTAAAACTAGTGAAAAAATATTGTACATAAGATTATTAAAAACAACGAAAGAAATAAATAACAGCTTTTAATGCAAGGGCGGTCTAACAATTTTTTTTAATTACCATGAAGCCTACGACCAAAATTGCCATACAAAAATTTAAGCCGATCCCTACAGCAGTTATGGAGAGAAGGACAAACCAACAAACAAACACAAACCTATTGACTCAGCATTAGATAGCGTATTGATTAATTATTATTTATGGAAATATTCTCAATTTGCGAGATTTAAAGCACCGTAGGAAAATTAAGATTAATATCAATATCCAGTCAGCGAAATTATTTGTTTACATGAAATTGTAGAACAGCCTGATAATTATATTTGCTAAGTATTATGTCCTTAGCAAATGTGGTTTGGAAATTTCAGTTTTGCTACATTAGCTTTGTTTGTATGCGAAATTGGATATCGGCTCATTTAGCAATTCACACGTAACACTTGCTTTGTTTAATAAGATAGATATAGATATTATTCATGCTCTAAGCGGAATATAATAATTATTATATCCATAGGTAGGTAGGTAATTAAGTATTCGTAGATGAATAGAGAAGTAGTTGCTTGATATATTCTAAGTAAAAGATCCGTTATTTATTTTATACAATTTTAGTCTAAATTTATGTAGGTATCTTCAAATATTATGTAAGAACAACAAGTATAAATTAATTTAAAACATTCCCGACATGATAAACAATTTTGACATTTTAATTAATAATATGTTATTTTAACTATTATTATCGATATAATTAAATGGTTACTGTGACCTGTCCAATTTTTAAATTTAATTGCATGGTTTTCTATTGTTATTGCACACCATTAGATTGGTACATCTATATGTCCTACAATCTATTGTATCTACCACCTCTTTTAAACTACTAGTGTATAATGCAATAAATAAATTCTGATTCTGATTCTAACATGTGAATCTATGGACCTGTAATTCTGTTACCCATATTTGTAGGGACAAGACCTAGGCCCAGGAGAGGACAACTAAAAGTTGATCCAAGACGTCTAAAAGTTGACGATAAATACGATTGATTATTGCCAATTTTACCAACGCGACGTAAAATAAATCTTATTTTTATCCGAGCGTTAATTTAATATAGTGGCAGATTTCCAATACAAAAACTGTCCGAACGCCCACTTATTCTTCAGTTAAACGCGCGCCACTCAATGTTAGTGAAATTGGCACTAAATCATAACGTATTATCATGAATGTTGCTATAAAGTTCTTTAACTACAAGTCGTACATAAACTAGTAATATTGTTTTCTTTGATACTACAAGTTTTAAAAGTGAACCATAAAATCGCTCGTTTCGTAGCCAAGCGTGTTCACGCTATTAAAGTATTTTAGTATAGTCAGTATTTACGACGCATCCTAACTAACGGTAAATGTTCTCGAGATCTTTCACTTAGTTAGCACCCAACAACATTGTTTCCAAGGAATTTATGTAGTTTCGAGAACAACTAAAACCATCATCAATTTGAACTAGTTTAACGCCGATGAGAATTACGATATACCTAGAGTGAAGAAAATTAATTCTCATAGTATTAGTAGAGAATAGATTCCCAAATTGCCCCTGCCGGGAATCGAACCCGAGACTTCCTAGTTATAAGACACCATGCAGCGTTCACTGCTGCGTCCGAGAGGTTGTCAAAAACTCCACTTTAGGACTGGTAGTTTCACTTCTGCTTCGCATGTCATTTCCAACATCAAATTATAGTAAAAATAGTACTTTCTTCTTCTTCTTCTTTATCAACCAATAGACGTCCACTGCTAGACAAAGGTCTCTTGCATGGACTTCCACAGGCCTCGGTCTTGCGCCACCTGAATCCAGCGGCTCCCTGCGACTCGTTTGATGTCGTCAGTTCACCTAGTGGGGGGACTGCCACCACTGTGCTTCCCGATGTGGGGTCGCCACTCCAACACCTTGGGACCCCAACGACCATCAGCTCTTCGAACTATGAGCCCCGCCCATTTCCACTTCAGTTTCGCGACTCTCGGTGTTTCGGTGACTCAGTTTCGGTGACTTTGTTTCTCCTACGGATCTCCTCATTTCTGATTCGATCCCGCAGAGACACTCCAAGCATAGCTCTCTCCGTCGCCCGCTGAGCGATTCTGAGCCTACTAATGAAATAGTATGCTAACTGCCTAGTCGTTAAGACAGCCTCCTTTTGCGGGGGTCCGGCGATCGACACCAGGCACGCATCTCTGTCATTTCGGAGTTTTAAGAAATTTTTCACTTGCTTTAACGGTGAAGGAAAACATCGCGAGGTGTGTGAAGTCTGCCAATCCGCAATTTGCCAGCGTGGTTGACTATGGCCAAAACTCTTCTCATTTGAGAGAAGACCTGTACCTAGTAGGGGTACAGGTCTTCTTAGGTAGTGAAGCGGCAATGGGTTGAGATGATGGGTAATGTGCTTTATAAAATTTATATGTTACATATTTATCGCTATTTACTTATTGCTTCGTAATTTAACTTTTTGACTGAAACACCGTTAATTACTCGCTTCTTACTTCAGTAATTAAAATTAATTTGCGCGGTTAATAAACCCATGTTGCGTTCGCAGCGAACGTGAAATAAATGACGTGTAGGGGCACCATAGTTTTTTTTTTATTACTTACTTAATAAACTTTTCTTTTCACCTAATGTTATGAAATATTTAAAGCCTCAATAACGCAATGGTCTGTTCAAGTCTCACGCGTTGCTCTTTTTATCCGACTTCAAAAAGGAGAAGGTTATCAAGTCGTCGGTTTTTTTTTTGTGTGCATGTTCACCGATTACTCGAAGACGCCTGGACCGATTTGAAACATTCTTTTTTGCTTCTCAGGTGGTCCCATATAAATTTTATCGAAACCGGTCGAGCGGTTTTTAAAAAATCTACAATAAGTTATATACTTTGTAGTGGCGCGGGTGTTTTAGGTCGGTTTTTATTTTTACGATTTTTTTATATTAAATTATAGCTATACTTAATAGGTATACCTACCTGTTATATTCCTAACATAATCTTATCGCTTTTCTAGTTAATACAGTGCTTCTTTTACTGGCGGTAAAGAGTTTTTGCAAGAAATTTGAAGATAAAGGCAAATGTAACAGATCAACGATTGTCATCATAATCAGCAATCCATCAACGGCTCACTACTGATCCGTGTCCTTTCAGGGAAGGGTTCTCATCGACCCTGTTATATATATAAAGACTCAACGATCTGCATAGTCTTAGGGTGAGATCTATAGATAGCACTCTCACTCAGATCAGACTCAGACTGAGTTAGAACGAGAGAGATTTATGTCAGGACATATTTGTGTCTCCTTTAACTTTATCTTGAGTCTTGGGTAGAGCCAGAGTACGATCTATAGATCTCAGCCTTAGTCACATTGACGCGAGGAAGAAAAAGGACACAAGTTTTTCCCTTAATAATTAGAGGGGCTTAATAGGCTTAGATAAAACTCATGTAAAGGTAGCTAAATAGGTATTAAAACAACAGAACCGAACGAGCACAAGGCGAGCATAATATATTAGATATTATTATTTTCCTACTGCTCTTAAATAGATTAGCGGGAATAGGTACATCCTACACTTACATTACATTATGAGGGTAATGTTATTAAATAAATCTCTTAGAGTTGGACCTCTGTATGTATATCAAACGAACTGAATTATTACTAGCTAAGATCAAAGAATAAGGTAAAATGAAAACAAAGCTTTTTTTTCTGTTAATATCACTGTGAAAATAGTTTTCGATTCATATGGAAATATGATACTCATTGAAATTATTATTCAAATGTGGATATTCGCGCATCATCATCTTTTATTACATGAGATGGTGATACGTGATAATAAAAAAGAAATCCGACTGAGTTTATTGTAGGCCAGCTCACAATAACTTGGCAACTCTTCTTACGGTCTTAAGAAAATTGACAAAGATACAATTTTTTACCGCAAATTAAAAGATTTTCTCATACAAAAATGTTATTACACTGTAAATGAATACTTGTCGGAAAAATAATAATTGATATTGTATAAAAAAATAGATTGTATGTAATATGTAATGAACTTTTTATACTCAAAAGACATTTAGGATTTACAAATATTGATTAGACATTGTTGTACTCAACTACCTTTTTACTGACATTGTAAATTATTATTTCTTTTTTCTTTTAACTTTTTCTTCAATTTAATAAAATAATCTATACATATAATAAAACTGTAACTGGAAGATAATATATTTTGAAAATTTTAATTGTGGGATGCTTTACTATCGATACTGAGCCCAAAACAGATTTTTATTTAATTTTTGTCTGTTTGTCTGTTTGTTTGTCCTTCTTTCACGTAAAAACTACCACACAGATTTCTACGAAATTTTATACCGTGGTAGCTTATTACTCGGGTCAACATATAGGCTACTTTTTATCCCGGAAAATCAACGATTTCCCGAGGGACTTTAAAAACTAAATCCACGCGGACAAAGTCGCGGGCATCAGCTAGTAATTAATATTAGGTATATAAAGACATAGACTGTAATAAACTTTTTATGATTGTAATTAACATGACTTTTGGGATTTATTAATATTTTAATTGAAATTTGTACTTAACTACTTTTAACCAGCTTTTAACTGACATTGTACTATTTTTATTTTATTTCCTGTGTATGTATCTTTAAATGTAATATTTTTTGTTTGCCATACCCTCACTGGGTCTCATGTGTATATGTAGGTACCTACCTGTTACATGTGAAATGCAATAAAGAACTATAATAACTCAGGTTTTTAGTTTTTAAGATATTATTTATTATTCATTATAATGACTCTTTGGAAGTTAAATTCGCACATCAAGATCAATAGTCAGACAATTCAAATAAGGTTTTTGTTCCCTGGACAAAAAACAGTCTTTCTGAATCTTTTGTTAGTAAAATTATGAAACCCAATTTTATTTTAAGGTCATTTCACAACCTAATTTATGACATAAAATAAAATTGAGTTTCATAGCTTTACTAACAAAAGATTGAGACAGACTCTTTTCGTCTAAACTCTAGGGAAGTAAAGACTATTGAGTTGTCTCACTTTTGATATAGGTGTGCAAATTATTTCAATAAAGATGCGTGAAGCTTCGATTGTGCAAATATCCAACTTAATTAATACCTAAAAATGCGTTATGCCTCATAGAACATAGGTCATAGCGAGGACTGTAAACTGGGTACCAATTGTGTAAAAGTTATTCCATTGATCGTATTAGTATTCGATGGCATTGCCGTCAAAGTAAAATAATCCTGGATGGTATTGATTTAAAGTCACAAATTCAGTAAACTGTACAACCGATTTTGACATGGAGCGTTGTGGAGCGTATCGTACATACCTAAACGTTTATGACTTAAAAACGTTTATTCAAACACCAATTACATGGTCACTCTACATGTCGGTTCGAGTGCAAATTACAAGAGTTCCCGCTGACAAAAGAGACAATCGCCGCCGAAACCAGTGTAATTGTGTCCACTTCTTGTCCGCTGGTCAAGCATTGTTTATATGTTGATCAATTGCGAAAACTGTCACAACTTAAGGATTGAGTTTAATTGCGTTTTTTTAACAAGCCCCTTGATCGTTCGAGGGCCCATTCACACGCTGTGACTGTGAGCCGCCTTTCAGTGGAATGAATGCCGTTTTCTGAAATACTCAGCTCGTCTTTGAACAACTTAGCTTTACCGGCCAACGACTTGAACAAACCATGACGACGAATACCAATGGAATAAAGTTTTTATTTTATTTTATTTATTTTGTACCAAACAACGTATAATAAAATAAGAAAAAAAAAAGATGTTCGACCAGGAAAATTTTACCTCAATATGAGATTCTACCAATTAATAAAAATATTTGTTTTCTGGTTATAATTACTATGCAATTGAATAAATCAATTATGATATTCTGATGATGATGATGATGATGATGATGAAACAATATATTATGTTTAATTAGAATACAGCTTGGTGCTTGTACTTATATCTGCTTGGTTTTAGTTCAGTGGGACTCCCGTGGTCCCGCCGTGATTCCGGTCCATACAACTGGATCGAAATATCGACCGTGTCAACTAAAAGATTTACCTATGGAGGTATGTACATTGTACAATGTAGGTACATACCCATTTAGCACATTGTAATTATGACGCCAAACCACGAAATAAGACTAAAATCTTTAGTTATTTCACCAGTCATCATCATTATCACTAACCGATTGCCGGCCCAGTACAAGACACGTGTCTCCTCTGAGATGAGTTAGGCCCTAGATCACCACGCTAGCCAAGTGCCGATAACCAGACTTTACATACCTTTGAGGACATTATGGAGAACTCTCGGGTATGCAGATTTCCTCACGATGTTTTGCTTCATCTTTAAAGCAAGTGATAGTGTATTGCTTTAAACGCAAATAACTCCGAAAGTCAAAGATGCGTGGCAGGTATCGAAACCCAGAATTATTGACCATTGTAGAATCAATACTTTACATCTCAATTTAGTATCAAAACGTCAAACAACATTTTATTATAACCTTACGCAAACTAATTTATCTATACCTATAGGGCATCAGATTGGCTTTCAATTATTTGAAGGAAACTCCGTCTGAGACAATTTATTAGAGGACAAACTAATAATTCTATCAGCGATAGCTGATAAGGTTACTTTGTCGGTAGTTTTTTTTTTTAAAGAATCTTGTAGGTGAAGAAAGTAACGTAAGTGCCACAGTGGTGAGTGATTTAGCATTAAAATGGGAGGTCTTGGGTTCTATACCCGACGGGGACAATTTATTAATTGATAACTTCTAAAATCTCTCTGGTCTGGTCTGGTGAGAGATTTTGATTGTGGTCAAAGAGGTGCCGCCAAGTGATTTAGCGTTCTGTCATGTTTGCACAATGTATAAACAATGTATAAGTAAGGGTGTGGTTTGCATGCTACCATACCCCCATGAATTTATCAATTTTTGAATTTTTTTCCACTTCCGCACTCTTATTTCTCTACTATTACTGCAAGAAAGATTTTTTTAATAATTTATAAATACTTAAATGCGAAAGTAGTTATATTTTATTTGTTGGTTTGTCCTCCAATCAAGCAGCTAATGCGGATCATCGTAATATTTTGCATGGGTGTGATGACCTCGAAAGAGACATGGCTACTTTTCATCCCGGAAAGACAAAAGTCCTGCATCGCTTGTATCCAGCGGCTCTCTGCAACTTATAACTAACCTAGGAATACTAACTAGGTATTACCACTATTACTAAAGTATAGTCATAATAAACGTGAACAAAATTACCAGCATTATTACGGTCCAAAAACACCTTGTGAACAGGATATGTTAGCAAAAACATTTTTGCTTAAAATAATCTAATGACTATTCTACCGAATGGAAGAAAACGAAATTATTTCCTATTTTAAAAATTACATGGATGAGAACTCTATTATTCTAATCTTTGAGAACTAAATCCAAAAAAAGATTTAACATATTACTATTTGAATATTAGCATTAATATATTATTCAAGAGTTAAAGATTGACTTAACGCTCGATTAACACAACCGGATTGATATAAAATTAACTGTTATTGTTAAAGTAATCGGATTTCTTATTGAAAGGTGGTACAGTCAGCAATAGAGTTCTTATTAAATTCTAAGATTTTACGGTATTTTGGTTACACTGTTAACATACATACCCTTTTATATCTGTTGAAATAATACAATACCTACATTATAATATGAAATAATAAAAATTCTCTTCACAACTGTTTTCAATTACTATAAAATACACAATCTTTGAATTAAAAGTCGTATAGGTATTTAATTTCAATATTGTTTAAAGTAACGTGTAAAATTTTTAACAATCGGTAACACAGGATGCATTCCAATACGTGTGAATTAATTGACACGCTTGTCTACATACCTACCTAATATTTAGATTAAAACCTATTCAACATTAAATTTTGAGAATTAGAGGGGTTACTAAAATCGACCGTCAGTCTTCAATTCGAAATCTCTTCATTCAATTCTTGACGAGACCTTATTAACATGTTCAATTTGAAAATTTCATTAAACATTAGGCAATAACAATAGTATTTATTTATTAATCCTAAAACTTATTACTAAAATACAATTTTACAATTTTATCACTGTTTTCTTTAATGTAAAATTATAAAGAAATAAATTAAGTTAAAGTTAAATAATAAATAAATTATATTTATTGGAGAAATATTTTACAAACTTGTTAACTGTTAAGTTAAAGTAAGAATTAAGTTGCTGACTGTACAGTGATTGTAGATAACTATCTACTTATTTTATGTTTGCTTATAAGATTAATGTTCCGATGCCGCTTATTTATAAATTAACGTTTATTATTCAAAGTGCTTTACAAGCTTAAACTTGTTACTTACTAAGTTATACGTCTTATAACTAGAAACGATTATTATAGCGGTATTGTGAGTCTTATATTGAAGTTTATTAATTAGAATATGAATGTTCATAATAATATATTATACACACTATGCGTAGGTTACGTACTAAAACGACGGTAGTCTATATGAAGATGAAGATTTTGGCATATTTTTAGGAAAAACAAAGTTCAATATTATCATCATCCCATCAATATTATCAACCCATCAACGGCTCACTACTGAGCGCAGGTCTCCTCTCAGAGAAGGGTTACAGGCCATAGTCCACCACGCTGGCCCAATGCGAATTGGCGGATTTCACACACCTTCAAGAACATTATGAAGAACTCTCAGGTGTGCAGGTTTCCTCACGATGTTTTCTTTCACCGTTGAAGCAAGTGATATTTGATTGCTTAAACGCACTTGACTCCGAAAAGTCAGAGGTGCGTACCCGGGATCGAACCTGCGACCCCCCGAATAGGAGACCACGGTCCTAACCACTAGGCTATCACTGCTGAAATTAAATATAATGAACAATAAATAATAAAACATGTTAATATTGATAAACAATAAGGTTCACAAAGGTGTATGTATGAAGTCTGCCAATCCGTGATAGGGCCTAAATAAAATCATATTTATTTGACAGTTTTAAACGTAATATGGTTTCATTTATCAATTACTAGCTGATGCCCGCGACTTCGTCTGCGTGGATTTAATTCATAACATCCTGCGGGAAATCTTTGTCACCCTCCAGGTTCTCAACTATACCTATGAACCTATCCAATAAATCACGTCAATCCGTAGCTTTGTAGCAGGAAACGTTTGATCGTCTTGCTCGCGGCATTGTTAATGATGATTCAAAGAGAAAACATATTACTGAAGATATTATCAATTACGTATAGGTAGCTATCATTTTTATAATTGTCAAATTTTTTACTATACTTAACCAAAGACAAAATTACGTTTAGCTGTCATTTACGTTTTGTTATTCCACTGTCATTTGCGTTTTGTTATTCCATGTCAGATGCGTTTTTCTTATAACACGTTTTATAGTGACATGACGGAAACGCGGTCGAACGGGATAAAAAGTATCCCATGTCCGTCTCCTGGTTCTAAGCTACCTCTCCACCAATTTTCAGCCAAATCGGTTCATCCGTTCTTGAGTTATAAATAGTGTAACTAACACCACTTTCTTTTATATATATAGATTTATATTATATTATCAAACAAATATGATTTCTTACACATTCGCACAGTGTTAACTTTTTGAAATGATTCCTAATCACTAGTTACCTAATACCTACTTAATTTTCTTTTATAAAATTGGTACTCGTTATGACAGATTGTACTAGATAGTACATACTGTTATTGATTTGATTTCCATCAAAATTTTACTAAAATTAATTAGAAAAAATATACCTACTTATAAGATTGGATCGAGAACGAATCTCGAGATTTTCTTAATATGCTGTTCAATTCCTATAGTTAATTATAGTATCGATGATTCTATTTGATCAGAAACTGATTTAACCACCCTGGTCAGTGCAACGCATTATAATTTTTATCATTTCTTCACTTAAAAAATTATCAACATCTGGGTAAAAATATTTCGGAAAAGTCGATCATAAAATCGAATACAATAAATCTTTAACCCGACTCTCACATGTGTTGAATGAGGGCGTTCAGGAGTTATTAATTACAATACAGACAGACACCCGAGCCGAGGAACGATTCTCAGTGTGTATTTCAACGCTATAATTGGTAACAAATGTGATAATATTCGTTTTCGATTTTTATTTTTTTGTATACACTCTCGTTCCGGCGCTTGTGTTTTTGTTTTGACACTTCGTAAATAAATAACAGACAATATCACTTCCGAAGACTTATCAAAGTTCATGTTGAATTTATAAGAATTTGTTTAGAGCTAAACAATGTGTAAAAACACATTTGTTATGACGAGAGTTATATCGTCATTACAATAATTAATTTTTAACGATAAAGTTGCGTCGATCGCAATCGGCTTTAGATTCAGCTGTAACATATTATTAAATGGAAATAGCTAGGTACTTCATTACAAAGTTTACATAGTTATTTCCAGTATATAGGTATATAATATGTAGTTACAGATAAAATCTGTATGGTATTTTAGGTATCACAATCGCCAGGCCGAGATAAAAAACTATATTAAGATTAGTACATAATTAGGGCGAGCGGAGCGAGATCTATCACTATCCCACAACCTGTACATTTTGTGGTACACTTTACTGAAAAACTATCAAGCTTATAGATTTGTGAATTAACAAAGTAATTTAACTTCATATCCAGATTTTTTATCTGTCAAAAAAAATATAATTTTATAACCATTAACTTAAAAATTATTACCCGTTAGAAAAACTACGCGAGCCCTCACAAAGCTCAGCTTTTTGCTGGTATTATTTAGTACAGTTATACATAAATTATACGCATTTATAACATAAAAATAATGATAGTAAATAATTAATTCCTGTTTCCATTAGCTCACCCCTGCTGCTGGTCACTCACAAAATATTGACTTAAGCTAAAAGTGCAAGACAATATTGACCAGTAACATGAACCCTGAGTCTTAATTAAAAGGAGTACCGCACCTTAACACGCCCGCTAACAATGTTAAAAGAAATACAAACAAACAATAAGCTAAGACCTTTGGAAATAACAACCCATCGCTGGCAAATAACTGGGTTTCCTCTCAGCATGAGAAGGGTTTAAAGCATAGCCCATCAGCATCACACTGGCCAAATGCGGATTGACAGACTTGACACACTTTTGAGATCATAATGGAGGCATGCAGGAACGATCGCCAATAATTTATTGAAAACTAGCTTTTGTCCTCTCCGAGAAGAGTTATAGGACATAGTCCACCTCGCTGGCCCAATACAAATTGGCAGTCTTCACACACCTTTGAGAATATTATGGAGAACTCTCAGGTGTGCAGGTTTCCTCACGATGTTTTCTTTCACCGTCGAAGCTTTGTCCGTGACTGTCCACGTTTTTAAAAATCCTGCACTTTGTCACTTTCCAAAGCCTCAACAATACCCATGCAAAACGTTGCTGTGTGATTGAAGGACAAACCAACAAACAAACACACTTCATCATCATCATCATCAGCAATCCATCAACGGCTCACTACTGAGCGCAGGTCTCCTCTCAGAGAAGGGTTACATCACACCAATATTATATAGGCGAAAGTTTGTATATGTGTTTGTTTGTTACTGTTTCACGTAAAAACTACTGGGCGGATTTGGCTGAAATTTGAAATGGAGATAGATTATATCCTGGATTAACACAGGCAACATTTTATTCCGGAAAATTAACAAATTCCCGCAGGAATAAAACACTAACCGGGCATCATCTAGTAGGCGATACATTTCAACGCGAGGCAAGATTTTAGGAGGTGAGGTGTGGGGTGCCGCCCGCGCGCGCCCCAATTAAATGTACATAATTTTACTAGGCATAAAAAGAGAGTAATTTCCATATCTTTTCATGTACTTCTCTTTTCCTATCCTTCTTTTAGATCTAACAACTGATTTCTTTATAATTTTGTTTTTCTATTAGCCATTTTAGCGATGCGCAAACGTAAGATTAGACGGAGAAATTGACACAGACCCAACCTCGGCAAGCGCTCGATTGAGACTGGCGGGGTAGCGGGCAGCGTGGCGTGTTCTGAAAACGTTGGGCAACGTTCAAGTTCTGGGTTAAATGTGAATTTAATTGTTGGGGAGGGATTTAAATAAAATTCCTCGGTGGTTCAAGTGGACTGTATTATCTTGATCACTATATTTCACAATGTTCTAGTTCACAATGTTCTAAGTTCGTAGCTCGTAGTTCTTGTTCAGTCTTCTTCGGGAGCTGTAGGCGAACTGATTCGCTACCTCAAAATAGGGCTCTTATATATAATTTTCCCACCCGGCATGCGCATATGAACATGACGAGCGAGAGACAAGGTGTCGCGGGTGGTGAGGGCGTAGCGGGGGCGGGGGCTTACGCGGCTGGCCAATCAGCGCCATTCACCGCCGACGCCACGCTTGGTGCGTTGCTCCCGTCCGCAACATTTCTCCCCTCAGCGCAGCTTTCGCGTAGCTTCTCTTCAGCTGTAGTCAGGACGGCGAGCTTCCTGGTAGGCCGATGAAATATGCCACCTCGTGTTCTCACGGTGGCACTGCGCACTTCTCCATCAGGTCCAGGATGCACACGTTCAATAATACCGCGTGGCCAGACGTTTCGCGGCAGTGCGGGATCCACGATCACCACTAGGTCACCTTCCTGGAGCTGGCGTTGGGTCGATGCTGGCTGACCACGAGGTACGAGCGTTGGAAGGTACTCGTGTACCCAGCGACGCCAGAAGCTATCAGCGAGCGCTTGGGCAGCTCGCCAAGTGCGTCGATCAGCTGATTCACAGGGTCCTGTGTGTGGCAAGCCAGTCCAAGACCCCAACAAAAAATGGTTCGGTGTCAGGGCTTCGGGATCAGCGGGATCTACTGACACGTGCGTCAGAGGGCGAGCGTTGATACTGTACTCCGCCTCTGACAGCAATGTGGCAAGTACCTCTTCCTTTGGTACCTTTTCACATAGTGCAGTGTTAAGGGCCACCTTGACGGAGCGAACTAGACGTTCTCAAGCTCCTCCTTGATTCGGTGCTCCGGGGGGTATAAAGCGCCATTGCATGCGGTGTTGTAGCCCCAAGTCACTAAGAGCAGTCTTCCACTCGGAGTACGCCTTCTTGAGTTCGACGTCAGCACCTCGAAAGTTAGTGGCGTTATCACTATACATAGTGCTAGGCCACCCGCGTCTCGCAGCCATGCGTCGGATTGCCATGATTGCAGAGTCAGTAGACAATGACGCCACTAGTTCAAGATGGACGGCGCGCGTTGTCAAACAAGTGAAGAGTGCACCCCATCGTTTTTCTCTTCGGCGTCCGACTGCAACCAACATAGGACCAAAGAAGTCTACCCCGCAGTTGGTGAAAGGGCGATGGAATGGATCTAGGCGTGCTGCTGGCAGATTCCCGGTTGCTGGTATGTTCGGTGTCGATCGGCGTAGACGGCAAAAATGGCAACTGCGTGCCACATTTTTCACTGTTGGTCGTAAGTTACTCACCCAATACTTCTGCCGGACGTCGTTCACGACTCGTTCATTGTTGGCATGTCCCGCTGCACAGTGTTCACGAGCAAGCAGTAGCCTCGTAAATGGGTGACGACCGTCCAATATGATAGGCCGCTTTGCTGTGTTGGGCACGATGGCGGCGTCAATTCTTCCGCGGACACGTAGCAGGCCGTGTTCTAATATAGGGTCGAGCTTGGCCAAGCGACTTGATCTTTGGATGACTTGGCCGTCTCGTAGGCGTTTCAATTCTTCCGCGAAGCTTTCTTCCTGAGCTGCGCGTTGCCATAGGTTCTCAGCTTGTTCAAGGTGGCGGACTTCTAGGCTTGTGGATCGTTTGCGACATATGTCTGAGAATGCTAAAAGCCGCGCGGTGGTCCTTATTAACTTCTCGTAAGATGAGAATCTGCTTATGTCTGGCAGGCTTGATGTATAGTTTGTGGCCACGGTGATATGAGCGACGAGTTCTTCGACGCTTTCTTCTAGGACAGAGTCTTCACTGGGCCAAGAGTCTTCATTTTCTCGCAGGAAAGGTGGACCATTGAACCAACGGTCTTCTTGCGTTATCGGTTCGTAGTTCGGGCGAGTAGCGTCGTCGGCTATGTTCAGATCAGTTGGGATCCATCTCCATTGGTTCTCTTGAGTGAGTTCAGATATCTCGCCCAGGCGGTGTGCTACGTAGGGGGTGTAGCGTCGTGCTCCATTGCGAATCCATTGTAGCGTGGTTTTAGAGTCCGACCAGTAAAGAACCCTATCAGGCTCCACACGATGCTCTTCCATGATGGATTTCGCAAGCCTGGCCCCGATGAGGGCTGCTTGTAGCTCCATACGTGGGATGCTTTGCGCTCGCAGTGGTGCCACCTTAGCCTTGCCTGCGATGAGCACTAGGTCCACGGTGCCATTGTTGCGCAGGATTCTCCAGTAAGCCACCGCTGCGTAGGCTTGAGCGCTGGCATCACAGAGTATGTGTAGTTCTGTGGATCGTGCTCCCCTCGTATTGTAGTGGCGGGGGAGTCGTAGCTCTTTTATTTCTTCCAAGTTCTTTAGCCAGGCGCAGAAGTCATCGGCGATTTCAGTGGGTACAAGTTCATCCCACCCGACTTTTAGGCGCCACAGGTTCTGCAGAAGGATCTTTGCTGTAATCGTGAAGTGACTCAGCAGTCCGAGTGGGTCAAAGATTGACATGACCGCACTCAAAGCTTCTCTTTTTGTAGGTGCGCGGTTCTGGTTATAAACCTGCTTCGGAACTCGATTCATTGTGGTATTAAATGCAAGTGTGTCTTCAGCAGGTATCCACAGCAGCCCAAGGGTCTTCTCTTGGTTGTTGGGCTCAGATCCCAAATGAGTAGGCGTGGGCGCTCGGAGTTCTTCAGGGATTGTTGCCAGTACTCTTTGACTGTTCGAGTTCCAACCGCGCAGAATAAACCCGGCTTGCTTGTGCACGAAGTTTATTTCTTTTGCGGTCTCAATGGCTTCTTGCTCTGTGTCGTAACTGTCGACCAGGTCGTCCATGTAATGGTTTTCAGTGATGGCTCGTAGTGCTCTCGGGTGTGTCTCTGCGTAATCCAGCGCATTGTTATTTCGCACGCTGTGTGCGAGGAACGGCGAGCTTCGAGCCCCAAAGATCAATGACACCATTTTGTACTGCGTCGGTGGGCTGCGTCGATCTTTGCCGCGCCATAGAAATAGTTGTGCTGGCTGATCTTCTTTTCTGATTCGGATTTGTAAAAACATCTCCTGTATGTCTGCTGTGACCGCTACTGCTCGTTCTCGGAATCGATACAGGATGCCAGGCAGTGACTTCAGTTGATCTGGGCCATCCAGCAATTTGTCGTTCAGGCTGGTTCCCTGATGCGTGGCTGCTGCATCAAACACCAATCTCACTTTTCCGGGTTTGTTGGGGTTTCGCACTGCAAAGTGAGGCAGAAACCATCGGCGTTTGCTGACTTCTGATCCGTCGCAAGGTTTTGCGTAACCTTTGTTCAATAGGTTAGCTACTTGTTTGCAGTATTCTTCACTGAAGTTTTCATCTCGATCCATCTTGCGTTCAATGTTTCTTAATCGAGTGAAGGCTTCTGCGTAATTGCACGGTAGAGTAACGTCATCACTCTTCCATGGCAGGCCAACTTCAAAACGACCGTTGACTCTTCGAGCAGTTTCTTCGAAGATCTTTATAGCTCTCTCATCTTCTTTTCGGATCTTGGTGTTGAGAGAGATACCGATGGCGTCAAGTTCAAAGTGAGATCGTACTAAAGTGTCAAGTCTATCGTCGCTGGCTGGTTCTGTTCGCTTCCCTATTCTGATATGAAGAACGTGGTCTTCATCACGATGGAGAGTGGCACGCGGTGCAGGACCGTGTATCACCCAGCCAAGTTCAGTGCGTGACGCCGCAGGTTCGTGGCGTCGTCCGGTTAGCAACTGCTTCGATACTATAAGCTCCCAGTTATCAGAGCCTATGAGTAATCGTGGTCGAGCCTGTTGATAGCATACGCTACCCGGCTCCAAGTTCCGAAGATGTGGGTACTGCAGGAGATGTGTCGGTACAGTTTGGTTCAGCAGCTGGATATTTCGAATAGTTCTCGCCCGTATGATATGTGAGGCATTTGAACATTTGCCTCTCAGCTTCAAACGGACAATCCTGCTGGTTTCTTCTTTTTGAGTGGAGTTCAGCCCATGGATATTTAGTGAATGCGCAGGTCCCTCCAGGTTCAATTGGTCTGCTAGATCTTCTTCAATAAGGGTTATGGTGGAACCCTCATCCAGTAGGGCATACGTGTGGATCTCGATGCCTTCAGAGTTGGAGACGACGATCGGACACACTTTCAGCATCACTTTGTTGTTCATATCCATGTCGGTCGCAGTCGATGCCACCACTTCCTCAGATTGATTTTCTCGTGTTGTGTCGGAGTTTGATCTTGGTGGCTCAATCTCAAGGCTTCTCTGGTGCAACAACGGGTGATGTGAATGTATGCAGCCGTCGATGCTACATTGTTTAGCCTTGCATGCTGTGCGACGATGCTTCTTTGTCAGGCACTTGAAGCAGATCTTGTTCATTTTGGCCCATTCCCAGCGTGCGTTGACAGGCATCTCTTTAATTTTCTTGCACTTTGGTGGTTCGTGGTCTCCACCACAGCACAGGCATTGTTCCTTCTCAACAGCGGTGAATACGCTGGCTTCTCGGGCTTTCTTCGGTCTTTGAAATGCGCTTGAAGATTTTGGGTTCTGTTCCTTCCGAGTAGATGCTGCCAATGTTGTAGGTTTCGAGTAAGTGAACTCTAAACCTATTGTAGCCTCGTTGTTTAAAAATCGAGACAGGATCACGATGTGTGGTTCTCCCTGGCGTCGGTTCTCTGACGCATACTTGGCGAAACTTCTTCGTAAGTCTGGAGGTAACTTTTCCACGATGTCTCTGGTGAGCATGCGGTTTTGAAGACATCCATCTAGACCCTCGACGTTAGTTATCGTGGCTACAATGTTTCTCACTTTGACCGCGAAAACATTTAGTTCTGTAGTTGTTGGTCCCAAGCGTGGCAGCTGCTTTATTTCTTCTAACGCCTTGTCGATCAAAGCTTCTGGACGGCCAAAACTCTGTTCTAGGGCTTCCATGATCTCGTTAGGGTCACAAGCCGTGTACAGAAGAGAAGCGACGGCGTCGCGGGCAGCTCCTTTCAATGCATTGCGTAGGCGTTGCATGTTCTCTATTGACGAGAACTTGTGAAGGCGCGTTGAGTCTCGCATTGATGCTTTGAAAGGCAGCCACTCGTTTTCAGACCCGCTGAAGCTTGGCAGTTCAGTCGATGATCTTGGTGGTGGTCGATAGTTGCTCAGTCGTTCGAAGCTTTCGACCAAGGCTTCAATGCTGCGATTCCGTGAGCGACTTGGCGTAGGCGTGCGGGCTCGGCGATCTTCGTAGCCTCGGTGTTCGGGTCGAGGTTCACTTTGGTTCGTGACGGGTCTCACAGGGGGTGCAGCTGCGGGAGGGGTTCGGGTTTCCCCCGCAGGTAAGGCCGAGGTTGGCTCCCCTCGTGTAGGATCGGCATGTCGCAACCAATCCTCCGTACGTCGATTCGTGTTGATCGCTTCCTCGGGCCCTTGTGTGCTACCTTGATCTTCATCTTGGATGGTAGCTAGATCAGCTTCAAGTTTCTTCTGAATTAGCTCGGCTTCGATCTCTAGTTGACGCATTTTAATGGCTGCCAGGCGCTCTGCCGCTTCGTATTCTGCTTGCTTAACGCGGGCAGCCGTGCTTGCTGTAGATCGCTGTGATCGGGTTGATCGCGTCGGCGAAGGAGGGCGATCACGATGGGCTTGTTCCCCAATAACGTTTCGTGCTCCTATGATGGGTTCTTGCCTAGATGGAC
The DNA here is from genome assembly GCA_029955525.1 of Oeneis ivallda. NCBI lineage: Eukaryota > Metazoa > Arthropoda > Insecta > Lepidoptera > Nymphalidae > Oeneis > Oeneis ivallda. The sequence goes on along the minus strand of JARPMR010000024.1, from coordinate 4,998,459 downwards.
CGGCACTGGTTGACGGAGATGACTCCATGAAGCGAATCTGAACAGGACGTGCAGGGTTCAGCGCGCGAGGGGTCGGTTCTTGCGGCGCAATGTGCTCGTCGTGTTCATCTTCACGCTGTGAGTCCTGACTCCTGGTTCGAACCATCTTGATCGAGCTTCGGTTCTTGAGATCTTCAAACTTCGGGTCTTGAGGCTTCAGACTTCGGTTCTTGAGGCTTCAGAGTTCGGTTCTTGAGGCTTCAGACTTCAGTTCTTGAGGCTTCAGACTTCGGTTCTTAAGATTCTTGATCCGGCTCGAAGGACCAAAGATGTTGGGGAGGGATTTAAATAAAATTCCTCGGTGGTTCAAGTGGACTGTATTATCTTGATCACTATATTTCACAATGTTCTAGTTCACAATGTTCTAAGTTCGTAGCTCGTAGTTCTTGTTCAGTCTTCTTCGGGAGCTGTAGGCGAACTGATTCGCTACCTCAAAATAGGGCTCTTATATATAATTTTCCCACCCGGCATGCGCATATGAACATGACGAGCGAGAGACAAGGTGTCGCGGGTGGTGAGGGCGTAGCGGGGGCGGGGGCTTACGCGGCTGGCCAATCAGCGCCATTCACCGCCGACGCCACGCTTGGTGCGTTGCTCCCGTCCGCAACAATATAGAACTTTAGTTGAAAACCAAAATTTAGCAGGTTCTCTGTAGTACTTAAAGGGAAATATCTCCATATAAAAATCATGTGCAAATTCAGAAATTTTATATTTAAACAATTCGTTTTAGAATTTTATTTTAGCCTTTTTCAAGATTTTATTTGATCGAGTGAAGTACATCGTATCGTGTATCGAATTAGCACATTCTTTAGACAATATCTTAAGGTATATCATATATTTTTTGTAAGTCCGTTATTTAATAGTAAATACCTAAACCATTTGATCTAGCAAACCTGTTTTCTCCGCTTAGCCTCCGGTGCCAAGCCTTAATAGCTTAAAAAATACCCAAAAAACAAAACATTTTAGGGTGGCGACATACATCGGCGTTATCAAAGATGCCGCGTTCCCTCAGATAATGGCCGAAACGGTCAATATTTGGAGACCCATCAGCGACAACGACCGAGTGGCTTCTGTGATGGGAAATCGATTTATTTGTACACTATATTAAAGCAGAATTAATATTTATTAACTTTTAAAAGTATCTTTTTTCAGAAATTTAATTTCCGATGTTCGGAATGAATTTTATTTTTAGTCACGCAATTATTTTTGGCAAACATTTAATATCATTTATTTCATTTACTTGGTCATGAGTTTGTCCGCATTGAATTTTTATTAAATTGTACAGAAAGTCTCCTTTGTCACTTTTTAGGTCTTCAACAATATTCCTGAAATTAATCCGTTGCTCCGCTGCTGCTTGATCGAAGGACAAACCAACAAACAGATACATCTTCACATTAATAATATAAGTAAGGATATTAAAGATAAGAACTACCTATAGGTATACAGGAATAGAACGCATTAAACTCAATTAGTCAGACGTGATTGCTATTGTCACCAATCATTATTACACTTGCACAGCTGCATTTCCTCCAAAAATTTCAATTTCTATATTTTCTACAGTTATAAATCCACAAGATGTCTCCGCATCAAGTAGTCATAAATAATGGACGCCAGTTACACCGATCCCGAACTTCAAACTTCATTTTGCTCATTTAAAGTTTCGCGATAAATCCTTAAACGAAATTGTACCTACAAATGTCTCAGTAAATAAAGATTAAACCATTTAATCAGACTGTCCGATTGGCCTAAGAGTCCGTGGCCCATTTTCAGGAGGTGCTTGATTGAATGAATGCATGAAGTTGAAAGTTCAGGTTCTTATAAGTTGCCTGGTTATGGCTCCCTAATCAGGCTTACGAGATAGTTCATGGTATTCTATTTTTTAATTTTAGATAGACAAATATAATATCAGGAGTTTTTGTTGCTTTAAACTCCTGACTGACTTTACATAGAACCAAACAGTAGGTGCTGTCATATTTTGTATTTTTTTATAGTACCTTTACCTTTTCTGAAGTTAATTTAAACGCAATACACAATTTTAAAATTCACAATATTAGGCGACAACAAAACTGTGTCTTGTTTAAAATGCAGAAGAGCTTCCTTACATATTGCCACCTTAATCAAGCACTTCCTAAAAAATTCCTACGGACTCTCGTGCCATAAAGCTCGCTCCTGCTTTGTATAGCAAAAAGTTTTGACGTGACTTATATCTTGTGAAGTTTCTGTTAAATTAGGAGCAGGGAGTGTTTAGTAAAGGGAACGTAGGAAAACAAATTAATGTGTCTGAACTGAGATGGGTCTCAGAAAAATATTTGTCTAAACTTCGTGAATTAGATGTTTGGGGAATTCGTGATTAAAATGGTCATTTTAAAGGCTTTTAGAGGAATCTTAACTACTAAGAGAGATTTTTAGTAATATGTGCCTGGTATTAATCTTCTTCTTCTTTTTTATCAATCGACAGACGTATACTACTGGACATAGGTTTTTTGTATAGACTTCCACATTCATCAGTCTTGCGCCACCCGTTTCCAGTGCCTCTCTGCGACTCGTCTAATGTCATCGGTCTACCTAGCAGAGGGTCTATAAATACTGCGCTTCCCATTGAAAGTCACTCCAGCACCATGACCAGACCATCGGTTTTTCGAACTATGTATACGAAACCCTACTTAAATCCATTTATATAAAAAAAGTTGACGTACACTCTGTCGGCAATCGGCATAGACTGAGAGACAAATGAGATCCAAATCACGTACTTACCTGAAACAATCACAAAGACATCAGTTACATCCGACATAAGTACATACACATACATTATAGAATCACTTAATGCTAGATATTTAGTCTTTCTTGTCGCTTATCTTCAAAAACATTAAAAATTGACAGTGCATTAGTATTATTGGAAGGATATTACTTTGTAAATGCGTGTAGGTGGGGATCAAAAGAAACGTTATGCGTTTCGGCTTACCATTTAGAGATAAGGGCGTGTTATGGAGACGCCTATACTCTAACGTTGAAAGATTACAATTTTATTTACTGCACCAAAACGTTTGATAATCCATGTCTTAATTAACCAAGCGAGGGAATTCTCTTACTATGAAATTGTACGCCGATACTCTTAATCGAACAAACGATTTAAGCGTTCAGCTAAAAGATGCTTTATCTCATGGCTTTAAGGTTAAAAGTTGTACTGAATGGGAATAATAGCTTCGATAGATGAAAGCAATAACGATATATCGATCGACTTCATTGGTAGCGGATCCTTAACACATGTAAAATGTTTTGTCGGCAATATCCATTAGCTGCGCGCTGATTTCAAGAGAAACATTTTTTTAATTTCACCGAGTGTTTGAAAATAAGAAAACAAAATGTAAACTGGATATCCTTCCATGGTATATTTTAATGTCTCCATAAAATCTTCGGACCGGGGAATAAATTTAATAAGCCTAACCCCTTTATCTAAAATCGAGCTATAAATCTGATCGGGGACGTGTTTTATATTAAAATTTTAATACGCCGGCATAAAACAAACGGACTGACAAAATTTTTGAACGGGATTTATTTGAAGGAAGTTGAATCAATCACGGTCAGTAATCCCGTAGGCCGTAAACAAAGTCGGACAAACGCCGATAAAGCCGGCTTTTACGATCTGCCACCTCGTTTATTACGGAGTGTGTAGACTCGAAACAAAAGTACGGGAATTGTATTAACAAATCGAACCGCACTCAATAGTATTGCTGGTAACGTTTACGATTTGGAGCAATATAAATGTATTGGGGCATAATGTCATTAAAATGTTCTTTCGTTATCCGCTTATGGCCCGGTTAAGATTTATTTACGACGTTTACTATTTCAATTCGAACAATTGTACGGACGACGTAACTGGTTGTGCTTTTATAGAATTATTTATAGCGCCAGTGTAAATCTTTGATTTACTTTTTTATGAAACCGGACCACTGAAGATCGATGCAGGAATGTTATAACTCGACCAAAGCTTTTCACATTAAAATAATCATCAGGTATTGTTAGGAATACGACAGGCTAGACGATGAGACATTGTATACAACGTAAGCTTCATAAATAAAATAAAATCCCAAAACATGATTTTGAGCCTAGAGTTGAAATTATCGTGAAATCCCTGTCAATAGGTAACTATAGTGGTAGCTGATACTTCGGGTCATCATTAGGATAGTTTTTATCCTGATAAACAATAAGATTTCTCCGTGATAGGGGATGAAATTTTTTATCGATTTCACTTCATAACTCCGTCAAATTTAAACTGATTTTAATATTTTTTCTATTATATGAAAGTGTATACTATCAGGTATGTTTTGTTTAATTTTGATGAAGATTTGATAAATATTATCGAAGATAGAGGATCTAACTCTTAACGGATCTCTTTCCTATCTATTGGCGAAAACGGCATGAAAATCCGTTCAGTAGTTTTTGAGTTTATCGCGAACAGACAGACAGACAGACGTGGCGGGAGACTTTGTTTTATAATATGTAGTGATTACAATCACACTCAAGGCAAAAGCAATTTCTTAAGATAACACATAACGGTTCCTGTTGGGTTCATGGTTATCTCAAACCTCTTCGTCAAACAAAACACACAATCATCTAACAATGACTAACACGAAACATGTAACTAATTGCAAAGTAGAACTAAACACTATTCAAAGTTAGATGGAAAAATGACAACTTAATTTCATGGTTGTTAAATTATCTACACGATGAATATTTATTGAAAAGTTAAAAAAAGTTTGTTAAACACTTGACCGTGTAATCTGACGTCTGTTTTTTTACCCGTTTAGTTTACATAATATTATGTTCCATCGAAAGAATTACTGAGCCGATTTTGATGCACCGAGGTGACAATCGATATTATACTATAGTCCGGGTGATATAAGCTACTTTTTATACGAACAAAATCAATATCACACATGTTACCTTCAACTTTCCGTAGTCGACTTACAGTTCAGTTTTTCAACTTTTTTCTTGTTTGTGACCTCTTTCAACCATCAGTGCGTGAACTAAAGCAGATCTACTTCATACTATAGTTAGTATTTCATTGATGTGACATCACTTCAAACCTACTAATCCTACTTATATTATAAATGCGAAAGTTTGTGAGGATGGATGGATATTTGTTAGTCTTAAACGCCATAACCTATGAACTGAATTTGAATTGGCTGAAATTTGGAATGGACATAGCTTTACCCAGAACCCAGAAACCAGGATTAACAAAAGGCTACTTTTTATCCCGGAAAATCACAGAATTCCAGCGGGAATCAAAAACCTAAATCCACGCAGACGTAGTTGCGGGCATCGTCTAGTAGAGAATATAATGTAATTTGTTATGTAATGTAGCAAGTCCATAAGATAGAAGTTAATGTTAGCTCCAGAGAAAACACTAATTAGAATAGAATACACTAGCGTATTGAAAATGAATTAGTATGTTGAAGATTTTAAACATCAAAATCCGTTATGGGAACCTAGCCGTACCTACGGCATTCTACGTTTTTTTTTTTTTTTTTTTTTTTTTTTTTTTTCTCCTACCATAAGGCACCATTACATAATGGTAGCCTTATTTTTTACTGCAATCTAGCCTAAGGGCTAATTAGCAATATTATTTTAACTTAAACTTCTACTTATAATATATCTAATTTACAGTCCAATAGCTGTCCTTAGTTTATTCTAATATATAAGTCACTATATTTTTGTGACCTAGTCAAATAACACAAGCACTGCACTGACACTGCACTTATGTATGCACTTTTAAACACTAGTTCGAACGGTTTTGTTCTTTTGAGTCTTCTTTTAATGTTCGTGTTATCGAGAAGCTTTACAGCTTCCAGATTCACATGATGACGAAGTCGATGTTGGTGAGCTTCTGCGTAGTTTTGTATAATCTTGTTCACGAACTCCATCTTAAGGTCCCTGTGGAGATCGTGATTTCTGACGTACCAGGGTGCATTGGATATTTCCCTGAGTACTTTGTTCTGGAATCTCTGTATTATTTGGATATTACTCGGTTTAGTACACCCCCAGAGTTGTATACCATACGTCCATACAGGCATCAGAACTTGCTTATATAGCATAAGCTTATTATGCAATGAGAGCTTAGAATGCCTTCCAAGCAGCCAATGCATTTTTTTATATCGTAATTCTAATTCCTCGCGTTTCTTTTTAACATGAGCTTTCCATCGAAGCTTTGTGTCTAGCGTCATACCCAGGTACTTCGCTGTATTTACGTAGGGGATAAGTTGCCGATTTAGGTAAATCGGGTGATATTGCGGTAGCTTATTTGTGAAATCTATATGCATTGATTTAGACTCGTTAAGTTTAATTCGCCACTTTATAGTCCATTCATTGACTTTGTTTATGGCAACTTGTACTTTTTCCACTGCTTCTTCGTGACTTTCTCCAGTTCCTATTATGGCAGTATCATCAGCAAATGTTGCAATGGTATTATTTTCTAGTGCTGGAATATCACAGGTGTATAATAAGTACAGGACCGGACCTAAAACACTTCCTTGCGGTAACCCAGCTTTAATTTCCTTGAGTTCAGAATATGCATCTTCTTGACGAACTCTAAACCATCTGTTCGAAATATATGATTCAAGAATATCGGCAAATGACTTTGGTAGCATAATTCTGAGTTTATAGATAAGCCCTTCGTGCCACACTTTATCGAAAGCTTGCGCTACGTCTAAAAATACAGTACAACACACTTTCTTATCTTCTAATGATTTCTCTATTATATCAGTAATTCTGTGGACTTGGTCTATTGTTGAGTGTTTTTCTCGGAATCCAAATTGGTGATCTGGTATTAATTTTCTGTCTTCTAGTAGGGGTTTTAGTCTCTTAAGTAACAGTTTTTCAAATAATTTTGAAATTACTGGTAATAAAGAGATCGGTCTATAAGAGGTTGTTTCATGAGGTGGTTTTCCAGGTTTAGCAATCAAGATAACTTCAGCGACTTTCCATAGCTCAGGTACATGTTTCAGTCGAAATGACGCATTTATGAGATTGGTAAGTTTCACTAAAGCTTTCCGAGGTAGATTTTTTAAGATTTCTCCGGTAATAAGATCGTACCCCGGAGATTTTTTTTTGCTTAAGTTGTACATTATTTCTTTAGATACTTCCTTTGGTGTCGCAAGTCTAATATTTTGCAGATCATCTTGATTTTCTTCATTCTCACAGAAATCAATTGGATGACCTTCATTTGGTTGGAATATATCTTCCAGGTGTTGAGCAAATCTATTAGCTTTTTGAATGTTGTTGATGGCCCATGTTCCATTTTGCTCTTTAATAGGTGGTATATGTGTGATGGGTCTTTTTAGATTTCCAGTTACTTTCCAAAGAGAATAGTCCGTTTCTCTATCACTATACTAGCGGCACGCTATGATGGCCGGTTTAAAATTTATAAATTAATAAATTTTGAGTCCTAAACCTAAAACTACATTCGATAAAATTTATGAATCTCTGCACATCACTATCGTCAATAACGTAATACAATTATTTCCTTCAAAGTCGTTATCAATTAACGGAACTTCATGAGCGGACAAACGTCAAACCGGCCATCATAGCGTGCCGCTAGTATAGTCAAGTTTTGTAGGTAATCATTAAATTTATATTCATTGTAATTTTCGATAGCTTTCTTGATTGTTTTGGTGAGTTTATTTAGTATTCTTTTATCTTGTGGTGACCTAGAAGCGTGCCACTTTTTTCTTTGCTTTCTCTTTATTTTAATGAGGTCGATAATTTCCTTAGGATAGGTGGTACCCCGACTCCATTTTTTTATCGGAGGCGTATTATTCCAGGCCGACTTTTGTATGTCTGTTATAAATTTAGCTAGTTCCATATTGAGTTGATCTGGATTTTTCAAGGGGACCTGTAGGTTTATAACACTGTCTAATTCTATCTTAAAGCTCTCCCAGTCTGTATTCTTATTCACTAGAGTAAGCTTAGTTTCATTGACTGCAATAGTGTGTTTATTAATTATTAACATTATCGGTGAATGGTCCGAATTCATGTCATATTTTCCTTCAATACTAAGGTATTTTGGTGAGATATTCTTAGATATAAAGAAGTCTATCAGATCTGGAATTTTTCGAGGATCAGTAGGCCAGTACGTTGGCATCCCAGTACTGACTACATCACATCTCATTTCTTTGATCGCACTTAGCAGTTCTTTTCCTTTTGTTGTTGTTAGTCTTGAGCCCCAGAAAATATTTTTGGCGTTAAAGTCTCCACCAATTATAAATCTGTGACCATATTGTTCCAAGAATCTTAGGTATTCATGTTTTTTTAGAGAATGCCGTGGTGGGCAGTATATGGCTACAATTGTGATAGGGTATCGTTCTGTTTTGATATTTACTGCCACTGCTTGGATTTCTAACTCCTCGTATTTACTTTCTTCGTAGTGGTAAATATTCTCTTTTATTATAACGGCACTACCTCCTCTGGCTGAATTATGGGGATGTAGAGCGTGGTAAACTTTATACCCTTTGAATTTTATATAAGATTCTTTTGTGAAATGTGTTTCGGAGATCAAACATACGTCGATATTTTCGGTATCTAGGACTACTTGTAACTCATGTTGATGTTGTAGTTGCCCATTAGAATTCCATGCCAATATCTTCAACTCCTTATCCATTATTTTGTTCTGATATTTTCAAGTTTTCGCAGGCGGTCATCGAATGACGACATGAGTTTTAGAATCTCGTCTAATTTATTTAGAGTAGAATCGCTCGATTTATTAATGTTGGGTACTTTATTTGACGCTACTTGTGCATATGTTACCTTTTTATTCGGATTTTCTTTAATGGTTTCGGAAAGTCGCATATTCTTGACCACTGGAGTTTGTTTTGCATTAATGCTAGTTACCTGGGTGTTTTGGGCAGAAGGTTTTTTGCAGGTCTTGTTTCTGATGGATTGCATTTCTTTGGCTACTATGCAACCTCGATAATTAGCCGGATGTGCCTCCCCACAGTGTACGCATTTAGGTTTCTGTTCAGCTGGTTTTTTGCATTCAACACTGAGATGTTTTCCAGTGCATTTGACACATCTTGGCTCTCTGGAGCAATACTTCTGGGTGTGTCCATACGTTTGACATCTTTTGCACTGCGGTATGAGCTTTGATGATCTCAGAGGATGAATCTCCACTTTACACCCAAGAATCGAGGTGATTCCATAAATTTTGTTAATATCTTCTCCATTTTTAAAACTAAGCAGGAACATGTTAAGAGGTTCCTTGGTTTTCCATCTCAGCTTGTTAACGGCATTTTCGACCTTAAATCCCTTGTTCTGAAGGTCTTCTATTATTCTTTCTGGCTTGCAGGTGAAATGTAGCTTTTTAGCCATGACTTTAATAGGCCTCTCTTGCTTATTTTCAAAAGAATGCCATAGAAAGTTACCTGCGGTCAATATTTTAGTGATTGACCGATATGAGTCTTCATTATTGGTATTTATTTTAACATTGTTGCCATTCAACATTTTAATTCGAAAAGAATCTCCGGTTGGACCCTCTGTTAGCAAGTCATAGAATGACTGATAATTTGTAACGTCGTCTGCGATTATTGGTGGCGGCGGCGGAACTTTCTTTGTCTTTTCTTTAGGTAGATCGGTCGTGGAATCATCATGCTGTTTGGTAGATGTGGACTGCGCAGGTGAAGTGTTCAATTTTCTTTTCTTCCGGCTTTTTGCTCTAATCCACTCCGTCTCTCTGGCTAGCTCTTCCTCATCCGTCTGATATTCGGTAGGTTGAGGTGAGCTTACCTTGGTGGTAGTGTTCTGGCTGGTATCCATTGGATTCTGACTGGATAAGAATTTTATCTGATTTTGGAGCTCAATAATTTGCTTTTCCATATTGCCAATGATGAGCTGAAGTTTCTCATTTTCGGCCTTTTTTTCTGCGAATGCCTTAAAAAGCATTTGCTCCGTTTCTGTTATTAACTTAATAGGCGTATCCATAGTTGCAGTATAAAGATAGTATAGCTGCGATTTATTATTTTATTGTTTTATAATAAACCTGACGCGACGAAACGCGGAACTAGGTCATTATGCCGCACGCATTCGACTGACGGCGGTCGGGACGCGGCGTCAGCAGATTGCGCTGCTAATATATTATTGCGATTAAGACACGGTTGTTTTCGGTGAAAACTAAACACTGACTGAATCATTCTACGTATGATTTATTAATACGCTTTCGCATTTATTTGTTTGCGAGTTGCGACGTTGTACGTGTTTGTTTGTATTCACGATAAATTGTTGAGATAATTTATAATAACTACACTAGCGGCACGCTATGATGGCCGGTTTGACGTTTGTCCGCTCATGAAGTTCCGTATTAATTGATAACGACTTTGAAGGAAATAATTGTATTACTTTATTGACGATAGTGATGTGCAGAGATTCATAAATTTTATCGAATGTAGTTTTAGGTTTAGGACTCAAAATTTATTTATTAAATTGATTTCTAAAATGTATACAAGTGTAGAAAAATCAGTTTGCACCATTTAAGGGGTGAATGTACTTGTGAATATGAACAATTTTCACTATGTGGACAAACCTCTGAATTCGCAAAAAAATATCAGCTGTTTCATACAAAAGGTAAAATTTTTATTTTTATATGATATATACCACAACTCGGCATTTGGTTTTCTAAATTGAAAATTTTTAAAAATGGAATCTAATACGATCGTCACATAGGATCGCTGGCTAGCACAACTACTACCTCCGGCAAACTCGCGTCAATGCTCAATGCAAAACAAAGCAGTTTCGAATTGACGTTGCTTCGAAAAGTATAAACTGTCAGTGCAATGCGATTGTGATATAGTTTTGACCTGGCTTTGGATTTCAAATATTGATACTGCATTACTGTTGACCCTTGCTCGTTAATTTGGACTCTGTTCAAGCCCTTTGTTGTGGATTTCGTCGATATGACCGAACGTACGCAGAGAACTGTTCTAAATAGTCAGACACGTGAGTTCGTAATACGCCTTCGTAACTATTTCGATCGTGAAGCTCAAAATGGAGGGCCAATTTTACCTATAACGTCAGTGGTTGAACGCGTAGCTGATGCGCTTAATATTGGACAACGAACTGTTAGACGGATAACTAAAAAAAAATATGGCGAGACTGGCACAGAAGAAAATAAACTTCACACACCAAAAAAGAGAAAACGAGCAAAACCAGTCGTAGGCATCGATAGCTTTGATGCCGATGCTATCCGAAGACATGTTTACGGCTACTATTTACAGAAGGAGTATCCAACAAGAAAAAAGTTGGTGCATTCACTGAAGGAAGCTGGATTATTCTTCGGTGGGGAAAGTTCTTTAACGAAGATTTTGAAGACCATTGGATTTCGATACAAAAAATGTAACAAACGCAAAATATTGATGGAAAGATTTGATATAGCGATGGCAAGGTATACTTTTTTACGGCAAGTGAAAGAAATCAAAAATTGGCAAAATGTTGTGTTCTTGGATGAAACATGGCTTAATGCTAACCATACTGTAGGCCGTTCTTGGAACGATGACACAGCAGCATCTACTTCCAAAGTTCCTGTAGGAAAAGGATCGCGACTTATAATTTGTCACGCCGGAACCATCAACGGGTTTGTCGAAGGTTCTCTCATGGCTTTTGCGTCAAAAACCACTGGAGACTATCATGAAGACATGAATGGAGAAAAGTTTACTGAATGGTTTACCTCAATGTTGTGTAGCCTCCCTGAACCATCTATTATAATTATGGACAACGCCCCATACCACTCGATGCAAATTGACAAGCCACCTGCCCAATCCCAAAAGAAAGCTGATATCGTCGCATGGCTTCGTAAAAATGGCGTAGATGCAAACATGAATATGTTAAAAGCGGAATTAGTACGTCTTTTAAAAGAAAACAAACCAACCAAGATCCGATACGTCATTGACGAAATAGCATTGGAACATGGGCACAGAGTTATACGGTTACCGCCTTACCATTGTGAGTATAATGCGATTGAGTTGGTGTGGGCTCAAATTAAGGGATATGCTGCAAGACACAATACAGAACCCCCATTTACCACAAAAAAAATGCTAAAATTATTAGAAGAAGCTTGTGAACATGTGACTAAAGGAGACTGGGAAAAGGTTGTGAATAGAACTGTTAAATTAATAAGGGAAGATTATGAAAGAGATGTGAAAATAGATAATATTATAGAAAACGAACATATAATTATTAATGTAGGTGATGATAGCAGTGACGACAGTGAAAATAGTAGTATGGACGAATCTGATTAATTATGGCCTTTTGTGGCACCTTTTTTGGTATCTTTTGTATTCATATGTTTCTTGTGTGCATATAAAGTATGTATATTCATTTTCATTCAAATATTCAGTTCGTTCAAATAAATTAAATAAACATATACATTTTTGTTTTATTAAACCTATTTAATCAGGTACAAAAACAAAACTTAATTGTTTTTTGTTCGAGAATAAATTGACATTCCACATCACTATTGTAATGTGTCAAACCGGCCATCATAGCGTGCCGCTAGTATAGGACAGATCGTTAATCTAACTATTACTCATTCTAATCTAGTACTCTTTTCTTAGATTTATAGCAGTGATAGCCTAGTGGTTAGGACTGTGGTCTCCTATTCGGGTGGTCGCAAGTTCGATCCCGGGTTCGGGGACCTCTGACTTTTCGGAGTCAAGTGCGTTTAAGCAATTAAAATATATAACTTGCTTCAACGGTGAAAGAAAACATCGTGAGGAAACCTGCACACCTGAGAGTTCTTCATAATGTTCTTGAAGGTGTGTGAAGTCCGCCAATTCACATTGGGCCAGCGTGGTGGACTATGGCCTATAAACCCTTCTCTGAGAGGAGAGCTGCGCTCAGTAGTGAGCCGTTGATGGGTTGATAATGATGAAAATGATGATAAAGTTTTTACCACAAATTTCACATAAATCTACGAAAAGAAATAAATATTAAAATTGAAATTAAATAGGAACCTTATATCACTTATCCAGCGATTAGCGAAGTACTTTTACGGTATATTGAAAGATGGCGCTGAAAAGTTTTTAAACTTTTATGATAGATGGCGCCAAAAAGTACTTAACCAAATGTAATCTTCACACTCACACATTTGTAAATTGATGAGAGAATGAGAGTTTTTTTAATGCCGTTTTTTAATATAAATAATGAAAATATTTGCCTGGAATTTGTATTTGCGCCTATAAAAAGACCTAAAGAAATGATAAAACAAATGTAATTAAAAATAAAATGTGTATCTTCCAAGATTAATCAAAAAGAAAAAAGTATGAAAGTCGAGCTCTGCACATGCACCATAAGGAAATATCAGAATAAATTTCATAAACACATATCAAAAATTCCGAAGAAGTATAAAAAATAGTAAAAAGCAATGTGGCATCTCTAGTTCCTAACGAGCTCCATTGCAATATGGGGTCTTGGAAAGTAGATCAATAACTGTAACGTGTTGCTACTAGATGTCGCTAGCAGTTGCTTAAAACTGAAAAAGTAGATATATATCACTAATTTCGATGCTGACGGGTAGTTCGACCGTGGCTATAGTGTAAGTGGCTAACACACTCGGGCGCGATTCCCAAGAGATGTGGGTTTGAATCCCGCTGGCTTCGGAATTTTTGATATGTGTTTATGAAATTTATTCTGAGTGAGCTTTACTTGTGGTTACTTCGTGTACATGCACATTGCATAAGTGTGCGTGCCTGTCAAAGCCTAGGTGGGAGCGGGCAGGCGCGAGCATTGCGCTCACACTTATACAGATACGACACACACACAACCATAAGTCAGTCGCCCTCGTGAATTGCAAGAACTATACCTAAACTAGCGGCACGCTATGATGGCCGGTTTGACGTTTGTCCGCTCATGAAGTTCCGTATTAATTGATAACGACTTTGAAGGAAATAATTGTATTACTTTATTGACGATAGTGATGTGCAGAGATTCATAAATTTTATCGAATGTAGTTTTAGGTTTAGGACTCAAAATTTATTTATTAAATTGATTTCTAAAATGTATACAAGTGTAGAAAAATCAGTTTGCACCATTTAAGGGGTGAATGTACTTGTGAATATGAACAATTTTCACTATGTGGACAAACCTCTGAAATCGCAAAAAAATATCAGCTGTTTCATACAAAAGGTAAAATTTTTATTTTTATATGATATATACCACAACTCGGCATTTGGTTTTCTAAATTGAAAATTTTTAAAAATGGAATCTAATACGATCGTCACATAGGATCGCTGGCTAGCACAACTACTACCTCCGGCAAACTCGCGTCAATGCTCAATGCAAAACAAAGCAGTTTCGAATTGACGTTGCTTCGAAAAGTATAAACTGTCAGTGCAATGCGATTGTGATATAGTTTTGACCTGGCTTTGGATTTCAAATATTGATACTGCATTACTGTTGACCCTTGCTCGTTAATTTGGACTCTGTTCAAGCCCTTTGTTGTGGATTTCGTCGATATGACCGAACGTACGCAGAGAACTGTTCTAAATAGTCAGACACGTGAGTTCGTAATACGCCTTCGTAACTATTTCGATCGTGAAGCTCAAAATGGAGGGCCAATTTTACCTATAACGTCAGTGGTTGAACGCGTAGCTGATGCGCTTAATATTGGACAACGAACTGTTAGACGGATAACTAAAAAAAAATATGGCGAGACTGGCACAGAAGAAAATAAACTTCACACACCAAAAAAGAGAAAACGAGCAAAACCAGTCGTAGGCATCGATAGCTTTGATGCCGATGCTATCCGAAGACATGTTTACGGCTACTATTTACAGAAGGAGTATCCAACAAGAAAAAAGTTGGTGCATTCACTGAAGGAAGCTGGATTATTCTTTTTTGGTATCTTTTGTATTCATATGTTTCTTGTGTGCATATAAAGTATGTATATTCATTTTCATTCAAATATTCAGTTCGTTCAAATAAATTAAATAAACATATACATTTTTGTTTTATTAAACCTATTTAATCAGGTACAAAAACAAAACTTAATTGTTTTTTGTTCGAGAATAAATTGACATTCCACATCACTATTGTAATGTGTCAAACCGGCCTTCATAGCGTGCCGCTAGTGTATAAGGAATGAAGTCTTAGGCTGCCTTTAAATTAGAGACGCGTCGTATACCCGTATTCAAATTTAAGGGTAGCCTTATTTATCAAAGGCCGTCTTTTATATTAATTCAGTTTAGGTTATTTTTCAAGGTTATTAATCTATCATTACTGTTAATACATATTATGTATACAAAAGGACTTCGAAATATTAATATTATCTCCTAAGAAATACAAAAAAATAAAATAAAAGAGAGAACAGTTTAAATAGACATCGGAAATGCTCAAAAAGCGGCCGCGAGCGTAGATAAAAACATCACATTGACATCTCGATCACGAGTTGAGCACGATTCGGAATCCGTACTGTCATGACTGAGACGTACCAGACCTGACAAGGCCAGACCTCATAGCTTACACAAGAGTAATGGGTATTGCAAGTTATTTCTTCAACTTAAAATTCCATGACGTGTAGATGTGGGGGATGAATAATTTATACACCAAATTGGGTCTTTACAAGAAGGTTTTTTTTGTGAAGGCTAAGCGGTCGAGGGAGAGAACTACGAGTATGCTCGGAGTATCCCAGCAATATAAAATCATGAATGATAAGATGCGTAGGAGAGCCAGAGTTACCGACATAGCTCATCGAGTTGCTAAGCTGAAAAACTGATAAAATATAGACAAGCAATTCGGAATAAGAACTGTGTCACAGTTTTGAATTGTGCGGGCTGAGGTAGAGAGGGGAGCCGGCATGGTGAATAAGGTTGCAAATCGTTATTGAATCACCGGTGCAGGAGGCATATTGTATCCTTGAAAATAGTGCTCGGTCGTTCGTATTACAAAAGTATTTGAATAAATCAAGAAATGATTTTTATTTTGTATCTATTGTTACGAATTCCGATGTTGTTATCTAATAATTCACTATAGTAACTATACTTTTTTGTTACTTACTTGAATATAGGCATTGTTGGCTTTTCAATTCACAATTAGGTACCTAGAAAGTTTTATCGCATATACAGCGCAGGCGTCCGTACGTCGCGAATGCTACGTCCATAATAACTGTATTGTTTGGACTTCAGTAAAACTCAGTTGAACATTGTAAGTGTTCGTAACCGCATATCTAGTACTAGTACATATACATCGGTGGGTTCGAAGGTGTTGGAGTGGAAGCCTCACATTGGAAAGCGCAGTGTTGGCAGACTCCCACTTCATGGACCGACGATATCAGACGAGTCACGGGGAGCTGCTAGATACAGGTGGCGCAAGATCGAGGCACGTGAAAGTCTATGTAAGAGCCCTATGGACTTCTATGAGTTAATAAAGAAGAAAAAGAAGAATTGGGTCAACTCTGAACAATTTCTTTTATGCGAAACATGTAGGTTTACAACATTACAAAAAGTTTTAAGTATCTAAAAAGAAACCCTATCAAACCAAAAGCGATCAGAAACTATGATAGAGCAGAAAACGAAGTTATAAAGCCGTTTTGTCACCACATTTCATGTAAATAATATATTGGACAAAATCTCGCAGAAAATTGTTTCGAAATAGGCTTAGTACTCGTAGGTAGGTACGTATTTGCGGTGAATGAGATGGTTGCGGAAAATTATATGACCTATTTATTACTAGCTAGTTGTAAGTAGTGGGTCTTTACTACTCGTATGATATCGTCGGTCCACATAGTGGGGACCGAGTAGAAACTTGACCCAATTAGGGAATTATATTATAAAAACAAGGAACATGAGATTTCTTTTGCCAAACCATTAAATGCTTTGGCGGGTTTGAGCAAAAGAAATATTATTGTTGTTTCTTGTGTCATTATATTGTTTTAATTCATGATCTAAGGACACACACGTTGTGTACCACAGAATTCCACAAAGTCCAATAATATATTTTTTTTAGGTTACGACTAGGAATTATATTATTAAGTACAATTTACATGTGCAAGTACAATCTTTATTGAAGTTTTTTTCTGGCAAAATTTTAACTAATGATGTGATTAAAAAATTGTTCACGTGATCAAAACAAACAGAACCTGAGACCTCAGACGAAAATGAATCTGGTTTTAAAAAAGGCGACCATCATTACCAAGAAAGCATTTTGATTGCGACACGAGGTACGCTTTCGGAAAGTCCATTAGAAAAATTGCTGTTCAAGTTTTCGAGGGAATGTTAAGAGATGTTCGAGAAAAAGGAACAAGAATGCGAGGCCGAGGCGCAACAAAATGAAGAAATTAACTCGAAATCGGTGTAACAACGGGAAGATCACTTAATCGCCGCTCGTCAGGAACCGGTCTTTTTTCTCGAGGTCAGCGGGCTCTTTGGTACGGATACGATTGTTTTTGATGGGACTTTGCACGATTGTTTAAATTTTGACGTAAAAATAATGTGGAAGATATGGACGCTGTCATATAGAACTTTGGAATGAAAAGAACACCCTTGTTGATACTGAGAACGTTTACTAGAAAGAAAGAAAGAAAGAAAGAAAGAAAATAAAAGCATTTATTTGGAACTCAAACATGACATAGTTATAGTGACAGACACTGATGTAGGAAAGAATAAAATACGTGTGGTCCCAAAACGGTCTCCACTCAGCATTAATGCTATGCCTGTGGAGGAAGTATAGACACAGCGCTGGCCTTCCGTGGATCCAGAAGTTCTGGATGACTAAACAAGATATTATGATAAAATAGAAGTATGAAGAAAATAGTTAATGTAATGGGTTATTGTAACATACTAGAGAATTGTATGGTTTTCTTTCATTAAGTTCACGGATATTGTTCTTTATCAACTGATAGACATCCACTGGTCTCCTGCATAGACTTCCACAGGTTTGTTATTGCGCCGCCTGAATCCAGCGGCTCCTTGCGACTCGTTTGATGTCATCATCCACCTAGTGGAAGGGTCTGCCAACACTGCGCTTCCCGGTGCGGGGTTAACGGATGCCTTGATATTATTGAACCGGTATTGATATATCAAACCGTTGGCAGAGTCTTGACTTGACATGAGAGCTACAAGTTGGCCTGCATGAAATAAAAAATTTGAGTCTTTTTAATTTTAATAAGAATTGTGTCTAAAATCCCTATGTCACTCTGGTGTAAATAAATATCTGTGTGAAAAAAGTTCACTTATAACTAGCTGATGCTTGATCTGATCCTGCGAGAATTCTTTGATTTTCTGGAATAAAAAGTAGCCTATGTCACTCTCCAGTTCCTCAACTATATCCATGCAAAAAATCACGTCAATCTGTATCTCTGTTTCTAAACCAACAAACAAACAAGCTTTCGCATATAGATGCGAAAGCTTGTTTGTTTGTTGGTTTAGAAATTATTAATAGACTAGCTGATGCCCGCGACTTCGTCCGCATGGATTTAGTTTTTAAAAATCCCGCGGGAACTCTTTCATTATCCGAGATAAAAGGTAGCTCTCCCGGTCTGAGGAACCACTACTACATCCATTACTATACCCATGCAAAAAATCACATCAATCCGCTGTTCTGTTGCGACGTAATTGAAGAACAAACCAACAAACAAACACACTTTCGCATTTATAATATCACTAATGCTTTATTATAACACTTTTAATAATTGTCAAATTTTTTACCATACTTAACCAAAGACAAAATTACGTTTAGCTGTCATTTACGTTTTGTTATTCCACTGTCATTTGCGTTTTGTTATTCCATGTCAGATGCGTTTTTGTTATACCACGTTTTATAGTGTCTTGACGGAAACGCGGTCGAACGGGATAAAAAGTCCTCCTATATATATATCATATATCCTATGTCCGTCTCCTGGTTCTAAGCTACCTCTCCACCAATTTTCAGCCAAATCGGTTCATCCGTTCTTGAGTTATAAATAGTGTAACTAACACCACTGTCTTTTATATACATAGATTAAGAGATTAATAGAATTAAAGTAAGATAAGGATATATCGTGAGGAGACTCGCATGCCTGTGAGTTGTCCAAATAGTTCTCAAAAGTGTGTGAGGTCTGCCAATACGCACTTAGCTAGTGTGGTGGATATGGACCCTTCTTATTCGAGTGTGTGTGTGTGTGTGTTTGTGTGTGTGTGTGTGTGTTGGGCCCGCAATGGGTTGAGATGAATGGATGAATAACAAAACAGATAGCTAATTTATGATCCGGGATATTAGAATTATTTGAAAACGTATTTACTCAAAATATCCACAGGGAAATAAGCATAGGGCTATCTCTAAATTCACACGGTTCACTGAAATTACAATTTCGGAATTCCCAATACGTAATACGTATTTCGAATATAAAAGCTGCCTAGTATGTTGAATGATATATTGTTATCAAGCTCAAATTGATACAGGAGTAATTCGTAATTTGTATTAGAATTGGTTTTTAACTGACTACGCCGAAGCTCAAGGGAAGGGTTATGTTTTTAAAATTCTGTTAGTTTGCATTTACGCATGTTACGTAGCGCCTAAACTATTTAGCCGATTTTGATGTATGTTAAGGTGTCATTTTATGAATAGATTTGTTATTATGATCCGGGAGACAAGTAACATTATAAAAGAAACTATCCCATCCCAAGATGAAGAAAAGAAGAAAAAAGATGTACGTAGCATTGTAATAACATGGGTTAATAGCTTGGCTAATATTATTCTATTAAAAAACATAGGTTGATACAATGTTTGAACATTGTAAAAGTCGAAGAAAATTGTTAAATTAATAGATTGCTTTCCCCTAATACACTTTCCAGTTTACGTATACAAAGAATAAAATTGTATATCACGGAAAGCAAGCGGTTACCTCGAAGGATATTAGGTCGCGCCACCCGGTTGGTCCGAGGATCACGAACTCGTAATGCCGTGTGCCCTAAGTTAAAAGCTGTTGATGTAATAGTTAATAGAAATCAGCTAATGACTTCGTAAGTGATTGTCGCTAGTCTATACTTTATCAAATTACTACGTAGAAGTGCCAATTTCGCTGTCACCGTGTTGATGGAAAATTTGAAGTTTTGAGAGATTTTCAATACAAAAACTGTTACTTACTAGTGGTTCGCCCCGAACTGAGACCTCGCGGTATCCCTTAATTCCCATAAGGTAGTTTTAACTATATTATATTGTAATTAAAACGCGCCGAATCTGATGACGTCAATCGTCATCTGCTTTCGTGGATGGGATGCATATTTACAATATTAAAGACAGCGCCATCTAGTAACAGTATAGTGAAGTTTTGTTAAAAACATTGATGCCCATTAAAACTCAAATAATTTCGTTTCTTTATAATATTTATCTAATCTTAGTATTTGTTGTTCAAGTACAGAATATAACTCAAATTATGTGTAAGTTTCAAGTTTTAAAACAAAGTGGTTTTAGAAATCTAGCCTCGAATACAATCTCCCCTTTGAAAGCCCCCCATTTCGTATGGGAGCCCCCCTGAAATAAAGATTTTTATAACTTTTTAAGCCATTTTCGGCTGGAGGCCATCGGTTTACATATCATATCTAAAATTAAAGTAATTACGTTCAGTAATTCAGAAGTTATAAGGCTGTGACAGACGGACGGACGGACAAGTGCAAATCGCTCTAGTAAACTCAGAGACCTTCGCTTCGCTCGGTCGAAATATACCAAACTAGATGACGCCCGTGACTTCGTCCGCGTGGATAAAGGTTTTTGATTCCCGCGGGAACCCTTTAATTTTCCGGGATAAAATGTAGCCTATGTGTTAATGCAGGGTAAAATCTATTATTATAAAGTAATATATACGGAGTAATTTTCCGTTTAAAAGAATGTAGAATAATTTCGCGTTTCTTAAAACTAGTCGTCATAGTTGACGACTTAAAATTAAGCTAATAGTGCAGAAAGTAACGTAAAGAGCGACGTCCAAAATAGTTACATAGTACAAAAAAACTGTACTGTTGTAGCTCTAAAGAAGTTACCTTTTCATTAAAGTTTTTTCGATGTAGCATGGTGACAGTGAACTACGGATCAGCGTTATTTTTTTCATAGATATGGTGAGAGTAACATGTAGGATTCTTTTTATTCAAGAACTAGCTGATGCCCGTGACTTCATCCGCGTGGATTTAGTTTTTAATATCTTTGATCTTTCGGGATGCTTATGTACTGCCTATCCAAAAAATCACGTCAATTCGTAGCTTTGTTGCAGCGTGATTGACGGACAAACCAACAAACAAACACACTTTCGCATTTATATAAGTACTAGTGGTTCGCCCCGAACTGAGACCTCGCGGTATCCCATAATTCCCATAAGGTAGTTTTAACTAAGTATATTATATTGTAATTAAAACGCGCCGAATCTGATGACGTCATTTTCGGCTGGAGGCCATCGGTTTACATATCATATCTAAAATTGAAGTAATTACGTTCAGTAATTCAGAAGTTATAAGGCTGTGACAGACGGACGGACGGACAAGTGCAAATCGCTCTAGTAAACTCAGAGACCATCGCTTCGCTCGGCCGAATTAGTAAGGAAGAATTAAAACTACGATATTATAGGCGATGTAATAAAATTTTAGAACACAAAAGCTATTATTGTGACTTAAATTAAGATAGTGAGATTATATTATTCCCTCAGAGAATTTTTTGTAGAGAATAATGAGTACTTTAATCATATAGTACACAATTTTTATAAATCATCATTTTAGTTTTATTAGTTTATTAGTTTTCTCAGCACACGCCAAATAATGCATTTTACAGGCAAAATTTTGCTACTTTGGGTTACATTATTGCAATTTTCTTAAGGATCTCTAATTTTTTTTAAATAAATTATAGCCTGTGTTACTTCCTGATAACTTAGCTTTCTATTGGTGAAAAAATGGTTAAAATCGGTCCAGTAGTTACAGAGCCTATTCGGTACAAACACACAAACAAAAAATCTAATCTATATATATATAAAAGAAAGTGGTGTTAGTTACACTATTTATAACTCAAGAACGGATGAACCGATTTGGCTGAAAATTGGTGGAGAGGTAGCGTAGAACCAGGAGACGGACATAGGATACTTTTTATCCCGTTCGACCGCGTTTCCGTCAAGTCACTATAAAACGTGGTATAACAAAAACGCATCTGACATGGAATAACAAAACGCAAATGACAGTGGAATAACAAAACGTAAATGACAGCTAAACGTAATTTTGTCTTTGGTTAAGTATGGTAAAAAATTTGACAATTATAAAAAGTGTTATAATAAAGCATTACTGATATTATAAATGCGAAAGTGTGTTTGTTTGTTGGTTAGTCCTTCAATCACGTCGCAACAGAACAGCGGATTGATGCGATTTTCCCATTTAGTACATAATAATGCAATGGATTTTCCCGCGGGATTTTTAAAAACTAAATCCATGCGGACGAAGTCGCGGGCATCAGCTAGTATTAGTATAGATTACATAATAAAATCAATCACAGTATTTGACTTCTTATTTCAATAATCGCTAAAAGCCTATATTAAAGCCAGGCTTCCTGACTGAGACGAATTATTATTTTTATAGTACCCTGTGCTCAGATAGATTGCCCGTGATTTAAGGCTTTCAGGGCTTAAGCTTCTTGAAGAGCACCGATCGGGCTAATACGAAGATAAGTTACCTACCTGTACGTAAGAGTAACTTACTGGAACTTGTCTCTACTTAGTGTCTAGACAGACGGACTTTATTTGGAACTAGGTTTGCCCGCGACTTTGTTTGCGTGGAGTTCCCTCTCTTTATCCGGGATGATTTGGAAGCCTACTTCACTCTCCAAGTCCTCAACTATACCGATCTTAAAAATCACGTTAATATGTTACACTGCGTGATTGAAAGACAAACCATCATACAAATTATATCTTGGTTCATAAATTAAGCTACGTTAACTGAACTAGGAAACAGGATCGATGATAAAGTTTTAGCGGAACTAAATATGAACATATTTTACTTTCTGTGTGAGCTTTGTAGAACATTTATCGCTTTCACGGTAAAATTATGATAATCTGATAATAATTTATAATTGTAGACGAATAAAAAAATTGTTTTGGATCCAGATGTATTTCAAGTTCTCGTGAAAAGTTATGATAAAGGATTTGTTTCAATTGGTCTTTTCGTTTTTAATAATTCTCGTAACAAAAGGCTTAGGGTCACTCAGCTGGCAATGGAAAGAGCTATGTATAATATGGAGTATCCGTGCGAGATCATATCAGAAATGAGGAGCCTATGGAAGTTCATGTAAGAAACCTGTGTCCAGCATTTAACGTCTATCGGTTGTTAAATAAGAAGTAACAAAAGGTAAAAAAAACTTTTTACAATTTTCGGAGTCCCATAATGTCGTCGGTCCTAGTGATAAAATAGACTCCTCAGTTATAAAAATCTGAGTAGCTGTGGTCGCCAGGGTGTAACCTTGGTAGCATTAACGGTTATAATTTATATGTTTAAATTATTACCAACACAACTAACTTAAAGAAAATGCGTTGGTAAAGTAGACAAGCGTAAAATTAAAATTTAAAACACCCCCGACATGTGAATCTATGGCCGGACTATGTATGATTCTGGTTGCAACATCAGGTCGAAGTTATCAATTAATTGTAAATTTAACGATTATACTGGCACACGTGAAGCACTTAATCGAGTAATCATATGCCAAAAATGCCTTACATCATTTTGGAAAAGAGCTGATACTCTTACACTGCTGGACCGATATTAACCAAACATAGCTAAGAACCACCGCAAGGAAACTGGCTTTCAAATGAAAAAACGGCATCAAAATATGTCCATCCGTTTAAAAGCTATGCCACACACACACACACACACACACACACACACACACACACACACACACACACACACACACACACACACACACACACACACACACACACACACACACACACACACACACACACACACACACACACACACACACACACACACACACACACACACACACACACACACACACACACACACACACACACACACACAAACAGACAGACATCGACGTCAAACTTATAACACCCCTCTTTTTGCGTCGGGGGTTAAAACACTCTGAAATAAAATATTATTTATTTATTAACTTTCCAATTTCACATCTCCTCCAGTAGATATTGATCTGCTCGTAAATTTTCAGTCTATTTTGAAACACCACATCCACCATGCGTTGTTCCTTTGGTTTCCCTTTCACTATCTCTCCCGGGAGCCGCTGCGATATCGTACAAATATATAGCTTTTGTATTTCTCTTATCAAATTCCCTATCTATAAAGTATTGTAACTCCATATTCTATAGTTCTATTGTTTATTCGTCAGACGTTTCAATAAGTTCTTTTACTGGACCTTACTCTATTTTTTACTCTCATCCTGGTATATTCCATGTTTACTTTAACCACAGTTTCTTGCTAGTTCTTATTGGTAGGAAGGGCATTCCGAAGCAGTGGTAGAGTCAGACGATTCAAAAGTACTTGTAAAAAGTTTATTTAATTAAAATATATTATAAAAATATTCTAATAGCTACATAAAAATATTGTAAAATGATTATTTTGAAAAGAGCAACTGCTTGGTTTCTTGACGGCTCTACTCAGCAGAACCGCTTTCCGAACCGGTGGTAGAATCATGAAGTGTCATAAGAGCCACAGGTTGGCATACGTGAAATAAATCATTTTGAATTTTGAATTTTTGGAATTTTAAATCAACTGTTATCTATATAGATATTGAAAAGTTATACTTATTGTATCATCCAATAAAACTTTTCCCTCCCTCATGACAAGTGACATTTAATTCATATTCAAAGCAAGTGATATTAAACTGCTCCAAAATAGCAGGCAAAAGTTAACAACTATTACTAGGCTTTCCCTATCACCGTACAACGTAAGTACAAGAGGCAAATGATTCCAAATTAGAACCTCCAATGTTTCATCAACTCCTGGTACTGATTGGGTCAACCATGCAATTAACGCAATTGGCTCTTACAATGTAATTTTGAGTATCCGTCTTCACCATATCTATTTGCTTTGTTAGTCTGCCTAGTTATAAATAAAGGTTTATTAGGCAAGTTTATAATCCAGTACGATCATCGTACTTAGCGTTTATCTCAAGATTAATTTATTATGATTAAGTTTACACAGATTTACTGAAGCCTTCCGCTATCTTGTAGGTTGTTTATCTAGTTTGTTTATGATGATGATTTCATCAAATACACTTAAAATTATGGTTTCTATGAGCATATTTAAAACAAATGAATGTTGGTAACTCAAGAATGGATGGACCAATTCGGTTAATTTATTTTTTTGTATGTTCCTTAAGGTCCACGGAAGGTTTTAATAAAAAAAAAAAAACAAACAAAAAAATTTAATTTTTACTTTTAACTTTTGACAGAACGAAGTCTGTCCGGGCAGCTAGTTGAACCTAAAATAAAAGACTTTTATATGCTTTTAAAATTGAAGTCAGCGTTTAAGGTTGGCATTAATAATTTCTTCTTAATTATTCATATACCCAACAAATTAATTTTTAATTGATATTCGTCACAGTCATAAACAAGAGGCTTTAGAATTGTCAAAAGAAACGAGTAGGCAAAGTACTGTTTTGATAAAATCGTCATCTATTCATGCTCCACATACACACGTACTTATCTACGAATTTCTCAGCAGCAAGCGTCAAAACAGAGCCTACATCCCTAATTCCCGACAGACCCAACATCGATAAAGGAACCTCCAGGAATCATCGATCATAACTTATCAAGACCCACGTGTCCAAGGGTATCCTAATCCATTACAACTTTCCAGTTAATAAAATTCACCCGTCGAACGTTATTTACAAATTGATAAATATATGATAAACCAGGTAACAGCTACCGCGGTGACATGTTACCGATAAGCCGACTTGTTTAAGCCTCTACAGACTGGACCAACTTCTGACACCCAACTTGTGTTACCATATTTTGCCTTCTGATCACTGACTCCTATAGATACAAAACATACATACACTGTTTCATACAAAATGCACACACACAGGCGATTCCTGGACCAATTCAAAGGATACAAAGGAACTGGAAAAGAAAGATATTTCCCAATACAATTTATCATATTAGTTTTTTTGCAATCAGCGCTAAACTGGCAATAATCAATATGCTTCATTATTTTCGTAAATAGCCAGTCTTGAGCACTTAATTCATTATAAGTAAATGAACAGTTATAAACTGTCCATTTACTTCTTATGAACCGATCTAAAACTTACCGGTTTTACAGGGGTTAATTTGAACCCTGCAACCAAAAAAATTGGACTCGTGACTTATGTCAGGTACCCATCCAGTAACTAACTTGAAATAACTTTGCTTAATCAGCGAGAACGACCAATTATCATGCTATTGCACCTGGGCCACATCACATCATACTTGGATTTTTTCGTAAAGTAAGCATCACGTAAAATTCTATAACTTGTTTTTGGGAATATCTCCTGTACCAATTTTGGATTTGTTGGTTGGATAAGTAAATTTGACCGTATCGTAATTCGTGACTTCCTCAAAATAAGCGGAGCTCTAAAACTTCCTATATGAGATTCACTTATCTGCGTTCTCAGGATAAAAATTATCCGGAATAATCAAGTTGATAATAATCAGCTTAATCAAAATCACTTTTTTACCGTGTTAGGTCGGTACGAAAGTTTGTCCCGTCTGTAGAATTTTTGACAGGATACAGCTATCTCACTCACCATGAAGCGTTAATACTAGTGGGAAAGAGAAAAATATACAGTAAGCTTTCATCGAATTGTCAATTCCTTGATCAGGATGCGCTCTGAGATATGCTGAGAAATATTTGAAATTTGATACTTCCAACATGTTTTTGAAATAGATTATACTATTTTTATCAAAATTCTAACAAGCTTTACTTTAGTGGAAAAATATAAATATCAATTAACCATGAAAAAATCGGCCAAGTGCGAGTCGGGCCTCGCTCTTTTAGGGTTCCGTTAAAAAGAAATTAAATAAAAATATTTCCATGTACCCATGGAAATATTTTAATTTAATTTTTTTTATTTAATTTAATTTTTATTATTTGTTGTTATAGCGGCAATAGAAATACATAATATGTGAAAATTTCATCTGTCTATCTATTACGGTTTACGAGATACAGCCCGCTGACAGACGGACGGACGGACGGACGGACAGCGTAGGCTTAGTAATAGGGTCCCGTTGGTACCCTTTGGGTACGGAACCCTAAAAAACGACTACTGATTAATAAATTCACAAGTTAACTAAGTTAGATTTATAATCTTCCGTTATGCTGACTAGCAGCCGTAATTGCCTCGATTTACAACTATCACAGTTTTCCCGTTTTTAGGGTTCCGTACCTATAGGGTACCAACGGGACCCTATTACTAAGCCTACGCTGTCCGTCCGTCCGTCCGTCCGTCCGTCCGTCCATCCGTCCGTGTGTCAGCGGGCTGTATCTCGTAAACCGTAATACATAGACAGATGAAATTTTCACATATTCTGTATTTCTATTGCCGCTATAACAACAAATAATAAAAATTTAATTAAATTAAAAAAATTAAATTAAAATATTACTATGGGTACATGGAAATATTTTTATTTAATTTTTTTAACGGAACCCTAAAAGAGCGAGGCCCGACTCGCACTTTGCCGATTTTTATTTTTTTTATTCTTAAAGCCCATTTAACTTATTAAACGTACAAATAATTATGTAGGCAGG
This sequence comes from Oeneis ivallda, assembly GCA_029955525.1. Classification (NCBI taxonomy): domain Eukaryota; kingdom Metazoa; phylum Arthropoda; class Insecta; order Lepidoptera; family Nymphalidae; genus Oeneis; species Oeneis ivallda. Next base: position 4,970,683 of record JARPMR010000024.1, on the reverse strand, counting down.
TACCTATTAAACGTACAAATAATTATGTAGGCAGGTACCTACTTCTCTAATTTTATTTCAAAAATATAATGCTGCATAATATTTTGTTTAATTCGTTTATGGAGATGTTCGGAATAAATCATTGAACCAGTTTCAAGTCATTACTTGAACTCGGGACACTAAAGTATGTATGTATTATGAAATAATTTATAGCCGGAGCGCGTTGCCGCATAATAAATGTTCGTAGATTGGCAATATAACGAATAATTTCGTCGATACAGAACGATTTAGTACTATACAGCATGTTTGGAATTATTCTTAGTACAAGAGCCCATGTCTAAAAGTATACAATAATTTACTAACATCTTACAGCCTAAGGTTCTTTCCACACTACATCCGATCCGAATCCGAGAATTCTCGATCTGAAGTAACCATAGTACCTACTACATATTTGTATTTGCTAGATCCGATTGTTTTCCGAATTCGAAAACCGAAATTCGTATCTAGTGCGAAACCCTTCATAAAAATAGTAGGTAAAGTGCAAGCAGTGCGGAAAATGCCTAAGTATGTTGTTTACCGCACCAACCGATTCTCTAACGATTCCTCTCGCCAAAGATTGTCCGAGAGAGATTTTTTCAGATATAGAACCGCATTTGCACGCTAAATTACTTACATTTTAGAAAAAAATTGGTTGTCTGTAAAATCGGTTTACGGACGATAGTTTTACGTGATAACGTCATAAAGAAACACTGACGATGACTTCGAGCGGCGGCAGGCGCTCTCTAAGCCAACGCTTGGGCCGATCGTGCCTCTCTATCGCTTGTTCCGCCCTGTCGCTTGCACGCACAGGCTCAGGCGGAACGTGACACTTTTTCGTGATAAGAAACATTATTATACCAATTATGTTTCTTTTTTCTGTTGACGTGATAACGTCTTATAAATCGATGAACACCAGCTACACTATATAGCATAATTACAATTTTCAATTAACTCTGTATTATACAAAATAATGATAATTCAGTGATAATAATTCAATTCAATGCATAAAAGTATGCAATTTTTCATCAATGTTTCTTTATGACGTTATCACGTAAAACTATCGTCCGTAAACCGACAACCAATATTTTTTATACCTGTGTATCAATAAATATGATGGTGCTAAAAGCCTTTGATCCTTTAGCACTCAATCCATCCAAAATAACTACTACCATTTAAATTCACATTATAGATCGTAATGTTGGTTGCCAAAAATTTATCACAAAGAATGCTGTCTCATGGTTGCATAGATTGCGTAGATATAAAATCCAAAAGTTGCTATTTTTGTGATCACATAACAGATAAAAGTTCGTTTGAACTAGTATAGAACGCTTTCAACAAATCATTCGCCAACTTTCAGGTCATAAAATCCATCGGTGACTATAAAAATGTGTTTTATAAACGATATTCATGTTAAAAAATAATAATATTGTCATAAATTAAAATTAAGCAGATCATCTACGGAGATGTAGTTTATTGCCTTTAAATTATCCTTATTTTGTTTTAATGTCCAAAAGAATATCTTAAAAGATAACTCACATAATATTACACAGGTATTAAAAGTTAAAGAATTAGTGATTAAAATTCACTGACAGCTTCCATTTCAACGAAAAAGGAGTCGTAAATTTTTAAGCTATTGCATAGCTTTTATCGCGGGCTTTGAACTAGGACAAACAGTTAGAGCGCGGCGAGTGGCGACCGAATCAAGAAATTCCGTAACGAAAAAAACCTAACACCGTCGTTCAGTAAGCGTTCAACATTTTAGAGGTTCACATTTAGCTCTGTTTGGCGCAGTGGGCGAGCGGCCGCTTTCTTTAGATGTCGCAGGTTCGACTCTCACTCGCGAAGTAGTGCAGTGCGCTTTTCTTGTTTGTATGTTCTTTAATTATTTTTTTGCATAATTTTTACTATGCAAAAAAAAATATTGCATAAATATTATAATTGCATAAGTTGATAAAAAATGCTATGCAATAGCTTTACCGCGGCAGTCCCCAAGTACCACTTAATTTTTTTTCATTTGAATTAAAGAATATCGCACTTTCACCAGAGGACCAAGTTTAAATTATTCCACGATGTGACGAGTAAAATTTATTGTGGAACATATTATTTATTTATATAATGAGTACTTATTAAAAATAACAATTGCACGATATTAAATGTTTATCAGTCTACAATAATAAATTGTAGAACTTAGAATATTCTAAAATATTTTTTTTAAGGAAACTTTCTAAAAAAATATGTAGATTAGATGTAGACGGTTGTAGTAATTATGTAATAATATCATTCTTTTTAAGTATGGAGACAGTTAAATATCCTGTCCCAGCCAAAGGAATGTTACTCCCACGTAAATATTTTAGGACGAAAAGAAGAATTGTAATAGCTCACAAAGTAGTGAAGCCATCTCGGTTGCTCTCTAAAGCTAAATGTCCTACAAATCAAGTAGAGTCATGTCTAAAGTTACAATTTAAAGCTGAACGCACGCAATCTTAACTAGTAGCCATATAAATTCTAATGACAACTTAATCTAATAGTTAAACCCATGAACCTGTCTTTAGCAACAATTTAAAGGTAGCACTGCGATAATTACCAGTAAATAGACAAAATAGCCAACACGAATCCAAATAGAAACCAACAATAATGCTATTCAAATTTAGAGTTTAATGCCAATGTAATTAAACACAAAGCAGAATGAGAAATTTTAATTGGATGATGCAATGTTGTCGTCCGTACCAAGAAATATATTTCGTTTTAAGTAATTAAGTGGCTGGTACTTAGGTATCTTCATTGACTCGCATGAATCTAGAAATACTCGTTTAGTGCAATAATTACTTACAGTTAAAGTTATTTTAAGAGCCCTCAAGTTCGTAGCGATATATAGAAGAACTAGCTGATGCCCGCGACTTCGTCCGCGGGGATTTAGTTTTTAAAATCCCCCGGGAACTCTGATTTTCCGGGATGCCTTAGTCACCCTCCAGGTTCTCAACTATACCTATCCAAAAAATCTCAGCACACGCCAAATAATGCATTTTATAGGCAAAATTTTGCTACTTTGGGTTATATTATTTTTTGAAAATAAATTATAGCCTATGTTACTTCCTGATAAATTAGCTTTCTATTGGTGAAAAAATAGTTAAAATCGGTCCAGTAGTTACAGAGCCTATTCGGTACAAACAAACAAACAAAAAATCTCTCCTCTTTATAATATTAGTATAGATGAAGTCGGTGACATTTTCTTTTACTTCTTGATTTAATATTTCTCTTTAATAACTGCGTCACTTTTTGCGTCATTCGACTCGAATGCAGCATATTATATTTTATTCATGTTGTCTTTAAAAATGCTGTTTTATATTATAATCTGATTGAAATTTATGTCAGTTAAATTAAAAGTACTTGCAACCTCCATAATCATACCAATATTATAAAGGCGAAAGTTTATGTGAGTGTATCATCTAGTAATAATAAAAACCTTATTTTTGCGTAAGATGCCTGGGATCAAACTCCGGACCCTGAAGGAAGGAAACTGAAGTCATTATCACCACTGTTATAATCTTAGCTAGACATATTATATTACAATAACTTTCATGACTTAATAAACATCATAGGCATCATAGTATTCCACAAGCAATTATCTACATCAATAACTAACCCAACACTTCTAATTTTAATTTAAGCGTTTTATGCAAACAATAAATCCCGCAAAGCAATTAAAACAAATACCTTACTAACAAATGATGTTGTCTCTTGTGTGATTTAAGAGCGATCGAGATCGTACCGGTAATTGCGGTCTAGATATTTCAGGCTTCAAAATAACTCATTAAATTGTGAAAGATACGACAAGCGGCAAATGAAGATAAATAGGTTTTAAATAGCGTATTTTCTTTTTCTACTTATGAATCGATAGACGTCTACTGCTGGTCATACGTCTCTTATAGGTCCATCCATATAATATCCATAATAGGTTTCTCTTTCTTCCTGATTCTTGTTCTTCCTGTATTCAGCGGCTCCGTGAAACATGTCGGATGTCGTCGGATTGTGGCGACCGACCTTCGTTCGCGTGAGCAGGCTGGTTGTGTGCAACCTACGCGAGTCCTGGCCTTTTTGGTGTTGGCCAGTTTTTCAATGGAAACTGCGATGTCATGGTGTAGTTTTTCAAATTGAATTAAGAACTAGATATTTTTTGTAAATAGAAAGCCGTCATGTTTGTCGCCAGGGCTATGTTCGGAATCTGACCTGAACCTCCGTATTAACAGTGTCGTTTAAGATTTTTTTTATAGTTGCATAAGCGCCCAGTAAAGAGCGTTTCCTACCAACAGCTTTCTTAGCAATTCTTTCTTAGCAATTGTGATCCTTTTAATAAGTGTTTAAACGTTGATGTAGTTCAAAGCAAATTGAGAGTGTTTAATCAATATAGTTATGTGAAACGCCCTGGTGTTTTATTGCTGAGAGAAGTAGGAACTCAAGGAGGGAATTACAAAGCAGATGGACCCATAATATGGTCCTCAGGTCCACCTAATGGAGGTCAGCCAACACTACGCTTTCTGGTGCGAGGATCCCAGGGTATTGCCATTATGGTAAAATGTTATTAATTATTATAATATACTCTATATAAGATACTCTAGCTGCTTCCCACATCCATGCGACCTCCTCTGTGGCGGGTGCAGCGGCTACTAACGCCGAACAGGCTAAGAGGCGCAAATATGAAAAACTTGACAGTGGTTTCATATTTGCGCCTTTTGGTGTAGAGACCCTGGGGCCGTGGGGCCCGGAGGCTCGCGCACTTTTTTTAGAGATATCAAAAAGAGTGATCGAGTCTACCGGGGATCCAAGAGCTGGCAGCTACCTTGGCCAAAGGATTAGCTTGGCCATCCAAAGAGGTAATGCTGCCAGCATCTTGGGTACTATGCCACACTGCGGTGGCTTGGATGGGGTTTTAGATTTTAATTAGTTTTTATTTTAGTTTTAATTTTAGAATTAAATTTAGGTTTAATATAGTATTGTATATTATATGAAATTTTCTTAAGTCAAAAAAAAAAAAAAAATATTATAAAAAATTTAGTATAAAGCAAATTTTTTATATGTAGGTACAAATTATTCCTAGGTACTATTCAACATAGGTAAAATAGTAAAACCGTTATAATAAAATTATCTTCACCGTGTATGCTTTAGAAAATTGCAAAAAGAACCGACATTCGCGATCAAGTTTGGGAGGAAGAGAAATAATAATTATGTAGGTTTGCAATTGAGTATGCAAATAGGCACATTAGCTGATGCGTTAGCATAAGTAACATTCGTGAAAACATTCGTACTATGAACAAAATTATTTCGCGCATAAAATTGTCATTTATATAATCCAAAATCGATTACAATTTTCTGTTCAAATATTAAACAAAATAAGACCTTTATTACATAAAAATGTTAACTCCAGTTACGTACACAGTTTACTGTTAAACATCTGCTTTATAACGCATGCCATAAGCAATCTTATTTTCTGAGCTTTGAGACCTATTTTGCAATACATTTTAAACAGGAATGTAATGTTTGACAGTTAACTTTGGAACCATTCATTCCGTTTTATTTGTTGTATGTCCAAGCTGATCAAATGATACTTTGTAACTTTTAAACCTTTGGTTTTTATGTAGTAGTGGTACAACCATAGATTTTAGGCTCAATAGCGCAACGGACAAGGTTAGGATTGAAGACTGAAAGGCCGCAATAATTTACACACTAACACACACACACACACACACACACACACACACACACAAATTGCTAAAATCATAACCCTTTTGGATGGAAATGCCGTGGTAGGGTGATAAAATCAGATAATCGTAAAAATCACTTTTCAAAAGCACTTTCCACTAGAGTAGACAAATGCATTGGACCGTGACAATAAAGTTATGGAAAATAAAACGGATAATAAAAGAAAGCTAAGCGCTTTTAGTATTGAAAATTACTTGAAAATTGCTCACGTACCTCTTAAAAGCATTCCTACCCTTGTTTTATCGAGGCGACATTCTGTTTCAATATCGTCGCGTATAACGGTGAATTTAATTTTCTTATCATACCGTGAATTGAGTTTGGCTTTTTTATATTTTTCTTTCATATGTGGCGAAATTTATCTCGACATACCTATCCGAGCAATTACAAAGATATAAATAATATTACATTCCTGATAGAAAGTATTTAAGCCCATAGAATAGAATAGAATGGGCGGATATGGGCAGGGCACATTGTTCGAAGAAATGATGGTCGTTGGGGTCCCAAGGTGCTGGAGTGGCGACCCCGCACCGGGATGCGCAGTGTTGGCAGACCCCTCACTACGTGGACCGACGAAATCAAACGAGTCGCAGGGAGCCGCTGGATTCAGGCGGCGCAAGACCGAGCCCTGTGAAAGTCGATGCAAGATACCTTTGTCCAGCAGTGGACGTCTATCGGTTGAAAAAGAATAAGAAGAATAGAATAGAATAATTTTTTATTCAAACAAACTTTTACAAAGTGCAATAGCATTATGTAGGTACTTTAAAGAATCGAAAGGCATTTCTATGTCCCAAGAGGAAAAACGTTGGGTAGATAATAAAGTTTAACTAGCCATATCTACTGGTTTCCAACCTACGCTAGGAAATGGCATTAGAAGAAGAAGATCCAAAGTGTGAAGAAAGTGAAATGTTGGTTAATCCTTTATCTCGAAAAGGCATAACTACCTATCACGAGCAAGTAGAAAAATTAAACATAACATTCCTAATGAAAAGAGTCACATAGTTCAAAGAACTGAAAGACATAAGAGTTTCGAAGTGCAGGAATGGCAAATGCTCCTCACGAGAGTTGCAGGACTGATAAATTTAAGCTGCGCAAGACCTTAGAAGATACCTGTTTCCAGCTGTAGAAGTGTAGGAGTCGAAGAAGAAGACTAATGAAACTAAGTTACTGGTGACTGTCTAAGAAATAAGGATACCTAGATGAAAGGAGATAGAGAGGAATAGACAAGCAGAATAATGGAAGAAATTTAAGAGTCTCGTTTGCGTTGGTTCAGCCACATACTGCGCCGTCCTCAAAAACTGTGTGGGTCACAGGTACCTTAATATAACCATCCCTGGTTAGCGGTCCCGAGGTTGGCCAAAAAAATAGTGGATTGACATCGCTGAAGCACGTGCCAACGATCTTAAGGAGGAAGCTTTAAGTCGTGCCGTACCCGTGACCATCTTAAGTGAAAGAAACTTAGCAAGAAAGTGGACCTGGCATAAGCCGGGATAAACGCCATGAGGAAGAAGAAGAGAATAATCGAAGATATTATAAGATGCATAAAAGTATGAAAATGTTCGAAATTACATAAATTAAATTAAGTTGTTAAATAAACGGAGAAAACAATGTAAAAATGTTGAAAGAAGAAACTAAAGAAAAGTAAAAGATTAATATTTTAATTCAAATTTAAGACTCTTACGATACGATGTCGCATAACCGCTTAATTGCAGCATGATTGAAGTATAAACTAAAAACAAATTCACGATCTTATTGGAATTACTTACCATATTGCTCAGGTTTTTCTTGGGATATTGAAGCTTAGGACCTTTTGATGACCCATATGTACTAATTAAATTAAAGCAGATCTCAAAAATTTGTACCAAATATTAAAGTTACAACTGACAACCAAATAAAGGAAAATTACATACCTAAAGAATTTATAGCCGAGCTCACACATCAATAATTCCATTCAATCCCATTTAATATTTTATAAATCTTAAGGGAAACGTCACAAAAGTTCTTTCTTGCCATCAATTTACTCCGTCAACCGTAACGGAGCAAATTGTCAAGGCTGAATTTTTTCTTTCCTTCTTTTATATCCCAACTCATGCTGGTGACATGTTGACACGGTCCATGTTTAGAAATGGCGGCACGTATGCACAGGTAAAAACGGGCTCCGCTAAAGTATTCATGCCCACTGAGCATTTCGCAAGTTAAAAATATATGTCACAGTCAGGTCACATACGAAAATAGATAATACTCGTAATTAAAGATTCTCCTCCTGCAAAATAAGTTAGATGAGTGGGACCATATCTCTGGTGTCATGTATGGAAGGCAATTCGGGGTAAGATACTGCAAACTGATCTTAGGTGTGTGTGCTCAACCCAGATGCGAGCGCGTGCGGGCAGTGGAGCGGGTAGCGAGCGGGTAGCGGAGCGGGTAGCGGAGCGGGTAGCGGAGCGGGTAGCGGATCGGGTAGCGGAGCGGGTAGCGGGGCGGGTAGCGGGCGTCCTCCTAAGTCCTAGGCCCTAGCGTTCATGCCGCTCGGCACCCGCCGTCGATTAGGGCATGTCCGCGCGTCTTCCAATTTTATATAAATCTTAAGCGTTTGTTCCATACGCCGATCGCTCCGCTGCCCGCACCCGATCGCCCCTGGGCCGCAGACTGAGTAAACCTTTTGATGAATAAGAAAAGCTTTAAAAATCTTGCATTCGCTTTATCTAAGTATATATTTACTTTAGTACTATTTATGTATGTTTTTATTCCCAGGCGGGTTTTTCTGTCAAAAATTCTCGGTAGGAATTGGCCCGGAAATGGGAACTAGCGTGGAGTACGTAAAGCGTAGCGTGGAGTTCGGTCTTGCACCTGAATTAAATCTTTTCCAGCTATGTCGGATTTCGGTTCAATCTTTATTATAATTGGACTGTGACAATGAGGTACTACAAAACAGAACTTTGAGTGATTATTATTCAAAGAATCCAAACATCATTCGAAAAAGCACTAAGGTTATGAGATCAATATCCTGGAAGATTCACTTGGCAATTAGAAAGCACTTTGTTAAAGTTTATTTGAATAAAAAAAAATAGAGCGTGGTCTAACTTGACTCTGTCTCAACTCAGAGCATAATCAAGGTGCGATCTATAGATTTCAGTCTAAGATCAGTCAGAGGGGTAGTCAATACTATCAAAAACTAGAACACCCCCTGCTACGAAACTATATATAACCCAGGGGGCCACTTTGCCCCCTACATAGCTAAGTAACCTGTTATTACAAACAGAAGCAAAGATAACAAAAGTAGTTTCGAACTAATTGTTATGCCCCATGATTTAGGAGGATACATTTGAGAGTCCATTACGGTATTGAAGTACCTAGCACTTGAAAACAACTAAAGTAATGTAAACTATAAATCATCGTTAAAAAGATTCTAGTTAGGTACTTTCAAGTGGTACAGCTTTTTAAGGTTCCGTAGTAAAATAATTTGCTACTTATTGTTTCGATCAATTCATCCAACTGTCTGCATTTACGTATTATAGCTATAATACTATTATTATTTAGAAACACTGTATTAAAGCAGCGGAGTTACTACCGCTATATTATTGAATCCGGCCACAGGCGGCTAATCTTCAGAGATTAGCCATTTGCGCGGTAGATATTATAGTGCACAAGTGTATGCGTAAACACATGTGGACTCTATTCCCTCAGTCTCATAGTCGGATGGGACGGAAATATGACACGACCGGAGAGAGAAGAGGCGCAGGACGGCGGCTTTACGTGCTTTACGGCTTTGGGGTGACTCCGCCAATTTCTTAACTCCGGAGCAATAGATCGACGTGATTTTAGATAGTTGAGGACCTCGAGAGTGACATAGACATTAATCCCCTATAAAAACCTAAATGTACGTGGATGAAATGGCGGCCCAAAGGTAGGAGTAATAATAGTACTTTCCATAAAACCGTATAGTTACTAGATGAATTATAAAAGTGTTCACCTCAATTGTATACTTCCGATACAAGCCGGGTTAGTATACTCACAAACAAAATCGATAGTGTTACGCTCAATACATATTTGTTCCGCTAAATCTATCTCAGAGGCACAAAAACGAAAAAGGAAGTATAGTATAAGAGAATCGTAGAAAAAAAACTTCTCCATTCAACCATGAATAAAAAACAGCGCATCGTCTGACACTAATCTATCAAAAAAAACTTGGGCAATACTCGTGTAATATATCGCCAAACAATAAGTAAAGGAAGCCAATATAGGCTAAGAGATAGTTACTTAGACATCAGTGCTGGAATATTTATTTATTTGGGCGTTTAATTAAGAAGCTTACATTAATGAACTCTGAGTACCAACAACTACTTAATCTCTTGCCTTAAGAATTGTAAGGGCCTGTTTCACCACTTGCTGTTAAAGCTCTGATAGCCTATCCACAACTTATCTGACGGATAGCGTTTTTTCGGTTTCATAATTATCTGATAAGTCAATCTGGCCGTTAAACTCAAAAAGATGTGATATCTTTTATTTGGACAGATTTATCGAGTAGATATTTTATCTGTTAGATATATATCAGGCACTTTATCAGCAAGTGGTAAGGCTCCTATAACAAGTATTTCCTGTCCATTGTCAATACAGTTTACTAATGATAGACTATGTTAGTCATGTCAAACTTTCCCATTACAGATTTTATTCTTCAAGAGAACACCTAATATAGTCCTCTCTTTCGAACCCCGAGCGATTTTTAATTATTGATCAGGCCACTTGTCAGTACGTATCTAGGTTTTGCTGCCATAGCTCATAACTAGAAGAACAAGTACACACTGGTGGAAGATTTTCGTATTCAGACATTGAGATTGACAATGTGTGAAGTGAATCACACATAGATCGTCCGCTAAGTTGGAGTCTCCTTTAGCTGTTCCCTAAAGGTGCGTGAAAACAAATTAGACAGAAAGCGTCCACCTAACTTAGCTTAGGTAGACCGTAAAAGTTAGGGATCGTTGGTGAAACCCGGAATTAAATTCTAAAGGCCCTCTCTTACACCACAATATAAGTTTGAATGGACGCAAACCCGCAACTGTGATTCGGAACTGATTTCCACTGTGTATTTTCTTACCATTGTCCTGCCAATATAAAGGATACACTGTCTATTTGCTGTCATTTATATTATAAGCGAAACTTAAATTCGGACTTCCGGCTCTTTATGGGAACACAATGCTTACTTTGACAAATGTAAGGGATGCTATGGCAAACCACAGATGAAGGCAGCTTACTATAAATTTAAAAGCTGTCCAAAGCAATAATGATAGATACCTACCACATCTTTACTATAACACAATAATAAGTAACTAAAAGTATAATTGTGCCGTGTGGAGACGGCAGATCATAATACAGTTGTCACCACCCCTCCTTTTCCATCGGGTGTCGTACGAGGCGACTAAGGGAATATAACGGAGAACGGGCAGCAGCGTCCTCTGTGCTACTACTACCATCTACTGCGATCACCAACCCGTCTGCCCCGCGTGATGATTATGGGCAAACCCTCCCGTTGGGAGAGGCCTTTAATCCAGCAGTGGACTGTTACAGGCTATGATGATGAAATAATTATTATTAACCTAAGCAACTAAATATCAACTGCTTACCCGGTGAAGAAAAGCAGCGTGAGAAATCCTTCATGCCTTAGAATTCTCCATAATTTTCTCAAAAGTATGCCAATTCACACTTGGTCATCGTAATGGTAATGGTAGGTAACCTTTCTCATTCTGAGAGGAGACCTATGCCCATTAGTTGGCCGGCTATTGGTTGTTGATGATAATGACCTGTTAAATCGTCTTTCAAAAGGAAAACAAACAATTTTTACTTATAATCAAAGTTCTCAACTCACTCGATCTGTTTTCTGGAAACATCAGTCGACAGAGCAGCCAAAGTTTGCCAAATCCATAAAAATATTGTGTATCATCGCAAACGAGTTTACTGAAATCAGATCTTTCTCTCAATTTTAGTCAAAACAAAATCAGAATAGTCCTTTGTTAGCAATCCACTCCGAGGATATCGCGTTTAAGCGAGGGCTGGGGTAGCGTTCGCAAAAACGGCTCAAATTACGGTAAGTAAATATTTTGGTAATTGAGATAAAAATGGGCGAACGCTTGAGTTTTAATATTACGGCTCTTAAAATTATTGAAATATTTTTTTGCCGCTTTCCCCGAAACGGGAAAGTAAGACCGATATAAATTAATATAAAGGCATTTGAACATTACTAAGCTATCTAGAGATCTTGAGGCCAATTGCGTATTTCAGTGGTTATACTTATTTTTATTTATTTTTACAATAGGTATGGAAAGTTTCCAACAACTAATGGCGTTGGTGTAATTCATAGAGAATAATTGCTTATGATGTCATCTTGTTTGGTTATTATAGTTAGACTTTTATTTATTGAATATTTTTCAAATAGTAAACAGTAGAGTAGAGTATTAGAGACGACGCCCTATGAAATTGAATCCAGCCAATGTGTATTACAACACTTGAACCGAGGAACACATGAATAAAGGAACAGTAGTTATAAAGACTGTGACCACGACCACTCACTCAAGAGTGAACGAATGAAGAAAATCACAAGTTAATATTATTAAAAAATGCGTGAGTGTCGTGAAACACTCGGTTGGAACGAAGTTTCTTTTAATAATAAATTAATAATAAAAATAAAAAAATTAGGGAAAAATTCCGCATGTAGTAATGATTTAAAATAAAATTGAAAATAGAAAATTTAGTCTGTCGAGCTGGGATTCGAACCATCGACCTTTATGCGACTGTAGAAACCACAAGGCTACGGAGATCTAATATTGTAGTGTGAAAATATTGAACACATTGACACACATTCACATTCAAAAAAGTGTCGGTTCAATTTAGTCTTAATTTTTTCCGTCTAGCCCCTTTCGCATCGCGCGATAAGGAACTACGTTCCAAAAAGTGTTCATGCTAACGCTACATACATCGCGAAAGGAGGACAAAGGATAGTGTTGCCCCATTGGTAAATAAACAGCGTGATAGCTTGGCATCAAGTTACATGTGTCGACTCACCCTTACAGCTCCTTTACTACCGGCTCCCTTTTATAAATACACAATGAAACCGGCATAAGACCAAAAAATATCGAAGGATATGACATAAGAATTCTTTTGAGAAATATCTCGTATGAATGGGGCTTTATTTTCAGTCGCATGATAGTTTTCTTTGAGCTATTCATGCTGTGCAGAGCGTTTTGCATTTCTCTCTTTGTGGACCTTGTTCTGCTTTGTTAGACTGCGCCACTGCGTTATGCAAATTTGTTAAAATAATATCAAGTTGGTGGGTATTTTATAAAACTGTCTCCTTGCTTATAAACAAAGAGTTGTCCTGTGTTTTGTAAAAGTACTTTCTTCTTAATTATGTGCCAAGGAAAATATAATTATGCAGATAGAAAACTTTGACTCCTTTTTTTTTTTTATTTTATAAGTTCACAATATTATTTTCAAAATAATATAAAATATTCTTTTTAAACAACCGACTTCAAACTCCCGCTTTACTACATTACACACACACTATACAAAGTATATAATTTAATGTTGATATTTTGAAAACCGCTTGAACGATTTCGATAAAATTTATATATGGGACCACCTGGGGAGTCGAGTAATCGGTGGACATACATAAAAAAAAAGATTCCGACGAATTGATAACCACCTCCTTTTTTGAAGTCGGTTAATAAAGTACATCCCACCAAATTGCACATGCAGTTTGTTGGCGAGTCTTTCATAGAAAAATAAACTAAAGCGTTTTTATTACGAGACTTTTGACTTTTTAAAATCCCTATTTGACTTTTCAAAAATCCTTTCTTAGCGGATACCTACGTCATAATAGCTATTTGTATGCATTTCAGCCCGACCCGTCCAGTGGTTTGAGCTGTGCGTTAATAAATCAGTCAGTCAATCAGTCAGTTAGTTACCTTTTCCTTTTATATATTTAGATACCTGTCACCCAAACACAGGTCACGACCTTGTGCAGCCTGAATCCAGCTGCAGGTTATGCCGGTTTCATTGTGTCTTATTAAAACTTTACACCTATAAGAATTGGGGAGTGGGGACATTCTAAAACTGCCACATTATTACATTGTAATAGCAGTCTTACAGCCTGTCTCAGTAAACGCTCTTCTATCGGATATACTCGTAGTTTCGAGAGTGCGCTCACGAAATTCACAATCATTGCTCCTTCTTCTACCATAGAACTACGAGAAATTGTAATTGTGGTTGAAATCCAACATAATTATTATCGAACGAAATGCTTTAGTTCAACGTTTCTGAAACAAACCGCTTAGGTGTGGAACGCTCTTCCGGCGCCCGTAATTCCATATTATTTGAATAACGTAAATACAAGAGTGAAATGCGAATAGTCATCTTCCCGGCAAGCGCGCTCCAGCTAAGACTTCATAAGTCCTTTCCAACATTGATTGTCGTCAGGCGCAAGCCTATCTATAGGTACTTAATATTATAACGAGGAAAGATTTTTTTGTTTGTTTGTTTGTTTGTTTGTTTGTTTGTTTGTACCGAATAGGCTCAGTAACTACAGGACCGATTTTATTTATTTTTTTCACCAATAGAAAGCTAAGTTATCACTTATCAGGAAGTAACATAGGCTATAATTTATTTTCAAAAAACTTAGAGATCCTTAAGAAAATTGCAATAATGTAACCCAAAGTAGCAAATTTTTCCTGTAAAATGCATTATGTGGCGTGTGCTGAGAAAATTATTGATGATACGTAAAAATTATGTACTACATGATTAAAGTACTCACTATACTCTATAAAAAAGTCCCCGAGGGAATATATCTATTTTTGTGTTCTAAAATTTAATTAGATCGCCTTTATTATCGTAGTATTATTTTTTCCTTACTAATACATAATATTATAAATGCGAAAGTGTGTTTGTTTGTTGGTTTGTCCCTAAATCATGCAGCATGCTTCAACAAAGCTTGACGTGATTGACGTGATTTCTGGATATTTATAGTTGAGAACCTGGAGGGTGACATAGGCATCCCGGAAATCAAAGAGTTCCCGCGGGATTTTAAAAACTAAATCCACGCGCACGAAGTCGCGGGCATCAGCTAGTCTCGCAATAAAATGAGTTCAGTTAAAAGGCTTACTTTTCATTATAATACATAGTTTTTAGCTTTTTCAGCTCTCCACTGTACATAAAAATGCGACATCATCTTATTTTTTCTATTAAATCTATATATATAAAAGAAAGTGGTGTTAGTTACACTATTTATAACTCAAGAACGGATGAACCGATTTGGCTCAAAATTGGTAGAGAGGTAGCTTAGAACCAGGAGACGGACATAGGATACTTTTTATCCCGTTCGACCGCGTTTCCGTCAAGTCAATATAAAACCTCTGGTATAACAAAAATGCATCTGACATGGAATAAAAAAACGAAAATGACAGTGGAAGAACAAAACGTAAATGACAGCTAAACGTAATTTTGTATTTGGTTAATTATGGTAAAAACAATTATAAAAATTATAGTTTAACGTACCTAATTGATAATATCATCAGTAATATTATGTTTTCTCTTTGAATCATCATTAACAATGCCGCGAGCAAGACGATCAAATGTTTCCTGCTACAAAGCTACGGATTGACGTGATTTATTGGATAGGTATAGTTGAGAACCTGGAGAGTGACAAAGATTTCCCGCGGGATGTTATGAACTAAATCCACGCAGACGAAGTCGCGGGCATCAGCTAGTATTTTCATAAATAAAAGCATAAGTAGGTGCTCATTCGTGTATTAACTGTAATGTAATTTCAAAGCAGAGCGATCTCTCGCACGATTTTGAAAATTCACATTCCAGTGAAAGTATATAGAGAAGCTTATCCTTTGTGTTTCGGTAAATAAAGCCCTGCGAGGTACGGCGCGTTCCGAAAGTGTTTCAAATTATATTTTAATGGGCGAACTTTTTATATTAATGAACTTTTTAATAATCTTCAAGAACCATTAGAATAGAATAGAATAGAATAGAAATGTTTTTTATTCAAATAAACTTTTACAAGTACTTTTGAATCGTCAATGAGTCTACCTCTGGTTCGGAATGCCGTTCCTGCCGAGAAGAACCAGCAAAAAATTCGGCAGTTGCTCTTTTCAAAATACTTTTACAATATACTTAATAGATATTATTCTATGTATGCAGTCTTTCCACAATGAGGGGAAGTTCCACAAAAGCATATCTACGTAATTATTTCTAATTATAATTCAACATATGTCAAAACGGGCAGACGGAAAGTAGCCCCATTGCCGCTGGTGGAACCCGTTCACGAGCATGACGCATGACCCAGCCATTGCTTCGCTCAACCATATTTGAGCCATTGATACCAACCATTGATAGGTACCATTGAACCATTATAATTATTATTATGCTACGGCTTAGCACGAGTAGCACTACTTATTTATCTACAGCCAAAAAAAATATTCTGTTGATCCGATCGCAATAAAATTTCACGTTCGATCGATTAGTCCGTCAAAATCGGTCCAGCCGTTTTGGAGTCCAGGAGTGCTGATAAAGAGCCAGAGAATGACTTAGGAGTAGGACACGCGGACGAAGTCGCGGGCAGAAGTATCAACATAAAATAACTTAATATAGAAAGTACTTTTTAAAAACCCGACTTTAAACGCCCGCATCACTACAAAGAATATAATTTATTGTTGATATTTTAAAAATGGCTCGACCGATTTCGATAAAATTTAAATGGGACCACCTGGAAAGTATACCCAGTGTAATATAAGTGGTACACTTACAACCCATATAAGTGGTATACCCTTTGAAACAAAAAAATAAATTTCCAAATCGGTTCTGGCGTCTTCGACCTAATCGGTGAACATAGGTGAAAGGGTTCGGAATAAAGTGGCAGTCCCGAAACAAGAACATTAATTATTGAAGCACTGTATAACAGTCCACTAGCTCTTGCACTATATCACACTGATCACAAGTAAAGCACTCTTACAATCAAAATCACCTTATAGACCCTAGACACTCCTAATAGAACATTCGAGAGTTCGATTAGATATACTTAAACAAGTTGTTTACATAACAAGCCTTAGAAAGTTCCAGACAAATCGGGTATGTAACTACAGTTTTTGTAAACAACTCATGGACACTAGTAGGTACTTATCACGTACTTACCTACGCGATGTAGGTACCTACTGTCGGTCTAGAGAGAAATCGGTAGGTATTTGTAACAATATAAAAAAATTAAAAAATATTCTGACCAATTGAGAACCTCCTCCTTTTATGAAGTCGGTTAATAACTTTAGGTACTTTCATTTTATTCAAATATGCGGGTAGATAATATTAATACTCTGGAACAATACAAGCAGAAAGCAATGTAATATTTAGGTACGGTTTCTTAGGTATATCCTTTCATCTCATATTAAGACAGCACGTGAGATACTTCCGAAAGACGTCGTTTACCTCACAGCGCTTTGTTTACCGAAATTCGTTTTGTATTTACCGAAACACGGGAGCGCTTAAGCGGTTATTTCTACCCGTATATTAAGACTCGTATAATACTTACACTGAAATGTGAATATTATAAATGAGCGAAAGAAGCTCCCACTTTTGGAATAAAATTATTATGAAGTACCAACTAGTTTTGCTCGCGACTTCATACGCGCAAAGTTAGATTTTTAAGTATCTTTTGTAGGAAATCTTTGTTTTATCTGGATAAAAATTATCCTATATCACTCGATCTCCAGGGCCTAAACTGTACCTACCCATGCAATTACTAATTATATTAATTACTTAATTACCTTTAATTGATATTACCGGCTCACTATTGGGTACATGTCTTTTCTCCAATGAAAAGGTTGAAATAGATACGGATTGGCAGGCCTCTTACACTTTGAGAACATTATAGAGAACTCTCAGGCATGAAAATTTATTCGCGATGTTTTCCAGCAAGTGATCTTTAATCTCTTAAAACCTTTGAGTATTAAACCAACTTACAAAGCGCACATACTCCGAAAGGTCAAGGATGCGTGCCTGGGATCGGACTACGTATGTTATACTTATAACCACTAGTTGCTCCGTTGCTGCATGATTGAAGGACTAATCAACAAACGAACACACTTTCGCATTTAGGTATAATAATAATATTAAGTATGACTACTTCTTCTTACACTGTTCCTTTATTAATAAAGTATTATTAATAAAGGAACAGTGTAAGAAGAAGTAGTCATACTTAATATTATTATTATACCTAAATGCGAAAGTGTGTTCGTTTGTTGATTAGTCCTTCAATCATGCAGCAACGGAGCAACTAGTGGTTATATGATACTGTTTATAATGATACTTCATTACTTAATAATTGTGTATTATACTATTTTTTATGACTTCCAAAAAGGAGGAGGTTAAATATGCCTAAGTATTTGCATAAGCTAGTCATAGTCTGAACAACAACTTACTTATACACAAAACAAAAAATAATTTGTGCAGCAATAATTTCAGTATCTATTCCAAGAAACAGCTGCATTTTCTTCAATAAAAATTAATGCCAAAAAGTCTTTAAGACCTTTCAACTCACTGATCTCAAAAGCGTCTGTTAAAAAGTAAATCCTGTTTTTACAAAAAAGTCGCCAATAAAAAAATAATCTTCTATAATCCCATACACTGCTTATGTCCGTTCCATTGGGGTTGAATAAAAAGGGATCAAGTTACTAGAATAGAAACATTCACGTTAAAAAGGAGACTATTTTATTTGTTTTGTGAAAAGGGTTCCTTACGCCAAATAATAATTATAAAAATTAACTAGCTGATGCCCGTGACTTTGTCCGCGTGGATTTAGTTTTTAAAGTCCCTCGGGAACTCCTTGATTTTCCGGGATAAAAAGTAGCCTAGATGTTGACCCGAGTAATAAGACCACGGTATAAAATTTTGTAGAAATCTGTGGGGTATTTTTTACGTGAAAGAAGGACAAACAAACAGGCAGACAAACAGACAAAAAAAAATTTAGCTTCTGTTTTGATATCTGTATCTTGAACACAATTAGAAGCAAAAACCCTTTTTTGAATCTATTTCATGTATAGAATCGGTTTCGTTTCTGTTTTATTATATGTATATTAATATATATATAGCTGTTCGTGCTGATTCACTGATTCACTGACTGATTGATCACCTCTCCTGTAAAATTTTGTATGAAAAAATTTTTTTTCACTGATTGTTTCGTACAGAAGACAAAAATTCATTCGGAGGAAAATTATGGAGAGAGCTGATGATTGAGGATTTCGGAGACGGGTGAAGAGCACGGCCAGGGTATCGAAGATAGGTGGGGGTGCTCGAACAAATATCACTAGAAACCTCATCCAATTCGCAGTGAGCTGAAAAAAAATTCAAAATGGCGGAAAAAAGATGGCCGCCATACAAATTTCGTCGGTGTCTATCTCGGGGAGTATAAAAGATGGAAGAGTGGTTTCTTGGCAAAAGATGATCAGGACCCAAAGGTCTATTTGATGAATAGAAAAAAAAATCAAGATGGTGGGATTTTTTTTCCATACAAAATACCTATATGGCAAATATTGAGAAGACTAGAAGTTGGGAACTATGCAAGACTTTGATACGGTTCCTTTTCAAAATTTATTTTTATAGAAGAATTCCCATTTTGAAAAATGATGAGATATGATGATCGAGGATTTGGAAGGTGGGTGAGGAGCACGGCCAGAGTATTGAAGATAGGTGGGAGGTGCTCAAACAAAAAATACTCGAAACCTCATCCAATTGGTTGTGAGCTGAAAAAAAATTCAAAATGGCGGATTCAAGATGGCAGCTATAAGAATTTCATAGGTATCTATCTCAGGGAGTTTAAAAAATGGAAGAGTGGTTTTTTGATAGAAAATGATCAGGACCTGAAAGTCTACGTGACGAGTAGAAAAACCGCGGTCCGCTTGCGGGCCGCGCACCCAGGCGCCCTACTAGTTATATATATTAATATTAAATTTTAGTTGAAATGGAAAATTTTAATCTCAATCAGTAGATTCTACTCGTACCAGTGTATGTTTTTATTAACTTAACTTACTAACTTTAAGGGTTCGTATTTAATTAACACTGCCATACCCATTTCAAGTTAGCCTACTAGCGTCTATACTGCATTGTCACTTACAATCTGGTGAAACCGCATTCAAGGGTTATCTTTTCATCGAGTAAAACAAGAACAAAAGTTTAAAAGTCCCTATAACATTTGTCATATTGATTTTGTTTGTATAAAATGTAACATAAGTCATCTGCACTATAATAACGAATCAACTGATACTTGATTCATAGAAATCTGCTCAGTAATTAAGGCGTTACGGTGGACCATACATAAATACAAGTAGGTACAGTGGATTTCGGGTATAACGACGATGAAGGGACCACTGTAATTTCGTCATTATATCCGGAAGTGAAGCAGTGTTAGCCTAGTGGTTAGGACTGTGGTCTCTTAATCGGGGGGTCGCAGGTTCGATCCCGGGTACGTACCTCTGACTTTTCGGAGTCAAGTGCGTTTAAGCAATTAATAATATCACTTGCTTCAACGATGAAGGAAAACATCGTGAGGAAACCTGCACATCTGAGAGTTCTTCATAATGTTCTCGTAGGTGTGTGAAGTCCGCCAATTCGCATTGGGCCAGCGTGGTGGACTATGGCCCTTCTCTGAGAGGTGACCTGCGCTCCGCAGTGAGCCGTTGATGGGTTGCTAATGATGATGATAATGATCCGGAAGTCTTTATAGTTGAACCATAAATTTAACTCCGAAACTTACACGCTTATCTACCTACCTAGCTAATATCTATAAACAAAAAGTAAAGGTCACCACAGTTGCTGACCATGTGAGCGGATGTAAGCAAAAGAAAAGAAAGCTCTTTGTGTCTTTGGCGGCCGACTTCGGCCGCAATATCTGCATGGGATTTCTAAGAATTTGTTACAAATTATTCATTAAAAATAGTCGCTACACCCGAACTAGCCGTTATATCCGAAGTCGCTAATAGGGAATAGCGATATATTTTGTACTAAAGTATGCTTTAAATTCAAGGGAAATAGATTTAACGTCGTTATAGGCGCATGGCCGCTAGAACCGAGGTCGTAATAAATGAAATCCACTGTATTTACCTACTCTCCATCATCCATCTATACCGATTTTGTAAAAACAAACAAACAAGAAAAGCGCACGGTCACCACTTCGCGAGTGAGATTAGAACTTGCGACATCATACACCATACGGTAAAGAAAGCGGCCGCTCGCCCACTGCGCCAAACAGAGCTACTTGCGAACCTCTAAAATGTTGAACGCTTACTGAACGACGGTGTTAGGTTTATTTTCGTTACGGAATTTCTTGATTCGTTCGCCGCGCTCAAACTGTTTGTCCTAGTTCAAAGCCCACGATAAAAGCTATGCAATAGCTTAATAAACAAAAAAATATTCACAACGTGTTAAGGCCGATTTCACCAACGTAAAATAAGTCGACATATCTGAGCGTGACAATTTGGCAGATTTTCAATACAAACAATGTCAGCACGCCCAATTTATTCCTCGGTTAAACGTTATACTCGACGTTGATGAAATCGACACTTAAGTGCTTAAAAAATATACTGAGCTTTTACAATACAAATACAACTCACACTTTGCAAATTTTTTAGGATAGTGTTCATTACCGCGAATAGTTTTTAATATCCCTCCCGTATTTTACACTCGATGTCCTTAAGCCGTTTAATGTGCTTTAATGGTAAGTTGGTTATTGCTTACGAATGCCCCAATGGTTTCAGTCTTATAAAAAGTTTACTGGAGAAAATATGATGATATTAATTTGAACTTCGATTCGCAATATTTCTTCATTGATATGTAAAATAATTTAAATATCTCCTGGGAAAGTAATAATAATTGTACTTAAATGATTACGTAGCGTATGGTAGTGTTAAATGAACTCAAATGTATTTTGATACCAGCTGTGGTATACATCCAAGCAGGTTTTCTCACGTTTTGTTTACCTCGACGATCAATTCAGTGATACCTATTTAATTGCTTAAAATGCACATAGCCACATACCTCCATTTGAATCCTCTATTATTAATTGTATTTTTTTGGTTATTTTTAGTTTTATTTTTTAACGTGGTAAGTATACAATAAAGTGGGGTCATTTCATTTCTTTTCATTCCGAAAAGTTGCATGCCTGGGATTTGAACTCTGGACCCCGAAAAGACCAAATAGCCAAAAGCCCCCCCCCCCCCCCCCAGTCATAAACACCAGAGATCCTAGAAATTCAAAATAATTACCACAAATGAATCAATAAGATCTAACATCCCGCTCTAAATCATAACGATTGATAGAGAGGTACAGCTGTCATGTAACAAGAGTACGTCGTGCTGAACAAAATCACGATTCCACCCCCACTATCGCGATAAAACAGGCTAAAGAACAGTCACGATCAGTATTTATTAACTAGATCGCCTTTATAAATCACTCCAAATTGTGTGTTAATATTTATTAATGGTGCAAATATGGCTCTATTTATCTCAATCAACGTTAGAGTAAACGGATGATCATTTGTTATGTGTTAGCGAATTTGGAACGCGTTACACTGGGAGCTTAAACTCAATTAGTGTGTTTTGTTCACTTAGAAAAATCTCCTAAAGTGGATTAATAGAGCCGGCGTTATTTTACAAAATGCTGCGAAATACTTATCATTTCTTTAATTGGAACGAAGTCCCTTTTCGGACGGTTTGGCGGATGGAGGCTAACCGAAAAAAAGTGTAAGAATTTTCCGTCACGCAACTTGTGGCCTTCGTTTATTACACACGTTGCATCGTAACTTTGTGAAACTATCGGTTCGGGGGTTCGAATCCTGACTTCAGAATATTATTTTTTATTTTATTTATTTTTATTATTAATTTATTATTAATCATCCTACTAATATTATAAAGGCGAAAGTTTGTGTGTATGTTTGTTCCTCTTTCACGCAAAAACTACTGGATGGATTTGGCTGAAATTTGGAATGGAGATAGATTATACCCTGGAATAACACATAGGCTATAAATTATCCCGGAAAAATCCAAGGTTCCCGCGGGATTTTGAAAAACCACAGATAGATGGCGCTGATTGTACTTAAATCACGCTTACATTATCCGCAGCATCGATTTTTTCATCGGGATTCGGGTTTTTTTTAATCCTGCAAGCAAGCATGCAAGAAATCAAGCAAGCAAACAAGCAAGCAAGCATCAGTTTTTGAAATTTCAAGCACAAGCGACTGCATATCCTAACGCTTACGAACGTCAAAAATTGACATTGTTACATAAAATTTAATTATTATCTATCTATACTTATAATAAAACTGTAACTGTAACTGTTCCTACAAACACTTCCCGCGGGATATTAGTGTGCTACTTTTCACATATTTATCCTCCAATTATGGGCCAACGGAGTTACAGATTGACGTGGTTTATTGGATAGGCATAGTTGAGGACTTGAAAAGTGACAAAGGCTACTTTTAATCCCGGGAAACAAATAATTCTCGCGGGATATTTGTACGCTACTTTTCACATATTTATCCTTCAGTTATGCGCCAACGGAGGTATAGATTGAAGTGGTTTTCCTAGCACTGGTAAAGTTAAGGGCCTGAAAAGTGACAAAGGCTACTTTTTATCCCGGTAAAACAAACGGTTCCTGCGGGATATTAGTATGCCTCTTCACATATTTATCCTTCAATTATGTGCCAAGGGAGTTACATATTGAAGGGGGTTTTTGGATAGGCATAGTTGAGGACCGGAAAAGTAACAACAGCTACTTTTTATCCCGGAAAAACAAACAGTTCCCACGGGATATTCGTATGCTACTTTTCACATATTTATCCCTAAATTATGCGCCAACGGAGTTATAGATTGAAGTGGTTTTTTAGCACAAGTAAAGTTAGGGGCCTGAAAAGTGACAAAGGCTACTTTTTATCCCGGGAAAACAAACGGTTCCTGCGCGATATTAGTATACTACTTTTCATATATTTATCCTTCAATTATGTGCGAAGGGAGTTACATATTGACGTGGTTTTTTGGATACCCATAGTTGAGGACCGGAAAAGTAACAACAGCTACTTTTTATCCCGGGAAAACAGACAGTTCTCGCGGGATATTCGAATGCTACTTTCCACATATTTATCCTTAAATTATGCGCCAATATGCATGCATGCATACATGTATGTATGTATGTATGTATGTATGTATGTATGTATGTATGTAAGTTGTATGCATGTATGTATGCAAGTATGCATGTATGCATGTTTGTATGTATGTATGTATGTATGTATGTATGTATGTATGTATGTATGTATGTATGTATGTATGTATGTATGTATGTATGTATGTATGTATGTATGTATGTATGTATGTATGTATGTATGTATGTATGTATGCATGTATGTATGCATGCATGTATGAATGCATGCATGAGTGCAT
This sequence comes from Oeneis ivallda, assembly GCA_029955525.1. NCBI lineage: Eukaryota > Metazoa > Arthropoda > Insecta > Lepidoptera > Nymphalidae > Oeneis > Oeneis ivallda. Next base: position 4,946,441 of record JARPMR010000024.1, on the reverse strand, counting down.
GTCTGTATGTATGCATGCATGAATGCATGTATGTATATATGTATCCATGCATGTATGTATGTGTGTATGCATGTACGTATTTATGTTTGTATCCTCCTGCTACTAACTTTAACTACATTAACTACACACATCAAAAGTGTCTAGGGATCAACATATATTTTTGCAATAACTTTTCTCCTGATTGATATTAATTAAAATTTTCTTTAAGGATTCATCAAATAAAGTGTTTTCGTTTGTCACAGTAACGATAAACCAAGTCACCTTTGCATTAATAAAGAAATTTGCCATTTTCCTAATAAAGGGATTTTTGACATTTGAACCACTAACATTAAAGTTCGAAAAAAAGACTGAAATAACAGTTTTCTTTAAAATTTTATTGGGTAACTTAAACAATTAATAATCCGTGTTTCTACCGCGAACACTAAAAACACAAGAACATCGGTTTGGCATACTCAAAATGAGTTCATCCAAATCACGCTGTGGAATGGCCGCCCATGTTCGTTGCAACAACAAAAAAAGGTCTTCTTGCCGCTTGGAGGGTATCCCTCCATATTCGGCAGAGCTCTTCTCTGTAGCATATCCCATGCATGCTCAATCGGGTTCAAGTCTGGCGACTGAGCAGGCCAGGGCAGGAAATTGATGTTAGCTGCGGCGAGAGTCTGTCTTACAACTCTTGCGGTGTGCGGTCGTGCATTATCATGCATTAACTGAAATAAGGGACCGATTTGCACTTGTAGAGGAACGATGACGTCTGATACAATCGTCTCAGCATAAATTTGAGCGTTGAGGTTGCCTCTGATCCAAATCAACTCAGTTCTTCCGCCGATCCAAATACCCGCCCATACCATGATGGTTCCACCACTATAAGGATGGACTTCCTGGCAGGATTTTAATCGCTGATTATGAAATTATGAAATGCACCAAAAAGGATCCATATAAATTTATAAAATCATAAATTTATTACAAAGCCACATCTCAATCTCAAGAAATCCGCATAAAAATGCTTGATCCCTAGACACTTTTGATGTGTGTATATCCTATGCTACTTATACCACTAATATTATTAATGTGAAAGTTTGTGAGGATGGATGTATGGATAGATGTACTTAGTATACGGATGGATGGATGGATGGGATGTATGGATGGAAGTATGTTCTCTGAGATAGGGGTTGAACTATTTTGACTGTTTTACTCCATAACTTCTTCAAATTTAAACTAATTTTTATCCTTATTTTAACCGAATTCAAAAAAGGAGGAGGATTTAAATTCAACGGAATCTTTTTTATATATGTTCACCGATTACTCTAAGACGCCTGAACCGATTTGGAAAATTCTTTTTATGTTTCAAAAGGTATACTTCCCAGGTCCTACCTACTACAACAACTACTTCTACAACTACTACAACTACAACTACTACAACAACTACAACTACAACATTTATGGGACCATCTCGCAAAGTTTCTGTATCGATTAAAAAAAATTCAGGCAAATCGGTTTAGAAATCACGGAGATATTGATATTTATAGGTTAAAAAACACAATACTTTTTTGATCCTTTTTTGAAAATCAGTTAAAAAGTAGCCTATGCTAGGCTTATATACCATCAGCTATCTGTCATTGGAAGTCCCGTCAAAATCAGTCCAGCCGTTCACGCGTGATGTTTCTACCACGGGATATAGGGAATATACATTTTTATTTATATACGATAATAATTACATTTTTTGTTTAAATCTGAATGCATCCTATGTTCCTGTGAGTAACGTTATTCACCGGAATTCCTGTGAGCTACGTACGATTATTTTGACTTTTAGCCGGTCCAACATCATTGGAATAAAAATAAAATCCTTACTAATATTATAAATGCGAGTGTGTTTGTTTGTAGGTTTGTTGGTTTGTCCTTCATCACGCCGCAACGGGGCTACGGATCAACGTGATTTTTTGCATGGGTATTGAGGTTCTGGAGAGTGACATAGGCTACTTTTTATCCCGGAAAATTAAAAAGAGTTCCCCGAGGGATTTAAGAAACTAAATCCACGCGGACGAACTCGCGGGCATCAGCTAGTAATTTATAATTTAATAATAATATTTGGTAAAAAATTAAAAATATAATTTACACTAGTTCCAAAGGTAGGTACTTGAGGTGAACCAACAATTAATTGGAATAAATAAAAATCCAGTTGCAATGGGTTTGGCGATTTTGGTGTCTTGAACTAAAATAGATGTCCAGAGTAATTGAAATCCAAAATAATGTATTAATGATAATTCATAATTTAGTAAGTAACTCATTTGAATAAATTTTGGAAATTTACACTTATTTTGAAAAACTATACGAAATATATAAGTAATTAGCAAGAAGAAAAACCTAAACAGAACACGAGCAATTTTTGGAGAAGTGTCATTAGTCATTACTACAACAGTACCTTAGCACTTCCACAATAACAAGTTTTTAATAGTTTGAAAGAGCAATAATTGCAAAGTATTTACTCAGTTATGTTTCGGTGTGACAGCGCAAATACCGGCGTTCTCGGAATAACGATGTAAGCAGTGCCCAAGTAACATACCGACTTGGAAATGTTGACCACTCGCTGAGAACGCTTTGTCTTCGTATTGTCTTCGACAAAAGCCTCAATGGTCCTACAAGCATATCAAAACCAATTTACATCCCATCTCAAAGACGCTATACCAATTACAACCTTATCCCATAGCAATAAGAACCAGAGGAACAATTAATATAACAACCCACCTGCAATGCAATATTGTCGAATACACTTGTAACTTGTCATCGTCGTCTGTTAATTTGGTATGTAGTACGGTTGTCTATAATAAATTTTCTGTTATTAATCCGCGCAAACTGTTCCCAGCTTTGAATGTTAATAATAGAGTTGCTTTTTGCTTGAACTTTAATCATATGTGGGGGTTTATAGTCGGCAGCGTATTTGTTACGAGGAGAGTTTTCGAGTGCCTACATGAAAACCGTGTTGTCAGTCAGTCTTTGATTATTCTTTTGTCTCATATGACATAGTTTTCTCGATATTTAAAAAGCTTTGTGTCGTTAATCATCATAGTGAAAGTGTATAATGTGTGTGTGTATAGTGTGTGTGATAGTGTGTAATTTAGCGGTTACATTTTCTTACTGATATCTATAGAAGCTTTCGAAATGTGGACATATAGACGTATGTTGGCCATTAGCTGGACTCACAAGGTCACGAATGTGGAAGTTCTGCCGCGCGTCAATCAAAAACGCGAACTCATGCAAACCATCAAGATGAGGAAATTCGCATATTTGGGGCACGTGCTCAGGCAGGAGAGGTACGAATTGCTACAACTCGTCATGATGGGAAAAGTTGCCGGAAGAAGTATCCAATTAACTAGTAATTTATTGATTTATCCATAAAAAAGTTTGTTCGAGCTATGTGCACAAAACATAGTTCAAAGAGGTTCAAAGAGGTCGTTGGGGTCCTAAGGAGCAGAAATAGCGATCCCGCACCAGGAAGCACAGTGTTAGCAAACCCTCCACTAGGTGGATAGACGACATCAAATGAATTGCTAGGAGCCGCTGGATGCATGCTTTGTTCAACAGTGGACGTCTATCGATTGGTAAAAAAGAAAAAGAAGATTTAATAAACTAATAAAAAACCACATCATGAAACCCTGAAACCCTTATCAAAGGACAACCGCACAACAAACTCAGGTGGATCAGATTTTCGAGGCACGTATCAGGTACACACTGATACGAATCAAAACCAAGGTCCCATAAAGTTTGTTACGAATTCTAATAAGCCCGTAGGGCTGTAAAGGAATCCAGGCAAATAAGGGTTGGTATATCTGATAAGAAAATTGCTTTGATGTGATGAAAGTTAAATTCTAGTAAAGTGATTGGATTGTAAGGTGCATAATGGATTATGTTAATACAGTAGTAATTATTTTTATTTTTGCTTTATGTTGCTAAAGCTTTTCGCTGATAAGGTACAAAAAATAAAAATAAATACAAGAGGAAAGAAAATCATTACAAGTTCTATAAAATAATTAATTAATAGGTATGATATGAATAATGGTGCTAGAACTATAGAAAAAATCTGAATTTAGCAGCTAATCTGTATGAATTAGAGAAGCTTATAAATAAGAAATAAAATAGTACGAGTAAAATAGTACGAGAAAAACGAATGAAAGAAACGAAGCGACAATTATTAATTTGAATCAATTTAATTTGATAACATCCTGTATCGTTCTCGGTAAAAAGAATAAATAAAACGCTAAAATTAATCTGCTGTCGGCAAGGGGTGCATGCGAAACTACATAATTATAAACTCCTACGTCGTTATTTCTGAACTTAATGTCTTCATTACACCGGAGAACTAATTCCGATTATTGCTGCGAGAATTACAGGCTTCAACGATCAACTTGATCCTTTTTAAAATTTATTTTTAGCAACAGTAAAATGTGCAACTTTACTTAGTTGCACATTTTACTGTTGCTAAAAATTAGCTACTAAAATTTGTGCAACAATTCATTCGCTGTCTCAAATTTTTTACTTTTGAAGTAAGGATGTACGGAACGTAGATCTAGGACCATTGTGCTCTTCTATTTTTGGGATTTTTTTTTATTCAATTAGCCCTATACTGTGTTCTCACTGATGGTAATAAAATCGACGATGCCGATGGTAGCGGGCTAAATTTAACAAAATATTTAGAGGAAATTCAATAACATACCGACATCCAAACACGATTAAGTTTTGTAGATATTATAATCCCGAAAAATAATACGGTATCAAATGTATACTCAACAATTCGATTAAAATATTTTGTTATGAAACCGTTACATCAGCTGATACTGTTCCCTAAAGTTTAATCGTTACACCAGTTTCTCAGTTATTGTACCCTCAAGTTTAATTCAAAATGTAAAAAAGTTCGGATAGTGGGCCGTTTAAATAAATAAAAACATCATAAGCAATTCCATCACGTGATAAAAATGAAACAACTTTATTTCTCTTTATTCTGTCTCTAGAGTCTACTGCGAACATTTACATGTGCTCAAATAAGCGGTTCCAAGGTCAAGCCTGTCATTCCCGTGGTTATTTCGAATCAATTGGACGATGTAATAAAGACATTAAAGACTTGTAGATAGCTATCCGACCAAAGATGATCGCTCAGCTTGATACGGTGCTGTACCACAGTAGAATTATAACCAGTACTGAAACTACCTACAAACGCTCGAAACGGCCTCACTCACACAAACATGCGCATCGACGAGCCAAATAGCGGGCCTCGCGGGACTGTCAGTACTGAGGACCGGTATTTGGTCTCGTCGATGCGCATGTTTGTGTGAGTGAGCCGTTTCGAACGTTTATAGGTAGTTTCCATACTCTATCTATCTTTACTCTGGCTGTACTGAACATTTGTCCGTAGTATTTTTTACTGCGTCAATATTAAAATTTAGTTTTTGTAGGTACCTGCTGTTCAGAATAGGAATTGATTTGAGTAATATAAACGTTTAGATCATGTCTTCAGTTGTAAGTTGTCAATCACTTATGTTGAAAGGCTAATAAAGTTAAATAACAAGTATAAAATACGTGTAATATAAGTGTACCTTATTTGAAAGGTATGATTTATGGTAAAGGTGAGATCAAGAAGAAATTCCAGGTCGTTGGAGTATTTATAATAAAAATTAATATAATTTACATTAGTGCTTGGCTTCAATCATACTTAGGTATGATTGTGTAAATGATGATATATTTTTTATTTTATTTTAGTCCTTGACTGCGATCTCACCTGATGGTAAGTGACGATGCAGTCTAAGATGGCAGCGGACTAACTTGGAAGGGGTATGGCAGTGAAAATTCAACCCATAATCCCTAATCGGTTTCTACACGCCATCGTGCCGGAACGCTAAATCGCTTGGCGGCACGTCTTTGACGGTAGGGTGGTAACTAGCTACGGCCAGCGAAAGCCTCCCACCAGACCAGACCAGAGACAATTCGGAAATTATAAATTTCCAAATTGCCCCCGCCGGGAATCGAACCCGAGACCTCTCAGTTATAAGACCACAGCGCTCACCACTGCGCCAGGGAGGTCGTCAAATATAAATATATGTCGGAAATTAAAATTAAAATGGCCATTATTTAAAGCGCCATCTGTTATGAAATAGTTGTACTAGTTTATTCAGTCATTCAATTGACTCGAATTGTTTGTACTAGTTTATTAAGTCACTCAATTGACTTGAATTGTTGGTAAGTTTATTAAGTCACTCAATTGACTCGAATTGTTTGTACTAGTTTATTAAATTACTCAATTGACTCGAAAGCGACATCTATATTGAATTCGGGTATTGTTTGTACAAGTTTATTAAGTCGCTCAAGTGACTCGAAAGCGCCCTCTATAAGCGAACTCGGGTATTGGATGTACTAGTTTATTCAATCACTCAATTGACTCCATTGACATTCAAACCTGGATGGAGTTGGCGTGGCGGGGGTTGACGATTCGTCTATAAGTAGGGCTGGTGCCCGCCAGACGGTCATTATTATTATCATTATTAGACAGTCATAGTCACGAGACAGTTGGTCTCGGTTGTTCATGAGAGCTTGGTGGAGCATGGTCTCCCAGTCACACCGTCGCGCCAAACCCATCGTTCGCTATATGGTGGTGTTAATTATTTACCTAGCTATTTACAAAGTATTTAAAGTAATTGTCTTTTGAACTACTGTGTGTTAATTCTACAAACTTTTAAATATTGTGTGCAGTGCAATAAATCATGTAATCAGCTTCTCGCGTTTATTTGCCCGAGTACCCACAACTATGCAATCAGATCAAGAACAACATGCCCACGATAATGAGGAGCCACCCACGCATGCGGTCTCCGTCATCAGAAGTGGGATCGCCTCGGGCTACCGAGAAGACTGATGATTAATTGAGTGTTGTAATGGACTTACAAAACCAAAATATGAAGCAGTTAATCGAGGTGATTAAACTACCCTCCGTGCCGAAAATATCGCTGCCTGATTTCAATCCTGAACACCAAGATACGGATCCACGGGCATGGTGCTCCACTGTTATAGACCTGTGTTTGTCTGAGAAGCCTCTCCAGGGTTGTGCGCTTATGAATGCTTTGAGTAAAGCGATGAAAGGAACTGCATCTACGTGGCTTCCGCAAGTTTCCGTTTACCGGCGTATGGTATTACTTGGAACCAGTTTAAGGACATTTTCCTAGCGAGATGCGACAGTAATGAAACTACAGCTGCAGCCTTAATTTAATTAATTTGAGTAATAGTTGTCCGAAAGAAAATAAGTGTCTAGCTGCGTATGGAAATCGTTTGACGTCAACGATTATGACTGTGTGGCAAAATCTTAACACTAAGGAATTCTGGTGTATGGCTACCACCTTATCACTATAAAGTACTACTGGATTGTACGGTGAGTTCATTGTATCGTTCCAATGTTTAGTGATACTATTTTGTAGTCTCTTTATTATTTCGTTGTCTTAGCCCATGCGTACGGCGGTATGCTTAGTTGTGTGTATTAATGTAGTACCTACGAGTTGTTGAAGAGTTAGACAGAGCTTTTTAACATTCGATTCCCATCTCTGAATATTTAAGAATTTTAGGTTATAATTACAAGTTGTTAGTTAGGTTCAATGAAACTTGAACGTACCCGTTCACCCACTGATTAATGCAAAAGTTTGCAGGTACCTACTTAAACAATGATTATTATTTACATGTGGGTACTTCGTTTTCAGTTAGGTACTTTGGGAAGTTTTAAGGTACCTTAACAATGATTTTTTTTATTACATGTGAATACTTCGTGCAATTGGATACCAGCGCGGTGCTTCTGCGCGTGTCACTTATCGGCGGCGACGCCGGCAGAGTCGGTGGCAGCACGCGCGGAGCATGCAGCCGGCGGTATCGGTCTTTTGGCATCTGAGCGGCGACGCATGGATACATGCGAGATTCGCCCGGTCACCGGTCGATTAAATCAATCAGGTCGGTCGTTTTCATTTTGTTATGATTCTGGTGCCGAATGCTCTCTCGTCAAAGAAAGTGTTGCAAATAGGTTATCGTGTGTGCGTTATAATAAAGTCTTAAATATTACCGTGGAAATTAAAGTGTTGATAGTAAATTGCAAATTTTAAGTAATTATTACGATTGATGGACGTAGTTTAGAAATTTTGTTTCACGTGATATCAGATGAGTTTTAACATTTAGAAATTATGATAGGTCGTGATATTTTAAAGCTTTTTTGTCAATTAAGTACGATGACTGCGGATAGTACTTTTTCTATTTCAAAGTGTAAGATTGTTGATGAATGTAGTATTTCTAATTCGGATATTGATTTTACGAATATTGATACGGATATACCAGCTGAGGATAGACCGCGACTATTGTCATTGCTTAACGAATATTCAGATGCTTTTATTAACGGATTAAAACGTTCAAGAGTTACAACCGGAGAACTAAAGATTCGTTTAGTAGATCCTAGTAAAACGGTTCAACGTCGTCCTTACCGTCTTTCGCCTGATGAGCGGCAGATAGTTCGTGATAAAATTAATTAAATGTTGGATGCGGGTATTATCCAACCTAGTTGTTCACCTTTTTCGAGTCCCATAATATTAGTTAAAAACGAGACGGTACAGATCTGTTATGTGTGGATTATCGAGAACTAAAACGGCAACACGCTTTCTGATCGTTTTCCTTTACCTATTATTTCGAATCAAATTGCGAGTCTATGTAGGGGTAATTATTTTACGTGTCTAGACAGTGCCAGTGGGTTTAATCAAATTAAAGTCCATCCAGATAGCGTTGATCTTACTGGATTTGTAACCCCGGACGGTCAATTTGAGTATCTTACCATGTCTTTTAGATTACGTAATGCACCCAGCGTTTTCCAACGTTCAGTCACTCAGGCTCTTGGTGACTTAGTGCATTCGTATGCTATTATTTACATCGATGATGTTATGATACCATCACATGACGTCGATCAGGGTCTCGAAAGACTACGTGTTGTTCTTGACACTTTAACCAAATGTGGGTTTTCTCTAAAAACTTTCAGTGTTCTTTTTCTTAAACGTAAAGTCGAGTATCTTGGTTATGAGATATCTGCAGGACAGAAATAGCTAAAACCTACGAATTGCATTCAGGTGTTTCGTGAAGTACAACTTGCTATCAATTGTACAATCAGTCGTGTGACAAAGTCGAGTCCTTTAGAACTTCTAATAGGGCGTGTAGCGAGACCGTTGTCATTATTGAGTCCTGATGATAACGAAGTTGAAATAGATCTTTCTGACGTAAGAGAGCAGGTGGTCCAGAATATAACTAAAAAATTCAATTATGATATAGTTAGGTTTGATGCAACTAAAGCTATAAAATTGTAAGATTTAATGTTGATGATTATGTTTTGTTATCCTAAGTTTAAGGGACCTTTTAAGGTCGTTGAAGTATTGGATGGTGATAGATATTTGCTAAAATCATTAACCTCTAAGAGAACTTATAAGTATCCTCATGATAGAGTCAGAAAGATACCCGATCAACAAGTTCCTCCAGAATTAGACATTTTATGTGAGGATGATGACGGTGACGAGAAATAATTTTTTTTTTTTGGTTTCACTTTTCACACTGATTGAATGCCCGAAGGATTGGGCGTTGTATGTTTGTGACAGTACCAGTTGCACCGGAGCATGTAATAGGTGTTTCTCTATCCTTGGAAGGAGAGCACTTACGCGGCTGAGATGGATAGCTTCTGCGTACGAGTCACACTGCCGATGGACTGGCAAAACTTATAGCCGAAGGACTGGCTACTGCCGATGGACTGGCAAAACTTATAGCCGATGGACTGGCTACTGCCGATGGACTGGCAAAACTTATAGCCGATGGACTGGCTACTGCCGATGGACTGGCAAAACTTATAGCCGATGGACTGGCTACTGCCGACGGACTGGCAATTTGTGTTCAAAGTGATCCCTTTTATGATTGGTGTTGCTTGGGTCTCAGTGGAGACTACTTTTGGCAACTTGGTGTTGCTTGGGTCTCGTGGAGACTACGGTGGGGGCCTTTGTGGCCGGGGCCTTTGTGGCCGGGGTCTCTGATGAGACTACTGTGTTGGCCTAGGGTGGCCGGGGTCTCTGATGAGACTACAGTTTTTGGTTAAATCACACATTGTGGTGTTAACCTGGGTGACCAATGGTCGCTACTTATGCGCTGCTGCATGTGGCAGTGGGGCCAAGATGTACGATTAAGCAATTTTTGATTCCTTTAATGGATGGTGTAGTACTATGGCGTACTGATATGCAACTGTTACTTGGATCGATTTTGATTAATTTTGATTAATGGGAACTTTTCATTTGGTCAAATGATTTTGATTACAATTAATTGTGTACAGATGTTTTACATTGAACATTGCTTCATTTTGAGTAGCATGTCAGGTAGGCCGAACCTTGTAACTAAGGTGCCTCAAATGTTTCTTTTTCTTGTCAACAGATACACCACCACACGGGGACGTGTGATTGTCAGTTCTGGCCGTGTCGGAAATTAAAATTAAAATGGCCATTATTTAAAGCGCCATCTGTTATGAAATAGTTGTACTAGTTTATTCAGTCATTCAATTGACTCGAATTGTTTGTACTAGTTTATTAAGTCACTCAATTGACTTGAATTGTTGGTAAGTTTATTAAGTCACTCAATTGACTCGAATTGTTTGTACTAGTTTATTAAATTACTCAATTGACTCGAAAGCGACATCTATATTGAATTCGGGTATTGTTTGTACAAGTTTATTAAGTCGCTCAAGTGACTCGAAAGCGCCCTCTATAAGCGAACTCGGGTATTGGATGTACTAGTTTATTCAATCACTCAATTGACTCCATTGACATTCAAACCTGGATGGAGTTGGCGTGGCGGGGGTTGACGATTCGTCTATAAGTAGGGCTGGTGCCCGCCAGACGGTCATTATTATTATCATTATTAGACAGTCATAGTCACGAGACAGTTGGTCTCGGTTGTTCATGAGAGCTTGGTGGAGCATGGTCTCCCAGTCACACCGTCGCGCCAAACCCATCGTTCGCTATATGGTGGTGTTAATTATTTACCTAGCTATTTACAAAGTATTTAAAGTAATTGTCTTTTGAACTACTGTGTGTTAATTCTACAAACTTTTAAATATTGTGTGCAGTGCAATAAATCATGTAATCAGCTTCTCGCGTTTATTTGCCCGAGTACCCACAACTATGCAATCAGATCAAGAACAACATGCCCACGATAATGAGGAGCCACCCACGCATGCGGTCTCCGTCATATATATATATATATATATATATATATATATTCTATATATATATATCTATATATACATATATACTTCTCATTCTGAGAGCAGACTCAGAAGGGAGCCGAGGATGGATTGAGATGATTTTGACGATATTAGTTGCAGAGAAACGAAACCTAGATTCCATATCATAGCGACGCGAACTAGAAAGGAATATATATTGTGTGTTATTTAATAATGTTATATGCACAAATAACGAATCACTTTGAATGGTCAATTATCCACTTTCGGCTTCGTAATCGAAATTTCTCAGCTTTTGTTAAAAAATATAAAATGGTAAATCGACAAAGTAAACAATAACGTTAAAGGTCAAAAATGTAAAGGTGTGACGCAATTTGATTTCACCGAAACAACGGTTATTAATTTACTGTCAGAGGCCGAGTAGGTACTAGAAATTTAGACAATTCATTAGGTGTGATTGTATGGGATGACTCAGTGGTTACTTTGTCCGCTAATGATTACTTTTGTGGTAAAGTTGCTCATGTGTGCGGTATGCCTTTTGAATTTTGGTAAGTGATGTGATGATAATGTGCAAAAGGTAAACGTGCTAATGACACATACAGCAATGAGTCACCTAAACTACCCAACCCAACGGTTAAAGCTGCGGGCTGAAAGCTAAAAGGACGACCCGTTGCACTTTAGTCGCACCTATCCACTTTTAACACAAACTTTACGTTTATTTGTAGGAAAGAGGAAAATATTCAGCATAGCTAAAAGGAGATTGGCAAATTCAATAGAGTTTCTAACCCAGACGAACTGAACTGAACACTGAACGCCCACGTTCACGAATCAAACTTCTCAAACAGTTTTTTCTAGTAAACCAGACTAACAAAAAAGTTCATCAAAGTCTATCAAATAAAGTTGGGAGAAAAAAGATATTCACTTGTATTGCCAATAACCGTTATTTATAATGTGTACTTGTGAATAATTAATTTTTGATCCCCATCTTCCGAGAATATGGGGTTTACACAGAATGTTTTCTGAATCTGAACGGTTTTTAAAAATTCTGAGTCAAAATTCGCCAACCTCTTTTAAAAAAAAAAAAGAAACGCAGTTTTTTGATTTCATTTGCATTCGTGGCAACTGCCAACAGAAGTGATAACACGTCATGCTCTTGCACTCATAGCTACAGATATTTTGTTGCTGACACTTGGCGAGCCCAAAGATTTTCTCTTACCAAAAATAGGTCTCCTTCTTTTGGTCCAAAAATAGGTCAACAGGCCTAAAAAGTTTTTACTTGAAAAAACTTTTCAATTTTATAATCGCAATGTCCACAATTTTATAATAAATTTTCAATATCTCTTCGTTATTAAACTTTGGAATATCAACGCAAAAGGGAATCACTTCGAAAACAAAATTTTCAAGACACGTCCCTCAACTAATTGCCAAGTTTATTAGAGCTTTAAATCGTTTTAAATTTAAAATATCCAGAGTTATCTACAAATCTCGTTAGCTAATCTCTAATCCTTACAAAGAGACCACGGGAAGATCTAAGAAAATTATCTCTGAGTGAAATGCAAATCAGGTTAACCTTTTTTTCAATTCAGTAAACGTTAACTTTCGACACGACTCAAACGAGCTCTTCTTATTGAGTTAGTATTAAGGAGATTTATTCAAAACAGTACTGCCGCTTATAGGGAGGACGCTGTACATACAAATTAGGTGAAATATTATCTACGGGTTGTTTTTTTTTTCTTTTTTTTTTTACTAAGATGTATTTTTTAGGAATCTCATTGGAATTTCAATTAGGATTTGTTTCAATTACTTCTTCGACATCAATTTTTAAACGTTTCTGGAATCTGGATCATTTTTTTTTCATTCATATGATTAGGAAAGCAATTTCTACTGAAGCCAGTATGAAACTCATCAGTTACTCTTTTAATCTTAAAATAAGGTGATTGTTATAACGCTTTTAACATACTACCAGTTGTCTAAATTTTCAACTCCTTTTTAGGGTTCCGTAGTAAACAAGGAACCCTTATAGTTTCGCCATGTCCGTCCGTCTGTCTCTCTATCTGTCTGTCTGTCTGTCTGTCTGTCTGTCTGTCTGTCTGTCTGTCTGTCCGTCTGTCTGTCCGTCCGTCTGTCCGTCCGCGGTTTAGCTCAGAGACTGTTGGTACTAGAAATTTGTAATTTGATAAGGGTATAAATATTAATCACGCCAACAAAGTGGTGAAATAAAATTTTGAAAAATAATTTTTTTAGGGTACCTCCCCTACATGTAAAGTGGGGATGATTTTTTTTTCTCGTCTATCCCATAGTGTGTCGTTGAATAGGTCTTTCCGAAATATTGTGGGTATGGGAACACCATTTTTCAATTCAGGGATCCGTTTGTGAAATATGATACTTTAAAGTGCTAAATTTCATTAGAGTCAAGTGTCCCCCCCCCCCCTCTGCCAGCTAAACGGTTGTATAAAGGATACATGAAAAAATTCACAGCAGTAGTATGTATAATGAATTTTGAAGGAAAACTATCACGGTTAATAAGGGTTCATTAGTTAAGGAATTATATCTATTTTTTCTAGGTTAGGTATTACGCGTAGTGTATGTTGCATATTATAGTATTTGAACCATGGAACTCAGAATATATTCAATATTCATAAATAAAATAAAAGCACTATCCTAGGTCAGCAATAATATTTGTGACTTGCAACTACGGAACCCTACACTGCGCGTGGCCCGACACGCACTTGGCCGGTTTTTATTTATAGCTTGGATAGGGCTAGAAACTTAGAAAAAAAGCAGTGATATCTTAGTGTAACAGCAGTCTCCTATTCCAAGGGTTGCAGGTTCAATCCCTGACTTCTGACTTTTTGGAGTTATGAGCGTTTAAGCAAATAAATATTACATGCTTTAACGTTGAAGGAAAACATCGCGAGGAAACCTGCACGACTGAGAGTTCTCCATAATGTTCTCAAACGTGTATGGAGTGTGAAAATTTACATCGGGCCAGCGTGGTGGCCTTCTTTGAGAGGAGACTTGCACTCAGTTGATGGGTTACTAATGATGTTACTTCCTATAATATTATGTACCAAGCAGTAGCCAAAAACCGAGAAGGCATTAATTTATTCGCTGTTGGAATGCGGATCATTAATAAAACACTTTTTCCTACAGCAGTCAAGACTTTTGAACAAAGTTGACTAGTTTTATCATTAAGCCTCATCAGAATCCACTCACGTAGTCAGTAAAGACGCCATTTACACCTTGATTATCATATGAATCTCTACTAAAGGCCTGGATACACACAGATCGTGTTTTGCCTATTCCTATATCTGTGTGATGATGAGTGAGTTTCGATTACGCGCTAAGAATAACGTCCATTTATTGCGATATAAGGGCAGCTTAAACTCTCCCACCTCATAAATGAAGAAGCTTTAACCACTTGTCACTTTTATAAAAATCCACAAAATTACAATCGACACAAAAAAAACTATCGTACAAAACCGCCGGTCAAGCTTATGTAATCTACCTATCTTTAAGCAGCGCGATAAATCATAATGCATTGTGTTGATAGTACTAAAACTAGTCTATTTTAGCACAATCTCTATAAACTAAACTTGAGTGTCAGGTCATATTATATTGTGTCAAAAAATACTTGTGTCAACTTGAGTGTCAAATATATTACCGTCTCTTTCACAATAATCCCTGCGGAAAAGGATAGAATTACATTTATAGTTGTCAATTTAATTTATTTAGAGTCTTTAGGACTGAATTCGTACCATTGTTTTCTCTCTATAGACAATAGTGTTTGAAGCGATCATAGACGAAGGTTCATGGCAAGGATCTGTCGTCACATTGCAAAACATGAGATCTGCATTGTGTTTTACTTATTATCTTTATCCAGTAACTTTATTAATCAACTAAAAGCCACGCTGGACACGTTGACGTTTCTTTTATGTCCAAGCCTTGAAATTGCTCTGACTTTGAGCCAGCCGCTTCCTCTAGCTTTCATTCGGTCAACATCAGTTAACGGTTGTTTAGCATTCAAAGAACGTATGCCTTCATAATTCCACTACTTAATACAGACACACACGAACGTTGAGATTCGAATAATATGTCGAGTGAGCTATGTGACATCACTGAATCTGTTACAGTTTGTGATGAAATTAGGATTTTGTTCAAAAACCTAGTTATTTAGTACAAGATATTGGAGTATCACAATCTTCGTGTAAAGAGTGCGAATCAAAACAATAGTAGAGAATTGAATAAAAATTTTCAACCTTTTACAAACTCTTATTTAGCTTGACCAGTTTATTTATTTATTTGTTTGGGTCAAATCTTGCAAGATTAATTAGACCCACTTCCCGGTTTCTGATCGAGCTGAAATTTTGCATTTATGTGTAAATCGGATGACAATGCAATATTATTGTGACATGGAGCTGATCTGATGATGGAGACGGAAGATGGCTATCGGAACTCTATAATAAAACGACGTAACCCCATCGAGTTTGGGCTCGTTTGATTCGTCATAACAAGTACTCTGATCCTAGGTGATATCCAGAGTCTAATGATATAGCTACTAAAAGCTTGCATTTAAAAATAAAGTTTTTAATTTACACTTGTATTACATTTATTCGTGATTATAAAACCCTTTTATTCTCGAGCGATAAAAAGCTTTTAAATTTGAGTTCATCTGAGAGATGAAATTTCGATACATCCCTTCGGATTGCAGTTCAGAAACCTTAAGCTAGATGTAATTGAGGCACAAAAGTTTTAGTTGACTTAGTTTGGGTACAAAAACTAAAAAGTCGAACTTTTCAAGAATTCAAGTTCAACATGAAATAAATATATGCTATCAGAATTAGTAGATTGCGTTCACTACTAAATTTTGATCAGAAGACTAAAGGAATGAAAACAATAGGTTTTCGCGTTTAGTTGCAATTACATCTGGTGTTAAGTTATGATTTAATGTTCGGTAGAGCCAGCCTCATAAGTAGGCTCAGGATCGCTCAGCGGGCGATGGAGAGAGCTACGCTCGGAGTTTCCTTGCGGGATCGAATCAGAAATGAGGAGATCTGTAGGTGAACCAAAGTCACCAACATAGCGCAGCGAGTCGCGACACTGAAGTGGAAATGGGCGGGGCACATAGTTCGAAGAGCTGATGGTCGTTGGGGTCCCAAGGTGCTGGAGTGGCGAACCCACATCGGGAAGCGCAGTGTTGGCAGACCCCCCACTGGGTGGAGCCGCTGGATTCAGGTGGTGCAAGACCGAGGCCTGTGGAAGTCCATGCAAGAGACCTTTGTCCAGCCATGGACGTCTATCGGTTGACAAAGAAGAAGAAGAAGAGCAATCCTGCCAAGGAAGTCGGAGTTCTTTTGAAGTTTTCGATATATCGTACATTAAGTAAAAACTTGGATTTTGTTGAAACCCCTTACTTCATCATTAGCCTGTGACACACACAAAAATGGATGTGATTGAAAGTGGTGTGTACGTAGCCGGGGCTCAAGTTACACTGGTCGTTTTATCCCATCCTTGCTCTCATCTCTTTGTTTCACGAAAAACGTGATATAAAAGATTAACTTATTAGTATTCGGGAGGCGATTCGTACGACCCGAGCGGCGCGGCGTCGCGCGAGCAATGCAAGTAATGAAAATGAACTTCCAAGCTTAAAAGATCAATTGGTCCGTCCATTGTTTCGTAATATTTTTGTGAATTCGTTTTGAGTTGTTATTCAATTGTAATTTTTTTCACTCCAGTATGTTTCCGTCCTTTTGATTAATTTTTTCCTTTTATTTAATTACTAGTTGATGCCCGCGGCTTCGTCCGCCTGTATTTAGATTTTAAAATACCTTTGATTATCCGGGATAAATAGTAGCAAAAAATCACGTCGATTCGTAGCTCTGTTGCAGCGTGATTGAAGGACAAACCAACAAACGAACAAACAAACATATTTTCGCATTTATAATGTTAGTTAGGATAACTAGATGATTTCTGCGACTTCGTCCGCGTGGATTAAGGTTTTTTGGATTTCCGCGGGAAATGTAATTTATTTACATTTATCCCTGAATATTTGTTATTCCTATTTGTTAATCCGTCCGTTGTTTCCGTCCTTTAAGGCCCGCGTGCAGAGACGCCGGGTTAGGCTTAACCCAGGATAGTAATTTTGACAGAAGCTTTATACAATATCTGTCAAAACAGCAGCTAACCCTACGTTAAAAGGATAACTTGGCATTTCTGCAAGCGCGCCTAAGACTGCATCACTGACTTTTTTTTTCTTTTTCTCTTTCCCCTCTAACTTATCGTCAATTTTATTATAGCTTCTGAGTAGGATTTTAACCGTCTAACTTTTGATTTCCAGTCCGCACCATAACTGCTGTGATGTGTGCTGTATGTGTAGCTTCTATTTTTTTAAATAATTTGTCATTGTAATAGTCCCATTTCCCTCTTTTGACAAGTCAATAGGAGCATCGGGTGGGATTTGAACCGTTGACGTGGACAAACCAACAAAATAACACATTATATATACAATACAAGTAGGATAGGATGTAAATGATAATAATCGCATCACACTTAGAAAATATTGAGTTTGGTATAATTTCGAAAATAAGACAATTATTTAAGCAATACCATAAACCTAAAAGTAACATTGAGAACATGTTAAATTTTTGGAAGGTGGTTTTACCTAAGGTAAGGCACATACATACAACTTTTACATCGACTAAACTGTTTAGTCGAGTTGTGTACTTTTCGTGAATTCCACACAACCAAACTATAATCAAAAGCAAATCGATACGGCTTTTAGATTTTTTTGTCGAGCAACTATCGTGTTGATAGTTTGCGCACATTCTATGATCGCAGTACATTCCTATAAACTTAATATGAAACACAACTAAATAGTTGTTAAACTAAAAGTTGTATGTTTGCGCTAGGCCTAATATGAACCGGTTTGTCCACTGATTTTTAAAGAATATTATTGGTCGGATAATCCTTTTGAACATTATAGGCTTGTTGGGTTAATTATTTCCGATATTATATTCATAAAATCCATTAATGTTTTTAAAAGTGATATTTATGATATTTAACATAATGTCGTCCGGTACAACATTAGACCCGTCCATTAGAGGTCTCACAACACTGGTCAGGCAGAGATGATTATCTGTTTAATCTCCCAACATTAATTGAAACTCAATACTCAAGAAATATAAAAATTCAACGAATTCATGTATATTTATCACCATCAACGCTTTTTATTTATGGGTTATTATGTTTTGTTTTGAATTTGTATTTATAATTGCCCACCTGATGGTGAAAGTATCACATGTTACGGAAATATCGTATAGGTGTATTAACTTACTTGTATTCATAATGTCCTTTAGCTTGCTCTCTAAGATAACTCTTGAGATCTTTTTAGTATGTTAATTATTGTGATAACGATAATAACCCGTAAAAACATTGTAAAAACTCATTTTTTCAGCTTTTATGAGTGCTAACATTACTCTGTTATTTTTCAAAACTCATTTAAAATTAAATAACCATTCCGGACGTGTTTAAACGTAACATACGCTGAGTAAAAACTTAACTTAATTAACTAACTATTACAATAAGTTCGAGTTTCTAGTAAGATGAAAACATGCTCTTAAACGTGCAGACTTATAAAACAGTTTTCTAGCTTGACATTAAAAAAAAAACCTTGAACTTTTTTTAGGTGCCCTCAAAGCACGTAGCTAAATATTTATGAAGAGTGCCCCTTTTGAGACAAGACGGGACTTTTAAAATATTGACAAGTAAACATTATATTCATGGTCGTTAAGTAATAGGTCATGGGTCTGATAAGAAAGCACAGAAACTGTCCCAATCCCCACGATTGGGACGGTTTTCTTCGGTGTTTCTGTTAAAATAAGTAGATCTATAATATAATAAAACTGTAACAGGTCCAATTCTGTACATTGAAGATAATTTGAAAATTTTTGTTTGAGGGCACTCTATAATCGATACTGAAGCCAAAACAATTTTTTTTTTATTTTTTGTCTGTCTGTCTGTCTGTCTGTCTGTCTGTCTGTCTGTCTGTATCTTGGCCGCGCATCACGCCGAAACTACTGGACGGATTTAAATGAAACTTGGCACGATTTAAGTTAATACTATGAGGTATAATATAGGATACTTTTTATCCCGAAATTCAGCACGGTTCCCTTGGGAGAGGGGATGAAAGTCAAAATGTGTATTTCGTTGTAATTTATTAAGGCGTATTCCGATTTAATCCATTCTTTTTTTGTTAGAAAGCAGGTTCTTTAGAGATTGTCCTGTAATTATTTCAAGGTCGTCAATTTCGTAGTTCAGAAATTATAGATATCACAATCTTCAGTATAGGTCCAAATAACTTGAACCCCGGAATCTACAGGATACTTTGAATGAACGGCTCATCTTAAGCTGGCAACTGTAATTTATCGTATATAGCCATCGTGGATACTATTTTGTCAAAGTCAAACTACTCCAAAGGCGTCAGATTTTGCCAAACGATCATTATACCTACATACTACATAGTAGGTATGGATGTA
The DNA here is from genome assembly GCA_029955525.1 of Oeneis ivallda. NCBI lineage: Eukaryota > Metazoa > Arthropoda > Insecta > Lepidoptera > Nymphalidae > Oeneis > Oeneis ivallda. The sequence goes on along the minus strand of JARPMR010000024.1, from coordinate 4,926,641 downwards.
ATACATCGTATGGACGTAATATTACAGTATTTTCCTATGTAATTTATTATCCTAATAATACTTACTAATATTATAAATGCGAAAGTGTATTTGTTTGTTGGTTTGTCCTTCAATCACGCCGCAACAGAGCCATGGATCTACGTGATTTTTTTACATGGGTATAATTGAGGACCTGGAGAGTGACATAGGCTACTTTTATCCCGGAAAATCAAAGTGTTCCCGAGGGATTTTAAAAACAAAATCCACGCGGACGAAGTCGCGGGCATCAGCTAGTCTCTTAATAAAACCTTAAAGTAAGAAAATGACATAGCTTAATGATTTGCAACGCTAAAGCGGTAATAGGCGGGGCATAATAATATATTTCGAAGAAGTGATAGATATTTAGATCTCAAGGTACTAGAATGTTAAACCCGTGGAAAGCGCAATGTTTTCAGAACCCCAACTAGCCTGGACAGACGGCATCAAATGAATTGCTGGATTCGAGTGACGCACGTCTAAAACATCTAGATAATAGTATGCACTACTACTAGATAGATACTATTTCCCAGTGAGGTGGGGTTATCGCTGCTGGCCGTAAAGCCAGTGGGGCTACGGGCTTCAAAGCCTGGCCTCTTCGTCGCTGAAATAACAACAAACAGATTTTAGACTATAACCACCCAGAAAACTTTTCCACCCAGTAATACTTAAGGTATATTATGTTAGGTTAGAACCGAATTGAATGCTTTGTATCTACTTCTTATATTCTCTCATATTGGTCATTTTTTCAAAATGGCCCAAGCATTACGTATAAGGCCCAACTTCTCACTTGCTCCATAACACAAAAAAAATAAAAGTTGTTTATTAATAAAGGTGAATAAAGAAAATACAAATCTATTAAATAGCTAAACTAAAAGGATATTTGAATACACAGTCGTATCGTCGTAAAGAGATACGGAGCTAGCATACTAAGTTATCTACTCGCTTAATTGAAATACAATGATATTATTCGAGTTGGTACGTAGCTCCTAAGTCCCGATACGAACGGAGAAGTCGATAAAAACGAAAGCGTAACCAACGTATCGATAAACCTTTGTCAGAGCCGTTTCTGTTTCCTCAACGCTCGTGGAATGTTCTTTAGAGTAGACATAAAGTAAATTGCACGCATCCTTATCTCTCGAACGTATAGCCTCAACGATTCGCTAGCTAAGTTATGAATTTTCAGTACGACGTCTAATGGCTATGGCTTGCGGTGCTTTTATGCTATTTCGTGCTATTTTCGGTTTTTATTGATTCCTATGACCCTTGGGGGCAGCTTGCAGCTTTAAATCTAATAAAGCAATGCTTCCTAATGGGCTATGGTCTTTAAGTCTTGCACATGATTACAGTACTGCCAAAGGTCTTCCACGGAAATGGAATTCATCTTAGAAATCACCAATACTCACTTTGACATATTTTATTAACCGACTTCAAAGAAGGAGGAGGTTCTCAATTCGTCGGAATTCTTTTTTTCATGTATGTTCAGCTTGATACTCGAAGACGCCTAAACCGATTTGGAAAATTCGTTTTTGTTTCAAAGGGTATATTATATATCTTCCCAAAAATTTAGTTGAGATGAATGATGAAATATGCCTAACTGACTGACTGACTGATCTATTTACGCACAGCTCAAATCACTGGGCTCAAAGGCATACAGATAACTATTATGACGTAGGCATCCGCTGTGAAAGGATTATAGAAAATTCAAACCCGTAAGGGGGTAAAATAGGAGTTTGAAAAATCAAACTTAACGTGCACGAAGCCGCTTGTTAGGTATAGCCATAAAGCGTGACAAGATAAATATAAAAAATATATATTTATAATTTATTATATATATATTTTTTATATTCTTTATATTAAATTATAAATATAATTTAATGTAAAAAATATATAATATAAAAAAATATTTTTAAAAAACCGACTTCAAACGCCTGCGCCACTACAGAGTATGTAATTTAAGGTTAATTTTTTAAAAACAGCTCGACCGATTTCTATCAAATTTAAATGGGACCACCTGGGAAGTATACCCTTTGAAACAAAAAAGAATTTTCAAAATCGGTTCAGGTGTCTTCGAGTAATCGGTGAACATACGTAAAAAAATCCGACGAATTGATAACCTCCTCCTTTTTTGAAGACGGTTAAAAAGCAAAGTAGGCAGGTATATCAGGTATTTTATTTCCTCTTCATATCAAACCAGTCGTAGTAAGTAGGTACTATATTTTGTGGTTATCTCAATCCCCAAATTGACATAAAAAAGATTCCGACGAATTGAGAACATCCTATTTTTTGTAGTCGGTTAAAAAGAAACACGTGTTCTATGAAATGTATAAAATAATACAGCTTAGATTGAATTTCATTCGTGTATTATATTACTTGTAGCGCTATGTATGTATCCAAGATTGAGCGTAAAATCTTATTTCCCTCATAAGATTATTTGCCCTGGAAACCCACCTAGAATTTATTAGAGAGAGAAGGGATCGTAACAGATAACGTAATTGGGTAAGATTCTGTTCATATTCGAGCTTGGGATGGCGGTTTTTTGGGCAACAATTCTTTTATGTGGTATTAATATTCGTTAGTTTACAGTTTTCTCAATAACCTAAATAGCCCAACGGTTAAAGGAGGCGACAGAAAGCTAAAGGGTCGAAGGTTAGTTCCCCACCACTATTGCCACTACTGTCTTTCGCACTTCTAATACAAGATGTCCGCTTCTTTGGAGGGGACAAGAGAGTATTAGTCAATTTCAGCATAAGTAGCTAGTATTCTTTAACGAGAAATAATTTAATATAAAAAAATATTTTAAAAATCGGCCAAGTGCGAGTCGGGCCTCGTTCTTTTAGGGTTCCGTTAAAAAAATTAAATAAAAATATTTCCATGTACCCATGGAAATATTATAATTTAATTTTTTTAATTTAATTTAATTTTTATTATTTGTTGTTATAGCGGCAATAGAAATACATAATATGTGAAAATTTCATCTGTCTACCTATTACCGTTTACGAGATACAGCCCGCTGACAGACGGACGGACGGACGGACGGACGGACGGACGGACAGCGTAGGCTTAGTAATAGGGTCCCGTTGGTACCCTTTGGGTACGGAACCCTAAAAAACCGATTTCAAACGCCCTCACCACTATAAAGTATATTTATAATTTACTGTAGATTTTTTAAAAACCGCTCAACCGATTTCGAAATAATTTAAATGGGACCACTTGGGAAGTATACTCTTATAAAGAAAAAAAAAATTCAAATCGGTTCAGGCGTCGTCGAGTAATCGGTGAACATACATAAAAAAAATCATCTTTCTCTTTTTTGAATACGGTTAAAAAGCAAGGTAGGCAGGTATATCAGGTATTTTATTTCCTCTTCATATCAAACCAATCATAGTAATATATTTTGTGGTTATCTCAATCCCCAAATTGACGGTAGCTCTTTTGCAAAAATCGCCACAGAACTTGTCTTGTGCCGCTCGTATCCAACGGCTGTCAGCAACTTAGAAGTGATTATTTATTATTGACTATTGATTAGGTATTTATTATTATTATTATTATATGGTGAGTTCATAGAACGGCAACATTTCAAATCAGCATATTCCATTTCAGAAAATCGCAAAATGGATAACCGTAAACCTGCCATTGGTGAAGAAAAATAATGAAAGTTAATATTTAAATTAATACCAATCCAAGAGCTAATAAATTTAGATTTCATCTCGTCGGATGCAGTAATCGGAGATATATTACAACCATTAGTAAAGATTAGCAATCAGCTAAAAATAACCAAGGTATAATAATGTCTCAATAAAATCAAGCAGATGATTATTTCACCAGTCATTAAAATTTTCGATGTATCTTATTGACTAGTTAACTTTGATAACTGTAACGTATAGGAATTATCATTCCATATAATTCCTATCTCAGGCCGCTACAGAGCAACGGATTGACTTGATTTTTTGCATGGATATAGTTCAGGACCTGAAGATTGATATAGGCTACTTTTTATCCCGGAAAATCAAAGAGTTCCCGAGGGAATTTAAAAACTAAATCCACGCGGACGAAGTCGTGGGCATCAACTAGTCTTCTAATTATTAAAACGCCATCTCTCGCCACATGTTAGAACCATCTCTTTATAAATAAGCGCGCACCTATGACTGGGCACAGTCAATAGCATACGCGCTATGGACAACTGTCTACACTAGTCGTGACGGAAAATTCTTCCCCTTTTTTCGCCAAGTCCCCATCCGCCACGTCCGTAACGTCCGATAAGAAACTTCGTCCCAAAATCAATTGCTGTTCGTTAGCCTGGCTAAAACTCAAAACATCTTGAGCAATTTGAATATTTTTATCCTTTTGTTCGCCTTAATGCAGGGGTTGTTTAAAAACAAAAAATAAAATAAAAAAAAAAACGAAAACATTAAAATTGGTAATTTTGGCGATTGATAATTGGAATCCTCACTTCGGGCACAGAATATATAATAGTACTACCTTCGGGTGGCAGGAGCGAAGCCGCGGATAAAATCTAGTCCAAGATACATTAAAAACATTTCGTTGAAGTCAATAGTAATAATATTATGTATAACTAGCTGCCCGGACAGACTTCGTTCTGTCAAAAGTTAAAAGTAAAAATTAAATTTTTTTTGTTTGTTTTTTTTTTATTATTATAACCTTCCGTGGACCATAAGGAACATACAAAAAAATAAATTAACCGAATTGGTCCATCCATTCTTGAGTTATGCGCTTAACAACATTCATTTTTAGGGTTCCGTACCAAAATGGTAAAAATGGAACCCTTATGGTGAGACTTTCTCCGTCCGTCCGTCCGTCTGTCACAGTCGATTATTTCAGTAACTATTAAAGCTATCGACATGAAATTTGGCATAGTTGTGTATAATAGTGGCCCAACATCATTGGAATAAAGAAAAATCGAAAATGATTTTTAGTTTTATTAAAAAATCGGCCAAGAGCGAGTCGGGCCTCGCTCTTTTAGGGTTCCGTCAAAAAAAATTAAATTAAAATATTTTCATGTACCCATGGAAATATTTTTATTCAATTTTTTTAATTTAATTTAATTTTTATTATTTGTTGTTATAGCGGCAATAGAAATACATAATTTGTGAAAATTTCATCTGTCTATCTATTACGGTTTACGAGATACAGCCCGCTGACAGACGGACGGACGGACGGACGGACGGACGGACGGACGGACGGACGGACAGCGTAGGCTTAGTAATAGGGTTCCGTTGGTACCCTTTGGGTACGGAACCCTAAAAAGGGGGAAAATCGGGGGTTTGAAATTTCAAAGTAAAATAACTATACCAAGTGGGGTATCATTTGAAAGGCCTTTACTTGTGCATTCTAAAACAGTTTTTTATTCATTTCTATATATAAAAGTTTTTGATTAATCGGCCAAAATGTCGAAAAATATACCGTTCCCCCCCCCCCCCCCTTATCTCCGAAGTTTACCAATCGAAAAATCTGAAATGATTATGGTCAATAGAGGTTTATGTATATTTTACAGGAAAAATATAATCAACGCGAAAATTATTTTAGTTTAATTAAAAAAGGGGGAAAATCAGGGATTTGAATTTTCAAAGTAAGATAATTATACCAAGTGGGGTATCATATGAAAGGCCTTTACTTGTGCATTCTAAAACAGTTTTTTATTCATTTCTATATATAAAAGTTTTTGATTAATCGGCCAAAATGTCGAAAAATATACCGTTCCCCCCCCCCCCCCCCCTTATCTCCGAAGTTTACCAATCGAAAAATCTGAAATGATTATGGTCAATAGAGGTTTATGTATATTTTACAGGAAAAATATAATCAACGCGAAAATTATTTTAGTTTAATTAAAAAAGGGGGAAAATCAGGGATTTGAATTTTCAAAGTAAGATAATTATACCAAGTGGGGTATCATATGAAAGGCCTTTACTTGTGCATTCTAAAACAGTTTTTTATTCATTTCTATATATAAAAGTTTTTGATTAATCGGCCAAAATGTCGAAAAATATACCGTTCCCCCCCCCCCCCCCTTATCTCCGAAGTTTACCAATCGAAAAATCTGAAATTATTATGGTCAATAGAGGTTTATGTATATTTTACAGGAAAAATATAATCAACGCGAAAATTATTTTAGTTTAATTAAAAAAGGGGGAAAATCAGGGATTTGAATTTTCAAAGTAAGATAATTATACCAAGTGGGGTATCATATGAAAGGCCTTTACTTGTGCATTCTAAAACAGTTTTTTATTTATTTCTATATATAATAGTTTTTGAGTAATCGGCCAAAATGTCGAAAAAAATACCGTTCCCCCCCCCCCCCCCTTATCTCCGAAGTTTACCAATCGAAAAATCTGAAATAATTATGGTCAATAGAGGTTTATTTATATTTTACAGGAAAAATAAAAGCAACGCGAATATTATTTTAGTTTGATTAAAAAAGGGGGAAAATCGGGGGTTTGAAATTTCAAAGTTAGATAACTATACCGAGTGGGGTATCATTTGAAAGGCCTTTACTTGTGCATTCTAAAACAGTTTTTTATTTATTTCTATATATAATAGTTTTTGAGTAATCGGCCAAAATGTCGAAAAAAATACCGTTCTCACCCCCCCCCCCCCCCCTGATCTCCGAAGTTTACCAATCGAAAAATCTGAAATAATTATGGTTAGTTTTTTTATAATAACAATAAACTTCTACAAACAAAGTTAACGATAAATAAGCAAATTAATATAATATTATCGTTTTACTTTTACTTTTGGAGTACGGAACCTCGGTGAGCGAGTCCGACTCGCACTTGACCGGCTTTTTATTTATACAACATTATTTTAATAATAGTTCTGTGATAGAACGGTGAAGGAGAAACAAGGATTAGTCCCAGTTATTTTTTTATTACTAGCTGTATTAATCGAATCCGATCATTAAGAAATTAGTTCTAAGATGGCTGTTGGTTGAATATCTTGCAATATCAGTTGATTAGAATTAAAATTTACTACCACCGTGCTGTTAGGTTAATTCACTATCGAATTTGATTGATCACTAAAATAATTATATTGGTGATTGATTGTTCACATGAGTCTAGAGATCCGACTTTAGATTGTAACTTACCAAAGAGTCTGAGGCTGAGATCTATAGATCGTACTCTCACTCAACATAGAGTTAAAATGAGACACAAATATGTTCCGACATAAATCTGTCTCGTTCTTACTGTCTTGAGTCTGAGCTGAGTGTCAGTGCCGTCTATAGATCTAACCCTAAATTAGTTAGAGTAGAGTGAAAGTTCAAAGTTATATGATAAATTTCGATCTCAGAGATAATAAATCCATCTTAGGGTCGATTTCACCGAAATTACAAAAAAACTGTCAGAACGCCCAATTTATTTCTCGATTAAACGTTGGTAAAATCGGCACTTAGTCGAGGGATATTAATAATATAGTTAAGGTTTGTCATGATTGTAATATTATAGATAAGTAGAACGCTGATGAGTCTAACCCATTCATTATAAAATCTAAAAGGTTATTCAGTAACCAACTAATAATAATTCATTAGTTTAAAACCCTTTTGTAGTCGGGTTTTGTCTAGTGGGCGGTTAATCAATCAAACAAACATATTTCACCACCCTTCTAAAAACTTAGATATCTAATAGAAGGATCGAGGTGGATAATATTATGTTCTTCATTAATTGCAAATTATTTTTGATCAATAAAGGAAACATAGTGACTCGCAGGTAGGTATTCGAGTCATAAAGCATCTAATAGGCATTTATCGTAATTAACTACCATTCCGATATCGTGTATCGCAATTTCCAGTCCACATTTGCATAAGATCTACGGCCGAGAAAATTTCATATGAATCACTTTATACCTAATTTCAATACTTGCTTGGTAGATCTTGTAATTGAGTACTAAACGGTATCTATGTGAAATTGATGTTGTCTGTAATAGCTACCGGGTCGATTAATTCAATAACGTAACCGATAATACCAACCCGCTTGGTTAAATATTCATTAAGCTTGAATAAATCTAAACTGTCAGTTTTAACAAGTGTGAATTAAAATTTATTTAAAGAAAACAAGTTGTTAGTAGCTGGCTACATGATAAAACCCTGGATATAATCCAGCACCAAAGTACTTGTCCAGACGAACCAAACGAGCCAAAACTCGATGGAGTTACGTCGTTTTATTACAGAGTTTCCATAGCTTCCTCCCGGCTACATCATCAAATCAGCTCCATAAAACAATAATAATTATTATTGCATTATCATCCGATTTGCATAATACATATAAAATTTCAGCGCAATCGGAAACCGCGAAGAGTTCTAATACATCCTGCAAGATTTGACCTTAACATACATACTTTTTCTTTTTTAAATAAAAATAGAGTGCAAACGGGCAGGCGGGTCACCTGATGTTAAGCGATTACCGCCGGCGCCCATGAACATTTGTAGCACCAGAGGTATCACCAATGCGTTGCCGGCTTTTCAGGAATTTGCAAGTTAAATAAAATCTTGTAAAAATGAATCTATAATGTAGAAGCTGGCAGTAAATAATACCCTTCTTCTTTGCTAGCCCTTTTATTTCGCCCATCCTCAGGTCTCCTTATGTGCACGCTATTATTTTCGATGTTGCGTGCCAGTCTCATCCAATCATGTCCACAGGCTTAATGATGTCGTCGGACCAAACACAACAGGATGGTTGCCTTCCCACATTTCTCTTACCATCTCTTAGGATGGTTGATAAAAAAAGGGGTTGTTTCAAATATATATGGAGCCTCGGCCTCTCGGGTCTTTGTACAGTCTTTCAAAATGTTTGGGGTCATGAAACAGTGATTATTTTTCTTTATTTCTCATTAAAAAGTCCTTTTTACGAGGTATTATATATAGGTGGAGAAATTATTTTGCAAAACAAAAGCGCAATAATATAATAGTCAGAACACATTTGATATAAAAAAAAACAAAATTGACAGCAAATGAAATTTGACATACCAGCAATTGACGTTTGACAATTGAAATGACATTAGGATGACGTAACGTCATTACAAACATAGACAACAAAAGCAGATGGATGCACTCCGAGAGTTGCTATTCTACAAATGTACCCAATTATCAATTTTATATATTTTGTACCTCTTATTCAATGTAAAACTACAAAAAAGCATATTTTATTTCATTTTCTATGATTAATTACTATTTTTTGGTATAGTGTACAAGTACCTGGTCCAAGATGAAACAACCCCTTTGTGGCTCAATATTCCTTATGTGTACACTTACCAACTCAATAAACTCCAAACAAGCTGGCTACAAGATAATTGAGGTAGCTACATTATGTGCTGAGTGAAAATAAAATTATTCAGCTAATTCCCACAATATGGAACAATATCTCAAAATCTCTATCCTTTTACAGTTATTTCCTATTACTTTAAATGTAGGTGGATCATGAAAGTTAGCCTCTCGTTTCGCGATATAACTCTAAAACGGCTGCCAACCGTTATCTCAGCATGCTGGCCTAATTCGTATTAAGTAAGCACGTTTTATTGCGCCATCACGTATTAGAGCAAATGGTTCCGGATCCCATGCTCAGAGTAGGTTGCCTATTTAGCTAATTACAGTAGGTCTAGGAATAGCTTGCTCTAGATGACCTGTGTACCTATGTGTATGTATGTTAAGTGGTGTTAGGCAGTCCAGACTAGACCAGTTCACTTATATAGTATCTACCTATACTAATATTATAAGTGTATTTTCTTGTTGAGTTTGAACTTCAATCACGCTGACACAGAGCTACAGATCGATTTTATTCATGAGATAGTACAAGAATTATTGAAGAGTGACATATACTATCGAAAAAAACCTTTAATCTAAATTCTAAACCAGTTAGGTATTTCTAAATGTAATGCTATACTTGCTGCGGAGAATGTTATGAAAGAGATAGCAGTATTTGAGGACCTGTCAATTAAATTTTATTTAATGCACAAGACAATTAGTAGGGTTAACTAGCTGATGCCCGTGTTAGCGTAATATAAAATATATTGCGTCAGAATATATTCACATACGATTTTGGGGTTCAGAATTCAGTGTTTCACATGTTATATTGATTGGATCATTGTGATTTACTATTTTGGATCGTGGTGATTTACTGTTAGATCAGTGTCATGATAGTAAATTAGAGGTTGTATGTCATCATACAATATGATAAATAAATGTCAATAAACCAACGGTATGATGACGGGATTACGAATATGTTTACTGTCATGATAGTCAATATACAATGTCAATATACCGACGGTGTGATGACAAGATTACGAATATGTTTAATTATTATTGTCATTATACTACTGTCATGATAGTCAATATACTAGTCTAGTCAATATACAATAATGTAACGAGTCAAATGTATATCTATTTTGTAACAAACCACGGACGTGGCAACACATAAATACCAGTGTATCTTGTCAAAACACACAGTCTCTCCTTGTATTTCGATAAGACAACTGGTGGTGTAGACACGTGACGTGCTTTGCTGAAGGGCCGCTGGGCGGTCCTGGGTTGTGAAAGTTAAGTATTAGTATTTAGTTATATTTTGATTGTTATTAACGTTAGCCAGTGTTTACTTAATATTTGGCTCTTTGTTATTATTATGGTTAATTGCTGCTCCCCTATAGCTAATACTTTCAATACCTGTTAAATATGTATTTAAGCTTATATTTTAAAAGATGTGCTGTCGTGGAGTTTCTTTGCCCTTTCTTCTCCACGACTATAGCACCTTGCGAAACGGGTAGTAGAGTCATTTTTATAATAAATGGATCTATACTGAACAACACAATAAAATACAGATAGATCCATGATGACAATAAAATAAAGTTTGAACATTACCGATGAAATAAATAGTTGAATATCGGTATTCCCTGGTTTTACTTTTTCATCCTGCTCGGCTATAATAGTTTTGCCCATATATTTAACGTTTATTTTTACCCCACGCCAATACCCGCGACTTCAGCCACGTGAATTTAGTATTTAGAAATCCCGCGAGAACTCTTTTATTTTCTGGGCTAAAAAGTAGCCTGGTTAGGTACCTCACTCTCTAGCTTTAAACATGCAAAAACCATGTATATCCGTAATTCTGTTGTGGCGTGATTGAAGGACAAACCGACAAACAAACACACTCTCGCATTTATAATAATACGAGTAAGGAAGTAAGGATTTATTTTCAAATCATAAATTAAAGAAAAAACTATTACCCAATATTAACTATTACTTATACCCAAGAATAATACTGTTTTGTGAGAATTTATCGTAGAATGTAACAAATTGGAATCCCAAACAATGGAATTAGAATCACATTCCGCAAGAAGTTTGTACAGAAATTAGGATAATGTTTCTAAGCGGAGCGTAAACGAATCGAATAATACAACCACTTCGTAAATTGTAAACCTTAAAGTTGTAGCAAGGAAGTTCCTATTAACACTAGTTCATTAGCGAGAATGTTCAATAAAAACCCTCATGGATGGAACAAAACCACCAAAATAGAGGCACGCTCTCCGTAATTTGTTTTTACAGCTTCAAACAAATGTACAGCCCAAGAGCCCGTGGGAAATATAGGAGAAGTGCTTGATAAATTATGAAAGAATTTAAGAAGTATATTTTACGTTTTATCTGATTATGGTATACTACACGTGCCAGCCGGACCGCAATTGTTATAAAATTTAAAAGTATATAAATATCTGGGTGGGTTATTTTTTTTTTTTGTAAATCGTGTTTTTTGAAATTATATATTAAAAAAAAATAATAATAATAAAATTCATAGGGGAAAATATAATCGTCTTGGACTCGAAACGGAGTCTTCTGGTTTCGGGGCCGCCCGTTTTACCGTCGAGCTATCGGGAATTTAAGATGACGGCGAAATTTACCTTCGTGTTCTAATGATATTGTAAGGGGTTTTTCATTGCCTGAAAACACGGATAAAACGACCTTTTCTAAAAATGAAATTACCAAATACCCTGCATACCAAATTTCATAAAAATCGTTGCAGCCGTTTCCAAGATTCAGATTATATATATATATATATATATATTATATATATATATAATATATATATTATATATATATTATATATATATATATATATATATATATATATATATATATATATATATATATATATATATATATATATCAGTGAATTTGTAAAATCAATATTTAATTTTTTTCCGACTTTAGAGTGCAACGATAACATTAGTACTCAGTTCCGCAAATATAATTCGCTGTGATAGACGAATAGATGACGTATCGGTCCTATCTATCGATAGGACGGACGAAGTTAGGTCAACTTTTGGTTTTATTGAACTACTTTCAGTTTCAAGCGCCTTCCTAAAATTTTCCACGGACTCTCGGTAAAATTACTAAAATTGTTTTTACATCTTCAAAGAAATGTACGGTGTTAAGTGATTTTTACATTTTACTATCAAACAATACTGTTGCTTCACAAAAGGGGCACTTCAAGTGTCTTACAGTATTTTTTTCGAGTGTGTTATTGTTATTTTGTGTTGCGTGTTGGTTTTTGAGTTGCTTTCGATTGTTATTCTATTATGTCACCCTCATTTCGAGTGTCTTTTACAATGTTAACTGTAGCATCCGGTTTGGCTATATTAAAAAATGATGTCCAAAAGCAATTGTTTGATTGAAGTACCCACTTTGTAGCTTTTGTGTCTATCATTCTTAAATTCAAACCATACTTTTGATTTATAGTTAAGTTTGAAACATTTTTAAAGTAATTAACTGCTTAGTAGTATATGAATGTTTTATTCAAACTTAGCTCTACTCTATAGGACTCAACTCTATAGGACCTATTACAATTTCTTCATCAGTTAACTCTGTTAATAATGAATGATGATTAATCAATCAGAAAACCTTTACTTATATTATAAATGTGAAAGTGTGTTTGTTTGTTGGTTTGTTGGTTTGTTGGTTTGTCCTTCAATCACGCCGCAACAGGGCTACGGATCGACGTGTTTTTATGCATGGGTATAGTTGAGGACCTGGAGAGTGACATAGGCTACTTTTTATCCCGAAAAATCAAAGTTCAATCAAAGAATTAGATTTTAAGAACTAAATCCACGCGGACGAAGTAGCGGGCATCAGCTAGTTATTAATATATTGAACATGGCAATAGCAATCATAGCAGTATTCGATGACAAAACCTAAAATATAATGGACGTCAAAGTACATAGTTTTATATTGCGCAATATTGTACTAGATTTGTTCAGTGTTTTTTGTACGATACTCGCAAAGATGAATAACGAAATATCTAACTAACACTAAGTTTGTCTCAATCCCATCATCCCATGTGAGAGCGGGAGCGAGCATGAGAGCTATCCGTTTCAGAATGAAATAAAAAAAAAATTGTGACGCAATCAAGCGCCCTAACCGCGTTTCGCCCTTGGCTTGGACATTTAATCATACAAATATTATAAATGCGAAAGTGTGTTTGTTGGTTTGTTCTTCAATCACGCCGCAACAGAGCTACGGATAGACGTGATTTTTCGCATGGGTATAGTTGAGGACCTGGAGCGTGAGATAGGCTTTTCTCCATCCTTTTTATCCCGGAAAATCAAAGAGTTCCCGAGGGACTTTAAAATCTAAATCCACGCGGACGAAGTCGCGGGCATCAGCTAGTTTAAATATTAGTAATAAAAAGAAAACTGTAGAAAAAAGACACATAATAATATTATAATCATGTAGTTCCAAAGGTAAGGAATATATATTATATAAAAGTAGGTATAAAGTCACTCCAACTTTAGAGCACTCTAGTTCGTGACAAGCATTTTAAATCTTCATACGAATTACTCAAGGCACATGGTTTATTCTTATATTATGAATATTATGATATACTCCACCTTTGTACGCGTGGTTACTGGTGAACTCAGCATACCTACTTTGTCAACTTTTGCTTCGTTTTTTGAGACAAGAAATATTCCAAGCCTAACTAACCACTTTAAAATTATTAAATTTTTTTTGCATATCGTCATCATCATCATCATCATCATCATAATCATCAGGAACCCATGAAACCTCACTACTTAACCTAGTCCATAGTCCACCACGCTGCGCTGGCCCAATGCAAATTGGCAGACTTTACATAATATATTTGAGAACATTACGGAGAACTCTCAGGCGTGTAGGTTCGTTCAAACAGAAAGACAAACAGATAGACAAAGTTTTAAGAAACACTTTTCTGGAATGGCAACTCCACAACGGAAGGCGCACATCAGTCAGTCACATCATTTGTACAGAAATCGTCCAGTTACAGTTTCATTATAAGTAATATCTGGGTGACCGAGCTTTGCTCGGTTATTATTTCTTTTTTTGGTAAATCGTGTTGTTTGGAAATTATATATTAAAAAAAAAATAATAATAAAATTCATAGAGAAAAAAATATAATACGTGTGGACTCGAACCCGGGTTTTCTGGTTTCGGGAACGCCCAATTTCTCTGAGCTATCCGAATTTTATAGATGATGGCGAAATTTACCTTCGTATTCTAATGATTATTGTAAGGGGTTTTTCATTGCCTGAAAACACGGATAAAACGACTTTTCTAAAAATGAAACCTAGCTAGATCAATTTATCGCCCCCGAAACCCCCTGCATACTAAATTTCATGAAAATCGTTGGAGCCGTTTTCGAGATTCAAATTATATATTTATATATATACAAGAATTGCTCGTTTAAAGATATTAGATAGATTAGATAGATAGATAGATATATAATTAGGTTATCTGGAAGAGATCGCTTCATAAGACCGCCAATATTTAGTTTATTTGTAAATCACATAATAATGCATGTGTGTACTTACAATAAAGTACATTATTTCATAATTTAATTATAAAGATGATAGACATCGGACAAACTTTGCTCAGCATGATGACGCAATGGACGGAAAAGTTTTTTAATAAAATATTATGTACCAGAGATCAGACATAAGGCGATCCTCACAATCCGGGTTATTTTATAGCTCAGGGGCTTTTGATCGTATAATTTCAGATTATTACGATTCAGTAGCAAACGTTATTAAAGCATTTATTACGATTAACGAATTGTGAATTTAGTAGACGTTATGTGTGTATATTTTGAAGCTTTGTTTATTTTCGTTTCGATCTTGTTCAATTTAATTTTTGGTACATTTTAGTTAATTATTATAATAGTCGACTTGAGATTGGGTTTTTTAAATCCCTTTTAAAAACTTATATGTTTTTAGGGATAAAACAAGCACAATATTAAAAAAGAATAAAAAACCCGACTGTTTTATGACACATTTATGAGAAAAAAAAAATATAAATATATTTTCATAATTACTTTTTCAAACCCTAATTTTATACCCCACTCAAAAAGATTTGAAGAAAAAAAATTTTGAACCCCACATTATGGCGTCCAAAATCCTATTTGAATTTTGGAATTTTGAATTTTTCAAATTGTTATGGTCTCGTTGACACTCGCGCTGGCATGGCGAATCTAACGACGTGCCACTTATCAAAATCGGCCCACGCGTTTGGTCTCTAGAGTGCCACAAATGAACAATGTACGTCGATCTGTTACTTCGTTGCTGTGTGATTGAAAGACAAACAAACTCACTTTCACATTAATTATAATACATAATATAATAATACAGATTAAAAAAAATTACTTTGATTAAGTAACAAGTAATCGTTACTTTATCTAAGAAACAAAACTATGTTGTGTATTATGAAGTACAAAAACAGCAAAATTTATCTTTTAAAGCCAACAGTTTAGGCATTTTGTCTGATGATGATGATGATGATGATGAATGCCTGCTTATTGATTTCCCATCCGCGTGATGGTAACAGAGTACTTAAATGACATTTTCATCCATAGATTACTTGATATCGAATTTAAGATTGAGCAGTGATAGCCTAGTGGTTACGACTGTGGTCTCCTATTCGGGGGGTCGCAGGTTCGACTCCGGGTACACAACACCTCTGACTTTTCGAAGTTAAGTGCGATTAAGAAATTAAATATCACATGCTTTAACGGTGAAGGAAAACATCGTGAGGAAACCTGCACACCTGAGAGTTCTCCATAATGTTGTCGAAGGTGTGTAAAGTCCGCCAATTCGCATTTGGCCAGCGTGGTGGACTATGGCCTATAACCCTTCTCTGAGAGGAGACCTCGCTCAGTAGTGAGCCGATGATGGGTTGATACTTGATAATGATGAATGATAATGAATTTAAGATTTAAAAAAACTTTAAAAAAATGTAGTGTGCGCTAACAACAAGTTCCATTCAAAATATTTTGATCCATAAATCACATGCATAAACTGTTTTTCAAAACGGAAGTTTAAACTGTGCGAAGAACGACGAACGATAGTACATTAACATGGAAGACAACTTTTGAAGTATTATTAGTGTAGGGGGTATTTTACGTATCTTTGGAAAGTTTTTGAAGTTCTCGGAACGTGCCAAGTGTTTACTTAAGTACTGTAATCGCTACTGCTTTAACACTCGAGTCAAACATCGAAAATATTATTATCAAGAGTTATTATTTTGTAATATTTGCACAGAGATATTAAAATTATTGGTATGTAACGTTGGTGCTATTTCATTTTTGACGAGATAACGTCTTATTAATCGATGACACCGGCTGCACGCACGAAAAAGTGTCACGTTCCGCTTGAGCCTGCGCGTGCATGCGAGAGCGCGGAACAAGCGATAGAGAGGCACGATCGGCCCATACGTTGGCTTGTGATTAGAGAAAATTGTAATTTTCAATTAACTCTTTCTTTGTATTACACAAAATAATGATAATTCAGTGATAATAATTCAATTCAATTCATTAAAGTATGCAATTTTTCATCAATGTTTCTTTATGACGTTATCACGTAAAACTATCGTCCGTAAACCGACTTTACAGACAACCAATTTCTTAATGATAGTAATTATTTATTTGTCTGAGTCATTGTTTTAAAATAGAGTCGATGTGCAAATTAAGTTTTGTTGGTATTATACAACATTCATCAATAAATTAATTATTGTTAGTGAAAAGTTAAAAACTATGTTAATGGGCCAACTGTATGGAATTTTTTAACGCACCCGTAAAAGTAACTTTACGATGTAGTACAAAAATATGAACTACCTACTGAAACATTTTCGTAAACTTTTGTTATTGTGCTTTTAAATGTTTTCAATACGAACAAACTATCAACTGAAAATATTATTATTAGAGTATAATTTGTAGCTGCGTAAGCTGGTAATTTTATCCTAATGCCGGCTGAATTGCTTACCTGAGATGAGCCTAACAGAAACTCCTATCCGAACCGATGTAAAAAGATAAGAGTAAAAAAATTAGCTAAAATTACTGGAGTCATTGAACTCAAACTTGGAATTTAGTTGAAATTGAGTTACAAAAACAACTTGTCAAAACTTTATGCCAACAAAATTGCGGGTTGTTTGAACGAATTTGCTTTCATTCATCGTTTAACTGTTATAAAATTGAAGATGTTATTGAAAGTTATTTAGTTCAGAACTGAAATGAAGATAGTAGAATGTTAATGGCAAAGGTCATCGAGTGTATTTACACTTGCATTTTACACGTTACACAAGCGTTAAAAACTTTACAACGTAGATTTACCACGATTTTAAAACCTTAGATATATAGTTAAACTTAAATTTCTAGAAACATTAACTCTCTCGGTTTTTGGTCGTTTCAATCCTCAAAAGTTTTATTTTTCACTTTTCTTCCTTGTAATATTTAATCGGACGGTAGTGTGTCGACCCCTTTCAATTGAAATATGTACGTCCAGCGGTGGACGTCTAGGTGTTAGTTTATAATAAGTATCCTTAGGTATTTGGTACTTTGCTCCAACCGGCATGGATAGGCTTCTAAGTAAATAATATTAATTATAATGTATTATACGAGTACGCACCACGATACCTAATTGTTTTGGGAATGTCGATATTTCGATCCAGTTGCATAGACCGTAGTCACGACGGCACTGCGGTTTATCGTGGTACGTACTCGTATAATACATTATAATTATGTCATTAAATCACGAGATAAGTCTAAAATCTTTAAATATTACTAAAGTTAGATAGAGTGCCGTGTGGTGACGGCAGATCAGAATACAGTTGTCACCACCCCTCCTCTTCCCGCGGGTGTCGTACGAGGCGACTAAGGGAATATAACGGAGAACGGGCAGCAGCGTCCTCTGTGCTACTACTACCATCTACTGCGATCACCAACCCGACTGCCCCGCGTGGTGATTATGGGCAAACCCTCCCCTTGGGAGAGGCCTTTAGTCCAGCAGTGGACTGTTATAGGCTATTGATGAAAGTTAGATAGATAATAATTGCTATCCAAAATAGCCCAAAAGGGCGGGTTGAAAACTGAAAAGGCGACAGTTCGATACCCACCCATTGCACTATAATTGTCGTAGCCATTCGAAACACAAGCTTTGCTCTTATTTGTAGAGGAGAGGGGAATATTAGTAAATTATACGAAAAAAAAAAGATTTGTTTATGTATTCCAAAACCCCATTTCCCATGTTTATATCAAATTCAAGGCGGTGTCTGTAATCGTTTGTAGCCAACAGATTTTAATAACGCTCTATCGAGCCATTCAACTGAAGATCAAAGAAGTAAAAATAGACCAAGTTTACCTTAAACATTGGATAATAATAAACGTTTTCGTAATTGAAACGGGCGTATAAACAACTGTTCGGAATCTCTACAAAAGACTAAGAAACCGAAATATTATTCAGTCAATTATGATTCTAATTTCACTTCAATTATGGACTAGATTTGCGCATACTGCTTTCTAATATTGATTTTGATTGTTTGTATTACCTACCCGATAACCGAAAAAAGCAATCTATTATTCTAAGATATTGGTATTATTAATACGTGTATGAATTTTAACACTATTTAAAAAATTGTTAGTAATTCCTTTTATCCTTAATAATATTATAAATGAGAAAGTGTGTTCGCTTGTTGCTTTGTTCTCAAATCACGCCGAAACGTAGCAACGGTGATTTTTGCTGAAAAGCTAGTTAAAATTAAGCATACACTTCACTACACCAAAAATAGTCAACATTTGCTATAAGTACTGTACATTTTTTAAAACCCCATCTGGGCACATCTTCGATGTAAAATAAGTCAATCCCAAATGTAGTTTCCTCTTTTTAACCGACTTCAAAAGAGGAGATTTTTATGTATGTTCACTGATAGTGATTACTCGAAGACGCCTCAACCGATTTGGAAAATTCTATTTTTGTTTCAAAGGTATACTTCCCAGGTGGTCCCATATAAATTTTATTCAAATCGGTCGAGCAGTTTTTAAAATATCAATGATAAATTATATAATATTTTGTATAGTGGCGCGGGAGTTTGAAGTCGGTTTTTTAAAAGAAATTTTTTATATTAAATTATTTACCTACTTTACGTTACAAAATAATTAATTTATCAAAACCTTTCGCCAAACCATTAACCGCTGGATCGCTCTAATGAGGGAAACAGTCCTCGACCAGTCTCAGCATCATTATCTCCGGACATGGCATTATCTATTCAAACAGGCGATGGCAAATGTCGCCTTTATCGAGCAACTAGTAAACAAACTTTAGACGATAGTGATTCTTAAAATAGGGCTCTTAAAGATGATAATGGAATAAAGAGGTCAAATCTACGTGTGGTCGTCTAAGGAGTTGGAGACGTAACACCTAGAACAGGTAATAATATTGAGATGATATAATTAGAAACGTTTGAACGTCTTTAAAGGGAAACTGAGTTTTATTTAAAAGGTGGAGAGACTACGAAGAAACTACTTAGATAACGGTTAATCCTTACTAATATAACAGTTATTGTGAAAATGTGTTTATTGATTTGTCTTTCAATCACGCAAAGATAGAGTGATCGACGTGATATTTTGCATGAGTATAGTTGAAGAAGTAGCACATAGGATAGATACGGTTCCCGCTGATTAAAAAAAAAAAACTTGAGAGGTGTCAAGGGACACCCGGATGGAACGTAGTTCCTTTCGATTACATTGTGTTCGGTATTTTCGCGGTACAATAATGGGTCTCCGTAGCCTTGTGGCTTCTGCAGTGGGATTCGAACCATCGACTTTTAACTGTTAGGCGACTGCCGAAGCCACAAAGCTACGGAGACCCAATGTCATACCGCGAAAATACCGAACACAACGCCACATTCACATTCAACAAAAAAGTGTCGGTTTCAAAAAAGTGTTGAGTGTCGGTTCCTTAATTTTTTCCGTCTAGCCCCCTTCCGCACCGCGCGATAAGGAACTACGTTCCAACAAACTAACTAATGCTTTTGATCTAGAAAATCTTAGGCCCGCTTGCAGAAACGCCGGGTTATCCTTTTAATCCAGAGTTAGCTGTTGCTTTGACAGATTTCGTATAAAGCTTCTGTCAAAATTACAAACTTATTCCTGGGTTAAACCTAACCCGCCGTCTCTGTAAGCGGGCCTTAAAAACTAAATAGAATAAGATACAAGCGGTGCAAGACTGAGGCATGTAGAAGTTTCTCCAGGAGACCTTAGTACATCAGTTGACGTCTATTGGTTGATAAAAAAGAAGAAGTAAATTTTTGAATGGAGATGGAATAGGTTTTAATTTTGAGATAAATGATCAACTTTGAGACATAAATGTTGCATCCCTATCAAAGTTTCCTAGAAGCTAAACAAGTATAAACAGTCTAGTTAAGAAAATTCCTTTCAATTCAGCAAGGACATTTACCATCGTTGCAGTGCCATTTGATAAGCTACAGTAGAATTTATGCAAAGAAATGGTAAACATTTTGCAAACTTGCATCCCGAGTGTCTTACAGCATCCCAATGAGATTCGTTTCAGCCATTACCGAGTTGAAATACTTTGAGATTTATATGGAGTTAGTTTGCGGAGTCGTGCTACATCTTTCACTTAGGATAAATGTGGGGACACGTTTTGAGTAACATTAGGGTGTTCGCCCACTTATTGGTCTAAGACCAGACCAAAGCCACTACAGCCACATACTTTACACTGAAACAACAAAACTTACATCTTACCCTATACATAACATATTTTTAAGTTATAAAAAATTAGGGAAAAATTCCACATGTAGAAATTATTTAAAATAAAATTGAAAATAGAAAATTCAGTCTGTCGAGCTGGGATTCGAACCATCGACTTTTAACTGTTTAGCGACTGTCGAAACCACAAGGCTACCGAGATCTTATATTGTACTGTGAAAATAATGAACACAATGCCAAATTAATTAATCGAAATTAACTTCGTCCCTTGACACCTCTCAAGTTTTTAATATTAAAATTACTCTTGTAAAATGATGAATTTAGATGACATTTTTATAGATAACTAGCTGATGCCCGCGACTTCGTCCGCATGGATTTAGTTTTTAAAACTCCCGCGGGAACTCTTTCATTATGCGAGATAAAAAGTAGCTCTCCCGGTCTGAGGAACCACTACTACATCCATTACTATACCCATGCAAAAAATCGCATCAATCCGCTGTTCTGTTTTTTTTTTTAAAGTATCCTATGTCCGTCTCCTGGTTCTAAGCTACCTCTCCACCAATTTTCAGCCAAATCGGTTCATCCGTTCTTGAGTTATAAATAGTGTAACTAACACCACTTTCTTTTATATATATATAGATTATTTATTTATTTATTATTACATACTTTTATCTATTTTTATTGTTCGATAATTGAACTTAATGTGGTGTAAAATATGTACCAAAATGAGTCTTGTTTACATGAAATAAATGAATTATCGTTATTATTTACGCTTATTACGAGGGAAGAGGGGAATATTAGTCAAGTACAGCATAGGTCAATACTAAAAAACAATTAGGAAAAAATATATAAAGATTTTTTGTAGGAAAAAATAAAAAAAATTATAAAGAGCCACTGCCGAGTTTCTTGCAAGCTCTCCTCAGCAGAATCTGCTTTAGGAACCGATGGTAGAGTCTTGACTTGTCATACACAAGTTAGCCTAAAGAAATACATTAATAGTTTGGAACTTGAATAAGGTACTCTTAATGCTACTTTATCTGAAGTTTACACAATGGTAGGTATGGTATTTGACTAACTAATGTACGACCACCCTAACTTACTATATAACTATTCAGACTTGGTGAGATATCTGATTACTTCACTTCGGACAGAGTTCAAATCCGATACTGAAATACGTGAGTTATTATTGGCCGGAGAAGTCTATATTGGAAACTACAAGCCTTGTTTGGTAATCGAATACCAGATTGTTTAAATAAGGTAACGATTCCTTTTGGAACTGTCATTTTATCTCCAGTTTCAGTATGAATTTGAATATTTTTCTCGTTAGAATGTAGTATCTCATTAGAATTTGGATCGATTTCTTGCGAGTTCAATATTTATTAGTTTCTCAATCAACATCTCATTGGTTTCAACTGAACTATTTTCTCATTAAGCGTAATGCCAAATATCCTATTACTGTCCTTATAAATACATATTATTAATGCGAAATTGTTTGTTTGTTTTTACTTCAACCATGCTGCGTAAGGATCCAAGTGATTTTTTCCTGGGTATAATTGAGGACCTGGAGACTGGAGAGTGACATAGGTCATTAGTAACATAGGCATTTTATCCCGGAAAACTAATGGTTAAAGCG
This sequence comes from Oeneis ivallda, assembly GCA_029955525.1. Classification (NCBI taxonomy): domain Eukaryota; kingdom Metazoa; phylum Arthropoda; class Insecta; order Lepidoptera; family Nymphalidae; genus Oeneis; species Oeneis ivallda. Next base: position 4,903,973 of record JARPMR010000024.1, on the reverse strand, counting down.
GGATTTTTAATAGTTTAAAATAAAAAAATATTTTTAAAAACCCGACTTCAAACACCCCCGCCACTACAAAATATATAATTTATTGTTATTTTTTTTTAAACCACTTGACCGATTTCGATAAAATTTAAATAGGACCACCTGGGAAGTATAGCCTTTCAAACAAAAAAATAATTTTCCAAATCTGTTCTGCTTCTACAACTGTATAAAAAAATCAACTAAAGAGAATTCTCTCCAAACCTATAAAAATAAATCATACCGGACAGACCTGGCGTGTCTTGAAAAATTGTCTACACAAAAATTCTTTAAATAAAAGCATTTGCCCTCCGAGCTCCCTCAGAAGCCTACGTTGTGGGCTTTCTTTATTTATTTTTCATTTTTCATCCTCGAAACTCTAATGTTCTTTAATGAAAAGAAGCCGATACATTTTTTTTCCAACTTGATTCTCCTCCGCGATGTTTCATTTCAAGATGGCTGCCTCATTATCTATGGTTGAATGGTTTCAAAGACAAGTGTTTATTATTTCTAAAGATAAAAAAACTTTTGAACCTCAAATCATAAATGTTTTCCCGGGTTAAAATAATTATATGTCCCATATGATTCTAGTCTTTTTCTATGTGTATTTATTTTGCGTAAAAAATCAAGTCGTTCCATTGCTGCGTGATTAAAGAAAAAACCAACAAAGTAACAAACGAATGCACTTACGCATTTTTTTTATTCACTGTATTGCACAAAAATAGTATCTACAATAGGCGGACTTAATGCTAAATAATTTTCTACCTTTAGACGTGCGACAATACATGTAGGTGTGCTAAAAAAAGAAGTGTGGAAAAAGAGAATATTACCTAAATATGATGATTATATAAACATTAATATATTATTATATAATACATAAAATTGATACCTACTTATTAAATAAAATAAATATAGAAGAAAGGTCATCATGCAGGTTTTTGAGCAGATGATACTGAAAATTTGGAGTTTGTGTCTGGATTTAGGCAATACATTCCATAGCCGAACTGCCTCCATTTCAAAACTGTAGGCCATGAAGCCGGTCTTGTACCTAGTTATCGCCAGACGAACATTGGAAATTTTGTGATGTTAAAACCATTTCATCATACAGTAGATTATTCATAATATTATTGTGTAATTTAATAGATATATATTAATATTTTCTGTTATTTTTCAGTAGGTACCTTAATTTTTGCACATCCACAAGGCTTCTGAATCATGGAACGTTCGTCTTTTATGGGTATACTTACGTATAATACTATAGTTAAAGAGCTAAGCATAGACACGCTATTTTTTTTCCAGAAATAAAATGGTTTCTGTGGAATATCCAAAAAACTGGACGAAATCACGTGCAAAATACCTATAGTAAAACAATAATACTCGTATTAATATTATCTTTAAGGTAACACAGTATATACCTTACTGTCTTAACTTGAAGATTATATACTTAACATAAATTACTTAAAAAGGTATTTAGAAAACAATTTCTAATACAAACGTAGGTACAGGTCATTTATCAGAAAAAGAATGCTAGTGGAGCATGCAAGCAGCGCTCGGCCGCCTACATAATTTGTAAAGTGAAGTTGAAAAGCAAGTGGATATTTCAAATGATTTATCTGCTTGGTATGTGGAGCTTTTTTATCATATTGGTGAAGATAAAATAATATTTGTAGATGGTTTGAATACTCACTATGGTTTGAAACTAATAGATATAGGTAAAATAAAAGGAAAAGGTGACTGGCTGACTGATCTATCAAAGCACATCTAAAAGCATTGGACGAATTGGGCTGAAATTTGGCATACAGATTCGGCATAATTTTTGAAAATTCAACCCCTAAGGGGGTAAAGTAGGGGTTTGAAAAATCAAACTGAACGTGAGCAAAAGCTAGTAAAATATAAAATTCTTCGTTGATCTAGTGGTAAACATGTTCGTCTCTGGATGACGAGGTCCCGGGTTCGATTCCCGTGTCGGGCCAAAACAATTATTGGGTTTTTCTGTAGAGAAAGTCTCAGTACTGACCCGGAGCTAGGAATAGTTGGCGATGAGTCACCCCCCGTGCCTCGGAGAGCACGTAAAGCCGTCGGTCCTGCGCCTAATCTCTCCGCGATCGTGTCGATTTTCCGTACCATCGGACTATGAGAGTGAGGGAATAGAGACACCTGTGTTTGTACACAAACTTGTGCACTATAATATCTCCCACGCAGATGGCGAATCTCTGAGGAGGTTGGCCGCCATGACGATTCAGTCGGGAGGATGTTATTTTATTAGTATGAAATATTATTAAAGGGAAATATTGTTAGTTAGTTACTTCGTTTTATGGTCAAACCTTTTGTGAAACATCTTTTGGCGCGCCTTTAAGACAAACTCTTAATGCCGTGACGGCAATGGTATAATTAATTTTTTGCCGTCATGCACCCACTCCGCCTCCGCTCTCTACTCCCTTATATGTTCGTGTGGTAGTTTTTCATGGCTTTTCACAAATTCTATCGCCATTCCGTTTGCCCGTTTTGCTTTTAACTGTACCTTTAAATCAAGAGTGAATAGGCATCTTCTAGTCAAGCGCGCATCATCTTACGATGCATCTTCACTTACCATCTTGATCGCAGTTCAGCGCTACCTACTGTATATTTTATAAAAAAAAAAGTAATAACAGAAGAGTTTCTCAATCGAGTGATCTCTTAGTAATCAACAATCTTATGTACAGAAAGTTATTAAAAATCGAGAATCACGAAAATGTAATGATACTTAAAAAATATTTCTAAAATGTCAAGCATCGTACAATACAAAACGGTGTCGCAAAACGTGACTTTGGCGAAATAAGAAAATTTCCTTTCAACAATCTCTTATGAATACAAGAAAAATTTACATAAACGGAATAAAGAAAGACAGAGTCCATACAAAAAAATTGCGTCGTAGATTCGTATATTTCGTCTACATAAAGACGTCCACACTTACGGAAAATTGTGCTTCGTAACAATAACTTTCGCCTAACACGAACCTCGACGCAAATTTTATTGTTGTGGCGCTTTTGAAAAAAAATCTTAAACTCACTTCACTCGCGGCCTATTATCTCCACGGCCAGAAATTTTGTTGTTCTCAACTTTATATCACTCACTTTATCTTGAGCACTTTCGTTTTCAGTTACAAAAAATCTCCGCTAATTTAGTTAATGTCTTCTTTATTGTTACTGAGAAAATCAACATTTGAATCTAATGCCACCGGTTTGCTGGTCCCAGAATGCGTGGGTTGAATGAGAACATTTAATAGAAAGATCCAGAGAGTTTTCAAATAACTAGAGCAACAATGTCCAAGTTCAATGCAGCAAAATGATTCAAAAACTGACCTTAAGTGTCATTTATCCTGTTTTGGTCTTGTTTTGGTAATTCAGTAAATTGTTTTATTTTTATGACCGGTTTTATTTTTACTCTATTCTGTGTTAAATCTATTAATTAGTATGCCAGCCATTTGATCGTGAACATGGGTTTTTTAAGTTTAAATATTTACGGATAAAATTTCTAGTAATGTAGAATTTCCAGTTGTAGATTCATTTGCCGATTCGAATGCACTTTGTTAAAGTTTATTAGAATAAAAAATTATTCTATTCTAATCCCAACTTAGTGCATCTGGGATACTCAAGGACTTGTAGGAAAAATTAACTAGATATCATCATCCAGCTTTAGTGGCAGGTTTCGAGATAAAAACCTTTATTCTTGTAAGCATAAATAAACGATAAATCATAAGAATGTATTTCTTTAATAGTCTATTTTCATTTTAACCAGATAACTAGGTATTAAAATCTAGGCAAAAGGCTCAAAATACCGATTTGAATATTATATTTTATGAGATATTTTGTTGATCCTTAGCTCAAAGTTAGCTTATATAGCTATATAGGATAGCTTTGTTATCATTATGCGTGGGTGATTTTTTGACGTCTAATATATGAGGTCCATTGCTTCATGGTCTAACTCAATGCATATTGAAATTAAACTCCGTTACTATGAAAGTAATGATGATAAAACACTACACAAAACTAATGAGCTGACCACAACGGATCATTAACCAATAACCGTTTCGAAAGTTCAATTGATATTGTTTGTGCTCATCCGTTAATTGATTTTTGTAAACATTGACTTTATTGTTCGGTCCCGGATATTATTTTGTTGGAAGCGATCAAAATTGTGTTTTTAATTGAACAATAGTCTATTGTACAGGTCCCTTTAGATTAATGACTCTACCTAAAACTTTTTTGATATTAATTGGCGTGTTGTTTATTTTGGACTAAATTATTGCTCTCATTTCTATGAATTTACTTAAAACAAATTTTGTTTTCGAGCTCATTATAACATCAGGCATTTTTCATTTCTAGATATGTGAATTAACATTTCTATGATTTTATTATTCAATCTCATCAAACGAAAAACTATTTAGTGCTTATTGGATTCTATTAGCATTTTAATCAACATCACTGACATTACAGAGTTCCATAAAAGCAAAAGCCATTTCCCGGCTAATATCGTATTCCACATTAACTAAATGTATCACAAAATCATAATACTCCGTTCAAACTAAATCATTTCACGTTTCCGGTCTAAAGTTACATTTGTTAGTTCCCTCCCGATCCATTAAACGTTGTCAGACGTCAACAAAGATGCCAACATCGTTCTTATATTACCGTTCGACTGATGTATGTTTATCTTTGATTGAATCAAACAAATCTCATCGTAGCCACAGCCCACATCCGTTTTATATGAAAACCACTTCTTTCCATGCGAAGGACCAACAAACCGCAGCACTTTTACAGAATTTTATATGTCAAATATTACCGATAGACTTGAGTATCTCACAGCACTGTTAGCAATCCGTTGCGATACGAGCCAAGTTTTTAGGGCACACTATCTGGGAACAAACATCCCTATGCAAATAAGCCGACGACGCATCAGTTGCGATGTTTCGAGCGCGGGAGAGGCAACCGGCAGCGATGCGGTTCCCCTGGCGGTCGGAAAACGACTGACTGAAAATTGTTTCGCTGCGGGCCACAGAGTTCCACACCGGGCTATTGCATCCGAGTATGGACGAAAATGGCCGAATGTAATTTTGAAGTGTGAATGAAATGGATGAAGTATGGCTCTGGGATGAGGGAGATGGTTGCGCAGGTAGGGTGGGAGAGTGCATCGAGGATAGGGGTTCCGTCTGCACAGGTAGAGATAGAGTGCATTTGTTTGCGAAACGCGGTAAAGGTGTCGCTTGAGGGCGTAAAAATTTTCAACTGAAGCAAAAGGCGAAAGGTATCTAAGCCATTTATCTTCCGGACGTTGACGTAGGGGACTTTTCTTACTTAGATAGAAGCGTAACAGAAAACATATGAAGTACCTACGTGCAATAGTTTATTATCCTCGCAAGAAACCAGACGAAGTTAGTTACGAAAATTCTTATAAAGATGTAGATAATGCTCTAACTTAAATAGGAAGTGTCATATTTTGTATGCTCATTAGTGGACTATGGCTAAGATTTCGATTAAGAGTCCAGGATTCGATTCCAGCCACGCATCTTCGATCTTTCCGAAGTACTTAGGTTTAAAGCAATTAAAATTATACTTATAAGCTTTAACGGCGAAGGAAACTGAAAATCATCGTAAGGTAACCTGCATGGCCGAGTTCTCCATAATCGTTTCTTAGATGTGTAAAGTCTGCCGATCCTTTCTTGGTCATAATGACTACGTCCTTAGCTCTTTTTATAGGAGGCGTGTGACCAATAGTGGGCCCGTGGAACTGATGCTTATTGGGGACTCAATTTTGCCGCGATGATTCACAGGGAGCCGCTGGATATAGGCGGCGCAAGACCAAGGAATGTGGAAGTCATAGCAAGGGACCTATGTCCAGCAGTGTACGTCTCGCCATTTATAGAAATGAAGTTTGAATTAAATATTCCACTTCCATAAAAATTAATTATTCCACTTCCATATAATGCAGCTAAACAATATCCCACGGTTAATCCAATCCACTTTCAAGCCCCCGTCAGAGTGATTGCTTGTCATCAAATTTGTGTCAATTGTGTGTCAATTGTCGATACGGAATTATCTAATTGTCATCCATTTGTCATCGCTCTCCGACAAATTAATGGGATATTAACCGCCTTTCCAATTTATGTGACACAATTCGGTTACACATACGCAACGATTTAGAAAACTATACAAATTGTTTTCTGTTATTAATGCTATTTTCTGTATTGACTAAACTAGCGGCACGCTATGATGGCCGGTTTGACGTTTGTCCGCTCATGAAGTTCCGTATTAATTGATAACGACTTTGAAGGAAATAATTGTATTACTTTATTGACGATAGTGATGTGCAGAGATTCATAAATTTTATCGAATGTAGTTTTAGGTTTAGGACTCAAAATTTATTTATTAAATTGATTTCTAAAATGTATACAAGTGTAGAAAAATCAGTTTGCACCATTTAAGGGGTGAATGTACTTGTGAATATGAACAATTTTCACTATGTGGACAAACCTCTGAAATCGCAAAAAAATATCAGCTGTTTCATACAAAAGGTAAAATTTTTATTTTTATATGATATATACCACAACTCGGCATTTGGTTTTCTAAATTGAAAATTTTTAAAAATGGAATCTAATACGATCGTCACATAGGATCGCTGGCTAGCACAACTACTACCTCCGGCAAACTCGCGTCAATGCTCAATGCAAAACAAAGCAGTTTCGAATTGACGTTGCTTCGAAAAGTATAAACTGTCAGTGCAATGCGATTGTGATATAGTTTTGACCTGGCTTTGGATTTCAAATATTGATACTGCATTACTGTTGACCCTTGCTCGTTAATTTGGACTCTGTTCAAGCCCTTTGTTGTGGATTTCGTCGATATGACCGAACGTACGCAGAGAACTGTTCTAAATAGTCAGACACGTGAGTTCGTAATACGCCTTCGTAACTATTTCGATCGTGAAGCTCAAAATGGAGGGCCAATTTTACCTATAACGTCAGTGGTTGAACGCGTAGCTGATGCGCTTAATATTGGACAACGAACTGTTAGACGGATAACTAAAAAAAAATATGGCGAGACTGGCACAGAAGAAAATAAACTTCACACACCAAAAAAGAGAAAACGAGCAAAACCAGTCGTAGGCATCGATAGCTTTGATGCCGATGCTATCCGAAGACATGTTTACGGCTACTATTTACAGAAGGAGTATCCAACAAGAAAAAAGTTGGTGCATTCACTGAAGGAAGCTGGATTATTCTTCGGTGGGGAAAGTTCTTTAACGAAGATTTTGAAGACCATTGGATTTCGATACAAAAAATGTAACAAACGCAAAATATTGATGGAAAGATTTGATATAGCGATGGCAAGGTATACTTTTTTACGGCAAGTGAAAGAAATCAAAAATTGGCAAAATGTTGTGTTCTTGGATGAAACATGGCTTAATGCTAACCATACTGTAGGCCGTTCTTGGAACGATGACACAGCAGCATCTACTTCCAAAGTTCCTGTAGGAAAAGGATCGCGACTTATAATTTGTCACGCCGGAACCATCAACGGGTTTGTCGAAGGTTCTCTCATGGCTTTTGCGTCAAAAACCACTGGAGACTATCATGAAGACATGAATGGAGAAAAGTTTACTGAATGGTTTACCTCAATGTTGTGTAGCCTCCCTGAACCATCTATTATAATTATGGACAACGCCCCATACCACTCGATGCAAATTGACAAGCCACCTGCCCAATCCCAAAAGAAAAAGCGCTTAGATAATTGTATAAGATCATATTATGTACTCAATCCTGCAAATAAAACATTTGAATTTGAATTTGAATTTGAAAGCTGATATCGTCGCATGGCTTCGTAAAAATGGCGTAGATGCAAACATGAATATGTTAAAAGCGGAATTAGTACGTCTTTTAAAAGAAAACAAACCAACCAAGATCCGATACGTCATTGACGAAATAGCATTAGAACATGGGCACAGAGTTATACGGTTACCGCCTTACCATTGTGAGTATAATGCGATTGAGTTGGTGTGGGCTCAAATTAAGGGATATGCTGCAAGACACAATACAGAACCCCCATTTACCACAAAAAAAATGCTAAAATTATTAGAAGAAGCTTGTGAACATGTGACTAAAGGAGACTGGGAAAAGGTTGTGAATAGAACTGTTAAATTAATAAGGGAAGATTATGAAAGAGATGTGAAAATAGATAATATTATAGAAAACGAACATATAATTATTAATGTAGGTGATGATAGCAGTGACGACAGTGAAAATAGTAGTATGGACGAATCTGATTAATTATGGCCTTTTGTGGCACCTTTTTTGGTATCTTTTGTATTCATATGTTTCTTGTGTGCATATAAAGTATGTATATTCATTTTCATTCAAATATTCAATTCGTTCAAATAAATTAAATAAACATATACATTTTTGTTTTATTAAACCTATTTAATCAGGTACAAAAACAAAACTTAATTGTTTTTTGTTCGAGAATAAATTGACATTCCACATTGTAATGTGTCAAACCGGCCATCATAGCGTGCCGCTAGTGTAGGTACTTTTATCAACGTTGGCTCTCTGATTAGAAAGAAGGATAAGAATTTATTAGGCTTAAGTCTAGCTAAGTCTATAGTAAAAGGTCACTATAATATAATGCTCAGTCTCCAGAAAAAGTTAGAACGATACAAATAAATGGCGAGACATAATAATTGTATCTGGTAGGTCTTACAAGTTACCCCGCTACCGGGGCTATTTTTTCATCGAATAAAAAAGGTAGGTACCTAATTGCTAAAATTACGCAGTGTCATGAAAGTAGGCTGGCGAATTTTGACCCAACATTTTTAAAAACCGTTCAGATTCAGAAATCATTTAAATTTATTTAATATTTTTCAGAGTATTTTTCTGTGTAAACCCGATATTTTTAGAAGATGGGGATCAAAAATATAATAATTCACAAGTACACATTATCAATAACCGTTACACGGCAATACAAGTGAATATCTTTTTTCTCCCAACTTTATTTGATAGACTTTGATGAACTTTTTTGTTAGACTGATTTACTAGAACAAGCATGAGAAGTTTGATTCGTGAACGTGGACTTGAGGATCACGGTTCAATTCGTCTGGGTCAGACGAAACTCTATGAAATTCGCCAATATTCCTTTTGGGGGTAAAAAAAGGTCACCATATTCTTTTCATTTTCTTTTTATCTATCGACAGACATCAACTGCTGAATGAAGGTCTATTGCATGGACTTCCACAGGCCTCGGTCTTGCGCTGCCTGCATCCAGCGGCTCCGTGCGACTCATTTGATATCATCGGTCCACCAAGTGGGGGGTCTGCCAACACTCCTCTTCCTGGTGCGGGGTCGCCACTCCAGCACCTTGGTACCATCAGCTCTACGAACTATGTGCCAAGCGCAATCCCATAAGCAATGTGCAATTTTGCTTATAATATACCTAGGTAGGTACTTGGTCCAATAAAAATATTACATACTCGTTACATATAACGGGAATTGCATTAAAAAGCAGAGCGCGCTATACGCTCTTGAAAAGTTTAAACTAGCTCCCACCAAAGAATATCCTTTTCATATTCCGTATTCGTGAAATTTAAATTTAAAATCGCATTTCATTGTGCTATTATGAACCTTATATGGCTTGTTATAGGGCGGAAAAGTTTTCTTTTCATGCACAATCCCTTCTGAACTATGACTACAGGTGTTAAATAACAATATTCAGTAGTTTATTCCAGTGATTTGCGCTGACTTGAATGTATTGGCTTTTAAAGTTGGGGAAGGCTACTTTCATACGTGGGAAATTTATTTGAAAGAAACTCTTGTCCACAAATTATAGTGCCATTTTTTTCTTTAATTTCTTTTTAATGCATGATTTATTTAAACCCTATATCGTAACTTTAATTAGTAACTTCGTTTTCAACTTTGTTTTCGGACTATTAACAATTTTTTGGCACTTTGGTTTTTTCCGCAAAAGTAGGTACCTTATTGGATCCATGCTTCAGCGGTGAAAGAAAACAACGTGAAGAAACCTGCATCATGAGAGTTCTCCATAATGTTCTCAAAGGTGTGTGAAGTCTTCCAATCTGCATTGGGCCAGTGCAGCGTGGTACACTATCTACGACTTATAATAACCCTTCTATGAGAGGAGACCTGCGCTGCGTTCAGTAGCGAGATGTTAACAGCTTGCTGATGCTGATGATAATAATGATGACGATCAAAGCAGTGGAGTTACAGCCTCATTTTGGAAGGGTCCAAGGTATGACCTCAGGCACGCATTTCTGACTTTTCGTAGTTGCGTTGCGTTTTATGTAATTTTAATATCACTTGCTTTTACCGTGAAGCAAACATCCTTAGGAAACCAACACATATCTAAGAGTTCTTCATATTGTGCTCAAAGGTGTGTGCGTGGTATTTGGCCAGCGTGGTGCACTATGGCTTTCTGATCTGAAAGGAGACCTTTGCCCAATAATAGGCCGTGAAAGGTTGTAATTTTTTTTTTCAAATTCAAAATTATTTATATCACGTAGGCCAACCTGTGGCTCTTATGACACGTCATGACTCTACCACCGGTTCGGAAAGCGGATTCTGCTGATTTTCAACCGTAGTTAATTTTCTAAAACACTGAATTTTATATAGGTACTAGCTGACCCGGCGAACTTCGTACCGCCAAATTATCTATATAAATAAAACAAATAAACTATCCTAATCCAAAAAAACTATCCTATCTTTCAAGTTGGACCATATTAGAGATAGTTACGAAGTTTGATCAAAATCGGTTAAGTAGTTTAGGAGTCCATCGCGGACAAACAACGTGGCACGTAATTTATATATATTAAGATGTAGAAGTCCTTAGGTACTCTTACTAACATATTTTTAATGGCGTTTATGGAGCAGGCAATTAACCTACACGTCTTTTACAATATTTATCGACCATTGCATGCCGTATTATTATGTTTTGTGAATGCGGCGTAGGATTAACATAACTTATGTAAAGCTAAGCTGGTAGAGTTTAACTGGATTTCAGTCAAACTGAATGAGAAATTTATGTCCTCCGAGACAATGTTCAAAAACAAAATATATTTAATATTATAATCCATTCGCACAATTACCTTTTCTTTAATTTTAAATTCATCATCATCATAAGCAACCCATCAACGGCTCACTACTCCTCCTCCAGATCCTTGCAGAGAAGGGTTATAGGCCATCGTTCACCACGCTTGCCCAATGCGAATTGGCGGACTTCACACACTTTCAAGAAAATTTTGAAGAACCCTCAGGTGTGCAGGTTTCCTAACGATGTTTTCCTTCACCGTTAAAACATGTGATACTCGTATTTAATTTCTTAAACGCACTTAACTTCGAAGTCAGAGGTGCGTACCCGGGATCGAACCTGCGACCCCCCCCCCCCCCCATAGGAGACCACAGTTGTAACCACTAGGCTATCACTGCTTGTAGACTATAGAGTAGAGTAGGGCTGTATGTAGACTGTAGAGTATGGATATTATTATGAACATTATAAGATAGCAGTTGCAGATTTGCGCGCATTATCACGTCCCACACGCGGTTAGGTTGAATAGAGCGGCCGCGTCCGCAGTCCGCACCAGCGGAAATTATCAGTGGGCGGAATCCGGGATTTATTGATGTGTATGGATGAGCTTATAATGAATTTCATACTCGCGTGAATTATTTGTTTTGTACTGCTTTCTGAGGGACAATGTATTCATTACTAGCTTTTCTCGTGGCTTCGTTCTCGTTAAGTTCGATTTTTTAAACACCTATTTTACATCCATTTTCAAAAATTCTTTCTTAGCGAATGCCTACGTCTAAATTAAAAATTTAAACCTACTCGAAAAGAAAATTTTATGAGCCCAAACATACAATATCTGTTGTAAGTTTTTGAAGAGTTGGGTATCCCGCAGACCACTTAATGCTGCAGCATCAGCTTAAGGTTACCATGTCTTGGAAATAGTCCGAAGTATTAATTACAAATTTCAAACCAGCCGCACCATTGAAAGCTCAATCAAGTACATGAGCTTATGATCTTTAAATGCCTGAACAGATCTTGAATTATAGCTAAGATTACGTTAACTAAACAGCAATACCACATCAAAATCATTCCATTGGGTAAGTTGCTACGAGGGCACAGATAGACACATACACAGGTTCATAGATACACAGATAGACACGTCGAACTTAAAACCCCTCTTTTTTGTCGGTGGTTAAAAATACATGTGACATAGGAGCATAGCTTTCAAAATGTTCGCCACAGATATTGTTTCTTTTTCCATACAACTCACCTACTCCATTATGCAGTCTGCAGCCAAAGCCTCAGGTCTAGAAGTACTTAGGCAGTAATGAATAATATTTCTTCGATGGATACCAGGTATTACATCGCCTACACAGTCGAAGCCAGATGATTTACACATGCATGTTTAAAGTAGCTTAAACAAAAAGCGCTATAATGACTTCTATATGACGCATTGTGCGCGTAATGGCTACCGGCCGTCGTAACTCGTACGTTGTCTCGCAAACGAGTCCAAGATGGTGTGGATGACAGTTCATTGCGGATTCGCAAAGGCGTATTATATGAATGGCTGGCTTTAAATGTGAGGAAGTCTGCATGCTCCAGAGTGATGCGTAATGATCTGCAAAGTGTGTTAAGTCTGCTAATCCTAACTTAGCCAGCGTGGAGGACTATTTCCTATAACCCTTCTCAGAGAGGAGACTTACTTACGCTCAGTAGTAAGATTTTAATGGGCTGCACATAATGATGATAGCCTAGTGGTCAGGATTTTATACTGTCTAATTTTGAAAGCAGTTTCGTGCGCACCCATCGATGGATTGAGATGATGAGACAAGCTTGAACTTCATTTTCATGCGTTATAGAAGCTTAACAATTAAAAATAAGGAGATACCGGACGAATCGAATCCCAAGCATGCACATCTAAATTTTCGGAGTATGTACCTACCTACGTTAAAAAAAATCAAAATATGACTTAACGGCGAAGGAAACGTTGTAAGGAAATCTACATGCTCGAGAGTTCTCCGTAATGTTCTCAGAGATGGCTGAAGTCTACCAATCTGCATTCTGCAATTTGGCAACGTAGTGGAATATTAGTCTAAGCCCTTTTCATTCTGAGAGGAGACCCGTGCCCAGGAGATGACCAGTTGGAATGTTGATAATTTTATTTACTACCAATATTTCCCTCAGTTACTACATCATGGCAAATTCTTAATTCCTTGGGTGCCGACTGTTCAGTGCTTGTTGCCATTACCAGATAACTTCAAGGTATGACGACATTAACATTAATCGAATAGGTATTTAGCTATTCAATTCTACACATAACTAAGCTGCCACTGTATGTCATACTCAGTAGGGCTACTTTCTCACTCAAGTGGCTATCGAAAGTTGCAAACTAAGAACTAATTTTGTATGACAAAATGTGGGTTTCACAGTTTTTAGTTAGCAACTTTCCATTGTTTTCCTTAAGCCAATGGCAAAAGTATAGAATAAGTACCGCATCTGGATGTGATCTATGATGCATCACTTACTTGGCTAAGTATTCCATTTAATTAGGGCGTTGATCTGCTCTACATAATGAAAGGCTATCAATACGTTAATAATAGACGTTAGTCAACAGGTGAGGCTATTATTAAATGAACCATTATCCTTAGATCTTTTTACAAAGATTTTCTAAGACAACAGTTTGCGTAACACTGTATCTTCTCACAATTCATCTTAATACTCAACGAGTTTACTGCATAGAAATGTATGTATTTCATTAGATGATGCCTCCGAAGTACATCTGCGCGTATTAAAGTATTAAAAATCTAATGGGAACTCTAGATTTTTTTTGAAATTCCGCCCCTAACAGATTTTCATAAGTTCCACTCGAGTGAAGCAGGGGCCGCTGAGCCAGTAGTAAGTAATAAAAAGCCTTATTTCACGAGCTTTCCTGAGGTCTCCCAGACCCCAGAGCAACTGCTTGACGTTAGAGTCCTAAGGTGCTTGTTGAAAGATCCCCTACTAGTCTCAAGCCAGCCGCTTGCAGCAGCTGGATACAGAAATGTATTTACTCCCTGTAACTAAGTTGTCTAGAGGAGATCGCTTCTAAGCGATAAGGTCACCAGTTTCACCTTTTAATTTATTTTTCAAGTTTATTTTTAAGTATTGGTTAACTATAAATTGTATTCATCAGCATCATCATCATCATCAACCCATTAACGGCTCACTACTGAGCACAGGACTCTTCTCAGAAAAGGGTTATAGACCATAGTGATAGTCTACCATGCTGGCCCAATGTGAATTGGCGGACTTCACACACCTTCGATAACATTATGGAAAACTCTCAGGTGTGCAGGTTTCCTCACGATGTTTCCTTCACCGTTAAAGCATGCTTATATTTAATTTATTAAGTGCACATAACTTCGAAAAGTCAGAGGTGCATAGCTGGGAGCGAACCTGCGGTCCTCGACTAGGAGACCACAGTCCTTACCACTAGGCCATCACTGCTTAGAAAGTCTATTCATTTCATTTCATTCAATTTCACAAAGCTGTGTCGTGTGGCAATCCTCGTAAGAGAGTAGAGTCTTATGACCATCAGTCCTATTCAGCCACTCTCCAAAGTAAGTAAGTAAGTAATATTCATGTTATATAAAGTTAAGATTATCCTTCTTCCCGCTAACTCTTATCCCTCCGTCCACCCAACTTTCATTCATGCACACCGCGTTGGTAGCACGATGTTTATGGGAACGGTGCACGCCCCACTGGGCGTTTTGAAATCACTATTTTGCAATCATAAGACGCTATTGTTTACAGGTAAGACCGTCTCATCCGATACCGATAGCTCTAGATACGGGCGATGTTTAAATTCCGGTATAACGGCGGTATAGATTTTCTCAGACGTCGATACAATGTATTTCGTACTAACATCATAAAATTTAAGTTAAATTAACAATTCTTATAAGAACGTATATACTTGTAGCTTTAAACCTAAAATGCGGAGTACGCCTGGCCTAAGTATAATTATATCAAAAATATCATCCAAACCACTGAAACGTGTAAAAGTGCCCAGAACGCTTCCTGCGTTACTCAGAAGATGTTCAACTTCTGAGATCGATTTTTCCTAAAGACCTACGTCAAGTGGACGTATTTGGATGAAACGACGACATCGAAATTGAACGAGCTGAAATTTGAACCTGCTACTTCCACCTATAATAGTCATTTGGGTCGGTACCTATAGTAATTGACCTTATGGGCAATTCGACGTCACATTGCCCATACTAATTAGGTATAATTACTGGATCAACTAATTCAATATCATACAACTTTGTACCTAATTTGACCTATTTACAGACCAAACCCGAATTGATTAAGCCCAATAAGGGATAGGGATAATTAGTTAGCAGGTACCAATTACTTATCAAAGGCCGAACTCCATAATAGATAAAGTAAGTCGCTGGGGATATTTGGAGGCGTGAAGAGTCGAGTTTTGGGGATAATTTGAACTTCCATGAGCTCTGAACTCTTATTAACTACAAGGTTTTGCCCACAATATTAATTTCTCGTCTCTCGGGTTTGACTCTGGTAAAACACGAAGCAGCATTTAAACTTCATGTAAAACAAAAACTACTTGTGAACTGAAAGTTTTTATTTTATAGTTGATTTTGCGTGAAACTAGCACAACCAAATATTGCAGCAGGATTGAAATAATTTACTGTTTAATTTAAAACCTATCTCGCTAGGAAAGCCCCAATAGCGGAACGGTTAAAGGTGCGGACTGAAAACTGAAAGGTCGCAGGTTCGAATCCCACCCGTTGCACTATTGTCGTACCCACTCTTGACACAAGCTTTCTGCTTATTTGGAGGGGAGAGGAGAATATTAGTCAACTTCAACTTGGCTGATATATCGAGTGACAGTGTCAGCATAAGCTTTCTTAACTCCGAATAGTGATTACATTATTGTGGTAAGCATTGAATTTGGAGAAAATCTACAAATTGAAATACCTTAATACATTTTCTCTTCCCTTGCTTGTATTACCTCCTTCTGACTCATAATACCCTGTCTTCGAAACATAAAGATGTCCGCAAAAAATATTTACAACCCACTCATTACCATCGAGAATTTCATAGCTGACGTAAAATATAAAGGTGTTATCCCATGGTATATAATACCGGGTAACACATTATGGATACCTGAACATTGTGCGTTTCACGTCTCAAGTTTCTTTCGGTACTACCACATTAAAGAGATAATTATAATCGGTGAAATATTTTCAGATTGTGTATATTATTATCACTATTATTTATTTTTTTCTTAGAAAAATTCAATACAATAATCTTATAAACTAACTTACATCTACAAAACTGAGTATTCAGTTTGACTGTAGTTTCTTAGAATTATATTAAGCAGGTAATTAATTATAGAATGAAGGCAAAATGTTTTTTTTAATAATGTTTTAAATTTACGTGAATTATGTTCATTTCTTATATGGGTACTATGGGTATATCTAGGTACTAAGTTTCGCTTCGCAATGATATTTTTATGTAGGACTAGCTGATGCCCGCGACTTCGTCCGCGTGGATTTAGTTTGTTCCTAGTTTTCCTGAATTTTCTTTGCTATAAACCTCACGGAGCCCGAGACCTTTCCAACGAATGCAAAACCGTGGAAATCGGTTCGTGCGTTCTGGAGTTATAGCGTCAGGAAGGAAAACCCGACTTATTTTTATATAGTAGATGACAGCGCCAAGCGTCACTTACATGGCAAACTATGGATATTTCTACGTAAGTTGCTGCAGTGCTGTTGCTGAAGCTGCCTCGTATAACACAACACAAATTTGTATTTAACCTTCTCCATACGGCGCATAACGCAGTAGACTTTCAAAAACTATAGAACATGGCACCTCAATACCAGTGATTGTGACATCAACGATAGCTGCAGTGGTACGAGTAGAACTACTAAGTATAAAATATAAATAAATGTAGACCTAAACGGCCTACGAGCAGATGGAACGTGCGTTGTATTTTTTTTTTTTGACTTCGAGGTAATTTAGTCATAATTATATCTCTATTCTACGGTGTTAAGTAAGGATATTATATTAAATTAAGTGAAAGGAACGAGATGTGCGAGTTCGAGAAACAATTTAAAATGCTCTTAAGAATGTCAGCAAGAAGTCGAATGTCAAAAAATTTAATGGCGTGAGCGAAGTGCTTTGAACTACAATACGCTTTTAATTCTTGCCTTCATCCCACACATATGGAATTGATTTGCAATTTCACACACCGCAGGAACCTACCCTAAGACGAACGGGATTCTTCTGTTTATACTTTCAAATTATTTTTATAGCGCCAATGTTTGGTTTGTTTCATGACGTCATTTCTAGTGACTTTGTCAGCGTTTGCAAAATTAGTTAGGTATAATCAGAATCAGAAATTTGTATTTAACCTTCTCCATACGGCGCATAACGCAGTAGACTTTCAAAAACTATAGAACATGGCACCTCAATACCAGTGATTGTGACATCAACGATAGCTGCAGTGGTACGAGTAGAACTACTAAGTATAAAATATAAATAAATGTCGACCTAAACGACCTATGTCATCAGAATTATCACTCCCTTCAACGGTGAAGGGAAACATGCACTGTTCTCAAAGGTGTGTTAAGTCTGCCAATTTGCATTGGGTCAGCATGGTGGAAGAGTTAAACCCATCTCTTTGAGGAGACGTTCATGGCTTCAGTAGTGAGCCTTTGCTGGGTTGCTGATGATGATGATGGCGTACAATATCACACTAAGTAGTAGGTAGGTATTATCTTGTTTCGAAACTACCTTCACATCATTTATATTTTACCAAAATCTATCTAAACCTGTCTTATAAGGAAAAAAAAATTAAGTGGCACTCGGGGACTGCCGCGGTAAAGCTATTGCATAGCATTTTTTATCAACTTATGCAATTATAATATTTATGCAAAAATAATAATTAATAAAAAACAAACAAACAGGAAAAGCGCACTGTCACTACTTCGCGAGTGAGATTCGAACCTGCGACATCTAAAGGAAGCGGCTGCTCGCCCACTGCGCCAAACAGAGCTAAATGTGAACCTCTAAAATGTTGAACGCTTACTGAACGACAGTGTTAGGTATTTTTTCGTTACGGAATTTCTTGATTCGGTCGCCGCGCTCAAACTGTTCTCCTAGGTAAAGCCCGCGATAAAAGCTATGCAATAGCTTAATAATGTAGTGTAGATACAGCAAGAGTGGACTACCCAACATTTTTATGAAATTTTCCATTAAAATTCTACTACCGTGCTGCAGTATACGCCGTGTAACAAACAGTGAATATCCGATAATATTCGTTCGAGAAATAAACACGTCGTCGATGATTTACACGCCAATAACTCTTTGTGTTCTAATTGTGGACACTCGATTTCGCACGGCTCCGGGACAATGGTAGTGGTTTTGTTTTTTGAAGTAAGCGCGGGTAGTTTACAATAGTTTTATTATGCAGTACGAGATTTAATACTTGAGTATAGAAAAGCGCAATTAAATAATTTAAACGTAGAATTTTTTGTCAAATCACTCATAGTGATTACATGAACGTCATGCATGAATGAATAAGACAATAATGGATTATTACATGCGCGTAGAATGCAGTAGGTACCTCTTCGTCCGACATGGTTACGAATTTCGTATTGATGCTTGGTTCAGTGCGGTTTGTCCGAGTTTTAATTCGTTTGATCTTAATAGTAAACAGTATCGATTTAAAGACACAAATTCAATACAGACGATTGTAATTTAGAGCGTTTTCGTTACGTAAACGTATAAAAATACATACACGAAATTGAGTTCTAACTCAACATTGTTATGGCTTATTTTACTTTGATAGTAATGTCATCGTTTACTATTTATGGTTAACTATCAAATCTTGTACTAAGCGTACTGTTGTAGAATAAGGTAGAGTCATACTCATAATGTTGAAGAGGTGAATCATTGAAAAATTATACCTTAGGGTGGCGCCCACCAAACATCCTAGTTACCTGTATTGCTCAATGCTACTGAATTAAATAGGGCTCTGACTCAACTTGCTTTAGTACTGATTTGCTTTTTATTTTTTCAGTGTAGGACACAGACAGCAGTTTATTGTTAGGTAAGTATCAAGCCAACAGCGGTACGATAGGTAGCGGCACGGTAGGTAGCGGTATTATAATATTATCTTTTTATTCTTCACCGTATATTCGCCACAGATGTACTGTAGCTATTGCCTGAATGTTATGAGCCCGATTTAGTCTTCACGGTTCCGCACAAAATATGTGCAGCAAAACTTGTCATGTGTGTAGAACAGACCGTTGTTTTATGTACCAATATTATGCTTGTGGGTATTAGCATCGCGGCTTAAGAGAACGACAAAGGGAGAAACGTTTCACGACTCTCTTAGGACTAAGAACAGAGGTTTAGACTGAGTTTTCACGGTGCGGTTCTCACCCGCGCTAGCAGCGTTTCCGGTACCGCTGTTTTGTTTAAATACTTACGACACCGCAGGCTTATGCGGTCCCGCAGCCGCCGCGGTTGCGGGAAAGGACCGTTAAAATGGCATCGGAAGGAGAGAACAATTCCCGCCTACGTCTCGTCACCCTGCGTCCGCGCGACCAAGGCGCGACCGATAGCAGAGTCCGCGGGCGACAGCCGCCAAGTTTCTACTGCGGGCGCCGCGAGCAACCGCGCCGTAAATATTGCTACCATTTTCCATGCAAATCTGCGTTCTACGGAGGACGCGGGCCCGCAACCGCTGCGGGCGCGGGTGAAAACCGCTCCGTGGGTACGGGGGCTTAGACCCGCGCTGTGTGAGTAGACCCTTCATTAGGTTGACTGACGACATCAGACAAGTCAAGTCAAGATCGCAGGGAGCCGCTGGATGGAGGCCTGTGGAAGCCATGCGGTTGATAAAGGAGAAGTGAAAAAGCAGTTTTACATCCAGGAGATATTAGGGTCTTGATGCTTTAGGCAGTCAAAAACGTCCGTTTAGATGTTAAACATAACGAGATGTAAAACATTCAATTAAAGTGGCGGTTTTTACAACAATGTTGCAATTTGCAACATCTAAATTGTTTGTATGAGCCGTTTTATAAGCGTTCGGCGAATTTAATGTTGGTATCAATGAAAATACTTGTTTACAACATTTAAGACATGTTCGTTTTATGACTTCTTTGTAATCTGGTGATTGTCACTTCATCGCTAAATACAATGACATCATTTTAACATCTAAATTCTTTGAAGAACTATAGTTTGTAGTATGACAACAATTTATGCGGCTTTTGACTATGACTATCGTTTATTATTATTAAAATACATAAAAATCTTTATTTTATGGTAATTTAGTCTATTGAAAAATAGAAACATACCTAATTGGAAATAAATTTTCGATAAAATAAACTATACTAAAACTGCTCCACAAATCTTGATTTCTCAGCAATAGTAAAAGAAGAATCACTTTAAGAGATTTTTTAATAAAACCGTGCTCAATATATTTTTTTAAATTAAGTACTAGATAAGCTTGCGCTTGATGACAGTCATTGCTGGCAAGCACTGATGAGGTCTAGGTAGGAGCGCGCTTGCCTAGAAGATGCATATTCACTTGCCTTGAAGGTACTCAAATTATAGGTGGCAGGAAACACGGATGCTGAAAGGGCGTGCCGCACCAGTGTCCTTAGCGGTTCGTTTCAGAAAGTTTGAGCTAAGGCGTTTCGTGTGAGTAGGTTGGATTTCCACCGCGTAAGAATGCCATCGGTCACGACTTTTCCCAGTTCTGTGGTAAAACGGCGAAGGAGGCACATGGTTGTGAAGTTTCTGAAAAGTTCCTCTCCAAAGTATATTTTATCCAATAGAAGACCGAAGATAGACGATTACGTCGGTGCTGTAGACTGAGCATTTTGCCTGGGTTAGTGTGTGTTAGTGTTGTTTGTGTTTTCCCCTTTCCCTTCAAATTAAGCGTATATATTGTGTTAAAGCAGGTGATAGCCGAGTGGTTAAGACAGTGGTCTCCTATTCGGGGGGTCGCAGGTTCGATCCTGACTTTTCGGAGTCAAGTTTATTTATTTATTTATTTATAGCCTCTTTTCGGACATGACAGTATTTTCTTTATTTTTCGTAGATTGATCTTTTTTTCCACTTTTGCGTGTCCGTTAGCCAGGTGGCAAAGGCCTCCTCCAATCTTCTCCATTCTGGCCTTTCTATGGCCACTCTACCCCATGTTGTTCCCGCGACTTGTCTAATGTCGTCGTCCCACCTTTTTTGTGGTCTACCTCTCTTTCTCTTTCCATCTCTTGGGTACCATTGTGTGATTATTTTACTCCATTTATGCTTTCCCCTGATCATGTGGCCTGCCTATTTCCACTTTTGTCTTCTTATTTTCAAAGTTAGTTTCGGAGTCAAGTGCGTTTAAGCAATTAAATGTCACTTGCTTCAACGGTGAAGGAAAACATCGTGAGGAAACCTGCACATCTAAGAGTTCTTCATAATGTTCTCGAAGGTGTGTGAAGTCCGCCAATACGCATTGGGCCAGCGTGGTGGACTATGGCCTATAACCCTTCTCTGAGAGGAGACCTGCGCTCAGTAGTGAGCCGTTGATGGGTTGCTAATGAATGAATGTTGATTGTGTTAAAAATGGGAACGATAAGTGCAACGGGTGTGGTTTGAACCATCGACCTTCGATCTACTTGAACAATTGCCATCTATTTCTCAGGACCAACATTTAATAAATCTAATCTTATCCTACTAATTCCTAATGCTACTAATATTAGAAATGCGAAAGTTTGTGAGGATGGATGTATGGATGGATAGATGTTTGTTACTCTTTCACGCCACAACGAATGAACCGATTTAGCTGAAATTTGGTAAAGTGATAGCTTATACCCAGGATTAACACATAGGCTACATGTTATCCCGGAAAATTGAAGAGTCCCCTCGGGAATTAAAAAAACCTTAATCAACGTTTACGAAGTTGCGGGCATCCTCTAGTCTTCTCATATTTTTCTAGTCAGCTCTGTCTTCAATCGATTTTCCCTTATCTGACTTAACTTTTCAGACGTGAAATCTCATAATTTCTCATGGTCTGTAGCAGCTCATACAGGATAGGTCACTCGCTCAGAGCGTGTGATCCCAGGACCAAAGTTTAACACTCTTATTGTGGCTGCCCCACAAAGCGAGAGCTTTACAAAGGGACTTATCTTGATAAAGAGACTGGAAGTGGCAATTATTATGAAATTATATAGCTAATTTTTTTTATTAAAATGTTACAAAAAAACTTATAGCTAAACTAATCTGATTACTATACAAATCATGCCCGCGTAGAATGGTGCCAAGAATACTGACTGCATCTCCACGCTGGACAGCCAGGCTGATCCTTAGCGCAAAAAATGAGCCCGCCACCACATGAGGCAATTAACCGCGGGGAAATGTCTCGTAAAAGTTTTTTTGCACTCTGACTCCATGGCCCTAGGGTCTCCACAGCAAACGGAACAAGTAACTGTCGATCAGAGAGGCATACTTGCGCCTCTTACAGGATGGCTAATTGACTTTGGCTTAAAGCATCGTCATCAACTAATAGATGGGTGGATTTCCCAACAGCAAAATTTACGCGGCATGTATGAAATCGGTAGTGCAGACCGTTACTGTACAGTGCTTATAATTTTTTCTAGGCAGAAGAGTATGTTATCTTTATGGAGCCAGTAAATATTTCTCGATAAAGATTGCAGTTTAGGAATATAAAAAATTTTAAACCCCTAATTTTTCATTTCGGTGGCTGTCCTTACAACATTTTTGAGTGTAATTTCCCTCATAAAACCAAAACTATTGGTTGTTTTGGCTTATGGCTACTTTTATTGAAATCGTTAATAGTGTTAGTATTTTCACAAAGTAATTTTATAATAATATCTACCCAGATTAAGAACTGGTAAGTAAAAATGCATGTGTCCCAGAAAGTCCTTTCATTTCGGTGGCTTTAAGTAATTAATCAAGTATATTTTAGCATATAACAACTCTAGCTCCCCCCTTATGCGTCTAGAACATACGTAATAGTGGCCTCTAGGTGTTGATTGTGTATGGAAGTGCGCCGATTGCCTGCTTGTTCCCCAAAAAAAACGTTTGTAGGTCATTTCGGTGACGTGCGACACATTTCTTTTCATTTCCGTGTATAGGTATGACTTGTCTTGCAATGAGCTAGTATATTTAATTAAATACTAATGAATGATCTATAGGTCATATGTTTATTTGTGTAGTATTCCTTATATCCTATAATAAATACTTTTTAGTTATGCTAATTTTTACCCTTGGTTTTCATTTCGGTGGATTCGGTGGCCTAAACTGGCCACCGAAGTGATAAAAAACCCACCGAAATGATAAAAATTCTCATTTCGGTGAGCTTTTATCGTTTCGGTGTATAATAGTTTCATTTCGGTGGATTGTTTTATCATTTCGGTGGATTATTATTTCATTTCGGTGAAAATCCGGATCAAAACGTGAATTTTTCAAAATATTTGTTTAATTTTATAGTATGTACTAGCTGACCCAGCGTACTTCGTACCGCCAACAAAAATATTTAGGGTTGGGTCACCGTTATCATTTAGGGGTATGAAAAATAGATGTTGGCCGATTCTCAGACCTACATGATATGCACACAATATTTCACAAAAATCGGTCTAGCCGTTTCGGAGGAGTTTGGTAACAAACACCGTGACATGAGAATTTTATATATTAGATATAATATTATATGAAAATTTTAATAGGAGGACGCTTTATTACCGATACTGTAAAAAAACTTTTTTTAAATTTTAGTCTGTCTGTCTGACTGTCTGTGCGCGCATTACGTGAAACTCCCCAACGGATTTAAATACAATTTGGTATAGTAGGTAGCTGATATTCCGGGTCAACATCTATATATATAAAAGAAAGTGGTGTTAGTTACACTATTTATAACTCAAGAACGGATGAACCGATTTGGCTCAAAATTGGTGGAGAGGTAGCTTAGAACCAGGAGACGGACATAGGATACTTTTTATCCCGTTCGACCGCGTTTCCGTCAAGTCAATATAAAACCTGGTATAACAAAAATGCATCTGACATGGAATAAAAAAACGAAAATGACAGTGGAAGAACAAAACGTAAATGACAGCTAAACGTAATTTTGTATTTGGTTAATTATGGTAAAAACAATTATAAAAATTATAGTTTAACGTAATTGATAATATCATCAGTAATATGTTTTCTCTTTGAATCATCATTAACAATGCCGCGAGCAAGACGATCAAATGTTTCCTGCTACAAAGCTACGGATTGACGTGATTTATTGGATAGGTATAGTTGAGAACCTGGAGGGTGACAAAGATTTCCCGCGGGATGTTATGAACTAAATCCACGCAGACGAAGTCGCGGGCATCAGCTAGTATAACATATAAGATAATAGATTTTATCCTCATAAACAATAAGGTTCCTGCGGGATAGGAGATGAAAATTTTTGTATTTTACTCCATAACTCCGTGAAAGTAAAAAGATTATCAATTTAGGTAAGGTTTATGGTTGAGGTTAGCGTTTGCTCAGTAGAAAAGTAATATTTTGCCTGTCTGTATAAGTTTTCGGTGCATTTTAATTTCGGTGGACACATTCTTTCATTTCGGTGGTTAGTTATTTCATTTCGGTGAACGAATGTTTCATTTTGGTGGCATCCAAATTTCAAACACGAATTTACATAGGTTAAATAGGATATATTTTTATGGCATTACATAAGAGCATAATCTAGAAGTATAATATACTACAGCTTAAATTTTAAAAAAAACTTATAATACGAAAGTTCACCGAAATGAAAGAAAAAAACCACTTTGTTGAAATTGACCCAGATACGATGACCTAACCCGAATAAAAGGGCTCTTGTACGAACTTTTACTAATGTACTTATGTTCTTGTAGAAACTTATGATCTCGCACTGCATAATATCCAGCACCCTGGCAGTAATTTAGTAACGTCTGTGCACCTAGTGGGCGACCTGGGACCTAATTCTATTCTATTTTTAATAAATATTGTAAAAGATTAGCACAATCTTTACACCTACATTATTTTCTATCCCTATCAGAATAGTTTAGAGATTGAGTAATAATAATTAATCACTCCCAATAATCGCCATTATGATATCTTTTTAAACATAATATAAGTCAAACTAAGATGATTAAATAATTTAAAAAAATCTACATCGCTTCTAGATGTTTTAAATCTAGGTATCGTAGCCCCTAACAAAAGGTTTCCACGTTATATTGGCGAGACTGAAGAGCCTTATCCGGAAGATGCCACTTGTAAGGTAAATACTCTATTGTGAGAGCCGAGAACAGAGGTGTTGTGTATAATCACCTTATACTATTAAAAGGGATGAGAGCTGGTCACTCTGAGCATTAATTTAGAATTTGTGCCCTTTTGATTTCTCTGAGGAGTTCTTAGCGAGAGCAATCTCAAGGAAGGATGAAACTTGAAATTCCTTTTTGGTTTAATTACGGTTTACCATTTTTAGGGTCCCTTTATAAAGGTACAATTTTTTTATTAATTCAATGACAAGAGAGTCCTTAACTGCGATCTCATCTGATGGTAAGTGACGATGCAGTCCAAGATGGTAGTGGGCTAACTTAGAGAGATACTTATTACCTACTTCACCTTACTTCATTTCATGTATTGTATAAATGTTATATTTAATCAATAATCTTGTAAACTTATAATAATTTTAGTATTTATGTATTATGTAGGTAGGTAAGTAGGTAAATTATTTTAACGAAAAGCGGAAACGGTCATCAATTACCTACTTATTTCGTAAAACCCTGTCCTAATATTGAACACGGTCTAAGTAAAAACCGCTGTTTTGATTCTCTATTTACTTCAGCAGGGCTATTCTCTATGCGCACAGCCTTTCTGTCAGCGCTGATGCAGCAATAAAAATTGAAAAATGTATTTGATATTTATGTATTTGATACAACTCAGAGGGCTAAAACATGACGACTTTTTTTGCAATAAATATTATGAACGTGTGTTATTCAGTTTAACTTATGTGTATTAAAGTATAATTAATTAACAACAGGGCTTAAATTTCAAATGTCTTCTTTTTTGTAATTAAATAAGAAATTCGGTTTTCCCATCCAAAAACAGTTTTTAAGTTTGGCCTTTACTTTAGAAAAGACCCTTCATGCACGGCTAAGTACCACATGTTCCATAAACGTGTGTATGGAGAAAGGAGCAGTTTAAATTTTAATTCACTGTCGAAAGATCTTTGACGATGTACAACACTGATTTTTTTTACATTAAATAATTGTAAAATTTTGTTGGATATCGGATTTTATGATCTGTTATTTATTTGAGTGTAAAATATGTATAAGTAAAACATAAATAAAGTTTGATACGTTAGCAAAGGTGTTTTAACGACAAACGTAACGACTAACACAACTTAGAGAATAGCTCAACAGGATTTTTTTTCGGTCATCGTTTCAGGGGTGGCACATGCCATTCAATTTTTCATTACCATTATACTATGGAGGATACATTACGCGTGTCTGATTCAGCGATTTTCCCGCCATTAAGGGCACAAAGGGGGGCTCGGTTAACATAAATAAATCCGAGAGGAAGATCAAGAATAATATGATGAATGATTTTAAAATGATTCTACGGCACTTTGTGCTTGCGCTAGGAGAATAATATTGTGATTTTGTATTAGATATCAATTTTAATCAGACATTTAATTAGTTCTAGGCTATCACTGGTTCATGATGTTAATTATGTCTATAATAGGTATCTACCTGACGACCTCCCTGGCTCAGTGGTGAGCGCTGTTGCCTTATAACTGGGAGGTCTCGGGTTCGATTCCCGGCGGGGTCAATTTGGTAATTTATAATTTCTGAATTGTCTCTGGTCTGGTCTGGTGGGAGGCTTTGGCCGTGGCTAGTTACCACCCTACCGTCAAAAACGTGCCGCCAAGCGATTTAGTGTTCCGGCACGATGGCGTGTAGAAACCAATTAGTGGTATGGGTTGAATGTTCACTGCTATACCCCTTCCAAGTTAGCCCGCTACCATCTTAGACTGCATCGTCACTTACCATCAGGTGAGATCGCAGTAAAGGACTAGCTTGTCATGGAATAAAAAAAATAAAAAAATCTACCTTCTTTAAATTATATAAAAATCCATTTCAATTGATGTTCGTTATTCTGTCGAAAACTCAAAAACCGATCGTTTTAAAATATTTTTACCCCTTAGGAGAATTTTCAAAAATCCTTTCTTAGCAGATACCTACGTCATAATAGCTATTTGTACGCCAAATTTCAGCCTGACTCGTCCAGTGGTTTGAGCTGTGCGTTCATAGATGTCAGTCATTCAGTCAGTCAGTCACCTTTCCTTTTATATATTTAGATGTATATCATATTTTTGACAATATTAGGTATTTTAATGATAACTAGTATTTTTAACCGACTTCCAAAAAGGAGGAGGTTCTCAATTCGGCCGGTATCTTTTTTTTTTTTTTTTTTTTCTATGTATATCCACCGATTTCTCCGGGATTACTGGACCGATTCGCGTGATTTTTTTTTAATCGACAGAGGATGTTTGCGAAATGGTCCCATAAAAATGTTAACCTTCAACTCCTCAAGCCTGATGCTGCAGGGATATTGCTCACCTAAAATAAAGAGATTTAGGAAATGTCGATTACGAATTGATATTGTAGGTAACAAGTATGGACTACATCATGGAGCTCCAGGTCCTAGCTCCTCAATCATAGGATACTACACTTAAAAGCTTAAAATAAAAATTCTTTTCAAAAAACCGACTTCTAGCGCCACTACAAAGTATAAAAATAATTTTAGTTTGTCCACGTTTGTTGAAGTCGGGCGGGCCTAAAATACAAACTATGAAACCGACTCGCGATGCTCGCTCGATTTCTACAAACGAGTCTCTCATACTGTGTAGCGTCGCGCATCGGTTTCATAGTTTGTATTTAGGCCCGCCCGACTTCAACAAACGTGGACAAACTAAAATTATTTTTATACTTTGTAGTGGCGCTAGAAGTCGGTTTTTTGAAAAGAATTTTTTAATTCATTCAGGCCTTTACGTCTGTTCTAAACGGTTTAAACATTGTCTCGGAGGCATTTTCTCCGATGACTGTGGAGACCGATCCGTGAGCGACAGTTACGTCCGCACTTGTTGCAACAAACCCCGATGACCACAGACGCAGTCCCGGCACTGGAACGCCTTCTTGCTCTCCTGTGCGCTAACACTTTAAACCAAGCATCGTCGTGAACTCTACATCCCTCACCCACGCTTCTCCTCCAACCGTTCCTGTCATCCGCCAGCTTCTCCCAATTCTTGTGCTTTATGTCAAAATCGGCCATATCTCTCTTGGCGCAATCTTCAAAGCGCAGCCGTGGTCTGCCCACGTTTCTCTTCGCGTGTGCTACTGCACCAAGAAGTACTTGTCGAGGCAGACGAGATGAGTCCATTCTGTGCAAGTGTCCCAGCCAACGGAGGCGTTTTTGCTTTAACAATGCAGTAAGGCTGAAAGACTCAGTACGTTTCAGGACGTTCTCGTTAGTCTCTCTATCTCTCCAAGTAATACCCAAGATTTTGCGTAAGCAGCGCATAAGAAAGGTGTATGAAAGGCGAAATTAAAATCGCAAAAAAAAAACCCTCCTAAGTAAAGACACAATACGCCAACTTTTACGACGTTACAAACATTAACAGATACATTTAAACCACCTCGCACCAACATTTTTATTGCTGTATCAAATTCGCGATCATATTTACGATCGTGTTTTTCGATGCTTTTTGCGAAATAACATCATTCACGATGCTTCAAGACGTGTAAAGAGTTTCTTTACAGTTTCTTTTGACCTATAATTCTGTAGATACTTGAAATCTGAGATAAGGACACCGGCTCAGAATTCAATTCGCTCAAAAAAGGAGGCTCTTAATTTCGGTGTGCTTTTAGGGCTCCGTACCTCAAAAGGTACAAAAAGGAACCCACTCTTACTCTCTTGTCCGTCTATCCGTGTCACCACCGATTTTCTCAGGAACGAGTGGACCTAGCAAGTTGAAATTTATACCAGATACTGAGGTCTATAGTTCCTATTAGGTGTATAAAAATCAAGGTCTTGAGGCAACACCTTAAAAAGATATGGGCAAATTTAGATTTTCATGAATTTGTAAGTACCAAAATTTGATTTGAAAATTGATTTTCAACTTTTTTATTCTTCGGAATTTTCCCTTCACTTGTGCTGTAAGACCTTGCTTGAAGTACCCTATAGGTTTTGGGTCGAAAACCTATATGGTAGTTCTCGTTGACCTAGAATCACGAAATTTGGCAAAAAGCAAGGTCTTACAGCACAAATAAAGGAAAAATTCCAAAAATTAAAAAAAATTAAAATTATTTATAACTTGAACAAAATAAACTCGGGGAGATAGAAAAGCGGTTGTCTGCGTTGTACCTAATACTTCTAGAAATTTTCGAAGATAAGACAATATTCGTGATACTCAGTAGGGTGTAATTCTAGTAATTTATATTATAAATTACTAGAATTACACCCTACTGAGTATTTTGTTGAAATTTATTTGAGTAGGTCTAATGTTTACAGCCATCTATACTTCTCCCTATCTTACAGCATGAGTAATGGTTTTAATTTGACTGCCTCGTTTGTATAGGGCTAGCTCATTTGGTTGTGGTTCATGATTTCTCTTTGTCTAAAAAGGTATTTTTTTAAATGCAGATCTTGACTAATACCTCCACCTCCATACAAACGTAAAGCTTGTACTAAGAGTGGGTACGACAATATTGCAACAGGTGGGAATTGAACCATCAACTTTTTAGTATTCAGTTTATCTTACCTACCTGACTGCCTCATTGGTCTATTGGTTGGCATGTTCGACTACGGGTGACGAGGTCCCGGGTTCGATTCCCGGATCGGGCCAAACAAAAATGTATTGGGTTTTTTTGTGAAGAAATTCTCATTACTAGCCCGGAGTCAGGAAGTTGGCGGTGAGTCACCCCTGTGCCTCGGAGAGCACGTAAAGCCGTCGGTTCTACGCCTGATCTCTCTCCGGTCGTGTCGGATTTTCCGTCCCATCGGACTATGAGAGTGAGGGAATACAGAGTGCACATGTGTCTGCGCACACACTTGTGCACTATAATATCTCCCGCGCAGGTAGCTAATCTCTGAGCAGGTTGTCCGCCGTGATCGGATTGGGTCGGGAGAACAATATTACCTTTAATCGTTGGGCTATTGGATTATTCTATCAATGAATTTTCAGTGAGTTGAGTGAGAGTTCAGTTCAATTTTCAGCGATGCATGTGACGTCCTCGTGCCTCAGAGAGCACGTAAAGATGGTGAACGTACGAGAGTTGCCTCTCTTGTCGTGTCGCTCTATTTCCTCTCTATAATGTTATCGGACTCTGAGAGTGAGGGAATATAGAGTGCATCTGTATTTGCGTGCATATTTAATTGTGCCTCACTAAAAATGAGAAAAATATAAAATATTCAGTATTCTCGATTCTATTATACTATTTCATAGAATTAATTGAATATTTCTTCTTCTTCTTTATCAACCTATAGACGTCCACTGCTGGACAAAGGTCTCCTGCATGGACTTCCACAGGCTTCGGTCTTGCGCCGCTTGAATCCAGCGGCTCCCTGCGACTCGTTTGATGTCGTCGGTCCACCTGGTGGGGGGCCTGCCAACACTGCGTTTTCCGGTGCGGGGTCGCCACTCCAACACCTTGGGACCCCAACGACCATCAGCTTTTCGAACTATGTGCCCCGCCCATTTCCACTTCAGTTTCGCGACACGCTGAGCTATGTCGGTGACTTTGGTTCTCCTACGAATCTCCTCATTTCTGATTTGATCTCGCAGGGATACTCCAAGCATAGCTCTCTCCATCGCTCGCTGGGTGACCCTGAGCCTTCTTATGAGGCCCATAGTTAGCGACCATGTCTCGGATCCGTAAGTCATCACTGGCAACACGCACTGTTTGAAGACTTTAGTCTTCAGGCACTGAGGTATTTTGGACGAGAAGACATCTCGGAGCTTCCCAAACGCTGCCCAGCCGAGTTGGATTCGGCGGTTAATCTCTTTCTCGAAATTGGACCTACCTAGCTGGACTGTATGTCCCAGGTATATATACTCGTCTACAATTTCGAGCGCAGAGTTCTCAACGATTACTGGGTGGAGCGGAGCATGAGCATTAGACATGATTTTCGTCTTGCTCATGTTCATTTTCAGGCCCACCTGTTGAGAAACCCTGCTGAGATCATTGAGCATTGTATTGAGATCTCTCAGAGTCTCTGCCATGACTTCTATGTCATCGGCAAATCGCAGGTGTACGTCCTCCAACGCAGCGGTAAATAGCTTCGGGGAGATTACATCTCCCTGTCGCACTCCACGCTGCAAGTGGATTGGTCTCGTAGTCTGGTCCTGTATACGTACTGACATGGTGGCGTTTTCGTACAAGCACTTCAACACTTGGATATACCGGTAGTCGATCCGGCATCTCTGCAGCGACCTCAATACAGCCCAAGTTTCCACCGAATCAAAGGCTTTCTCATAGTCCACAAACGCTAAGCAAAGTGGCCGGTTATACTCTTCCGTCTTTTGTATAACCTGCCGCAGCGTATGAATGTGATCTATGGTACCAAAGCCTTTTCGGAATCCGGCTTGTTCGGGAGGCTGGAAGTCGTCAAACCTACGAGCGAGACGATTCGTAATGACTCTCGAGAACAACTTGTAAACATGACTCAGCAGCGAGATGGGTCTATAATTCTTCAGCAAGGTATTATCACCCTTTTTGAAGAACAGGACCACCACGCTCCTGTGCCATGCTTCCGGCGTTATACCCTCGTGAATGACGGAATTGAACAATCGCTGAAAGATCTTAAGTACCGGTTTTCCACCCGCTTTCAGGAGTTCCGCAGTGATTCCGTCATCACCTGGCGCCTTGTTGTTCTTGAGCTGTTTGAGAGCCATTCTAATCTCGTATAGGCTAACGTCCGGGATATCTTCGGTATAGTGTCGGGTCAGTTTGGCTCTGGGATCTTTGGCCAAATCCTCAACAGGTTTTTGTGTCGTGGTATATAACTGCCCATAGAACTTCTCGACCTCTCCCAAAATCTCAGGTCGAGAAGAGACGAGACGACCGTCATCAGTTTTAAGCCGCGTCAGCTGGCTCTGTCCGATAGACAGATCTCTCGCGAACACTTTTGAGCCTTTGTTCCGCTCGATGGTATCTTTAATACACTTGGTATTAAAGACCCGAAGGTCGCGAGTTTGTGCCTTAGAGATCTGCCTATTAATCGGCCGGTAGGCAGCCGCGTCTACCGATGACTGCAGCCTCATCTCTTGAATTGAATATTTAGATAAGATATATTTGGACTGAATCCGATTGTAAAGTGAAACATAATAATTGAATCAATGAAAAACATAGAAATCCAATTGGAATAATGGATGCCAAACCGTTGGAAATCAGCAATCAGGGTCGGCAATTCAATAAATTAAGAGGCTTGGAAATGTTACGCTTTTCTATAAAGCCTCGAACACACAAAACGCGTATCGGCAGCGTGACACTGTAGAAGTTGGAGTTCACTTAATAATCTAAACTATTCATCTTTAAATTCGAACTATTCATCTAAAGTCCACAAAGTACCAATGTTCATAAAGTACATTTTAAGCACGTATGTAACAAAGAAAGGAAAATATAATAATAATAAAAAAAATACGTGTGGCACTCGGGGACTGCCGCGGTAAAGCTATTGCATAGCATTTTCTAGTCGCACCGCGCACGCACACAAACACCGTGCCGAAGTCTGCCGAACTGAAACGACGTTAGACGATGCACGGCTTTCAACGCCGCACCGCTGTGCCGGTCGGAGTGGGGGGTGTTAGGTTTATTTTCGTTACGGAATTTCTTGATTCGATCGCCGCGCTCAAAGCCCGCGATAAAAGCTATGCAATAGCTTAATAATTTCAATTTCAATACCAATTTCAATGTGCAGCTACAAGCAAAGCTGACAACAATGCAAAATTCGAGGGAAAGCGTTCTGCGCGCTGCGTTTGACTGAGCCCTTATTTCGGAGGGACATTGAGCAAGGGTTAAGCTAAAATATTAACTTACAGGATGAAATGAGACCGCGAAAAGGGACGCACGGGGGTTTTGGGGACAAATAGTCGGAAACTTCTACTGGACAGTTCAGAAAGTGGGGAAACATTTGGAAATGTTTGACGTGTCTGACGACCTTTTCGGTTTAGTGCGTAACGTGTGTTGAAAGCAGAGGTTTCGCGTTCGATTTCCGATTGTATCTTTTCGAAGAACTAGGGAAACTTGAATCCAATATTGTTTTTAATCCATTTTTAACGGACTTCAAAAAAGGAGTAGGTTATCAATTCGTGGGAATTATTTTTTGTATGTTTACCGATTACTCGAAGACGCCTGAACCGATTTGGAAAATTCTTTTTTTGTTTGAGAGGGTATACTTTCTTGGTGGTCTCATTTAAATTTAATCGAAATCGGTTGAGCGGTTTTTAAAAAAATCTACAATAAATTATATACTTTGTAGTGGTGCAGGCGTTTGAAGTCGGTTTCTTAAAAATATTTTTTTTTATATTAAATTATTGAAGCCCGAATGCCTCAACACCACCCGTTGTACTATTATCGTACCCACTCCAGACATAAGATTTATGCTTATTTGGAGAGAGGAATATTGGACATGTTCAGCATGGCAACTGTTAACCAGTTAATTGATCACAAAAAAAATGATGGCATCATGGAGAGGCAAATCGGCGAGACTCTGAAACTTAAAGAGAATTGGATAAGATCGTGCTGTAAAAAGAGTAAGTATACTTGGTCACGGTATTATTATGTATACAGTATTGTAACTCGGCCGTATCTTTGACATAAATGCCTACAGCCGCGCGGTACGTAAACATGCGATAGGGCTGCCCGCCTCCAGCATTTTAATTACATTTGCCTACTTTGTGTTTCCATTTAGTTTTGTGATTGTAAATATACTTTATTTTATATAAACAAATAAAATACTTTGTGAATTAAATTGGAAGTGTTCAATAAAAATGCGTGTTGTTTTTTGATTGGTAGATTTAATTAAAAAAAACCGGCCAAGTGCAAGTCGAACTCGCACACCGAGGGTTCCGTACTCTAGAAGTAAAAGTAAAACGATAATATTATATAAATTTGCTTATTAATCGATAACTTTGTTTGTGGAGGTTTATTGTTAATATAAAAAAAACTATGCTAGTTAGAGCGTTGGTTTTATTTTTCCTTTAAAATATACATAAACTTCTATTGACCATAATTATTTCTGATTTTTCGATTGGTAAACTTCGGAGATAAGGGTGGGAACGGTATTTTTTTCGACATTTTGCCCGATTATTCAAAAACTATTATATTTAGAAATAAATAAAGACCTGTTTTAGAATATACATGAAAAGACCTTTCATATGGTACCCCACTCGGTATAGTTATCTTACTTTGAAATTTCAAACTCCCGATTTTCCCCCTTTTTTAATTAAACTAAAAAGAATTTAAAAAAAGTTATCTCTGGATGCGTTATTGACGAATTCATGCAACCAAAAACAGCACAATATATCCTCCTCGTCATATTAAATATGTACTTGAACTTATTTTTAGTTAAAAAATTGCGCAGTTATTGTTAAAAAACATAACACCGTCCGTTCGTCACTGCGGCACAGTCGCGACTGTCTGCGTACCGAGCGCTTACCGAGATCGAGGCGCGTAGGCATAGCTCGCGCTTCGTCCGTTTGTATGAAGTTGGAATACTGCCTATACATAATATTACCGTGACTTGGTCGTCCAGTTGAAAACACCCTGTTTGCGACACAGGGACCGCTGGTTGGAACTAGTAACCATAGACTGTATGAAGGGGCTCAGGGTACCTGTAGTAAATCCAGAGCTACCAACATACCTCATCGAGTCACGAAGCTGTTGTAGCAAATAGCAGGGCATATAGTTCTAACAACTGGCGGTCGTTGAGGTCCTAAGGTGCTGGACTGGTGACCTCGCACCGAAATGCGCAGTGTTGAGAACCCCTACTAGGTGGACCAACGAACCGCAGGGAACAGCTGGATACAGGCGGCGCAAGACGTCTATGCAAGCTAGATCTATGCTCAACAGTGGACGTCTGTCGGCTAATCCTACTTAATATTATAAATGCGAAAGTTTGTGAGGATGGATGGATGTTTGTTACTCTTTCACGCCACAACGAATGAACCGATTTGGCTGTTTGGAATGAAGATAGCTCATACCCAGGATTAACACATAGGCTATATATATTGAAAGACGTCCCGCGGAATCAAAAAAACTTAACCCACGCGGACGAAGTTGCGGGCATCATCTAGTTAAGAATAAGCAAATGATAATCACACTAATCACACTAATATTATAAAGACGAAAGTTTGTATGTGTGTGTGTATGTGTGTGTGTGTGTACGTTTGTTACCTTTTTTACGCAAAAACCACTCGACGATTTTGGCTGAAATTTAGAATGGAGATAACTCATACCCTGGATTAACACATAGGCTACATTTAATACCGGAAAAAAATAGTTCCCGCGGGAATTAAAAATCTTAATCCTCAAGGACAAAGTCACGGGCATCATCTAGTATTATATTATTTAAGTAAAACTCAATTAGATTTCTTCTTATTCAGAAAAATATACCTATCGAAGTTTGTCAACGCTTAAACCACTAAATTACCATGTACATACACCATATTCTAGATTACAGAAGTAAATTATTTGTCATCGATTCAACCGCGTAGATACAAAAACTGAAACTGTTCCGTATACCGCGTTAGAAATTACGCTTTTGCACTATAGTGGACACCGAGTGCCCCAGGCAAGTCCGTCGTATACAGGATGCTCCGAGAATTTATTATTTTCACTGCCACCCAGGTTTTGTGCAAGGAATTTATTTTGCCGGCCGCGCACGAAATGACCGCCTCATGAAAAGGCTTACGATGTATCATAACAGTTAGCTTTTATAAATGTTGTGATAAATTTTATGGACTGTTTAGTTGGAGACTCAGTTTATGTGAATTTACTGTAAGTGGATATTTACTATAAGTAGATACATTAAATGGCTCTTATATATATTTGATTGTAAATTTATATTATTAGTTTTCTGGGTGAATGGGTACTTAAAAGGGACATATTAAACTGCGTACATACTCTTGGAATAGTCAATCCTTAATCTTATCTTATCTTATTCCCAGAATGGTTTTACCCTATCTGAGAAAATAACTTATCTATCATTTACCTATCACTTGTCATAAATAAAAAATATTTGTATGGAACTTTATACTGACTGTATCGTCACAAATACAAACAATACTGTTAATACAAATAAAAATGCCGGAAAATACGATTGAACAAACAATATTATTCAAATTTCAAAATAAATAGAAATATGATGGAGTCTTAAGAGGAAGCCTAACTTAGGAGTTGGCAGTTTCATAAAGCCATAGTTTCTATACGAATCGCTTAGCGGCACGCCTTTGCTGTTAAGATGGTATCAAGTCACGGCCAAAGCCTCGCACTGGACAAATGTAACACTAATATTATTGTGACTTCCTAAGATATCTAATAGTTATTTTCACATTCAAATTATAGCGTACGATAAATGAAGC
This sequence comes from Oeneis ivallda, assembly GCA_029955525.1. Classification (NCBI taxonomy): domain Eukaryota; kingdom Metazoa; phylum Arthropoda; class Insecta; order Lepidoptera; family Nymphalidae; genus Oeneis; species Oeneis ivallda. The sequence goes on along the minus strand of JARPMR010000024.1, from coordinate 4,867,232 downwards.
ATCCTGTATACAGTATAATATTAAAGGAGCAAGCGATCAAGCGATAAGGGGAGATATAAGCGATTTTATTCAGCTCTCAGCGGCTGATTTATATCTTTATTGTGAGGAGTCGCTATAGTGCTATAAGACGAGGCTCGGTGAGTGAGCCGCACTAGTTAGGTGTGCTGCTTGAGCTTGAGGAATTTTAATGTTATTCCGTTAGAGCTTGAGTGTAGCTACCTAATACCTACATAATGTAGAACAGAGTATGTTTTCTACTCTTACTCTTTCTATCAGATAGACTATGTTTTTTATGGCAGTTGCTGTAATCTTATTTATTTTAACTGCCTCATTACGTTTGTTGCTATCTTGTTTTTTTTTGTGTTTGATCGGGTCTTTAGGTCCTAGGTTGAAATCCCAAATAGTGTCAAAAAATATTGAGTGTTTCTCACAATAAATTCTTAGTAGAATCCGGAGGAGCTGATGGTTGTTGGGGTCCCAAGGTGCTGGAGTGGCAACCCCGTCCCGGGAAGCGCAGTGTTGGTAGACCCCTCCCCCCCCCACTAGGTGGACCGACGACATCAAACGAGTCGCAGGGAGCCGCGGGATTCAGGCGGCGCAAGACCGAAGCCTGTGGAAGTCCATGCAGGAGACCTTTGTCCAGCAGTGGACGTCTATATGTTGATAAAGAAGAAGAAGAAGAAGAATCGGGAGGAGAGCACGTTTTACTTCGTTTGTTTAAATCACTAGACAGAAGATGTTAGTTCACAAATGCGTACTTGAACACAGGTACACTCAATATTCCCTCACTCTCATAATCCGATGGGATGGAATTCCGTTACGACTGGAGGTGGATCAGGCGCAGAACCGACGGCTTGACGAGCTCAGTGGTGAGAATTTATTTGCAGAAAACCAAATAGGTAGATATTGGCCCGCCCCGGGAATCGAACCCGAGACCTTGGCATCCGCAGTTTAACATGCTAACCACTAGGGAATACACAAAAAGGTATACAACCTAACAGCTAGTAAGTACGTTTGCTAGTTCTTAGGTTCTATACGTTACGCTGTATACCGTATGCTAGCATACTACCTACAAAACAAATTAATGAATCTATACCTGGGATTTTTAATTTGTTTTGCGCTAATTAGTTTTCTATAATTAGATTTTTTGTTTCAGAGAAATCTAATTATTTAGAATGAGGTTTAAGATGCAGCAAATTGCTTTTTTGCTTTAACTATTTTTAAATTAGTTGGATGTGGAAATTTTCGAGGAACATAGTTCGGAGAAGCGAGGGTTAGGGTTCCAATGTACTGGAACAAGCCGAAACGCGCAGCGTAGGACCCCCAGTAGATGGACAGTCACAATCAAACGAGTCGCAGGGAGACCTGAAGGGCTAACATGAAATGAAATTTTATATGCTGAATATGAGTTTAGGAAAATGTTAACAATTAAATAATTTTAATTCCTTTATATTCTACTTAGCATGCAATTAAAAAAAATTACTCATACTATGAAATTTTCGATGGGCTTAATTAATTGAAAACGAATAAAAATTGTCAATTTTTGTCAACCCATTTTCTCGTGATATCTCTTAGAAAATCACGAGTAAATGGATATAAAAAATCTTCTCGTGGCACGCATTTTAGTTCTACTGATGAGATGATTGGTAAATGACGATGTAGTGTTATAGCAGTGGGCTAACTTTGAAAGGGATAAGCACGCCTTCCAAGTTTATTGGTTAGGTATTAAATCGGTTTTTACACGTAATTGTACCGGAACGCTAAATCGCTTGGCTGCATGTGTTTGACGGTAGAGTGGTAACTAGCCACACACAAAGCCTGAGAACCAGACTAGAGATAATTAAGAAATTATAAATTCCCAAATTGCCTACGCCGGGAATCATTCTAATGTAGCCTATGGTACCCGGACTATCATAACGAAACGATAGACACCTCATGCATCAAAATCGGCTCAGTAGTGTATTCTCTACAATGGAACATTCGGAAATAGTCACATACATACCTACTAAGGCGACGTTTTCGTACAGGCGAATCGCCGCGCGACGCGACTGTGACGTCCAGTCCGGTCGTCACGAGGGTAAGTATAATTCACTAATGTATGTCTGTAGAATGCTCATGCATTCTACAGTACATAATACATATGTACACAACATATATGCACTTATTATGCGCACACAATAATATTATGTACACTCACACTACACTTTATGCACGTCCGTGGTTCACAGACAACTGCCCTACAATCTAGTGGTGTATTGTATTTAAGCGCCTTTCTGTTTTGCATCTACCGACATATTAATCTAATACCTTATCGTCACAGCGACGGCTCGCGCGACACGCCGAACCGCGCGCCGCGCGGCGATTCGCCTGTGCGAAAACGTCGCCTTAGACTGCTAAAATCATTACCCTTCCTTTTGGCGTTGCCGGGTAAAAAAAAGTTTGAACTATACTCATCTTTATCGACCGAGCGAAGCGAAGGTCTTTGAGTCTACTTGAGTGAATTTGCACTTGTCCGTCCGTCCGTCCGTCCGTCCGTCCGTCTGTCAGAGCCTTATAACTTCTGAATTACTGAACGTAATCGACCGAGCGAAGCGAAGGTCTTTGAGTCTACTTGAGTGAATTTGCACTTGTCCGTCCGTCCGTCCGTCCGTCCGTCCGTCCGTCCGTCCGTCCGTCCGTCTGTCAGAGCCTTATAACTTCTGAATTACTGAACGTAATTACTTCAATTTTAGATATAATATGTAAACCGATGGCCTCCAGCCGAAAATGGCTTAAAAAGTTATAAAAATCTTTATTTCAGGGGGGCTCTCATAGAAGCGAATGCGAAGAAAAAAAAATTTTTTTGCTTTTCATAGGGTTACAGTACGTCATTTTAAAGATAATTTGGAACAGAGTACAAAAGTATTTTTTTTTTAATTTTTTTCTTAAAATTGACGAAATGGGGGGCTTTCAAAGTGGAGATTATATTTGACCTCACAACGGAATAACCATTGAAAGCTGGGGCTTGAAAGTTTTATAATTTTAGCGTAATATCATGTACTTGAACAACAAATACTAAAATTAGATAAATGTAATAAGGAAACTAAATTATTTAACTTTTAATGAGCAGCAACAACAGAACTTCACAATGATGTCAATAGATGGCGCTCTCATCTCATATAGCAAATGCAGCTATATTTAACATATATTCAATTAAAATTATTATTTAGTCATTTAGCAAACATCAATAAAACTTCACGTTGCAGTTTGTTTTTACATGTTTTCTGATCGTGTCGATAGTTGACGCTGTGTACAAGTGATTTAATTTGAATGTTCCAAAAAACTATACCTAAGTTTGATTGAGGCCTTGAGGATTTCACTATAACAGTTCCCTAACCTTTACGGGCTACATATGTTAAGTTAGTTGACACTTTCTGTCAACTTTGTTATTACAAACCTCTACGGGACAACTTAAAGGTGAAAATGACATTGGGATGTTAGGATTGTATTTAGGGGCTACCTACGTAAAGAGACTTCTACAAAGGGGATGATTAAGGTATGGTTGGTGAAAACGGGCATAATAATAATGTCAATTTTGATCGTCATGTATCTATTGAATGAATAAGTAATTATGGAAAACCGTTACCGCGAGGTCTCAGTTCGGGGCGAACCACTAGTTATAATATCAGTCAGAAAAATAGTTGAAGGTTCAGATTTCAGTTTTCAATTCAAATAGGAGAAAGTTCAATTCAAAAAACGTAGGCACCGTTTGTGAGCGAGATTATCTTTTTCTTTATTTATTATACGGCTCAAAAAATCCGAACGCGAATTCGTGACGGGTCGACTTTATCTGTCCGTCTGTCTATCACAGTCAATTACGCGAAAAGGTTTAAGCTCTTATGATAATAAATGATCGCCCGTACTGAATCGCATTCAACTCTTTTTTTCGGAGCGAAAGTGTTAATAGAATGGTGCGTTTTTTTTGCTTCTCTCTGCACTTTTTCATCTTTTTTGTGTACGTTTTTTTGCGGAACTTTTTCCGGTTTTTAAACCCTGATGTAAAAACAGTATCATCAGTTTTGGCGCTATGTATGTCTGTAAGCAGTGATAGCCTAGTGGTTAGGACTGCGGTCTCCTATTTGGTGGGTCGCGGCTTCGATCCCAGCCACACACCTCTGACTTTTCGGAGTTATCTGCGTTTAAGCAATGCTTGGCGGTAAAGGAGAACATTGTGAGAAAAACAGCACGCCTGAGAGTTCTCCATAATGTTCTCAAAGGTGTGTGAAGCCAGCCCAATTCGCATTGGGCTGGCAACGCGGCGCCGCGTGGTGGACTCTGGCATAGGTATATCCCTTCTTTGGTAGGAAGACCTGCGCTCAGTAGTAAGCCGTTGTTGGGTTGTTGATGATGATGTCTGGTACAGCCCGTTGACAGAGAGACGGACGGACAGCAGAGGCTTAGTAATAGGGTCCCGTTGGCATCCTTTGGGTATGGAACCTTAAAAATTGAGTTCGAAAATAGATTCCGTTTAAAAATCTTTATCTCGCCATTCTCATTCATTTAAACTTTAAATATCTTGCCGTGATTTTCCAACTACGGACCTAATAATATGTCTCGCCCTCCAAATTACTGTTTCAATGTATGTAGTCGCATCCTTACGAAAGAGTTTGTATGTACCTATTCGTCTTCACGAGTAGGCCGGCGCGCAAAAACGTTGTGAGTTTAAGTGGTATATTGTAATAAATACTTTCACAAATACTTTCAAACGTTTTGAATTTTGGAAGAGCCATGTTATCGTAGTTAATTTCTACGGAACGCTAAAAATTGAGCTCGAAAATAGATTCCGTTTGAAAAATTGTACCTCGCCATTTAGTTCAACTATCTTGCCGTGATTTTCCGTAATTTAACCATCCCACTCTACGGGTTTTAAAATGAAGATATCGCAGCCCGGGGGAGGCTAAACACCGTCCAATTAATTAGTGAAACGCAATCGTGATAGCCTGAGCTGCTATTAATCAGACGGAGATCGATCTGATAATAAGAACAGAGTACCGCTTGGCTCCACTTTGGTCCCTTGTAAAAGGAGTTTCCTTTGCATCTACTATATTAAACGTCTGTGCTTATATAAACAGGTAGCTTTTTGTGTGCTCTGGGTGATGTTAGCCAATGGTTGCGACATCTATCTATTACCAAAAGATTACCTAGTGTTACACTCACTATCATCACTAGCCTAGTGGTTGTGGTCTCCTATTCGGAGGGTTGCAGGTTCGATCCCGGGTACGAACCTCTGACTTTACGGAGTCAAGTGCGTTTAAGCAATTTAATATCACTTGCATCAACGGTGAAGGAAAACATCACTAGGAAACCTGCACACCTGAGAGTTCTTCATAATGTTCTCGAAGGTGTGTGAACGCCGCCAATTTGCATTGGGCCAGCATGGTGGACTGTGGCCTATAACCCTTCTCTGAGAGGAGACCTGCACTCAGTAGAGAGCCGTTGATGGGTTGCTAATGATGATGATGATGATGATGATGATGACACTCCCTATACCAGTGCTAAAATTGGCATAAGCATAAAAAACTGCACCAGCGTCTTGAAAAGTTCTTACCTTATAGTTATTGTTCTGTATGTAAAACATTTTTCCACTTATTTTTAGACTTCTACCCCTAATAGTTTGGGAGTATTCGGGGTGGCGCTTGGCAACCCTTAAAGTTAAATTTAATTTTTCCGGAACTACTGGAGGTATATTAATGAAACTGGAACTATTTATATATGACTATAAATCACATATTTTATAGATTTATTGACAAAGTGTATTTGCTGATATTTTTAATGGACTAGAAAACCTAAATACATCTAACCTAAAACATTATAATGACCGACTTAGCGATTTAAAAAAACCCCTTTCAAGCAGTTTTTAGCCTTTTTTTGTTAATTTCCTGCATTTTATTTACCTACTATAACTAATGACAGTTTCATTTATAAGAACATTTATTACTAAGTACACCTGTCATAATATTAGGAATTTTTATAAATAGTAGAAAACTTAAATGTTACCAACATTAAAGCGACGTGAGCCTGAACCTTCGCAGTGCTTACATGCCATTCAATAGACCAAGCAAGTCCTTTGTGACAATGTTTCAGAAACACCAATAAGAGCGTACCCTTTCGTCGATGTCATCGGCCCATTGCTACCCGTAGATGAATATATGCCGCAGTAATAGATGGCCAGTGTAATACCGGTATAGAAGGCAGAAGCCTGATCATGCCACAGGAACAAAAGCTGTTAGGACCTGATGACACATAAGATTAATTATTGTTGCTTCATAAGCGAAGCAATGGCTCGGTCATGCGGCATGCGTCATGCTCGTGAACGGGTTCCACCGGCGGGAATGGGACTACTTTCTGTCTGCCCGTCTTAACATGTGTTGAATTAAAATTAGGTATGCTTTTGTGGAACTTCCCCTCATTGTGGAAACACTGCATACATAGCATAATATCTGTTATATCAGAGATCGGCTAAACTTAAACCTTTTTAAGTACAAGCTTTTATTTTTAACTTGCAATGTATGTATGTATGTATGTTTGGGTCAAATCTTGCATGATGAATAATTATAACCACTTCCCGGTTTCCGATTGAACTGAAATTTTGCATGAATATGTAAAACGGATGACAATGCAATATTATTGTGACATGGAGCTGATCTGATGATGAAGCTGAAAGATGGCTATGGGAACTCTGTAATAAAACGACGAAACCCCATCGAATTTGGACACGTTTGATTTACCTTGACAAGTTCTTTGGTGCTGGTAGATAATTTCCAGGGTCTGATGATGAAGTCGAAAGATGTCTATGGGAACTCTGTAATAAAACGACGTAACCTTGGACTCGTTTGATTGGTCTTGACAAGTACTCTGGTCTTAGATGATATCCAGGGTCTGGTGATGTAGCCGGCTACTAAAAGGTCGTTTTTAAAAACATTTTTTTAAATTCACACTTGTTTTATTACGAGCTTGCAGTTGACGACAATCATTAAATTCATTGATCTAAAGCAGGGATTCCCAAAGTGGTCAATATCGACCCCTTGGGGTCGAAATCGGTTTTACAGGGGTCGACATAAACGAAAACTGATTTTGGGGGTCGACGAGGTCTAATAATCGACCCCTATTAATTAACACAAGTTCTTATTTGAAACTTTCGAGATACTGTATAATATGTACCAACTTTTTATAAGAATGACTAATATTTTAGTTGTACTTTTAAAAAACTCAACAAGTCGATAAGCGTACACAATTTCGTACATGATGAAAAATTTTTATGTCTATTTATTTTGTTAAATTTTGATGAGAAAATGACGTCAAATTTTCTTACTTAACCAACCCCAAAGTTTTAAAATTGGTAAGTATTTTGAATCAATAGGAAAATGTGTAAATAACTAAATACATATATACAATTAAAAACCTAAATTTACTCTAAAATTAAAACTAAAATAAAAAATAAAAAAAATAAATTAAAATCTAAAACCCCATCCAAGCCACCGCAGTGTGGCATAGTAAGTACCCAAGATGGTGGCAAAAACTAGATAGGAAAAAACTAGAGAGGATTTTAAAAGTAATTTGGCTATTGGGGTCTGAGGTATCAGTTCATTTTGGAAAAGGGGTCGCCTGCCCAAAATCAAGTTTGGGAATCCCTGATCTAAAGTATCGTAACATCAAATGAGTCGTAGGGAGCTGCTGGGTACAGGCGATACAATAATGACGTATGTGGTAGTCTATGCAAGAGACCTATATAATATCCAGCAGTGAACATCTATCAGTTGAACAATCGGGTTAACAAGAAAACTTAATTTCGTCTTCGGGGTACGTCCATGTGGCTACACAAAATATGCTTTTTTTTGAGCTTGCGTTTAACGACAGTCAATGATGGTGACCACTGATGAAGTCTATGATGAGGCGCGCTTGCCTAGAAGATGCGTATTCACTCTTGCCTTGAAGATAGCCGGTACTCAAGTTATACGCGGTAGGAAACACAGACGCCGGGTGAGCGTTAGTGTACAATGAAATACTTAGGTTTGAATGAATCACATCGTCTTTTTGTAACAGTTCCAGCTAAATACCATTAAAACAATCCCACGCCAAATTAAAATCTAAACAGCGAATTAATTTGTTTGCTGACTGTACACATACGAAATGAACACAACACCCACACTAGTGGGTTTATCTAGCTAGGTTTGTTGGTTTGTGCAATAACTACAGGCTACATTGTAAAAACAAATTGGGAAATTTTGCACTTGTATGATTTTGATAAGTTAATTGTTTGTAGAAGTTTTTATTAATTGTTTGTGTAAGCAGTGATAACTTAGTGGTCAGGACTGCGGTCTCCTATTCCGGGGGTCGTAGGTTCAATCCCGCACCTCTAAGAGCGTGTAAGCAATTAAATATCAAATTCAACTGTGAAGGAAAACACCGTGAGGAAACCAGCACGCCGAGAGTTCCCTTTAATATTCTCATAAGGTGTGTGAGGTCTGGCAATTTGCATTGGGCCAGCGTGGTGAACTATGCGTCTATGCATAACCCTTCTCTGAGAGGAGACCTGCGCACAATAGTGAGCCGTTGATGGGTTGCTGATGATTATGATGATGATGACTAATAAAACTACGGTAAACAAAATCTAAACCCAGTTCATCAAAATTGTAAACAAAAATAAAAACGCAGGTTATCAACTCTACCTCGAATCAACTCAACATGGAATCCCCAAAAGAGACCAAAAAGACCTCGTTGCGTTCAAAAACCTTCAACTTTTTATCGTAACGAATTCAAATTAAGACGTTAAACGACCTAAGCGTCGCTAATGAGCCACAATTCGCTCTTAATTTTGCATAAGAACCGGAGTATCGCGTGGGTAGAGAAATTAAATTTCGGACCCTCGATAAAAATTTGAATGCGCGTTTATTTAAGGAAACTTCGTCTTTTGGTATATTTCTTAATGCTGCTTATTTATTCATGGAATATTTAAAAGCTCTATGTAATAACACAGAATACATAATAGAATATTTTTTATTTAATGTAAATTTTTTATGACTATTTATGGCTATTCATAATTATTATGGACTAGCTACGCGCTGTTCCCGCCTTGCCCGTGAATTCGTCCGCTTGGAATTAGATTTTTTTCGGTATATAACGTAGCATTATTAAATGTCACTCTCCAAGTCCTCAACCGCATCCATGCAAAAAAATCCGTTGATCCGTTGCTTCGTGATTGAAAGACAAACGAACAAACATGCGCTCGCATTTATAATATCAGTAGGGATAGCCTTAATCATATTTAATGAATAACAATATGGGTGAGGAGCTAGAGAGAGTTAGGCATGATTATGACGATCTCCAGGTCCTCATCCCTTTTATGACTAAGGGTTCAGCTACGGTATTTTTACGAAATCTAACTCCACTCAAACCCAGACGCTATTTTTTTTTTAAGTTAATAAAATCAACCAATAAAGTCAACGTATTATGCACGTTTAATAAACGTTCGAATTACTTAAAATAAAATTGCTATAGTTTAATTTATTCCCGTGTATTCGTTTCGGAGTTTTAATTAAGCAGTCTTGTTGTCCTGATTAAGTATTTGTTTGTTTTGTCACAAAGTGGGAGTTTATCGCTAACACTATACACAATCAAAAACAACTCTTACTCTGTATAAAATAAATCACAATTTGGAATGTGAATGTCGAAGAGTAATTATCAACAAGTAAATGAAAGTGAACAAATAAGAATGTTTTAAATACCCGGTTTTCATGTTCGATCCAAAATTTTTTAAGGTGCTGAGAACATTGAGCTGCGTGGGATTTTTGTGAGGCTTTTTGTAATTGTAATTCTGATTTTAGTACCTAAGTGGGTTGTATAACCTGCCTTTTATAGTTCATTTTTTGTTATAATGTACCACTGATCGAATTCCCACATCAACCAATCTCAAGGGAGGTAGAGGCAACATTTATTTATGTCCTGATCCTGGTAGATTTATGAGGCATACTAATATCGTCATCAAATCAGACTGTGGACGTCCAATGTTGGACTTCGGGCTTCTATAATCTAAATATCGTTGGTCTACCGTGCGAGAACGCTCGTCACCTACCTGCGCACACTTCGACAATGTCGGATATGAATATACAGCGAAATCATTATTGGCTTTTATAAACAATTCTTAACAGCACAGGAAAAGATATATTCAGTAGTTTTGGAGATATTCAATCGAACAAAGTCGTATTTGAAAATCATTTTGAAGAAAAACGTCGCTTGTAAAGAAGCGCTGCTGTCGCTAACTTGTCAAATGCCGGCGGTCGCCAGTTGATTGTCACTCGCGATGTTGTTATTGTAGTTGTTAAGCCGTCGCGTTTCGTATGTTTTAATTTTAATTAAAAAAATACTTAATACCTACTCAAAATACCATGTCGTATAATATGAACCAACATATTTTATCTATGGAATGCCGAAAAAACCAAGTTCAAAACTTTAAACTGCTCTACAAAATTGTTGCTTCTACAAAATTGGTACTTTACAGGATAAGTAGCAATTTTGTAGAAGCGACTTTGTTCTTCGCTTCACTTTAAATGTTTGTGGTTCTACGACAATGTCGACTTTTACGCGGTCTTTACCTACTCTAGGACTTTCTGGTTCCAACGGTCATCGCTTCTATTACAAGCATGATCGGCCCATTTCCACTTCTGTTTACCTAACATAGTTTTCATAGTTCAGTGCGTTATGGAACGTTAATAGCACACTGAAGGACTATTATTATTTTGTGAATCAGGCCACTTGTCAATGTCCACGTCAGTACTTTAATAATACATATACTACCTTTTTCCTGTGGTTTCGCCTGCAGAGGAGAGATATTGAGTTTAGTTCGCTATTGTATGTTTCTTGGTAGTGGTATCGTTCTCAAAATTGTAAGGCCACCGGGATGTAATGCGGGCGTATCACACTCGAAAACAATGCCAAAGTTTCGGCTTTTTAAGATCATGATATATTATTATTCCCATGCTACTTAAGATGTTAAGATCTTTTTCTTCTTTTTCAACCGATGTACATCACACGATTGAACAAAGGTCTCTTGCATGAACTTCCACAGGTCTGGGTCTTGCGCCACCTGTATCCAGCGACTTCTTGCAACTAGTCTGATGTCGACGTTCCACCTAGTGGGCGGTCTGCCGACATTGGGCTTCCCGGCGTGGGTTCGCCACTCCAGCACCTTTAGACCCCAACGATCATCAGCTTGAATATTTTTTTGAATTTAAGAAAATTATTTATGTAAAAATTGTATTCTAGCTATTGCAAATGATTTTTTTTCTAGGTATGTACTGAAGTGGAAATGGGCGTGGCACATAATTCGAAGAGCTGATGGTCGTTGAGGTCCCAAGATGCTGGAGTGGCGACCCCGCACCGGGAAGCACAGTGGTGGCAGACCCCCCAATAGCTGAACCGACGACAATAAACGAGTCGCAGGGAGCCGCTGGATTCAGGCGGCGCAAGACCGAAGCCTGTGGAGGTCCGTGCAGGAGACCTTTATTCAGCGGTGGACGTTTAAAGGTTGATAAAGAAGAAGAAGAAGATGTACTAGTTTATCTGTTTATATTCTTTCATCTGTCTATCTATACGAGTGACGTAGATTACCTTTCATCCCGGAAAAACAGAGAGTTCGAGCAAAATTTTTAATGTTTTCGTCCGCGTTGAATTACAACACAAACGAAGTCGCTTCTTCTTAGTAGTTTCTTGACAGCGCGGTACTGGTCGTCACTTAGGTGTAGTGGCACGCTTGAATATTCGCCTCCACTCTACCCTAAGGGTACGTTTATGCACACGCGGGGCGTTGCGCGGCGCGTGGTTGATCGTGTCGTGCGGTAAACTCAAACATATGGCCAAGTATGAGAGCGTTCATGCAGAAGCGTTTGCGTTAAACGCGGTAGGCGCTGCGACGGGCGACGCGGCGGGCGCCGCACAACGCGCCGCGTATGCATAAACGTACCCTAACAGCTGCCTTCCTCGTGCATTCATGTAACGGCACACCGCAGCCCTCACTTGGTCAGTCCATCTCATCCACCTGCCACGTGCTCATTAATTAATTCAGAATTAATCAACTTAGGTAGGTAGAACATCCATACCGCACAGGTCATGCTTTATTACTTCAAAGTCTAGCGGATACAGACTCCAATAATTCCTAGAGCGGGCATCCGAAGTATCCAATAGGTTTCTACTTAGGCTGTCCGCTCCGGCGGCGGTGAATCAACGCATGTACACATTGCCTCGCTCAAAGCTGTGCACACTCTGCTCCCGTTAGCTAATCATTCAGGTGTTTTACTTAGCGAATGGCCGGGTGGTCTTTGGATCCATCAGTCTGATTAAACGTGGTCAATGGTCATGTATCAATAAAATGTAGTTATGCTAATTATTGTCGATCATTTGGTTTATTTGGCGTAGTATTCCTATTAGAAGTAGAATTTTCTTACTAGAAATGTACCTATTGGTCTGTTGTAATTTGAAAATTTAAAACAGCCCCGACATGACTGTGAATCTATGGCTGAGCTATGTATGGTATACCCGACATCCTGTTACCCTAAAGATCCTCTTTTTCGATCATCACCTATCTAACACTTACTCATTGAGACCATTCTTGAGCCCAAAGTCCAAACACAATATAATTATTATTATCTGCTGTAAGTTACTGAAGAGTTGGGTATCCCGTAGACTACTGCAGAATTAGCTCAAGGTTACCATATCTTCAGGTTACCTTTCAAATCATTCGCATCTGTGAAAGTTTGCAAGACAATTTAGTCAAGTTGGAAATGAGCTGATGAAGATGATCTTCAAACGTTTGAACAGATTTTCATCAATTATAGCTAAGATCCATCTCGATCATGTCCTTTAGAAAAAACCGCATCAAAATCGGTTTATCTGTTAAGGATATACGAGGGAACTCAACAGACAGTCACACAGATAAAAGGATACAAAGTCAAATTATAACAACCCTCTTTTTTTGTTGGGAGCTTAAAATAATAATCTGCCAATATGCACTTGACCAGCGCAGCGTACAGACCAGCATAGACTGTCTAGACATTATTGCATCTAAAGCAGTGATAGCCCAGTGGTTAGTACTGCGATCTCATATTCGGAGGGTCGCAGGTTCAATCCCGGGCTCGCACCTCTGTCTTTTCTATGTTATGTGCGTTCAAGAAATTAAATATCACAAGCTTCAACGGGGAAAGAAAACTTTGTTACGAAGGAAACCTGTACACCTGAGATTTCTTCATAATGTTCTCACAGGTGTGTGAAGTCCGCCAATTTGCATTGGGCCCGCGTGATGGACTATGGCCTATAACCCTTCTCTGAAAGGAGACCTGCGCGCAGTAGTGAGCCGTTGATGGAATGATGATGATGATGATGATGATGATGATGATGCAAAAACTGTAAAAAGCGTTTTTCTATCGATCGTGCTTCAGCTGCTACATAATATAAAATCATTGATGTCGAAAGTTCGACACGCTTTAGTACGTACTCGTATGTTGTTAACAAGTGTGCTACAAATTCCTCGAGGCTCCGATTAATTTGCAGTTAAAGGAGTACGGAACTGAAACTTAATGTATGTAGGTACCTACCCCAGTCTCTATCGATTTGAGCCTTGGTCGTTCACAACTCGGGACGGTATTATTGTTGTGTATATTGGGCGTTGGCGCTATAGTGATGTTTTCTAACCTTACAGCGTTATCGCAGTTTTAACTCGACAGCCGAAGAAAAATGTTTTGAAATTGAATAGTGATGAGGTGCATTAGATTCGTCTTAATTGTGGGAGTGACATAGATTATACTGTTTAAATATGGCGTCGGTAAAATAGAAATATCGATTCTAATTATTGGACTTTCAGTCGGGTTTTTAAATAAACTGTGTAGCTGTGCAACACAAAGGATTTTACGTCATAAAATTACCGCAACGACACCACAAATCCTACAACATACAAACAAAGAAACATACAGACATAGCTTTTGGTTTTCCTTAGTTTGGGTAACCAGGACGTGTTATTCATGAGCCTAATAATAAGTTGAGACTAGACTACATAATATCAGTGATTTATTTAAGTACTCCCTATTGCTTCCGTGACGTATTAAACGCAATGTACCTACCGTGTGTCAGTTTTATAACAGCTCGCTGCTTTAAAACAAAAGTGCCACAAATCGAAAAAAATTAAAATCGTTTTTATTTCAAAAATGCAACGTTAAAAGGTTAAATTTTTATATTTAAAAGAGACACCCACTGATTTCGCATTTTAAGATACGGAAACGATACTAGCGCCTTTTTTGTATTTTTGAGTTTCGCGGGTAAAATTTGATCAAAACCGCCATTTTGTCAGTTGCAACCCGATAATCGAAGCGAACACACGTTTCTTTTGTGCTAAAGTGGCATATTGCCAAAAAGTCTTTCTTTTCGTTGATAGTTTTATACACAAAAGCGCCAGATTGTGAAATACATCAGCTTTGCATCAAATAATCCATATAAGTATGATCATACTTTTAAAACAAAAGTGCCATAATTAAAAAAACTCCTATTTTGTATTAAAGATTTACGGAAGTATGAGGTGTTTATTAAATGAGAGGGGTCGTATTCAGGATAACGTCCGTCTTGCTTAAACTATTTGAAAAATATACGGAACATATTTTGGAATGTGCTACTTTTGAATTATTTTTATAAAGGTTCATAAAAACATAAAGTTTTAAATCAAAATGAAAACTTAAATAAATATTGAGTATGGTATTAATTATCATTAGATGACGCCAGCGCCTACGTCCGAGTGGATTGAGGTTTTTTAATTCCAGACAAAATGTAGCCTTTTTGTTAATTCTGGGTGAACTATCTCCATTCCAAATTTCAGCCAAATCCAATAGGATACATACGAATATGTATTATAAATGAGAAATTGTGTCTGTCTGCCAGCCTGATTCGCTTTAAGGGCCCATCTTTTCAAGCGATTTTGGTGAAAAGACTGACGAGAGCATATCAGACAGATACATAGAAACAATAACAGAGAGATAGATTTATAGCTTATTATTTACGTGATTTAAAATGAATTATACGGGTCTGCCCGCGAAATTCAAATGTAATCTGATTTTTCGCAATTTGTAAACTAATACGACAAAGTAGGTATGGCATTCTAATTGCGATAATACAGTATCTATCATCCTCACAGGTTTATATAAAATCTTTACTCGAAAGTGTCCAGTTTAAGAAAGTAGTCCGAGTAACCAGTTTGACTTGAGTTACTCACAAAGTAGTCGATATTCTGACTAATTTCTTAAATTTCTTAACACTTTCAAGTGAAGATTTTTATATAAACCTGTGAAGATGATACTGCCATCGTCGCAATTAGAATGCCATAAGCCTACTTTGTCGTATTAGTTTACAAATTGCGAAAAACCCAATTAAATTTGAATTTCGCGGGCAGACCCGTATAATCAACCTTACCATAACAACTTGTTTTTTTTAAAGAATGAGTAGTAGAGTACACAAAATTCTCAAAATGTTTAAGTATCCGTTTAAAGACGAGGAAATTGACTAGCTGAATTTGAAGCAATGGCAGATAGCTGATTCCTATGAAACTACTTCAACGAAAGTCGATCCCCAAATTGAAAATTACATTTTCAAAGTATTATAAGCGTTTTATATTCTAGTATATTACCTCAATAGTAGTTTAAAAGTAATAAATAATATATTAAGTTGATTATGAGACTGATATTAAACTATGAACATTTTATTGTATACTTTTAATATGGCTACGTTAGTTTTGAAGTGTATAACATTACCAGAACACTATAAGTGATGTACTCGTATTAAGGTTTTTATAATGTGTTTATTAAGTAAAATTTTCATTTTTGGAATCGTTTTTAAACTAGGCATAGCTTTAGACTTTTTTTTCAATAATTTTCCAGGGCGAAGATTTTATTTTTTGTTTGTTTCTAATAGATTTCACTTTATTTTCACTTTTAGAAATAATTTTAGTTATTTTTATAAGGTGGCATGACCATCTGTATTTTACTATGTTATTATTTATCTAGATAATTAAAATTGGTGGTACAAAATTTTGATTTAAACATTTCTTTTTTTGAATTATGTCTTATTATTAAAATATTTATTTACATTAAAACAATCGATTTTTTTTAGTACAAAACAGACTTATCTGCTTATATAACGTTAACGACAATACTTATAATGTACTAGCTGATGCCCGCGACTTCGTCCGCGTGGATTTAGTTTTTAAAATCCCTCGTGAACACTTTGATTTTCCGGGATAAAAAGTAGCCTATGTTACTCTACAGGTCCTCAACTATAGTACCCATGCAAAAAATCACATCATGGCGTGATTGAAGGACAAACCAACAAACAAACAAACTTTCGTATTTATAATATTAGTATGATTAGAATATTAAATTGCATAGGAAAACACTGTAACATTACGTCCATACGATGTATTACATCCATACCTACTATGTAGTATGTAGGTATAATTATCGTTTGGCAAAATCTGACGCGAGTAGTTTGGCTTTGACAAAATAGGGCTATCCACGATGGCTATATATGATAAAGTACGATTTCCAGCTTAAGATGAGCCATGCATTCAAAGTATCCTGTAGATTCCGGGGTTCAAGTTATTTGGACCTTATACTGAAGATTGTGATGTCTCTATAATTTCTGAACTACTAAATTGACGACCTTGAAATAATTACAGGACAATTTCTAAAATACCCGCTTTCTAACAAAAAAAAAATGAATGAAATCGGAATACGCCTTAATGAATTACAGCTAAATACACATTTTGACTTTCATCCCCTCTCCCAAGGGAACCGTGCTGAATTTCGGGATAAAAAGTATCCTATATTATACCTCGTAGTATGAACTTAAATCGTGCCAAGTTTCATTTAAATCCGTCCAGTAGTTTCGGCGTGATGCGCGGCCAAGATACAGACAGACAGACAGACAGACAGACAGACAGACAGACAAAAAATTAAAAAAATATTGTTTTGGCTTCAGTATCGATTATAGAGTGCCCTCAAACAAAAATTTTCAAAATATCTTCAATGTACAGAATTGGACCTGTTACAGTTTTATTATATTATAGATTTCAAAACATCATTAAACGCGCCTTTAAAATACGCTTTTAATGGTATATAACATGCATATATTTGGTGAAAAAAACACATAGCTTTAGACGAAAAATTAATTTCAAAACTTTGAATGGCTCTCCTGTAAAATTGTGTTGTTCCGGTTTGTGGCACTTTTGTTTTAAAGCAGCGAGCTGTTGTTGCCTTTCACTGCCGTCCCACGTTATGTGTGTCCAGGTCTTTATGGCGGAAGCTGCCTTTCAGCTGAGTGAGCACAAATGCATTAACCAACGGAGCGAGCACGCTAAGTACTACCCCATTAGATATCATACGATATACTAACAACTATGACTATGAGATTAATACGTAATCCATATTAATCTAGGCAGACACGAGTGGGAGCTACAATTTGTGCAATCTCTGAAACCTCTTCATAATTATATCTATTACTAGCGGAATCCCGCGACTTCGTCCGCGAGGATTTAGTTTTTAAAATCCCTCGGGAACTCTTTGATTTTCCGGCATAAAAAGTAGACTATGTCACTCTCCAGGTCCTTAACTATACCCATGCAAAAAATCACGTCGATCCGTAGCCCTGTTGCGGCGTGATTGAAGGACAAACCAACAAACCAACAAACCAACAAACAAACACACTTTCGCATTTATAATATTAGTAAGGATGGAATGCACAATTTCTACATTTTACGAGTTTGATCCCAAGATGATCTTTTCTCAAATCAACAAATCATGATTTTTTTTTCCCAATATCATTACAAGTTATTTTTTTTCTGATGATTACGCAAAACGAGCGGGCATCGCTTTGATTGCGGAATAATCCCAGGATGAAGAAAGATGAAATCTATATTTCAACGTTTTATAGCCATCGTCAAGACAATGTTTAAGTAACTGATAAATAATACTCCTGACACTGATCCCTCGTAAATATTACTCCTTACTAATATTACACTCATAATTGCGAAAGTGTATTGGTTTGTTCTTCAATCACGCTGCTACAGAGCTACGGATCCAAGTGATTTTTTGCATAGATATAGTTGAGGACCTGGAGAGTGACATAGGCTACTTTTTATCCCGGAGATTCAAAGAGTTCCCGAGGGATTTAAAAACTAAATCCACGTGGTCAAAGTCGCGGGCATCAGCTAGTCACTAATATTATACTCGTAAATGCGAAAGTGTGTTGGTTTGTTGGTTTGTCATTCAATCACGCTGCAACAGAGCCACGGGTCGACGTTATTTTTTGCAGGGGTAGGTACAGTTCAAAGGGCTATTTATTCCCGCGGGATTTTAAAAATCAAATCCACGCAGGCCAAATCGCGGGCATCAGCTAGTGAATTGATACATGAATGCATATATCTGAAGTGTAAAATGAATACGATTTTCGTACAAGACAGCAGATGCCAGATGAATGCGATCTCTAGTACAGATTAAACAACACATAGGTACTGACTGTACATCATCATCATCATCATTAGCAACCCATCGACGGCTCACTACTGAGCGCAGGTCTCCTCTCAGAGAAGGGTCATAGGCCATAGTCCACCACGCGGGCCCAGTGCGAATTGGCGGACTTCACACACCTTCAAGAACATTATGAAGAACTATCAGGTGTGCAGGTTTCCTCACGATGTTTTCCTTCACCGTTGAAGCAAGTGATATTTAATTGCTTAAACGCACTTGACTCCGAAAAGTCAGAGGTGCGTACCCGGGATCGAACCTGCGACCCCTGGAATAGGAGACCATAGTCCTAACCACTAGGCTATCACTGCTTACTGACTGTACAATCTGACATTTAAATCTTAACCACTGGTTATATCTGCATCCTTGCTAGGCAGTTGGTGGATTAGTCTAATCCCGCATGCTTTTAAAGGATTACACCGGTCAGATGGCAATCTCTGTTTATTGGTGAATAGTTGATCAGTATAAACTAAATGGACTTGTTGTGTAAACGGATAAAATGTTAAATGTCCGTGATAAAAACATGACAACGGGGTATTTTAGGACTTTCTGATTTTTAATTTTAACAACATACCTAACAAAGATGAAATAGGATTAACAGATAGGTATATCAGATTTGGCTGAAAATAATATTCAGCCAATTATTATTATCTCTTGAGGTCTTAGATGTCGAAAAATGTCCGATTTGGCTGCAAATTATCTTCGAAATTGGTAGCTCTTCAAAATAATCCCTCAATTGGAATGGAAGCTTATATCCATGATTAAAAAATAGGTCATATTAACTACGAAATTCAAAGAATTCCTGCGGCAATCAAAAAACTCTTTAATCACGCGGACGAAGTCGCGGGCATCATCTAGCGCTACAATAATCTTCTAAATATATAAAAGGAAAAGGTGACTGACCGATTGACTGACTGTCTGACTGATCTATTTACACACCGTTCAAACTACTGGATGGAAAGGATTTTTGAAAGTTCAACCCCTATAGTAAAATAGGGGTTTGAATAATTTAATATAAAAAAACCGACTTCAAACTGCCCGCGCCACTACCAAGTATATTATACTTTATTTTTAACATTTTAAAAACTGCTGTACCGATTTCGATAAAATTCCAATGGGACTACCTTGGAAGCATACACTTTGAAATAAAAAAATTATTTTTCAAATCGGTTCAGGCGTCTTCCAGTAATCGGTGAACATACATAAAACCAAAAGAATCCGACGAATTGAGAATCTCCTCCTTTTTTGAAGTAGGTACAAATCAAACTCAACGTGAGCGAAGCCGCGGGCAAAAGCTAGTGTTAAAATTAAAGTACGAGTATGTTACGCTATAAAAGTTCCGTTTATACAGCTGTATTTACAACTCGCTGTACTACAGCCTTGCAAGTTTGATTATCAATTCTATTCGAACGAGCGATGCAGCGATAACGGTAATCGAAATCGAGCTAAATTTATACGATCGTCGGCTCGCGGCTTCCGAGACCGGCGGCGATTTATTAACGTGTCGCTCGAAGGACATTACAATTTTGTAGCAATTCAAGTTAACTTTATAGAGAACTAGCGTTTGCCGCGGCTTCGCTCACGTTAAGTTCTATTTTTCAAACCCCTATTTTATCCTTAGGGGTTGAATTTTTAAAAATCCTTTCTTAGCGGATGTCTACGGTATAATAGCTATCTACTCGTTTATGCCAAATTTCATCCCGATCCCTCGAGTCAGTCACTTTTCCTTTTATATATTTATAGACTATCTTTTACCCCACGGCTTCGATCGCGTGATGCCTTTTGTTTATCCGGGATAAAAAGAAGCTTTTTATTGCGTATCACTCCAAGTGCTCAACTATACCCGAGAATATATCAAGAAATAAACATACTTTCACATTTATAATATTAGTAAGGACTATTATTACCTTCGACTTCATCAGCGTGGAGTTAGGTTTTCTAAAAAATCCCGCGGGATTCCTTTAGTTTTTGCGGGATAAAAGGTAGCCATGTCACTCTACAAGTCTTCGACTACAGCCGTGCCCAGCACGTCTATCTGTTGCTCGGTTGAGGTGTGGCTGAAGGAGAAACCAACATACAAACACACTTAATGAATGTCTTGTGATTTCGTATGTACCTATTTGATTTCATATGCATCACATACATAAGGTTTAGACTTTAGATCGAATTTAGAAACTGAAACAAACTTTTCGATGCAAGTAACTATAATTGGATTTTGGAAGTATGCAAAATCGGCACCTGAATCAAAATGTAAATTAATGTCTTGCAATGTCTGTTTAATGTACGAGTTACAAAATGAGATAGAGGAAAAAATTTTTTGTTATAGTGGATCATGTTTCAGATATAAAATTTTGATCCACTTAGTGATTCGATGCAATGACCTAAATGTGCAGAACCAAAATGTGTATTTACTCTCATATCTTGGAGTGAATTGATATTCATTCCTACCTAGTAAAATTGCTGAGCTATTTTTGGAATTGGGAAATAATTTTAATTTAACTATTTTAGTTACGATATAGGTTTGCGCTTGACATCAAATCAGTCATGGAAAGGGCTATAATAACTTGCTGATAAGGACTACTTTAGAACGCGCTTGCCTAGAAAGATGCCTATTCATTTTTGCCTTAAAGACACTTAAGTTACATGTGGCAGGAAACAGACGCTGGAAATTGCTGTGAATTATGCGTGTGTGTTATCAAAACTAGCTCATATTATAACATTGGCAGATTTTGAATATTATTTTATTTTTGAAAAAATGACACGGATTCCAATAAAATTACACTAACCGATTTCACAGATTTTTAAATATCAAATACCTACCTACCTACTGTCGGATTATTATATATTATAGAATATACGGAATAAAAATACAGTCGTTAGCTTTTTTATTAACAAAAAATAACGTTGTGCACGTTGTGCATATAATTTTGAATTTTGAACTAAATATTCTTGAAGTCCGCTGAAAGCTGCTGCAAACTAGATTTGATGTAGTGCTCAACCGCACCCCTAGTAAATCTACAAATCGGTACAGCTGCCAGTTGACCAAGATTCTGTTATACAGTTAACCACGCATACATTACACCTACAAGGTATTTACACCTCTGTTAACGTTTACTAAGAGTCATATTTGTCTGATTGTCGATGGTATAGGATGTCACCGCAAAACTGTATTGAAGCCACATGTGTACGACGGAATTACTCAAGTGCAGGATTCGAATTTGTGGCGTATGTCAAATAAATCATGTTACCACTTCATGAATAAGTCTTCAAATGGAATTTCTATGTTAGGAGAGACTAGTAGGTATAATATCTATGAAATAGATAACTAGATAACTGTGAAATAGAACCTTTTGTCAAATGATACGGATATTGTTGCCTAAGACGAACTATAAATTACTTTATACCCTACTAGCTGATGCCCGCGACTTCGTCCGCGTGGATTTAGATTTTAAAATCCCGCGGGAACTCTTTGATTTTCTGGGACGCCTATGTTACCCTCCAGGTTCTGAACGAAATCTATCTAACCTATCCAAAAAATCATGTCAATCCGTAGCTTTGTTGCAGCGTCATTGACCGACAAACCAACCAACCAAAAAACAGACACACTTTCGCATTTATAATTATGTATTAGTAATGAAGAATTAAAACTACGATAGTAAAGGCGATCGAATTAAATTTTAGAACACAAAATCTACTATTGTGACTTAAATATGATAGTTAATATTATATTTCCTCTCGGACTTTTTTTGTAGAGAATAATGAGTGCTTTAATCATGTAGTACATAATTTTTATGCATCCTCAATAGTTTTCTCAGCACACGCCAAATAATGGATTTTATAGGCAAAATTTTGCTACTTTGGGTTACATGATTGCAATTTTCTTAAGGATCTCTGATTTTTTGAAAACAATTTATAGCCTATGTTACTTCCTGATAACTTAGCTTTCTATTGGTGAAAAATGGTTAAAATCAGTCCAGTAGTTACAGAGTCTATTCGGTCTTTCCTCTTTATAATATTAGTATAGATTGTTGTGGATTGTGTCTAGAGAATTATCCCGCATTAAAACCTCAATCCTTGTGGCTTGGCTTGTGGGACTGTGGTTATCAATCCGGCGGATCTGCAGTACTATCGAGATAGACCCGCAAACCATTCCTCAACTATCGCCACCGCTTAAAAACATGATTGACTAATTTCGACATGCATCTATTTAGGCAACCCAAGAGCATCCCTTCGCTCATTTATTTTTGACGGGATAACGTCTTGTAAATCGATGAACACCGGCTGCACGCACGAAAAAGTGCCACGTTCCGCCTGAGCCTGTGCGTGCGAGCAAGAGCACGGAACAAGCGATAGAGAGGCACGTTACCCGTACGTTATCACGTAAAACTATCGTTCGTAAAGTGTAAACCGACTTTACAGACAACCAATTTTACTGTACTAATTGTAAGTGTGCAATTTTATTTAATCGAGTTAATATTGGCTTTTAATTAAATAAGTTAGGATTTCTTTTATTTGTAAATCTGCATGTGATCTCGTGCAGTCCCGCATCTGAGATCGCAAAAAATTAATTTGAAATCCCATATTATTTGTGGGATGGGATTCCCTATAACGAGGCGAGGCAACTTACATAACGATTTCTTAGACATAGGCAACTTTTTAAGTGTTGTCACTACTTTAGTATTCATTCATTTATTCATTCAAAAGGCATTTCAACATAATGATGCAAAAAGAGTATCAATTTACTTCGAAAAAGGCTTAAATCGTGCATTGAATTTTTTGTGCACATGCTTTATAGTCCAGGTGATAACTTACTCGAAAGAATAAAAAACGACTGAGAAATCGAGCTCAATGATAAATAAAGCTTACGGGGAAAGGGTGAAACTTCACCAGTTGTGTAAAAAGTGGAATCGATACTATTGCGAAAGCTCAAAGTTAACTTCTTACAGCTGAACTTCTGAAAGACGATGTTGACATACTATAGAGCAAGATCCCAGTGCCGCCAGACCTAAGTTATTTTCTCAGCAATTATTTGTGTACGATAGAGTACTGTTCGAATGTCCTTTCAGTATATGCGTACTAGCTAGATTGTGCCGACGGCCAATTTCCAGATACCAGGTGCTAAAGGTAGGTAAAAACTAGAATAACTTATCTTAAATTCTCAGGGCTGATTTTCATATATGTTTTAAAGAATATTGTAAAAATTAATAAATTAATACTGCCAGACGCTTACCGCCGGCGGTTACTTTAGCCAGACGCTTTGAAGCTCCCAAAAATATATATAATTTAAGTTAACTTATATTCTCAGTTCTGATTTTTATACATGATACTCAGGGAACTATTGCGATATTATCTGTAAGCTGCCAGACCTATTGGAAGGGTCAAACATCCCCCCAGACACACATTATGCGTCCCCATATGTATGAGCGCTAGAACATGATTCACTTGTTTAAGTGTGTGAGAGATAATATCATCATACTATAATATTATAAATGCGAAAGTGTGTTTGTTGGTTTGTCCTTCAATCACTCTGCAACAGAGCTACGGATCGACGTGATTTTTCGCCTGGGTATAGCTTGCAGAAGATATTGCAATAGTTCTCTCTCTCTAGATCCTAAGCTATACCCAGGCAAAAAATCACGTCGATCCATAGCTCTGTTGCAGAGTGATTGAAGGACAAACCAACAAACACACTTTCGCATTTATAATATTATAGTATGATGATATTATCTCTCACACACTTAAACAAGTGAATCATGTTCTAGCGCTCATACATATGGGGACGCATAATGTGTGTCTGGGGGGATGTTTGACCCTTCCAATAGGTCTGGCAGCTTACAGATAATATCGCAATAGTTCCCTGAGTATCATGTATAAAAATCAGAACTGAGAATATAAGTTAACTTAAATTACCTATTGAACAGGTTGACCATACTGTGTTTCTTGGTGTAGCAATGGATAAGTTTTTAAATTGGAAAATTCATATAGATTCTCTATGTAAAAAACTAGATCGATTTGTGTACGCTCTATACAAACTTAAAAGTGTAACATCAAAAGAGACGGCTCTTTGCGCATACCACGGGTATGTTTCCTCTCTTTTACGTTACGGATTAATCCTATGGGGCAACTCTGTTGATGTGATAAAAGTGTTTCGTATTCAAAAAAAATGTATTCGAGCCGTTTGCGGAGCCGCACCTTTGGAATCTTGTAGGCCACTCTTTAAAAGTACCAAGACACTGCCTCTTCCAAGTCTCTACATATATGAAGTCTCAGTTTTTGTTCATAAGCATAGGGACTATTTTCCACTCATAGCTGACACAATTACAAGATCCAACAGATATGAAAATAAACTTATAATTCCAAGACAAAGAATAAATTTATTTAAAAAAAATATTTATTGCATGGCCGTACGCCTCTATAATAAGTTACCGGACAGCATGAAAAACCTAAATGCTAATCGATTTAAATCAAAACTATACAAAATACTTTTAAACAAATGCTACTTAGTCCGGGAGGAATCGGCGCATGCGTACCGAAAACTATTCCACCTCAATTTTTTTATGCGATCCTCTTCCAATGGCCCTCCTAATTATATAAATGCATGTTGCCAGGGCGCCACCTGGTGCCATATTATTTAAACCGAAATTGTTTAAACAATTGCAAGGAATTATTATTTTTCAACCGGACAAATTTTTTTTATATTCTTTATTAAAATACCAATAAAAAAGGTCCTATGACTTTTCACGATAAAGTTAATATTTTTAAAGATATGAATTTTTAAAGGTTCGAAAAATCTCAAATTTGGGTACTTTCGACCTATGAAAAATATATTTAAAAAAAACATAATGTTTTAGTAATATTTTTTTTTTAATTCTCTATACGATAGTTAATAATATTGTTAATAGAGATTTAAAAAAATTTCATTGTTTATATCTTTTTTTTAATTGTTAATTTCGCGCGCTCACAAGTATGCGTCGCTTAGTCTAGATTTCCTTACTTGAGTATTCGGGTAAACAAACACCTCTTGATATAAATATCACTTATTTACACACCAACCACACATTTTGAACTATGTTTAACTGTCTAGATCTGTTCATTAAACACATTCGTTACGATTTACACTTGAATGTTTAGAAAAAACATTCAAATGAATTGAATTATAGTTATTTATGCAACTGTTGTATAATAAGGGGTATTATAGAATAGAATAGAATAGAATAGAAATATTTTTTATTCAAATAAACTTTTACAAGTGCTTTTGAATACTCAAGGAATCTACCACTGGTTCGGAATGCCTTTCCTGCCGAGAAGAACCAGCAAGAAACTCGGCGGTTGCTCTTTTCAATTTTTCAAAACAAATTTACAATACAGTAAATACTATTAAAACACGAATGTGGGTTTATCACACTCATGTGATACTATGACACACATATGATTCACATGTGTGATACTATTATCACACTCGGCTACGCCTCGTGTGATAAACCCGCATTCGTGTTTTAATACCCCTTATTATACAACAGTTGCATAAATAACTATTATTCAATTCATTTGAATGTTTTTTCTAAACATTCAAGTGTAAATCGTAACGAATGTGTTTAATGAACAGATCTAGACAGTTAAACATAGTTCAAAATGTGTGGTTGGAGTGTAAATAAGTGATTTTTATATCAAGAGGTGTTTGTTTACCTGAATACTCAAGTAAGGAAATCTAGACTATAAGCGACGCATACTTGTGAGCGCGCGAAATTAACAATTAAAAAAAGATATAAGCAATGAAATTTTTTTAAATCTCTATTAACAATATTATTAACTATTGTATAGAGAATTTAAAAAAAATATTACTAAAGCATTATGTTTTTTTTAAATATATTTTTCATAGGTCGAAAGTACCCAAATTTGAGATTTTTCGAACCTTTAAAAATTCATATCTTTAAAAATATTAACTTTATCGTGAAAAGTCATAGGACCTTTTTTATTGGTATTTTAATAAAGAATATAAAAAAAATTTGTCCGGTTGAAAAATAACAATTCCTTGCAATTGTTTAAACAATTTCGGTTTAAACAATATGGCACCAGGTGGCGCCCTGGCAACATGCATTTATATAATTAGGAGGGCCATTTGAAGAGGATCGCATAAAAAAATTGAGGTGGAATAGTTTTCGATACGCATGCGCCGATTCCTCCCGGACTAACTATACTGTTGATGAATTTATTCAGGACAAAAATATTAATGACATTGTTTAATTTTTTTTTTTTGAAATTAATAGAACTGACATTATATAACAGTTAGAATGAGTATGACATTGTTTGAATTTAAAAATGATAGATTTAAGTATTAAATTTTGTATGACTATTCTTTTGCATGCTACTATGTGGCAGATTGAAGCGCTTAGATAATTGTATAAGATCATATTATGTACTCAATCTTGCAAATAAAACATTTGAATTTGAATTTGAATTTGAATATATATATTTTTGGGAGCTTCAAAGCGTCTGGCTAAAGTAACCGCCGGCGGTAAGCGTCTGGCAGTATTAATTTATTAATTTTTACAATATTCTTTAAAACATATATGAAAATCAGCCCTGAGAATTTAAGATAAGTTATTCTAGTTTTTACCTACCTTTAGCACCTGGTATCTGGAAATTGGCCGTCGGCACAATCTAGCTAGTACGCATATACTGAAAGGACATTCGAACAGTACTCTATCGTACGCAAATAATTGCTGAGAAAATAACTTAGGTCTGGCGGAACTGGGATCTTGGACCACTACGCTCATTTTACTGGAAAAATGTTTCATCTCGAGAAGTAATCTATATTATAACTAGTAATCTTACTTTCCTATTATCCTATTAATATCATATCCTATTATATCCTATCCTAATATATCCTATCCTATTTCCTATGCTACTAGTATTATAAATTGGATAGTTTGTGAGGGTGGATGGATGGATGGATGTTTGTTACTCTTTCATGCCACGAAGAATGAACCGATTTGGCTGAAATTTGGAAAATAGATAGCTCATACACAGGATTAACACATAAGCTACATTTTATCCCGGTAAAGTAAAGAGTTCCCGCGGGAATCAAAAAACGCGCGGACGAAGTCTTGGGCATCATGTAGTGTACAAATAAATCGTCATTTACACTCAAAAAAGATGATGCAACAAATGAGCTACTTGTGTATAATTCAACCAATTTCAAATTTTTTTTTAATGCTGCAGCTTATGGCTGCAGTCACACTTGATGGTAAGTGAAGATACAGCCTAAGCTGAAGTACGATTGTTTAACACACGGCTATTAACGGTTTAAGGTAAGGTAAGGTTTCTAAGGGCATTCAAAATTGCGGTACGTATCAGGAACTAAGAATCTAACTTATATTTAAGGTGTGTTTCGTGAAATTCGTTCAGGTAAAAAAATAGCTCAATGAGGAAGGAAAAATTAACAAAATGATGGCTAAACCTTCCGTCTTACCTGACGGCTTATCTGCACAAGCTCTCAGTTAAAACTGCACAGGCAAGACGCAACGTGTAGCCGGAGTTTAAGAAAGCTATAAGTATAAACTCACATAAGCACATTAATATATTTTTTATTATTTGAAACAATGTCTTTTATATTGTAATTTCATAAGAGGTATTATGAAAGAGTTTATTACATATTTTTTGCAATAAAAATCCAAAAGATAATAATAATTGCCAAGTTATTTTTATCCACATTATAACCCAAATGATATTCATGACAAAAAAGAACCACCAGTTATTATAACAGAAATGATAGCATCAAAATTTATTTTAATTAGTGTATTATTCGATTATTTTTAAGGGCCAAACTGCAACGCTGAATTTAATTTTATAGCTTTTCTTTTAATATTTATAAAGGCTAAACTGGATCTTAACTCAAAAACTAACGATAAGAGTCCGTCTTCTGAACAGCCTTACGCACTCTTGCATAAAGCCTTTCAAATTATTGCCAATTGGCTTTCAACTTTAACACAGTAGCTTTAAAGTTAAAGTTGGTCTGTATGATTTCATTGGTCCGTATTATCGTGTGGGCGACAGTAAATATTCGCCTTTTTATACGGCAAGCATATGTTATTGCCGTTCACGGCGGCATTGAAAACGCATTGGTGGGCTTGAACCGGTTTGCATTATACCGTCCCAATGTACCCACCGCATGTTGGGTACGGATAGAATCAAAAATGTTTGCAAAGAACTACTTTTTTGCATTTTTCTTCAGACTTTAAAAAAATTAGCACATAGTGCTGATTTTTAAATTAAATACAAATTGTTGATTAGGTAATGTTTTATGTGGTATTTAAAATAAAAGGGTAATAAATATTTTTTCATTCATTAATTAATAGGATTTTAATTTTTATCCAGAAACAAATGGCAAGTCCTAACGAGATATTTTTTCTTCGAATGCTGTCTTAAAAGTCTTGCAGCTTCTTCTACTCGTAAGTCCAGGTTATACTTGAAACCTTCTTAGCTTTAGTTTACATACGTCCATTTACACATTGTACCTGCATTTTGGTGAATAAAATCTATCTATTATTGATATATTTAATTATTGATATTTAAACTGTCAATAAATAGTCTGTACCGTAGACCAAATGTTTTTCTTACTTTATTGACTTCCTTTTTGCATTTTAGGAACATTTTGGCGCACATTCATGCACATTGCACAATGATCGTGGATTTATTGAATTTTACTGTTAATGTCTTCCATAAGTTCGTAAGTAATACATATTTTATGTCAGTTGTTATTAATTGTGAATATGGGTGATAAGGGACCAAAAATTTGTCATTAAATATTTCTCGTGCAACAATAAATTTGAACCTAATGAAGTAATAAGTAAAAAGTTGTAGAAATGTTTCATTTAAATAAGCTTTTACAAAGTAATTTAAGATTTACTATAAGCTAAGTAGGTACGGTGTATCTATTTGTTTAAAAAATAGTTATCATTTGACTGTAGTCAGAAGTAGAAATGAGAAAATAATTTTAGTAAATATTTTGACATTATATTCACCAAAATTTTTAATTTTTTTTTTAAATTTAACATACCATGAATTTTTTCTTGTGAACGGTACTAAAACTCAGATATCATAGCTGGGTATCCGTTAAAACAAAACGCGAGCTTTCAGGTCCATGACCTTTACAAATGCTTAATCAAAACGCAATAACAATAGACTTGTACGAAAACAATATCTCTATGTAGAGTATTGAATTATATTAAACTTTTATAGACCGAAGCGTGAACTTTATTGGTATGAATAGAAAATAAAACGAGATATCAATATCAATGAATACATTTTTTATTGAAATTAGTATGTAGGTGAATGTTTTTTTCTATGTAGGTTTTGTTTTGTTCGATGACAAGCTAGTCCTTGACTGCGATCTCACCTGATGGTAAGGGACGATGCAGTCTAAGATGGTAGCGGGCTAACTTGGAAGGGGTATGGCAGTGAACATTCAACCATTTCAACCAACCAATACTTCCGGCACGATGGCGTGCCGGAAGTATAAATCGCTTGGCGGTACTTCTTTGACGGTAGGGTGGTAACTAGCCACGGCCAAAGCCTCCCACCAGACCAGACCAAAGACAATTCAGAAATTATAAATTCCCAAATTTACCCGCCGGGAATCGAACCCGGGATCTCCCTGTTATAAGACAACAGCGCTCACCACTGAGCCAGCGAGGTCGTCATAATTTGTTTATTGATTTGTCAATCAATCACGCCGCAACACAGTTACAGATTGACTTGCTTTGTAGAAATGTCATATTCTATTCTAACAAAGATGCACGGGTTAAATCAGCTTGGCATCCAGCTGCCCACAAGATAGTATAAAAACTTATTACAATGTAATAGCTACTTATTAATATTGTAAAATGATTATTTTGAAAAGAGCAACTGCTGAGTTTCTTGCCGGCTCTTCTCAGCAGAATCCGCTTTCCGAACCGGTGGTAGAATCTTGATGTGTCATAAGAGCCACAGCTTGGCCTACATGAAATAAATAATTTTTAATTTTGAATTGAATTTTTGACGTGATTTTTGCATAGGTTGAGGACTTTGAGAGTAACATGGTACCTTTACCCCTCTGTTTCTTCGGGATAAAACTTTTATCCCTGAGGTAAACCTAAGTTAATGGATTATTTAGCTAACATGCATTTATTAATCATACGCAAATAAATTCACAATTTCACACGCTAAAGCTGATCGCATACTAAAAGACGTCAAGAGCCGCAAAAGCCTCAAGAAAAATATAACAGGAAAAAGGTAAATAATTTCTTACTCCATTATAATTTAATCGGTAAACATCGCTTCTGATTTATAGCATCAGGCGGTACATAATCCGAAAATAATAGAAAGAAAACAAAAACGTATTTTACAAACAAAGCCGGCTTGTCATTTCTTCAAAAAATATCTTTATACACTGCGGTAACTTAACGATTTGATGGCAAACGATTTTCCAACAATCTTAGAACTTAAACCACCGGCGGGAACGGGGCTACTTTCTGTCTGCCCATCTTAACGTATTGAATTGTAAGTATGCATTTTTGGAACTTCCCCTCATTGTGGAAATATTCTATTCTAACAAAGTTGCATGGTATAAATCGGCTTGGCATCCGGCTCTTCTCGGCAAAATCCGCTTTCCGAACCGGTGATAGTCATGACGTGTCATAAGAGCCATGGGCTGACCTACGTGAAATAAATTTTGAATTTTGAATTTTTTAAATTTATACGAGCTAAGTTAATAAAGGTTAAGTCGTTTTTGTAGGACTCTAGATGCCACAAATCTTGCTTTCATATAATAGCGCTGACGATACCTGTAACTGCTTGAAATATTCAGGAAGCCTCAAAATGTTTAAATATTGATATAATGTAATGATAAAAAGGCTATAATAATGTTGTATTTCTTATAATATTATAATTAAATGAAACTGATTTCTCTTTGCTTCGTTATCCAAATTGATGAGGGTTGAGACATTTTTCAAAATTGGTAAAGATTTTCCATTGGCAAAAACCCTTACTGTTTTTTGGAGATCACGCTACAAACAAAACATGAATTGCATTTCTCTTTTCCTTCAAACTAAGCGTAAAGCTTGGTAGAGAATAAAACAAGAGGTGTAATAATGTGGAATTTATCCAACGACCATTCAGACCTTAGTCCTCTCTCATACAGTTGAGCTATTGAGGCTATTTTTCTAAATCAAAAACGATTAATATGAGTCGGATGCGATTTATCGTAATGCATAAAAGCAGCACAACTCCGAAACTTGATATTTTAACGAGGGGCATCACTTTAAATTTATAATACCAACTTTTGTATTCAACACCAGGTTAACAATTTTGCGACTACTGGGCTTACCATCTAAAGATGCATACACATTACTGTAAACTGGTAAAGTTTTGCATTTTATATGAAGATGTGCATTCTACATTGTCGTTGCGCTCCCACCAGTCGACTTTTGCACTGAATTGCAAAAGTCTGCAGATTAAGCTGTTCGCACATGCAAGCAGCATGCTTCTATTATCATACTCACTAATATTATAAATGCGAAAGTGTGTTTGTTTGTTGGTTTGTTGGTTTGTCCTTCAATCACGTCGCAACAGGGCTACGGATCGACGTGATTTTTTGCATGGGTATAGTTGAGGACCTGGAGAGTGACATAGGCTTCTTTATATCCCGGAAAATCAAAGAGTTCCCGAGGTATTTTAAAAACTTTATCCACGCGGTCGAAGTCGCGGGCATCAGCTAGTCACATACTAAAGAAATGTGAATGACGTCATCAGTAAAAGCTCCTGCAATTATTCGACGCGTGAGGTAGTACCTACTTACCTTTTTACGGGGCATCTCATGATCCAATCTTTACGGAATTCGGTTAAATAAATAATTGCACCCTGGGGAGTGGGGACGGATATATTATATAATAAGATACGTTTTAACCCTGGAGTTCAAACACTTCCCACGGAATTTCTCAAATAAAACTTTAGTATAATATCTTCGGAAAATCATGGATACGAACATCAAAAGAAGTCGCGGCCACAAGCTAGCAATAAGTTTTACTATTCGACATTCAATGTATGTGAATAATGTAACTATCGTTGTTTTTATTAATATTAAATTTTTGTTTGTGTGCAAAATTGCTGATAAGTTTTTGACAGGTCTGCCCTTGACTACGATCTTTCTTGATGATAAGAGCTGATGATAGTTGCTGAACCAAAAACGGTGAAGCCCTAACTTGGAGATGATATCGCAGACCACTATGTAAACCTTTGACATAAACATAAAATATGCCATTCTGCCTTCGCTCAATAACAATGTAAGATATTATGAAACATTCATTCATTCAACTCAACCCAACGCCAACCCACTACTGGCCACGGGTCGCCTCTGGAATGAGAACGGTTTAGGCCATAGTCCAACACACTGGCCAGGTGCTACTGGGCAGACCCTTAAGAACAAAGGTTCATGCCATTCTGCCCTCGATCAGTAACAATGTACTAGATAATGAAACACCCAACCCCGACCCACTACTGGCCTCGGGTCTCCTCTGGAATGAGAACGGCTTAGGCCATAGTCCAACAAACTGGCCAGGTGTAAAGAAAGCGGCTGCTCGCCCACTGCGCCAAACAGAGCTACTTGTGAACCTCTAAATCGTTGAACGCTTACTGAACGACGGTGCTAGGTTTATTTTCGTTACGGAATTTCTTGATTCAGTCGCCGCGCTCAAACTGTTTGTCCTAGTTCAAAGCCCGCGATAAAAGCTATGCAATAGCTTAAAAAAAGATTCCGACGAATTCAGAACCTCCGCCTTTTTTGAAGTCGGTTAAAAATAACTTATCATCGCTTCAACTACTGCGCTTCTAAGCGTTATAGTTCCATGATCGAAACATTTTCTACCAATGCGAAAACTCAAAAATAGCCTCCAGTCTCATAATATCTTAAAATCGGAACGATCAAATATAACCGATACAAATAATAGGCAATAAACATAATATCGGTTTAAACAACGTCCCTTATATCTGTTCCAACATCGCATACCTTAGATATAGACTCAGCGACGTACCATATTATTGTTTATCATAGACGAATGATATTTACTAAAGTTGTTTATCCAATTTAGATCGCGGATGCTGCACATAACTCGAGATTTCTGAAAACAAAAGGATACGGTGGCCATAAATACGAACATTTGCGCCTACAAAATGCAAGTTAAGGTGGTCGCATACCACAAGAACTGTTAGAACCGCAAAATTTAAGTACTGATAATGCGTATGATAGTTCAATAGGTCGCGAAGCTAAAGTCGAAATAGGCCCCTGCACATCATCATCACCTCGACCGATCGAGATCCAGTGCTGGATATCGTTCGTTAGCAACCCATCAACGGCTCACTACTGAGCGCAGGTCTCCTCTCAGAGAAGGGTTATAGGCCATAGTCCACCACGGTGGCCCAATGCGAATTGGTGGACTTCACACACCTTCGAGAACATTATGAAGAACTCTCAGATGTGCAGGTTTCCTAACGATGTTTTCCTTCACCGTTGAAGAAAGTGATAGTTAATTGCTTAAACGCATTTGACTCCGAAAAGTCAGAGGTGCGTACCCGGGATCGAACCTGCGACCCCCCGAATAGGAGACCACAGTCCTAACCACTAGGCTATCACTGATTCGTGCTGGATATAGGTCTCTTGAAAAGATTGCTACAGAACACAATATTGTGACGCCTTAATATCCAGCGGCTGTTATTTGCTTGAGATCGTCAGTCCACCTAGTGAAGGGTCTTTCAACGCCACCCGTCCAGGTGAGTGGTCAACATTGCAGCACCTAGTGATCCCACCGTTAATCGGGAGCACATAGCTCGAAAAAATCTTGTAGACCTAAGAAAGTGCAGTGGCAGACCCCGTACTAGGTGGACAACTGAGATCCCTAGAGATTAGGCCTTGCATTCGAATATTCGAATATTCGAATTATTCGAATAATATGTCTTGTCCGAATATTCGAATATTAAATCTGCTATATTCGAATATTCGACCAATTTTCTGAAAGCCAAAGTCGGAATATTAATGTGCATGTCGCAGGCATTTTGTGTGATTCCGCCGTTTACACACGGCGTCGTCAGTTTAGAAACGCTCGCTGTTATGTTATGCCGCGGCAAATTGAAGTATTTAGTTCTGTTTCTTATGCCTAACAAGTACTATGTTTGCCAAAATCTAAAGTTAGGTTAGGTTAGAGTTATACATGAACAGTCAGGTGCCCTTAGGTTGTATTGGGCTTAACTTAGGTATATTGACCAAATGGAACCTAAGTGCCCGACCTGCGGCCGGGCACCTGACTGTGGCTGTGGCAATCCTGTGGCTCCCTGTAACTCGTTTGATGTCGTCAGTCCTCCCAGTGGGGTCAGTCTGCCAACAATTCGCTTCCCGGTGCGGGGTCGCCACTCCAGCACCTTGGGACTCCAACGACCATCAGCTCTTCGATCTATTATTATATATTAGTGGAAATGGCCGGGGCACATTAGATGTGCCCCGGCCATTTCCACTTCAGTTTCGCGATTCGCTGAGCTATGTCGGTGACTTTGGTACTCCTTCGGATCTCCCTATTTCTGATTTGGTCTCGCAGGGATACTCCGAGCATAGCTCTCTCCATCGCCCACTGAGTGACCCTGGGTCTTTTTATGAGGCCCACAGTTAGTGGCTATGTCTCGGATCCGTAAGTCATCACTGGCAGCACGCACTGTTCGAAGACTTTAGTCTTCAGGCACTGAGGGATTTTGGACGAGAAGACATCTCAGAGCTTCCCAAATGCTGCCCAGCCGAGTTGGATTCGGATGTTGATCTCTTTCTCAAAAACCTGTTGAAGATTTGGCCAAAGATCCCAGAGCCAAACTGACCCGACACTATACCGAAGATATCCCCGACGTCAGCCTATAAGAGATTAGTATGGCTCTCAAGCAGCTCAACAACAAGGCGCCTGGTGATGACGGAATCACTGCGGAACTCCTGAAAGCGGGTGGAAAACCGGTACTTAAGATTTTTCAGCGATTGTTCAATTCCGTCATTCAAGAGGGTATACCACCCGAAGCATGGCACAGGAGCGTGGTGGTTCTGTTATTCAAAAAGGGTAATAATACCTTGTTGAAGAATTATTATAGACCCATCTTGCTGCTGAGTCATGTTTATAAGTTGTTCTCGAGAGTCATTACGAATCGTCTCGCTCGTCTCTACGACTTCCAGCCTCCCGAACAAGCCGGATTCCAAAAAGGCTTTGGCACCATAGATCACATTCATACGATGCAGCAGATTATACAAAATGATGGATGGAAGAGTATAACCCGCCACTTTGCTTAGCGTTTGAGGACTATGAGAAAGCCTGCGATTTGGTGGAAACTTGGGCTGTATTGAGGTCACTGCAGAAATGCCGTATTGACTACCGGTATATCCAAGTGTTGACGTGCTTGTATGAAAACGTCACTACGTATACAGGACCAGACTAATCCACTTGCAGCGTGGAGTATGATAGGGAGACGCAATCTTCCCGAAGCTATTTACCACTGCATTGGAGGACGTCTTTAAGCTTCTGGATTGGAACGGACTTGGCATCAACATAAACGGTGAGTGAGTACATCACTCACTTGCGATTTGCCGATGACATAGTCGTTATGACAGAGACTCTGAGCGACCTCAATACAGTGCTCAATGATCTTAGCAGGGTTTCTCAGCGTTGGGCCTGAAGATGAACATCATGTTCAATGAATAAAGATATTATTATTATAAAAAAAAAAATGTTCATGCTCCACTCCACCCTCGTTAAGAATACTGCACTTGACATTCTTCTTCTTCTTCCTAGCGTTTGTCCCGGCATACGCCAGGGTCCGCTTTCCTGCTAAGTTTCTTCCACTTTGCACGATCTAAAGCATCCTCTTTACGAAGACCGTTGGCACGTGCATCTGCCTGTACTATGTCAATCCACCGTTTCTTTGGCCAGCCTCGGGACCGCTGTCCAGGGACGGGCATATTTAGGCACCTGTGACCCACATAGTTTTGAGGAAGGCGCAGTAAGTGGCCAAACCAACGCAACCGAGACTCTTGCATTTTGTCTGCGATATCTCGCACACCAAGGCTACCGCGGATGTACTCGTTGCGAATTCTGTCCAAGCGAGTAACACCACACATCCACCTAAGCATCTTCATTTCATTGGAGTGAAGATCGCGGGTATGTCTCGTTAGCGCTGGCCAGGCCTCGCTACCATAAAGCATTACAGGACGTATGATGCTCTTGTAGACCAATCCTTTTAGGCGGACAGGAACTTTTGGGTCACAGGTTACTGCCGTTATCTCCCTCCACTTGGCCCAGGCTGCGGCGATTCGGGACTTGACATCGTAGTCGACGCTTCCGGATTCATGTAGTACAGACCCAAGATATTTAAACTTATCCGATCTTTTAACGGGCACGTTATCTACATGGATGGTATCGTGATCCCCCACACTACAGGCCATGTACTCTGTTTTTGCGGTATTGAGTTTTAAACCGCCCTTCTCAAGAGTATCTTTCCACGAGTTCACCTTAACTTCAAGTGCGCCCCTGTTCTTACTGACAAGTACGATGTCGTCGGCATATTTCATTAGCCACGGAGGAGTACTCTGAATGTCCGCCGACAGAGCATCAAGCACGATACAGAAGAGATACGGACTTAGCACTGAACCTTGGTGTACTCCTACTGTGATTGGAAAGGTCGAAGTGTCACCGACTGCGGTCCTTACTATAGGTTCAGTCTGGGTGTACATGTCCTGGATTATACGTATGTACCCTTCCGGCACGTTTTTAGACCTCAATGCAAACCAGATTTGCTCCCTTGGTACACAATCAAAGGCCTTTTGTAGGTCCAGAAAAGCCAAATGTAAGGGTTGATTACGCTCTGTATGCGTTTCTATGAGTGTTCTGAGAGCGAAAATTGGGTCTATGGTACTACATCCAGACCTAAAGCCATACTGACATTCTGACACAGAGCACTCTTGACGGAGTCTTTGGTCTAAAATCCGTTCAAAAAGCTTCATGGTATGGCTCATGAGTTTAATCCCCCTATAGTTGCCGCACTCCTGTACACTGCCTTTACCCTTGTAGATAGGGGTTATTATATTAATGCGCCATGCATCTGGCATTCGACCTGTAAATACGATGATATTAAAAAGTTCAGTGAGCAGGAGTACGCCTTGGGAACTCATAGCCTTCCAGGCTTCTATTGGTATGCCATCATGTCCACAAGCTTTCCCATTCTTCATACGGTATAAAGACTTCGCTACTTCATCGGGTGTTATGGGTGGTATTAGCCCCAAGTTAAAAGTCTTTGGGGGCGGCTGTGGTGTCGCAAACGTCTGGTTAGACAGCTCATTGAAATAGTCTCGCCATTGATTCTTAATAGAATGGGTGTCCGTTGCCAAAGCACCAGCCGAGTTTCTAATAGCGACGCACTTGGTAATGTCTTTGCTTGCGGTACTTCTAGACTTAGCTAGTTTATAGATAAGTTTTTGCCCCTCGTGACTTTCCAGTGTGTCATACAGTGGAGCATACATTGCAGCGCGTGCTTTTGCCACAACCTTTTTCGCTTGGTTTTTGGCACGTACATAATCCTCTTTGTCTAGTGGCGTTTGGGTCTGCTGCCACCTTTTAAAGCGTTCCTTCTTATTTCTCACTGCCTTCTGAACAACTTTGCTCCACCACCCTGTCTCCTTGTTTATCCTGCGGCCACCTTTAGATGCACCAAGTACATCACGTCCTATCTTAGTAATGCTGGACTGGTATAGTTGCCAGAGCTCATTGCTGTTTTTGCCTTCCACTTCCCAATCAACCATTTTAGATGCAGCTTGAAACTCTATACTCTTTACACCTTTAAGCTTCCACCACTTGATTGTAGACCTGCAGTGTTCACGCAACAGGCGCTCATAAGGCTGGAGGACATCCATTACGAGAAGTCGGTGCTGGCTTGTGATACCCTCACCAGGGATTACCTTACAGTTCTTTACTTAATACTGCACTTGACATTGTGGACGAGTATGTACCTGGGACACTGTCCAGCTAGTTATGTCCAATTTCCTAACTTGTAATACTGATTAATTACCTATTTGTATTCTATCAACGTTAAAAATCTTTCTTTTAAATCTTTTAAGTTTTGTAAGTAAGTAATACGAAGTAAGTAGTATAAAGAACCAAAAATAATGTTTAGAATTTAGTACTTTATTTCTAAGCAAGTTGTTGTTTTTGTAATTGATTATTTGATTTGATTGTTATATAAATATTATTACAATACTCACACTCAGATCTCGATTTGTAAGACTGTGTTATGTTGTGGTTGTCTTGCACCAACTTTTTTTTATTTTTTTGGAGGGTTGAATTTGTATCATAACAGTCAAATTCCAAACAGTTTATAAATTTTTAAGTAAGATTTTGTTTTGATTCAGAGAAATTAGACTCAAAGTAAGAAATTGGCAATTAAAAACATAATTATTATAACATCTTTCGATTTTTTCAATTATTCGAATATTATTCGAATTATTCGAATAATACCTGAAAAAAAGTCGAATATTCGAATACCAAAATTTTCGAATATTTGCAAGCCCTACTAGAGATGCAGCGTGTCGAATTCCCGCTAAGAGACTTATTTGACATAAGTGGAGGTATATCGGCTGTTGACAATGATGAAGATTCAGAAGCATCGGGTGTATTGAAGAAATCTAATAAAAACATCAAATCGCGTCTGTAAAAAACACATTTTTTTCACGCGCATATATTCCCACTGACATCACTAACATATTTATTAGGTACTGAATAAGCAAGAAGCGCGCTCCAACCTAGACCTCATAAGTACTTTGTCGTCAATAACAATCCTATCTTGTAATATAAAAAAATCATTATTTTATGAATAAGCCACAAAATCGGCTATTGAGACTATTGGATCTATTGCGGATCTTGCGGATACGGCCAGTGATTATATTATTATGATGGGAGAATATTTTGCGCGTACAAAATGCATTTTAAAAGTCCCCATATCATCATTACAGCGTGACGATAAACAAATCATTATTACGACCGTTCATATTGTATCGTTACGATATCCACACTCTTAATGTCGGCGACTAGGATTAAGATTATAGCTTATAACTTCCTCCTTTCTTTAAGTCTGTTGAAAGTTCGGAACAAAGAACTATTGTGTGCTTTTAATTTGTATAAGTTACACTGAAATTTATGGGTGCGTCAAGTGCGGTGACTGGAATAAAAAGTCTCACTGTGTGATCGAGAACACTTATGAAGGTCTCACGCACAGATTTTTTTGGCGCCGAGTCTCAACTGCTAATGTAATAAATTTAAATGTGCCCTTAGCAGTTTTTAACTTTTGTTAAAATAATAAGTTGTTTTAAAATTATGAGGTGTTAAAAATACGTTGAAATAAAGAGACTAACAAAGGGCTTATTCACTGGCGATCGTGAGAATATTAGAGTACTTCCACGAGAGCTTTGTTTAAATACTGAAGGAAAGAACGATCGCCAGTCAGTCAACCCAGAGCACTGCAATTGGAAACTATTCTTTTATTTCCAAAAGTACCTCTCTTCCTCTATACAAAACTAGTCTACCTGTCGCGGTAGAGGTGCACGACAGGGGTGCACGGGACGGGACGCCTACCAGTGCAAAACGGCGGGCCTTACTCTGCCCCGCTAACTCCGCGTCCCGTCAACTTTTGCGGGACAAGTTCCCGGGCGTCGTCGTCGTGTATACGAAGCTTAAACCGACGCGCCGCAACAGATGGTCCTTCGAACCTGATCCCTGAAGACGAATTCCTGGAACTGCAAATTGAAGACTTCGAAAGGCTGAAGCTACGAATCGGGACCTAGAGACATGCTCCTCACCAGGTCCCAGAAGGGTAAAGATGTGCCCCTAAGCGCAAGGTCAACTGCATCACAGTATGCTGAAGAGACGAGTGAGCGCACCAGATCAGAGGGGTCTACATCAGCTACAACTTCGGAAGCCACGGCATCGAATATTTCTTCGAAAGCTTCACCTACGGAATCATCAGGAACCACCGTGACAGAGTCTACTATAGCTACGAAGATGAGATCTACAGAAAACAGTGCTAGATTCAAACAACTGCAAAAGACTGAAGGGGAGAACCAGAACAGATCCCTGATGATTGAAAAACCAGGTGGTTCAAACCGCGCATCAGTCAAGTCAGTTCGAACGAAGAGTTCTGCTGCCAGATTACGCAACTTGGAAGCAAGGGAAGAGCTGGCGCGTTTAGAATTGGAGCGCATTGAAGCAGCAGCTAATCTGGCACGAATCAGACTCGAGAAACAAACAATTGAAGATTTAGCTTCAGAAGACGATCTGGATGAAGAACTAGATGACAGAGCATCGCGTGTTCAGAACTGGATCCAGACGTCTCCTTTGGAAGATATAAAAGATATCAAGCCAGAAAAAGATCTTCAAGAAAACCAAGGGATCGTGAAGACAGAACAGCCTCTGATGTCTACGATCCAGACCCTCGCAGGTGCTATACGACAAGCATTTGATAGCCACACGACAGCAGTTGTGCAACCACCACAGCCATTGAACAATCAAGCAGATCTTGTGTTGATGTCACAATTCCTGAACAAGCAAGCAGACACGTGTGGAGCTTATACACCTTCTGAAAAGAAGAAACAGCAACGTGGACGTGAAGCAACTCACACCACCAGAGAAGAAGAAGAAGATGAACCTCAACGAACAAAGAAAGAGGTCAATAAAGAAAAGAAATGGACTTGCATAAGCTGTCAAGGTGATCACTACTTGACAGAGTGCCAACGCTTCCTGAAGATGCCCTTTGAAGAGAGATGGGCACTAGCAGTCAAGCAACGCATCTGCTTCAAGTGCTTAAGGGGAAGGCACAGAAAAGAAAAGTGCAGAAAACCAGCTTGCGAGTCCTGCAAGCTATGGCATCATTTCCTGCTTCACTCTGAGCAGAGAAGCTCAGAACAGAAGAGTGAAGCTACAAATGCAGCACATGGCCAAGAGGAAAAATATACAAAATCTATCCAGGCCCTGATGGCAGAACAAGGGCTGCCGACGTCGAAATAAGAGAAGGAGTGCTACGATAACCCAGTCCTAGAATAGTAGTGCTAGTACCATCGCCGTGTCTGAAGATTGGTGCCACGCACAAGGGGGAGATTGTCGGCGACTAGGATTAAGATTATAGCTTATAACTTCCTCCTTTCTTTAAGTCTGTTGAAAGTTCGGAACAAAGAACTATTGTGTGCTTTTAATTTGTATAAGTTACACTGAAATTTATGGGTGCGTCAAGTGCGGTGACTGGAATAAAAAGTCTCACTGTGTGATCGAGAACACTTATGAAGGTCTCACGCACAGATTTTTTTGGCGCCGAGTCTCAACTGCTAATGTAATAAATTTAAATGTGCCCTTAGCAGTTTTTAACTTTTGTTAAAATAATAAGTTGTTTTAAAATTATGAGGTGTTAAAAATACGTTGAAATAAAGAGACTAACAAAGGGCTTATTCACTGGCGATCGTGAGAATATTAGAGTACTTCCACGAGAGCTTTGTTTAAATACTGAAGGAAAGAACGATCGCCAGTCAGTCAACCCAGAGCACTGCAATTGGAAACTATACTTTTATTTCCAATAGTACCTCTCTTCCTCTATACAAAGCTAGTCTACCTGTCGCGGTAGAGGTGCACGACAGGGGTGCACGGGACGGGACGCCTACCAGTGCAAAACGGCGGGCCTTACTCTGCCCCGCTAACTCCGCGTCCCGTCAACTTTTGCGGGACAAGTTCCCGGGCGTCGTCGTGTATACGAAGCTTAAACCGACGCGCCGCAACACTTAACTACATATGGGTATAAATAAAGTCTTATTGTAAAATCAGAAGCAATCTTACGACTGGTGGGAGAACTAAAAATTTTACGTGAACTCTTGGGGCTTAGTCTCCTATCTGGACTTAGAACTGCCAAATCTGCTGCAGCCGTGGAATTGTATTGATCCTGCTGCATAATTATGTGTGAAATTGCAATCATTTCAGATTTGAAAATCAACCAAAAATCACTCTTCGCGTTAGCGGTTGAAATGCCATTTTAGCCAATCACAAATCACAATTGATTTTTAGCCAATCACAATTGATTTGTGCCATGCCATGCCATTGCCACAAAATGCCATTTTAGCCAATCACAATAATTGAGACTCTTGAT
Source organism: Oeneis ivallda (assembly GCA_029955525.1). Taxonomy (NCBI): domain Eukaryota; kingdom Metazoa; phylum Arthropoda; class Insecta; order Lepidoptera; family Nymphalidae; genus Oeneis; species Oeneis ivallda. The sequence goes on along the minus strand of JARPMR010000024.1, from coordinate 4,824,414 downwards.
TGATGTCGAGTAGCACACGACAGACAACAGTGGCGACAGCTAGAGGAGGCCTTTGCCAACATTCAATTCGAAACGCGCGACATCCTTTAAGATTAATATTTTTGACGTTTTAATAATAATTCAATGTAATGTAATTGAGGAGCTTCTTTTCAAAACTTGACTATTCCACTTTTTGTTTTTTTTCACAATCTGAGAAAATAGTTTTTTAGGTATGCAACTATGTTTTAAAGCCGAAATTTTGATGCATTATTGTAGACAACAACAATAGTCATTATTTGGTACAAGATTCAAAAATTAAGCAATAATATATTTTGATTAAATTCAAAATTTAAAATGGAATAATCTAGTTTTGACGCGGCCTGATTGGAATAATCAAGTTTTGTTGCACGTTTTGTTTTGTTGCAAGTTGCACTTGACAGTATCTAAACTGTCAAACAAACGCTCTACGCGTACCTACACGAGTATTGTGCAATCGTTCAAAAACAAAAATTTCAGCTTGCCATAATAAAAAGTAAAGAACATAAAGGTCTGACTGAAAAATTTAGGGATAAAACATGTTTTGTTGCAATTTAGATTAAAATAGTTAAATAACTTCTGGATTAATCATATTTTGTTTCAAAAATTTGTATTTGAAATGGGTAATGTCATTTTGACGTGGAATAATCTATTTTTGACGAAATCATGCCTTTTTACTCTTTTTTTCTGGTGTCATTATCAAGTTTTGGCCCAAATTTATTTTCGCGGAGTATAAATTTTAATCTTACCAACCAAAAAAAAAATAAAAAATCACTTTTATCGAAAGTGGAATAGTCAAGTTTTGAAAAGAACCTCCTCAATTAATGGAAAAAAAATCTGACTAATTTTATGTAATGTAATGAATTGTTTCGAAAATAAAAGCTATTTTTATTTATTTATTTATTTTATATTGATTGATGTAGCTTTTCTACAATTGACCGACAAACTACTACTTTTACTGCTTCCCGGCGTCCTCGCTGTTCCTGATTCTGGCAGCACTCGTGGTAATGGCGGAGCAGGGAGTGCTAAGAATCTCTGGATGGGATTCCGCTGCCAACCCCGACGACTGGACTTGGCGACATATAACGCACGCACTTTGAGGACCGATGAGAAGTATTACTACTACTAACTACTGAGTACTTCTTGACAGAAAAACGCTAACATTTTTGAGAAAAATTATAATATTTCATACGTAACGACATTCTGTAAACGTAGTTTCGTATAATACAAATCGGACTGCGGCGCGGCGGCAGCGTACATGCGTTTTTATAAATCAACTTATTCGCTACGCCCAGACTTCATTGTCCTCGCCTCATACGAGGAAAAAGAAAAAACCTATTTCAAACAACAATTTCCAATATGGGTTCGGTATTCCACTAACATTTTTTTTTCATTTTTTTGTTATTAAGAAACGTATAACGTTAAACGTTAACGTTTTTAATAATATTATTATTAGGTATAATTCGTATACCGAGATCGTATTTCCGGAGATGGGATGTGTGATTCGTGTTAGGACCTTTTCACGCCTGAAAAAGTATAAAGGATCCCGGAAAATCAAAGAGTTATGTAACGGAACTTTAAAAACCTTAAATCCATATTACTATAACATTCAGATGATTTGTCATTCGTTGATTAATCGTGTCGATGCGCCTCCTAGCCAAATTACACTTCGTTGTATCTATTCTCTTTCTATAAGTAATCGTTAACGCTTTAAAAGTTTTGTATCACGCCTCCTATCCTTTCAGAAGGGAGGCGTGCTAAAAATCTTTGGGAACCCCTGCTCTACAGCGTTAACGATCATAGAAAGAGAATAGATATGTAATATGGCTAGAGGGGAAGGGATTCTCCTATTAGGGTTTTTATTGCGAGTCTTTATCGGAACCTAAAAATCCACGCAGAACAGAGTGAAACACAGACTTGTGAAAATCAAACACATCAAAATATATTCCGTCGAATCGCAATGATGCAATTCGGATGCTCGCTTGAATGACATTCAGCCAGCGTCGCTGCGAGGTAACTTTGTTTTATTTCCAACATCATAATATTTCTGCGCGCAAATGTCGGAATAGATGTGATATGTTTCGTCGCACGCTAAACAAGTTGAAAGATTTTGAACGTTAAAATGTTACCTTTTATTTTTGAAGTGGCGGACGCTCTTCTACTTCGTTAGTACAACAGAATATTGTGGAATACTATAACCTTGTTTGCAGTCTAACAGCGAAGAACCTTCTTTTCAGTTTTTAGTGTCAGTGACATGGCTGCAAAATATGGGCCTCATAATAAGAAAGCTCAGAGACATTAAGCGGGCGATAGCATACGTCCAACGTACGTAAGTGTCTGCGTAGATAGTCTTTACGTAGGTAAAAAATGTACTGAGATGTCTTCTCGTCCAAAATACCTCAGCGCATGAAGACCAAGTGACGTGACTTATGGATCCGAAAAATGATCGCTAACTATGGGCCTTATAAAGAAGGCTCAGAGTCAATCAGAGGGCGATTAAGATGAGCTATGCTCGGAGTATTCCTGCGAGATCACATTAGGAATGAGTAAATCGGTATGAGAACCAGAATCACCGAAATAGCCTAACGAGTTATAAAACTAAATTGATGTGAGTGAAGTTCATAGCTCTAATAAGAGCTGATTAGACAACGGTGGTGTCCCAAGGTTCTGTAATGTCGATTTTCAACCTTATACGTGAAGGCATGGTGTCGGTAACCTCCTCCTAAGTCAGCCAATGACATCAGAATACAAGCAGTGTGAGGAAATTGGAAGTCACTACAACAGACCTCTAAGTCCAGCAGTCAATATATTGTATACGTTAACGACGTCGGCGATGATGATAAAATGATCCCCACAGAACAGAATAGAATAGAATAGAAATATTTTTTATTCAAATAAACTTTTTACAAGTGCTTTTGAATTGTCTGGCTCTACCACTGGTTCGGAATGCCCTTTCTGCCAGCAAGAAACTCGGCGGTTGCTCTTTTCAAAACAAATTTACAATACAGTAAATACTATGCTATATATGCAGTGTTTCCACAGTGAGGGAAGTTCCAAAAATGCATACCGACTAACTTCTATCTTTAGATGGGCAGACATAAAGAAGTCCCATTCCCGCCGGTGGCATCCGTTCACGAGCATGACGCATAACCCAGCCATTGCTTCGCTCAACCATATTTGAGGGAACGTAACATCATCGCACGACACCACCACATAGTAGAACCTACATCGAAGTAGTTTACAACATTATTCCGCGCAGGTATTCCGAAATGACGTCGTGCCAAACCGTCGCTATTCCGATTTCGATTCAAAACGCTCCCACGCGAAAGAGTGAAAAAAAATCCGGGCTCTTATCGCTCGGCGACGCGGCGCGCGGCGGTCCGCGGCGCGTTTTTATTTTTTGACAAGTGCCATATCTATACTCACCGCGGCCATTGTTTTCCGGCCGCCATCGCCGCTTGTTATTTTGGATGTTCTACATCGGTGGCGGACTCCTCTTTTTGAATTCCCCGCTCTTTGTTTTGGAATCTTTTCAAAATTCCAGAGTAATCGGTTTCGTACCTGGCTGAGTTTGTTGTGGGCTCGTCTCACACCAGACTCGTTTGGAACCATCGGTTATGATACCACTACCACTAGTGAGGTACCACACTACCGTCAACGTGCTGGCGATTTAGGGCCGATTTCTACGACCAAAGTAAACGCGATTAGTAATAATAACGCGATAATAATAATAATATTTATTTATATTTATTTTTTCCAAAATTACAAATGATTGTATAACAGATTTGAACGGTGATCCCGCAGAAGTATAACTGTGTTGCGGTGATCATCGCCCTCCTTGTTCATTAAACACAAGATTTATAATATGTTCTTATTACAAACAAAATTATAAATATACTTAATAAATAAAATAAAATTTAGAAAATTTAGAAAAAAAGGCAAATTTTAAAGTGTTAGATTGTAGTTGTAGATTGTTGAAAGTGCATGTGCGTGTTTGCAATGTGTTGGCCTGTTGGGTGTCGGGTAATTGGTGTGAGAGGTGTGTGTGTGTGTGTTTGTGTGTGTGTGTGTGTGTGTGTGTGTGTGTGTGTGTGTGTGTGTGTGTGTGTGTGTGTGTGTGTGTGTGTGTGTGTGTGTGTGTGTGTGTGTGTGTGCGTGTGCGTGTGTGTGAATGTTAGTGGAGTAGTGTAACATTTATTGACGCAGCTTTACAAGGTCTTCCGTTTCATCATAAGTGAGGGCTCGAAGCCATGAACACTTGTGTTTGCATTTAAGTTACGTTTACGCGCGTAAGTTTACGCGCTTAACTGAGTTCAGGGTTGTAGTTTTCATTTCACCAACGACAACTAAACTCAATTAAAGCTAAACTTTGTTTAAACTCTAAACGCCGAATTTTCGACGTTTAGGTTGTCTTTTTTTTAAAAGTGGACTTTTTGATACAAAATAAACTAGAAAACAAATGAATAATTGTTTTAAACAATAGTTGAATAATAATAAGAAAATAAATGTCTATGATTGTGACAAAACTTCATGTAATCTTGCTTTTACTAAACGCGATTAGTTTATAGGTGGTGAAATCGGTTTGACTTAAATCGAGTTTAAATTGTACGTTTAAACTCAGTTAAGCTAATCTTGGTTTTATTAAACTAGGTTCCTGTAGCGAATGGTGAATTCGGCCTTCAGTTTTTCGGCACAATGACGTGTAAAAAAGGGTAATGGGTTGTGTAGTACCTACGAACAGCAAGTAGTGGGTACAAGCGAATCACATAAATACAGGCATCGCTGTGTAAAACTGCGATATTATCCCCCTTTCAAGTTAGCCCGTCACCATCTTAAGCTACATCGTCACCAATAGTGAAGAGTTTTCTTGTTATTGAATAAAAAAACCGGTCATGTGCGCGTCAAACTCGTGCGCCGTGGGTTCCGTGCCTACCTATTATACCGCCCTTATATTATTTTAGGTATACTGTACTTAATTTAGATTTTTTTTTATTTTTTGGAATTTTTCCTTTATTTGTGATGTAAGACCTTGCCTTTTGCCAAATTTCGTGATTCTAGGTCTACAGGAACTACCATAAAGGTTTTCGACCCAAAACATAGTTGACCTTGTTAGTAGTAGTTTAATCGTGTTGACTGAGGTCCTTGATTTTTATACACCGAATATCCCTATTCGGTGTATATACCTCAGTATCTGGTATACCTATAGACCTCAGTATCTGGTATAAATTTCAACTTGCTAGGTACACCCGTTCTTGAGAAAATCGGTGGTGACACACGGACAGACAGAGAGACAGATCTTATAAGGTTTCCTTTTTTACCTTTTGAGGTACGGAACACTAAATATCACGTCAATCCGTTGCTTCATTGCTGCATGATTGAAGAACAAACCAACAAACGCACTTTCGCATTTATAAAGTTTAAAATCAGCAAGGAATCGGAAAACAATATAAGATCTACAGAATCTGATGCCACCCAACAAGCAACAACTCCAGCATCCAGTCTTGCAATATAGGTAATTATTAAAATAGATTACCCCAGAGTGGAGAATATTCCATTAATCACCCGGAATCAGTGACGTGGAATCAATGAGCTGAACTAGATTGTTGTATCGGATACATTAGTCTTTGCAATTAGAAGTTTATTAATGTTCAGGGATAAATTGAGATTTAATTGATAAATCGGCAAATAATTAATTAATTGGCTGATAGACCTTACTTTACTGCCGTTATACAACATGAGCCTGCGACTTCGTCGGAAGGATTAAATCTTTTAAAATTCTCTCGGGATCTATTTGATATCTCAAGATAACAAGAAAATTGTGTAAAACTGTAAACTGACTACGAAAAATTGGATCTAAGATGTGTTATATAATTAATTTTGTTCATATAAAATAGCCTTTATAACCAGTACCGGACATACCTCGTACTTATTTTTTAACAAATCAATTGACACCTCATTCATCAAAATCGGCTAAATAGTTTAGTTGCTTTAGTGGAACATAATATGTAAAATACATTCATACATTCAGGCCCTTGCCATAATCAGAAAAAAATAAATTAAGTGGCACTCGGGGACTGCCACGGTAAAGCTATTGCATAGCATTTTTTATCAACTTATGCAATTATAATATTTATGGAATATTTTTTTTGCATAGTAAAAATTATGCAAAAAAATAATTAAAAAACAAACAAACAAGACAAGCGCACTGTCACTACTTCGTAAGTGAGATTCGAACCTGCGACATCATACACCATACGGTAAAGAAAGCGGCCGCTCGCCCACTGCGCCAAACAGAGGTACTTGTGAACCTCTAAAATGTTGAACGCTTACTGAACGACGGTGTTAGGTTTGTTTTCGTTTCGGAATTTCTTGATTCGTTCGCCGCGCTCAAACTGTTTGTCCTAGTTCAAAGCCCGCGAGAAAAGCTATGCAATAGCTTAAAATACGTGCGTGTTGTGGAATACTGGTTTGGAACGAAGTTCCTTTTAATAATAAATTAATAGGAAAAAAAAATAGTAATCTGAAGTCATTATTCAAACCCCCGAACCGATAGTTTCACTTCTACATTTAGCCAAATTTGGTCAAAATAGGTTAAGCGGTTGAGCTGCTAAAAGATAGCAAACTCACTCACATTGGGATGTCTAAGGAATTTTTGAGACGAAAAAATATCTTGAGTATCTACTTTAGTTTTCTGAACATAAATCCGAAATTATTTTTCGTACATAAATAACATAATATGTCGAGAACCCGAATTCGCTCAGTCGAATTAGAAGTATAATTCCGCCATTAAATAGACTTCGAAGTTCGAATTTAAAATCTCCTTTTGAAATAATCATAAACGTTCAGTAACAGACATCGTTACTACGTCTATTCATAGTCCGATCGTTAGCTCATATTCAAAAGGGATATTATCTGTACATTTAGTACATATGAGTTTTGCCATCTCGATAATGTTTTTAGATTTCTAGAATTGAAGTAATAGTCCTTGTTTTAAAATTGTTTATCATTACTACCAATTTTTATTGGTAGTAATTGGTGGTGGTGGTAGATCGGTTTTATTCCAATATCATATTTTAATCAGATACAGAATTATGCCGAAATACATTTTTTATAAATAAGTACAAGTTTGTTTTTTTTTTTGTTTTTACAAGCTTTTATTTAGCTTGACCAGTTTATTTATTTGTTTATTTGGGTCAAATCTTGCAAGATGAATTAGAACCACTTTCCGGTTTTCGATTGAGCTGAAATTTTGCATGTATGTGTAAATTGGATGACAATGCAATATTATTGTGACATGGAGCTGATCTGATGATAGAGACGGAAGATGGCTATCGGAACTCTGTAATAAAATGATGTAACCCCATCGAGTTTGGGCTCGTTTGATTCGTTATGACAAGAACTCTGATCCTAGATGATATCTAGAGTCTAATGATGTAGCTACTAAAAGCTTGTATTTAAAAATAAAATTTTTAATTTACACTTGTTTCCACATTTAAAAGCATATAATTTACCGCAAAAATGCTATTGCGAGACGTATATTCACTTCGGCTTTCCAAATTAAGTTCCAAATCGTGGCTAAGAACTAAACCACGGCATTCGACCGCTACTCTTTGAACCGATGATAGAGTCTTAACTTGTCATAAGGGCCACAATTGGTCACAATACATTTAGTATTAGGTAAATCATTTTCGAATTGGAATGCGAATCTGATACTCGTTATCTAGCAACGTTTCCGAGATATGTAGACTCATACTAAGCATACTGTTTTGTCTTGTTTTAAATAATCTGTTAACTGCATCCCTTCCATATGATCGATCGACGCTGTAAAGTAGCCGTGCAAAATTTATTTCTTCAATTCCGCTCATCTAACTTTGATCCATAAGTTTCTTGAATTAAGATTTAAAATTGAATGAAAAGGATTTCGCACTATCGATGCACTATTTGTGATAATCTTAAATGCCTTTCTCTGCATTTCTTTTAAACTAAAGGATCTCTATTGACGTGCTATTTATCAAGATTATCATCGTTCAACTAATGATCCCAAGTGCAGATTTGGTATGAATATGTGGAAGCTTTGCAAAAAGAAAATCAAAATTACAATACAGTGGCTATTGATTTGAAAATTTTTAAACTTTTGCAGAGTTTTTAAATAGTGTGTTCAAGTGTGTTTGTTCTTTAATCACACAGCAACGGAGCAATTGATGGACGTGATTTTTTAGATGATACTCGTAGATATTGATGTAGTTGAAGACTTGGAAAATATTATAAGCTAAACATCGTTTTAGAAACGTACCTTACCGAAGCTCCATGGAGCACACCTGTTTTACTAATTATTATGGAAGTTTGAATCTTGTTACGAAGTATTTTTGTCTGTAATAAGTTATATGGTAAATAATTAAATACTCAGCCCACTCGTACGAAACGCTTTAGGTTTACGTTTCTGAAACGAACCGCTAAGGTGTGAAACGTCCTTCTACCTTCAAGGCAAGAGAATAGGCATTTTCTAGACAAGCGCGCTCCAACCTAGACCTCATCAGCAATTTCAGCCATTGATTGTTGCTAAGCGCAAGCCTATCTTGTAATAAAAAAAAATACACAGTACCATCGCGCCGCTAGGTAGGTAATAAATCTAGACTATCGGTATGTGAGGTCTTTCCGTGTGCTTAGACTCTCAGTAGCGGGGAATTACCTTGCAATTAGAGTGCAGTTTATCTTAGTTTGTAAGATAAACTACGTCAAGTATTAAAAAAGTTAAAACAAAATATTGTAAACTATGTTATGTTTCATAGTAGGCTAGCTATTGTAGGATGTTTTTTTTGTACACGCGATTGTTTTGGAGGGAGTTTGTAATAAGCTGTAGGTTTTTTTTCATTACTTTATTATTCTTAAATTAGTTACGCAAAACTTTCATTGGTTTTGTAATTAATTGGCTTTTGCCCGCGATTTAGTTCTCTTTAGGTTTTTTAAAAATTCCACAGAAACTTTTTCCGGAATAACAAGTATGTCACTCTAAAAGTATTTCATACCTACTACGCACTTGCATCATAGAATAAAAACATTAGTTATATTCCCGTTTTCACCAACCACACCTAAATCATCCCCAAAGTAGGAGTCTCTTTACGTAGAGGTAGCCACTAAATTCAATCCCTTAACCAATATGTCATTTCCACGTACAGGTGTTCCCTAAAGGTTAGTAAAAACGAAATTGACAGAAAACGTCACCTGACGCAGCTTAGGTAGCCCGTAAAAGTTAGGTAACGTTTATGAAAACGGGCATTACTCTAATAAATTCATATATGCTACTCAATAATATAAATATCCACCTGGAGCACCTCAATATTGATTCGGGGCTAGAATGCAGAGATCAGCCGATTGCTGTTTTAAGATCTTATGTAAATACTTTCCGTCGCTCGTCGCATCGGAGACGCAAGTTTGTCGCGCTCCTGTTGATCTTGGAATTTTGTTACTTTCACATGCGAATTTTGGATAAGTCAACTTTTCTTTAGTCGTCGGCTCAAATATGGTTAAGCAAAGCAAAGGGTTGATCATGCGTCATGCTCGTGAATGGGTGCCACCGGCGGGAATGGGGCTTTTTGTCTGCCCATCTTAACATGTATTGAATTGTAAGTACCATTACGAACCAGCACTTGTAAAAGTTTATTTAAATGGAAAATATTTCTGTTTTATTCTAATCGGCTTTGCTTCATCTGTCGACAAGATAGATAATTTTGTAACATTTTATAACAATTTTGTTTTGAAAAGAGCAACTGCTGAGTTGCTCTTACCAAAGCTTACCTTACCGTACCCTACCTACCCTTAGACCGTACCTACTGAACAAAGAGCTCACGTCCTAGAAGTTTGTTAGTACTAATATCATTATAGTTTACGCATTAAAAAAATTTTGCAAAAAAAATAAGGGTATTCATTGATATTTAATATGTAACTGATGTTAGTAATGATTGTGTTACTTCAGGATAAGAAGATATAAATTGAATTATAGCTAAGTATTTATTATGAGTAATTTTTAAGCCATTAATTCGTATTTTTTAATTTTAAAGTACCCACAGCTTTTTTGAAAAGTTAACGTAGCAATTGATCGACGTGTTTAATAGTAAAGAGCTTGGAAATTAAACATAGGCAAATATTTTTCCCAGAAAAACAAAGAGTTTCCACGGGATTTTTCCCAATTTTTGAAAGTTTTTTCCAAGTCAGACCTTGACCCTCACAGCATAGTCATCGAATCAAAAAAAATTACTCCTCAAAATATTTGTTATAATAATATTTTAATTTAATTTGCCATATCCTATTCTTTTTTAAATCTCTTACTTTCGCGTCTAGAGTTTGACTTCATACTATCGACTCTTCACAGTGTTTACATAAGGATATTTTTGCAAATTTATACAGCGAGCTAAAATGTATGTACGTACGAATACTGTACTTGGATGTACTCGAATATCGCTCAGTCACTTAAGGATTTCATCCGTCGAGTAACTTGTGAAAATGTTTTGAATACCGTTGAGTTTTCGATTTTTCTCCGATCACAAGTTAGCTAATGTGGCTAATTCGTTTGAACATAATGGCAAAACTAAATGGACTGGTCTAAATCTCGTGTTATCCCTTTCATAACATTCTCTACAGAAAAGGATAGCACTAGTTTACACTTGCCAATTTAGGTTAGCTTAGAAATCGTTTGTACAATACATTATGCTGAACCATTGGACAAGCTGTAGGAGATGTCAAAATCATCAGATGTCAGACTCAGAAGGAAATAGTTAACAATAAAATTATATTATTATCATTGTTTAACTAAGGAACATTGTATGAGGTGGGCGATGATCACAAACAAAATTTATACTTCTACGGGATCATTATTATCATTCATTTGTACCTTCATACAAATGTAGAGCCAACGGACTAGAAATATAGTCACGAGGCCTTAAAAGATGATTAGCAAGGTACACCCTACCAAGAGACCGGACTACTTATTGGTAGGGCACCACCAGTAAGTAAGGTAGGGAAACCATGCCTCGACGCACGTACCCCCGGTTGGACTTACGACCAAAAGTGAAGACCTCACACACAGACTAATCTGGAAGCTTTACGATGAGAAAACCGCTTTAATTAGGTACTCCGAGAGGTGTATCGCTGAAATAAAAATAAGAAAAAAAAATAAACCTAATAATTCCAATTTAATCCTCATAGGATTTCAGGGAATCTAGTATTTCTGAACGATATTTCATAGAAATCATTATAAGAACGATACTCATTAGAATTCTTCGGTGGATTGAAATTTCATACTATCACTGAGGACGATTTTAAAGAGAAATGTTAATTAATAACTTTGATGTATATTTTCTCTTACCTTTCCTGAAATTTCACCTTTCCAAGAAATTAATATTCAAATGATATAGGCAATCGCGTGGCGTTACTTCATTTGCATTTAATTACAAGCTAGTGCCTATTTGCTTTAGGCGCAAAACGTGTTCAAACGTTGATTCAAAATTGCATTTATTATAAACAATAGATGTTGTAACATGTACTTTGGCTCTCGATTTCATTACAATGTTTAGTTGAGCTCTTCTGCCACTTACTTTATTTATTTTAAATCAAGCTTCTTACGTCTAACAGTATTGTAAGTATTTATAATATACTTTATGATTTGTCAATAAAGAAATAAGGAATTAATAATAATTAATCTGCAAATTATTAACATTTGCAAGCAAATTGACTTTGCATTTGCGAATTGTGGAGTCAACATCTCCTGATGATTGTTAAAAGATTTATTCTGTTTGGCCGATTATGGCAAGGGAATATTAAAATTAAAGAATAATTATTTTTTAAATATCATGGAATTCTGCAAAGTAAAGCCTGATTTTATAGAATATCCTTTTCCAGGTCGGTTGATTAAATTAATTATTATTTACCTAATCCATTGCTAAGAAGGAAAGCCACCCACTGTTTTTTTCATAAATACTTGTAATAGAGATACAAGATCAAAAAGCGTGGAATCGGGGCAAATGTCTATAATGTTCCCGGGTAATAATGTAAGGAGGCCATTACGGTACAGAGTAGCGAGAGGTAGCAGTTAATTAAAATTACATAATTTTATTTATGTGGATATTTTTGGTGTTAAATTTTAACTCTTTATACCCCAACCCTATAAATTAGAGCAAGTCCATAATAAAATAGGTACTTTCCTCACAAAAAAGTTTATACAAAAAATCGGCCAAGTGCGAGTCGGGCCTCGCTCTTTTAGGGTTCCGTTAAAAAAATTTAAATAAAAATATTTCCATGTACCCATGGAAATATTTTAATTTAATTTTTTTAATTTAATTTAATTTTTATTATTTTTTGTTATAGCGGCAATAGAAATACATAATATGTGAAAATTTCATCTGTCTATCTATTACGGTTTACGAGATACAGCCCGCTGACAGACGGACGGACGGACGGACGGACGGACGGACGGACAGCGTAGGCTTAGTAATAGGGTCCCGTTGGTACCCTTTGGGTACGGAACCCTAAAAAAACATTATTTAGATAAAATTAAAAAAAATAAAAAACATCTCTTTTAAGTGCTTAGATACTCGAAGAATAAATTCATGAAGTTAATAATTTATTGACGACTGCATATCTCTAGCTTTGTCGGTTACCTACTCAATGTGTTAAGGCACTCTTTAACCAACTTCAAAAAAGGAGGAGGTTCTCAATTCGTCGGAATCTTTTTTTTATGTATGTTCACCGATTACTCGAAGACGCCTGAACCGATTTTGAAAATTCTTTTTTGTTTGAAAGGGTATATACTCCCCAGGTGGTCCCATATAAATCGGTCGAGCTGTTTTTAAAATACCAATAATAAATTGAAAAAACTTTGTATAGTGGCGCGGGAGTTGGAAGTCGGTTTTTTAAAAATATTTTTTTACATAATACTTATATAGATAAACATAATAAGTATAATTATATAAAATAATTTAATTATAATAATTATAATTATATAAAATAATTTAATTATAATAATTATAATTATATAAAATAATATAATAATTATATAATTATATATAAAATATATTACTTAATACTTATATAGACTAGTGGTTCGCCCCGAACTGAGACCTCGCGGTAACGGTATCCCATGATTATTCATTCAATCGATACATGATAACCAAAACTGACATTATTATTATGCCCGTTTTCACCAAACATACCTAAATCATCCCCTAAGTAGGAGTCTCTTAACGTAGGTAGCTCCTAAATACAATCCTAAGTCCTAACATCCGTCCCAATATCCTTTTAGGTGTCCCGTACAGGATCGTGATAAATAAGTTGACAGAAAACATCAATCACCTAACTTATAGGTAGCCCGTAAAGGTTAGGGAACGTTAGTGAAAACATTGAATTATTTATCAAACATTGAATTTAACTCGTAGTTCCATGGGAATAGTTACTGACTGCGCCATCTATTAGCATTATTGTGAAGCTATGTTGATGCTATATGAATTACTGACGCCCATTAAAAATTAAATAATCTCGTTTCTTTATAATATTCATATAATTTTAGTATTTGTTGTTCAAGTACAGGATATAAGTGACCTAAAAACATAAAATCAGTTTGAAAATCCATAGCGGATTTTTCTAGAGAGCGTCTTCAAGCGAGCGTATAAAATCGCCACTTTGAAAGCCCCCCATTTCGTCAATTTTAAGGGAAAAATTAAAAAAAAAATAGTTTTGTACTCAGTTCAAAATTATCTTTAAAATGATACGTAACAATTTTATGTAACGCGATTTTTTTTTTTTTACTTCGCATTCGCTTCTATGAGAGCCCCCCTGAAATAAAGATTTTTATAACTTTTTAAGCCATTTTCGGCTGGAGGCCATCGGTTTACATATTATATCTAAATTTGAAGTAATTACGTTCAGTAATTCAAAAGTTATAAGGCTCTGACAGACGGACGGACGGACGGACGGACGGACGGACAAGTGCAAATCGCCCTAGTTAACTCAAAGACCTTCGCTTCGCTCGGTCGATAAACTTAATAATTATATAGATTAGTTAAGAAACGTGTCAAAAATAAAAATTAAAATAGTTTTGTGAAAAATTATAATTATTATGATGACAAAAGTTTTGATTGAAAACAGAAAAGACTACTTCCAATTTTGACATCCGTTTTTCAAACTTGCAGACTTAAGCTTTTTCAAAGAAAAATCTATGGCTATACATTAATATCTCTACACATAACATTACTCTGTGTGTCATACGTTACTTAAGCCAAGGTGAAACTCAAATAGAGCCGTTAATGTGTTTACTAGTTTAGTTTAGTTTAGTTTTAAAACGGTGCATTAAGTAAACAAATATTTTAGTGCATAATGGCGTGCTGTGGGGCATATCTCACGCAGTCTGCTTGTTCATTAATCTGTGTTTTGAACTAGATTATCTGCTTGGGGGTGGTATGCACCTATATAATAATTGTGGCTCGGAAAGTATGTCGAGCCGTCGCGTCGGTCAAGCTATCTCAAATAGCTGATAATAATAATAATTATTACTATCATAAATTATTATTATTATTTTCCTATATATTATGACTCTCACACCCGCATACAAAATAAATAGATATAGGGCCAAAAAGTATTATAAACATAAATACACACATCAAAAGTGTCTAGGGATCAAGCATTTTTATGCGGATTTCTTGAGATTGAGATGTGGCTTTGTAATAAATTTATGATTTTATAAATTTATATGGATCCTTTTTGGTGCATTTCATAATTTGAATCAAGAACTGTCAATCAAATTTGAGTAAAAGATGAAAATCAGCTGTCAATATTTTCCCTATAAAAACATACAACGCATTGAAGACATTATTAGTGCTACTGTTTCCCTACTACTGATTAAAACCAACGTTATTATGGAGCGGCGACGTCATTTAAGCAGGGAAGAAATGCTCAGAGCCGTGGGAATGATAGAAGCTGGTTCCCGGCAACGTACTGTGGCTTTAGCTCTGAATACAAGTCAGAGTGTTATCAGTCGACGTTGGACACGTTACCGAAGCACTGGTACCGTGGCTGAGCGCCATGGAGGACGGTATCGCTGCACCACACGGAGACAAGACCGATACATTCAAATCTTAACTCGAAGAGCTCCAACAATAACCGCCATGATGTTAGCCGTGAGGCTTCATCACTCTTCAGGGAACTTAATTAGCGACCAAACAGTCAGAAACCGCTTGCATGAAGTGAACTTTCATTCCCGAAGACCGCTACGGGTACCACCTATAGCAATGCACAATCGTAGGATTCGATATCAATAAGCTCTTGAACACAGAAATTGGGCAGAAGAACAATGGCGTTTCGTGTGCTTTTCTGATGAGTCTCGTTTTGGTATGAGACCGGATACAAGACGTATACGACACTGGAGAACCCCTGGACGCCAACAGCGATTAAAATCCTGCCAGGAAGTCCATCCTTATAGTGGTGGAACCATCATGGTATGGGCGGGTATTTGGATCGGCGGAAGAACTGAGTTGATTTGGATCAGAGGCAACCTCAACGCTCAAATTTATGCTGAGACGATTGTATCAGACGTCATCGTTCCTCTACAAGTGCAAATCGGTCCCTTATTTCAGTTAATGCATGATAATGCACGACCGCACACCGCAAGAGTTGTAAGACAGACTCTCGCCGCAGCTAACATCAATGTCCTGCCCTGGCCTGCTCAGTCGCCAGACTTGAACCCGATTGAGCATGCATGGGATATGCTACAGAGAAGAGCTCTGCCGAATATGGAGGGTATCCAGTGGCAAGAAGACCTTTTTTTGTTGTTGCAACGAACACGGGCGGCCATTCCACAGCGTGATTTGGATGAACTCATTTTGAGTATGCCAAACCGATGTTCTTGTGTTGTTAGTGTTCGCGGTAGAAACACGGATTATTAATTGTTTAAGTTACCCAATAAAATTTTAAAGAAAACTGTTAGTTCAGTCTTTTTTTCGAACTTTAATGTTAGTGGTTCAAATGTCAAAAATCCCTTTATTAGGAAAATGGCAAATTTCTTTATTAATGTTTATGTGTGTTTGTAATGTGGTTTATCGTTACTGTGACAAACGAAAACACTTTATTTGATGAATCCTTAAAGAAAATTTTAATTAATATCAATCAGGAGAAAAGTTATTGCAAAAATATATGTTGATCCCTAGACACTTTTGATGTGTGTATATACACACAGATAAATAAACTTACATATAGATTACATAAATAAATACTTGTAGCGGGCGGAGGATTACGCCCCGGCAGGGGAGACCAGACGGCCGGGGGTCAGGGCGGCAGGCTGAGAAACCGACGGACTATCCTAGCCGAGTCCAACAACATCGCTTTCTGCATCTTGGCCGCGAGCGAACCGCCACGGAACCCCAGTCGCCTCAGATGGTGAGCGAGGCTGACTGGGATCAACCCATTCGCAGAAATAACGATTGGGATGGTTTCAGTGGACTCCACATGCCACATGCCAGTAACCTCGTGAGCCAGATCTAGATACTTTCGTTTTTTCTCTGTCTCCGCTCTCACGAGGTTCTCGTCATGTGGGATGGTGATGTCCACTAAAAACACCCCCGACTGTGCCCGGTCCACCAGCACGATGTCAGGCTTATTCGCCAGAATCGTCCTGTCCGTCCTGACCGGTCCCAATAGAGCCGGACTCCGTCACGCTCAAGCACCGGCACCGGTGTGTACCTATAGTACGGCACTTTCTCTTATTATTATTATTCATCCGCGTGGATTCAGTTTTTATAATCCCTCGGGATCTTTGATTTTCCGGGATGAAAAGATTGATTGATTGATTTTCCGGGAAGCCAATGTTACTCTCCAGGTCCTTAACTATACCCATGCAAAAAATCAAGGCAATCCGTTGCTGTTGCGGCGTGATTGAAGGACAAACCAACAAACAAACACACTTTCGCATTTATAATCGCATATAAACTTAATATTAGTAAGGATACCGAAGGATTGGAAGTTCGCCAAAATTATCCGAAGAAAACTCCTACCAATAGGAAGGTATATAATATTATTATATAAGATTATATAATCAAAGGGGTCACGACTCTCAGAAATGAGAGAGAATGTTTTAGTGCATAACGGCATATACACACATCAAAAGTGTCTAGGGATCAACATATATTTTTGCAATAACTTTTCTCCTGATTGATATTAATTAAAATTTTCTTTAAGGATTCATCAAATAAAGTGTTTTCGTTTGTCACAGTAACGATAAACCAAGTCACCTTTGCATTAATAAAGAAATTTGCCATTTTCCTAATAAAGGGATTTTTGACATTTGAACCACTAACATTAAAGTTCGAAAAAAAGACTGAAATAACAGTTTTCTTTAAAATTTTATTGGGTAACTTAAACAATTAATAATCCGTGTTTCTACCGCGAACACTAACAACACAAGAACATCGATTTGGCATACTCAAAATGAGTTCATCCAAATCACGCTGTGGAATGGCCGCCCATGTTCGTTGCAACAACAAAAAAAGGTCTTCTTGCCACTGGATACCCTCCATATTCGGCAGAGCTCTTCTATGTAGCATATCCCATGCATGCTCAATCGGGTTCAAGTCTGGCGACTGAGCAGGCCAGGGCAGGACATTGATGTTAGCTGCGGCGAGAGTCTGTCTTACAACTCTTGCGGTGTGCGGTCGTGCATTATCATGCATTAACTGAAATAAGGGACCGATTTGCACTTGTAGAGGAACGATGACGTCTGATACAATCGTCTCAGCATAAATTTGAGCGTTGAGGTTGCCTCTGATCCAAATCAACTCAGTTCTTCCGCCGATCCAAATACCCGCCCATACCATGATGGTTCCACCACTATAAGGATGGACTTCCTGGCAGGATTTTAATCGCTGTTGGCGTCCAGGGGTTCTCCAGTGTCGTATATGTCGGAGCGGGTATCTTCGTCGGCAACAAAGTCAGACACGTTTGCTGCGCGACGAGGGTAGGTAGCGTGGTAAGATCATTTCATTACTTGGGATGTTTATTCTTCGAACAAAGTACCCTCAAAAGCCCCTCTTTTACATTTATTAGCCATGGACCAGAAGCGGGAATTATTACTCAAAACTAATCAGGCTTTAAGAGAACGCGTCTCTTAAAACGCTGAAACCCTACCTAAAGCCGTCGCCACCATCCCCAATAACGGCCCCTTTCCACTCAGCTAATAACCACAGCACGACAGACAAAACCACCATCTGAACGTGAGGGTAACTATCAAAAATATCAAAGTTTTGAGACGGTAGTTATTAAAACATCAAAATATTAATTAATCAAACCAACAACTAAACGTGAGGGTAGTTATCAAAAATATCAAAGTATTAATTTATCATTTAAACAAATCTAAGCGTACTGGCAATATTTAATCGATTAGGGAGCGATTGCTATCGCAATCCCTCAATCGAGTAGAACGACCTAGACGCGAAAGCGTCTACTAGTCGGATGAGTCTCTGGGCAGAGACTGCCAAAGTATGAATTAATCATTAACACTAATCTAAGCGTATAGACAATATTTATTTGATTAGGAAGCGATTGCTATCGCAATCCCTCAATCAAATAGAACGACCTAGACGCGAAGGCATCTACTAGTCGAATGAGTCTCTGGGCAGAGACTCCCAAAGTATGAATTAATCATTAACACTAATCTAAGCGTATAGACAATATTTATTTGATTAGGGAGCGATTGCTATCGCAATCCCTCAATCAAATAGAACGACCTAGACGCGAAGGCATCTACTAGTCGAATGAGTCTCTGGGCAGAGACTGAATTCGTATCGTCGAAACAGTCATTTTATACTAATATTTCAAGATGGCGCGCAAGATGGCGTACCCGCGCTGTCAAAGTCAAATGTCAATGTGATTAAACTAATTTTAATAAATAAAAGGAAACGGAAGTCAAAGCAATACTTTTAAATAATTAATATAAAATAAAAGGATACGGAAATCAAAACAATACTCCCAATTAATTAATATAAATTAAACGGAAATCAATTGCGCCCACACGGCCATTCTGATCCAGCGCGCTCTCTGCGCTGTAAATTAGTATCTGAATGATATCACACCCTGGGATCTACCCAAATGTCACATTCATGGCATCACCCGTCTGGCATATAGCCTGTAAGACCGGGAATAAGGATACGCTTGGCACACAGCCAGCGCTTAAGGAAGGATGTTTTGGACAACTCGGCATCACCCGCCTTGGATCTAGCCATATCAATTCATGGCATCACCCACCTTGGATATAGCCCTGAGACCGGGAAAAAGGATACGCTTGGCAAACAGCCAGCGCTTAAGGATGGAAGTTTTGGACAATTCGGCATCACCCGCCTTGGATCTAGGCATATCACTTCTTGGCATCACCCGCCTGGGATATAGCCCTAAGACCGGGAAAAAGGATACGCTTGGCTAACAGCCAGCGTTTAAGGAAGGATGTTTTGGAAAACTCGGCATCACCCGCCTTGGATCTAGCCATATCACTTCATGGCATCACCCGCCTGGGATATAGCCCTAAGACCGGGAAAAAGGATACACTTGGTAACCAGCTAGCGCTTAAGGAAGGATGTTTTGGAAAATTCGGCATCACCCATCTGGGATATAGCCCTTAGACCGGGAAAAAGGATACGCTTAGCAAACAGCTAGCCCTTAAGGAAGGATGTTTTGGACTAATCGGCATCACCCGCCTTGGATCTAGCCATATCACTTCATGGCATCACCCGCCTGGGATATAGCCCTAAGACCGGGAAAAAGGATACGCTTGGCAAACAGCCAGCGCTTAAGGAAGGATGTTTTGGACAAGACCGGGAAAAAGGATACGCATAGTGATCATCAAATGTTTAGGTTGGAAAAGTGGATAAACAAAAATCAAATATTGATCCCAAAATGATCGCTCGTCCATCCTTAACTCACATAATGATTGAACAGTATTAAGATCTTCAAAAGGGAGAGGTGAATCCCACCGCTGCTGTCGGAGCAGGTATCCTCGTCGGCGACAAAGTCACTCATTTGTCGCGCGACGAGGGTAGGTAGCGTGGAAAGATAATTTAATTACATAGGATGTTTATTCTTCGAACAAAGTACCCTCAAAAGCCCCTCTTTTACATTTATTAGCCATGGACCAGAAGCGGGAATTATTACTCAAAACTAATCAGGCTTTAAGAGAACGCGTCTCTTAAAACGCTGAAACCCTACCTAAAGCCGTCGCCACCATCCCCAATAACGGCCCCTTTCCACTCAGCTAATAACCACAGCACGACAGACAAAACCACCATCTGAACGTGAGGGTAACTATCAAAAATATCAAAGTTTTGAGACGGTAGTTATTAAAACATCAAAATATTAATTAATCAAACCAACAACTAAACGTGAGGGTAGTTATCAAAAATATCAAAGTATTAATTTATCATTTAAACAAATCTAAGCGTACTGGCAATATTTAATCGATTAGGGAGCGATTGCTATCGCAATCCCTCAATCGAGTAGAACGACCTAGACGCGAAAGCGTCTACTAGTCGGATGAGTCTCTGGGCAGAGACTGCCAAAGTATGAATTAATCATTAACACTAATCTAAGCGTATAGACAATATTTATTTGATTAGGAAGCGATTGCTATCGCAATCCCTCAATCAAATAGAACGACCTAGACGCGAAGGCATCTACTAGTCGAATGAGTCTCTGGGCAGAGACTCCCAAAGTATGAATTAATCATTAACACTAATCTAAGCGTATAGACAATATTTATTTGATTAGGGAGCGATTGCTATCGCAATCCCTCAATCAAATAGAACGACCTAGACGCGAAGGCATCTACTAGTCGAATGAGTCTCTGGGCAGAGACTGAATTCGTATCGTCGAAACAGTCATTTTATACTAATATTTCAAGATGGCGCGCAAGATGGCGTACCCGCGCTGTCAAAGTCAAATGTCAATGTGATTAAACTAATTTTAATAAATAAAAGGAAACGGAAGTCAAAGCAATACTTTTAAATAATTAATATAAAATAAAAGGATACGGAAATCAAAACAATACTCCCAATTAATTAATATAAATTAAACGGAAATCAATTGCGCCCACATATACGTCTTGTATCCGGTCTCATACCAAAACGAGACTCATCAGAAAAGCACACGAAACGCCATTGTTCTTCTGCCCAATTTCTGTGTTCAAGAGCTTATTGATATCGAATCCTACGATTGTGCATTGCTATAGGTGGTACCCGTAGCGGTCTTCGGGAATGAAGGTTCACTTCATGCAAGCGGTTTCTGACTGTTTGGTCGCTAATTAAGTTCCCTGAAGAGTGATGAAGCCTCACGGCTAACATCATGGCGGTTATTGTTGGAGCTCTTCGAGTTAAGATTTGAATGTATCGGTCTTGTCTCCGTGTGGTGCAGCGATACCGTCCTCCATGGCGCTCAGCCACGGTACCAGTGCTTCGGTAACGTGTCCAACGTCGACTGATAACACTCTGACTTGTATTCAGAGCTAAAGCCACAGTACGTTGCCGGGAACCAGCTTCTATCATTCCCACGGCTCTGAGCATTTCTTCCCTGCTTAAATGACGTCGCCGCTCCATAATAACGTTGGTTTTAATCAGTAGTAGGGAAACAGTAGCACTAATAATGTCTTCAATGCGTTGTATGTTTTTATAGGGAAAATATTGACAGCTGATTTTCATCTTTTACTCGAATTTGATTGACAGTTCCTGATTCAAATTATGAAATGCACCAAAAAGGATCCATATAAATTTATAAAATCATAAATTTATTACAAAGCCACATCTCAATCTCAAGAAATCCGCATAAAAATGCTTGATCCCTAGACACTTTTGATGTGTGTAACTTAGCTAGAAAAGTGTGTGATGTAAACACTAAACACTGCTTGCCATCAGTGACTAGCTATCGGACGTCTTTGTAAATAAGTTAGTATTAAGTTAGTTTTTAAGGAGTAACTGCCAAGAACTCATGTATTTATATCGATGGTTTTAACATGCCAGGTGGCAAAAACCCCCAAACTCTGGGGTCAATGAATAACAGCAACCCATCAATATACTCACTAAATTTGAAGGGATGAAATCTAGAAAAAAAAAACGAATCCTCAAAATTATTTCCTCCATAATTAAGTAAAATTCTTTCTCAGTCTGTCAGTCAGTCACAGTTAGGCGAATCTCACAATGCGTCGCGTTTCTGCGCGATTCACCGCGCGGGATGCTTTGTTAGAGTGTTACGCCGTGCGTGTTTTCTATACAAACTGAGAGGTACTTATGACCAACCTTAAACACGCAGACCCGCGTTTCGGAGCGGGGTGCCTTGCAGTGTGTGAACCGCCTAACTGTTTTATAAGTACATACTAGCTGACCCAGCGAACTACATACCACCAACAAAAATATTTAGTGGTTGATCACCCTTATTATTTAAGGGTATGAAAAATAGATGTTGGCCGATTCTCAGACCTACCCGATATGCACACAAAATTTCATAAAAATCGGTCCACCCGTTTCGGAGAAGTAAGGTAGGTAACTAACATTGTGGCACGAGAATTTTATATATTAGAAGAAGTAGTAGGAAGTACCTAGTAAGTTAATTCTGAACCACCTACCTCTAAAACCAAATCCACATAAAAACGGTCATAAATCTAACACGACATCGGCATTCAGCCTTAGAAACACTTCCGTACAGTTAGCCGGGGCGTGCGACGAAATGGCCGGCGTAAAAGTAGTTCTATGGCAAATATTCGAGCAGCATTAGCATATGAATGACGCGGAATAAAAACGCTCCCCAGGTGGCGTGGCCTGACCGGAAATAGGCTTCGCTGCGACCCGATGTAGAATGTAACTTAACTTTAGAGTGTGTTCATATTACACTCACAGTTTAGCTTCTATCGGATATACTTTGGAGAATGCGCTCAAGAACTACACAATCTTGTGCCCCCTTCATGGATTTAGTTTTTAAGAATCCCGCAATTCACCGTCAATAGTACCTAAATCCCACGGGTTGAGACTTGGAGTACAACGATGTAATCTTTGCTTGGTACCTACAGTATCAATCACCATCAAAAATTCTTAAATCCTCACAGCTTAGGAGTGCAGTACCCTGCATCATTAGGGTTGAGGGTTGGGACCCTATTCAATCATGAAGTCGTTGCTTGGCACTCAGAAGATAATTTCACAATCAACAGTTTCTAAATCCCTATGGTTTAGGAGTGCTGTATCATGAATCATCAGGGTTTAAACCTTGAAATATTTACGTGACCAATCTTTAAAGTACGTCCTTTCTAACAAAAAAAGAAGGAATGAAATCGGACTACGGCTTAATGAATTACAACTAAGCACACATTTTGACTTTCATCCCTTCTTCCAAAGGAACCGTGCTGAATTTCTGGATAACAAGTATCCTATGTCCTACCTCGTAGTATGAACTTAAATCATGCCAAGTTTCATTTAAATCCGTCCAATAGTTTCGGAGCCTATTCCATTCAGACAAACAAACAAATCTTTCCTCTTTATAATATTAAAAAAAAATAAGCGTAGATTAGCTATGCAATTTTGGGGTCAGAGTCCGCCGGCAGACAGTACGCCGCTCTGAGCTTTCCTAGTGTGAATACGCCCTAATGACATAAAAACGTTGTTATTTATATCTGCACATTACCTTATAAGTAAAGTTATAAATTGATAAAAATTAAGTCAACAGCAGTCCAAGCACAATCAGTGCGAGAATGCTTGCGGCATTCATCATTAGCAACCCATCAACGGCTCACTACTGAGCGCATGTCTCCCCTCAGAGAAGGGTTATAGGCCATAGTCCACCACGCTGGCCTAATGCGAATTGGCGGACTTCACACATCTTCGAGAACATTATGAAGAACTCTCAGATGTGCAGGTTTCCTCACGATGTTTTCCTTCACCGTTGAAGCAAGTGATATTTAATTGCTTAAACGCACTTGACTCCGAAAAGTCAGAGGTGCGTACCTGGGATTGAACCTGTGACCCCCCGAATAGGAGACCACAGTCCTAACCACTAGGCTATCACTGCTTCAGCACTCACTTCAGCTTTCACTGCTTGCGGCATTATTATGGGTATAATAGCGTCACACTGTAGAAATATTTTATCTATATTTTTGTAGGATCGCCTACAGCGTTGCAAGTGATGCCAACATCATTTTAATTATTCAAAGTAAGTACTTATCTATTCATAATGTTCATCAGACTGGTTAAAAGGTAGATATTAAATTAATGAAAATCAACAAACTTTTTCATTTAAATGGTAATAAGAACTTATTTAATTTCGTTAGTGAAAAGAAAAAGCAAGGGGTCCAGTGAAAAGTTTTTAGTTTTAATCAGATAAGCAGCGCGTCCGTTTACATTCTATGCAATCTGCATTTCACCGGTATAAGCTAGGAGCTTTGACTTCTCTAGATGGATTCCAAAGTTCAAATGATTTCTGTAGTAGGGCGAAACAAATATTACCAATAATATTGTTAAAATAATCCTACTATCCTACTAACCGCGTGAGGATGGATGTATGGATGGATGGATAGATGAATCGATCAATGGATGGATGGATGGATCGATGGATGAATGTTTGTTACTCTTTCACGCCACAACGAATGAACCGATTTGGCTGAAATTTGGCGATAGTTCATACCCAGGATTAACACATAGGCTACAATTTATCCCGGAAAATTAAAAGGTTTCCGCGGGAATTAAGAAACCTTAATCCATGGGGACGAAGTCGCGGGCATCGTCTAGTTTATAAATATAACTAACTTTTGTCCACGACTTCGTCCGCGCGAATAAGGTTACTTTTTTTTCCGGGGTAAAAAGTCACTCTACTTACCCTCAGCTTTATGTTTACTATGTATATAAAAAGTTCATCGAAATTAGTCAATTCTTTCTCGAGATATCATCAAAAAGCCGTTTCATACAAAATGTATGAGAAAATGAAACTATCAAATCGATCCGTTGCTCCTTTTCTGCGTGATTGGAGGAAAACCAAACTTATAAGTACACTTGATAGGTACATTTAAAAATAATATTATCAGTAAGGATTAGTTAAGATAGAATTATTTACACTAGTAAGATTTTACGCAAGTAGCGTACAAAAATAACTGACGTAACTACCATTACCTATTTCAAACGATAAGTACTTATGTGACTTACAGGACTGTTCACATTTCGTAAGTTACTCATGTAAGTGAATTACGAGTGTAATTGCGCCCTAAGGATAACTTTTTAAGTCTAGTGGTGTGTTCTACAAAAGCAGCTATTTCTTTTCGCTTGGACCACGTCAGTTGTACAGAAAGAACATGCGGGGCACGTATAACCCGGAACTGCGCGACTACGGTGATTTTAGACTCTTTCTATTTTATAATGCTAGTTCAGACTAACCTAAACACGCTGCTTTTATTAAAATATTAAGAATATTATTTTATTTTTGTTCTTTAGCCTAGGTGAAATTGGTTTTATATTATGGTATTCATTGACAAGTCAGAGGCTAGAGTCCAATAGTCTTAAGAGGCTTTTTATTGTTGAAGACTCCGATCTTCCTTAAGAATAGATAATATTATGTAAAATTACATTAACTATTATTCCTTATTAGGTAAAAATAGGTAATGGCCAAAGTTTTGTCATTTAATTAAAAATAGTTATAATACTGAACAATTAATATTAGATAATTCTAAAATTGAAACTAAAATAAATCTATCACCTCATCGATTTCAACAATGCGAAGTTCAAGTGGCAATGGGTAGGGCAAAAATCCAATAACTTGACGTCGGAAAAATCCTGCTGCAAAAACGCAGCGTTTCTTCCGACAGTGCGACTCCCACCAATGACGGATCCCCGATTCCCGAACGATTCTTTTATTAGCTGGTGGCACCTTTAACGATTTTCTTTTGTGTCCCACATAGTATTCTGGATTCTTAGTGGTTCCGTGAGATTGGTCCTATTGTTGCCGATTGGAAATCGATGGACCGGAGATTTCAAAGGTTTTATTTTCAAAACTTTCTTCTAGTGTGTGCCTTGTATTCGATTGAAATGTAAATGGTTAATACTTTTTAGGATTCCGTACCCAAGGGTGCTAAAAAAATGACCAATTTTGTTGAGGGGTCTATCTCAAAAACTATACTAGTTAGGAACTTGAAATTTTGGTATATTATGTACTATAAAGTGTATTTAAGCAAAAAATACTGAAACACCGATTTATAATGCGGTTTGTAAGTTGTGACCAAAACAAACGAGCATTTTTCCCCTTATACTAATTTAGTACTTTCTAAGAACTAAGATAAAAATAACTAGTGGTTCGCCCCGAACTGAGACCTCGCGGTAACGGTATCCCATGATTATTCATTCAATCGATACATGACAACCAAAACTGACATTATTATTATTATGCCCGTTTTCACCAAACATACCTAAATCATCCCCTATGTAGGAGTCTCTTTACGTAAGTAGCTCCAAAACACAATCCTAAGTCCTAACATCCGTCCCAATGTCCTTTTAGGTGTCCCGTACAGGATCGTGATAAAGAAGTTGACAGTAATCATCACATAACTTATCATAGGTAGCCCGTAAAGGTTAGGGAACGTCAGTGAAAACATTGAATTATTATGTAGGTACTAACGAGTGAAAACGGGTTAGGGGCATCTGTAAAAATCGTCATCTATCGACGCGAATAGAAAATATACAAAATGATATTTAACTAAAGAATAATTTTAATTGAATAATATGTTATTATATTTTGTACCTAAATAACTAGTGGTTCGCCCCGAACTGAGACCTCGCGGTAACGGTATCCCATGATTATTCATTCAATCGATACATGATAACCAAAACTGACATTATTATTATGCCCGTTTTCACCAAACATACCTAAATCATCCCCTAAGTAGGAGTCTCTTAACGTAGGTAGCTCCTAAATACAATCCTAAGTCCTAACATCCGTCCCAATATCCTTTTAGGTGTCCCGTACAGGATCGTGATAAATAAGTTGACAGAAAACATCAATCACCTAACTTATAGGTAGCCCGTAAAGGTTAGGGAACGTTAGTGAAAACATTGAATTATTTATCAAACATTGAATTTAACTCGTAGTTCCATGGGAATAGTTACTGACTGCGCCATCTATTAGCATTATTGTGAAGCTATGTTGATGCTATATGAATTACTGACGCCCATTAAAAATTAAATAATCTCGTTTCTTTATAATATTCATATAATTTTAGTATTTGTTGTTCAAGTACAGGATATAAGTGACCTAAAAACATAAAATCAGTTTGAAAATCCATAGCGGATTTTTCTAGAGAGCGTCTTCAAGCGAGCGTATAAAATCGCCACTTTGAAAGCCCCCCATTTCGTCAATTTTAAGGGAAAAATTAAAAAAAAAATATTTTTGTACTCAGTTCAAAATTATCTTTAAAATGATACGTAACAATTTTATGTAACGCGATTTTTTTTTTTACTTCGCATTCGCTTCTATGAGAGCCCCCCTGAAATAAAGATTTTTATAACTTTTTAAGCCATTTTCGGCTGGAGGCCATCGGTTTACATATTATATCTAAATTTGAAGTAATTACGTTCAGTAATTCAAAAGTTATAAGGCTCTGACAGACGGACGGACGGACGGACGGACGGACGGACAAGTGCAAATCGCCCTAGTTAACTCAAAGACCTTCGCTTCGCTCGGTCGATAATGATCGACGCAAAACTGTTTTTGGGATAAATCGTAGTCGTAACTCCTAGTTCAATGGAATAGTTAATGACTGCGCCATCTATTAGCATTATTGTGAAGCTATGTGAAATTTACTGATGCTCATTAAAAATTAAATAATCTCGTTTCTTTATAATATTCATATAATTTTTGTATTTGTTGTTCAAGTACAGGATACAAGTGAAGTAAAAAAATAAGTACAACTTGAAAATATATAGAAAATTTTCCCAGAGAGCGTCTTCAAGCGAGCGTATTAAATCGCCACTTTGGAAGCCCCCCATTTCGTCAATTTTAGGAAAAAAATTAAAAAAAAATACGGTTTTACTCTGTTCCAAATTGTCTTTAAAATGATACACAGAAAACCTATGAATCGCAAATAAAAAAAAATTTCTTCGCATTCGCTTCTATGAGAGCCCCCCTGAAATAAAGATTTTTATAACTTTTTAAGCCATTTTCGGCTGGAGGCCATCGGTTTACATATTATATCTAAATTTGAAGTAATTACGTTCAGTAATTCAAAAGTTATAAGGCTCTGACAGACGGACGGACGGACGGACAAGTGCAAATCGCTCTAGTAAACTCAGAGACCTCGCTTCGCTCGGTCAAATATGTATCTAGTTTTAAAAAAATGATTTAGTCATTTTATGTGCGGACCCCTAAAAGAGTGAGGCCAGACTCGCACTTGGCCGATTTTTATTGTAAATAGCGAGCGAACGAGCAGGCGGGTCACCTGATGTTAAGTGATTTCCGCCGCCCATGAACATTTGTAGCAGCAGAGGCACCACCAATGCGTTGCTGGCTTTTCAGGAATTTCTTATCGCATACTAGGTTTTACCGTAGAGTTAAATGCTTTGCAACCCTTTGTTTTTCCGGGGTAAAGGTATCTAGTCCTTATTACTCGTGCGGTGCTCCATTAAACCCATGTAAAAACCACGTCGATATAGTTTGTTGGTTTTTCCTTCAATCACGCAACAACGAAGGATCAAAATGACGTGATTTCTTTATGGGTAAGGTTGTCCTGGAGTGTCATGGGATATTTTTATTACCGGAATAATAAATGGTTTTTCAAAAGCTGGTATTCAATAATAGTCGGTATCTAATAGTAACTATATATTATTAGTTTTGTATCGAATAGCTGTTGAAACTTTTAAGCACACTATCTTGTAATTTGTATATCGTAATATTATTATTTCAGCATCTATACATATAAGACAATTACTTAACCTAAGTAATTGGTGAGGAACATTCTATTAGGATATCCAATCAAAGGATTCTGGCTCAAAGATCACTATGCACAACTGAAAATAAACTCAAACGCTTCAACCATAAGGTATTTAATATCGTAGCAAGAATTTCAGATGGATACAGGCAATTTAGAGATGGGCACAAACGCCATGGGCGAGATATCGTCTGCACGCTGTATAATTGAATATCGGGAACCTTCGGTGACCCAGATATTGCAAGGTAGTTGATTTGTGGGCCGTAATCAGGGGTCCCTTGTCTATGGGGTCTTCTTAATACATGCCATACCCAATCTTGGTGTTTGTTCTGATCGAATATCGCTGTCAGCAGTTCTACTTCTATGGGATAATTTTCGTTCGCATGCATTAATTTCTAAGACGTATGTGCCCAATTGGGAACGGAGAACCTCATACGATAGATACAAGCGGCTACACGATCGGGTCTGTAGTGATCCTCAGAAGAGACCTACTTGTATACCTATTGAAAAGAAGCAGGCAACCCTTTGAGTCGATTAAAATGAAAGTAATTTATTTTGGCGGAAGTAAGTGCCTGCCAAAAAAGACATTCATTTGACAGCGTTAGTGCTGGTATACTCAAAGGCGTTAGGCTGCAATTACACTGAAGTTTACGTAAGTTTTACTCACGTAAGTCACTGACATACTTACTTTAAATATTCCTATAGTAGATTCATTTGACGATTCGAAAGCACTTGTAAAAGTTTATTTGAATAAAAATGTTTCTATTCTATACATCACCTATCGTTTGTATAGTGGTAGTTACGTAGCTTACAAAAGTTACGTCCATAAGTTCTTACGTGAAAACTTACTAGTGTTATTTTAGCCTAAAACGTATGGTTGCATTTATCGAATAAAAAATATCGAACATACGTTTTGATTGTCTAATGAATAATTATACATTTTTCTTACACAATCGCATTGCTGACTGCATTTGAGCGGCAAGCTGAGTATAACATTATAGTTTAGATATTATATGCAGCCTGCATATAACTGCATCTAAACTATATAACTAACTCCAATTAACAGCATAAGTGCACCTGCTAAAAGTTAAGCTTTATTTGACCGCACCAAATGAGACCAAAATCCCAATTCTTTTATTGGCAAAGCAAATTGGCATCTCGAAAACTTGGCGCTGGATACTTCAATGTTTATGGGTTAAAAGTACTTACGTAGAACTTTTTTACTGACTCTGGTGCAATGAATTTAGTAAGTACCTAGCCTTAGTTTTTACTTTATCAACTTTTGCATGCATATTCCTTTTCAAGCTCCAAACGTTTTCTTTGAAAATAAGCGTTATTCAACACCAGCTGTTTAGTTCTTCACATTGTAATAAAAAAAAATTATGCTACACTTTGATTCATGTTCTATAATTTTGTACAATATTTTTTTTTCATTCGTGAAGGAATAACAAACATCCATCCATCCATCCTCACAAACTTTCGCATTTATAATATTAGTAGGTTTAGACGTAGCTTCACGTATAGACTAGATGATGCCGACGACTCCGACCGCGTGGATTAAGGTTTTCTGATTCCCTCTTGAATTTTCCGGGATAAAATGTAGCCTATGTGTTAATACTGGCTATGAGCTATCTCCACTCTCAGCCAAATCGGTTCATTCATTATAGCATGAAAGAGTAACAAACATCCATCCATACATCCATTCTCACAAACTTTCGCATTTATAATATTAGTAGGATTGTCTGGAATTTCTTTACTGTGCAACTATGAAAGTGAAACTTACACCATAGCTTGATAGTCGCTTCCCTAAGCTACCAATCCTAAATCTGTGTCTTATATATAATTATAGAGAAAATAGTTAGGTAACGAGGTAAGTCATTTTCGTTTCAAAACTGAACTAAACTAGTGGTTCGCCCCGAACTGAGACCTCGCGGTAACGGTATCCCATGATTATTCATTCAATCGATACATGACGACCAAACCTGACATTATTATTATGCCCGTTTTCACCAAACATACCTAAATCATCCCCTAAGTAGGAGTCTCTTTACGTAGGTAGCTCCTAAATACAATCCTAGGTCCTAACATCCGTCCCAATGTCCTTTTAGGTTTTTGGGATAGTCGTAACTCCTAGTTCCATGGAATAGTTAATGACTGCGCCATCTATTAGCATTATTGTGAAGCTATGTTGATGCTATATGAATTACTGATGCCCATTAAAAATTAAATAATCTCGTTTCTGTATAATATTTATATGATTTTAGTATTTGTTGTTTAAGTACAGGATACAAGTGAAATAAAAAAC
Organism: Oeneis ivallda; assembly: GCA_029955525.1. Classification (NCBI taxonomy): domain Eukaryota; kingdom Metazoa; phylum Arthropoda; class Insecta; order Lepidoptera; family Nymphalidae; genus Oeneis; species Oeneis ivallda. The sequence continues at coordinate 4,793,131 of JARPMR010000024.1, read as the reverse complement.
TAAAATCAGCTTGAAAATACATAGCCAATTCTCCTAGAGAGCGTCTTTAAGAGAGCGTATTAAATCTCCACTTTGAAATCCCCCCATTTCGTCAATTTTAAGGGAAAAATTAAAAAAAAAATATTTTTGTACTCGGTTCAAAATTATCTTTAAAATGATATGTAACAATTTTATATAACGCGATAAAATTTTTTTTACTTCGCATTCTCTTCTATGAGAGCCCCCCTGAAATATTTTTTTATAATTTTTTATGCAATATTCGGCTGTAGGCCATCAGTTTACATATTGTATCTAAATTTTAAGTAATTACGTTCAGTAATTCAGAAGTTATAAGGCTCTGACAGACGGACGGACAGACGGACGGACGGACAAGTGCAAATTCACTCAAGTAGACTCAAAGACCTTCGCTTCGCTCGGTCAATAAAACATCTTATAAAAAATCTATGTTTACCAGTAAAATAAGAATTTCAATAGCTGACTTTAAGAATCGAACTACGGTTCTGTGGATATATTTTCTCAAAGAGAAAAAAGATGGGCAAAAGTAGAAAGCAAGCGGAAAAACTGCTTTATATTTGCTAGCTACTTCAATTCATTATACGAACGCTTTGCCAATCTACCTAATTTCATGGCTGCTTACCTATCTACCATCTTCACAAGAAAAGGTCAGCATTAAACAAAGAGATATTGTGCTACTAGAGCAGTAGAGCAGCCATTCCCCGCTACATGACCTCAACCAACTGGTCTCTTTAAATTCATCAGTCTTCTTTTTTTTACTGGCGCTGAACCTGCATATACTTTATCTATTTCTATACAAATAAAATCTGCAATTTTGTGAGAATGTAAGAAAGACAACAGCGAACGACAGTCACTAAATGGTAAGTTTTAATTTGAACAGGCTGTTGAACTTTGTCGGGGTTTCTTGGCAAACCGTTTGCTTGCCGTCAGTGACGTCTTTGTAGTTTGTTTTTTAAAGACGGGTTAGACATGCCAGCTGGTGAAAAATCCCAAAAAATTTAAAGATAAAAAACATGCATTTAATTATCGCGTAGCGCGAATGAGTGTCGCAAGCGCGCTTTGTGTATCGCAAAGCAGAGCTTCTTAATGCCTGTGTCTAGTGAAACTTTTTAAGTATACGTTAACTGTGCATAATAGCTATTTATGCAACTACATCGTAATTTGGGTCATTTTAATTCGAGTGCTGTTTTTTGATACGAGGCTTGCCGAGTATCAAAATAGGATAGTACGAGAATTAAAATGACTAATTACGTTCAGTTGCATACAAGATTTTATCTACGACAAGGAAAATAAAATCATTAACAAAATACGCCGTAGGCTCAATAAAGTAACAAAAAGTAACTCCGTAAGCCGCCACCAGCCGCCTGTGGCGCCTCTGTCGTATGAACGGTACAAAAGTGCCAGAACTCAGAGCCTTAGCTTTAGGTATCCTATTTTAAGAAGATAACCATTTCGATTCAGCTCCCATACAACGAGCTGCATCGAAATGAGAAGCAAAACCGAAAGAGGGTTCATTTCGATTCAGCTGTCAAATTCGAAATTGGAACTTTACGATGCTGGAGTAGATAAATGATATAATTATGTCATTTAGTATGTAGTACGGAAAAGGGATGGTTTTTTCCATCCCTTTTCCGTCCACACTCCAAACTAATTCTACAGTAACAGACTGAAAGACAGACTAAGTAATTTTAATGTAAGCTTGAAGAGTTTCACTACGGCTGCAGATGTGTGAGGTTTGCTGCTCCATAGTCTATCTCAATGCATTATAAAATGAAAAACCGGTGAAACGGACGTCACTTACACAAATACGGAGACGAGTGGCTGCTCTCGAATAAAAATCCATTGTTCGTCGTTCACTTGAGGGAGTTACGGAAGAACTGAGTAAAAATACTACGGAGAAGGCATTTAAGTTAATAAGTACAGAAGAGGACCCGTCCGAACAAAAATGTTCATAGTGCTACTAACAAATATGAAATAAATGACGCAAATAGCAAGCTTCTAGAAATAAAAAACTTGAGAGGTGTCAAGGGACACCCGGATGGAACGTAGTTCCTTTCGATTACATTGTGTTCGGTATTTTCGCGATACAACATTGCGTCTCCGTAGCCTAGTGGCTCCGGCAGTCGCCTAATAATTTCTACATGTGGAATTTTTCCCTAATTTTTAAGTTATAAAAAATTCAGTCTGTCGAGCTGGGATTCGAACCATCGACTGTGAACTATTAGGCGACTGCCGGAGCCACTAGGCTACGGAGACGCCGTGTTGTATCGCGAAAATACCGAACACAATGCAAAATTCACATTCAACAAAAAAGTGTAGATTTCAAAAATGTGTCGAGTGTCGGTTCCTTAATTTTTCCAGTCTAGCCCCCTTCCGTACCGCGCGATAAGCAACTACGTTCCAATTATATTTCGTCGCTTCATTCTTCAGATATATTTAACGACATGGTAGTCCTTAATCCTGCAGGCAACATAACGCACATTTAGGTAGGTAATTCAATAATTTTTTTTTTTTTATTTCTTGTGGGTAGCCTCTCTGATGAGTCGTCATTCTTTTTCCGTGCGAGGCAACAAGCGCACGCTTCTAAAATGTCTAAACGAAGTGCTGAGGAAAAAATTAAATATTATACTTATTATATTTGTTTATTTCACTGTAATCTTTGTGGTGTACAATAAAAGTGTATTCATTCATTCATTCATTCATAGTGAAAAATTAAAAAACTTGAGAAGAAAAATGAACAGAAACATCGACGTGTAATCATGTACTCATCGTCGGATTCCGAGGACACTGTGGGTATGTACTTTAACAATACGTTACAGTGTGTGATTCTTTGATGTGCATAAAACGTCGAGTGGGCTTTCCTGGCGATTAACTGCGGGTTAACACGAGGGACAAGCATGACGCTAAAAATCAACCCAACGGTTGTGCGTGGGTCAACCTAACCTGATATGTAAAGGTGTCTGTAAGCTTTCCTGGCGGTTAACTGCGGGTTAACACGAGGGACAAGCATGACGCTAAAAATCAACCCAACGGTTGAGCGCGGGTCAACCTAACCTGATATGTAAAGGTGTCTTTAAGCTTTCCTGGCGGTTAACTGCGGGTTAACACGAAGGACAAGCATGACGCTAAAAACCAACCCAACGTTTGAGTGCGGGTCAACCTGACATGATATGTATAGATGTCTGTAAGCTTTCCTGGCGGTTAACTGCGGGTTAACACGAGGGATAAGCATGACGCTAAAAATCAATCCAACAGTTGAGCGCGGGTCAAACTGACCTTATATTATATGTAAAGGTGTCTGTAAGCTTTCCTGGCGGTTAACTGCGGGTTAACACGATGGTTCAGCTGATGCCAAGAATATTTAACTCTTGTTTGTTACCGAATTTTTAATTCTGTAAAATAAATAAATAAAAGTACCTACCTTCAAGTTTTAATTTAATCGTTTCGTTAGAAAACGGAATACAAGGGTCAAATGAGCACAATGACGTACCGCCCCTGTTATCTCGATCACCGACGCCGTCACGTCCATCACCGCTGGGGTACTGCCTCCATCGATATCAAACCAGAGTTATTGCAAGCATTGGGTGAAACTGCGGACGATATTCCGATTTATGGCCCCGACATCCACAAAAAATTGGCGCAGTGATGGCTTCCAATTTTAAGGGAAAAGGGCTTTCAAACTTCTGTCTTTTCTTCTTATCTCTTAAAATCTTTTAAAGGAGTACATGACCCTAAATAATCGTAAACTATTAAAAGTCTGCCGCTGTCTCAGATAATGTTAGAGCCCGAGACAAGAAGCTCCAGACGAGGCAAGATCAGCTGGGCATGGGTATAACAGCCATAAACAAAGCGATGACTTTGTTATTGACCGGCGATGACAAGGTACAAGCTGTAAAAATTTTATCGGATTGCTACCGAGACACAAGCAAGATTGAAGCTCATCACTCCGGGACTGGATAAATCCTTTTGGCAGTGATTCAGGACCATGAAGGAGATGGTACCAGTTGGTACCATACCAGTTGGTTGGCGAGATGTTACCCTCACTACCAGTCGTCAGGCAGGGAGGGGCGGGCAGGATCGTACCGAACTCAGTACCGCCGCACGCCGGCGACGATGCCACCGCCGTCAACGCGAATTCGATTTCGACTTTCAGCGCGACGAACCCCACCAACAAGCGTGCCCCAACACGGCACTAACACAGGTACACGCTGACAGGCTGCAGCATTAGTATCCTTGTTGGCTAAAGGTTACTAAAAATTTCATGGTTTTAGAATGGGTTCGTAATGGTTATTGTATACCATTCTTTCATATTGTAGTGCAAAATAAAAGCCCTCATAATTCATTCTCAAGCGGAGGGAAACAAAAAATGGCATTAGCCATAGGAAAAGAATCCTACTTACTTGTCCCGGTAACGTCCTCCCAACGTAAATATTTACGATTCAAAAACGAAAATGCACAAATATTGACTTACGAGTTTATTGCGATGCCCCATGGGCGATGTTCCGCTCCGCGAACCTTTACAGAAATAATTAAGGAAATAGGTAGTTAGATATTTAAAATATCGCGGGTTTCAATCGGTCATAAAATTAGACGACATAATGTGCATTGGGGACAGCTTTGATGAATGCCTTAGAAACGTAAATGAAACTGAACCGAAGGTTACTTAACTGTCTAGGTTTCGTAATTAATTACGATAAGAGTAATTTACATCCTCAACAGTGTTGCAAGTTTTTACGGTTTATGTACAACTCAGTAGATATCACAATATTGCTTCCCTCAGACAAGGGATAATTATTTTGAATTGATATTGGGATTAATATTTTTGAACTTAGTGCAAAAATTTTTTAGCCTACCGATTTGTACTATTAGAGATTTCGCTCACTTAATAGGTGTTCTTACCTCAGCCTGCCTGGCTGCAAAATATGGTTGTATGTAGGTATACAAAGAAGCTAGAGAGACAAAAATACCTCATTCTTAAAAAGCACAAAAATTACGATGTAAAATTTTAACCTAACTTTTATCTTACTAGATTTAACGTGGTAGTCGAATAGCATTCGTACCACATCAAATACACTTATTATTCCTAAACTTTGACTTGAAAATTTTTTAAATACGCATCCGGGACAGGTTGGGGATCTTATTGCGAGAATAACCGCGCAAACGGTGGGTGGACAGTTAGTGAACGTAATTCCCACATAAATTAATTAGAATTACTAGCTGTTTTTCTCGCCCTAAAATGTTTTTCTCGCGTGAAAACTAATATTAATATACTGTTACGCGTTGATAATACGACCGCTATTAGCAATATAAATAGGATGGGTGGAATTCAGTTACCTCATCTTAGTGATTTGACCAGATCCATTTGGCAATGGTGCGAGGAGCGAAATATTTGGATTTTTGCATCATATATCAACACGAAAGATAATATAGAAGTAGACCAGGAATCTCGAAGGAAAAATCCTGATATGGAATGGTAATTATCTGATTCGGAATATCTGAGAGTGACAACAGCATTCGGTCAACCAGTAATCGATCTTTTCGCTTCTTGAACCAACGCCAAATGTACTACTTACTTATATCTTCAGGAAATAGAACCCGGATGCATTCACAGAAGATGCATTTACTATAAGTTAGAAACAGTTTTTTTTGTATGCATTCCCATTTACAATGATTTTGAAATGCTTAGAAAAAAAAATCATAAATGTCGAAGCAGAGGGTATCTTAATATTTCCCTACTGGCCATCTCAGCCTTGGTTCCCAATGTTATTAAGCATGATCCAATATGACGTTATATACTTTAAACCAAATTTCAATCTTCCTTCGTCCTCTTCTAGGACTTAACATCACGACCTGAAACAGTTTACCCTGGGTGCCACCAAGCCAGGCACTAGACTTAATCATGGTATCCTTGTCTAAAAATACATTAGACCAATACAGCGGGACCTAAAAATTATGGTGGCAGTTCTTGTCTCACTTATAAACTTCGCCCTTACGAGTGTACTCTTTCGTCTATAATGGTATTTTACTAAAGGGGCCGCATACGGCTCCCCGAACAGCCTCAAGTAAAACGATTAGTCAAAGGTTAAAAAAAAAAAAAAATTAAGACCAGCCACACCGAAGTTTTCTTTCACTTGTGACCCACAGATAGTATTAAATTTTATCGCGAATTGGACACCCAATAGAGACCTTTCGATAGAAAAAATCACGAAAAATTGGTGATACTACTTGCTTTGTGCACAGCACATATAGTGCAAACTTTTTCGCTGATAAAATTAGATAGTATATTGATATGTTCCCCGGGCGTTAACATAGGAATATCAGATGAGATAAAAACATCTGCGGCTGGACGTGACCAGCCGGTATTGTTTTTACCGCATTTTAATGAGAATAGGTCAATTTATCCAACTACCGTCATAGAGGACTAGGACTCACAAAGAATATTAGACCAGTAACTAATTAATAACCTGATATTAACATTCAAACGACCGTTCAAGTCTGCGGCCTCCCAAACCATCAGCAGATGGATTAAACAAGTGTTGAGCGAAAGTGGCGTGGATGTGTCAATGTTCGGTGCACATAGCACACGGCACGTTGCCACATTCGCGGCGCGCGTTTCCGGTATTTCTTTAGATACCATTAGGAAAACCGCCGGTTGGACAAGCAGGTCATAGGCCTTTGCAAAGTTTTACCACCGCAAAATATTAGATGACGATAACTTTGCCAGGTCCATCTTGTTACCTAGAGCAACGTAAACGTGGCAGGTATTAATTACAAGGTCCACCTATTAGGTAATGAATAAGTACGTTGATTTATAAATAATTAAATACAAACTGATATAATGAATATTTAGCTATGTTCGTTTCAAATAACTTTGTAAAGTTTATTTTGTTCATATAAAATGTGATTTGTTTAAAATTTATATAATAATAATAGTAAATATAAAACAGTTTCTATGTTCAGTCGAACATAGAACGGTTTTTCACTTTAACAAAATTTTCCTCTCTAAACATCACCCTTGTCGTTAAATATATCTGAAGAATGAAGCGACGAAATATAATATATGATCAAACGAACTTGCAAAGTGAAGTTCGATCGATATTATATGAGTACGCTTCATTCGAAGATATATACTCCCTCCCACCCGAACCCATAAAAGAAAATTTTGTACCTTGTGGTTATTTATCTTACTCTAAAGAATGACGACTCATCAGAGAGGCTACCCACAAGAAATAAAAAAAAAAAAATTATTGAATTACCTACCTAAATGTGCGTTATGTTGCCTGCAGGATTAAGGACTACCATGTCGTTAAATATATCTTCGAATGAAGCGTACTCATATAATATCGATCGAACTTCACGTTGCAAGTTCGTTTGATCATATATAATTCATTACACCTAGGCAAGTCGGTGATTTTCAGAAGAAATCGCACCAAAAACGAGTCAATGCTATTTTGCTTAGACCATCCATTTTGTAAGTATGCAAGGGCCGGTCCATTTACTACTCAGTATTTTATAACTCAATGGAACAAGGCGAAATAATCAAGGAACTAATAACTAGGGGTCGACCACCAACGCATTAAGTAGTATTTTTTCAATATTATGCTGCCGTTTCATACAATGATGTCATTAAACTAAGTAGGTAATATAAGGACGTCTTTGTACGAATTTTCAATAGTAAAACATAATGCTACTTTAAGAGCCAATTTAGACGGTGTCTCGTTCAACTTCCATTTTTGCGAAAATAAACCGTCTTGATTCGCCCTAAGGGCAAGATTTTTCAAGGTTTTTAATTTGATTTTCGAGGCTTCATCGATAAGTTATCGAAAATGAACCGTCTAAATTCGCCCTTAGCACAAAGGGCCTTAGGGTTCATTTTCACAAAAAATGTTCGCAAAAATGAGTGATGAACGAGGCACCGTCTAAATTGGACATAAGGCTTGGTGATAGGACCCCTGGTCATGTGTGGGTTACAGAGTTTAGTTGCAGACTTGGAGAGTAACATAGGTGACCCTTTATCCCGGAAAAACGACGGGGAGAAATCGCTTGCATAAACTATTCGTTCATAGGTAATTAATATAATAATATTTTATAATGCCGCATCTATGTTTGATGCAAGAATCTAGCATCAAAGGAAATTTCTATCGTGGCCGTGGAAGCCATGGATGTTCAAATATTGCGGGAATGTGAATATAATTGGGGCAGTCATTATTATTTACTTAGCCCACCTTAAGGTTGAGTCAAAGGGACCGCGCTACGGTAGGGCTACTAAAAATTCTAAGGCCCGCTAGCAGAATCGCCGGGTTATCCTTTTAACCCAGAGTTAGCTGCTGTTTTGACAGATTTCGTATTGAGCTTCTGTCAAAATTACAAATTTATTCCTCGGTTAAACCTAACCCGGCGTCTCTGCAAGCGGGCCTAGCAAGAGTTCGTTTAGAAACTGCAATATTATGGCATCGGTTACGGCATGGAATGAAAACAGAACCTTTGTGCCCCTTCTAAGCACATCGTACCGGTAAAAATAGCTTGGTCGTGGTAATTGACGATTTCAGGTTCAGGTTAAAGAATTAATTTTATCAAAGGATTTTTGCAAAATTCGCTTACAGGTAAAATAATAACAATACAATTTAGATATTTCAGCAATCAGATGTGGTTACAGATAAACGTTTCACTCTAAATCTACCCTCACAAATTCACCATAACTGCGGTAGAAGAATGCGAGATTGTTGCCACAGATCGATTTGATATATATATTATGTATATGTATATAGTATAGTTTATTTATATCTATAGTAGTTATAACACAGTGCATATAGTTTATAGAGGAATGTGCAGCACCGAGACAAGCTGCCAATGCTTAAGGGCGCTAAAGGAACAAAGAAAATATGTAGCAATTGTAAATAAAATAAAAAAGTGTGTGTCAGCTCCGGCCTCCGACGCACGACTGGAGTTTACGCGCGACGCTATATCCTTCTCTATGCGCGCGACTCGGGTCCGAGCGTGCCCCAACCGACTTTCGCACGAAAACCAACCTTATTTACTCAACGTTAGGGTAGAAATTTCAACGTTGTGAAAAACGTAACGAGGTCATTGATAAATTGATTTTACTGCCCGGATTTTTCTCATACCGGGCTGCTAAAATCGATTCTTAAGGAGTAAACTCCAATAAATGGTTTGACGATTTTGGTGGTAACTAGCCATGGCTTAAGTTTTTACCAAACCAGAAAGGGATAAAACCCGGGACCTCTCAAGACCGCGTTGTTCAGATGACCATATCTCTGCTTCGCTTCAAAGAAAACGCACGCTAAATTTGCTGTGCAGCTATCTCAACCGTCTCGCGTTCTGTGTGTCTCAGCCCTTAACGATTCCGTCAATTTTAGAATAAGTGACATTAAATAATAGTAATGTGGGTAATATTAATGGAGTTGGACGTATTGTTAGAATAAATTGAGACTTGTGGCATGACGAATTAGCCTTTTATTTTTACCCAACTATGGCAAAGCCAAAAGGGATGGTTATGAGTTTAGCAGTCAAAGTATATATGTATGTGTGTAACGATTCACGAATGTTCCACCGTTGCGCCTGAACCACTGTGCTGATTTTGATGAATGAGAAAAATGCTGCATTATACAGACAAAAAATATGCGGGCAAAATTAATATGTCAGCTGCTATTACATCCAATTTAACGCAGTCGGTTAACAATTTTTAAACTTTTATCTTTGTGTCTAGGTTAATTTGGATTTCCATAAGAAAGCCGTGAAACTGGATGGCAAGTGAAGAGTTGGTGCGCGCTTGCCTAGAAGATGTCTATCACTCTTGTTTACTCTTAACCTTTTTTGTGTATAAAATACGTAAATGCAGTAAAAATAATATTATTTACTAGTTGACGCGCCCTGGCTTCGCACAGGTAAGCTACAAAAAAAGCAACGCCCAACGATACAAACAGCTGGAACCTGGAGTTCAATGTTATAGTAGGTATATATTTGGTTTCGTAATTAATAAACTATCCACAGTCTCTAAATCCCCACAGTTTAGATGAAGATTACCCAACAGCATCAGAGTTGAGGAAATGGAGTTCAATGATGTAGTCTATTCGTAAATGGCCAAGACCCTCATATTATATGGTATGGTATGCGTGTAATAAAAATTTTAACTCTTATGTGAGTGAATTGCCGCTATCCGGGAGAAGGTCTGTCCTCTATCTCCTATATTATATATACGATCTTGACCAAAATTGGGCAAAATATATTTGATAGTGTGTACCATTTTAACTGATGTACACCCATTTAATTTTTTTTTTTGAAAGTGTATTTTCAAATAAAAAAATATTAAAATCGGTTTAGATTTCACGGAGTCTATTTTATTATCGACCGAGCGAAGCGAAGGTCTCTGAGTTTACTAGAGCGATTTGCACTTGTCCGTCCGTCCGTCTGTCACAGCCTTATAACTTCTGAATTACTGAACGTAATTACTTCAATTTTAGATATGATATGTAAACCGATGGCCTCCAGCCGAAAATGGCTTAAAAAGTTATAAAAATCTTTATTTCAGGGGGGCTCCCATACGAAATGGGGGGCTTTCAAAGTGGAGATTGTATTCGAGGCTAGATTTCTAAAACCACTTTGTTTTAAAACTTGAAACTTACACATAATTTGAGTTATATTCTGTACTTGAACAACAAATACTAAGATTAGATAAATATTATAAAGAAACGAAATTATTTGAGTTTTAATGGGCATCAATGTTTCTAACAAAACTTCACTATACTGTTACTAGATGGCGCTGTCTTTAATATTGTAAATATGCATCCCATCCACGAAAGCAGATGACGATTGACGTCATCAGATTCGGCGCGTTTTAATTACAATATAATATAGTTAAAACTACCTTATGGGAATTATGGGATACCGCGAGGTCTCAGTTCGGGGCGAACCACTAGTTTTATTTTACTCCATAATAATAGAATAGAATAGAAATGTTTTTTATTCAAATAAACTTTTTTACAAGTGCTTTTGAATCGTCGATGAGTCTACCACTGGTTCGGAATGCCGTTCGTACAGGCAAAAACTTTCATCTCATATCTCAGAGGAACCTTATTGTTTATCAGGATAAAAACTATCCTATATGCTGATCCGGAGTATCAGTGACCACTATGCCAAGTTTTATTTAAATTCGTTAGGTAGTTTTCGCGTGATGCGTGCACAGACAGACAGACAGACGGACAGCAAAAAATTAAAAAAATATATATATTTTGGGTTCAGTCTCGTTAATAAAGCGTTATCCAATTAAAATTTTCAAAATATTTTTAATGTACACAATTCGTCCAATTAGTTTTATAATATTATAGATAGATTGTATCTATAATACTTAGAATATCTATAACTTGTTGACTGAAATAAAGGCTATATTTATTTTTATTTATTTATTTTATTATAGATAGATAGATATATACTTAGATAGATTTGTTAAAGGCCATTTAAAAAATTATTATTTTTCGATCTACCTATTGTTACGATAGAACTGTTCCCACAAACAGCTCATTATATGCACATTACGTCCATGTCGATAGTTTGATAAATGCCGAAATGAAATCACAGCTGTGGGACCCATTGTTTCACGGCCAAGAAAATATTATTATTCAATGAAACACTAATTTTATTACAATCCAAAACTTGCATTATTTTTTGACGTGATAACGTCTTATAAATCGATGAACACCGGCTGCACGCACGAAAAAGTGTCACGTTCCGCCTGAGCCTGCGCGTGCAAGCGAGAGCGCGGAACAAGCGATAGAAGGCACGATCGGCCCAAGCGTTGGTTTGTGACACATTTATTCATCAATGTTTCTTTATGAAGTTATCACCTAAAACTATCGTCCGTAAACAGACTTTACAGACAACCAATTTTTTTTTGTTTTATTTCCGACGAGTTTGTCTTTATAGGCACTGACGCCGGGTACTAGTAGCTTTACACCTTAAATGCGGGGGAGGAAAAATGTATTGAATACAACTGAAAATTAATCTGTTAACAATTCTGTGGTACCTGAGCTCAGGATGGGTCAGCACTCAGCACTCGCCAGTTCAGTTTTTGTAAGAATAAAAACAAACAAAATACTGAAACTAGAATTTACGGTGCTTTATGCACCTACCTATTCAAAAATTGTCTTCTCTATTCATGCTTTGTTTTTAGGGTTCCGTAACAAAATGGTAAAAATGGAACCCTTATGGTGAGACTTTCTCCGTCCATCCGTCCGTCTGTCACAGTCGATTATTTCAGTAACTATTTAAAAAAATAAAAACAACGCTCTAACTAGCATAGTTTTTTTAATATTAACAATAAACCTCTACAAACAAAGTTAACCATGAATAAGCAAATTAATATAATATTATCGTTTTACTATTACTTTTGGAGTACGGAACCCTCGGTGCGAGAGTCCGACTCGCACTTGGCCGGTTTTTTATTGTCATGAGAAACTAAATACATATATTATTAATTTATAATAATATAATAATTTTAGCGATAAAAAATTGGACAGCGCCCTCTAGTGCAAGATTGGAAAACGGTAATCAATACCATGGAAGCCTAATTATTCATCATATTTATTTCTAGCATAGATTTTAGCCTAGGCCCATGTGGCCCCCTAGCCAACCGTACGATAACTCAAGGTGTCCCGCTAAAAAGCTATTGACCGGGCGTCCACTCTGGTGAGGTCTCGATGACGGTGGTTGTCATGGCAACCGTTGGAATTGACATGACCCGTCTTAACATGAATTGAATTGTAGTAGGTACCTACGCTTTTTTTGGAACTTCACCAAACAAAGTTGCATGTGTTAAAACGGCATGGCATCCGGCTGCCTACAGAATAGTATAAGAAACTTATTACAATGTAATAGCTTCTTATTAATATTGCAAAATGATTATTTTGAAAAAGCAACTGCTGAGTGTCTTGCCGGCTCTTCTCAGCAGAATCCGCTTTCCAAACCGGTGGTAGATTCATGACGTGTCATAAGATCCACAGGTTGGCCTACGTGAAAGAAATAATTTTGAATTTTGACACCAGCTATTGTCCGCACAAATAAACTACAAGATATACTCGAAATCTATCAACGTCGTTGAGATATGCAAACTCGTACCTACTAAGTCCATTAGAGTTCCGTCGTAACCATGGAACCCTAAAAATAGGTTTCATTGTACCACGAAGGTACCGGAGCGGTTGTAAGAGCGATTGATTGCTCTGTGTGAACGATTATGTTTATTCGCTATTGAACTGGCGGTACTGCGCCTGAGATGTGTTGATACTCTTTCAAGTCAAGTCAAGTATTGTCCTTTTATTTTGTGTATGACCCATTTTCTAATACTAAAAATATTCACAAATCAATATTTAATAATATCAATATTAAAAAAAAAAATTAAATTGTAAGTCCGGTCAAAAATACTCTTGAGGTGTCGTGGGGTATTCGACAAAAGCGAGGTATTTTGTGTTAGACAAAAACTCATTCGATATGCACGTCATACATAACAAATTTTTACACATAAAATATGATTGATACCCAAGTAAGTGTTTCACACAGTTACGCCTATTACAAATCGTGAAGTACAATAATCTTATGATCACGATTTTTAATAGACGAGTGATTATTTTGAAGTCCTGCCGTGCAATTTACGGTCGCAATACGCTGCCAGCATTCCATTTTTCAGCCTTAAAATAAATAAGAAATGATCAAGTTTCATCGGTCGAACTACAGTGATTGATCCATTATTGATAAGAAATGCTCTTATTTCGAATGTAATTGATCGATACTGAGATAGGTTCGGCGCGTTAATGTTGTTTTTTGTTTACACCTACTTTTTAGGGTTCTGTAATGAAACATCAGTGTAGGCAAGCCTCAGTTTATTTATCTTTATTAACTCATCCTGTTGATTCTTATATTGCAATAGACATATTATTTTTGTGTATTAATTAATATAAAAAATTTAAAAAAGTTAATTTTATATGCGTAATACAAAAAGTTAAATTAATGTTAGTAAAAATAATATTTAAATACCTATTGCCTCGAGTGAGACCTCATTAAATAAGTATAATATTAAAATAACAATTAGGTTTTTAAAAAAATTTTTATGAATGATCTACCATTTGCGTTCTCCATCTAGGCGCCCTTCGGTCTGTCTTTAAACTTAGGTTAAGGTACCCACGTGAGTTGGATGTCCTCCGCAGTAACTCCTTACTACATCTGGTATAGTGTAACGTAGTTACTACGACTACCATGGGACAAGATATTGTATAGTTAATCCAGTATAAACTTGAATCAAACAGATTTGGCTAATTGACTGATATTTTTTTATTTATTTAAAATAACGTTTTTAAATATTATAACACAATGCCATTTTTTTTTTTAAATATCTCAATTAGTCTCAGAAATATAGAGATTTATAGTTACCTGTTAGACAAAGAGAGCGCTATTGAGGTGTGACGTCAAAACTCAAAAGCTTCATACACTTTTCATAGAAAATTTCGTTTTAGAAAGAGACAGATGCAGTCGAAGTAAAACCATGGTTATTTATAAAACCGCTTATAACTTATTTGTTTTTTGAACGATTTATTTTCTGTTCTTACACTCTACTATTCTTACATTTTCGATTGTAAATAATGTATATTAACATTTTGACAACAGTCAAATACCCGATTATCACTTTGTTCTAATTAATCTTATCGTTTTTTTATTAAGAAAAAAATTATTACGGAACTCTCCATATACTTATTTTGACACGCGCTTCACCATTAACTTTGTTTTGAATATAACGCTGTTTAGACTAGCAATGCTGTTGGGTTCTACCTGATCCTTAACCATTTAATTTTACCCGACTACCGTAAAGCCAATAAGAAGGAGGGTTATGATTTTAGCAGTCTATGTTTGTATGTATGTGACTATTTAGGAATGTTCCACCATAGGGAATAAACTATTGGCCAGATTTTGATGTATGAGTTGTAAATAATCCGATATTATGGTATGTAACTCGTTACACAGGCTAAAATACGAATAAAACCAATATGTTGGATGCAATAGTCATTCATTTTAATAGTACACAATGCTAAAAGCATCAATAGCTTGACGAGCACCCGAAAGGTAGAAGACATCCAGCGGCTCCCTGCGACTCGTTTGATGTCGTCGGGCCATCTAGTGGGGGTCTGCCAACACTGCGCTTCCCGGTGCGGGGTCGCCACTCCAGCACCTTGGGACCCCAACGACCAACAGGTCTTTGAACTATGTAGGTACTTTGAAATGGGCGGCATTTCCACTTCAGTTTCGCGACTCGCTGAGCTATGTCGGTGCCTTTGGATCTACTATAGATCTCCTCATTTCTGATTAATAAGGCGTCAATTAATATTCTTTAACAAGCAAAATATTAAAAAATACTAAAACCCGACTGCTTTAAAGAATATAAAATATATCAATGAAAATATCAATTATCAAATTTATGAGAAAAAAAATGAAAAATATATTTTCGTAATCACCTTTTCAAACCCTTTAATTTGACACCACACTCAAAAGGATTTGAAGAAAAAAAAATTTTGAACCCCACATTATGGCGTCCAAAATTCACCATTTTGAATTTTTCAAATTTTTATGTTCTCGTTGATACTCGCGCTAGCATGGCGAATCTAACGCCGGGCCACTTAGCAAAATCTTTCCACGCGTTTGGTCTCTAGATTGACACAAAGGAACAAACAAACATACATACATACATACGTACATAGACTGACTTGATTGTACTTAATCATAACTTCCAGAATAAAAGAAATTTCAATTCGCCGCAATGAAAAGCGTATTTCACCGTTATCGCAAAAAGCAACAGTCATAATTTCGATTGTGCAGCATAAACCACCCCATTAATCGCCGGTATAAATATAAATCAACGCACGGACGGACGGGCTTTATCTATAAATATATAGATCCGTGGTAAACGGATACCGCGGGCCATTAATACCAATTATCGACCAAACATCTTTGTTTTGCGATGAGGAAGCATATTTTTTGACTATGGAAACAGTTCCACGGGTTACCTACTTGCTTTTACTTGGTTTCTTGGTATGTTTTGTGTGGTGTTAGTTAGAACAGAAGTTTTAAACAAGGTTCCGCTCCAAACGCAGGTTCAAAACAACCAATGAATGTGTGAGTTGCATGTAATTATGTACTGGTACTGATTACGTTTTTGATGGTTATTGTAATGAACTGTGACAAGCTTTCACAGCACAGTACATAATTTTTTAATAATTACTTGCGAGCTCACCGTGATAATGCAATAATTATATCTACTGCGTAATCGGCTTAGTAAAAATGGCATAGCACCACGTCGACTATTGCGCTTCTAAGGGTTATAGTTCGACAGATGTTAGGCTTTTCACGCGGGAACATAAGTTATTGTTGATTTTTAAAAACCGCTCGACCGATTTCGATAAAATTTAAATGGTACCACCTATATAAACTTTGAGAGGTACCCTTTCAAAAAAAAAACAATTTTCCAAATCGGTTCAGGATTTCCACAATTTATTTCTTTTTCCTACGTTTCGTATGAAGCATGCGACTCATAAAAACAAGTTTTTCAATAACTGTGTGCATACATCCAACAATACAGCGGAGTGCTCCGTGAAACGAAAATTCAATAGCGATAGGCGTTTCAAAAAAAAACAAAATCAACAAAATCGTGTGCCATGGTGCATTTACACCCAAACAAAGATGAAAGCCTAAAGCAAGGCCCCCTTAGATGGGGAGAAACTCTATGTAATATTTCATAACAACTTTTCTACCAAAGTATCGGACCACGGGGTCAAAATATTTTGTCTAGCTGGTTACAGAAATATACCCGCACTTATAAGCCGCCCAAATGTTATTGCTCTATAACAAATGTCAAAAAAATACACTACTAGTTTTAAATTTATAGGTACCTCTAGCGGGTGTTATGATACGGATTGCAGAACAATTTTTCAAGAAGTAGTGGATTGATAGCCATAGATCAAAATGGAAATATTCACCAAAACATCATCACTATTTCATTTTATTACTATTTTCTATATAGGTATGATCATCATCATCAATCTATCACCGGGCCATTACTAGGCACGAGTCACCTTTCAGAATGAAAGAAGGATTTAAACCCATAAGTGATACTTAATTACATAATCGCACATAACTTTGAAAATTAGAGGTGTTTGAATTCGAACCCCAGATCTAAAATAAAGCCATCACAACAAATCTTTTGTTATAGCGGCTTCTTATCAATTTGTCTCTTGTAGCTTTTGAACGTGTTACTTATTGGGTCAAAGCTTTGGCCAAAAATTCGTAGACTATATAGTCTACGTGTTCGAATTTTTTGGAGAACACTTCTGTACGGGGGTAAACTTGAATGAGTAGGTACCATCCCACTCAGTGGTAGTTACCTATCTAAATACAGAGGGGTTTTTAAATTCCGTGGTAAGTAAAACCTTTTGTATATAATTTAAACGACTATTTAGGAAAATATAAACCGACTTCAATGTACCGAAATAAAGAATAACTGAAAAGAGATAAGTGTCTTGCAAACTACAGAATCGATTTTGATGAAACCTATACTGTTCTCTAAGGTAAAGTACATAAATTTAAGCAAAAATGATGATCACAATCCGATTAATAATCCGGAGAAATGCGTGGACAAACAATACATATATAGATACAGAAACCTATAAAACTTTGTATATTTGTTTGGAAGCCCTGATAAATTATTATAATCTATATATATAAAAGAAAGTGGTGTTAGTTACACTATTTATAACTCAAGAACGGATGAACCGATTTGGCTGAAAATTGGTGGAGAGGTAGCTTAGAACCAGGAGACGGACATAGGATACTTTTTATCCCGTTCGACCGCGTTTCCGTCAAGTCACTATAAAACGTGGTATAACAAAATTCTTTTCAAAAAACCGACTTCTAACGGCACTACAAAGTATAAAAATAATTTTAGTTTGTCCACGTTTGTTGAAGTCGGGCGGGCCTAAATTCAAACTATGAAACCGATGCGCGACGCTACACAATATGAGAGACTCGTTTGTAGAAGTCGAGAGAGCATCGCGAGTCGGTTTCATAGTTTGTATTTTAGGCCCGCCCGACTTCAACAAACGTGGACAAACTAAAATTATTTTTATACTTTGTAGTGGCGTTAGAAGTCGGTTTTTTGAAAAGAATTTTTATTTTAAGCTTTTAAGTGTAGTATCCTATGATTGAGGAGCTAGGACCTGGAGCTCCATGATGTATTCCATACTTGTTACCTACAATGATAATTCGTAATCGACATTTCCTAAATCTCTTTATTTTAGGTGAGCAATATCCCTGCAGCATCAGGCTTGAGGAGTTGAAGGTTAAAATTTTTATGGGACCATTTCGCAAACATCCTCTGTCGATTAAAAAAAAATCACGCGAATCGGTCCAGTAATCCCGGAGAAATCGGTGGACATACATAGAAAAAAAAAAAAAAAAAAAAAGATACCGGCCGAATTGAGAACCTCCTCCTTTTTGGAAGTCGGTTAAAAAACGCATCTGACCTGTAATAACAAACATGTTACTGATATTATAAATGCGAAAGTGTGTTTGTTTGTTGGTTTGTCCTTCAATCACGTCGCAACAGAAAAGCTGATTGATGCGATTTTTTGCATGGGTATAGTAATGGATGTAGTAGTGGTTCCTCAGACCGGGAGAGCTACTTTTTATCTCGGATAATGAAAGAGTTCCCGCTGGATTTTTAAAAACTAAATCCATGCGGACGAAGTCGCGGGCATCAGCTAGTATGTGAATATTTTGTAGTTCAACAGCTAATATTACATTACGTGTCGAATTGATAAACTTCTTTTTTTAAATCGGTTAAAAAAAATCACAACACTTGAAACGGAGTCTAGGCGCGCTAGACTACACTACATTCGCAAATAAAATCAGGCAACTCAAGTATTTTCAGTTTTAATTAAGTCTATCGTACTCGTTAAAGTTCTGGTTTTCTTGACTTTGTTCCATTATGCTCGCTATTATAGGATTCCGTGATTGTGAGGAGAATAAAATGCGGTCGAATGTGGACGAGGGTTACAACCCAGTTACGTAATTAACTTTCCTGGTGAATTTTTTTTATTATCTTACTAATATTATAAATGAAATCCGGAACGAGGAGATTCGTAGAAGCACAAAAGTGACAGACATAGCTCTGAGGATTAGCAAGCTGAAGTGGCAGTGGGCAGGTCATATCTGTCGCAGAACCGATGGCCGATGGGGCAGACGTGTTCTGGAGTGGGGACCGCGTACCGGCAAGCGCAGTGTAGGACGACCTCGCGCTCGCTGGACCGATGACCTTAAGAAGGTGGCGGGAAGCGGTTGGATGAGGAAAGCGGAGGACCGTGTTTGGTGGCGCGCTCTCGGAAAGGCCTATGTCCAGCAGTGGATGAATACAGGCTGATGGATGGATGGATGATTATAAATGAAAGTGTTTTTATTTGTTGGTTTGTCCTTCAATCACGCAGCAACGGAGCAACGGCTTGACGTAATTTTTTTATTAGGTATAATTGCGGACTTGGAGAGTGACATAGGCTACGTTTTATCCCGGAAGAAAAGAGAGCTCTCGCGGGATTTTTAAAGGCTAACTAACTCCATTCGAAATTAATCCAGGGCAAACGCTAGTTACTAAATTCATATTTAGATGAATTTATAGCAGTCACAGTAAAGATTTTTACAAACTCACATACGCCGTCATCTCAATCCTTCGATAGCCCATTACTGGGTACTAGTGATAATGCGAATATTCATATTCGCATTGCAAAACACGATGCGAATATTTGGCGAATTTAACCTAATCCAAAATAGTCGATGTACAAATTACTTATTATATTTACTACTGTAAGATTTTAAATGAATATTAATTGACTAGCTGATGCCCGCGACTTCGTCTGCGTGAACTTAGCCTTTAAAATGCCTTGGGAACTCTGACTTTGCGGGATAAAAAGTAGCCTGACACTCTCCGTCCTCAACTATAGGTAAGTACACTGCAAAAAATCACGTCGATCCGTAGCTCTGTTTGAGGCGTGATTGAAGGACAAACCAACGCACTTTCGCAGTTTTAATATTTCACCATATAAAGTGTAAGTGCATATAGTCAACGTGGTTTTTAGGGTTCCAACGGGACTCTATTACTAAGCCTCCGCTGTCCGTCCGTCCGTCTGTCAGCGGCCTGTATCTCGTAAACCGTAATAGACAGTTGAAATTTTCACATATTTTGTATTTCTATTGCCGCTATAACAACAAATAATAAAAATTAAATTAAATTAAAAAAATTAAATTACATTAAAATATTTCCATGTACCCATGGAAATATTTTTTTTTAACGGAACCCTAAAAGAGCGAGGACCGACTCGCAATTGGCTGATTTTTTTTACACAGGTAAAGTTGACGACCTGGAAAATAACACAGGCTACTTTTTGTCCCGGGAGCATACATTTAAACGCCCGCGCCACTACAAAGTATATAATTTATTGTAGATTTTTTTGAAAACGCTCGACTGATTTCTATTAAATTTAAATGGGACCACCTGGGAAGTGAAACCACCCTTTGAAACAAAAAAAGAATTTTCCAAATCGGTTCAGGCGTCTTCGAGTAATCGGTGAACATACATAAAAAAGTTTCCGTTGAATTGAGATCCTCCTCCCTTTTTTGAAGTCGGTTAAAGTAATAATAAAAATTAGTTCAAATTTAACGAAGTTATGGAGTATAACAGTCTAAATAGTTCAACCCCTATCTCAGAGAACATACATCCATCCATCCGTATACGACATCTATACAAACATGCATCCGTATACATCCATCACAAACTTTCACATTAATAATATTAGTAGGATAATATGAGTAATAATAATTAGGATAGGATATAATTAAAGTATTTATTGTTAGTAGGAGGAGGATACAAACATACATAAATATATGCATACACACATACAGTAGTAGTAGATATGTGTGTATGTATGTTCGCATACATGCATGCCTACATAAATACATACATGCATACATGCAAACATGCACACATGTATACATGCATACATACATACATACATACATACATACATACATGCATACATGCATTCCATACATACACACATACATACATTCATACATACCTACCACTACAGTATGTGTGTATGTATGTCACTTTTCAGGCCCTTAACTTTACCTGCGCTAAAAAATAATCTAAAACTTCAATCTAAAACTCCGTTGGCGCATAATTGAAGGATAAGTATGTGAAAGTAACATACGAATATCCCGCGGGAACTGTTTGTTTTCCTGGGATTAAAAGTAGCCTTTGTCACTTTTCAAGTCCTCAACTATGCCTATCCAATAAACCACGTCAATCTGTAACTTCGTTGGCGCATAATTTAAGGATAAATATGTGAAAAGTAGAACACTAATATCCCGCGGGAACTGTTTGCTTTCCCAGGATAAAAAGTAGCCTTTGTCACTTTTCAAGTCATCAACTATGCCAATCCAAAAATGTCAATCTGTTACTCCATTGGCGCATAATTGAAAGATAAATGTGTGAAAAGTAGTATACTAATATGCCGCAGGAACCGTTTGTTTTCCCGAGATAAAAAGTAGCCTTTGTCATTTTTCAGGCTCTTAACTTTACCTGTGCAAAAAAATCACGTAAATCTAAAACTCCATTGCGCGTATTTTGAAGGACAAATGCGTAAAAAATAGCGATGCTATCCCGCAGGAACTGTTTGCTTTTCCGGAATAAAAAGTAGCCTATGTGCTATTCCAGACTATATTCTATGTCTGTGCCAAATATCAGCAAAATCGGTTCATTCGTTGTCGCGTCAAAGAGTAACAAACATCCATCCATCCATCCATCCATCCATCGATCCAAACATCCATCCTCACAAACTTTCGCATTTATAATATTAATAGGAATAATAGGATAGGATAGGATCTACACATGATCAGTCATTATAATATCTAGCAATGTACTCACTATGACTGGACAAATCGATACCTTGTACTATTTGTATAATTTATTTCGTAATCCATCCCTAATCCCTAAGAAATTTTCTATTGATAATGAAAAACTTCAATAACTGTGTTTATCCTACTTGATTGTTGAATTGGAATTTTTTACTTATTCTCGATGCTGCGGATAATGTAAGCGTGATTTAAGTACAATCAGCGGCATCTATCAGTGGTTTTTCAAAATTCCGCGGGAACCTTGGATTTTTCCGGGGAAATTTGTAGCCTATGTGTTATTCCTATATAATCTATCTCCATTCCAAATTTCAGCCAAATCCATCCAGTAGTTTTTGCGTGAAGGAGGAACAAACATACACACAAACTTTCGCCTTTATAATATTAGTAGGATGGACCTAAGAAAAATATAAAGGAACTTAAAATGCCATAATTATATTCGAAATTCAAATATTCTGGGTATTTTTTGATCACCCCACGTACATTCGCATCGTTTCTTGCGCATGCGAATTTGATGCGAATGTGATTCGAATGCGAACGTACGTGAACTGATCAAAATATACCCGCAATTTTAATAATCAAATATAATTATGGCATTACAAGGTCGTATAATATCTGAATACAGTTGTCACCACCCCTCCTCTTCCCGCGGGTGTCGTACGAGGCGACTAAGGGAATATAACGGGGAATGGGCAGCAGCGTCCTCTGTGCTACTACTACCATCTACTGCGATCACCAACCCGTCTGCCCCGCGTGGTGATTATGGGCAAACCCTCCCCTTGGGAGAGGCCTTTAGTCCAGCAGTGGACTGTTATAGGCTATTGATGATGATGATGATAATATTCTTAGGTCCATCAAACATTTCAACACAGTCTATACTTCTACAGGAGACAGGGCTTCACATATGTTATTTGTAAGCTTATTGCTAAATAAATGAAGATATAAAGATAATATTTACGAATCAATTTGTCAGTGTCGGTTATTTTGGATCAGCCTACATTCGTCAAACATTCGAATCGTTCCTTGCCAATGCGAATGCGAATATTCGCACATCACTACTGGGTACGGGTGTCCTGTCAGAAATAGTCGTGGTCCGATCTTGGCCTTGGTCGTGATCCCATCTTCATCTTTATGAACCGATAGACGTCCACTGCTGGCCAAATAGAAATAGAAATAGAAATATTTTTTATTCAAATAAACTTTTACAAGTGCTTTTGAATAGTCGATGAATCTACCACTGGTTCGGAATGCCCTTCCTGCCGAGAAGAACTAGCAAGAAACTCGGTGGTTGCTCTTTTCAAAACAAATTTACAATAAAATAAATACTATGCTATATATGCAGTGTTTCCACAATGAGGGAAGTTCCAAAAATGCATAATGACTAACTTCTATCCTAAGATGGGCAGACATAAAGTTGCCCCATTCCCGCCGGTGGCACCCGTTCACGAGCATGACGCATGACCCAGCCATTGCTTCAAAGGTCTCATTGTTGTCGTTTCACAGTCCCAGTGCTCTGTCTAGGGGGTCTGCTAACACTGCGCTTAACAGTGCGAGGTCGCCACTATAGCAACTTGGGACTCCAACGACCACCTGTTCTTTGAATATGCCCACCTCATTCATCATCATCATTAGCAACCCATCAATGGCTCACTACTGAGCGCAGATCTCCTCTCAGAGAAGGGTTACAGGCCATAGTCCACCAAGCTGGCCCAATGCGAATTGGCAGGTTTCCTCACGATGTTTTCCTTCACCGTTGAAGCAAGTGATATTTAATTGCTTAAACGCACTTGACTCCGAAAAGTCAGAGGTGCGTACCCGGGATCGAACTTGCAACCCCCCGAATAGGAGACCTAACCTAACCACTAGGCTATCACTGCTACTATGCCCCCCTCATTACCACTTAATCCCTTCAACGATCCCTTCCGAGACTAAAATTGAACCAGTGAGAAATGTCAATGATTTTAATGGTACCTACAGCTTTCAGGTTAGACACTTTGTGACAAATCTACTACTAGCATCGCTGCAATTTTTCTACTAGAAGTGTAATCAATATCCCATGTAGCGACAGTAGTGATGGGTAGACAGATGGATGTCCAATGCAACGGTTGCACGATGTATTGTTTACATCGGAAGATATATTATTATTCGATAAAAAATCACAACCGTTAGTCAACTTTGAAGCAAACACTCCGAAACCTGGGTACCAATTGTCTAAAAGTTATTTCATTGATCGTATACGAATTCGATGACATTAGCGTCAAAGTGAAATAATCCTTGATGATATTGATTTAAAGTAACAAATTCAGTACAACCGGTTTTAACATGAAGCGTTATGGAGCGTATTGTACATAGCTAATCGTATAATAATGCATACCCGAAATTGTGCTCTAATTCAAATAATGCTATAATGGTTTATTTTACTTTGACGCTAATGTCGTATTATACGATTACGATCAATGGAATAACTTTAGACAATCGCACCTCTGTTCTCTATAAATTCGATGCCAAAAGCTACAATACTGTGATTTAATTTGTTGTAAAGTGACGATGCAGTATAAGATGGTAATGGGCTAACTTGGAAGGGGTTGGGTTGGGAGGTGGGTGGACTGTATATAAAATATAATCTTGGGTTCAAGCAGCATACCTACTACCCAGGGTAAACATTAATTAAATTATTTATACACGTATAAGTTGCTACTTGTTACCTTTACAAGTTATACCTATGTAAAGCAATTGACGTATATCGATGTACGAGTATGAGACTATTGACTACCCACGACGAAAGCTGGTAATTAAGTAATAAAAAACAAAGGTTAAGCTTCAATAGCCCAACGGTTAAAGGTGCGGACTGAAAACTGAAAGGTCGCAGGTTCGAATCCCACTCGTTGCACTATTGTCGTACCCACTCCTAACACAAGCTTTCCGCTTATTTGGAGGGGAGAGGAGGATATGAGTCAACTTTAATTTGGCTGATATTCTTTTAAAAAAAAAAAAATTATCACCGACCCAGTATGTTCTCTGAAAGTCCAACTCACCAAATGTCCAAAATGTCTTTTACATTAACTATCCGATAGTTTGTCATGCAATTGGACTAGCGAGTAGATCAGACAATATACATTCGTTGAATAGGATGTAATAAACATATTGGACGTTCGGGATATGACTTTCTGGGCCGTAAAGATTTTATTAATTTAATTCTGGCCATTTAACTATAATTATTATTATAATATTATCATAAAATTACTTACTATAACTTACATATTAATACTTACTTACTATACTTACATTATACTTATTTTCACTTAGTAATCAAATAAAACACAAATAATACGTTCATAAAAAAATAGCCAACGAAATAACTATGAATAATGATAATGTAGTCGTATGCATTTTTGTTTGTACGGCATTCCCTGTCATGTATCCAAATCTCTTCGCCTGGTGAATCATTTCAAGAACTGAATCCATTACCTCCTGATTATTGGGGAGGATTTGGTCTTCCGGCAGTAAGAAACCATGTTGGCCCCTATCACGGAGTTCATAGCAATACACTAGAGGTACCCTCACTCGTTCCTTTACCCAGTCGATGCAGCCACCTGTTGCCATATCTAAAATTTTAAGAAAACATTACTGTACTAGAGCATAGATTTAGGTTTGGTAGCTTAGTCGTTACTAGTTACCGCCCTCTCTATAAACAAAAGATCCATATATGCGGCAATGTAATTTCATAGTATGAAAACATCAAACATTGTTTGCTACGTGAGTGGGTACGACAATTCAGGCGTACTATGAATTGTCGCAGTTTACTAGTACGCCGACGGTACCTAATAGTCTGCGAAGCTACTACCAATTTAAAATTTATGGTGTAGAGGGCAGAAGAGAATTATTGTGATGTGAGAACAGCATACAGGTAGTTTTCTTGTTGAACGTTCCCTTTTGAATGATTTAGTTACTTTTTGAAAGATTGTTTGTTCCCTTTTGAACGTCCTAGGAATTGCTGGATTCTTATTATATGAAAAGATAGCCCTTAACTGTGATCTCACGTCTTTGATGGTAGGTTGGTAACTAGCCACGGCCAAAGCCTTCTCTAATGTTCCCTGTCGGTGGTACCACTCGGTGAAATCCAGGCACATAAAATCAGGTGAGACCACAGTCAAGAGCTTTATCATGATTAAAATATCTTCTTCTTCTTTATCAATCAATAGATGCCTACTGTGTTGTGGTGCTGGAGGCGGATGCTAAACATCTCCTGGACTCAACATAGGACCAAAGTCTCCATATTAAAAACGCTAGGCGTAAAAACTCGGCTATCATCCATCCGTCTGCGGAAAACACTAGAGTACTTCGGTCACATAGACCGAAAAGATGCGACCAGTACAGAAAATCTCATGCTCACAGGGAAGATCGAAGGAAAAAGGCCACGCGGACGGAGCCCGAGACGTTGGACGGACCAGGTGAAGGAGGTGCTTGATTCCAGCATCTACTGTGCTTACCACGCGGCAGAGAACCGCCAAAGTTGGAAAGATACAATCAGGAGGGTGTTATCAAGAAGGAGCCACGATCCTCAGTAATGAGGAAGCGACGCAAGGAGGGAGGAGATGCCCACTGCTGGACAAAGGTGTCTTGCATGGACTTCCACAGGTCTCGGTCTTACGCCCCATGTATCTAACGGCTCCCTGCGACTCGTTTGATGTCGTCGTTCAACCTATTGGTGGGTCTGCCAACACTGCGCTTCCCAGTGCGGGGTCATCACTCCAATACCTTGGGACCCCAACAAACATCAGCTCTTCGAACTATGTACCCCACCTATTTCCAAAAAGAAAAAAAATACCGTGAAGGTATTTGTGTGAACAAGTAAAAATCAACTCAAATAGTTTAATAATGCCTTCATTTTGACATAGCATTGCAAATGAGCTGGATCGATAATGACAAACAGTCAGGTTGACGTAGCGAGGTTATCACAGTGCAGGAATTAAGGCTGACACGTGAAGTGCCGTCGACAGTGTGTCAGCCAGATTTCATCAGCCCCCGGTAGCCTGTCACCCGCAGAGAGCTCTGTCATTCACTGGGAAGTTTACTCGTGAAGTTATTATTACTCGTTTATGAGAAAATCGTGAGATACCTAATCCTTGGGTATTACTTCCATGGAGAAAATATAACATGTGAAAATGTAACGGTGAATGAGACGTGTTGAATTATTGTTTAGGTACAGTTCGTACTTGTTTTAAAATAATAAATAAATATTATTAAATTACATCATATAAATCTAAAATCTCGTCGATGTCTCCGTAGCGCGGCATAGTACCCAAGATGCTAGCAGCATTGCCCCTTTATATGACCAAACTAATTCTTTGGCCAAAGTAGCTGGCAGAGCTTGGACTCGATGACCTTCTTTGAAAGCTCTTAAAAAATAACTTTAGCCTTCGGGCCCCACGGTCCCAAAGCACAGAATATATAATAGTACTACGTACCCAGAGGTACAATAATATAATGATAGCTGTAGTAGTAGTAATCAGTGATGACTTACGGATAGGAGACATAGTCGCTAACTATGGGCCTCATAAGAAGGCTCAGGGTCACTCAGCGGGCGATGGTGAGAGCTATGCTCGGAGTATCCCTGCGAGATCAAATCAGAAATGAGGAGATCCGTAGGTGAACCAAAGTCACCGACATAGCTCAGCGAGTCGCGAAACTGAAGTGGAAATGCGCTGGTCCATAATTCGAAGAGCTGATGGTCGTTAGGGTCCCAAGCTGCTGGAGTTGCGACACCGCACCGTGAAGCGCAGTGTTGGCAGACCCCCCACTAGATGGACCGATCACCGACGACATCAAACGAGTCGCAGGAAGCCGCTAGATTCAGGCGGCGCAAGACCGAGACCTGTGGAAGTCCATGCAAGACACCTTTGTCCAGCAGTGGATGTCTATCGGTTGACAAAGAAGAAGAAGAAGTAGTAGTAATAAAATAGCTAGTAGTTCTAATATCGATTAATTAAATACATACAAATAGCCTCAGCAATGTTTCCAGTAACATATTGTGTGCCATATCTGACCGATAATGCTCCCATTGCACGTCTGCCGATGTTTATCTAAAACATAAACATACAATTTAGCACATGCGTCATGACTTGAAACTATTCTTTTGTGAAGTTCTGGTGTGCTGACGCTCCACCAAGTTTAACCGAGGAAAAAATGTGATGTTCTGACAGTTTTGTACTGAAAATCTGTCAAAACATTGATTTATTCGTCGTTTATTTCTACCATCCATCCTTTCATTCATTCATTTATTCAATCAATTCATTCATTCCATTAATTCATAAATACTAACTGCCGCACTCAGAGTCATTCATTAAATTATGATTAATTAATCATTGACTTGTGATAAACTGCCGAACTCAGCCGCATGTATTAATAATAAATTATTTAATGATTATTTAATTAATTATCATTAAATCTCTTACTGAATTGTCATTAATGTACAAACGAAGCGTTAACTTCTGAGAATGAAACTTTTTAAAATCCAAGATCTCGTCGTTAAGTAACGATTAGCGACTCTGAGTGCGGCAGTAAGTCCATTAATTTCTACCATCACACGACGCTAGTCTAACGTGACGCTTTGGTACCCTAACATAGGTATGATTAATTACCTTTGAGTATTAACCGTACTGGTTTAATCTTCTTCTTCTTCTTTATCAACCGATAGACGTCCACTGCTGGACAAAGGTCTCTTGCATGGACTTCCACAGGCCTCGGTCTTGCGCCGCCTGAATCCAGCGGCTCCCTGCGACTCGTTTGATGTCGTCGGTCCACCTGGTGGGGGGTCTGCCAACACTGCGCTTCCCGGTGCGGGGTCGCCACTCCAGCACCTTGGGACCCCAACGACCATCAGCTCTTCGAACTATGTGCCCCGCCCATTTCCACTTCAGTATCGCGACTCGCTTAGCTATGTCGGTGACTCTGGTTCTCCTACGGATCTCCTCATTTCTGATTCGATCCCGCAGGGACACTCCGAGCATAGCTCTCTCCATCGCCCGCTGAGCGGTCCTGAGCCTACTTATGAGGCCCTTAGTTAGCGACCATGTCTCGGATCCGTAAGTCATCACTGGCAACACGCACTGTTCGAAGACTTTAGTCTTCAGGCACTGAGGAATTTTGGACGAGAAGACATCTCGGAGCTTCCCGAACGCTGCCCAGCCGAGTTGGATTCGGCGGTTGATCTCTTTCTCGAAATTGGACCTACCTAGCTGGACTGTGTGTCCCAGGTAAATATACTGGTTTAATACTTACTGTACTTACTGGTTAAATACTCAAAGTTAATTATACAATAGTCTTTTATCGTGTTATATTGCATTGCAATTTTATCGTGTTATATTGCAATTTTATCGTGTTATATTGCATTGGAATTTTGGACGAGAAGACATCTCGGAGCTTCCCGAACGCTGCCCAGCCGAGTTGGATTCGGCGGTTGATCTCTTTCTCGAAATTGGACCTACCTAGCTGGACTGTGTGTCCCAGGTAAATATACTGGTTTAATACTTACTGTACTTACTGGTTTAATACTCAAAGTTAATTATACAATAGTCTTTTATCGTGTTATATTGCATTGCAAGTCGCAACAGATTTACAGTCGAAACTTTTAGCACCAAAAAGAAGCTTAAAATTTGCTCGTTTCAATTGTTATTACTACGCGTTCGTTTGAAGTTGAGCCCTGCACCATAGAGTAAAGTAATCGACGTAGTCGTAATTCCTAGTTCCATGCCGACAGTACGGACACAGTATAGGATATGCAGTAGTTTGACACCTTTGATCTAGTGGTACTACGCGTTACAAATTTCCCCTAGCTGTCTCGCGCTTCCCCGCACCGCACCTCAAGTCAGACCCACTTAGTAAACCGCTCGCGAAGCACCGCTTATTAAAAATAAATTTCAAATTCAAATTCAAATTATTTATTTGCACAGATTGAGTAGTACAATGGTGTTACATTATAGTAAAAGTCCTTACAATCTGCCGGATAGGCATGCAAAAATAATATTTAATAATAATTCTTATTCTAAGTTTACGTATTAAAAGTTCAATTTATTAAATTGAACTTTGGATATTAGGAGTTTTGGTAGGTTTGGTTAAAAAAAAACTAAGAATGTTGTATATCGTAAAGCATTAGAATAATAAACATTTTTTTTTATATATTTTTTTATTATTTATACCAATTCGAATTCAATATTCATAGTTAAGACAGGTCAGCTAGTACTTAATAAATAAAACAATAGATAACTATTATACTGCATCTTCTTATACTGTGTCTTTACTGTGGGTCTGACTTGAGGTGCGGTGCGGGGAAGCGCGAGGGGTGAAGATTTCTTTACTCTATGGTGCAAGGCTCAACTTGAAACGAACGCGAAGTATATTATTACGATTTTACAAAGGCAACACTTACAACGTCATGGTAATTGTCATAAGGTTCTGTAGAGTTTCCGAATGGTATCAACAATAGGTGACCGAATGAATGGAATGATAGGAACAGTTCAATTTTGTCACCAATCGATTGAATGTAAGTTGACAGAGATCTAGATTCTGGCTCAGAAAATGGTCCTGGACCTGCGTAAGTATCCGATGCTGGATTGGTACTGGCTCCAGATACTGTAATTTGAAGGAATGTAAATTCAATACCCATTTAAGGGAATTCCATAATATGGGTTTCCATAATTTTTCATTCATTAATCTCAATCCATACACAGGTTTCCTATTAAATAATAAGAAGTAACACCATAGTCTACCATGCTGAGGCAGTGCGGATTGGTCGACTTCACAAACTTTTAAGAACGCTATGGAGAAATCCCAGAGCTTCAGGTTTCCATGATATATTTTTAACTTAAAATATAAATGTGAAAGTGTGTCTGTCTGTCATTACGTTACATTTTCAATGCTCAATTAATAAACTGATATTGATAAAATTTGGCACAGAGGTAAGTTGTGCTTCTGGGCACAAAAAAAGAAAGCATTTTAATTGGAGAAATATCGAAAGAGTTCTCACTGATATTTTGGAGCATGGTGAAAGATCCTTAGTTTGTGCTACTATAGTTTACTTAACAAAAGAAATATTGAATCGATGTTTAAAATAATTTATTTATTTTTCTTGAAGACAACGAAGAAGAAAAAATATAAAGAGTAAAGAGTCCATAAATAAATAACACTTACTCAATAAGCGAATACAGGCTTATTAATGTATACCTAGTACAGCATTAGAAGTAATTAATAGATTCTTACCGAGCCAATTGCTATTCCAATTTCTATTTAAGTCAACTCCGATGTGACCTCCAGTAGTTGGTCGTCTATTTTTCCTCCACATACGAAACTGGAATAATTAAAGTATTATGAATTCTGCCGAAGGTTAAGTTACAACTATTAAATTGATAAAATATTTTAGATTTCATAATTATGCCTCATCATATTAAGCTTATTAAATATTGATAACCTTCGATAAATTGGAAACTATATCGCATTTTATCAGTAAACAAAGTTTGGGTTTGAATATTAATTATGATTTTAGGTTATTTATTTCTAGCTTTTCCTTGCAACTTCGTCCGCGTGGAGTTTGATTTTTTAAAAAGTAAGTACCTAGTAGGTCAATCTCCCATGTTTTTGCAAAAAATCAAGTCGACCCGTTGCTCTGTTGCTGTGTTATTGAAGAAACACCAACAAACAAACACACTTTCACATTTTCAATAATATTATTAACTAGTTAATGCGCGTGATTTCGTCCGCGTGGATTTAGTTTTTAAATCCATCAGGAACTCTTTGTTGTTTTGGGATAAAAAGTAGCTTATACCACTCTTCAGGTTCTCAACTATATCAATGCAAAAAATAACATCGTTCCTGTGATCCATGTAGCGTGATTGAAGGAAAAATCAACACATACACTTTTGCAATTTCAATTTTAGTGATTATATAACTTGACTTGACACACACACACACACATATACATATAACTTAGATACTAAGTATATTTAGCATGTAATATTTTCAAAATTGTTCTGTTCAAACTTTTTATTTTATTTTTAATTCATTATTAAACTTAACTTTAATTTTAAAGCAAGACAACTCAACACATACAGAAATGTTTCTATTTGTTAAAGTGCACTAGATCTGTAACCCTTATTATTATACAATGTTTGGGAAGGCACTGGCCCCTAAGATACGGGTTTTCCTAGTTTAGGGGTCAGGATTTCATAGTATTGTGCTGTACTGAGTTTTATAAATAAAAATTATTATTATTATTATTATTATTATTATTATTACTTTTTATATCAAACTAGCTGATGCCCGCGACTTCGTCCGCATGGATTTAATTTTTAAAAATCCCGCGGGAACTCTTTCACTATCCGAGTTAAAAAGTAGCTGTCCCAGTCTGAGGAACCACTACTACATCCATTACTATACCCATGCAAAAAATCGCATCAATCCGCTGTTCTGTTGCGACGTGACTGAAGGACAAACCAACAAACAAACACACTTTCGCATTTATAATATCAGTAATGCTTTATTATAACACTTTTTATAATTGTCAAATTTTTTACCATACTTAACCAAGGACAAAATTACGTTTAGTTGTCTTTTACGTTTTGTTATTCCACTGTCATTTGCGTTTTGTTATTCCATTTCAGATGAGTTTTTGTTATACCACGTTTTATAGTGACTTGACGGAAACGCGGTCGAACGGGATAAAAAGTATCCTATGTCCGTCTCCTGGTTCTAAGCTACCTCTCCACCAATTTTCAGCCAAATCGGTTCATCCATTCTTGAGTTATAAATAGTGTAACTAACACCACTTTCTTTTATATATATATATAGATATAGATATATAGATCACTGAATAGGTTTTATAATAATGATAAAAATCTACATTAATTTTCAGCGTAGGTACCTGTTCATGACTCCAAACATATCCATCCGGATTCGTTACAGGGAATATGTACCAATCAAAATCACGGGCTGCTGCTTTCGTTTCTGTATCGTTGCTTGAAATAAGCTCATTAATTATGTAACATACAGCAGTCGTGGTTATCCATTCCCTTGCATGCATAGTTCCTTCTACCAAAATAGCCCGCCTGCCTGAGCCGTGTGAGATCTTGATACCTCTTATTTCTCGTCCTTCATGAGATCGACCTCCAACTATTTTACTTGCAATACCTTTATTAGAATCTACTAAGTCATCTAACCATGAGTTAATATCTGTGAGATTATAGTAAGCATCCCATCTCATACTACTATTCAAATGATCACGTGCATAACTTCGTACACTTTCTTTGTCTAAAAGTCTGTAAGGAAGAGTATTCAATGATCAGCCCCCGATCTTCCCCCGAAAATCTTATACATTTCATAGCATTAGCATCAAAGTAAAATAAACCATAACATCATTAAATTAGAGCTAAATTTCGTTTATGCATTCTCATACGTTTAGGTATGTACGATATGCTCTATAACGCTACACGTTAGAATCGGTTGGACTGAATTTGTTACTTTAAATCAATACAGTCAAGGAATATTTTACTTTGACGCTAATGCCATGAAATTAATAAGATTTTGATCGGCAATTTTTAGACAATCGCAACTTAGATAGTTATATGCATAGATATAATTTATATTATTATGAGTTATTAAAACGTATAATTATAATTTACTAAACTGAAGCATTGATCGTGATCATTAATAGACAACAATTGACAACGCGTGTGATTTAAGTAAGTAATGTTGTTAGATATGAAAGTAATTTGGTAAACATGATTTTCACCAAATTACTTTTATTGGTACTCCATTGACTGGTATTCTACTTTATATGAAAGAAAGCATCATCAAATGCATTCAGACTTGACGGAGTTATTACCTCTGTAATTGAAATCTTTAAAAAAAAATAGCCTTAAAATTAATTTTATCAATCATGTTTCATCATCAATATTTCACAAGTTTAAAATTTAAAAAAATCAATAAAATTGGTAATGCTTACTTACTCTTGAATATTATTAATTTGAACGTCATATTTTATTTGATTGATAGTCAATAGATCTTCTAAATCACTTTTATCTTGAGGACTTGACATAATGCTAACATAGCCTAATACTTCTACAGGCTCACTCCAAAAATCATATCTCAAATCATTATTCCATAAATCTTGAAGGATTTTGATTTGTTCACCATTTTTAGGTAAAATTTTATACAAAGTGTAGTTGTCGAAACGACTTTTTTCGCATGATGTAATTGAAATAAACAATATTATTAAAGTTATAAGAAACTTTACAAACATGTTTAATTAATACTATATTGTTAAGCGGCACCTCTATAATAATGATAATTTGTTTATTGATCGTATATAAATCTACCAATAAAGTTATATCTATTTAGGAAATCATAAATTGAAAAATTTTGTAGTTTTGATAAAAACAATATCAGATATAGATAATCATAATTTATTAAGCAGTTTCCCTAACATTCAAACTTGTTTGGTTATTATCAAAAAATGTATTTTAATATATGTACCTATGTATATGTCGCAGTACGATAATAGGAAGCCGTGATGTAGTTGTAATCCGAGGGATATAATAGCTATATACCGGAATATAGATATACGGAAGCGGTTCATCATTTCACTAAATTAGTCTAGTTATATATATTACTAGATTTTGCTCGTATTATTGTTATATTTCTTATAAGATAGCTATAAACCGCTTCCGTATAACTATATTCCGGTATATAGGAAAGTTCCTAGGGTTATAGCTATATCATGGCTTCAACTATCTTACTGCGAATAATAATTATATCTTTGTGATTTATAATGCTTAGTATATTACGAAATGTTTAATGCTTTACTTTTGAAATTAGCTAATCTTATAGTGTAGCGTAATAATTAATCCCTTATTCATTCAATAGATACCTACATGACAATCAAAATTGACAGTATTATTATGCCCGTTTTCACCAACCATACCTAAATCATCCCCTCTGTAGAAGTCTCTTTACGTAGGTAGCCCCTAAATATAATCCTAACATCCCAATTTCATTTTCACCTTTATTTGTCCCGTATTCGTAACAAAAAGTTGACAGAAAGCGTCAACTAACTTAACATAGGTAGCCCGTAAAGGTTAGGAAACTGTAGTGAAAATCAGGCCTCAATCAAACTTAGGTATAGTTTTTTGGAAAATTCAAATTAAATTATTTGTACACAGCGTCATCTATCGACACGATCAGAAAACATGTAAAAATAAACTGCAACGTGAAGTTTTATTTATTTTATATGTATTAGTAATTTATTTATTTTTTATATGTAATAAATATTAGTACTAGTAATTTTTTTATTTTTTTTATTTTATTTTTTTTTAATTAAAACGGACATGTCCAATTACATTAATTAAATTATCAATAGTTCAATTACAGACAAATTAAAAAAATATATATATATATATATATATATATATATATATATATATATATATATATATATATATATATACATATATATATATACATATAAAATCTATTTTTATTATATTATAGATAGAAAATTTCATATATACAATACTATAAACCTAAATTTAATTCTAAAATTAAAACTAAAATAAAAACTAATTAAAATCTAAAACCCCATCCAAGCCACCGCAGTGTGGCATAGTACCCAAGATGCTGGCAGCATTACCTCTTTGGATGGCCAGGCTAATCCTTTGGCCAAGGTAGCTGCCAGCTCTTGGATCCCCGGTAGACTCGATCACCTTTTTTGATATCTCTAAAAAAAGTGCGCGAGCCTCCGGGCCCCACGGCCCCAGGGTCTCTACACCAAAAGGCGCAAATATGAAACCACTGTCAAGTTTCTCATATTTGCGCCTCTTAGCCTGTTCGGCGCTAGTAGCCGCTGCACCCGCCACAGAGTAGGTCGCATGGATGTGGGAAGCAGCTAGAGTATCTACACAGGTGGCATCCCACACAAGCGACCTCCCTGTCCCTATATATATATATATATATATATATATATATATATATATATATATATATATATATATATATAAAAGAAAAAATAACCTAACATAACTTATACATAACATAACATAACATATACAACCTAACATAACATAACTTATGACTGTGTTCACTTATGTACTGTCATACAAAATAATAATAATTTACATATAGCTGCGTTTGCAATATGAGATGACAGCGTCATCTATTGACATCATTTTGAAGTTCTGTTAAAAATACTGCAGCTCATTAAAAGTTAAATAATTTAGTTTCCTTATTAAATTTACCTAATTTTAGTATTTGTTGTTCAAATACATGATATAACGCTAATAATTATAAAAGTTTCAAGCCCGGCCTTTCAACGGTTAATCCGTTGTGAGGTCAAATATCCACTTCTCCAATCACAACTCCCACACTCACTATCCACAATCTCCACTTTGAAAGCCCCCCATTTCGTCAATTTTAGGAAAAAAAATACGTTTGTACTCTGTTCCAAATTATCTTTAAAATGATATACTGCAACCCAATGAAATGCTACAAAAATATTTTACTTCACATTTGCTTCTACGAGAGCCCCCTGAAATAAACATTTTTATAACTTTTTTAGCCATTATCGGCTAGAGGCCATGTTATTATATATTATCTGAAATTAAAGTAATTACGTACAGTAATTCAGAAGTTATAAGGCTCTGACAGACGGACGGACAGACGAACGGACGGACAAGTGCAAATTCACTCAAGTAGACTCAGAGACCTTCGCTTCGCTCGGTCAAAAATCGCGATCATCATTCTTTTATTAAACACATATTACAGAATATTCGTAAAACCTGAACATGTTCCTTAAAAATAATGTTATTCAAGGTTAAAAATTGATATGTAGTTTTATTTTTATGCAAAAAGCAAGTAGTTACCTACTAAGAATTAATACCAATGTTAATAACAATATCCTGAATGCTCAATCGATTAACTTTTACAAATACAAAACGAAATAGGTACGGTACATCCGTACGAAACTTTATTGACAGAAAAAGTTTCCAAACTCAAAGCTTCAATTCCTCAGCTGGTCTTGCACCCTCTACGAGCCACACAGAAGCGCTGTCACCCTTTTCGAAAATCTCGACTGTTCCTCTGCCAATGTCTTCAGGCTCTTGCCAGTCATGTGCCAGCAAACACTCTTTCAACTGCGGTACCAAAACTTCTTCCTTTATTTTAGGATGATTAGCCAAGTTGGTGTAAGTCAACCCCGGGCACAGGGTAAGTATGCGAACGCCCGATCTTTTGAAATTTTCTTCATGACCGAGAGATTTCGAGAATCCAATCACAGCAAATTTAGATGCATGATAATTAGGACTGAAAGGAAGGACTCTGAAACCATAAATTGATGATACGTTTATGATGGTACCGCCTTTTCCACCTTTGTCGACTCTCATGCCCTCGTAAAACTTTTCAGTCCACTCCATTAAAGCAATGGTGTTAACTTCTATTGTTCTTCTGATGCTCAGTTCGTCGAGTACACCCGCGTTGTTGATAAGAAGATCAACATTTTTGTATTCAGCAATGATTTTGTTGTAAATAGTCTCCAAATCAGTTTGGACGTTGCATTTGTAGAACGCAACCCTATCGTTGCCATATTGTGATTTTAAAGACGCTTCGGCTTCTTTTCCGGCTTTCTCATTGATATCGAGGATTATCACGAGTTTTGCGCCTTTCTGTAGAAAGCTTTTGGTCATAGCCAAGCCCAGGCCGTTGGCTGCTCCGGTGATCACCACAACTTTCCCCTTCACTTCACGAGCCATGTTAACTGCTGCTAACTATACTGTGGCAAAAAAAAATTGTTTTGGGCTCAGTAATAAAGCGGTATCGATCATAAAGCGTCCTACAATTAAAATTTTCAAAATATATTTAATATACAGAATTTGTCCAGTTACAGTTTTATAAGGAATATTATACCTAATAAAACTAGTTATAGATAAAGATTATCAGATAAAAGTTGCGTAGTATTTTATCATCATTTTATAGAAGCTTAACGATAAAACCATTTACATTGAAGGTTTTTGATATTTATATAAATGAAAAGATTATTTAAATAACCGACAGATAACCTTCAGTACTCAATATAACTTTTTGTAATGTTCAGTCTAAGGTTCAGTCGGATTTCATTTGTCTCAACTTATCTCAACCTGTCTCAACTTTCAACACTTCGTAGGCCGTCTATAGTAAATGGTGTTCACTAAATTAAAACTCACTTTGAAAACGAATTCGCCGTCAATTATGTCAAATAAGGGATAATTTGACTCTATTGGTAAAACAGTATAAGATAATAGAGAATGGATAGTCGTCATCTAGCAAGTAATAATATTTATTTAATTGCATATAAGGCACGTAACTCCGAAAAATCAGAGATATGTGTACCTGGGATCGAACCTTGGATCTCCGCAATGAAGGCCGAAGTCTTAATTACAAGGCTATCATCGGCTTTAGCACCATCATCAACTCCAAATTGATGAATGATTTCTGTTAAAATAAGTGGTAATATTTATTAAATTACGATTAAACATAGGTCATCGAGTCTATCGGGGATCCAACAACTGACAGCTTCCTACCTTGGATAAAGAATTAGTTTGGGCCTCCAAAGTGGTAATGCTGCCATCATCTTGGGTACTAGGTATTTTATGCTGCGCTGCGAAGACATCGATGAGGCTTAAGATTTACATTAGCTTTCATTTTAGATGTAATTTAATATTAATCATTAATTATTGTAAGTTCCTTCTATTTATT
This sequence comes from Oeneis ivallda, assembly GCA_029955525.1. Classification (NCBI taxonomy): domain Eukaryota; kingdom Metazoa; phylum Arthropoda; class Insecta; order Lepidoptera; family Nymphalidae; genus Oeneis; species Oeneis ivallda. The sequence continues at coordinate 4,754,329 of JARPMR010000024.1, read as the reverse complement.
AATAAATCTATTCAAAATTAAAAATACTATTTTCGTAAAATAAAACTTTATTGTTCTTATATTAAAAAGCGTTTAGTAACCTCGCTTCTCTAATTATCGCCAAAACGGAGTCGAAAGTCTCCTCGCAAGATGGCAGCACTTGGTTCACAGGTAGCGTGTAACCCCACATGCCTTGGTCCCTTAGCTGGTAGGTGAACACTACTGGCGGGTTGAAGCGGTGCTTGATCCAATCAGCGATTGAGCCGGTGGCGCCATCTGTCATGGTTTTTTTAAATTAAGCTATCTCCAGTTATAATGTAATCTCGTTCAAACAAACCAACCCCATATACGCCCATCTATTCTAAGTACGGCATTTTATGGTAGATTGTAAGAATTATCCTCGCAACATAATATTATTTATAATTTAATATAAGAAATTCTTATTAAAAAACGGACATCAAACGCCCGCGCCACTACAAAGTACATAATTTATTGTTCATATTTTAAAAACCGCTCCACCGATTTCGATAATATTTCAATGGGACTACCGGGGAAGTATACCCTTTGAAACAAAAAAAGAATTTTCCAAATCGGTTCAGGCGTCTTCGAGTAATCGGTGAACATACATGAAAAAAATTAAAAAAAAAAAGATTCCGACGAATTGATAACCTACTCCTTTTTTGAAGTCGGTTAAAAATATAAAATTAATTACAATCATGTAAATAAATGAATAAAAGCCTTTACTGATCTAAATCTCATAGGTGTTATTTGATATGATTAAGATGGAAGTGAGCTAAACTGAAACGGGGAGTGGCAGTTTAATTAAACCCCAATCTATAAAGAGCCCGGGTAAAAACTATGTAAGCTTTAAGTGACAAGAAATTTTCAGTTGCAGCTTAGAGTTGAGAACTTGACGGCTGACGCTTTTCGCGACTCTCAGACCTCAGAGAGCACGTCAGAGAGCTCGGTCTTGCCTCTGATCTTTCTCCAGGCTTGACGACTTGAAGTATAAGTTAGGGAATAGAGAATATATTATAATAATGTCTCTGAGTTGTTCGCGTCTGCAGTGCTATTGGCAAGCGTGACTGAAATTCTTCCTTTCAACCAACAGGCATCCACTGCAGTGGACATAGGTCTCTTTTATAAACTTCCACATCTCTTTGTATTGCGCCGCCTGTGTCCAAAGGATTCCTACAACTTGTCTGATGGCTTTAGTCCAATTATTCGGACATTACTATTAGCTGCTCATGAGCAAGACCGGTTTAAACATCAGCAGAGGTGTGAATTTTTCACACATTTGCTCATAAGGATAAGTTCGTCGGTAGGCCGGCAATTTTTCATTTAATCCTCTCCCATATCCTAAAACTGAATTAGGCGTAAATGTTAAAGAGTTAATACCATGTACAGCTCTAGAAGTCCCCACGAGGTACTGTGTTTGATATCGGACGGATAAAGATCCCATTGCTCGTCTTCCAATTATCACCTGAAGTAAAAAGTGTAATCTATATATACTAGTGGTTCGCCCCGAACTGAGACCTCGCGGTAACGGTATCCCATGATTATTCATTCAATCGATACATGACGACCAAAACTGACATTATTATTATGCCCGTTTTCACCAAACATACCTAAATCATCCCCTATGTAGGAGTCTCTTTACGTAGGTAGCTCCAAAACACAATCCTAAGTCCTAACATCCGTCCCAATGTCCTTTTAGGTGTCCCATACAGGATCGTGATAAAGAAGTTGACAGTAATCATCACATAACTTATCATAGGTAGCCCGTAAAGGTTAGGGAACGTCAGTGAAAACATTGAATTATTATGTAGGTACTAACGAGTGTAAACGGGTTAGGGGCATCTGTACAAATCGTCATATATCGACGCGAATAGAAAATATACAAAATGATATTTAACTAAAGAATAATTTTAATTGAATAATATGTTATTATATTATGTACCTAAATAATAATGGTCGACGCAAAACTGTTTTTGGGATAAATCGTAGTCGTAACTCCTAGTTCAATGGAATAGTTAATGACTGCGCCATCTATTAGCATTATTGTGAAGCTATGTGAAATTTACTGATGCTCATTAAAAATCGGCCAAGTGCGAGTCGGGCCTCGCTCTTTTAGGGTTCCGTTAAAAAAATTAAATTAAAAAATTTCCATCTACCCACCTACCCATTTTAATTTAATTTTTTTAATTAAATTTAATTTTTATTATTTGTTGTTATAGCGGCAATAGAAATACATAATATGTGAAAATTTCATCTGTCTATCTATTACGGTTTACGAGATATAGCCCTCTGACAGACGGACGGACGGACGGACGGACGGACAGCGTAGGCTTAGTAATAGGGTCCCGTTGGTACCCTTTGGGTACGGAACCCTAAAAATTAAATAATCTCGTTTCTTTATAATATTCATATAATTTTAGTATTTGTTGTTCAAGTACAGGATACAAGTGAAGTAAGAAAATAAGTACAACTTGAAAATATATAGAAAATTTTCCCAGAGAGCGTCTTCAAGCGAGCGTATTAAATCGCCACTTTGGAAGCCCCCCATTTCGTCAATTTTAGGAAAAAAATTAAAAAAAAATACGGTTGTACTCTGTTCCAAATTGTCTTTAAAATGATACACAGAAAACCTATGAATCGCAAATAAAAAAAAAATTCTTCGCATTCGCTTCTATGAGAGCCCCCCTGAAATAAAGATTTTTATAACTTTTTAAGCCATTTTCGGCTGGAGGCCATCGGTTTACATATTATATCTAAATTTGAAGTAATTACGTTCAGTAATTCAAAAGTTATGGCTCTGACAGACGGACGGACGGACGGACGGACGGACGGACAAGTGCAAATCGCTCTAGTAAACTCAGAGACAATCAATAAAAGAAAGTGGTGTTAGTTACACTATTTATAACTCAAGAACGGATGAACCGATTTGGCTCAAAATTGGTGGAGAGGTAGCTTAGAACCAGGAGACGGACATAGGATACTTTTTATCCCGTTCGACAGCGTTTCCGTCAAGTCAATATAAAACCTGGTTTAACAAAAATGCATCTGACATGGAATAAAAAAACGAAAATGACAGTGGAAGAACAAAACGTAAATGACAGCTAAACGTAATTTTGTATTTGGTTAGGTAAAAACAATTATAAAAATTATAGTTTAACGTAATTGATAATATCATCAGTAATATGTTTTCTCTTTGAATCATCATTAACAATGCCGCGAGCAAGACGATCAAATGTTTCCTGCTACAAAGCTACGGATTGACGTGATTTATTGGATAGGTATAGTTGATAACCTGGAGGGTGACAAAGATTTCCCGCGGGATGTTATGAACTAAATCCACGCAGACGAAGTCGCGGGCATCAGCTAGTATTTCAATAAAATAATCAAGAGCTTAACGAATTGCAATTCGGCTGTATATAACACAAAACGGTATCGTTAACTGTGACAGCTTGGTTGGTCCTTAATGCGACCATCCGTTAATCTTATTGAAAAATACTTTGGGTATTTCAATTAACTATCATAGATATACTTATTATTATACAAAAATTTTATGATTCACTATTATTGTCAACCACACGCATCTATATTTTTATTGAAGTGCTTATTTACCTCATGGAATTGGGCATATTAGGTTTTTAACTTAAGTAAACGATGTAGACCACGTACAAATTGTATTTCGATGCTAGCTTGGAGTCCAAAATATAAAAACTGTCCGTATAGGTAAACTAATAAGTTACAATATTATTAATTTCAGTCATCATAGCATACTTCTTCTTCTTTATCAATCGATAGACGTCCACTATTAAACAAAGGTGCATAGATAGACTTCCAACAGGCCTCTTCTCTTGCGCCGCCTGAATCAAGCGGCTCCCTGCGACTCGTTTGATGTCGTCGGTCCACCTAGTGGGGGGTCTGCCAACACTGTGCTTCCAGGTGCAGGAATAGTATAGCTATTTGCGACATATTTATCACTAGCTGATGCCTGCGACTTCGTCCGCGTGGATGTAGTTTTTAAAATCCTTCGGGAACTCTTTGATTTTCCGGGATAAAAAGGAGCCTCTGTCACTTTCCAGGTCCTCAACTATACCCATGCAAAAAATCACGTCAATCCGTAGCTCTGTTGCGGCGTGATTGAAGGACAAACCAACAAACAAACACACTTTCGCATTTTAATATTAGTAAGGATGATCATACATACCGTTTCATTATAATTGTACATCGGGGTGGTGCTGTGAGCAAACGGAATCAAAAGTCGTTGACCAAAAGCCCTGAATGACAGCGAGCTGATTAGTCTTGAGCTAATGTTTTCAATGTACCGAGAAACGGAACGTGTTTCCACTTCTGTGAACGGCCCTAGGCCAATGTAGTTTATATCTGTAGGCACAAAACTGCCTCCGATTACTGAAAATAAAATTTGTACTATAATATAAGTATGTACAATAATACTAATTATAAGAAAATCATTATCATTTAATTGTTAAGATATTGCATAGCATTATCGCGGGCTTTGAACTAGGACAAACAGTTTGAGCGCGGCGACCGAATCAAGAAATTCCGTAACGAAAAAAACCTAACACCGTCGTTCAGTAAGCGTTCAACATTTTAGAGGTTCACAAGTAGCTCTGTTTGGCGCAGTGGGCGAGCGGCCGCTTTCTTTATAGTATGGTGTATGATGTCGCAGGTTCGAATCTCACTCGCGAAGTAGTGACATTGCGCTTTTCTTGTTTGTTTGTTTTTAATTATTTTTTTGCATAATTTTTATCATGCATAAAAATATTGCTATATTATTCGACCGAGCGAAGCGAAGGTCTTTGAGTTAACTAGGGCGATTTGCACTTGTCCGTCCGTCCGTCCGTCCGTCCGTCCGTCTGTCAGAGCCTTATAACTTTTGAATTACTGAACGTAATTACTTCAAATTTAGATATAATATGTAAACCGATGGCCTCCAGCCGAAAATGGCTTAAAAAGTTATAAAAATCTTTATTTCAGGGGGGCTCTCATAGAAGCGAATGCGAAGTAAAAAAAAAAAAATCGCGTTACATAAAATTGTTACGTATCATTTTAAAGATAATTTTGAACTGAGTACAAAAATATTTTTTTTTTAATTTTTCCCTTAAAATTGACGAAATGGGGGGCTTTCAAAGTGGCGATTTTATACGCTCGCTTGAAGACGCTCTCTAGAAAAATCCGCTATGGATTTTCAAACTGATTTTATGTTTTTAGGTCACTTATATCCTGTACTTGAACAACAAATACTAAAATTATATGAATATTATAAAGAAACGAGATTATTTAATTTTTAATGGGCGTCAGTAATTCATATAGCATCAACATAGCTTCACAATAATGCTAATAGATGGCGCAGTCAGTAACTATTCCCATGGAACTACGAGTTAAATTCAATGTTTGATAAATAATTCAATGTTTTCACTAACGTTCCCTAACCTTTACGGGCTACCTATAAGTTAGGTGATTGATGTTTTCTGTCAACTTATTTATCACGATCCTGTACGGGACACCTAAAAGGATATTGGGACGGATGTTAGGACTTAGGATTGTATTTAGGAGCTACCTACGTTAAGAGACTCCTACTTAGGGGATGATTTAGGTATGTTTGGTGAAAACGGGCATAATAATAATGTCAGTTTTGGTTATCATGTATCGATTGAATGAATAATCATGGGATACCGTTACCGCGAGGTCTCAGTTCGGGGCGAACCACTAGTAATAGCATAAGTTGATAAAAAATGCTATGCAAAGCTTTACCGCAGTCCCCGAGTGCCACTTAATTTTTTTTGATAGTTATATTATTAATCATTCCATTCTCATTTTGTTTGCTTTTGAATTGTCAAGTGAATCTGCCACTTGTTTCGAATGCCGTTTCAACCCAGAAATAATAATAATAATCCTTTCCGTCAGTATTATCTTTTGTATCGATTTTGTCATTCATCTTTTTTCTCGTTCTTTGTTTTTAATTCTAATTTTCTTAATACAGCTAGAACTTAATATCGCTTATTTCCAATCTCAATAAATCGAGAGTGAATAGGCATCTTCTAGGCAAGCGCGCTCCATCTTAGGCTGCATCTTCACTTACCATCAGGTGAGATTGTAGTCAAGCGCTAGTCTATATATTTAAAAATAAAAAAGAACTGATTTTAGCAAACTTCTTCAACTTCTTAACGTCACCCATCTTATATTTCATCTTCTCCACTGTCTTCGTTATTATTACGTCCTACCTTTTGTATTTTTACAAATTCACTCAAAATGTTTACGGTACAACCATTATGATATTTAGAAAATATAGCATTAGTACTTACTTCCCCACTGAGAGTTCCAGTTTTTACTCAAGTCAACACCGATCGCTGAACCAATAGTTGGCCTCCGGTTTTTGAGCCAAAGTCTGTCCTGTAAAATTAGTATGATTTTAAAGTCTAAGTAATAAAAAATATTTGCATTATGGGCGAGGAGCCGGTAACACAAAAAATTGCACTCAGGATTTTAATTTTTAAGCTATTGCATAGCTTTTATCGCGGGCTTTGAGCGCGGCGACCGAATCAACAAATTCCGTAACGAAAATAAACCTAACACCCCCCACTCCGACCGGCACAGCGGTGCGGCGTTGAAAGCCGTGCATCGTCTAACGTCGTTTCAGTTCGGCAGACTTCGGCACGGTGTTTGTCTGCGTGCGACTAGACGAATGCTATGCAATAGCTTTACCGCGGCAGTCCCAGAGTGCCACACGTATTTTTTTATATATAAATTGATACTTTATAGCCATGATAGGTACAATAGTATGTATAAACTTGGTGTGCGAGGATTATCCTGGTAACATTTGTTCCATTTAGATGATTCTAGGTATAGGCTTCTAGCTATGGCTATGGCTTTAAGCCATAGCCATAGCTTAGGCTTACCAAGATCGTACAGCCAAACGCCAATAGCCAAAGTGTTTCATAAAAAATTGGTTGTCTGTAAAGTCGGTTTACGGACGATAGTTTGTCGCGATAACGTCATAAAGATGAACAGCGTGCTGCTAGAACTAGCTCGCGACACATCCGCTAACCACAGCGCACACGCGATGACTGGCGGGCGCCGGGCAGCGGTGGTCACAAGCCAACGCTTGGGCCGATCGTGCCTCTCTATAGCTTGTTCCGTGCTCTCGCTTGTACGATCAGGCTTAGGCGGAACGTGACACTTTTTCGTGCGTGCAGCCGGTGTTCATCGATTTATAAGACGTTATCACGTCAAAAATTTAACTTACAGAATTCTGCGTAAATTCATGACCATCAGGATTGAGTATAGGGAAAATGTGCCATTCAAAGTCCTCAGAAGCGCGTTTTGTTTCAGCATCAACCCCTCGCACCAATTGATCTACCAGATAAGTGACGACTGTTGGAGACAGCCAGTCTGCACCAACTTGACCGCCTTCCACGAAAATTATTGGACGATTAGTACCTCGTGATATTTTTACTCCGGTGATATTTCTACCTGAAAAATTATACCATGTAAATTACTTTCAATCTTCGTTAGATACAATGAAAAATCAACAGACATAGATGTGGTAATCTAAGCGTGTTCATCGTAAAGATTTTAGACTTATTTCGTGGTTTAATGACATAATTATAATATATTATACGAGTACGTACCACGATAAGAACAAATACGAACGAGTACGAACTTTAAATAACTTTCCATCAAAAAGACGAAGGAAGTGGGTAGATAGATTCTACCCATAACAGCTTCAACTTAACGTCTCGCAACACCGCAGTCCCGTTGTGACTACGGTCCATGCAACTGGATCGAAATATCGACATTCTAAACTAGAATAAATAGCGTGATATGTACTGGTATAATAATAATAATAATTGTGTTAATCGTAGTCATAGTCATACTCATTTATTTATAAATGTTAGTATTACCTGTCATAACTATTATCGTTTAAATACTAACATTGTTAGTATTAGTCATTAATATAATATTATTGTCATCTTGTCGGTTCTCAATTCGTTGGATTTTTTTATGTATGTTCACCGATTACTCGAAGACGCTAGAACCAATTTGGAAAATTCTTTGTTGTTTCAAAGGGTATACTTCCCAGCTGGTCTATATAAGGGTATATTTCACATTGAAATTTTAACGAAATCGGACGAGCGCTTTTTAAAATATCAACAATAAATTATATATTTTGATCTGGCGCAGGCGTTTGAAGCCGGTTTTTAAAAAGAATTTTTTATATTAAATTATAAGATAACAATATTATGCCAATGTTCTGAATAATTGTGATTTTTTAAAAACATTATATTAATACGAGAAGAATAAACTTTGTACCCCTTTTTACGAAAATTGCGCGGACGGAGGAGTATGAAATTTCCCACGCTTATAGTTTATATAGAGAAGGAGTGCAGAATGTGTGTGTTATTTTGTATATATTATACTAAATATTATATTAAATAACACACACATCTAAACTATTTAATTATACTTAATACAATATCAGAATCAAGAAAATTATTATGGTAATGTACCTTGATATGATTGTCCCGCATGAATAATAGAAACAATGTCGCTGTGAGCATTGGCCAAGTGATGAAACCAATCGTAAATGTCACTCATTGTTTGGAAGTTGGTCCAGAATAACTGATTTCTTGTGTCACGTTTTCTCCTGCTGATGATTTGATCTTCAAACGCTCTGCAAAGTAAATTAACTTCACTGTAATTCTCTTTCACTGGCCCTACCTAAATTATTACATATTATGTAGGTTAAGGTATCCCCCTAAATATCCCTTTCATTTTAAGGTTATTGATAAAACGAAATTATCAGTAATGGTCACCTAACTTAGCTAAAGTACTCCCAGAATTAAGGGAACTTTCTTAGAAATCAGCATTGCTATATCTTTTCTGAGTTTTGGTGAAGTTTTGTTGAAATTTTAATCCTGGACAGACGACATCGAAAAAACGCAAGATATAGGTTGTCTATAGTTTGGCGAAAATTAAAAAATAAAAGTAGAAGAACAAAAATCGGTCACTCTAATGAAAATGACCGTATTCTAATCGGTCCATCTGTTTAAGCGCTGCGATGTCTCAGACAGACATACAGTCCCGCATACAAACAAAGTGGTAAAACATAAAATACCTCTCTTTCTGTTGGGGGTTAAAACAATAAATAGGTACTTACTGTTGAATATTTTCCACCATAACGTCAAAGTTGAGGCTTCGTTTTCTAAGTGCATGTTCAAAATTTACTTTCCTTTGAGGTGACACTACTGCACTCGCATAATCTCCGACTTCAAAAGGTGTTTTCCAAAAATGCACTTCATTGTCTCCTTTTTGTAGTTCATTCAAAAACCGTAAGTGTTCTTGGCTCTGTGGATGGATCTTATACAAAGAATAATCATCATATCTGACTTGTTCAGCTAAAACTATGCTTAGGACACTACAAAACAGTATTTTTGGTAACATTTTCACTACAATGTCCTAATAATCTTTTTGTACTGACTAGAATTTGTTTCCAATAAAAACTTATCTGATAAGTGATAACTAAGAGATAATTTAATTATTTCTTTCGATATAAGGTTGAAGATAGTATACTTTTCGGTGATTACAAATACCTTGATTGTATCTGATGAAATACTATCAAGATATTAATAAGGATCAAAATAAGTTCTTGTAAGATATAATTTAATAATATAAAAAATGATTTTTAAAAAACCGACTTTAAACTAAAAAATGTATAATTTATTGTTGATTATTTAAAAACCGCTCGACCGATTTCGATAAAATTTAAATGGGACCATCTAAGAAGGATAAACTAAAAAAAAAATCCAAATCGGTTCAGGCGTCTTCGAGTAACCGGTGAACATACATAAAATAAAAACCGGCCAAGTGCGTGTCGGGCCACGCGCTGTGTAGGGTTCCGTAGTTGCTAGTCACAAATATTATTGCTGACCTAGGATAGTGCTTTTATTTTATTGAATATTGAATATATTTTGAGTTCTATGGTTTAAATACTACAAAATATACAACTTACACTACCTGTAATACCTAACTTAGAAAAAACAGATATAACTCCTTAACTAATGAAACCTACTTAGCCGTGATAGATTTCCTTAAAAATTCATTATATATACTACTGTGAATTTTTTCATGTATCCTTTATACAACCATTTAGCTGGCAGAGGGGGGGATACTTGACTCTAATAAAATTTAGCACTTTAAAATATCATATTTCACAAACGGATCCCTGAATTGAAAAATGGTGTTCCCACACCCACAATATTTTTGAAAGACCTATTCAACGACACCCCACACTATGGGATAGACGAGAAAAAAAATTCATCCCCACTTTACATGAAGGGGAGGTACCCTAAAAAAATATTTTTTACAATTTTATTTCACCACTTTGTTGGCGTGATTAATATTTATACCCTTGTCAAATTACAAATTTCTAGTACCAATAGTCTCTGAGCTAAACCGCGGACGGACAGATAGACAGACATACAGACAGATGGACGGACATGGCGAAACTATAAGGGTTCCTTGTTTACTACGGAACCCTAAAAAGAGATTCCGATGAATTGAGAACCTCCTCCTTTTTTGAAGTCGCTTAAAAATAACTACGTAAATTTGTTAAGAGGTCTTCAAAGTCTATAAATCTAAAGGCCCTAGTGTAGTTTTCTAAGCGTCGGTTAACTCTGTCAATTAATTACTTATGGATGGGAAATTAATATTTCTTGAGTATACTCTACTCGATGATTTTTTTGAAAATATATCCCTAAAGGAGTAGTGGATTCTGTGAATAATCATTTTCTTTCTTTATTTTTTTGTCACAATACACACCAACTTTAAACCTCACCCCATTATATTTGCAAAATTTAATTTCAATCCACATTTTTAAATTAGGGCTGCGTTAACTAGGTTTATAGACAGTCGATTTTAAATATATACCTACTCGTACATAAATCACGGAGTAAGTTTAATGGGAATCTTTGATAATACTTTGCACAATTGACAAATTAAGCAAGAGCTCCTTTATGTCTAGTAATTGCAGTGACAATGCATCAATCATAAGTTTCCTAATATAGTGGTAAAATATCTACCGTCAGATTTTGCAAAATAATAACATTGCGGAGTATTAGCTTAAAAGAAGATTGATCATCGGCAGTAATTAGCAAAGCGAGAGAGCACTTCGTGTACATCTGTCGGTGTTTTGAAAACGTACCGTAAATGTTTTATTTTGCGAAGGAAATTGGCAAAGTTTAGTCAGGTTTTACTTCCTTGCATTGGTGTATTTGACAGCGGTGATCTGCTTAACCTACTTAACTTAATACTTGTAATAAGTATAACATAGTTCTAATTAGTTAATATGTTCTTTGAGCTTACATTTGTGTAACTTTTTTGTGGTTTTCAACTAAAACTTTTCACCTTGGAGACAAGCTATCCTTTTGCACGTTATTATTAATAATGTTTATGTTTAATTTTAAGTTGTGGTAAAGAATAAATAAATAAATTAGTTAACTAAACAACACCAATTGTTACTAATATTATAGATGCCACATTGTGTTTATTTGTTGGTTTATCCTTCAATCAGGCAGCAACAGACTACATAACGGACTACTGTAACATTTTTAAACGACTTCAAATAAAAAAACCGGCCAAGTGCGTGTCGGGCCACGCGCAGTGTAGGGTTCCGTAGTTGAAAGTCTCAAATATTATTGCTGACCTAGGATAGTGCTTTTGTTTTATTTATGAATATTGAATAAATTTTGAGTTCCATGGTTTAAATACTATAATATTCTACAAAATTTGCAACTTACACTACGTGTAATAACTAACTTAGAAAAAACAGATATAACTCCTTAACTAATGAACCCTACTTAGCCGTGATAGTTTTCCTTTAAAATTCATTATATACACTACTGCTGTGAATTTTTTCTTGTATCCTATATACAACCATTTAGCTGGCAGAGGGGGGGGACACTTGACTCTAATAAAATTTAGCAGTTTAAAATATCATATTTCACAAACGGATCCCTGAACTGAAAAATGATGTTCCCACACCCACAATATTTTTGAAAGACCTATTCAACGACACCCCACACTATGGGATAGACGAGAAAAAAATATTCATCCCCACTTTACATGTAGGGGAGGTACCCTAAAAAAAAATATTTTTCACAATTTTATTTCACGACTTTGTCGGCGTGATTGATATTTATATACCCTTGTCAAATTACAGATTTCTAGTACTAATAGTCTCTGGGCTAAACCGCAGTCAGACAGACAGACAGACAGACAGACAGACAGACAGACAGACAGACGGACGGACATGGCGAAACTATAAGGGTTCCTTGTTTACTACGGAACCCTAAAAAGGAGGAAGTTCTCAATTCGACGCTTATTTTTAGGGTTCCGTACGTCAAAAGGTAAAAAGGAACCCTTATAAGATCACTCTCTTGTCCGTCTGTCCGTATGTCCGTGTGTCACCACTGTTTTTCTCAGGAAAGGGTGGGCTTAGAAAGTTGAAATTTATACCAAATACTAAAGTCTATAGTCCCTCTTAGTTGTATAAAAATTATGGTCCTGAGTCAACACGATAAAAAGATATGGGCAAATTTATATTTTTGCGAAAACTTCTAATTACCAATATTTACCTTAATTTTTAAACTTTTTATTTACAGAATTTTCCCTTTACTTGTGCTGTAAGACATTGCTTTTAACCGAAATTGGCAATTCTTGGTCAACCGGAAGTACCCTATAGGTTTTGGGTCGAAAAACTTGAAAACCTTTATGGTAGTTCCCGTTGACCTAGAATCACGAAATTTGGCAAAAAGCAATGTCTTACAGCACAAATAAAGGAAAAATTCGAAAAGATAAAAAAGTTGAAAATTTATATATAATAACAATAATATAATGGCGGTATAATGGGTAGGTACGGAACCCTCGGCGCACGAGTTCGACTCGCACTTGACCGGTTTTTTGTTGTCGATGTTACTCCATATCTCCATCAAATCTTAATTGATTTCAATAATATTTTTTTTTTGAAAGGGCGTATCGTCAGGTTGGTCTCATTTAAATTTGGTGATGATTTGATGAATATCTTCGGAGATGGAGGACGGAACTCCTCAATGAATGAGAGAAAATCGCTCGTGATCAGAGAATGTGTAGACTTTTAGTACATAACATACATACATAAGCTAAATTTCTATTTATCATCTTATGTTTTCAAAAGAGCAATTGCTGAGTTTCTTGCCGACTCTTCACTTAACAGCTGAATCTGCTATCTGAACCGGTATAGAGTCTTGACTTATCATAAGTGCCTACAAGAAATAAATAATTTCGACTTGAATTTGAGTATTAAATTAAATTAAATTTAAATTGTTAAATGATATGATAAGAAAGGAGGTTGACGAATTTTGACCCAGCATTTTTTAAAAGCGTTCAGATTCAGAAATCATTTAATTTTAATTAATATTTTTCCGAGTATTTTTCTGTGTAAACCCGATATTTTTAGAAGATGGGGATCAAAAATATGATTATTCACAAGTACACATTATTTCTCTTTTTTCTCCCAACTTTATTTAATAGACTTTAATGAACTTTTTTGTTAGACTGGTTTACTAGAACAAGCATGAGAAGTTTGATTCGTGAACGTGGGCTTGAGGCCCACGGTTCTGTTGCCAATCACCTTTAGACGTAATTTAATATTAAATGGAATTAAAACCTTCTAAAAAAAATTATTCAAATAAATTAGAATTCATGTGCAATAATAATATAATAAAAAAAAATTGTTAAATAAATTAAATTTAAATTGTTAGTTAAGTTAAATTTAAATTGTTAATTAAATTAAATTTAAATTGTTAATTACATTAGCTCGTTAGATAAATTGTTAATTATTTTAAGTATTTTCATTGTGACGTGATAACGTCTTATAAATCTATGAACACCGGCTGCATGCACTGAAAAGTGTCACGTTCCGCCTGAGCCCGAGCGTGTAAGCGAGAGCGCGGAACAAGCGATAGAGAGGCACGATCGGCCCAAACGTTGGCTTGTGACTTGTTTCTTTATGACGTTATACGTAAAACTTCCGTAAATATTCCTTAAACGGACTTTACAGACAACCAATTTTTTTAAGACGTTTGTTTTACTAATAAAAAGGTAAGAAAAACATAAAGGAAAAAAAATTGAAAGTACAAGCGTTCTTAAATGGCAAAGATTTAAGAGAAGATTCTTCTAATTCACTAAACGAATCTAAACCAAATACCACTAAGAAATCCTGGAAGTGTCCCGGAGTTCCAATTAATTAATCCTAGTTTGGAGTGACGCCAAGTGTGACCGCGGTTTGAGCGAATAAAACTATTGTAGGTACTAGCGAATGAGGATTAAAAACTCCAGCTCAGTATAGGATTTAGTTTAGAAATTCATCATTACCACTGCATAATCCCTAATCTTTTCTATGCACACTTAATCGACCGAGCGAAGCGAAGGTCTTTGAGTTAACTAGAGCGATTTGCACTTGTCCGTCCGTCCGTCCGTCCGTCCGTCCGTCCGTCTGTCAGAGCCTTATAACTTTTGAATTACTGAACGTAATTACTTCAAATTTAGATATAATATGTAAACCGATGGCCTCCAGCCGAAAATGGCTTAAAAAGTTATAAAAATCTTTATTTCAGGGGGGCTCTCATAGAAGCGAATGCGAAGTAAAAAAAAAAAAATCGCGTTACATAAAATTGTTACGTATCATTTTAAAGATAATTTTGAACTGAGTACAAAAATATTTTTTTTTTAATTTTTCCCTTAAAATTGACGAAATGGGGGGCTTTCAAAGTGGCGATTTTATACGCTCGCTTGAAGACGCTCCCTAAGAAAATCCGCTATGGATTTTCAAACTGATTTTATGTTTTTAGGTCACTTATATCCTGTACTTGAACAACAAATACTAAAATTATATTAATATTATAAAGAAACGAGATTATTTAATTTTTAATGTACATCAGTAATTCATATAGCATCAACATAGCTTCACAATAATGCTAATAGATGGCGCAGTCAGTAACTATTCCCATGGAACTACGAGTTACGACTAACGACCTATCCCAAAAACAGTTTTGCGTCGACCATTATTATTTAGTTACTTATTATAATACAATAATTGTATTGTAATTTTTTTTGTACCATATTATTCAATTAAAATTATTTTTTAGTTAAATTTTAGTTAAATATTGTATATTTTCTATTCGCGTCGATAGATGACGATTTGTACAGATGCCCGTAACCCGGTTTCACTCGTTAGTACCTACATAATAATTCAATGTTTTCACTAACGTTCCCTAACCTTTACGGGCTACCTATAAGTTAGGTGATTGATGTTTTCTGTCAACTTATTTATCACGATCCTGTACGGGACACCTAAAAGGATATTGGGACGGATGTTAGGACTTAGAATTGTATTTAGGAGCTACCTACGTTAAGAGACTCCTACTTAGGGGATGATTTAGGTATGTTTGGTGAAAACGGGCATAATAATAATGTCAGTTTTGGTTATCATGTATCGATTGAATGAATAATCATGGGATACCGTTACCGCGAGGTCTCAGTTCGGGGCGAACAACTAGTTACATATTATAAAAGTGTGTTTGTTTGTTGGTTTGCCCTTTAATCGCGTCGCAACCGGGATACAATTTTTGAATGGGTATAGTAGAGAACCTTGAGAGTGGCATGGGTTACTGTTAATGCCGGAAAACAAAGGATTGTAACTCCACGCGGACAAAGTAAAAAACAAAAGCTGGTATCGTATGATAAAATGTCTCTTTAACAAGTGTAAATTGAAAATTTAAAACACCCCCACATGAGAATCTATGCGAAGCTATCAATTAATTGTCATTTAACGATTATACTGGCACGCGTGAAAAATCATACGCCAAAAATGCCTTATATCATTTTGGAAAAGAGCTGCTGGACCGATATTAACCAAACATAGCTAAGAACCACCGCAAGGAAACTGGCTTTCAAATGAAAAACACGGCATCGAAATCGGTCCATCCGTTTTAGAGCTACGATGCCACAGACAGACACACACACACACACAGACAGACAGACAGACAAACATAC
This sequence comes from Oeneis ivallda, assembly GCA_029955525.1. Taxonomy (NCBI): domain Eukaryota; kingdom Metazoa; phylum Arthropoda; class Insecta; order Lepidoptera; family Nymphalidae; genus Oeneis; species Oeneis ivallda. The sequence goes on along the minus strand of JARPMR010000024.1, from coordinate 4,738,228 downwards.
AGACAGACATTGACGTCAAACTTATAACACCGAGGGGTGTTTTTGCATCGGGGGTTAAAAACACGACTTTTAAATCGAACGATACAGTAAATTGTAATAAACGTGATTCTCCCCTAAGTTTTCACCCTTAGTGCCGATTTCACCAAACTCGAGTGATATTTAATCGACAAAAGTGACGACGAATAAATTGGGCATTCCGACAGTTGTTGTTTTGAAAATACTGTCAAAATATCAAAACGCTCACTTAGTTATGGCTTATTTTACGTTGGTGAAATTGGTCCCTAGAATATTTTCAAGGTCAAATCGTCTTCTTATCCGATCACTCTGCCAAGAGTGACCGAATAAGACGAAGAATGATCGCAGTATTTTAAGTATATTAAATAAATAACAGTCTACAAGAATCAATAATTAAATACATATCAAAAAAACTTGAGAGGTGTCAAGGGACACCCGGATGGAACGTAGTTCCTTTCGATTAATTAATTTGGCATTGATGTGTTCGGTATTTTCGCGGTACAATAATGGGTCTCCGTAGCCTTGTGGCTTCTGCAGTCGCCTAACAGCCAAAGGTCGATGGTTCGAATCCCAGCTCGACAGACCGAATTTTCCATTTTCAATTTTATTTTAAATAATTTCTACATGTGGAATTTTACCCTAATTTTTTATAACTTCTAAGTTATAAAAAATTAGGGTAGGGAGGCCCAATATTGTACCGCAAAAATACCGAACACATCAATGCCAAATTCACATTCAAAAAAGTGTCGGTTTCAAAAAAGTGTCGATCAGTGTTGAGTGTCGGTTCAATTTTGTCTTAATTTTTTCCGTCTAGCCCCCTTCCGCACCGCGCGATAAGGAACTACGTTCCAAAACTTTTGTTTATCTCAAGTAAGGAACTAATATTGTGTATTTTATCGACTTTAGAGCGCTCCAGATTATGCTGCAAAATCTTAAGATACAGCGGAGTTCTTGCCAACACCGAAGTGCCATTACGCCGCGCTGGACTAGTCTTGGTCCCCACTTGAAGCGCACGATGGTGTTTAATTTATCGTTTGACCCAACTTCGGGGCTTATGAAATTTTAAATCTTCCCAACACTTGTATTACAGTTTTGAATGAAAAATTAGCGACTTTACCTCGGCTTCGGTAGAAAATATCCGCAAACTTTCACTTGTATTTTCTAATTATAACTCAAAGTATAATTTGTTCCATGTAGGCCAACTTGTGGCAGTTATGATAACTCAAAATGTCGTGAGAAAACCTGCATATAGCTAAGAGTTTCTGACTGACAGTGTGTGAAGTCTGCTAATTTATATTAGGCCAGCGTGGTGGACTATGGTCTATACTCTATAGTCCTTTTCTGAAAGGAGACCTGCGCTGAGTAGTAAGCCGTTAATGGGTGGCTGATTGATGATAATGTTGAGAGGATCGCAGGAAAGATTTTTCTGACGCCAAAACGAAAAAATCCCTTGGACAAAAAAAAACCAAAATTGACTAAAGTCCATCAAACAAATTAAACGAAAGTAAAAGAAACAAAAAATAATTGAGACGAGCCAATTAATAATTTTACTTACAAATCGTAAGGACTTGGAGTAGAAAAGTTTGCTATTCAAATATTTTTCTCATTAAGGATTCTTAGTCTTGTTTTGTAAATAAAGTCGATATCTGATAAAATATTATAGTTTTCGTTGCAGGTAGAGAACAGAGGGATACGTACAGAAACTAATACCTAACTTAGCTACGATTCATTTAAACGGACGAAGTCACATTCTAACTAATGTTGAAGAACTTAGAAGATAGGTATTTCCGTTTTCACAGACTTTATCTAAATTTTAGGAAACACCTGAGCCCTGTAATTATAGGGTTTATTTAAAAACAATTCGATTTTCATTAACGTTTATGGGACACTAAACACTACGCATGATGTCGAATGAAGTGACTTTTCCACACATAAATTCCAAAACGGGCACCAGAACTTTCGGGATTCCAGGCTTGTAATGTCAGTGCAGGTGTCTTGCACTACTTCCAGGGATGCCAATTTAGCGTCAGGGCTGGGCTAATAATGATTTTATAGATCTATCTACCTACCTTTATCCAACAGTGGACGTCTATTGGTTTTAAATCTACTCTTAGGTAAATATTTTCCTGAAACTACTTAGGATTACTTTTAACATAATATCTTTAGTGATAATATTATAAAGATCAATAAAAATATTAATAAATTTTTGGGAACGGCACAGGCCCTTGGCTGGCTCTGCCTTTCCTAGTTTAGGGGCTAGGCATCCAATTTTACTACAATAAACTTCTGTAATGTTTCTGTCTTATTGGACCAACCAGGTAATAATGTAAAAGGAAAAATTATCAACTTTTTGCGCGACATGCTATATTTTCAATCAAAAAATTTAACGTGACCTATTTGTAACTAGTGGTTCGCCCCGAACTGAGACCTCGCGGTAACGGTATCCCATGATTATTCATTCAATCGATACATGATAACCAAAACTGACATTATTATTATGCCCGTTTTCACCAAACATACCTAAATCATCCCCTAAGTAGGAGTCTCTTAACGTAGGTAGCTCCTAAATACAATCCTAAGTCCTAACATCCGTCCCAATATCCTTTTAGGTGTCCCGTACAGGATCGTGATAAATAAGTTGACAGAAAACATCAATCACTTAACTTATAGGTAGCCCGTAAAGGTTAGGGAACGTTAGTGAAAACATTGAATTATTTATCAAACATTGAATTTAACTCGTAGTTCCATGGGAATAGTTACTGACTGCGCCATCTATTAGCATTATTGTGAAGCTATGTTGATGCTATATGAATTACTGACGCCCATTAAAAATTAAATAATCTCGTTTCTTTATAATATTCATATAATTTTAGTATTTGTTGTTCAAGTACAGGATATAAGTGACCTAAAAACATAAAATCAGTTTGAAAATCCATAGCAGATTTTTCTAGAGAGCGTCTTCAAGCGAGCGTATAAAATCGCCACTTTGAAAGCCCCCCATTTCGTCAATTTTAAGGGAAAAATTAAAAAAAAAATATTTTTGTACTCAGTTCAAAATAATCTTTAAAATGATACGTAACAATTTTATGTAACGCGATTTTTTTTTTTTTACTTCGCATTCGCTTCTATGAGAGCCCCCCTGAAATAAAGATTTTTATAACTTTTTAAGCCATTTTCGGCTGGAGGCCATCGGTTTACATATTATATCTAAATTTGAAGTAGTTACGTTCAGTAATTCAAAAGTTATAAGGCTCTGACAGACGGACGGACGGACGGACGGACGGACGGACAAGTGCAAATCGCCCTAGTTAACTCAAAGACCTTCGCTTCGCTCGGTCGATAATACAAGTAAGTATGTTTAATTAAAAAAGGAAATATAATATTATTTATTTGCAAAAAGAGATATAAATCAATTAAAACTGTATACAAAATATCAGAGCTGGAAACTGCTTTGGCACTGTGCCAGTATGCGCCTAAAAGAACGACAGTTCAGATCGCAATAGCCTGTATAAATGCAGCAGTTTGATGTATCGATCCGGAGCTGAGATGCGTTTGAATAGTCAATGTTATTACAGTAAAAGTTTTGCCACTTTCAGTAATATCTCTAAATCCAAAACCTATCCTCAATAAACGCGAAAGTGTGTTTGTTTGTTGGTTTGTCCTTCAAGCACGCTGCAACAGAGCTATGTGTCGACGAGATATTTAGCATGGGTATAGTTGAGGACATGGAGAATGACATAGGCTTTTCCTTCATCCCGAAAAATCAATTTTTAAAAACTAAATAGACGTGGACGAAGCTACCTATAGTAAGATACGTTAAATACGTTGGAAATAATGTATCCTTACGAATTTCTTGCCAATTTTTTAAATGCAATTGTCTGTTTGTTAGTTTGTCCTCCAGTCACGCCACAACAGAGCTACGGATCGACTTAATGTTATGCATGTGGATAGATTGAGGACCTGGAAAGTTACTAAGGCTACCTTATGTCCCGCAATAACAGAGGATTTACAAGGGATTTTTAAAAACCTAATTCTATGCACACGAAGCCACTTGCAAGAGCTAGTCCTCACTCGCTATATTATAAATGCGAAAGTTTTTGTTTGTTGGTTTGTCCTTCAATCACGCTGCAACAGAGCAACGAATCGACGAGATTTTTTGCATGCGTATAGGTGAGACCGGGAGATTGACTTAAGCTACTTTTATCCCAGAAAATCAAAAGATCCCGCGGGATTTTTAAAAACTAAATCCACGCGGATGAAGTCGCGGGTATCAGCTGGTAATATTATAATCTCATAGCCATAGTCCTTTAGGCTGTGTTAGTGCGTCACTTACGCCTTTTCGCGAGAAACCATTGGTTAAACTTAGTCGTAATTAACATTCACCATGGTTCCTACTTTTATCCCGGAAAATCAGAGTTCCCGCGGGATTTTTACAAAAATTAAATCCACGTGGACGAAATCGTGGGCAAAAGCTTCTAGTGTTTAGAAATCAAAGTATTTTTAAAACAAAAGAGGATATCTTTTATACACTGCTTTTGCACCTAGCACCGCCGTTTGATCTATACCATACCAGAGAGCGTTTAGTCCATTTCAGTCACAATAAAACCCATCTGCTTTGTGTACTACAAACAAAAGCGTGAGTGTAAATTACGCACAACATTTATCACCCGGGTCCGTCCGTGCCACAATAACGCGGTTGACTTCATCTTCGAATAATTCTCTTTGTTCTTTGCAGATGGCTGTTACCGTTTTTTTGTGTGGTACAAGACATAAGCTTGCGCTCCAGCCGTGCACAAATCAACGTCTATGGAAGATGATATATGAACTAGTGGTAGAATCTTGACGTGTCATAAGACCCATTTATGTTGGCCTACATGAAATAAATAGTTTTGAATTTTGAGCCAGAGTACATGGATCTTAGCATGGGTCATTTATGGCAAATTGACCAAAGTTTAGTTAAGGCCATACACGTAATTTTAATGAGCCGTGATTACTTTTCTAGGGAATTAGATTCTCTTTTTAACAGACTTCAAAAAAGGAGGAGGTTCTCAATTCGTCGGATTTTTTAGGGTTCCATACCAAAATGGTAAAAATGGAACCCTTATGGTGAGACTTTCTCCGTCCGTCTGTCCGTCCGTCTGTCACAGTCGATTATTTCAGTAACTATTAAAGCTATCGACATGAAATTTGGCATAGTTGTGTATAATAGTGGCCCAAAATCATTGGAATAAAGAAAAATCGAAAATTATTTTTAGTTTTAGTAAAAAAAGGGGGAAAATCGGGGGGTTGAAATTTCAAAGTAAAATAACTATATCGAAGGGGGTATCATATGAAAGGCCTTTACTTGTGCATTCTAAAACAGTTTTTTATTTATTTCTATATATAATAGTTTTTGATTAATCGGCCAAAATGTCGAAAAAAATACCGCCCCCCCCCCCCCTTATCTCCGAAGTTTACGAATCGAAAAATCTGAAATAATTATGGTCAATAGAAGTTTATGTATATTTTACAGGAAAAATAAAAGCAACGCGAAACATATATTTTCAGTTTGATTAAAAAAGGGGGAAAATCGGGGGTTTGAAATTTCAAAGTAAGATAACTATACCGATTGGGGTATCATATGAAAGGCCTTAACTTGTGCATTCTAAAACAGTTTTTTATTTATTTCTATATATAATAGTTTTTGATTAATCGGCCAAAATGTCGAAAAAAATACCGTTCCCCCCACCCTTATCTCCGAAATTTACTAATCGAAAAATCTGAAATAATTATTGTCAATAGAGGTTTATGTATATTTTACAGGAAAAATAAAATGAACGCGAAAATTATTTTAGTTTAATTAAAAAAGGGGGAAAATCAGGGGTTTGAAATTTCAAAGTAAGATAATTATACTGAGTGGGATATCATATGAAAGGCCTTTACTTGTGCATTCTAAAACAGTTTTTTATTTATTTCTAGATATAATAGTTTCTGATTAATCGGCCAAAATGTCGAAAAAAATACCGTCCCCCCCCCCCTTATCTCCGAAGTTTACCAATCGAAAAATCTGAAATAATTATGGTCAATAGAGGTTTATGTATATTTTACAGGAAAAATAAAATCAACGCTCTAACTAGCATAGTTTTTTTATATAACAATAAACCTCTACAAACAAAGTTAAAGATAAATAAGCAAATTAATATAATATTATCGTTTTACTTTTACTTTTGGAGTATGGAACCCTCGGTGCGCGAGTCCGACTCGCACTTGGCCGGCTTTTTTATATATGTTCACCGAGTGCTCTATGACGCCTGAACCGATTTGGAAAATTCTTTTTTTTTTTAAAGGTTATACTTCCCAGGTGGTCCGATTTAAATTTTATCGAAATCGGTTGAGCGGTTTTTAAAATATCATACTAATATTATAAATGCGAAAGTGTGTTTGTTTGTTGGTTTTTTAGTTTGTCCTTCAATCACGGCGCAACAGAGCTACGGATCGATGTGATTTTTGAGGAATCAAAAATTTTTTTGAAAAATCGAGGTCCTGGAGAGTGACATTTTCTACTTTTTATGCCAGAAAATCGAAGAGTTCCCGAGGGATTTAAAAAACTAAATCCACGCGGATGAAGTCGCGGGCATCATCTAGTTCGCAAATAATTCATCCGCGTGGATTAAGGTTTTTTAATTTCCTCGGGAACTCTATAATTTTCCGGGATAAAAGTAGCCTTTGTGTTAATTTTGGGTATGAGATATCTGCATTCCTTTCAGCCAAATCGGTTCCATCGGTTCCTTTCACGCCACCGGTTCTTCATCCGGTGGCGTGAAAGAGTAACAAACATCCATCCATCCATCCATCCATCCAAATATCCTCACAAACTTTTACATTTATAATATTAGTAGGAAGTAGAGAATTCCTGGAAAATTTTCACACATAAAAATGGTTTAAGAGTAATATCAGTTATGCTTTTCCCGCTGGAGTTTGTATCTTGCGGCGCGTACCCAGAGTCGTACATCACGGCGTGTCGTTAAGGGCAGGAGGTGGTCCGATAAATCAGGGCCCGTCGTCTACGCCGCTCGCACGCTCACTAATGCGTGCGCTGTAATGAATGAGATCATGTACAATAGTTGCTGTTTTTTTTGGGTAATGTACAGGTTTTAATTTGATTATAGTCTTGTCTAATGCATTTTTACTCGATTATGGCAGAGACAAAAGGACCGGTTATCGCTTTAGTAGACTATGCATGTATGTTTGTATTTACGTAATGTTCCAGTTTATCAAGCTTCATATCATAGTTCAGATGGGATACCGAAACTCTAGGTTTATTTAATTTGTCATAGTGCCAATTTCGTCAACGTCGAATGACGTTTTACTGAGGAACAAATTATTGAAAATACTGTCAAAACATGTTTACGCTCGGATAAGTCTATTTCGTATCGTATTTTACGTTATTTTATATTATAAAGAACAATAATAATATTATAGTTCCCTTACTGAGAATTTAGAACTAAATCCATTTCACCATAGCCGAGTACTTACGGAACGTTTAACCAACTAATGTCTATTTCACCGAACATACCTAAATCATCCCCTAGGTAGGAGTCTCCTTACCTAGGTAGCCCCTAAATCAATCCCCTATCCAATGTTATTTTCACCTATAGTTGTTCCTTAAAGGTTCGTGAAATAGAAATTAACAGAAAGCGCCACCTAACTTAGCTTATGTAGCCCATAAATGTTAAGGCACGTTGGTGAAAACGGACATAACAAACATGTTTTGACAGATTTTTAACCGACTTCAAAAAAGGAGGAGGTTCTGAATTCGTCGGAATCTTTTTTTTTTGTAATACGAGTATGTTCACCGATTACTCGTAGACGCCTGAACCGATTTGGAAAATTCTGTTTTTGTCGCAAAGGGTATACTTTCCAGGTGCTCTCATTGAAATTTTATTGAAATCGGCCGAGCGATTTTTAAAATATCAACCGTACATTATATACTTTGTACTGGCACAGCCGTTTGAAGTCGTTTTTTAAAAATATTTTTTTATATTAAATTATTTTAGAACAAACTCAGTCAGTCACATCCGTAGTATTATTTACGTCAGGCAACAAACAAAGTCAAAATCTGTCAAAATATCAACTTAACTTAGACTTTACTCCCTAGTTAAACGTTACTCGACGTTGGTGAAGTCGGCACTTAGAGCCGATTTCACCAACGAAAAATAAGTCTTATCCGAGCGTAAATTTTATATTTTAACAGTATTTTTAATACAAAAACTATCAAAACGCTCAATATATTCCTAGGATAAACGTCACTCGACGTTGGTGAAGTCAGTACTTAAAGTAATAACATCATCTATTCCTGCCTTTACATCCCGAGTTTCGACTGCAGGGCGATCCATCAAACTGCTGTATTAATTCAGACAATTGCAATTCGAACTGTCGTTGTTTTAGGCACGTACTGGCGAGCGGCCAAAGCCGTTCCGAAGTTCCAATACTTCGGGTACAGGTTGAATTGATTTATCCATCTATGTATAGATGCGCTGAAAAATTCTCCGTTACAATTTCAATTCTTACTTACACCAGTACACGTGATTCTGGCAAATAAGTACCCCTCAGAATCAGAATTTGTATAAGTACTAGATGATGCCCGCGACTTCGTCCGCGTAAATAAAGGTTTTTTAAACCACCCAGTAGTTTTTCAGGAAAATGGTAATAAAAACACGCACAAACATACAAATTCCGACGCCAAACGCATAAACTATTTTCTTTCTATCGTGGGTATAAAATTTAATATATAAAATTATTGTTAATAAACCGACTTCAAACGCCCGCGCCACTACAAAGTATATAATTAATTGTCGATTTTTTTAAAACCGCTCGACCGATTTCGATAAAATTTAAATAAGACCATCTAGGAAGTATTTATTTCAAACAAAAAAGAATTTTTCAAATCGGTTAAAGGCGTCTTCGAGTAATCGGTGAACATACATAAAAAAAATTAAAAAAAAAGGATTCCGACGAATTGAGAACCTCCTCCTTTTTGAAGTCGGTTAAAAATAACCTTTACAATACAAAATAATTGATCCTGTACCAGGATACAATCCATACTAGTGAACCTCTATAATAGCAATCAAAAGTTTCCTTGGATGTTTTCCGAAACTTTTGCTGTAAGCCTAGTTAATAATATTATTATCACATTCATTTTCCAGTTTCATCCCTGAATCTGGTTCAAACAATATCAATAGCTCAAACTTTCCTCGTTAAAAAACCAGTTCACCGAAGCGCCTCATCATTTTCTAGAGTAATGGGCTGACGTTGCGAAATTCCTTAATAACCTTCCTATATACCGAAGAACGTCGAGTTATAGGGGATAGAGATTCAGATAATACAAAAAATCGGCCAAGTGCGAGTCGGGCCTCGCTCTTTTAGGGTTCCGTTAAAAAAAAATTAAATTAAAATATTTCCATGTACCCATGGAAACTCAGAGTAAGTATTAGTAGGTATAGAGCGCTCGTTTCTAACTGGGAACTGTGGACACCGGTGAGAACATTGGATCGGTCCGTTCGCAAGCGCTGGTAGTCATACGAGTGCTAGCGGTGTAAATGACTGTTGCGAGCTTTTAGCAGAATTAAATTTAAAAAATGGTTAAATGTGCCGTAAAAACTTGTAAGAATGATACTAGAAAGACAACTAAACAAAATTCCAGCATCACATTTCACCGGTTGGTCAAGTTTTTATAATTTTAAGTAAAATAGAAATTACGCTTCGCGGGGTTGAAAGAGACGTGGGACGGGAGGCGACACGCACCGCCCGCACTGCCCCGCAACCCCGCTTCGATTGCAAACTCGGATAGTGATGTGACGCGTTCGATGCCGACTGCCGGTTGATTATTTATCGTTGGTACTGCGAGCAATAAAGTTACACACCGCAGCACTCTTGCACTTGCGATTTTATTTTTATTTGTTATCAAGTTACAATACAAGTAAATCCTTGATTGCGATCGACTATGCAGTCTAACTTGGAAGAGAAGCTAAGGCAGTTTTTAATTAAGCCCATACTCCTAATCATTTTTTCATATTATCAAGTCGGAACGCTTAGGCCGCGGCCGCACTGGTAAGGTGACTGGCGACGCGTCGCGACGCGATAAACCGTGTGTCTAACATTACAGTGACGATAAACTAGCGAATTTTGTATTTGACTGATATTTTCTTATTTCTTTAAAATAATGTTTTTAAATATTATAACACTATGCCGTTTTTTTTTTTAATATCTTAACTAGTCTCGGAAATATAAACCTCTAAAGTTTCCTGTTAGACAGATAAAGTGCTATAGAAGTGTGATGTCACAAGTCAGCAGCTTCATACACGCTCTATAGAAAATTTCATTTTAGAAAGAGATAGATTTAGTAGTTATAATAAAAACGCTTATAACTTATTTGTTTTTTGGCCGATTTATTTTCTGTTTTTACAAATTTATTTCCCGGGAACATAAAAAAAAAAACTTCAAATATGTTTCAGTTATTTTAATAGGAAATGTTGACGTGCCCATCATAGTTTATAGTCCTTTATAGTTTAAAATATCGTTTTGTAATAAAAGCTCAATTTAGGTAAAAATGTCGCTTAATATGATAAGTCGGCGGTTATAGGTCAATAATAACTCAAAAATAAATATGAAGATAAAATAGCTCGTTTAATTTATAACTTTCTTTTTATATAATATACAAATCTAAGCACATCCATACTTTCAAATTAAAAAACAATATTGATTTACTAAAAAAAAACAGATCATTACATAAGTAAGGTAAGTATTGTGCCATTCAGCTGTATTCATCGACAATTGCGCTTGCGGCGCATTATTACCCATCCCTATTCGACACGTATCTATCAATATAGGTAACTATAGTTCACCTGTCCACACTGCGTATTGGGCGAACAGTGCGATATTAGCACTCTATACCTACTAATAGTTACTCTGAGCATGGAAATATTTTAATTTAATTTTTTTGATTTGATTTAATTTTTATTATTTGTTGTTATAGCGGCAATAGAAATACAAAATATGTGAAATTTTCAACTGTCTATCTATTACGGTTTACGAGATATAGGCCGCTGAGAAACGGACGGATGGACGGCGGAGGCTTAGTAATAGGGTCCCGTTGGCACCCTTTGGGTACGGAACCCTAAAAACACCTAAAAAAGTGCGGTAATGGAGCTATCAAATAGGTTAATTATTATTTAGTATTTTTCTATGTTACAAACATAGTCATGTTAATATTATTTTTTATGCATACCCAAAAAAGCAGAGCTTGCCTACACGCGAATCACACCTTAGTGTGTGTTGCCTATTTACATTACGATCATGAAATATTTTACAACTAGATGATGCCCGCGACTTCGTCCTTTAATTTAGTTGGATTAAGGTTTTTAATTCCCGCGGGTAGTGTTAATACTAGGTATGAGCTATCTCCATCCCAAATTTCAGACAAATCGGTTCATTCGTGGTGGCGTTAAAGAGTAACAAACATGCATCCAAACATCCATCCATACATCCTCACAAACTTTCACATCTATATAATTATAAAAGAAAGTGGTGTTAGTTACACTATTTATAACTCAAGAACGGATGAACCGATTTGGCTCAAAATTGGTGGAGAGGTAGCTTAGAACCAGGAGACGGACATAGGATACTTTTCATCCCGTTCGACCGCGTTTCCGTCAAGTCAATATAAAACCTGGTATAACAAAAATGCATCTGACATGGAATAAAAAAAAGGAAATTGACAGTGGAAGAACAAAACGTAAATGACAGCTAAACGTAATTTTGTCTTTGGTTGTAAAAAATTTGACAATTATAAAAAGTGTTATGACAAAGCATTACTGATATTATAAATGCGAAAGTGTTGTTTGTTTGTTGGTTTGTCCTTCAATCACGTCGCAACAGAACAGCGGATTGATGCGATTTTTTGCATGGGTATAGTAATGGATGTAAGTAGTGGTTCCTCAGACCGGGAGAGCTACTTTTTATCTCGGACAATGAAAGAGTTCCCGCGGGGTTTTTAAAAACTAAATCCATGCGGACGAAGTCGCGGGCATCAGCTAGTTTACAATATTAGTAGGATTAGTAGGTAGTAGTAGTAGGATATAGGCCTTTAAAATCTTTTTAAATTAATTAATTAATTCGGAAATTTTCTTCAAGTATAAGGAGTTAATCATTATAATAAAAATATCAAATAATATGATGATAGATAATTTTAGTATCTATTAATTATTTTAGCTAACGTCTTCGCCTTCTTGAATACGTGGAAAAAATGAGTTTCCCTTTCCAGCTCAGAACCAAAGCAACAAAAGGTCCAGCACATTTTGTTCACCAATCAAGTTAGGACTGTTTTGCAGGACATTACCACCTCTAGTGTGTGTCACCTCAGTGCCTAGGAATAATTCAGAGAAGGTCAACAAAGGATGGTGAGATTCCCTTTTAATTAATTCAGAGTAATATTTCTAAAGTCTTTGAATAAAACCTGAATCTCATTAATGCTCAGCTACTTCGGTAAATTATTTTTAAAACAGATTTCTTAATTTTTATAATAGCAAAACGAAGCTTTTAAACTATAATCTAGTCATTCTTACTTGTCACAAATTAAGTTAAATCATGGAACCATGGATGTTAATTACGACTAAGTTAAGTACTCGTAAGCGACGCACTAACACAGCCTAAAGGACTATGGCTATGAGATTATAATATTACTAGCTGATACCCGCAAATTCGTCCGTGTGGATTTAGTTTTTAAAATCCCTCGGAACTTTTATTTTCCGGGATAAAAGTAGCCTATGTCACTCTCCAGGTCCACAACTATACCCATGCAAAAAATCACGTCAATCCGTAGCTCTGTTGCGGCGTCATTGAAGGACAAACCAACAAACAAACACACTTTCATGTATATAATATTTTATATTTTGTAATATTATATGGTTATGGTTACGACTGACTATAAGATTCTTTTAAAGTTAAGGTTGTCTTGTCTGTTGTTCTTATCGCATTTAAAGCGATAAGACCGCCTTTGCGCACTTTCTATTCATTTATCAGTTTCAATAATTATTGTAAGTATTAATTTTTGTGTGTAGCAATAAAGCATTTTCTATCTATTTTTTTCAATCTATGGCGTAAAACCTTTTTCTGAGAGGAGACTTGCGCTCAGGTAGTGAGCCGTTGATGGTTTGCTGTTGATGATAGGTAATGATGATGAAGCTGAACACGGGGCAGTTACATCAAAATCACAGACAGATACCTCAATAATATTTATTTGGATATATTACCGAAAGTTATTACGCGGCAAAAGTCGCAACTCTGCCAAACCCCTTTTGTTAAACCGCAATTTAACGACACTCATGACTAAATGTGTCCTAAATCGCTTCACTTCATTTGTTTCGTGTTCAAATCGCATTAGTTTAATTTTAGCCACCGATTCCTGCGGCAGGCAATAATTATGCGGTGGATTTAGTCCGACTGTGGTTTTCGGGTAGCACAGACTGGCGACATCAAAATATTTTTAGAATTATCGCCTTTTTGCCGCCGCTCAATTTCATCTAGAGTTTAAAAGTACTCAAACAACAATTTTAACTTTGTATATTTGTGGTAGTGATATCCAAATACAAACTGTATTTAAAAATAATATATTAAAAACCAATCTAAACCGTGCTCAGGACACGTAGTTGAGACACTAATGACTACTGGCTTGAACAAAGCTCTCTTTGAAAAATCCGACATAAAAAGTCTCAATAGCGTAACCGCCTAATCGCAGCCTGAAAACCGAAATGTTGACAGTTTGACCCTTTTCATTATTAAGCTTTACTCTTACTTAAGAGGGCAAATGAGAAAATTATTCATATTCAGCATTGCTAATAAGTATTTTTTTCCCAAGGTGCTGGAGTGGCGACCCCGCACCGGGAAGCGCAGTGTTGGCAGACCCCCCACCAGGTGGACCGACGACATCAAACGAGTCGCAGGGAGCCGCTGGATTCAGGCGGCGCAAGACCGAGACCTGTGGAAGTCCATGCAAGAGACCTTTGTCCAACAGTGGACGTCTATCGGTTGATAAAGAAGAAGAAGAAGAATAAGTATTTTATTCACAAACAAGACAAAAGTTTCAAAATTACCCGAGTACGGAAAATTTGATGTAACTAACATCGGTCATACTGGTTTTTTTTTTTTTGTATAAAATGTAGCTTAATATATCGAATCAATCAATAGACTGCTAAGATCATTAAACTTCCAATAAGATTTGCTGCAGACAAGTAAAATTAAATATATATAATTTATCGACCGAGCGAAGCGAAGGTCTCTGAGTTTACTAGAGCGATTTGCACTTGTCCGTCCGTCTGTCCGTCTGTCAGAGCCTTATAACTTCTGAATTACTGAACGTAATTACTTCAATTTTAGATATGATATGTAAACCGATGGCCTCCAGCCGAAAATGGCTTAAAAAGTTATAAAAATCTTTATTTCAGGGGGGCTCCCATACGAAATGGGGGGCTTTCAAAGTGGAGATTGTATTCGAGGCTAGATCTCTAAAACCACTTTGTTTTAAAACTTGAAACTTACACATAATTTGATTTATATTCTGTACTTAAACAACAAATACTAAGATTAGATAAATATTATAAAGAAACGAAATTATTTGAGTTTTAATGGGCATCAATGTTCTTAACAAAACTTCACTATACTGTTACTAGATGGCGCTGTCTTTAATATTGTAAATACGCATCCCATCCACGAAAGCAGATGACGATTGACGTCATCAGATTCGGCGCGTTTTAATTACAATATAATATAGTTAAAGCTACCTTATGGGAATTATGGGATACCGCGAGGTCTCAGTTCGGGGCGAACCACTAGTTATTATGAGTGAACTCACCATTGCGCGTTAAAAAGCATCTCATCCATAAAGAAATCGTATGTCTACTCCATCCAAGGCTAAGAGTGAAAAGTAAACTGTCCGCACCGGGACTCAAGACAAACGATGACGCTGCGACGACTGAACGGCCATTAATCACAATTAACTCGTTTTTCCGAAACGAAAGTCGCACGTTTGCGCTGCTATATTAATAATTATTATAGACTTGTAATGGCAATTTAAGTTTGGGCAAGATTATTTCTGTACTTTTACTGGCAATTTTGCAATAGCCGAATAACGTTTAAATGAAGAAGAAAGTAGTATTGGCAGATTTTTGATACAAAAATTGTCAGAATGACTTTATTCCTCGGTTAAACGTATGGAAGTAGGAAGTAAATATTATGTACGCAAAAACGTTACATGGCGACGGTTAAATTGACACTAACTTGTAAGCCTAAATAATTAATCTTAGGGTAAGATTCATTAAATACTAGCCATTACCCGCAACTTCGTTGGCGTTGGAATAACTAAAAAAGCAATTATTATTTTTATAAATATTAATATGGTTATTTAAATTAACACCCACGCAATGTAATAATTATGACACAAAAACCAATTTAATCCAGCTAATAATTATCAACCGAACAAAAAAAAATCCACGCCCTAAACTGTGATTAGAGTTAGTACAGAATAAAATAAACTTTATAGCCTTAACACAAGGTATAGATCTCCACAAACATAATATAAATTAGAGTCATAGTAAACGCGTTCAGGTTAACCCTCCGACATAAATTGATCTATCAACTACCATACATTTGCTATCTGACGGGCCATTTTTGTTAGCGCGAGACAAGGGATAGGGCTCGATTTAAACTGGTTGGTTGCACCAAAACAAATGACTCGGGGTCACGTGATCACTCGATTTGTCGTAACGCCTATACGATTATAGTGGTCATTAGTCATGTTACCACCTTTGATAACGTCATTACAGCATTCGTTGGGTAATTTATAGGCGAAGGAGGTTCGTAAATTTTCATATGAAAAGTAATTTAGGTGGACGCACTTAGGTTAATGATTTTTTTTTTGTAACATGCCATAAAGCACGGCCCAAGGAACAGTCACAGTAAGGTAGTTTTAATATTTTAATGATTATTTTTTTTTACACGTAAAAACAAATAAAAAAAATCTTTCGGAGAAAACAGTAACAAAATAGGTTTTAAAATGAAAGAAGGATTTATTATTCTTCTTCTTCTTCTGCTCAGTGGCTCCTCGCGTCGAGCGTTTGAGCCATAGTCCAAAGTGTTTATTAATTTTACAATTATTATAATTAGTGCATTGTATTGATGAGTTTTCGGTTTTTCACAAAATGATCCTCTTTGTACAAAAAATTGTAAAAAATTTCCAAAACTCTGGCGGCGGCCATTTTCCATAGTCAAATTCATTGAGTAGTATGGTTTTCACAAAATGATCCTCTTCACTGTTTTTCCAAACAAAATTATGTAGCGTTTGAGCCATTCAAGTTTTTTTTTTTTAAAATTTCAATTAAAAAGAATATTTCAATAAATAATTATTTCTAACAAAACATTGTAAAAAATTTCCAAAAGTCTGGCGGCGGCCATTTGTCAAGTCCCCAGTTTTGGTTTTCAGGATTTATTATTATATTTATAGAATTATTATTTTTATGAATAAATTTTTTATTGTAGGTATTTATTTTATTTATTTTTAGAAAGGAATACTAGGAAACTTTTAATTAACTAGGTAGTTTAAATGTCTTCACATTTTGAATGATTTGTTGTCTGCGTCTTGGCGTAACAGAGCTACTAAGTAGTTTTTAATATTTGATTGTAATTTTAAACATTATTTTCATGCCTCTTTTGCGACATTTGTACTTTTTTAAATACATTTAAGATCTATGCAATATTTTTAAGCTATCGCATAGCTTTTATCGAAGGCTTTGAGCGCGGCGACCGAATCAAGAAATTCCGTAACGAAAATAAACCTAACACAGCATCGTCTAACGTCGTTTCAGTTCGGTAGACTTCGGCACGGTGTTTGTGTGCGTGCGACTAGACGAATGCTATGCAATAGCTTTACCGCGGCAGTCCCCGAGTGCCACACGTATTTTTTAAAATAATTATTATTGTAATCTTTCAAGCAAATAAAAATCTGAATCTGAATCAAAAACGTGCTATAATAAACATAATAACATTCCAAAAAATTACAAATCTGTCCAACACTCTACCCATCCTAGCCTTTCCTGCTTCTCTGATTTGTTTAAGTTTCTCGCTCGGGCCCGGGTTGAGGAGGTAGACCAGGCCGTCCATGGTTTCGTAGCATGTGGGTAGAATCTGCTTCGGAGGCAACGCGAACCCATGCTTCCCGTCGTCTCGCAGTTCGAACGTTAAAACGTATCTGAAAACAGATTAATTTCAAATTGGGTATTTGACTCAACCTATAGACGTCCACTGCTGGACGAAGGTCTCCTCCATAGACTTCCACAGGCTTCGTTCTTGCGCCGCCTGAGTCCAGCGGCTCCCTGCGACTCGTTTGATGTCGTCGGTCCTGACTGCCAACAGTGAGCTGTTAATGGTTTGCTGATGTGCTAAGTATGGACTACGTAGTGGCGTAATGAGTTCATAAATTTCGCGCTCGCTTCTCTCGCGAAAATGTCGGTTGTGAGCTGCCTATGTAGGTATCAATTAGTATGGACTACATAGTGGCGTAATGCAATCGCAAAAAAATTTGCGCTCGCTTCGCTCGCGAAAATGACTGTTTTCATTTGCTATTGAAAGTAACAAGTATGGCTATATATACTAGGGGCCTCATTCAGCTTTGCCGCCCCGGGCCTCTGACGGACTTAGTCCGCCTCTGGGTGGAATATTCGTAAATAGTCACATACATACATACCATACACTGTTTAAATCACTTTGGCTTTGCTATAGTCGAGTAAAATGAAACTACGAAGTAATCAAACAATTAAAAGGTACTTACGGAACCCTAAAGGTTTTTTTAACCCAACATCCGCTGACACCAGATGTCCTGTAACCTGCAATCAGAACAATATAAATAATTAAACTACAAAAATTTACAGTTACATGCATTCCAAAACTCATTGGATAAATTAGGTGTATAAGTTAATTTTTGCAGTATGTTCTTAACTAGTCAAACATAATCCTAATTTGCCAACAATCAAACTAAAAAGAACAATATCCGACAAAAGATGCATTAAAATATCAATTGAATAGGTATTCAAATAGATTCGATAGTTTTTAGGGTTCCGTACCCAAAGGGTACCAACGGGACCCTATTACTAAGCCTACGCTGTCCGTCCATCCGTCCGTCCGTCCGTCCGTCCGTCCGTCCGTCCGTCTGTCAGCGGGCTGTATCTCGTAAACCGTAATAGATAGACAGATGAAATTTTCACATATTATGTATTTCTATTGCCGCTATAACAACAAATAATAAAAATTAAATTAAATTAAAAAAATTAAATAAAATATTTCCATGGGTACATGGAAATATTTTTATTTAATTTTTTTTAACGGAACCCTAAAAGAGCGAGGCCCGACTCGCACTTGGCCGATTTTTTCTTGCTGCCATCATATTTAAGTTTTTGTAAAATCTGACATAATATTATTACCTATATCGAATAAAATGTAGCTGTAAACCCGGACAGTAACGAATCGATTAACACCATATTAATCAATCTTGGCTCAGTGCTACGGTGCTACGGTGGAAAATAAATAAATACAAACAATTTATATACACATAGACTTCTAAAATCATATATAGGATAGCCCTTTCTTTAAGAGTCCTTGTACAAAATTCCTGATTTTAACGAATGTTGAACCTGGTCTTAGTAATAGATATTATTACGATTGTTATATTAAGAATCAATCCCTTCTCAACAAAATGTTGAGGACAAACTATAAATTTTATCAAACTAGTGGTTCGCCCCGAACTGAGACCTCGCGGTAACGGTATCCCATGATTATTCATTCAATCGATACATGACGACCAAAACTGACATTATTATTATGCCCGTTTTCACCAAACATACCAAAAATCATCCCCTATGTAGGAGTCTCTTTACGTAGGTAGCTCCAAAACACAATCCTAAGTCCTAACATCCGTCCCAATGTCCTTTTAGGTGTCCCATACAGGATCGTGATAAAGAAGTTGACAGTAATCATCACCTAACTTATCATAGGTAGCCCGTAAAGGTTAGGGAACGTCAGTGAAAACATTGAATTATTATGTAGGTACTAACGAGTGAAAACGGGTTAGGGGCATCTGTACAAATCGTCATCTATCGACGCGAATAGAAAATATACAAAATGCAGCAATTAATAGTTTATTGAAGTTTGATATTTAACTAAAGAATAATTTTAATTGAATAATATGTTATTATATTATGTACCTAAATAATAATGCTCGACGCAAAACTGTTTTTGGGATAGATCGTAGTCGTAACTCGCCTACGAGTAGTTCCATGGAATAGTTAATGACTGCGCCATCTATTAGCATTATTGTGAAGCTATGTGAAATTTACTGATGCTCATTAAAAATTAAATAATCTCGTTTCTTTATAATATTCATATAATTTTAGTATTTGTTGCTCAAGTACAGGATACAAGTGAAGTAAGAAAATAAGTACAACTTGAAAATATGTAGCCAATTTTCTCAGAGAGCGTCTTCAAGCGAGCGTATTAAATCGCCACTTTGAATGCCCCCCATTTCGTCAATTTTAGGAAAAAAATTTAAAAAAAAATACGTTTGTACTCTGTTCCAAATTGTCTTTAAAATGATACACAGAAAACTTATGAATCGCAAATAAAAAAAAATTTCTTCGCATTCGCTTCTATGAGAGCCCCCCTGAAATAAAGATTTTTATAACTTTTTAAGCCATTTTCGGCTGGAGGCCATCGGTTTACATATTATATCTAAATTTGAAGTAATTACGTTCAGTAATTCAAAAGTTATAAGGCTCTGACAGACGGACGGACGGACGGACGGACGGACGGACAAGTGCAAATCGCTCTAGTAAACTCAGAGACCTCGCTTCGCTCGGTCAAAAATGAATTCAAATCATAATTCTCGCGAAAAACGATTTTTACGCTTTTGAGTCAGATTGGAAACCCAAATATATCCGTCAAAAACGTTTGTAGGCAATTTATAAAAAGTAAAACTGTTATAAACTCATACTCTACTACAAAATGTTGAGGCCAGTTTTCATACATAATCATATAAGCATAATTTTTGCAAATTATAAGCATCGCAAAAACAGGTATTTCTTCAAAATAACCGCAATTTGAGGACTAAAAAATAAGGTTTGTTCAGTATTTATTGTCGTAAATCGGGTCGGCCGCAGCTGAAGTAGGGTGAAAATAAAAAAGAATCGAAAATTGTGGCTTACCTACAGTATCATAAGCTGTGCCGACAGTGTACAGTGTCTTGTGCCTCTTTTCTATCTTCTTGGCTGCAAATAGTCCCATTCTATGCTATAAAAATGTTTTAAGTTGGCTGACAAGTTTTTTTAGTATTTTTTTATAAGTTTGGATGTGGACCCAACTTTATATTAATATCACTCTACTAATTATAAAACAAAGTCCCCCGCCGTGTCTGTCTGTTTGTCTGTTTGTGATAAACTCAAGGTTTAGGTGTATAATTGATTAAGTTTTGAGATAATAAGGAGCTTTCATCGAAAACACTGCCTAATCCCTTTGAGATACAACAAAATAATGTATGGTGGTGGTATGGTCCGCGAAGGCATATATCTATCTTTTAAGGATAGCTTTTTAGACCCATTTTAAATTCTAAAAAATGGTCGCGTATAATGCGGTAATTACATGGATACATTATTAATCTTTAGCATCATAAATAAGTTAGTTACCACAAGCATTTCATGGGCATTATACAATTTAAATGAATATCTTAGTATATAGCGCAAAATAAAAACGAACGCGTGCAAAAATAAATGCATAGAATGCTCTACTACACATGTGAAGCCGGGGCGGGTTGCTAGTATTACTATAATATTTGGCAAAAAAGCTTTATTTTAAGTGTAGTTCTACTTTAAATAAATCCAACCTTTAGGAAAGTCTAGAGAACGGTTCACGTACGCTTTTTATTTATTTATTTTATTTTATAACCGTTATTTTACAGGCCTACAACTATTATTTATTCTATGTACTATTTCACGTATTGCAATATTTTAGAGATTCTTTTATTGGTTTTAGACCTGTAGATAAGTAATTATTATTATTAAACAAAACAAAAAATCTTCACTCTAAACTTCATTAATGAAAAAGTTGAGTTTGAACACAAAAAGCAAACATCAAACAAGACTCTGTCTGTTGGACTACCAACAGACAGAGTCTTTACCACTGATTCCATATGCTGTTCCTACTGAAAATAATAGTTAATAATTTGGCTATCTTTGTTAGAGAAAATCTGTAAAATTGATTTTATTTAATAAATGTTGTACTAATATTTTATAAATTCTCTTTACGAAAAATATAAGTACTTTAAGAGCTCAATAGAATACTCCCACAGAATTTTTAGGCTAATAGAGCCTTCATTATTTTATAATTAGAGAAAAATGTAATGAAATTTTTCTTAAAAATATAATTCATTTTGAAATACATGATCCATGAAGTGGAAATGGGCACATATTTCAAAGAATGATGGTCGTTGGGGTCCCAAGGTACTGGAGTGGCAACCCCGCACCAGGAAGCGCAGTGTTGGCAGACCCCCCCACTTGGTAGACCGACGACCGACGGTAGGGAACCGCTGGATTCAGGCGGCGCAAGACCGAAGCTTGTGGAAGTCCATGCAAGAGATCTTTGTCCAGCAGTGGACGTCCATAGATTGATAAAGAAGAAGATGAAATACTTACGACTTCATCAAAATTATCCAAGTGTTCTGAAGAAAATGCGTATGGGATGATCATGTACTGCCCATAGGAATGGAAAGCGATATAGTACTGCAATTTGTTGCTCATCGTTTTGACATAGTTGCCCATCGCTGTAGATTCTGGTTCGGAGAACGCGTAGGGCCCGCAGTAAATATCACTGTCTTTTTTAGAACTTGTGCCAACACCTGTGGTGTTGAAGTGTGGTTTTAAAAAGGAATAACAAGCTTATTTATTTGCCAAAATAGAAAAAAATCAAAAAAAGAACAAAATTCAAAATTATTATTATTATTTATTCCACGTAGGCCAACCTGTGGCTCTTATAACACGTCATGAATCTACCACCGGTTCGGAAAGCGGATTCTGCTGAGAAGAGCCGGCAAGAAACTCAGCAGTTGCTCTTTTCAAAATAATCATTTTACAATATTATTATACAGCTATTACATTGTAATAAGTTTTTTATACTATCTTGTGGGCAGCCGGATGCCATGCCGATTTAACCCATGCAAGTTTGTTAGAATAGAATAGAATATAATATTTCCACAATGAGGTGAAGTTCCATAAAAAGCGTAGGTACTGAAATCAATTCATGTTAAGACGGGCAGACAGAAAGTAGCCCCAGTCCCGCCGGTGGCATCCGTTCACGAGCATGACGCATGATCCAGCCTGTCTGAATGGTAAAGTCTGTATATGGTATGCCTCTAGAAACGTAGCTAGAACAAGCCACCAAGCACACATGACCAAGGATCTTCAGTCTACGTAGCTCGCAGTCAGGGATTATTTTGCCATCGAACAAAAAAAAAAGAAATAAAAATTGGTTGTCTGTAAAGTCGGTTTACGGACGATAGTTTTACATGATAACGTACGAGCGCTCTCTAGTCACAAGCCAACGCTTGGGCTGATCGTGCCTCTCTATCGCTTGTTCCGCGCTCTCGCTTGCACTCCCAGGCTCAGGCGGCACGTGATACTTTTTCGTGCGCGCAGCCAGTGTCATCGATTTATAAGACGTTACAACGTCAAAAAAAAAAAGAAAGGGTAAAAATGGTAGTTTTTAAAAATTTTTGGCTTTCCGAGATGAAAATTACTTACGAAACGTGGGCAAGATACAACTTATCTGTGCATATGACGCGAGCGCTTAAAGGATGAACAAACAACGTCCATTTTTAAATCATACTAATAAATAATTATAAATGCGAAAGTATTTGTTTGTCGGTTTGTCCTTCAATCACGCCGCAACAGAGCTACGGATAAACGTGATTTTTTTGCATGGGTATAGTTGAGGATCTGAAGAGTGGCATAGGCTATTTTTAAACGCGGAAAATTAAAGAGTTCCCGAGGGATTTTAAAAACTAAATCCACGCCAACAAAATCGCAGAAATCAACTAGTATTATATACAGAAAATAATGTAAAGAATTTACCTCCAAATTCGGAATCAAAATTTCTGTTCAAATCTACGCCCTTTATGTTTTTTCTATACAAACGATCCTGAAAAAAATACCTATTAGATATAACTCCCCTACTAATATTATACCTATGTGTGAAAGTGTGCTTGTGTGTTGGTTGGTCCTCCAATCATGTAGGAACGGAAAAACGGTCAACGTGATTTCTGTATGAATAGTTATAGTTGAGGGTTTCCAAAGGATTTTTTAAAATCTAACGTCACACTGATGAAGTCTCGGGAAAAAGCGAAAAAACTGAAAAGCTAAGTAGTAGGAAATTAAAATTATTATTAGCTAGTAACTATTATATTGTTATACCACTTACTGTTATTTCAATAAGTATTTAGTGAGTGAAAAGAAATCTATTAACTTTTGACATAATTTTGGAATTTTAATGACATTTTGATATTTATAATTACTATATATAACAATGCTAATCCTTAGCATTGTTATTAATATTATTATTATATTGTTTATCGTAAAAATCTTAATATATATAAATTACGTGTCACGTTGTTTGTCCGCGATGGACTCCTAAAGTACTGAACCGATTTTTATCAAACTTCGTAACTATCTGTAATTTGGTCCAACTTAAAAGATAGGATAGTTTTTTGGATTGGGATAGTTTATTTGTTTTATTTATATAGATAAGTTAGCGGTACGGAGTTCGCTGGGTCAGCTAGTATTGATATAAAATGTTCCTTTATTACATAAGACTCCCAAAATAATTGTATTTACTATCTTATCGACACATATTTAACAAATAAAAATTGAATTGAATTGAAAAAAAAATTTTTTTCATGTTCCAATGACAGGCGAAATGAAAAAGGGAACGGATGTACAAAAAATACACTAATGGAACAAAGTTCTTGTACAACGAAATTTTAAATGTGAATACCTTAACGTGACTGTACTCATATCCATCAGGGTTAAGCACAGGTACAAAATACCATTGGTACTTAGCCGCAGCTAATTTCAGTGCTGTATTGTTGGATTCAGGAGACATTACAATCTCATGCAAAAAGTACGTCACGAAAGCCACCGAGATCCATTCTCTAGCGTGAATACCACCTTCAACAATAACTTTTGGTCTGGAAAAAAAGAAGAAAGGCTTTAACTGCAATCTCACCTGATGATGAGTGACGATGCTGTCTAGAATAAAAGGTAGGGGGCTAACTTGGAAGGAGGTATATCAGTTTTAATTAAACCCATGCCCCTGATCGGTTTCTACACGCCATCGTGACCAAACACTAAATCGCTTGGCGACTCGTCATTGACGGTAAGGTAGTAACTACCCGCAGCCAAAGTCTTCCACCACCACCGAGACAACACTGAACTTCGACTTGAAATAACACTTGAAAACAGCTGTAGGATTGTCTAAAATTTTTTAGTGTGACAATAGCAATCACTTCTGACTGGCTGAATTTATGGCGTAAATACTGCATCAATTCTTGCTGGTTCTTCTCGGTTGGAACGGCATTCCGAACCAGTGATAAATCCATTTGACGATTCAAAAGCACTTTGTAAAGTTTATTTGAGCACAAAAATATTCTATTCTTTTCAATGCATTGTAATACCACCACCAATAGCGAGAAGTTCGCAGCTAATCAAAAGTGATTGCGATCGCTACACTGTTGCAATTATGTTTAGGTAAACCCATAACTGATCTTTTGGTGTGTGAACAGGTTGCGAGTTATTAAACAATTTACAAAACTAAATTTTCCCGTATGACGGAAACAAAACACGAGTCTGATAAGAACTTGAACTTTTTTCTACTCCAACCGTCCCTGCCCTAGTTCACCTCAATAGTCTTCATTTATGCCTAGAAATTAATCCAGAACTTTATTTTACCCTGTCGTACGGCGCGTGATTTCCACGTTACTCTTGCGAGTGAGATAGCCGCGACTACGCGGTGTGGGCAACAGCACGGCCGGGCGATGGCGCGGGAAAAATTTTGATTCGACCTGGGGTACTGTGGGCTCTTAAGTAGATTTATGCTTGACGACAATCAATTATGGAAGACACTGATGAGGTTTAGGTTGGAGCGCGCTTGCCTAAAAGATGCCTAGATCCACTCTTGAGTTGAAGGCACTCAAATAAATACGTGGCAGAAAAAGCCGAAAAGATGTTCCACACCTCAGCGATTTTTTTCAGAAACGTTAAACTAAAACGTTTAGCAAATTATTTCAATGGCTTACTTGTTTTTTGAATAAGGCAGACGAATTTCGACGGCTAGAATGTCTCGGTTTTCATGTGATTTTCCGATGGATTTTATGTGCATCCTCTTAGGATACAGACTATTTAGATCCTGAAGCCAGCTATAGATGTCTTCTAGCCGAAAGTAGCTCGTCCAATCGAAGGAAGCCATGTTGCGCCGTATGTATGACTTCACGGTTTGCAAATCAAAGGCACTGGAAGAATTCTTTCTTAGTTAGCAAGTTATTCTTAACTTATGCCCGTTTCACCAACGTTCCGTAACTTATACGGGCTACTTAAGGGGACGCAAGCCAGTACCTTCTTCATACAAACGTAGATGAGTGATTACTTGTAGTGTAATGTTACACACTACTTCCAAAGTCACTTTACCTGCGCATTCGCAGTTCCATGACATATTAGATTTCCGAACGCACTTGACGGAACATCAGAACAGTCTGTCCCTCTCTGTGGTATCGTAATTCGTAACCCGTCTCTTTCATACTCGAGCGGCGGCCACGAGAGTGACAGACGACAACCGACAGTTAGTCGAGGCTCGAATACCGCCACCGGAGGTCGCGTACGTGATCGACTCCCGCGTTTTTGTCACCGTCTAACCTGGGACGCGCGGTTTATTTGGCAACGATATTCTAAAATCATCCCGTTTTAACGGCATCTTGAGAGTTTTTACCTCTCCTTAACTACCGATCATGTGACCGGGCAATTTGCCGTCGCCGCAGCGACGTATTTTGGCAGCGGACCTATCAAATTAGTATGGACGCCTGCCACGCCACGCGATTACCCTGTCTACCATATAAGCGATATTCTCGTTAAGTAGCAAGAACAATGTAGTCGGCTTAGACTCAGTGACGTCTCTAGTGTAAATAGTGAGTGAACTATGTGAGCTCGACGCAATCTCCAGGAGATAGCCTCCTCGACGCGCCGGTTCCCGCGAGACGCACCAAGGAGGCGGCGTGCTGACCGAGCCGCGCCTCCTCGCCTAACCAACCCTGCGGGGTCCGTAACCCCTTGGTCGAGCGGACCTTCCCTGCTACGGTCGGCTTAAGGCGGGCCTGACCAGGTCAGCCTCTGGCCCAGCTGTCAGCCCTCGTATTCGTGAGTTACAACATTAAATTCTACGGACGATGCGTTGGACTCAGTGCCACTAGTCTGTAAGTCTTTTTAGTTAATTTTAACTTAGTCATAATCTAAATCCTTGCAGAAACTTAAATTAAATCACCATCTTGTATTTAGTCAAAAAGGTAATTTCATTTCAACTGCAACCTCAGACTTCCCTCCTCATCAACAGCGCATCCAGACCGACGGCAAAAGGACGGCCTTTGAAAACAAAGGCCCGATGCTCACGCCGCTAGTATCCAGCAACCGGTCGCCACACCACAATATGGCGTCCCCTACTTTGTACAAAATCGCATTCTCATTCTGTTCGTGTGACACTACGCATTAAGTAGGTTGTTGCCCCCCATCTTTACACGTGACATACTACATCATTTGATATTGTACGCTCAAAACTAAGAATTATGTCGATTTGCCTCGTCATTATCTATGTTTATTGATATATAAAATAGTGAAAAAAATATTCGCTAAAAAGTTACGAGCCTCGAAAGATCGTCATTTTTACACTAAATTTATGACAACTTTTGTCGCAAATAAATAACATTAGGAGTATGAAAATTCCAAAAAAAATTATCACTAGACATAGTTTATTTATTCATCAGTTCAAATAACTTTACTTTGTAAACATACATTTAGTAGTTTTTTCTCAAAAACACTTTTCCCAAACGACTCTTCAACCCTTTTCGCGCGCTTGATTTCGGTGTAAATTATCGCGCCTCTCACCCGACACGGAGCGGGAGCGGGACGGTAGCACGGAAGTATGCGCGCATGCACTCGCTACACTAGTCTATCTCTTTCTCACACAATGTTAGGTGAAATAGCAAGCAGGTTACCCACGTGCGCCGGCAACTTCGTTCGCGCATACTGAGCCCCCTTAAGCTTTGTTAGTAACGCTTTGTCAACGCTGTTTTCACAAGTCTAGATTTTTTTTTACTTATAGTTGGAAATGTCATTGGGTAAGGGATTTTACTTTGGGTCTATCTACCTACGTAAAGAGATTCCTACTTAAGGGATGGCTTAGGTATGGTTGGTGACAACAGGTAGATATTAACTTGGCCAAAGGATTAGTTTGGCCATCCAAAGGGCTGGCCATGCTGGCAGCATCTTGGGTACTATGCCGTGCTGCGGTAACTTCGATGGGTTTTTAGATTTCATTTAGTTTTTAATTTTAGTTTTAATTAATTTACTATTAATTTAGATTTCAGGTTAAGGTTGTCAATAAAACCTAAAACTATGTAAACATATTATTATTAGTAAGGATTTTGTTGGCTGTTAAATAAATAAATAAACTTACCTTTGAACATCTTCCATAATCGTGGTGTAATAAACACCTTCCCTCATAGCATGATGTGTAAAAAGCAACCTCTTCTCCGGTGGTATAACGAACTCAGTAGGTCGGTACACGAGACCAGGCTTCCTCCAGAAGTTCGCATCATACAGTTTGCTCAAATTCTTGAAGAAGCTTAAATGCTCCTCATTTACCGGTATCCCTCGGAACAATGTATAATTGTTATATTTTTTCGAGTAGCATTCGCTCGCCGAGAGAAATAAAATGACGATTGTAAAAATTAATGTCATACTTTTGTCGTTGTATCGACGGAAACTATAAATATGAAATAGTAAATATTTTTGATAGTTGCATTTTAAAGCATTTCAGTCATCGAGATTTCGTCGTATTTTGCAAAGAGAATATAACGTTTTTTGTATTTTGGTCGTCAGTCGAGTTTCACAAATTGTCACTTATTGTCATTATTACAATTATAACCATGGAACTAGGAATTACGACTACGTCATTGAGAGAGACAGAGCATTGAGCATAGTCATAATTCCTACTTTTCATGATTATGTCTGTGGTTTTTTCATTCACTGTCGTTTTGGCTTTAGTACTGGAGCACCATGATTTTCAGTCATTTACTTTTTAATACTGAAAGGTCATTTACAACACCAACACATTCCTAACACCGTAAAACCAACACCATCAGTATAAAACGAGTTTGCATGACTCGTAAACGTGGATATATTTCGAGTATCGAAACTATGACGACAAAGTAAATTAAACCCATGACAGCGGTCTTAATGGTTTCTCTTTTGGGGTCTGGCTTTCGAATCTCAGGCCTCCTCACCTCCTCTCAATCCAAACCTCTAATTTCTTGAAGTAACGTGCGTTTTAAATATCACTTGTTTTAATGGTGAAGGCTTTCTTTCATGAAGAAACCTGCATTTCGGAGTTTTTCATATTATTTTCGAAGGTGTGTGAACTGCGTTGACTATGACCTAAACTCTTCTACTTCTGAGAGAAGACCCGTGTGCAGAAAGAAGAGGGACTAACATACATGTTTTTGAGTTCAACTATACACTTACATACTTATGCTGCTCACCAGGTTAACAATCTCAAAAAAAAAATAACAAACAATAAATTGTTATTTAATTTATTATAAACCAAAACATCGCTACACTGATATAACCAGATCTTAAAGTGACACTAGAACTGAACAGCTCTCTCGCCACATGCCTATGCCTTGCGGTCATGAGCTCCAAGATGCCAATCAACATTTCCTTGCAAGTAGGCTGGATCATTTCTGGAGGCAGCGCGTACCCATATGTACCATTGTCACGAAGGAAAAAGGATAATGCATACCTGAAAATCATAAACTTTGTAAGTTTAAGAGCAGTGATAGATCAATGGTTAGGACTGTGTTCTCCTGTTCGGGGTCGTGAGTTTGAAATCATCGTGAGGAACCCTGCATGCCTGAGAGACTCCATAATGTTCTCAATGGTGTGTGACGTCCAATCTTCTAAACTTGGCCAGCGTGGCCTAAAACTTACATTCGAGAGGAGATCTGAGCCCAGAAGTGGGCAATCTATCAATCTGGCAATGGCTATAGATGAATAAAACTCGTTCAAATATGAAAATATACAAAACACTTTTTTCGGTCGTACATTTCGTTTGACCGGGCCTGGCTGTAAAATTTTATTCATACCCAACGTTTTTATTTATTACGTGATAAAAAATAAAATCCAACACACTCACTTCACTTTATATGTTTTTTTCACCCACGATACGCTGTCACCCGCCGATCTATAGCCTGTAACATGAATACTCGTAATTTCAATTTCCGATTTCATCACATAAATAAGTTATTCAGTTCATATTCACACTAACTAGCCCGAGGTGGCGTGGAAAATTTTGATTTGGTGCTTGAAAGAGGTTGAAAGTTTTAATTATATGATTCGGTTAACAATTAACATCATTTTTTTTAATTTGATGATAACGATGATTGATGATGAACTTGATTAATTAAGATCTCACATGATGGTAAATAAGATGATATCAGCGGGCTAACTTGGAAGTTATAAATCAAACACTTATTTCTTATCGTTTTCTACACGTTGCTTGGTGCACGTCTTCCTTAAAGATGGAATCTAGGTGGGTTCACATATTATATAAAATTTAAAATAAAAGCTGACACAATTAAAATAGAGTGACTACTGAGGTTTTTGCAAGGCTGCTCTCAGCAAATCTTGATTCATAGGAATTAAGCTATCAAATCTACCCAGAAGTCCTCCTCGAAAAAAATATATCGTAAATACGTCACTGATCAGCGAAGCGTTTGTTATTTCTCATACTCAAGTGACTTACCAATACCACGCAGAAAAATCATCTTACAAACTTTCCGCCACCTTATTAAGCACTTCCTAAAATTTCCCACCAGCTCTTCATCCATATCCACACTTACCGTACGTGTCGTAAATAGTGCCGATGCCGTATTTGACGCCGTACAATTTGTACATTTGCAATATTGCTTGTTTCCCATAATTTTCCTGTTTGAAATTCAAATTCGCATGAATATTCGCAAACAATTTGTGCAGTGCGGGGGATTTTCCAAGACTTTCTTATACGCATGCAACTATGTTATATAATTCCGATGAAATTTAATTTCCATAGTTTGTTTAATTTCATTAGTTTCTATTTTCCTTTGCCATTATTGGATTGGGCGCGATAATTGTGCTACTGATGGGGATCGAACTTTCGTCCTTTCAGTTTCTTGTTCACCTCGTTATAGCCGTTGGGCTATGAATGCCCGTTTTCATCAACCATACATCTAAATCATTCCATAAGTAGGAGTACGTAAACGTAGGTAGGTAGGTAGGTAGTGGGTATTTAGATACCCCCTTACCCAATAGAATAGAATAGAGAATATAATAAAATAGGAATAGGAATAGGAATAGGAATAGGAATAGGAATAGGAATAGGAATAGGAATAGGAATAGGAATAGGAATAGGAATAGGAATAGGAATAGGAATAGGAATTGAATGGAATAGAATTTCTGTCAATTTAGTTTTTTTAGGCTTTTTAAGTGTTCTATAATAAAGATTCACGAATCTTTATAGAACACCTAAAAAGGTGGAAATGATCTTGGGTCTTTACCCAATTGAATTTATTTGTGTACAATTGAATTGAATACACGTAAAGAGTACATACGTACTTAGGGGATGATTTAAGTGTGGTTGTTAGTAGCGGGCATCCCGTAAAAGCTAGGAAACGTTGTTGAAAACCGGCATGAGGCTAAAATTAATTAATTTTTACATCAGTAAATTAAAGAAATCCCACAGGGCTTTCTTAAAACTCATTGCACGATACTCCTGGTTTATTGTAGCACCGACAAATTCAAGCTATTTGCTTAATGACTGTAAGGCTTAGGAGCTGAATAGCAAAGATGCATTGCTGCGATATGCGCGGCTGTGTCAACTGTCATAAATAACATTCGTAAATTATAGCTGAAGGAATCTAACCGCAAGACCGTCCATAGTGTAAGCAGAAGCGGAGATGGCAGCGATTTTAACCAATAGGTACTTTTTTTTTTATATATAGACTAGCGCTTGACTGCAATCTCACCTGATGGTAAGTGAAGATGCAGCCTAAGATGGAGCGCGCTTGCCTAGAAGTCATTCGGAAAAACGGAAGCCGGAAGGGCATTCCAAATTTTAGCGGTGCGTACTAGGAACGAGGAAGCGAAGCGCTTAGTGCGGGATCGTGGAATTTCGACCACGTAGCGGTGCAGATTCGAGCAATGCCTTGCATGTACAGACGTTATTAACTTATTAATGAGTTCACAAATCAGTGCATGTAACTATTTTAACTTTTGTAAGCAAAATAATTTAGAGAAGAGAGTGTTTGTTTGTTGGTCCCTCAATCACACAGCAAAGGAGCAACGTATCAACGTGATTTTATGCATGGGTATAGCTGTTAGGGACCTAAAGCTTTTTATTCCTAAGAAACAATGGGGTCCCGTGGGATTTTACAAATATGACTCTTCTTCTTTTTTATCAACCGATAGACGTCCACTGCTGGACAAAGTTCTCTCATATCAAAGGATATCCACAGGCTTCGGTCTTGCGCCGCCGGAATCAAGCGGCTCCCTGCGACTCGTTTGATCTCGTCGGTCCATCAAGTGGAGGGGTCTGCCAACACTGTGCTTCCCGGTGCGTGGTCGTAGACCAGCACCTTAGGAACATAACTTTGGAACATAAGTCTACGCGAACGTATTTGTATATTTTAATGTATTAATAAACTAGTGGTTCGACCCGAACTGAGACCTCGCGGTAACGGTATCCCATGATTATTCATTCAATCGATACATGATAACCAAAACTGACATTATTATTATGCCCGTTTTCACCAAACATACCTAAATCATCCCCTAAGTAGGAGTCTCTTAACGTAGGTAGCTCCTAAATACAATCCTAAGTCCTAACATCCGTCCCAATATCCTTTTAGGTGTCCCGTACAGGATCGTGATAAATAAGTTGACAGAAAACATCAATCACCTAACTTATAGGTAGCCCGTAAAGGTTAGGGAACGTTAGTGAAAACATTGAATTATTTATTTATTATGTAGGTACTAACGAGTGAAACCGGGTTACGGGCATCTGTACAAATCGTCATCTATCGACGCGAATAGAAAATATACAATATTTAACTAAAATTTAACTAAAAAATAATTTTAATTGAATAATATGGTACAAAAAAAATTACAATACAATTATTGTATTATAATAAGTAACTAAATAATAATGGTCGACGCAAAACTGTTTTTGGGATAGGTCGTAGTCGTAACTCGTAGTTCCAGGGGAATAGTTACTGACTGCGCCATCTATTAGCATTATTGTGAAGCTATGTTGATGCTATATGAATTACTGATGCCCATTAAAAATTAAATAATCTAGTTTCTTTATAATATTCATATAATTTTAGTATTTGTTGTTCAAGTACAGGATATAAGTGACCTAAAAACATAAAATCAGTTTGAAAATCCATAGCGGATTTTCCTAGAGAGCGTCTTCAAGCGAGCGTATAAAATCGCCACTTTGAAAGCCCCCCATTTCGTCAATTTTAAGGGAAAAATTAAAAAAAATATATTTTTGTACTCAATTCAAAATTATCTTTAAAATGATACGTAACAATTTTATGTAACGCGATATTTTTTTTTTTACTTCGCATTCGCTTCTATGAGAGCCCCCCTGAAATAAAGATTTTTATAACTTTTTAAGCCATTTTCGGCTGGAGGCCATCGGTTTACATATTATATCTAAATTTGAAGTAATTACGTTCAGTAACTCAAAAGTTATAAGGCTCTGACAGACGGACGGACGGACGGACGGACAAGTGCAAATCGCTCTAGTTAACTCAGAGACCTCGCTTCGCTCGGTCAAATAAAAAAGGTGGTGAATAACAGTGGATGGTGATTGAACTTGACCAACGTTACCACTTTCCCTCTATAGTGAGAAATATGCAAGTATATTATATAAAACAAATAATTTTATTCTGCTATTTATCTATATCTATTATCTATACTAATATTATAAAGAAGACGACGTGAGGAGGAGGATGAAGAGGATTGACGTGATAACGTCTTATAAATCGATGAACACACATGAATAAGCGATAGAGAGGTACGATCGGCCCAAGCGTTGGCTTGTGACTAGAGAAAATGGTCATTTTCTATTAACTCCTAATAAAACTGTAACTGGAAGATTTCTGTACATTTAATATATTTTGAAAATTTTAATTGGGGGATGCTTTACTATCGATACTGAGCCCAAAACAGATTTTTATTTAATTTTTGTCTGTTTGTTTGTCCTTCTTTCACATAAAAACTACCACACAGATTTCTACAAAATTTTATACCGTGGTAGCTTATTACTCGGGTCAACAGCCGAGTTTCTTGCTGGTTCTTCTCGGCAGGAACGGCATTCCAAACCACTGGTAGACTAATCGACGATTCATAAGCACTTGTAAAAAAGTTTATTTGAATAAAAAACATTTCTATTCTATTCTATTCTAAACATCTAGGCTACTTTTTATCCCGGAAAATCAAGGAGTTCCCGAGGGACTTTAAAAACTAAATCCACGCGGACAAAGTCGCGGGCATCAGCTAGTACAAAATAATGATAATAATTCAGTGATAATATTATTCAATTGAATTCATAAAAGTTTGCAATTTTTAGGGTTCCGTACCCAAAGGGTACCAACGGGACCCTATTACTAAGCCTACGCTGTCCGTCCGTCCGTCCGTCCGTCCGTCCGTCCGTCTGTCAGCGGGCTGTATCTCGTAAACTGTAATAGATAGACAGATGAAATTTTCACATATTATGTATTTCTATTGCCGCTATAACAACAAATAATAAAAATTAAATTAAATTAAAAAAATTAAATTAAAATATTTCCATGGGTACATGGAAATATTTTTATTTAATTTTTTTTAACGGAACCCTAAAAGAGCGAGGCCCGACTCGCACTTGGCCGATTTTTTTCAATGTTTCTTGATGAAATTATGACGTTATCACGTAAAACTATTGTCCGTAAACCGATATTTTTTTGTTTTGTTTGTTTGTTTTTTTACTACCGAATAGGCTCTGAAACTACTGGGCCGACTTTAACCATTTTTAACCAATAGAAAGCTAAATTATCAGGTACTAACATAGGCTAAAAATTAATTTTCAAAAAATTAGAGATCCTTAAGAAAATTGCAATAATGTAACCCAAAGTAGCAAAATTTTGCCCTTAAAATTTATTACTTGGCGTGTGCTGAGAAAACTATTGATGAAAACATAAAAATTATGTACCTACTACATGATTAAAGCACTCATTATTCTCTACAAAATAATCCGCAAGGGTATAAATATAACTATCATAGTTAAGTCACAATAGTAGCTTTTGTGTTCTAAAATTTAATCAAATCGCCTATATTTTTAATATTGTGATGTCGACAAGTTTGGACATCACGGACTGTCATGCCAAAAAAAGTGCAGGCCGCTTCTCGAGACATGCCGCACTTAACGATATCGTGCGCCGGTCCCTTGCCACCGTCAACGTGCCAAGTCTACTTGAGCCGACTGGTATTGCAAGAGACGATGGCAAGAGACCGGACGGTATGAGTTTGATTCCATGGAAGGTGGGCCGGGTGCTGGTATGGGATGCAACATGTTCAGACACGCTGGCCCCTTCCCATCTACATGGAACCAACAACAGAGCTGGTGCGGCTTGTGAAGAGGCTGAAAAAGCTAAAACTTATAAATACAGGAGTCTAGGCGCCGAATATGTTTTTGTCCCATTCGGTGTCGAGACCCTTGGTCCGTGGGGTCCTAGCGCTATAAGGCTTTTTAAGGAAATAGCAAAAAGGTTAGTCGACATCACAGGAGACCGAAGAGCTGGCAGCTACCTCGGACAAAGAATTAGTCTAGCTATTCAAAGGGGGAACGCTGCCAGTATCTTCGGAACCTTGCCTAAAGGGACTCCTTTTAATAATATATTTTAGTTATTATATTTTATTTATAAGTTAATTTTAATTTAAAGTATGTATTTTATAAACACTTATGTGGGTTATTGATTAAATGAATTTATTTACACTTGCTTACTTGCACAAACAACTTGTGCATAGTGAAATTCTGTATCAATAGGTGCTAACATTTAATATTATTATTGTGTATAAATAAACGTCTATTCCTTACTAATATTATAAATGTGAAAGTGTGTATGTTTGTGGGTTTGTCCTTCAATCACGCAGCAGCAAAGCTACGGAACGACGTGATTTTTTGCATGGGTATAGTTGAGAACCTGGAGGGTGACGAAGGCTTCATTTTATCCCGGAAAATCGAAGAGTTCCCGCGAGATTTTAAAAACTAAATCCACGCGGACGAAGTTGCGGGCATCAGCTAGTTATTAATATACTATTAGTGATGGACTAACATTTAATCCACCTTTGAGTGACTTAATAAATTTTTGCATAAAGCAAAATCGCTTTCGCTCCCGCTTACACAGACCAATGGACATATCGGCTAAGATACACTTGGCTCGAAATAAATCTTTTATACGAAGCAAAAGCCAATTTATGTCTAGGGCCTCTTTTGTGTAATATTTACACGGCATGACCTACTAAACTACACACATCAAAAGTGTCTAGGGATCAAGCATTTTTATGCGGATTTCTTGAGATTGAGATGTGGCTTTGTAATAAATTTATGATTTTATAAATTTATATGGATCCTTTTTGGTGCATTTCATAATTTGAATCAGGAACTGTCAATCAAATTCGAGTAAAAGATGAAAATCAGCTGTCAATATTTTCCCTATAAAAACATACAACGCATTGAAGACATTATTAGTGCTACTGTTTCCCTACTACTGATTAAAACCAACGTTATTATGGAGCGGCGACGTCATTTAAGCAGGGAAGAAATGCTCAGAGCCGTGGGAATGATAGAAGCTGGTTCCCGGCAACGTACTGTGGCTTTAGCTCTGAATACAAGTCAGAGTGTTATCAGTCGACTTTGGACACGTTACCGAAGCACTGGTACCGTGGCTGAGCGCCATGGAGGACGGTATCGCTGCACCACACGGAGACAAGACCGATACATTCAAATCTTAACTCGAAGAGCTCCAACAATAACCGCCATGATGTTAGCCGTGAGGCTTCATCACTCTTCAGGGAACTTAATTAGCGACCAAACAGTCAGAAACCGCTTGCATGAAGTGAACCTTCATTCCCGAAGACCGCTACGGGTACCACCTATAGCAATGCACAATCTTAGGATTCGATATCAATGGGCTCTTGAACACAGAAATTGGGCAGAAGAACAATGGCGTTTCGTGTGCTTTTCTGATGAGTCTCGTTTTGGTATGAGACCGGATACAAGACGTATACGACACTGGAGAACCCCTGGACGCCAACAGCGATTAAAATCCTGCCAGGAAGTCCATCCTTATAGTGGTGGAACCATCATGGTATGGGCGGGTATTTGGATCGGCGGAAGAACTGAGTTGATTTGGATCAGAGGCAACCTCAACGCTCAAATTTATGCTGAGACGATTGTATCAGACGTCATCGTTCCTCTACAAGTGCAAATCGGTCCCTTATTTCAGTTAATGCATGATAATGCACGACCGCACACCGCAAGAGTTGTAAGACAGACTCTCGCCGCAGCTAACATCAATGTCCTGCCCTGGCCTGCTCAGTCGCCAGACTTGAACCCGATTGAGCATGCATGGGATATGCTACAGAGAAGAGCTCTGCCGAATATGGAGGGTATCCAGTGGCAAGAAGACCTTTTTTTGTTGTTGCAACGAACATGGGCGGCCATTCCACAGCGTGATTTGAATGAACTCATTTTGAGTATGCCAAACCGATGTTCTTGTGTTGTTAGTTTTCGCGGTAGAAACACGGATTATTAATTGTTTAAGTTACCCAATAAAATTTTAAAGAAAACTGTTATTTCAGTCTTTTTTTCGAACTTTAATGTTAGTGGTTCAAATGTCAAAAATCCCTTTATTAGGAAAATGGCAAATTTCTTTATTAATGCAAAGGTGACTTGGTTTATCGTTACTGTGACAAACGAAAACACTTTATTTGATGAATCCTTAAAGAAAATTTTAATTAATATCAATCAGGAGAAAAGTTATTGCAAAAATATATGTTGATCCCTAGACACTTTTGATGTGTGTACATTCGGATATGAATAAAAACTTTCCCCGAAGGTTCGACAAGGCCGCAGTTTATTTCTTTTATTAGGGTTCCGTACCCAAAGGGTGCCAACGGGACCCTATTACTAAGCCTCCGCTGTCCGTCCGTCCGTCCGTCCGTCTGTCAGCGGGCTGTATCTCGTAAACCGTAATAGACAGTTGAAATTTTCACATATTGTGTATTTCTATTACCGCTATAACGACAAATAATAAAAATAAAATCAAATTCAATGCTGCAGTCAATGCTGAGTGGGAGACCTATTTGATCATTCTAAATTGTTATTTTTTATTTTTATTTTAGTATATTTAGTTATGCTTTTTATTTCTTTTTCTTTTCATTTGTTTAATTTTGTTGATCAAATAAAATAGTTTTCTTTCTTTCTTTCTTTCAAATTAAAAAATAAAGGGGGTCCGATACATGGAAAAGGGATCGAAATAAAATTTTATTTTTTTACCCTGGCTTGTGGGGTGTCATTGTCTAGAGCTCATTAAGTGGAGTTCAAATATATATTTTTTTATTTTTTAGCTACAAAAATGAAGAAATGGAGGGCCATCAAAGTTGTCGGTTTTAGACCAAGTTTGATAAGGGGTCTATCTCAAAAACTAAACTAGTTAAGAATTTGGAATTTGGGTATATTATGTACTATATTATAGTGTATTTAAACTAATACTGAAAACACCGATTTATAATGCGGTTTGTAAGTTAAGACCAACGAGCATTTTTTCCCCATACGCTAATTAAGTACTTTCTAAGAACTAAGTAAGATATCTAAATATGTATCTAGTTTTAAAAAAATGATTTAGTCATATGTACGGAACCCTAAAAGAGCGAGGCCCGACTCGCACTTGGTCGATTTTTTCCACTACTATATCACACTCTTAATAAAACAAAGACAGAATCCAAAATCGTATCTTTGGGGAATCAACGAAAAACTATATTATTACTTACTTTAATATGACAATATTTTTATAAGCGGCTTTTGAATCGAATCTTATATTTAATACCTTATTGCTTGGTGGAAAAGAGGTGTTTTGTTTAACGTAGATTGTAAAGTTTGTTCTTTTTCGTCGGTATTTTACTAAAACCCATTTTTCCAAAAAAAATTAAGTGGCACTCGAGGACTGCCGCGGTAAAGCTATTGCATAGCATTTTTTATCAACTTATGCAATTATAATATTTATGCAATATTTTTTTTTGCATAATAAAAATTATGCAAAAAAAATTAAAAAACAAACAAACAAGAAAAGCGCACTATCTCTACTTCGCGAGTGAGATTCGAACCTGCGACATCATACACCATACGGTAAAGAAAGCGGCTGCTCGCCCACTGCGCCAAACAGAGCTACTTGTGAATCTCTAAAATATTTTAGAACGCTTACTGAACGACGGTGTTAGGTTTATTTTCGTTACGGAATTTCTTGATTCGGTCGCCGCACTCAAACTGTTTGTCCTAGTTCAAAGCCCGCGATAAAAGCTATGCAATAGCTTAAAATTTAGTAATCGGTCGTTGTTATAATAAGAATGTGATACACTACAAATATTTTTGCTAACCTAACCTAAATATTTGTTTTTTTATTTATCAACACTTGCACGGTTAACTAGCACTTTATTAATGGTTATGACGCTTAATATACTGCTGGTTAAGCAACGTTGACCTGAGTCATTAATTGGATGGATAACCGCATTTGGAAGCCGAATTATTAGAATTTCACCTTCCCTTTGTAACGCTGAGAGTTCGCGCGTTATCGATCATTTATATCTGTTCTGATTGTCACTTACATAATAATATTGTCTCTTGGCAATTGAACTTCAGGAATTTACATAAAATGTCCGGTGAAGGAATACATCGTGAGGAAAATACTTGCCTAAAAGTTCCTATAGAATTCTCAGTGTGTGTTGTCTGTCAATTTGCACTTGGCTAGAGTGATGGAATATGACCAAGAAGAAGCGATATGATTATCTTCAAATGCACTTACCATTTCACTAAAATTTTCAAGATGTTTGACCCTATCCGAATACGGTACGATAATCTTCTGTCCGTAAGCATGGAAGGAGAAGTAGTAATTAAGTTTTTCTCTGCTATGTATCTTCCTCACATAATTTGCAATGGCTACGGTTTCAGGTTCGGACAATGGTTTTGGACCACAATAGTTGTCGTGATTTGTATTATTGCTACTGTCATGTTCTGGAAACGGTTTAAGCAAAAATACAAGAAAATGATCAAAAAGTGTAAATGTAATCGCCAATTTGATCCAAAAGAAAGCTGAACATTCCCTAAAGAAGCAAGGCTGATTGAAATCAAACCCACAACATATTAATTATGCACATGTACGATTTATCTGTGTAGATCGATTTGCACCGATAAATTGCTACGATGTCAATAATTAATTATCTTCACATGAATATCAAACGGTATTGAACTAAATTAAAGGCATCTTACTGCAAAAATTGTAGTTAAAATTTCTATTCAAGTCCACTCCGAATTTGCCATTACCAAGATTGTTCCTATTCTTACGCCATAAACGATCCTGAAAAGAAAAGTAAAAGTGAGAAAAAATACAATAATAATTGACATTAGTTTCATCGTCGTCTGTGATAGACCTCCAATGCGGGTCCCTTGATGGGACTTCCTTACTTGTGGTCTTATACCACTTAAATTATAATATGCAATGTCTCCCAGCAACTCGTTTCATATCATCCTAGGTTCATCAGATTTAATTTAAAGTCACACAGTATTACCTACTCTCATCAGATTAAAATGCAAATCAATACTTACAAATTTCATACTGTAAACATAGCCGTCCGGATTAGCCACAGGTATCATGACCCACCGAAACTTTTTAGCTACTTGTTGCAACTTTTGATTTCTAGCTTTATCAGCTCTAGCTATATGATATATCAAATATGTCACAAACTCAGTCGTTATCCATTCATTCCCATGCATTGCTCCTTCAACAATGACCGTGCTTTTTGCTGTTGGATTAGAGAATTCGATTGCTAAAATCTCTCGACCCTCAGCAGATAGACCAACGGCTGTTAAATTTAATTTATTAACGTATTGGGCTGCAATATCTGTCATCCATTGGTACACGCCTTCTAAATTGTGATAGGATTCCCATGAAAAAGATTCAACTTTACTTCTTGTATAGCTGGTCACATTTTGACTGTCGAACAATCTAAAATCATTAAGACTTTATTTTTACTCTTTTTAATAATACTTGCTTGTGTTTTGTTATTTGAAGTGATAATAAATATAGTTTTTCTTTTTGAAGTTATAATGTCTTATAAATCGATGAACATCGGCTGCACGTACGAAAAAGTGTCACGTTCCGCCTAAGCCTTAGCATGCAAGCGAGAGCGCGGAACAAGCGATAGAGAGGCATGATCGGCCCAAGCGTTGGCTTGTGACCGCCGCCGCCGCCCGCCAGTCATCGTCAATGTTTCTTTATGACGTTATCACGTAAAACTATTGTCCGTAAACCGACTTTACAGACAACTGATTTTTGGAGTTTACTCCTTAAGAATCGATTTTAGGCGCCCGGTATGAGAAAAATCCGAGCAGTAAAATCAACTTATCAATGACCTCGTTACGTTTTTCACAACGATGCAAATTTCTACCCTAACGTTGAGTAAATAAGGTTGGTTTTCGCTTGAGTTGTCGAATGCCCGCGTTACGTTTTTCACAACGATGCAAATTTCTACCCTAACGTTGAGTAAATAAGGTTGGTTTTCGTGCGAAAGAGCTTACGCTTCGGGAAGCCGAGCGCGT
Source organism: Oeneis ivallda (assembly GCA_029955525.1). Taxonomy (NCBI): domain Eukaryota; kingdom Metazoa; phylum Arthropoda; class Insecta; order Lepidoptera; family Nymphalidae; genus Oeneis; species Oeneis ivallda. The sequence continues at coordinate 4,696,876 of JARPMR010000024.1, read as the reverse complement.
ACTGATCGGGTCCGAGCGGCGCGCTCGGACCCGAGTCGCGCGTAAACTCCAGTCATGCGTCGGAGCTGACACACTCACGTCTTTTTTTTATATATTTGATAGATTTAATTATTTCTTTATTTAATTCTAAGGTGTATTAACCAGTTTTAGTTTACTGTTTGCTTTTGCCTCTATCAAATAAATAAATTATTCGAATCTAGCACAGTTTGTCTGCTTATTTATATTTACAATTATTTTATGATAACTTCAATCTTACTTTTGTATGTTATTGGATAAAACTGTCGCTTTCAAATTGAAATGGTTTAATCTCTCCTTGAATATATGAATATCATTTGGGCTCACTACAACCTGAAGATTATTATGCAACCTTGAAGGTTTCGTCCAAAACATCACATCTATGTACTTCAGCTTCTCCAGATTTTGCAAAAATTCCAACTGATATCTCTCCTCTGGTAGCAAGTTGTATAGCACATAGTTAGTGTAATCTTTGCATTCACAGAATCCAATAGTAATGAAGACAATAAGACAATAAATTAAAACATTAAATTTCATTGTGTAAACTTGTATAAAAATAAAATTATAAACTTCTGAAAGTGTCATAAATGCGACATGTTGATTGATTTTGATTTTGTCAAGTTTTCTTTAGTCTTTAAATTACCTAATTTTGCAAGAAGAATTTATAACTACAATTTAATTTGATTGAATATTATTCGTCTTAGCCCCGCTTACAGAAATGCCGGGTAAGGTTTAACCCAGGAATAAACTTGTCAGAAGCTTTATATGTAATCTGTCAATGTAGCAGCCAACTCTGGGTCAAAAGGATAACCCGGCGTTTCTGCAAGCGGGCCTTAGACCATTTATCTGCATAGACGAATTATATTTACAATACCGTAAGTTTATCTGTTCCTAGTGGATTAAGCTTAGAATATTCCATATTCAAATGGTCTTAGGGATTGAATGTATTATGTATAAATATAGGAATATTTATATAGGGAGGGCATCCTAAGAATTGTAGGTACATCCTAATTCCATGATGTTTTGTAATTTATTTTTTACCCGACTACGGCAAAGCCAAAAGGAAGTGTTATAATATGTAAGTATGTATGTATGTATCAATTTACGAATGTTCCACTCTGGCGCTGAAACAACTGAGCCGATTTTAATGAATGAGGTGTCAATCGATTTGTTATTTGGATTAAATACTGTAAGTAATAGGAACTACAATTTTCTTTCAAATTTAATACACTCTCGTGCTTGAATCCAGCGGCTCCCTGCGAATCGTTTGATGTCGTCGGTCCACCTAGTGAGGAGTCTGCCAACACAGCGTTTCTCGGTGCGGGGTTGCCACTCCAGCACCTTGGAACCCAATGACCATTATAGCTCTTCGAACTATGTGCCCCGCCCATTTATTTCTACTTCAGTTTCGCGACTCGCTGAGCTATGTCGGTGACTTTGATTCTCCTACGATCTCCTCATTTCTGATTTAATCTCGCAGGGTACTCCGAGCATAGCTCTCTCCATCTCCCGCTGAGTGACCCTGAGGCTTTTTATAAGGCCCACAGTAATTTTAATACACTTTTTAAGAAATGTTTTATCTTAGCGCTCCATTTACACTTGCAACAGAAATTTCCATAAATTTTTTAGTAAGGTACAACTGCTTTAATTAAAATTGAAATTAGTAATGGCGCGAAATGGTTTGAACAAAATTTAATGCGGCGACGTCGTTGTGCAACTTCGCGCATTATTCAGGAACCTTATCGCTTCAGACGATGGCAGTCTTTCCGTTACTTCAGTTAGTGAAACTGAACTTTTAATGAGCCAGTGTTTTGTTACTATGTATTTACAGTTTCACTTTTAGTGGGAACTTTTGTTTTTCCCCTTTTGTGCAACGGTGCGATACTCTGAGTCTATAGATTTACTTGCTCACTAAAGTTAGCCTTATATCCATACTACGAGTATTCATCCATACTAATATCACAGCTTACCTATATAAGAGGATTTGCTGCATTCAAACATGTAGAAGACAAAAGGCGGCCTTATATCGCTTACAAAGTAGCGAACTTTGCCAGCCAACCTTAGGATTAGGAAAGCTTACACCCATGGACAACTAGAAGTACTAATTACACCATTGCATTGCTTGTCAAAATTTATTATTTACTTCAATCCACACTTCAAAACTCCACATATAACCCAACAAAATTAAAAACTTATCTGAAATTCAATCAATACTTTTTGATAGTTTCATAAAGTAGGTTGTTTTAAGTTTGAGTACGAACATCCGATATTAAACGTTACAAGCAAAGTTTCGAGTGCCTTCCGGAAACTCTTATCTGATGGAATGAAGCGATGTAGATGCAATATGCCGTATATTATATTATTGCTTGATGTTTATAGCAGACTTCGTCTGCGAAATAAGTACGAGTAGGTAAATAGAGTAAAACTGTATCCATACTTTTTGATAGTTTCATGAAGTTGACAGGTCTTAATTTCATGCCAACCCTTTCATTATGCTTCTTGCAGAAAAGGATAGCACTAAACTATTACATAACTGTAGTACATTAATATTAGTTTAGAGATAGTGTACAACAGAATAAGCTTGGTTATTTGGTTTGGTTGGTTTGTGGCTTATTCTATTGTAAACTATATTTTCTCTCTCAAAATGAATTTAGAAACTAGCTAAGGCCCGCGATTTAGTTTTTAAAAATCCCGCGGGAACTGTTTGCTTTTCCGGGATAAAAGTAACGTATGTTACTCTCCAGGTCCTCAGTCATACCCAAGCAAAAAATCACGTTGCTTAGCTCTGTTGCAGCGTGATTAAAACACAACAAACGCACTTTTAAAATAATACTACTAGCTTTTGCCCGCAGCCTCCCTCGACTTAAGTTGGATTTTTCAAACCACTATTTTACCCTTAGGGGTTGAATTTTCAAAAATCTTTTCTTAGCGGATGCTTTTCTTAGAGGAGCTAGTGCCAAAATGCTAAATTCGTCCAAACCGTCCAGTAAGTAGTTTGAACTGTGCATTGATAGATCAATCAGTCACCTTTTCCTTTTGTACCTATATTTAGATTACCTAAGGATTTTTACAAATTCAATGGATTTACTTACAGATGATAATTCAGTGGATTTATTACTATGATTAATTTTGCTGGAATTTCAAACCGAATGTCAAGGAACCCGAGGGTATTATCCTATTATCTGTAGTGAGCCGACGATGGAGTTTTAATTTCTTTAAACTGCCTGTTAAACAGTGAAACTTCGTGATCCTACTTAAACAGATCTCTGCCAACAATGGGGATCGGGGACGGCTGGATAAAATCCTTACTTTGATTAATAAGGAAAGTTTTTACACCTCGCCATCAAAACTTCGTTATTTGGTTCTTTAGGAAACATCTTTTTTGTTTTTCATTTGTTTCAGGTTTGAGTTAAAGGGATCTCGAGCACTAAGCGACCACGATCAACAGACCTCCCTGGCACAGTGGTGAGAACTATGGTCTTGTAAGTGGTAGGCCTCAGGTACGAATCCTTGTGGGGACAATTTGAAAATTTATGATTTCTGATATACTGCTCTGGCCTGATGGTAGACTAGTCGGGGCTAGTAACACCCTACCGTCAAAATGTGCCGCTAAGCGATCTAACGTTCCGGTACGATGGTGTGTAGAAACCAATGAGGGGCACTGAGGGTTTAATTTAAACTGCCATGTATTAACTCCGGGAAAACAAAGAGTTTCCGAAGGATTTTTAAACATTATAAATACATGTCGACGAATTCGTGGGCAAAAGTTGAATATGGCGAATTTTGTAAAAATATAAAAACTTTTGATATTATAGACCATACTACTTTTTATTACGGAAAACCCCAAAAGAATTTTGAGAAAAACTTAATACACGCAGACGAAATTGCGAGCACCATCTAGTATGTATTATACAAAAGAGTTTGTATTAATTTTTGTGTTTAATTCATTCCTGCAGCTCTCCTAGTAACATATTAAATGTTTTCCATTATCAAAAAACCCGGCCAAGTGCGTGTCGGGCCACGCGCAGTTTAGGGTTCCGTAGTTGAAAGTCTCAAATATTATTGCTGACCTAGGATAGTTTATTTTATTTATAAATATTGAATACATTTTGAGTTCTGTGGTTTAAATACTATGATATATTACAAAATATGCAAGTTACACTACGTGTAATACCTAACTTAGAAAAAACAGATAATATAACTCCTTAATTAATGAACCCTACTTAGCCGTGATAATTTTCCTTTAAAATTCATTATATATACTACTGCTGTGGATTTTTTCTTGTATCCTTTATACAACCATTTAGCTGGCAGAGGGGGGGGGGGGGGACACTTTACTCTAAGGATCCCTGAATTGAAAAATGGTGTTCCACACCCACAATATTTTTGAAAGACCTATTCAACGACATCCCACACTATGGGATAGACGAGAAAAAAAATTCATCCCCACTTTACATGTAGGGGAGGTACCCTAAAAAAAAAAATTTTCACAATTTTATTTCACCACTTTGTCGGCGTGATTGATATTTATACCCTTGTCAAATTACAGATTTGTAGTACCAATAGTCTCTGACCTAAACCGCTGACGGACAGACAGACAGACAGACAGACAGACGGACGGACATGGCGAAACTATAAGGGTTCCGTGTTTACTACGGAACCCTAAAAACAAACTTACCTCAAGCATGTGAAGTGTCATCACTCATCAGTTAAACGAAATGATATTAGTGCTGTGACGAGGCGAATATGGTTCAAAGGTTTATTCCCCGTTCGACCGAAATACCTACTTACCATAATATTATTATAACATTGCTGACTTGACTTGCTTGTTGATCCACCAATAACCAATTAGACCAAAAATTTCTAGGTGTTGGCTTTTCAATCAAGAAGTTTCAATCAAGTACTAGTTTGGAGATAGGTAGGTGGCGTTGGGCCTCGAAGAGCACCTTCGGTCGTTACATCGGACTATGAAAGTGAGGAAATAGAGAGCGCTAATGTAATAATAAACATGCTTACTTTCTTTCTCGTACCCGACCCTGGGAAGATGGCAGTTTGCTCTCTACCGGGTCAAACCCATTGGGCGTCGCGTAGTGGAGGCTTCAATATTGTGTCCTTTTAATAGATCTCGGAGCCTTCCAATAAGCGTTGAAGGTGGCCACCAAGAAGGTTTTAGTGGGTAAAAATCCCACATAACCCGAACTTTCCCAGGATTTCGGGTATGTTTAAGAAGATATCCCCCTCGTTAAACAAAAAAAATTGTGAGTCGTCGCGGGACGCCTGGTAGATGGGAAACATCGAAATTGTTTTGTGCACACATACATGCACACTGTAATTATAATTACCTTATTTACAACAGGCTGCTCACTTTCATTTTCTTAACTACCATCATCATCATCATCATCATCATCATTAGCAACCCATCAACGACTCACTACTGAGCGCAGGTCTCCTCGCAGAGAGGGGTTATAAGCCAAAGTCCACCACGCTGGCTCAATGCGAATTGGCGGACTTCACACACCTTCGAGAACATTATGAAGAACTCTGAGATGTGCAGGTTTCCTCACGATGTTTTCCTTCACCGTTGAAGCGAGTGATACTTAATTGCTTAAACGTACTTGACTCCGAAAAGTCAGAGGTGCGTGCGTACCCGGGATCGAACCTGCGACCCCCCGAAACCCCCCGTCCAATTTTTTTTGGAACTTCCCCTCAATGTGGAAATAATAATATTTTATTTTATTCTAACAAAGTTGCATAGGTTAAATCGGCTTGGCATCCAGCTGCCCACAAGATAGTATAAAAAACTTATTACAAAGTAATAGCTTCGTAATAATATTGTAAAATGATTATTTTGAACAGAGCACCTTCTGAGTTTCTTGCCGGCTCTTCTCAGCAGAATCCGCTTTCCGAACCGAAAGTCATGACTTGTCATAAGAGACACAGATTGGCCTACGTGAAATAAATAATTTTGAATTTGAATTTGAATCTAGGCTATCACTGCTTACTACTCATTCTAAACTATCACTAACAGACATATTTTATTGTTAAAATTATTCCTTTTAAGTAAGACACAGGTTACATGTATCGTAGTAAACAACACTGTTTCGTACTACATACATAGTTACTATACTACAGCCAACAGTCGGTCTGACCCGCCGCTATAGATGTTTCACATCAATAAAGAGCAAGAGCATAATGTAAGCGTGATACTCGGTTGACTGGGGAAGTCACCTCGATACTAAATAGGCTTTATGACATAACATTTCGTAGTTAGGGCTGGTTGGGGCTCTGACATGAAACATAGCTGTAATTCGTCACATCTCCACGGGTAGGGACTTGGCGGGGCAACTTGTTTTAGTTGATTACACACACCCATGCTTACATAATGAATAGTTATTAATTGTGTTTCATTGTTTTCCTACTTATAATTTACTAGTGGTTCGCCCCGAACTGAGACCTCGCGGTAACGGTATCCCATGATTATTCATTCAATCGATACATGATAACCAAAACTGACATTATTATTATGCCCGTTTTCACCAAACATACCTAAATCATCCCCTAAGTAGGAGTCTCTTAACGTAGGTAGCTCCTAAATACAATCCTAAGTCCTAACATCCGTCCCAATATCCTTTTAGGTGTCCCGTACAGGATCGTGATAAATAAGTTGACAGAAAACATCAATCACCTAACTTATAGGTAGCCCGTAAAGGTTAGGGAACGTTAGTGAAAACATTGAATTATTTATCAAACATTGAATTTAACTCGTAGTTCCATGGGAATAGTTACTGACTGCGCCATCTATTAGCATTATTGTGAAGCTATGTTGATGCTATATGAATTACTGACGCCCATTAAAAATTAAATAATCTCGTTTCTTTATAATATTCATATAATTTTAGTATTTGTTGTTCAAGTACAGGATATAAGTGACCTAAAAACATAAAATCAGTTTGAAAATCCATAGCGGATTTTTCTAGAGAGCGTCTTCAAGCGAGCGTATAAAATCGCCACTTTGAAAGCCCCCCATTTCGTCAATTTTAAGGGAAAAATTAAAAAAAAAATATTTTTGTACTCAGTTCAAAATTATCTTTAAAATGATACGTAACAATTTTATGTAACGCGATTTTTTTTTTTTTACTTCGCATTCGCTTCTATGAGAGCCCCCCTGAAATAAAGATTTTTATAACTTTTTAAGCCATTTTCGGCTGGAGGCCATCGGTTTACATATTATATCTAAATTTGAAGTAATTACGTTCAGTAATTCAAAAGTTATAAGGCTCTGACAGACGGACGGACGGACGGACGGACGGACGGACAAGTGCAAATCGCCCTAGTTAACTCAAAGACCTTCGCTTCGCTCGGTCGATTAATGATCACGATTTGATGGTAAGTTATGGTTAATGCTTATGTTGCGCCTTGCCTCCGACGTTTAACTACTGGTTTTCCGTTATAATCTTGACATCGTAGTATTCAAAAACTATCTAGATTGGGATGAGTTCACTACGGCCAAACCGAAATTGAGTTAAAGCTAAACCAAGCCCAGATCTAATAATAATAATAATGTCCGCCCGACCGAATCCAATCACGGCGACCAACCTCTTTAGAGATCAGCCATCTGCGCGGGAGATATTATAGTGCACACAAGCACAGGTGCACTCTCTATTCCCTCACTCTCATAGTCCGATGGGACGGAAATCCGACACGACCGGAGAGAGATCAGGTACAGGACCGACGGCTTTACGTGCTCTCCTACTCCGGGCTAGTACTGAGAATTTCTGTGGCAGCAAAAACCCAATACATTTTTTTTAACGGCTCGACCCGGGAATTGAACCCGGGACCTCGTCATCCGCAGTCGAACAAGCTAACCATTAGACCAACGAGGCAGATCTAATAGAGAATATTTCGCACTCTCTATAGAGTATCAAGATACTCAGATTCAATGTAATCTCTGTTAATTTGTGCTGAGAAATAAAATTTTTAGTAACAAAATATATACATTTCGGTTGCTAATGAAAAATAAACAGAGAACTTTATTAAAAAAATGCGTTTCAGTACTTTTGCAACGTTCCGTTTTGTTTGCACAGACTAAAGGTAAATTATAGATAGCGAAATACAGCTAGCTTTAAAATATCAGTGAACCATAAAGATGACATTTTTATTGTTTTATCTAAAGGTTTCAAAATGAGCAAGATATTTGTAAATCCTCTTACATATTATAAATAAATTCGGTGTAAGTATTTTAAATGTGGTGATAGGGGCAGTGACGTCATAAGGTCGTGCGTGGGATTTAGTTAGATTTTCGTACGCGCCCCTACTCTTCATGGTGATTTCATATAAAAAATCAAAATAACTGCCTCATTTTACATATTTTTGTTGGTTCTATGGCTGAATTCGGTTAGTAAAATGAATTTAATCATGAAGAATTCTTCGTGATTAAATTCAAATTCAAAATTATTTATTTCACGTAAGCCAACCTGTGTCTCTTATGACAAGTCATAGACTCCTACCATTGCACCGGTTCAGAAAGCAGATTCTGCTGAGAAAAGCGAGCCATAATCCATCTATTCTTAGACATTTATCTTTCGATCATTCATTAATTTCAGTAATAAACCCTAGCGGTGCGTTGAATTTACTTTTTATGAAGTCGGCAAATTGCTTTCCATTTCTTAATTACGGATGTTAAACATGTTTTTAAAATATAAAATTTGTTATCATCCATTTACCTACAATGAAACAGACAAATAGTTACATAAACAAATAAAAAACATAAACAACCTATCTGACTTAACTTCGTCTCCATTACTGCGAGTCGCGATCCTTGGCACCGATCATCTTTTCACCACTTCATAATCTCCAGTATATAGATTGACGAGCTTTGGCCCTCGGCTTCGCTCACGTAAAGTTTGATTTTTACCCCTTCAAGGGTTGAATTTTCAAAAATCCTTTCTTAGCTGATACCTACGTCATAATAGCCATCTGTATGCAAAATTTCAGCCCGATCCGTCCAGCGGTTTGAGCTGTGCGTTCATAGATCTGTCAGTCAATCAGTCAGTCATTCACCTTTTCCTTTTATATATTTATTGTAGATGAATAATGGTTAATTATGGATTTCGGAGTCACAAAATTCATAAATTCCTGTCCTTGAACGAAGTATCTAAACATTTCCGCCGTCTTTTGGGAGTTCAAATTTATGTAGCGTCCCCGAAACAATTAATTGGCACTTAAAAGAAAGTTTTGGGGGCTCTGTCAACAATTTATACACAAAGGCATCCGAGATAAAACCTCAAGTACCTTTTTGTTGCATAATTAATTTTCTTACAGATTATTAATATTATTATCATTTTGAACGAAGTTTGTCATACCTATTCAATTGTTATATTACTCGGTTTTGGGTTTTGGGCGGTACGAAGTACGGGTTGATAGGTAAAAGCGATGTGTCAATAAGGCCCGAACGAGACGACGAACTTTTGCGTCCAAATAGAATAGAATAGACTAGAAATATTTTTTATTCAAATAAACTTTTACAAGTGCTTTTGAATAGTCGATGAATCTACCACTGTGGTTCGGAATGCCGTTCCTGCCAAGAACAATGGTCCGGGAGCCAGTGACAGATTTTCATGACCAAGTCCCTCCCAATCAAAACTTCGTGAAATGCATTAGGGATTTATGTTATGAATATTCGCGACCTTCAGCTGCGACTCCGTGGGTGGGGCGGGCAGTGGCAGCCTCCAACGCATGGAGAAAAAAAAAAGTTTTTTAGTCATTTCCTCCCATTTGAAAATTTGTCAGATTATAGTTTACTTAATATTTTGAAGGAAAAATAAATTCAGCTGACCATAACATGGTGGATTATACTTCAGCTGGCTGCTTGAACATGAAAAAAAAAATTATATTTTCAATGATTTCCTCTCAACTAAAAATTTACCTGGTGATCGTTTATATGCTACTATGAATGAAAATTAATTTCAGCTTGCTGTATCGCGGTGGAAAGTTTATCAGCTGGTACCATGAAAGGTGTGACGTAGCAGCATCTATCACCTACTGAATCTTATCAGCTGATGACTTTTCCCTTGACTTACAGCTAGCTGATTTTTTTCATTATTTACTAATGCATGTTAACAATCCTCTTATAAATTTTCATCCAGAAGGAAATCACTTTTCTTAAGTTATTCTCTTTCTTTTTACAGATTGAGGCTTTTAAAGCATGGAGAAAAAAAAAAGTTTTTTAGTCATTTCCTCCCATTTGAAAATTTGTCAGATTATAGTTTACCTAATATTTTGAAGGAAAAATAAAGTCAGCTGACCATAACATGGTGGATTATACGTCAGCTGGCTGCTTGAACATGAAAAAAAAATTTATAAATTCAATGATTTCCTCTCAACTAAAAATTTACCTGGTGATCGTTTATATGCTACTATGAATGAAAATTAATTTCAGCTTGCTGTATCGCAGTGGAAAGTTTGTCAGCTGGTACCTTGTAAGGTGTGACGCAGCAGCATCTATCGCCTACTGAATCTTATCAGCTGACGACTTTTCCCTTGACTTACAGCTAGCTGAGTTTTTTCATTATTTACTAATGCATGTTAAAAATCCTCTTATAAATTTTCATCCAGGAGGAAATCACTTTTCTTAAGTTATTCTCTTTCTTTTTACAGATTGAGGCTATATATAAGCCTTCTTTCACGTAAAAACTACCGCACAGATTTCTACAACATTTTATACCGTGGTAGCTTATTACTCGGGTCAACATCTAGGCTACTTTTTATCCCGGAAAATCAAGGAGTTCCCGAGGGACTTTAAAAACTAAATCCACGCGGACAAAGTCGCGGGCATCAGCTAGTGTTTCTATAAGACGTTATCACGGAAAACTACCGTCCGTAAACCGAGTTTATAGACAACCAATTTATTTCTACCAAAAATCTGCATGTGCACTATACACAATAAAGGGCCTTTGTACGTAGTCATGGGTAAAACTTACCCCCTCCAAGTGGACCTTTAGCATTCTATGCTCTGCTATAGCATAGCATCTGGAGAAGGTAATTTTAATCCACAATCTAGCTGCAATATAGAAAGGGCTTATGTATAGCCTCAATCTGTAAAAAGAAAGAGAATAACTTAAGAAAAGTGATTTTCTCCTGTATGAAAATTTATAAGAGGATTGAAATTTATAAGAGGATTGAAATTTATAAGAGGATTGTTAACATGCATTAGTAAATAATGAAAAAAATCAGCTAGCTGTAAGTCAAGGGAAAAGTCGTCAGCTGATAAGATTCAGTAGGTGATAGATGCTGCTACGTCACACCTTTCAAGGTACCAGCTGATAAACTTTCCACCGCGATACAGCAAGCTGAAATTAATTTTCATTCATAGTAGCATATAAACGATCACCAGGTAAATTTTTAGTTGAGAGGAAATCATTGAATATATAATTTTTTTTTCATGTTCAAGCAGCCAGCTGATGTATAATCCACCATGTTATGGTCAGCTGACTTTATTTTTCCTTCAAAATATTAGGTAAACTATAATCTGACAAATTTTCAAATGGGAGGAAATGACTAAAAAACTTTTTTTTTCCTCCATGCTTATGTATAGCCTCAATCTGTAAAAAGAAAGAGAATAACTTAAGAAAAGTGATTTCCTCCTGGATGAAAATTTATAAGAGGATTGTTAACACGCATTAGTAAATAATGAAAATAATCAGCTAGCTGTAAGTCAAGGGAAAAGTCGTCAGCTGATAAGATGCAGTAGGTGATAGATGCTGCTACGTCACACCTTTTAAGGTACCAGCTGACAAACTTTCCACCGCGATACAGCAAGCTGAAATTAATTTTCATTCATAGTAGCATATAAACGATCACCAGGTAAATTTTTAGTTGAGAGGAAATCATTGAAAATATAATTTTTTTTTTTCATGTTCAAGCAGCCAGCTGAAGTATAATCCACCATGTTATGGTCAGCTGAATTTATTTTTCCTTCAAAATATTAGGTAAACTATAATCTGACAAATTTTCAAATGGGAGGAAATGACTAAAAAACTTTTTTTTTTCTCCATGCGTAGGAGGCTGCCACTGCCCGCCCCACCCACGGAGTCGCAGCTGAAGGTCGCGAATATTCATAATATAAATCCCTAATGCGTTTCACGAAGTTTCGCTCGAGAGGAAATAATTGACCGAATTTGTACCTGGCTCCCGGTCCACAACCAGCAAGAAACTCGGCGGTTTCTCTTTTCAAAATAGTTTACAATAGGTACTATGCTATGTATGCAGTGTTTCCACAGTAAGGGGAATTTCCAAAAATGCATACCTACTTACAATTAAATACATGTTAAAATGCGAATTAGTGATAGCCTAGTGAAGCAGTGATGGCCTAGTGGTTAGGACTGTGATCTCCTTTTCGGGGGTGTCGCAGGTTCGATCCCGGGTACGCACCTCTGACTTTTCGGAGTCAAGTGCGTTTATACAAATTAAATATCACTTGCTTCAATGGTGAAGGAAAACATCGTGAGGAAACCTGCACACCTGAGAGTTCTTCATAGTTCTTGAAGGTGTGTGAAGTCCGCCAATTCGCATGGGCCAGCGTGGTGGACTATGGCGTATAACCCTTCTCTGAGAGGAGACCTCGCTCAGTAGTGAGCCGTTGATGGGTTGCTACTGATGATGATGATGACATGTTAAGACGGGCAGACAGAAAGTAGCCTCATTCCCGCCGGTAGCACCCATGGCAAAAGGTTTTGTAAGTGCTGTAGTATGCTAAGCTAAAATGATAAACCTTTTGCACATCGCACGTGTTACTGCTTTATATAATTCTATATGTTCTATGTTTTTGTTTTTTCGTGGATTAGCATTTTTGATTCACCGGGAAATTAACTTTCACCAACGTTTACATGATACAAGATTTTGGGTGATATCTTTCACAAAATTCTTTATTGTTTTTGGTATTGTATAAAAATCACTAGCAAAAGGCAACAGGCAATTTAATGCTATCTCGGAGATATTATATAGGTAGAGCACGTGTCCTTTTGCGAGTAAGTACCTACGTGATAGAGCACGAGTCTTTGGAATGAAGATATTATCAGTTATTCACATACCATGGAGATTGCAGATGTCAAATTAATACCTACCTACTGATACAAAAGTATCTCGGTGTAAATCATAAGTAAGTATATCTAATTAATTGAGATTAGTCTATTGTATAAAACTTATCAATTATCTTATATAAATTATTATCAGTGTTTACACACATAAGAAACCTTATAAATTAACTCTAATCAATAATTTACGTCCGTCACCTATTTGTTTCAAGGACAATAGAAAACATGATTATTTCTTCCATAAATAAATAATCATTTATCTATGTGGCTTAGCTTACCTTATGAATACAAACAAAATCTTTGCTTTCAATTAGCAAAATTTTAACTATCACCATTCATCACACCTCTATAAATTAAACTTTGACTACTGCACTCGCAGTCTAGTTACCTTACCCCTCAACTAGAACGATGTGATTTTATTTTTTATTTCAATTGAAGATTAATGTTTATTTTTAACCGGCTTCCAGGTCGTCCATATAAATTTTATCGAAATCGGTCGAGTGGTATTTAAAATATCAACAATAACTTATTTATATACTTTGTATAGTGGCGCGGGAGTTTGAAGTCGGTTTTTTAAAAATATTTTTTTATATTAAATTACTAAATGTTCAGGCATCTTCGAGTAATCGGTGAACATACCTACATAAAATAAAAAACCGGCCAAGTGCGTGTCGGGCCACGCGCAGTGTAGGGTTCCGTAGTTGAAAGTCTCAAATATTATTGCTGACCTAGGATAGTGCTTTTATTTTATTTATGAATATTGAATAAATTTTGAGTTCCATGGTTTAAATACTATAATATTCAACAAAATATGCAACTTACACTACGTGTAATACCTAACTCAGGAAAAACAGATATAACTCCTTAACTAATGAACCCTACTTAGCCGTGATAGTTTTCCTTTAAAATTCATTATATATACTACTGCTGTGAATTTTTTTTGTATCCTATATACAACCATTTAGCTGGCAGAGGGGGGGACACTTGACTCTAATAAAATTTACCACTTTAAAATATCATATTTCACAAACGGATCCCTGAATTGAAAAATGATGTTCCCACACCCACAATATTTTTGAAAGACCTATTCAACGACACCCCACACTATGGGATAGACGAGAAAAAAAAATTCATCCCCACTTTACATGTAGGGGAGGTACCCTAAAAAAAATATTTTTCACAATTTTATTTCACGACTTTGTCGGCGTGATTGATATTTATACCCTTGTCAAATTACAGATTTCTAGTACCAATAGTCTCTGCTAAACCGCGGACAGACAGACAGACAGACAGACGCACGGACATGGCGAAACTATAAGGGTTCCTTGTTTATTACGGAACCCTAAAAATCAATCAATACTACGATACGAATGTAACCAAACTTTTTTTACCAGCGATCTAATTAAATTTTAGAACACAAAAGCTACTATTGTGACAAATATTATGATAGATATATTCCCTCAGGGACTTTTTTTAGAAAATAATGAGTACTATAATCTTGTAGTACATAATTTTTATGAATCATAGTTTTCGCAGCACACGCCAAATAATGCATTTCATAGACAAAATTTTGCTACCTTGGGTCTTTTGGGTACTTAATTTTCTTAAGGATCTCTAAATTTTTTTGAAAATACATTATAGCCTATGTTACTTCCTAATAACTTAGCTTTTTGTTGGTGAAAAAATGGTTAAAATCTGTCCAGTAGTTTCAGATTGAGTTTCAGGCGTTTTCGTCCTTTATTTGAACTCTCCAACAAGTTTATGCCCTTATCAAGGACTTCACATTGGACCGTTTCAATTAAGTAGACTACAGCTTTAAAGTTATTTGATGTGAGACTGAATAATATAAATTAAATGAGTATTGATACTGCTCTCTAGTTGGGTCTTGATTAAGATTGCGAACTTTTGATTTGTTTTTGAAATGGAAAAAAATTAAGTGCAGTCATAGACTTGTGAAAGTTGTTTCTCTTACAGGCGACTTTGTCATAGGAGGTTAACGACGTAGTTGACCACTTAATGAAAAAAAATATTTATCTGACCTTTTTAATCCGACTAGGCAAAGGTAAAAGGGAGGTTTATCAGTTTAGCAGTCTATGTATGAATTGTGTTTGTATTTACATGTGTACTAGTGTGGCACCTAAGCTATTGAGCCGATTTGGACACTTAAGGTGTCGATCGATTCGTTACCTATAGTTATGGTTCGATTGACATAAGCTAAGTTTTATAAAATAAATATGAAGGATGTTAAGTACATACAATTTTCCGTAGTAGTTTAGCGGGACGACCTGGGACCCTTTCAAACAAAAAAAAATATTCCAAATCGGTTCAGGCGTCTTCAAGTAATCGGTGTACATAAAAAAAAGATTCCGGTGAATTGATAGCCTCCTCCTTTTTGAAGTCGGTTAAAATATCCGTAATTTAATTATCGAAGACAATAATTGACCTTTTGTCAAAAGTATAGACTGAGATTTTACAATCATTGAAGTACGCGAAATGTAAAGCGCCGTACAAAGCGCAGCGCAACAGCCCGAAGGTCTGTTTGTTTCTCCAATAAAAACAAGTGTAAATTAAAAATTTTAATTTTAAATGCAAGCTTTTAGTATCTACATCATTAGACTCTGGATATTATCTAGGATCAGAGTACTTGTTATGACGGATCAAACGAGCCCAAACTCGATGGGGTTACGTCGTTTTATTACAGAGTTCCGATAGCCATCTTCCGTCTCCATCATCAGATCAGCTCCATGTCCCAATAGAATTGCATTGTCATCCGATTTACACATACATGCAAAATTTCAGCTTGATCAGAAACCGGAAAGTGGGTCTAATTCATCTTGCAAGATTTGACCCAAACAAAAATTGCAAATAAAAGCTTGTAAAAATAGAGCATAGCACAGCACAGCGTAGCATAGCTCACTGATGACTGGTCACCCTTATAATCCTGACCTGCCTACAATAACTCAAGATGCGTGAAGAAGAATATTTTGAACTTTTCTGTTTAATTTTTTTCCAATTTCACATTTCACTGCGTTTAATTTTAGTTCCAAAACAAAAAAAACCCGGCCAAGTGCGTGTCGGGCCACGCGCAGTGTAGGGTTCTGTAGTTGAAAGTCTCAAATATTATTGCTGACCTAGGATAGTACTTTTGTTTTATTTATGAATATTGAATACATTTTGAGTTCCATGGTTTAAATACTATAATATTCTACATAATATGCAACTTACACTACGTGTAATACCTAACTTAGAGAAAACAGATATAACTCCTTAACTAATGAACCCTACTTAGCCGTGATAGTTTTCCTTTAAAATTCATTATATATACTACTGCTGTAAATTTTTTCTTGTATCCTATATACAACCATTTAGCTGGCAGAGGGGGGGGGGACACTTGACTCTAATAAAATTTAGCACTTTAAAATACTCATAATCATATTTCACAAACGGATCCCTGAATTGAAAAATGATGTTTCCACACCTACAATATTTTTAAAAGACCTATTCAACGAGGTGTCGTTGAAATGTGGGGTGCCACACTATGGGATAGACGAGAGAAAAAAAATTCATCCCCACTTTACATGTAGGGTACCCTAAAAAAAATTATTTTTCACAATTTTATTTCACGACTTTGTCGGCGTGATTGATATTTATACCCCTGTCAAATTACAGATTTCTAGTACCAATAGTCTCTGAGCTAAACCGCGGACAGACAGACAGACAGACAGACAGACAGACAGACAGACAGACAGACAGACAGACAG
The DNA here is from genome assembly GCA_029955525.1 of Oeneis ivallda. Classification (NCBI taxonomy): domain Eukaryota; kingdom Metazoa; phylum Arthropoda; class Insecta; order Lepidoptera; family Nymphalidae; genus Oeneis; species Oeneis ivallda. The sequence goes on along the minus strand of JARPMR010000024.1, from coordinate 4,680,009 downwards.
ACAGACGGACGGACATGGCGAAACTATAAGGGTTCCTTGTTCACTACGGAACCCTAAAAAAGATTCCGTCGAATTGAGAACCTCCTCCTTTTTAGAATTCGGTTAAAAATGTCTTCTAAAATTGCAAGCGTATGCAAGTCTATGCTAAATAGTTTGCTGTTACAGAAATTATTTCCCAAAACTTGGCAATGTTATTCAAGAAGAATGCACCACCAAGTTTTGAACTGAATCTTTCGTGGGAGTTATCTGTAACAGTTTCACGCTCTTTGCATGAATTTCATTATAACACTTTACGTCTTGATTTCTCACTCGCGTTTAATGATTTTATGATAATAACTAGCTTTTGCCCTAGGCTTCGCTTAAGTTAAGTTCGATTTTTCAAACCCCTATTTTACCCGCTTAGAGGATGAATTTTATAAAATACTTTATTAGCGGATGCCTACGTAATATTTAGCTATCTGTATGCCAAATTTCAGCCCGATGCGTTTAGTGGCTTCAGCTGTGCGTTAATAGATCAGTCAGTCAGTCAGTCAGTCACCTTTTCCTTTTATATATTTAGAGATTTAGATTACATAAATTTAAATCATGCATCTAAACTTCTCCAAAATGTGCGTCTCGCTGAGTTATCTACCTTACCTCTACAATTAGTAATTATTATTAATGCCATAATAACCTAATTAATGTCTCATGGTCGCAGGTTCGATCCCCACCCATTGCACGATTGTCGTACCCAATCCTAACACAAGCCTTCCGCTTATTCGAAGGGAAGAGGATATTATACACGTCCACTTCGCTAATATTCTATTTTTATAAAATTTTTGGATAAAATGCGAAAGTAAGTTTGTTTGTTAGTTTGCATAGTCTAATAATAAAAGCCATGGATGCCTACGTATCAAACCTATTGCGCTTTTTATTTGTTTTTGTAAGAGATTACGCTGAGACAAATAGATTCAGATTGTACAGAAATGTTATTGGTACGGGTTCAATAGTAATTGTTGTTAGCAGTTGAAGCAGTGATAGCCTAGTGGTTAAGTCTGTGGTCTCCTATTCGGGGGGTCGCAGGTTCGATCCCGAGCACGTACGGGTAATGTGCGTTTAAGAAATTAAATATCACATGCTTCAACGGTGAAGGAAAACATCTTGAGGAAACCTGCACACCTGAGAGTTCTCCATAATGTTTTCGAAGGTGTGTGAAGTCCGCCAATATGCATTGGACCAGCGTGGTGGACTATGGCCTATAACCCTTCTCTGAAAGGATACCTACGCTCAGTAGTGAGCCGTTGAAGATGATGATGATGATTTGTTGTTAGAATTCTTAGGTACCTACAGAAAAGAAAGAATTTTATATTAACGCATAAGACAGCTTGATCTGGAAGTTGCATGATGCTGAAAGAAAAAGCTAGTTCTAACTTGATTCTCAAAAACCAATTTCCTTGAATTCTCCAAAACGATCTTCCTGAACGTACTCTATTTATATCAGTTCTTGTCTATGCTCAGAATCTTTCGCATAAGTTGCGGAACTTATTTCCCCGAAACTTCCCGCTGTTATGTATGAAGAATGTTGTACCGAGTTGGGAACTACTGTTCTTTTGTGAGAGTTATCTTCTTCAACAGTTTCGTCTTTGTTCAAAGACTTTTGAACTAAGTACTTACATCACTATCTTTTCATATAGCACTGATAGTTCATGTTTAGGTAGTATGATGTTTTCCGCTTCTTTTTCTTTTTCAATCAATAGACGTCCACTGTTGATGAGCAACCCATGAACGTCTTACTACTGAGCGCAGGTCTCTTCTCAGTCAAGGGTTAGCCCCCGTACCCACGGAGCGGTTTTCATCCGCGCCCGCAGCGGTTGCGGGCCCGCGGCCTCCGTAGATTGCAGATTTGTATGGAAAATGTAGCAATTTTCACGGCGCGGTTTGCGCCGCGGCGGGCGCGGGTGCTTGCGGCGCCCGCAGTAGAACCGCGCGGGTCGCGATCGCCCGCGAGCTTTGCTGCCGTCGTCCGCGGACTCTGCGATCGGTCGCGCGGACGCAGTGCGACGCGACGTAGACGGGAGGTGTTCTCTCCTTCCGATGCCATTTTAGCATTCCTTTCCGGTAAACGCGGCGGCTGCTACCGCATAAACCTGCGGTGTCGTTAGTATTGAAATAAAATAGCGGTAAAGCAACCGCTGCGTGCGCGCGGGTAAGAACCGCGCCGTTAAAATTCAGTCTTACAGACTATGCTCCACCACGCTAGCTCAATGTTAATTGTTAGACTTCACACACCTTTGAGAATATTATCACTAGCGATGGTGGTCGAAGGGCTTTCTTTACCCGGGGTTGTAAGGGGTGCTTGGCACCCAGGCGCATTTATCAAGGGGGCGCAGGCCGATCGCCCTATATAATACCATGCGTAATCCATATTCAGGTGGGTAGCACCCTTTCAGCATCAGGATTGAAGAGTTGGAGCCAGAAATTTTTATAGAACCATTTCGCAAACATTCTCTATTGATTAAAAAATAATCAAGTAAATCGACCCAGAAATCTTTGAGAAATCGATGTTCATACATTTAAAAAAAAATACATTTGCGCCAATTATACAAAATCGCGCCAAAATCAATTACAAAGTACCTTACTTTATTTTAGAGTAAACTATATAAAAAAATGTAAAATAAATTAACTTTGTTTTCATTTGTTGTATGGGGGCGCAGACTGACTTTCGCACCCGGGCGTCCAGTATGGTTAAGACGGCCCTGAGCGGCTGTAACTATCGATAGTCTTCTTCTTTATAAACCTATAGACGTCCACTGCTGGACAAAGGTCTCCTACATAGACTTCCATAAGCTTCGGTCTTGCGCCGCCTGAATCCAGCGGCTCCCTGCGACTCGTTTGATGTCGTCGGTCCACCTAGTGGGGGGTCTACCAACACTGCGCTTCCCGGTGCGGTCACCACTCCAGCACCTTGGGACCCCAACGACCATCAGCTCTTCGAACTATGTGCCCCGCACATTTTCACTTCTGTTTCGCGACTCGCTGAGTTATGTCGGCACTTATTGGTTCTACTATTGATCTCCTCATTTCTAATAGGTCGATGGTCACTAGATTAGTAAAAGTATGTCTCAAGTAAAACAAAAGTATACATTGATATACTCGTAGTTTACAGAGTATTTCTGTGATTGTGTACCAACAATCCTCGCGACTCCATTAGCGAGTCATGTCAAGTCAGGCCTATTGACAGATGATGCCATTTCTACCGGGAATCGAACCCAGCACCGATGGGGGAGTGCGCCTAACGACCCGTATGATTTATTACTGTCATTACTAACCGATAGTTGAGTAAAGAGAAAAATGCCTATATAGTACTTCCCGAAAATGAATCTTAACTCAAATGCAATAGAACTCAAAATTAATTCAGAGTTTCATAAAGTGGGGGGCGTTTTGGCATCGGATTAAGCAAAGAAAAGGTCTTTATATGTTAGCTATAATTGCGTTTTTGAAACGATTTCCTCTTGGCACTGAACTGACTTAAATGATTCCATTATGGTCGGGTGGTTAACCCTGAAAATATAAGTGTCACTGGGCATACCAGCCTGTCTAGTCTTTGCCTATACCTACTCTTTGCCTATACCTACTCTTTGCCTATACTAGTCTCATAGACGAAATCCGACACAACCTTAGAGAAATCAGGCGCAGGACCGACGGCTTTACGTGCTCTCCGAGGCACTGGGGTGACTAACTGCCAACTTGCTAACTCCGGGTACTTAGTACCTACCGAGAGTTGTTTGACAGCTAAAACCCCCATATGCTTTTTCCCTAAACCGGTAATTTAATCCAGAACCTCGGCATCTGCAGTCGACAGACTTGTTAACCACTGAACCAACGAGTCAATTTAACAATTTATTTTTAGTTAGTAGGTAAGTATAATACAAAACTCTAGGAAGCTCCATAAACTAAAACTAGAATACAAAAATGATTCTAACATGATCATATGACGATAAAACATTAGGTTTCCGTTTCAAATTAAAACAACGATTAAAATGAACGACCATTTGTGTTTTATTTATACAATATTAATATAGACTTAAAAGCTTTTTAAAACACCGGTGAGCAAGACATACCAACTGTCATATTTTATCATGAACCTCTTTACACTGTGCGATAAATCTCTACTATAAAGTTAGCTGTTTGTAGATTTATTTCATCGAGTCGACATAGCTCATCGAATCGCAAAACTGACGTGGCAATTGGTGGATAGACATACCACGAAGAACCAATTTGTGTTGCGGTTGTAAGGTGCTCCATTGGTGACCTCGCAGGTCGTAGCGAAAAGCCCCAACGAATAATTGGACGAAAAATCTTTAAAAAAGGTTCTTTAAGAACGCGTATAACACCAAAAAAAATCAGATTTCGCGATGAAATAAAACATAGCCGCAACCTCATGTGAGGCGTGACAAAAGAAAGCGTTTTGCGCGGAATAGGAGTGTAGTAAGCGCCAAATACTTTGTAACTCGTAAAATATTCATTTTTTTCAATTCACTAGGCTACTCTCTTGATAATATCAATCGGAATTTAATGTAAAAATTTTAGCTCTGTAATATGCAACACATTGAAAATAAATGAATATTGGTTAAAAATTAGACCTAACTTCGCGATTTTTTATTATCGAACAAATTTCATCATTTTATGTTTTTGCCCAAGCTCATCCCTTGGCAGTATGATGTAATTTTTGCGTGTTTTTTTTCGGATAGTTGAAACTTGATCTACTACTTTAAAAATCAAATCTGTTTACTGTTAACGAACGTACACCCACTCTTAAAGTACCATAATTATGAAAGCGCAGTGTTAGTAGATCCTCTCTAAATGGACCGACAACAATCATACACGTCGCAGGATGCCGCTGGATACAGGTGGCGCAAGACTGATGCCTGTGGAAGTCATTGCAACAGACTTTTCTTCTGCATGAGGTATCTATCGGTTGATAACGAAAACGTTTGATACGACATCGGATCGGTACGACGTCATCTCGTCACAAAGTATCTAAAGATCATGTTCTTTATTGGCAAACCTTTGTCCGGCATTGGGTATCTATCGGTTGAGTACCATTGATACGACATCGGATCAGTACGACGTCATGTCGTCACAAAGTATCTAAAGATCATGTTATTGGCAAACCTTTGTCCGGCATTGGGTATCTATCGGTTGAGTACGATTGACACGACATTGGATCGGACACTGAAAATGCATTCACAACGTCATCTCGGATGTCATCATAGGAGGACAGCTGACGAAATGGGACGTCGCTTCCCCATCAATTATCTGTATGTTTGTTTGTCTATTTGGTGGTTGGTGTTACACGAGGATGCTGGTCTTCCGGTTTCAGAATAGGTGCGGAGTGTTAGCCGAGGTGATAATGTCCTACAGCTGTTTGAGAGTTCCGAATTTCCTTTGGACTTGTGGTTACTAATTTAGGTTATTGTGAGAGTATTTTAGCAGATCTGTAAAGATTGTACCAAAAATTACTTTGGCTGACTGAAGGAGGATCTCTTATTCGTTTCAAAGTCAGACATACCTTCATCACTGCATTTCAATCTTACAAACTTTGTATGCCATAGTGCGGAACAACGGATCGATGTGATTTTAGGGTTCCGTACCAAAATGGTAAAAATGGAACCCTTATGGTGAGACTTTCTCCGTCCGTCCGTCCGTCCGTCCGTCCGTCTGTCACAGTCGATTATTTCAGTAACTATTAAAGCTATCGACATGAAATTTGGCGCAGTTGTGTATAATAGTGGCCCAACATCATTTGAATAAAGAAAAATCAAATTTTTTTTTAGTTTTACCAAAAAAGGGGGAAAATCGGGGGTTTGAATTTTAAAAGTAAAATAACTACACCGAGTGGGGTATCATATGAAAGGCCTTTACTTGTGCATTCTAAACAGTTTTTTATTTATTTCTATATATAATAGTTTTTGAGTAATCGGCCAAAATGTCGACAAAAATACCGTTCCCCCCCCCCCTTATCTCCGAAGTTTACCAATCGAAAAATCTGAAATAATTATGGTCAATAGAGGTTTATATATATTTTACAGGAAAAATAAAAGCAACGCGAAAATTATTTTAGTTTGATTAAAAAAGGGGGAAAATCGGGGGTTTGAAATTTCAAAGTAAGATAACTATACGGAGTGGGGTATCATATGAAAGGCCTTTACTTGCGTATTCTAAAACAGTTTTTTATTTATTTCTATATATAATAGTTTTTGATTAATCGGCCAAAATGTCGAAAAAAATACCGGCTTCCCCCCTTTATCTTCGAAGTTAACCAATCGAAAAATCTGAAATAATTATGGTCAATAGAGGTTTATGTATATTTTACAGGAAAAATAAAATGAACGCGAAAATTATTTTAGTTTAATTAAAAAAGGGGGAAAATCAGGGGTTTGAAATTTCAAAGTAAGATAATTATACGGAGTGGGGTATCATATGAAAGACCTTTACTTGTGCATTCTAAAAAAGTTTTTTATTTATTTCTAAATATAACAGTTTTTGAGTAATCGGCCAAAATGTCGAAAAAAATACCGTTCCCCCCCCTTATCTCCGAAGTTTACCAATCGAAAAATCTGAAATAATTATGGTCAATAGAGGTTTATGTATATTTTACAGAAAAAATAAAACCAACGCTCTAACTAGCATAGTTTTTTTTATATTAACAATAAACCTCTACAAACAAAGTTAACGATAAATAAGCAAATTAATATAATATTATCGTTTTACTTTTACTTTTGGAGTACGGAACCCTCGGTGCGCGAGTCCGACTCGCACTTGGCCGGTTTTTTTTTGCGTGGTTATAGTTTGAGGTTTAGAGTTTTTTATCTATTTTCACCGATTACTCGAAGATGCCTGAACCGATTTGGAAAATTCATTTTTGTTTGAAAGGTGGGACCACCTTTCATTTGAATTTTATCGAAATCGGTCGAGCAGTTTTTAAAAATTAACAATAATTTTTATACTTTGTAGTGGCGCGGGCGATTGAAGTCAGTTTTTAATCGACTTCAAAAAAGGAGGAGGTTATCAATTCGTCGGAATCTATTTTTATTTTTTATGTATGTTCACCGATTACTCTAAGACGCCTGAACCGATTTGGAAAATTCTTTTTTTGTTTGAAAGGGTATTTTCCCCAGGTGGTCCCGTATAAATTTTATCGAAATCGGTCTAGCGGTTTTTAAAATATCAACAATAAATTAAATACTTTGTAGTGTAGTGTGTATGTAATGTAGTAAAGTGGGAGTTTGAAGGCGGTTGTTTAAAAATAATTTTTTATATTAAATTATTTAAGACTGAGTTTTTTCATATTAAACTAACTTTAATAGTTCTTTCGATATTTCTAAAGAGGCATTTTAAATTTAATGCAAATCATAAAAAGAAATAATTTATGAAGACACTATACGAATAAATATGTACCTTGGAAATAGCCTACCTATAATTAAACAGCTTGAAATGCATAGCGCCAGTGTTTTCCAACTATTCGGCAGCCAGGCAAAGATACTGGGCTTACAAATTTCCAATCTAATTGTCACCGCAATGGAAGTTCCGAATAGTTCCCGATTAGTTATTTGTTTGCAAATTGTCCGAAACGGCCGAAATCCGGTGGTTTTGCGGATATCTGCCAATTAGTTTTAGTCAATGTTATGATTATTGTTTTTAGGGTTCCGTAGTAAACAAGGAACCCTTATAGTTTCGCCATGTCCGTCCGTCTGTCTGTCCGTCCGTCCGCGGTTTAGCTCAGAGACTATTGGTACTAGAAATCTGTAATTTGACAAGGGTATAAATATCAATCACGCCGACAAAGTGGTGAAATAAAATTTTGAAAAATAATTTTTTTAGGGTACCTCTCCTACATGTAAAGTGGGGATGAATTTTTTTTTCTCGACTATCCCATAGTGTGGGGTGTCGTTGAATAGGTCTTTCAAAAATATTGTGGGTTTGGAACACCATTTTTCAATTCAGGGATCCGTTTGTGAAATATGATATTTTAAATCCCCCCCCCCCCCCCCCTCTGCCAGATAAATGGTTGTATAGGATACAAGAAAAAATTCACAGCAGTAGTATATATAATGAATTTTAAAGGAAAACTATCACGGCTAAGTAGGGTTCATTAGTTAAGGAGTTATATCTGTTTTTTCTAAGTTAGGTATTACACGTAGTGTAAGTTGCATATTTTGTAGTATATTATAGTATTTAAACCATGGAACTCAAAATGTATTCAATATTCATAAATAAAATAAAAGCACTATCCTAGGTCAGCAATAATATTTGAGACTTTCAACTACGGAACCCTACACTGCGCGTGGCCCGACACGCACTTGGCCGGTTTTTAATTATAGCTGTTGACAATAACCCTCCGTTACCATATACCGGCCATACTTGTACAATGTAAATTGGGCGATGAACACATCAATAGGATTTTATCCTTCAATACAATATCAATAAGTTGCACTGAACGGTAATCCCCGGTGGAAAATTATATTATTAAATTATATTATACTAGTGGTTCGCCCCGAACTGAGACCTCGCGGTAACGGTTTCCCATTATTACTTATTCATTCAATAGATACATGACGATCAAAATTGACATTATTATTATGCCCGTTTTCACCAACCATACCTAAATCATCCCCTTTGTAGCCCCTAAATACAATCCTAACATCCCAATGTCATTTTCACCTTTAGTTGTCCCGTAGAGGTTCGTAATAACAAAGTTGACAGAAAGTGTCAACTAACTTAACATAGGTAGCCCGTAAAGGTTAGGGAACTGTTATAGTGAAATCCTCAAGGCCTCAATCAAACTTAGGTATAGTTTTTTGGAACATTCAAATTAAATTACTTGTACACAGCGTCAACTATCGACACGATCAGAAAACATGTAAAAACAAACTGCAACGTGAAGTTTTATTGATGTTTGCTAAATGACTAAATAATAATTTTAATTGAATGATAATATGTTACATATAGCTGCATTTGCTATAAATGAGATGAGAGCGCCATCTATTGACATCATTGTGAAGTTCTGTTGTTGCTGCTCATTAAAAGTTAAATAATTTAGTTTCCTTATTACATTTATCTAATTTTAGTATTTGTTGTTCAAGTACATGATATTACGCTTAAATTATAAAACTTTCAAGGAACAGCTCTCAATGGTTATTCCGTTGTGAGGTCAAATATAATCTCCACTTTGAAAGCCCCCCATTTCGTCAATTTTAGGAAAAAAATTAAAAAAAAAATACTTTTGTACTCTGTTCCAAATTATCTTTAAAATGAGGTACTGCAACTTTATGAAATGCAAAAATTTTTTTTTTGTTTCGCATTCGCTTCTATGAGAGCCCCCCTGAAATAAAAATTTTTATAACTTTTTAAGCCATTTTCGGCTGGAGGCCATCGGTTTACATATTATATCTCAAATTGAAGTAATTACGTTCAGTAATTTAGAAGTTATAAGGCTCTGACAGACGGACGGACGGACGGACGGACGGACGGACGGACAAGTGCAAATTCACTCAAGTAGACTCAAAGACCTTCGCTTCGCTCGGTCGACTATTCTTATTTATACAATACAATTAAATTGTATCAAATATACAGAATACATAATATTATTTCGATATTGGGACTCCACTTCAGAAAGAGAGATGTATTTAAAAAATAAATAAAAGCACACGTGTGTAGCCCACAAGCGATCTCGCTAATTTAATGAGCTAATTAAAGTAAATGTGAGGCGAAAATTTTGTCACAAAAAATGGCTCCCGAACACGGGAAGTCACAAACTTCACGAAATCATTTAGTAGTGTAGTGCGTTTAGTAGTCCCCAAACGATCGGGGAATGTTACAAAAAATGTTAATCAGTGTCGTTTTACGCGAAAAGTAAATATGAGGATGGAGTTACTCTGACAAGCTAAGCGATAAAATTTTAAAGTAAAGTAATTTACCTACTTTGGAAATTAAATTAATACCTATATCTTTGTACGACAATTAGAAACCATTTATCTTTTATATAATAAATTTAAAAAAGGTACAACTTGGTGACCTTATCGCTTAAAACTTAGAATCCAATTCTACCATACAATCACTTTGCAGAGTATTGTTTGCTTCTGTATTTAATGAAATAATATTATACTTTAATTTTAGTTAAGTTTTTATGCTTGCGGTTGTAACTGTGACGAGATCTATCTTCTAGGATGGTACTGAAAAGCGGAGCATATTGTGAAGAAGCGATTTACAGTGGAATTTCATACAAAAGGCCTACGTTCAGAGGTGGACACCGATTGCGTGATGACAACGATGACTAGCCCTAAGTTACCAAATATAATATTTTTTTTCTGTAATTGATGTAGGCATAACAAAAACAGTTCATAATTTAATCCGCTTCTCGCTACCGCTTATCACCATAAAATCTCCCGAACCCATCATGTTGACAGTTTGAAATGTGAATGGGCGAGGGGGGCGAGGGTGACGTATGTGCGCACATCAAAATAAAGGGATCGCTCACTCACCGGCCTGTCGGTGCGTGATAAATTATGTTCGATAAACACCTTTAAGTTACGCTTAATGAGGGAACATGTTGCTTTTTGAGAGGCTAAAATTATTTTAAAGCGATATTTATTTACAGAGGAATCTTGGGAAGTCTATTCTTAAAGACATGGTTTAAGCTTCTAATATTATAAATGGTGAAATGTACACATGAACGCTCCGGGATCCTTAGCTATCTTATGGCGGACTCAGGAAATTTGATGTTTTGTCATCATCATCATCAATAGCCTATAACAGTCCACTGCTGGACTAAAGGCCTGTCCCAAGGGGAGGGTTTGCCCATAATCACCACGCGGAGCAGACGGGTTGGTGATCGCAGTAGATGGTAGTAGTAGCACAGAGGACGCTGCTGCCCGTTCTCCGCTATATTCCCTTAGTCGCCACGTACAACAGCCGCGGGAAGAGGAGGGGTGGTGGCAAATGTATTCTAATCTGCCGTCACCACACGGCAAATGTTTTGTAAACATCCAATAAAATATAGTTAGGTCAGGTACGGCGATTATGTGAACATAGCTGCTGGTCGCGGCGTAAACTGAATACCACGTTGAACCAGGCACGGCGGTCGAGAAGAGAATGTCTGATCGCTTCGTAGGCCTTAGTTTGGGTACGGAGTTCAAGAATAGAATGGCTTATCGCTGCGTAGGCGATTAAGAAGAGAATTGGCTGATCACTGCGTAGGCCATAGACTCCGTAGTTTAGGTACGGCGCTCAAGAAGAGAATGGCAGTGTGGTTAGTCCGAGTTTTATTTCATTTGACCATAATAGTAAACTATGACATTAGCATCAAAGTAAGATGAACCATAATAGTATCTATTTAAAGTCACAAATTCAATACAGACGATTTTAATTTGGAGCGTTTTCGTTACGTAAACGTATAGAACATATACACGAAATTGAGCGCTAACTCAATACTGTTATGATTTATTTTACTTTGACGGTAATGGCATAGTTTACTATTTATAGTTAACTATCAAATTTTGTACTAAGCGTACTGGTCGCGGCGTAGGCCATAGACTCTGTAGTTTAGGCACGGCGCTCAAGAAAAGAATGGCTGGTCGCGGCGTAGGCCGTAGACTCTGTAGTTTAGGCACGGCGCTCAAGAAAAGAATGGCTGTTCGCGGCGTAGGCCGTAGACTCTGTAGTTTAGGCACGGCGCTCAAGAAAAGAATGGCTGGTCGTGGCGTAGGCCGTAGACTCTGTAGTTTAGGCACGGCGCTCAAGAAAAGAATGGCTGGTCGCGGCGTAGGCCGTAGACTCTGTAGTTTAGGCACGGCGCTCAAGAAAAGAATGGCTGGTCGCGGCGTAGGCCGTAGACTCTGTAGTTTAGGCACGGCGCTCAAGAAAAGAATGGCTGGTCGCGGCGTAGGCCGTAGACTCTTTAGTTTAGGCACGGCGCTCAAGAAAAGAATGGCAGGTCGCGGCGTAGGCCGTAGACTCTGTAGTTTAGGCACGGCGCTCAAGAAAAGAATGGCTGGTCGCGGCGTAGGCCGTAGACTCTGTAGTTTAGGCACGGCGCTCAAGAAAAGAATGGCTGGTCGCGGCGTAGGCCGTAGACTCTGTAGTTTAGGCACGGCGCTTAAGAAAAGAATGGCTGGTCGCGGCGTAGGCCGTAGACTCTGTAGTTTAGGCACGGCGCTCAAGAAAAGCGTAGGCCGTAGACTCTGTAGTTTAGGCACGGCGCTTAAGAAAAGAATGGCTGGTCGCGGCGTAGGCCGTAGATTCCGTAGTTAATATACGGCGTTCAAGGAGAGAATGGCTGGTCTCGGCGTAACGGTCGGTTTTGACGACCTCCCTGGCGCAGTTGTGAGCGCTGTGGTCTTATAACCGGGAGGTCTCGGATTCGATTCCCGGCGGGGTCAATTTGGGAATTTATAATTTCCGAATTGTCTCTGGTCTGGTCTGGTGGGAGGCTTTGGCCGTGGCTAGCTACCACCTACCGTCAAAAACGTTCCGCCAAGCGATTTAGCGTTCCGGCACGATGGCGTGTAGAAACCGATTAGGGTTATGGGTTGAATTTTCACTGCCATACCCCTTACAAGTTAGCCCGCTACCATCTTAGACTGCATCGTCACTTACCATCAGGTGAGATCGCAGTCAAGGACTATCTTGTCATCGAATAAAAAAAAAGCCGTAGATTCCGTAGTTTAGTTACGGCATTCAAGAAGAGAATGGCTGATCACTGCGTAAGCCGTAGACTCCGTGGTTTAGGTATGGAGTTCAAGCAGAGAATGTACGATGGTTGCGGCGTAAGCCGAAGACTTTTTGAAGCGCGCGCGCTGGATCGGTTTTGAAGAAGCCGGTACAAAATATAGATATTCCCACTTCCCACATCTCTTTTCAGCTTAGCGTTAAGCGAAGTAGTTCAAATGTAATTACTCTATCTGTATTCTGTACCAATTTTCGGTTCACTATCTACTCCCAGATCAAAAAATACGTGTGGCACTCGGGGACTGCCGCGGTAAAGCTATTGCATAGCATTTTCTAGGCGCACGCAGACAAACACCGTGCCGAAGTCTGCCGAACTGAAACGACGGTGTTAGGTTTATTTTCGTTACGGAATTTCTTGATTCGGTCGCCGCGCTCAAAGCCCGCGATAAAAGCTATGCAATAGCTTAAAAGTACTTAATACGTATCACATATAGAAGTGCAGTAGTAGGTACTTATTACTTATAATAATACATAATTATTTATGCATCTCTTTTCAAAGCTTTTTCACGCAAAGTAAAGAAATCAAGGAATTAAACCCATCATTACTGCTATCCATCATAAGAGAGTCGTTAATGATCCAAAACTAAATATTTCTAACTCAAATCTTCCAAATAACCAATATATTTTGATCTGCCACTAAAATTATTTTCTAGGCCGTCATAGATCTTCATTATACTGGGGAACCAGCATTACAAGGCGTCCTTTTTCACAAAGTTTTAAACTATACGGAGGTCTAATAAAATGGTCGGTTAAATCTATTTTTAAACTACCGTCCGTGTTAAAAACTATTATAAAAGCGATAAACAAATGGCAGAGCCATTCATTGGAGCAGTTAAACTTTATAACCAAACTCTTTGAGTTATTTAATTTAAAACGGATGCTTATTTTTACTACTTATTGCCATATAAAAGAGTTGACCGGAATTGATGCGGTTTCAGAAGAATGTTTCCTGTGTTGGTGTAAAACTTCAATAGGTAGTTCATTGGCACAAGAGTAAAATTTAATCTGAATGATCACAGGTTTGTTTTTTTATAAATATTGAGTAAGAAAATAGGTATTATAATTATAAAAATACTAGCTGACCCGGCGAACTTCGTTCCGCCAACTTATCTATATAAATAAAACAAATAAACTATCCTAATCCAAAAAAACTATCCTATCTTTCAAGTTGGACCAAATTACAGATAGTTACGAGGTTTCATCAAAATCGGTTAAGTAGTTTAGGAGTCCATCGCGGACAAACAACGTGACACGTAATTTATATATATTAAGAAAACAACGTGACACGTAATTTATATATATTAAGATATAATAAAATTATTACTTAAATAAATTTTGCAAAATAAACGCCAATATCTTTCAATACTAAAATTACTACACAATATAATTATTCTAAAATTACTATTTTTAGATGTTGTTTTAGTTCAAAGGAAAGATCAGTATCAACGGAATTCTTAAAATTATACCTATACTTATGAACTAAATAAATTATGGTGAAACCTAAGTGAAACTGTAATTTTCAAGGATAGGTCTGTACAGCTTTAACAATCCTACCTAAACCAATCTTACCTAAAATATTGCAAGCTTAGTTCTACATGACTATATTATCTACTACTCATATTATTACCCTTGAACTGATTTAATTTTACGCTAGATTACAAAAGAAAACAATAAAAAGAAGATCATTACCACAGTATGGAATATTATCATATAAATTGAAAAGCTACGACTATGGAAATCTATAGAGTATTTTGGAGTTCTTAATATTATTTTAAACATAATATTTGACTTCCGTATTTTTGAATTCCGTAGGAGAAACAAAGTTAGACTTCCCGACATAGCTCAGCAAATCGCGAAACTGAAATGGAACTGGGCGGGGCACATAGTTCGAAGAGCTGATGGTTGTTGGGCTCAAGGTGCAGGAGTGGCGACCCTGCACCGGGAAGCGCTGTGTTGGCAGACACCCGACTAGGTGGACCGGTAACATCAAACGAGCCGCAGGGAGCCGCTGGATTCAGGCGGTGCAAGACCGAGACCTGTGGAAGTCCATGCAATAGACCTTTGTCCAGCAGTGGACGTCTATCGGTTGACAAAGAAGAAGATGATGATAATTGACTTCTCTGACTACTGGAATTAACCAAAAGTTACTAATGATAAGTTTTTAAGTTCTATGATTACTTAATCGTAGAATTTAACCTTATGAAATAAATAAAAAGTCGTGTATCTTGTAAGGGGTTAGTGAAAAATAAAAAATAATATTGACCAACAAATCAAAATTTGAATCTGAAAGATACGGGTACATGGCCAATTGGTCAATTTTTTATTAAGTTAAATAAGTACAACATAAAAATATATACTCGTAGAAAAGATAACTCCACTTCGTGCTATGTTTTAAAGAGACTGACGTTCTCTATTGGTTTTGCGTTACCTGGTCAGGGACTGTAATTTAAATTAAAATACTCATAAAATAAAAAACTAGCGAACAAGCTAAAAGTCTTGTAGTTAACCACTTGACAACAATGAGTTTTTCTTTATAATTAAAATAAAAAAGTTTACAAAGTAGGTCACTGCATTCCTTACTCTGTTCCATATAGGTGCTCGGTATGATTTGTGAGCGAGCTCCTGACGTCTGATTTCAGTCACGCGTCACCTTGTCAGGGGCGGGTGTAATTTATTAGACACTCATATCATCCGGGGCGTTATGGGGCAGTTATTTCTGCCGCTATATTAGGCAAGTTAAGTTAAGGTAGGGTTTAGCTATGAGTGCCGTAAACGAGTTTCTAATATCTCAGTAAGCAGATTTATTACAGTAGAATACATACAAAAAAATCAAAATTATTTATTTCATGAAGGTCAACTTTAAGGCTATTAAGGTCCGCTAGTAGAGACGCCGGGTTAGTTAACCCAGGAATAAATTTGTAATTTAACAGAATCTCAATTCTCAGAATACTAAATCTGTCAAATCTGTCTTTTCAACCCAGAGTTAGCTGCTAACTCTGGGTTAAAAGGATAACTCGACGTTTCTGCAAGCGCGACTAAGTATGACAAGTCAAGACTCTACCACCGGTTCGGAAAACAGATTCTGCTGAGAAGAGCCGGTAAGAAGCTCAGCAGTTGCTCTTTTCAAAACAAAAATGTTACAAAATGTAGAAATCTATCTTGTGGACAGCTGAAGCAAAGCATAATATTGCTTCCAAGCAACCTTGTCATGAAATTCACTAACTGTATAATAAATAGCATCTACTTATTGAACGTGTTTTTACAGAGTGTTTAAAAGTATGCAAAAGGTAAAGGGTCTCTGACACCATGTCAGAGGATAACTGAGTGCGAAACATTATAAAACCCTTACAAGATAGCCTGCTATCATTTTAGACTGCATCGTCACCATCAGGTCAGGTGAGATCGTAGTCGAGGACTATGACTATTTGACAAGAATAAATAATTAGTAGATATACCTAATGGGTATATCCTTGCTAATATGTATTATAAGTGCAAGTTTATTTGTTTGTTGGTTTATCATTCAATCACGCACGACTTTGAGAGGTGCATAGGCTACTTTTTTTCCTGGAAACGAGATGTTTCCTAACACCACGCGGACGAAGTCGCGGGCAAAAGTATACTAAATCAGCAAGCAGTACGTATTTGTGTATTCGCTGTAAATATAATTAATTTAAAAATTTAACGAGGTGATAATTTACCTTGTTAAAAATCCCTTTGTTTTTCTTACACTCCGAAATCAAAAGTATATTTTCACAGAAGCAAATGAGCATAGTTACTTACTTGTAATTATTGTCTTTCTATATTGTTACGAGTTCACTTTCGAGATATTTTCACCATTATATTTTCTTATAAGTTGTTTGGAGTACGAGTATTGAAATAATCATCATCATCATCAACAGCCTATATCAATCCACTGCTGGACTAAAGGCCTCTCCGAAGGGGAGGGTTTGCCCATAATCAGTACGCGGGGCAGACGGGTTGGTGATCGCAGTAGATGGTAGTAGTAGCACAGAGGACGCTGCTGCCCGTTCTCCATTATATTCCCTTAGTCGCCTCGTACGACACCCGCGGGAAGAGGAGGGGAGGTGACAACTGTATTCTGAGTATTGAAATGAAATGGTATAATATTCTTCATTGTACACCATACAAACAAAATAAACAAAACAAAGTACAATAGACGGACTTATCGCTAAGAAGCGATCGCTTCCGTCAACAAACGTAAAAAAGGAAATTATAACAAATAAATTTCAGCTTAAGTATGAGGAGTATTTTCAGCTAAACTGTTAGGTATCGTAAATCCTAAACAGATTTAAAACCCCGTGGGAGTTGTTAACCATCATCTCGTCCTAAATCACTTTCGTTAATTACTTTAAATGTCGTCTCCTTGGAAATACTTGCCGTCGCGACGCCTCGGTTATTTATTGTATCTAAGTATAATATTGTGTTGGAAAGGACTACTTCTTGGTTCCAAACATCTACGACGACCTCCCTGGCGCAGTGGTGAGCGCTGTGGTCTTATAACTGGGAGGTCTCGGGTTCGATTCCCGGCGGGGTCAATTTGGGAATTTATAATTTCCAAATTGTCTCTGGTCTGGTCTGGTGGGAGGCTTTGGCCGTGGCTAGTTACCACCCTACCGTCAAAAACGTGCCGCCAAGCGATTTAGCGTTCCGACACGATGGCATGTAGAAACCGACTAGGGGTATGGGTTGAATGTTCACTGCCATACCCCTTACAAGTTAGCCCGCTACCATCTTAGACTGCATCGTCACTTACCATCAGGTGAGATCGCAGTCAAGGACTACCTTGTCATCAAATAAAAAAAAATCTACCTACTAATGTGTTTTGCCCTTATTCATGATTCTTCAGAGCAACTTGATTCTCGACAATCTGCGATCGAGCCTTGCGTAGCGGGTGCCACGATCCCTGGTTCGATTTATCTAAATTGCACGATATTAGTAAAGTAAAATATTGACGTTGATAATAAAATAATCAAAAGCAGAATGTCCTTCGTAGGCTTTTCAATTAACTACAATTCGAGTGAAAAACAAGCAGAGACGTAAATAATTATTGTAATTTTATTTTTGGAATAATCAAGTAGGTAGGTAAGTAATTAAATTTTGAAAATAGAATATAAATTAATTTTGAAATCAAGAACTTTCCTCTTCTCGTAATTTTCATTTTTGTTTGATATTAATGTAACATTTTCAAGCTACAGCTTGAGATGTACCACAGACCACTCAGCCTAGGTTTTGTAAACCTTACCCCTAAATAAAAAAATAAGAGTAGCTAAAATATTAAACATTTGCATCTTAAGAGGCACCAGGCAAGTTTGGTGGAGTCGGATTTTTTTAATAAAAACAATTATTATTAAAGTTTTTTTAAACAATATTTATTTTTGTCCTATACAATAGCTGACATAATCGCTACAAATAACAATAATGCATTGATTTTGTAAAATGTAAAACCGCTACTTGTGACTGAGTAGTAACCAATTTGTCTTGTCACCTTATCCATTTCTATCAACGCCGCCATAACTTCCTCGTTATTTGGAATGATCTGTTCTGGCGGCAGCAGAAAGCCGTATTGCCCTACATCTCTTAACTCGAATAGATGAACGATCGGCACTTTAGCTATTCCTTTAGCCCAATCGAATCCGGATCCAGAAACTTCATCTGGAAATGAATAATTTTTTAATAACACTTTTTAACCGACTTCACTTTTTTTGACGAATTCGTCGGAATCTTTTTTTTATGTATGTTCACCGTTTACTCGAAGACGCCTGAACCGATTTAGAAAATTCTTTTTTTGATTCAAAGGGTTATCCTTCCCCGGTAGTTCCATTGAAATTTTATTGAAATCGGTCAAGCAGTTTTTAAAATACCAACAATAAAGTATATACTTTGTAGTGGCGCGGGCCGTTTGAAGTTGTTTCTTTTTAAATATTTTTATATATTAAACTAGCTGACCCGGCGAACTTCGTACCGCCAACTTACCTATATAAATAAAACGAAGAAATTTTCTTAATAAAAAAAAACTATCCTATCTTTCAAGTTGGACTAAATTACAGATAGTTACGAAGTTTGATCAAAATTGGTTCAGTAGTTTAGGAGTCCATCGCGGACAAACAACGTGACACGTAATTTATATATATTAAGATTATATTTAGAGCCTTTTCAATGGATGTTTTTTCATGTACATTTATAAAAAGCGTACTTAAACGAGTGATAATTTAAGTACCCGAAATATGGTCGCTAACCTCATCAGAAGGCTTAGGTTTACTCAGCGTCCGATGGAGAGGGCTACCTATGTTCGAAGTATCCTTGCGAGATGAAATAAGTAATGAGGAGATCCGTATGAGTATCAAAGTTACCGACATACCGACATAGCGAGTGGCGATACTGAAATGGAAATGGGCGGAGCACATCGTTTGAAAAGCTGGTGGTCATTGGGATCCCAATTCCCAAGGTGCTGGAGTTGAGACCGGCTCCGGGAAACGCAGTGTTTGGCAGGGTAGCACTAGACGGTCGTCTTTTTTTACTTTTTTTTTTTTTAATAATTTTAACAAACATAGGAAAAATAATTTTAGCTATAAGTCTAACTTTTCTATAAGCTCTAATAAAATTTTATTTTTTACAGTGAAACTATTTCAGACATACTTACATAATATATCCGCAGATGTTCCTACTCTATACGGAGTATTGTGTACAGCTGTAAGTTTTTCTGCTCCTTTTATTGCAATTTCAAACTGAAATAATATCAAATTTTAATTGGAGTTTACTCCTTTAGAATCGATTTTAGGCGCCCGGTATGAGAAAAATTTGAGCAGTGAAATCTGTTTTGAATGACCTCGACGTTTTTCACAACGATGCAAATTTCTACCCTAACGTTGAGTAAATAAGGTTGGTTTTCGCTTGAGTTGTCGAATGCCCTTGTTACGTTTTTCACAACGATGCAAATTTCTACCCTAAGGTTGAGTAAATAAGGTTGGTTTTCGCTTGAGTTGTCGAATGCGAAAGCGCTTTCGCTTCGGGAAGCCGAGCGCGTACCGATCGGGTCGGAGCGGCGCCGCGAATGCATTACGATGTTTTAAGTGGTAAACACCAGTCGTGCGTCGGAGCTGACACACACACTTTTTTTTTATATTATGTTCTATTTATTTTTCTTTTTATTTCATCAGTATTACAAATACGACCAAAACCTCTCGGTTTAGGAAATATGACAATATCTGAGCTAAAATAAATGTACCACAAAGATTATGCTCAAAAATGTACATCTACCGAATTGAATAATTTCGGCAACTTAAAATTATTTGTAAGTAAATCTTTACTAATATTATAAAAAGGAAAGCTTTTTTGTTTGTTTGTTTGTTTATTTGTTTGTACCGAATAGGCTCTGTAACTACTGGACCGATTTTAACTATTTATTCACCAATAGAAAGCTAAGTTATCGGGAAGTAACATATTTATTTTCAATATAATTATAATTTATTTTCAATAAATTAGAGATCTTTAAGAAAATTGCAATAATGTAACCCAAAGTAGCAAAATTTTGCCTATAAAATGCATTATTTGGCGTTTGCCGAGAAAACTATTGAAGACACATAAAAATTATGTACTACATGATTAAAGTACTTATTATTCTCTACAAAAAAGTCGCCATGGGAATATATCTAACTATCGCATTTAAATCACAATAGAAGCTTTTGTGTTATAAAATTTAAATAGATCGCCTTTATTATCGTAGTATTAATTCTTCCTTACCAATACATATTATAAATGCGAAAGTGTGTATGTATGTTGGTTTGTTGGTTTGTCCGTCAATCACGCTGCAACAAACCTACGGATTGACGTGATTTTTTGAATAGGTATAATTGAGAACCTGGAGGGTGACATAGGCATCCCGGAAAATCAAAGAGTTCCCGCGGGATCTTAAAACTAAATCCACGCGGACGAAGTCGCAGGCATCAGCTAGTTATGTATAAATTACAAGCCTTTTTATTTTACAACCCTTTTTTTGACTTTATTCTGACGAACAGACTTCCCATCGACTAACTTTAATTTTACTTTTTTAATACTTCAAAACTTTTTTACTACTTTAGAAAAAATTTACTACTTTCAAACTTTTTACTACTTTAAAACTTTTTTACTACTTTCAAACTTTTTTACTACTTTAAAATTTTTTTACTACTTTAAATTTTTTTTAATCAAATTAGATGCCTACGCCATCACAAAAGCCACAACACCTAAATAAATCATTACATCTTATGCCCATGAATTTGCCCGCGTGGGTTTAGGTGTTTCCTCTTATACACCCCTTTATGGGCCGATTTCACCAACGTAAATTTTGACAGTATTTTCAATAGAAAAACTGTACTGAAAAAACGCCCAATTTATTTTTTGGTGAAACGTCACTCGACGTTGGTAAATTGGCTTGTAATGTAAGTTCATCAATCTCTCTTTCTCACTCATTACAGTGGAGGCCATCATGACGTGTGCACGTCTACAGAACACATAGAGGATGATCTATTCGCGCCTAAAAAAAATAAATTGCACCTGCGCAGATGCATTGATGTAAGCAGTGATAGCCTAGTGGTTAGGATTGTGGTCTCCTATTCGGGGGGTGGCAGGTTCGATCTCGGGTACACACCTCTGACTTTTCGGAGTCAAGTGGGTTTAAGCACTTAAATATCACGAAAACATCGTGAGGAAACCTGCACACCTGAGAGTTCTTCATAATATTCTTGAAGGTGTGTGAAGTCCGCCAATTCGCATTGGGCCATCGTGGTGAACTATGCACTATAACCCTTCTCTGAGAGGAGACCTGCGCTCATTAGTGAGCCGTTGATGGTTGCTAATGATGATGATGATGACTGTACTTACCAAATCACCGTAATTTGGAACTTCAAGAACATCAGCTCCAGCAGTGTGACTGTATGGAACCAAGATCATTTGGGAGAAGGAATGGAACGCCATATAGTACATAAGATCTCCTTGTTCTTGTATATCGAGCACATAGTTGGCTATAGCTCGTGATTCAGGTTCGGAGAAAGCACTCTGGCCTGCAAATGTCTGAGCGCATGGGTTCTGGGATGCTCCTACAGCTGTAATACAGAAATAATCATCATAGCCTCAATAGCCTAAGAATAGAGTAGAATAGAAAAGAAATATTTTTCATTCAAATAAACTTTTTACAAGTGCTTTTGAATCGTCGATGAGTCTACCACTGGTTCGGAATGCCCTTCCTGCCGAGAAGAACCAGCAAGAAACTCGGCGGTTGCTCTTTTAAAACAAGTTTACAATACAATAGATACTATGCTATGTATGCAGTGTTTACGCAATGAGGGGAAGTTCCACAAAAGCATACCTACTTTAAATTCAATACATGTGAAGACGGGCAGACAGAAAGTAGCCTCATTCCCGCCGGTGGCACCCGTCACGAGCATGACGCATGACCCAGCCGTTGCTTCGCTCAACCATATTTGAGGGAACGTAACAACCCACATCACACGACTAACGCTTAAAGGTGTGGACTGAAAAAACTGATAGGTTGCTGGTTCGATCTCCACCCATTGCACTATTATTGTACTCACTCTAAACACAAGCTCCCCGCTTATTTGGTGGGGAGAGGAGAATATTAGACAAGTTCAGCTTGGCTAATATTCCTTTGAAAAACATTGGTAATGATTTTACTATATCGCAGACTACCAGATACTCGCCTCTAACTCATGAGAGTTACGTGCGACTTAAGCAATTAAACATGACTCGGTTTAATGGCGAAGAAAAATTTCGTGAAGCTATTGGGTGTGTAAAGTCAGCCAACCTGCACTTGGCCAGCGTGAACTATGGCCTTAACTCTTCTCCGAGACATACAGTTAAGATTTTAAGATTGATAGCATGATAATGTGATGGGTTGCTCCTGCTTAAGTTTTTTGATTATCATGAAAAAGGACATAGGATAACAATCATCCCAGAATATCAAAGAGTCCTGAGATATTTTTAAAAACAAAACCTACAACCACACTGATGAAGACCCGAGCATCAGCTAGCCAGGACATAAAATTTTGAAACGATAATATTTTATGCAATATTTAGATTAAGAACTGATAGCGTTTTATTTGATATAGATATGCCATGATAATATGATAAACATTGGAAATCTGTTCAATAAGACTGCCTCAACTAGGTAGTGCAAATAGTTGATATATTATTTATTTTTTGGGAGAAATTTTTTTGTTTTATTGAATTAATTAATTATTATAATTTTGTTTATTAATGAAAAGTTATAGTAATGACTAGCTGATGCCCGCGACTTCGTCCACGTGGATTTAGTTTTTAAAATCAAGCGGGAACTCTTTGATTTTCCGGGATGCCTATGTCACCTTCCAGGTTCTCAATTATACCTATCCCAAAAATCACGTCAATCCGTAGCTTTGTTGCAGCGTGATTGACGGACAAACCAACAAACAAACAAACAAACAAAAAATCTTTCCTCTTTATAATATTAGTATAGATAAAGAAATGCTTACTCATCCACAAGAAACCAAAGTTTCTGTTGAGATCGACACCATTGCTCAAGTCGTCACGAACATTACTTGCGGCACAGGATGTAAAGTTTGCTGGATTACGATTTTTTCTCCACATTCTATCCTGCGAATAAAGGAACTAATCTTACTTATGGCCGATTTTACCAACGTCGATTAACGTTTTACCGAGGAATAAATTGGGCGTTCTGACAGATTTTGTATTGAAAATTCTGTCAAAATATCAAATTTACGCTCGGATATGACGTAAAATAATTAAGTACGTTGGTGAAATCGACCCTTGATTTTGAAAATTACCTTAATTTCACATGAATTAGTATTTAAAAACCTTTTTATATTCAACCAACAGCTATTGGATGGCAAAAGGTAATGAAGTTGCGAACAGCTACGTATTGATTGTAATGATGATTATGAGATTTTAATAACAATTTCAAGAAAGCTTTCCTTCATTCACGGCTCCATGATGTTTTTACTATTTTTCAACATCAAAAAATGAATTCTGTCCACTATCGTTTTAACTGTATTGTATAATTTTTCTGTTTTTTGCGTGATCCAATTTTATGTTATTTTTCTTATCTGTAAAATATGCGAAATTCATACTTACGTCGGTAAAAGAGTAGACGAAGCCATCAGGATTCGTTACTGGAAAGATATGCCATACGACATTTTCCGCAAGAAACCTAACATGTTCATCCTTGCTGTTGAGAAATTCATTAGCAAGCCAGGTAAGGGTTACTGTAGTAATCCATTCTCTTGCATGTAAAGTTCCTTCAAGGACTCCCATTACTGGTTTTTCCCTTTTCTTGAAATCAATTACCATTCCTATAATTGGCCTGCCTTCAACGCTTTTTCCTATGTCAACTAGAGTCACAACATTAGGATGCTTTTGTGCAGTTTTGTTCATCCAGTCTTCAACTTCTTCTAAAGATGGGTAATATGTCCAGTCGTATTCCAACGCATTTCGACCAATACGTTGAGGTCTTTTCAATTGAGCATCTATCAAACTAAAATAAAATAAATAAAATAAAAGCTACAATTTCTTTGCTAAATATCGTATAAACATAAAAAGTATCATCTTATTTTAAGCACATGTTTATTACGTTTCTTATGTTAAAATGGCATCTAATGCAACTTTTCATAATCTTACCTTTGAACATCTTCCACAGTTTTTGTCGCATCTAAACCGACACTTTTCATATAATTTTCAAATTCTTTTTCATTTTTCGCATCCAACATAACCCTAACTTCTCTGCCAACTTTAACATAATCGAACAAGGTCCAAAACGAATACCCATCAGTATCTTGTAATTTTCTAAGAAGATCTACCTGTTCTTCTGTTTTGGGATTAAGCTTGAATACTTTATAATTTTTATAACTAACATATTCAGCACTTATACTAACAAGTAGGGCTAGAAAAATTAAAATAGATTTTTTAACTATCATTTCGTTTGATAGCAGGTCCCGTTCTGACGGAATTCTACTGATATTAGTACAATTTGGAAATGATAATGATAAAGGAAGCTAAATTATGATCTTATCTTTGATATTAATTTACGCGATTATTGAAAAATAGGTGTTAAACAATCATGAAATCTTGATAATGATAGTGGTGTGTAGTGACAAGGTAAATTTAAGCTTGCCAACAAAATTCAACAGGCAATTTTTTCATCGATTTTAAACTTAATAAAAATATTTTTTAAAAATTTAAATTTTTTCATACAATTTTTTTTTAACATTTTATTTTTATAGTCAAAATTTAAAAAGTTTGGAATAAAACATAGTAAGTATAGCGTGACGTTAAAAAATTGCCTGTTGAAAGTTGTTGGTGTTTTAAAATGAATCCTGTTTTAACGATTTTATCATCATTATGAATTAGAATTGTTACGGGCGACAAATAGATTACATTTAAATCCTTGGTATTTACTTCAATAAGCAATATATTATTCAGTATTTCTACTTAAAAAAATTAACATCATAAATTAAAAAGAAAGTGTAATTAGTTTAAAAAGGAAATCTTCAAACTGATCTATGCAAAATACTATAATACCTAGACCTATAGTAAAAATTTAACAACCTTTTTAACCGACTCTAAAAAAGGAGGAGGCTATCAATTCGTCGGAATCTTTTTTTTATGTGTGTTTACCGATTTCTCATAACCGCGTGAACAAATTTGAAAAATTAATTTTTTGGTTGAAAGGGTTTCCCAGGTTTTTAAAAAATCAAACATAAATTATATACTTTGTATTGGCACGGGTGTTTGAAGTCGTTTTTTTAAAAGAATTTCTTATATTAAATTATTATTATACCATCACAAACCCCAGTTTCAGTACAGTAAAGGCACGGTCACACTAAGTATAATAATCGCAAAAGAGCACACAACGGAACTAGTTCCTGAATAGGAGTAGTAACCAAGCCGACGAGTAGTCCCATCCATTTCCAACAATGCATCCATGATTTCTAAATTGTTAGGTATAATTTGCTCCGCCGGAAGCAGGAAGCCATACTGCCCGAGGTCTCTCAGCTCTATTAAAAGGCTAACCGGAATGTTGGTTGCGTTCTTCACCCAATCAAAGCTTGTTCCACTCATTGGGTCTGCAAAGGATTTAATTTGTTTAACTAGTCTGTTAATTATCTCTATGTATCGCCTACTTAGGTGATCCAGCGGTTTTATTAAGAAAAAGTCACATCGGTCATTGCTTCTAGATAAAAGAGCACGATACTCTGTGTTTCACTAACCTCTGGTAAAATAAAATTGAACTTTATTGAGTTGTCCTCAAAGCTTTGAGTGTATAATATATACTCAAAGACTCAAAGGGATCTGTGAGTTGTACCACCCATTTTATCGAAAAAACCAGTAATGAGAATTAGATACGAAGCAAAAGTGTCCGTCTATTATTATGGCCTTGATATAATCAGATAATCATTTAAAAAATACGCACAAATATAACTTACACATTACATCCGCTGAAACACCAACTCTATATTTAGTACCAAATCTCTGTTCAAGTTTCTCTGCACCTCTGATTGATATTTCGAACTAGAACAATATGAAACAATTTAAATTATAAGCAAGCAGTATCCACATTATGGCAGAATAAATAAAAAAAATTCTCTCCAAAACACACCCACGCTTTAGGGTTAGTTTTAGAAGCAAGCAACACCTTACAGAATAAAGTAACTTCTACCTTTCTTCAACGGTACATGAATACCTTAAATTGTTTCTCATATCGTACCCTTATTGCAAAAACCGATTATCTGCATTTTTGTACCAAAATTAGGTTAAATATATCAATCGACTCGTCTAGTCACGACGAAGCTACAGGTAAAACCCATTATCTGCTACGACGCTTTTTTACGGAGATAGCTAGAGTTAAAAGCAACTAGCTTCAAGTATAATTTAATTATCTTCTTAAAAAAAGAACTAAACTCATTTAAATGCTTTAGATTTATAAATCTATACCAGAAAAACCATGTTTCGTATCATAACACTTTTCAGATGTAGTTATTTGATTTATTATTATGTCCATATTATTCTGTTAAAACATGTTAACTTACGGTAACTGGTTTTAGCTTTAATTTAGATACAAGGAATTGCTGATGTATCTACCAGTAAAACAAACTAAACAACATTAGTTGCTTTTTGCAGAATAATGAACACCATATTTGGTTAAAATTATTGCAGGTTAAAGTACATAAATAATAAACACAAATAACTAAAGTTCACTTTTAGTGTTTATCTGGGCTACAACTACACTACAACACACTAGGCTATTTTTTCTACTAAAACACTCTTCATTGCATATTAAAAACCAATATTCCAAACCACAACCCATTCGTTGCTAAAAATATTTAAAAACGCTTCAATCTCTCTGAAACGTTTTTATTTTAATAATGTATTTTATTAATATAAATCATTTCGCTGTAATGATTCACATAACCTGGGAACATTTTTGAAAAAATGTTTTCATGGAATGTAAATTGAAAAAGTGTCTCATGTTTTGGAACATTTTAACGAAATAAAAATATATGCTGTTGAACACGTGTGCTCCTGAGCTAACACCGGTCTTAATGAGTCTGTTTCAGCAATCTTACTCTTCCAGCACTGTTCCATCTTCGTGGAAGACTGCCCTGGATCACCCAATTCCGAGTAAAGCCATTTGGATTCTTCAAATTACAGGCTTATTGCGATTACCTCTCTACTGTCCAAAGTTATGGAGCAAATTATTAACACCCAACTGCCCAGTCTAGGAGCACCAGTTCAGATTTGCTTGCTTGCTTGATTTGTTCAGATTGCACCAGATCGTCAATACGGCTATCGCCACAGCCGATCTGCTGGTGATCTTCTGGTATACATCACGCATAGTTGGGCGGATGCTATTGACAGAAAGGGGGAAGCTCTAGCGGTCAGCCTGGACATCGCTATAGCCTTTGATAACGTTTGGCATAGGGCTTTACTATCGAAGCTGCCATCCTACGGACTTCCCGTGAAGCTGTGCAATTGGTTCCCTAGCTTTCTTCATGGACACAGCATCAAAGTCGCTGTCAAAGGTTTTTGTTCCGAACCTATAAAGCCTATGAATGCTGGCGTTCCACAGGGCTCAGTGATATCGCCTACACTGTTTATTCTGCATATCAATGATATTTTGCATAACAGAAACATCCATTGCTATGCAGATGACACTACTGGCGATGCTCTTTATAAAGGCCAAGCACAGTTATCTGGCTTAATGCTGGGCCTGAGCCATACATGTGTCCGACATTGAGGCTTCTTTCGAGAAAGTGAAAGTATAGGATTCACAAAAACTTGTATAATTTAACCCGTCTAAAACACAAGTTTGTAAAACACCGCCAAAAATACTCCCTTCACCACACCTCTTCTCTTTCAGAACATTTCTCTCACCCCTTTCAATAGCATTGGGATTCTTGGTGTTCGCATTTCGAACAAAGTCCAGTTCCGGGATCACTGGGAAGGAAAAGTTAAATTAGCCTCTAAAAAACTTGAGGTGCTCAACACAGTAAAGCGGTACTTTGCGCCCGATTACAGGCTCCTACTCTATAAAGCGCAAGCCCACCCACACCAGTCATGGAGAATTGCTCTCACGTTTGGGCTGGAGCACCTCAGTATCAACTCCTTCCATTTGACTGGATACAAAAGAGGGCAGTTCGGCTTGTGGACCGAATCCCAAATTAACTTGCTCACTGGAAAGTCTGGAGCACCACACAGACGTTAGCTCTCTCTGCATATTCTATCTGCTATAACATAACGGAGTGTTCTGAAGAGCTATTGACCTTATCCCACCCTCTCTATTCTACAACCGCACCGCACGCCACCGAATGCAATTTCACCCTCACCACCTGGGTGCCTGGAGCACTTTACCGTCCACTGTGTCAGAATTTTTTTCCATACACTACCAAACTGTGGAACCAACTCCCTTCGATGGTGTTCCCACTTAATTACAACATGGGGTTATACAAGGGGCAGACCAACAAACTCCTGAAAAGCCGGCAACGCATTGGTGGTGCCTCTGATGCTACCATAAATGTTCATGGGTGGCGGTAATCACTTCACATCAGGTGACCCGCCTGCTCGTTTCCTCCCTATTCATATAAAAAAGGAGAAGTACAATCGATAGACCAAACAGACTTGTAGCTTTTATGGCCTAATGGAAAGCCAATAGCACCTGCCAAGTTAGCCGATCTTAAGTTTCTCTTTAAATATATTTCCAATGATCGTTTAAATTTTAGGTCCTTCAGACGAATATACTGACGATGTTGATGGGTTAAGAAGAAGGATCTGATTAATCTTTTCAATAAAAGTGTAATACCGGAAGAGTATCATGGGTGACTCCAGTCTCTGGCTACTAAAGATAGCAGTGTTGATCGATTGCTGCAACTCTCTCTGATACTGATGACACATTACGTCTAGCCTAAAAGACTAAACAGTTTTTTTTAATAAAGATTTTGTCAAAGTATTTTTTTTAATTAAATCGATAGTATAGTATAAAACAAAGTCGCTTCCCGCCGTCTGTCCTTCTGTATGTATTAATTGAACTCGTGTGTATGTATGTATGAACGCTTAGATCTTTTAAAGTACGCAACGGATTTTAAAGCGATTTTCATCAATAGATAGAGTGATTCAAAAGGAAGGCTTATACTTATCGTATTTTCCGAAGATTCCACAGGAACGGGACATATGCGGGTGAAGCCGCGGGGCACAGCTATTTATCTAATATGATAAAATTAAATTGTTTGTTTAAACGCGCTAATCTCTGGAACGGCTGGACCGATTTCAACGGGACTTTCTTTTGAAGATAACTGAGGTTATTACGAATGACGTAGGCTATTTAAATTTGCCCATTTGTCGCGGGAATGGGAACTACGCAGGTAAAAACGCGGGGCGCTGCAGTTAGTACCTACATACAAAGTTAAATAATCTACTTTACCTTCAGCCAAAAGCAACTAAAGATATTTATTTTACGCCTATACTGGCTATAGTTGAACCAAAACGATTTTTGTCTTGATGATTATTATTATTCAAAACAAGTGATTTAATTAAAAATGCCAATAGAACTACCAGAAGGGTAATTTTGAAAATATGGTAGTTTTTCTACATTCAGGAAAAACCAACTAAATGAGCTCCTTACCGATTATTTTCTTCTTTTTAAAGAAAATCTAGTAAGTTTTTTTTCAATTATTGACCTACTTAACATTTCTTGAATAGTTTCTTGTTTATAAAAACGATTAGCTTTTAAAAATTGACATCATTATAATTATTTTTTTTTGTCGTTAAAGTTTCAAATACTTATAACTCAAAAACATTTCGCTCAAATTTTGGTGCAGATAATCGGTTTTTGCAATAAGGGTACGATATACAAACTCGTTTATATAAATAACTACTACCTAAATGAAAATACAAACCATATCTGCATAATTTTTCGCTAATAAGACGTCTTGTCCAGAGACATGGCTGAACGGGATGACAATCAACTGCGTAAACGAATGGAATCCAAAATAGTAGATCATTCGTCCCTGAGGATTCAAGTTCAGGACATAATTTACTATTGCCCTGGTTTCAGGTTCAGATATTGGTACTGGACCAGCAAAGGTATTTGTGCATGGATTATTTGATGCACCAACAGCTGAAATTATACATAAAATTTACCAAGAATATTATAATTAATTTAATATACTCGTTTTAAGAATTCTTATGTTACAGATTTTGATGGTGCAATTGACTTACTCATCCAAACAAAATCAAAATTTCTATTGAGGTCGATTCCGTTGCTCATGTCATCGCTAACACCCGAGCTAGCACATGGAGTAAAGTTTTTAGTACTTCTATTCTTCCTCCACATTCTGTTCTGTAAACGTGATTATCGAATAGAACAAAATGATGATGATGGTAAATTGTAATTTAGATAGATGTTTTTATATTTACCGTTGTAAATGTATAAACATATCCATCAGGATTGACTACAGGGAAGATATGCCATTCGATGTTTTCAGCCAAAGCTCTTACTTCAAGATTCCTACTTGTCAAGAACTCTTTTATTATCCATGTTATCGTTGCTGTGGTGATCCATTCTCTAGCATGAAGAGTACCTTCTAACATTCCAATCAACGGGGTAGTACCATTAGTCCTTGGTTTATACCTTATAATAATTCCTTTAATATCTCTTTCTTCGAACGACTTGCCCATTACAACCGAGGTTACGATTGTAGGGTAGTTTTTTACTACTTCGTCAAGCCACTTGTTAATTTGATCAAGATCGTAATATTGATTCCAGTTCATGCCAAGAAAGCTCTCATTTGATGCTGCACTTCCTTGCGCTGGTATTAATTGTGCATCTATTGTTCTAATAACATACATATTTTATCATTGACTGAAAATTTTATATGGCATACAAGAATAATAGGCCACAACGGAAGATAAAATGTAAAAAGTATACTGGAGGTGTTCCAAATTCATAAACAATTCACCTTATAAAACTTTGAGCATGGCTAGATTGATAAAATAATTCTATCACACTCTCCTTAAAAATAAACCTATCAAGAAGATCAACGTAAAGTTATGAAACATAACCTTAAAGTGGCAGTTTCTAGTTAAGAGTTCAAGGTGATTTTTAAATTACTGAGCTAGCGAAATATATTATTATTAGCACATACATATTTTACGCAGCATAATCTAGATTATTTCTTACCCCTGTAGATCCTTTACGAGTTCTTCCGGGTCCATGCTAGACTTTCCAATAAGATCATTAAATATATTTCTATTGTTTCTAGGCACCATGATTCTTGCTTCATAGTTAATATAAAATTGATCATCCCAAAATTCTCCAACACCTGTTGTCCTCATATTTTCTAATATAACTACGTCACCATTTGTTTTAGGAGTTAATTTATAAACACTATACCCTTCATAGCTTACTTTTCCTGCAACAGCGGCGGCGATGGTTATGACAGTAAATATTACTGTAAAATTCATTATAAATCAAATTATTTGTGGCAAAATTCCATTAACCGAACACGCGTTTGTTATTACAATAACGATGCCATCTTTTAATTTATTTAATGAATATTGGCCAATCTAATCAAATTAATATTTTGATAACGGTATTTGAATTCCATGATGTAGGTATCGCTTTAAATTTTCGTTTGCCTTGATAGTAAAAAGAAAATTATGGCTAAAATTCAATTTTAATAAAAAAAAGGCACATCAAATTACCTACTATGTATCGGATGATCATTCCAACAACCTAGGTACAAAGTTTAAACTTGATCTAATAAGTTATTTTCTAAGTAATAAAAGCAATCTTTTTCACAAAAAACAAGCTAACACAATAGCAATCTTTGAATTTATGGGTGTATGAGTTTTCTTCATCTTCTTCTTCTTTGTCAACCGATAGACGTCCACTGCTGGACAAAGGTCTCTTGCATGGACTTCCACAGGCCTCGGTCTTGCGCCGCCTGAATCCAGCGGCTCCCTGCGACTCGTTAATAATACCGTATAATTTAAGTATGAGTTTTATCATACTTAAATTATACGGCTTGATTCAAGGCGTCCATTTGTTTTGTTCAGCTCCATCAGTTTTAATAGTTATTTAAAGGTTGTTATAATTGTTAATTTTAGTTGGTTTCTATTTACCATATGTCGAGGTCAAGCGTACTAAAAAATAAATAAACTGAAAAAATTTGTTAGGTAATCTAATTTTTTATCAATTACAGCGTAGCATTTTTATCTGCCTTACTAGTTATTTACAATAATCATGTAGATAACTATGTGAATTGGTTTCACGTAGATATTTTGATAAGCAGAGTTCTTCATATTATAAACTTACATAAGATTTATAACGGTTGAGACACACGTGCTGCTTAAGTGCAGGGGTGTTCCGACCAGCGAAAATTATTCTTGGACTCTCAAAAGTTCTTATTGAAGTCGTCACCGACCTATGGCCTGCTTGAGTTTTGGAGCGAGTTGTCCTGACTGGAGTTATCTAGTGCGGAGCCGGACCAGAGGGCCTAGACAAAGGGACATTCTATTAGCAATGTCGCTAGTAGAAAAGTCCAAAAATGTATGGGATTGACATTAGCTATCGAAATGTCAAGTGGTCTAATAGAAACGAATCAAAATTTGCTAGACAATGTTAAGTTAATCGATTCCATCGAAAGAATCGACACTGTCGAAATACTAATTCAGGGTTTTTTTTTATCTTTTTTTTCCAAATTCCATAAAGATGTTTCGACAAGCGCCAGACAAGTTTGCATTTTTGACAAGCGTTATCGATAGTTTGCGATTATTTTGATGGAAACCCTAGCGAACGCATGACCCTGTAGAAAACGAAAGAAATAGCATTGATTAGTGGATTCTTTTGTTTATTTTAGTCGTATTCTTACGAATTTTGTAATTTTTGTTGAAGTTTTGCATTATTAAGCTATTGCATAGCTTTTATCGCGGGCTTTGAACTAGGACAAACAGTGTGAGCGCGGCGACCGAATCAAGAAATTCCATAACGAAAATAAACCTAACACCGTCGTTCAGTAAGCGTTCAACATTTTAGAGGTTCTTAAGTAGCTCTGTTTGGCGCAGTGGGCAAGCGACCGCTTTCTTTACCGTATGGTGTAAGATGTCGCAGGTTTGAATCTCACTCGTGAAGTAGTGACAGTGCGCTTTTCTTGTTTGTTTGTTTTTTTTTGCATAATGTTTGTTTTTTTTTTTGCATTATATTGCATAAGTTGATAAAAAATGCTATGCAATAGCTTTACCGCGGCAGTCCCGGAGTGCCACTTAATTTTTTATTTATTTTGTAACTTTGTCGGATGTTTTCGTTTGTTTGTTTGTTTAAGGAAGATCAATTTCTATCATTTAATTAGTAGATTATAAAATGTATAGCATTATATTTTATTTATGGACTCATGCAAAACGGGTCGACATCGCCTACTTACGTAAACAAATCGCTGAGTAAAGAAGAGTCTTCTCTTCTTTAGGTTAGGTTTATAACTTATTTCTCTTAAGTTTCAGTTTAATAGATTATAGAGCCTTTCAAGTTTAAACACCTAGCTAATGTATTTTTATACTTATTTAAACTTATTTCTGATCTCATAGCTCAGAGTCTCCAGTCGCAAAATTAAGTTTCCCCAATGGGGCGATAAAAACTCCAAAACGTCCTATAATTGCTCCGAAATTGTCATTACTCTTTATATTCTAATTCATTCATAATTCCAACCACAATTTTATGCTGATTTTATTGCTATTCGTTCAAATTATGCGCCATTTTGTTCCGAATTTATTGCGGTTCCATAATAGACCTATCAAGAATTAATCGTTTGTTCTACTAATTTATTATAAAGGTTTGTGAAATACAGTGACAGTCTTTTTAAAACTGTTATAGTAAAGCGTTTACTCTGTTAGTTTACGCTATTTGCACGTTAGATTTATGCGTTTCCCAAATGCAATAGATTAAAAGATAAAAGGATCATTCTCTCAGAGAGTCGCTACCTATTGGTGAAAAAATAAACACCGTTCAAAACTTTTGAGATTACTTTTTTTATTAGGTACTAAGGATCGATTTCACCAATAAGATAAGTCTTATCCGAGCGTAAAGATATTTTGACAGACTTGCAGTTATGGCTATAAACCACCACAATAAATGCTTAATTCTGTTGGAGTCTTCAGGTTCCTCGTCAATGAAAGATCGAGAGTATATTTCACTTTATAATTACTATTTATAATGTTACATAGCACTGTAAAACGATTCGCGGAACTAGGGTTTCAGATCGGACTTGCGTGATAGACTGAAATTATTGCCTTAGCGTGTCAAAGGTCAGGAGGTGCTTTCGCTTCAAGGTTCGGAGGTTGACTGATATAAATATATACAATAATAGGTCTAAGCTCGCACGTCCTTCTTGATAGAAATCTAGAATGTGAATGACCAGCGCGCACGTTACTCACGCATCAGTCTACCACACGATTCAAATTACGAGCATGTTCTTTATACAAAAATAACATTCATCGAAGTAGAATTTGTTGTAGTTTGAACGAGCGGCCAGTGTCAGCAAAGCGGCCAGCTGCGAAGTAGGTTTTCCACCACATCGCTCCCCCACGGAGATTGGAAATGCAAGGAAAGAAAAAGAAAAATGTTAGTAAATTCTATACAGTGAAATGTACCCTTCGACCCGACCGGGTCCTAACGACCGGTCTGTCCAAGTGGTCTAATTCGGTAGTGCCTAATATAAAAGCTGGTTTCAGCCTATCTACTGAAACTTTTTCTATTCTACCGTTAAAATCTAAACTAAAATACTTATCACCTCTCTCCAATACTTTAAATGGGCCAACATAAGGAGGCTCTAATGCCTTACAGAATGGGCCTCTACGAACGAAAACAAAATCCGAGGATAAAAGATCCTTAGGAAAATGAAAAATTTTTTTACTATTGTGATTAGAAGCGGGTACTGGAGATAGGGCTCTAAAATACGATCTAAGTCTATCTACAAAGGAAGAATAGTCAACTACACGATCTACTATAGGGTTAAAAAACTCACCCGGTAATCGTAGGGGCTCACCATACACGAGCTCTGCGCATGATGCTCCGAGGTCCTCCTTCCACGCACTCCTGATGCCCAAGAGTACCCATGGCAGCACCTCGGTCCACCTCGGGCTAGCGTGGCACATGATAGCTGCCTTCAGCTGCCGGTGGAGTCTCTCTACCATCCCATTTGCCTGGGGATGATATGCGGTGGTCGACTGATGCTTGGTGCCAGTCAACTCAAACACCTTCTGAAACAGATGCGAACCAAATTGAGATCCTCGATCAGTTTGAATAGACCTAGCTTGGCCAAAGCGACTCTGCCAACCAGAAATGTAGGTTGATACACAAGTCTCAGCAGTAATGTCTGGCATAGGAAGAACTTCAGGCCAACGTGTGAACCTGTCGATGATAGTTAGACAATACTTCATGCCAGCTGAAATGGGTAATGGGCCTATAATATCCATATGAATATCTGCAAATCTCTCAGAGGGACAGGGAAATTTTGAAAATGGGGCACTAGTGTGACGTACCACCTTAGATGACTGACACGCTTGACACGCGCGTGTCCACACACGGCAGTCTTTTCTCATAGACGGCCATACAAAACGTTCTGAAATCAATTTATAACTAGCGCGAGAACCAGGATGACTTAAATTATGAAAATTTTCAAAGACACTTTTTCTGAAAGACGGAGTTACGTAAGGACGTGGTTTACCTGTCGAAACGTCACATGTAATTCTTACTCTGGTACCAGGAATAGTGATACGGGTTAATTCTAACGATGTCGAATCGCCCAGCGTTTTCAGTTCTTCATCGGATGCTTGCGACTTCGCCAGTGCCAAGAGTATTTCTTCGGCAGTGACGGCCTCGACGCGAGAGAAAGTGTCGGCCACAATGTTCTCCGCACCCTTGACATGTTGTATGTCAGTAGTGAACTGCGAAATGAAAACTATTTGGTTAAGCTGTACGGGCGGAAGCTTGTCACGTTTTTGTGTAAAAACGTAAAGGAGAGGTTTGTGATCTGTATAGATCGTTGCGTGCTGAGCTTCTAGAATGTGTCTAAAATGTTGGACACTTTCATAAATCGCTAGGAGCTCACGGTAATAAGCCGGCCAAGTTGATTGCTTGGTAGTCAGCTTTTTACTGAAAAATGCGATTGGTTGCCAGCCCTGCTTAATCTCTTGCTGTAGGCATGCACCGACATGAGAGCTCGACGCATCTGTAAACAAGCCTAATCTAGCAGTTGAGACTGGGTGAGCTAAAAGAGTTGCATTAGCTAAGTTATTTTTGCAATCCGAAAAACACTGCTCTAAGTCAGGGGTCCAAGTAAAAGGTTTAGCGCCTTTACCTTGAATCTCTGATAAAGCATCTATTAAAGGAGCTTGGAATCGCGCTATACTGGGGAGAAATTTACGATAAAAATTTATCATACCCAAGAAACGCCTTACACCTTGAACGGTTTTGGGTAGCGGAAAATCCTGCAGACTTTTAATGCGGTCAGCAGGAGGGCAAATCCCCGCAGCGCTTATCTTGTATCCCAGGAAACGAACTTCTGGAACATTAAAATGACATTTTTTCTCGTTAATAACAATGCCGTATTCTTCCAAGCGTTTGAAAAGAATACGTAAATGCTCTGCATGTTGTTCGCTGTCTTTTGAAAAAATTAAAATATCATCAACATACGCAAAACAAAAATCCAAACCGCGGACAACCTCGTCGATGAACCTCTGGAACGTCTGCCCAGCGTTTCTCAAACCGAAAGCCATAAAAGGGAACTCATATAAACCGAAAGTTGTCGCCACCGCGGTTTTACATATGTCCTCTTTTGCTACTGGGATCTGGTGATATGCTTTTACAAGATCTATGGTGCTGAATACCGATGAACCCACCAAATTTTGGTTAAAATCACCAATATGTCTTACTGGGTAGCGGTCTGGGATTGTCCTCGCGTTTAATACGCGATAATCACCGCACGGACGCCAATCCGATTCACCTTTTGGAGCTAAATGCAAAGGGGAAGACCACGGACTATCAGACGGCCTAGCATAACCGCAAGCTATCATGTTGTTGAATTCCTTCTTAGCGATGGCCAACTTGAGCGGACCAAGGCGACGTGGTCGGCAGCACACCGGAGGACCATCAGTAGTCCGAATATAATGCACGGTGTTATGTTTTATTTCCCTATCCGGACCAGGTGGACGAGTAAGCGCAGGAAATTCTGATAAAATTTCGTTCCTCGAAGCTATAGTTTTAACGCTCACTTGCTCGTGCGAATGAATCAACGCAACACATGTGAGACCAGTGGAATTATCTATAATTCGACCTGATCTGCAATCCGGCAATAAATTAAAATAGGCGAGAAAATCTGCACCAATAATCGCAGTTGTAACATCGCATATAATAAAATTCCACCTGAAATCGCGCCTTAACCTAAAATCAAGCGATAATAAAACAGTCCCGAACGTTTTAATGTCGCTGCCGTTAGCGGCGCGCATGCAATAATCCGCTACCTTAGGACGATGACTTAGCCACGAAACGGGGAAACACGATACATCAGACCCTGTATCTATCAAAAAACGTTTACCAGATTTCCAATCACCAACGAATAAGCGACGGCTGCGCGCGGGATTCGCGCTTGGCACCGCCTTTACTTTATTGCTGTTGTTATCGAATCGTCGCGAATGATGTCGCTGAAAACGATCCGGTTTATTAAAATATTTACATGGCATCACGCATTTAACAGCGCGCGATGCAAACCTATGATGATACCAACACAAATTAAAATTGCGACCATCTCTCGGCCTATGTGAATTTCGCGAAAAATTACGCGATTTTTGAAATTCTTCGCTCCTTTTGAAGGCCGAGACCTCCTGGCTCAGCTCTTCAATGCGGGCGAGTATTGCTTCCGTCATGCTAAATAAAAATTGCTAAAAATTTAAAAATATTTAAAAATGTAAAAGGTTTTATATATAGGTGTTATCTGATGCGGGGAGCGGTGTGGATGTGGATGCGCTAGCCAGCTGAGATCGTAATATTTTATTTTCTTTAAATAAGGGAATAGTTTTTCCCGCAAGCTCTTCGAGGCTTGCCTTTAGTTTGCTGTTCTCTTCCTCAAGTTGTCTAAATCTATCCTCCATATTGAGGAATTACGAAACTGCTATTGTAAAGAAAAATAAATTTAAAATTACATTATTTCTTTAAAAAGAAAAATATTTACCTAAAATTCCTGTTGAAAAAAATAAATAAATATTATAGTTAATAATATTTAACAATTTGAATGTTTATTTCCTAATAATATCACATTATAATTAGATTATAGTCTTTAAAATTTTCATGTTTGCTTCATAACTCTCATGGTTCACGGTGAAAATATTTTCAATATAAAATGGCGGAGTGAAAATTCTTCTGAAAATTATTTGTTGACAGTTGTCCTCTTCAAAAATATTTATTTCCTTTTGGTGTTATTTTCCGAAGTTGATATTTATTCCAAAATGTCCGAATTGAAATTGAGTTGTCACTTTGAATTATTTTCCCGAATATTATTTTCAATTTGTTTCTTCATTATTTAAATTCACATATAACAAGGACCCCCTCCACGCGCGGGGTCACTGTTGGGAATGGGACCTCCAACTCCTCAACATACTTCGTAAAAAAAATTTGTAAAAATTTCTTCAAACACTTTAATGAAAATTCATCATATAATGCGGACCCCCTACGCGCGGGGCCACTGTACTGACCTTAAATCTCCTTGTGCGGGGTCACCAAATTATGGCTATAAACCACCACAATAAATGCTTAATTCTGTTGGAGTCTTCAGGTTCCTCGTCAATGAAAGATCGAGAGTATATTTCACTTTATAATTACTATTTATAATGTTACATAGCACTGTAAAACGATTCGCGGAACTAGGGTTTCAGATCGGACTTGCGTGATAGACTGAAATTATTGCCTTAGCGTGTCAAAGGTCAGGAGGTGCTTTCGCTTCAAGGTTCGGAGGTTGACTGATATAAATATATACAATAATAGGTCTAAGCTCGCACGTCCTTCTTGATAGAAATCTAGAATGTGAATGACCAGCGCGCACGTTACTCACGCATCAGTCTACCACACGATTCAAATTACGAGCATGTTCTTTATACAAAAATAACATTCATCGAAGTAGAATTTGTTGTAGTTTGAACGAGCGGCCAGTGTCAGCAAAGCGGCCAGCTGCGAAGTAGGTTTTCCACCACACAGTACAAGAACTGTCAAAATATCAAAGAACAAAAGCAAGGGTCCATACTTCAGTTTACCTGAAATCTATTCGAAGCGTCTATACATGAAAAATTGTTATAACAGTAGAGATTCAATTACTAAAACATAATCACTGAGACTTTACTTATAATGTATTTTGAGGTTATAAAAATATGTAGATAGGTATAAAATATGTAAATATTATTTTTTTTGTAAAACAAATTACGGCGGTGCTTTGTTTATCATATTTTCAAGTTGTTTTTGCTAAGAGCGTATTTATAGCGAATTTATACTACGTTAGAAATATAAGACTTATCACATGTTTCTGGCTTCAGTCCTGATGTAGGTAAGTAACTGCGAGCCACAGAGATTTGTTTTATTAGAAGTTGATCAACGGAGACGTCTGTATACAGTTTTTGTCAATACAACAGGGTGAAAAGCCCTGATGTATAATAAAATAATAATGCAAGTATCAAACAACGCTAAAACCAGTAGTGGCATTATTCGAAGCGTTAACAATGAACCAAACATTGATTAAGCGCTGCTGTTCGTAAATTATTTTGATCCCTTCTACCTCCGGACGTGGGTGGAGGTCTGAGATCATAGTCTTGACATCATGCAGTTGGGCAATTATTGTGTACGGACCAACAGCGATAGGCTCGAGAGTAAAAAAAGTAAAGAAAGTAAACAATCAAATGCAAAATTAACATTTATTTCCGCCAGGCATGGTAATCATAAAACACAATATCTTGAAAAAATTCACGTAGGTTTATAATAAAAAAAATGGAATTATAAAACTGCTTTTTCAAACCACGATTACATAAAGTAACATAACACGAGCAAGCAAAAAAATTCGGTTGTGCAAAAATACTTAGTTAATCAAGGAATAAAAAATTAATACACACCCACATGGAGTATTGCTCTCACCTTTGGGCCGGAGTACCTCAAAATCAACTTCCATTTGACCGGATTCAAAAGAAGGCAGTACGGCTTGTGGACAATCCCAAACTAACTAGCTCACTGGAAAGCCTGGAGCACCGCAGAGACGTAAGCTCTCTGTGCGTATTCTATCGGCTATAGTATAACGGGGAGTGTTCTGAAGAACTATTTGACCTTGTACCACCCTCTTTCTTCTACAACTGCACCGCACGCCACAGAAAGCAATTCCACCCACACCACATGGGTGCCTGGAGCATTTCGACTATCCGTTGTACCAGATCTTTTTTCCCACGCACTACCAAACTGTGGAACCAGCTCCCCGACTGTTTATTACAACTTGGGGTTATTCAAGGGGCGGACCAACAAATTCCTTAATTGGTAGTTCAAGTGATTTTCATCCAACATCTTTGTCTTACATGACGTCATATCAAATAAAATCCACTAATACAGTAAAACAATGCTTTAATCAGTGTCCTTTACAAAATAGTTCACTTGTACAAGTAGTAACACTTGAATCACAATAACTGTCTTTCTTTATCTCCTTCAATCTAACCCTATACTTTAGGTATGTACAAACTATACTGCAGCTAACATTGATTATCTTTCTTTAGCTCTCTCAATATGGAAACAGATCAAAACGACAGTTTCAGGGCACGTGCGTGACTCTAAGCTCAATTAATTAATTCTTGTACGTTCGTCTCTAGTCACGCCTGCCAAGACTCTGTCAGATGATGTAGCGGCGCCTCTAGCCGAAGCATATGTTTTGATGTCTCCATATTACGATGACGTAACCATGCCTCTCCCGACATATAAATATATATATATATACTAGCTGATGCCCGCGACTTCGTCTGCGTGAATTTAGCCTTTAAAATGCATCGGAAACTCTTTGACTTTGCGGGTTAAAAAGTAGCCTGTCACTCTCCAGGTCCTCAACTATAGGTACCCCTGCAAAAAATCACGTCGATCCGTAGCTCTGTTAGGGCGTGATTGAAGGACAAACCAACGCAATTCGCAGTTATAATATTTCACCATAATAAGTGCAAGTGCGTATAGTCGACGTGGTTTTTAACACAGGTAAAGTTGAGGACCTGGAAAATAACACAGGCTACTTTTTGTCCCGGGAGCATACATACATACATACATACATACATACATACATACATACATATATACATACATACATACATACATACATACATACAAACATACATACATACATACATACATGTATGCATGCATGCATGCATATTGACGCATAATTTAAGGATAAATATGTGAAAAGTAGCATTCGAATATCCCATGGGAACTGTTTGTTTTCCCGGGATAGAAAGTAGCTGTTGTTACTTTTCCGGTCCTCAACTATGCCTATCCAAAAAACCACGTCAATATGTAACTCCCTTGGCACATAATTGAAGGATAAATATGTAAAAAGAGGCATATAAATATCCCGCGGGAATTGTTTGTTTCCCGGGATTAAAAGTAGCCTTTGTCACTTTTCAAGTTCTCAACTATGCCTATCCAATAAACCACGTCAATCTGTAACTCCGTTGGCGCATAATTTAAGGATAAATATGTGAAAAGTAGCAAACTAATATCCCGCGGGAACTGTTTGTTTTCCCACGATAAAAAGTTGCTTTTGTCACTTTTCAAGTCATCAACTATGCATATCCAAAAAACCACGTCAATCTGTAACTCCGTTGGTGTATAATTGAAAGATAAATAATTATGTGAAAAGTAGTATACTAATATCGCGCAGGAATCGTTTGTTTTCCCGGGATAAAAAGTAGCTTTTATCATTTTTCAGGCCCTAAACTTTACCTGTGCAAAAAATCACGTCAATCTAAAACTCCATTGGGCGTATTTTGAAGGACAAATGCGTAAAAAATAGCGATGCTATCCCGCAGGAACTGATTGCTTTTCCGGGATAAAAAGTAGCCTATGTGCTATTCCAGACTATAATCTATGTCTGTGCCAAATTTCAGCAAAATCGGTTCATTCGTTGTCGCGTTAAAGAGTAACAAACATCCATCCATCCATCCATCCATCCATCCTCACAAACTTTCGCATTTATAATATTAATAGGATTAATAGGATATAAATATATATAATATATAAAGTTGAGAAGGTACGATCGAAGCAATAGGTTGACTGACAAAAAATCAATATGCGGCTGCACAGGCACCCATAGCCCCCTTGCCCCTCTGAACTTACCACGAAATAAATCGATTAATCACCCATTACACAGGGTTCAGGTAGGTACGTAGTTTTCCGCTTCCATCGGTGATCGGATAACCTCTTCAAAAGTTTTCAATAGCTCTAGAGTTAGTTGAACACTGTTACTGAACTAACTCTAGTGTTACTGAACTAACTGATTGTTAAACTGTGCTATAGCCATTCAAAATTCAACAGCCCTTGTACTACGTTATTTTTTGTTATAAGAAAGTCCAAACACGTATAAAATAATTATTTTCCTTCAAAGAATCTACGAAACATTTTTTCACAAATCAATAAAGATAAACTAACTCGTTCGGGTAAAATCTTATTCTAATGGATAAAATTTTACGCGTACTCCGATTTCAGAGGAGTGCGCCACCATGCGCGTTAAAAAATAATGTTAAACCCTTGTTAAACCTTATAATATTATTTTATTTATACCCTTCCGGCTTCTGTTTTTCAAACTAACTATAACTTGGGTGCCTTTCAATCAAGAGTGAATAGGCATCTTCAAGGCAAGCGCGCACCTTCTTAGGCTGTATCTCCGCCTAACGTTAAGCGCTTTAAAAATCGGCCAAGTGCGAGACGGGCCTCGCTCTTTTAGTGTTTCGTACATAATTATGATCAAATGACTTTTTTTTTAACTAGATATTTAAAAATCTTAGTTCTTAGACAGTACTAAATTAGCAAAAGGGGAAAAAATTGCTCGTTTTTTTGGTCACGACTTACAAACCGCATTATAAATTGGTGATTTCAGTATTTGTTGTTTAAATACACTATAATATAGTAAATAATACACAGAAATTTCAAATTCCTAACTAGTTTAGGTTTGAGATAGACCCCGTAACAAAAAAGGTCTAAAGCCGACATTGACGTCCCCCCATTTCTTCATGATTGTAGCTAAAAAAAAAAAAAAAAATTAAATCTACTTAATGCGCTCTAGACAATGACTCCCCAAAAGCCAGGGTAAAAAGAATAAAATTTTGTTTCGACTCCTTTTTCATGTATGACAGCATCCTTTATTTTTTAATTTTATTTAATAACTTAAGTTTAATTTACGCGCAATCACACAGCATTATTACATATATTTTTACTGTAAAAATATTATGTAGTATTTTATAGTAATTTTTTTGTTAAACATATGTATGTAGCTATTGTTTCATAATACATCGACGGATATTGTTATGGAAGAGCGGTGTCTTCTGTTACAAGTGTACTATTACACTTAAAAGAGGGCTCCAGCCTTACTTGTGTTATAAATTGTAAATGATGTTTAATAAACGAATTTTAAATTTTGAATTTTTTGAATTTAATTTTTGTTATTTGTTATTATAGCGACAAGAGAAATAAACACTCAGAACAATAAACAAACTTCAGAAAATTTCAACTGTCTACTTATTACGGCTTACGAGATACAGCCCGCTGACAGACGGACAGTCGGACAGACGGACAGCGGAGGCTTAGCAATAGAGTCCTGTCGCTTTTTAGGATTGAACCTTAGAACCTTTGGGTAATACGGAATCCTAAAAAGCGTTACAATGTGAAACGTGGAACATTACTTTGGCAAAACAGACAGTTACCTATTTTATTATTGTCGATGATAGCCCTTTATTGCGACCTCAGCTTGATTAGAATACTCTTATTTGGTTCATAACAATACTAATGGTTAAACACTAAAATAAAGCAAAATTTGATAGTCTTTATCTCTATAAAAAAATGAGATCTTATTGTCATTATTAATCTCTAATAATTTTTCACGCTTTTCAGTTGCTTAAACGTTAAATAGGAAAGCAAAGATTGTGAAAATTTTAACGGACCTTAAAAATCTAGTTATGTGAATTCTAATAA
This sequence comes from Oeneis ivallda, assembly GCA_029955525.1. NCBI lineage: Eukaryota > Metazoa > Arthropoda > Insecta > Lepidoptera > Nymphalidae > Oeneis > Oeneis ivallda. The sequence continues at coordinate 4,635,437 of JARPMR010000024.1, read as the reverse complement.
CACTAAAGAATGATAAGCCCTTACATAAATGTTTAGTGTCCATTACGCGTTGATCCCGCGGCAGAGAGTAGCGTATTCTTAGAGGCTGTGAGGCCTCGCTTTGGCCTCAAGCTCTCAACCTTTTTGCATAATTTGGAAGATGACACAGTTGATTTTTTACACCACTGCTTAAAAAGGAGTGTTATATTTTCATGATTCATGTATGTAGGTATAGTGAATTTCCTGCCTTAATAGATTTGGATTTATGTGTTTCATGATGTATTTTTAGTAAAATATAAGTAAATCCGCGCAATAAAACTTAAGATAAAAACATTTCACGACTATCAATAGAATCCTTACTAATGTTATAAATGCGAAAGTGTGTTTGATCGTTATTTTGTCCTTCAATCACGCAGCAACGGAATAAAGGAATAACAGATGATATATTGATTTTGTGCATGGATATGGTTGAGGATCCTCATTTTCCGAGATAGAAAGTAAGTAGCCTATGATATGCTACTTTCTATCACGGAAAAAAGTTGAACTCGTAGGCAAAAGCCAGTAAGTTAACACTTTTAAATTCAGCACATCATTAGATTTTTATATATAACGAGCTTTTGCCCCGCGGCTTCGCTCACATTAAGTTCGATTTTTCAAACCTCTATTTTACCCGCTTACGGGTTGATATTTCAAAAATCCTTTCTTGACGAATGCCTACGCGATAATTGCTATCTCTATGCCAAACAGCCCGATCAGTCCAGTGGTTTGAGCTGTGCGTTGATAGATCAGTCAGTCAGTCAGTCACCTTTTCCTTTTATAATATATTAGATTAGATTAGAAATTTTCACCGTATCTCGATATTTCTCTAATTATGTGGTCTAATTCGCGTAAAGTTTTTCTTATCTTCCAATTCCATTCTTTGTCACGTTTCGTCTGTCTCCTAGTCCTCGGAGCACACAACTGACTGACTGACTGACTGACGCCTGCTACTCCTGGTGTATTTAGCTCAATGTCTCCAAGTATTTTCAGTTGTAATCCTGAAAACAGTGCGTTTTAATGACCCTGTTTATAATTAGAAACTCGTTTTGGTCCATTTTGCTTTGCAGTTATAGTAATGGAAAGATTTTTGTAGGTACCTATTAAAAAGATAATAGAATATTAAATTTTGCATTAGAATCTTTTTGAGACCATTCACCTGAGATTTTCTTTTCTAGTCTAACATTTTCATGCCTAAGCCGCTGAACCGCTTTTAAAAAGGCAACAAGCTAACTTGCATCCTGTGGTAGGATATTTTTTTTATCCTACTACAGCAAAATCTAAAGGTAGGGTTATGATTTTAGCAGTCTATGTTTGTATGTGTCTATTTACGAATGTTCCAATGTAGCACCCAAACTACTGAGCCGATTTTAAAGAATGAGGTGTCAATCGATTCGTTATTACGGTCCGGGTGATATAAGCTACATTTTATATTATATGAACAAGATCAATATAACGGATATAACATCCAACTTTCCCTAGTCGGGTTACAGTTTAAAAACCTTTATCCTTCTGATTCCGTAATGTCAAGAATTTAATACAATAGGAAAGTTTTTAGAATAGAAAAAATTAAGAACCTAATTCTACGCGAACGAAGTCGCGGGCATCAGTATTTATATTTGATTATTATAATCTGATTTATATGTTACCCTAAAATCCGCCAGTGGTTCACCGACAAAATTAATGATCCGGCAACCAAAATTAATTCCCCAATTTAATGCCCCATAATTCAACAAGGAAATTAATAATTTGATAGTGTTGAACATTATAATTATTATGACAAATTAAGTTTGGCAGAAGCATTCATAGCCTAGTGGTTAGTACTGCGGTCTCCTATTCGGGGGGTCGCAGGTTCGATCCCTAGCACGCACCTCTGTCTTTTCTAAGTTAATTGCGTTTAAGAAATCAAATATCACAAGCGTCAAGGGTGAAGGAAAACATCGTGAGGAAACTTGCACACCTGAGAGTTCTTCATAATGTTCTCAAAAGTGTGTAAAGGTCTGCCAATTTGCATTGGGCCAGCGTGGTGGACTATGGCCTGTAACCCTTCTTTGTGAGGAGACCTGCGCTCAGTACAGTGAGCCGTTGATGGGTTGCTGATAATGATGATGAAGTTTGGCTAAATAGCAAAAGCAAGCAATCCACTGAGAAGAGCCGGCTCTCCTCGGCAGATCTGCTCTTGCTCTTTTCTAAACAAAAAGTTTTATAATTTGTAGCAAATAGTAGGTATGTACAAAGTATGTATTGTTCCTCACCTTTCTACCACCGAACCGCAAGGCATTGCATGAGTCTACCCCGTACGTGGTTGAAATCCCACTATCAAATTCAAATTCAAATTCAAAATTATTTATTTCACGTAGGCCAACCTGTGGCTCTTAGGACACGTCATGATTCTACCACGGACCACCGGTTCGGAAAGCGGATTCTGCTGAGAAGAGCCGGCAAGAAACTCAGCAGTTGCTCTTTTCAAAATAATCATTTTACAATATTATTATGAAGCTATTGTAAAAAGTTTTTTATACTATCTTGTGGGCCTATCTAAGCTTTATCTTAAGCGCGCGTTTTGCTTCCTCGTTCCTAATATGCGCGCCGCAAAATTGGGAATGCCCTTCCAGCTTCCGTTTTTCCAACTAACTATAACTTGGGTATGTTTAAATCAAAAGTGAATAGGCATCTTATAGGCGAGCGCGTACCATCTTAGGCTGCATCTTCACTTACCATTAGGTGAGATCGCAGTTAAGCGCTAGTATATAAATTAAAAAAAAATGTGGGCAAAGTTTTGTTGTGCCATAGTAATAACCTCAAGAAATAAGGGCATTTTAAAGGGCATTATTATACTGCACGTCATTACAGCCTTTGCTAAAGAAGGCGGGAAGTTCAAAAGGAAAAATATAATAAATTGTGTTATAAATAGGCTTGAGAGTCAAATTAAGGAATACAAAATTGGCGCTTAGAGGAACGGTTATTGTGGGGTGTCAGATGAGTTACGTTTAAGGAATATTATTATGAGAGGCAGATTTATAAATACATATTAGAACGAAGTTCCTTATCGCGCGATGCGAAAGGGGGCTAGACGGAAAAAATTAAGACTAAATTGAACCGACACTTTTTTGAATGTGAATTTGGCATTGTGTTTAATATTTTCACACTACAATATTAGATCTCCGTAGCCTTGTGGTTTCTAGTCGCATAAATGTCGATGGTTCGAATCCTAGCTCGACAGACTGAATTTTCTATTTTCTATTTTATTTTATAATAATTTGTACATGTTGAATTATTCCCTAATTTTTTACTGCTACAATTTATTTGCTATAATATTTTAAAAAATTATGTCGGTTTATGCACATTAAGAACTTCGTTCCATCTGGGTGTCCCTTGACACCTCTCAAGTTTTTTTAAATATGGGGATATATATCCCCATTACACCCCTTATTCTTCCAAAAGGAACAATTCTTCCGAAGATGCTGGAGTGGTGACCCCGCAACGGGAAGCGCATTGTTGGCGGACCTCTCACTAGGTGAGAACTTTTTTCAAAATCTATCAGTTGATAAAGAGGAGATTATTCTTAGAAATATACATAGTAAGTATATTAAATCTAAACAAACACACTACTAAAATAATACTTAACCCTTTCCTTCAGTACCCAACGTATAAAATAAAAGCTATGACTACTTCTCTCTAACTTATTTTTATTATTACTTACAGTATAGTAAAGTCCTTAAATTATATGGAACATAATACAACACAGATTTTAATAGGGAGATTAGAGAGCTGAAACCAATAAATTTATCTTTATAATAGTGTAGAATACGTTTAATATTTTCCCTTTTCGCAATACCACTTGTATAGGCATTTTGTCTTTTGTTAGTGAAGCGCTTCAACTATCACTGGTATAATTAGTTATCGACATTTTTTATTTAAATTTTAATTCAATAAGTAAAACAAATAAATATACTGTGCTATCGTTGTCTGCTTTTAGCAACTGAATTAACTGTTCGAGGCTTTATTATAATTTTATGAAGGTAGACTAATAACATAATATTATTTTAATCAATCATCATCATCTCAACCGATAAACTCCACAGCTCAATATTCGTAAGTTTCTTGAAAGTACCACAATCACCACAGAACACGATCTTGTGCAAACTGTATCCAACGGCTTAAAGCGAAATACTCGAGATAGTTCGTCCACCTACTGACCCCTACAAGGAGGGCTGGCTTGTTGTTTGAACTTCCAACGCTGCGCTTCCCGGTGCGGTGTGATATTAATCGATGACATGGAATAGAGAAATTAATTATACCTAAAGCAAAACTGTCAAATGAATAGAATGTCGTTGTTTGGCGTTCACATGTTGAAGGAGATGAAGTAAAAGGTTTGTTTTTTTACACTTAAAATAATTTACCTACTTAGTAATATACAAAAAAATAGTTGCTTGAAGTCTGGTGCTCAAAATCATTTTCGATTAAAGCTTTACTCGCTTAAATATGACAATGAATATTAAAATAAAATTGAGACAATAGCGGCACACCGCAAACCAACGAGCACATCCCTAAAGAGCGATAAGGAGGTAGACGGTGAAACAAAAGCGCTATCGACGCGATTTTCAACAATATCCGAGCGGCGTAAATCACGCACGTCGGCCGTATTGTTTATTTCCAGCGTAGTCGGTTGTTCTTTTTTTAAAGAGATTTTATCGACAACCATGATATTTTGTTGACCACACTACGGTGCACCTGTTTTATGGAAATACCTACATATTGTTTGAGCTAATTTTTAACAATTTTTTATAATTACATAGATTAAGTATGTACATATTATATTTGTTCGATTAACAGGTGAAAAGGCCATTTGAAGGGATAAAATTTGAATAAAACTTTTGTAAATGTACAAAAATAAATAATTAGGTGTTTAATAATATTGGCGTAAATAATTCGCGTTATACTAAGGATTTAATTAAATAATAATCAAAAAAAATAAGCACAAAGGCGCTATAGCTAAAGCTTAGGCAAGCTTTATATAATTTCAAAGAAGACCACTGGCTTATAATTTACTAGTTTTGCCCGCAACTTTGTCCAAGTTGAGTTAAAGTTTAAAAATCTCGTGGGAACCCTCGGTTATCTGGGATTAAAGATACTCAATCTCCAATAGATCACTCTCCAAGTCTTCAACTATACACGTGTAAAATCGCGTCGATCCACTGTTGCGTCATTGAAGGCTAAACAAACAAATAAACACACTTTCACATTTTTAATATTAGTAACGACTACTTAGTACATAGAAATAAAATATAAATACTAATAACTAGTGGTTCGCCCCGAACTGAGACCTCGCGGTATCCCATAATTCCCATAAGGTATAAGGTATAAGGTTAACTATATTATATTGTAATTAAAACGCGCCGAATCTGATGACGTCAATCGTCATCTGCTTTCGTGGATGGGATGCGTATTTACAATATTAAAGGCAGCGCCATCTAGTAACAGTATAGTGAAGTTTTGTTAAAAACATTGATGCCCATTAAAACTCAAATAATTTCGTTTCTTTATAATATTTATCTAATCTTAGTATTTGTTGTTCAAGTACAGAATATAACTCACATTATGTGTAAGTTTCAAGTTTTAAAACAAAGTGGTTTTAGAAATCTAGCCTCGAATACAATCTCCACTTTGAAAGCCCCCCATTTCGTATGGGAGCCCCCCTGAAATAAAGATTTTTATAACTTTTTAAGCCATTTTCGGCTGGAGGCCATCGGTTTACATATCATATCTAAAATTGAAGTAATTACGTTCAGTAATTCAGAAGTTATAAGGCTGTGACAGACGGACGGACGGACAAGTGCAAATCGCTCTAGTAAACTCAGAGACCTTCGCTTCGTTCGGTCGAATATCATTAACTCAAATATTTTCACACCATAAAAACCTTATTACAAAATAATGACCGCATTAACATGGTAGTTTAAAAAGCTGTGAAATATCACGGCGATATCTTAGATTTAGAGATTATTGCTCCGAATAACACTTCAATGTCAGTGGCCATGAAAGTAGCGATACAAAACGCCGACTGCTTAACCAAAAGCTTATACTTATTAGGTTTATTGTGAGAAGACTATAATAAATCTGGGACAGTATTTTAATAATTCATTATTGGCATGTGATTCGTTTACACACAGTCATAATAATGTGTGATGTGATCACACTATTCCTCCTCCTATTTTATTCCTATTTTATATTGAGGTTAAAAAACGGAAATACTCCTAAGAATATAGGTACGTCCTGAAACTCGTTTATTGTTCTTTATCTGTGGCTAGCTAACGTCTGTCAAACTCGCATTTTGTATTACGAAATGCGCGTTTGTCAGTTCTTATTTTACATACTTACTTCTTTTTCATTTCTTAGTTTACTTTACATTGTTTTTCATAAACAAAGTTGCATGGGTTAAATCGGCTTGGCATCCGGCTGCCCACAAGATAGTATAAAAAACTTATTACAATGTAATAACTGCATAATAATATTGTAAAAGGATTATTCTGAAAAGAGAGCCACAGGTTGGCCTACGTGAAATAAATAATTTTGAATTTTGAATTTTCATAGCCACTCAGCCATTTCATTTTCAGAAAATGTTATGGAAAAATAAGTGGCTGTTTTAGAGGCCACATACAAGAAAATATTTCAAAAATAGGTCGCTCTTGCAGTGGCCTTATAACGATCTACAAGTTGATCGATGCCTGATCTAACGCGGTCGCACGCACCGGCGAGATACGAAGATACCGTCATGTCATACATTAGAAACGCAATTGTCGAGTCAAATTACGAGACTGACAGCTAGACAGTATCGTCCGCTCTGGTGGCTCCGAGGGGTTTTTATGACTGTCAATTTTTTTTAGTGTAGGTACATTGTGGTTAAAACTAGTGGTTCACCTGGACCTCTCGTATCATATTATTATCATAGGTACTTTTCATACTAATATTATAAATGTGAAAATGTGTTTGTTTGTTGGTTTGCCCTTCATTCACGCCGCAACAGAGTTACGGATCGACGTGATTTTTTGCATGGGTATAGTTTCGGAGCTGGAGAGTGACAAAGGCTACTTTTTAGGCAGAAAGGGCATTCCGAACTAGTGGTAGACTCATCGACGAATCAAAAGCACTTGTAAAAAAAGTTTATTGGAATAAAAAATAATTATATTCTATTTAATCAGAGTTCCCGAGGGATATTAAAAACTAAATCCACGTGGACGAAGTCGCGAGCATTAACTAGTAGTAGTAGTAGTATTGATAATTATAAAGGTCAGTGCCATCCACAAACGACCAAAATAATCAACTAAGCAGTCCATAATACATAAAGCTTATGAAATGATGACTCAGCTCTGTAGATACGTATGAATATTTCATACAGACCCTTTACTAAATAATTGCAAACTCACTTTATTAAAAGACTCCCGAAGTCAATACACGAACCGCACATAATGTGGAAACCTTGTTAGTAATAAATAAGGGGTCGTAAATAGGCCGCCACATTGCCTATCGATACATTTTTAACGTGTATTGTTACCCTGTTTGGGGATATAGGTAGCGACCGTCGGCGAAATCACAGGGTCTTCATAAATAAGATTTGATAGGGAACTTAAATATTGGCTAGAAAAGAGTGGAGGAAGAAACGTTGAGTTAATTATATTTTTAACATCCATTGATCGTTGAGGTCACCTTAAGGATTAAATTGATTATTAATTCAAGATTATTAGATTGTTTTCTGTAGCAGTTCAAAGTTCTGCACATAGTTTGAAGAGCTGGTGGTCGTTGGGGTCCCAAGGTGCTGGAGTGGCGACCCCGCACCGGGAAGCGCAGTGTTGGCAGACCCTCCACCAGGTGGACCGACGACATCAAACGAGTCGCAGGGAGCCGCTGGATACAAGCGGCGCAAGATCGAAGCCTGTGGAGGTCCATGCAGGAGACCTTTTTCCAGCAGTGGACGTCTATAGGTTGATAAAGAAGAAGAAGAAGATTGTTTTCTTAAGTTTTTGTATGGCAGTCAGATTTAAGTTTGGGTTTAAAGACTTTATTCTCCAAACGTTACTGTTCCCTTGTTCTCTTAGAACTGATTCCATTTAAATTGAAGGTTATTTTCAGTGTCAAGTACGTTGAGTATGAAATTTATCAATCAAAATAGCAAATTCATTACTGTAATATAATTTGGCGAAGGTTAGTCGCTTTTAGAAACCGTAACAAAATGACAAGGTGATTTACTTTACCTCCTTAATTTCTTCGTTCTTCCTCGTAATCCTGAAGCTTCTAAGCAAAGATTGTTGCCAAGCAATAAAATTTTCTTTTATTTTCTACCATTTTCTGATTTTGTGTTTTTTTGACTTGTTTTAGGTTTTACCAATAATAATAATTAATGTGCTGTGTGGTGACGGCAGATCAGAATACAGTTGTCACCACCCCTCCTCTTCCCGCGGGTGTCGTACGAGGCGACTAAGGAGAACGGAGAACGGGCAGCAGCGTCCTCTGTGCTACTACTACCATCCACTACGATCACCAACCCGTCTGTCCAGCGTGGTGATTATGGGCAAACCCTCCCGTTGGGAGAGACTTTCAGTCCAGCTGTGGACTGTTATAGGGTATTGAGGATTGTGGAATTATTAAGTATGATTATCACATGGTATCACTCATTGATCCAAATATTATTTTAAAATTCCATCTCCACTGTAGCAACCAGTTACAGAATCGACCATCTAGTGGCGATATGACGCGTAAATATAGCGCGCTTCGACCGTAAACCTGACGGTATTCGGTATCCGAAAGATACTATATTGTTGGTAGGGTGTTGATTACATGATGGTATTAAAAAAAAACAGTGATAGCCTAGTGGTTAGGACTGTGGTCTCCTATTCAAGGGGTCGCAGGTTCGATCCCGGGTGACGCACCTCTGACTTTTCGGAGCCATGTGCGTTTAAGCAATTAAATATCACTTGAAGGAAAACATCGTGAGGAAACATGCACATCTGAGTTCTCTATTCTCGAAGGTGTGTGGAGTCCGCCAATTCGCATTGGGCCAGCGTGGTGGACTGGGGTCTATAACCCTTCTCTGAGGGGAGACCTGCGCTCAGTAGTGAGCCGTTGATGGGTTGATGATGATGATTAAATCTAAGCTAATAGGACAGTGATATCATAGTGGTTAGGATTGCGGTCTCCATTTCAGGGGTTCGCGAGTTCCTCTGACTGCTCGGACTTTCGAAGGCATGTGCGTTTTAGCAACTAAATATCGCATCCTATATTGGTGGTGGGAAACATCATCAGGAAACCTGAACCTGGGTACAAACTGCCTAAAAGTTGTTCCATTGATCGTATTCGAATTCGATGACATTAGCGTCAAAGTAAAATAATCCTTGATTGTATTGATTTAAAGGCACAAACACAGTACAACCGATTTTTACATGGAGAGTTATGGAGCGTTTCGTCCATACCTAAACGTATAAGAATGCATACACGAAATGGAGCTCAAATTCGATGCTGTTATGGTTTATTTTACTTTGACCCTAATGTCATCGAATACGATTACGATCAATGGAATAACTTAAGATTATCGCACCTCTGATTTCTTCATAATGTTCTCAAAGTTGTGTGAAGTTTGCCAATTCGCATTGGGCCAGCGTGGTGTAGTGTGGCTTATAACCTTTATCTGATAGGAGACCTGCACTCAGCAGTGACCCGTATATTGCTGACCAGGGTTGCTAATGATGATGGTATAGATACAGATACTTTAGAATAACCTAACCTTAAAAAATTGGTTGTCTGTAAAGTCGGTTTACGGACGACAGTTTTACGTGATAACGTCATCAAGAAACATTGACGATGACTGGCTTGCGGCACAAGCCAACGCTTGGGCTGATCATACCTCTCTATCGCTTGTTCCGCGCTCTCACTTGCACGTACAGGCTCAGGCGGAACGTGACACTTTTTCGTGCGTGCAGCCGGTGTTCATCGATTTATAAGACGTTATCACGTCAAAAATTGTCTATGCTTTCAAAATACTCCCCTGTAAAACGCAACTTTTGCAGATTCGTGTGTATGGCAAACGCCATGTTTATAACTCCACTTTTAGCACGTATCTAAATTCCAACGAATAGCAGACTTTAAGTGTCCTTTAGGTGCCTTCACAATTCTGATTTATGGTTCAGGAAACTGGCCTAATCCTGTTTAGTTGAGGTTATCTCTATAAGTCTATTATCAGGAATTTTTATCGTTACTTTATCATTAATGATAATAATATAAAGCAACATTTAATGCCGCTTCTTTATTATGATTAAAGTCTGTCAATGATGTGCTGCCCATAATATTATGTTTAGAATCATAATATATTCTCGGCAGGAACGGCATTCCGAACCAGTGGTAGACTCATCGACGATTCAAAAGCACTTGTAAAAAAGTTTATTTCAATAAAAAACATTTCTATTCTATTCTATTCTATATGATATGATATGATATGATATGATATGATATGATATGATATGATATGATATGATATGATATGATATGATATGATATGATATGATATGATATGATTTGATATGATGATATGATAAAATGATATGTTATGAATATGATATAAGATACGATGTGATATATGATATGATTTGATATGATACTACTACTACTATCCTTGTTCTGTGCTACTTTAATATACAAACATACCTTTAATATAGTAGAGTATATCAGTTATCGTAATCAGTCTCAACCGACGACACCGTGGACATAAGGCTCTTGCAAAGATAACCACAGAACGCTTGAGGGAAATAAATTGTTAAAAACTATACAGAACAAAAATTGACATTTTAAAAACTGACGTCAACTCCAAGAGCGCTCGAAGCCTCGAAAGTCGAACGCCACGGGTTTGAAATTGGAAGCCATAAAGGCGCGAAGCGACCGGAAGTCGGACGGGACTCCATCAGATCCGTATCACAGATGCCGCGGATTCATTTCCGCTACACTTGCATTTGAATTCCGAATTCCATTCGTTCAGAAATGGGTCAGACAAGATTTAGTTTCAACTTTAAAAATAATATGTATTTATTATTTATAATAAATAATCCCGCGAGAACTCTTTGATTTTCCGGGATAAAAAAAATCACGTATATCCGTAGCTCTGTTGCAGCGTGATTGAAGGACAAACCAACAAACTAACTAACAAATACACTATCGCATTTATAATATTAGTAAGTTTTAGTAATCTTCATAATCAGTTATGTTAATTCCTAATCAGTTAAGTAGTTTTAACTGATGCCCGCGACTTTATCCGCGTGGAGTCTTACAAAATCCAACGGGAACATTGATTTTCTGGGATAAAATACTTTTTATCCCAGATAAGATAGACCGGGAGAGTGACATAGGCTACTGCCTATGTCACTCTCCCGGTCCTCAACTATACCCATGTCGAACATACTAACCACTAAACCAACGGAGCAGTTACACAACACCAATACCCCAATAATAAAAGCAATGCATTGCGGATAGAGCAAAGTGTTTGCGCATAAATATTGAGGTGCAAACGTGAGCGTCGTGGAACGGTTTGGTTGCGGGATATATTTCAATGATACGCATCTTCCCTGGACCCTGGAGAGGCGAGGAATTTCGAAGCAAACTAAATGGCTAGAAAAAGTATAACATTTTTGTTTTTGTTTCAAGTTTATGCCTTCAGACAAGTATAAAAGTTTAAAAACTGTAACCCGACTACCCTGTCAAGTGGAAATGGGTGGGGCACATAGTTCGAAGAGTTGATGGTCGATGGGGTCCCAAGGTACTGGAGTGGCGACCCCGCACCAGGAAGCGCAGTGTTGGCAGACCCCCCGCTAGGTGGACCGACGACATAAAACGAGTCGCAGCGCAGGGAGCCGCTGGATTCAGGCGGCGCAAGACCGAGGCCTGTGGAAGTCCATGCAAGAGACCTATGTCCAGCAGTGGAGGTCTATCGGTTGACAAAGAAGAAGAAGAAGAATAACCCGACTAAGGAAAATCGGATGTAACATCCGTCGTATTGATTTTACAGTTCATATTGATATAAAATATAGCCTATGTCACCCCTATCCATTTACACTTCGTTGTATCTATTCTCTTTCTATGATCGTTTACGCTTTAGAACAGGGGTTCCCAAAGTTTTTTTATCACGCCTCCTTTCTGAAAGGATAGGAGGTGTGATAAAAAAAGCGTGTAGCGTGAATGCTATTCCGCAGAGCGAAGGAGTGATCAAGAACGTCACAGCCAAGCCTTTGTTCAATTAATATAAGATTCGCGTCACAATCACTCCCGTATCAAAGGAGTGCGGTATTTAAAAACCCGCAGAATTACTTTCAAAAGAACTCATCGATTTTACCAATTACATTGCACAAATAAAGAGCACGCTCGATTTGACTCAAAAATGAGTTCGGAGCGGTCTTTCAGTATAGCCTGAGAGCTCATAAGTAAATTTGAGTAGGAGCTTGACAAAAACTGTAACCCTTGTTTGTCAAGGGTTCTTTCGCATAACTAGTGTGTCAAAAATTAGTCGTGCCAGACAGGACTTTTGAGTTTTTGACTTATGAGTACGTTAAGGCGCATACTTAGTTATAATGAATAATAGGTAAATTATCAAAATAGTTAAGAAGCTAATATTGATATTTAAAAAAAAGATAAAATCTGAAGTATATATTTATGTCTCTTATATTTTGTTATTATAGAACCCAATTGATAGGCTACCTGGGCTTAGAATGAGATAAAATGTAAGAATAGTATTATGAAAGTCAGTCCAGAGTATTGCACTAAACCTTATCCAAACTAATTTTGCACATGACTTGCAATCCAAATATCAAGCACCTTCCTAAAATACCGTCCGGCCTTTCGGACTATTACGGTAACAAAGCGGACAATAAGTCAAAGAAGTGGAATTCAATTATTATTTTCAATATTTCGTTTTAACTGAGGCATCCGCCTCCGATGGACAGACGCTGTATTAAATTTCCTCTTCTGTCACAATGACAGTGAGCTTTCTACTCGCAGAAAATAGTCTCCTTACTTCCGTAGTTTGAGTCTAGACCATGATTGCAGGTAGCAGGTAGGTACATAAGTACAACGTTTGGACACGTTAATTCAATAGTTTTTTTTATTTTTTGTTTGAAACAGTATACTTCCCAGATAGTCCTATTTAAATTATATCGAAATAGGTCGAGCGGTTTTTAAACAATCAACAATAAATTATATACTTTAGTGGCGCGAGTGTTTGAAGTCGGGTTTTTAAAAAGATTTTTTAAGCTATTGCATAGCTTTTTTATTAGCGGGCTTTGAGCGCGGCAACCGAATCAAGAAATTCCGTAACGAAAATAAACCTAACACCCTATCGTTTCAGTTCGGCAGACTTCGGCACGGTGTTTGTGTGCGTGCGACTAGAAAATGCTATGCAATAGCTTTACCGCGGCAGTCCTCGAGTGCCACACGTATTTTTTTTATTAAACTAAGGCATGATGACGACTTACTTGTAATTCATATTTTAAGGCAACCAAACTGCAATTTTGTGGTTCATTTTTAGCCAAATACATTCTGTCTGTATAGCCACTTAGTCATTAATAAATTCATCGAACTAATCAGTGAATCCACCGCAAATAGTGGCATAAAAATCCCACTTTATATTCGAAGAGTCGTTTGTTTTCAATTTATTATGAGCAAAACGACCCGCCTCGTTAGCTCTGTGCTAGTAATTTGATTACTGAAAAACAGTGCGCGCAAATTAAACACAGTTACGATGGCTACTGTTAATATTTTTACTATAGCGGCTGTAAAATTTAATCTAGATGATGCCATCAACTTCGTTTGTATGGTTTAAGTATGGAATTTACTTTAAATCCCGCGGAAAGTTTGGTGAAAATATTCCGGTATAAAAAGTTAAAATCCTATGTCAATCTCCAATGAAGGTAAGAATGCCAAAGTTCTCTGCGGCAAATTTCGTTTACATTGGTGCAGTGGTTATGCCGTGAAAAGGTATCCTTTTAGAGCTGTTTACAAGCCGGTAAATCTGTGGGTCTAAATTTTAGATTTACCGACTATCATATTATATTATTTACTAATACTATAAATAAAAGTCTGTCTGTTTATTGGTTTGTCTTTCAATCATGCAGCAATGGAGAAACGGATTGACATGATTTTTTTGCATAGTATAGTTGAGAACTTGGAGAGTAAAATAGGGATAAAATCCCGGAAAAACAGAGGTTTCCCGCGGGATTTTTAAAACCTCACTCCACGCTTACGAAGTCGCGAGCAAAAGTTAGTTATTAAATTTAAGTGAATTATGATAAAATGGTGTACCTATATCTATAATAAAATAACACATAATCTTAATATATATATTTCTTGTGTGCGTGTGTATGTCACTAAACTCCTCCTAGACGGCTGGACCGATTTTGATGAAATTTTTGTGTGAGTTCAAGGGGATTCGAGGATGGTTTAGATTCACAATTTGGTCCACTGGAAAATGTTTATTTAACTAATTTTTCATTTAAAAGTAGTGGCGGTACGAAGTTCGCTGGGTCAGCTAGTATATTATTATAGAATTTTATCGTACCAGTACGCTGTTTCGGAAATTAGGTAAATGATCGAGACGAAACTAAGTTTTAAACAGAAACCGTACTTAAAGATTTGAATAGCGATGCATAAAACAATAATGTAATCAATAATTAGCTTTTTGAATTAGTCAAAATACCTTTTAATAATTATAATGATCTTGTTAGCACAGAATTAATGTATACAAGTGTCCCTGAGTTATATACCCTAACTTCCTAATTGGTAAAGTTCTGGACTACTAGCGGTTTAGATTTCCCAGCGCTAACTGGGAATCTTACAATCCGTTCTATCGATATATTAATGAAGCTAAGTTTAACATTATATTACATATTTTTCTGCAGGTGATGTAATTTTATAATCAATTTATTTCTATAATTTCGTCGAACGAAGTCATGGGCTAGTTGCTAATAAATTTAGTTTTATTAAATCGATTAAAGATACAATAAGATAAAGCGCAAAGTTCAAATGTGACATAATATTATTATCCTACTATATAATATTATAAATGTGAAAGTGTGGATGTTTGGATGTTTGTTACTCAATCACGCAATAACGGCTGAACGGATTTGGATGAAATTTGGCATGCATGTAGCCTTTGACATGGAAAAGAACATAGGCTACCTTTTATCCCGATTCCTTAAGGAGTTCCCGAGGGAAAATTGAATTTTTTTTACGAGCTAAGCCGCGGGCAGACAGTTTTGAAATTTGGTATGCATGTCACCTATGCTATTGAAAAGGCTATACTTTCTATACCGATCTCTCAAATAGTCCCTGTGGTAAGATTAAAAATTGTTAACGAGCGAAGCGAACCAGTAATTCATTTTTATATCATTCTAGCTTTTCGCCCGCAACTTCGTCCGCGTGTAATTCGGTTAACACGCTCTAAACGTGTTTTCCCGTAGGAATAAGATGTTTTTCCGGGATAAACAGTAACCTATGCCACTTTTCTGACTACAAACTATCCCGATAATTCGCTATAATTTCAAAGCTATCTGCGCTATTTCTTCTATTACAGCTATTTTTTCTATTGCAGCGCAAGCGATAGCATAGGTGTAAATTTTATTCCATTTTTTATTACTTTCACATTTATCATTTTTTTTTGGATCCAATTCTGAAGTCCACGCAAACGAAGTCGCGGGCAGAAGCTAGAATATTACAAAGGTGAAAGTTTGTATGTTTGTTACTCAATCATGTCGCAACGATTGAACCGATTTGGCTGACATTTGTTACAGATAGATTGTAGTCTGGAATAGCACATAGGCTACTTTTTATCCCGGGAAGTACAAAACTCCCAAAAGTAAGGTTTTGTACTCCCACGGGAGTACAAAACCTTAATCCACGCGAACGAAGTCGCGGGTATCAGCTAGTATTATTATAATTTTTCTTACGATAAAAATTATTCGTAAAAAAAATTATGTAGATATTTTAATGCAAATAAATAAAATCAAATGAGATAAGCCAATGATAATCCGAATCAATTCCCCCTTTTGGTGCGATAGGGGAAAAAATAATTTTCTCTACTATTTTTCAATCGTGCAGGCAATCAATGACAAACTCTGAATGTCGATTTAGAAAAGCAGATTTTCCCGGGGCAAAC
The DNA here is from genome assembly GCA_029955525.1 of Oeneis ivallda. Taxonomy (NCBI): domain Eukaryota; kingdom Metazoa; phylum Arthropoda; class Insecta; order Lepidoptera; family Nymphalidae; genus Oeneis; species Oeneis ivallda. The sequence goes on along the minus strand of JARPMR010000024.1, from coordinate 4,619,242 downwards.
GAAACGCCAATCCACATCCTTTTATTTCTAACACGGACATTGAATTCGTTCTAGGCTGAAACCTAGCCCGAATTGGACGCGAGGTTTCGACGCCTACCAGCCTTTATCTGGCTTTTGTGGGTTTCTTCAATGCTTTATTTAGTTTACTAATAAAATTACGTTTTAGAATAAAATTCCATAGTCAATCTTCGACTTGCCTTTACACAAGTTTAAGAAATCAGTTAAAACTTATCTCATGAAAAAAGCATATTATACAATTGAAGACTATTTAAATGACAAAAAAGCGTGGATATAATTCGTTCCAGCGATTCATGAGACAGTAGGTAATGATTAACCTGTAAATCCTCTTTTTCCTCATTGTGGAAACACTGCATACATAGCGTAATATATATATCTATTAGGTATATTTTAATCTTGTTTTGAAAAGAGCAACTGCCGAGTTTCTTGCTGGTTCTTCTCGGCATGAACGGCATTCCGAACCAGTGGTAGACACATCGACGATTCAAAAGCACATGTAAAAAAACATTTCTATTCTATTCTATTCTGCTGAATGATGCCTGCTTCTTTGTCTGCGTGGTAAAGTTTTTACTTTCCCGGAAAAAATATACTATCAAGCGAGTTCAAACAAAAGAAACAATAAGCGAGTGATTTCGATCCGGTCTTCACCATCATTAAGAATATTTCCCCTGTGGGAAGTTCAATTTTGTATACAACAATGTAAATCCAGGATAAATATTTTTCTATTATGAATATTATTTAGTATTTTTTCGTAAATTTAATGCTAGTATTAGGTGGTGGTGGAGGTGTATTTTATCTTTTTGTAAGTTTATTTAATTTTTGCCACACAAATATTGCAAGGGAACCTAGAATTACAAATCTAAAGATAATCATGCACTATAGAGCTTCTAAAGATTTTTAGTTGTAAAAAAAGTTATTCAAAAAGTATTGTATGTAAAGGAAAAAGGTACGAGTATGTAGCCGACTGCAGATAGCAGCAGCAGGCGACGTGTCACCGCGATACTAAATGGTTTCAAATTAAAATTAAAATTCAAAATTATTTATTTCACGTAGGCTGTGGCTCTTATGACACGTCATGACTCTACCACCGGTTCGGAAAGCGGATTCTGCTGAGAAGAGCCGGCAAAAAACTCAGCAGTTGCTCTTTTCAAAATAATCATTTTACAATATTATTATGTAGCTATTACAGTGTATGTACTATCCGTACACTTCAAGTTGGCCGTCCACGACCGTAAAAAAAAGACGTTATACAGCTCATAATATACTATTGACAAAAAATGATTTATATTTTTTACTGTTACCACGTTGACTGTGACAAGAATGTTTAAGAGCGTAATTTTTAATTTCTTATTTTTCTCTTCTTCGACAAAAGTCTATAATTAAAGTAATAAATAGTCTGCGCTATGCAAAACATTACCTTTTTCACTCATCGTAGAAAACTACACGCGAACATTAGTAATAAAACAACAATAAATAACTAATTAAAACTTAACAGAAAAATTTAAAACGTAACAATGACAGAAGTTTGAAAAAAACATGGCCCTGATAATCGCGACGGGTACGTTGCTATCTGTACTAAGCGGGTCTGACTTGAGGTGCGGTGCGGGGAACTGCGACTCGAGGTAGCGGCCGACTTGAAGCGAACGGGTAGTCTAATCTAATCTATACTTATAAAAATCTATATATATAAAAGAAAGTGGTGTTAGTTACACTATTTATAACTCGAGAACGGATGAACCGATTTGGCTGAAAACGGGTGGAGAGGTAGCTTAGAACCAGGAGAAGGACATAAGATACTTTTTATCCCGTTCGACCGCGTTTCCGTCAAGTCACTATAAAACGTGGTATAACAAAAAAGCATCTGACATGGAATAACAAAACGCAAATGACAGTGGAATAACAAAACGTAAATGACAGCTAAACGTAATTTTGTCTTTGGTTAAGTATGGTAAAAATTTGACAATTATAAAAAGTGTTATATTAAAGCATTACTGATATATTATAAATGCGAAAGTGTGTTTGTTTGTTGGTTTGTCCTTCAATCACTTCGCAACAGAACAGCGGATTGATGCGATTTTTTGCATGGGTATAGTAATGGATGTAGTAGTGGTTCCTCAGACCGGGAGAGCTACTTTTTATCTCAGATAATGAAAGAGTTCCCACGGGATTTTTAAAAACTAAATCCATGCGGACGAAGTCGCGGGTATCAGCTAGTTAGTAATAAAACAACAATAAATAACTAATTAAAACTTAACAGAAAAATTTAAAACGTAACAATGACAGCAGTTTGAAAAAAACATGGCCCTGATAATCGCGACGGGTACGTTGCTATCTGTACTAAGCGGGTCTGACTTGAGGTGCGGTGCGGGGAACTGCGACTCGAGGTAGCGGCCACGGAATAAATAAATACCTCTAATCAGTGGTAGAGGCCGACTTGAAGCGAACGGGTAGTCTAATCTAATCTAATATATAAAATTCTCGTGTCACAATGTTAGTAACCTTACTCCTCCGAAACGGCTGGACCGATTTTTATGAATTTTTTTGTGCATATCGGGTAGGTCTGAGAATCGGCCAACATCTATTTTTCATACACCTAAATGATAAGGGTTACCCACCCCTAAATATATTTGCTGGCGGTACGAAGTTCGCTGGGTCAGCTAGTATTTCTATGAATATACCCTATGGAAATACCTTCTGTAGCTAACGACATATCGTTTATTACGATTTTCTGTCGATGGTAAAGCAATTCTAGCATTAGTCTTAAGGTTTTTGTTTGAAAAGGATCCATTTGAATATTCGAAATACTAAAAACACTGATTTCGTGGATTTTCCCCACCCAAGACTAATAGCCTCATGTTCATTAAATAACCTACCTTATTGCCGAAGTTTAAAGTAGGATTATATTGGTCAAACGGGTCGTAAATTTGAAACACGCTACAAAGAACATATGGCCGCGATTAGGAACAACCAACCCCAAAAGTCTCACTTTGCTAAACATCTCCTTGGTGGACACAAATTATCATCCGATCATTCATACAAAATCTTACACACCTGTGATAAAGGGCTTCGACTGAGCATGTTGGAACAATTAGAAATAATAAAACATAACAATAATACTCAGATTAAATTACTTAATGAACAAGTGAACGTCTCAAGTTCACCACTGCTTCGTTTGTTTGAAGGGGGGGGGTAGTGGGCGGGGCAACAGTAGTGGGGGTAGGAATACGGTATATAATACCGCGCAATTGACACGAGCGTCACTAGACAATGCATCGTTGTAGAGTCAACATCTCCTGAGGATGCTCCGGTGTCGGGGCGAAACGTGCGTCGAGAGTAGTGTAAAAATTATACAGATTTTTTCTGTTGGCGGATTATAGCAAAATAATTCTAACCTTTTCTTGTTTAAAGTAGGATTTAAAATGAATGTTTTTCACAATGCTGCGGTACCAGTGTAAATTCAATACATGACCAAAATAAGTTTCTCTTAGCGAGTTCATTTTGATTTTACAAATGTGAGCACAGTTAGAAATAATGGTTTAGATTGGTTTCGGTGTTTTGTTTTCATTTGGTTTCCTATAATTTTGTATTGTTATTTAAGTATGAGTTTTCAGCGTTCTAAACTGGTGTCGAACAAGTACGATTATATCAATGACTAGCTGATGCCCGCGACTTTGTCCGCGTGGATTTAGATTTAAAGTCCCTCGGGAACTCCTTGATTTTCCGGGATAAAAGTAGCCTAGATGTTGACCCGAGTAATAAGTTACCACGGTATAAAATTTTGTAGAAATCTGTGCGGTAGTTTTTACGTGAAAGAAGGACAAACAAACAGACAGACAAACAGACAAAAAAAAATTTAGCTTCTGATGTTTTGATATCTGTATCTTGAACACAATTAGAAGCAAAAACCCTTTTTTGAATCTATTTCATGTACAGAATTGGTTTCGTTTCTGCTTTATTAAATGTATGTATAGATTTAGGACTATAGTGCCGCACTAGTTTAATACAGATTACCTAAAGAAAAATAGGGATCTGTATAACATAGCTTTGGACTGGTGCAAAGAGATCGTATGTATTTAAATTACTGAACTAAAAGAAATGAAAGAACAAATTAAATAAAACTCATAGCTTTGCCACACGGTACAAAATTGTTGGCATTTCTTTCATTAATTATTTTCAAATTGTTCAGTCGTTCTAAAATTTTTTTGTTTATTTATAATATTATTGAAACTCTATATAACGGAGGGAAGGTTACTGAAAGCTATAGAACAGGGTAACCTAAATTAGGCAGCAGAGACAAACCATAACATCATGTATCGTAATAAATAAATAAATGGAACACTCGCTGTCCGAGTCCGACTCGCTCTTGGCCGGTTTTATTTCAACTCTACAAAAACGTTTTAGCACTCAAAGGATTGCTCTAAGCAAATACGTCGCTAATGGCATGTAACATGAATAATATTGTCGACTGTCGGCTCACGTAGCATCGCAAACCACCAGCGCAGCCGCTACTGCTAGTGAAGTCGGTTGGTTATATCGATAAAGTGGAAAACCTTTTGATTTTAATAGAGTAACTCAAGTTAATGAAAGAGTGTATTCAGACGCCAAAGATGTTTCGGTGTTAAACAGCGCTCTCTAGGAAACCACAGCGCAGCGTCTTGTTTCAGCAGATGTTTCGAAATACGACGAAATATTTTTAAATTAAAGTTAATTTTAAATTAAAAAATTTCAGTAAAGTGGTCTCTAATAAAAAAAATTGTATAAGATATGGTAAGATGTCTAATTGGGTATTTAACTGTAGTCAAAATGTTGATATTCATTATTTATAATCGAAAATGTAACATGTAACAATAATATTTGTAAAAAAGAAAATAAATCGGTCCAAAAACAAATAAGTTATAGAGCTTTAAAGTTTCTTTTTAGATATAGAAAGCGCTACTGAAGTGTGGTATCATAATTCAGCAGCTCCATACAAGCTCCATAGAAAACTCGTTTTAGAAAGAGACGGATACAGTCACAGTAAAACAGCTTAAAATTCCGAGACTAGTAAAGATATTTAAAAAAGAGAAATGACATTGTGTTGTAATATTTAAAAACGTTATTTTAAATAAATAAAAAATCGGCAAAGTGCGAGTCGGGCCTCGCTCCTTAAGGGTTCCGTTAAAAAAATATTTCCATGTACCCATAGAAATATTTTTATTTAATTTTTTTAATTTAATTTTTATTATTTATTGTTATAGCGGTAATAGAAATACATAATATGTGAAAATTTCATCTGTCTATCTATTACGGTTTACGAGATACAGCCCGCTGACAGACGGACGGACGGACGGACGGACGGACAGCGTAGGCTTAGTAATAGGGTCCCGTTGGTACCCTTTGGGTACGGAACCCTAAAAAGATCAGTCAAATACCCAATTGTAATGCTTGAAATAGACAGGCTTCTAAGTTAAATTGATAGAAAATTGCATAAAATTTGTCCAAAAACCATTTATTTTCAGTTTACCTTTAGTAATTTTGTCACCATTATATTATATACCTAATATAATATTTAAGAGTACTTAACGACCACCAAGTTTAAACGAGGCAGTAAACTAGCCCATTTAATTTCCCTTGAGCTGAAACACTGTTTATGACATCATAAAGTATCATACGAAATAGTTTATTTTCATTAAATATTTATGAAAGGTGTCTAGTATTACAATATTGGCGATATAAAAAGGGTATAATAAGAAGGGTATAAATTATGGACTATTATATTATATTGATATGTTAAAGTTTAAAGCCAAAATATTGGCACCGTGATTTACGTAGGTCATTAATTTCAGAGATGCCAAAAGCTCAAATCAACGCCCATAGCTTCGATTAGACTGTGGGCGATTTGTCGTGTTACGTCTTTGAACTTATGTATTATGACTAATACAATACTTTACTCGAATGCAGCTTATTACCTATTACTTTTTCTCGTTGGTTTCTTTGTTCATTGTAAAAAATATTTTTTTCCCAATATCAAATAAAGTTATCAAATATTGCAGTTATTATAATAATTTAATTAATAAATGAATTCATTACCCTGACCGTAACATAAATATTTTATATTAAATATATCGACACTTTTCACATCCCTAGTAATACTTACAGCGTAAGACGCCAAGCTACAGATGTTCAGAATAAATTGTTCACAAAGCATATTTAAATAATAAACAAATAGTTTTTAAACACAAAAGACAAGCACATTTAAAAAAAAATAACGTAGCTTTTATTCCTCACAATCATGTAACTGTGGAAAAACAATGAGAAAGGTGAATTTTTTCTAGAAACTCTTTCATACGAGATTTCTAAAATTTTTGCCTGTCTCTCTGTCTGTTTTTACGCGTGAATCTTCGGAACGGCTAAACCGATTTCGATGGGATGTTCGCAGGCAGGCAAGAAGTAACTTATGTACGTTTTATTCCGAATGTAATAAGAGTTGTTTCATAAAAAAATAATCTTTATTATTATTATTTTAACTTTAGAGTAAAAATATCGTAAAAAAGTAACAGAAAAAATGTCGCAAATGCCGCTGAAAGAGACAAAATATAATATTGTAGCATGTATCTCGCCTCCACTCTACATTTACCCGTAAAAACTAGGTATCATTTAGAAGATACCTATTATTACCTTATAACTGGCCGTATTTCCACGCAGTACAGCCAGGTTGGTTCTCAAATTAATATTTCACCGTCTGGGAGAATATCCTCAACTCGTTCCTCAAAGCGCAAGAGGATCGCGTTGTCTGTCTTTGTGTCAATATAAGAGTTAGAAATGTTTCTCAAACAATGTCGCAGACGAGCGTCTAAAACGCCAACTATTTAAATCATTTCATGCACAAAACAGTGCGTAGCTTAAACCCTCTCTTAAGTACCTAATTCGGAAATTAATAAGTAGATTTTTACACGGACAAGCTTAATTTAAGTGCGGGGTTTGATCATGCAAAATTATGTGTGATCAAAATACTGGTGTCGTAATACCAGTGACTTAAGTAAGTCACGAGTCCTTCACATCTTCTATAATGCGTTAATTTACTAGTCTCCTTTTTTTTCCTATAAGCTTGACGATATTGTCAGCCTCTAATAAATTTTCCCAGATTTCAGGTACCTAGTTAGGTACCGGTTTTTACAACCGCCACTTTCTATTAATATTAAAAAAAATTATGTGTGTCAGCACGACGCACAACTGGAGTTTACTTCATACTCAACGTTGAAATTTCTACCCTAACGTTGAGTAAATAAGGTTGGTCTTCGCTTGAGTTGTCGAATGCCCGCGCTACGCCTTTCACAACGATGCAAATCTCCACCCCTAACGTTGAGTAAACAAGGTTGGCTTTCGTTCACATGTAGATCCGTACAACACCGTGGCATTCGAAATAGTTTACACATAAGCCGAAAGATGGCGCTGATATACATGTGAACGAAAACCAACCTTATTTACTCAACGTTAGGGTAGAAATTTGCATCGTTGTGAAAAACGTGACACGGGCATTCGACAACTCAAGCGAAAACCAACCTTATTTACTCAACGTTAGGGTAGAAATTTCAACGTTGTGAAAAACGTAACAAGGTCATTGATAAATGGATTTTAGTGCTCGGATTTTTCTCATACCGGGCGCCTAAAATCGATTCTTAAGGAGTAAACTCCAAAAAAAATAGGTGAATTACCTAGTTAGGTTTAAAAAATTCGTAGGAACCTTAATATGCTTTTAAAAAAAGGTTTATTATTTTGATAAATAAACGTTACTAAAACGCTCATCTGTTCTGATATGCAAAGCGCCCATGTCTCAGTAAGTGTAGTATAAAAAATTCATAAGGCGAAATATGGAAAAATCTTGTTGGGGGCGTTTTGAACCGAATGCAAAATTCAAAGGCTTAAGTTATTTATACGGTACTGGGATTCGGGTGAAATTAGATTTTACGTACATTTTGACCTAAAGGCTTACGCGTTAATGGGTCTTACGTTCAGACTAGTATGATCTAGTTTCACCGGCTTAGCGGCTTAGCCGGCTGTTTTATATATTTCAGAAAAAGAAAATTTTTTCACGGGCGCTTTTCATATATTGACTTTCCAAATACAATTAAATCCATAGTGTTATATTGATAAAGGGCTTTTCAGACTTTTCGGAGTTATGTGCGTACACGGATAACAGATAACCTGGGGGTTATCTGTGTGTGCGTATAAGCAATTAAATATCACATGCTCCAACGGTGAAGGAAAATATCGTGAGGAAACCTGCACGTCTGAGAGTTCTTCATAATGTGTTCAAAGTGTTAAGTCTGCCAATTTGCATAGGGCCTAGCTTGGTGGACTATATACCCTTCTCTGAGAGAAGACCTGCATTAGTGATGGATTAACTGATGATGATGTTTAATTTTAGGCAAGTGTAATATACCGTGTAGGAGACGAAACAAATACATATAAAACCCGCAATTCGTGAACACTACAATATCCTAACTGCGTTTACATTCGTAAAATCAAAATGGAGTCGTGAAGAGAAACCTATTTTGGTCATATATTGAATTTGCACCGATACAGCCTTGCAGAAATATTGCCGATAAATTTTCTACTTTATTTTGAGTGCAAAAAAGTGCATTTTCCGTTCAAGTGATTAGGTGGACTTGGACGAGGGAAAATCTGTGTTTTAGTATTTGGAATATCTAAATTAACCTCCTTCAACGAACAAGAATTTAGGGTAACGCGCATGGCTGGGTTTACGATAGGCTGAATACTACGATTGGTCTAGTCTACAATTTCAGTAGGTAGGTATAGGTAGCGGCACGAAAGTCTAGCGGTGACCGTTATTGCGCAGAAGTCGAAAATAAGGTATCATGGCGCTGATTGGCTCTCCAGTCGCATTCCGGCCGTCGTCATTGGTTGCGCAACAGTACCACATGCGCAGCTATTGTGTTCAGCGCTAGACTTTCGTGCCGCGACCTATACCTGTACCTAACTACCTACATAATATTATTCTCTACTGGTACGAGAGCTAGCAACGTTGTAAAAACAACAATTTTAGTAAAGCTGGTTCTTTAGTATATTATCTTTCTCGTGCGGGCGTGCGGGCTGTCTGGCTGCCGGTAAACGTTTTATTTATTCGATGACAAGCTAGTCCTTGACTGCAATCTCAGCTGATGGTAAGTGACGATGCAGTCTAAGATGGTAGCGGGCTAACTTGTAAGGGGTATGGCAGTGAACATTCAAATACCCCTAATTGGTTTCTACACGCCATCGTGCCGGAACGCTAAATCGCTTGGCGGCACGTCTTTGACGGTAGGGTGGTAACTAGCCGCGGCCAAAGCCTCCCACCAGACCAGACCGAGACAATTCAGAAATTATTTTTTGACCCCCAAATTGACCCCGCCGAGAATCGAACCCGAGACCTCCCAGTTATAAGGCAACAGCGCTGACCACTGAACCAGGGAGGTCGTCAAAATATAATAATAATAAAATATTATATCGTTGCGTTTATTACTGCGCATCACACCCTTGCAGGTAAAAATATTGTAATTAGTAAACATTTAGGATGTTTGTAATTTTAATATTATTTTCTTTACACATAAGTAAATAAGTATAAATTTAATTTGCCAGACATTTACGCAACGTTTACCGGTAGCCAGACGGGCCGCACGCTGTTCGGAAGAGCATAGAGAAAGACATATTAAAGAACCAGCTTTACTAAAATTCCCTCTCGAAAACGTTGCTAGCTCTTATATCATACTTCAATTTCGCCGTATTTAATCATCGCATCATGTTTCAGCTAACTATCATCCGATATTGCATTGATTTTTCCTTCAATCACGCAGAAACGATATGGCGTTTTTTGCATGGGTATAATTTAGTACCTGGAGAGTGACATGTTGTATTTTTATCAACAAAAACAAAGTAGTATCTTCAAATTTTTAAAACCTAACTCCACGCATGTCAAAGCCAGTTATTATAATAAAACAAGTGTAAATTAAAAATCCAAAAGATCCCCGACATGTGAAGGCCAGACCTAGGTATGTATCATACTAATATTATGAATGCGAGAATGTGTTTATTTGTTGGTTTGTCCTTCAACCACGCTGTAACAGAGCTACGGATCGCGCGATTCTATCGACTATCGATGTCGATATAAAATATATTAGTGACTACAGTCCGTATCTAAAATCAGTGAATTTTCGTACGATTCACCAATCATATTAATATTATAAATGCGAAAGTGCGTTTGCTTGTTGGTTTGTCCTTCAATCACGCCGCAACAGAGCTACGGATCGACGTGATTTTTGGCATTCATATAGTTGAAGACCTTGAGAATAACATAGGTTACTTTTTATCCCGGAAAATCAAAGAGTTCTCGTGGGATTTTAAAAACTAAATTCACGCGGACGATGTCCTGGCAACAGCTAGTTATAAATATTACACCCAACATCCTGTTATGTTTTGCTGCTCCATCATTAGATCCTCCTCCTTGATCCTCCACCATCTTCTATCTAGCACCTAGTCATTAGGCTACTTGATTCTGCAGCATCAGCTCAAGGTTACCTTATCTTGGAACTAATACGAAGTAACAGTACAGCGAATTTCGAATCAATCGCACCTGTGAAAGTTTGTAAGACCCCTTGAAATTTGTATGAATTTTGTATTGGTATTGAACGCGGACCTCTGAACTCTGAACTCAGAACTCAAGCCGTCTGTAGAGGTATCGAGACCTTATATTTAAGAGAAGACAGGCCCTCCGCCCTATTAAAATCATAAATACTCGTTTGATCAATTCTACATCGCCTTCGGCCTACACGCCCACATAATGGTTCAATCCTCATAAACTATGTTATTGAATTGTGATATTATCAATACCATTGGCGTTTGTTGTAATTTCTTGTTGCTTTATGTAGGTACTATGAAAACATCTGCCCTCGGAAATTTTTAGGTATCTGTAGTGATTGCATAAAGTTCATAGCATTCATTATCCATGTTACTTACTAATTACTTGTAAACAGCGTCTTTGTGTAGAAATTCATAATATTATATTGTTTATATCCAGACACATAATAACTAGTGGTTCGCCCCGAACTGAGACCTCGCGGTATCCCATAATTCCCATAAGGTAGTTTTAACTATATTATATTGTAATTAAAACGCGCCGAATCTGATGACGTCAATCGTCATCTGCTTTCGTGGATGGGATGCATATTTACAATATTAAAGACAGCGCCATCTAGTAACAGTATAGTGAAGTTTTGTTAAAAACATTGATGCCCATTAAAACTCAAATAATTTCGTTTCTTTATAATATTTATCTAATCTTAGTATTTGTTGTTCAAGTACAGAATATAACTCAAATTATGTGTAAGTTTCAAGTTTTAAAACAAAGTGGTTTTAGAGATCTAGCCTCGAATACAATCTCCACTTTGAAAGCCCCCCATTTCGTATGGGAGCCCCCCTGAAATAAAGATTTTTATAACTTTTTAAGCCATTTTCGGCTGGAGGCCATCGGTTTACATATCATATCTAAAGTTGAAGTAATTACGTTCAGTAATTCAGAAGTTATAAGGCTGTGACAGACGGACGGACGGACAAGTGCAAATCGCTCTAGTAAACTCAGAGACCTTCGCTTCGCTCGGTCGAAAACATGCCACGATGGCGGAGAAGTGCGAACTCATTGATGGAGTCAGTTGCCCATTCTGCTTAAACAAAATCAGCAGAAGTGTATACAAAGGTGAAGAAGGATCTTGATGAAATAAGTGTCGCTGCTGTAAAGAGGGAGGCTAGTCAGGTTTTCAGGTCTCCTTATAATGTCATTGGAAAAACACTGAAGTTGCACAGTTCGGAATCAGCTGCTAGTGTTATGAAGAAAAATTTCAGCACCTTTATAATTATGTCAAGTGAGCACATTTTTGTACCCAGAACCTGATGATGAAGAGGACACTGAAGTTATTCTGTCTTCAGAGGATACCACATTGCTATCCACGAATAATAAAGAACTGGAAGCTATCCAATGCGTGGACGCTACATACATAGTGCCCAAATGCAGTTCCGCATACTACCCTAATGAATCGAAAGGTGGCGTTTCTATCCTTTCCACTAACAAAAGCATTCCCAAGGAGGGTTGACGTCAAGCAGGCGGCCGGTCGTAAAATGTCAAGCCGAACCACTTACAACATGGCTTATATTATAAGCCATGTTGTCCCGACCCCACATAGCGTGGGAAAAGGAGAGGGCGATGCTGACTACCATGAGTCTTACTACCAGTCTTACTACCAGTCGTAACACGATCAACCTTACTTATATCAACTTAATTTTTGTCACATCTACGTATTGAAAAATCTATACAAAGCTTGTAGAAGGAAAAATTAAAACTCGGTGACCATTGCTTACTTATAAGTATACTACTACTAGCGTTTACCCCCGCAACTTATTCCGCGTGGAATTAGGTTTGGGGTGGAATTTTCAAAAACTGTGACACACGTATTCCTTTATTTTTAATTGAAAGCCAAAATATCAAGTTTTATATTATATACAACTTGAAAAAGGACAGAGTTTCATACAAACATTTATCCCTTATTTATCCTCTAAGGGGGTGGAATTTTTATCTTCATTTTTAATTGAAAGCCCAAATACCAAGTTTCATGAATATAACTTGAAAGATGACGGACTTTCATTCCCTATTTAACCCCCTTAAGGGTGGAATTTAAAAAAATCCTCTCTTAGTGCTCGCCTACGTCATAAATGGAACCCACTGTCAAAATTTCAGTTTCTAACTTCAGTGGTTTAGGCTGTTGATAGATCACTCAGGCCCGCTTGCAGAGACGCCGAGTTAGTTAACCCAGGAATAAATTTGTAACTTTGACAGAAGCTTTATGCGAAATCTGTCAAATCTGTCCTTTTAACCCAGGGATAGCTGCTAACTCTGAGTTAAAAGGATAACTCGACATAATAATATCTGCAAGCGCGCCTAAGTCAGTCAGGACAAGTCTTTTTATAAGTTATCTTCTTAATATATATAAATTACGTGTCACGTTGTTTGTCCGCGATGGACTCCTAAACTACTTAACCGATTTTGATCAAACTTCGTAACTATCTGTAATTTGGTCAAACTTGAAAGAAAGGATAGTTTTAGTAGTTATTTGTTTTATTTATATAGGTAAGTTGGCGCTACGAAGTTCGCCAAGTCAGCTAGTATACTTATAAAAAGACTTCTAATTGGTGAATCGTACGAAAAATTCACTGATTCTAGATACAGACTGTAGTCACTAATATATTTTATATCGATACGATAGTCGATAGAATCGCGTAAGAACGGAGCGAGAAAATCTTTACCAGAGCGGAAACTGTATCGGGCAAGCATTCTTTACTTACTTATAGCGTGGAGTTTGAAACGACGTCTTTTCCTATTGCATTTGATACAAATATTGGCAAATAAATAACTTGTAAGTAAAGACATTTCTTATTAGACTTTGTTGCAATTATAGCTTGCAAACTGTGTAATTTTTCTAGCTATTGTAGGCGTTTTCATCCCGTTTAGGTTTTTTAAAATCCCGCGGTAAAACTCTTTTTTCGGGGAAAAAAATCTAGTCTATATCACTCTTCAAGTCGTCAACTATACCCAAGCAAAAGTCACATTGATCCGTTGCTCCGTTGCTGCGTAATTGAAGGACAAACCAATAAACTAAAAAAATATTATAAAATCGAAAGTTTGTGAGGATAGATGTATGTTTGTTACTCCCAACGAATGCACCGAATTGGCTTAAATTTGGAATGGAGTTTGAATACATTGTATCCCGGAAAATTAAAGGGCTCCCGGGGGAATCAAAAACCCTAATCCACGCGGACGAAGTTTTTAAATTAAATTAATATTTCAAGCAGGTGTTTCAAAAGAAAAAGTGCAGCAAAAAATACTTAGCTCACAACCGGAATAACAAAATAAAATGGATTACCTACAGCTATAACCGGGAAAAGTTGGAAACACGCTAACTATGTTTACATTGTCATTTTAAAAAGTTACATTTAAACGCGGACGAGTTCTACAAACTCATTAATAACAAAGTTGGTGTCGCAAACAATTTTTAACTATTACTTTAGTTCACTTGACCCGCGGGTTAAATGAAACTGTTTATAGCTGGAGAGTTTATAACCTTACGTAGGGGTAACCTATTTTATTATATAGCAACACTGACTTAAGATTTTATGAGGTTAACCTATTTTCAATAATGCCCTCTTGATGAGTGTCGTAAATTTTTGAAGACCATAAAATTGAAATTGATTTGCAGATTTAGGGAGATAGGTACTTCGCGTCATCAAAGTCTATTATCCGAATCATATTATCTTGTTATCATAATTATTATAATATCATCGTTGTTTATCTCGGAGAGCACGTTAAGCTGTGGTTTCTGCGCCTGATCTCTCCGATCTCTCCGGTCGTGTCGAATTTCCGTTCCGACTTTAAGAGACAGAATAGAGAGTGCACCAGTGTTTGGACCCACATTTGTGCACTATAATATCTCCCGCGCAGATTGAAAATCTCTGAGAAGGTTGGCCAACGCCGCCATGACCAGATTAGGTCTGGCGAACATAACCTGTTAGTTTGAAAAGCACCCAACACCCAATTTAAGATATATAATATAATATATACTAGCTGACCCAGCGAACATCGTACCGCTAACTTATCTATATAAATAAAACAAATAAACTATCCCAATTCAAAAAAACTATCCTATCTTTTAAGTTGGACCAAATTACAGATAGTTACGAAGTTTGATAAAAATCGGTTCAGTAGTTTAGGAGTCCATCGCGGACAAACAACGTGACACGTAATTTATATATATTAAGATAATAATATAATATTACAATTTTGCGAAGCCAAAAGTCTGTATATGGAAAAATCTATATGGTACAAAGTGCTCTCTCGCTTTAAATTACCGTTTTTCCAGTAGTAAAACAAATACAGGGACAACGCAACAAAAAAGCTATTGTTTTCCTTCTGATACTTAATCATGAAATTTCGCAAATTGACGCCTGCTTCTATCCAATACCCTGTATTGTGTAGGTACCTTATTGTATTGTGACCTTTCCCTCATTGTGGAAACTCTGCATACATAGAATATCTGTTAAGTATATTGTAAAAGTATTTTGAAAAGAGCAACCGCCGAGTTTCTTGCTGGTTCTTCTCGGCAGGAACGGCATTCCGAACCAGTGGTAGACTCATTGACGATTCAAAAGTACTTGTAAAAGTTTATTTGAATAAAAAACATTTCTATTCTATTCTATTTCTACAATGTGCTCTGTAACTACCTACCCTCACGGCACTAGAAAGGAACTAAGCTTTCAACACCCATATCCAGCACGGAACACCACACAAACTCACTAAAACACATGGACTAGGTATGGGCTTCATAAGAAAGTTCAGATGGTAAAAAGCTATCACTCTGTGAGATCAAATCGGAAATGAACAAATCCGATATTTAGGTAAAAGCAAAGGGAAGTGCAGTGTTGGCAGACTCCCCAGTCTCCACTAGGTGTACCGACAACATTACATCATGGTGGATGCAGGCGGCGCAAGACTGAGACCTGTGGAATACCATGCCAACCAACCAACCATGGTTGATAAAGAAGAAGAACAAAAAATGTCTTGATGCAAAGTTGTCAAAAACTACTCTTGTTGAATGTCAACCATTTTATAAGTATACCATGAACCATGATGGAGTCAGGGTAATGAAACAAAGTAGGTAATCGCTTTTACTGAATTATCTAAGCTGGCAAATTATGCTTAAAGATGAGTATACGTGTTGTCGCAGTTTCACTTGAGAGGTAAATGTTGCATTTTGGATCAAATTACTCGCTACTGAAGTTCACTCCCAGTCATAAAGTAAAGTTATAAAAGTGAATTTATGACCTTCCGCGGGGCAACCGATTTTTAATATAGCAACACTGTTGATGAGTTTTGTTTAACGATCTATAAAATTTCAAATTTTAAGCTCCTACCCGAGTATGGTGAAGGCAAAAAGGTCAAAGCCAATCTATTCGTAATTATAGTCCGGTTAAGACAGGTTACGAACTTTATACGATCAAAATCAATATGTGACGTAATTATACTATCTCAAATTTTAATAATAGGGTGGTAACTAGCCAGGGCAACGATCAAAGGCCACCAAACCAAACCAGAGACAATTCTTGAATAATGAGAAATTCACAAATTGTCTCTACAGGAAATCGAACCCGAGACCACACTACTAACCACAGCATTCACCACTGCGCCAGGGAAGTTGCTTGATAGTTTAAAGGCCTGTTTTATCACTTACTGAGAAAGGTCTGATCTATCCACAATTTATCTGACGGATAGCGTTTAATGTCTGTTTCATAAGTATCTGATAAGTCAATCTGGCAGTTAAACTCAAAAAGATATTATCACACATATTTATCCTGTTAGTTATAATATCAGGCACTTTATCAGCAAGTGGTAAAACAGGCCACAAGCGGCCATAAAATAATACCCAACCCGACCGAATCCGGTCACTGTAGCCAACTCCTCAGTCGTTAGCCAACTGCGCGGGAGATATTATAGTACACTCAACTGTGTGCGCAAACACAGGTGCTCTCTCTATTCTCTCACTCTCATAGTCCGATGAGACGGAAATCCGACACGACCGGGGAGATCAGGCGCAGGACTGACAGTTTTACGTGCTCTCCGAGGCTAGGGGGGTGACTCACCGCCAACTTCCTAACTCCGGGTTGGTACTGCGAATTTACTGACGGAAAAACTAATTAGCATTTTTTGAACCCGGGACTTCGTCATCCTTACTCGAACATGCTCACTAGACCAACGAATCAGTCGTAGCGGCCATAAAAGGAATGTAAGTAATGTAATTTCCATTAACCCAAGCTAGTTAAACCCAACATTCGTGCCCAACGGTAGCAAACCGGCACCTAGAGACGCTAAGCTATAATTTGTGACCACAAATCACGCCTACGCAGTTTATATTAACCACCCAACAATTGTAACGTCTTCATATCTGTAATTACACGGTGTCTATTAATAAAATTTTGACATGTTAATTTTAAGACCGTGGGTGCAGCTTTCCGGTGTGACTATGATGAGATCGTGATCGGAGTTGTGTTATTATTATTTGCTATTTATTACTTAGAACATAATGTTATAACGTATAAAGTGTTGCGTGTTGAGTGAGATTAAGCAATTTAATATCACTTGCTTCAACGGCGAAGGAAAACATCGTGAGGAAACCTGTACACCTAAGAGTTCTTCATAATGTTCTCGAAGGTGTGTGAAGTCCGCCAATTCGCATTGGGCCAGCGTGGTGGACTATGGCCTATAACCCTTCTCTGAGAGGAGACCTGCGCTCAGTAGTGAGTCGTTGATGGGTTGCTAATGATGAATGTTATAACATTGATAGCGTAGTAGTTAGGACTGCGGTCTCCTGTTCAGAGGGTCACGGGTTCTCGGGTACTTTTATTTACTATTTACTAGCTGATGTCCGCGATTTCGTTGTTGTGAATTTAGTTTCTAAAATCTGACAGGAACTCTGATTTTCCGGGATAAAAAGTAGCCTATGTCACTCTCCAGGTCCCTAACTTTATTCATGCAAAAAATCACTGCGATCCGTATCTCTGTTGCAGCGTGATTGAAGGACAAACCAACAAACAAACACACTTTTGTATTTGTAATATTATTAGTAAGATTATAGTGTTATCCCACACACAAAGGAAATATCCGAATAAGGGTAGGACTATCCGATACCAAAATAGAAGCCAAAATTTTCATGACCTTTCTAAAAAATCACTGACTATTGAAAGTTAAAACGGTTTATTTTCGGTAATTTATTCTTGGCGTCTAGTTCTGTTTGTTTCGTGGAATAGAACAGACTGAATATTAAATGTAACAGAATCAAGTCTAGGGATTACTTAAAGGGCACGCCAACGATCTTCTTCAAAAATAAACCTTATAAGAGAAGACAAGTACCTATAAACTTAGCCTATAAATTATTTTTAAGTACAAAAGCTCAAGGTAAATATTTGTGTAACAAAGTAAAGTGTATAAAATGCACGATTAAAAATACAGTTATAAGCAAAATATGAGTTCAATGATATTTTATTGTAAAGGTGACTTGCGACCGAATCAGAACCGACCTTACCAACGCTTTATTAAGCTTAAAGGCTCGATGGCCTCTTTCATAGAATATAATAGAATTTTATTTAGACAATGGAATAACTTTAGACAATCGTACCTCAGGACATTAAAACAGCGATTCGTCGCAGTCGTCGTGCATTGGTTGCCAAGAGATTGTTCATAAGATGGCTCCCTCGCTACCAATCTAAGCGAGGCTCCGCTAGAGGGCCTGACAGTGCCAGTCTAAATTGTAGACGAGGTGTCAAGCTTCTAAAAAGATACGCATTTATTTTTACACAAATCATAACAAAGTAATACGAATGAACGTAATGATAAAATAATTGAATTTTTTTGCAATCTTCTACAAATAAACTAAGTAGGTAAATTGAATCTGTTAGTGAATTAGAAATTATTGAGAATACAATCATATGATTGGTGGGCACCAAACAACACTTTAATATTATTTTTTCTCTGTCTGTCAATACATTCTAATTCTCCTTTTTAACCGACTTCAAAAGGGAAGGTTATCAATTAGTAGGAGTCTTTTTTTTATGTATGTTCACGATTACTCAAAGATGCCTGATCCGATTTGGAAAATTCTTTTTTTGTTTGAAAGGATATACTTCCGAAGTAGTCCCATTTAAATTTTATCGAAATCGGTCGAGCGGTTTTTGAAAAATCATCAATAAATTATATACTCTGTAGTGACGCGTGCGTTTGAAGTCGGTTTTTTTTAAAAAGAATTTTTTATATTAAATTATGGCTTTAGTAAAGAACACTGTTACACAGTAGCATTTTTAACCCCCGACGCAAAAAGAGAGGGTGTTATAAGTTTAACGTGTCTGTCTGTGTATCTGTGTATCTGTGTATCTGTGTATCTGTCTGTGGTAGCGTAGCCGCCAAACGGATGAACCGATTTTCGTTTAGTTTTTTTTTGTGTCATAGATAATTTTATCCCGAGTGTTCTTAGCCATGTTTAATGAAAATCTGTTCAGCCGTTTGAAGATTATCAGCTCTTTTCTAGTTGATTAGGGGATCTGACTACCTTCCATATGTCCTGTCGATTCGAAATTTGGTACCTTGTTACTTCAATGATATTGAAAGTATATGGTAAGGTAACCATGACCTGATCAGCCCTTTGAAGATCATCAGCTCTTTAATAGTTGATGAGGGGATCAGACTACCTTCCATATGTCCTATCGATTCGAAAAGTACCGTATTACTTCAATGATATTGAAAGAACATGGTAATGTAACCATGACTTTAAATATGACATGTTAGAGTAAGGTTTAGATTTCGAAGGTGGGTATTTGGGCAATAAAATGGGATCAATTAGGCTCAATTACCACTGCGCTAACAAATTACTATAAGTACCTTCCTAATATTTATACCTACTTTAAAAAGGACTAAATAAAAGTAAAATTAAAAATTTTAAAACCCCCGTCACAAAAAATAATCTCTGAAAACTAACAAATAATATTTTATACCTATATATAATTATTATCGTCACATATATTATGCAAGTTCAAATATTTTTATTTTTCAAGTGTCGTCGTCATGTCGGGGGACCGCTAAGTGAGAAAAACAGGTGTAGTCGCAGATTGCAACAAAAGAATTTACTCCGAAAAATTCGCAAAATCGACACAACCGTCAACGTCGTCTGCCCTCACGTGTCGCGCGCGGCATTACGTAGAGCGTAGACTATATATATGCATGAAACTTAAGATCGCTCGTACCTAAATGTAATTCGTAATAATTAATTAGCTGTTGGAAAAATACTTTATAAACTTTAGCGGTCCCGCGACGCGACGACGACACTTGGAAAATAAAAATATTTGAATATATAGGTATAAAATATTATTTGTTAGTTTTCAGAGATTATTTTTTGTGTCGGGGGTTTTTATCATATACGGTGATCGCAAATAATGGCTTTAGTAAAGAACACTGTTACACAATAGCATTTTCATATACTGTGATCGCAAATTATGGCTTTAGTAAAGAACACTGTTACACAATAGCATTTTCATATACGGTGATCGTACACCTTTACCCAGTGTCATCGTGACTATAAATCAATAATCCATTAAAATTTTAATGTGATTAAAATATGTCCAACCGTTTCAAGTGCTTGACATTGATTGTAACTCATTACCGCGTAATTTATTGCTCATGAAGTCATGACGCCATGATGTCACACGTGAAAATGTTTAATCGTCATGCGCTTTTAATGGTCCAAGATCCCAGTGCCGCCAGACCTAAGTTATTTTCTCAGCAATTATTTGTGTACGATAGAGTACTGTTCGAATGTCCTTTCAGTATATGCGTACCAGCTAGATTGTGCCGACGGCCAATTTCCAGATACCAGGTGCTAAAGGTAGGTAAAAACTAGAATAACTTATCTTAAATTCTCAGGGCTGATTTTCATATATGTTTTAAAGAATATTGTAAAAATTAATAAATTAATACTGCCAGACGCTTACCGCCGGCGGTTACTTTAGCCAGACGCTTTGAAGCTCCCAAAAAATATATATAATTTAAGTTAACTTATATTCACAGTTCTGATTTTTATACATGATACTCAGGGAACTATTGCGATATTATCTGTAAGCTGCCAGACCTATTGGAAGGGTCAAACATCCCCCCAGACACACATTATGCGTCCCCATATGAGCGCTAGAACATGATTCACTTGTTTAAGTGTGTGAGAGATAATATCATCATACTATAATATTATAAATGCGAAAGTGTGTTTGTTGGTTTGTCCTTCAATCACTCTGCAACAGAGCTATGGATCGACGTGATTTTTTGCCTGGGTATAGCTTAGGATCTAGAGAGAGAGAACTATTGCAATATCTTCTGCAAGCTATACCCAGGCAAAAAATCACGTCGATCCGTAGCTCTGTTGCAGAGTGATTGAAGGACAAACCAACAAACACACTTTCGCATTTATAATATTATAGTATGTATGATGATATTATCTCTCACACACTTAAACAAGTGAATCATGTACTAGCGCTCATACATATGGGGACGCATAATGTGTGTCTGGGGGGATGTTTGACCCTTCCAATAGGTCTGGCAGCTTACAGATAATATCGCAATAGTTCCCTGAGTATCATGTATAAAAATCAGAACTGAGAATATAAGTTAACTTAAATTATATATATTTTTGGGAGCTTCAAAGCGTCTGGCTAAAGTAACCGCCGGCGGTAAGCGTCTGGCAGTATTAATTTATTAATTTTTACAATATTCTTTAAAACATATATGAAAATCAGCCCTGAGAATTTAAGATAAGTTATACTAGTTTTTACCTACCTTTAGCACCTGGTATCTGGAAATTGGCCGTCGGCACAATCTAGCTGGTACGCATATACTGAAAGGACATTCGAACAGTACTCTATCGTACACAAATAATTGCTGAGAAAATAACTTAGGTCTGGCGGCACTGGGATCTTGCTCTATAATAAAACTACACTGTTTGTATTTAAAGGAGCATGCATGGCTAGGAATGGACCCAGACACAAAATTAATTGAATTATATTGGATAGAAGCAGGCGTTACTTTGCGGAAGTCCATGATTAGCAAGAAAAGGGTAGAATTATTTTGCTATAATCCGCCAACAGAAAAAATCTGTATAATTTTTACACTACTCTCGACGCACGTTTCGCCCCGACACCGGGGCATCCTCAGGAGATGTTGACTCTACAACGATGCATTTTCTAGTGACGCTCGTGTCAATTGCGCGGTATTATATACCGTATTTCTACCCCCACTACTGTTGCCCCGCCCACTACCCCCCCCTTCAAACAAACGAAGCAGTGGTGAACTCGAGACGTTCACTTGTTCATTAAGTAATTTAAACTGAGTATTATTGTTATGTTTTATTATTTCTAATTGTTCCAACATGCTCAGTCGAAGCCCTTTATCACAGGTGTGTAAGATTTTGTATGAATGATCGGATGATAATTTGTGTCCACTATCAAGGAGATGTTTAGCAAAGTGAGACTTTTGGGGTTGGTTGTTCCTAACCGCAGCCATATGTTCTTTGTAGCGTGTTTCAAATTTACGACCCGTTTGACCAATATAAGTGGCTTTACAGTCTGAACATTCGAGTTTATAAATGCCCGATTTTTGTTTGTTGTTTAATTTATCTTTACCGTTGCAAATATTTTTAAGTGTATTATTTGTCCTAAATGCAACATGTATATCATGTGCTTTAAGTCTCTTCGCGATACGCTCCGACACTGTTCCAAAATAAGTTAAACTGGATTTGTATTTATTTATTTTATCAGGTGATGATGAATATAAATCCTGTTTTATCCGCATCAATTGTTGCTTTTTTATTATATTATTAACAATATTATTGTTGTAACCATTTGCCTGTGCCATGTGGTAAATTACTTTTAATTCTTTTAAGTAGTTTTCTTTTGTGAGTGGAATAGACAGCAACCTATGCACGTAACTGTGGAACGCTGCGAGTTTATGCTGCCACGGATGACAGGATGAAGCGGGTATGGTTGTGTCTGTGTATGTGGGTTTCCGGAAAATACCAAACTGATGTTTATTATTAGCACGAGTTATAGTAAGATCGAGGAAGCTTATAGAGTTATCTTGTTCTAATTCTGATTTGAATTTAATTTTCGGGTAATATATTGTTTAGATTTTTGACAAATGTGTCAAGTTGTCTATCTGTCCCAGTCCAACATATAATTATATCATCTACATATCTATAGTAATACAGAATTTTGTTATTTTTGACAATATGTTTATTTTCAAAATCATCCATGAAGATATCAGCCATTAGGGGACTTAGTGGTGAGCCCATAGCTAATCCCTCTTTTTGTTGATAAAATTGGTCATTGAATTTGAAGTAGTTCTGTTTCATGCATATTTTGGTTAATTCTATTAATTCTGTTATTTCGTTGACATTTGTATGATTATTTTCCAACAATTTGGTTATGATGTTTAGGGTTTCGTTAACTGGGACATTGGTGAACAGACTGTCCACATCTAATGATATTAATTTACAATGGTCCGGTAATGTCAAATCTTTAATTTTATTGACTAGTTGGATACTATTTTTTAATGAATAAGACTGATTGAAGGATGTTTTTGATTTAATAACTTTGTTTAGCTCTTTTGCTAATAGATATGCAGGTGCGCCAATATATGAGACCACGGGACGGATTGGAATATTATTTTTGTGGATTTTTGGTAAGCCGTATAATGTAGGAGCATTAGTGTTCATTTGAATGACGTTGTGTTTTGATGTATTTTTTGGAAAAATGTGTTTTGATTTATTAACGGCTAGCCTAACTTCTGCTGTGTATTTATTAGTTGGGTCAGAGGATAACTTAGAGAATTCTTCTCCGGAGATAACCTCATTGACCTTATTTTGGTAGTCGATCCTCTTTAGGATAACAATCGCATTACCCTTATCGGCTTTTGAAATAATAAGATCATTATCTTTTAACGTTTTTTGTAAAGATTTATATATTTTGTTGTTTTTGTTTACGTGGTTGTTACTGTTGTTGTTATTGTTTGTGTTGTTGCTATTGTTATTAATATTACTTTTTGAATTGGAATTTAGAAGTGCAGCATTTGTTTATTGTATTGTTTGTGTATGTGGGTTTCCGGAAAATACCAAACTGATGTTTATTATTAGCACGAGTTATAGTAAGATCGAGGAAGCTTATAGAGTTATCTTGTTCTAATTCTGATTTGAATTTAATTTTCGGGTGTATATTGTTTAGATTTTTGACAAATGTGTCAAGTTGTCTATCTGTCCCAGTCCAAATAATTATATCATCTACATATCTATAGTAATACAGAATTTTGTTATTTTTGACAATATGTTTATTTTCGCATAATATATTGGTCAAACGGGTCGTAAATTTGAAACACGCTACAAAGAACATATGGCTGCGGTTAGGAACAACCAACCCCAAAAGTCTCACTTTGCTAAACATCTCCTTGATAGTGGACACAAATTATCATCCGATCATTCATACAAAATCTTACACACCTGTGATAAAGGGCTTCGACTGAGCATGTTGGAACAATTAGAAATAATAAAACATAACAATAATACTCAGTTTAAATTACTTAATGAACAAGTGAACGTCTCGAGTTCACCACTGCTTCGTTTGTTTGAAGGGGGGGGTAGTGGGCGGGGCAACAGTAGTGGGGGTAGAAATACGGTATATAATACCGCGCAATTGACACGAGCGTCACTAGAAAATGCATCGTTGTAGAGTCAACATCTCCTGAGGATGCCCCGGTGTCGGGGCGAAACGTGCGTCGAGAGTAGTGTAAAAATTATACAGATTTTTTCTGTTGGCGGATTATAGCAAAATAATTCTACCCTTTTCTTGCTAATTGAATTATTATTGAACTGTCGTTATTTGTCGCTCTTATAGAGTAGTTTTATAAATACCAGGACATGTCTGAATTCACTTGGAGAAAATAAAATTATTCGACCCTCAAATTCTGAGTTTACAGTACTTAATTATTATTAATGAATTAATTATATTATTACGAAAAATGAGTTCTTCTAACGAACATATCTTTTTTCTCCAAGTGAATTCAAACATCATCTCAGGATTAATTGACCGAGCGAAGCGAGGTCTCTGAGTCTACTAGGTGAATTTGCTCTTGTCCGTCCGTCCGTCCGTCCGTCCGTCCGTCCGTCCGTCCGTCCGTCCGTCCGTCCGTCCGTCCGTCCGTCCGTCTGTCAGAGCCTTATAACTTTTGAATTACTGAACGTAATTACTTCAAATTTAGATATAATATGTGAACTGATGGCCTTCAGCCGAATATTGCATAAAAAATTATAAAAACCTTTATTTCAGGGGGGCTCTCATAGAAGTGAATGCGAAGTAAAAAAAAAATATCGCGTTATATAAAATTGTAACATATCATATTAAAGATAATTTCGAACCGAGTACAAAAATATTTTTTTTTTATTTTTTCCTTTAAAATTGACGAAATGGGGGGCTTTCAAAGTGGCGATTTTATACGCTCGCTTGAAGACAAGCTAGCAAATCTAGCAAAATCCGCTACGTATTTTCAACCTGTTTTATTTTTATTATTTCACTTATATCCTGTACTTGAACAACAAATACTAAAATTATATGAATATTATAAAGAAACGAGATTATTTAATTTTTAATGGGCATCAGTAATTCATATAGCATCAACATAGCTTCACAATAATGCTAATAGATGGCGCAGTCATAACATTAGGCACTATTCCATGGAACTAGGAGATTACGACTACGACCTATCCCAAAAACAGTTTTGCGTCGACCATTATTATTTAGTTACATAATAATATAATACCATATTATTCAATTAAAATTATTTTTTAGTTAAATATCAAACTTATTGAAGTTTGATATTTAACTAAACAATAATTTGATGATTTAGGTAGGTATGTTTGGTGAAAACGGGCATAATAATAATGTCAGGTTTGGTCGTCATGTATCGATTGAATGAATAATCATGGGATATCGTTACCGCGAGGTCTCAGTTCGGGGCGAACCACTAGTTATTAAACTATTAACTACTCCATTAAGGCGATAAAAGCCAATACAATTCATAGTGCTAAGTACAGTCTTGGGTACGGGGCCTATACAAAATTACCCATAATCCTTTGCGTTTTATAATAATTGTCTTACCTAACTACTAGGGTACCAATTGTCTAAAAGTCACAAATTCAGTACAACCGATTTTAATGTGCAGCGTTATGGAGCGTATCGTACATAAGCAAACTTATAAGAGAAAAATAGCAAAATTTGTGTTGTTGTTTTCAAAATGTTTCAAAAATATATACTTAGTATCGAGAAAATTTTCACTATTCGTGTTTTTAAAACACGTAATCCAAGGTAGTTCTAAGTATCATTTCCCTAAATATTAAGGTGGTAACTTTAACAAATTCTGAGATAAATAACAATGTCAAAATACCATATTGCATATATAATATGTGATGGACTCTACGCTACGCTTTCCAATGCGGGTTCGCCACTGCAGCATCTTGTTATTTAAACAAGCAAATAAATAAAAACAAAAATCAACTGAAAAAAAAATTGTTTGTCTATAAAGTCGGTTTATAGACGATAGTTTTACGTGATAACGTCATAAAGAAACATTGACGATGACTGGCGGACGGCACAAGCCAACGCTTGGGCCGATCGTGCCTCTCTATCGCTTGTTCCGCGCTCTCGCTTGCCCGCTCAGGCGCAAGCGGAACGTGACACTTGTTCATCGATTTATAAGACTTTATTACGTCAAAAAATAGTTTCGATAGTGTTTTTTTGAGGACTAGGATATTTAAGCTTTAAATACTACGCGTTCGTTTGAAGTTGAGCCCTGCACCATAGAGTAAAGTAATCGACGTAGTCGTAATTCCTAGTTCCATGCCGACAGTACGGACACAGAATAGGATATGCAGTAATTTGACACCTTTGATCTAGTGGTACTACGCGTTACAAATTTCCCCTAGCTCTCTCGCGCTTCCCCGCACCGCACCTCAAGTCAGACATACTTAGTAAACCGCTCGCGAAGCACCGCTTATTAAAAATAAATTTCAAATTCAAATTCAAATTATTTATTTGCATAGATTTAGTAGTACAATGGTGTTACATTATAATAAAAGTCCTTACAATCTGCCGGATTGTCATGCAAAAATAATATTTAATAATAATTCTTATTCTAAGTTTACGTATTAAAAGTTCAATTTATTAAATTGAACTTTGGATATTAGGAGTTTTGGTAGGTTTGGTAAAAAAAAACTAAGAATGTTGTATATCGTAAAGCATTAGAATAATAAACACTTTTTTTTATGTATTTTTTTATTATTTATACCAATTCGAATTCAATATTCATAGTTAAGACAGGTCAGCTAGTACTTAATAAATAAAACAATAGATAAACTATTATACTGCATCTTCTTATACTGTGTCTTTACTGTGGGTCTGACTTGAGGTGCGGTGCGGGGAAGCGCGAGGGGTGAATATTTCTTTACTCTATGGTGCAGGGCTCAACTTTAAACGAACGCGTAGTACCTACAATATTCATGTCCTTAGTTTATGCCACTCCCACAATAGACGAATATAAAAAAATCTTATAGGTACATAAATTATTATATCTACCTATGTTAAACTCCGACGAAGGCAAGACTCTACAGAGCGTGCCATAGAAATAGATTTAGGTGGAGGTGTTAGGTCAGTAAAATAATTTCTATAACAATTTAGATATTGCGTCTGAGAAAAAACTATGGCAACCATTTTTCACCAGTCAATATACCTATCTACATGATATTAATCCTCAAAGTATTAAACGCAGTAAGTAGGGAGGTAAGTTTTTTATTAATTTCCTAATTTCCATAGATATCATCAAATCTTCCAGTAAACTCATTTATTTAATTCAAGATTCATTTCCACGAATAATATCGTTATCTAATTATGGATCTTTCTTATGAATCAATAACTCACAGACGTAAAGTAATTAGCGAGTTTAGTTTTATGGTCGAAACGAGTTTAGGATGTACGACTATGAAGTCATGGATTGGATAAACATTTGGATGAGTGGAATTTTTAATTGCGATTAGGATGGCTAACTATAATTATATTTATCCGCTGTTATAATCCTTACTAGCCCGCGAGTTAGTCAACACGTGGAGTTAGATTTATATGTATAATACTAGCTGACCCGTTGAACTTCGTACCGCCACCTTATCTATATAAATAAAACAAAATAAGCTATCCTAATCCAAATAAACTATCCTAATCCAAAAAAACTATCCTATCTTTTAAGTTGGACCAAATTACAGATAGTTACGAAGTTTGATAAAAATCGGTTCAGTAGTTTAGGAGTCCATCGCGGACAAACAACGTGACACGTAATTTATATATGTTAAGAATTATGTAAAAAAATATTTTTTAACAACCATCTTCAAACTCCCGCTTTACTACATTACACACACACTATACAAAATATATAATTTATTGTTGACATTTTAAAAACCGCTCGATCGATTTCGATGAAATTTTGGGACCACCTGGGAAGTATACCCTTTCAAACAAAAATATAATTTTCCAAATCGGTTCAGGCGTCTTCGAGTATTCGGTGGACATACATAAAAAAAAAGATTCCCACGAATTGATAACCTGATTGAAATTGTGTGTATCAGTCTATGTATATGTGTATGTATGTATGTATGTATGTATGTTTGTTTGTTCCTTTGTGGCACTCTAGAGACCAAACGCGTGAGCCGATTGTGATAAATGGCACGTCGTTAGATTCGCCATGCCAGTGCGTGTGTCAACGAGAACATAAAAAATCGAAAAATTTAAAATGGTGGATTTTGGAGGCCATAATGTGGGTTTAAAATTTTTTTTTCTTCAAATCCTATTGAGTGGTGTATCAAATAAAAGAGTTTGAAAATATGGTTACGAAAATATATTTTTCATTTTTTTACTCATAAATTTAATAATTGATATTTTCATTGATATTCTTTATAGCAGTGGGGTTTTTTATTGTTTTTAATATTTTGCTTGTTACATAGGCTTCTTTTTATCCTGGAAAAACAGAGGATCGCGCTATTTAGCGCTACGAAACGCTAAATCGCGCGATTTAGCGTTTCGCTAAATCGCGCGATTTGGCAAAACGCTAAAAGCCATAAAAACGCTAAAAGACATAAAAACGCTAAAGGCAATAAAAACGCTAAAGGGAACAAAAACGCAAAACGCCTTAAAAACTCTTAAGGCCATAAAAACGCTAAAGGCCATAAAACGCTAAATACCATAAAAACGCTAAAGACCATAAAAACGCTAAAGGCCATAAAACGCTAAATACCATAAAAACGATAAAGACTATAAAACGCTAAATACCATAAAAACGCTAAAGACCATAAAAACGCTAAAGGCCATAAAACGCTAAATAGCATAAAAACGCTAGACCATAAAAACGCTAAAGGCGATAAAAAGTGCCTATCGCTGCCGCTAACAGTAGGCAGTCTCCCTCTCCTTAGGTTTAATTTTCTTTTCATGAATAGGGGATTTCCCTCCCACCGAATTAAATAATCTTAAAATAGGTACCTCGTCTAAAGCACTGTCCAGCGCCCGCCTATTCCGTGTTACTTCCCATGCATTAGGCGGTAAGTTAACAGCCACAGAATAAATCAAGTCGCAATACACACAGTGACATAAAGGGGAAATTGGACTCCGTTCGGGGTTTTCGGAGGGTCAAAGTGTAACCTGTTAACTTTTTATTGGTGACCATCGTTAGTAGCTTCCTTGTTCGACTAGTGGTTAACATGTTCAACTGATGGATGCTAAGGCTCCGGGTTTGATTCCCGGTTTGGGCAAAACATGTAGGTATTGGGATTTTCTGTTAATAAAGTCTCAGTAGGTAGGTGCTAACCTGGAGTTTGGAAGTTAGTCGCGTAGTTGGTCCTGCCCCTAATCTATACCCGGTTGTGTCAGAGGTGCGATTGTCTAAAGTTATTCCATTGATCGTAATCGTATTCGATGACTTTAGCATTAAAGTAAAATAAACCATAACAGCATTAAATTAGAGCTCAATTTCGTGTATGCATTCTTACACGTGTGCGATACGCTCCATAACGCTTCTAGTTAAAATTGGTTGTACTTACTGAATTTGTGACTTTAAATCAATACAGTTGGAACCCAAATTTTCGTCTCACCTGACTATTAGATTGAGAGAACAAAGAGTGCACCTATGTTTGCGCACATACTTGTGCACTATCTCCTGGATTATTAATCTCTATAAAATCGAAAGTCGGGAAGATTGATGCCCATAATAGGTATAATTATTATAATTTATTTAGCATTTTTAATAGAGATCTGATTGCTCTTCTTAAACCCACTGCCCCCAATGCAAATTGACGGACTTCATGTCATTCAAACATGCAGGTTTCCTAACGATGTTTTCCTTCACTGTTGAAGCCTGTGATATTTAATTTCTTTAACGCACATAAGCCAGAGGTGCGTGCCCGGGATCGAATCTGCGATCCCCCGAATAGGAGACCGCATCACCTAGCTAGGCTATCACCGAGTACCTATTACAAGTAGGTAGTTTAATATTGGTCTATGGCCACAAATAGGTAATATTCATTATAAAACAAATAACTAATCTTGTTACAGCCAATAAAACAAACACCATTATAAATCATTAGTAGGTATTTCACAGACACAGAGATTACACGAACTGTATAATGGCGGCGGTATTTTATTACCTTTGTCCCTATTCTGTGGTCAATTAAGCCGTCATTCTCATATTTTCAAATTAAGCCCGACGCAGCACCGGTAAATCCTTGGATAATCGTATATTTTGGACCGTATAGCTGATACAAAATTATCACGTTGCCTTTATAGACAATGCAGTTCAAAATATAAGCGAGAGCGATTTTATAATTTCAAATATTTTCATATCTCTTGTAAAGTTGCTATATTTTCTAAATATATAAAAGGATCGCACAGCTCAAATCACTGGACGGATCGGGCTGAAAGGCATACAGGCAACCGCTAAGAAAGGACTTTTGAAAATTCAACCCCTCAAGATGTAACATAGGGGTTTGAAAAATAGAACTTTACGGAAACAAATCCACGGGCATAAGCTAGTCTATTATAAAACTGAAATTCAAAGTTAAAAACTAAAATTTTCCTCGTAATTACTATATAGATCCGATATTATAGACTAGGAGATAGAAAAACTTATTACTTAAGTCGAAGACTTAACTCTATAAAAAAACTAAGTTTTTTTTGACCGAGCGAAGCGAGGTCTCTGAGTTTACTAGAGCGATTTGCACTTGTCCGTCCGTCCGTCTGTCCGTCCGTCCGTCTGTCAGAGCCTTATAACTTTTGAATTACTGAACGTAATTATTTCAAATTTAGATATAATATGTAAACCGATGGCCTCCAACCGAAAATGGCTTAAAAAGTTATAAAAATCTTTATTTCAGGGGGGCTCTCATAGAAGCGAATGCGAAGTAAATTTTTTTTTATAACTTTTCATAAAGTTGGAGTGTATCATTTAAAAGATAATTTGGAACAAAGTACAAAAGTATTTTTTTTATAATTTTTTTCCTAAAATTGACGAAATAGGGGGCTTTCAAAGTGGAGATTATATTTAACCTCAGAACGAATTAACCATTGAACCCTGGATTTCGAAATTTTTAATTATTAGCGTTATGTCATGTACTTGAACAACAAATACAAAAATTACATAAATTCAATAAGGAAACTAAATTATTTAATTTTTAATGAGCTGCAGTATTTTTAACAGAACTTCACAATGATGTCAATAGATGGCGCTCTCATCTCATATTGCAAACGCAGCTATAATATATAAATTATTATTATTTTGTATGACAAATACTAATACATATAATAACATATTCAATTAAAATTATTATTTAGTTATATATCAAACATCAATAAAAATTTACGTTGCAGTCTGTTTTTACATGTTTTCTGATCGTGTCGATAGATGACGCTGTATACAAATAATTTAATTTGAATATTCCAAAAAACTATACCTAAGTTTGATGATTTCACTACAGTTCCCTAACCTTTACGGGCTACCTATGTTAAGTTAGTTGACGCTTTCTGTCAACTTTGTTATTACGAACCTCTACGGAACAACTAAAGGTGAAAATGACATTGGGATGTTAGGATTGTATTTAGGGGCTACCTACGTAAAGATACTTCTACAGAGGGGATGATTTAGGTATGGTTGGTGAAAACGGTCATAATAATAATGTCAATTTTGATCGTCATAATATCTATTGAATGAATAAGTAATTATGGGAAACCGTTACTGCGAGGTCTCAGTTCGGGGCGAACCACTAGTTTATCCTGAATCAAATATTGGATAGATTATTAGATACGGTGTATGGCGCGAACGGTACGTTTTGCCATACAGAT
The DNA here is from genome assembly GCA_029955525.1 of Oeneis ivallda. NCBI lineage: Eukaryota > Metazoa > Arthropoda > Insecta > Lepidoptera > Nymphalidae > Oeneis > Oeneis ivallda. The sequence goes on along the minus strand of JARPMR010000024.1, from coordinate 4,587,145 downwards.
TTTTTTCTAGTTTGACGGAAAGGAAAATTATTTTTGAAGTGAAAACTTCTTTAGGCGCCTTGAGCACTTTTTTTTGGAGAGCAAAAACATGGATTTCGCGTCATCGTCACCATCGTCACCGTCACCATCCTCAGCTGTTGATATGAGATTTCAGTAAGCGTTCAACATTTTAGAAGTTCCCAAGCAACCAACAGCGCAGTGGGCAAGCAGCCGCTTTCTTTACCGTTTATGATAATCGCAGGTTCGAATCTCTTTCACGAAATCTTGACAGTGCACTTTTCTTATTTGTTTTTAATTATTAGCAAAATCTAGTTTTCACTTCTATCGCCAGTCCCTATGATTGCCATTTTTTTAATAAGCTTTCCGAATAAAATCAAGGATTTCTCTCATTTTTAAAAACGTAAATTCACACGGATGAAGTCGCGGGCAGCAGCTAGTTGTATTGCACTATTGCCGTACTCACACCTAGCGCAAGCTTTTCGCTTGGAAACTATTAGTCAAGTTCAGCTTGGCTAATAATGTTTTTTTGAAACCGCTGTCAGTTTACAACTTACGCAAAGGTAAATCACGACGATGGATCGAGTTTGTAAAGTTAATTTGTTTTAGGCGTACCTAAAGGCTGTTAAGAATATTTATTAAGCCTAATATTATATTAGGTAAGCTTTTCGTTTACTTAACTTTATTGCATGTCAACTTTTGTGCTTGGAAACATTTTAACTAAAAGACTATCATTTACCTTACAATATCGAGCCATAATCGTCGACTTATCGTAGCCATGACTGATGCAGCTTTTATACGCACCTATGTATTTGGAATACCATCCCGGCTTCCAACTAACTATAATTTGGACACCTTAAAATCAGGAACGAATAAATGCATCTTCTATAGGCAAATGCGCTCCATCTTAGGCTTGATCTTCACTTATTATCAGATGAGATTGCAGTCAAGTGCTATTCTATACCTTGTTATACGTCATATTTAAAAAAAAAAAATTTCCTACAAACAGAATTTTGTTCTTCCACGACCGAAGCCCATGCTCGTACGTAAAAATAAATACCAGTTACCCGTGTCTTAATTAATGGCTTCGTAGTTCGCATGCAGCACTTTTCCAGCGGTTAACAAAGAAAAATTTCACTATAGCAGTTAATTAAAATAGGTCCCTGAGAGAGTTCCATTGACAGCGGTTTCCATTAATTCTCTTTCCTTGAAACAATTTCATGCCCAGGATAAAATTAAGTCCAAATAGTCTGGTGCAAGTTACCACTACTTACACCAGGCTATCTGCGAGTAGAATTTTATTTTACTGGGCTAAGATGGGACTGATCACTGAAGTGAATTCCTTTTTACGCTAGCCCATTGGAAACGCAGATTTTTTAAGAAACAAATTTTTTTTTCGAAAAACTGACTTCAAACGCCACTACAAAGTATAAAACTAATTTTAGTTTCTACACGTTTGTTGAAGTCGACGCCCGGCTTGTGATGAGTGATGACACAATATGAGAGACTCGTTTATTGAAGTCGAACGATCATCGCGAATCGGTGTCATCGTTTCTATTGAGTGTACAAATGCGTAACAACTAAACTGTACAAACTAAAATTACTTTTTATAATTTGTAGTGGCGTTTGAAGTTGGTTTTTGACAAGAATTTTTATTTTAAGCGTTTTAGTGTAGCTTGTCCCTGCTCCTCTTCTTCCCTCCCTCTAAGTACTCAATTCTTTTCTCTTCCGCTGTAAGTGACACTCGACCCTGTGCAGCAACAATGCAGAAAATGCGGCTCTATGCACTTTATTGAATTTCTGGAAAATTCCTAACACATGCCACCACTGGCCCGACTTTTAATTCACTAAACGAACACAGGAACAGTTTTGCTATAAATTTTATAACAGCTATTATACAACTTTCCTTTGAGATAACTTTACTGTTTGAAACACTTTGCTATGTCGTGTTTAATATCACATTTTGTTTCATACAGTTTTAGGGTAACTTTGGTCTTTGACTATCAGGCGAGTGTATATTTTATTTATTTCATGACGTATGCGTTTGAGTTTCATGTACTTACTCAACTTTTATAGCGTTTCCTGAACAAGAAAAAAGTTTTAAAACTGCAACCCTACTACGGAAAATTGAATGTAACATCCGTCATAACAAGCGAGGTCTCTGAGTCTACTTGAGTGAATTTGCACTTGTCCGTCTGTCCGTCCGTCTGTCAGAGCCTTATAACTTGTGAACCTTGTATCAGTGAACGTAATTAAATACCATTCACTACAACTTGTCCCTTGCCGTCATGTTGGCACCATTGCTTCACACAATGAAAACCCTGACAACCGGCTTGAGATAAGCAATGGTGCCAACATGACGGCAAGGGACAAGTTGTAGTGAACGGTCTGTACTTCAAATTAAATCATAATTTTATGCAAAATCTTTATTTCAGGAGTGCTCTGATAGAAGCGAATGCGAAGTAAAATATTTTTATGGCGTTAAATAGTCTTGTGGTCAAAGATAATTGGAACAGAGTACTTACAATTTTTTTTTTTCCATTTTTCCCTCAACAATTGACGAAATAAGGGGCGTTCAAAGTGCAGATTAATGTCTATGCTCTATCTCAAAAACGGTTACACCTTAAAAGTCTTACGATGTCTAACTAGCGGATCTGTTGCGATTTCTTTTCAGTAGGTAAAGATGAGAAAAAAATACTCATTGAGAGCGCTTCGAGCGACTCCTCTAGGTTAACCCAACTGTGTCCAAAATGCAGATAAATTACCTCTATTGAACTGAAATAAATATCTAATCCGCAGGCCAGCATTAAATTAATGTGGCCGTATCGTAAAGCCACAACGTTTGTGCACCACAATATTTATTTTTATTAAGTCTCAGTAGGCACTGGTTGGAAAAAAACGCCGCTTTAATTTTACTTCCAATATTTTGAGTTAATAATAATTTATTAATCTTTCATTTCCATGAGTTATATGACTTTACGTGTCTAATATTAATTTTTAGACATACTTAGTATTTTCTTTTAACTAATGCAAAGTCCCTTCCTCTTCTTAACCCTTCTCTGAGAGGAGAGGAGACCTGCGCTCAGTAGTGAGCCGTTGATGGGTCGCTAATGATGATGATGAATGCAAAGTCCATACAGGATGTTGACAACCAATCAAATCAGGTATCTTTATCAAACGTCTAAAAGGGCGCTTTTCATGATAATTTAAAATAGCTTATCAAACTTAAAACTAACGGAGATCGTGTATTTTGCGTATTTTGGAACACTCATTGAATTACCAATTAGACAATAATATTTTTTTGACCTAGGCCTACTATTTCGCAAATAATCACTTATAATCTATAATAAAAAAATCTTTTTAAAAACCGACTTCAAACGCCCACCACACCACTACAAAGTTTTAATTTATTATTGATTTTTAAAAACCGCTCGACCGATCGGTGAATCGGTGAGCATACATAAAAAAAAGATTATGACGAATTGAGAAACTCCTCTTTTTTGAAGTCGGTTAAAAAGTACGGATTTCAGATAATGTAATGATATTTTGAAATCGTCCAATTTATTTTTCGTTTAAACTTCAAAAGGCGATGGTGCAATTGTCACCTTGTGTAGTTTTATTTCACCAAAAACTCACACGGCAGGTTTGAAACGCTGCGTTTTCCAATCAGGGTGTGTGTCGCGGTTATTTTTTCGCGTTCTTAGTCTGCGGTCGTAACAGGAACTAATTGGTTTCGGAAACGCTTTATGCGATCGTATTTCACCTGAAATATGATTTATCCGAGCCAATTCCTCCGTTTTTGTGTGGAATAACGATTCTAATAGCTTATAGCAATTAAAGCCGCAGAATCTCTTTCCCATTCCCGCTTTTTTAATCCCTTTTAGGGTTATTTGGATAACGAGCGCTTCAAATGGATTTTATTATTTCAATCGTGTAAGAATTTGCTTTTATATGAGTTTAAAAATAATATTATAAAACATTTTTTACGAATATTTATTTGCTATCTCTAATACCTTCGTAATATCGCTTTTACCTAACTTCAAAAAAGGAGGAGGTTCTCAACTCATCGGAATATTTTTTATGAAGACGTGATGATGTCTCGATTAAACGTCTTATGGTGTATAAGTGTTTCCATTTTATTTATGCCTAAGTCATGTCTTAAAATGAGTATTTGAATAATAGTTTTCAATTCGATGCCTTAACATGGGTAGCATAAGTATGTCACGCACTCTTTAAACATTTCTGTGGTGGTGTGGTGTGATGCGGGTTGTTACGTTCCCTCAAATATGGTTGAGCGAAGCAATGGCTGGGTCATGCGTCATGCTCGTGAACGGGTGCCACCGGCGGGAATGGGGCTACTTTAAGTCTGCCCATCTTAAGATAAAAGTTAGTCAGTATGCATTTTATGAACTTCCCTCATTGTGGAAACACTGCATATATAGCATAGTATTTACTGTATTGTAAATTTGTTTTGAAAAGAGCAACCGCCGAGTTTCTTGCTGGTTCTTCTCGGCAGGAAAGGCATTCCGAACCAGTGGTAGAGCCAGACGATTCAAAAGCACTTGTAAAAGTTTATTTGAATAAAAAATATTTCTATTCTATTCTAAATCATGGGCATTCTGGGACAGATCAAGTAAGGGCTGAGGTAGATGTGCCCTTATATGACTGCACGAGGAAGGCAGCTGTTAGGGAGGCGTGGAGGCGTATAGTCAAGCGTGCCACTACACCTAAGTAACGACCACGACCGCGTTGTCAGGAGCGAAATGACTAAGAAGATAATTAAAGAAAAATTAATATTCCTTTGCTATAATCCGCCAAACAGAACAAATCTTTTAACAATCGACGTACGTTTCACTCCAATACCGGAGCATCATCAGGAGATGTTGACTCCACAATGCACAATTACAAATTTGCAACTGTGCAATTTGTACGTCGAGAGTTAAAAGATTTTTTCGGCGGACTATAGCAAAGGAATATTATTTTTCTTTAAATATCATGGAATTCCGCAAAGTAACGCCTGATTCTATCCAATAGAAGAAGATAAGTTGAGGACTTGAACGCCCGAAAAACAGAGGGTTCCTGCGGGATTTTCAAATCTATTTCCACGCTAGTAAAATATGAGATCCTTATTCTTTCTCAGTTTATCATAGTACATTATTATTTTGATATTATAATGAATATTCTCACCGCAAGTGCCTATACAGTGCTTAGCACAGGCTATAGAGTACACAAGATAATAGAACTGGCCACGTTCCAGATAGTTTCACACTCAGCGCTCACTCGATGACGGCTCGGATTAACCAAGCTTGTTTATACACTGTGTTAGTGCAGAGCCTCTTAACTTCCCAATGTAGTAAAAGTTGTTTCCTGTTAGGCCACAGCTGCACTGCTAAGGCAACTGGCGACGCGACGCGGTAAACCTACATAATCGTTACATCGCGTAATGACTGCCGTACTCAGTGCGGACACATTCATTGGTTTTAGTACTATTGATAATTAGGTATTTGACTGATATTTTTTTATTTTTTTTAAATAACGTTTTTAAATATCTTTACTAGTCTCGTAATTATAAGCTGTTTTACTGTGACTTTATCTGTCTCTTTCTAAAAAAAATGTTCTATTGAGCATGTATGGAGCTGGTGAATTGGGACATCACACTTGAGTAATACTCTCTCTGTCTAACAGGAAACTTTGAAGTTTTATAATTTATTTGTTTTTGACGTGACAACGTCTTATAATTCGATAGAGCCGGCTGCACGCACGAAAAAACATGACTCATGCGGCGTTACCTCGCTCTGAGGCGTTCCATGTAAGCATAGCCGTCTCTATCTCCTTTAGAGAGCCATGAAGTAGAAGTCTGGCAACGTCGCAGGTAGGCCGTAGGTCTATCTATGGCTCTGTCAGTCGACATTGACAAGTTTGTGTTTGGTGTTTGGTTTTGCTTCGCGTCGTGTTATTTTGTATTTAAATCATAATTTATTAACAAAAGATACAATAATTTTGGTGTTTAATGTACGGTTTCACTCAAGGTGGATAGAAACCTTTTAGAAATACATCAGTTATGACGAGATAAATCCGTTTTCGTGGTTAACTTTATATCGACTGCAAAGTATAAACAAAGCTGCTAAGGTAAGAAAGTTAAGTTTATTACTGACTGACTACTGTCAATATGTTTTAATGTAACTAATGAAGATATTTTCGATTAAAGATGTGTAGTAACTTACAATTAAGTGCCAGACTCATAATTTAAATAAGTATCTAGGTTTGAAAACATAACCTACAAAAGAAATACTCATATTATTTCATTTTGTTTGTTTATAAAAGTTATTTTAACCGTTTTAGATGCCAAGGAAATGCTGTGTGCCAGAATGCAAATCAAATTACGCCAGTGTTATCCGCATTGAAGGAGCTAAAAGTACATTTTCTTTCCCGAAAGATGCTCATCTCTCTCAAGCGTGGTTACGTGCGATTCCTCGAAAAGACTGGGTACCTACAAAACACTCAGTTGTATGCAGCAACCATTTTACAACCCATGAAATCCAGACTGAGGAAATTGTCATTGGAAGTGACGGACAAGTGTTTAAACAGCAATTGAAATACCCATGTTTAGTCGAGGGTGCAATACCCCATATATTCAATAATCTCCCATCATACATGTCGAAGAGCACTCCACCTCCAAGAAGCAACCCCGAAAAAAGGAGACAACGAGCTGAACTATTTCATGAGGAGCAGGTGTCTAAATTTTTAGAGAGTGCATAATTACCTTCATCATTCGAAGACTTAGTGCATAAATTCCAAGAAAAGTTAGGAGACTCTAAATGGTTATATCGAGTGATACCTAATAAGAGGATTTATTTCTATTTGTTAAATCTTGATATTGAAAGTAATAATGGTGACAGTGACAGCAGTGTGAAAGTAGTTAATAAACTAGCGGCACGCTATGAAGGCCGGTTTGACGTTTGTCCGCTCATGAAGTTCCGTATTAATTGATAACGACTTTGAAGGAAATAATTGTATTACTTTATTGACGATAGTGATGTGCAGAGATTCATAAATTTTATCGAATGTAGTTTTAGGTTTAGGACTCAAAATTTATTTATTAAATTGATTTATAAAATGTATACAAGTGTAGAAAAATCAGTTTGCACCATTTAAGGGGTGAATGTACTTGTGAATATGAACAATTTTCACTATGTGGACAAACCTCTGAAATCGCAAAAAAATATCAGCTGTTTCATACAAAAGGTAAAATTTTTATTTTTATATGATATATACCACAACTCGGCATTTGGTTATGGCGTGAAATACGTTAAAAATGGCGTAGATGCAAACATGAATATGTTAAAAGCGGAATTAGTACGTCTTTTAAAAGAAAACAAACCAACCAAGATCCGATACGTCATTGACGAAATAGCATTAGAACATGGGCACAGAGTTATACGGTTACCGCCTTACCATTGTGAGTATAATGCGATTGAGTTGGTGTGGGCTCAAATTAAGGGATATGCTGCAAGACACAATACAGAACCCCCATTTACCACAAAAAAAATGCTAAAATTATTAGAAGAAGCTTGTGAACATGTGACTAAAGGAGACTGGGAAAAGGTTGTGAATAGAACTGTTAAATTAATAAGGGAAGATTATGAAAGAGATGTGAAAATAGATAATATTATAGAAAACGAACATATAATTATTAATGTAGGTGATGATAGCAGTGACGACAGTGAAAATAGTAGTATGGACGAATCTGATTAATTATGGCCTTTTGTGGCACCTTTTTTGGTATCTTTTGTATTCATATGTTTCTTGTGTGCATATAAAGTATGTATATTCATTTTCATTCAAATATTCAGTTCGTTCAAATAAATTAAATAAACATATACATTTTTGTTTTATTAAACCTATTTAATCAGGTACAAAAACAAAACTTAATTGTTTTTTGTTCGAGAATAAATTGACATTCCACATCACTATTGTAATGTGTCAAACCGGCCATCATAGCGTGCCGCTAGTGTAGTGTGTTGGTGGATGAAAATCTAAGCATTCAGGTATATGTAAAAGGACATTTAATGCGTCATGAAGATTTAAGCTGGATATTACCTAGTGAACTTAAGCTAAGCAGATGGTCACAGCTTGAAAATATACTATCTCGTTATTATAACAATAGTTGTGAACCAACAAAGTCATTTGACTATTGTCTTGATAGGTCTATTAATTATTTGAACGAAGCAGTTAATATTGAAAATGATAATTTTGCTGCAGAGCTTGTTCTAGACCAAATGAAATTGTTAAAAAATAAGCAACGTAGATATAGTGTTGCTACACTTATATTTTCATTTGTGATATTTAGTATTTCCTCCTGTGCCTATAATACTTTGAGGCAATACCTAATCTTGCCAACTGCAAGACATTTGCAGCAAATAACTTCGATGACTGGCCTTTGTCCGAATTCACCAGAAAATAACTATTGTTATTTAAAATCAATATGCTCTACGTGGGTAGAAAGGGAGAAAGTTGTAAATTTATTGATTGATGAAATTTATATAAAATGTGGCCTAGAGTATAAGTCCAAAACTATTCTAGGTTACGCAGAAAATAATCCAAAAAATCTTGCCAAAACCGTACAGACTTTTATGATTAGCTCTGCATTTGGTAACAAAAAAGAGGTTGTTAAGTTGTTACCAGTACATAATATATCTGGGAAATTCTTGTATGAAAATTTATTGCTCATTGTAAATTACATACAATCATTTGGACTGAAAGTACTTTCAATAATTTCTGATAACAATCGTGTAAACCAAAATTGTTTTAAGTTATTAACAGATGAATCAAATTGTAGCTTCAGTAATCCTAAATATACAGATGAAAAAATATTTGTCTTGTATGATCCAGTTCATATCTTTAAAAACATTCGTAATAATTGGATAAATTTAAATAATTGTACTTAGGGACTGGTGGGATATATTGAATGTGAAAAACACAGTCAAAGGTCAAGTATTAAGAAAACATAACTCTACGCCAATATTTCATAGGGATGATGATAAATTGAAGTTTTTGAAGTCAGTCTGTATTTGGCTAAGAAAATGGAAATCTTTAGAAACTTGTGTAGGTTTGACAAGAGATACTTATGAAGCTTTGTTGCATACCACATCTGTCATAATTGATATTTCAAGGTATTGTTTTGAAAATTTTAATTTTGTGGTGTACATACTTCTTGGGAAGTTTCAAACTGACAATATAGAAAAAAGATTTAGTAGGTACAGGTCACTTTCTGGATGTAATTATAATGTAGCTTACAGACAAATTGTTGAGTCTGAAAAAAAATAAGACTTCAACACTTACTAAAGCAGCGAGATCTGGTCTTTCTCAAATCTTGTACATCAGCTGAATGTTTTCAAGATGAAGTTAATATTGAGAAATTTATGTTTATAATAAACTGCAGTAATTATTTGGAAGCATGTGAAATCGATATTTCGTCTCAAATTTATGTATGTGGTTATGTTTCACATAGTTTACTAAATCGGTTTTCCTGTGAACATTGTAGAAATGTTTATATTGATGAAAATACGGCGGTAAATGATGAATATTTTAATTTGTTGCAAAGAGGGGGTTTATGTGCACCGACTGACCAAATCATGTTTATTTATTATCACATGACAGCAATTTTGGAATATATTATTAATGATGTTGATTTAGAAGTATCCTTCCTGGAATTTGTGCAACACAAAAGTTTACTTCATAATTTAACACTGTACAGCCTTCAAGCTGATACTTTTTATGTAGACTTTACAGCAGTGTGTAGTGTATGTGGTAAACAGAATAAAGAATATTATAGCATTGCTGCAAATATCTTGGCAAACATTATGCTAAATAATTATACTAAGCATAAGAATGATGTTGACAAGACAATTAATTATAAACGACGTAAATTAAACACTTTGGTTTAGTATTAAGATAGAATAGTTACTGCACATACCTATTATTATTTTTATTTAACCAATTTAAAAAAAGGAGGTTATCAATTCGACCTGTATGTATATAATATTGTTTGAAATGTACAATATTCATATAAGTTTATCTCTGTAGGTTTCAAAACAGATGTCAAATTTCATAAGTGTTTTATGTATGTCTACGTATTTCTCAGAAATTTGAAATCAAATTGCAACAAGTAATTCTCTTTTAATTGGGTTAAGAATCTTTTAACTTAGCGATCAGTGCAAGTTTCATCAAAATCAGTTCAGTAGTTTAGTAAGATATGGACTATAACTTTTGTACTTGCTTGTAAATGTGCTTGCTTTGATTATTTTTATAAGAAACTAGCTTATGATTAATTTAGTTTTAAAGTCCCTCGGGAACTCTTTGATTTTCCGGAATAAAAAGTAGCCTGTGTCACTCTCCAGGTCCTCAACTATGCCCATGCAAAAAATCACGTCGATCCGTAGCTCTGTTGTGGCGTGATTGAAGGACAAACAAACATACGAACAAACCAACAAACACACTTTCGCATTTATAATATTAGTATGAAGTATAATGTATGTGTTTTACCTACAAGTTATTGCGTTGACTATAGGTTGACTACTTTTGTACTTGCTTGTAAATGTAATTTCTTTGACTATTTTTATAAAAAAAATTATATTGTGTATTACGTAAAAGAGGAATTAGATAGAGATTTTATTAAGTCATTTGTTGACTAAATAGGTTGACTATTTTTATACTTGCTTTTAAAGTTGTCTACTTTTTTATAAACATATGTTTTACTCTATAAAGACTCTATGACATTGTTTTAACTAAATTTTTGCTATTATCGGCTATTTCATAGTGATTGTATGATGTAGTCTAAATTAAATGTTGAAGTTGATAATACTCTTAAATATTGTTTTTTCTTTTAAGTAATAATGCATAGACGCTGCCGAGTTTCTTGCTGGTTCTTCTCGCTAGGGTTAGAGCAGCATTCCAAACCAGTGGTAGATTCTTCTTAAAAAGGCAATGAAATAAAAACAAGCTAAATAATAAGAAACCATTAAATAAAGAGAATATTCGCTTTGTGAAGAAGTTTTATTTTATTTTTTGATATACCTACCTACCTACTTTATCATTACCTATCTAAATATCTTCCTTAATTGTTTTGAAGAATCTTTTAACTTAGGGAACAGTGCAAATTTCATTCGGGTCAGTAGTTTCAAAGATATGTACCATAATGTCGTTTACATTGTAACTTTGTTACATCATTACCTTTTCAATTCACTTTTCGATGTTTCTAAAAACACAAAATTATGTAATTATTTAATATGTTAGTTCTCATTCATGTGGACGCCTTAAAAATAAAGCAGCTAATTAGTATAAGTAAATAATTATCAACACCGAAGACCGAAGTCTATACTGATCTATACATTCGTACTGATTTTTCATTTTACCCATGGGCCTACCAGTGGCAGTAAATTGCGACGTTGCCACATTCACTTCATGGCTCCCTACAGGAGATAGAGACGGCTATGATGTAAGGCTTGAAGTGCAAGCGAGAGCGTGGAACGAGCGACAAAGAGGCACAATCGGCCTTTGCGTTTGGCAGCGTTCGACATCCGTCTCTCTCCTACTTGAATGAGCGATGCGTCTGCGTGGACAGCTGCTATACTATAGTACATTTACATGTTTTGATCCAGTATCAAGTGCAGTGAAAACAGTGCCGTCTTTAGGATCAACGAGGCTATGGGCCAAGGTACTGGCTGGGGCCTATGTAAGGGATGGAAAATCCTTAAATTTTAACTTTATCATTTTTCAGTTTACAATAACGCAATAGGCTAAATCGTAACCCCGTCTCTTAACACCCCACATATGAGAGTTCAATAAATAAATTTTTTGAATCTAAAAAACTAATACCCCACCAATTCTAATTTAAATAAAATTGAATGAAAACCATATATTATAATCTATACAAAGAACAATACTTATATTTATTCATATACAAATATATGAAAGTGACGTCATCCGTGACATCATAGCCTATAACAGCATTGGTTAGCGAGCCACTGCATACCAAGTCTATAACTAAAATTTGTTGTTGTATATCGAAAATTTTCAGAATTGTGGGGCCCCTGCCTACCTCGGGGCCTCGGGCCAGGGCCCTGCGGGCCCTGCCTTAAAGACGGCACTGAGTGAAAAGTGAATGTGGTGTCAATTGTTTATAGCAACGATAATTTCGACGTTGTCACGTTCAACTATCGTCAGTAAAACGACTTTACAGACAACCAATTTTTTTTGACCGATTTATTTTCTGTTTTTACAAATGTTATTCTTACATGTTACCTTTTCGATTATAAATAATGAATATCAACATTTTAACAACAGTCAAATACCCAATTACCCCCCATTTGTTTAAGGGAGTTTGTTTAAACGAAATCGCTGTCGCGTCGCAGTCGCCTTACCATAAGTCCTGCCTCGGCTTTAGGTCTCACTACACTGGTGCACTTTCAACTTGCCTTAGACGCATGCGCTAACTAGGTACCTGGAGGTAAGTATGTCTGTGCGCAAGCCTCATGCTTGCTAGCAATAACTCATGTTGGATGGCATACGTCAGTGCAAGAGTAGATGCATGCACTATAATAACAGTCATGTATGAAACTGACTTCCTTAGGTAGGTACTAATAAAAAAATTTGTTTTACAACCAACTTTGAATTTGTTTTCACAGATTTTTGTTACATTATTTTATACTTAGTAAAGAGCAGAGTTATGGGTAAGTAACACACTGTTGCAGTTGGACCTTTTGGTTTCCGAGGCTAATTAAAAACGTCTGCGCTCACGAAATGAGGGAAGATGGATGGTGATCACTACACGGAACGGCACTCGCGAGCAATGGAGGGAAATTGCTGCTTCCGGACAACAGGGGGGCGGGGGCTTGCGTTGAAAACGCTTACAATGTTTTCTTCAATTTTGTATTTCTATTCGTGCTACGCCATGTAAACTAAATCGCTATTGATAGGAACTATCAACAGTGATATCCTAGTGGTTAGTACTGCGGTCTCCTATTCGGGGGTCGCAGGTTCGATCCCGGGCACGCACCTCTGACTTTTCGGAATTATGTGTGATTTAGCAATTAATTAATATCACAAGCTTCAACGGTGAAAAAAAAAACATCGTGAGGAAACCTGCACACCTGAGAATTCTGCATAATGTTCTCAAAGGTGTGTAAAGTCTGCCAATTCGCTTTGGGCCAGCGTGGTGGCCTATACCACCCGACTTCAACATACGCCCGACTTCAACATACGTGTACAAACTGAAATTGTTCTATACTTTTCAGTGGCGTTTGAAGTCGGATTTTTTTCATAGAATTTTTATTTATTATCTTCTTCTTCTATATAAATAAAAATGAATGTTGGTAAGCGCATAACTCAAGAATGGATGGACCAATTCGGTTAATTTATTTTTTTGTATGTTCCTTAAGGTCCACGGAAGGTTTTAAAAAAAAAAAACAAAAAAAAAAATAATTTTTATTTTTAACTTTTGACAGAACGAAGTCTGTCCGGGCAGCTAGTTATGAAATAAGAATCAAGATTTTCTTTTATAACTAGTGGTTCGCCCCGAACTGAGACCTCGCGGTAACGGTATCCCATGATTATTCATTCAATCGATACATGATAACCAAAACTGACATTATTATTATGCCCGTTTTCACCAAACATACCTAAATCATCCCCTAAGTAGGAGTCTCTTAACGTAGGTAGCTCCTAAATACAATCCTAAGTCCTAACATCCGTCCCAATATCCTTTTAGGTGTCCCGTACAGGATCGTGATAAATAAGTTGACAGAAAACATCAATCACCTAACTTATAGGTAGCCCGTAAAGGTAGGGAACGTTAGTGAAAACATTGAATTATTTATTAAACATTGAATTATTTATTTATTATGTAGGTACTAACGAGTGAAACCGGGTTACGGGCATCTGTACAAATCGTCATCTATCGACGCGAATAGAAAATATACAATATTTAACTAAAATTTAACTAAAAAATAATTTTAATTGAATAATATGGTACAAAAAAAAATTACAATACAATTATTGTATTATAATAAGTAACTAAATAATAATGGTCGACGCAAAACTGTTTTTGGGATAGGTCGTAGTCGTAACTCGTAGTTCCATGGGAATAGTTACTGACTGCGCCATCTATTAGCATTATTGTGAAGCTATGTTGATGCTATATGAATTACTGATGCCCATTAAAAATTAAATAATCTCGTTTCTTTATAATATTCATATAATTTTAGTATTTGTTGTTCAAGTACAGGATATAAGTGACCTAAAAAAATAAAATCAGTTTGAAAATCCATAGCGGATTTTCCTAGAGAGCGTCTTCAAGCGAGCGTATAAAATCGCCACTTTGAAAGCCCCCCATTTCGTCAATTTTAAGGGAAAAATTAAAAAAAATATATTTTTGTACTCAGTTCAAAATTATCTTTAAAATGATACGTAACAATTTTATGTAACGCGATATTTTTTTTTTTACTTCGCATTCGCTTCTATGAGAGCCCCCCTGAAATAAAGATTTTTTATAACTTTTTAAGCCATTTTCGGCTGGAGGCCATCGGTTTACATATTATATCTAAATTTGAAGTAATTACGTTCAGTAATTCAAAAGTTATAAGGCTCTGACAGACGGACGGACGGACGGACGGACGGACGGACGGACGGACGGACGGACAAGTGCAAATCGCTCTAGTTAACTCAGAGACCTCGCTTCGCTCGGTCAATAATTGGTATGGGGTTAAATGCAACAAATCTGCATCGAAAAAATTATTGATATAGTTATGGCATACGCGATAAATTAAGTTATTCGTTGTATATTTGACCGAGCGAAGCGAGGTCTCTGAGTTTACTAGAGCGATTTGCACTTGTCCGTCCGTCCGTCCGTCCGTCCGTCCGTCCGTCTGTCAGAGCCTTATAACTTTTGAATTACTGAACTTAATTACTTCAAATTTAGATATAATATGTAAACCGATGGCCTCCAGCCGAAAATGGCTTAAAAAGTTATAAAAATCTTTATTTCAGGGGGGCTCTCATAGAAGCGAATGCGAAGAAATTTTTTTTTATTTGCAATTTATAGGTTTTCTGTGTATTATTTTAAAGACAATTTGGAACAGAGTACAACCGTATTTTTTTTTTTATTTTTTTCCTAAAATTGACGAAATGGGGGGCTTCCAAAGTGGCGATTTAATACGCTCGCTTGAAGACGCTCTCTGGGAAAATTTTCTATATATTTTCAAGTTGTACTTATTTTCTTACTTCACTTGTATCCTGTACTTGAACAACAAATACTAAAATTATATGAATATTATAAAGAAACGAGATTATTTAATTTTTAATGAGCATCAGTAAATTTCACATAGCTTCACAATAATGCTAATAGATGGCGCAGTCATTAACTATTCCATTGAACTAGGAGTTACGACTATGATTTATCCCAAAAACAGTTTTGCGTCGACCATTATTATTTAGGTACTTACATAATATAATAACATATTATTCATTTAAAATTATTCTTTAGTTAAATATCATTTTGTATATTTTCTATTCGCGTCGATAGATGACGATTTGTACAGATGCCCCTAACCGGTTTTCACTCGTTAGTACCTACATAATAATTCAATGTTTTCACTGACTTTCCCTAACCTTTACGGGCTACCTATGATAAGTTATGTGATGATTACTGTCAACTTCTTTATCACGATCCTGTACGGGACACCTAAAAGGACATTGGGACGGATGTTAGGACTTAGGATTGTGTTTTGGAGCTACCTACGTAAAGAGACTCCTACATAGGGGATGATTTAGGTATGTTTGGTGAAAACGGGCATAATAATAATAATGTCAGTTTTGGTCGTCATGTATCGATTGAATGAATAATCATGGGATACCGTTACCGCGAGGTCTCAGTTCGGGGCGAACCACTAGTTAGTTTTAACTGAAGGCAAATAAGAAGAAGGAATAGTTACGTAAAGCCATGGAACCGTAAAGCAAACAACGTACAAACCCTCCTGTTATCCGGAACCGGCCATTTCCTCACTTCCTCGCGAGCGGTATTCTGTGTACTTATCATCTATCTTGCCTCGTTTATTAGCGCAGACATTTTTAATTGGCCTCGGAAACCTTCTTCCGATTGCAATCCCCTTTAAATGGTCAAGTATTATAAACAATACGCAGTAACTTGTGGTAGATAATATATTTTTTTGTTTTGGGACTAAAATTAAACGCAGTAAAATGTGAAATTGGAAAAAAATTAGACAGAAATATTCAAAATATTCATCTTCACGCATCTTGAGTTATTGTAGGCAGGTCAGGATTATAAGGGTGACCATTCAACACTGAGCTATGCTGCGCTGTGCTGTGCTATGCTCTAATTTTTTTATTGGAGAGACAAACAGACCCCGTTCGGGCTGTTGCACTGCGCTTTACATTTCGCGTCCTTAATTGATTGTAAAATCCCAGTCTATACTTTTGACAAAAGGTCAATTGTTATCTTTGACAATTAAATTGAAGACGCCTGAACCGATTTAGAATATTATTTTCATCATACCTATTCGAAAAACGAATATTGGCTTCAGAGGACAGCGGGAGCAAAATTTCATTTTAACCCCATGGGACTTTTCATTTCTCTCTTCTGATTGGTCTGCGTTATAGTGCTTTAGCATACCAAAGCACTAACGCGGACCAATCAGAAGAGAAAATTCAAAAATGTGTCGAAATTCAAAAATGTTTGAGAAGCTGTTGTCTACGATAAGTCACGTGATCAAATTTGTCGATTAGATATAGATATATACGTCCATACTTCCAACATAAATATTAATGTTTAATTTTTTCATAAAAATTTATTTGTGTTTTATTTAAACTTTCAATATACGTATTGGTAATCTCTATACATAGTAGGTTGATACTCCTAGCTTTTTCTCATAGGTAATGATGAAAAATAGTGTGTGTCATTCGGGGCCAAAATTTTTTGTTCTCGGGCGGCGTATATTGAATTCCTCGCTACGCTCAGGGTTCTACTTTAGAATTCCTCGCTGCGCTCGGGATTCTACTATAGAATCCTTCACTTCGCTCTGAATTCAAAATAACGCCCTCGAGGAACAAAAAATTCCTTTGGCCCCATATAACACAAATAACTATTTTTTGTTTGAAAGGGTCCCAGGTCGTCCCGCTAAACGACTACGGAAAATTGTATGTAACTTCTGTCATTTTGATTTTATAAAACTTAGCTTATAATATGGCAATCGAACCATAATTGTAGGTAACGAATCGATCGACACCTTAAGTAGGTATCCAAATCGGTGCCACACTTGTACACATGTAAATACAAACATCCTTACTAATATTATAAATGCGAAAGTGTGTTTGTTTGTTAGTTAGTAGGTTTGTTGGTTTGTTGGTTTGTCCTTCAATGACGCCGCAACAGGGCTACGTATCGACGTGATTTTTTGCATGGGTATAGTGGAGGACCTGGAAAGTGACATAGGCTACTTTTTATCCCGGAAAATCAAAGAGTTCCCGAGGGACTTTAAAAACTAAATCCACGTGGACGAAGTCGCGGGCATCATCTAGTAATACATACATAGACTGCTACTCTGATAACCCTCCCTTTTAGCTTTGCCTAGTCGGATTAAAAAGGTCAGTTATATATTTTTTTTCATTAAGTGGTCAACTACGTCGTTAACCTCCTATGTCAAAGTCAAGTAAGAGAAACAACTTTCACAGGTCTATGACTCCACTTAATTTTTTCCATTTCAAAAACAAATCAAAAGTTCGCAGTCTTAATCAAGATCCATCTAGAGAGCAGTATCAATACTCATTTAATTTATATTCAGTCTCACATCAAATTAGTTTAAAGCTGTAGTCTACTTAATTGAAACGGTCCAATGCGAAGTCCTTGATAAGGACATCAACTTGTTGGAGAGTTCAAATAAAGGACGAAAACGCCTGAAACTCAAATCTCGTTTTATTAATTGATTCGCTGATTATAATCGTGGTTGTCTCAAGCAGTAGACGTCCACTGCTGGACAAAGCACTCATTTGCTGCAACGATGCTCGAAAAAGTGTAGAAAAATCATTTTTTTGTCATCATTAGCAACCCATCAACGGCTCACTACTGAGCGCAGGTCTCCTCTCAGAGAAGGGTTATACGCCATAGTCCACTACGCTGGCCCAATGCGAATTGGTGGACTTCACACACCTTCGAGAACATTATGAAGAACTCTCAGATGTGCAGGTTTCCTCACGAGGTTTTCCTTCACCGTTGAAGCAAGAATAGAATAGAATAGAATAGAAATGTTTTTTATTATGCAAATAAACTTTTTTACAAGTGCTTTTGAATCGTCGATGAGTCTATCACTGGTTCGGAATGCCGTGTGCAAGTGATAGTTTGCTTAAACGCACTTGACTCCGAAAAGTCAGAGGTGCGTACCCGGGGTCGAACCTGCGACCCCCCAAATAGGAGACCACAGTCCTAACTACTAGGCTATCACTGCTTCAGAAAAAGAATAAATGAAAATAATAATCCTTCCTACTATTTATTTATGTAATCGACACGCCAGCGATAAACTGCAAATACACTTAAATAATAATACAATTTGGTTAATTAATGCTAGTGCTGTTACAAATTACCAATTATAGGCATATTCAACATTGCCAGGGTGACTCCGATCATTATTTTAAATAATTAATAAATATTTACAATGACAAAGCTAAGAAATTTGTTAGAAAATAAATGCTATTAATTTAAATTAGATGATATTTACATAAATTATTCATGCTAATACGTACAATTTTTTCTTAAAGCTAAATAAACTGTCATGGAAGATGTCAATGTCAGTGCACGTCAAATTATTGTATGCTTTAATTAATCGATTTATTGGGGCGAATTTGCCTAGGTTAGATTTAGACAAGTGGAGCTGGAAAATGTTTTTCATAGGAGATACTAATATTATAAATGCGAAAGTTTGTGAGGATGAACTGATTTGGCTGAAATTTGGAATGGATATAACTCATACCCAAGAATAAAACATAAGCTATTTTTTGTCCCGGAAAATTACAGGGTATCCGGGAATCAAAAAACCTAAATCAACACGGATAAAGTCGCGGACATCATCAGTAACTACCTACATACAGTACCCGGCGATATATATTGCACACGATGTGCAATATATATCTGGATTTTTACTGGTTTTAGCATAGAGTAGGTAATCATAAATTAACCATAAAATATACGCGTCAAAAGCGAGACGTGACTTTTAGGTATATTAATTAAGATTAATGTAAACGCTTTCCTCTCAAAATTAATTGTGCTAATTTTTATGGAAATCTTTATTTATCTCTGTTGTGGCCCAAAAATTCCATCTCTTAATTGAAAGTATTACCCCTGATCAACGGCTAGACAAGGGAAATAACTCAAGAATATCCTTTTAAGTCGAGAAATTATTCAAATTCTTACAAATGAGGTAATTTGGGGTCGAAAACACTTGTTTCCTCTGGGCAGATATTCGCTACATAGCGTAATTTTTCTCTTCTAATATTCGAGGCAAAGTTATTTTATTTAGAAACCAATATCAAATGAAATCTTTGAACATTGGCACGGGAAGTCTTAAAAGGAGAGAATATATTTATGTATTTTGAACGTGTTTCGTTATTATAACTTTGGGTACTAACGGCCCGCCTTGGCTAGGCACGTACGTACTACGTAGGGTAGCACGAAATACGCTTTTTAATCTATGGTTCGTTAGAACTTTAATACTGTTTTATAGGTGTATAGGAAAATGCTATTATCTAGTTTAAGTTTAATAAAATTGTATTCAGATAGGCCCAACACGATTTTACTACATAGTAGATTTACGTAGGTAAGTAGATTGTCTTGTGTATTGACGCGAGCGCCGCATATTTTTGGGGAAAATAAAACAGGGGTCGCAATGCCTCTCTGAGGGTGTGAAATCGAAATGACTTCACATTTTCGCCCCCTTCCCGCTACCCTGTTTCGATTCCAAATAAAATATGTCACTAAATAAATGCTTTCAGGTAATCGGATATTTATTGCTGCGACGTGAGAGGATAAAATTTAAAATGATACTCGAGTTATCCTTACTAATTTTAAAAAATGCGAAAGTGTTTTTGTTTGTTGGTTTGCCCTTCAATCACGCAGTAACGGAGCTATGAATCGACGTGATTTTTTTGCATGAGTATTGTTGAAACTTGGAGAGTGGAATAGATTACCTTATACCTCGGAAAGAACATTTATACTCAAAATGTAAAATAATATATTATTGTAATCTTAGATACCTACAGGCTGCAAGTAGTACCTACCTTTTTTTATAACACTTTATTGCACAAAAATAGTACAATGGGTGGACTTCAAACTAAAGCATTTTCTGCCAGTCTGCCTTAAGATGTAAGAAATCACATGTAGGTGTGCAAAAAGAGAAGACTGTAAAAGGAAAATATTACCTTAACATGATAATAATATAGATATACCTATATATATTACATGATACATTACATAAAATGATACAGTACTCATGAAACATAATAAAAACTTAAGAGGTGTCAAGGGACACCCGGATGGAACGAAGTTCCTTTCGATTAATTTATTTGGCATTGTGTTCATTATTTTCACAATACAATATAAGATCTCGGTAGTAATTTTTTATAACTTATTTTTAAGTTATAAAAAAATAGGCAAAAATTCCACATGTAGAAAATATTTACCTAAAATAAAATTGAAAATAGAAAATTCAGTCTGTCGAGCTGGGATTCGAACCATCGACTTGTTTGAAATGTTTAGCGGCTGTCGAAACCACAAAGCTACCAAGATCTTATATTGTACTGTGAAAATAATGAACACAATGCCAAATTCACATTCAAAAAGTGTCGGTTTCAAAAAAGTGTCGGTTCAATTTTGTCTTAATTTTTTCCGTCTAGCCACCTTTCGCACCGCGCGATAATTAATATTATATGTATAAGTCAACAAAACAGAGTTTACATTTTGACACGTTTTCAAGTCTAGAGTTCTAGGTGGGACGAGACAGTGTTTGATCCATGAAATCGAGTTGTGGATTTCCGCAATGTACTTATAAAATGGTACAAAATAGAGATACTGCTCTTAAAATTAAGTGTGATAGCTCATTGGATCCGGAATGACTGTGTGCTAATACACGCTTTTGGCACATTTTTCTAGGTGTCATTCCGGATCCAATGAGCTATCGCACATAATTTTAAGAACAGTATCTCTATTTTGTACCATTTTCAACTTGTCGACTAGACTAAGTGCATTCCATAGCCGAACTGCCTCCATTTCAAAAGAGTAGGCCATGAACCTTCGTGCTGTATTATACTATCTTAATACTTAAAGTATTATAGTATCTTACCTCGAAATTATAAGTACATTGCGGAAATCCACAACTCGATTTCATGGAGCAAACACTGTCTCGTCCCACCTGGAACTCTAGACTTGAAAACGTGTCAAAGTGTACCTGCAAGAGATTTGTGTATTTTATGAAAATGTTCACGAATTTGTGCGGTAGAATCTGTGCTGTGCAGTAGCGACATAATTCCTCGGGATTTAAATTTTGAGCACGATATAAATGTCGTCACAGGTTCTTAGTGAGGACGTTGAATGGTCTGCCGTGACGTAGTTTGTTATTATAACCGAGATTGTCAGCATCAGCTGATGCTCGTGACTTCGTCCATGTGGATTTAGTTTATAAAATCATGCGGAAACTCTTTAATTTTCCGGGATAAAAGTAGTCTATGCCCCTCTCCAGGACCTCAACTATATCCATGCACAAGATCAGATTGATCCGTAGTGTGCGTTTGATTGTTAGTTTGTCAATCAAGTAACAAGGGCGCAACGGATGAACGTGATTAAAAAATCACCAATTACCAATTTATTTAAAAATTTATTTAAAATTACCAATGCAAAAGCATTGGCATAGTTGACTGCTTGGAAAGTGTAGGATTAGAAAGGATACTTATTATCCCCTAAACATAGAAGATTCCCGCGGGATCTTTAAAAGCCTAACTCCACGCGGATGAAGTCGCGGGCATCAGCTAGTAATCAATAATTGATTTTCCCACTCCCAGTACAGCCAATTACAGATTTTTGGAGGGGCAATGGGAGTATTTTTCATAATTAGGTGTACCTAATCTATTATACCAGTACGTACTACGATAAATAATATAATTAATTGTTTTAGTTGAAAATATCGTAAAATTTATTAAAATTGAGTTTGTCATAAAACAACGAAATACGTCTAAAATCTTCATTATTATGAATTTTTCATGTCTACATGGCCTATTTTTCTTTTAAAAAATCAAATACGTTGGTATGTAGCACTAAAAACAGCCAACTAGTCTACAAAGCAGCCACATCAATACAAATCACATTAGATTGGGACATGATGCATCGTAATCTAATAAAAGAGCGTAAAGTCCTCATCCATTTGCCGAGCCAACATTCCGACCTGCCGAGCTATTCAAACCAATGCCAATATTCGGAAAATGTTTTCGACGCTTCCGTATGGAGAACGTTTACATCACAACCGATACGATTCTTTAGGACCATTAATTTAAGGACCATTAATCTGTCTATGTAGGTATGTGTTTCTAAATCTCAAAAACCGATGTGAATTATTTTTTATTTTTGTTGGCTCTTATACAGGGGTGGTTTAAAAATAAGAAAAAATAAGGAAACCCCAAAAGAACAGCTGAAAATTGAGAAAATCAGAATAAGTAATTTTAATAGATGGCCACGGGTAAAAGTTAGTTAGCTACCAATAAAATAGTTACAAAAATTCTGAATTATTTATTTATTATAGGTCAACTAGTGGCTCTCAAGACAAGTGCCTTTCCCTGAGTATATTTTAAAAAAAATTGTCTCTTTCTCGATATGTTATATTTATTACCGGTTAAAACTCTACACTTTTTGAAATCTAGAAGTGTATTCGAATTTACTGCCTTATTTTTGGCAAAGCCAGAAGTCTGATCTCGATTTTCATCTCTCAGAATATATTCATGCAGATCATTTTTCTGTGACTAACGCCTTTTTATGAAAATTACAGCACACACAAATTATGAATGAAAAAATTGGTTGTCTGTAAAGTCGGTTTACGGATGATAGTTTTACGTGATAGCGTCATAAAGAAACATTGACGATGACTGGCGGGCGGCGGTGGGCGCTCTCTATAAGTGACATTAAGGGCGACTTGCACCAAATCTTATTTAAATATTTCTTAATTCAATTTAACTAAATTGATTTAATTTCTTAAATGCATTTAACTTAAATGTGATTAGGCATGCCTTGCACCACCACTTCAATAGATATATTTAACTAAATACGTTTAAAATGTCGGCAAAATAGTACAGTACGTTTTTTCTACGTATTTACGGCCCAGATGTGAGAGCTTCTATTGTTCTTATGCATTTTAGAAGTTGTAAGCCAAAGATTTATGCGTAAACTGAACTTTATCAGACATTAGCATTTTGTCATTTGTATTTTGTTGTAATATAAATTACCGGCCGTTTAGTCTAAAGAGTACCTGAATAATAATATTCAAAGATCTTACATTTTAAACAGTTATCTCGCGTTGTAAAAATTTATTCACGCACGTTTGCGTGAAACACCAGTAATTTGTTTTCCGTAATTTCTCGCGGGAAGAACAAATGTTATTGTGTACTGTGTAGTGTCAGTGGAGCCCTATATGCACATTGTGGAGAACAAAAAGAAGGATGACATTAATAGTAGTTTATGCAACTGTCATATAATGAAGGGTATTAAAACACGAGTGTGAGTTTATGAAACGAGCGCAGCGAGTTCCATAATAGTAACGAGTGTTTTAATACCCGTGTTATATGCAGTTGCATACACTACTTTATCTTCACTAATGCAATTTATCAAACAACAAGAGTAAAAGCTGACAATAGTTTATTTATAATAATTGTTCAAATTTTGGATGGTACAATTTTGAAAGTTAATGTTAATTATTGATCCAGCAGCTGTAGCGGCCGCGGGGCAAGCAGTAGAGCTCGTAGACGGAGTCGGAATATTTTTAACTTTTAATTTGTATTTTAAAAACAAAACACATTGCGATACATTAAATTCACGCGTACGTGTATTGTCACAGTGAACTTGCCACCATTAAAATCTAACCAATGAGAGCGCAGCTGCGCGCGCAGGGCCAATCAGGAGCCAGCGCGCGCTGTTCGTTTTTTATTTAATTGGCACAAGATCTTACCAAAGAGTTTTGTGTATGTAAGTTTAGTAGTTTCGACGAAGTTTTCACGTATAACCCAACTGTTTTCAAAAGCCAGCCTAATATCAAAATTTTATACAACTTGTATGAGGATTTTGACATAAGGCTCGCCAGGTTAATTGGTCGCGTTTTATTGATGTTATAATGAGATTTTACGATATCGATGTGGATATTATACCATCATGTGAAATTGCTTAAATTGAGTGTTTTGTTATCTGCGCTATAACAGTAGTAATTATAAGTCAAGTATTGGAAACATTAGTAGAATGTTATAACATTAGTGTAGATAAACATGTTAAACAAAGTACTTGGCATAATTTAACTGAATCGTAATTCGCACGTTAGAGTATTCAAAGAATCGTCAAACAACACTAACATGTACGTAAACTAATAACTAATAACCTAAAATTTTTATTTGTTTATTGGACAGACGGCATGAGATCTTGGCGCTAAACGTATTTAGCGCGGTTAAATAGCCCTGAGCGGCCATTTAACTTTGACAGGTCGTTAAACAAGTTTAGGGACAGTTTTTTGTATGGTGCAAGACGAATATTTGATTACAGAGCTTAAACGTATTTAAGTTGTTGTTAAATATATTTAAGAATGCTGGTGCAAGCCGCCCTTATGGTTACAAGTTGGTTACAAGCCAACGCTTGGGCCGATCGTGCCTCTCTATCGCTTGTTCCGCGCTCTCGCTTGCATGCTCAGGCTTAGGCGGAACGTGACACTTTTTCGTGAGTGCAGCCGGTGTTCATCGATTTACAAGACGTTATCACGTCAAAATATCTGTCACAATTCAGTGTAAACGTAGTTTTTGGATAATACCACTAGCACGGCTTCGTCAAGATTTCCGGATGCTGCGATTTGAGCCAGCGAGCGTTTCGGTTTAGTCCATTATATACCTAGTTATTTCGGAGGCTTTGTTTTAAAAATATTCTCCAACAACCCTTATGCTTGTCATTCTGCCAGAGTACCCATATTGATTTATAGGATCTAGAAAAATCCTTAGAGATATGCACGAGATATTATTTAAAATCTCTATCTATATAATATAAGTACCTACTTAAAAAATCAATTGCTGTTCGTTTGTCTGGCTAAAACTCAAAAACGGATTGACCGATTTGAATTTTTTTTTGTTCGCCTTCATGAAGCGGTGGTTTAAAAAAAAATAGGGAACAGCTGAAAAATCGTAAAAAATCAACATTCGTAATTTTGTATAGGAATTCAGATTGCTCGATGCAACGTTTAAAAGCTAAAGTAGGTATTTTATATTTTTTAAAGAGGGTTTCCGGCTCTGCCGTTTGTTGTCTTTAATTTGAAGGAAAGCTTTTCTTGGTCAGTTCTTCTTTGAAATGCATTTTTAACCGACTTTAAAAAAGGAGGATCTCAATTCGTCGGAATCATTTTTTTTTATGTATGTTCACCGACTACTCAAAGACGCCTGAACCGATTTGGATTTTTTTTTGTTTCAAAGGTATACTTTCCAGGTGGTCCCATTTAAATTTTATCGAAATCGGTCGAGCGGTTTTGAAAAGTCAACAATAAATTACATGCTTTGTAGTGGCGTCGGTAATTGAAGTCGGTTCTTTAAAAATAATTTTTCATAATAAATTATAATAAAAGAGTTTCTCTCTTCAAGTAACGGACCTCTAGTAACGGGATGCTCCCCTTTCACAAACAATACACCGCAATACATTAATTCTAAATATTTCACATTAAATTCGACGAATGTGTGCCAATATGCATGCAAATCGTCGCCAAACGCCTCAAGAATTACCGCAACACGTGTTTTTTATCGCCAACTGCCAATATAGGAGGCGATTTGGCTGTTTTATTGGACGTTATCTTGCACCGGGTGTGGAGACATCTTTATTGTTGCCATTGAATTAAAAATTGAATTTAAATAATAGTATTTATTATTATTAATTTTCTTTTGTAGGAGTACCTACAAAAATAAAATATTCAGTATTCGGCTGTATATACTAGTGTTGTTGCAACATTAGTATACATAATATTATGTAGAATAGAATAGAATAGAAATATTTTTTATTCAAATAAACTGTTTTATTACGAGTGCTTATGAATCGTCGATGAGTCTACCACTGGTTCGGAATGCCCTTCCTGCCAAGAAGAACCAGCAAGAAACTCGGCGGTTGCTCTTTTCAAAACAAGTTTACAATACAATAGATACTATGTTATGTAGGTATGCAGTGTTTCCACAATGAGGGGAAGTTCCACAAAAGTATACCTAATTATAATTCAATACATGTTAAGACGTGCAGACAGAAAGTACCCCCATTCCCATCAGTGGAACCCGTTCACGAGCATGACGTATGACCCAGCCGTTGTTTCGCATGTATATACTATTATTACATACTCTTATTATATTGTGGAAGTAATTATCTTAATAATAATATTATTTTCTTAATAGTTACCTTCTCAAGTGTCAAAATTATATTTGCAATTTTAGTCAAGAGTTTCGTTCACTCAACTCTGTGTAATGATAACAAATTGTTTTCATGAAGTTGTAACGATGTAAAAACAATTGCGTTACATAGAACTTTCTCAATCACGTTAAAAGGCTATGTGTACATTAATTACGGGTCCCGAGGATAGGGGGAGGGGTCTAAACTGCCATTATTTCTTCACAACTCCCTTGATATGCTAATTAAAATTTATGATCAAACGATTTTTCCTCCTAGGTTAAATTACCGCCAAATGTTCTGCTAAGGGTTTTACCCACATTTAGACTTTCTATGATGATGACATTGAGACCAGACCTTTAGCATAAAAGTTTTTGTTTAACTATGTTTGCCAAAATCTAAAGTTAGGTTAGGTTGGGGTTCGACATGAACAGCCAGGTGCCAGGCACTTAGGTTCCATTTGGTTTAATCAGATAATCGTGCATACTTAACTTTGGTATATTGACCAAAATATGGAACCTAAGTGTCTGTTTTCGGTAATTTGACTGTTGATGTCGAACCCCAACCTAACCTTACTTTAGATTTTGGCAAACATAGTACTTGTAAGGCAAGATTCGGTGATCAGGTGCTTGGGAATTGCGTGAGCTGATGATCTGCAAACGCCTGAACAGATCTTCATAAGTTATAGCTAAGATCGATCTCGATCACGTCAGCTTTCAAACAGGCCTCCTTTTTTATCGGGTCTTAAAAACGAGTAACCAGTTGTGCAAATCAAAGAAAATGTATACTTCTATAACCATTTTACTAGTTTAGTCTAGTCAGATAGCTATATTACTAGATCGCGTTCGTATTATAGCCATATTCCTAGTAAGATAGCTATGAAACGCTTTCATATAGCTATATTCCGGGATATAGCTATAAACCTAGGTTTATAGCTATAACACGGCTTCAACTATCTTACTGTGACATATAGACCGGCAAGAACTGTGTCGCAGACTTAGATTGCGCGGGCTGAGGTAAAGAGGGGAGCTGGCATGGTGAATAAGGTTGCAAATCATTGAATCAAAACGCGGCCGCGGTGTTGGGTGCGGTAGGCATATTATATCCTTGAAAATATCGCTCAGTTAATCGTATTGTAAAAGTATTTGAATAAAAAAAGAAAAAAAATTATTTCGTATCTAGTGTTATGAATTACGATGTCTAATTATTCACTATAATAACTATACTTTTTAGTTACTTGAATATAGGTATTGTTGGCTTGGAAATTCACAATTAGGTACTTTTAAAACTTTATCGTCGTGAATGCCACGGCCACACTAACTGTAGTGTGCAGAATTCAGTCCAACTCAGTTGAACATGGAAAGTGTTTTTAACCGCAAATCTAGTACTATATTTACATCGGTGGCACATATTGTGTTTGTCCTAACGATTTCTAACTCGATAGTCGATAGTCGAAGAAGAAGCCATCAAAAACCAAAAGGCTAACATCATTCACTTACCCTTCCCCTTAGGGTCTACGAATTGTCGTTCTACCTGCACAGAACACGAGCTGAACACGAGTACACTGGAGGATGACATGTCTGGTCCCTTAGGACTCGAGGGGTAGTTGGATCCAAATCGAAATATCCATCAAGTGAAATAAGCTACTTACAAATATGTCATTGTGATAAATTGATAAAATTTGAGGGAGATAGAAAGCAATTTAACCTCTGACTCGTATGATAGGTACAAATGTATGGCCAGAAAGTAGGCGACAACAAAATAAAGCATCTTGAATTATTATTATTCAAGATAGCCATATTGCCATTTCGGCGCTGATTGCTGACAAAAGTGAGAGTGACTATGGATGAAACTAATGTGAATTCAGATTAAATGCTTTATGAAATGTAAAATTTAACTCCCGGTGCAGGTGAGGTGCTTTAAACACAAGAATTAGCTATCATTTTTATTGACACAGTAAGCCCGGATTAAATTAGTACCATATAGAACAGTGAGTATGGCTTGAGTATGGTAATTAATTAAGCAAATAGAAGAGAGGGTCCCCGGGACAAAAGAGGTCAAACGACTACTTTGACAGTCTTTAATAAGTAGGCATGAGGAACTTTAACCAAAGTTTGGCGCGTACTGATGTCACTTGATCCAATTAAAATGAACAGAAGGCAACCGAACCCAAATCCAAACTAATAAATAGAATACAATTGGATTTCCAATGCAAATAACAGCAAATTGCACTAAAACTTGGAGGAGTTAATTTAATTCAACGACACAATACACATAATTTCCATTATCCCATCCCTTTCAATAACCCTCAAAGCTATTTCTTCCAAACAATATTAATGGACAAGTACAAAGTTGTCAAACGGGCCCTAAACTGCTAACAATATTCTCAAGTCGAAACTACCTCCGAACAAGACATCAAATGTTACGCCCACAACACCCTTAATAAGTTTGATCTGGGCTCTTATTACACCGATCCGAATATTACGAACTGAGTACTGTACCTTTATCATTTCTCGATTTACTGTGGAGTATGGGATCTATCGCCAATAATGTCCACCAATTCGCATTGAACCAGCGTGGTGGACTATGGCCTATAATCCTTTCTCTGAGCTCAGTAGTGTGCCGTTGATGAGTGGATGATGATGATGATTATGATGAGATCTTTCTAACCTGTGTGACTTGCGTGAATTGAAATGAATGCTCATAAAAAAGAGCTGAAAACAATAATATTGAAAAATGGTCATTATTTTGGCAAATAACAAAAATCGAACACAAAAACCAAACAAGTAATCTCGAAAGAATAAAAATTGCATTGCGGGCTTCGACGGTGGCGTTATTAATTATTGTTACCACCCTACACTCAATGATATTGTGTTGTCAAGCGATTTAGCATTGCGATACGATAGAGTAGAAAGGCTAACATCATCAAACAGCATCGTCACTTACCATCAGGTGAAATTGTGGTCATAGGCTACCGGTGGTCTACTTACGGTAGTAAATATTCATCATGATTATCAACCCATCATCGGCTCACTACTGAGCGAGGTCTCCTCTCAGATAAGGGTTATAGGCCATAGTCCACCACGCTGGCCCAATGCGAATTGGCGGACTTCACACACCATCGAGAACATTATGGAGAACTCTCAGGTGTGCAGGTTTCCTCCCGATGTTTTCCTTCATCGTTAAAGCATGTGATATTTTAATTTCTTAAACGTACTTAACTCCGAAAAGTCAGAGGTGCGTACCCGAGATCGAACCTGCGACCCCCCGAATAGGAGACCACAGTCGTAACCACTAGGCTATCACTGCTTAGTCGTAACAACTAGGCTATCACTGCTTATAAATATTACGTCTATGTAATTAATATATTATATTTACGGGTCGTCTTCATGTGACATGTAATCGAATAAAAAATACAGTATGCCTGACTATTAAGTGCTTTCAAAATAATTTTGGTACACAAAATAGCACTGAAGTTGTCTTCTACACGATATTTAAAAGTTTAGTTATTTCTTCGGCATGTTACCTACGTTAGTGTTACGCGTGGGTGTAACAGAGTGCCTGTCTGACGCATCTGCTGTCCCTTTTCATTAGGCTAGTTCGGATTACAGGAGTATGAATAAAACATAGAGGGCTAACACCAATTATTAACGAGTTGTTTATAGCGCGGGTTAAGGCTCAGACTGTTATGGTTTGCTTTGGTAATCTGCATCAATACTGTATTGAATTATAAGTTGCTCTTAAAGCTCTAAATCCTCAACCTTGTTGACCTTTTTACCCAACTACGCCAATGACAAAAGGAAGGGTTATGGTTTTTGCAGTCTATGTATGTATGTGACTCTTTACGAATGTTTCACCATAGCGGATAAACTACTTAGCCAAATCCAATCGATTCCTTTCTATGTACTGTAAAGAAAACTCCTTCATCAATATCTATCTGTATTTTATTACGTTGTTTAGTATAGATCCATTTATTATAGAAATGACTCTACTGCCCGTTTCGCAAGGTGCTATTGTCGTGGAGAAGAAAGGGCAAAGAAACTCCACGAAAGCACATCTTAATATAAACGTTAATATCGAAAACACTTATGGCTGCTTGGAACGTCACGTTTCTCAATAAAGATTATGTTTTGACTCAAACGGTAAATCATTCAAGTCAAAACACACACCCCCAATTTTTAAAAGTCAAATAATATCTTATTTAATTGAATATCATGACACTCAATCACCAAAAATCAAAACAATATATCTTATTAATAAATTAAAATCATGACAGTACCTACTTAAGAGCCTATCCTCTTAAAACTCTTCTACTAGTAAACAAAGTAGAAAATTAGTTAAACGGACAGCTCGACGGGAGCTTAATAAATTATTATGTTGTGCATCTAAAGTTGGTCATCTAATTTTCTCGCTATGGCAAGCAATACATGAGTAATAACTTTGCGAGGCACAATAGCTTTGTATGGGCGTGTTATTAAGTTTAGTGTGCTAAATTATTACATATGAATATGTTATAGTTCTATTGATGACGCGTATTGATATTATTATTTTGAAATTATTTATTTCCTTTCTTTGTTACATAGGCGCTTAAAATCTATGAACTTTGACGGCTGTAAAAGTTAAAACTGCGTTCCAGCCGTCACGCCCACCTCCGAGACTTAATAATTATAAACGGAAATAATAACAGGATTCAATTTATCCATTTATATAATATTAAATTAAATTTACAGCATGCAGGAAGTGTGAGTGTGTGTGTGTGTGTGTGTGTGTGTGTATGTGTGTGTGAGTGAGTGAATGCGTTTGAGTATTATTATTTATTGTTGTTGTACTATTTGAGTGTGTATAAAAGTCTTTCGGTCTCTTCATAGGAAAGTGATTGTAGCCATTTGGAACATTTTGATTTACAGGAATGACTTTTTAAATGGTAGATAATAATACAAAATTATTAAAAACATCCTACAGCTGTGGATTGCTTAAAAATCGGCCAAGTGCGAGTCGGGCCTCGCTCTTTTAGGGTTCCGTTAAAAAAAATTAAATAATAATATTTCCATGTACCCATGGAAATATTTTAATTAAATTTTTTTGATTTAATTTCATTTTTATTATTTGTTGTTATAGCGGCAATAGAAATACATAATATGTGAAAATTTCATCTGTCTATCTATTACGGTTTACGGGATACAGCCCGCTAACAGACGGACGGACGGACGGACGGAGACGGACGGACGGACGGACGGACGGACGGACGGACAGCGTAGGCTTAGTAATAGGGTCCCGTTGGTAACCTTTGGGTACGGAACCCTAAAAATGATTGTATCTCAATTTTGTTTTGAGATGTCATACTCATACAGTGTCAATAATCAAAAACTTAGTATATTTAGTATTTACTATCGTTAGAAGACATACAATGGAGGGAAGAGCGAAAAAATCTCTTATGGTAACACCTAAAGATAGAAAAGGAAAGCGAATCTGATATTGCTGTGACCAGCTTTCAAAGAAAATCACATTGGTCACGCCAAAATAAATATTACGGCTTTATTATAAGTACTATATTTCTTTGAATTTATAAATCAAAATTACGGTAAAATACTTACGGTAGTAAATATTCATCATCATTATCAACCCATCATCGTCTCACTACTGAGCGAGGTCTCCTCTCAGAGAAGGGTTATAGGCCATAGTCCACCACGCTGGCCCAATGCGAATTGGCGAACTTCACACACCATCGAGAACATTATGGAGAACTCTCAGGTGTGCAGGTTTCCTCACGATGTTTTCCTTCATCGTTAAAGCATGTGATATTTTAATTTTTTAAACGCACTTAACTTCGAAAAGTCAGAATTTCGTACCCGGGATCGAACCTGCGACCCCCCGAATAGGACACCACAGTCGTAACCACTAGGCTATCACTGCTTATAAATAATACGTCTATGTAATTAATATATATTTACGGGTTGTCTTTATGTGAAATCTGAAAACAAAATTGAAATAATACTGCTTTAAGCGTTGGTAGTTTAGGCCCTGAAGGCCTTTGAATAAAATTCAGTCAAACGATAAAATTAAGCGGTCACCTCATAAAGTTATTTTGAAATGATACAATCTTGCAAAATACAAAGGCACACAAAATGTCCGAAGCGAACTTCAATGGGATATCGTTAAGTTATTACTTTAGACCACCTGCTGGCGAAGGATAAGCAGCGAAATATTGCGGTTCACTTCTATGAGATTATGAGCCATAATACCAAATTATGGCGACATTTTAATGGGAACGATAAGGTGTGATAAGAACGCGAGACTAGAGACTATTTTCGAGTAAGTATTGAGACATTTAGCTGATAGTTGGAAGAATATTGTGTAGGAAAATATTTTGTTCTTGGTTTAAACGTTTGAATATCAATATTTTTGCCAATTTCAGATAATATAATATCAAGTTGATTTTTATTTTTAGCTAAACTTTTATGTAATAAACACAGAATAGCAAAGGATTATTTTGTTACACGGGTTAATACTGTCTCATGAATTGCTGGAGCGAATTATATCCACGGTTTTTTGCCATTTATATGGTCTTCAATTGTATAATAAATGCTTTTTCCATGAGATAAGTTTTAAAAGAGATCACTGACTACGGAAAATTACCTAGTAAGCATCTAGTAAAGATGCATGGAACTGTCAAATAAGGATCAAATCTGGCGATCTAATCAAGCCGGAACTATGTTTGCCAAAGTGAAACCTGTGAAACCAAGAAGCCACCAGATCGAGGACAGTACGAAGCATCCACTAATCAAGCCTCCGACCACTTCACTGCACGGAGACAAGACCTCATCAAGTCCAGCACATCGGACCCCCGCGCGCACGGATACATCGCGTCGACATCAGCGCAGCAGTACTCTAGTTAGTAAATTAATTAAACTTAAGTAGTACCCATAATTTATAAATATTAAATATGTCAGCACCAAGCGACGACACTCGGGCGGCGGCGGAGACTGCATCGGTCACCTCCAAAAAGTCGACCAGGTCAGCGACATCCGTCAAGCCCGCCCCGCGCCCGGCACCGAAAGAGGTTCCGGAGGCGAGGCCGGCCAGACCCCCCCGGTCGCTGCGGGAAAAGGTCCTCACATGGACAACATCTAGGAGGTCGTCAACGAGTGGGACCGATCAGTCCCCGCTGTCGCCTCCTCCGCTGCCCCCCACGCCTTCCCCACTCGTCATCGATGCAGCCACTGAAAAAGTTATAAAGTGGGACCAGGAGGGTATTCCCACCCTACCCCTGGAATTTGACGAGGACTTATCCGAAGGCTCTTCCATCTCGGGACGGACACCGGTAACGGGAAGACCAAGCATGATATTCTGCACGTCGAAGCGGACCGGTGTAGAAATGGACGCGGCAACAAAAACTGCCAACGAGATGTTGCTGAAAGCCAAAGACGCGCTGGAGGCAGCGGGAAATATGAAAAGAGAATGCAAAATCACGGCAATCGAGTGCATTCAAACAATGTACGAAATAGTCCTCTCGCTCTCAGACTCCAGATCCAGACACAAAAACAACCTGGAGAAAGAACGAGCCCGGCACGCACAGGAACTGGTAAGAGTGGAACGAGCTCACAACAAGGCCATCACGGAAATACACAGAGAGCTCAACCAGAAACTGAGCGAAACAAGGGCCGATATCTCCGGAAACCTGGAGGAAACAAAAGCGATCAGAAGTTGGTTGGGGTATGAAACCCAGGAACCCTACAAGAAGATAGATGCTATGGCCGCAACTATGTCAAAAATAGAAGTGGCCATAGCCGAGACTACGTTAAAGGCTCAGCACAGCCTCAGGGAAACCAGTGGTTCCACAGCAGCTGACTTTACTAAAGTAGAAAGAAGGCTAACCTCGCTAACTAACCAATTAGACGAGTTAAGGCGAAGCCTAGATACAATCAGCTGCGGCACCAACCAACTACTCGAAAGGAAAAAGACTGAGGCAAAAGCTCCGCCTCAAACGGCCGATCAAGTAGAGGGCATTGACACCATCAACGAAGTAAGAAGAGGAACAAAGGAAATACTGGGAGCAATAAAAGAAACTGAAAGGAAACTACTGGCAGCTCAGGATACACCTCAGACTACCACCTCATGTGTCAAAGTTGACATACAGGAACAACTTCACCCCCTGACAGAACGACTGGAGGCAGTGTCATCCGAGCTCCGAACGATCAGGGAGGCAAAACAAAAAACTCCTCCTCCCGTGGCGAGCATAGGTGCAGAGATTGCAATGGCGGAGCTTGCTAAGGCAAAACCAAGCAAACCGACATATGCACAAGTGGCACAGAAACCAAGGGAAATCAGGCCAAATCACACCCTGATAGTCTCGTCTACGGATCCGAAGAAGACCGGGGACAACGTCATCGAGACTATCAGGCATGCCTTGGACCTGAAAAAGACCGGGGCAAGGGTTGACCGAGTGCGTAAGGGAAGGAACCAGAAGGTAATCCTGAGCTGCAATTCCAAAGAAGACCTCCAAATAATTAAGAAGAAAACGGAATCGGACAAAACATTGAAAGTTGAAGTGGCGAAGCAAAATAACCCACTAGCTAAAATGAAAAACGTTCTAGCTTATCACTCGGACGTAGAACTGGTTGATCACATTCGCGCGCAAAACATTAACCTGCTTCGGGACATTCCCGAGCAGGAAGTGCTCATAAAGGTTCGCTACAGGAAAAAGGCGAGGAACCCCCTCGAGTGTCATCCTATCCTGGAGCTGTCACCCCTAATACATAAGCGCTTCATTGAGGCCGGGAAGGTGCACATCGACCTTCAACGTGTAACCGTAGTGGACCAGTCGCCGCTAGTGCAATGCACAAAATGCCTAGGCTTCGGGCACACCAAAGCGGTCTGCAAGGGGGAGGCATGTCTATGCAGCTACTGCGGGGATGCCCACACGTGGGAGAAATGTCCTAGCAGGCAGCAGGGCATGCCTCCAGTTTGCAAAAACTGCTCACGGTCCAAAACTGACATTACGAGCCGAGAGCATAATGCATTCAGCGAGGAATGCCCAGAAAAGCAGAAGTGGGACTCCATAGCGAGATCCAGGATCTCTTACCTCTGCTAAGGGCGCCTTGGACGACGACTGCTCCACAACGGACACAAAGAAAACACATCTGCGCTTCATCCAAGCCAACCTACAGCGTTCTAAACTGGCGACAGCGGAACTTCTGGAAGTGGCAGAGAGGAAAGGCATATCAGTGGCACTAGTCCAAGAACCCTATGTGGGGAAGGCTGGCACACTGAAACAGCATCCCGGCACAAGAGTCATCCAGTGCACTCTGAACCGCCAAAAACCAGTGAAAGCGGCAATAATAGTATTCGGCGACCAACTGGAGGTAATACACGACCCCCAGATGGTCACCGAAACCGAGGCCGCGGTTCTGCTGCTGGCAGGAACTCTGAAAATTAGAGTGCTCTCCGTGTACTATGAGGGAGACCAGGATATAGAACCTTACCTGGTACGCACGCAGTCAGCGTGCAATAAACTTACCACAAAGAACCTCATAGTCGCAGGAGACGTGAACGCTTGGAGCCCATGGTGGGGGAGCGACCTAGAATGCCCTAGAGGATCAGCATACACCGCTTTCCTGAACAGTATGGATCTCCAGATCCTGAATACGGGGACCACACCAACATTCGAGACGCACAGAGGAGATCGGCTATGCACAAGTATAGTTGACGTTACAGCCTGCAGTGCGTCTCTGATGGGCAAGGTTGAAAACTGGAGAGTGGATCGAAGCATAACAACTTCGGACCATAATGCCATAACCTTTAATCTGCGTCTTGGAGCGGCATTGGCACCACTGAAGCCATCCACGACGCGGAGGTACAATACGAAAAAGGCTCGCTGGACCGACTTCGATACACTGTTCAGGACCTCCCTTGCGGAAAGGAACATAACACCAGACTTCATCCGTAAGGTGGAAACCCCGCAGGAACTGGAAGACGCAGTAACATCCTATGTGGACGCCATACAGGAAGCATGTGATCATGCAATCCCGAAACTGGGGTCATGGAAAGGGAAACCCAAACCGCCGTGGTGGTCCAAACCATTGGGTGAAGCAAAAGCAGAGGTGTTAAGAAAGAAAAGGCGAATAAGAAACGCTGCTCCTGGACGTCGCCAAATGGTAATAGAGGAATACCTTGCTGCAAAAAACAACTACGCAGCCATGGCAAATGACGCCCAGACTGAGAGCTGGAAGGAATTCTGCCAAACCCAAGAAAAAGAGAGCATGTGGGACGGCGTGTACCGAGTCATACGGAAAACATCGAGAAGGATAGACGACACGGTGCTGAGAGACACTGAGGGTAACACCTTAAATCCGAAAAATCAGCGGAACTCTTGGCTAACACCTTCTATCCGGATGACACACCGGAGTCGGACAAACCATACCACACACAATTAAGGAGAAGGGTGGAGGGACACCATCTACTAAGGTCAGGATCCCTGTCAGAGGACGACCCGCCGTTCACGTTTGCAGAATTAGACGCGGTACTGCGAGCGCTAAGTCCCAAGAAGGCCCCGGGACCGGACGGGCTGACAGCGGATATCTGCACTAGAGCTATCCACTGCGGAAGGGAAGAGTTCATATCGATAGCGAATAAATGCCTGTCGCTACCATACTTCCCCAAGCTGTGGAAAGTAGCCCATGTAGTCATACTCCGTAAACCTGGGAAAGATGACTACACCCACCCGAAATCCTACAGGCCCATTGGGTTGCTCTCCATCATGGGTAAAATAGTTGAAAAAATGATGATCGCTCGGGTTCAATGGCGAATCCTACCAGCTCTAAATAGAGTGCAGTATGGGTTTATGCCCCAGCGCGGAACCGAAGACGCCCTATATGACCTAGTGAGTCACATCAGATCGGAGATCAAAAATAAAAAGATCGTACTGATGATATCACTGGACATAGAGGGGGCCTTTGATAACGCGTGGTGGCCAGCCCTTAAACATCAGCTACTTTCAAAGAAGTGTCCCAAGAACATATACGCCATGATAGGGTCATACCTCGAGGATCGTAAGATCATCGTAAACTATGCCAGAGCACAGCATGAGCGGAACACAACCAAAGGATGCGTCCAGGGTTCCATTGGTGGACCAACCTTTTGGAACATTATCCTCGACTCATTGCTGAACCGACTTACTGGCCAAGAGGTATACTGCCAGGCGTTCGCGGACGACGTGGTTCTGGTTTTCTCCGGCCACAGTATGGATGTCTTAGAGCAAAACGCCAATAACACCTTGGCGGAAGTGGTGGAGTGGGGCAGCCGTAATAAGCTGAAATTCGCGGCACATAAAACCAGTGCCATGGTATTAACGAGAAAGCTTAAATACGACCTCCCCCAACTCCACATGTCAAACAATAGACTCCAACTAGTGGAAGAAATAAAACTGTTGGGCCTCACAATTGACCAAAGATTGCTTGACCTTTAAAGCGCACATGGCCGCCGTCAGCAAGAAAACGGCGGACATATACAAACAACTAGCGTGCGCTGCAAGAGTCACGTGGGGCCTAAACAGCGAGATAATCAGAACCATCTATGTGGCGGTGATTGAGCCCATAGTGCTGTACGCGGCAAACGTGTGGTCCCCGGCATGCGCGCTCCAGATGATCAGGAGCCAACTAGATGCTATACAAAGGGGATACGCACAAAAGATCTGCAAAGCGTACCGTACGGTCTCACTCACATCCGCACTCGTCCTCGCGGGACTACTTCCGTTAGACCTGAGAGTACAGGAAGCCGCAAGCCTATACCTGGCAAAGAAGTGCAAGTCCGGGGACTACTTACCACCGGGGAAGGAAATGGAGCAAAGGGTGCACTACCTAGACCATCCGCACCCTTCGACATTCAAAGCTATCGACTTTGAGCTCCTAGAGGAACTGAACTCAGACACCATAGACTCGCGCCGCATTACAGGACCCCTGATTTACACAGATGGTAGTAAAATTCAGGGGAAAGTAGGAGCGGCCCTCACATGGTGGGAAAATGGGTCTGAGATCAGGAACTCATCCTTCAAACTGGATCCGGCCTGTACGGTTTTCCAAGCCGAGCTTTATGCATTGCACATGGCCATCCAACAGGCCAAAGAGAGTGGCCATGCAGTAGTTAACATCATGAGTGACTCCAGATCCTCATTAGAACTACTGCACAGTCCAAAACTGAGCCACCCTCTTGCAAAATCGGCGAAGGAAAACCTGGAGCACATAAGGAGCACAGGGAGGAAAGTGCGGCTATACTGGATAAGAGCCCACGTCGGGACTCAGGGAAATGAAAGAGCTGATGAACTCGCCAAACAGGCCGCTCTAAAGGATGCAGCTCCAGATTACGACAAAATTCCTGTAGCTTACGTAAAAAAGAAAATCCGAGAAGAATCCGTGAAGAGATGGCAAGACAGATACAGCACTTCAACAACTGGGCGAGTCACTAAGCTTTTCTTCCCTGAGGTTGGCAATGCCTACAGCACGGTGAGAAAAATTAAAGTGACCCCATTGCTGTGTCAAGCCTTCACAGGTCACGGTGGACTCTCGGAATACCTATTTAGATTTAAATTAAAAAACAGCCCAGAGTGCGAATGCGACCAACATACCAGTGAAACCTCCGAGCACATAATTGTAGACTGCCCCCGTTTCATAATAGCACGAATGGATTTGGAGCACAGGATTGACACCAACATCGTCAGCTCCGAAATCCATTCAATACTTATGGACCCAATTAGAAGACCCATTTTTCTGAAGTATGTGGAGAACATATTCCGCATAGCGACCAAGCGGAACCGTACGCTGTCACCACCTAGCGTTGCCCTGGGCAGGGTGGACTGCGCAGCGAACCAACCTGGCCAAGGTACGTCCAATGCCGAACCGAGCAGGGAAGACCGGCAACCTGAGACAACATCCACAGGAGTCAGTATCCTAACCCCCACTCTGACGAACGAACAGTTCTTAAACTTGGGGGAACTCGGAAGACCAGGAATCACGATCCGCGGTGTGGCCCTGTTCATGGACGACGCCTCAGAGAGGATAGGTGTTAGCTTTTGCATAGCGAGTGCCTCGAGCAGGGTGATGATATCACCGGGGCTCGCGGCTCTTGTAAACGGAAGCACATCAAGAAACACCGTGCGGCGCAAGATATATGAGGCTCTGCCTGAGACTGCAGTGGCCGACCAAAGCTGCAGACTAGTGCGAACCAGGAACAAAACAGTCGCACTATTCAAATGGGAAACCAACAAAACCCCATTTGCTCAGGCGAGCCTGGCGCTAAGAACTCTCAGCAAGGTGGAGACAGTGACACCAAGAACTATAAGCCTGGACGCAATGGCGGTGGGATACGAGAAGGGTGAAGTGGATGACTACCTTGGGTGCATAGATATCGCTCAACGACACAGGGTCGTCATCTACGAAAATAGGGGAGAGGACCTCAGCTTCCTCAAACCGAAAAGGTCCGGACTCCGCGACACTTCAGAGCGGGAGGACAGCCCTGGAAACACCGCTGGAGCTTCACAACAAATCAGTGGGTCCGAAAAGCTCCAACAAAAGCATCAAGAAAAGAGGATGGAAGCAGGAACGCAAGACCCAGCCGCGAGGAAAAAATCAGCTATCTCCTTCACCGCGGCGGTAAACACATTTAAAGCCGCGGTACAAAGTATGTCCGGGACTAAAAAGAGAATATTGGCAGCCAGTCAAACAGACAGAGCGGGGCAGGAAACGAGTAAATTCCTGCTTCCCAGCGAACCCAAGACCTCACTTCGAGCGACACGCACCAAGGCAGATATGGGGCTAGTGGAACTCCCAAAATTCAGAAATATATCTGGACTCCAGGACCATGTACTCAACGCCTTCCTCGAGTTTCAGGCTACCATCAAAGCCACCCAGCAGCTGAGCAGCAAAACATGCGAAGCCATTATGCAGGCTTATAAGCAAGAGAACATGGGTCTGCTCAGCGTGAGACTCGAGGAGGCTGAGGCGGCCATATACAACAACGATAGTTCCCAGATCGTAGTGGGAAACATGCACGGGAACTATATGGCTGCTTACAGCGCTACGGCGGGTTTCGTGGAACTGGACAAGGAGGGAACGGATACATTGAAGAAACTCAAGTTTAAAACACCACCATCTGACCCCATAGTTATAACCGCCAAGTGCACTAGGGTAATGCTGGGCGACAGGATGATCGACAGAGCAAAGGGTATTGCAGGGATCGATAATGAACTCCTGGAAGCTTGGGAGGTCCCCAAGTTCACCTGGGTAAACGGAGTTCCGGGCTGTGGCAAGACAACATGGATAGTCCGGAACTTCGACCAGAGGAACGATGTGGCCATAACAACAACCACGGAGGCAGCGAACGATCTGAGGGTAAGGCTGACACCGCAACTGGGAGAGGCCACCAAGACCAAGGTCCGCACCATGGCCTCGGTGCTAACAAATGGCTTCAGAGAGCCTAGTAAACGTCTCATAATAGACGAGGCTCTCATGAACCATTTTGGATCCATCGTAATGGCAACGAGGCTTGCGGAAGCCGAAGAGACCCTCATGATCGGAGATATAAACCAGCTGCTCTTT
Organism: Oeneis ivallda; assembly: GCA_029955525.1. Taxonomy (NCBI): domain Eukaryota; kingdom Metazoa; phylum Arthropoda; class Insecta; order Lepidoptera; family Nymphalidae; genus Oeneis; species Oeneis ivallda. Next base: position 4,545,853 of record JARPMR010000024.1, on the reverse strand, counting down.
ATCGATCGCTGCAACATCTTTAAGCTCCAGTACAGTCGCCCCGACTCTGTCGTCACGGTGTCCAAAGATCTCCTTTGTACGCATAGAAACCCGATGGATGTGGCATATGCGCTAAGAGAAGTGTATGATGGCATATACTCGTCCAAACCTCGGGTTCGATCCCTACTGCTTGCGAGATTCTCTGGTGCCACGATCCCCAAGAATACTAAAAACACCTTATACCTGACCTACACCCAAAATGAAAAGGAGATCCTTATACTTGAGGGTTACGGTACAGGAGAGGGATCGCGTGTAAACACCATACACGAAGCACAGGGATCAACCTTCGAGACGGTGGTTATTGTGCGTACAATAGAGAAAAAGCTTCTTATACATGACAGCGTCCCACACGCGGTCGTGGCGGTGTCGCGACATACAAACAGCTGCACATATTACAGCGACGACGACACTGACATGATCGCGCGGTTCATCTTGGAGGTGCAGAATACTTCACCAAAAACGATATTAGATTATAACGTGAAGATGTCCTTCCGAGATGGAAACGCGGACTTAGCCAGGGAGATAATAAAAATAAAACATACCGGAGAAACGTAGTGAGGAAGTCGTGAGGGAGCACCGATTATACCATCTAAAAGAGTCATGGGTGGCTTAAGTATGCCACGCACACTTTACACATTTCTGCGGCGGTGTCGTGTGATTCGGGTTGTTGAGTTCCCTCAAATATGGTTGAGCGAAACAACGGCCGAGTCATGCGTCGTGCTCGTGAACGGGTGCCGCCAGTGGGAATGGTGGTTGCTTGTGTCCGCCCATTTTAAATTTAAATTGAATAAAGAAACGACATGTAATATGATAGATGTATTCCAAATAGAATTATACTAGACAGACATTGTTTAAGAAAATAACAATAATTATAGCCATAAGTAATATATTTGAAAAAAAAAAAAAAAAAAAAAAAAAAAAATAGTAATATATTAAAAAAGAAATAAAGAAAAAAAGGGAAAAAAAAAATAATAATAATAATATTAATATTCAAAAAAAAAAAAAAAATTAATATATACACAATAATAAAAAAAAAAACAAAAAAATATATATATATATAAATATATTTATATAAGCATAGAACATAATTAAATTAATAAGCACTGCTGCGTTAGATTTAAGATAGTGAGTAGTATAAACCTTATATAAAAAAAAATAAAGAAGTAACAAATGATACAAAAGTTAAAAAAGGCATGGACCGAGAGTCTATGGATTGTAGTTTAATTTAAAAAAAAAAAAAAAAAAACCAAGAAGCCAATTGCATCGAACTAGGTATAACGCTTAGAAGCGCAATAGTCGACGCGATGATAAGCCATTTTTAGTAAGCCTTTAAATGCCGACTACACAGTATCTTCGCGTTAGTACGACGAACTAGCATAAAATCAAATAAAAAAACCGGTCAAGTGCGAGTCGGACTCACGCACCGAGGGTTCCATACTCCAAAAGTAAAAGAAAAATGATAATATTATATTAATTTGCATAATTATCGTTAACTTTGTTTGTAGAGGTTTATTGTTAATATAAAAAAAACTATGCTAGTTAGAGCGTTGGTTTTATTTTTCCTGTAAAATATACATAAACCTCTATTGAACATAATTATTTCAGATTTTTCGATTGGTAAACTTCGGAGATAAGGGGGGGGAACGGTATTTTTTTCGACATTTTGGCCGATTACTCAAAAGCTATTATATATAGAAATAAATAAAAAACTGCTTTAGAATGCACAAGTAAAGGCCTTTCATATGATACAACACTTGGTATAATTATCTTACTTTGAAATTTCAAACCCCTGATTTTCCCCCTTTTTTAATTAAACTAAAATAATTTTCACGTTGATTTTATTTTTCATGTAAAATATAGACATAAACCTCTATTGACCATAATTATTTTAGATTTTTCGATTGGTAAACTTCGGAGATAAAGGGGGGGGGGGGGGGGACGGTATTTTTTTCGACATTTTGGCCGATTAATCAAAAACTATTATATCTAGAAATAAATAAAAAACTGTTTTAGAATGCACAAGTAAAGGCCTTTCATATGATACCCCACTCGGTATAGTTATCTTACTTTGAAATTTCAAACCCCCGATTTTCCCCCTTTTTTAATCAAACTAAAATAATTTTCGCGTTGCTTTTATTTTTCCTGTAAAATATACATAAACCTCTATTGACCATAATTATTTCAGATTTTTCGATTGGTAAACTTCGGAGATAAGGGGGGGGGGGGGGGGAACGGTATTTTTTTCGACATTTTGGCCGATTACTCAAAAACTATTATATATAGAAATAAATAAAAAACTATTTTAGAATGCACAAGTAAAGGCCTTTCATATGATACCCCACTCGATATAGTTATTTTACTTTTAAATTTCAAACCCCCGATTTTCCCCCTTTTTTTAATAAAACTAAAAATAATTTTCGACTTTTCTTTATTTCAATGCTTTTGGGCCACTATTATACACAACTATGCCAAATTTCATGTCGATAGCTTTAATAGTTACTGAAATAATCGACTGTGACAGACGGACAGACAGACGGACGGACAGACGGACGGAGAAAGTCTCACCATAAGGGTTCCATTTTTACCATTTTGGTATGGAACCCTAAAAATGACGGACTTTGCTGTGAAACGGTGTCATAATTCATCACAATAACCATCAAAAACTTAATTATCAGTATCCGTACCAGAAAATGATTACATGTTACATTTACATTACGTTTGGAGCGAAACTTTATCAGAAACTTCTGTTCTAAATGTTATAGTTCGATAGTCAATTGGTAAGTAGTTTATTACTCTAGCAAGAGAAGAAAATTGAATTGCATGAAATATGAAAAATGTGACTCGCTGCAATGCGAATCAAAATCGATATATTGTGGACAGGTGTGCGGCTGGGATGTGAATTCTAACGTGAAGTCTTATCCAGGATTGACGAGGCTTAAGTTTTTGACCAATCGCGATGTATTGCACGTCTCGATGTATGGTATAAGCTATGAGCTCTCAAAGTTATACCCGACATCCACGAGATTTTAATAAAGTTAAATATTATTATTAAACAAAATAAGTTTAAAAGAATGAAACAGGATTAATATTGCTTTAATATTCGAGTTTATAATAGTAGTAAATTATTAAAAAAAAATGTTTTTTTAGAAGCATTTATACCCATTTACACCCACTAACGTATTACTAGGTCAATGTTTACACCAAAACATTTTGGTAAATCATTTTACTTTTTGTAATATAAATAACCTTATAGTTTAATACAATTATTGTGAACGCCGTTGATAAATAAATATACCTAGTGGTTCGCCCCGAACTGAGACCTCGCGGTATCCTTTAATTCATTCAATCGATCCATGCCGCTCAAAGTTCACTCATATACTTTCAATTCAAATGAAAATTTCTGTGCACAGCGTCATCTATCGACACGAACACAAAAAAATTTGCTGATTCGTGGTTCTATGCAAAAACAATGACGTGAAGTTATAATAATTCGAACAACATAAATTAGTACTTGAAACAAAAAAATTGGTTGTCTGTAAAGTCAGTTTACGGACAATAGTTTTACGTGATAACGTCATAAAGAAACGTTGATGACCGCTAACTACAGCGCGCACGCGATGACTGGCGGGCGGCGGGCGCTCTCTAAACCAACGCTTGGGCCGATCGTGCCTCTCCGCTTGTTCCGCGCTCTCGCTTGCACGCTCAGGCTAGGCGGAACGTGACACTTTTTCGTGCGTGCGGCCGGTGCTATCGATTTATAAGACGTTATCACGTCAACAACTATCCGTGTTACTACTGGTAGTAAGACTAGTAGTATCTCATGTATCTAAGAGATTCAAAGACCTTTCAAAAATTGAGAAAAAAAAAAGACTAGTAGTAAGACAGGTAACGAATGGTGTAACCTTCTCTTCTAGGTTTTGTTTCCCTCCTGTAACTTGTACTATCTGAAACGACGCAATAGGTATACAAATGGTGGAAGACGGAACTCAAGCCGTCGCGAGTCTAGATAAGCCTCTGCATTGAGACGTCCTGGATGCATTTCCATGTGGAGTAAAATATGCTTTTATAATACTATTATCAAATCTAGCCATCTATTAGTTTTGATAATATTATAATATAATATTATTATATTATATATTTTAAACCGACTTCAAAAAAGGAGGAGGTTCTCAATTGGCCGGAATCTTTTTTTTATGTTCACTCGAAGACGCCTGAACCGATTTGGAAAATTCTATTTTTGTTTCAAAGGGATTATGTAGGTATGGGAAGTATATCACAGGTGGTCTCATTGAAATTTTATCAAAATCGGTCAAGCAGTTTTTAAAATATCAACAATAAAGTATATATTTTGTACTGGTGCGGGCTGTTTGAGGTCAGCTTTTTAAAAAGATTTTTTTTATATTAAAATATTAATAGCCTGTGTCACTCTCCAGCTCTTCAACTATATATCCGTGCAAAAAATCGCGATCCGTTGCATTGCTGCTGCGTGATTGAAGAACAAACCAAAATGTGAGCTCGAAAAATGTGAAAGCGTGATCATCATAATCATCATCATGACCAATCCATTACCATCTCACTACTGAGCGCTGCTCTCTTCTCAGAGAAGGAATGTCGTCAAGCACGCTGACCCAATGTGAGTTAGCACACTTCACACACCTATGAGAACATTAAGGAGAACTCTCAGGCGTGCAGGTATCCTCACTATGTTTTCCTTCACCGTCAAAGCAAGTGATATTTAATTGCTTAAACGCACATAACTCCAAGAAGTCAGAGATGAAGGCCCGAAATGGAACATGCTACTTCCCGAATAGGAGACCACAGTCCTAATCACAAGGCTATCACTGCTTTTTTAATTAGATTTCAAACAGAAAAAACCGCATCAAAATCGCTCCATGCGTTAGGGAGCTACGAGGGAACAGACGGACACAGATACACAAGTCAAACTTAGAGCACCCCTCTTTTTGTTGGAGTTTAAAAAATAAAGCGTGATGTACACCTGTAATAGTGAATAGTGTAAATATTTTCAAGTTTCATAATCTTGAAAATATTTACACTCGTGACCTTGAAAGTATTAAGTGTGCTCACACCCTTAGACGCGCAATAAGCGCATATAAAAAATCAACAAAGCATAGAAAGAAGAAACGTTTTCGCCATCTGTGCTATGATTTATCCTCGGTGTTTCGCAGCGAAGCCTCGGACGATAAATCTAAGGAAGTTGTAAGTCGTCGAGTCGTAAATAAAGAATTTCGTCTCGGCCCGCCCCATGTCGCTTACTTTATCGACAATCCTGTTACACACGATCGACAATTTTGTCGTATCTAAATCAATAAATACGGTTTCATTTGAGAATTCAAACGGAACCACGGAATTGAAAAACGTCTGAAACTGTATAATTGCTTAATCTTTTTATAGTAAGTATACTACTAAAAGAGTAAGATAGCTAAAATTCACATTGAGTAGGTATTAAAAAAAAATGAAATATAAGTTATAAAAAAATTATAACAAAAATATACTCAGAACTATTCTAACGCCAAAATAGTCATTTTGAATTTTGTGTTACAATTACTATACACGTTGATTTTCAATAATGGAAAGATGGAATTAATTGTTTGCTAAAATGAATTATTTATTATTGAACATTTTTTTTAATTCATGAAAATCTGATAGAAGTAATGCGGCCCTCTAGCCATTACAGCCATTATTAAAGGTATATTTCGATTATCATAAATACTCGTTTGCGATATCAATTTTAAATTTTTTGTAGGTATTTTTAATAGGACGCATTTGATATAAAACAGACTGCGTTGCGATGATAACGATATGATAGATGATAACGTATTACGTTGATATAAGATTATAAACTGTCTTAAATCACCTTGTGTGAAGGAGGCTTTAATGTTTAATTATTTTAGTAAATTAAAGTAAAGTAAGCAAAATAAAATCCTCTTAAGCGAGACGAATTTGCAAAATGACAACATTTATAATCCTGTCCAAATAGATTTAATCGGTGCGACTCTTTGAATCAACAAAACAAATTTACGAGATTAAGAAAATTTAATTTTCTGCCCTCTCTAACTTATTTGACGAATTAGTGGACGCGAAAACAACCAACTTTATTATAGCAAAGCAAATTAAAAGCATACTTAACTTTACGGGCTATACGGTTTAAGCACCAGCTTAATTTCGTGTTGTATTTTCTTGAATTACGAGGAAAAATATATGAAACTAGCTGTGGATATCGGCCGTTAGCTTCTTATATTTTCCTTCGTCCGTGGATTTAGGTTATTTATGAATACCTCAAAGCTCTTTAATATTCCTTTTAGTAGTAGGGGTAGTGGTAGTGGTAGTAGTAGTATTATTATATGTATACTTAGTGACATATTTAGTTCCTATCACAGTCTGTTCTTTTCTGCATATTACTTTTACAAAATAATGTCGATGTTTCACATCTGCCAGGCGTCCCACGACGGCTCACAATTTTTTAACTTCATGAATTCATTTGCTTAGTGCGTGAAATATTACATCTCATAAGTACCAAAAATTGAAAACTGTAAGAATCCTAGGAACTAGGACTAGGGAATATCCGATGAAAAATTCATCATTTACTTATTGATTTTGTCCATATTTATGTCTTTGTTAATTTTACTACACTAAAACATGTTTAGAAGAAATAAAAACACGGTGGGCTGGTGAGCAAAGCTGCCGATAGAAGATATTAGTTAGATATATATTAGTTAGATATAGATTTAGTTTAGATAGTATATTTATATAAACGCTAAAAAAATTATATAAATCGGAATTATAATTCGATTCCACGTTTGACATTAGCTACTGTCATTTTGTAAAATAATGATACCACATATAATAGTGTAGTGATGAACACAAAAATCGATAAACAATCGCGATTTATGTTTATGTAATCATAATATTGGTGTGCCAATTAAAGACTAAATTATTGATTTTTATTTAAATAAATACATAATTACTCATAATAATTATTTATTAATTAGTAACCGCTGCTTTATTTTATAAAAAGTTAATATTTTTGTTTTTTATATTAAAAACAAAACTTATAATAAAAGAACCTAGATAGTTTTCTGTATTGGCAACCCGTGCGCGCTCGTGCAGCTATCGCCATTTTGTTTATCTTGTCATTCGGCTTCATTCTCCCAGTCTGACTGCACGAATATCTTGTTTCATTGCGAATCGATATTTTGTTATTTTGTTGGGTTTTTGTTAAAGTTTTGTTACGTTGTGTTTCTTGTTACGTTTATAGTTTTTTTGTGAACTTTGAGTGAATCTAAAGTCCAGATTTCCTTACTTGAGTAGTCGAGTAAACAAACACCTCTTGATATGAATATCACTTATTTACACACAAATCACACATTTTTAACTATGTATAACTGTCTACATCTATTCATCAAACACATTCGTTACGATTTATACCAAAAATTGCTTCGAGTTTACCATTATAAGATATTTATTTTCTCAAAAACGAAATATTAGCAGAACTCATTTGCACAGATTAGGAGAAAGTGACATTTCGTAACCCTAGATTGTCTATGAATCGTTGAGGTGGGGACAGGCGAATGAGTGAATCCTTATGAATGGATTGAATCCATGGAACTAGGAATTACGACTAGTCTTCCTTCTTCAATGATTCAATTAATTAGACAGAATTAGAACATAAAATATAATGGATATTGATAAATAATAAATCACTAGCAGAAAATGATTGTAATGGTTAACTTAAATAAAATTAGATATTATTATAAAATAAAAAATAGATAATCTTAATCTATATTATTACCAAACTAAAGAACATTTTACTAAAGAAAACAGGTAAATAAAAATACACTACTGTTTTTTTATACGCTTTTTATTAGCTTCACTTGTATGTTTGTAACAATGTTTGTAACAATGTTTGTAACCGACTTCTTTGGGCGCGATTTTGACCCACTTTAAACGGCCAGATTTCGTTCAAACTTTGTAGATTTATCGAGGACCGATGATAATACACTAATTTGATAAAAAAACAAAAAAAAAACTTGTATGTTTGTAACCGACTTCTTTGGGCGCGATTTCACTTGTATGTTTGTAACTTGTAACCGACTTCTTTGGGCGCGATTTTGACCCACTTTAAACGGCCAGATTTCGTTCAAACTTTGTAGATTTATCGAGGACCCATGACAATACACTAATTTGAAATAAAAAAAAATAATAGTTAAAAAAAACTAAAAACACGCTTTTTATAGAAAACCAAACTAAAAAATAGAAAATAAATTTTAATAAATTTAAATTAAGAATAGGGTCCAAAAATTTCAATAAATATAAATTAATAATAGTGTAAACAAAAAAAATGTATTTTATTTTAAAAAAGCGTGGGGTGCATGGTGTCAATAGGTATAAATATTTTATTGACAGATATAAGTAGATTATCATTTTGATAATATCTTAAAAAGTACCCCACGCTTTTTTTAAAATAAAATTCATTTTTTTTATTTAAACTATTATTAATTTATATTTATTGAAATATTTGGACCCTATTCTTAACTTAAATTTATTAAAATTTATTTTCTATTTTTTAGTTTGGTTTTCTATAAAAAGCGTGTTTTTAGTTTTTTTAAACTATTTTTAAGAAAATTGTTTGTATCACAATGTTACCCACAAATGGGGTATACTTTAGAATAGAACAAAAATCTGATTAGTAATAATTAATAAATCTTCGTTAATTTTTTCTTGTAAAATCCTCTTTTTAATATAATTACGAAAAAGATATTGTTTGGTTACTTTTTACGTCAAATTTGTAGTAATGGTACACGTCTATGACCATCGCAGTTGGGATGAAAATCATTCAGTTGTATAATGCTTTCACATTCGTTCAATCGCTCATGCGATAACTTCCCAACCCTATAAATTGTCTTTGGTTAACATTCGGCCATTATTGTTTACTCGAATACTCAAGTAAGGAAATCTGGACTATATTTGTTTTGGTTTTCCATCAAAATGGATCCTCAGCCAAGTACATCACAAAAAGACGTGGATGTTTTCTTGTCCCCAAGACAATTTTGAATCAGAAAAATTGACAATCAGAAAAATTTTGAAGCATCTTAATTTTAAATTTGTTGCACGGTCACGCAAGAGCACACTTATTGATCGAAATGATATAATAACATGGCGCCAGCGTTACTTGCGATCTATATGTCAGTTTCGACGAGAAGGGAGACATATATATTATCGAGATGAAACTTGGGTTAACGCAGGTAAGGCTAACATTTGGAATTTATATACATTTTACATTAAATTTAATAGTAATATTGAATGTTAATGTACTATATTTATTTTTAGGTCATACTGTAAAAAAAACTTGGGTGGACAAGAAAGTCACATCATCTCGGCAAGCGTTTTTGGAGGGACTGACCAGTGGATTAAAAAATCCATCTGGAAAAGGCAAACGTCTCATAATTAGCCATATAGGTAGTGAAGAAGGCTTCCTGGAAAAGGGGCTCATGATTTTTGAAGCAAAGAAAAATTGTGAAGATTACCATGATGAGATGAACGCAGTTTGTTTTGAGGAGTGGTTCGCTGGAGTCTTACCAAAATTAAGACCAAACTCAATTGTGGTGATGGATAATGCACCTTAGCACTCCCGAAAATTGGAAACGGCAACAAAAATAAGCTGCAAAAAAGCTGCCATTCAAGACTGGCTTTTAAATAAAAATATTCATTACGAGCCAGATATGGTTAAAGCTACGCTTTTAGAACTGATTCCACATAACGAGTCTTTTAATAAGTACTTCTTCTTCTTCTTTATCAACCGATAGACGTCCACTGCTGGACAAAGGTCTCTTGCATGGACTTCCACAGGCCTCGGTCTTGCGCCGCCTGAATCCAGCGGCTCCCTGCGACTCATTTGATGTCGTCGGTCCACCTGGTGGGGGGTCTGCCAACACTGCGCTTCCCGGTGCGGGGTCGCCACTCCAGCACCTTGGGACCCCAACGACCATCAGCTCTTCGAACTATGTGCCCCGCCCATTTCCACTTCAGTATCGCGACTCGCTTAGCTATGTCGGTGACTCTGGTTCTCCTACGGATCTCCTCAGTTCTGATTCGATCCCGCAGGGACACTAATTAATAAGTACGCTGTAGACGAAATGGCAGCACAACATGGGATCACGGTTTTAAGACTGCCCCCTTACCATTGCGAGCTGAACCCTATCGAATTGATATGGGCGCAGGTAAAGGGGCATGTAGCTCAAAATAATAAAACCTTCAAATTGACAGACGTGAGAAATTTATTTGAGGAAGGCATTCAAAAAATTACGGCTACCGAATGGTCTAAATGCGTATCCCATGTTGTCAAAGAAGAGGAAAAAATGAGTAGGCTAGATATTTTAATTGACAATATCACAGACACATTTGTAATACATGTTACAGAAAGTGACAGCGATAGCGATAGCGAAGACGGCGACGATTTATAAAATAAAATATTACCATAATACATCTATTTGTTTTATTTCTCATGTTCCTTCATGATCACATTTTTTTATTTATTTCACACACAATTATTAAAGAAAACTCTCAGATCCTTAGTAAAATTAATCGTCATAACTAAATTATCCGTTCAGAAATATTTAATTTCCTGATATACTTAGTTTCTATTAAAGTAGTAGTTGTTTAGATATACTACTATAAACGAGAGGAATCGATTCGGAAATATTCCATTTCCGTATCGAATAATTTCGTAACGTCACTATTTAGTACTTGTCATAACGTTGCAACACTGAAATTGTCAAATCTGGAATCGAATTAAAATTCCGATATGTTTTTAATCTTATTTAATCAACTCTATGACAACATTAATCAGATGATTACGCTTGCTAATCAGCCTTAATCCATGTTAGTGCTAGAATTTTGATAACACATTCGATCTACTTTCTCTTCATACTGTATGGGACTTTGAGTCCCACACAGTAAACACACACAAACACACACAGAAAGAAACTGAAAAAATCAAAGAAAAAAAGACTGCAGCGGCATTATTGAGTCAACGTCACCGGAGGATGCTCTGGTATCGGAGCGAAACGTACCTAAAGTATAGTCTTAGTACCTTCTTCTTCTTCTTTATCAACCTATAGACGTCCACTGCTGGACAAAGTTCTCCTGCGTGGAACTCCACAGGCTTCGGTTTTGCGCCGCCTGAATCCAGCGGCTCCCTGCGACTCGTTTGATGTCGTCGGTCCACCTAGTGGGGGTCTGCCAACACTGCGCTTCCCGATGCGGGGTCGCCACTCCAGCACCTTGGGACCCCAACAACAATCAGCTGGTCGAACTATGTGCCCCGCCCATTTCCAATTCAGTTTCGCGACTCGCTGAGCTATGTCGGTGACTTTGGTTCTCCTACAGATCTCGTCATTTCTGATACGATCTCGCAGGGAAACCTACTCCGAGCATAGCTCTCTCCATCGCTCGCTGAGTGACGCTGAGCCTACCTAGACTATAGTAATAGTATTGGTGTGTTTCAGCGTGTGGTGTTGCGTGTTGGTTTTGCGTTAATGTTTCTCCATAATATTATATTGTTCTGCTAATGGAAGAGCAGCAGTGTACAGTGTGACAGGCACATTGTACCTAGTTTCTCCTTGACTACTCATATGGAATTTCCCAAAGGAACGTTTAATTACCTACTATACCTACTTAAATTTAAAAGCAATTGTGGGTTTTTCTATTTTTGATCTGCGGGTTTTTGCTTCCAGTGACCCAGCAGCGATAACTTCGTAGGGAATATCGTTTACGATAGTGGGTGTAGATTGCAATGTTAATATAATACTGAAGTAGAAGTTTCGTGTCTCAGTTGTTAACAGTCTTTCTCACAGTTGTTACTTTATTAAAACATATACAAATTGCCATTTTTATAAAAAAATATGGCTAAAATATTGGTACTGGTTTTTACCTTAGTCGCCTTGACTGCTATTGCAGAATCTAAACCTTTAAGGTAAGTTTTTCGGAATATTTAACAAACTGATGAAAATACATTTTGTAATTTTAAAATTTTAAAGCCCCCCCCCCCCATTCACCAATCCGCCAGATCCGCGAGATATATCCCAACTTATTGATTGATATTAAGAATCGAAACTCAATATCTAGTGGTTCGCCCCGAACTGAGACCTCGCGGTAACGGTTTCTCATAATTACTTATTCATTCAATAGATACATGACGATCAAAATTGACATTATTATTATGCCCGTTTTCACCAAACATACCTAAATCATCCCCTTTGTAGAAGTCTCTTTACGTAGGTAGCCCCTAAATACAATGCTAACATCCCAATGTCATTTTCACCTTTAGTTGTCCCGTAGGGGTTCGTAATAACAAAGTTGACAGAAAGTGTCAACTAACTTAACATAGGTAGCCCGTAAAGGTTAGGGAACTGTTATAGTGAAATCCTCAAGGCCTCAATGAAACTTACGTATAGTTTTTTGGAACATTCAAATTAAATTATTTGTCATCTATCGACACGATCAGAAAACATGTAAAAACAAACTGCAACGTGAAGTTTTATGGATGTTTGATATAATTATGACTAAATAATAATTTTAATTGAATAATATGTTATTAGATGTATTATTACGTCTTGTCATACAAAATAATAATAATTTACATATAGCTGCATTTGCTATATGAGATGAGAACGCCATCTATTGACATCATTGTGAAGTTCTGTTAAAAATACTGCTGCTCATTAAAAGTTAAATAATTTAGTTTCCTAATACATTTATCTAATTTTAGTATTTGTTGTTCAAGTACATGATATTACGCTAAAATTATAAAACTTTGAAGCTCCGGCTTTCTATGGTTAATCCGTTGTGAGGTCAAATATAATCTCCACTTTGAAAGCCCCCCATTTCTTCAATTTTAGGAAAAAAATTAAAAAAAAATACTTTTGTACTCTGTTTCAAATTATCCTTAAAATGAGGTACTGCAACCGTATGAAATGCAAAAAAATATATTTTACTTCGCATTCGCTTCTATGAGAGCCCCCCTGAAATAAAGATTTTTATAACTTTTTAAGCCATTTTCGGCTGGAGGCCATCGGTTTACATATTATATCTAAAATTGAAGTAATTACGTTCAGTAACTCAGAAGTTATAAGGCTCTGACAGACGGACACGTGCAAATTCACTCAAGTAGACTCAAAGACCTTCGCTTCGCTCGGTCGATAACAATGTCAATTGGATATTTAAAACCTTGTTTTTAGGCCCAAATAAAAACCGGCCAAGTGCGTGTCGGGCCACGCGCAGTGTAGGGTTCCGTAGTTGCAAGTCCCATTATATTATTGCTGACCTAGGATAGTGCTTTTATTTTATTTATGAATATTGAATATTTTTTGAGTTCCATGGTTTAAATACTATGATATACTACAAAATATGCAACGTACACTACGTGTAAATACAATTATTGTTGCTGACCTAGGATAGTGTTTTTATTTTATTTAAATAAATTGTGGTTTAAATACTATGATATACATACATGTAGGGGAAGTACCTTAAAAAAATACAATATTATTTAACAATTTTGTTGGCGTGATTAAATTTTATTATCTGGGTGACCTTAGCTTTGCTCGGTTATTTTTTTTTTCTGGTAAATCGTGATTTTTGGAAATTATATACTTATTGAAAAAATAATCTATATAAATAAAAATGAATGTTGATAAGCGCATAACTCAAGAATGGATGGACCAATTTGGTTAATTTATTGTTTTGTATGTTCCTTAAGGTCCACGGAAGGTTATTATACTTAATAAAAAAAAAAACAAAAAAAAGTTGGCGGTACGAAGTTCGCCGTGTCAGCTAGTAATAAATAAAAAATAATTATAAAATTCATAGGGCAAAATATAATCGTCTTGGACTCGAACCGGGGTCTTCTGGTTTCGGGACCGCCCGATTTACCGTCGAGCTATCGGAAATTTATAGATGATGGCGAAATTTACCTTCGTATTCTAATGATATTGTAAGGGGGTTTTCATTGCCTGAAAACACGGATAAAACGACCCTTTCTAAAAATGAAACCTAGCTATATATATATATATATATATATATATATATATATATATATATATATATATATATATATATATAGCTATATATACATACAAGAATTGCTCGTTTGAAGATATTAGATAGATAGATACCCCTGTCAAATTACAGTTTTCTAGTACCAATAGTCTCTGAGCTAAACCGCGGACGGACGGACACGGCGAAACTATAAGGGTTCCTTGTTTCCTAAGGAACCCTAAAAAGACCATTAGGTCCATTTTACTTCACCGTTATTGTTTTAATGCTCGAAATTGTTTTTATTGTACTCGAGATTTACTCATGCTAAGGTATAAATTTTTTTTTTGTTATTTTCAGCAATGCAGCGGAAGCTGTAGTAGCTGAAGAGGTAATTCTATATTAAATATTGTATAATTATAATTCCTTAAGTAAAAAAATACCTAAAAAAAGATACCGGCTGAATTGAGAACCTCCTCCTTTTTGGAAGTCGGTTAAAAAGACGTGAGACGTCATGAGACATCCGTTATTAATGTAGATCTGTTTCACCAGTATAGGTGTAGTATAGGTACGTTGGTCAAGCAGCGCACCGCTGCATAATCTTCGCCTTATTGGTGCCTTTCTTTGTAGGTAGTATTTAAACAACGTGGGACAATAAAACACCTCTTAAAAGAACGTAGCCCCGTAATTTATTCACTCTTTATTCCTTATAATATGCCACTTTCCCAAACTTCCTACTTTCTTTATTCCTATTTCTTTATGCCAAAATATATCATACCCAAATGCTAACAGGCGTGGATTTGCATCTCCTGCTAATTTTACGCATAATTTCGGTATGTTAGACATGAGATAATATTATTTTGTTTGTGATTGAATTTATGGAGTATTTACCTTTGAGCTATGACTGTTAGCATATTATTTTGATATTTAAGCGCACTTTGCGATTGATATTTACCGTATGAATTTTTAGGTGACCCACAGTGTTTGAAGTTTTGAATAGTATCTACTCCTTTGGTTAAGGCCTGCTTTATAGTTTTGTAAGCAGCATTACAATTATCACCACTTAAGGTGCAAATGTATTAGGAATATTTCAATATAATTATTGTTACAGGCCTATAAGAGATTAAAAAGAGATGCACCAGATGTTATTAAGTCAGTCTCAGGGCTTGTTAACGGTATTCTGGTAAGTAATTACTATTATTATTATTATTGGACGGTATTCTGACTATTAGCGTCCAAGAAAATGCGCTTGAACGAATCCATTTTTTATGAAATGTGATTTCGTCTCTTTTTGTTTATGATTACTGATAGTGTTTGCAAGATTGTAGCTAGCTACGTAGCGTAGGTACAACTTTACCATCTGAGTGTGCGGCTGACAGTCGACAAAATCAATCTTATTTATGATTTTATGAGCGCATATTTTTATCTTAGAGGGCCTTTCTATATAAATACACACACAAAAATTGCGTATCGTATGTGTAGTATATTGTTGTCCGCCTTAAATTTTGTCCACCGTCTGTTTAAGCTTTAAAGAGATAACCTACTAATAGATATTTTTTTAGGACACTAACTGGAGATACATCGCACAAATAAATGCTGACAAATTGAAAGCCCAAGAATACGACTATAACGGCAGAAGAAATAACAACAATCAAGCAATGCCTAATAACAACGAAGACTACAACAATAATCATAACGGTAACAGAAATAACAACAATCGAGTAATGCCCAATAGCAACGAAGACAACGACTATAATGATAACGGTAACAGAAATAACAACAACGGAAGATATCAGAGAAATTACAACAGAAACAACAATTACGAGTATAACGAATATGAAGACTAATGATACATTCAAAATTGAATGAATTTTTGTAACAATAATTAGCAACACTGTAACGTCTAAGTACTGTTTTAAGTTCCCCTAGTGGAGTGAAATAAAGTTTGTAGTACTAAATAAGTGACATAAAAATATGGGGTTATTTTTAGTCCAGTTATTGTACTCTGACAATAGGTGTACCTATCTACTAGATATTTTTAAGGTCGTCTAAAAATTATCGTGAAATATTACCTACGATTAGGAAGACGTTTCTTTCAAGTGAAAAATTTAAGGCGTTTCACGAGCAATGCCGCAGAATGTTTTAAAAGTTGTTAAAATACTAACACACAGAAAAAGGGTTGAAAATTATGAAGAAAAATGATTTTTTTCTGTGTAGTAAGTTTAAAAGCATTATGACCTCATGCTATATATTATAACGTACCTACTACTCGAACCTATAGCTGTAGAGTCACTCACAATTTTGAATATTTCTTGACAAGGCAGGAGTGGGGGGCTTCTCGAGTACATCGTACACGATTGTAACTGTCTGGATCATATCGACGCATTCGGGAAAGATGGGAAAACGTCATTCGCATGCCTTATTGCATACTATTCAAAGTTTTATTTGTAACTTAGAGGCATATTTGCAGTCTTCAAAAAGATACATTATAGTTGCTGGATATTTTAAGAGCAATTTACCTTCTACTTCCTAATCGCTAATAAATTATTACTATATTGACAAACAGTTTTATTTTTCTTGAAGTATAAAATATATATTAATATATTCCTTCTCTGACCTGCGCGATTATATATCCCACACACAGTCCCACACAGAAAAAACCTAAATCCACGCGGACAAAGTCGCGGGCATCATCTAGTTATATCATAAAGGCGAAAGTTTGTGTATGTTTGTTACTCTTTCACGCAAAAACTACAGAACGGATTTGGCTGAAATTTAGAATAGAGATAGATTATACCCTGGATTGACACATAGGCTACATTTTATCCCGGAAAATTAAAGGGTTCTCGCGGGAATCCATAAACCGTAATCCACGCGTACGATGTCGCGGGCATTATATATTTACTACTAAATGTGTCGTAGCAGGTCACTGTTACCTCTTATATTGCCATTGTAATGCTACTTTTCTGCTACTGTGCAGCCAATTGTGTACTTGAAGCTGTATAATTTGTGCCCAAATTGGTGTTAAAAGAGCTGTATAGCATGCAGCTTTTATACTGCTTAACTAAGCAGCTTGAAGAGATATCTTTGTGCCCTATAAGTCAGTCACTATAGACCTCCTTGTGCTATTTCGCTAGTATAAGTTTTTGAAATTCACGAAGGCGAGTGAGCTTTACTCGTGGTTACTTCGTGTACATGCACATTGCATAAGTGTGCGTGCCTGTCAAAGCCTAGGTGCATAGCATTGCGCTCGCTCACACTTATACAGATACGACACACACACAACCATAAGTCAGTCGCCCTCGTGAATTGCAAGAACTATAACACTATTGTATTAGTAACATCATGTTGTCTGCATAAATTTTAATTACAGAAATCCTATTCGGGGATTTTCTTTCCTTTATAATGGTATATACGTTCATTATAACATGACTGACAGCATTTGTACACTTTTGTAGAAGTTGTCCTGAATTTCATATTTAAATGATAAACTTGCATACAAAAAATGGTATTTTGTAAGTACGAGTAGCTACCCGCGCTTCCTTGATAAGATACATAATTTTTTAAATAATTTATTTATTTAGGTACATCGTAAAACTTTTTGGTTTGAAAAAGCAACTGCTAAGTTTCTTGCCAACTCTTATCAGCAGAATCTACTATCCGAATTAGTGAAACGACCAGTCTTGAGACTTAACTTGTCATAAGAGACAAAAGTAAATAATTTCGAACTCTTTTTTCATTAATTTAAAAAAAAAAACAAAAATTCAATTAGGTATACAAAACAAGTAAATTCTTCTAACCTAACCACCCTCCAATCAAGGGTTGCGTGTTTACTGGTCAAATTTATTAGCCGACCTCAATCAATTATTCACATTTGGTTAGAAACTAATGTAGGCAAATCAAACAGAGACTAGTGGCGAGCAAATCCAAAATTCATGTATACCTATAGACCCTACTCTATGGACCCCATTGCGCGTTTTCCCCAATTCGAATATAACGATGTAAATGTACTTCGATTCTTGTGTGTAGATTAGATATTTAAGAATATCCATACTTACCTTAATCTATCTATAAAATTATATAAAAATCAATTATTGTTCGTTAGTCTGGCTAAAACTCAAGGACAGCTTGACCAATTTGAATGAATGGTGGTTCAAAAAGAAAAAAAAATAGGGAAAACTCAAAATAATAGCTAAAAAATCGATAAAATAACAAATGATAATTTTGTATAAGAATCACCACTTTGGATTACTTTTTTTTAATAGATGGTGGGAACGAAGCCGCAGGTAAAAGCTCGTAATATATAAATGCGAAAGTTTATAATATTTCTGTTAGTGTGTTGCTTTGTCCTACAATCTTGCCGCAACAGAGCTACGGATCAACTCGTAGTTACTCGTAGTCGAGTTTAGGATCTGCAAAGTGACATAGGATACTTTTTATCCCGGAAAAACAAAGGGTTCCCGCGGAGTTTTAGAAATAAAACATGGAAGAAGTTGAGGGAAAATGCTTGGGTATAATCCTGTCTGTCTACCTGTGTGTTACCTTTTTGACCAGTGGTCCGAGTCCAAAAACCTCGGCAAGGAGATTACATCCTGTATCAAGGAGATGGATACTTTTTATGCCGCAAAATTAAATAAATCTAAATAACGCGTGCAATGAAATACGCGTTGAATTTAGTTTGATTTACTTCTAGACTTCTAGACTTCATCATCAGCCAGAGTATATCCACTGCTGGACATAGGCCTCTTTTAAGTAGAGCAAACGTTGCCTATCCTCGGCCTTTCGCATCCAATCGAGGCTGGCCACTTAAACTTCAGATAAAGTAACACGGTTATTTTTGTTTTATTTTAAAAACCTGGCACAAAAAAATACCTAGTAAATAAAAATATTAGCAAGAAAACACATCACATTGTATTGACACGATCACAGATTTCTGAAGAATAAACATCTTGAATCCGCACGATCATGGATTTTCGAGCTTTAAACTCCGATCGGTGCGGGGAATTTCACATCAGTAATTTACCCCTGGACTTACTACGAAGTCATTAACACGAATGTAGCACCGACGCTTAGAGCTAGGCCAGTATCCAGATAAACAATCGCAGGTTGTCGGTGGGCGCATGGAATATTCATGGCAGGTAAACCGTGCTACGGAACTCATACATGCGAATTAATTTAGTTATACCATGTGCATTCTGATGATGAATGAATGATGTGCATGCTGGAGCGGAACCTGAGTCACTTGGAAGATACCTATGTAATAGAGACAACAACCAAAGCGACCGCTTTCTTTACCGTATGGTGTATGATGTCGCAGGTTCGAATCTCACTCGCGAAGTAGTGACAGTTCGCTTTTCTTGTTTGTTTGTTTTTAATTTTTTATATTAATTTATATATTATTTTTAAATTTTTTTAATATATTTTTTTTGCATAATAAAAATTACGCAAAAAAAATATTGTTTCAATATTATAATTGCATAAGTTGATAAAAAATGCTATGCAATAGCTTTACCGCGGTAGTCCCCGAGTGCCACTTAAGTTTTTTTTTTTAAACCTTTTTTTGTATTATTAATATTATTATTTATGCTTTTAAGGACCGATTTCACTAATGTAAAATAAGTATTATTCGAGCGTAAATTTTATATATCGACAGAGTTTTCAACACAATAACTGTCAAAACGCCCAATTTATCCTTCGGATAAACGTTACTCGACGTTTGTGAAATCGGCACTTAGTTTAGCTTCATAGGATCAATCTACACAATACCTGATCGCGAGCTATTTGCTCTTATTCAAAGAGGAGTTCCGTCCTCCATCATCAAAAATATTTATCAGATCTTCACCAAAATTAAATGGGGCCAACCTGACGGTTCAGGTTTGGCGATAACATCGTAAAAAAAAAATAAGTTTCGAATTGTGAGTCTCTTCTTTTTTTGAAGTTTGTTAAAAATTGTATACTTAAGTACTTACTTATGTATTGTATTCTAGGTAGCAATTAGATTTTGAGTCTGAGAGTTGAACATTTTTTTTATGAAATTACCTACCCATGTAATCTATAACTCAATTTAGCCCAAGGAGACAAGGCAATTATAATATCTTCCCAGATATTTGTTTGATAGAAATAAATACATTATTTAATACAATATACCATCTAAAAGAGAAACGAAATTCAAACTCCAGTTATCTCCACAGTGAATTTGTAAATAGTGAAAACTCCATTTCAATCTCCGAAGTTATCCAATTTTGAAACGGGCATTTACCGCCAATTTCCGCAAAAAACAATTCCAAGTGGGCCTCATTAAAAACTCGAAACGACACTCTACAGGTTTCAGAAGTTGAGGCCAGTGCCCCAAGAACGAATTTTCAGTTTTCGAAAACGAAATATTATATCGAGTGGAACCATGCGCTGAGCCACCGCTCGTAGCGAAAGTTTTGTGAAATATATTTGTACTGCACTTCGCATAATATACTCGTTCTTTAAAACCCAGTAAAAATAGACGATTGCTGTTTAACCACAAAGTAACATTATTATGATTTTTTTAATTATTATTTATTGATACACCAGATAATAATGTAAATGAGACTAAAAGACATTGTTATACCAACTATTTCTACTTACAATTACTAGTGGTTCGCCCCGAACTGAGACCTCGCGGTATCCCATAATTCCCATAAGGTAGTTTTAACTATATTATATTGTAATTAAAACGCGCCGAATCTGATGACGTCAATCGTCATCTGCTTTCGTGGATGGGATGCATATTTACAATATTAAAGACAGCGCCATCTAGTAACAGTATAGTGAAGTTTTGTTAAAAACATTGATGCCCATTAAAACTCAAATAATTTCGTTTCTTTATAATATTTATCTAATCTTAGTATTTGTTGTTCAAGTACAGAATATAACTCAAATTATGTGTAAGTTTCAAGTTTTAAAACAAAGTGGTTTTAGAAATCTAGCCTCGAATACAATCTCCACTTTGAAAGCCCCCCATTTCGTATGGGAGCCCCCCTGAAATAAAGATTTTTATAACTTTTTAAGCCATTTTCGGCTGGAGGCCATCGGTTTACATATCACATCTAAAATTGAAGTAATTACGTTCAGTAATTCAGAAGTTATAAGGCTGTGACAGACGGACGGACGGACAAGTGCAAATCGCTCTAGTAAACTCAAAGACCTTCGCTTCGCTCGGTCGATTAGGATTAATAAAATATAATGTTATTTATTTTCATTTTACGAGCTCTGGATAAATTTTACTCTACCGCTAATACCTACAATTGATAAGACAATCAAAGTTTTCGTAATGTGAAAACTCATACTAAAGAACCGTTGATTGAGTCAGGTGAGTTTGAGTAAATTGTTCAAAAGCTATGGAGGCTTGATTGACACGACGCCCTTTAGTTAAATCTTTTTAGGGATTCACTTTATTTCATCTACAACTTTTGTTTTGTAGATTCGTACTTCAACGAGATTTCCTGTTTTTGTTTTATTGTTTTATTTTTAATTAGTTTAGGCCATCTACTTCTACACTTTACTCGCGACCTTTTTGGATTTTTTTAATCTCGTGGTAAACCTTTTTTTTTAGCGGAATAAAAAAGTTGATGACACAGAGTAATACATTATAATTAAAAACTTAATACTTAGATTTTGACAAACCGACCGTATCTTCTACTTTTTTATATACCTATAGACAACTTCTTTAAGATCGAAGATAGACAACCACTATTTTTTTGAACTATGTGCCCCACCCGTTACCCTTTCAGCTTCGCGTCTCGGTAAGCTATATCGTTAACTCACATAAACACCAAAAAAAATTAAGTGGCACTCGGGGACTGCCGCGGTAAAGCTATTGCATAGCATTTTTTATCAACGTATGCAATTATAATATTTATGCAATTTTTTTTTGCATAATAAAAATTATGCAAAAAAAAATTAAAAACAAACAAACAAGAAAAGCGAACTGTCACTACTTCGCGAGTGAGATTCGAACCTGCGACATCATACAAAGAAAGCGGACGCTCGCCCACTGCGCCAAATAGAGCTACTTGAGAACCTCTAAAATGTTGAACGCTTACTGAACGACGGTGTTAGGTTTTTTCGTTACGGAATTTCTTGATTCGGTCGCCGCGCTCAAACTGTTTGTCCTAGTTCAAAGCCCGCGATAAAAGCTATGCAATAGCTTAAAACTTCTAATAGCATCATAAAAGTAGTAAATAGCATCATATTTGACCTATTTTACCACACATACCCGTTGCAATACCAATTAACGAACGAAAATTTCCACCCCCTTTAGCAAACGATAAAATACTGCCGAATAAAGAATTAGTAAAACAAACGGCACGGGCGCGTAATTAATACGCCACGTAAATTGTGCCATGAAATTAAATTGAGGTCGAACAGTGGTCTTATAATACATATTATTTTACGCGATTTTTACTGCCTTAATTTATTTATCAAGCTTCTACTGGAAAAATACTAGGTACATGTTTTTTTTATATGAATAGCGAGCAAATGAGTAGACGGGTCACCTGATGTTAAGTGATTATCGCCGCCCATGTATATTTGTAGCACCAGAGGCACCCTTGAAGGAAGTTAGCTCCACAGAATGGTAGTGCGCACACATGTGCGCACTACCATTCTGTGGAGCTAAATAATAATACTAATACAAAATACTAATCTTAGTAACTCTACTAATATGTGGGTAGTGCGTATTTTTAATCAATGCTTATTTTTTCTGTTTTTCTATTAGTCAGTGTGCCCTTTTCCAATCGTTTCTATTGGCTGCTCGTTTTGTCTATGTCCTTATTTCTATCGACTTAAATTCTTCTCCCTATCTCTTGGGTTACCGCTCTTCTTTCCTTCTCTGGCATACCAAACAATAATCATTTTGCTTTGTTATTACCTAACTTATATTTCAATGAATAAAAACAAGGCTTCAAGGAATGGTAAGGGGTGATAGTCTTGTAATTAAGATTTCGACCTCCTCTTTGTAGTATCCAGGGTTTGATGTTAGACTCGTATCTCTGACTTATTGGAGTTCTGTGCCTTTATAGAAATTTATGAGACTCCATTTTTGTTTGGCTTTGTATACCACTGGGTGTAGCCTTGCAATATATCTTATCCACCGTATTTTCCAATTTCTAAAACATAGTGTCGTTATAGACACCTATTTATAAGACGGCACTTGCAAAATTTTTTGTCTTTGGATACCACTGTGTGCAGCCACACAGTTTATCTTGCCTACCATATTTTCCAATATCTGAATTAATATAATGCCTTTCTGGACACTTACATTATTTTATAAGACGGCACCCGGTAATTTTTTTGGCTTTGCATACCACTGGGTGCAGCCTCGCAGTATAATATCTTATCCGCCGTATTTCCCAATGTCTAAAACATAGTGCTGTTATAGACACTTATATACTAGTGGTTCGCCCCGAACCGAGACCTCGCGGTATCCCATAATTCCCTTAAGGTAGTTTTAACTATATTATATTGTAATTAAAACGCGCCGAATCTGATGACGTCAATCGTCATCTGCTTTCGTGGATGGGATGCGTATTTACAATATTAAAGACAGCGCCATCTATTAACAGTATAGTGAAGTTTTGTTAAAAACATTGATGCCCATTAAAACTTAAATAATTTCGTTTCTTTATAATATTTATCTAATCTTAATATTTGTTGTTCAAGTACAGAATATAACTCAAATTATGTGTAAGTTTCAATTTTTAAAATAAAGTGGTTTTAGAGATCTAACCTCGAATAAAATCTCCACTTTGAAAGCCCCCCATTTCGTCAATTTTAGGAAAAAAAATAAAAAAAAATACTTTTGTACTCTGTTCCAAATTATCTTTAAAATGAGGTACTGCAACCCTATGAAATGAAAAAAAATTTATTTTACTTCGCATTCGCTTCTATGAGAGCCCCCCTGAAATAAAGATTTTTATAACTTTTTAAGCCATTTTCGGCTGGAGGCCATCGGTTTACATATCATATCTAAAATTGAAGTAATTACGTTCAGTAATTCAGAAGTTATAAGGCTCTGACAGACGGACGGACGGACGGACGGACAAGTGCAAATCGCTCTAGTAAACTCAGAGACCTTCGCTTCGCTCGGTCGAAAAGACGCCACTTCATATAAAACTTTTTTGGCTTTCGATACCACTGGGTGCAGCCTCACAGTTTATTTTGCCCTCCGTATTTTCCAATATCTAGACGCCACTTCATATAAAACTTTTTTTGGCTTTCGATACCACTGGGTGCAGCCTCGCAATATAATATATTATCCGCCGTATTTTCCAATGTTTAAAACATAGCGCTGTTAAAGACACTTAATTAAAAGACGCCACTTCATATAAAAATTTTTTGGCTTTCGATACCACTGGGTGCAACGTCACAGTTTATTTTGCGCAACGTATTTTCCAATATCTAAAATATAGGGCCGTTATTAACACTTATATTTATTTTCTAAGACGGCACTTGGTAATTTTTTTGATCGAATTATGGTAATGGCTTTGAAAACTACAGAGTGTATGAGTACGGTTTACTGCCTTATTCCTTATTTGCATTTAATATTCCACCTTGTTCACAATATGTTCTAATTTCTGAAACATAGCGGCATTACGAACACGTCTTTTAAATACACCATTTGGTTTTTTAGGGTTCCGTACCCAAAGGGTACCAACGGGACCCTATTACTAAGCCTACGCTGTCCGTCCGTCCGTCCGTCCGTCCGTCCGTCTGTCAGCGGGCTGTATCTCGTAAACCGTAATAGATAGACAGATGAAACTTTCACATTTTATGTATTTCTATTGCCGCTATAACAACAAATAATAAAAATTAAATTAAATTAAAAAAATTATATTAAAATATTTCCATGGGTACATGGAAATATTTTAATTTAATTTTTTTTAACGGAACCCTAAAAGAGCGAGGCCCGACTCGCACTTGGCCGATTTTTTACACTAGGTTCTCAGACACAGGCATTTTATCTGCAATAATCTTTATTTTCGTGTGGAATCTTATCTTATCTAACGTATTTCTATATAACTGACTCATAATTCAAAATTCAAAATTATTTATTTCATGTAGGCCAACCTGTGGCTCATATGACACGTCAAGATTCTACCACCGGTTCGGAAAGCGGATTCTGCTGAGAAGAGCCGGCAAGAAACTCAGCAGTTGCGCTTTTCAAAATAATCATTTTACAATATTAATAAGTAGCTATTACATTGTAATTAGTTTTTATACTATCTTGTGGGCAGCTGGATGCCAAGCTGATTCAACCCGTGCATCTTTGTTAGAATAGAATATGACATTTCCACAAAACGTACTACAATTCAATTCATGTCAAAGACGGGCAGACAGAAAGTAGCCCCGCCCCATTTCCGCCGGCGGCACCCGTTCACGAGCATGACGCATGATCCAGCCATTGCTTCGCTTGTCATAGTGCCGTTATAGACAATTTTCAGACGTCACTTGTTTATTTTTTTGGCTTTGTATACCACTGGGTGCAGCCTCATAGTATATTGTAATACCCAAAGCATAGGAAGATATAATAATATACTTTATTATTTTGGCTTTTTATACCACTGGATGTTTACTCGCAGTTTATCTAATTCACTGAATTGTCAAATGCTAAGAACATAACGCTGATAAAGACAGAAGATAGTCCATGAATGTTCTAAGGGTGACGAGATAAGTAGCTATTAGTTTATTTTAATGTTGTCAATAAAACTTTATCGTCAATTGTAATTTCAAATTATCGTAAAAAAAAAATTGGTTGCCTGTAAAGTCGGTATACGGGCGAAAGTTTTACGTGACAACCGAAATAGAAGCGCAAGACATGAACCGGTGTGTATGCCTATCTCTCTCACTCTCTCTCTCTCGCTCTGTCTCTCTCGCTCTTAGGCGGGCTAACTGTGCTCGAGTGGAAGGGACGCGTGCCTTTCACTTTTTATGTCTGTCTCTCTCGCTCTTAGGCGGGCTAACCATGCCTCTCACTCGCTCTCATTGTGAGCGCATAACGTGAGCGGAGCGTAACGCAGTTTCTTGAAGTGTCACCCGGCAAACCAATTTATAAGACGTTGTCACGTCAAAATGAGTTTTAAAAAAGAACGAAATGCTAAAAATGTTTACGCATACAATCGAATATCCGGCCGGCTATTTATACAGAGTTCACCCTCACCACAATGGAATCAAAGGGACTGTAAAAAACGCCGCAAAAGTAGAAAATTCGCAGTTTATTCACAAAGAGTTCTAACACGGGCGCGCAGATTCTTTGCTTTCAGTTAGAGAGCGTTAAAGTCTATTCAAACGTGCCACATCCTCTTCTAAATATGGCAACATTTTTGCCAAATACATAATTTGATAGATTATTTTTAATACATACAATTTTGTGTTACACATAACAACCACAGCTTTATGTCGCCTTTAATAGCTGTCGTGGTCATACCATTACATAAAGTCATAAAATAACTCTATGTGTCTTAAAGTATGTCAGTCCTGTCGGTAACACTAAGTAACAATCTAAAATGACTAAATATAAAACTAATTAATTATTTGAGAAAAATGGGGAAATTAGGGGGATGACCCGTCGCTCACGTCCGCAGGAACTACCTTATACACCCCTGCACGTGTCCCCTGGGTGGTGCTAATCGAGCGACGAACTTGCTGGCGAAATAAGCGTTTCTTTAAAACAACAAACTTAATAACAGTCTGCGAAATGGTTTTACACGCCAAACACAAAGGCTCTTCTAAGAGCCCTTTGACTAAGGATGTCGGACCTTCAGTCCGCATCATGCAACTTAATATTGAAGGCATAAGTGCCGCTAAATCTGACTACCTACAAAAAATCTTACACGATAATAATATCGACATATTGAACGTCCAGGAAACCCATACTAATGATGATGCAGACATTACCAACCGAGGGAATATTCCGGGATACACGCTGGTTAAAGCCTTACACCACCCCAAATATGGCATAGCCACATATGCGAGGTCTTCTCTTAGACAAGTTCAGTTAATTTACTCACGCGATGAAAACAACATCTTCATAATCGCTATACAGGTCACCAACCTGACAATAGTAAATGTGTACAAGCCACCAAGCACCTCATGGTCACCAGAGGTCTTACCAAAATACGATCATCCAAGCCTTTATACTGGGGATTTTAATAGCCACCACACTGACTGGAAATACGAGATCACAGATCAAACTGGATCAGCACTGTCTCAATGGGCCGAGCTCTCCAACCTACACTTAGTGTTTGACGCCAAAGATAAAGGCACTTTCCACTCTGCGAGGTGGAATAAAGACTACAATACAGATCTAACCTTTGTCTCTAAAGACGCTCTGGAACAACCTTTTCCTGTAGCCCGCAGAGTTCTGCCAGATTTTCCGCGCAGCCAACACCGGCCAGTTTTACTAGAGATCGGTATTAAAATACCCCTATCCTATTCAATGCCGCTGCCCAGATGGAACTTTAAGCGAGCAAACTGGAATGGGTTCCGAGAAGACCTGGATTCTGACTTGACCATTGAAAATCTGAAACCTACTCCTTCTAACTACCACAGATTCACTGAGCTCATAGTAAAAGCCGCAAAGAGAAATATTCCCAGGGGCTACAGAAAGGAATATGTACCTGGCTGGAGCCAAGAAAGCGAAAACCTATTTAAGGAGTACCAATCATCTGAGGATCACGCCACTGGAACCAAACTACTCCAGTCCCTTGATAAGAACCGTAGAGACAAATGGGATTCAATAGTATCCAGCATGGATTTTACCAGGTCCAGCAGAAAAGCCTGGAGGACGCTTCACAATCTGACTGGAAAACACCACCCTCCCAAACTGAACACGTTGATAAAACCTGATGCTATTGCCGCTCGCATGGTTGAGGTAACAAGAGTAAAGCGGGACAAACTATTTACCAAAAGCGTGAAAAAAGAACTTAGAGCTTTGAAGCGCAATCCAGTTTGTAACCCAGAGCTATCTAGACCATTTAGCATTAAAGAAACCATGGAGGCTATCAAGATCTTGAAAAATAATAAAGCCGCTGGGCCAGACAACATCTTTAACGAGTTCCTGCGTCACATGGGTCCCTGCTGTGTCAATTGGTTGGCCACATTTTTCACAAATATTTTACTTCAAAACAGGCTGCCCAGAGCATTCAAACTAGCCAAAGTAGTTGCCATTCTGAAGCCAGGAAAGCCAGAAGATATGGCCGAAAGCTATAGACCTATTGCTCTCCTTAGCTGCACTTTGAAGCTGCTTGAACGCATGATCCTCACAAGGATCTCTCCTTATATTGAGGCAGTTATTCCACCGGAACAAGCTGGCTTCAGGAGTGGACGGAGTTGCACTGACCAGGTTCTTGCTCTAACGTCACATATTGAAGTGGGATTTCAGACCCAAATGAAATCGACCGCCGTATTCATCGATCTTACAGCAGCATACGACACGGTGTGGAGACAAGGCTTAATTTATAAACTCATGAAAGTCATCCCGAGCATGGAGATAGTTAATCTTATTTCTAGTATGCTTAGCGAAAGAGAATTTGAAGTTTTCCTGGGGGACTGCAAAAGCAAAAAAAGAAAACTTAACAATGGCTTACCTCAGGGATCCGTACTAGCTCCGACTCTCTTCAACACTTACATCTACGATCTACCGCCCACTTCAGCCACCAAGTTTATATACGCTGATGACATAGCAGTGGTGGCCCAAAGTAAAGATTTTGTGACCGGAGAAAACATCCTAACGAATGATCTCGTCAATCTCGAAAACTATTTTAAATCCTGGCGGCTTATTCCCAGTGCGAGCAAGACGGAGGTATGCTGTTTCCATCTTCATAACCAACTCGCTAGCTACCAGCCAAATATCATATTTATGGGTAAAAGGCTCAGATACAGCGCATCCCCAAAGTATCTCGGAGTTACACTCGACAGAACCCTAACATACAAAGAACACTTGCACAAACTATCCTTGAAGATCGGATCGAGGAATAATATTATACAAAAGCTTTGTGGAACGACATGGGGAGCGTCCGCCGACTGCTTGCGGACATCCACTCTGGCGCTCACCTTCTCTGCCGCTGAATATTGTGCCCCTGTATGGTTGCAAAGCGCTCACGTGCAAAAAGTGGACACAAAACTAAATGACGCAATGCGCTGTGTCTCTGGCACTGTGAAGTCAACGCCACGTCACTGGTTACCAGTATTATCTCACATTGCTCCCCCTCACCTGCGCAGAAAATTTGCTTTACGGAGGGAAATAGAAAAGATCCGTGCTAACCCCCAGCTCCATGCAAATAAGGCCTTCTGCAACCCGCCACCAAAACGACTAAAATCTCGTCGCCCTGCCTATGCAGAGGCTACCGAGCTAAAGCACTTTAACCTGGGCGAGAGCTGGAGAAAGGAATGGAGTGAATCTGGTGGACCAGTGGCCTATGTACCCGACCCGACAGTCAAACCTAAAGGTTTCCAGCTTCCCCGCAACTTGTGATGTCGGTTGAACCGGCTGAGAACAGGACACGGACGCTGCAACTACCTCCTGCACAAATGGGGCTGGAAACCCTCTCCAATGTGTGAGTGCGGTAAGGAAGAGCAGACGATGGAGCACATCATCCAGCGCTGCCCTACTCACGCCTACCAGGGTTCAGGGGTTAGGGATCTTTTTGACCTCCCCGACCCGGCTGTCACGTGGTTGGGAAAACTGGACGTCAAGGTATAATTTATCTATTTTGTAGGTACTACTTTTTGACATAATATTTTAAATCTAATATTATAAAAACGCTTACCTACGTATATAATGCCATACGATTAAAAAAAAATCTCAATAGCACAGGGGTCAGGGCGGTGAGCTGAAGGATCGACGGTTCAAAGCCCACAGCCGTTCACATAATATCCTAGCACCAGCTTTAAGTTGAATTGGAGGGATAACGGGAATATTAGGCATGTTCAGCATGGTTAACATTATTTAAAAACACCCGCACCAGTACAAAGAATATAATTTATTGTTGATTTTTTTAAACCACTCGACCGATTTCGATAAAATTTTAATAGGACTATCTGTGAAGTATGCCCTTTCAAACAGAAAAGAATATTCCAAATCGGTTCAGGCGTGTTCGAGTAATCGGTGAACGTACATGAAAAAAAAAAGATTCCGACGAATTGATAACCTCTTCCTTTTTCGAAGTCGGTTAGAAAAAAATACTTGCAAGCGTCGACAGGCAGATGTAGTGAGACTAAGTTTATACATACGACATTTTCGCAGCAGTGGTGTGGTCCTTCTTAATGGACTCTTATTGTTTCCTTTGTAAGCCTTTGCGCTATACTTCGGAGTGAAAAGCAACGTTCTTTATCCCCGCTCTGATTTGCCTTCCCCCTTTTTTTGCTGTCACTACCGCCTTTAGCGGAGGCCGGGTGTTCTATAACATCCCTTTGTTTAGCACTTTGCGCGGTACTTAAGGATGTTATTATTATTATAATCCAGGTTTTGCTAACGGTGCTACATTTACAAAATAAATTGGATACTTAATTATGATGTTTACGAAATTTTCGATATACACGGAAAAACTATAAACCTATACCTATTTATTACAAATCACGCCAGTTATAGGGGATTATGTCGTCAAACTGTAAATCATGAATCATGTATCACTTTCAAGGTCCTCAAATAAACCTATGCAAAAAACCACGTGGATCCGTTAGGTATTTTGTTGCTGAGTCATGGAAAGAGAGATCCACGAACAAACATTCATTCATTCATTCAATAGCAACCCATCAGCGTCTCACTACTGAGCGCAGGTCTCCTCTCAGGGAAGGGCTATAGGCCATAGTCCACCACGCTGGTCCAATGCGAATTGGCGGACTTCACACACCTTCGAGAACATTATGAAGAACTCTGAGAGTCTCTCAGATGTGCAGGTTTCCTCACGATGTTTTCCTTCACCGTTGAAGCAAGTGATATTTAGTTGCTTAAACGCACTTGATTCCGAAAAGTCGGACCCGGAATCGAACCTGCGACCCCCTGAATAGGAGACCACAGTCGTAACCACTAGGCTATCACTTCTTCTTTCGAACAAACATACTTTACATACGAGTATAATATTATATGAGAAAAAGTAAAGTTAAAGATGCTATATGTCATACTAACTATCTGCATGCCAAATTTCAGCCCGAAATGTACAGTGATTTGAGCTGTATGTTGAAAAATCAGTAGTCAGTCTTTCTCTTTTCTTTTTGTCTCTTTTCTTTTTATATAGATACATAATATTTAGATTACAAAACGAGTAGGTTTATTAAAATGCGCTGTTATCACTGTCATCGTTCTCTCTTAACCTAAAGTTAACATT
The DNA here is from genome assembly GCA_029955525.1 of Oeneis ivallda. Lineage (NCBI taxonomy): Eukaryota > Metazoa > Arthropoda > Insecta > Lepidoptera > Nymphalidae > Oeneis > Oeneis ivallda. The sequence goes on along the minus strand of JARPMR010000024.1, from coordinate 4,514,408 downwards.
AATTCAGTTAAACCCAAATGGAAAGCTAATCTGTATTGTTTTGAGAATATTAACAGTTTTACAAGTCACATGTACACAGTCCACGCAGATTACAATGTAAGCCTTCAAAAGATTATGAGTCTTATATGGTTTAGAATAGTGTTCAGTTTCATGTAGATGGATCCAATCGGATTCTGTTTTAATTTCACTCATCCCTAAAAATATTCGTGGGAGACTTATCAGGTGGCAACTTCGTGCCGATACCCCCTACCTCCCATTTTACTTTTTTTGCACCTATAATAATATAAAGCGATGCAACTTTCATAAGATGAGATTGTTGCGGATTACTCGGGAAACTTTAAAAAGGGCGGCGTTATTATACTGCAAGTATTTAAAGTTTCGTATGAAAACAAGTGTAAATTAAAAAAATATTTTTAAATGCAAGCTTTTAGTAGCTACATCATTAGACTCTGGATATCATCTAGGATCAGAGTACTTGTTATGACGAATCAAACGAGCCCAAAGTCGATGGGGTTACGTCGTTTTATTACAGAGTTCCGATAGCCATCTTCCGTCTCCATCGTCGGATCAGCTCCATGTCACAATAATATTGCATTGTCATCCGATTTACACATAAATGCAAAATTTCAGCTCGATCAGAAACCGGAAAGTGGGTCTAATTTATCTTGCAAGATTTGACCCAAACAAACAAATAAATAAACTAGTCAAGCTAAATAAAAGCTTGTAAAAAAGAATGAGAAGAAGAATTAACATGAATACTAACTCAGATATAGAATATCATCAGCAGCAACCCATCAACGGCTCACTACTGATCGCAGGTCTCCTCTCCGAGAAGGGTTTTAGGCCATAGTCCACCACGCTGGCCCAATGCGAATTGGCAAACTTCACACACCTTTGAGAAAATTTTAGAAGAACTCTCAGAGGTTGTCCGAACCCTTATTTTCAACCCCTTAGGGGTTGAATTTTCAAAAATCCTTTCTTAGCGGATGTCTACGTCTTAATACTTATAGCTATCAGTATGCCTAACAGCCCGATCCGTCCAGTGATTTGAACTGTGCATTGATGTATCAGTCAGTCAGCGACCTATTCCTTTTATATATTTAGAAGAAGATAAAGAGTGTACAATTAATTTAATATTAAAAAATTATTTTTAAAAAAACAACTTCAAACGCCCGCGCCAGTACGAAGTATTTAATTTATTGTTGATATTTTAAAAACCGCTCGACCGATTTCTATAAAATTTCAATGGGACCTCCTTTGAAAAAAAAAGAATTTTCCAAATCGGTTCAGGCATCTTCGAGTAATCGGTGAACATACATAAAAAAAAAGATTCCGACGAATTGAGAACCTCTTCCTTTTTTGAAGTCGGTTAAAAATAGGAGCACCACTAATCGCTAAGTTGTATTTTTATTTTCATATTTTATATTTCTGCAAATTGTTATTAATCTACTCGAAGCAAGTTCTTTTGCAATACAGTAACGATTACAATTCAGTTGAATTATTTACAAAGGTCACAACAATATGTTTGGAAAATACACTGTGTACAACCACAGAATTGCTTCGTCACCTAGGCAAATTGAAAAAAGAGGTCTGCGTACTATTTTCCCAACGTTCATAATATTTGGAATGCGTTACAAACACATTCCAAATGTTCTATAACGCCGTTTTAGGGTTCTACGCCAAAACTGTAAAAATTTAGGACCCCTATAATGGTACAACTTCATTCGCCTGTCATAATTAATAAATTATTAATTTTATCCATTTCATGAACCGCTAACGCCGTTGACTTGACATTTTTGAATAGTTTAAAATAGAGTATAATTTATAAGGGCTTCCTTTTCAATAGTTTTCTCTTTTAAGCCGAATGTTCTATGACTTTTCTACAAAAATATAAATTACAACCCGAAAGGGGGTGTGTTTTTTATTTATTTTTTACCTATTCTTGCCAAAATATGCAAAAAATCTAAAATAATTGGAACGAATTGATATTTGCGTGCATATTACAGACACACTCGGCTGGATAGAGGCCTGTTTGAACGCAAAAGCGTCGCGGGGATGGTGCGTGAATTCACCCGTGTTAGTACTAGGCCTAAAATTGTATTTTATTTCAAACAAGAGAATGTTCTCGTATTGAAAATGGGTCTTAGCTAAGAGCGTGAAAGGCTAGCGAAATAAAATTAACTACAATACATTAATGTTCATTAACATATTTTTATTGTATCAAACACACGATATCCAGTGCAAAAGTATATTTTTACCTACATGCTAAAAACAATATTGTGCTTCACCTTCCGGTAGCGCTGTATACGCGGACTTAAAAATAAAATGATTATAAAAATATTACTTACTGCCGCACTCAGAGTCGCTAATCTTTACTTAACGACGAGATCTTGGATTTTAAAAAGTTTCATTCTCAGAAGTTAACGCTTCGTTTGTACATTAATGACAATTCAGTAATAGATTTAATGATAATTAATTAATTACTCATTAAAGATTATATTAAAACAAATGCGGCTGAGTGCGACAGTTAATCACAAGTCAATGATTAATTAATGGATGACTCTGAGTGCGGCAGTTAGTGCCAATTTCACCAACGCAACGTAGAGTGACGTTAACTGAAGAATAAATTAGATGTTCTGACAGTTTTTGTACTGAAAATCTGCCAAAATATCGAATTCATTAAACGATTAAACGTTACTCACCGTTGATAAAAACTACCTAATTCATTTATAAAATATACATTAGTCGTAAATTATGCTCCCCTTCTCTAAGCTTTGTTCTTTCAATCAGAGTGAATCGAATTCACTAGAGTCACTCTTTCTTATTTTTTCCCGCAGCAGCTCTTTCTTCATTCTCTTGTTCTATCTCCAGTAATCTTTGTAATACTCGTTGTCTTCTTCTCTCCATAGGCGTTTTAGACCACCACGACTCCGCTGCCATATCCTAAATAGTAAATAGAAACATTAATTGGATTACACTAGGCCAAATAATACCATAAAATATATCCGAGAATGACAATCTTGTGCAAACGTTCCTTGAAATTTTAATTTTTTGTTGGTAATTTTTACGGCTTTGATAAATACTTAGTACATGTTTTTTAAGTTTTAATTAGAATTTTATTCAAAAAAAAAATCAATAAGTTTCTTGTTGTTGTTCGTAGTTTCCGTTGCCAGCAAAAGTTAATCTAGTGTAAACTAACATTAAGTGGGTTTATCAATGATGGTATGAATAAGCAAATCTACAAACTTAAAAAAATAACACGACGAGTAAGGGCCGAGTTCACCAACGTAAAATAAGTCTTATCCGAGCGTTTCGATATTTTGGCAGGTTTTCAATACAAAAACTGTCAGAAAGACCAATTTATTCCTAGGATAAACTGCACTGGACGTTGATGAAATCAGCACTAAGTATTATAAGAAAACTGATGAGAGAAATGCTAAATAGATCTTACATGCTCGACATAAACTGGTTCAAAAGAGCTTAGTTGCGCCGCTACTTCATGTGCTGTAAATGCTCGGACTCTTAGTTGAAGTCGTCTTTTTGTTGTCAGAACTGTATCTAATGCTGCTAATAAAGTTCCTAATAAAACAAATGAAAATGTTTCTCAAATAGCACTTGTTCAGATTAACGTAAAAGTAAAATATTTCCTTTTGCTCAATAAATTGATAGAAGTTTTTAAAAAGGTTTAAAACTGATTACCAATTGTATAAGAATCCGAGACTCTTGACAGACATGATAGTTCTAATTTAGGTGACAAAGCACCAGCTCTGTGTAGTTTGGTACGCCACATCAGAGATATGCTTCCATAATCTGCCCTTGGAATTTGTATCACTTTGGAATAACACTGGAATAAAAGTTTTTGTTCCGCTTCCCAAGGTATTCTAGACGTACCCACGAATAAAACACGATCTTCTGGACAAATTCCTGTAATCATTGTAATCAACGGTTCATTGATTTTATCAAACTTATCCCAATGCATTTAATTTAAAACTAATGCTGACCTTTTATTATCTTCACTAAATCTTTCTTGAGCCTTTTCGGGTCTGTTTTGTCAGTTTTTGGTATCTTCTTGACAAAAGGTTTTTCGGCATCGTTCATCCATAGCACGGATGGTTGAAGAAGCCTAGATACTTTCATTATGAGATGTATTAGCATTATTAGTCCAGATTTTCCTGGATATTTGCCTACTAAATTTGCTGGTGTCAAATCAAAAAGCGTAGCTCCAGTTTCACTGCAAATTGCTTGTACTAACATTTTCTTTCCGCTACCTGCTGGACCTTTTTATACAATCGCATAATTAGTAAGAGTTATTGTTATTTATTTGAAATATGGTTTACTATTACTCACCTGAAATAAGTACTGATCTTACTAGAGGTGAATTGGTCCTCACATGTTCAGATCCAAGTGGAAGTATACAATATTCCTTTATCAGTTGACGTATGTCACCTAAACATGGTGATGGCTCTTGACCTTCCTTTTTCCACTGAGAAGCAACAAAACTCTTTTCACCAATATAATCATCGATTTTCACTAAAGGGTATGGGCGTATGATGCCATTGGTCACTAATTCTTCAAAAAGTGATTCAGTCGTTCGATCAGGAGTTAGATCTTTTTCTTTCTTCTTCTTGCCCTTCTTCCCTCCACGGCGTACCTGAATTATGAAAAATATTTTTTACGTACAGACAATAGTATATTTAAATAATGCGAATATCATCCTTTTCTTCAATAAAATTACCCTTACTTTCTTTTGTGGTTTTTTAGCTTTTTTTCCTTTATGAGCTCTATCTCGGTCCAAAGCTGCCTGTAAAAGTTCTAACTCACTTCTCATCATGTCATCTACAATGTTTCGAATTTCTTGCTCTATCGTTATCATTTTTTCTCTTTCTATCATATCCTTGTCACATTTTTCATCATGTTTAACCTCATTGTCTCTAAATTTCCATACATCTTCATATCTGTATTTTTATGTAAATGATAATATGTTTAATTTATTTAAGATAAAATTTTAATACAGGTATTTGAAGTTACTTACTCTTCATTGGCACTAACAATTTCTTTTAAAAAAGCTGAAGTGGAACATTTGAAAGATTTTAAGTCCTCTCCTTCATCTTTGTTTTTATTATCTTCCACTTTATTCTTTTTGTCTTTACTCTCTTTGCTTTTCTTAGAATCCTTTGAAGATACTGGTGAGGATTTACTAAGTTCACTGTCTATACCTGTGCCTTTTAATTTAGAGTTAAAATTTTTGAAAACGTTAAGAAATAATACAAATATTAAACTTAAATATAGTTGTTAAATATAATTTTACCTTGTCTACTAAACATAGCTCTGCTGCCACCACTGTCTTCTGAAGGAAAGTCAGGAAATTTGCCAGTCCTTTCAAAATATTCAGAAATCCATCTTCTCAATTCATCGCCAAGGCGTTCGTTTATTTTTGCTCCATACTGAACTCGAAGTTGCTCTTCAATTTTTTCTAATGATTCCTGATAATCCTGTTCATATTCTTTTTGGACCTTGCGACGGAATTCTTTTACCTTTCAGAAAATATATTGATACAAATCACATCAGTTTATTATGAAAATGTTACAAACAATTTTTCGAGACTTACTTACGTCTTTTGCTTTTTGTATTGCCTTAGATTCAGTGTAAGGTGCTAGTTTCATTCCTATCAGTAGTTGTTCTGCATGTTTTCTCTTCTTAGTGTCTCTCCTTGCGATGAAACCTCTCCAAACTCGCTGAATAGCCGTTGCTGCTGAAGCAGACATTTCACCCTTTTGATCCCTGCCCTTCTCTTTTAAAAGACGAATTTCTTTCATAAATTGACCTCTGAAATTAAGTATTTTTACAGGTATTAATTAAAAGTAATGTCAAAATTATCAACACGAATTTATGAGGCATTCTTTTATTATTCCTTTATTTTACATACCTGAGTCTTCCCTGTCTAGCTCTCTCATGACTTTGGATTATGATCACAGCTTGTTGTTCCGTTAGCACCAATGCCTTTGGTTTCGGAGGCTCATAGCCAAGCTTTGTCAGCGTATCAGTTATAAAGTTGCGTTTCTTTTCCACTTCCTCTTCTCTTTCTCTAACAAAATATTGTGGTATGCACGGTTCTGCTTCATGTGGTGTAACGCCAAGTTTAACAAGTATCTGAATATAATAATGCTTTATAATTATTATAATAAGTACATTTTTGTTTAATTAATTAAAAGCATTTATATCGTTGTTAATTTAGTTTTGGGAACAAAAAATTAAATACTGCTCCGCTGTCAATTTGACTTATTAAAGTTTTATGCGCATCTAAATTATTGTTGCTATTAATAACGATTAAATATGCTGAACTTTTCAGCCACCGCAGCCAATCTTGGCAGGGACTACCCAACAGGTCAAAGGTGTTGAAATTTACTCTGCAAAATATAATATTATAATATTTGTCCTCACGCCTCACTTCCGTCGTCTGATAGAATGGCAATCCAACACGTCAAACGACCTGAGATATAAGGTGGTGGGATCAAAGACTTTAAGTGCGGGAAACACCGAAAACTTTTTGAGAATCTGTGACATCATAATCCTGTTATAAGTCAGCTAATTACTATAACCACAACTTCTGATTTTCATAATTGTATTTTATTTAATCTAATTATTCTGTTTTGTCTCACCTCATCTTCGTCATAGGTGAAATCAGATATATGAAGCTCGACGAGGTCGTGTTTAATTTCCAACAGTCGTCCCAAACAAGCTTCAAGTAGTCGTTTGACAATCAAGCGCTTTTGCGGCTGCAAAAGTTGATCATACACCGCATCTAGTCTAGACAAAAGCACCGTGTACCGTATCCGCAAATCAGACAGCAAAGGCTCAAAAGTTGACCTTTCAGCGCTTCCAGCCTCAAATACCGCTTCGTCGGCCTGTGTTGCTTCGACTATTAACTCAGATGTATCACAAATTAGGTCATTGTATGTTTTGTTAGACATTTTCACCAGTTTGTTCTAAAAATATTATGCTTCTTTTTTTCACCATAATCATTAATTTTACAACTAAAACCTCACTCTATTACTTACTAGCAGCCTAATGCAGTAATTTTTTAACACTTATTCTGTCATTAATATTAAGTATCTGTTTTTTAACTTTACCTATACTCTAACAACAATTTCTGCCAAAATACACAAGTCTCTCAAAGACTGATTTACTGATAGAACTTATTAATAGGACAATGTTTTGAATATTATGTATCTTAGCAACAGAGTATCCCAAAGGCTAAGTTTTAAAAGTTAGATAATATTAGCATGATAATAAATTAAATGCAAGGTATAGACATTTTTAGCAGATCAAGCAACAACAGAAAAGACGGACTACAATCTACATAAATCTACGCAAGTTTTTTGTTGTAACTCAAAAATGTCGATTTTAAAGTCGACATAACGTAATGTCCCGTTTAACTTAAACATAAGACTTTTTAATTTAGCACACGTAACAATAACTCCACTCTTTATGGCACTTGTTTGTAAAATATTGTTTTAATCCCTAGACTTATCCTATTCTCCACCTTAACTAGAGTACTTAGCTAAACCACAAAATTTGCATTTACGACGCGGTATAAGTTGATAAAGTAAACATAAACGTGGTATTAGACAAATAATCCTAAATGAAACTCCCTTAATACTCTTTCTAAAAACGTAAAGAGGAGAACACATGTAATATTTTTCAACCCACGTCAGTATATTCCGTATAATCTCACAAAATATGCGCGGCTTTATCGAACAAACAAACATCACTTGGCTTTTTTTTGAGGTTTGTACCCTACTCGACCGATTGTTCACTAACTGCATTTTATTCTTCTAAAAGTGCGCGACTATCTGCGGTCTTTGTTTATAGTGACTGCGCAGTTTAATGGTCAATATTAATAACTTGAGTAATCCAATACCTACAGATTTAAATTAAATGCTACTGTAATGTGTACCAAATTTTTTTACCACTTGGCAAAACAGATTGTGATCTCATTTTTAAATTAAAATAAAATTTGATTTTGTGTGAGTTAAATGAAAGAACCTGTCTCGTACTTCATAATATAGTATTTATTTTGCTCTTATTTAAATTTTATACAAAATATTCTATCTGAAATCTTAAATTTTCCGATAGATAATCAAGTATGAGCCCAGGCTTCTCTTCCGATCAGGTATGGAGGTCTAGGAATCCGCAAAATTTCTAGTGTCTCTCTGCCAGCTTTTCTTTCCTCTGCTTATAGTACACACACTCTCTTTGAAAAAATTATATCCCAGTCTTTGGGATCAATTGAGGTTTCGTACTTGGCAGAGGCAAGAAATGGTTGGTCAGCGACTAGCCCAAATCAATTGCCGGTTTCTCTTCCTTCCCAGAGACAGTGGGATGACATTATTTGTAAAAAAACTTTTGACGCAATGTTAATGCAAGCAAATTCTAAAGACCGTGCTCGTCTTCTCGCTGTCTCTGCGAAAGAATCCGGACACTGGCTCCATGCTATCCCTTCTGCTAATCTGGGCACTCTTTTAAACCACGCCACTCTTGCAGTGATAGTTGGTCTTAGGCTTGGCGCCAAAATAACCTAGCCTCACCGTTGCCACTGCGGTGACCACGTCGACGCTTACGGTCATCACGGGCTCTCCTGTTCGAAGAGCGCTGGTCGTTTCTCCCGCCACAATGCCCTCAACGACATCATCCGCAGGTCTCTTGCTACTGCTCACGTGCCAGCTGTATTAGAACCTATTGGTTTGGCACGTAGTGATGGCAAGAGACCTGATGGTATGACGCTTGTTCCTTGGAGGACAGGGAGGTCGCTTGTGTGGGATGCCACCTGTGTAGGACTCTAGCTGCTTCCCACATCCATGCGACCTCCTCTGTGGCGGGTGCAGCGGCTACTAGCGCCGAACAGGCTAAGAGGCGCAAATATGAAAAACTTGACAGTTGTTTCATATTTGCGCCTTTTGGTGTAGAGACCCTGGGGCCGTGGGGCCCGGAGGCTCGCGCACTTTTTTTAGAGATATAAAAAAGGTGATCGAGTCTACCGGGGATCCAAGAGCTGGCAGCTACCTTGGCCAAAGGATTAGTTGGCTATCCAAAGAGGTAATGCTGCCAGCATCTTGGGCACTATGCCACACTGCGGTGGCTTGGATGGGGTTTTAGATTTTAATTAGTTTTTTATTTTAGTTTTAATTTTAGAATTAAATTTAGGTTTAATATAGTATTGTATATATGAAATTTTCTTAAGGATCCAATAAATTTTTTTTTTTATTTTTTTGCTCTAAACAAAAACAAAAAAGTACAATATTGTCTTTTAAACCTGCAACTGACACAGTTGTAGGCATACATAATTATTAAATTTCATCAATAAAAAAAAAAAAATGTGTGGTTGAATGTAGCATAAACCGCCGTTGCTATCACAATGTTACACTCGGATTAACGTGTTTATTTTTTGTTATTGTTAAATTATTACGCAATTCTGCATTCTGGGTCAAAGTTTTGGACAAAGCCAGCGGTTTTAATCTTATCTAAAGTTTCTAACCCAGTGGTTGTATCCGTCATCCAAACTAATACCTATTATATTAATATAAAAGCAGAAGCGTTTCTGTCTGTCTGCCTTTTCACAGGTCGATTACTTATCCGATGTTGATGATAGTCTTCGATAGTGTTTGTACCTATCCTAGAGACTTTCATGGGATTTTTTTGTTACTGTGGGATCTGTACATTCTTCTTATCAACCGATAAATGTCCACTGCTGGACAAAGGTCTCTTGCATGAACTTCCACAAGCCTCAGTATTGCGCCACCTGAATCCAGCGGCTTCCTGCGTCTTGTTTGATGTCGTCGGTCCACCTGGCGGGAGGGAGGTCTGGCAACATTGCGTATCCCGGTGCGGGGTCGCCACTCCAGCACCATATGACCCCAACGACCATCAGCTCATCGAACTATGTGCGCCCATTTCCACTTCAGTTTCGTGACTCGCTGAGGTATGTCGGTGACTTTGTTTCTCCTACGGATCTCCTCATTTCTGATTTGATTTTGCTGAGATAGATACTCCAAGCATAGCACTCTCCAAATCCATCGCCCGCTGAGTGACCCTGAGCCTTCGCATTTATACGTATAAAATATTAAGTAAGTACATAATATTATAAGAAGGGAATAATATATCAATAGGACTAGCTGATGCCCGCGACTTTGTCCGCGTGGATTTAGTTTTTAAAGTCCCTCGGGAACTCCTTGATTTTCCGGGATAAAAAGTAGCCTAGATGTTGACCCGAGTAATAAGCTACCACGGTATAAAATTTTGTAGAAATCTGTGCGGTAGTTTTTACGTGAAAGAAGGACAAACAAACAGACAAACAGACAAAAATTAAATAAAAATCTGTTTTGGGCACAGTATCGATAGTAAAGCATCCCCCAATTAAAATTTTCAAAATATATTAAATGTACAGAAAACTTCCAGTTACAGTTTTATTATAATGTATAGATTAGTAGGATACCTTTTGTTTGCCAGGGCTCTAACCAAGTTAACCTTACTAAAGTAGAGCCCACAAATAAGCTGTATAAATTGCTAATAAAACTTTAACAAAAGATCGAAGTGAACTATGCCATAGACAGCGCACTATAAAATTAACAATTTATTCATCAGTCTGATAATAGTGTTGCTTTAAAACAACTTAACGCTCACCATCATAATGCGAACACTTGTTCGTAACTCTATTACCGCTTTATACATCAACTTGGTAAATTATTTCATAGAATTTCCTTTGTTATGCATCGGGAATAGAGGTGATAATTGTGTGCGGTGTTTGAGATTTGTTGCTCAGTATGCATACCACATAAGTTGTTCAAGAATATAATATCCGTTGTTAAACTTCTAAGCAATATGGAGTAGTCAAAAGAATAGGTAGAGTTGAAATTTTAGTATTCGGTGCTTATCTTTGAATAATCACATAAGAACGTCGGTATTATTTGTTTTTTGGATTCCATAGGTGCCAACAACGGGACCCTATAACTAAGCCTCCGCTGTCCGTCCGCCCGTCTGTCAGTGGGCTGTATCTCGTAAACCGGTACGAAGTTCGCTGGGTCAGCTAGTATAGTATAGTATTATATTAGTACTATATAGTGTATTTATTAAACAGCAAATACTGAAAACACCGATTTATGATGCGGTTTATTAGTAATTGTGGCCAAAACAAACGATATTTAAATATCAAGTTAGACTAGAAAAGTGATTTGGTCATATGTACGTAACCCTAAAAGAGCGAGGTCCGACTCGCACTTGGCCGATTTTTTAGGGTTCCACACCCAAAAGGTGCAAAAGGGACCCTATTACTAGGCCTCCCCTGTCAGTATAGGTTCGTCTGTCTGTCAGCGGCCTGTAGCCCATGAACCGAAATAGAATGTTTTGAAATGATTTATTTTCACAGAATGTATAATTATTTCCATTGCTGCTATAACAACAAATAAAATATACTTAATAAAAAAAATTTAGTCTCCAATCTCCATACAAATAGCTTCTACGAGATAGACGAACTATTCCAAAAATAGCAGTAAACTTTAAGACCTCAATTGCGCATCAGGCTATGTTCTAAAATGAATTAGATATTATCATAATGTTATGACGAACTATTTTGACATACGAATGACTTCCAATCTGTTAATGAATAATATTGATTCGACTTTTAACTAATTTATTCTAACCTACTTATGTAACTTTGCAACGCCCTAACGGGGCCTCATGTAATCTAACAATATATTATGTAATTAAGTGGAAATACATGAATTCAAATAATAATAATAAATAAATAAATAAATAAATATATTTAAATATGTGATAGAGCTTATGACCAATTATGACATATGGACTTAATCAATCTGACGAACCATTTTGACATATTATTGAATGACATATTGATTGATTATCATTTTCCTAGAAATTCAAATCGTTAACACCCTATTGCAAGGAAAATGTTGCTAGCTCTAGGCGAAATATTTTACCCCAATGTACCTTTTTTTCTCATTCTAAGTAGGTACCTGTTGTTTTTAATCCCGATTCACATTAGTACATTTATGTAACACTAGGGTGACCAAATATTTATTATTTAATCATTATTTAATCATTTAGTACCTCATTTATTTCAATTTTTTTAGATTAATGAAACAACAAAAAATCAAAACACTGGTAGTAGATCTGAATCGTCACTTTACATGCATATACTATCATCACAATACAACACACAAAAATTTAACGCGACGCACTAAAGTACATAGCGAGTCTCAAAATTCGCGCCGCCTACGGCATGGACCGGCGCGGCGGCCGCTTTGTGTAGGCTTTACAAAGGACGCCAACCATTTGAGCGAACGAATTTACTATACAATCGACGTCATCACATGGCATCTAGCATTTACGCGTGGAAATTTATAATGCAAAGTTTATGTGCATTTTTTTGGTATGTACATATCGATTGAATAAAATTTTAGTAAATCATCCGTATTAGTTAGTATATTAACACCTAAGGATCAAATTTAGACACTTTTTAAAAAAGAATAAAATATCCTATTGTCTGCCCGTTTATGAAAGTGCTATCGAAATCGGTTCAGTCCAAACAGACAGACAAAATTTTTAAAAACGTGTATTTGAATTATGATATCTTTCAAATACACTTTTGGAACGGCATTCCAAACCAGTGGTAGATTCTTTTAACGATTCTAAAGCACTTTGTAAAAGTTTATTTGCATAAAAATGACTCTATTCTATTCTGTTTGAATAATATGAGTTTATAAAGAGCCCATTCATACAGAAACGTCAATTTTATTTATTTATATATTAATTTAAAATTGCCGCTCAAGGTGAAATCGGAAGGTGAATTTTCCCTACATCTAGGGAGAATTTATTTCCGATCGTTCCGCTTGTAGCATGACTCACGCACACAAGTGCGTGTCGGTGAATGTAATTACATGAACTCACACATTGTTGTGGTGGTTTTTGAGCCTACGTTTCGAGCGGAACTTTGTTAGAAACTTCTGATCTATGAGTAATTAATCTAAGTCGTTAACCTATAATATTTGTAACTGAACTAAGTGTCCTACGAAAATCTCTACCCTATAATTCCTATTGATCTTCCTATTTTTAAATTATGTCTTTAGAATGGCACGTGAATCGCTAGTGGTAGAACCCTTTATAATGTTGTGATCGTATTAACCCAGGAACTTTTAGAGCGTCAGAAGTAATGAGTTCACAATGTTTAGTCGATTTATGCGAGAGCTCGAATACTAGCTTGTGGTCGGTTCCCGTATAGATTCATATTAAAGAATGGTTAAAATCCAGTATGAATGATACCGGTTTGCTCCGTTATCACGAGACTCAACACTGATGTTGAGAGACACAATTATTTCTATGGGTAAACATCAAAAGAACCTACATCACAACTTATGCACCTCGACATTCAACATCACATTGAACGTCTACACTACACATCGTTGCTTCAAGTTCCTTTGAGTCCATAGGCAACGTTCAAACCTAAGATGGCATCATTTTATTATAAAAAAAATAAAATGATGATCGTTGGCTCCCTGCACGCCAAACGATGGTGAGCTCCTACCTTTTGTGGTACATCAAGGACCACTCAGTTGCGTCCATTAAAACAATAATGTATTATTATAATAATTGACGCAATGAGATCGCAGCTTAAATTTCATAAACATACATAATATATTACTTTGGGTAATTATTTGTCAATAATCAGGAATGTTTACAAGTCCCTGAAATACCATCAAACCTTGAGCCCCCCCCCCCCCCCCCCCCCCCACTGTCATCATTCACTCACACACGAATGTGCGAGGCTTTTTTAACCGTGGTTTGCTCCACAAGACTTTTTTAAAGTGGTGTGATCTACTGAAGACACTTTTTTAACCGTGGTGTGTTTCCACAAGACTTTTTATAGTGGTGTGATCCACTGAGACTTTTTATAGAGGTGAGCTCCTCTCATGTATAGTTGGTTGTAGGTTAATAGTTATACTGCGTGATGTTAATAGTTATACTGCGTGAAGTCACCACGGAGTGGTGAAGGACTCTAACAACGTTAGAGTCTAGTTCGAGGTTGGTGTCGGACGCCTGGACCAGACAAAACCATAATAGCAACTGCCATCATTAGCTTCATCCTATCTCAGCATCCAACAGTTGGTTGTCACCACGAAGTGGTGATAGGCTCCAACTTAACGTCAGAGCAAGTTCGAAAGTAGTATCAGACACCTGGACCAGACAGCCCGGACTGGCAAGTGTATTAGCCTATCCTAAGCTTATCCTATCCCGGCATCCAACCTACAGGTTGACACAACACTCAGCATAGAGCATCGCGAAATAGATCAATCTTCATCTGAGATCGTCGGTCGCAAACCCAAAGACAGGTTCATAAAGCACCAAGGTGCTAGAGCTCCCCATCTATTAAGCAGCTTCCAACGTCAGATTAGGTATCACTCATAATAGATTCCGTGTATCGCCCCTTGTATTTTATCAATAATAATTGATATAAAGTATGTCACTACATACCACTTCACATTTCTCATAATACAGTATGTGCATGTTTAAGTCTCTGAACATATGCCCAATACACGAACAATGTTCTTTATATATACGATCCGCGCGTCGACGACGCTGCGGTCGTCGCTGCCTTCCCTTATAATATATCGTTCTACAGAATAGCGTCAACGTCAAATTGAAATTATATGACATGAAAATTGAAGTTCCTAAAATTATTATTTTTATGATCTCATGTGAAAGTACATCTCGTAACTTAACTACTGTACCGATTTTGATAAAATTTAATCAACAATTTTTAGTACTATCAAACATGAAAAATTCCTTTGTATGAAGGAAGAAGGTCGTTACATATTGTATTCCGATCTGTTAATGAATAATATTAATCCGACTTTTATTTAACACGAAATCGAAAATATTTTTATAATGACATAATATTATTAATTACATACGACACTATCAATATTAATTAATACCTAAAAAATACTGAAATAAAAATAGTTTCGATAAAATACTAGCCTTATAGTAAATAATAATGTATACTAAGCTAACCTAATTACTTTGTAAATGTAACTTTGCAATGCCCTGACGGGGCTTCATGTAATCTAACTATATAATTAAGTGTAAGTGGATACATGAATGCAAATAAATAAATAAATAAATACAATATAATAGAAAACTGGGTAATATGATGTCAGGTGTATCCTTCATAGTCAGGCCATAGATCCACAAGTCAGGGGTGTTTTAAATTTTGAATTTACACTTGTCAAAATGAGGGGTTTAGGTAATAGCCCTTCACGCTGGCTAACTGCGGATTAAGTTCTTGTCATAATCATCATCATCATCAGCAACCCATCAACGGCTCACTACTGAGCAAGGTCTCCTCTCAGAGAAGTATTATACGCCATAGTCCACCACGCTGCCTGGCCCAATGTAAATTGGCGGACTTCACACATTTTGGAGAACTCTAAGGTGTGCACGTTTCCTCATGATGTTTTTCTTCACCGTTGAAGCATTTGATAGTCAATTGCTCAAACGCACATTCACACACAACTTCGAAAAGTCAGAGGATCGAACCTGTGACCCCCCGAATAGGAGCCCTCCTAACCACTAGACTATCACTGCTTCAAGTGTGTGTTCAAGCTTGTAAGTGTTCATATAAAGAGGTGCAAATAAGTAGTAAAAAACCTGACCGTATTTGTGCAAAAAAATTTCTAAGAAAAAGTAATATTTTCTTGCAACTTCTACCACCGTAGACTGCCTAGCGGCTTCGGGCGTAACTGTTATAAAATATGAACTGTCCAGCGATACCCATTCATAATAAAGCCATTATGGGAATAAATGTTAACGACTATATTTACCAGGCGTCTACGCGTCCACCATTAAGGGTTAACCATTATAATTACATCGACACTAACACGTCTAGAAGTGGCTTAGCGGTTTTGAAATGAAAATTATTTTTAATATTTGAAAAAATTACAATTTATTCAAAAATTATCTATACCTATTTAACACACTTATTTATTATCAAGGCGAAAGTTTGTGTGTATGTTTATTATTCTTTTGCGCAAAAACTACTGGATGGATTTGGCCGAAACTCTTAATAAAAAAAAATATAGTTATGTATCTGATCGGTTTCTAGAAATTATTAAAATCTAACTATAGCTGCTGGACGGTCAATTTCAAGTGAGATACAAGCGGCACAAGACGATGTACTATGGAGCATCTTGCCAGAGAACTATGATCTTAGATTATTCAACCCAAGTTTTTATCTCCACATTTTTTTAAGTCCTTAAAGCATGTAAGAAATACAATGTTATTAATAAATGTTGTTAGTTTCTGAACGTTTAGCTACGTCAGCTAATAAAATTAAAAAAATTACAAGTAATTAATTGGCAGCATTAATTTCAAAAAGTATTTTCTTATTGAGAGTGGAATCAGACTTTTGCTCACTGGTTTTGGACAACAGAGGCGTTTCGAGTAAGTGAGGTGAAAATAATTTTCAATCGTTTTTACTATACCATCCAGTAGTTCTAATTCTTTTCGCTCTCCTCAATATCAGATAGGTGCGTTGGACGCTGTTTTTGAGTAACGAGCTCCAGCTCTAATAGCTCATTGTGTAGCTTTTTTGCAATTATGTGGACCTACCACGGCTGTTGATGCAAAAACTGTATCAAAAGGTTTTGTAAACACGTCTTTTTCATGGCTAATGGCAATGGCTTGTTTTAGTTGAATAGCCACAGCGTTTGACCGTGATAACATTTAAAGATAGAAAGATTTGAAATAAATAAAACCTGCCAAGTGTGTATCGGACTTGAGGATAAAGGGTTCCGTAATCATCATCATCATCAACATCATCATCATCTTCTTCAGCCCACAGCTGGGCACAGTTTAGTTAAACTCTAAAATATTTTGATTATAAAAACTTGTAGACTTCCATGCTAGATAAAATTCCCTTTAGGATAAGGTAGTGAATATATAATTAACTAGTGGTTCGCCCCGAACTGAGACCTCGCGGTAACGGTATCCCATGATTATTCATTCAATCGATACATGATAACCAAAACTGACATTATTATTATGCCCGTTTTCACCAAACATACCTAAATCATCCCCTAAGTAGGAGTCTCTTAACGTAGGTAGCTCCTAAATACAATCCTAAGTCCTAACATCCGTCCCAATATCCTTTTAGGTGTCCCGTACAGGATCGTGATAAATAAGTTGACAGAAAACATCAATCACCTAACTTATAGGTAGCCCGTAAAGGTTAGGGAACGTTAGTGAAAACATTGAATTATTTATCAAACATTGAATTTAACTCGTAGTTCCATGGGAATAGTTACTGACTGCGCCATCTATTAGCATTATTGTGAAGCTATGTTGATGCTATATGAATTACTGACGCCCATTAAAAATTAAATAATCTCGTTTCTTTATAATATTCATATAATTTTAGTATTTGTTGTTCAAGTACAGGATATAAGTGACCTAAAAACATAAAATCAGTTTGAAAATCCATAGCGGATTTTTCTAGAGAGCGTCTTCAAGCGAGCGTATAAAATCGCCACTTTGAAAGCCCCCCATTTCGTCAATTTTAAGGGAAAAATTAAAAAAAAATTATTTTTGTACTCAGTTCAAAATTATCTTTAAAATGATACGTAACAATTTTATGTAACGCGATATTTTTTTTTTTACTTCGCATTCGCTTCTATGAGAGCCCCCCTGAAATAAAGATTTTTATAACTTTTTAAGCCATTTTCGGCTGGAGGCCATCGGTTTACATATTATATCTAAATTTGAAGTAATTACGTTCAGTAATTCAAAAGTTATAAGGCTCTGACAGACGGACGGACGGACGGACGGACGGACGGACAAGTGCAAATCGCCCTAGTTAACTCAAAGACCTTCGCTTCGCTCGGTCGATTAATTATACTTACCGATATCAAACAAGAATTCAAAAACCTTGCAATGTAAATGTTATTTTACCTTCTTATTGTAAATAGTGAAGCAGTGAAAGCCTAGTAGTTAGTACTGCGGTCTATTCGGGGAGTCGCAGGTTCGATCCCGGGCTAAGTAGAAGTAGAGAAGTTATGTATGTTTAAAAAATTAAATATCAAAAGGTTCAACGGTGAAGAAAAACATCGTGAGGAAACCTGCACAGCTGAGAATTCTTCATTATGTTCTCAAAGGTGTGTGAAGTCTGCCAATTTGCATTGGGCCAGCGTGGTTGACTATGGCCTATAACCCTTCTCTGACCTGCGCTCAGTAGTGAGACGTTGATGGGTTGCTGATGATGATTGTAAGTGTAAGTAAATTTATAATTATCCTCTTAACATCTCCAGGTGGCTTTTATGTTAACTAGTATTGCTTTTAATTAATAATAATAGTTAAAAAAATAAGTAGGTATAATATAAAAAAATTAAGGCTATTTTTTTGTTCTCTCTATTGTTAACTCTATCGTATCCATGAAAACAAAGGATATTTTAAAAACTTATGTCCAAATGAAATCGCAGACAAAAGTTAGTCAAGGATAATGGCAAATAGAAGGCCTGGAAATAATCGCATCAAAACGGCGGAACATTAATTCACCGCCCGACCTTCAACTTTGACGTTTGAACTCGTTTCCAAGATGGCGGCGCAAGATCATGCGCGCGCGCCGACAGGATAATGTCTTCATTTGAGATAATTCCACCGGTTCGGTTCACATTCCATCGAGAATCGAGATGGGTGGGATGAAATGTTTGTAACATAAGATTTATTTTGAACTAGCTTTTGCATGCCACTTCGCCACTGTTCTACCTTTTTTGTGATGGGTTTGCATATTTAGAGCATTACATTCAATGATTGTAATATTATAGGTAACCTAACTACCTACTTATTTGGAGTCCCAAGGTGCTGGAGTGGTGACCCCGCACCGGTAAGCGTAATGTTGGCATCAGACGGGCAGCAGGGAGCTGTTGGATAAGAGCGGCACAAGACCGAGACCTGTAGAAGTCCATGGAAGAGACCTTTGTTCAACAGTGGACGTCTATCGGTTGTTAAAGAAGAAGAAGAATCTAATTTTCTCTCCCGAAACATCGTACATACCAGTTTCCTTATCGTTTAGTTAGTTAGTCACACAGATCCGTTAGACCGTTAGTTACCGAGATCAACTGAAAAGTAGACCACCCTCCAATATAATCTATAATTACGTCGATGGTGCCCTATCATGTCCTCCCTGCACGCGGTTATTTAGTGCAAAAATAGGGTAGGTAGATCAGCCACATCAGGACACACGAGCGAAGCCCTTATTGAACTCTTCAAAGTTAACCGAGATCCAGTCGCTGTTGCCGAAATCGGCAATGAAGGAATGATGATGAGTTAGTTAGTCTGCCAATCCTCGCGAGGCCAGCGTGGTGGACTATGGCGTATACCATTCTCATTCTGACAGGGGACTCGTAACTAGTCCCTAGAGGGCTGGAAATAAATGGAGATAATAATAATATTAGGATGATGAAATAAAAAATATTGTGCATGCATCACTGCTTAGGCACGAGGCACTGCTAGAATAATGAGGCGTTGTTCACAGAAAAATGTACTTATTGGCTTCGTATTATTTATTATCTGGGAGTGGACGAGAATCGCGAGAACGGTAGAAAACAAGCAGGTGTGTACAGGGCCGACTACCAACCTAGTCGCAGAGGTACTGGAACAAGAAGTTAGGCTATGAAGTAATTGCTGTCAATAGCAAAAACTTGCCTATAGGTACAGTAAACAGCACTCCATCGTTCATAAATAATTGAATAATTAAAACGACTACTAGAACCTCCACTACACCGCCTTGTCAGTAAAACTTTTCGTTCCATTAACGGAAGACCGTAAAAGCTTGTAAAAGCCGTTCGTAAAATGATCAAAAAAGCCATTAAGCATTTTCAGCCAAGTGAGGCACCAGAAATTCATTAATGGCCCCAATTTAAGCCTTTCGGCTGTTAAACTCCAGTCTCAAGTCTTATTGCGTTAATGCTTCGACTGTTAAGTTTTTGGATGGTGATGCCTTGATGCGCGCTCAGAGGCAAACGCGTACAAGATTTGCAGCTCTTTTTTTAAACCACGCATTAAAAATATCGTAGATGCGAGAGGGGTTCCTAGGTATGAGATTACATAGTAGTACACCTCAGCTTTATTTTTATTGTTATTTCTCAACAGTACCTTAACACTTTTCTTCTATTTGTGGATTTATGTAGCTAGAGTCAAAGACTTAGAGTTGAACAAGAGATCTTGTTTTTCAAAAAAAAAAACTGAAAAACAGATTCCTTTCAATGAGTTCAATACTTTCGTGGACAAGCTGTCAAAGTTAGACGTTAGTTAGTTCAGTTAGTTAGTAGATTTTTTTGTAAATAAATTAATTAAAAAAAAATTCAACTGGCTTTCCCACAGGAGAACATAAATGAAGCTTGGGGCGCTGCTGGCTTTAATTGGCAGAATTTGACATTTTACTCATCTTTTATTTATGATTATGATACTCGATAACTGTCGTCGTTGTCGCTGTCGTAAACTCGTACTAACTCTACACAGAGCTTAAAAGTTTTCACCAAGCCAATGGCAACTTCCAGGGCTGCCTGTTAATGCCCACAAGCGCCGCTGAAAGACTTTCGGCAGTTAAATTATTTTATTAGCCCATTCTCTTAGAGTTATTGTTTTGTCGGGGAAGGTTTATTTCGTACTTGAATCAGTTTACGACGGTTTTTAAACTTATTAAATCAAAGTAAAACTTCGCTTTTACTAGCGAATTCGTTCACGTGAATTTGGTTTTCTAAATATTTATCTTTATGTACGGAAGCAGTGATAGGCTAGTGGTTAGGACTGTGGTCTCCTATTCGGGGGATCGTAGGTTCAATCACGGGCACGCAACTCTGAGTTTTTAGAGTTATGTGCGATTTAGCAATTATATATCACGTTTCAACGGTGAAGAAAAAGATCGTGAAGAAACCTGCACACTGAGAGTTCTCCATAATGTTCTCAAAGGTGTGTGAATTCTACCAATTCGCATTGCACCAGAGGGGAGACTATGTACCATAACCTTTCTCCGAGAGGAGACCTTCGCACAGTAGTAAGACGTTAATAGGTTGCTCATGATGATGATGAAAATGTAAAAGGTGAGCTAATTCCTGAAATGCTCAGTTAACGCTTGCCCACTCACTTAGAATTTTAATGAAAATTCGGGGTAACGCGGGAAAATTCAGAAAGCTGCTGCCTATTAAAATGTTTCATTCTCAGAAAAGAACAGCTCTCACCAACATCGGCCCTTAAAACGAGTGCCCTTGACGCTGTTTGAGAGATTTACGAGAAAATTTTAGGGTATACAGGTACATAATGCACCCTTAAATATGAGTATATCTTTTACCTTACAAGTACATGCGTTTATCTAATTTTTGAATTTGCCCGCGGCCAGAGTTAGGTTTGTAAAATATTGCGAGAATCCTCAGTTTTATCCTGGGATAAAAGGTAACCTATTTCACTCTCCAAGTCCTCTGTCAAGGGACAGCTCTCACCAACATTGGCTCTTACAACGAGTGCCCTTGACGCTGTTTGAGAGATTTACGAGAAAATTCTGGGTATACAGGTACATAATGCACCCTTAAATATTATGAGTATGTCTTTTACCTTAAGAGTAAATGCGTTTATCTAATTTTTGAAATTTCCCGCGACCAGAGTTAGGTTTGTAAAATTCTGCGACAATCGTCAGTTTTATCTTGGGATAAAAGGTAACCTATGTCACTCTCCAAGTCCTCAACTATACCCCTGCAAAAATCACATACGGTAGTACTGTTGTGTTGTGAATAAAAAACTGGCTACTCTTTCGCATTTACAATAGTTAATAATATGGTTTCATAATAGGAAACTTCTAGCTGTAAACTGCTTACGAACATTTTCAGCAAAGCGGATCTTTGAGTGTGGCTTTGAGAGCCCGGTATGAGAAAAATCCGGGCAGTAAAATCAATTTATCAATGACCTCGTTACGTTTTTCACAACGTTGAAATTTCTACCCTAACATTGAGTAAATAAGGTTGGTTTTCGTGCGAAAGAGCTTTCGCTTCGGGTAGCCGAGCGCGTAGCGATCGGGTCCCCGAAGCGAAAGTCGGTCGGGGCGCGCTCGGACCCGAGTCGCGCGCATAGACAAGGATATAGCGTCGCGCGTAAACTCCAGTCGTGCGTCGGAGGCCGGAGCTGACACACACTTTTTTTCATTTGATTTCTTTTGGTTTTTAGATGACAACTTTACATAAAATGCGGCTTGCTGCTGTCATATATAAAGGCAAGGAAATGTTATTGCGATTTTTAACACTCCTTGGTTAAACAAATGCCAGAAATAAGGCCTTAAGCACATCTCTGTGAAGTAGTGCACTATTAGTGGGATAGGTGCTTCAAATATTTGACATCAGTTGTCAATTAATAATGAACATTAGTTGACAAATATTGTTCAATAATAATAATAAATATTAATAATAATACCTAATAGATAGAAAATATTTGAATAATATTTATCAACTATTGTACAATAATATTGAATATTAATACTTAATAATAAATAATACCCAATAGAAAAAAAAATTATAAAAAAAGTGATTGAAATAGAATCACACTTTTTTTTTCAATCTTAACATTCCTTATTCCTTAACTACACTAGCGGCACGCTATGATGGCCGGTTTGACACATTACAATAGTGATGTGGAATGTCAATTTATTCTCGAACAAAAAACAATTAAGTTTTGTTTTTGTACCTGATTAAATAGGTTTAATAAAACAAAAATGTATATGTTTATTTAATTTATTCGAACGAACTGAATATTTGAATGAAAATGAATATACATACTTTATATGCACACAAGAAACATATGAATACAAAAGATACCAAAAAAGGTGCCACAAAAGGCCATAATTAATCAGATTCGTCCATACTACTATTTTCACTGTCGTCACTGCTATCATCACCTACATTAATAATTATATGTTCGTTTTCTATAATATTATCTATTTTCACATCTCTTTCATAATCTTCCCTTATTAATTTAACAGTTCTATTCACAACCTTTTCCCAGTCTCCTTTAGTCACATGTTCACAAGCTTCTTCTAATAATTTTAGCATTTTTTTTGTGGTAAATGGGGGTTCTGTATTGTGTCTTGCAGCATATCCCTTAATTTGAGCCCACACCAACTCAATCGCATTATACTCACAATGGTAAGGCGGTAACCGTATAACTCTGTGCCCATGTTCTAATGCTATTTCGTCAATGACGTATCGGATCTTGGTTGGTTTGTTTTCTTTTAAAAGACGTACTAATTCCGCTTTTAACATATTCATGTTTGCATCCACGCCATTTTTACGAAGCCATGCGACGATATCAGCTTTCTTTTGGGATTGGGCAGGTGGCTTGTCAATTTGCATCGAGTGGTATGGGGCGTTGTCCATAATTATAATAGATGGTTCAGGGAGGCTACACAACATTGAGGTAAACCATTCAGTAAACTTTTCTCCATTCATGTCTTCATGATAGTCTCCAGTGGTTTTTGACGCAAAAGCCATGAGAGAACCTTCGACAAACCCGTTGATGGTTCCGGCGTGACAAATTATAAGTCGCGATCCTTTTCCTACAGGAACTTTGGAAGTAGATGCTGCTGTGTCATCGTTCCAAGAACGGCCTACAGTATGGTTAGCATTAAGCCATGTTTCATCCAAGAACACAACATTTTGCCAATTTTTGATTTCTTTCACTTGCCGTAAAAAAGTATACCTTGCCATCGCTATATCAAATCTTTCCATCAATATTTTGCGTTTGTTACATTTTTTGTATCGAAATCCAATGGTCTTCAAAATCTTCGTTAAAGAACTTTCCCCACCGAAGAATAATCCAGCTTCCTTCAGTGAATGCACCAACTTTTTTCTTGTTGGATACTCCTTCTGTAAATAGTAGCCGTAAACATGTCTTCGGATAGCATCGGCATCAAAGCTATCGATGCCTACGACTGGTTTTGCTCGTTTTCTCTTTTTTGGTGTGTGAAGTTTATTTTCTTCTGTGCCAGTCTCGCCATATTTTTTTTTAGTTATCCGTCTAACAGTTCGTTGTCCAATATTAAGCGCATCAGCTACGCGTTCAACCACTGACGTTATAGGTAAAATTGGCCCTCCATTTTGAGCTTCACGATCGAAATAGTTACGAAGGCGTATTACGAACTCACGTGTCTGACTATTTAGAACAGTTCTCTGCGTACGTTCGGTCATATCGACGAAATCCACAACAAAGGGCTTGAACAGAGTCCAAATTAACGAGCAAGGGTCAACAGTAATGCAGTATCAATATTTGAAATCCAAAGCCAGGTCAAAACTATATCACAATCGCATTGCACTGACAGTTTATACTTTTCGAAGCAACGTCAATTCGAAACTGCTTTGTTTTGCATTGAGCATTGACGCGAGTTTGCCGGAGGTAGTAGTTGTGCTAGCCAGCGATCCTATGTGACGATCGTATTAGATTCCATTTTTAAAAATTTTCAATTTAGAAAACCAAATGCCGAGTTGTGGTATATATCATATAAAAATAAAAATTTTACCTTTTGTATGAAACAGCTGATATTTTTTTGCGATTTCAGAGGTTTGTCCACATAGTGAAAATTGTTCATATTCACAAGTACATTCACCCCTTAAATGGTGCAAACTGATTTTTCTACACTTGTATACATTTTAGAAATCAATTTAATAAATAAATTTTGAGTCCTAAACCTAAAACTACATTCGATAAAATTTATGAATCTCTGCACATCACTATCGTCAATAAAGTAATACAATTATTTCCTTCAAAGTCGTTATCAATTAATACGGAACTTCATGAGCGGACAAACGTCAAACCGGCCATCATAGCGTGCCGCTAGTGTACTAATATCATAAATGCGAAAGTGTTTTGGTTTGTTGGTTTATCCTTCAAACGCAGACGAAGTCGCTGCAAAAATCTAATATAACATAATCCTTTTTGAAAAATTTCTCCGTTAGAATAGAAAATATTAAAACACGGAAACTTATATAGCAAAGCATAATTTCGCGAGACGTCTAGAAAGAACGTACAAAAGACTTCGCAGCTGTGGTTGGAAATTAAAAAAACCTTTTTTATTTGCTCTTTTTTGCCCGAGGTGCCATCTTTGACTCAAAGGCCGTCCGCGCTCCTTACATTGAAAGTTTTGAAAGGAAATGTCTTCTTAATGCACCTTGCGAGGTTCAAAGGACTGAATGCAGTTAGCTACGCGCGATTTTATCTTAAAATTGAAGAGATCTCGGAAAAACTAGGTATGAATCTTTAATCTTTATTACTCGTCATGTTCGACTCAAAGTCTCAAAAGCTGAGAAAAGAAAATTATAAAAATTCATTTTTTCAAGCTATTGCATAGCTTTTATCGCGGGCTTTGAACTAGGACAAGCAGTTTGAGCGCGGCGACCGAATCAAGAAATTCCGTAACGAAAAAAAACCTAACACCGTCATTCAGTAAGCGTTCAACATTTTTGAGGTTCACATTTAGCTCTGATTGGCGCAGTGGGCAAGCGACCGCTTTCTTTAGATGTCGCAGGTTCGAAACTCACTCGCGAAGTAGTGACAGTGCGCTTTTCTTGTTTATTTGTTTTTTAATTAATTTTTTTTTGCATAATTTTTACTATGCAAAAAAAAATATTGCACAAATATTATAATTGCATAAGTTGATAAAAAATGCTATGCAATAGCTTTACCGCGGCAGTCCCCGAGTGCCATTTAATTTTTTTCGATATTTTTTCATTTTTGCTCCAGGACACTTTTAATCCCGTAAAATAAAAACCATGTTCCCAAGGATTTTTTAAGAAAGATAAATTC
Organism: Oeneis ivallda; assembly: GCA_029955525.1. NCBI lineage: Eukaryota > Metazoa > Arthropoda > Insecta > Lepidoptera > Nymphalidae > Oeneis > Oeneis ivallda. The sequence continues at coordinate 4,488,503 of JARPMR010000024.1, read as the reverse complement.
ACCAAGTCGCGAGCATCAGCTTGTCCTAAATAAACTTTTACCTCTAACCCGATTTTACCTTCTTCAAAACTAGTGAAACATTAATTCTTCGAAAATATCCACTGTAAAGCCGACTTTGCAACATGTGTATCGAACAACTTTTGGTGCTAAAGTTGGCTAAAGCTTTAGTATTTTAGCTAGGGAAGACTGGAATATTCTAAAAGTAGGTAAAAGTATTATCACAGTTCCAAAGAGGCTTATAATTTCTTATTGACTTAAATCTTGTATGAAACTTGTTATTTATCTGACGCCCACAACTACCTCTGCATGGATTTAGAGCTTCAAAATTAATTTCTTAAACTGGTCACTTTCAAGTAAAGATTTTTATGCAAACTGTTGCGTTACAGCAATGGTTGCCGTAACAGCGTGTTCTTGCAGAGGGATGAGGTATAGAAACACAGACTTGATGTAGTGAGCAAGTGGCATATATTACGTATTTACAAAAGATCTTATATACTAATTAATTTTATAAATAAAGGTGGGGAGAGATGTGCTTGGATATTACGTACGTGCAAAAGTTGCTGAACTAATATTATTATAAGTTTGTTGAAATAAATTACAAGGTTTTGTTATTGCGGAATTAAATATGCTATGAGGTCCGTATGGTCACGTCTCGTACGTGCCATAGATATTCCCCCCTTTAGGGAAAATAGGAATACGTATATATCGTAAAGGGAAGAAAAACTACTACTAATTAACATTGTTGAAAACGAACTGACTTAATCTTGCTGTGGTTAGTTGAGGTAGGGAATGGTCCTGCGATATCACTTTGCTCATGCGAAAAATGCTGTGCAGGCATAAATTTCCCGAGTGGCGATACTGTGTGCCTATGCACTTTTGATAGTTGGCATGGTATGCACGAATCGCACCACTGATTTATTTCTGTGTTCATTTTAGGCCAAATGTAATTTCTTCCGATTAACTTCCTTGTCGTATTTTTGCCAGGATGGCTGAAGTTGTGATAGCTGTCAAAAATAGTTCTTCTAAGTTGCTTCGGAATGTATGGTCGCGTAATTCCAGTAGAAATGTCGCAATAAATCTTGCTATTTGTATTGGGTACTGCTACTCGCGTCATGTATAATGACCTATTTTGTTTGAGTTGCTGTAGCTCGATGTCACCTTCTTGGTATTTTTCTAGCTCAGAATAATCAATAACGGTGGGTAACGTGATAGTTTCTACGACTCGAGATAAGGCGTCAGCCACTACGCTGTGATTCCCGCTTACGTGCTGTATATCGGTGCTAAATTGTGATATAAAATCCAAATATCTTATTCTCCTCGGAGTGTCATCTAGTGACGGCTTCTTGTCGAAAGCGTGCACCAATGGTTTGTGGTCGGTGTAAATCGTAAAAATGCGACCTTCTATCAGTCGTCGGAAATGTTTTACCGCCATATAAATTCCGAGTAGCTCTCGATCATAAGTTGAATACTTGACTTGCGTATCTGATAAGGATTTTGAAAAATATGCAATAGGTATCCATTTTTGCTTGACCTTTTGTTGTAAAACTGCGCCGACGCATTTTAAACTAGCGTCGGTCATTATTGCGATCGGTGCGTTTTCATCAGGAAATGCTAACGTTGCAATGTCACGTAAATCTTGCTTGCACTGTTGAAAAGCACGCTCGGCCTCTGTGTTCCACTTAATCAGCGTATTGTCGTTCTTTCTTGAATTTATTAAAAATATGTTGAGTGGAGCTTGATGATTGGCGGATTGCTTGATTGCATGTCTGTAAAAGTTGACCATGCCCAGGAAACGACGAAGTTCCTTCACAGTTTTGGGTTTGGGATAATCGATGATTGCTTGAATTTTCTCTTGTGTTGGTTTCATTCCTTGGCTCGTTATATGATAACCAAGAAAATCTAGTTCTTGTTTGGCGAACTCGCATTTGTTCATGTTAATTGTAATACCATTTTGTTGCAATCTCTTGAAAATCTGTTTCCAGATGTTTGTAGTGTTGTTCCTCGGACTTGCTTGCGATTAAAATGTCGTCGACAAAAATGAAAACGTAGTCCAAATCTCGGAATATTGAATCCATGAATCTCTGGAAGGTCTGCCCTGCGTTACGTAAACCGGAAGGCATTTTTAAATATTCGTATAAACCGATCGGTGAAACGATCGCGGTTTTCTCGGGTTCCGCTACTGGTATAGAATGATAAGCCTTCCTAATGTCGATTTTGCTAAATATATTTTTCCCGTTTGCGATATATGTAAAATCCAGTAACCTTGGCAACGGGTATCTGTCTGGAACAGTAATCTTGTTAAGGGCGCGGTAGTCACCGCAAGGTCTCCATTCACCATTCTTCTTTTTTACCATGTGCAATGGACTGGCCCATGGGCTACTGGATGGTCTGCAAATTCCCATCTCCATCATCTCTTGAAATTCTTTTTTATCGATTTTGTACTTGTCAGGAGGAAGTGGACGAGCTTTGGCGCATACTGGAAATCCTTCCGTGATGATGTGATGTTGCACATTGTGTTGCGTAGGTCCTTTCATAGATGTTGGCCTTGTAATACTTTCGTATTTTTCTAGTAATTGTTTGAGAGGAGCGGATAAGTTGTAGTCGATGGAGCGGACAGACGGAATATTTACTCGTATAGAATTCATTGGTTTCTTGATTTCAGTCGTTTTGTCGATTAAAGTTTTCTCGTGTATGTCTACCAAAAGTCGGTAGTGGTCTAGGAAATCAGCTCCTAATATAGGCATCTTGACGTCGGCAATAACGAAGGTCCAGATGAATGGGCGGCGTAACCCCAAATTTAAGGTTAGGGTTTTTTCTCCATATGTATTGTTAATGGTTCCGTTGGCGGCAAATAATTTTAACTCGCTTGCCTTTTTTGAGCTCTGTGATGGCTTTGAAATGACTGAAATGTTCGCCCCAGTGTCCACGAGGAATCGATAACCACTGTTAGAGTCGGTAATCGTTAGGCGATTTGAGGGAAGAATAGCACAGAGTCTCGCCGCACGCTGTGCTGAATCTAGTTTTCCGAATGTTTGTTTACCCAATAACAGGGTTTTTCACACTTTCGAGCTTTTTCTTTAAAGTTTTTATGATAGTAACAAAAATTGCTTCGTTGTTCCGATCGTGAATGCAGGCGTGAACTTGACCTAGGTCTATTGTACCGAGGTTGACTAAAACTGCTGCGTCGATGCATTGTTCGCGAGCGGTCATTGCGTAGCGCTGCAATTTCTAACTGCATCGTTGCAATTTGTGACGTCAGTTGGGTGATTAAATTAATGTCAGCTGATGCCGAAGACGATATGTTCGTATTGCAGCGGCTGTTCTCGTAGATGCGATCAGCCATTTCGCTCAGCTTGTCCAGTGCCAAATTTTCGGAAATCGCTAACACGGAGGTTACGGATGGAGGAAGTTGTCTCATCCATAATAAACGTAGTGTGTCGTCATTAATCTTGCCGCAGCCAGCTTCTTTCATTTTTCTTAATAGTTGAGATGGCTTTTGATCTCCCAGATCCATCTCAGACAAAAGCTTATGGAATCGCCGATGTTCGCTTTCTTCATAACAGCTGATGAGTCGTTCCCGGATGCAGTGGTATTTGTTCTCTGAAGGCGGACTCGTTAAAATGTCGCTCACTTGATGGATGACGTCTTTGGGTAATTTTGATACGACCGCGTTGAACTTGTATTCATCGCCTTGCTTCTGCGGAGCCACAATTGCGTCAAATTGAGAGAACCAAAGACGCGGTGAATCCGTCCAGAACTGCGGAATCCTCTCTGCTATTGAGATTGATGCCACTAAGTCTGTGCTGCCGTTGAGTTGTTCGTCTGTATTGTTGCCAGCGCCGAAACCTTTGACAGGTGTTTGACGAGCCATGATGACGAAAAAATATGACTCACAATGATGAGGATGTCTTGATGTGTTGGCCGATCTCGTTGGTTGGTTGGACACGTTGGGTACGATCTCGTCGGATGAACGCGTCGGATGACTCGGTTGAGGATCACTGCTTCGTACGTCGGAGAGCAGAATCACGTTGAGGTTTTTTCACGGTCGGGGTCACCACTGTTGCGTTACAGCAATGGTTGCCGTAACAGCGTGTTCTTGCAGAGGGATGAGGTATAGAAACACAGACTTGATGTAGTGAGCAAGTGGCATATATTACGTATTTACAAAAGATCTTATATACTAATTAATTTTATAAATAAAGGTGGGGAGAGATGTGCTTGGATATAACGTACGTGCAAAAGTTGCTGAACTAATATTATTATAAGTTTGTTGAAATAAATTACAAGGTTTTGTTATTGCGGAATTAAATATGCTATGAGGTCCGTATGGTCACGTCTCGTACGTGCCATACAAACCTGTGAAGATGATAATCCCACTGGCGCAATTAGAAGGCCATAAGCCTACTTTGTTGTATTAGTTTACAAATTGCGAAAAACCAAATTTAATTTGAATTTCGCGGGCAGACCCTTGTCTTCAACCTTAACCATACAATTTTACGCAAATGTTTGTAGTGTGGCCCGCGCTTAGCACTCCAGTATTCCGTGTTAGCACATAACACATGTTGCCCGGGATCCATTGTTGGGCACTAATAAATACAGTATATTGCCTTTACGGGCACAATCGGCGTACAATATAAAATTATTGCCACTGTGCCCGCATTTACACCTCCGGATGGCAGGGTATGTAGAGGAACACATCGCACTTGCTAAACTGTGCTTATTTATGTACATTTATAATTCTCAAGCTGTTTGTTTCAATGCTCGCATTGTTACAAGCTTTTATTTAGCTTTTTTTTTATTTATTTATTTGTTTGTTTGTTTGGGGCAAATCTTGCAAGATGAATTAGACCCACTTCCCGGTTTCTGATCGAGCAGAAATTTTGTATTATTGTGTAAATCGGATGAAAATGCAGTATTATTGTGACATGTAGCTGATCTGATGATGGAGACGGAAGATGGCTGTCGGAACTCTGTAATAAAACGACGTAACCCCATCGAGTTTGGGCTCGTTTGATTCGTCCAAGTACTCTGATCCTAGATGATATCCAGAGTCTAATGATGTAGCTACTAAAAGCTTGCATTTAAAAATAAAAATTTTAATTTACACTTGTTAGCTAGATATCTACATGTTGTTCTTCTTTGTCAACCGATAGACGTCCACGGCTGGACAAAGGTCTCTGGCATGGACTCTCACAGCTCTCGGTCTTGCGCCGCGTGCATCCAGCGGCTCCATGCGACTTGGTTGATGCCGTCGGTCCACCTAGTGGGGGATCTGCCAACACTGCACTTCCCAGTGCGGGGTCGCCACTTCAGCACCTTGGGACCCCAATGACCTCAACTATGCTCTACGAACCGCCCATTTCTACTTCAGTTTCGCGACTCTCTGAGCTATATCGTTGACTTTGTGACTTCGGTTCTCCTAAGGATCTCCTCATTTCTGATTTGATCTCGCAGGGATACTCCGATCATAGCTCTTTCCATCGCCCGCTGAGTGGAGTGATCCTGTGCCTTCTACTACATGCTAGAAGACATTAATGCCTGTTTTCCTAATCATACCCAAATCATCCCATAAGTAGGAGTCTCTTTACGTAAGTGGCCCCTAAACACAATGATCTATGTAAAGACGTACTTAGGCTACTTTTTCTCCAGGTCCTCAACTATACCCATGCAAAAAAATACGTCACGTCGATCCGTAGCTCTGTTGCGGCATGATTGAAGTACAAACCAACAATTCAACAAACAAACACACATTTGATTTTATTATATTAATAAGGATTAAACAATGGTTTAACAAAGCAGTGATAGCCTAGTGGTTAGGACTGCGGTCTCTTATTCGGGGGGTCGCAGGTTCGGTCCCGGACACGCACCTCTGACTTATCGGAGTTAAGTGCGCTTAAGCAATTAAATATCACTTGCTTCAACGGTAAAGGAAAACATCGTAAGGAAACCTGCACGCCTAAGAGTTCCCCATAATGTTCTCAAAGGCATGTGAAGTCTACCGATTCGCATTGGGCCAGCGTGGTGGACTATGGGCCTATATCCCTTCTCTGAGAGGAGACCTGCGCTCAGTAGTGAGACGTTAATGGGTTTCTCAATGCTCATGATGATGATGAATGGATTAACTAATATAATATATAATAGGTAACTATAATAGGTAATACTGAAATAACTACAGTACCCGGCGATATATATTGCACATCGGCCTTTGAAATAAAACGCTATTCTATTCACAGTTCGACTGCATTTTTTTTATATATGTTACGTGATGTGCTCGCCGATTGTGAAGAGATTTCAGTAATTACTACGTGAATTTCTGGCTAGCTTTCCTTGCAATAGAATAGAAATAGCGTTTTATTCCAAAGGCCGATGTGCAATATATATCGCCGGGTACTGTATTTTCAATTTCATAAGCCATTATGAGTTGTGGCTAGTACCTTAGTCCATAACCATCAACCAGTAATAAAAATAAACGCTCTCCATTAAAAGTTTTTCAATAGCTTTTAGAAAACAAACTATACAAAGCAACACGAAATTCCCATTTCTTTTTCCGCTGGCTGCGATCGGACATATAATAGGTATGTGATTGTTTTCCGTTCATGTGTAATTGACTTGCGGTGTATTCGACAAATGTTTTCACGTTTATAATCCTGAATTTGGCACTTTTATGCTCAACAACATGTTTTTCGTTGTCTTTTGACAACGCAAGCAAATAATTATAGTTTCCTCTATACGTATAACCTATATTTCCCATAAATATAGTATTCCTTACTACCATAAGATTTTTCCTTAGTGGTCTTAGTGCCGATTTTACCAATGAAGAGTGACGTTAAACCGAGTTATAAATAAATTGAGCGTTCTGACAGTTTTTGCATTGAAAATGTGCCAAACTAATTATCTCGGATAAAACTTATTTTACGTTTTTGAAGTCGGCTCTTAAAAGGTGAACAAATTGCAGGAAACTTTTCGAAGAAACGCGTAAATAACGAACGTAGCCGGGCGGTTACGACGTTCTTCAGTTTGACTGAAGAAGGAGAAAGAAAAAAAGACAAATAACTATGGAAAGGGCGTAAAAAAAGAGTATATTGTTGCCGTGTTGTATACTGAAAGACGGGTACACGACCAACTGGGAGACAGTATGGTTTTATGAGGTAAGAGTCCGTCTCTACCCATTTCTTTTTATTCGATGACAAAATAGTCCTTGCGATCTCACCTGGTGGTAAGTGATAATGCAGTCTGAGATGGTATCGGGCTCACTTGGAAGGGGTATGTTAGTGAACATTCAACCCATACCTCTAGGCCCTAATCGGTTTCTACACGCCATCGTGCCGGAAGGCTAAATAGCTTGGCGGTACGTCTTTGACGATAGAGTGGTGGGTTTCTATGAAGATTTCTCCTATACTATATACTATATACTATATACTATATACTATATACTATATACTATATACTATATACTATATACTATATACTATATACTATATACTATATACTATATAGTATATAGTATATACTATATACTATATACTATTTACTATATACTATATAATAAAAAAGTTATTTTTCGCTTGTAGTACAGTTACATAGTCAATGCTGTAAGAACGTCATATGCGCTGTGTTCTGCGAGAAACCACTGATTACCTTTTAAGTATTTCAATTTCACCAACGTCGAATGCCGTTTAACCCAGGAAATAATTGGGCATTCTGACAGTTTTTATATTGAAAATCTGCCAAAATATCACGTTGGTGAAATCGGCCCTAAGACAGCTTAGTAGGAAAATTTATTTTATAGCTTGCATAATGCGTACCTACCTGCATCGTTAGTGTGTTGGTTAGATTGTACGAATTTATTTATTTACTTATTGAAAAGGTACACAAAACAGGTTGCAACCAAATAAATATAAACGTAATAAAATAACATCAGATTTGGGTTCCAGGTAACAACCCTTAATATGTGTACACAGTGGTTATAAAATTTATGCATAGAATCTATAGATATTACAGTTAGAATTACACAGTTTACTCAGTTACACAGTTAGTAAAGATAACATAAATATTTAAAACTTAATCAAAACTTAAAGTGCATTTTTGAATACGGATGGCAAGTTTTTATGACAAGGTTCTGAATTCACCTTGTTTGTTTAGCCTTTGATTGAGATCTCACCTAATGGCTAGTGACGTTGGTAGATGGCAGTCTAAGATAGTAGCTGGTAACTTCGAATGTCAGTTTTACAATACCCCTAATCGGTGTCTACACTCTACACGCCATCGTTCAGGAACGCTAAATCACTTGGCGGCTCGTCTACATCTGCAGATACCGCAATAGCGCATTGCGATTTATCGACCGATAAAAACTCACCATCAGTATCAGATTATCCTCCTCCATCTATTCAATTTTGTTGAGTTATTATCCGTCAGAGGTGCGAATGTTATTCTCAGTGATGAAAATAAATCAGTTCAACCTTAAGTATTATTCAGGTACTTCCCCTATATTAGAGAACAAGGATGATAAAATTTTGGATAGTCTACTTGAAAGTAAATAAGCAGTGATAGCCTAGTGGTTAGGACTGTGATCTCCTATTCGGGGGGTCGCAGGTTCGATCCCGGGTACGCACCTCTGACTTTTCGGAGTCAAGTGCGTTTAAGCAATTAAATATCACTTGCTTCAACGGTGAAGGAAAACATCGTGAGAAAACCTGCACATCTGAGAGTTCTTCATAATGTTTTTGAAGGTGTGTGAAGTCCGCCAATTCGCATTGGGCCAGCGTGGTGGACTATGGCCTATAACCCTTCTCTGAGAGGAGACCTGCGCTCAGTAGTGAGCCGTTGATGAGTTGCTAATGATGATGATGATGACTTGAAAGTAGGTATTAATTATACAGATTCTTATTCAGAGTGATAGTTTCTTAGTTTAGTACATTATCGTAGATAAAGGGTATATAGGCAAGTTTTAATTTGGAAAGAAATATGATTTGCACCTATCTCATCATCATCGGCAACCTATCAAAGGCAGCGCAGCTCAACTGAGCGCAGGTCTCCTCTCAGAGAAGGGTTATAGGCCATAGTCCTCCACGCTAGCCCAATGCGAAATGGCAGACTTCACACATCTTTGAAAACATTATGGAGAACTTATGGGAGTGCAGGTTTCCTCACGATGTTTCCCTTTACCTTTGAAGCATGTGATATTTAATTGCTGCAACGCACATAGCTTCGAAAAGTCCTCTAACTTTCCACTCCTCTCCTCTCTCCTCTGTTCTTTCTCTAATCTTGAGCACTTACCTCTAACCTAACCCGCGATCCTCCGAATAGGGGACCGCAGTCTTAAACACTAGGCTATCACTGCAACTATCTAAAAGTCCATTACCCTTTTATTGGATTGGCTTTCAAGCAAGTGTATTTTATTTTTCGTACATCCCTGCAAACATCCCCTTAGGCAAGTCACGAAGATCGGTCCCTCTATTCAACCAAAATTATCTTACAATGAAAGGGAAAATTTTGTAAATTGCACCCCATGACACCCCATTACTCTATCGCGTTCGGGGGTAAGTTTATCACAACTTTGGTTGTAAACGTGTTGACATAAAAGCTCTCGCCCGCGTAGCGTCCCCTTATATAATAAGCGGATCATAGGAAAGATCGCAGTAAAAAAATACGGCTAAGGAAATCTGCAGGGGATGATCTATCTCAAAGCCAAAAATATTATAGAGATTGAATAAATTGATATTATATTATTTCTTGCTTAAGTATGAAAATATTATGTGCTTTCCGATGGGAATTCGCTGTAATCGCTGTATAGGTCTTATTCACTAATTGACTGTTTCATAATATAAGGACCATATTAAGTTTCATATTATAGTTTTTCCTTTCTTTCTCTCTAAGTAGTTTTTAAGCATGTTGTGGCAACCTATACCTAAGTGGGTCTTACATTACTGCGCATTTCCTCTTCTCTTGTAATTTTTAGCTTCTAATGTTATTTCTGTAACCTGTTGGGTGTCCTTAATTAAATAAATAAAAAATGAAATCTATATTCTTAGACGCTCAACCGCTCAAAAACTCTGCAAATGCAGATATTTGTTTTATATTTTACCGTCGTAGTTAAATAAAGGGTTATTGAATTGTTGCATATCAGTTTATAAGGTGTCGTTCTAATATTTGTCTAACACTATTTAATTTTAAATAGTAGGTGAAAGTGTGATGTACCTATGGACGCTTGTACCTGTGGACACAATCGATTCCGTCGAAACTAGCAACCGTAAAATTCTAATTTGAACGCGAACTGTCAACCATAGACAAAGCTTTATAGACCAGGGTAGAAGCCTTAAAAAATAATAAAAAGTGGAAAAAAATTATAGTAGGATGAAACCCATTGGAAAAGGAAGAGAATGCAACAAAAATGAAAGGAAAAATAAATTACGGGCGATCTGAGGTCGGGAAGTGGGGGGGAGGGGGGGTTTAAGGGTAAAAAACGGTTTATCTCGATTTCCGGAAAAACTACAAGTCCTATGGAAAAAAGTTAAATGGCAAAGTTGTAGGTATTAAAAAGATATACAACTTTTGTATTCAGACTTTTTTCACATAACCTCAAAATGTATGTGAAAAATTCAAATAACCAAGTTTTTGGTTTTTTATTTTTATCTTTTACAAAAAAAAAAATTTTTTCACGAAATTTGGTGAAAACTTACCTTTTTATGTCCCAAACATACTGTAATTTTTCTGATTTAAAATTTTATTTTTTCACCTTTTTTTTTGACTTAATATTGAAAAAGCACCTAATTTTCATTCGAAAATTCTCCCGTCAAAAGATCTGCTTTTTAAAAAAGTCGGTGAGCTTTTTGTTCGTTGAAATCTCTACTTTCTGATGGTGTAAAAAAAATATACATTACTATGGTAAATGCTCTCAGAAAATGCAGAAACGAAATACGAAATAACAGGTAGTAAGGCCCAGACCCTCCTAGCCCCTATGAAATACCTTTTAAATTACATGCGTAGATGGCTATTTATTGCTATTTTAAGATAATTTATATACCTGAGTGACATACGGAAAATTTTAGCCCATCAAAAGGTATTTCATAGAGAAGTGGGGAAGGGGCTAGGAGGGTCTGGGCCCTACTACCTGTTATTTCGTATTTCGTTTCTGCATTTTCTGAGAGCATTTACCATAGTAATGTATATTTTTTTTTACATCATCAGAAAGTAGAGATTTCAACGAACAAAAAGCTCATCGAATTTTTTAAAAAAGCAGATATTTTGACGGGAGAATTTTCGATTGAAAATTAGCTGCTTTTTCAATATTAAGTCAAAAAAAAAGGTGAAAAATAAATATTTTAAATCAGAAAAATTACAGAGTGTTTGGGACATAAAAAGGTAAGTTTTCACCAAATTTCGTGAAAAAATATTTTTTTTTGTAAAAGATAAAAATAAAATACCAAAAACTTGGTTATTTGAATTTTTCACATACATTTTGAGGTTATGTGAAAAAAGTCCAAACACAAAAGTTGTAGATCTTTTTATTACCTACAACTTTGTCATTTAACTTTTTTCCATAGGACTTGTAGTTTTTCTGGAAATTGAGATAAACCGTTTTTTACCCTTAAACCCCCCCTCCCCCCCCCCACTTCCCGACCTCAGATCGCCCGTAATTTATTTTTCCTTTCATTTTTGTTGCATTCTCTTCCTTTTCCAATGGGTTTCATCCTACTATAATTTTTTTTGTTTTCAAAAATTATCTACCCTGGACTATTACGGTCGTGTTTAAATTAAAATTTTAGGGTTGCTAGTTTCGACGGAATCGATTGTATCCACAGGTACAAGCGTCCATAGGTACATCACTTGCCCATACCTACCGTTAAAGACGTGCCGCCTCTCGATGCATAAAAACTTATAAGTAGATATTTTGGGTTTATTAATTACTGCAATTGTGGTGTTTTTGATTAAACATTTTAAAGACCAATTTCGGCGTGGGTTTTATTTTAGTATTAATTTACTTTATACAACATTAATATTAATCCTACTAATATTATAAATGCAAAAGTTTGTGAGGATGGATGTATGGATGGATGGATCATGGATGTGTGTTACTCTTTCACGCCACAACGAATGAACCGATTTGGCTGATGTGATAATGAGAATGAGATATCTCATCGCGGGCATCATCTAGTATATAATAATCAGAGGTCGGAATTAGGTAGAGTTATTCATGTACTTACACTGATTTCATACAGCGAAAGAATAAAGTGGATATGCCTCAAATCCCGAGATTAATTTTAAAGAGCAGAAAAAATTCCGTGATTTTTTAAATAAATTGTACAAATGGATTTTAGACGTTCAGAGAAATTCATTGAAGCCAAAAAATATTGAAAACTTATGGTTATATATTTTAATTCTCACAAAAGTTATACAGTAATGTCGGAAGCGAACACTTCAAATCTTACTGGTAATCAATCGGACATGGAAAATGATTCTGATGGGCCGTTTGAATAAGCAAAATCTCACGAGTCTAGGCTAGAAGCAAAGTATTCGCTCGTATTTATAAAAAAGGCGAAATATGCGTATGAGAATTTGCTTAAGACTATCAATAATTTGTATTGTGAATTAATGTAAACTAATAAAAATTGTATGTTAATTATCTTTGTTTTATTTGTCTATCTCTGACGTTCTTATTATTAGGTATTTAGTTGTAATATTGTTGGCCACACGGGATTGTCCATTAGAAATCCCGGGAAGGTCCACATTAATATCAACATTTCGATGCAAGTACATAAATAACTCTACCTAATTCCGACCTCTGATAATAATTAATAAGCAAGTATCGTCAAACTTCCAGTTCATAAAAACACAGAGTAACTACCTCAATTACCTATTTCAATGTCAGTGCATGCAATGCAATCATGCATGTACAGCAATGACTCAGCTTCCAGGACTACCCTTCTTCCATCTTAGACGGTATTAATTATTAATTATTATTATCATTTAACACCAGCTAAGATCACGTACATTTTTATGCGCCTACGATAATTATATTAGCAATTATTTTATTTTCATAAATTGCATTTAAGTTTGGGTGTCGATGATTAGATCATTAATAAATAATTATTCAGAATAACAGATTAAAAACATACTTAGTAACCCTTTCCTAATGCAACTTTTTAAGTTAACTATGTAATAACGTACACTACTAAATAGTTTGTTCTTAGTGATTCCTAACCGCTGAGTTTCTGGCTGGTACTTGTCGGTTGGAACGGCATTCCAAACCAGCGGCAAATTCACTAAACAGTTCATCCTCAACGCTCAATAGCCTATAACAGTCCACTGCTGGAATAAAGGCCTCTCCTAAGGGGAGGGTTTGCCCTTATTCACCACGAGGGGATAAGGGTCGGTGATCGCAGTAGACGGTAGTAGTAGCACAGAGGACGCTGCTGCCCGTTCTCCGTTATATTCCCTTTAGTCGGCTCGTGCGACACCCGCGGGAAGAGGAGGGGTGGGGACAATAATTGTATTTTGATCTGCCGTAGCCGCACGACACAAAGAGTTCATATGCACTGTTAATACGCAAAGGCACTGACAAAAGTACATATTGTACCTATTTGAATAAAAACTTTTCTTATTACCTACACATTCTAGGTATTTCCAATTCAGGCCTTTAGCATATCTCGGCTGAAGCTTTGGCATGACTGTCCGTTGTATGACCATACGAAACAGAAGCGAAACTTTCTGTTCTAACTCACAGAGTAAGATTACGTTTATAACTTTACCAAACGGCGCTCTACTCAGACATCTCCGTGTGCAGATTAGCTATTTTATTTATTGGAGAAGGTGTGCTAGAAACATCATGGAAATCACGTGGAAAAAAGAAAGATTCATTAGTATCTCGACGCTAGAACTTGTTTTTCTTTTGAGAAACAACGGACAAATCGCATACTGGAGCTTCAGCGGTTCCGCTTTTTATTTATATATCGCGCTGGAGACTCTCATAGTCTTCAGCGCGATATATACGTATTCACTACGACATGTGAGGCAAGCGAACGATGCGATGCATTTGCATCTTTAACTCGCTACATTTACGGCTTAATTCTGTCTGCACAGCATTCATTGTACATGTATATGCGTGATTGCGTAATAATGTAATTGTGTATGTAGGTGTAGCTGCGAGGCGGCGACATGCGTTCTGTATAGTTCGACGTAGCACTCAGCATTTCTATTGCCCTGTTATTACCATTTCTGTGGTCGGAATGTATTACGTCCCGACTAACTCCTGAAGATAATATTGCTTAGTTACTTAAGATAATAATAATATTATTGTATTATTAATGTAACACAAAGGTACGGGAATTCCATACCGAATTCCTAAAATCAATCCCCTTCCGTAGGCATCTATGGATCGTCCCGTTCATACGAATTCGAAACATGTAATGTTTTCATTAGCTCTATGAGGGAACCTTTAACTTAGTTACGACACGCGTGGGCCCTAACCCTTTGAAATATTATATACGTGCTGTATTGATTGGAATCCGGCCCTCGCGAATTGTGGAGGCCGGTAAAGATATTTGGGGGATGAGAAATTATATTTGTACTTAGCTTAGACGATACAGGAATCTTCGAAAAATTCGAAAATTTGGAGTTTAGATTTTCAAAATCCTGCGGGAACCTTCTGTTTTTCCGGGATAAAATATAGCATATGTCACTCTCCAAGTCCTCAATTATACCCATGCATAAAATCACGTCAATCCATTGCGCCATTGCTGCGTAATTGAAGGACAAACAAGCATACTTTTATTGGAACGTAGTAGTGGCGGTACGGAACTCGGAAGGGGGCTAGACGGACCGACACTTTTTTGAAACCGACACTTTTTTGAAGGCATTGTGTTCAGTATTTTCGCAGTACAATATTGGGTCTCCGTAGCCTTGTGGCTACTGCAGTCGCCTAACAGTTAAAAGTCGATGTGACAAAAGTCGATGTGTGGTAAAAGACATGTGAAACCTTTCCACATGTAGAAATTATTTAAAATAAAATTGAAAATGGAAAATTCGGTCTGTCGAGCTGGGATTCGAACCATCGACTTTTAACTGTTAGGCGACTGCAGTAGCCACAGGGCTACGGAGACCGAATATTGTACCGCGAAAATACTGAACACAACAATGCCAAATTAATTAATCGACAGGAACTACGTTCCAACCGGGTGTCCCTTGACACCTCTCAAGTTTTTTAATTATAATACTGTTTTTTTTTAAAGAATATCAGCCAAGTTGAAGTTGATTAATATTCTCCTCTCCCCTCCAAATAAGCGGAAAGCTTGTGCCAGGAGTGGGTACGACAATAGTGCAACGGGTGGGATTCAAACCTGCGACCTTTCAGTTTTCAGTCCGCACCTTTAACCGTTGGGCTATTGAGGCTTTACTACTAGTACTTATTAGGAAGGATGTATGAAGTGATTTCTGTTTACCCCACAATAAAGATCAAATTATCTGTAGGGACATATAGGTACAAGTGCCACTTAAAACTTGAGTCAAACAAATAGTTAATGTCAAACAAGTAATTCTTATCAAAGATTCCCTTTGTCCCTAACCCTTCCACCCTACTGTATTGGGTAGCAAAATATTGTTATCAGAATATTAAGTAGCTACCCTGTATTTATAGTGGCTTCTAAATTATTCACGGCCCTATTTATTAACTTGCAATATGCTAACAATGTTGTCCTAGCGAATTTCGGCCTTGCCCAATGTCACCGGAGAATAGTGAAATATGTAGGAGATATTACAGTGTACAAGCACGCAAACACCGACAGGCCTCCACGCAGAGCATGTAGAGAGCGACGAGATGAGTATGGAGAACTCTCAGGCATTTTTCCTAATTCATGGTACCCTTGACTGCGATCTCACCTGATGGTAAGTGACAATTGAGTCTAGGTCGCAATTACACTTGTAAGTTTTACTCACACAAGTCGCTTACACAACATAAGTAACACGAGTAGGTACCATACTAAATATAAACAGTGCTATAAGTCACATATAGTTTGATAATGTTAGTTACATAAGTTACTTCCGTAACCTACTTACGTAAAAACTTACTAATTATTCTAGCATAAGACTATAATTACACTCGAAAGTATTTTTTTATTCAATGACAAGCTAGTCCTTGACTGCGATCTCACCTGATGGTAAGTGACGATGCAGTCTAAGGTGGTAGTGGGCTAACTTGGAAGGGGTATGGCAATGAACATTCAACCCATACCCCTAATTGGTTTCTACACGCCATCGTGCCAGAACGCTAAATCGCTTGGCGGCATGTCTTTGACGGTAGGGTGGTAACTAGCCACGGCCAAAGCCTCCCACCAGACCAGACCAAAGACAATTCAGAAATTATAAATTCCCAAATTGACCCCGCCGGGAATCGAACCCGGGACCTCCCAGTTACAAGACAACAGCGCTCACCACTGCGCCAGGCTAACTAGGAAACGATACGCAACTTAAGGACTGTTTAAATTCCGTAAGTTACTCATGTAAGCGACTTACGTGAGTAAAACTTACGAGTGCAATTGTAGCCTTATTTATATTCATCATTCATCAAATCATCATTAACAACCCATCAACGGCTCACTACTGTCAGATATTTAATACATTTAGGATCAAAAATAGTGTAAAATAATAAAATAAAAATATAAAGAGGTACTTTATTAAGAATCATTCTATTTTATAAGTTACTATTGATTTAAATTTCCGTCATGAAATCTACTAAAGTACAACGACATTGACTTCCGTGTTAAACAAAGTGTAATTACCTAGACTTTTGCTCTAATTAAATAATTGACACTCGACTTCCATCGAATTATTAATAATGTCTATATTTGTAAAATTATATTTAATTTATTTTATAATCGCAATATTGTGAACTTTTACAACGTTTGAAAATCAGAGATATTATTTCCGCTTACCATCATTCCGATTTGATTGGCTGCGAATGGCAAAAGGCAGGCGATTGGTTGATCTGTTGGAGCGAATGCAAGCGATCGGAAGGTCTCGCTTTCCGCTAATTTCTTACTACACTTTAGTTGTTATAAAAGAAGAAACATGGAGCACTATGGCTCAGTTCGTATTTTCGCAAGCTTTTAGTCGTTACGCTGGCCCTCGACTTATTAGTGCTGTTAAATAGTAATTAGTGAAATATAATACATGTGATGTGATGTGAATTAGTGCTGTTTATAGTTATTTAGAACCCTGTCTTCCTGAGTATCTAACAAATCTCAGAAGCGGGTCAAGAACCAAGACTGGTACACGCCTACATGCTTCAAACCTAATATAGTGATGCTCCTGACCGACATAGAAGCCGATCGTTGCATCGGCATTGTAAACGTCCCTGACAAACGCGTGGGTCATCGTCATCGTCATCGTCAAGCAGACGGTCAAAGCAGTGACCGTAGTCGCCGCGGCCGTTCCCGCAGTCGGCATCGCGATAGCCGTCGGAGCCGAAACCCGAGCCAGGACCACAACCGAAGGCCTGGCGTGGACAACGGAAGGCGCCGGGCGAAGAAGGCGCTGGGCGAGGTTTGCGCCGGGCCAGCCATTGCTGCGTGCAGCAGCGTTGGCCATGAAGCCTGCATGCTGCAGCGTGCCGGTCTGCACATCACATGTGAGATGTGAAGCCTACGTGGCGGTAAGACGTTTCCATTTTTAATGATTTTAATAATTTTCATGCGTGGATTGATTGAGGATGGAATCCAGTGTTGCTTTAATCATTTGGCTGTCGATGTCTTAGGGGACTTTGAATTATTGTAATTACTGTGCATTTATCAAATACGCCTACCGCATAAAAATAGTACCTATGGGTAGTCAGTCTGTTTACCAAAATCATGTTGCAAAATATATTTCGTTTGCGTAATGTTAATTTTTCGTTAAGCAAATGAAGGTAGATAATATTAAAATCGTGACGCAGTTAGTTTTGGAGGTAAATTTTTCGTTAAGCAAATGAAGGTAGATAATATTAAAATCGTGACGCAGTTAGCTTTGGAGTGAACGAAACACGGGTCAATAGTGTTTCTTACGTTT
The DNA here is from genome assembly GCA_029955525.1 of Oeneis ivallda. NCBI lineage: Eukaryota > Metazoa > Arthropoda > Insecta > Lepidoptera > Nymphalidae > Oeneis > Oeneis ivallda. The sequence goes on along the minus strand of JARPMR010000024.1, from coordinate 4,470,467 downwards.
TCTAAAGTTTTCAAATTTTGTGGGTGAAGCCAGCATGACATGCACATGAGCGATAACTAAAACAAATCTTTCGCAACGTCACTGGTTGCTGTTGTTATTATCTACGTTAAAATTTTTACTTTGTTGATAAGTTCTATGCCTACGCGTATGTAATTATTAATTTAAATTATTAGTTCTGATGTGTTAAAAAAGAAAAGTGATCGCATCTATGCGAACCGCTGATACGGTTTAGTTTGTTGACCCATTAATGTTGCAACTTAAGTGGCTAGTTAAGCAACGCTATCGCTTTCAATTGAATTAGTGATGATTCCATTCAAATGACTACACATATAGCGAGTGTAAGAAGATGCCCTGTAGTTTGCTATTAGTTATTGAAATACCTACATAGTTGACAAGAATTGTTACTTTCTGTTTTCGATACTTTAATTGTGGGTAGGGTCAGCGCTTGCATTTGATCGATGTTTTAAGTACGCCAAGTAGATAGACTGATAAATAGTTTCGTGGGTGAGATGCCCTAGAATGGTATTGTAAGATGAAGTAAGATAAGTTTAATATAATATAGGCATGCACACACATACACTCGTATCGATATACGTACACACATGCATACATAAAATATGTATACATAAAATACATACAGGTACAAAGATAGGGGATCCTATAAGTTCTGATGATTACATGTTGTCAAAAGTAAATAAGAAATAGGCATAATAATGAAGTACCTATTCTTTGTCGTAAAAGATTTAACTAAGATTCTTGAAGTGCAATGATAGTGCTATGAGTATAAAGTCAAGATAGCTTCATGAAGTGCAATGTGCACATAAATTGTAAATTTATTCGGTTAACTAGTTCAAGTATAGAATGGAATTGTATGACTTCGTATATTCGTTAGTCAAGCTGGGTCCACCAAAGAAAAGTTACCAACTTTTTGTTGTCAACACGTGTTGGTGACAAAAGTTTCTAAAAATTGTAGACATTTGTCGGGTACCGTGTTTCCGTTTTTGGCAGTAAACATCAAAAGGAAGCGCTTGTTGCCAATTACATTCATTCGCTGTATGGATACGCTTGTTGGGAACATTAGTTGGAAACAGAAACATGTCATGTCAGGACGCGTGACGTGGTCGATTTAATTCTCCACGTTTTTTTTAATTTCTTCCTTTGAGGCTTAGCAGGATCCAATATTTATGCTTCCATTTGTTTTTCGTTAAATAATAACAAATCAATATACTATCATCGCTGTTCGAAGACATGTTGCCAACAATACTAGTGTAGTTGTCAACTGAAATGTTTCTCAAACTGCTGGCGATTTGTTTCCTTTCAATGTAGACACAATTGAAACAAAAGTTAGTGATTTTTTTTGGAAAGTTGCAAAGTGTTGGAAACACAGAAGTTGCCAACAATTTCAGTGGAGACCCGCCTAATATAATTTGCTAGGGCAAAAGTGAGGGAATACTGAATACTCATTATAAAATAGGAGATTATTTAATTTATTGTGACTTCCTTGTATCATTGAATGTGCTCGTAGCAGGTTTGAGCGGACAGCACTTGAGAAGTGAAAAGTGCTCAATAATTGAAATGGCAATTGATGCTTTATTGGTATTTTATTCAATCATTTTATACTTGCTTTCTGCTTAGTGTCGTTCGCAGGGTCGCGAAATTTATCAGGATCGACGAGTTGTTAGCTTTTTTTTTTTATAAAAATGAGATATGAACCAGAAATCGGTAATAAGATAAAATAATAATTTAATTATTCTTAAAACATGAAAGCATGTTTTTTTGAACTTGTAATTAAAAAAAAATGACAAATTCTTAGTAACTCACCTTTGACATCTGATATTATTGTGATGTCTATTTTTATTGAATCGGCTTAAGTAGTGTGAAATTCATGTTTAAAATTATGATTTTTAGAGATGATAAAGATATCATCCTTTTATCTATTGAAATTAGTTTAAAAAAAAATTGTAAATTGACATTTGACTCTGTTGATAGCATGGGCACGCCATATTGGATTATTGATATAAATCCGGGCTAATTTAACGTAACTCAATCTAGTCTCAGTCTCAGTTTGTCTCTTGACTCAGTCGAGTAGGTAGTAGATGCTCCTGCGTCTAGGTCGTTAAAATTGATTGAAGGATAGCAATCGTACCATAACCGAGTAGATATTTTCTGTTGGCTTTGACAAGTGTTATTTATTTTATTTAATATTTAGATATTTTTAATAACTGCCCTCATGTTCGGATGGTGTTTGTGTGTTGTGTTATGGTTAGATTATTTAGCTGTGTGGTCAAGGGGTTGCTATTAGGTGATGGAGGGGGTAATGTTGGTAGAGTTTCAGCGTTTTAAGAGACATATTCTCTTAAAGCGTAATTGGTTTTTAGAGTAATCCAGTAAAATTTTAATAGATCAGCAGCTTTGATAAAATACAACCTTGGGTAATCATATTTGATCATTTTTCATTCAATAGCGATGATAGTGGCAAATGATGAACTACATAGTTCAAATAGCTCAAGTTCTGAGAGTTAAACCTGTTAAAATATTTGTAGCCACGAAAATCATGACAAAAATAGTGAGACAGAATAAGTTACAATGACAGTGTCAGATACATGATCAAATTAATTAGTTATTACGAATAACAATAATTATTGTGTATAATATATCGAATAGTTTAAAAATTACAGAGATATAGGTGATAGTTTACTTTTTTGTGTCGTGATCAAAAAAAAAATATTTTCAAGTGGCAATTCTTTCAGTATAGCAACACTTGTTATGATGGTTGTTGTTCATGATTGGTAAGCGTGGTTGCATTGGCCAATCATCAATAAGTAGGGAAAAATGGGGGGAGTAAAGCCAGCGCCGGACGGGCGAGAGTTAAGTTGGTGATACTTTTGAGTGGCTCAGTGATAAAGAGTAAAGTATTGACGTTCTTGACAATAGTAATTAAAACTTCTTGTTATTAATTTAAACTTAATTCATGAGAAATAATACCGATTTATTGATTATTTTTGATTTGCAAATTATGATGAATATAAGCTTAAAGTTAAACTTATAATATTTAAAATATATATGATTTGTAACAATTATTGAATTATTATCTTAGAATAAATACTCCTAGAAACGCAACAGTCGACGCGGTGATTAGTCGTTTTTATTAACCCTTTATAGGCTGATTACGCAGTTTCGTCGCGTCAGTACGACGAGCTTACAGAAAATTATAAAAAAATAACGTACTTTCTATGCTGAGAAAGCGTCTAATTCATCCAAATAACCATCAAAAATGTAATTATCAGTACCAGTACAGAAAACAATTACAAGGCACTCACAAATTCATTGCTTGTTTTGAGCCTACGTTTAGAGCAGAACTTTTTTTTTAGAAACTTCCGATCTATGAGTATTTAATCTAAGGTTATTATGATTGATGATGTGTTCGATAAATTAGTATAAAGTTTAAGTTCAATTAATCCTTAAATATAAGATATATGAACTAACGACACAATCATATAAAACGATTAATAAATAATGACGTAATTATATTAACAAATATTTCAATGATATTGAGTAGATAATAATTAGGGCATGACCGCTCGTGACACTATGATTGAAGGGCATGAACGCCCGTCATACTAGTATTTAGGGCATGACCGCCCGTCATACTATGATTTTAGGGCATGACCGCCCGTCATACTTTGATTTAGGGCATGACCGCCCGGGGCATGACCGCCCGTCATACTTTGATTCAGGGCATGACCGCCCGGGGCATGACCGCCCGTGATACTGTGATTTAGGGCATGACCGCCCGGGGCATGACCGCCCGTGATACCGTGATTTAGGGCATGACCGCCCGGGGCATGACCGCCCGGGGCATGACCGCCCGGGGCATGACCGCCCGTGATACCGTGATTTAGGGCATGACCGCCCATCACACTATGATTTAGGGCATGACCGCCCGTCATAGTATGATTTAGGGCATGACCGCCCGTCATAGTATGATTTAAGACATAAACGCCTGTGATAATTTATGGCATGACTGCCAATAATAGCAATTAGTATTAGTTTTAGTCGTAATAAGATTGATAAGACTACTCGTAATTGTTTAAAATAGGTAAAATTACCCGTAATTGAAGCAGATATGCATTTTTTTAAATCCTATTTATATTTTTAATAATTTGAAAAGATTCAGTGTAATTATGATCAATAAATGTAGTAAATAAATCAATAAATATAGTAAATATAACCATTTATATGTGAATACAAATTGTAAATATCTTTATAGATTAAAGTATTGTTACTAATTTTACCTATTTAGTTAAAACACGGGGACGTGTTTTGTTGCAGGACGGCCGAGCTGTCAGATATTTAATACATTTAGGATCAAAAATAGTGTAAAATAATAAAATAAAAATATAAAGAGGTACTTTATTAAGAATCATTCTATTTTATAAGTTACTATTGATTTAAATTTCCGTCATGAAATCTACTAAAGTACAACGACATTGACTTCCGTGTTAAACAAAGTGTAATTACCTAGACTTTTGCTCTAATTAAATAATTGACACTCGACTTCCATCGAATTATTAATAATGTCTATATTTGTAAAATTATATTTAATTTATTTTATAATCGCAATATTGTGAACTTTTACAACGTTTGAAAATCAGAGATATTATTTCCGCTTACCATCATTCCGATTTGATTGGCTGCGAATGGCAAAAGGCAGGCGATTGGTTGATCTGTTGGAGCGAATGCAAGCGATCGGAAGGTCTCGCTTTCCGCTAATTTCTTACTACACTTTAGTTGTTATAAAAGAAGAAACATGGAGCACTATGGCTCAGTTCGTATTTTCGCAAGCTTTTAGTCGTTACGCTGGCCCTCGACTTATTAGTGCTGTTAAATAGTAATTAGTGAAATATAATACATGTGATGTGATGTGAATTAGTGCTGTTTATAGTTATTTAGAACCCTGTCTTCCTGAGTATCTAACACTACTGAGCGCAGGTCTCCTCTCAGAGAAGGGTTATAGGCCATAGTCCACCGCGCTGGCCCACTGCGAATAGGCGGACTTCACACACCTTCGAGAACATTATGAGAACTCTCAGATGTGCAGGTTTCCTCACGATGTTTTCCTTCACCGTTGTAGCAAGTGATATTTAAATGCTTAAACGCACATGACTCCGAAAAGTCAGAGGTGCGTACCCGGGATCGAACCTGCGTCCGCCCGAATAGGAGACCACAGTCCTAACTAACAAATCATCACTGCTACCTTATATTATAGTTATTCATTAGTAATCCTTAATATCAAAATAAATAAAATAAAATTAAATTATTTTTGTTAATAGGTAGGTACATGTACAAATTAATAATGATTCTACCCTATGAACTACCCTAATCTCAGTATGTACACCCCTGTATGAAATCCTCGCATAATTCAACTAATATCTAGGTACTGATTATACAAAGTTTATTGATATACTTGACATGTTGACAAATCTGAAATACATTATGAAATTCTTGCGTGTAATATGTGGTCCGCATGTTGAATTCAGCTCTGTTTGCCAAATCTGTTACATAATAACCGCTATTAATATTATATCAATTTATGGTTAGCCACAAATTGATATTATAATAATGGTATATTCCGGTGTTTAGGCTAGTAATTTCGATGATAGCCTAGTAGTTAAAACTTCTGCCTCGGTCGAATTCTAGGCAAGCACCTCTAAACTTTTTAAGGTATAAGGTATTTAAAGCAGCTAGCTAGCCTGTTTTCAAAAAATACCTAAATCATCTAAGATAAGTAAGTATCTACTAAGTAAGAGTCTCTTTACGTAGGTAGCCCCTTAATACAAACCCTTACCCAATGTCAACTCTTTCAGGTGTTCCCTAAAGGTTCGTAAAAACGAAATAGACAGAAACCGTCACCTAACTTAGCTTAGGTATATGTAAAAGTTAGGTAACTTTGGTGAAAATGGGAATAAATATCACTTGCTTTAACGGTAAAGAAATCATCAGTCTGGTGAACTCTGGTGGGAGGCTGCCAAAAAACTGCTAATCTTAAACTACATTGTCACATATTATCATCAGGTGATATCGCAGTCAAGTGCTATCTTGTTACAGAATACCTAAAAATCCTTACTAAAGTGCGAAAGTTTGTTTGTATGTTGGTTTGTCCTTCAATCACGCAGACACTGAGCGACGGTACGACGTGATTTTTGCATAGATAGGTATAGTTGATGACTCGGAGAGTGAGACTTTTATTCCGGCTGACTTTTAACAATGCCTATAATTACAGTGTTCTGACAGCGACCGATCGACGTGATTTTTTGCATAAATAGGTATAGAATCTATAGGTACCTATAGTCACCTTAAAGAGTGACATAGGCTACTTTTTATCCTGGAAAATCAGAGTTCCCGAGGGATTTAAAAAATTTAACTCCACGCGGACGAAGTCGCGGGCATCAGCTATAAAATACCAATGAAGTACGTACCTTATAACAAAGGAGGATGGTTATCTCCATAGAGTTCATTAGAGTTCCAGACCCAGACATGAGGCCCATTTTTTGTTTACGTGGTTGAAATCCAACCTGCCCGCACAAAACGCTTCAGTTCAACGTTTCTGAATCGAACCGCTAAGGTGTGGAACGCACTTCCAACATCTGTGTTTCCGGCCACGTATAACCTCAGTACCTTCAAGGCAAGAGTGAATAGGCATTTTCTAGGCAAGCGCGCTCCAACCTAGACCTCATCAGTGCTGTCCAGCATTGATTGTCGTCAAGCGCAAGCCTATCCCGCAATAAAAAAAAATTAATCTAAAATATTTATGGAGGGTTTGTTCAAAAACAATGAACATGCCACCCTCATCGGGCCGCCTCACGGAGCCACTATCTGTGTTTTACATAAAGCTTTGTTTAGCTCGTCCAGTGTTCTAGCCTCCTTCGATAACGGGCAGGCTAGAACACTGTTACAAGTGCCTAACTCCCGCAAATCAACATTAAACTTATACTTAAAACTAAATCTTTCCCATTCGTTGCGGACACATTCCACTAAAACGTGATACACATCCTCAATAACATTGCATTCTGTGCATTTTAGTGAGCTCGCTTTACCTACAAGGAATGCAAAACCGTTCAGAGGAACGTGTCCGCAACGTAGACCTAGAGCTACTACAATGTCGCATCTACTTAACTTTACATCCGCGAACCACGGCGACCGAAGAAGAGATAGTTAAATAGTTTTGTACCATTTACCCTTTAAAAGTGACCTCTGATTAAAGTGCTTCTTTCACATAGAAAAACACCTATCTTTGATTAAATAAGTATCGTCCCTGAAGTAGAGTAGCCCGTCAAATAAATAAATCAGAATAATTAATATATATATAGCTGTTCGTGCTGATTCACTGATTCACTGACTGATTGATCACCTCTCCTGTAAAATTTTGTATGAAAAATTTTTTTTTCACTTATGGTTTCGTATAGAAGACAAAAATTCATTCGGAGGAAAATTATGGAGAGAGCTGATGATTGAGGATTTCGGAGACGGGTGAAGAGCACGGTCAGGGTATCGAAGATAGGTGGAGGGTGCTCGAACAAATGTCACTCGAAACCTCATCCAATTCGCAATGAGCTGAAAAAAAATTCAAAATGGCGGAAAAAAGATGGCCGCCATACAAATTTCGTCAGTATCTATCTCGGCGAGTATAAAAGATGGAAGAGTGGTTTCTTGGCAAAAGATGATCAGGACCCAAAGATCTATTTGATGAATAGAAAAAAATCCAACATGGCGGAATTTTTTTTTCTCCATACAAAATATATGGCGAATATTGAATAGACTTGAAGCTGAGAACTATGCAAGACTTTGATACGGTTTCTTTTCAAAATTTGTTTTTATAAAAGAATTCTCATTCTGACAAATGATGAGATATGATGATCGAGGGTTTGGAAGGTGGGTGAGGAGCACGGCCATGGTAATGACGATAGGTGGGGGTGCTCGAACAAAAGTCACTCGAAACCTCATCCAATTGGCAGTGAGCTGAAAAAAATCCTAAATGGCGGATTCAAGATGGCGGCCATACAAACTTCAACGGTGTCTATCTCGGAGAGTATAAAAGATAGAAGAGTGGTTTTTTGATAGAAAATGATCAAGACCTGAAAGTCCACTTGACGATAGAAAAACCGCGGTCCGCTTGCGGGCCGCGCACCCACGCGCCCTACTAGCTATATATATATATATATATATACTAGTAGGGCGCGTGGGTGCGCGGCCCGCAAGCGGACCGCGGTTTTTCTACTCGTCTAGTAGACTTTCAGCTCCTGATCATTTTCTATCACAAAACCACTCTTCCATCTTTTATACTCTCCGAGATAGACACCGTTGAAGTTTGTATGGCCGCCATCTTGAATCCGCCATTTTGGATTTTTTTCAGCTCACTGCCAATTGGATGAGATTTCGAGTGACTTTTGTTCGAGCACCCCCACCTATCTACATTACCATGGCCGTGCTCCTCACCCACCTTCCAAACCCTCGATCATCATATGTCATCATTTGTCATAATGAAAATTCTTCAATAAAAAAAAATCTTGAAAAGGAATTGTATCAAAGTCGTGCATGATTCCCGGCTTCTAGTCTCTTCAATATTCGCCATATATTTTTGTATGAAGAAAAAAAAAATTCCGCCATCTTGAATTTTTTTTCTGTTCGTCAAGTAGACCTTAGGGTCTTGATCAGCTTTTGCCAGGAAACCACTCTTCTATCTTTTATACTCTCCGAGATAGACACCGACGAAATTTGTATGGCCGCCATCTTTTTTCCGCCATTTTGAATTTTTTTTCAGCTCACTGCGAATTGGATGAGGTTTCGAGTGACATTTGTTCGAGCACCCCCCACCTATCTTCAATACCCTGGCCGTGCTCCTCATCCGTCTCCGAAATCCTCAATCATCAGCTCTCTCCATAATTTTCCTCCGAATGAATTTTTGTCCTCTATACGAAACCATCGGTGGAAAAAAAATTTTTCATACAAAATTTTACAGGAGAGGTGATCAATCAGTCAGTGAATCAGTGAATCAGCACGAGCAGCTATATATATATTAATATATATATATATATATATATATATATACTATACAGTTATTAATATATATATAGCTGCTGGGGCTGATTCACTGACTGATTCACTGATTCATTCACTCACTCATTGATCACCTCTCCTGTAAAATTTTGTATGAAAAAATTTTTTTTCACTGATGGTTTCGTATAGAGGAAAAAAATTCATTCGGAGGAAAAATATGGAGAGAGCTGATGATTGAGGATTTCGGAGACGGGTGAAGAGCACGGCCAGGGTATCGAAGATAGGTGGGGGGTGCTCGAACAAATGTCATTCGAAACCTCATCCAATTCGCAGTGAGCTGAAAAAAAATTCAAAATGGCGGAAAAAAGATGGCCGCCATACAAATTTCGTCGGTGTCTATCTCGGGGAGTATAAAACATGGAAGAATGGTTTCTTGGCAAAAGATGATCAGGACCCAAAGGTCTATTTGATGAATAGAAAAAAATCCAAGATGGCGGATTTTTTTTTCTTCATACAAAATATATGGCGAATATTGAAGGGACTAGAAGCTGAGAACTATGCAACACTTTGATACGGTTCCTTTTCAAAATTTGTTTTTATAGAAGAATTCTCATTCTGACAAATGATGAGATATGCTGATCGAGGATTTGGAAGGTGGGTGAGGAGCACGGCCAGGGTATTGAAGATAGGTGGGGTGTGCTCGAACAAATGTCACTCGAAACCCCATCCAATTCGCAGTGAGCTGAAAAAAAATTCAAAATGGCGGAAAAAAGATGGCCGCCATACAAATTTCGTCGGTGTCTATTTCGGGGAGTATAAAAGATGGAAGAGTGGTTATTTGATAGAAAATGATCAGGACCCGAAGATCTACTTGATGAGTAGAAAAACCGCGGTCCGCTTGCGGGCCGCGCACCCACGCGCCCTACTAGTATATATATATAACTGATGGTTTCGTATAGAGGAAAAAAATTCATTCGGAGGAAAAATATGGAGAGAGCTGATGATTGAGGATTTCGGAGACGGGTGAAGAGCATGGCCAGGGTATCGAAGATAGGTGGCGGGTGCTCGAACAAATCTCACTCGAAACCTCATCCAATTCGCAGTGAGCTGAAAAAAAATTCAAAATGGCGGAAAAAAGATGGCCGCCATACAAATTTCGTCGGTGTCTATCTCGGGGAGTATAAAAGATGGAAGAGTGGTTTCTTGGCAAAAGATGATCAGGACCCAAAGGTCTATTTGATGAATAGAAAAAAAATCCAAGATGGCGGAATATTTTTTCTCCATACAAAATATATGGCGAATATTGAATAGACTAGAAGCTGAGAACTACGCAAGACTGATAAGGTTCCTTTTCAAAATTTGTTTTCATAAAATAATTCTCATTCTGACACACATTCACATGATGAGATATGATGATCGAGGGTTTGGAAGGTGGGTGAGGAGCACGGGCAGGGTATTGAAGATAGGTGGGAGGTGCTCAAACAAAAAATACTCGGAACTTCATCCAATTGGCTATGAGCTGAAAAAAAATTCAAAATGGCGGATTCAAGATGGCGGCCATACCAATTTCATAGGCATCTATCTCGGAGAGTATAAAAGATGGAAGAGTGGTTGTTTGATAGAAAATGATCAGGACCTGAAAGTCCACTTGGCGATAGAAAAACCGCGGTCCGCTTGCGGGCCGCGCACCCACGCGCCCTACTAGTTAATATATATATAGCTGTTCGTGCTGATTCACTGATTCACTGACTGATTGATCACCTCTCCTGTAAAATTTTGTATGAAAAAATTTTTTTTCACTGATTGTTTCGTACAGAAGACAAAAATTCATTCGGAGGAAAATTATGGAGAGAGCTGATGATTGAGGATTTCGGAGACGGGTGAAGAGCACGGCCAGGGTATCGAAGATAGGTGGGGGGTGCTCGAACAAATATCACTCGAAACCTCATCCAATTCGCAGCGAGCTGAAAAAAAATTCAAAATGGCGGAAAAAAGATGGCCGCCATACAAATTTCTTCGGTGTCTATCTCGGGGAGTATAAAAGATGGAAGAGGGGTTTCTTGGCAAAAGATGATCAGGGCCTAAAGGTCTATTTGATGAATAGAAAAAAAATCCAAGATGGCGGAATTTTTTTTTCTTCATACAAAATATATGGCGAATATTGAAGAGACTATAAGCCGGGAATCATGCAAGACTTTGATACGGTTCCTTTTCAAGATTTGTTTTTATTGAAGAATTTTCATTATGACAAATGATGATATATGATGATCGAGGGTTAGGAAGGTGGGTGAGGAGCACGGCCATGGTAATGAAGATAGGTGGGGGTGCTCGAAAAAAAGTCACTCGAAACCTCATCCAATTGGCCGTGAGCTGAAAAAAAATCAAAATGGCGGAAAAAAGATGGCGGCCATACAAACTTCGTCGGTGTCTATCTCGAAGAGGATAAAAGATGGAAGAGTCGTTTCTGGGCAAAATATGATCAGGACCTAAAGGTCTACTCGATGAATAGAAAAAAATTCAAGATGGCGGATTTTTTTTTCCATACAAAATATATGGCGAATATTGAAGAGGCTAGAAGCTGAGAACTATGCAAGACTTTGATACGGTTCCTTTTCAAAATTTGTTTTTATAAAAGAATTCTCAATCTGACAAATGATGAGATATGATGATCGAGGGTTTGGAAGGTGGGTGAGGAGCACGGCCAGGGTATTGAAGATAGGTTGGGGGTGCTAGAACAAAAGTCACTCCAAACGTCATGCGATTGGCAGTGAGCTGAAAAAAAATTCAAAATGGCGGATTCAAGATGGCTGCCATACAAATTTCAAAGGCGTCTATCTCGGAGAGTATAAAAGATGAAAGAGTGGTGTTTGGGTAAAAAATGATCAAGACCTGAAAGTCCACTTGACGATAGAAAAACCGCGGTCCGCTTGCGGGCCGCGCACCCACGCGCCCTACTAGTTATAATATATATAGCTCGATTACCACTGACTGACTGACTCACTGATTGACATAATTGTTCTCCTAGAAAGAGACAAAAAACGATAGAATGATGTACGGGAGATATGTTCGGGTGGGGGATTCGAGTGGGGAAAAATTATGACATTTCGGAAAAACAAGATGGCGGCCGACTTGAATCTTGCAACTCTTTTGTTTTCCAACCGATTTCTTTGAAATTTTGGATTATTGTAGAAATTAGTAAACGATTAACAGAAAAAGTGAAAAAAATTAAAAAAACAAGATGGCGGCCGAGCTGTGACGTCTCAAATTTCCACCCCTCTCCTGTAAAATTTTGTATGAAAAAAATTTTTTTCACCCATGGTGTCGTATAGAGCTCAAAGAATGTGACTCGGAGAAAGGTGGAGAGAGCTGATGAGTGAGGAGTTCGGAGACGGGCGAGGGGCACGGCCAGGGTATAGAAGATAGGTGGAGGGTGCTCGACCAAATGTCATTCGAAACCTCGAGCAGTTGCCAGTGAGTTGAAAAAAAATTCCAAAATGGCGGAAAAAAAATGGCGGCAAATTTTGTCCGTCTCTCTCTCGGAGACTATAAAAGATGGAGGAGCGGTTTCTCAACAAAAGATGATCAAAACCCGGAGGTCTACCTGATGAGTAGGAAAAAAATTCAAGATGGCGGTTTTTTTTTTTTTTCATACAAAATGTATGGGGAATATTGAAGGGACTAGAAGTTGGGAACTATGCAAGACAATGAGTTTGATAGGTTCATAGGGCTTTTTTCTTTTTCTTTTTTTTCATTTTACATTTGCTTTTTTTCTTTTTTTTCTTTTTTTTTTCTTTTTTTTTTTTCTTTTTTTTTCTTTTTCATTTGTGAATGAGGAGCACGGCCAGGTTATTGCAGATAGGTGGGGTGTGCTCGAACAAATTTTTTGGCAAAAGATGAGCAGAATCCGAAGGTCTACTTGATGAGTAAAAAAATCGCGGTCCGCTTTAGCGGGCCGCGCACCCACGCGCCCTACTTGTAGTAATAACACTTCCCGCGAGCTGCTTTAGCAGCTCGCGCACCGAGCGAAATAAATAAAGCCGAACAATCGCGGTCCGCTTTAGCGGGCCGCGCACCCACGCGCCCTACTTGTAGCAATAACACTTCCCGCGAGCTGCTTTAGCAGCTCGCGCACCGAGCGAAATAAATAAAGCCGAACAATCGCGGTCCGCTTTAGCGGGCCGCGCACCCACGCGCCTTACTTTTAGTAAAACACTTCCCGCGAGCTGCTTTAGCAGCTCGCGCACCGAGCAAACGCTAGTTATAATATATATAGCTCGATTACCACTGACTGATTCACTCACTCACTGACTGATTGACACGATTGTTCTCCTAGAAAGAGACGGAAAACGATACAATGATGTAGGGGAGATATGTCCGGGTGGGGGATTCGAGTTGGGAAAAATTATGACATTTCGGAAAAACAAGATGGCGGCCGACGTGATTCTTGCAACTCTTTTGTTTTCCAACCGATTTCTTTGAAATTTTGGATTATTGTAGAAATTAGTAAACGATTAACAGGAAAAGTGAAAAAAATTAAAAAAACAAGATGGCGGCCGAGCTGTGACGTCTCAAATTTCCGACCCCTCTCCTGTAAAATTTTGTATGAAAAAAAGTTTTTTCACCCATGGTGTCGTATAGAGCTCAAAGAATGTGACTCGGAGAAAGGTGGAGAGAGCTGATGAGTGAGGAGTTCGGAGACGGGTGAGGGGCACGGCCAGGGTATAGAAGATAGGTGGAGGGTGCTCGACCAAATGTCATTCGAAACCTCGAGCAATTGCCAGTGAGTTGAAAAAAAATTCCAAAATGGCGGAAAAAAAATGGTGGCAAATTTTGTCGGTCTCTCTCTCGGAGAATATAAAAGATGGAGGAGCGGTTTCTCGAAAAAAGATGATCAAAACCCGGAGGTCTACCTGGTGAGTAGGAAAAAAATTCAAGATGGCGGTTTTTTTTTTTTCATACAAAATGTATGGGGAATATTGAAGGGACTAGTAGTTGGGAACTATGCAAGACAATGAGTTTGATAGGTTCATAGGGCTTTTTTCTTTTTCTTTTTTTTTTCATTTTACATTTGCTTTTTTTCTTCTTTTTCTTTTTTTTTTTCTTTTTTTTTTTTCTTTTTCATTTGTGAATGAGGAGCACGGCCAGGTTATTGCAGATAGGTGGGGTGTGCTCGAACAAATTTTTTGGCAAAAGATGACCAGAATCCGAAGGTCTACTTGATGAGTAAAAAAATCGCGGTCCGCTTTAGCGGGCCGCGCACCCACGCGCCCTTCTTGTAGGAATAACACTTCCCGCGAGCTGCTTTAGCAGCTCGCGCACCGAGCGAAATAAATAAAGCCGAACAATCGCGGTCCGCTTTAGCGGGCCGCGCACCCACGCGCCCTACTTGTAGCAATAACACTTCCCGCGAGCTGCTTTAGCAGCTCGCGCACCGAGCAAATGCTAGTTATTATAATATATATAGCTCGATTACCACTGACTGACTGATTCACTGACTGATTGACACGATTGTTCTCCTAGAAAGAGACGGAAAACGATACAATGATGTAGGGGAGATATGTCCGGGTGGGGGATTCGAGTGGGGAAAAATTATGACATTTCGGAAAAACAAGATGGCGGCCGACGTGAATCTTGCAACTCTTTTGTTTTCCAACCAATTTCTTTGAAATTTTGGATTATTGTAGAAATTAGTAAACGATTTACAGAAAAAGTGAAAAAAATTAAAAAAACAAGATGGCGGCCGAACTGTGACGTCTCAAATTTCCGACCCCTCTCCTGTAAAATTTTGTATGAAAAAATTTTTTTTCACCCATGGTGTCGTATAGAGCTCAAAGAATGTGACTCGGAGAAAGGTGGAGAGAGCTGATGAGTGAGGAGTTCGGAGACGGGCGAGGGGCACGCCCAGGGTATAAAAGATAGGTGGAGAGTGCTCGACCAAATGTCATTCGAAACCTCGAGCAGTTGCCAGTGAGTTGAAAAAAAATTCCAAAATGGCGGAAAAAAAATGGCGGCAAATTTTGTCCGTCTCTCTCTCGGAGACTATAAAAGATGGAGGAGCGGTTTCTCGACAAAAGATGATCACAACCCGGAGGTCTATCTGGTGAGTAGGAAAAAAATTCAAGATGGCGGATTTTTTTTTCCCCCCATACAAAATGTATGGGGAATATTGAAGGGACTAGAAGTTAGGAACTATGCAAGACATTGATTTTGATAGGTTCATAGGGCTTTTTTTCTTTTTCTTTTTTTTCATTTTACATTTGCTTTTTTTCTTTTTTTTCTTTTTTTTTCTTTTTCTTTTGTGAATGAGGAGCACGGCCAGGTTATTGCAGATAGGTGGGGTGTGCTCGAACAAATTTTTTGGCAAAAGATGACTAGAATCCGAAGGTCTACTTGATGAGTAAAAAAATCGCGGTCCGCTTTAGCGGGCCGCGCACCCACGCGCCCTACTTGTAGTAATAACACTTCCCGCGAGCTGCTTTAGCAGCTCGCGCACCGAGCGAAATAAATTAAGCCGAACAATCGCGGTCCGCTTTAGCGGGCCGCGCACCCTCGCGCCCTACTTGTAGCAATAACACTTCCCGCGAGCTGCTTTAGCAGCTCGCGCACCGAGCGAAATAAATAAAGCCGAACAATCGCGGTCCGCTTTAGCGGGCCGCGCACCCACGCGCCTTACTTTTAGTAAAACACTTCCCGCGAGCTGCTTTAGCAGCTCGCGCACCGAGCAAACGCTAGTTAATATATATATAGCTGCTCGTGCTGATTCACTGATTCACTGACTGATTGATCACCTCTCCTGTAAAATTTTGTATGAAAAATTTTTTTTTCACTAATGGTTTCGTATAGAAGACAAAAATTCATTCGGAGGAAAATTATGGAGAGAGCTGATGATTGAGGATTTTGGAGACGGGTGAAGAGCACGGCCAGGGTATTGAAGATAGGTGGGGTGTGCTCGAACAAATGTCACTCGAAACCTCATCCAATTCGCAGTGAGCTGAAAATAAATTCAAAATGGCGGAAAAAAGATGGCCGCCATACAAATTTCGTCGGTGTCTATCTCGGGGAGTATAAAAGATGGAAGAGTGGTTTCTTGACAAATGATGATCAGGACCCAAAGGTCTATTTGATGAATAGAAAAAAAATCCAATATGGCGGATTTTTTTTTCTTCATACAAAATATATGGCGAATATTGAAAAGACTAGAAGTTGGGAACTATACAAGACTTTGATACGGTTCCTTTTGAAAATTTGTTTTTATAAAAGAAATCTCATTCTGAGAAATGGTGAGATATGATGATCGAGGGCTTGGAAGGTGGGTGAGGGGCACGGCCAGGGTATTGAAGATAGGTGGGAGGTGCTCAAACAAAAAATACTCGAAACCTCATCCAATTGGCAGTGAGCTGAAAAAAATTTCAAAATGGCGGATTCAAGATGGCGGATACCAATTTCATAGGCATCTATCTCGGAGAGTATAAAAGATGGAAGAGTGGTTATTTGATAGAAAATGATCAGGACCTGAAAGTCCACTTGACGATAGAAAAACCGCGGTCCGCTTGCGGGCCGCACACCCACGCGCCCTACTAGTCTAAATATATAAAAGGCAAAGGTGACTGACTGACAGACTGACTGACTGACTGACTGACTGACTGACTGACTGACTGGTCTATCAACGCACAGCTCTAACCACTGGACGGATCGGGCTGAAATTTTGCACACAGATAGTTATTATGACGTAGACGTCCGCTAAGAAAGGATTTTTGAAAATTCCAACCCCAAGAGGGTTAAATGGGGGTTGAAAGTTTGTATAAAAGTCCGTCATTTAACAAATAATTTTTCATGTAATATCCATGAAACTTTAATTTTTGGGATTTCAATAAAAAAATAAGTAATACGTGTTCCGCAAATTTTGAAAATTCCACCCCCAAAGATTTCAAATAGGGGGATGAAAATTTGTATAAAAATCCAGATTTTTAAGTTAATTTTCAAGTAATATCCTTCAAACTTGGTACTTTAGCTTTTATCTAAATATATAAAAGGCAAAGGTGACTGACTGAATGACTGACTGACTGGTCTATCAACGCACAGCTCTAACCACTGGACGGATCGGGCTGAAATTTTGCACACAGATAGTTATTATGACGTAGACGTCCGCTAAGAAAGGATTTTTGAAAATTCCAACCCCAAGAGGGTTAAATGGGGGTTGAAAGTTTGTATAAAAGTCCGTCATTTATCAAATTATTTTTCATGTAATATCCATGAAACCTGAATTTTTGGGCTTTCGATAAAAAAATAAGAAATACGTGTTTCGCAAATTTTGAAAATTCCACCCCCCCAAACACTTCAAATAGGGGATGAAAATTTGTATAAAAGTCCAGATTTTTAAGTTAATTTTCAAGTAATATCCATCAAACTTGGTACTTTAGCTTTCATCTAAATATATAAAAGGCAAAGGTGACTGGCTGACTGACTGACTGGCTGACTGACTGACTGACTGGTCTATCAACGCACAGCTCTAACCACTGGACAGATCGGGCTGAAATTTTGCACACAGATAGTAATTATGACGTAGACGTCCGCTAAGAAAGGATTTTTGAAAATTCCAACCCCAAGAGGGTTAAATGGGGGTTGAAAGTTTGTATAAAAGTCCGTCATTTATCAAATTATTTTTCATGTAATATCCATGAAAGTTTAATTTTTGGGCTTTCGATAAAAAAATAAGAAATACGTGTTTCGCAAATTTTGAAAATTCCACCCCCAAAGATTTCAAATAGGGGATGAAAATTTGTATAAAAGTCCAGATTTTTAAGTTAATTTCAAGTAATATCCATCAAACTTGGTACTTTAGCTTTCATCTAAATATATAAAAGGCAAAGGTGACTGACTGACTGACTGACTGACTGACTGACTGACTGGTCTATCAACGCACAGCTCTAACCACTGGACGGATCGGGCTGAAATTTTGCACACAGATAGTTATTATGACGTAGACGTCCGCTAAGAAAGGATTTTTGAAAATTCCAACCCCAAGAGGGTTAAATGGGGGTTGAAAGTTTGTATAAAAGTCCGTCATTTATCAAATTATTTTTCATGTAATATCCATGAAACTTGAATTTTTGGGCTTTCGATAAAAAAATAAGAAATACGTGTTTCGCAAATTTTGAAAATTCCACCCCCCCAAACACTTCAAATTGGGGATGAAAATTTGTATAAAAAACTTGAGAGGTGTCAAGGGACACCCGGATGGAACGTAGTTCCTTTCGATTAATTAATTTGGCATTGTGTTCGGTATTTTCGCGGTACAATAATGGGTCTCCGTAGCCTTGTGGCTTCTGCAGTCGCCTAATAGCCAAAGGTCGATGGTTCGAATCCCAGCTCGACAGACCGAATTTTCCATTTTCAATTTTATTTTAAACAATTTCTACATGTGGAACCTTTCCCTAATTTTTATAACTTATAAGTTATAAAAATTAGGGAAAAAATTTAGTTTTCAAGTAATATCCATGAAACTTGGTATGTTGGCTTTTTACGGAGATACGAATCGTCTTAGGTTGGATTTTAATTACCAATAAAAATCTGACTTAACGTGAGCTAACCAACCGCTAAGAAACCATTTTTGAAAATTCAACCTCTAAGGGGGTAAAATAGGGGTCTGAAAAATCGAACTTAATGTGAGCGAAGCCGCGGGCAAAAGCTTTTACCAATAAAAGTCTAACTTAACGTGAGCTAACCAACGGCTAAGAAACCATTTTTGAAAATTCAACCTCTAAGGGGGTAAAATAAGGGTTTGAAAAATCGAACTTAACGTGAGCGAAGCCGCGGGCAAAAGCTAGTTTTATAATAAGACCGTTTAGCTTCTTGAGCTAAACGGTCGAATTCCTATGATTCCTGTCAAGCCTATGTGAGATGGGACCCAATGGAAATATATGGTTTTCTTTGCAGATAAGATTTTTGAAATAGATTTTATTATACTTATCATAAGCTATTGGAACTCCGCGAAAAACAGTTGTAGTACACCTCAAAAGGTGAAGCAGAGCACTTTTAAGTCTGTAAAAACAACATAATTACCAGACCCAAGGGAGTCAATATATATGCCACAGCTTCTGCTATTGCTATTAATTCGATATGCATGAAAGACAAAGCATTAACTTGTAGTTTGACCGATGTTTTTGATTGATAGTCTAAAAAAGCCATACCACATTCATCTCTTCCTTTACAATCATCTGTGTAAATACTGTTATAATTGTCATATTTACTTGCTAAGTAATGTATACAAATATCTCATAAAACAAGCGGATTATATTGCCTTTTAGCGTTGCTTTTCGCTTCAATCTCCGTATTGACTACATTTGATAAATTCACATTGCTGATCCAGGTGTCTGACGAAAAACAATCTAAATATTCTTCTGGAACGCGGTGGATTGAAATTGGTCATGAACTGCAGCTATTACATACAGGTTTATTTTTACATCTCCAATATCTGTTCTGACAAAGAGATCTCACAATATACCAGCTAGTTCATGTTGCAAGATTGACACCGATTTAAACCAAAACTTCCCAGCCAGATAGTATCTTCTCGTGAAAAGAGGTTGGAGATGGAGCTGTGATTCCATTACATGAATCGGCGTGCTTTTGATGAAGCCACCAATGATCCGCATGTATTGTTTCTGTATTTTATCTAACTTTCCAAAGTATGTGTTACAACTATTTGCAAAGACTGGCATAGTCTAGTCGTAAAAAAAACTTTGAAAAATATTAGTTAAAATTAAATGATTTCTGAATCTGAATGGTTTTAAAAGTGCTGGGTCAACCTTCGCCATTCTCCTTTCAACAATGCAGTTGTAATTGTAGTGTTCTAACACTTTCGCTTGTGCGCGGGGTCTATCCCACCCCCGGCAAGGGTAAGGCGAGAATAATGTGAGGTAATCGAGTTAAGCTTACGTAGTGTCGTCAATGGGCGCTGATTGAGCTCTATAACGACGTTAACCTCGGAGACTGATGAACTTTACCGTGTACTGGGGTCCAAAGGCACTCGCCGAGTGGAAAAGGATCTTTCTAAGGGCCTTAATGCTTAATGTTAAACGTCCTAACAAATCCTACTATCCTACTTATCCTACTTCCTTCCTACTTCCTACTATCCTATACTAATATAACTAGCAAAAAGCTGAGCTTTTTGAGGACTCGCGTAGTTTTTCTAACGGGTAATAAGTTCTGTTGCAGCGATGTTACCTCTTTGGTATTCTAAGAGATGGCGTTAGTAGTACAATAACATTCTATTCAAGGAATTTTTTAATGATTATAAAATTATATTTTTTTGACAGATAACACATCTGGACATGAAGTTAAATTACTATATTAAAGCCCAAATCTATAGGCGTGATAATTTTGCAGTAAAGTGTACCACAAAAATGCTCAGGTTGTGGGATAGTGATAGGGCTCGCTTCGCTCGCCCTTATAAATGCAAAAGTCTGTGAGGATGGATTTATGGATGGATGGATGGGTAAGATGTTTGTTACTCCTTCATGCCACAAATAATGAACCGATTTGGCTAAAATTTGAAATAGAGATAGATTATACCCTGAAATAACATATAGGCTACATTTTATCCCGGAAATTTAAAAAAATTCTACGAGACTCAAAAAACCTTAATCCACGCGGACGAAGTCGCGGGTATCACCTAGTCAACTAGTATTTAATAAATGCGAAAGTGTGTTTCGTTATTGGTTTGTCCTTCAATCACGCAGCTACATTTGATTGAAGTGAAGGGTAAGGGTAGCCATCTTTCACCCCCATCATCAGGTCAGCTCTGTATCAGAACAATATTGCTTTGTCATCCGATTTCATTCCAAATTTCAGCTCAATCGGAAACCTGGAAGTCGTTCTAATACATACACACCAGCATTGCAAGTTTAATAAAAGCTTGTGTAAAAATATCTCCCATATGCTATAACTTAAGCCAACAGTCATTACAGCCAGCGGTTCAAACGACACCGTCTGGCAAGTATAACGGACAAAGGTGAATTTGTCAGCGAGTCAAACTACTTCGCGAAGCGCCGTTGATTTTATTATATTCTGAAGCATGCTATGCTAATATTTCCTAAAGTGTTCTTGTCTTGTCCGAGTTCATTAATGTTTCTTTTAGGAAGGAAATCTTCTTGGGAAAATAAATAGGTAAGTATAGATGGCGTATTGTTGCGTTTACAGCCACAATCCAACAACTATCAGCGAAAGGGATTTTTTGGTGCTCGTTGATCTTGTCAAAAACGACACTGATGACGTCCGTATCTAACTTCAAAGTCCAACGAATGAAATAATCATTCATTGGCTTTTTAGTCCGGGAGGAATCGGCGCATGCGTACCGAAAACTATTCCACCTCAATTTTTTTATACGATCCTCTTCAAATGGCCCTCCTACACTAGCGGCACGCTATGATGGCCGGTTTGACACATTACAATAGTGATGTGGAATGTCAATTTATTCTCGAACAAAAAACAATTAAGTTTGTTTTTGTACCTGATTAAATAGGTTTAATAAAACAAAAATGTATATGTTTATTTAATTTATTTGAACGAACTGTGTTGAGGCCAACGGCTTTGGCCAACGAGTCAACACCTGGACTGCTAGGTTCAGGGGCCCATCAGCTGAACCTGAGTCCAAAGTCGCTGCCCAAAGGGCCTTTCTCCGCGGTCAGATTTGTTCTCGATGTAACTTAATGGTAGGGTTGCACTGACCTTCTTTGCAGCAGTAAGTCCTTGTACGGGGCCTGAGATTGTATGATTAGTGGTGATTATGTGGTGTATTGTGGGTGTGTTATGTAGGTTAGGTGTACTTCTCAGGCCGCTTGTCGCAGCGGGCAGGCAGCCAGCTGATGGCCTGCAGGCTGTAGACGCTAGGCTGTCGGAGCACTGTACACTCGGCTTGTCACTAATAAGACCAACGAGAGCTGGTCTAAAGTCACTTTTCCACACACACTTCCGCCGACCGCGTGAGCGAGCAAAACCGGCGGGTTCCAAAGGTTCTTTGGTCACAAATAACAGTTCACAATGATGCTTATAGTTAGGTCGACACCTAGACCGATTAACGGCGCAACAAAACCGCAAAATAAACCAAATTCAGACACTTAAAAGGCAAAATGGTGCGCGCGCGACTCGAAATTTTCCGTGATACGTGTGAGCTGTCAAAACCAAAGGAACTTGCAAAATCACACCTCAAAATGGCGGGAAGTTTACCTTTCAAGTGTCATCTGTCAACTTCAATTCCGAGCCAAAGAGATTGCCAGCGCCATGACCATGGAACTAGGAATTCTGGTGGTACATGGCGCGAACAACCCCCCGCCCGTGGGCGTAAGGATTTACGTCCACTTACTAGTAAATAGGTAAACGTGATAAGGAGCAAACGGCTCGCTGCAAGACGGAGTCTCCGACCATTACCTCGGCAACCCTGGGAACCCCATCAGACCCGTAGATCAGCTTAAGAATGCGCCCACGGCGCCAGTATAAAGGCAACAAATTAGGTTCCTTAATCAGCACTAGGTCACCAACTTTGGGTGGATCAGATTTGTCAGCCCACTTAACCCGCTGCTGCAAAAGATGCAAATACTCTAGTGACCAACGGTGCCAAAAACTCTGAGTCATCTGTTGCAGCAGCTCAAACCGGGACAAACGTGAGACCTTCACGTCCCTGAAGGGGTATTCGGGTAGAGCGTTAAGGGGCTGACCAATCAGAAAATGACCGGGAGTTAAGGCCTCCAGGTCATTTGGGTCAGATGAGAGGGGACAGAGTGGCCGAGAATTGAGTACAGCCTCAATTTTGCAAAACACGGTGGCGAGTTCTTCAAAGGTTAAAACAGTTTCGCCTATAACGCGCCGGAGATGAGTCTTGGCCACTTTAACCGCAGCTTCGAATATTCCACCCCAATGAGGGCAAGCTGGGGGGTCAAACTTCCAGGTTACCCCCATCTTGGACAATGCTGTACTTAATCTAATCTTATTGCTAGACAGGAATTCGACAATCTCTTTTAAATATCTATCAGTGCCCTTATAATTTGTGCCGCAATCCGTGCGAATCAGGTCAGGCAATCCTCGACGAGAGACAAATCTACCTAGCGTGGCTACAAAGGCTTCAGTGCTTAAGGCACTCACAAGTTCTAAATGTACCGCCTTGGTAGCGAGACATACAAAAACGCAGAGGTAGGCCTTGATCGATCTGGCGTTGCGGAGGTTAGAGCTCTTGATGGCAAACGGGCCAGCAAAATCAGTGCCAACCCCAGCAAAGGGTCGAGTGGCTAGAACGCGGTCGGAGGGCAGATCACCCATCATCGGCTGTGAAGTATTAGCCTTCAAGCGGTAACACGGAATACATTTGAAAGTGACGTTCCGGATGGTGCGTCTCCCTGCCAGAATCCAAAACTCGCGCTGTAAAATAGCCGAGAGTGCATTACAACCAGCGTGGGCATTTTTAAGATGGTAGTGTGTCACTAGCAATTTGACAAAGGTGCCGTCCTTAGGTAGCAAAAGGGGGTGGCGAGCACCATAGGGCAGATTGGAATTCTTGAGGCGTCCTCCAACGCGTAGCATTCCGTTATTGTCCAAAAAGGGGCTTAGGCGAGCAAGGGGGCCCTTCAAAACTAAACCTCTCTTTAGAGTGTCAATCACGGATGAAAAATGCTCCACCTGAACCACACGCACCCAGTAGTTCCGGGCGTCTTGGCGTTCAAGAGGGGAAAGCACAGGACTCAAATTTTTATTTTCTGAATTCCGCCCATTATGGATAAAACGTCGAATCCAACCGGTAACACCAATTAGTTTATCAAGGGAACTGTAACGGTTCAAAAGAAAGTTCAAGTCGGGGATCTGTTTATCCTCAACCACTCCGACTCTTAAGCCCGGCAATACTTCGGGAGCGGAAAACCTATTTTGAGGCCAAGTCGTCTCGGATCGGGATAGCCAACTTGGATCCCACCAAAGGTGATGGTGGACCAGTGAAGAGGCCTCACAGCCGCGGAAGGCGCAATCGGCCGGGTTCAGTTCTCCGGGTACGTGTCTCCAAATCACCGGTACTGCAGAGCTCTGAATTTGGGAGACCCGATTCGCAACAAAGACCTCTAAGTTGTGAGGCGCGGCTCGTAGCCAGCAAAGGACAATCTCACTGTCCGTCCAGGCATAAACGTCGGTCAGATCGACCGCAGATGCCAAAGAGGAACGTACGTGGTTCAAGAGGCGTACCAGAAGGGCGGCGCCAGACAATTCTAATTTCGGAATAGTTAACCGTGACCGAATAGGGGCCACCTTGCTTTTTGCCAAGACGAGATGCGTCGCGACCTCACCGGCGACATCGACAGTCCTCAAATATACCACGGCGGCGTATCCTCGTTCGGAGGCGTCGCAAAACCCGTGGAGACTGGCATGACACCTTCCTGTTGGTAGGAAGCGTCGAGGCATGGAAATTCGGTTAACTTCAGGAAGTGAAGACACAAGGGAGTTCCACTCCTTCAATAACTTCCCAGAGAGTGGTTCGTCCCAACCGAGTTCAGCAATCCAAAGTTTCTGGAGGAAACATTTAGCTAAAAATATTACGGGAGTGATCCATCCATTGGGATCGAAAGTGCGAGCAACCGTAGACAATACGGAACGCTTAGTCCAGACCTTAGGAGGTGGGTCTAATTTGACCCGGTAGGTGAAAACGTCTTGGACGGGCTGGTACTGTATTCCAAGGACCGTCAGCAAATTGGGATTTTCGGGATTTTCAAAAATATGAGGATCCTGCTGATCCTTTCCCGGAAGATCCTTCAAGACGTGAGGGGAGTTGGACAGCCACTTGCCCAACTCATAACCTCCGGACTTCAGTATTGCAATCAATTCATCGCGAAGAGTCAGAGCTTCCTCAACGCTCGAGGCTCCCGTGCAAATATCGTCCATATAGACTGACGATTCCAAGGTGGCTGATGCGCGAGGGTAATTCAGTCGCTCCCGGTTAGCTAGTTCTAACAAGGTCCTGATAGCAATATAGGGGCTTGACTTGAGTCCATAGGTCGTGGTGTTCAATTCAAAGACACGCATTGGCTCATTAGGATTTTCGCGCCACAGAATCATTTGGTATCTCCGATCATCGCGATGTACCACCGACTGTCTAAACATCATCTTGATGTCAGCTACGAAAACAATTTGATGCCGGCGGAAATGCGTGAGGATATCGGAGATATCCTTGATCAGCTTAGGACCGGAGTGCAAGCATTGGTTCAATGTCACCCCGTTGGATGTGGCCGCGGAGCCGTCAAAAACCACTCGAATCTTCCCCCCAGGGGTCTTCAAGACGGCATGGTGGGGTAAGAAGTAGTGCTCGTGTGCGCGCCAATCAAAATTGGATGGTGACATATGCCCCAGGCCCTCGTACTCGCGCATAAATTCAACGTACTTGGAGCGGAAGGTGGGGTCGCGCCGCATGCGCCGTTCCATGGACAAGAGCCTCTTTTCCGCCAAGGCCCGCGATTGACCAAGCGGGGGGCGAGAAGCGAGAAAGGGCAAGCGAGTTACAAATCGCCCATCAACACGGCGGCCTGTGTTGTTTTGATAAAACAACTCACATTCAAGGTCAAGAGGGTCAACTCGTGCGGCATGCGGCGGCTCCTCAACTTCCCAAAAGCGCTGGACCACGTCCGACAGCGTCAAGCCGGCTGCTTGCAATTGGTCCAGCACCGGTAGGTCCGAGGACCATAGCACGGGTCCAAAAAAGCTAGAACCGAATATAGTGGACATGGCACATAGGCCGTCCTTCTGCAAAACCCTAATTTCCCCTGACAAGACCAGGCCCAACACGTCGGAACCCAACAAAAGGTCCGTAGGACCGGGTTCAGTCCAGTGGGGGTCAGCTGGGTTTAGGCCTGATGCACAGGACACCGCAGCATCAGTTATTCGGACCTGCGGTAGGGGACCTAAGATATTGTCAAGGACTGACACCTTGACCAAGACCCTAAAATTGCCCGTAACGGGGCCAAACATTAATTCCGCTTCCCCGGTAGGAGTCGAGGGCTCTATACCCCCGATACCTATCACCCGTCCTGTTCGAGGACTCCAAGGGAGCCCTAGCTCACCCACCAAACGAGAAGAAGCAATACAGCGCTGTGAACCCGAATCCAAAAGGGCGCGAACGATTAAAAATTCACCCTTCGGGTTGAATACCTTCACTGAGACAGTCGGCAAAAGAATGGTCTGACAGACGGACTGCCGGAGATTCAAGGTCTCAGGAGAAGTTGCTGTGGTGGGGGCTAGGGCGGCAACTACCTATTGGTGGTTGTCCTCTTCAAACCGGTCCTCTAACCGGGGAGTCTCATATTGAGACTCAGGGGGGACCTCCCAAGGTGAGTGGGACGGACCTCCATTGGGGTAAACCCATGCGTCATCTCGTGGCGGCAGCACGGGCCTAGTCATACGGGCTGAGGTCGGTAGGACGTAGTAAGGCTGTCGACCCGCTCGAGGTGGGCGGCGTTCGAGGCGTGGCCACTCATGAAGCGGAGGTGAATAGCGGGTAGGTCGAACCGTAGACGGGGCCGCCACAAATCTCCCATCAGAACGTCGAGGGGGGTTGGCGCCCCCCTCACGGGGGGGTGAAGCCCCCATAGGCGGGGTCGAAATCCGGACGCGTCGGGATTCATGGCCCTGATCAGGGGACCGACGCAAATAATCCGGGGAGCGATCGGTAAGAGCGCCCCCGCCCGTGCGGGGCGCGCCCTCACTCTCCACCTGGCGGCCAACACCATTCTTGTTGGCGCACAAAATCTCCAGGTGGTTACCCCTACAGATTGGGCATGGCCGTTGCTGTTGGCAGTCCCGTTGCATGTGAGCTCCCAGACAGCTATAGCACCAGTGGCGGTCTCTTGCAATGCCCCTCCGATCCTTGATCCGCTTAGAGAGGAACTGGGGGCAAGAAAGCACCCGGTGGCCTGGACGCCTGCAATAGTTACAGGGGGCGGGTTCAGTGGCAGCAAGTCCAGTGTAAACGGGCATTGGTCTCCGGTCGGAGGCCCTTTTACCAGGGACGCCAGTGTGACCCCTTTCCTTCCTCAGCTGGGCAGGCTGCTCTGGGGTCCTTGAAGGACCAGCAATACCGGAGTTATCAGCCTGCCGGCACTCTTCCTCAAGGAACTTTAAAAGGTCCGAAAAGGGGGGCAGGTAGCTGGCCCCGTCCCCACCATACCTTTGCTCAAAACGCAGTTTCAACTCGGAAGGTAGGCGGGACAACACAATGTGTAGTAAAAGGAAGGACCACTGGTCCACGGGAAGCTCTAAACGCTTAAGAGCGTTACAGGCTATAATCAGTGGATTTAAGAGCGATTCTCTTAAATGAGACACCCCATAGACACGTGGCAGCGCTAGAATTTGTGCCACGTGTGTGTCTGCTAACCGGCGCACGTTGGCATACCGCCGAGTCAGTAGTTCCCGCGCGGTGGTATAACTCTCCTCGGAGAGGTCTAGGTGGCTAACTAAACCCAGAGCCTCTCCCTGCAGGGAAGAGAGTAAATAGGCCAGTTTCTGGCAGGGAGACAGGTCCCTTCTCGCGTCCACCAGGCTATCAAAGAGGCTGAGAAAGCCTAGCCACTCGCTCAGGTTGCCAGAAAAGTGGGGCAAGTTTATTGTTGGCAACTTGCCCTGTAACGCAGGCTGCGTGGTGGGTCTAGTGGGAGACTCAAGAATAGAGCTCATTCTCGCCTCCTTCTTGAGCCTCGCGGCCTCCTCCACTAGACCGTCTGTCAGCTCAAAGAACTGTTCGTAGTCCCGCACTGAGGACTCCAGCGATTCCGGAGGTAGCTCCAATGCCATGAGGTCTCGGAAGGCCCCTTCGACGACTGCCTGCCTGGTCCGCACCTGCTCGCACCGCTGGAGCAGTGCCGATGCCCGGTCCTCCCGGCCTACCAAGGCGTTGGCTGTAGCAGCCCAACGCAGCTCTGATTGAATTTGCACGCTCAATTTTTTGTGGGCTGCCATCTTAGGTAGGTACAAAACAACTTAAATAACAGTAGTTAACAACTTAAATAACAGTTATTTTAATAACAGTTAAAAAACATAAAATAACAGTTATTTTAATAACAGTTAAAAAACATAAAATAACAGTTATTTTAATAACAGTTTTTAATAACAGTTAAAAACAAAGTTATTTGTTACAAGTTATGTTTCAACTTCAACCCAACAAATTAATAATCAAACAAGAATTACCCACTTTAAACACAAACAAATTACTACTTAAATACTATTTATTAATTAGAATTATTTA
The DNA here is from genome assembly GCA_029955525.1 of Oeneis ivallda. Lineage (NCBI taxonomy): Eukaryota > Metazoa > Arthropoda > Insecta > Lepidoptera > Nymphalidae > Oeneis > Oeneis ivallda. The sequence goes on along the minus strand of JARPMR010000024.1, from coordinate 4,442,149 downwards.
CTTTAAAACAAGAATTATTTATTTTTAAGACATCAAACAAACTGCTCTGTTACCTAACCACGAGGGGTTTTAGTAAACAAACAAAGTATTTGTTGGTTAAAAGTTCCAAAAGATACAAATTAAGCTATCAATAATCTATGTTAAGTCAATCAATAACATAAATTAAAATAAAAGAAAAATTAAGTTTTTAATTACCCGTACTAAGCCACTAGACTCATACTAGGCACTGCAAATTACAAATTGGCTTGGTAAGGACCTACAATTATCAAATTATATTAATATTAAGTTTATTTATTACAATCTACATCTAACTGTTGGCCAGTTACGGGCCACAAACAACAATTAGATACTATTAATTATTAATCAACAAAAATTAACAAAACAAAATCTCAATTCTCAATTATAAGGTCCATTAATTTACAATAAATGAGTTAACCCTAGAACGGCCAAGTTAAGTCACAGTAATGCCAAATCTGTCCGCGGAATCAATTTAACCGCGCTCTGACTACCAAATGTTGAGGCCAACGGCTTTGGCCAACGAGTCAACACCTGGACTGCTAGGTTCAGGGGCCCATCAGCTGAACCTGAGTCCAAAGTCGCTGCCCAAAGGGCCTTTCTCCGCGGTCAGATTTGTTCTCGATGTAACTTAATGGTAGGGTTGCACTGACCTTCTTTGCAGCAGTAAGTCCTTGTACGGGGCCTGAGATTGTATGATTAGTGGTGATTATGTGGTGTATTGTGGGTGTGTTATGTAGGTTAGGTGTACTTCTCAGGCCGCTTGTCGCAGCGGGCAGGCAGCCAGCTGATGGCCTGCAGGCTGTAGAAGCTAGGCTGTCGGAGCACTGTACACTCGGCTTGTCACTAATAAGACCAACGAGAGCTGGTCTAAAGTCACTTTTCCACACACACTTCCGCCGACCGCGTGAGCGAGCAAAACCGGCGGGTTCCAAAGGTTCTTTGGTCACAAATAACAGTTCACAATGATGCTTATAGTTAGGTCGACACCTAGACCGATTAACGGCGCAACAAAACCGCAAAATAAACCAAATTCAGACACTTAAAAGGCAAAATGGTGCGCGCGCGACTCGAAATTTTCCGTGATACGTGTGAGCTGTCAAAACCAAAGGAACTTGCAAAATCACACCTCAAAATGGCGGGAAGTTTACCTTTCAAGTGTCATCTGTCAACTTCAATTCCGAGCCAAAGAGATTGCCAGCGCCATGACCATGGAACTAGGAATTCTGGTGGTACATGGCGCGAACAAACTGAATATTTGAATGAAAATGAATATACATACTTTATATGCACACAAGAAACATATGAATACAAAAGATACCAAAAAAGGTGCCACAAAAGGCCATAATTAATCAGATTCGTCCATACTACTATTTTCACTGTCGTCACTGCTATCATCACCTACATTAATAATTATATGTTCGTTTTCTATAATATTATCTATTTTCACATCTCTTTCATAATCTTCCCTTATTAATTTAACAGTTCTATTCACAACCTTTTCCCAGTCTCCTTTAGTCACATGTTCACAAGCTTCTTCTAATAATTTTAGCATTTTTTTTGTGGTAAATGGGGGTTCTGTATTGTGTCTTGCAGCATATCCCTTAATTTGAGCCCACACCAACTCAATCGCATTATACTCACAATGGTAAGGCGGTAACCGTATAACTCTGTGCCCATGTTCTAATGCTATTTCGTCAATGACGTATCGGATCTTGGTTGGTTTGTTTTCTTTTAAAAGACGTACTAATTCCGCTTTTAACATATTCATGTTTGCATCTACGCCATTTTTACGAAGCCATGCGACGATATCAGCTTTCTTTTGGGATTGGGCAGGTGGCTTGTCAATTTGCATCGAGTGGTATGGGGCGTTGTCCATAATTATAATAGATGGTTCAGGGAGGCTACACAACATTGAGGTAAACCATTCAGTAAACTTTTCTCCATTCATGTCTTCATGATAGTCTTCAGTGGTTTTTGACGCAAAAGCCATAAGAGAACCTTCGACAAACCCGTTGATGGTTCCGGCGTGACAAATTATAAGTCGCGATCCTTTTCCTACAGGAACTTTGGAAGTAGATGCTGCTGTGTCATCGTTCCAAGAACGGCCTACAGTATGGTTAGCATTAAGCCATGTTTAATCCAAGAACACAACATTTTGCCAATTTTTGATTTCTTTCACTTGCCGTAAAAAAGTATACCTTGCCATCGCTATATCAAATCTTTCCATCAATATTTTGCGTTTGTTACATTTTTTGTATCGAAATCCAATGGTCTTCAAAATCTTCGTTAAAGAACTTTCCCCACCGAAGAATAATCCAGCTTCCTTCAGTGAATGCACCAACTTTTTTCTTGTTGGATACTCCTTCTGTAAATAGTAGCCGTAAACATGTCTTCGGATAGCATCGGCATCAAAGCTATCGATGCCTACGACTGGTTTTGCTCGTTTTCTCTTTTTTGGTGTGTGAAGTTTATTTTCTTCTGTGCCAGTCTCGCCATATTTTTTTTAGTTATCCGTCTAACAGTTCGTTGTCCAATATTAAGCGCATCAGCTACGCGTTCAACCACTGACGTTATAGGTAAAATTGGCCCTCCATTTTGAGCTTCACGATCGAAATAGTTACGAAGGCGTATTACGAACTCACGTGTCTGACTACTTAGAACAGTTCTCTGCGTACGTTCGGTCATATCGACGAAATCCACAACAAAGGGCTTGAACAGAGTCCAAATTAACGAGCAAGGGTCAACAGTAATGCAGTATCAATATTTGAAATCCAAAGCCAGGTCAAAACTATATCACAATCGCATTGCACTGACAGTTTATACTTTTCGAAGCAACGTCAATTCGAAACTGCTTTGTTTTGCATTGAGCATTGACGCGAGTTTGCCGGAGGTAGTAGTTGTGCTAGCCAGCGATCCTATGTGACGATCGTATTAGATTCCATTTTAAAAAATTTTCAATTTAGAAAACCAAATGCCGAGTTGTGGTATATATCATATAAAAATAAAAATTTTACCTTTTGTATGAAACAGCTGATATTTTTTTGCGATTTCAGAGGTTTGTCCACATAGTGAAAATTGTTCATATTCACAAGTTCATTCACCCCTTAAATGGTGCAAACTGATTTTTCTACACTTGTATACATTTTAGAAATCAATTTAATAAATAAATTTTGAGTCCTAAACCTAAAACTACATTCGATAAAATTTATGAATCTCTGCACATCACTATCGTCAATAAAGTAATACAATTATTTCCTTCAAAGTCGTTATCAATTAATACGGAACTTCATGAGCGGACAAACGTCAAACCGGCCATCATAGCGTGCCGCTAGTTTAATTATATAAATGCATGTTGCCAGGGCGCCACCTGGTGCCATATTGTTTAAACCGAAATTGTTTAAACAATTGCAAGGAATTGTTATTTTTCAACCGGACAATTTTTTTTAATATTCTTTATTAAAATACCAATAAAAAAGGTCCTATGACTTTTCACGATAAAGTTAATATTTTTAAAGATATGAATTTTTAAAGGTTCGAAAAATCTCAAACTTGGGTACTTTCGACCCATGAAAAATAAATTTTAAAAAAACATAATGTTTTAGTAATATATTTTTTTAATTCTCTATACAATAGTTAATAATATTGTTAATAGAGATTTAAAACAATTTCATCGTTTATATCTTTTTTTTAATTGTTAATTTCGAGCGCTCACAAGTATGCGTCGCTTACCTTTAAGCATCGCTGTCTCTCTCTGACTCATGCGTTGCATCGGCCTCTGTGTCTTGAATCATTTTATCATTTATCTTAAAAACTATCAACTTTATTACTATCAAATTTATTAAAAACAAATTGTAGACAATTTAATTATTAATAACATTGCTCTCTTTAACAATCTTGATAAAGTTGATAGTTTTTAAGATAAATGATAAATAATGATTCAAGACACAGAGGCCGATGCAACGCATGAGTCAGAGAGAGACAGCGATACTTAAAGTTAAGGGACGCATACTTGTGAGCGCGCGAAATTAACAATTAAAAAAAAGATATAAACAATGAAATTTTTTTAAATCTCTATTAACAATATTATTAACTATTGTATAGAGAATTAAAAAAAAATATTACTAAAACATTATGTTTTTTTTTTAATATATTTTTCATAGGTCGAAAGTACCCAAATTTGAGATTTTTCGAACCTTTAAAAATTCATATCTTTAAAAATATTAATTTTATCGTGAAAAGTCATAGGACCTTTTTTATTGGTATTTCAATAAAGAATATAAAAAAAAATTGTCCGGTTGAAAAATAACAATTCCTTGCAATTGTTTAAACAATTTCTGTTTAAACAATATGGCACCAGGTGGCGCCCTGGCAACATGCATTTATATAATTAGGAGGGCCATTTGAAGAGGATCGCATAAAAAAATTGAGGTGGAATAGTTTTCGGTACGCATGCGCCGATTCCTCCCGGACTATTTCTAATTGATTACGCAGAGCATGACAATTCAATCTTTTTTTTTTTAAATATATAGAGCAGCGCTTGACTGCAATCTCACCTGATGGTAAGTGAAGATGCAGCCCAAGATGGAGCGCACTTGCCCAGAAGATGCCTATTCACTCTTGATTTAAAGGTACCCAAGTTATAGTCAGTTGGAAAAACGGAAGCTGGAAGGACATTCCAAATTTTAGCGGTGCGTATTAGGAACGAGGAAGCAAAGCTCATAGTGCGGGATCGGGGAATTTCGACCACGTAGCGGTGCAGATTCGAGCAATGCCTTGCGGTTCGATGGTAGAAGGGTGATAGAGGAACTAGTTCAAATAGTTCTTGAGCACACTCTCCGAAATATAACCTCTAAAATACCTCTATCTTTGATTTTAGGGTTCCGTACCAAAATGGTAAAAAATGGAACCCTTATGGTGAGACTTTCTCCGTCCGTCCGTCCGTCCGTCTGTCACAGTCGATTATTTCAGTAACTATTAAAGCTATCGACATGAAATTTGGCAAAGTTGTGTATAATAGTGGCCCAACATCATTAGAATAAAGAAAAATCGAAAATTATTTTTAGTTTTATTAAAAAAGGGGGAAAATCGGGGGTTTGAAATTTCAAAGTAAGATAACTATACCGAGTGGGGTATCATATGAAAGGCCTTTACTTGTACATTCTTAAACAGTTTTTTATTTATTTCTATATATAATAGTTTTTGAGTAATCGGCCAAAATGTCGAAAAAAATACCGTTCCCCCCCCCCCTTATCTCTGAAGTTTACCAATCATAAAATCTGAAATAATTATCGTCAATAGAGGTTTATGTATATTTTACAGGAAAAATAAAAGCAACGCGAAAATTATTTTAGTTTGATAAAAAAGGGGAAAAATCGGGGGCTTGAAATTTCAAAGTAAGATAACCATACCGAGTGGGGTATCATATGAAAGGCCTTTGCTTGTGCATTCTAAAACAGTTTTTTATTTATTTCTATATATAATAGTTTTTGAGTAATCGGCCAAAATGTCGAAAAAAATACCGCCCCCCGCCCCCTTATCTCCGAAGTTTACCAATCGTAAAATCTGAAATAATTATGGTCAATAGAGGTTTATAAGTGATCAAACGAACTTACCTGAAGTGAAGTTCGATCATTATTATATGAGTTGCTTCATCCGAAGATATAATTATTACAAAGGTAGTCACTCCAGTCGCCAGAGATAAGTCCGCGTATTTTATAGTTATACCCTATTTTAAAAATAAATCACCTTGGCAGCACCGTCTTAAATTTGCTCATTATTTTTAGAGATGTATACGGTTCAAAACTTTTTTATTTGGGCAGTCAGGGAGGGTGGGTAATTATATCTTCGGATGAAGCAACTCATATAATAATGATCGAACTTCACTTCAGGTAAGTTCGTTTGATCACTTATTATATTTCTTTGCTTCATCCTTCAATATAATTATTACAAAGGTAGTTGTTTAGAGTAAAAAGTTTTGATAAACATGTACGCAATGCAGATTTTGTAAATCGTGTATTTTTAATCACTTTCTTATGGAAATACTAATTAATTTGCTTGCATACACTTTAACAATATTAAAATTTATTTATGATATTATTATTATAATATTATTTAATACTATAAATTAGAATATATTTATTTTTATGATTAGGTATAATTCATAAATTGATTCACTATTAGATGTGTTAACGCAATTATTATTAAGACCTGTCTTGGTAGGGTCTGGCATAATCTCCCTCATCCGCCATGGATCTAACATCTAAGCAGCGAAAGAATGAGTTCGATGTATTATTAGTCCAGCCTGCCGTTTTTCTAATTTCCTCAACGCTCGCCTGAGCGTGAGGTGCTGTGCGCTTGTGTCAACGCTGCTATCTGATAGCGTTTACTTGATCCACCTGCTGATCGATTGAGGTTCGGCCTTTTTGTAAGGCTTCTTGTAGGTAAATAGCAGGTTATTTGTCCCCTCAGATCTTATATTTTTAGTTCTGGAAATATAGTGTGTGGAGGGGTGTAGCAGGGCAGATGCTCAGATTTTCTTGAAAGTAAGGTAGGAAGAGAGAGAGAGAATAGGCTTGGTATCTGCCGCAGCGTAAGGTAAGGGCTCCTAATTCCGAGGGATTCTAAAATTGGCACCTAATTCCGATGTATATAGAAAAACAGCTTTTTCTACCCATTACCAAGCTCATATGCACTACAAGCTATTTTAATCAATTGATAGTTTAACGTTCCGTGATTGATTGACAAAAAGGGTGGTTTTATGTGTGTAAGTTTTAAATTATCCGACAAAGTTTGCGGTAGCAGACGGCCCGAACGCACGCTTCATACATTTTGAACCTTGTGCACGTGAGTACCTAAATTTTTTAAATAGTGTTTACTCGTTAATTTTGTACAGTTTTTGTTTTTGTTTAGGTTAAAATATTGGAAGGATTACATTTTTTATCGAAAACGCTTAACTTTTGTAAGGTTTTGTAAAGAAATGAAGTTGAAAATGAATATTAAAAATAACACGGCATTAGGTGCCAAATATTTTAGCCGGTTCCTTATGCCGAGGTATACCGCGGAATAGCAATTTCATAGGCCTAAACATTTTTTTAATTCTTAGGGCCGTTTTTATGATAAGCATTTCTTGCTTTGATTTCTAATACTTAAATGGTCAATCAGCATAAGAACACCTTATTCCGAGGTACAATTTGGCGTCGAAATCACTAATTATAGCATATCAAAGATTATCTATTTTGGTAATTCATTAACTGATCGTATGGGAAAGTTAAGAAAGGAAAATTAAGTTCATACGTATTTCGATGCAAGTTGAGAGAGTATAGTATATTTTTGCGAAGATATTCCAATTGAGAAATAATTTATTTATTTACTGTGGAAAAATCTTTTCTTTTTTAATACTCGGAATTAAGAAACATGTTTTTTGTTATAAAACGCTATTCCGATGTATATACATCGGAGTTAGGTTCTATGAGCACCTTATTACGTGGTATAAACAGAAGTTAAATACAGGATGTTCACAATATTACCGCAGTGTGTATGATTTCAGTGTATTATATTTGCCATTTAAAATAACATTCGTAAACGTTTATGTAAAATTTGCAAATACAATAATGAAATAAGGGGTACTTACCCGTGGTACTACCGGTGGTACTACTGGTAGTACCACGGGAAATCAGGTCTTACCAGACACGTTGGTATTACCACGTGCAAAAAAAATCACCCGTAGTTTTAACTAGTTAATTATATAAATAAAGTTAAAAGTTTTTATAGAAAACAATTAAAAACGACACCGCTTGAAAGTAAAAACTAATTTACACCAATTAAAATTCAAAATTATTTATTTGATGTAGGCCAATCTGTGGCTTTTATGACAAGTTAAGACTACCACCGGCACCTACTTAACGTTTAACAATTAACTGTATTAGCATACACCTTGTTGGTTTGGAAAACAGGTACCAACATCAACCCTAACGGGAAACTAACGGGAATCAGGTAAACGGACAGGCGCCTTCCCACGTTGACTTATACCGTCATTACTCGCTCGCTTTATGACTTATATGATACATAAAGACCAAAACTGACATTATTATTATGCCCGTTTTCACTAAACATACCTAAATCATCCCCTAAGTAGGAGTCTCTTGACGTAGGTATCTCCTAAATACAATCTTAAGTCCTAACATCCGTCCCAATGTCCTTTTAGGTGTCCCGCACAGGATCGTGATAAAGAAGTTGACATAAAACATCACCTAAAATCATCATCATAGGTAGTCCGTAAAGGTTAGGGAACATTAGTTAAAAAAAATATATATATTTATAAAAAAAAATTAAAAATATATATTTTTGTACTTTGTTCAAAATCGTCTTTAAAAAGATATATCGCGAGCCTATGAAAAGCAACAAAAAATATTTTCCTTCGCATTCAGTTCTATGAGAGCCCCCCTGAAATAAAGATTTTTCTATCCAATAAATAAAGATTTTTATAATTTTTTATGCAATATTCGGCTGAAGGCCATCAGTTTACATTTTATATCTAAATTTGAAGTAATTACGTTCAGTAATTCAAAAGTGATAAGGCTCTGACAGACGGACGGTCGGACGGACAGACGAACGGACGGACAAGTGCAAATTCACTCAAGTAGACTCTGAGACCTCGCTTCGCTCGGTCAATAACCGGTCATAAATATTAGTAATTTTTTTTACCGGTATCGATAACATTGGATGTTATTTAGGAGTAATAATTTATTATGGTAATTACTATTACTCACCATAAGAATATTATTAATGGTAGATTGTGATATCATTTTACTAGTCATCTAAGAAGACAGAGACTAGACTGATTTAGAAACCAAATTTCATAAATGCAGTTGGCTTTTAAACACCCTGTAGTATTCTTTCTACTCCTTTTCCTTTTGTATTTTGTACACTCGGAATTAGGTACCAAATGCATCGGAATAAGGATTTTTACATCGGAATTAGGTGCTCCGGACTATTTTCATATTTTATTTTATTTTACATATAAATTAAGGTTTAATTATCAAACTTTTAGCCTATTTCAAGAGTAAGTCAAATAACACTTCAGATAAAAATAGCCAGTCTGGTAGAAAGGCACAGTAAATGCTTAATTTTTGATGATTTTTCAAGTTTTGATGAAAATACCGCGGAATTAGGTGCCTTTACGTTATATATATTTTTTTTTTAATTTACCGTTATTCTAATTTAAACCCCGATTTCGAAAGTAATATTGCTTTCCAATTTAATTGATGGAAGAGTTTGTAGTCTATGAGCAGTGCAAATTGCTAGTATACTGAAAAGTTTCTTAGTGTTTTTTTCTAAAGATGAGTGACTGGGAACCAATTTTTAATATAGTTTAAAACAAGTTGAGGGACCCATGTACGGGAGTAATAGGGTTTGGTTGATCTTAACTTATAGACACCTTTGAGGAGACGTTTTACGCTCGCTCCAGAAACAATGCTGTTTCTTAGCATAAATTATATTGCAATTCGATAAGGGTTCAAACTCCGTAACAAACGCTGTAAGAGAAGATACCTAATGTTGGTCTTTGACGGTTTAAATACATTTTTATTATTTAATTTACACAACTGCCACCGAAACTTGAGTGTGGTATTATATTGTTTTAAAATACTGTCAGAGAATGATGTTAACATTAGTGACGCTGAGTCTGGGTCGGCGCCTTGTTTTAAGGGAGAGAGAGAGAGAGAGAGAGAGAGTCCGGAGAGTCTCGCGACACCCAGGGTAAGTTACTTGTGCAAGGAATGGTGAAATGAGATTGGAATAAGTATTAATGAGGATTAACATTAAGTAATATCCGAAACTACCAAGCTTTGTAGGAGAGAGTACCACGCTTGTGGTAACCAATTTGAAAAAAATTGGATTCCGTTTGCCTCGTTATCAATGATTTTCCTCAGACACTTTAAAATTAAAGAAAAAAGGAGGAAACAAAAATCATAGAAAATTAATATAAAAGCCCCGCATAGCGTAAATGCATCGACAGATAAAGCGTCCGGATATTGTAGTCAAGGCACGGATTTTTTAAATTTAGTATTGTTATTCAAGCAAAAACGGACTTAAAGCCTAGGTATCTCAAATAGGTTATAACTTCTTTTATGACCTTGATTAAAACACCTGGAGTCACTGATAAGACGAACAGCCTAACATTAGGTGACAATAATTTGTAGCTAATGTACATATATATTCACGATTACACATTTTCTACACAATTGTCATAAGGATATGGCTCATAACTAGCTCGCTGCTAGTAAGGTTATCACAATTACCAATTTCCTTTTGTGGAGTCACAGTTTTAGCAGCTTTAGGATATGGCTCATGAGTAGCTCGCAGCTAGTTATGTAATCGCAATCGACTCGCAGTCAATACCGATTTGTTTAAGGAATCACAGCTTTAGTATGTGATTTATGAATAGCTCGCAGCAAGTTATGTTATCGCAATTGATTCGCAGTTAATCCCTTTTTATTGTGGTGTTACAGCTTTAGGATTTGACTCATGAGTAGCTCGCAGCTAGGAAGTCACATCTTTAGGATATGAACCATAAGTAGCCCGCAGCTAGTTATGTTATCGCAATTGACTCGCAGTCAACCCCGATTTGTTCGTGGAGTCATAGCTGTAGGATTTGACTCATGAGTAGCTCGCAGTTAGGAAGTCACATCTTTAGGATATGAACCATGAGTAGCTCGCAGATAGTTATGTTATCGCAATTGACTCGCAGTCAATCCCGATTTTTTTTGTTGAGTCACAGCTTTAGGATTTGACTCATGAGTAGCTCGCTCGCAGCTAGTTATGTTATCGTAATTGACTCGCAGTCAATCCTGATTTGTTTGTAGAGTCACAGCTTTAGAATATGACTCATGAGTGGCTCACAGCTAGTTATATTATCGCAATTGACTCGCAGCCAATTCCAATTTGTTTGTGGAGTCATGGCTTTAGTATATGACTGATGATTAGCTCGCAGTTAATCATGTTATTGCAATTGGTTCGCAGTCAATCCCTGTTTGTTGTTTTTTAGTTTCTCGGATAAAGCCAATCCAAATAAAGTTTTGTCTCCTTCCGAATCTTATAGCACTTCTTGTTGAGTTGAGGCATTAAGAGATTAATGCTGCTTTGAGTGATTCCGAAGTTTGAATCACATAGGATCCTGCAGCCATCTTCCTGCTTAGGTGTTTCATGGCCTGCACCCTGTTTTCACTCTCTTTTAATAGTAGGCCCATTCCTTTACTAACGGCCGTGATACTCAGGACGAGTAGTCTTTGTCGCATCCCCTTTTTTAATATAAAGAGCCATATGGTTGGCATGAATATTTTCACCATACTTCGGGGAAACATGCGTCGATTTCCCAAATTTTATAAAGTAACTTTGAACCCTTTGTCAAAATGACCATTCAGTATCTGGATTAACTGTACTAGACTCGGCGTCGGCTTGATTTTCTTCGGTGTTTACGTATGACGCAAAAAAAAAATCGGCTAAGTGCAAGTCGGGCCTCGCTCTTTTAGGGTTCCGTTAAAAAAAATAAATTAAAATGTTTCCATGGGTACATGAAAATATTTTAATTTAATTTTTTTAACGGAACCCTAAAAGAGCGAGGCCCGACTTGCACTTAGCCGATTTTTTTTTTGCGTCATACGTAAACACCGAAGAAAATCAAGCCGACGCCGAGTCTAGTACAGTTAATCCAGATACTGAATGGTCATTTTGACAAAGGGTTCAAAGTTACCTTATAAAATTTGGGAAATCGACGCATGTTTCCCCGAAGTATGGTGAAAATATTCATGCCAACCATATGGCTCTTTATATTAAAAAAGGGGATGCGACAAAGACTACTCGTCCTGAGTATCACGGCCGTTAGTAAAGGAATGGGCCTACTATTAAAAGAGAGTGAAAACAGGGTGCAGGCCATGAAACACCTAAGCAGGAAGATGGCTGCAGGATCCTATGTGATTCAAACTTCGGAATCACTCAAAGCAGCATTAATCTCTTAATGCCTCAACTCAACAAGAAGTGCTATAAGATTCGGAAGGAGACAAACTTTATTTGGATTGGCTTTATCCGAGAAACTAAAAAACAACAAACAGGGATTGACTGCGAACCAATTGCAATAACATGATTAACTGCGAGCTAATCATCAGTCATATACTAAAGCCATGACTCCACAAACAAATTGGAATTGGCTGCGAGTCAATTGCGATAATATAACTAGCTGTGAGCCACTCATGAGTCATATTCTAAAGCTGTGACTCCACAAACAAATCAGGATTGACTGCGAGTCAATTACGATAACATAACTAGCTGCGAGCGAGCTACTCATGAGTCAAATCCTAAAGCTGTGACTCCACAAAAAAAATCGGGATTGACTGCGAGTCAATTGCGATAACATAACTATCTGCGAGCTACTCATGGTTCATATCCTAAAGATGTGACTTCCTAACTGCGAGCTACTCATGAGTCAAATCCTACAGCTATGACTCCACGAACAAATCGGGGTTGACTGCGAGTCAATTGCGATAACATAACTAGCTGCGGGCTACTTATGGTTCATATCCTAAAGATGTGACTTCCTAGCTGCGAGCTACTCATGAGTCAAATCCTACAGCTGTGACTCCTCAAACAAATCGGGATTGACTGCGAGTCAATTGCGATAACATAACTAGCTGCAAGCTACTTATGGTTCATATCCTAAAGATGTGACTTCTTAGCTGCGAGCTACTCATGAGTCAAATCCTAAAGCTGTAACACCACAATAAAAAGGGATTAACTGCGAATCAATTGCGATAACATAACTTGCTGCGAGCTATTCATAAATCACATACTAAAGCTGTGATTCCTTAAACAAATCGGTATTGACTGCGAGTCGATTGCGATTACATAACTAGCTGCGAGCTACTCATGAGCCATATCCTAAAGCTGCTAAAACTGTGACTCCACAAAAGGAAATTGGTAATTGTGATAACCTTACTAGCAGCGAGCTAGTTATGAGCCATATCCTTATGACAATTGTGTAGAAAATGTGTAATCGTGAATATATATGTACATTAGCTACAAATTATTGTCTACGAGACAATATACGTTATGTTCTTACCTAACTATATACGGGTACTCGACCAGCCCGCAACCAGGAAAACTGGCGAGCGCCTCGTCGGTACTCGTCATGAACTGGGGGGGGGGGGGCGTAACACTGCGGCGCAGGATAACAGCTTACCAACTTAATATGTGGGTTGTTATTAATAATAATTTATTACAAATAGGAGCTATTAGTTCCGAGTTTTATTTTCTTGATGCCTAAACCTAATGTTAGGCTGTTCGTCTTATCAGTGACTCCAGGTGTTTTAATCAAGGTCATAAAAGAAGTTATAACCTATTTGAGATACCTAGGCTTTAAGTCCGTTTTTGCTTGAATAACAATACTAAATTTAAAAAATCCGTGCCTTGACTACAATATCCGGACGCTTTATCTGTCGATATATTTACGCTATGTGGGGCTTTTATATTAATTTTCTATGATTTTTGTTTCCTCCTTTTTTCTTTAATTTTAAAGTGTCTGAGGAAAATCATTGATAACGAGGCAAACGGAATCCAATTTTTTTCAAATTGGTTACCACAAGCGTGGTACTCTCTCCTACAAAGCTTGGTAGTTTCGGATATTACTTAATGTTAATCCTCATTAATACTTATTCCAATCTCATTTCACCATTCCTTGCACAAGTAACTTACCCTGGGTGTCGCGAGACTCTCCGGACTCTCTCTCTCTCTCTCTCTCTCCCTTAAAACAAGGCGCCGACCCAGACTCAGCGTCACTAATGTTAACATCATTCTCTGACAGTATTTTAAAACAATATAATACCACACTCAAGTTTCGGTGGCAGTTGTGTAAATTAAATAATAAAAATGTATTTAAACCGTCAAAGACCAACATTAGGTATCTTCTCTTACAGCGTTTGTTACGGAGTTTGAACCCTTATCGAATTGCAATATAATTTATGCTAAGAAACAGCATTGTTTCTGGAGCGAGCGTAAAACGTCTCCTCAAAGGTGTCTATAAGTTAAGATCAACCAAACCCTATTACTCCCGTACATGGGTCCCTCAACTTGTTTTAAACTATATTAAAAATTGGTTCCCAGTCACTCATCTTTAGAAAAAAACACTAAGAAACTTTTCAGTATACTAGCAATTTGCACTGCTCATAGACTACAAACTCTTCCATCAATTAAATTGGAAAGCAATATTACTTTCGAAATCGGGGTTTAAATTAGAATAACGGTAAATTAAAAAAAAAATATATACGCTGCGGCAGATACCAAGCCTATTCTCTCTCTCTCTTCCTACCTTACTTTCAAGAAAATCTGAGCATCTGCCCTGCTACACCCCTCCACACACTATATTTCCAGAACTAAAAATATAAGATCTGAGGGGACAAATAACCTGCTATTTACCTACAAGAAGCCTTACAAAAAGGCCGAACCTCAATCGATCAGCAGGTGGATCAAGTAAACGCTATCAGATAGCAGCGTTGACACAAGCGCACAGCACCTCACGCTCAGGCGAGCGTTGAGGAAATTAGAAAAACGGCAGGCTGGACTAATACATCGAACTCATTCTTTCGCTGCTTAGATGTTAGATCCATGGCGGATGAGGGAGATTATGCCAGACCCTACCAAGACAGGTCTTAATAATAATTGCGTTAACACATCTAATAGTGAATCAATTTATGAATTATACCTAATCATAAAAATAAATATATTCTAATTTATAGTATTAAATAATATTATAATAATAATATCATAAATATTTGAATCACATAGGATCCTGCAGCCATCTTCCTGCTTAGGTGTTTCATGGCCTGCACCCTGTTTTCACTCTCTTTTAATAGTAGGCCCATTCCTTTACTAACGGCCGTGATACTCAGGACGAGTAGTCTTTGTCGCATCCCCTTTTTTAATATAAAGAGCCATATGGTTGGCATGAATATTTTCACCATACTTCGGGGAAACATGCGTCGATTTCCCAAATTTTATAAAGTAACTTTGAACCCTTTGTCAAAATGACCATTCAGTATCTGGATTAACTGTACTAGACTCGGCGTCGGCTTGATTTTCTTCGGTGTTTACGTATGACGCAAAAAAAAAATCGGCTAAGTGCAAGTCGGGCCTCGCTCTTTTAGGGTTCCGTTAAAAAAATTAAATTAAAATATTTTCATGTACCCATGGAAACATTTTAATTTAATTTTTTTAATTTAATTTAATTTTTATTATTTGTTGTTATAGCGGCAATAGAAATATATAATATGTGAAAATTTCATCTGTTTATCTATTACGGTTTACGAGATACAGCCCGCTGACAGACGGACGGACGGACAGCGTAGGCTTAGTAATAGGGTCCCGTTGGTACCCTTTGGGTACGGAACCCTTGAATGCCTCTCTTTCAATTAATATAAGTCATTACCGTCGTAGTGTCGACACGAACATTGCACAGTTGTTTAAGTTACGAGCAGGACTTTCAAACCGAGGAAAATGGCCATTATTTCTTCCAAATATTTAATATCTTCTATAATATCTAATAATATGCTACTTACTCTGCTTGTTCATCTACTTGCTCTGCTTGTTCATCTACCATTGATTTTAATTTTACGTGTTTCGTAATAATTAGTGTTTACAGATAAATCGAAGAAAAGGTGGGTAGTTAGTTCCCTTACGCTTCGCTTGGCTCGTCTTGGCAGGGACACTACCGTCTCTCCAGATAAATATTATATTTTTGTTTACAAGTAGGTACTCGAATATAGTTAACGGCTGAGCAAGCTACTAAAGCCCCGTTGAGCGAATTTTACGAACATAGTTGAGTGAATTCGTGAATTTTATTACATTTTTCGAATGTATAATATGATATGTAGAAATAATAATGATAAATTACCTAAATAAATCCGAGACACTTGGGGGGTAGGTACTACGTTAATTCAATCGTGATTGATGACAAGTTGTAACAATAGTGTTACCGTAATAATCGTTATAGTTGTGTTTTAATTTTTATTAATTTTCATAATAAAACACTTCCGCAAGTATTCGCAACGGTAACGTAATATTTAATTCAGAATATTTACGTTTTCTCCGATACCTCGTAATCGATGAAGACTCACAGTAAACCTCGATACGAAAAGTGTACCGTTTTTATGTTAATGCAAAAACAATAATATAGTAGGCTATGTGGCGGTACGTAAGCGCAAACAAGAGATCGTTTGAAAACAGAAAAGAGCTCGTACCTTTTTCCTTCGATGATGATGATGATGATGATTTCAGCCGATGAACAATACTGCAATCACACTATCCTACAATATCACCCGATCTTCTGCACTTCTGGTTGAATTATTAAGTGCGGCGCGCTGAGCGCGTACGGTCCTTATCTCGCGCGAAAAAGTAATGAGCAAACTTAAGACGGTGCTGCCAAGGTGATTTATTTTTAAAATAGGGTATAACTATAAAATACGCGGACTTATCTCTGGCGACTGGAGTGACTACCTTTGTAATAATTATATTGAAGGATGAAGCAAAGAAATATAATGTATATCTTACAGGAAAAATAAAACCAACGCTCTAACTAGCATAGTTTTTTTTATATTAACAATAAACATCTACAAACAAAGTTAACGATAATTAAGCAAATTAATATAATATTATCGTTTTACTTTTACTTTTGGAGTACGGAACCCTCGGTGCGCGAGTCCGACTCGCACTTGGCCGGCTTTTATTTTATTTTCCTCAAGCCAAAAGCAACCTTGGATAGAATGCAATTTCTAGCAAATTGTTACAGAGTAAGTACAGATATCTTTTGTGATATAATATGCCAAGTATAAAAAAGAAATTAAGTACACTCAAGTTAGGTTAGTATTAGTAAGTAATCTGTTCACGTTTTTTGTTTAGCCGTTTTGTTACTTTACCTAATGTTGCGCCGTAGTTATTGTAGTACCCTTTCCTTATACATGCCACGTCCACATCTAGAAGATTCGATTGTACAACAAATATTTCCATACTAGACGATGCCCGTGACTTCTAGATTAAGGTTTTTTGATTCCCGCGGGAACTCTTTACTTTTCTGGGATAGATTGTAGCCTATGTGTTAATCCTGGGTATGAGCTATCTCTATTCCAAATTTCAGCCAAATCCGACCAGTAGTTTTTGCGTGAAAGAGTAACAAACATACACACAGACACACAAACCTTCGCCTTTATAATATTAGTGTGAAGTGTGATGTGATAGTGTGATGTGAAGTGTGATAGTGTGATGTGATGTGATATGTACCTACTATTATACTATTCATGTTGTTCGCGCCATGTGCCCGTCAACAATTCCTTGTTCCATGGTCGTAGCGCTGGCAATCTCTTTGGCTCGCAATGAAGTTGACAGATACTTAGTTTTTAAACTTGCCGCCGTTTTGGGGCGTGGTTTTTTGCAAGTTCCTTTGACAGCTAACACGTTCACGAAAAATTCCCGAGTCGCCTCGCGCACCGTTTTGCTTTTTAAGTGTCTAGATTTAGTTTATTTTACGGTTTAGTTGCGCCGTCAAGCGGTCTATGTGTCGACCTAGCTATAAGCATAATTGTTAACTGTTGTCCGTAACAAAGAACCTTTTTTTGGAACCCGCCGGCCTTTGCTCGCCACGCGCTCGGCGGAAGTGTGTGTGAAAAAGTGACTTTGACCACCTCTAGTTGGTCGAACTAGTGATAAACCAAGTGTACAGTGCTACAGTGCTACGCCAGCCCGGCGTCCACAGCTGCAGGCCATAACTGGCTGCCTGCCTGCTGCGGCTAGCGGCCTGAGAAGTTCACCTTACACTTAACCTCACAACACACCCCACATAATCACCACTATCATACCATCTCAGGCCGTACAAGGATTGACTGCTGCAAGGAAGGTCAGTGCAACCCTACCATCATTAAGTCACCACTACGTTGAGAGCAGATCTGACCGCGGTGAAAGGCCGCTTTGGGCAGCGACCCTGGACTCAGGTTATAGCTCGATGGGCCCCTATACCTAGTAGTCCAGGCCTTGACTCGTTGGCCAAGCCGTTGGCCTCAACACATGTCCAAGTTTTGTGGGCTGATAAAAAAAAATCTCTAAAAATGTTGGATAAAACCCCAACCTACACCTCGTCAAGTCTTTTCCAACATTGATTGTCGTGAAGCGCTAGTCTATCTCGCAATAAAAAAATTAAGTGGCACTCGGGGACTGCCGCGGTAAAGCTATTGCATAGCATTTTTTATCAACTTATGCATTTATAATATTTATGCAATATTTTTTTTGCAAAAAAGTAATTAAAAACAAACAAACAAGAAAAGCGCACTGTCACTACTTCGCGAGTGAGATTCGAACCTGCGACATCATACACTATACGGTAAAGAAAGCGGCCGCTCGCCCACTGCGCCGAACAGAGCTACTTGTGAACCTCTAAAATGTTGAACGATTACTGAACGACGGTGTTAGGTTTATTTTCGTTACAGAATTTCTTGATTCGGTCGCCGCGCTCAAACTGTTTGTCGTAGTTCAAAGCCCGCGATAAAAGCTATGCAATAGCTTAAAAATAATTGGCTAAGTTTAATAGTTATCCGACGAGTTTGAATGTAACCCCGAATTTTTGTACATCTAAAAGACGGGATGGCACGTGTTGCGTTTATTTTCAACCCTATCTCTCTAATTCATACATTCCTTCACTTGCTCTCCCATACTCTTTCTCTCTTATTCACACAATCCCTCACTTGCTCTGACATTCTCTCTCTCTCTCTCTCTCTTATTCACACAATCAAAAAAGTCTTTAAATCCCAGACCAGAGTTTTAGCCAGACTAACGAATAGCAGTTAATTTTTATATTATACTAGCTGATGCCCGCGACTTCGTCTGCGTGGATTTAGTTCATAACATCCCGCGGGAAATCTTTGTCACCCTCCAGGTTCTCAACTATACCTACCTATCCAATAAATCACGTCAATCCGTAGCTTTGTAGCAGGAAACATTTGATCGTCTTGCTCGCGGCATTGTTAATGATGATTCAAAGAGAAAACATATTAGTATTACTGATGATATTATCAATTACGTTAAACTATAATTTTTATAATTGTTTTTAAGTACCATAATTTTTTACCATAATTAGCCAAATACAAAATTACGTTTAGCTGTCATTTACGTTTTGTTCTTCCACTGTCATTTTCGTTTTTTTATTCCATGTCAGATGCATTTTTGTTATACCAGGTTTTATATTGACTTGACGGAAACGCGGTCGAACGGGATAAAAAGTATCCTATGTCCGTCTCCTGGTTCTAAGCTACCTCTCCACCAATTTTGAGCCAAATCGGTTCATCCGTTCTTGAGTTATAAATAGTGTAACTAACACCAATTTCTTTTATATATATATAGATAAGAGAAGAAGAAGATAGATAGACTATTGAGCTAAATATGGCTTTAAAAAGGTAAAAACATACTCTCATAGTTCCTCGTAGTAAGTAAGAGAGGCAGCAATAAAATCAAGCTTATAACTCAAACAGACATTTCTCGTTAAAAACTCATTCGCTGTACAATATCTTAGTGGCAGCAGGGTATTGGGGTTACAATTAATTTCAGGGAGGTTTGCGGTCGCCTCTAGACGTGGTTCGCAAGGCATGTTCCACTTGGTTCTTTTACTGTCATTTCATGAATGTGAACACTATAATGGCTATTTGACTGTAGTCAAAATGTTGATATTCATTATTTATAATCGAAAATGTAACATGTAAGAATAACATTTGTAAAAACAGAAAATAAATCGGTTAAAAACAAATAAGTTATAGAGCTTTAAAGTTTCCTGTTAGACAGAGAGAGCGCTAGTGAATTGTGATGTCACAATTCAGCAGCTTCACACACGCTCCATAGAAAATTTCGTTTTCTCACCTCCGGGCGGAAAGCGTCAATTTTCCTCCCGCTGCGCTAAACGAAAATGTCGCTTTCCGCCTCTGTCGAGGAGAAAAATAGTATACACACCACGGGCAGTAAATAAGAAAGCCTCAGATCACATGTTTATTGACCTCGGCTTCGCCTCGGACAACAATTACATGTGATCTGAGACATTTCTTATTTTACTGCCCTAGATGTGTAATGTACTATTTAGAAAGAGATACAGTCACAGTAAAACAGCTTATAATTATTCCGAGACTAGTAAAGATATTTAAAAAAGAGAAATGGCATTGTGTTATAATATTTAAATCGTTATTTTAAATAAATAAAAAAATATCAGTCAAATACCCAATTATACAACTTAAAAAGTGTGTTCGTTTGTCTTTCAATCGCGTCTTATCAGCGCGTGTTCATACAGTTCCTCAATATCTGCACAAAAATTGCGTCAGATTTTTCATTTTTGTACAGATACTGAGGAACTGGAGAGTGATGTGTGAGGATTTTTAAAAAGTTAACTAGCGCTCACGAATTTGCGGGCAAATGAAGTAAAACTTAACATGGCTTAATAAAACATTAATTTTGAACATATAAACTTTAATTTTTGTTGAGGCCCATAATCAATACCCGATCTTTATGACATTTTTATCTTCCAAGCAGTCAAATCAAGGTTGGCTTAAACGAAAGTTTATTTAGAGAGGGAATTTATTAAGTAAACTTAAAGCCTCAGATCAAATAAGATCAAAGCAGTAAAGTTAAGACGTCTTCGTCCGATAAGAATTCATTATTATCCCAACTAAGTTCAGAGTTTCGATTTTTTTTCATCGCTAATAAAATCTAAAACTAAAATTGCTTTGAAAATTTTCTTTTTCTTGAAATATTAAAAAAGATTTTTCCGGAATCTCATTACTATTCAAGAAAGTAGCGAGTTCTTGAGCTATCAAGTAAGTAGGAACTTCTAAAAAGTTTTTAGGCAAGCCTTCAGTCGATAGGAAAAATGTCCAAGAACTGCAGTAACGAATAGATTAAGTACAGTTCGACGACAGTTTGTAATAGTTTTAGTTTTGCTTCCGATCGGAACTGCTAGACTAGTAATGAATGGACTGCGAATCAACGACAGCTTTTGGCACATTCACCTTACTTATTCCGCAATATATTATGTAATAGCTATTGAATTTGGTAAAACGGTGATAGTCCAGAAGGGGTGATAGCGTATAATGAGTAGATTCCAGGCATGCTTCTCTGACTTTGAAGGTAGGGATTCAAGGTTCGATCAAAGGCACAGGATAAGTGCATTTTATGAAAATAAATACCACTTGCTAAGAAAGGCATCATGATTAAACCTGCATGCCTGAGAGAGAGAAAGAGACAGAGTATATTTATATTCTCGGAGGCGTCTGAAGTCTACCAACATTAAAAACATGGAACATTAATAAATAGTCACATTCATAGACTGCTGAAATCATAATAGGGTATTTGACTATTGTAAAGAAAGCAGACACCCCAGACATAGAACAGACGCAAGCCCACAAAAAACCTTTTAAGATAAATACTAATGCAAGTTGGACCAAGTATGCTTCATATCTTTCATGACGAATACGATAAACATCCATGGGAACTTTATCTTAATAGCAGAACGTCGCGACGACTGAAGATAAACTTGAAGCCACTGCAAAAAAGACATTTTAGTTATCAGAGAACACCCTCGAACCTTCTCATGGCCTACGTGACTGCAAGCAAACGCACCCCTACCAGCACCCTGCGATCCGGGATATAAATACACGAAGCTCCGGGAACGAGACATTCAAGATCAAACATTCATTCGACATTCATTCACGTCGCGCTGAAACTATAACTCGTTTCGCAGTACGTAATAGTAATTGTCCGCGAGTTAATTAATATAAAGTGATTTGCTCGCGTAATTAATTAAATTAATTAAGTATCAAAATTGTAAACAACTTAATAAACGCTATAACGACAAGAAGACTCTTTATTGTCGAGAACCCCTTCTCGACTGGTGACAGCGGCCACACCTGCATAACTCTATATTTAAAATATCGTTTCATCTGGTGTCACCCTAAAAGATTATTATCTAAAAATATTATTCCATACGACAAAACTAAAAAAATTAATTAGAAAACATTAATTAAAATTGCTATAATTCTGGCGATGTTCACGAGATCGAAAACGTTCTTGAATCTCGAATGACGTCACAGTTCACGCCACCTTTGGGACTGTGTGTGAAATATGACGTCATCTAAACAAATGGAACGTTACCGCGGCAATTTATTTTTTGAATTTATTTCTCGATTTTTATGAAAAATACTGAAAATTATGCCGAAATATACGTTTTGTTAGCTTCAGCATAGCATTATTAACAATTTAATATGATTTTCTAATAGTAGTCAAATACCCTATTAATCTTTTCTTTTGGCTTTGCCGTAGTCGGGTAAAAAATATTTCCAAAAGATAAAGGATAAAGATAGTTTTATGTGTAAGAAAGGGATCCAAAAGGAACGTACTTTATACGGAGACACAAATGTGTAGGTCCAATACAAATGGTGAATCGACCACAGCGATCAATTATAAAACAAAATTGGTTCTCTTTCCTGGCGGTTCTTATTGAATGAACAGTCTGGTAGCTATGGCTAGATTTAAATCAGATAGGCACCGTTTGAATTTTAATCGCGTTCTGGTATAGCTAGACGGGCCTTTTAATTGAAATACCTTTAGTACAGATTTTACAGTGGATTAACTACAGCTGAAGCTTCCCATCGCAAAATTAAACCGCCCCCAAAACGTTGGGCTTGTTTAAAGTTAGAAATAGATTAGCAAGAAAAGGTTAGAATTATTTTGCTACTAGATTATGCCCGCGACTTCGTCCGTGTGGATGGTTTATTGATTCCCGCGGGAACCCTTTAATTTTACGGGATAAAATGCGTATGTGTTATTGGAGTTTTGGAGTTTACTCCTTAAGAATCGATTTTAGGCGCCCGGTATGAGAAAAATTCGAGGAGTAAAATCTACTTATGATTGACCTCGTTACGTTTTTCACAACGATGCAAATTTCTACCCTAACGTTGAGTAAATAAGGTTGGTTTTCGCTTGAGTTGTCGAATGCCCTCGTTACGTTTTTCACAACGATGCAAATTTCTACCCTAACGTTGAGTAAATAAGGTTGGTTTTCGCTTGAGTTGTCGAATCCGAAAGAGCTTTCGCTTCGGGAAGCCGAGCGCGTACCGATCGGGCCCGAGCGGCGCCGAGCCGCAGCGAGCGAGCGCCGCGAATGCATTACGACGTTTTAAGGAGTAAACTCCAGTCGTGCGTCGGAGCTGACACACACACTTTTTTTCCAAGTTATAATCTATCTCCATTCTAAATTTCAGCCAAATCCGTTCAGTAGTTTTTGCCTGGAAGAGGAACGAACGTACACACATACACACACACAAAAACACAAACTTTCGCCTTTATAATATTAGTGTGATAATCCACCAACAGAGAAAAATCTGTATGGTCAAACATGCTGTAACAAGCTAAGCACCGCACACCTTCTCAACCAAACAAGAAAGTCAAGTTCCCAAGCAAGCATTGCCACCACCACCCACATGCACCAACACACAAGACTCTTACAGTACTCTCTTAGAGCAAAATAATTCTAACCTGTTCTTGCTAATCATGAACTTCCGCAAAGTAACGCCTGCTTTCGAAATAGATATTTGGACCTGTTATCTATTTCTAATTTTGGTCCTAAAACTGACTAAATATTGTAACGTGAAGCTTTTAGGTGATGCAAGAGCAGAGCAATACTGAAAATGTGACGTCAGCAAGAAGATTCAGCTGCATTGGGCGTATCGAAGAATGGCGTCAATGGACACCGTTATAGATGTTTCTATTCACAGATTTTACGACACATCCGATGCTGATGATATCGCTAAATTTTTCAGTACTGATAAATGTATCTCAGTGATAGCCTAGTGATTAGAACTGTGGTCTCCTATTCGGGGGGACGCAGGTTTGATTCCGGGCAGGCACCTCTAACTTTCGGAGTTATGTGTCATTAGGCATTAAGCAGTGATAGCCTAGTTGGTTACGACTGTGGTCTCCTATTCGGGGGGACGCAGGTTTGATTCCGGGCAGGCACCTCTAACTTTCGGAGTTATGTGTCATTAGGCATTAAGCAGTGATAGCCTAGTTGGTTACGACTGTGGTCTCCTATTCGGGGGGTCGCAGGTTCGATCCCGCACATCTGGCTTTTCGAAGTTAAGTGCGTATAAGATACATGAAGAAGAACACATGCTTTAACAGTGAAGGAAAACATAGTGAGGAAACCTACACACCTGAGAGTTCTCTATAATGTTCTCGAAGGTGTCTGAAGTCCACCAATTCGCATTGGGCCAGCGTGGTGGACTATGGCCTATAACCCTTCTCTGAGAGGAGACCTCGCTCTGTAGTGAGCCGATGATGGGTTGATAATGATAATGATGATGTGTCATTAGTCAACTAAAGAGTCTTGGTGGCGCTTTGTAAATACTTCCACAAAACATTTTAAACGTTTTGAATTTTGGAGGTGAGCCATCTTATCGTATTTAAACTCTGCAGCCGATAAAATGTGTTTGGGCTCATTAGAATGGTCTCAATGAGTAGGTGTTAGATAGATGACGATCGAGGTTCGAGAAGCATGATCTTATAATGGAGCAGCAAACTGGATAACAGAATGTTGGGTAATTGTATAATATAGTGAGTTTTAAACAGTGTAAAACATTTTCTTTTTGCTATTTATGTCGTGTTATTGTTTTGTTCATAAGTGGAAGACTGGGATACACATTTACAAGCCATAATACCCGCGGGAATTAGAAATGTCAACCTAAATACAGGCTCCCTAGTTAGGTGACAGACCCGATCTCCCATGCATATAGTAAAATATAACTTATATACGAGTAAGTACTCCGCTTCAGATTACTACTCGTATGTTTTTAATAAATTAAATAAATGAAATGAAATGAAATAGTCCGACCATAGATTGAAATGTCGGGGATATTTTAAATTTTTTCAGTTTTATCCCCATTTTCAATGAACAGTATCAGCTTAGCTGAATGTACTGCAAATGGATACCTAGTTCAATAAATAAACTATAAAATCTAACTATTAATCTTAACTTGGGTTTAAGGAAATGTTTTATAGTTTTACGCTAGCGTTTTTATTACCAAGCTTAAGTATGAATTACCATAAATCCTTTACGCGGCTTTTGCACTACCTTGAAAGTATTTAGTAGTTTTAATTATAGCTTTTGAGTTGTATATACTACGAGTTATATGGACTAATATTTGAAGTAACAAGGATATTATCAAAGTTTAAAATCTGTAACCCGACATACATATTGATTTTATTCTAAATGTAGCCTGTCACCCGGGCCGCAATAAGGAATCGATTGAGTAGTTTAAGCACTATGGGGGAACATACATAAATACAGACATACAAAACTTCCTTTTAGCTTTCCCGTAGTGACTTTTTATGGGTCAGTTGAGTTAAGTTTTGTTTGTAAAATATAATCATCATCATCATCATTATCAACCTATCATCGGCTCACTACTGAGTGAGGTCTCCTCTCAGAGAAGGGTTGTAGGCCATAGTCCACCACGCTGGCCCAATGCGAATTGGCGGACTTCACACACCTTCGAGAACATTATGGACAGAACTCTCAGGTGTGCAGGTTTCCTCACGATGTTTTCCTTCACCATTAAAGCATGTGATATTTAACTTCTTAAACGTACTTAACTTCGAAAAGTCAGAAGTGCGTACCCGGGACCGAACCTGCGACCCCCCCCCCCCCCCCGAATAGGAGACCACAATCGTAACCACTAGGCTATCACTGCTTCGTAAAATATAATATTAAATAAAAAATTACAATAAATTTAATTAAAAAATAAATAAATTTTTTTGCTATAAAATTGAATAATTAGTCTGTTGAGGCCAACGGCTTGGCCAACGAGTCAAACCTGGACCACTAGGTTCAGGGGCCCATCAGCTAAACCTGAGTCCAGAGTCGCTGCCCAAAGCGGCCTTTCACCGCGGTCAGATCTGTTCTCAACGTAGTGGTGACTTAATGATGGTAGGGTTGCACTGACCTTCCTTGCAGCAGTCAATCCTTGTACGGCCTGAGATGGTATGATAGTGGTGAAATGTAGGGTGTATTGTGAGGTTAAGTGTAAGGTGAACTTCTCAGGCCACTAGCAGCAGCAGGCAGGCAGCCAGTTATGGCCCGCTGGAGACGTTGGGCTGACGGAGCACTGTACACTTGGCTTGTCACTAGTAAGACCAACTAGAGGTGGTCAAAGTCACTATTTCACACTTGGCGTGGCGAGCAATAACCGCCCGTTAGGAGTCGCCTTTTGTTACAAATAACAGTCGGTAATTCTGCTTATAGCTAGGTCGACACATAGACCGCTTGACGGCACAACTAAACCGTAAAAAACTAAATCTAGGCAATTAAACAGCAAAACGGTGCGCGAGGCGACCCGGATTTTTTCGTGTAAGTATTAGCTGTCAAAAGGAACTTGCAAAAACCACGCCCAAAAACGGCGGCAAGTTTAAAACTAAGGATCTGTCAACTTCATTGCGAGCCAAAGAGATTGCCAGCGTCGCGACCATGGAACTAGGAATTCTGGACAGGTACATGGCGCGAACAACCCCCCCGCCTGTGGTCGTAAGGATTTACGTCCACTTACTAGTAAATGGGTAAACGTGATAAGGAGCAAACGGCTCGCTGCAAGACAGAGTCTCCGACCATTACCTCGGCAACCCTGGGAACCCCATCAGACCCGTAGATCAGCTTAAGAATGCGCCCACGGCGCCAGTATAAAGGCAACAAATTAGGTTCCTTAATCAGCACTAGGTCACCAACTTTGGGTGGATCAGATTTGTCAGCCCACTTAACCCGCTGCTGCAAAAGATGCAAATACTCTAGTGACCAACGGTGCCAAAAACTCTGAGTCATCTGTTGCAGCAGCTCAAACCGGGACAAACGTGAGACCTTTACGTCCCTGAAGGGGTATTCGGGTAGAGCGTTAAGGGGCTGACCAATCAGAAAATGACCGGGAGTTAAGACCTCCAGGTCATTTGGGTCAGATGAGAGGGGACAGAGTGGCCGAGAATTGAGTACAGCCTCAATTTTGCAATACACGGTGGCGAGTTCTTCAAAGGTTAAAACAGTTTCGCCTATAACGCGCCGGAGATGAGTCTTGGCCACCTTAACCACAGCTTCGAATATTCCACCCCAATGAGGGCAAGCTGGGGGGTCAAACTTCCAGGTTACCCCCATCTTGGACAATGCTGTACTTAATCTAATCTTATTGCTAGACAGGAATTCGACAATCTCTTTTAAATATCTATCAGTGCCCTTATAATTGGTGCCGCAATCAGTGCGAATCAGGTCAGGCAATCCTCGACGAGAGACAAATCTACCTAGCGTGGCTACAAAAGCTTCAGTGCTTAAGGCACTCACAAGTTCTAAATGTACCGCCTTGGTAGCGAGACATACAAAAACGCAGAGGTAGGCCTTGAGCGATTTGGCGTTGCGGAGGTTAGAGCTCTTGATAGCAAACGGGCCAGCAAAATCAGTGCCAACCCCAGCAAAGGGTCGAGTGGCTAGAACGCGGTCGGAGGGCAGATCACCCATCATCGGCTGTGAAGTATTAGCCTTCAAGCGGTAACACGGAATGCATCTGAAAGTGACGTTCCGGATGGTGCGTCTCCCTGCCAGAATCCAAAACTCGCGCTGTAAAATAGCCGAGAGTGCATTACAACCAGCGTGGGCATTTTCAAGATGGTAGTGTGTCACTAGCAATTTGACAAAGGTGCCGTCCTTAGGTAGCAAAAGGGGGTGGCGAGCACCATAGGGCAGATTGGAATTCTTGAGGCGTCCTCCAACGCGTAGCATTCCGTTATTGTCCAAAAAAGGGCTTAGGCGAGCAAGGGGGCCCTTCAAAACTAAACCTCTCTTTAGGGTGTCAATCACGGATGAAAAATGCTCCACCTGAACCACACGCACCCAGTAGTTCCGGGCGTCTTGGCGTTCAAGAGGGGAAAGCACAGGACTCAAATTTTTATTTTCTGAATTCCGCCCATTATGGATAAAACGTCGAATCCAACCGGTAACACCAATTAGTTTATCAAGGGAACTGTAACGGTTCAAAAGAAAGTTCAAGTCGGGGATCT
Source organism: Oeneis ivallda (assembly GCA_029955525.1). Classification (NCBI taxonomy): domain Eukaryota; kingdom Metazoa; phylum Arthropoda; class Insecta; order Lepidoptera; family Nymphalidae; genus Oeneis; species Oeneis ivallda. The sequence continues at coordinate 4,413,979 of JARPMR010000024.1, read as the reverse complement.
GTTTATCCTCAACCACTCCGACTCTTAAGCCCGGCAATACTTCGGGAGCGGAAAACCTATTTTGAGGCCAAGTCGTCTCGGATTGGGATAGCCAACTTGGATCCCACCAAAGGTGATGGTGGACCAGTGAAGAGGCCTCACAGCCGCGGGAGGCGCAATCGGCCGGGTTCAGTTCTCCGGGTACGTGTCTCCAAATCACCGGTACTGCAGAGCTCTGAATTTGGGAGACCCGATTCGCAACAAAGACCTCTAAGTTGTGAGGCGCGGCTCGTAGCCAGCAAAGGACAATCTCACTGTCCGTCCAAGCATAAACGTCGGTCAGATCGACCGCAGATGCCAAAGAGGAGCGGACGTGGTTCAAGAGGCGTACCAGAAGGGCGGCGCCAGACAATTCTAATTTCGGGATAGTTAACCGTGACCGAATAGGGGCCACCTTGCTTTTTGCCAAGACGAGATGCGTCGCGACCTCACCGGCGACATCGACAGTCCTCAAATATACCACGGCGGCGTATCCTCGTTCGGAGGCGTCGCAAAACCCGTGGAGACTGGCATGACACCTTCCTGTTGGTAGGAAGCGTCGAGGCATGGAAATTCGGTTAACTTCAGGAAGTGAAGACACAAGGGAGTTCCACTCCTTCAATAACTTCCCAGGGAGTGGTTCGTCCCAACCGAGTTCAGCAATCCAAAGCTTCTGGAGGAAACATTTAGCCAAAAATATTACGGGAGTGATCCATTCATTGGGATCGAAGGTGCGAGCAACCGTAGACAATACGGAACGCTTAGTCCAGACCTTAGGAGGTGGGTCTAATTTGACCCGGTAGGTGAAAACGTCTTGGACGGGCTGGTACTGTATTCCAAGGACCGTCAGCAAATTGGGATTTTCGGGATTTTCAAAAATATGAGTATCCTGCTGATCCTTTCCCGGAAGATCCTTCAAGACGTGAGGGGAGTTGGACAGCCACTTGCCCAACTCATAACCTCCGGACTTCAGTATTGCAATCAATTCATCGCGAAGAGTCAGAGCTTCCTCAACGCTCGAGGCTCCCGTGCAAATATCGTCCATATAGACTGACGATTCCAAGGTGGCTGATGCGCGAGGGTAATTCAGCCGCTCCCGGTTAGCTAGTTCTAACAAGGTCCTGATAGCAATATAGGGGCTTGACTTGAGTCCATAGGTCGTGGTGTTCAATTCAAAGACACGCATTGGCTCATTAGGATTTTCGCGCCACAGAATCATTTGGTATCTCCGATCATCGCGATGTACCATCGACTGTCTAAACATCATCTTGATGTCAGCTACGAAAACAATTTGATGCCGGCAGAAATGCGTGAGGATATCGGAGATATCCTTGATCAGCTTAGGACCGGAGTGCAAGCATTGGTTCAATGTCACCCCGTTGGATGTGGCCGCGGAGCCGTCAAAAACCACTCGAATCTTCCCCCCAGGGGTCTTCAAGACGGCATGGTGGGGTAAGAAGTAGTGCTCGTGTGCGCGCCAATCAAAATTGGATGGTGACATATGCCCCAGGCCCTCGTACTCGCGCATAAATTCAACGTACTTGGAGCGGAAGGTGGAGTCGCGCCGCATGCGCCGTTCCATAGACAAGAGCCTCTTTTCCGCCAAGGCCCGCGATTGACCAAGCGGGGGGCGAGAAGCGAGAAAGGGCAAGCGAGTTACAAATCGCCCATCAACACGTCGGCCTGTGTTGTTTTGATAAAACAACTCACATTCAAGGTCAAGAGGGTCAACTCGTGCGGCATGCGGCGGCTCCTCAACTTCCCAAAAGCGCTGGACCACGTCCGACAGCGTCAAGCCGGCTGCTTGCAATTGGTCCAGCACCGGTAGGTCCGAAGACCGTAGCACGGGTCCAAAAAAGCTAGAGCCGAATATAGTGGACATGGCACATAGGCCGTCCTTCTGCAAAACCCTAATTTCCCCTGACAAGACCAGGCCCAACACATCGGAACCCAACAAAAGGTCCATAGGACCGGGTTCAGTCCAGTGGGGGTCAGCTGGGTTTAGGCCTGATGCACAGGACACCGCAGCGTCAGCTATTCGGACCTGTGGTAGGGGGCCTAAGATATTGTCAAGGACTGACACCTTGACCAAGACCCTAAGATTGCCCGTAACGGGGCCAAACATTAATTCCGCTTCCCCGTTAGGAGTCGAGGGCTCTATACCCCCGATACCTATCACCCGTCCTGTTCGAGGACTCCAAGGGAGCCCTAGCTCACCCACCAAACGAGAAGAAGCAATACAGCGCTGTGAACCCGAATCCAAAAGGGCGCGAACGATTAAAAATTCACCCTTCGGGTTGAATACCTTCACTGAGACAGTCGGCAAAAGAATGGTCTGACAGACGGACTGCCTGAGATTCAAGGTCTCAGGAGAAGTTGCTGTGGTGGGGGCTAGGGCGGCAACTACCTATTGGTGGTCGTCCTCATCAAACCGGTCCTCTAACCGGGGAATCTCATATAGAGACTCAGGGGGGACCTCCAAAGGTGAGTGGGACGGACCTCCATTTGGGTAAACCCATGCGTCATCTCGTGGCGGCAACACGGGCCTAGTCATACGGGCTGAGGTCGGTAGGCCGTAGTAAGGCTGTCGACCCGCTCGAGGTGGGCGGCGTTCGAGGCGTGGCCACTCATGAAGCGGAGGTGAATAGCGGGCAGACTGAACCGTAGACGGAGCCGCCACAAATCTCCCATCAGAACGTCGAGGGGGGTTGGTGCCCCCCTCACGGGGGGGTGAAGCCCCCATAGGCGGGGTCGAAATCCGGACGCGTCGGGATTCATGGCCCTGATCAGGAGACCGACGCAAGTAATCCGGGGAGCGATCGGTAAGAGCGCCCCCGCCCGTGCGGGGCGCGCCCTCACTCTCCACCCGGCGGCCAACACCATTCTTGTTGGCGCACAAAATCTCCAGGTGGTTACCCCTACAGATTGGGCATGGCCGTTGCTGTTGGCAGTCCCGTTGCATGTGAGCTTCCAGACAGCTATAGCACCAGTGGCGGTCTCTTGCAATGCCCCTCCGATCCTTGATCCGCTTAGAGAGAAACTGGGGGCAAGAAAGCACCCGGTGGCCTGGACGCCTGCAATAGTTACAGGGGGCGGGTTCAGTGGCAGCAAGTCCAGTGTAAACGGGCATTGGTCTCCGGTCGGAGGCCCTTTTACCAGGGACGCCAGTGTGACCCTTTTCCTTCCTCAGCTGGGCAGGCCGCTCTGGGGTCCTTGAAGGACCAGCAATACCAGAGTTATCAGCCTGCTGGCACTCTTCCTCAAGGAACTTTAAAAGGTCCGAAAAGGGGGGCAGGTAGCTGGCCCCGTCCCCACCATACCTTTGCTCAAAACGCAGTTTCAACTCGGGAGGTAGGCGGGACAACACAATGTGTAATAAAAGGACGGACCACTGGTCCACGGGAAGCTCTAAACGCTTAAGAGCGTTGCAGGCTACAATCAGTGGATTTAAGAGCGATTCTCTTAAATGGGACACCCCATAGACACGTGGCAGCGCTAGAATTTGTGCCACGTGTGTGTCTGCTAACCGGCGCACGTTGGCATACCGCCGAGTCAGTAGTTCCCGCGCGGTGGTATAACTCTCCTCGGAGAGGTCTAGGTGGCTAACTAAACCCAGAGCCTCTCCCTGCAGGGAAGAGAGTAGATAGGCCAGTTTCTGGCAGGGAGACAGGTCCCTTCTCGCGTCCACCAGGCTATCAAAGAGGCTGAGAAAGCCTAGCCACTCGCTCAGGTTGCCAGAAAAGTGGGGCAAGTTTATTGTTGGCAACTTGCCCTGTAACGCAGGCTGCGTGGTGGGTCTGGTGGGAGACTCAAGAATAGAGCTCATTCTCGCCTCCTTCTTGAGCCTCGCGGCCTCCTCCACCAGACCGTCTGTCAGCTCAAAAAACTGTTCGTAGTCCCGCACTGAGGACTCCAGCGATTCCGGAGGTAGCTCCAATGCCATGAGGTCTCGGAAGGCCTCTTCGACGACCGCCTGCCTGGTCCGCACCTGCTCGCACCGCTGGAGCAGTGCGGATGCCCGGTCCACCCGGCCTACCAAGGCGTTGGCTGTAGCAGCCCAACGCAGCTCTGATTGAATTTGCACGCTCAATTTTTTGTGGGCTGACATCTTAGGTAGGTACAAAACAACTTAAATAAAGGTAGTTACAACAAATAGATAACAAAATCAAAACAAAGTTATTTGTTACGAGTTATGTTTCAACTTCAACCAAACAAATTAATAATCAAACAAGAATTACCCACTTTAAACACAAACAAATTACTACTTAAATACTATTTATTAATTAGAATTATTTACTTTAAAACAAGAATTATTTATTTTAAATGCATCAAACAAACTACTCTGTTACCTAACCACGAGGGGTTCTAGTAAACAAACAAAGTATTTGTTGGTTAAAAGTTCCAAAAGATACAAATTAAGCTATCAATAATTTATGTTAAGTCAATCAATAACATAAATTAAGATAAAAGAAAAATTAAGTTTTTAATTACCCGTACTAAGCCACTAGACTCATACCAGGCACTGCAAATTACAAATTGGCTTGGTAAGAACCTACAATTATCAAATTATATTAATATTAAGTTTATTTATTACAATCTACATCTAACTGTTGGCCAGTTACGGGCCACAAACAACAATTAGATACTATTAATTATTAATCAACAAAAATTAACAAAACAAAATCTCAATAATTGCAATTATTATACAGGCCTACATGTGACAAGGTAGGCTATGTACTAGTAACTCAATAAGCCTGTGTATTAATAAGTTATAAATTAATAAGTTTACAATTAATGAGTTAACCCTAGAACGGCAAAGTTAAGTCACAGTAATGCCAAATCTGTCCGCGGAATCAATTTAACCACGCTCTGCTACCAAATGTTGAGGCCAACGGCTTGGCCAACGAGTCAAACCTGGACCACTAGGTTCAGGGGCCCATCAGCTAAACCTGAGTCCAGAGTCGCTGCCCAAAGCGGCCTTTCACCGCGGTCAGATCTGTTCTCAACGTAGTGGTGACTTAATGATGGTAGGGTTGCACTGACCTTCCTTGCAGCAGTCAATCCTTGTACGGCCTGAGATGGTATGATAGTGGTGAAATGTAGGGTGTATTGTGAGGTTAAGTGTAAGGTGAACTTCTCAGGCCACTAGCAGCAGCAGGCAGGCAGCCAGTTATGGCCCGCTGGAGACGTTGGGCTGACGGAGCACTGTACACTTGGCTTGTCACTAGTAAGACCAACTAGAGGTGGTCAAAGTCACTATTTCACACTTGGCGTGGCGAGCAATAACCGCCCGTTAGGAGTCGCCTTTTGTTACAAATAACAGTCGGTAATTCTGCTTATAGCTAGGTCGACACATAGACCGCTTGACGGCACAACTAAACCGTAAAAAACTAAATCTAGGCAATTAAACAGCAAAACGGTGCGCGAGGCGACCCGGATTTTTTCGTGTAAGTATTAGCTGTCAAAAGGAACTTGCAAAAACCACGCCCAAAAACGGCGGCAAGTTTAAAACTAAGGATCTGTCAACTTCATTGCGAGCCAAAGAGATTGCCAGCGTCGCGACCATGGAACTAGGAATTCTGGACAGGTACATGGCGCGAACATAGTCAGACATAAGAAGTAAGAACCGCGGGAACGATGTTGAATTGTTCACCTGTTCAGTTCAATTTACATTTAATTATAGCGACGTTTTAATTAACCACAAATTTTAAGAGACGTTCAAGACGTGTCGGCTTAAACTAAGTTGTACGTGAGACGCTGAAGAGCCTCTAGCTTGGTTGAACACTGATCGCTAAGTAATTACTGTAGAATGTACATACTACCAGTACATTGGGAGTAACTTCTACTGAATCATTTTCTGAGTAAATCCATTATAACCCTACTTATTATAAATGCCAAAGATTGTTTTTTGGTTTGTCCTTCAATTACGCCTGAAGAGTAACATCCAAAGAATATTGTCAGAATAACGACTAATTTGTGAGTAACTCACGTCCAACTCGATATTTTGATTAATTTCTTAAACTGGTCACTTTCAAGTAAAGATTTTTATGTAAACCTGTGAAGATGATACTGCCATTGGCGTAATTAGAATGCCATAAGCCTACTTTGTCGTATTAGTTTACAAACTGCGAGAAACCAAATTAAATTTGAATTTCGCGGGCAGACCCGTATAATCAACCTTAAATAACATTTTATTTCGACTCCTTTTCCATGTATGGGAGCCCCTTTATTTTTTAATTTTATTTCATTTTTATTATTTTTTGTTATAGCGGCAATAGAAATACACTCTGTGAAAATTTCAACTGTCTAGTGTCTACCTATTACGGTTTACTAGATACAATAAACCAACTTCATCTAAGAGCCGGTTTCACCAATGTAAAGTTGGCGTTTTACCGAGGAATAAATTAGGCATTTTGACAGTTTTTATACTGAAAATACTGTCAAAATGTCAACGCTCGGATAAGACTTACTTTAAAGAAGTACGATGTTTATGGTACCTATAAATAAATAAATAATTTATTGAATACTGCACAAAGATGCTGAAGTGGCGACTCCGCAGTTCGGAAAAAGCGCAATGTTCTCAGACCCCCCACAATAATAGGTGGCCAACGACATCAAACGAGTCGCAGGGAGCAGCGGGATTCAGGCGGCGCAAGACCAAGACCTGTAACAAGAAGTAGAAGGAGAAGAAGAATGCAATCTCAAAATCTGCAATCAAAAAATCAAGACTATGGACTACAGTCCATAGTTTATACTATTCCTTTTAGGTTTTACTCTGTAATACATCAAAGTGGCACTAAAAGCTACTAAAGAAGTAAGAACCCAAAGTGTTTTATTTTCGCTCCAGTTTTAGAAAACTGTCCCCCCTAATTGGGCCTGTCCGCGTTACATTAAATGCGCGTCATTTTCAAGTGCTTCTGAACAGTGATGGTAAAACGATTTTAAGTCCCTTTTCCCGATAAAAGCCTTTGTCAACTCGCTTGAGCGTCCATTGGCGTTTGAATGACAAATTTTATTATCAATTTTCTCGATAATGTAATCATTGCCAAATGATTTATACCTTTATTGCCATTACCTCATTAAAAACTTGGCCCTGATGCTTTCGTTATTTGAACGCAAACGTTTTTTGTTAAATAATAGGTATCTAATATATAATGAAATTTATTTTTTTCAAAAAACCGACTTCGAACGCCACTACAAAGTATAATAATTTTTTTAATCAGCACTGAATCAATTTCGATATTTATATGAGACTACCTCTAAAGTATGACCTACCCAAGAAAAAATGAACCATCAAAATCAATTCATAATTGGCGGAATAATCGCGTTATAAATATACAAAAAAAACATACAATCAAATTGAGAACCTCTTCGTTTGAATTCGGTTAGACAAGTAGGTACAAAATATTTCTATGCGCGATTGAAAAATAAGAAATGCAGCAAAAGAGACTATGGTAATGTAAGGGTATTATATAGCGCAACACATAACTTTATATTAAATACAAATAAATTGATTTTGATTTTGATTTTGATTACCCATATAATTATGTAATATTATTATATTATATAAAAGACCATATTATTATTATTATTACCCATTATTACTTGAATTTATTTTTAAAACATTCTTCAAAGAGTTTTAGAACGCGTTTGAGTCACGATATTCACGCGCGTGAAACGCGATGCATACAAAAGACCATAAAATCGCTAAAGGCCATAAAACGCGCAATCACTGCCGCTAAAAGTAGCCAGTGTGTCCTCTCCCTAATCCTTTGCGAAATCACTAGAACTCGCTTATAACTATAACAAAATAAAAAAACCGGCCAAGTGCGTGTCGGGCCACGCTCAGTGTAGGGTTCCGTAGTTGAAAGTCTCAAATATTATTGCTGACCTAGGATAGTGCTTTTATTTTATTTATGAATATTGAATACATTTTCAGTTCCATGGTTTAAATACTATAATCTATACATATGATAAAACTGTAACTGGAAGATTTCTGTACATTTTAATATATTTTGAAAATTTTAATTGGGGGATGCTTTACTATCGATACTGAGCCCAAAACAGATTTTTATTTAATTTTTGTCTGTTTGTCTGTTTGTTTGTCCTTCTTTCACGTAAAAACTACCGCACAGATTTCTACAAAATTTTATACCGTGGTAGCTTATTACTCGGGTCAACATCTAGGCTACTTTTTATCCCGGAAAATCAAGGAGTTCCCGAGGGACTTTAAAAACTAAATCCACGCGGACAAAGTCGCGGGCATCAGCTAGTATACTACAAAATATGCAACTTATACTACGTGTAATACCTAACTTAGAAAAAACAGATAAAACTCCTTAACTAATGAACCCTACTTAGCCGTGATAGTTTTCCTTTAAAATTCATTATAATATATACTACTGCTGTGAATTTTTTCTTGTATCCTTTATACAACCATTTTGCTGGCAGAGGGGGGGGGGGACACTTGACTCTAATAAAATTTAGCACTTTAAAATATCATATTTCACAAACGGATCCCTGAATTGAAAAATGGTGTTCCCACACCCACAATATTTTTGAAAGACCTATTCAACGACACCCCACACTAGGGTATAGTCGAGAAAAAAAAAATCGGCCCCACTTTACATGTAGGGGAGGTACCCTAAAAAAAATTATTTTTCACAATTTTATTTCACCACTTTGTCGGCGTGATTGATATTTATACCCTTGTCAAATTACAGATTTCTAGTACCAATAGTCTCTGAGCTAAACCGCGGACGGACGGACATGGCGAAACTATAAGGGTTCCTTGTTTACTACGGAACCCTAAAAAACCCCCATCCAACATAGTGGATTGGATTAGTCTTGATACTTTGAAAGGCAACAATGTAACAATGTCCCCAGGTGAGTCCACTCGAATTTTCCGCGGCAATACCTGAAAATTCTCCCGATTGTACATTGAGGAGTCAGGAGCTCCACTAAGGAGCTTAAAGTCTATTATTTAAGGATTTCGTCCTATTTCATTTTAATGGACTGCAAGTGAATCAGAGGTGCTTTGTGCTGCACCGCTGTCATCCGATTACTAAAAGGACGTATCCTGAAAAAACGTGATATTCGGTTTGTCTGGTGAGAGGCTTTGGCCGTGGCTTGTTACTTCCATATCGTCAATAAAGTGTCGCTAAGCGATTTAGCGTTCCGGTCCAATCACACCTTCGTATCCTTTTGAAGTGTGAAGTCTGCCAATTCGCATTGGACCAGCGTGGGCGTATGGCGTACAACCCTTCTCTGAGAGGAGACCTCAGTCTCTCAATAGTGATCCATTGATGGGTTGCTGATGATGGTGACGATGACCCCTTCTTAGCTAGTTACCATGTTAGACAATTTTCACTTAGTATCAGGCGAGATCAAGGTCTAAGAAGGAAAGATAGAGGCAAGGGCTATCTTGCTATCTAAAAAAAATTAACTTTGAGTTTTGGGCCAAAAACGTGGAACTGGATGTTTCTTGAAATTTAAGTTTCAATCGTGTAGATCTATTTAACGCGTGTGTATTAACGTGTAAAATGCAAGATTTAAAATACATAATAAAAATTATATTTTGAGGTACCTATTTAAGTATTGGAAAAATAAGAAAATGTAAGTAATAAGTTACCATGTATCTCAGTAACTATTAATGATAAAGTTATATTGAAATAGACAGATCGATATAGAAAAAGATAACCTACCTTTCGCGATAACTCAAATCTTACCAATTGTTAGTTTATTGTCTTTTAGAAACCGGACGATAGCGTGGAAACGGGAATTCTTGGGAATATGATATTTTCTTTTAGGATGAGTTGTTGGAGAACCTTTGTTACTTAGCTTTGTTATCTATTTTTGAAAGACACTCACCGAGTTGAGATTATTTCAAATATTCTCAATTCGGGAGTATTTTTAACCGACTTCCAAAAAGGAGGAGGTTCTCAATTCGGCCCGTATCTTTTTTTTTTTCTATGTATGTCCACCGATTTCTCCGGGATGACTGGACCGATTCGCGTGATTTTTTTTTTAATCGATAGAGGATGTTTGCGAAATGGTCCCATAAAAATGTTCACCTTCAACTCCTCAAGCCTGATGCTGCAGGGATATTGCTCACCTAAAATAAAGAGATTTAGGAAATGTCGATTACGAATTATTATTGTAGGTAACAAGTGTGGACTACATCAAGGAGCTCCAGGTCCTAGCTCCTCAATCCTGATGCTGCAGGGTACTGCCTACCTAAAACTATGGGGATTTAGGAAATTTCGATTACGAATTGATATTGTAGGTAACAAGTATGGACTAAATCATGGAGCTCCCGGTCCTAGCTCCTCAATCATAGTATATACTACACTTAAAAGCTTAAAATAAAAATTCTTTTCAAAAAACCGACTTCTAGCGCCACTACAAAGTATACAAATAATTTTAGTTTGTCCGCGTTTGTTGAAGTCGGGCGGGCCTAAAATACAACTATGAAACCGACTCGCGATGCTCGCTCGACTTCTACAAACGAGTCTCTCATATTGTGTAGCGTCACGCTTCGGTTTCATAGTTTGTATTTAGGCCCGCCCGACTTCAACAAACGTGGACAAACTAAAATTATTTTTATACTTTGTAGTGGCGCTAGAAGTCGGTTTTTTGAAAAGAATTTTTATGTTGATAAGAGTTCCCGTAGCCACATTCCAATTCCATCACCAGAACCTGGGTATCATCTAGGACCGGAGTTGGTACTTGTCAAGATTAATTAAACGAGACCAAAATTCATGAGGTTAGGTCGCTTTATTATAGAGTTGCTAAAACCACCTTCCGACTAAATCATCAGAGCCTGGATATCATCTAGTACCAGAGCACTTGTCAAGATGAATCAAACGAGCTCAAATTCAACGCGGGTACGTCGTTTTATAACAGAGTTTCGATAGGCATCTTCCAGCTCTAACATCAGATCAGCTCCATGTCACAATAATATTGCATTTTCATCTGATATACATACACATGCAAAATTTCAGTACAATCAGAAGCTGGGAAGTGGTTCTAATTCATTTTGCAAAGTTTGACCTAAACATACAACATACATACATTTCAAGTTAAACAAAAACTTGTAAAAAAAAGGCATGGCTTGAAGTGGAAAATAAGCGAAACGTCAACTGCCAAATGGCCAGATTGCGACAAGCTCTGTAATATTAGTAAGACCATAATATAGCTACAGCCAAAGCTGTAGACCAATTAAGAAATTATAGAATGCCAAATTGCCCCTGCCGGGAATCTAACTCGAGGCTTCCTATTTACAAGATCACAGCGCTACCACTGCGCCAAGGAGGTCGTCAAATTGCAGAGACATGTTATGTTTACTACAAATTGTGTCCTTTATTTTATCAAGGAGACTACTTATTTACCTAATTCTCGACTTTGGAACTGTCAGATATAAGAATTCCATGCATTGCTAAAGTAAATAGGTTCAGTGAAGAATGGATATACAAGTCCTTTGTCATATCCTCGAACGTTTGATGTCTCGACGTCTGTTTGCTTCATATATTTTGTACTGACGAAATGTAATGGAAAATAAATAAAATAAGACAGTAGAGCTATGGGTGCCTTTCGTATATCGGTAGTTAGAAACATCGAAGCTTATAGATAGACATTTTAGTAATATCTTATGTTGATCTTATCTTACGTTGATTTTAAATGTAATAGCTCTTGTGCACTTAATCGTATTCGATTCGTTTTCGTGATTTTTTCATTCATTCATTTTGTATATAACCCACTTCGAATCGTATTTTTACGAATACGATTATGAATCGAATACGAATGAGTGCGCAAACGCCCATTATCAGCAAACTGCAAGTTTTAATCTGAAATAAACAGTCCAATGGCAGCGTTTACAGTTTTTTTTTGTATTTGCTATTTTCTTTTCGTATGTTCCAAATTCAAAATTCATAATTATTTTTAACTAGCTTTTGCCCGCGTCTTCAAAAAAAATTCCGAAAGCAAATTCTGTTGGAAAGAGCAAGAACATTAAGTGCTGTTAAGTGGCACAAGATAGTATTCTGTCGCGATCCCTGCAAGAGAACAGAAAACGGCCAGAAGTCTATCAATAGAAAGAAGAAGACGCCTATCAATCAATTAATTATTAATTAAATAAATAAAGAAGAAGCTATTAACACCGAACAACAACTATATTATTTTAACATAAAGAAAAGGATAAAAATATGGTAGAGGAAATCCTTTGCCTAAAGTAGCGGCACGCTATGATGGCCGGTTTGACACATTACAATAGTGATGTGGAATGTCAATTTATTCTCGAACAAAAAACAATTAAGTTTTGTTTTTGTACCTGATTAAATAGGTTTAATAAAACAAAAATGTATATGTTTATTTAATTTATTTGAACGAACTGAATATTTGAATGAAAATGAATATACATACTTTATATGCACACAAGAAACATATGAATACAAAAGATACCAAAAAAGGTGCCACAAAAGGCCATAATTAATCAGATTCGTCCATACTACTATTTTCACTGTCGTCACTGCTATCATCACCTACATTAATAATTATATGTTCGTTTTCTATAATATTATCTATTTTCACATCTCTTTCATAATCTTCCCTTATTAATTTAACAGTTCTATTCACAACCTTTTCCCAGTCTCCTTTAGTCACATGTTCACAAGCTTCTTCTAATAATTTTAGCATTTTTTTTGTGGGTTCTGTATTGTGTCTTGCAGCATATCCCTTAATTTGAGCCCACACCAACTCAATCGCATTATACTCACAATGGTAAGGCGGTAACCGTATAACTCTGTGCCCATGTTCTAATGCTATTTCGTCAATGACGTATCGGATCTTGGTTGGTTTGTTTTCTTTTAAAAGACGTACTAATTCCGCTTTTAACATATTCATGTTTGCATCTACGCCATTTTTACGAAGCCATGCGACGATATCAGCTTTCTTTTGGGATTGGGCAGGTGGCTTGTCAATTTGCATCGAGTGGTATGGGGCGTTGTCCATAATTATAATAGATGGTTCAGGGAGGCTACACAACATTGAGGTAAACCATTCAGTAAACTTTTCTCCATTCATGTCTTCATGATAGTCTCCAGTGGTTTTTGACGCAAAAGCCATGAGAGAACCTTCGACAAACCCGTTGATGGTTCCGGCGTGACAAATTATAAGTCGCGATCCTTTTCCTACAGGAACTTTGGAAGTAGATGCTGCTGTGTCATCGTTCCAAGAACGGCCTACAGTATGGTTAGCATTAAGCCATGTTTCATCCAAGAACACAACATTTTGCCAATTTTTGATTTCTTTCACTTGCCGTAAAAAAGTATACCTTGCCATCGCTATATCAAATCTTTCCATCAATATTTTGCGTTTGTTACATTTTTTGTATCGAAATCCAATGGTCTTCAAAATCTTCGTTAAAGAACTTTCCCCACCGAAGAATAATCCAGCTTCCTTCAGTGAATGCACCAACTTTTTTCTTGTTGGATACTCCTTCTGTAAATAGTAGCCGTAAACATGTCTTCGGATAGCATCGGCATCAAAGCTATCGATGCCTACGACTGGTTTTGCTCGTTTTCTCTTTTTTGGTGTGTGAAGTTTATTTTCTTCTGTGCCAGTCTCGCCATATTTTTTTTTAGTTATCCGTCTAACAGTTCGTTGTCCAATATTAAGCGCATCAGCTACGCGTTCAACCACTGACGTTATAGGTAAAATTGGCCCTCCATTTTGAGCTTCACGATCGAAATAGTTACGAAGGCGTATTACGAACTCACGTGTCTGACTATTTAGAACAGTTCTCTGCGTACGTTCGGTCATATCGACGAAATCCACAACAAAGGGCTTGAACAGAGTCCAAATTAACGAGCAAGGGTCAACAGTAATGCAGTATCAATATTTGAAATCCAAAGCCAGGTCAAAACTATATCACAATCGCATTGCACTGACAGTTTATACTTTTCGAAGCAACGTCAATTCGAAACTGCTTTGTTTTGCATTGAGCATTGACGCGAGTTTGCCGGAGGTAGTAGTTGTGCTAGCCAGCGATCCTATGTGACGATCGTATTAGATTCCATTTTTAAAAATTTTCAATTTAGAAAACCAAATGCCGAGTTGTGGTATATATCATATAAAAATAAAAAATTTACCTTTTGTATGAAACAGCTGATATTTTTTTGCGATTTCAGAGGTTTGTCCACATAGTGAAAATTGTTCATATTCACAAGTACATTCACCCCTTAAATGGTGCAAACTGATTTTTCTACACTTGTATACATTTTAGAAATCAATTTAATAAATAAATTTTGAGTCCTAAACCTAAAACTACATTCGATAAAATTTATGAATCTCTGCACATCACTATCGTCAATAAAGTAATACAATTATTTCCTTCAAAGTCGTTATCAATTAATACGGAACTTCATGAGCGGACAAACGTCAAACCGGCCATCATAGCGTGCCGCTAGTGTAGGTATCGGAAGGTTATAAATAACTAAACAACGCGCGTGATTTTGACGCATCGTAAGCCTAAGCTTGCGGCGAAACATACGACGCAATCGCATCCAGAATCGCATCCGAGACTAAATGTACAAACACCCCATAACCTCAGACCTAAAATTAACCACCCAAATATAACAGCAAAGCCCTATTAAATAAAGGTTGAAATCGCATGTACCAAATGTTGCTGACACATGCATGTCTCGGTGATTCAGGGGTGCTCGCCTGCCGAAAATTGGCATATAAATGTGTGTATTATGTAAAACAGTTAGGGTTGCTACACGTTTGTTTTGAGGTTTGCTTCCTGCTAGTCTGGCACAGATAACCTATACGGTAGAGTGAACAGTATTGTTTGTCTCGGACAAATGTGAGGGACTTTTAGGGATGTAATTAAAACGGACCCGTAGTTAGGTCTTCATAATATTATTTATTATATCTGTTTCCGTGCTCGCAGGGCCTTTGCTTTGACGATGAAACACAAAGATTATTTATTTTCGACTAGATGATGCCCGCGATTTCACCCGCGTGGATTTTTTTTTAAATTCCCATGGGAACTCTTAATTTTCATTTTAAAATGTAGCCTATGTCCTAATTTTTTTATACATTATAGGCTTACGCTTGTCCACTATAACACCTGATGGAAAGTGATGATGAGGCCTAAGGTGGAACGCGTTTGCCTAGAAGATGGCTATTCACTCTTGCTTTAAGAATTTAGCTTTAATCCTGGGTATAAGCTATCTCCAGTCCAAATTTTAGCCAAATCAGTTCATTCGTTGTCGCGTTAGAGAGTAATAAACATCCATACTCACAAACTTTCGCATTTATAGTATTAGTAGGATTAATAGGATAGGATTATCCATAGAGAAAGCAGAAAAATCCGTCTGTATAGACAAGCGGTCGCCCACGTTTACTCTTGAATCTAACAAAGACTGAAACGCTCTGTGATAAAAAGTTGCATGTGTCTACTAGTAGTCTAGTACGAGTATACTCGTACGAGGCAAAACACAAGACAGATGTTTGCTCGAGTCCCTGGGGAAGGTTAGTTTAAAACAATTTTACTAACTGGACTCGACCGGGGTATGACTACAAAACACGCTTTATACCAACTTGCAGTCGTGTTACGTTAGTGACTAAATTACTGCTTGCGGGTAACACACAACTGGGTTGCACACCAAATCCCCTTAGCCAAATTACATAATTATTATGTGTCGTATCTATTCTCTTTCTATGGCCGTTAACGCTTTAGAGCATGGGTTCCCAAAGTTTTTTTCGCGCCCCCCTTCTGAAAGGATAGAAGTTGTGAAAAAAACCTTTGGGGACCTCAGCTTTAGAGGTAGCGATCATAAAATAGAATATAAAAAGGGACCTAACCAAACCGTCACAACGTTCTCGATCACTCATTCGCTCCACGGTATAGAATGAGCGATCAAGAACGTTGTGTCGACTTGGCTACCAATTAATCGTTTCTAAGATCGCTTCCTTTAGAGCATGAGTTTGTAAAGTTTTTTATCACGCCTCCTATCCTTTCAGAAGGGAGGCGTGATAAAGAAACTTTGGGAACCCCTGCTTTAAAGCGTTAACGATCATAGAAAGAGAATAGATACGACGAAATGTATTTTTGCAAGGGGGCAGCTTAGAAGGTTCTGCTTAGAATAGAATAGAAAATTCTTAATTGCACATCAAGAAATTTTGGTCGATACACAAGAAATAGAAAATAAATACAGGCTGCAAAGGCAGCCTTATTTGCAAAAGCAATCTTATCCAATTCTTCTTCTTCTTTGTCAACCGGTAAACGTCCACTGCTTTACAAAGGTCTCTTGCATGGACTTCCACAAGCCTCGGTCTTACGCCGCCTGAATTCAGTGGCTCCCTGCGACTCGTTTGATGTCGTCGGTCTACCTAGTGGGGGGTCTGCATACACTGCGCTTCCCGGTGCGGGGTCGCCACTCTAGCACCTTGGGACTCCAACGACTATCTTGAATGATGTGCCTCGCCCATTTTCACTTCAGTTTCGCGACTCGCTTAGAAGGTTAAAATTAGGAAAATTCCCTACTGGAGTAGTATAACCAGCCAAAAATCGCATCCTAAAGCTTAAATTTTCAATACTAGCCCATATTTAGGAAGTTGGTTTGAGTAGGTAGGTATACCTATGAGACATTTAGGAATTGTCCCTGATAGTTTCGATAAAGTGATCTACAAAGCGCCGCGATTGATTCTCAAGACCGGGTACGCAAATCTCCGTCCCCAAATTGGTGCTCGTTATAAGGGGAAAAGGCGTTGTATTATTCCACTTTTCTTTGATAAAGGAAATAGGGGTGCGATTATCGTGAGAATTCGCGTTCGACACGTTTTTCTAACTCGAATAGGAATAAGTTTTGTAAAAGAATATTATTTTTCAAGTGGAAAGGTTCAACTACTTAGGTACTATCCCTATATTTAAAGATTAAATACTCACACAGCTCCTTGTAATATCTAAAAGGTTTCCTGGGGTCATTAGGAACCAATTGACCTACGAGTTAGTTAATCGAGAGATGAAACTAGTTTATAATAAAAACAATAAATAAAAACCACTAGAGCCTGTTCAAAGTAAGTTTGTTTTTAGTAGGGTAAATTGAAAATAGGTTGTGGCAACACTGTGAAAGAGTCGTGGATGAATCACACAGTTTTGATACTTTACATATAACTAAGCTGAATAAATGGAAAAAAGTTACTCATTTAAGTAACCTGACTAATTATGAACAGGCTCTACCTACCTTACTCATTCGACTGGTGAAGTAAGTAATGGCATTCCTACTTGGAGAAGAATATAAAAATATATTATTATTAACTTCATCATCATTATCAGCAATCCATCAACGGCTCACTACTGAGCGCAGGTCTCCTCTCAGAGAAGTGTTATAGGCCATAGTCCACCACGCTGGCCCAATGCGAATTGGCAGACTTTGCACACCTTCGAGAACATTATGAAGAACTCTCAGATGTGCAGGTTTCCTCACGATGTTTTCCTTCACCGTTGCAGCAAGTGATATTTAATTGCTTAAACGCACTTGACTCCGAAAAGTCAGAGGTGCGTACCAGGGATCGAACCTGCGACCCCCCGAATAGGAGACCACAGTCCTTACCACTAGGCTATCACTGCTACAATTATTATTAACTTACAAAATATAATTCAAATTTTCCAACAATATACCACAATTGTGTACGCAATAAAATATATTAATCATGAACAAATTACAAGCGGGATCAACCGTACAATAAACTGTTACGGCTGTCTAAACTTGTTCTGGGCCTCAGAGGAGAACATGTTCCAACATGTTCCAACATGCACAACTGTTGTGAGCTCATGAAATATTCTTGGACTCTAAGTTTTTATAACGTTATTGTCGGTGTCGTTCGAGAAATTGTCTGCTCCGTGGAATTTATGCAAGAACTTTCGAGAGGTTATTTCAGTTTATTACTGCGGAGTGAGACTGGATATTATTAAGTTCTTCGACGGTATAATAATTCAAGGTAATAGTTAGGTTTTTCATCCATATTTATTTTATAATTTGTCGGATTTACATTACGCCTGGTTCGACACTAGAAATCCCCTGCGCAAAAAAAATTAATAAATGAGCATTGGACTGAATTAAAGACTGAATTTGATGCAGTAGGTATACGCTTGAAAAGCTTTCAAGGAACTCTATTACTGCCGATTTAATTGACAATAGTTATTTTTTCCTGACTTCAGCAAAGCATAAATTAATAATTAAAATAATTGAATTGTAGTACTTTTTTTTTTAAACTTCCCCTCATTGTGGAAATATTATATTTTATTCTAACAAAATTGCACAGGTTAAATCGGCTTGGCATCCAGCGGCCCAAAAGATAGTATACTAAAAATAAACTTATTACAATGTAATAGCTTCATAATAATATTGTAAAATGATTATTTTGGAAAGAGCAACTGCTGGTATTCTAGCCGGCTCTTCTCAGCAGAATCCGCTTTCCGAACCGGTGGTAGAGTCATGACTTGTTATAAGAGCCACAGGTTGGCCTACGTGAAATAAATAATTTTGAATTTGAATTTAATTTAAAGAAATGGTTATATCATCACAGTATAGCAAATCCAAAATTTTCCAAATCGAGTAAGACCCGACATCATCAGTCTATCTTAATCTACAGCGTCTATACATACCAGGAAATTTATTTTACTGTCCACATTTACCTACTCCTAGACAACAATAGTGATTTTCTCACGAGCAACAATTTTAATCTCAGTATGGTGAAACGTAAAATATAGTTTATTCTGATTTTACTCTCAAGTAAGACTTATTCCATGTTGTTCAAATTGTGCCTTAGAAAAGAGAATCATTGAACGAGCCGCAGGGTTGTCTCACAATGATTGCTATATCATGACGATCGCATTCATCTCTGATTGGAGTTGATTGGACGACTCTCTAAAATGCATCAATGTAGCAGCTAAAAAATGCTAATCACCGTAATCGAGACTGTAGCAATGAGTTTCGTACCAAAGTCACGCTTAAATGAAATCGCTGACTGTGTAGCTTCTCAGTTCAAGTCTTTCATCTTGTATCGTGACAATATTTCAAAGTACCCACTCGTGCTAATCTTACACATTCCCCGGCCCCCCTGCTCACGTTTCGAGACTATTGTCTGCTGTATCTAATAATATAACTAGGTACCTTGCTTCAGTCATGTTAGCGCCCGCTAGAGAATAGAGTATTGATTTGCCTGTTTAGAGATTATTTTCTACGTTAATATGGCTCGTGCCTCCAAAATTCAAAACGTTTACTTTGTAAAAGTGTTTACAAAGCTCCACCAAGACACACAACACGTGTGTGCGTGCCGGCCGGCTATTGAAGACAGTAATATATATTAGTAGTAGATATTACAATTACTACTGGTAGAGTCATGACGTGTCATAAGGGCCACAGGTTGGACTACGTGAAATAAATATATTTGAATTTTGAATTTTTTTGAAACTCTTTTGTAAGGATGTGACTACACACATTGTATTGTACAAAAATGTTAATCTCTAACATAGTTCTAAAATCTATTGTTTGATGCAACCTAAAGAACCAAACCAGTATCTGCATCCTTTTTTCAATGATTGATCATCCCGTCTCATAGAATCTACTGATAACCGCACTGAAAGTTACTTTGGCCAACATATTATTATTATTTTATGTTTGGCCAATCAGCGGGATAACGCAGCCAATGTTCTGGGCACATTTTCTTCTTTCAGTGGTTTAGATAATATTATTTTTTCATATTTCGCTTTTAACTTTGGATATTTAAGATTTTGTTTTAATTTAGATTTTAGTTATTTGGTGTCATAATAATTAAATAGTATCTAAATACATTCTTTCACCAGCCAGCCTTCTGGGAACACTTTTTCCATCTGGACCAAATTATTTATCTATCACAAACATTATACTTAGACGAAGTTAAGGGGAATATAATTTTTAATTATATTCGACACGGGTAATATTCTTCAAAAAATAAAATATTTAATTTGGCAATGGGTCCAAAATACTTGTAGTTTGTTGTGCTCGATTACCCAACTATCATAAAAGTATATCCACATAATACAAGTACTTAAACGATATACCTCTATGCTTACATCAGAAATGTGATTACTCACAACCAACGTTTTAGGTATGTCTACAATTTTATCCAAACAACGTGTATGTTTAAAGTACCTACCTTCCAAGTTTTCAAGTCTTACAAAGCACTCACGCCACATCTTAATAGCCATAATTGAGAAGTTGCAGCGATCTACTTTCGATTTACTTACCGCAATTCCAAACATACTACATTTGAATACGATCGCAGACTTAAGACATTTTGTCTTGCTGAGGTCAAAATTCACAATTTCTTTTTTACAAAATATAATATATCATCCAGCTAACTCTAAGAGATTCCCATAAGTACTATGACCACAAAACATTATGGAATTTACATGCCAATGGTCTGGAATTTTCGGATTTTCGGTCAGTCAACTGCCAAGCTATAGAGTGTAGGTATACAGTTTAAAACATTCTTCATGTTATAGTTTTTAAAGAATCCTAACTCACGCACGATGTACGAAGAAGTATGTTTGATACTTTCTGACGTAGGTATCTTTTTGACGTGATAACGTCTTATAAATCGATGAACACCGGCTGCACGCACGAAAAACTGTCACGTTCCGCCTGAGCCTGTGCGTGCAAGTGAGAGCGCGGAACAAGCAACAGAGAGGCACAATCGGCATAAACTAGTACTATTATATATTCTGTGATAAACGTCTATAAAGAGCGCCCGCCGCCAATGTTTCTTTATGACGTTATCACGTAAAACTCTCGTCCGTAAACCGACTTTACAGACAACCAATTTTTTCGTGTTGATCATCGATCGTTTGATCTGGTTTTGCCTCTTAATTTATCTCTAAATTTGATCAGGGATAGGTACTTTCAGCATAGCTCTCTCTGTAACACCTGTTTAATGCTACTTGGTGGAGACGCATTGGTAAGGCGATCATGACGCGCCCATTTTATTGCAGCCCAAAATCAGTATATGGCAGGGAGCTTATTTAAGTGAAAACTTCTTTAGGCACGTTGAGCACTTTTTTGAGCAAAAAACATGGAAACGCGAAATCGTCACCGTCACCATCGTCACTTGAAGATTTCAGTAAGCGTTCAACATTTTAGAAGTTCTCAAGCAACCTTGTACAGCGCAGTCGGCACGCAGCCGCTTTCCTTACCCTTTAATGTATGATGTCGCAGGTTCGAATCTCACCCACGAAACGTGACGGTGCGCTTTTTGTTAATTATTTTTATTTATTTTTATATTTATTTTACTTTTTTATTTATTTTTTATTTTTTATTATTACCAAATCTAGTTTTCACTTCTCTCGGCAGTCCCTATGACTGCCAATTGTTTTTATACGGATAAATGATTTAA
Source organism: Oeneis ivallda (assembly GCA_029955525.1). Taxonomy (NCBI): domain Eukaryota; kingdom Metazoa; phylum Arthropoda; class Insecta; order Lepidoptera; family Nymphalidae; genus Oeneis; species Oeneis ivallda. Next base: position 4,392,520 of record JARPMR010000024.1, on the reverse strand, counting down.
CATCGTTGCATCGCCATTGCAATGGTAATTTAAAGGCCTTAGAACATTATAAGATTTAGTATGAGGCCCATAGTTGTTAATTTTGCATCAAAAATCGTACATAAAGTCTGCTGTCTGCAGCGACGAGTCAAATTTGAAATGGAAAACGGCGCTTATACTGAACGAAGTTCGTGAAGTGATGTCGTGTAAATTAGGGGGAACAATACAGAATACAAAGTTTGTGAGCGGGCGCCATAGTCGCTACACTGTAGATGTGCGAGTACTTGGGAATTTGTGTACAATAAACTAAAGAGGTATGCTGGGGCGTACTTAAGAAATTTTGTTGACAGGGAAAGTTTGGGATTGATGTTTTGTTTCGTGCTTTGTTGTGTTTGACTGCCTCGTTGCTCTAATGGTTAGAGCGAGGCCCCGGGCTCGATTTCCACGGTCAGGCCAAAAATATGTACTTACTAGGTGATGCCCGCGACTTCGTCTGCGTGGATTTAGTTTTTAAAATCCCTCGGGAACTCTTTTATTTTCCGGGATAAAAAGTAGCCTATGCCACTCTCCAGGTCCTCAAGTATACTCAAGTATAAAGAATCGTCGATCCGTAGCCCTGTTGCGGCGTGATTGAAGGACAAACCAACAAACCAATAAACCAACAAACCAACAAACAAACACACTTCCGCATTTATAATATTAGTAAGGATTGAGTTTTTCTGTCTAAATTAAAAATTCTCAGTACTAACCTCGTGTTAGGCGGTTGGCGGTGCGTCATCCCCGTGCTTCGAAGAGCACGTAAAGCCGTCGGTCCTGCGCCTGATCTCTCTCGTGTCGGATTTCCGTCTCATCGGAATATAAGAGTAAGGGAATAGAGAGCGCATGCAGTACACATGCAGTATACAGTGCACATACTTGTGCACTGTAATATCTCCCGCGCAGATGGCTAATCTAAGATGTGCCGTCGTGGCTGGACTCGGTCGGGGAGACATTATTTTGTTGCGAGTACATACGGTGGGTGGATACCTCGTGGCCTCAAACGCGAGTGGTCCCAAGTTGGACCATCAAGTTAGTTAAAAAAGCTTCAGATGTGTTACCAACTAGACGAAATTGCTGTTTTCTTTTCTTCTTCTTTTTCTTTATCAACCTATAGATGTCCACTGCTGGACAAAGGTCTCCTACATGGACTTCCACAGGCTTCGGTCTTGCGCCGCCTGTATCTATCGGCTCCCGCCACTCGTTTGTTGTCGTCGGTCCACCTAGTTGGGGTCTGCCAACACTGCGTTTCTCGGTGCAGGATCACCACTCCAGCACCTTGGCACCCCAACAACCATCAGCTCTTCAAACTATGTGCCCCGCACATTTTCACTTCAGTTTCGCGACTCGCTGAGCTATGTCGGTAACTTTGGTTCTCCTACGGATCTCCTCATTTATGATTTTTTCTTTTAGTGACTTCAATCTAAGATAGATTTTATGCAGGTACCCTAGGGATTTAATTATCCTATTCATAATATTTAAATATTACAAGAAACCTTATTTGTGAACTCAGTTTAGACTTCTAGCTCTAAAATAAGACAAAAAGTGATGGAAAATATTAAAGCGCACTAATATGCTAATTGCGCGTGGAATTTCATCAAAGCATTTTTTAAAGGAAACCCGACTTTCTGAGAGTTTAATAAAGTTCATAATATCTATACCTACACCTTTCATTTCCATAACTTATTAATTAATATCGTTTCCTAGAACCTAGTTATACAACCTAGCAGGTTTCTTTCATTATAGGGCCAAGCTAACTTCTACGCTACCAAGTATCTACCAAAGAACGCAATATAAGAGCAAAAATTCAACTTCAACTGATCTATTAAAGCTGTCTAACTCGGAAGCAGAGTCTATCAATCGGATTAACGAATATTTTGCTACAGCTGGTAAAATACTTGCCGAAAAGCATGCTCACACATCCGTTCCCACCAGATCACAGATTGTTGTACATCAACCATCATGTGTCAACTCATTTGTACTTTTAGAAACGGATGAGATTGAAGTCGGAAACCTTATTGACTGCCTTAAGACTGACAGCTCAGTGGGTTGGGATAATATTCCACCCAACTTAGTGAAAATATTTAAGAATGTTTTAATCCCTCCTGTAACATATATCTGTAACCTTAGTATGAAAAGTGGAAGGTTTCCTAATGCTTTTAAAAAAGCTATCGTCATACCCATTCACAAAACGGGCAGTAAAATTGAACTTAATAACTATCGCCCGATTTCAATTTTACCTACCATTTCAAAAGTTCTGGAACGATTAATAAACAAGAGGCTAATAAATTATTTAGAAACAAAACAACTTCTCTCGAAAAATCAGTTCGGTTTCCGACATGGTGGGTCAACTTCTGACGCTGTCGGGGAACTTACTGATTATATTGTGAAGGCCTTGGATGGAAAAGAAAAGGTTATTGCTATCTTTTTGGACTTAGCCAAGGCTTTTGACACGATTTGTGGAAATCTCCTTATAAGTAAATTAGAGCGACTCGGTATTCGGGATAAACAGCTTAACCTGTTTCGTGATTACTTAACGAGTAGAAAGCAATGTGTTAAAATAGGTAATACGTTAAGTAATGACTTAACTAATGATTTTGGAGTTCCCCAGGGTAGTATTCTTGGCCCAACATTATTTTTGACATTTATTAATGATCTATGTGACATGTATCTAGAAAACGGAAAAATTATAACATTTGCTGATGATACAGTAATTATTTTTAAGGCCAACTCCTGGGAAAAAGTATTTCTTAATGCATAAATGGGTTTCAATAAAGTTTGTATATGGCTTTCAGAAAATAAGTTGACTCTTAATGTTCTTAAAACTAAATATATAATTTTCAGCATTAAAAAAACTTTAAATACCAATACAGACGCATTTAGACTATCCGCCCACTCGGCCTCGTGCCTGATAGCTCAAGATAAATACTGATGTTGTCCGCCTTTAGAAAAAGTCCATAGTTTAAGATATTTAGGTGTTATTATAGACAGCCAAATGACTTTTCAGCCACATATTAATGCAGTTACGCAACGTGTTCGCAAACTGTCAGCTATCTTTAAAAACATTAGGCATGTAGTTGATGCTAAGACCTTAAAATGTGTGTATAGCGCTATCTGTGAATCAATTATAACATATTGCATTACAGCTTGGGGAGGAGCATGTACCTCACACATACTTCCACTAGAAAGGGCCCAAAGGTTGGTTCTGAAAGTTGCTACTTGTAGGCCATTCGACCACCCAACTCGCGATCTGTATCAACAGTGTAATGTACTGACAGTTAGGCAACACTTCATTTATAATACTATAATGCATCAACATGCAAAAAACAAATTTAAAGAAAATTATTTAGAAAAAAGAAGACAAGATAAGATTTGTGGTGTCACACCTTGCAGAACTAGGTTTGCTCAGAAGCACCAATCTTTTCTTGGCAAACATTTATATGATATAGCTAGCAAGTATGTAAAGATTCATTGTTTGTCAAGACATGATTGTAAAACAAAGGTGAAAGCCTGGCTCCAGACGCTTGATTATGAAAATACGGAAAAGTTGCTAAAAATTACCAGATAGATTCACAAGCACCTATAGTAACACACACACACACACACACACACACACACACACACACACACACACACACACACACACACACACACACACACACACACACACACACACACACACACACACACAAACATACATACATGCACACACACACACAGGTCAAATGTGTACACACAAACATATATATTAGTAGTAAAAATTAACAAGCAATCAATAATCCTTAACCTAACAATAATTTTTATCTAAATATTAGGTATATTTCAGTTTAATATTGTTCAGGAAGTCAAAAGTTCCAAAAAATTTTATTGTATAATTTATTGTATAATTTCTAATTTATTTTTGTTATTATTGATCTGTATAATATAGTATAAGTAAAACTGAACCTTCGATCAGGAAGAGGTCCAACAGCTAAACCACAAAATCGTAAGGATTTTAGCTTAGCTGCTGGCAAAACCCATTTTGTAAAATCATGATAATGGATTAAATAAATGATATTATAAAAAAAAAAAAAAGAAAATTTAGAGTAAACATTAAAAAGGCAAAAAAAAATTCATTCAAAGTACCGACTTAGAACAGTCTCCGATCGTCAATCGTCATATCAGAGAAAACAGGGAGGAACACTTAATAAAAAAGAATAAAAAACCCGACTGCTTTAAAGAATATCAATGAAAATATCAAATGAGAAAAAAAATTAAAAATATTTTTTCGTAATCACCTTTTCAAACCCTTTAATTTGCTACACCACTCAATAGGATTTGAAGAAAAAAAAATTTTGAGCCCCACATTATGGCGTCCAAAATCCGCCATTTGGAAATTTTCAAATTTTTATGTTCTCGTTGACACTCGCGCTAGCATGACGAATCTAACGACGTGCCAGTTATCAAAATCCGCCCACGCGTTGGTCTCTAGAGTGCCATAGAGGAACAATCAAACATACATACATAGACTTATAATAAACACATTACCACTCCTTTGCGTTGTGCAGTGGGGTGAAATCTCAGAGAGTATTATGTTCTGTGGGTGAAATAACATAATTAACTACAGTTTGTGGTACTTATAAGAAATCTCATTTCCACACTACCTTAGCCACTTGCAGGTCTTCAACTACTATATCCTTGCAACAATATCGAGTTGATGTGTTGCTGCTTGCTTGCTTGAGTGATTGAAGGACAAACCAAAAAGCAAAATACACTTTCGCATGCTAAGAACTGACACTACCGATATGCTAAGAACAGCCGTTTATGAATATGGTTGAATATGGGGTGAACAGTAAAAACAAATCAATTCTCAAAAAATATTTTCCCTCGATTACCTAGTCATGTACACTTGCTTCGACACGATGTCAAAAATCTACGAATACAATCGATCAAGAAGACAATATAAAAAACGAAATTCCTGAAGAATGACAATAGTAAACTTAGGTAGCACCGTTCACGGGAAATTGGACGTAAAGTAAATTGGGTAGACGCTAAAATCGCGTATTTACTGTGGAGTGTTCTGAATTTACATATTTATTGCCACCCTCGTTTGTATAAGGATCTGTGCAATTCGAAGTCAAGACGGTCTACGCGAAAAGTGTTTTGTTAACAATTCTATGCATTTTTATAGTAACTTTCGACGCCATTGCATCGACAGTCGGCCTGTGTAGGTGAAGACAAAGGTGGACGGGCTTATCTTGTGAATGTTCCTTAGTACCATCAACCCATGCTGACCCACTACCCAGTAGTAGTCCAGGAATGAGTAAGTGATAATATTCATGGGTCTCCTCTCAGCATGAGAAGGGTCATATTCTACCACGCTGGTTTAATGCAGATTGGTAGACTTCACACACCTTTTCAGATCATTATGGAATGAATTCAGGTTTCCTCACGATGTTTTCTTTCACCATTAAATGATGATATTTTATTGCGTAAAATGCACATAATTCCGAAAATTTAGAGGTGCGTCTCGGTCTTTGCAAAGACTCAAGACGAACCTCTAAATTTTCGAATTCGGTCTTTGCAAATTTTGTGCATTATGACGTCAACGTTGTGTGTTGGTCTTGCGTTTTTCCCGTATATTTTGCACTACTACTAGAAAAAACGGCAGTGCGGTAAGTACGTATTATGATCAGAGGTGCGATTGTCTAAAGTTATTCCATTGATCGTAATCGTGTTCGATGAGATTAGCGTCAAAGAAAAATAAACCATAACAGCATTGAATTAGAGCTCAATTTCTGTGTATGCATTCTTATACGTTTACATATTATGCACGATAAGCTCCATAACGCTCCATATATTAAAATCGGGTTTACTGAATTTGTGACTTTAGGCAAATCAATACTATCAAGGATTATTGTACTTTGACGCTAATGTCATTGAATACGTTTACCATCAATGGAATAACTTTTAGACAATTGGTGCCAAGCTGTCCTAGATTGGTGTATTTAATGATTGGCGGATAGCAAAAAAATTTGTTTTTCCTCGGCTTCCCCTTTTCATCAACATTCCCTAACTATAACAGCCTGCCTAAGCTAAGTTAGATGAGGCTTTCTGTAAATTTCGTTTTCTCGAACCTTTAGTGATGTTCTAAAGGTGAAAATGACAATGGATAGGGCATTGTATTTAAGAGCTACCTACGTAATGAGATATGCCTGTTTTCACCAACGTTCCCTAACTATAACGGCCTATCTAAGCTAAGTTAGGTGACGCTTTCTGTCAATTTCGTTTTCACGAACTTTTAGGTAACACCTAAAGGTGAAGATGACATTGGTTAGGGGATTGTATTTAGGGGTTTATAAGTGTCGTGCGTTAGACTTGTCGCGATACAATCTTTAGTGTACAGACCCCCTAAAGGATTCAGGTGACACGTTTTATGTTGAGAATAATGCGATTCTCGTCGAATAGACGATTAACAGGGCAATTTGAGATCGAGACGCCTGTGACGTCACTGCCGAGTTATTAGCCGAAGCTATTCGCTTCATGATAATTTCATAAATGGGTAACAATGTTTTATGTGCGCTTTAGTATGATTAAGTTTCAACTTCCCCCTTTTAGATGGTGGATATTTGAAATGGATCATGTTTGTCAGAGTCCGTGGACAGGTCGATAAATGAAAATACTTGTTGAAAGTAAAGATAACTGTTTAATAATCTATAATATAATAATATAATAATAATTAATAAATGCACTGAGCTGAGAGTTTAACAAGGTGACCGAACCTAGACCTCCCCGACGCAGTGGTGAGCGCTGTGGTGATCTCGGGTTCGATTCCTGGCGGGGTCAATTTGGGAATTTATAATTTCTGAATTATCTCTGGTCTGGTCTGGTGGGAGGCTTTGGCCTTGGCTAGTTACCACCCTACAGTCAAAGACGTGCCGTCAAGCGATTTAGCGTTCCGGCACGATGGCGTGTAGAAACCGAATAGGGGTATGGGTTGAATTTTCACTGCCATACCCCTTCCAAGTTAGTCCGCTACCATCTTAGACTGCATCGTCACTTACCATCAGGTGAGATCGCAGTCAAGGACTATCTTGTCACCGAATAAAAAAAAATAAAAAAAAAGACCGAGTTGACAAGTGGGAGGACACGGAACCAGAGATAATAAAGAAAGTATACCATTGATAACAAACATAAAGTATAGAGTATTATGCCCCATATACACTATTGTTACATTATTATTCAACAGATCACAATGCGGCTAATGCACAATCTCTGAGCTAAATTAAATTGACAGGTCTCAATCTAGTGCTCTCTTTTTCCATAGCGAGCATCATGAAAGAGAAAGGCGAGATTTAAACCTGTCGATTTCAGTTTAGTATTCTCTAAAGATCGTGTACCAGATTATACAATGCTATCGACCGGTTCGTAACTTCAACAAAAACTGTAATTTCAACGAAATCTATCCAGTCCTTAGTATAATATGCAGATATTCTGCGATGGAACATTATCATAAATCCTGTCCGCTAGATGGTCTGTAGCAGACATAACGGCCGGGGAAATTAGAGAACTGAATCAGCATTGCCTTTGTAAAATATTAGCTTTTAGAGGATACCATGCTTTTAAAATACTATATAGTACTATGGATTTAATGGTTGAATACGGATAAAAAGTTTAAAAACTGTTACCCCTTTACGGAAAATGGGATATACTATAAATATCCGTCATTATTGATTTTGATCATATTAAAGTTCTTTTCAAAAACCGACTTCAAACGCCACTACAAAGTATAAAAATAATTTTAATTTGTACACGTTTGTTGAAGTCGGGCGGGCCATCCATAAATCCCAGAGAAATCGGTGGAAATACCTACATAGAAAAAAATTAAGTGGCACTCGGGGACTGCCGCGGTAAAGCTATTGCATAGCATTTTTTATCAACTTATGCAATTATAATATTTATGCAATATTTTTTTTGCATAATAAAAATTATGCAAAAAAAAATTAAAAAACAAACAAACAAGAAAAGCGCACTGTCACTACTTCGCGAGTGAGATTCTAACCTGCGACATCATACACCATACGGTAAAGAAAGCGGCCGCTCGCCCACTGCGCCAAACAGAGCTATTTGTGAACCTCTAAAATGTTGAACGCTTACTGAACGACGGTGTTTTCATTACGAAATTTCTTGATTCGGTCGCCGCTCTTTAACTGTTTGTCCTAGTTCAAAGCCCGCGATAAAAGCTCCTTCTTGGAGGTTGTTTAGTAAATACATTCATACATACAGGTACATACATTATTTATACCTAAATAAAATCATAACCCCTGCTTTTGGCGTTGCCATATTGGGGTAAAAATACAAAAAACTCGGTACAAAACTTCATTCAAATTCTAAAATATTGTAATATCTGATTCATACAAAATATAATATGAAACGGTCCCATTGAGGGGGAGGAACAAATGTTTTAATTAACGGCACTCCAGTAAAGAGCTGTATTGTGCAACCCTTTCCCTAGGGACCCTAGGCTGGCGTCCTTTTAGACCCTTTGGTACGATTTTACCCAGCTGTATTGATGTAGATGGATATTTGTGTGAAGATTGAATAGAACATCTATTGGGGCCCATCAAAACTTAGTTGGTTAATAATAGATCGAAGGGTCTAAAATCGTTTTAGTATTATAATTATGATACGATTAAGGCAATATTAAAGAAAAGATAACATTACATGACGCAATATGACTGATCTAATTTTTCGTCTTTGTTGACAACAGATCACGTGATTTTTTTGAATGGATACATTTGATAACTTGAAGAGTTATATTAAACCTAACATGAGTCGCGGGCAGAAGCTATTTTTAAATATTAGCAAGGATGGCATCGCTCCACATTCTACTTCTTCTTATTTATCAACTGATAGACGTCCACTACTGGACAAAGGTCTTCTTGCATGCACTTCCACAGGCCTCGGTCTTGCGCTGCCTCAATCGAGCAGTTTAGCGCTTCACATGGGTTTTTTTTATTTGATGACAAAATAATCCATGACTGCGATTTCACCTGATGGTAAGTGAATATGCAGTCTAAGATGGTAGCGGGCTAACTTGGAAGGAGTGTGGCAGTTTACATTCAACCCATACCCCTAATCTGTTACAACACGCCATCGTGCCCGAACGCTAAATAAATAAGTAAGAAGAGAGAAGGTAAATAGCCACGGCCAACCTCACCAGACCAGACCAGAGACAATTCAGAAATTATAAATTCCCAATTTGCCCCCACGGGGAATCGAACGCGAGACCTTCCAGTTGTAAGACCACAACGCTCATAATTGCGCCAGGAAGGTCTTCAAAAAAGGTCGGAAAGCATTTTACACTTAGATGCATATGGATGCATCTTCTAGAGAATCTTTTTATTCTAACGTCCATCGGTCATCCGCCAGACGTGACCTACCCGCATTCAAGCTAACGACGATGGGTGTGTTCCAAAATACACTGAACCACTGTAAGGTGTAACGTTAATCCAGTAATACTGTGAAGCCGTTCCTTTTTTAGTTTGTTATACTGGTTAAAGTTACAGTTTAAAACGAAACGCAGTCCAGTATACTGTCATCCCCATTTTATCAAATCTCTAGACACTGTTCTATTTTTTGATCATGTGATCAAAGCACTGAGAGCACCTTTCCTCGAAAGCGGCAATGCTCACATTACAAAAATGGCGGCGAGTTATGACTTCGTACATTTCCCTAGGGTACTGCGGCAGTGTACTGGCAGTCTATAACGCGTCTATCGGTCATCCGCTAGACGTGAACTACCCGCATTCAAGCTAGCAACAATGGGTGTGTTCCACTGTGAGCACTGAGCAGTGCTCGCAGTGACAGTGTTCCAAAATACACAGGACCACTGTATGGTGTGAAGTCAATCCAGTAATACTGTGAAGCCGTTCCTTTTTAACCGACTTAAAAAAATCAGCCAAGTGCGAGTCGGGCCTCGCTCTTTTAGGGTTCCGTTAAAAAAATTAAATTAAAAGATTTCCATCTACCCACCTACCAATTTTAATTTAATTTTTTTAATTTAATTTAATTTTTATTATTTGTTGTTATAGCGGCAATAGAAATACAAAATATGTGAAAATTTCATCTGTCTATCTATTACGGTTTACGAGATACAGCCCGCTGACAGACGGACGGACGGACGGACAGCGTAGGCTTAGTAATAGGGTCCCGTTGGTACCCTTTGGGTACGGAACCCTAAAAAAGGATGAGGTTATTAATTTGTCGGAATCTTTTTTTTTATGTATGTTCACCGATTACTCAAAGACGCCTGAACCGATTTGGAAAATTCTTTTTTGTTTCAAAGGGAATACGTCCCAGGTGGTTCCATTGAAATTTTATCGAAATCGGTCGAGCGGTTTTAAAAATATCAACAATAAATTATATACTTTGTAGTGGCCCGGGCGTTTGAAGTCGGTTTTTTAAAAGATTTTTTTATAATTTGTTTGCTTTTCTGTTTACTGTTTAAAACGGAACGCTGTCCAGTATACTGTCATCCCCATTTTTTCAAATCTCTAGGCGCTGTTCTATTTTATGATCGCGTGATCAAAGCACTGAGACCACCTTATTTCGAAAGCGCCAATGCTTACAGTACAAAAATGGCAGCGAGTTATGACGTCATACATGTCCCTAGGATACTGCGGCAGTGTACTGGCAGTCTATAACGGAACGAATTTTTCACCACTGAGAGCACTGAGCACTTGAGCAGTGCTCGCAGTGTATATCGGAACACACCCAATATAATTCATCAATTCCCATTCAGACCCATTGCCACAGTTTCGAGCGTTCTAGCCCAAAGCTGCAAATGTGCACGATTTTCGGACGCAATGCCGTGAGTTTTGCATGCTAATGACAACATTCGGACAGGCGGTATTATGCATACTGAATTCAATGATTGCCCGTTCTCATGCACCTCAAACATAATACCAACTGATCCGGCGTTTCGCACATTAGTAGCCATTATGCGATTCAACGCTGTCAATTAAGATTTTTATAATCGATGACAAGCTAGTCCTTGACTGCGATCTCACCTGATGGTAAGTGACGATGCAGTCTAAGATGGTAGCGGGCTAACTTGGAAGGGGTATGGCAGTGAACATTCAACCCATACCCCTAATCGTTTTCTTCACGCCATCGTGCCGGAACGCTAAATCGCTTGGCGGCACGTCTTTGACGGTAGGGTAGTAACTAGCCACGGCCAAAGCCTCCCTCCAGACCAGACCAGAGACAAGTCAGAAATTATAAATTCCCAAATTGACCCCGCCGGGAATCGAACCCGAGACCTCCCAGGTATCAGCGCTCCACCACTGAGCTAGGGAGGTCGTCAAAAAGATACTTTCTTATTGCCTATAGTTGGAACGAAGTTCCTTTTCAGACAGCGGTTTGGCGGATGGAGGCAAGACGAAAAAAAGTGTAAGAATTTACCGTCACGACACTTGTTGCCTTCGTTTATTGCACACCTATTAAAACTTTGGTGGAGTAGCGGAGCGAGCGTAGGAGTGAAACTGTCGGTTCGGGGGTTCGAATCCTGACTACAGATACTCCACTTGTGGTCTTGAGCTTTATAGAGTAGCTGAGTCAGTGCTCGGGTGCAAAGTACCACTTTGCTTTGTTGAGCATCCCAAGTTTTTTAGAGGCTAATTTAGCTTTACCTTCCAAGTGATCCTGGAATTGGACTTCGTTCGAAATGCGAACATCAAGAATCCCAATGCTGTTGGAAGGGGTGAGGGAAGTGTTCTGAAAGAGAAGAGGTTGGATGAAGGGGGTCTTTTTAGCGGTAAAGGAACAGACTTGTGTTTTTGAAGGGTTGAACTGGATTTTGTAAACGCCATACTGATACTTTCTTTAGTAGAGTATAAGTCTATTAGTGAAAATTTGTAGCTAATATCTACCACCTAAATAATCTATAATAAAAAAATGTTTTTAAAACCCGACTTCAAATGCCCGCGACATTACAAAGTATGTAATTTATTGTTGATTTTTAGGGTTCCGTACCCAAAGGGTACCAACGGGACCCTATTACTAAGCCTACGCTGTCCGTCCGTCCGTCCGTCCGTCCGTCTGTCAGCGGGCTGTATCTCGTAAACCGTGATAGATAGACAGATGAAATTTTCACATATTATGTATTTCTATTGCCGCTATAACAACAAATAATAAAAATTAAATTAAATTAAAAAAATTAAATTAAAATGGGTAGGTGGGTAGATGGAAATATTTTAATTTAATTTTTTTTAACGGAACCCTAAAAGAGTGAGGCCCGACTCGCACTTGGCCGTTTTTATAAACCGCCCCTCCTGGGAAGTATACCTTTTGAAATACAAAAAGAATTTTCCAAATCGGTTCAGGCGTCTTCGAGTACCTTATAGGTGAACATACATAAAAATAAAAGGTTCCAACGAATTGAGAACCTCCTACTTTTTTGAAGTCGGTTAAAAACTGCATGTCTTATGAGAAAATCGAAATTTATTTATCTTAATCCCAAGGAGGTGCTCACAAACACACGAGTACTGAAGCGAGTAAGTAGCAGTTGTAAAGTCTGCAAAACTATTCGGAATTCTTGGCAAGGCTTCTGAGTCGAGTTGGCGACTGACTTGTTCTTGTTAACAATTTAAGCTTAAATTCTAAGCGTTGTATGGAACCTACGTTACGCCGGGATACTGGAAGGTATCTTACCATTAAGAGCGCTCCAAACTCTGAGTGTGATTTGACTTTGCATTCAGTGTTTGGACCGCTCTTAGTTGCTAAGATATTGTGATTATTTCAGTAATCTGCCGTTAGAGACACAACTATTGCCCCCTAAGCCTCTAAGGCTATAGATATGGCGTATTCTCTATATTATGCAGATAACACCTAAACGAGTGCGTTTGTAATTTGTATTGATACTAACGCAACAATCTGCTTTTTGGACTGAAAATGCGGTGTAAGGGAGCGAAGGCAGACTGGCTACTTTTAGCGGCAGCAATCGCGCGTTTTTATGGCCTTTAGCGTTTTTATGGGCTTTTGCGTGCATCACGTTTCGCGCGCGCGAAATTTGCGACTCAAACGCGTTCGCGTTGCTGGCTTTCGATCGCAGAATCACGAAATCGCGCGAAACGCGATGCGCGCAAAAGGCCATAAAAAGTCATTTTCAGTCCAAAAAGCAGATTGTTGCGTTGGTATCGATACAAATTACAAACGCACGCAAGCATTACGCAACGAGGGAAGTGGGAAGGAGTGCATGCCACTATATCGATCTATAGGCTTCCTTCCTCCTTCCAAGTTAGTCGGCTACCATCTTAGACTGCATCGTCACTTACCAACAGGTGAGATTGCAGTCAAGCACTATCTTGTCATCGAATAAAAAATAAGCCTTACTGAATTCTGCTAAGCTTTTTGGTTGAAACTGATGCGTTCCTATCGCTCATCACCTTGTGAAAATAAGCAGGAAGTATAAACATAGGCTCTAACTCAACCAAAATAAAACTATTTCAATCATACACTACCAACACTTAAAGCAGTTATTTCAATTTTGTTTTGAGATGCCCTTATTATTTGAAGTTATACCTTTATGCTTTAGGCGTTGATAGTATAGGTGTTGTATAGGTGGTATAGGCCCTGTTTGTCATTTAAGGATTTATTTTGTATTACATTAGGTAATCTGCTTCGCTGATCTGCCCGTGCGTAAAATAGCCATTTTACATGAAAATAATTCAAAATTAACAACTAGACCGACCCATCAATAGGTATTGTGCGAAAATTAATGGTATTTCTCCATAATGGCTTACATCAAAATGCGCACATATAATTGAATTCAGTTTGCATAATACCGTCCACCGGATGTTGCCATTAATATGCAAAATTCCCGGCGATGTACAAGAGGAAATGGCGGACGGTATTATGTAAATTTGTGAATGTATGGTCAAAAATTGGCGTTTTATTGCCCAATACCATTCAGTTGGCTACAAGCGATCAATATAACTGCAATCAATATGTTGTGAAACATTAACTTCAACCACAATAATAATATTATCGTGTTATATGGTCGGCCTTTTGACGAGTCAAAACCCATTTCAATACAAGTTCGGTGCGGTTCCTGTGCTTCCATCGAAAGCGCTGTCTAATCCCTTTGAGATAAGGCAATATAATATGGTTGAAGTACGGTGGGATAGACCCATACATAAAAATCGGCTTTGGCATACTTATATTATCTATCTTTTAAGGATAGCTTACTATACCCATTTGAACTTCTAAAAAAATGGTAACGTACAATGCGGTAATTGGAAATTTATTTAGACGGATACAGTATTTATCCTTATCAACCCATAAGCATTTCATTTAAATTAATATCTTAGGAGTTGTCGCAAAATATAAAGGAGCGCGCGCGAAAATAAATCCACAGAATTTCGACGTAACAAGCTGATGCGACACTACGAGAGAAAAAACAATAATATATTTTAGGCTTAGATAAATTATGCTTTACTACCCATGCGAAACCGGCGCAGGTCGCTAGTTGTCATTATAATTGATAGATATATCTCAAAATATAAACCCTGGTGTTGAGTTAAGTAGTATTTGTTTTTTAATCTCCATTATAGTAGTATGTTACCTACAGTGTACACTTTTGTTTATTATGTTTATTTTCACAGATGGCACACAACACAGCGTCGCACCTCTTATTTCCCCAGCGGCCACCTCTCATAAGTCGGTTCACTTTGCTTACACGGCTAGTTTGCTTTGAATGTGGAAAGTTTTGATATTTGCTACTTTAAAAGGTAACTAGTAGATATGCCTCGGCTTTGTACAGGTAAGATTACCCTATCATCATCATCAGCAACCCATCAATTGCTCACTACTGAGCACACGTCTCCTCTCAGAGATGGGTCATAGGCCATAGTCCACAATGCTGGCCCAATGCGAATTGGCGGACTTCACACACCTTCGAGAACTTTATGGGGAACTCTTAGGTGTGGAGGTTTCCTCACAATGTTTTCCTTCACCGTTAAAGCATATTTAATTGCTTAACTTTAATTGCTTTAATTGCTTTATTATTTTATACTATAATATTATACTTCTACTATTATTATCTGTTATTATTTATCTATCATAATATTCACTATTTTCTACATATGTACTTCTATTTTAACATAATATCTTGTTCAGTCATCCGGACTTACTGGTCCCACGGAAGACCACCGCTGTGCCTGTGCTTCCTCCACAGGCATAGCATTTATGCTGAGTGGAGACCATTTTGGGACCACAAATGTTTTGTTCTGACTTCTGTCGTGCATCAGTATGTGTCATTATAACATAATATGTGAGTTCCAAATAAATGATTTTTCTTTCTTTCTTTCTTTCTTTAACTTCGAAGTCAGAGGTGCGTACCCGGGATCGAACCTGCGACCCACCCGACTAGGAGACCACAGTCCTAACCAAGGCTATCACTGCTTTTACCCTATAACCTAGTTTACCCTATGATTTGCAACTGAATATCAGCTGTATTTAAAAACGACTTTTATACCAACCCTTGTTTTTAACTCCAAAATATTATAGTAGGAGCATGAGAATTTAAAGAAAAATGAAAAATTTCGTTCGAAATAATGTAAGGGGGAGAGATAAAAGAAAAAAGATCCAAGCGCGGGCATCCGGCCACACTGTTCTTCACGTCAAATGGGGAAAACCGAGCGAAATTTCTGAACTGTATATTAAAATATGTGCGGTTTTGAATGCGAGTTGGATGTGGTATTTGCACAGGTTTTTTACCTGATGTCGTTTAATACGTGAGTGTCGTGGATTACGGCTGGAAGTTGGATTAAAGTTCAGAATCAACGCCATCTCTCGCCACATGTTAGAACCATCTCGTAAAAAACAGACATTAAAGCGAGTTCAAGTAAGTTCACGCTGCCCACAATAGATGGCGTTAGTAAATTTTGCCGCAAATATTTTCTTCGAAATTTCTCTTCTATAAAACTTAGTTCTAAACATTGAACAAAAGAACAGTCATTATCTGAAGTCAGGTTTCGAACCCCCGAACCGATAGTTTTACTCCTTCGTTAAACCACTGCGGCACCAAAGCATTGATGGAACATGTATAATAATTAACGAATTCAACAAGGGTCGTTACGGAAAAAATCTTACGTCTAGGAACAAGGTGACCGTGACGGTAAATTCTTACACATTTTTTCATCTAGCCCGCATCCGCCAAACCGTCCGAAAAGGAATTTCATTCCAAATATAGCAGAAATACGTAAAAAAGTTTAAAAACTGTCACCGATCCTTTCTTCTTTCTTTCTTCCTTCTGGGCTGGTTTCCACACGTAAACCGTGATGGCCTGTTGTGTGTGACCAATCCTTCCAGTGTTGTTACTCCAACCATCCCAGATCTCTCCAGAAGCCTAGCAGGCCGCCCAGGTTGCCAAGGACTTCTTGCAGTGAAGCTGGAGATCCGAGGTGGTTCTTGCGTTGTTCTTCCACGCCCGTGCATGACAAGAGCACGTGCGTGGGCGTTTCATCTGCCTCCATGCAGGCACTGTCACCGATTATCCGATGTAACATTGATTTTGTTCATACAAAATGTATGAACAATATGCCTTTGACACCCGAACTTTAATAACGAATCGACTGACACCTCATTCATGAAAATCCGCTCAGTATGATTAGTCCGAGTTTTAATTCGTTTGATCGTAATAGCAAACGATGACATTAGCATCAAAGTAAAATGAACCATAATTGTATGAATTTAAAGTCACAAATTCAATACAGACGATTTCAATTTGGAGCGTTTTCGTTACGTAAACATATAAGAATACATACACGAACTTGAGCTCTAACTCAATGCTGTTATGGTTTATTTTACTTTGATGGTAATGTCATAGTTTACTATTTATAGTTAACTGTCACTTCTTGTACTAAGCGTACAGTAGTTTAGACGATACGGCGGAACTTACGTGAATCCTTACTAATATTATAAATGCGAAAGGGGGTTTGTCTGTTGGTTTGTCCTTCAATCACGCCGCAACAGGGCTACGGATCGATGTGATTTTTTGCATGGGTATAGTTGATAACCTGGAGAGTGACATAGGCTAATTTTTATCCCGGAAAAACAAAGAGTTCTCGAGGGATTAAAAAAAATCCACGCGGAAGAAAACGCGGGTATCAGCTAGTACAAACATACACTGTAGGTACATACATACATAGACTGCTGACATCATAAACTAAACCATAAATGTATGTATGTATGCTCCTATTAATACGTATAGTACGTACGTTTTGTCTGGGGTGTCTTTGGCCGTGGCTTGTTACCACCCTACCGTCAAAAACGTGCCGCCAATCGATTTAGCGTTCCAGCACGATGGCGTGTAGAAACCGATTAGGGGTATGGGTTGAATGTTCACTGCCATACCCCTTCCAAGTTAACCCGCTACCATCTTAGACTGCATCGTCAATTACCATCAGGTGAGATCGCAGCCAAGGACTATCTTGTCATCGAATAAAAAAAAATATATATATAGCCATATAGGTAGCGCCTAAACTACAAAGCCGACTTGATAAATGCGGTGTCAATCGATTCGTTTTTATAGCCCGGATGACGTAGATCACATTTTAAATACGAACAAAATAAATGATGGATGTCACAATCAATTTCTCGTAGTCGGGTACAGTTTTTCAACTATTTAACCGACTTCAAAAAGGAGGAGGTTCTCAATTAGTCGAAATCTTTTTTTTTGTTTTTTTTTTATATATGTTCATCGATTACTCGAAGACGCCTCAACCGATTTGGAAAATTCTTTTTTTGTTTGAAAGGGTATACTTTCCAGGTTGTCCCATTTAAGTTTTATCGAAATCGGCCGAGCAGTTTTTGGTCGAAATTCGACCCGTTAATGTTCTATGTCGAGGCATAATAAAAGTAGAAAAAAACTTTCACGACTTTAATCTATTCTCAACTAGACGTTGCCCGCGACTTCGTCCGCGTGGATTAAGGTTTTTAATTCCCGCGGGAACTCTTTTATTTTCCGGGATAAAATGTAGTCTATGTGCTAATCCTGGATATCAGCTATCTCCATTCCAAATTACAGAAAAATCAGTTCATTCGTTGGGGCGTGAAAGAGTAACAAACATCCATCCATACATCCATACATCGTCACAAACTTTCGCATTTATAATATTAGTAGGATTTGACGTGTGTGTCAAATACATAGTAGTGTGTGTATTGTTTTTTTATTTATTTAATGTATTTTTATGCATAAAAAAATATTAGCATTCTGCACTCCTTCTCTATATAAACTATAAGAGTGGGAAATTTCATACTCCTCCGTCTGCACAATTTTCGTAAAAAGGGGTACAAAGTTTTTGCTTCACGTATTAATATTATGATGTAGTGGCGCGGGTGTTTGAAGTCGGTTTTTTAAAAAGATTTTTTTATATTAAATTATTTATTTATTTTTTCAATTAAAGAACTTCATGCCACATCCTAATAATAGAACCACTCCTAGACGCACGCAACGAAATTCTTCACAAAATGAAAATGGCACAGACGTCCGTTCCTACATATCAGAGGTGTTCACGAGATGCATACCATTTACATAATCTATGTTCCTCTGCAAAAGTTCTTAATATGCCTTTTGAAAATGAGGATCGCGCTTTCTTTTTGTAATTTAGACACACAGACCCGAATTATGAGGCGCGAGAATTACACAAAGAAGCTAGGTACCACATTATGCTACGTACTTAGCATGTAGGTACAGAGTACGCTCAGTACTTTCAGACCAACGCGTATTTACTCGTTTAGGGAACTCAACTAGCTCAAATTTTAAACTTGTCTGGTGAGAGGCTTTGGTCATGGCTATTTACGCATCATCATCATCATCATCATCATTAACAACCCATCAACGGCTCACTCACTCACATCAGTTCTCCTTTCAGATAAGGGTTATAGGCCATAGTCCACTACGCTGGCCCAATGCGAATTGGCGGACGGAGAAAGTCTCACCATAAGGGGTCCATTTTTACCATTTTGGTATGGAACCCTAAAAACGAGAAAATTTAAAAACCTCAACTCTCTATCCCTTTTAAATTGCAAAAACCGAGTCTAATGTCTACACTATAAAAGTAGTTATAAATCAAAACCACCGGATTCAATCATTGTTTGTGACAGATGGCTTTTCGTTCTAAAAACTGGATTACAATTTCTTCATTGGAAAACTAACTTTCGTTACTGGAAATAGGATACAGTTTCCACTAACAACTGGTGTTAAATTGTTGGCGGTTAGAATATATAAAATGATCAACGTACAGAATGTTATTGATTGCCAATGGTATTAGACTTTGACATTGCTATTTTTGCAAAGTTTTTTCATGCCTATTAGAAAAACTAAAATTGGCTTTAGATGACTATGGCGAGAGACAAATTCAATTTCATTCTTATGGGAATTTGAGCTTTCTCTTTCCTGATTAGTCCGCGTTCGTGCTTTAGTATGTGTTTATAACTAGTTAACCAAAGAGGGCAGCAACGCAACGTACACATAACGTATGAAAGAGTTCCCGTGGGAATCAAAAAATCTTAATCTACGCGGATCTTAATCTAAGTCGTGGGCATAATTTATTATTTAATAATATTATTTAGACAGTCAAGCTAATTCTTTTGTAAACAATCTCTAAACCAAATTTGACAGCTCTAAATCCAGTGCTATCCTTTTCCGCATAAGGCATTATGAAAGAGAGAGCACGAGATAGAGCTGAAGGTTTAGTTTAGTTAAGTTTAAAATATTGTGTACAACAGAATAATTAGCCACAATAATAAATCATTTGATTTAATTTAGCCAGTTTGGATCAACACAAAATGTAAGTTAATTAAGTAATCATTTAGTAATTAATAACGAAGTTTCAGGGGATAGGAATTATTTAATCTCTAATTAGAGAGAAGACGCTATTGATCTGAGCATGACAAGTACAATTTCTTGAATGGTAATTAGCTTGCCGATTCAGAATTTTCAAAGGAAAATTGCCTACAGAATCTTGTGTACGTAATTTTTGCAAGAATTTTGTAGCTATTGTTATTGTAACAAGAGAATAAAAACAAAAAGCTTAAATCTGTAACAGGACTATGAAAAATATTGATTTTATTCGTGTATAATCTATATATATATATATATATATATATAAAAGAAAGTGGTGTTAGTTACACTATTTATAACTCAAGAACGGATGAACCGATTTGGCTCAAAATTGGTGGAGAGGTAGCTTAGAACCAGGAGACGGACATAGGATACTTTTTATCCCGTTCGACCGCGTTTCCGTCAAGTCAATATAAAACCTGGTATAACAAAAATGCATCTGACATGGAATAAAAAAACGAAAATGACAGTGGAAGAACAAAACGTAGATAAATGACAGCTAAACGTAATTTTGTATTTGGTTAATTATGGTAGAAAATTATGGTAAAACAATTATAAAAATTATAGTTTAACGTAATTGATAATATCATCAGTATTAATATGTTTTCTCTTTGAATCATCATTAACAATGCCGCAAGCAAGACGATCAAATGTTTCCTGCTACAAAGCTACGGATTGACGTGATTTATTGGATAGGTATAGTTGAGAACCTGGAGGGTGACAAAGATTTCCCGCGGGGTGTTATGAACTAAATCCACGCAGACGAAGCCGCGGGCATCAGCTAGTTTAATATAAAAAATAATTTTTAAAAACCCGACTACAATCACCGGCGCCATTACAAAGTATTTTTTTAAACCGCTTGACCGATTTCGATAAAATTTAAATGGGATCACCTGGGAAATTTTTGTACCCTTTCAAACAATAAAAGAATTTTCCAAATCGGTTCATGCGTCTTCGAGTAATCGGTGAACATACATAAAAAAAAAGATTCCAACGAATTGAGAAATGTCCTCCTTTTTTGAAATCGGTTAAAAATTTAGCCTACGAGTGTCACCCATAGACGAATGATATTTACTAGGTGTCACCCGAACCATAACCCGTATTGGTTGACATTAATTGACACCTCATTTGGCATGGATTTAAATTAATTCGTCTTAAGTACGCACTGGGGCATCGTGGTGGACTATGGCCTATTAGCTTTTCTCTGAGAGGAGACCTGCGCTCAATAGTGAGACGTTAATGAATTGCTCATCATAATATAATCAACCTTTCTCCTTCAACTAATAGTCCGTGTTAAGTGACCTAGGCTTTGCATCTATTTGAATGCTGGGATGGTATAATAGTATGGGATGATGACCGGATGAGTCCCGAACACTTTTTGTTCTTATTATTTGTATTTTCACAATTAGGTACTCGGCCAAATATAAAGCTGAGCTTATGCCTCTCGGTCTATTGGAGTAGGAAAGGCATGGAATTTGAAACTACGTCCCCTCTGTTAAGCCTAATTTAGACGGTGCCTCGTTCATAGTTTATTTTGGCGAATATTTTTTGCAAAAATGCTCCCTAAGACCCTTTGCCCTAAGGGCGAATTTAGACGGTTCATTTTCAATGGCTCATCGATGAAGCCTCGAAAATGAAAGCAAAAATCTCGAAAAATGAACCGTCTCAATTCGCGCTTAGGGCGAATTAAGATGGTTCATTTTCGCAAAAATATTCGCAAAATGAACGTTGGACGAGACACCGTCTAAATTGGGCTTTAATTCAGCTCCCTAACCGTTGAAATATACAAGACGATTGGATATTAGGTCTCAATACTATAAAAATGGAATCAATCCAATACAATTTTCCGATGGATTTAACAGGACAGGATAATCCCACTACCCGTTTGAAATGAAGGAAAAAATAAATGCCATAAAAAACTTATCAATGGAGCGAAATGGCGTAAATAGTTGCTATTGAAAACCTGAATATCCTATTACGGATATTGTAATATCGTGGTTTCTCTAAGAGGATTATGAACGGATTTTTAAAAACAAACCTACTTTTGACGACCTCCCTGGCGCAGTGGTGAGCGCTGTGGTCTTATAACTGGGAGGTACCGGGTTCGATTCCCGAAGGGGTCTTTCGCATTTATAGTATAACTATCTGATGCCCGTGAATTCATCCGCGTGGATATAATTTTTAAAATCCCTCGGAAAGTCTTTGATATTCCGGGATAAAAGTAGCCTAAGATGTCACTCTCCAGGTCCTCAACTATACCCATGCAAAAAAATCACTTCGATCCGTAGCGCTGTTGCGGCGTAATGGGATGACAAACTAATAAACAAACACACTTTCGCATTTATAATATTAGTATGATACTGTTCACCCATTGAGAGCCTGGCCACAGTAGACTTTCGAGTGAGTGATCGCCATTTCAACATCTCAGTTCTATCGATGGCGGGATTATCTAAAATCAATCATGTCAATTAATGATTGCATCAGTGCGATTGTCGCAGTCACCTCTGATTGGCTAAATTTAAGGTGTTCTTGCTGCATCAATGGATTTTAAGAGTAGGCAATCAGGGGTGATTGCTATCGTTACAGTGATGTTATCATCATCATCATCAACCCATCAACGGCTCACTACTGAGCGCAGGTCTCCTCTCAGAGGCCAATTGTAAATTTGCATTCTTTGGAACTTCCCCTCATTATGGAAACATTGCATACATAGCATAGTACCTATTGTAAACTTGTGCTGAAAAGAGCAACCGCCGAGTTTCTTGCTGGTTCTTCTCGGCAGTGAGGGCATTCCGAACCTGTGGTAGACTCACCGAGCGACGATTCAAAAGCACTTGTAAAAGCTTAAGTACTTGAATAAAAAATAATTGGAACGTAGTTCCTTATCGCGCGGTGCGGAAGGGGGCTAGACGGATCGACACTTTTTTGAAACCGACACTTTTTTGAATGTGAATTTGGCATTGTGTTCGGTATTTTCGCGGTACAATATTGGGTCTCCGTAGCCTTGTGGTTTCGGCAGTCGCTTAACAGTTAAAAGTCGATGGTTTGAATCCCAGCTCGACAGACTGAATTTTCTATTTTCAATTTTATTTTAAATAATTTCTACATGTGGAATTTTTCCCTATTTTTTTATAATTTATAAGTTATAAAAAATTTGGGAAAGGTTCCACGTGTAGAAATTGTTTAAAATAAAATTGATAATAGAAAATTCGGTCTGGCGAGCTGGGATTCGCACCATCGACCTTTGGCTGTTAGGCGACTGTCGAAACCACAAGGCTACGGTGATCTAATACTGTAGTGTGAAAATGTTGAACACAAATTAATCGAAAGGAACTGCGTTCCATCCAGGTGTCCCTTGACAACTCTCAAGTTTTTTATATTCTACTCTAGTCCACCACGTTGGCCCAACGCGAATTGGCGGAATTCACACACCTTCGAAAACATTATGGAGAACTCAAGTGTGCAGGTTTCCTCACAGTGATGTAATCTTAATCATTTTCAGGTGAACCCACAGCGGTTCTCCGAAATTATTAAGTCAAATAATAATAATATAGCTGTTACCAAACCCATAATATTTTCATATAAAAACCCTATGTAAATCAGGAGGTAGCTAAACGAAATTCCCAATTTTCCGGGAAAAGGACCGGTATAACTCAAAGAGATCCGGGACGTGGGTGACAAAAACTATCGGGAGAGAGGAATGCGGGATGGAGCAATAAATCACTCCGGGATTGATTCCGGGACTCCATGTTAAGATGTCTTTGGGCGCTATTCATTTGTGTCCCGTGCCCCATGTGTCCCTCTCATTGTCTCAGAGCTGGTGGCAATCTTTATTTGAAGCCTCAATAGCCCAACTATTAAACGTGCGGACAGATCGGGGGCTCGATCACCACTCTTTGCACTATTTTACTCACTCCTAACAAAAGCTTTCCGCTTATTCGGATGGGAAATGAGAATATTAGTAAACTTCTTAATAATCCCCTAATAATTCCCTAAATATAATTTAATATTAAAAAATAAATTTTTAAAAAACCAACTTCGAACGCCCGCGCGATTAACGCGCGATAACTTATTGATGATTTTTTTAAAACCGCTTGACCGATTTCGATTAAATTCAAACGGGACCATCTGTGAAGAATCCTTTCAATCAAAAAAAAGACATTTCCAAATCGAGTAATCGGTGATCATACATAAAAAAATCGGCCAAGTGCGAGTCGGGCCTCGCTCTTTTAGGGTTCCGTATATAAGACCAAATCATTTTTTTAAAACTAGATACATATTTATATATCTTAGTTCTTAGAAAGTACTAAATTAGTTTATGGGGAAAAATGCTCGTTTGTTTTGGTCACAACTTACCAACCGCATTATAAATAGGTGTTTTCAGTATTTGTTGTTTAAATACACTATATAGTACATAATATATCAAAATTTCAAATTCCTAACTAGTTTAGCTTTTGAGATAGACCGGGGTAACAAAATTGGTCTAAAACCGAAAACTTTGACAGCCCCCCATTTCTTCATTTTTGTAGCTAAAAAAAAATATATATATATATATATATATTTTAACTCCACTTAATGAGCTCCAGATAATGACACCCCACATGCCAAGGTAAAAAAATAAAATTTTATTTCGACTCCTTTTCCATGTATGGGAGCCCCCTTTACTTTTTAATTTAATTTTATTTTTATTATTTGCTGTTATAGCGGCAATAGAAATACACAATATGTGAAAAATTCAACTGTCTATCTATAACGGTTTACGAGATACAGCCCGCTGACAGACGGACGGACGGACGGACGGACAGCGGAGGTTTAGTAATAGGGTCCCGTTGGCACCCTTTGGGTACGGAACCCTAAAATAGTTATTTAAAAAACAATAATTAAATAAAAATGGTAGTAGTGGGCGACTATTGTGGTGGTGCGGTTGGATGGTAAATTAGAGGAGCCCAAATTGTCTTAATATGAGTGAGGGAGGTAACCAAAGGGTGTTAAATGGTTAAGAACACCACTTAACCTGGTCGAGTATCTTTATAAGATTTCCGGCGCGAAAAATGCGTCTTTAGCGTTTTGTTTTTCGAGGTGCAAAGCTTTCCTCAAGTGCCTCCAAAAATTTCCCACTAGCTCTCATACCATGAAATATTGTATCGTCAAGCTTTCGAATCTTCTTTTGAAGTATTTTTCGCACAATAGATTCCGGGACCCTCTTTACGGTGAGTGAATCTCTTAAGATTTTTTGACAATAAAGTAAACCCATGGAAAGTTGGCTTATAGGTCTTTGGGGCACTTATGTTGATTTTGACCTCATTTTCATCAGTTGACAGCTAATAAATTACATTTATATTTCTATCCATAGATACCTAATTCTACTAATTCATCATCATCATCAGCAACCCATCAACAGCTCACTACTGAGCGCAGGTCTCCTCTCAGAGAAGGCCTACGTTATAAGCCTTGGTCCACCACGCTGGCCTAATGCGAATTGGTGGACTTCACACGCCTTCGCACTCAGATGTGCAGTTTCCTCACGATGTTTTCCTTCACCGTTGAAGCAACTGATATCTAATTAAGTACTTAAACGCACTTGACTCCGAAAAGTCAGAGGTAGCGTACCCGGGATCGAACCTGCGACCCCCCGAATAGGAGTTACCACAGTCCTACCCACTAGGCTATCACTGCTTCACTTCCACTAATAACGAATACTAAAAAAAAAAACAAATCGGCCCAGCCGTTCTCAAGTGATGAACTTACCAACGAACAGTATTTCATTTTTATATTTACAAGCTTTTATTTAGCTTGACCAGTTTATTTATTTGTTTATTTATTTGTTTGTTTGGGTCAAATTTTGCAAGATAAATTAGAAGCACTTCCCGGTTTCCGATTGAGCTGAAATTTTGCATGTATGTGTATATCGGATGACAATGCAATATTATTCTGACATGGAGTTGATCTGATGATGGAGACGGAAGATGGCTATCGGAACTCTGTAATAAAACGATGTAACCCCATCGAGTTTGAGCTTGTTTGATTCATCATGACAAGAACTCTGATCCTACATGATATCTAGAGTCTAATGATGTGGCTACTAAAAGCTTGTATTTAAAAATAAAATTTTTATTTTACACTTGTTTATCTAGATTATCTGACAATTTTTTTCTGTTCTTTGAAAATATTTGAGGCCCACCTGTGAGGGTACCTGAGCCGAGTTAGCTATTAGGTAGGTACATTACACTCTGAATATGCAGAACTAGGAACAATAATATTATTATGTTGTAGTATTCGTGAAACTGCAACAGCTGAAGGCAGTGTAGCGTGCATTATTTAAGCGTAATAATCTAGAGTACAGCTGTAAAGTGCAGTTTAGATTTGCAGTCTACAGGACTATGCTCTATGAGGAATGCTTTCAGCTTAAGTGTAACACGTTTTACATTTCATTGTATCTTTTGGCTATGTTTTAAATTTTTTGAAGTGAAAAATTCTTTAGGCCTGTTGCTATTTTTAGCAGGGCAATATAATCTTATGTTATGAGTTAAGCTAATTTTAACAGTATCTGACATGCTAATGCTAACAGTATTATACCTGTAGGCAGAGATATTTCAGAACTAATAAAATCTCGAAGTGCCCCTGCCGGCAATTGAACCTAGTAACTTCTTTTTATTAGGCTACCAGCTGGTGGCCGCGACTTCGTCCGCGTGGATTTAGTTTTTAAAACCCCTCAGGAACTCGCAGAATTTTTCGGGATAAAAAGTAGCCTATGTCACTCTCCAGAGGTGCGATTGTCTAAAGTTATTCCCAAAATAGTTTGGGAATCTCTGGTATAAAGTTATTTCATTAATCGTAGTCGTATTCGATGACATTAGCGTCAAAGTAAAATAAACCATATGCATTCTTATACGTTCATGTCTGTACGATACGCTCCATAACGCCCCATGTTAAAATCAGTTTTACTGAATTTGTGACAATACAATCAATACAAATCAAAACAATCAAGGATTATTTTACTTTGTCGTTTATGTCAACGGATACGAATACGATCAATGGAATAACTTTTAGACTATTGGTACCGAGGTCCTCAACTATACCCATGAAAAATATCACGTCGATCCGTAGCTCTGTTGCAGGTGACTGAAGGACAAACCAACAAACAAACACTTTCGCATTTATAATATTAGTATGATTATAATAGCTGATATGAGTAGTGAAGTATATTTGAGCATGTTTACATTCTCTTGCCTACTTAATATCATACCAGTGTTGAAACTTGAAACTACGGTAGATACGGTCGCAAGCAGTCTAGCATACATTATTTATGGACGCAATATCCTTGAGTGGTGGTAGTGCAGTTAGATTCAGTCTATGGGGCCGTATGATGAATGTTGTGGAGAAATGCACGTTTACTCTTCGGCTATTATACCTATATCTAGGGAATACCAAGCTGTTAAACAAAGTTTAAGATTTACACAATTTAATAATTTAAGATTTACAAATTAAACCTTTATTTTTTTGACGTGATAACGTCTTATAAATCGATGAACACCGGCTGCACGCACAGTGTCACGTTCCGCCTGAGCTTGTGCAAGCGAGAGCGCGGAACAAGCGATAGAGAGGCACGATCGGCCCAAGCGTTGGCTTGTGACTAGAGAAAATTGTAATTTTCAATTAACTCCTTCTTTGTATTATACAAAATAATGATAATTCAGTGATAATAATTCAATTCAATTCATAAAAGTATACAATTTTTTCATCAATGTTTCTTTATGACGTTATCACTCCGTAAACAAACTTTAGGTTAGGTAGGGCTTAGCTGCAGGCTACTACCGGGGTCCATAGGTGGCGGATCATGGAACGGTTGTGAGATATCACGACTAGCTGTGTATACAGTCCCCGACCAAGCAGCGGCAGGTGTTCGAGGGTGCAGAGGATATTCCTTGGGAAAGAATAGTCCTATAAAATTCTGCAAAAATTCAATGACAACCCTGTGTCATGGCGAGTCAGGGCCGCCAGTAAATAAGCCCTCCTCGGTGCACGGGCAGCTGCGTGTACTGTAGGTGTAAGAGTGGAGATTGAGGAGATCGGTACAGTCTTGCACTATTCATCATCCCAGAGATGAGCAGCGATGTGGAAGGCAAAAGGAAAACCACCACATTATTTCTTTCCCTGGAAAATCATTATGGCTGAAAACAATCACACAATGGCCCTCAGTCCCCGGCAGACCTTAAATGGTCAGAGGGTGCTAAGAATCCCCGGGTCAGCCATGAGGATTGCTACGTGGAATGTGAGGAGCTTATTTGGAGACGAAAAACTGGACAACGCTGAATTGGAAATGGAACAATTACATCTAGATGTTCTTGGGATTAGTGAGCTAAGATGGACAGGTACAGGAGAAATAACAACTGATAAATACGTGGTGTACTACTCTGGTAGCAATACACCCGATCGCAGGAATGGAGTGGCCATTATAATAAAGAAAAATCTGAAGCCGTTTGTTAGATGTTTTATCCCTATAGCGGACCGCGTTATGTTAGTGCAACTGCAAGGACAGCCATTTAACGTTAATCTTATACAAGTATATGCGCCTACAGCGGATAAAAGCGACGCAGAAATCGAGAACTTTTATGAGCAAATTAATAAAAACCATGAAATTAACATCATCATGGGTGACTTTAATGCCAAAGTAGGACATGGCAAAGTTGAAGGTACTGTTGGCGATTTTGGATTAGGAAATAGAAATGAACGCGGAGATAGGCTTGTGCAATTCTGTCAGGAACAGAACCTTGTCATCACAAATACATTTTACAAATTACCTCCAAGGAGGTTATACACTTGGAAATCTCCGGCAGACAAACCTGGCAAAATTATTAGAAACCAAATTGACTTTGTACTTATAAATAGAACACATCGAAATAATATTAAATCAGTCAAGACTTACCCTGGTGCAGACATTGGTTCAGACCATAATCCTTTAATAGCAACTCTGCGAGTAAAGCTTAAGAATATCCATCAACCAACGTTAACATCACGTATTGATATTTCACAATTAAAGGACCCAGACACTCGTTGCAAAGTACGTCTAGCAACGAATGATGAAATGGTTCGACTTAAAACTACGGACAACCAAATGGTAGATGTAAATAACAGTTGGAATAATTTCAAAACTGCATTTGTGCAAATAGGTAAAAATATGTTAAAACCATCTCAGTGTAAGAAAAATAAAGTTTGGACAACTACAGAAATATTGGAGTTAATTCAAGAGAGAAGAAAATTCAAAGGAAAAAATCCCGAGCAGTACTTTATACTCCAAAAAACTATAAAAAAGAAAATGATCGAGGCTAAAGAAAAGTGGATACTAAGCGAGTGTGAGGAGTTGGAGCAGTATGATGCTAAGCATGATTCTTTTAATGTCCATCGAAAAATCAAACAATTGTTGGGTGCCAAGCACAAAGTCAAAGTACATTCCATCCTTCAGGACGGCACAGGACGCTTCGCGAACACTATTGGCGAAAAGTTGAAGTTAAGGGAAGCATACATAAGAGACTTATTTTCCGATGAAAGACGAGATAATATGGACTTCCCACATACTGACACTGGACCTCCAATTACGAAACCCGAAGTATGTTTTGCAATCAGGCAATCAAAGAGAGGAAAAGCTTTAGGATCCGATGAAATTCCAGTAGAGCTACTTAAGGAAATAGAGGAATGCAACCTTGATTATCTCGTAGACTTCTTCAATCTCATCTATACTACAGGTATCATACCGCAGGATTGGTTGAGATCAACATTTGTCACTCTACCAAAAACAAATAATCCGAAACGTTGTGCTGAATACCGCACTATATCGTTAATGAGCCATATATTAAAAGTTTTTCTTAAGATAATACATGGCAGAATATATAGTAAATGCGAGTCAATTATATCCAACACCCAATTTGGATTTAGATCGGGATTTGGAACGAGAGATGCTCTTTTTGCTTATCAAGTGTTAATCCAGCGTTGTTAGGATATGAATCGTTATCTCTTCGTATGTTTCCTAGACTATGAAAAAGCGTTTGATAGAGTCCGCCATGTTAAACTCATTGAATTGTTGCAGGTGATAGGTATTGATTCTCGTGACCTTAAAATAATTAAAAATTTATATTGGCAGCAAGAAGCAAACGTTCGAGTTGAAGGCCAACTATCATCTTATATGGAAATACTAAGGGGGGTGAGACAAGGATGCATACTATCCCCCTTATTATTTAATATTTATGCAGAGTCAATCTTTTCTGAAGCATTACATGAAATCAATGAGGGGATAACGGTGAATGGCCGGTTAATTAACAACATGAGATATGCGGATGATACGATTTTAATAGCTGATACTCTCTCAGGACTCCAAGCATTAGTAAACACTGTACATAAAACCAGCACTGAATATGGTATTAACATAAATTGTAAAAAGACCAAATACATGATAATTAGTAGAGCACCAGAACCTTCATCGTCCATTTTTATTAATAACTCCACCATAGACAGGGTAAGCCAATACAAATATTTGGGTACTATAGTCAATGATCAAGTAAATTACAGCATAGAGATCAAATGCAGAATTGAACAAGCCCGGGCAGCTTTCCGTAAAATGGACAAGATACTTTGCGATCGTAATCTCAGCCTCCCATTGCGTATAAGAGTCGCACGCTGTTAAGTTTTCTCCGTTCTTCTATATGGAGTCGAAGCCTGGACACTTACGGAAACTTTGTGTAAAAAGATCGAAGCTTTCGAAATGTGGGTTTACAGAAGAATGTTGAGAATTTCGTGGGTTCAGCGTGTCAAAAACACGACTGTGCTGCAGAGGCTAGGCAAAGATCTTGAAATTATTAAGACCATAAAAGTGCGGAAGCTTGAGTATTTTGGCCATATCCTCAGAAATAACAAATACGACCTCCTGCAGCTCATTATACAAGGGAAAATAGCTGGCCGAAGACCACCGGGTCGCAGAAGAACATCGTGGCTTAGAAACCTACGCCAATGGTATGGCAAAAGTACCCGATCCTTGTTCCGAGCAGCAGCGTCCAAGGTGCAGATAGCCGTCATGATTGCCAACCTCCGATAGGAGTCGGCACTTGAAGAAGAAGAAGAAACAAACTTTACAGGCAACCAATTTTTTTTTAGGTAAAAGTAGCCTACGTGTCAGTTCGGACAGAATGGCAAAATGTTAATTTTCTACTTTAGCCTATGATAATACGATCCTATTATGATAAAAATTTGTCAAAGAGAAGAATAGATCAAATCTTTCAAACAGAAAGACATAAAAGTAAACTTGCTGCGAGACAGTATTATATCATTAGCTCTAGACTGTACAATAAAATTAATAAAGCTATTAACATTTATCCTCTAAATAGAAACGAATGTAAAAAACGTGTTAAACAATGGTTGCTCAAACAAACGTATGTTGATACTGAAAAGTTGCTGGAAGTTTTTGTTTGACAAAATAAAATAATATTTCAAACATACTACGTACACACACATACACACACACATACACACACACACACACACACACACACACACACACACACACGCACACGCACACGCACACGCGCACGCGCACGCGCACGCGCACGCGCACGCGCACGCACACACACACACACACACACACACACACACACACACACACACACACACAATTATACAAAATGACAATTTTTACAACTTTAATTCATTATATTGTATATTATACTTTAATTCATTATATTGTTAAGCTTAAGTTGTAATTTGAAAAATAAACTTCTTATTATTATTATTATTATTTTCAATGGAGCCATTAAATTACTAGCGCTTTTTTCCGTTCTGTCTGAACTGACCCTAAGTCACTCTCCAGGTCCTCAACTATGCTCGTGCAAAAAATTACGTCTATCCATAGCTCTGTTGAGGCGTGAATGAAGGACAAACACACTTTTGCAGTTTTATAATATGAGTAAGGATTTATATTTACTTTATATCATACTTGCTCAGTAACTAGGGATTACTATGGTGGTTACATGCACCATTAACACCAACACTTATACATTACCAAGCTGATTTCACTCCTACCTTACCCGATCTTATACTCTCTAAAAATGTTGCAGATATAACGCAACCCATAGCCATAACTGCCTTGTCATCAAACCACATACCTGTTTGTTTTGATTTATTGGTGTCATTCCAACGTGTCATTAACCGGCAATACTTGTATGGCAAAGCTGATTGGAATTTATATCGCCACCAAATAAATAGTAATCTAAATCTAACATCACATACTATGCTTAATACTCTTGAAATCGAAAAAACCGTTACCTATCTCACCGATCTGATTCTTCAAGCCAGAGATATTGCAATACCATCAGTAATTGCTTGTGAATCAAATAACCCACTACCACGGTCCATCAAAAGGCTAATTAAAAAGAAAAACAGACTTCGTAGACAGGAACAGACCAAAACAGTTGCTGCAGATAAAAA
The DNA here is from genome assembly GCA_029955525.1 of Oeneis ivallda. NCBI lineage: Eukaryota > Metazoa > Arthropoda > Insecta > Lepidoptera > Nymphalidae > Oeneis > Oeneis ivallda. The sequence goes on along the minus strand of JARPMR010000024.1, from coordinate 4,360,146 downwards.
AGTATTACGAACCCAAATCAATCGTATGCAAAATATTATAAAGCTATGCGTTGTGCAGCACAATGACAAATTGTGGGAGGATAGATTAGCCAAGGCCAATAAATACACTGATGATCTTTGGAATTTAGTTAGATCATTTAGGCCGAAATCTAAAAATATACCTCCCCTAAAACATAACGGGATGATGGTGTCTGAGCCCCAGAAACAAACTGAAATTTTTGCTGATACCTTTTTACAAAACATGCAGTTAACCTCGGCCTGGAACAGCAACATGGACTCCGTGGTAAATAACCAAATAGAGAACGTAAAAACAGACGATTGCGGGGGCTTGATATATTTTGCCAGACCCAACGAAATTCAAAAGTACCTCCAAAGTCTTAAGCTAAGAAAAGCACCTGGTGCCGATGGGGTGAATAATTATCTTCTACGCAATTTGCCACAAAAAGCTGTAGTGCTTTTGACTAAAATATTTAACAAATGTTTGCGCATGGCTTACTTTCCAAAAATATGGAAGAGTGCTAAAGTTATACCCATACATAAGCCTGGCAAAGATACAGCGTCTGCGCTTAGTTACAGGCCAATAAGTTTACTCCCTAGTATGGGCAAACTATTTGAAAAAGTCATCCATAAGCAATTATCCCGGACTGCTAAAGACATTATTATTAATGAACAATTTGGGTTTAAAGAACACCATTCCACTGTCCAGCAGCTAGCTAGAGTTGCTGAACACATTGCTCATAATTTAAACCTTGGTAACTCAACTGGAATGTTTCTTTTAGACCTTGAAAAGGCATTTGACACGGTCTGGCACAAGGGACTTCTCTATAAAATGCAAATGCAAAATTTCCCATCTGGAATGACCAATTTAGTGTCTTCATACCTCGACAATCGCAGTTTTAGTGTCCATATTGGTGAAAATCACTCTGTTCCAAGAGTTATGACGGCTGGTGTACCCCAGGGTTCTATCCTCGGCCCCCTACTTTTTTTCTGATCTATGTGAACGATATCCCCATACAACCTTGGACAAACCTGGCATGTTACGCTGACGATACTGCATCTTACACATCATCCAAAGATGTGGATATAATCATTAGTAGACTACAATGGGCTATAGAAGGGTTAAGTGACTATTTCGCTACTTGGAAATTGAAACTTAACGAAAGCAAAACAGAAGCGATTCTCTTCACAAGAAGCCGTAATTTCCCAAGGAGAAAAATTAAAATTGCTGGTCACGAAATTCCCTGGACCAAATCCGTTAGGTATTTAGGCGTCACTCTTGACAAAAAACTAAACTGGAGCGAACACCTAGCAAGTTTAAGAGTCAAAGGTTTTAAAGCACTAAGCGCAATCCATCCACTTTTAAAACGGAAATCAAACTTAAGTCCTAACATTAAACTTAAATTATATACATCTCTGATAAGACCCTGTATTACCTACGCGTGCCCAGTATGGAGCAGTACATGTAACTCAAACTATACTAAACTACAAGTAGTGCAAAATAAAGCATTAAAATCAGCTTATAATACGCCGTTTCGAGCAAATCTGTCGTCGTTACACAACCGTATAAAATTACCTACATTAAAAACATTTATTTTAAAACAATCCAGAAAGTTTTATCTTGTTTCTAACATTAAACATAAAAATTCGCTTGTTAACGCAATTGGCAGGAGCCGTTCGAATGACTTATCGTACATCGATAAGTACAACCGATACCGACTCCCACATCACTATGTACTAAGCGATCGTGATCACGTAGTGAACGCGTGACAGGTGAGCGGGCGACCGCGCATCGACGCGTATGAGTATCGCGCACTTACCCTCCTCGGCTCAAAATAAATTAGGATTAAGACTTAAATTAGCTAATATTATAAATATTTATTGAATATATAGTGTTTTAAATGTAAAATTGTCATAAATGTGAACCGTAACTAAGGTTAGCATAAGTCGTTTTTATTATATTATGTGTGTGTGTGTGTGTAATTAATGATGGTGTTTAAAAATATGAAATTTATGTTGGTAAGTTTAAAAGAGGTGTCTAGCCTGTTAAACTGTCTAAAGTTATATATTTTGTTTCCACCCAGGTTAGGGCATAAACTGTGTACTTACATATATTGTAAAATTTTGATAATAATAAAGACATTTTAAAAACAAACAAAACAAACTATGGTGGAAAGTCTCCTTGTAAGTTGGTGTTTGCAATTCAAGGCAACATTACGTCGCACTATGCTTGAATTGTAATGTTCACATTACAGTTCAAGCTATGCAAAACTCCTTGGTAAACAATCTCTTTTCTTATAAAATGGTAAGAAAACTTTTTACTGAAAAAAAAAACACTGAACATGGCGGCATTTAATTTCCATACATTTCAAACTATGCAAAACTCCTTGGAACTCAGAGCCGTAAAAAAAAAATAGAAAACTATTTACGAAAAAAAAAAATGGAAATGGCGGCATTTCATTTGATCTGAAAGTTTGTGAAGTTTGTTCGTAAAGGGATTTAAGTTATTTACAACAATGTCAAGCACTTCATCAGATGATGAAAAAGGAGGAGAGCCTGATTTTTGTTTGCTTGAAGCAGAACAAATGATGCAAAACCTTTTGCCGGATAAGTCCAAAGAGCGCTACGTGAAAACTTACGAAGAATTCAACAAATGGCGTGCAAAGAAAGGAATTACATCTTTGGCAGAATGTGTTTTGCTTTCTTATTTCAATATGCTGTCAAAAAGCTACAAACCACCGTCATTGTGGTGTTTGTACTCTATGCTAAAATTTCATTTTGCATTACCAATGTTTTATTTACCTCGCAAGAATGATATAAAGTAGAATGCTTACCTCGGTTGCAAGTAGCTATTACACCCTCGAACTATATTCACCCTCGCTCGCTGCGCTCGCTCGTGTGACTAAATATCTCGGGTGCACGCGATCCATTAGCGCCCTATGCGAGCTGCGCTCGCACTGGCGCCAAATTGGATCTTGTTCTGTAATAGCTTACTTACGTCCCTTGTGTAACAATCTACTATTATTGCACACAACAGCGAATATACAAAAGAAACCATGGAACTAGGTGTTACGACTAGGTACGTAAAGAAACATAAGTCATAACATTTTACAACTAGATACAACAAGGAGGTCTTATTTAGTGAATAAATGATCATCTAGTAACTAATAAGAGAAAGTATGTATTTTACATTGCCATACAAGAAAACCAAAAAAAACATTAGATACATACGAATACGCACAGCTACATTACGCTGAAACTTCTTTTCTTTTTCAGCAAACGCCTGATGCATTCTATATCGCACAAACACAAATCGGATTGCGGGAAGATTGCATCTCTCAAATTCTTCGGAATATAAAGCGTTTCACACGTGCCCCATCAAAGCAAATTACCGGCGGAATATTCCAGATGGATGTAGACTGGGATTCCTTTCCAAGTTTTGCTTCTAGAGGTAAGACGAAAGCGATGAAATGGAAAATTGTTTGCGACGTTCGCCACTGATGCTCGCGCCGCAGCTTAGACCCTGTTCACATTGGAAAAAATAAAGTAAGAAAGAATTGGGTAACCTAAAAAGCATTGTCGTTAAAGCTAGTTTTAGGTTAGAATTTGGATCCTTTGACTTTGTCCTTTGAAGGTCCACTCACTGTTGACACTATAATTTGCGCGGGGAAAAAACGGGCGGATGGATCGCGGGTATTCGTCCGCATGGAGTTAGTTTTTTAAAAATCCCTCGAGTACTCTTTGTTTTTCTGGTATAAAAGTAGCCTATGTCAAAAATGCAAACAAGTGTAAATTAAAAATTTTATTTTTAAATGCAAGCTATTAGTAGCTACATAATTAGACTCTGGATATCATCTAGGATCAGAGTACTTGCTATGTCGAATCAAACGAGCCCAAACTCGTTGGGGTTACGTCGTTTTATTACAGAGTTCCGATAGCCATGTTCCGTCTCCATCATCAGATCAGCTCCATGTCACAATAATATTGCATTGTCATCCGATTTACACATAAATGCAAAATTTCAACTCGATCAGAAAGCGAGAAGTGGGTCTAACTCATCTTGCAAGATTTGACCCAAATAAATAAATAAACTGGTCAAGCTAAATAAAAGCTTGTAAAAATCACTTCGATAACAGCTCTATATATTGCTGCATGATGCATGATGCATGCTGAAGGTCAAACTAGCAAACAAACACAGTTATTAGCTGTTAGTTGGTTTGAATTTTTGTTCTAGTTGTAAGTAAGGGAAATTAAGCACACACATCGAAAAACGTAACAAAAACGTTCACGTTACATTAAATTTTATCAAATCCCCCGTTCAAATCCAAAGTGAGACATCTAACTGAAAATGTGATATTTTAAAATAAAAGCGCAGCACTTGAGGGAAATAATTAAATAAAAGCATTGTGTAAACAACGCTTTATATAAAAGCTGCAGCGGAAATTTTTAAAGGAAACCAACAAACCATTGAGCTTAAGTAAGTTTCAAAAATAAAGCCAATTCTCAAACTATTGGCCGGGACAATTCACTCGCTGCCGTTTCATTTGCTGGAGAGCGTTGTTGGTGGCCTCTTGTTATATTACATATACTTGTTATATTACATTTTATATAAATCCTAGCCTTTACCCGCGCGCGGCTTCACTCCCGCCATCTATTAAACGTAATCTGAAGGGGTGATTCCTACCAAATTTCTACCACTCACTTTTTTTCGATTTTTCAGCTATTCTTGTGGGTTTTCATTACTTTTAGGGTTCTGTACCCAAAGGGTGCCAATGGGACCCTATTACTAAACGGCCTCCGCCGTCCGTCTGTCAGTCCATCCGGCTGTATCTCGTAAACCGTAATAGGTAGACAGTTGAAATTTTCACAGAGTGTGCATTTCTACTGCCGCTATAACAACAAATAATAATAATAATAAAATTATATAGATAGATAGATTAATATTTTTGGCTTCCAGATCCAAAAGGCACCTACATTATCAGGAACCCATCAACGGTTAACTACTGAACACAGGTATCCGCTCAGAGAAGGGTTATAGCCGATGGCCCAATGCGAATTGGCAGACTTCATACACAAGGTCAAACATGCGTAACGAAAACAAATCGCGGACATAAAAAAAGGAGGCAGAAGCCTCAACCACTAGGCTATCATGGCTTACATACAATACGAGTAAATCTAATACAAACTATCTTCATAGTAAAGCAACAATTAAGCATTCCGTACTCAAAGGGTGGAAACCCTTTTTTTGCAGTATCGCGTCATTTGTAGGACAGGAACTACCATTTTAGGATATCATCATCATCATCAGTGCAACCCATCAATAGCCTTTGAATCGATTTGAAGTTATTAGTTAGTTGGTTTGGATTTTTTTTCGGGTTTTAGGATATTATATCTTCTTCTTCTTTATCAACCACTAGACGTCCACTGCTGGACTCTTGGTCTATTACATGGACTTCCACAGGTCTCAGTCTTGCGCCGCCTGAATCCAGCGGCTCCCTGCGACATTTGATGTTATCGGTCTACCTAGGTTGGGGTCTGCCAAGACTGCGCTTCCCGGTGCGAGGGTTAGGTTATATTATACATACCTACATAATTAAAATAATATAGTTGTAAAATACTGTTTCATTATAATACTATTTTCCAGTAAATAGTTCTGCAAGCTCAATAGCTCAGAGTCACGTAGTGAGAAATGGAGAGAACCAGGCTCGTAGAATCTCGACGTGATCAAATCAGAAATGAGTTGATTTGTAGAATAACCAGAGTAACTATAACAATATAATATAAAAACACGACTTTAAACGCCACTATCCTTACTAATATTATAAATGCGAAATTGTGTTTGTTTGTTGGTTTGTTGGTTTGTCCTTCAATCACGCCACAACAGGGCTACGGATCGACGTGATTTTTTGCATGGGTATAGTTGAGGTCCTGGAGAGTGACATAGGCTACTTTTTATCCCGGAAAATCAAAGAGTTCCCGAGGGATTTTAAAAACTAAATCCACGCAGACGAAGTCGCGGGCATCAGTTAGTAAAGTATAAATAGTTTTAGCTAGTAAACGTATGTTGAAGTCGAGCTAACGTTGCGCATCGGTTTCATCGTTTCTATTTAGGCCCGTAGCTTCATAGGATCAATCCACACATTCTCTGATCGCGAGCGATTTGCTCTTATTCATTGAGGAATTCCGTCCTCCATCCCCGAAGATATTCATCAGATCTTCATCAAATTTAAATGGGATCAACCTGACGGTATGTCCTTTCCAATAAAATAAAAAATAAATCGTTTCAGATTTTGAAGGAGTTATGGAGTAACATCGCCAAAAAAAAAATCGTGTTTAATAATGTAAATTGATAACCTCCTTCTTATTTTGATAACGGATAAAAATATAAAAAACATTCAATACATCATCATAATTCATTATTATCCATCACGCGAATAATATAATTAAGCAAGTATTGTTTCCTGTAGATTTTCCTTCTAACAATGTTCAGACTATAATAATTAATCTAAGTTAACTAAGTTTCTGATCTAGAAACTATTCTCGTTAGGATATTAACTATAGGTTCTTCAGCGTTCCACCTTAGCTTACCTAATTATGTAATTTTTGATTAGCTATGTTATGGACTTTTATTTAAGTATCGTTTTTAGGGTTCCGTACCCAAAGGGAACCAACGGGACCCTAATACTAAGCCTACGCTGTCCGTCCGTCCGTCCGTCCGTCCGTCCATCCGTCCGTCCATCCGTCCGTCCGTCTGTCAGCGGGCTGTATCTCGTAAACCGTAATAGATAGACAGATGAAATTTTCACATATTATGTATTTCTATTGCCGCTATAACAACAAATAATAAAAATTAAATTAAATTAAAAAAAAATTAAAATATTTCCATGGGTACATGAAAATATTTTAATTTAATTTTTTTAACGGAACCCTAAAAGAGCGAGGCCCGACTCGCACTTGGCCGATTTTTTTGTTCATACCTCTTTAAGTAAAAATTCTTTTCAAAAAATTGGTTGTCTGTAAAGTCGGTTTACGGACGATAGTTTTACATGATAACGTCATAAAGAAACATTGACGATGACTGGCGGGCGGTATCGGGTGCATCTCTCTCGCTTGTTCCGCGCTCTCGCTTGCACTCTCAGGCTCAGGCAGAACGTGACATTTTTTCGTGCGTGCAGCCGGTGTTCATCGATTTATAAGACGTTAACACGTCAAAATTTTAATAAGCTCTTTTCCGAGCTGGACAGCCAGGCTGATCCTTTACGCAAAATAAGCCAGTCCTTCTGTCACCAGACGAGGCGAAAAGACTCGTAATTTTTTTTTTTGCACTTAGACTGTATGGGTAGGTCTCTCCAGGTCAAAAATTAAGAAAAAAAAATGTCGGTAAAATTTTTACGAGTCATTTCATCGCGGTGACATATCCTAGAAAACAGAGGGTTCCCGCGGGATTTTAAAAACCCAACTCCACCTGGACAAAGTCGCAGACAAAAACTACTTTATTAACCGACTTCATAAAAGGAGGAGGTTCTCAATTCGTCGGAATCTTTTTTTTATGTATGTTCACCGATTACAGTCAAAGACGCCTGAACGGATTTGTAAAATTCTTTTTTAGGGTTCCATACCAAAATGGTAAATATGGAACCCTTATGGTGAGACTTTCTCCGTCCGTCTGTCCGTCCGTCTGTCACAGTCGATTATTTCAGTAACTATTAAAGCTATCGACATGAAATTTGGCATAATTGTGTATAATAGTGGCCCAAAATCATTGGAATAAAGAAAAATCGAAAATTATTTTTAGTTTTAATAAAAAAAGGGGGAAAATCGGGGGTTTGAAATTTCAAAGTAAAATAACTATATCGAGTGGGGTATCATATGAAAGGCCTTTACTTGTGCATTCTAAAACAGTTTTTTATTTATTTCTACATGTAATAGTTTTTGATTAATCGGCCAAAATGTCGAAAAAAATACCGTTCCCCCCCCCCCCTTATCTCCGAAGTTTACCAATCGAATTTTACATTGGATCTCCGTAGCCTATTAAGGAAAGGAAATTAGGGAAAGGTTCCACATGTAGAACTTGTTTAAAATAAAATTGAAAATGGAAAATTCGGTCTGTCGAGCTGGGATTCGAACCATCGACTTTGAACTGTAAAGCGACTGCCGGAGCCACTAGGCTACGGAGACCCAATGTTGTATAGCGAAAATACCGAACACAATGTAATCGAAAGGAACTACGTTCCATCCGGGTGTCCCTTGACACCTCTCAAGTTTTTTTATAAAAAGATTTTTGTATTAAATTATAATAATTGGGCTTTCTCTTGAAGTTCAATTCAGCTGTCAATATAATACATCATTATGTCCTGTACACTTAGTTCCACTACTATCGACATCCAATCTAGCAGGTGGGAATCCCCTGCGGAATTCCTGTCCCAACTTCTAACAAGACGCTACCCGGAGCACGCTAATTTGTTTAACTTAGATAACAACTATTCTCTATAGACTCAAGTGACGTAGTCTATATTGCCTCATTTTGTTTTTGTCTGCTTTGTTGTTGCTTGTATTCCCAATACATTTCCTGATCTTGTCAAACAAACGTAACTTATTACCTACCTAAACAAAGTGTTTACGTACCTACTTGTTAACTATCGGTTTTATAATGTTTTTACAAACCGACTTCAAAAAGTAGGAAGACTCAATTCGACTGTTCGTTTTTAGGGTTCCGTACCCAAAGGGTACCAACGGGACCCTATTACTAAGCCTACGCTGTCCGTCCGTCCGTCCGTCCGTCCGTCTGTCAGCGGGCTGTATCTCGTAAACCGTAATACATAGACAGATGAAATTTTCACATATTATGTATTTCTATTGCCGCTATAACAACAAATAATAAAAATTGAATTAAATTAAAAAAAATAAATTAAAATATTACCATGGGTACATGGAAATATTTTTATTTAATTTTTTTTAACGGAACTCTAAAAGAGCGAGGCCCGACTCGCACTTGGCCGATTTTTTTCCGCCAATTATGAATTCAATGATCACAATTAGAGAAAGAGAAAAATAATTTATTCTTTCTCTCTTTCCGATTATGATCATGATTAGGGATAGAGAGGAAGGATAAAGCTTAAAATAAAAATTCTTTTTTAAAAACCGACTTCTACAGCCACTTCTACAGTTTTGAATTAATTTTAGTGTGTACAAGTATGGGCTAGCGTCGTGCATTGGTATTTTGGCCCGCCTGACTTCAAGTGTACAAACTAAAAAAAAATATGTTTTGTCGTGGCGTTTGAAGTCGCTTTTTTAAAAAAGAATGTTTATTTTAAGCCTTATTCTTTCTTTCTTTCCCTAATCATGATAATAATCGGACATCATATTCTGAGATCATAAACTTAATAACTAAAACGCTGGCTAGTACACTTTAATACAATGAATACTAAAGAAATCTCAGAATACATTAAAACAATATTAGGGACACTTAAATCTCCTTCCCGAATTAATTTCCTATGGCGAAAACTTTACCATTCGCGCGTAATCATCCAAAAACACCATCTGTGTGAACATGCGATAATTTATAACTCCAACCCTCGGATTGTGTTAAGCAGCCGACAAACTTTGTTGTGTGTCTACCCCCAATTCCAACCATTGTGACTCTTAACGACAATTAGACGAGTGGCACTACGTTGCTGTGTAGTCGAGGTAATGAGCGAACCATTCGTGCATACATTCTGTTTGTATCGTGACTTTGTTGCTTATAAGGCGGGGGTCTGAAATAAATCTCTTATTTTTAGAATCTACATTACACATAACACTTTATTCCTGGGTTAAACCTAACTCGGCGTCTCTGTAAGTGGGCCTTAGTTTTTGAAGGAAGTTCCTTTTCGGACGGTTTGGCGGTTGGAGGCTAGACGAAAAAGTGTAAGAATTTACCGTCACGACACTTGTTGCCTTCGTTTAATTACATACCTCCCATTAAAGCTTTCATGGAGTAGCGGAGCGAGCGTAGGAGTGAAACTTGAGTTATGAGTTTGACTTGTGTTACTGTGTGTTTGTCTGTTTCTCGTAGCAACCTGATTGTGCAAACCGTAGTGACTGATTTAGATACGGTTTTATCTCTTTGAAAGGTAATTTGAAGAGTATATTTACGAAATGCCATAATCGTTACTTAAAAACAAAGTTTCTTCACCCCTTTAGCTTTACCACCATTTTGCCGCTCTTATACTTACCAATTAAGCCTCAATAGCCCAACGGTTAAAGGTGCGGACTGAAAACTGAAAGGTCACAGGTTCGAATCCCACCCGTTGCACTATTGTCGTACCCACTCCTGGCACAAGCTTTCCGCTTATTTGGAGGGGAGAGGAGAATATTAGTCAAGTCCAACTTGGTTGATATTCTTTAAAAAAAAATTACCACCTCTAACCACCTCTTTAGAGTGAAATAAAAACTAAATAAAGAATTGGTGCACTTTTTAACTCGAAAATCTGTAGGTCCATTATGGATCCAATTAATTATTATCAAGTACAGTATTTCTTACGGGTCTAAAGGTTTTAGACTGCTTTCTATGTCAGTAATCCAATATCTGGGTTTTTTGTGGAAAAAGAAGATAATAAAATCTTTAGTCTGTGGATGTGGAAGTAAATACAACCATGTATGTGGACTTTAGTGGAATAAAATCGACTTTATTGAGGTTTCTTGTATCGTTCAACGTCGTTAGTGGCTCTCCAATCTACTAATAGCTGGTTGACCGTGTTCCTTACAAAAAGCAACGGCACAAAACTTTGTGGTTCACGTCAGGAAACAGCGCGGCAGGACAAGAACAATTTAACGAATTTAAGTTACAAAAAATGAATTTTATTATTATTCTGATAGAAAATTTCATATATACAATACTATAAACCTAAATTTAATTCTAAAATTAAAACTAAAATAAAAACTAATTAAAATCTAAAACCCCATCCAAGCCACCGCAGTGTGGCATAGTACCCAAGATGCTGGCAGCATTACCTCTTTGGATGGCCAGGCTAATCCTTTGGCCAAGGTAGCTGCCAGCTCTTGGATCCCCGGTAGACTCGATCACCTTTTTTGATATCTCTAAAAAAAGTTCGCGAGCCTCCGGGCCCCACGGCCCCAGGGTCTCTACACCAAAAGGCGCAAATATGAAACCACTGTCAAGTTTCTCATACTTGCGCCTCTTAGCCTGTTCGGCGCTAGTAGCCGCTGCACCCGCCACAGAGGAGGTCGCATGGATGTGGGAAGCAGCTAGAGTATCTACACAGGTGGCATGACCTCCCTGTCCTCCAAGGAACAAGCGTCATACCATCAGGTCTCTTGCCATCACTACGTGCCAAACCAATAGGTTCTAATACAGCTGGCACGTGAGCAGTAGCAAGAGACCTGCGGATGATGTCGTTGAGGGCATTGTGGCGGGAGAAACGACCAGCGCTCTTCGAACAGGAGAGCCCGTGATGACCGTAAGCGTCGACGTGGTCACCGCAGTGGCAACGGTGAGGCTGGGTTATTTTGGCGCCAAGCCTAAGACCAACTACCACTGCAAGAGTGGCGTGGTTTAAAAGAGTGCCCAGATTAGCAGAAGGGATAGCATGGAGCCAGTGTCCGGATTCTTTCGCAGAGACAGCGAGAAGACGAGCACGGTCTTTGGAATTTGCTTGCATTAACATTGCGTCAAAAGTTTTTTTACAAATAATGTCATCCCACTGTCTCTGGGAAGGAAGAGAAACCGGCAATTGATTTGGGCTAATCGCTGACCAACCATTTCTTGCCTCTGCCAAGTACGACACCTCAATTGATCCCAAAGACTGGGATATAATTTTTTCAAAGAGAGTGTGTGTACTATAAGCAGAGGAAAGAAAAGCTGGCAGAGAGACACTAGAAATTTTGCGGATTCCCAGACCTCCATACCTGATCGGAAGAGAAGCCTGGGCCCATACTTGATCATCTATCGGACAATTTAAGATTTCAGATAGAATATTTTGTATAAAATTATCCAAATTTTCCAATAAATTATTAAATTTCCAAAGAGGTGAACATCTAACGAAATAAGTAAATTTTGGAACAAATAAGCAGAATCGAATGATGGTCATTGCCATATGAGGATTAATATCTAACAGATGATGGGAAGTGTTTTTGAATTTAGAAATTAAGTCAGTAAAAAATTGAGGAACTGAGGCCTCTAAAACAGGTGCTCCTAAGAGGCGAAGTGACTCATCGTTTAAAATTTTAATACCCGGAGCTAAAATATTGATTTTATTTAATATGTGCAGTTTGGATTCGGCCGAAAAAGAATTTGGAATATAAATTTCACATTTATCAAAATTAAGTTCCAAGCCAATAGTTTTAAATTTTGATATAATTATTTCTAAATCCTTCAAAACCGAACTCACTTCGCCGCCCAAGGTTCCATCATCCAAATACCAAACATTGAATTTGGAATTTAGAACCGAAATTATAGGGTGTATGGCTAAACTAAAAATAACTGGTCCAAGCGGATCTCCCTGCTGACAGCCGACAGCGGAGCTCAGAACATTCTTTTTGTGTACGAGCTTTGAAGGTTCCCGGTAACACTGCGCCAAGTATGGGAAAAACTGTGGAAATTTATTTTTTACTTCTGAGAGGAGGACCCCCCGATCCACTGAATTGAAGGCATTCTTCACATCAATTTTAAGGAGTACCTCCTACCGGGAGTTAAGGAGGAATGTGCGAGCAGCGTGAACAGCTGCTTCGCATCCCCCCTTTACCCCAAAGCCTAACTGAATTGGGACAAAATTAGAAGATATTAAAGGAAGAATTTTTTACAGCAAATTTTGGAAACAACGCGCCGAATCGTTGAACCCACTGCTATGGGACGAATACCACCATCCTTTTTTTTTAGGGCACATAAATTTGCTCCATATAAGGTTTTAGTTATTTCATGGGGTACTCGTCCAGATAGCATCAGGTTCACCAGATCAGTGATCGATTTCAGAAGGGTACCACCTACGTCAACGTTTGCACCACAAACTAAGTCTTTAAAGTGCTGTGGTGACAAACCATCGAGCCCTGCAGCGGAACCACTTCTGAAAGACATCAGAGCTCCCAGCACGTCATTAGTAGTGGCCTGAAAAATAAAATCGCTATTTGTCGGTGGGTCTGGAAAAGAGGAATCAGGAGAAGGGGATGGGTGTTTAGAACGCAGTGCTTCCAGAGTCTCCGCTGTATCAGGGGCAATTGTGTCACTGGAGAATAAAAGTCGAGCCACTCCCTTAAGGTCGCCGTCGCTTATTTTGTTTTCAATAATTTTTTTTTAATCATAATTGTGTTTCAAATATGGATGAGATTGTGTATGTGTCGCGTGTAGTGGATTTAACTGTATGGTAGTATTATAAATGTTGCTTTCATTTAATGTGCAGTTATTTTTTATTTTCTGTGTAAGAGAGAGGTTTTGACTCTTATCCGCGTGTAGCGTGCGGTACGCGAAAGTGAGCAGCAGCTCCCAGCTTCGATAGGTGTTATGAGTGATGACATTATCTATGGTTTTTTTTAACGAACATGAAACTGAATGGCGTGATCCTCGAGGAATGCGTCTGATTAATGGGATGGAATTCTTAAATGTACTTAATGATTCGCAGAGGTTATCAACACATCCATTAATTGGAAGGGAAGAAAATGAAATGGGAGGTATCGATGGCGCAAATGACGATTTGTGAACTCTACCTACATGAATTTTTAATCCTTTACTATTTTTAAAATACCGAGGCTGGGAACACTGATCACAACGCACGCTATCCTGCGACATAAAAACCCCAGCTGTCTCAACCTAGAATAAGTGGCTTGGCGCCACAATAACACATATGATATATATATACAAATAAAATCTAAAAATAAGAAAAAAATACAATCACAAAAAGAAAACAATCCACACTTCACACTTCACAATTTAACAGTCTGATAAACTAAATGTGCAAGATCACACCTTCTGAATCGCCTTTTATCGGCCTCCCAAACGAGTTCCGCATCAAATACTGGTGCATGAGACGGTACTACGGGGTCCGTTTCTAACATATATCCATTTAAAGAACCACTGACTACGAAGGGGCTCTTGAGAAAACCGAAACCGAGTCCTTAACGTTGAGGACTATTTGAATTGTTGGCCCTCTTAATTCATCCATCGAAAAATTCTTTTTAAATAGTGTAAAATTTCCAAGGATAACACAATTATCACAACGTAAACAAACAAACAATTCACCATAAACCATGTGAAATTCATTATTATATATTATTATTATGCATTATTTTAATTGTTGTGACATATGGACATAATGACATAGTTACAAAGAACGAAGGAATTTTAGTATTTTTTAACCGACTTCAAAAAAGGAGGATGTTCTCAATTCCTCGGAATATTTTTTTATATATGTTCACCGATTTGGAAAATTCGTTTTTTGTTTCAAAGGGTACATGTCCCAGGTGGTCCGGTCCCATTTAAATTTTATCGAAATCAGTCGAGCGGTTTTTAAAAAATCAACAATAAATTTAAACTTTATATTTAAATGGGACCGAACCACCTGGAAAATATACCCTATCTTAGGAGAACTAACTTTTGCCCACGGCTTTAGTCACATTAAGTTCAATTTTTTTCAAACGCCTATGTTACCCACTTAGGGTTGAATTTTCAAGAATCCTTTCTTAGAGTATCCCTAGGTTATAATAACTATCTGTATGCCAAATTTCAGCCCGATCCGTCTAGTGGTTTAAGCTGTGCGTTGATAGATCAGTCAGTCAGTCGCTTTTTCCTTTTAAATAATATTTCCTATCCTCTTTGAACTCAAATCAACATCAAAAAATACTATCGTTACAGGAAATAAACTTTTTGCACTGGAGCGCTCCAGGATATCAAACTTTGGCTAGTTAATTAAACGTATCGGGCGCAACTTGCTACATGCCTGATAAGGTATTCACCCTTTCCGTTTGGCTGCCAAAAACTTTTTTATTGGTTTTTGCAGCCCTCAGACCATATAAGCTATAGCCTAACTGTCTACGGTTCTTCAAAATACATGTAGGAGGAAGAAAGTTCAGTAGTATGAGTAGTAGGCATGGAAGTAGGACTAAAATAATAACTAATAGTTTCCGCAGCATACGCGATATAAGGTATTTTTTTGTATTTTTTCACACCTTTGGTTACATTATCGAAGTTTCCATACGGATACCTAACTTTTTGAAAATATTTTATCGCCTATGTTCATCAGGGATAATTTAGGATTCTAATGGTGAAAGAATTTTTCAAATCGGTCCAGTAGTTTTGGAGCCTATTCAAACACACACAAACATCAAACAAACAAACAAACAAATAATTATTTCCTCTTTATAATATTAGTGTAGATGTAGATTGTTGTTCATATCACAAATTTTATGAATCACACTTCCATCGCCGGCCCACAGCTTTTCACGTGTCCAGAATAAGAATTGTTTAGGCCATAGTGCACCAAGCTGCCCAAGTGCGGATTTGCACACTTCACTTGCCTTATAAAGTATTATGAAAAACTCTCATGCATGCTGTTTTCCCTCAATATTTTCCTTCGTCGTTAAAACAAGTGATCACTTAAAACGAACATCATAACTCCCTAAAAGTCAGAGATATGTACCTAGGATCGAACTCCGGACCCCCCAAAAAGAAATCTGTAGTTTTAACCACTAGGCTATCACTGCTTAAGCGTTAGATATCCCGAACAACCCTACAGGCATGCCCATGGTATAAGCTGAACAAATTGCCCATAACATTACATATTCATAACATTCATTGTGAAACATTTCATTTCCTGAATCACCACCCTATTCATTATAACATTTAATGTTTAATTTCAGCTCAAAATTATTAACAAATAATGTAACCACAGAGTTGGTGGAAATTTTTAAGGGGCTCTTAACTCTTAGAGTTTTTTCTCAGTATTTATCGTTTATCATACCAGATTAAGTATGGCAAAAAATTTTAATTATATTTTATTGATACCTATTGATAATAATTGAGATTGCTTTTCAAATAAATTTTGAATATTTCAATGGATGTGCGATAAGATTCCGGGAATCAGATCGTTCTGATATTATTTAAAAGTGTGTGCAAAGAATGTACACTTAATCTGCCATGTAAGAAACTCTTATTCATTGGACAGCTTAAAACGTAAAGTTTAACTAATCAATAAACAAAAATAGTTATGGAAAAATAAAAAAAAATTGACTTTGACTTTGACTTTAATATCAAACATATTTTGTACCTATAGCTTTATCCTAGGCCCTGACTGACTGAACAGAACTGATTATTATAGGCCTGGCAATGGCAGGCGTCAACATGAAATAAAAAAATTGTTTTTGATTTCAAAACTGTCAGATAAATTAATAAATAAATAAATAAATAAATAAATAAATAAATAAAACTTTATTGACCTTAACCAACACAATAAGTTAGTTATCACTAAGAGTCTACTATATACCTATTTAAAAGTAATTTGTGTGGAATGGTCAATGGGCCACCCCCTCAGCTTGTGCCGCAGCATGAAAGGCAGGTATGTACCTACCGGACACACCGCAACGCTGATTTTCAGGAGGGGCCCTAGGGCCGAAACGTCACGGACCACCACTGTGGTCACACAAGAGAAAAAAAAAGAAAAAAAAAATGAATTAAAAACAAAAATAAAATAAACATATACTTACCTCTATATATACTGTTATAATATCTAATCGTCTAAACATGTCATTACAAAATCATATCGTCTGTGCTAGTCTTAAGATGGTCTATGTCATGTCTATGTAGTAATTTGTCTATTGTCTTCGTCTAAGCCTGGCAATACACGTCAGGTTTTGTTTCCGATTGTCTGATCAGACTACCGGATCGTATTTACTCGATACACGTCCGATTCTTGCGTCAGGCTTTTTTTGAGCTCAGTCGTTCCTGAGCTATCATCCCGAGTGCTTGCGTACGGAGCAAAATTCACCCAATTAATTTGACAAGACTTACCGAGAGTCATTTCTAATTAAAACATCCAAAATTACTAAGACACCCCGAAAAGTTTTTAATTTTTATAGAATGTTTTTCTACGGCTACAATTAGCCGTTCAATATCATAAATTTCGGCCATTATTCGATCCACGATGCGATGGAGAGAGCTATGCTCGGTGTATCCCTGCGAGATCAAATGAGGAGAAAATCAGAAATGAGGAGATTCGTACGAGAACCAAAGTCACCGACATAACTCAGCGTGTCGCGAAACTGAAGTGGAAATGGGCGGGGCACATAGTTCGAAGAGCTGATGGTCGTTGGGGTCCCAAGGTGCTGGAGTGGCGACCCCGCACCGGGAAGCGCAGTGTTGGCAGACCCCCCCCCCCCCACCAGGTGCACCGACGACATCAAACGAGTCGCAGGGAGCCGCTGGATTCAAGCGGCGCAAGACCGAAGCCTGTGGAAGTCTATGCAGGAGACCTTTGTCCAGCAGTGGACGTCTATAGGTTGATAAAGAAGAAGAAGATTCGATCCACAACGATGCGTCAACACAGTATCAGCGCTAAATTCGACTGGCAAATCGGAAGGAATAACCGGACGTCTATTTCGTCTCACACTAGAAGTATGTAGACCGCGCCTTCAGACAATCGGACCGACAGTAAAATCGGAAACACCTCGCGCCCGCTTCCGACTCGGACGTCCGATCCGACTACCGGATCGGACGTGTATTGACCGTTCATACAAAGTAATGGCTCCAATGCCTTCCGGTAGCCGGATCAGACTATCGGATCGAACAATCGGATGAAAAAACCTGACGTGTATTGCCAGGCTTATGGTCGTCCAATAAAGTGATTATAAAACATGGTGTCAGAAGTTTAAGTGAAATTAATAAATATAATCAGTCTTCATAAAGTCATATAAATTCTAAAATATTAAAATATAATAGTCACGTCAGCAAATAAATACAATATTTACACTATTTATCGTCATGTCGTATCAAGAAAAAAAGGTCAAGCCGGAAACAGAAACGTGCTCATTCAATAGAATTCCCGTGCTGAAAATATCAAAAGCTGATAGTCTTGGCAATGCTGCTACCTGGAAGAAGTGGTGGCAGAGTTTTCAAGTTTTTCTTTTGGCCACAGACCTCGAGAACGCGTCTGAAAAACGCAAAGTCGCCATATTTTTGAACACGGTGGGAGAAAATGGCGTCGAAATTTTCAACTCGTTTTCCATTGAACTTGAGAAAATAACATTGAACGAGTTAAAGACAAAATTTGACAATTATTTTGAGCCTCAAAAAAGTTTAACAATGCTACGTCATTCATTTTTCACTAGAGGTATGAAACCCGATGAAACAATGGACAACTTCATTACCGACTTGCAAAATTTATCAAATAAATGCGAGTTTGGATCGCTCAAAGATTCACTGATAAGGGACATATTCATCGCAAATATGAGTTCAAAGTTTACAAATGTCAAGCAAAGATTGCTTCAAGAAAATAACCCTTCTTTGGAAAGGACAATTTCTCTCGCAAAGACAGTCATCATGGCGCAAGAAAACGCACAAAAAATGAACAAGATACAAGATAATATAATGTATGTACAAAGGTCAAGGTCCAGAGGTCCAGTCAGTAAAAGTATGTCACAACGTCAAAGTTCAAGTCAACGCAGTCAGAGTCCATTCAGTCAACGGAATGTCAACAATAAAACCTGTGGTCGGTGTGGTCAGCGTCATCGTTTCAAATGTCCAGCACAGGGAGTTAAGTGTAACTTATGTCATCGCTATAATCATTTTTCCAAATTTTGCTTTCTTAATAAAAACAATGTCAGAAATTTAGAGTCAACAGTCAATTCGGAGGAGCAGACATCCGATACACAAAATCAATTCATAGGAATGGTGAAACTTAACAATAATTCTTCAAACAGTGAAACGTCTTGGCATCTTAGTATGTACATAAACAGTGTTGAAGTGAAATGCATCTTAGATTCGGGTGCTGATATTAATATTATGTCATATTTTACATTTAATAAATTAAACTTGTCTCAGTCATTAATTAAAAAATGTCAAGCCCAGGTTAAAAGTTTTGATGGCTCAACAATCAAAATATTGGGTCAATGTGATTTAATTTGTCATTTCAATAACTGTCAAAAGTATATAACATTTTATATTGCAGATATTCAATGTGCTACAGACTGTAGCCTACAGTCCTAGGTCTACCTACATGTATTAGCATAGGTGTCTTAAAAAGAGTGTTTGCAATGAGCAATAAAAACATGTCTCCATGTGAGATTTTAAAAGAATTTAATGATGTTTTCCAGGGTCTCGGATGTCTACCACCTGTCTGTCACTTGAAGCTTCTGCAAAATGCAGTACCATGTGTTGATCCACCTAGAAAAGTTCCATTTGGATTGTATAATAAATTAAAAGAAGAATTGGATCGCATGTCAGAGATGAACGTCATAGAAAGTCACATATCCTACCGAGTGGGTAAATTCAGTTGTTGTCACTGTCAAAAAGTCAGGTCAGTTAAGAATTTTTCTTGATCCTAGGAATCTTAATAAATATATAATCAGAGAGCATTATCCTCTAAAAAGTATAGATGAGATTAGGTCAATATTAAAAGGTGCGTCTTACTTTTCACATCTTAATGCTTTTTCTGGTTTTTGGATGTTGAAATTAGATAGTGCTAGTTCAGATCTGTGCACATTTCAAACTCCTTTTGGTCGCTATCGTTATTTAAGTTTGCCTTACGGTATTAATGCTGCGTCAGAGATTTTTCATAGAGTAATGACCGATATTTTTGCTGATATTGAAGGAGTGCTAGTTTTTGTCGATGATATTTTAGTATACGGAGAAACAGAAGAAATTCACAATGAAAGGTTGTATAAAGTCATGCAGAGAGCAAGAGAAGTCAATTTAAAATTAAACAAAGAAAAATGCAAATTTTCAGTCAAAGAAGTATGTTTTTAGGTTATGTCTTTAGTAAAGAAGGTGCTAAGGTCGATCAGGAAAAAGTCAAGGCAATTGTCAATATACCATCGCCAACAAATGTCAAAGAACTACAAAGAGTCTTAGGTATGATAAACTATTTAGGTCCTTTTATTCAAAATATGTCAGAAAAAACTAAAATTTTGAGAAATCTTCTAAAAAAAGACTCAGTATGGGTCTGGGATGAAAATTGTGAAAAAGTTTTCAATCTTTAAAAAATTATATTACAAATACACCTGTCTTGGCACACTATAACCCAAATATACCTATAGTTTTGTCAGTAGATTCGTCAAAGTCAGCATTAGGAGCAGTGCTCATGCAAAATAAACAACCTATAGCTTATAGTTCTTAAACTTTAACTACCACTCAAGAAAGATACGCTCAAATTGAAAAAGAATTGTTTGCTATTCAGTTTGGTTGTGAAAAATTTCACCAATATGTGTATGGTAACCG
Organism: Oeneis ivallda; assembly: GCA_029955525.1. Taxonomy (NCBI): domain Eukaryota; kingdom Metazoa; phylum Arthropoda; class Insecta; order Lepidoptera; family Nymphalidae; genus Oeneis; species Oeneis ivallda. The sequence continues at coordinate 4,339,733 of JARPMR010000024.1, read as the reverse complement.
CGTCACTGTACACACAGACCATAAACCTTTAGTCTTATTGTTCAAGAAACCTTTACATGATGTTCCACCCCGTCTACAAAGAATGATGCTTGCATTACAAGGTTATGATTTAAATGTAATTCATGTGCCTGGTAAAGAAATGTACATATCAGACACATTGTCAAGGGCAGCTTTAAAAGAAACTTATATTCCGAAGTATGAGTCAGACTTGTCTTATCATGTAAATGCTTTATATTCTAACTTAGCCATTAGTGAGGAATACAAAAATAAAATTTTATTGGCTACTAACGCAGATAGTGAGCTGCAAACATTAAAAAAATATTGTCAAGATGGATGGCCTACTAGTAAAAATCAAGTTGATCCTTTATTAAAGTCATATTGGAATATTCAGGCTGAAATACATGTAATTAACAATTTATTATTCAAAAATGATAAATTAATAATTCCAAAGTCGATGCAAAATGAAATGTTAAGAAAAGTCCATGAAGGTCATCAAGGCATAAGCAAATGTCTAAATCTAGCAAGAAATATTATCTTTTGGCCTAACATGAGTGCAGATATAAAAAATTTAGTTGATCAATGTCTTATTTGTGCTAAATTTAAGCCTAATAATCAACCTGAACCGTTACAAAGCTACAGTATTAGCAGTTTTCCATGGCAACGAGTAGGTATTGACTTAATGCATTTTAATAATAATACATATCTAGTAGTCACTGATTATTATTCAAAATTCATAGAATTAGCATTACTGAACAATAAATTTACAGCAGCCAATGTAGTAATTCATTTAAAGTCCATCTTTGCCCGACATGGTATTCCCGTCTGTTTGGTCTCAGATGGAGGTCCGCCTTTCAATTCGGTGGAGTTCAAATCATTTTTATATAATTGGGATATTGAACATATACTTAGCAGTCCCTATCATCCAAAGTCAAATGGACAAGCTGAAAGTTCTGTTAAAATGATGAAAAATATGTTAAAAAAATGTTTGGAATCTAATAAAGATCCATACATGGCTCTATTACAGTATAGGAACACACCTAAAACTAATTTCCCGTCTCCAGCTCAGTTGTTAATGTCAAGAAATTTGAGAATGCATATACCAGTTACTAATAAAAAGTTGAAACCTAAAGTAGTTACTTTCAGTGAATACAAGAAAAGTTTTGAAAAAGACAAGGCACAAAGTAAATATTATTATAATAGGAATAAAAAACCTTTACCAATTTTACATCCTGGTGATTTTGTTAGTTTTAAAAAAATGCCTAATTCAGACTGGCTTCCAGCTGTTGTCAAAGAAAGATTAAAATGTCAAAGGTCATACATAATAGAGGATAGTAAGGGAAATAGATATAGAAGGAATAGAATTCATTTAAGGTTTTTGTCAAACGAAAGTTGTAATAAGTGAGGTGCAATCCAATGGTTCTCCAAAAGCCACAAGTCCAGTCCAAAGGGAAAATGAAACAAGAGTCGACAGACAGATGGAGGCAAACAGAGATTCATTGATGGATTCATTTAGTAACGAACAAGAATATTACAAGTATGTAACAAGGTCTGGAAGAGAAGTTAAATTGCCTAAACGAATTGATTAAGTGTAAAATTTAATGTCTATTGTTAAGTAAGTCATTGTCCAACTCACATTTTATTTTCTATTAATTTTCATTTTCTTATGTATGTCAACTAAAAATTTAATTTGTAATTTCCATTTTATATGTAAATTTCTTTGTCAAAAAAGGGAGATGTTATAATATCTAATCGTCTAAACATGTCATTACAAAATCATATCGTCTGTGCTAGTCTTAAGATGGTCTATGTCATGTCTATGTAGTAATTTGTCTATTGTCTTCGTCTAATGGTCGTCCAATAAAGTGATTATAAAACATATACCTATACCTCTTTAAAAATGCCAACAGCTCGGAGACTATGATAGCACAGAAGTGTTCCAGCGTCCAATTACATCCGTTTATTAACAATGCATTGTGCGCCCTCCGCGAGATTAAACACGTTTTCTACAATGTTTGTTATACTGCGGTCCTGAAAGTTTACATCGTCAATTTCGTTACCTCCTTGGCCAAATTTCAATTTTCTTTATGTAAACTACGAGCTTTCGCCGTCGACTTCGTCCGCGTGGAGCTAGGTTTTCAAAAATTCCCGCGGAAACCGACTGTTTTTTCGGGATAAAAGGTAAACTATGTCACTCTCCAAGGCCTAAACCCTCACTAAACCTTTGCAAAAAATCGTTTTCATATTATATTTGGGAACCCTTTATTATGAGCAGTGATAGCCTAGTGGTTAGTACTGCGGTCTCCTATTCGGGGGGCCGCAGGTTTGATCCCGGGCACGCACCTCTGGCTTTTCTAAGTTAAGTGCGTTTAAGAAAATAAATTTAACAAGCTTCAACGGTGAAGGAAAACATCGTGAAGAAACCTTGCACACCTGAGTGTTCTTCAAAATGTTCTCAAAAGTGTGTGAAGACCGCCAAACTTCTCTCTGAGAAACGACCTGCGCTCAGTAGTGTGCCGTTGATGGGTTGCTGATGATGATGATGATGATGATGATTTTGGAACCCAACGCATTATTATTCTAAGAACATTCCTACCATTATATTTTATGGTGGCCCTGTTTTCCGAGATACAGTTTCATTTAGTTAGGAAAACAGGTGCACAAAGTTTTTGTAAATGTAGACAATTTTTAAACTTCATTTATTATGTATAATGTTAATAATGTGATCTTAAGCTTAAGTTGTAATTTAGAATAATAAAAAACTTCTTTACCTTATTTTAATAATGGGAAAGAGTCACGACCCTCAGCAATGGTGTGTTGAAATGATCGCCACAAAACATGATTCTTTTCCGCCTGCATCCAACGTCTGCCAGCGCCTATCATAGCCTTAGATCATTCGCCCATCTAGTGGGGGTCTATCATACCATTCCAGCATCTTGCGACTCGAACGTCCACTGGTTCTTCGAGCCATGTCCCTGCCCATAGCCACTTCAGCTTTACGACTCGTGCTATGTCGGTAACTCTGGTACTCCTGTGGATCACCTCGTCCTGATTTGATAACGCAGGGATACTCCGAGCATACGACTAACTCTCTCCATTGCACGCTGGGCATCCCTGAGCCTTCTTATCGGAGCCATTTAATTTTTACTACCACAGATATTTTGACGATCCCCCAGAGGACCTGGGTGAAAGGGGCTGTAAATTTTTTATGATTTTTTAAAGGGTCGGCCGCAATTCTATGCACGCGTTGTTGTGAGGGTGTTTTATGACCGTGTCTCGTTTTGAATATGTTAATGTCCCTCGTTAAGATGGCTTTATCTTCGTATGTTGTATGCTTATTAAGCGACTTCAAAAAAGTAGGAGGTTCTCAATTCGTCGTAATCTTTTTTTAATGTATGACATTGGACAGTGTATATTATCCCATTACTATATTACTGTCCCATTTGACGTTTTCCTCTCCAGACAAGGGTTGCCTGGAAGAGATTGCTTTTGCAATAAGGCCGCCTTTGCACCTTGTATTTATTTTTTCTTTTTTATGTATCACCTTTATTTCTTATTGTGCAATGAAGAATTTTCTATTCTATTCTATTAAACAGCACTTACTACACGTACTATTTCCTGAATATATTTTAGACTAAAAATCTTAATGACCTAATCAAAATGTAAATAGAAAATTTTGAATATAAACGATGCGATAAGCCTAACGAAAATAATGAAAACGTTTTCAGAATCACCGTGTTTAGTAACAAATATTTAAAATTTCGGGATAAAAGGCCGGATCAGTATTTAGATAAAGGCTTGATGCCACCGAGTGTTGTGTTAAAGAGGGTATGAATATAAATTGTCTTAAGAAGGCTTTCAATGAAACTAAATCGCTATTTGTTTTCAATGATAATTAAAATCTGGGCCTCCAACTTAAGCCTAGACTAATGCCTCTTTACGTAGGAAGCCTATTTTTAGGTGTTCCTTAAAGGTTCCTTAAAGGTCTGTGGCAGTCCAGGCCATAGACGGAAATTGGTAAGAAATGCGTAACCAATTTTGATTTATCAAACTTCAAAGAAATATATACTACTTTGGACCCTTCCTGAAAATCAGCGTTGCGGTGTGTCCGGTAGGTACATACCTGCCTTTCATGCTACGACACAAGCTGAGGGGGTGGCCCATTGACCATTCCACAGCAATTACTTTTAATAGACTCTTAGTGATAACTAATTTGTTGTGTTGGTTAAGCTCAATAAAGTTTTATTTATTTATTTATTTACTTAGTACTTATAATAAACCCCTATAGCATTTATTTGGGCGTGACTAACGTGACCAATTAATTCTAGTATTATATAAAGAAATATTATATAGTACTTATAATAAAGCCCATGGCATTTATTTTGGTGTGACCAATGTGAACAATTTTTCTTTGAAATCTGGTCACAGCGATATCACATTCGTTTTCCTTTTCTATCTTTAGGTATTGCCGTAAGAGATTTTTCGCTCCTCCCTTATTGACGTGATAACGTCTTATAAATCGATGAACACCGGCTGCACGCACGAAAAAGTGTCACGTTCCACGAGAGCGCGGAACAAGCGATGGAGGGGCACGATCGGCCCAAGCGTTGGCTTGTGAGTTGTGACACATTTATTCATCAATGTTTCTTTATGACGTTATCACGTAAAACTATCGTCCGTAAACAGACTTTACAGACAACCAATTTTTTTCAAGAGACTTTTGTCCATAGGTTGATAAAGAAGACAAACATATAAGTAGAGCCTCTAACCACCACGTAAATAAAACCCATATAAATTATAAAATCTCTTAAGCCCCAAACACAATCTCATAACATTTAAGCCACCTCAGCGAGCAGCGAATTGTTTTCTGAACAAATTCGCTCATCGTCGGAGCGGGTGGTAACGCCATGCGTTAAGAGTATTAAACTTTTTGTTCCCTTCAGAGGCACTCAAATTGAGCGTGAATTGCGTAAGGGAACGTAAACACTCTCACCCTGTATATACAGTATGGATGAGGCATCTAAAACCAATATACCGACCAATATATTCGACGATCTCCCTGGCTCAGTGGTGAGCGCTGTGGTCTTATAACTGAGAGGTCTCGGGTTTGATTCCCGGCGGGGTCAATTTGGGAATTTATAATTTCTCTGCCTCTCTCTGCTCTGAATTGTCTCTGGTCTGGTCTGGTGGGAGTCTTTGGCCGTGGCTAGTTACTACCACGGTGTTCCTTCTCATCGCCTGGTGACTGGGCAACGGAACCATATCACGTTCGCGCAACCCAGCCAGCGGCGGCGCCTGCCGAGACAGACCCTTCAATACAAAAACAGAGTTCTTCTCTTCACCTTACAAGGTGTGCCTCCCGACCCGAGGACCTTACTCCCTCAGGCGTCTGAAGACGTACCCACTCCTAGCACAAGCTTTCAACTTATTTAAGTTTAGGCTTGCTAATATTCTTACAACAAAACTTACCGAAAAGTTCTTAAATAACTTTATGGCTTTTAGGTATATCCTTACTACTATCTGTTTGTTTGTTTATCCTTCAATCACGAAGCAATGGAGTAACGGATCAATATGATTTTTCGCATGGGTGCAGTAATTGTGAAGTGTCTACCTTTATCACGGGAAAACAGGGGGATTAAATTTTCAAAAATCCTTTCTTAGTGGATGCCTGTGAGGGTAGGTAATAATATTTAGATTATTATAATCTCAATGTCTGTCATGTTTCAATAAACCAGCACATGCCTCTCTGAGTTTAAGTGACACGCCCTTACATGGCGCAGTCGGTAGGATCCTTCTTAATTTTCTACTTAGTAACAACTCTGCTGGAGAGGTTAATTCCGTTGACAAAGGATAAGGATCATATATATGCCTAATATAATTTATAATACTACTATCTGAATGCCAAATTTCAGCCTGATCCGTCCAGTGATTTGAGCTTTGCAATGACAGATCAGTCAGTCAATCACCTTTTCCTTTTATATATTTATAGTAAGGATACACGGTGATACTCCACCACTTGTATATTAGTGCTCCCAAATGTAGGTTTTACTTAAAACTGAAATACCACATCTGTTTGCTGAATATTTTCAGTATATTTCTTGGCATCAACAGTATACCAAGATTTGTTGTAAATAAGTTCCCTAACCTTTATAGCTGTCTCCTGGCGTAACAGTTTATTATTTACGTTCTCCTTTCTTCCAATTCCTTTAGGGATGTTTTCCTTCACCGTTGAAGCATGTAATATTTAATTGCTTAAACGCACATCACGAAAGGTGTTCGGCATCAAACCTGTGATCCCCCGAATAAAGACCGCAGTCCTAATCACTAGGCCATCACACAATTAATACTTAAAATAAAACAGTTTTGTAATTCTCAAAACGGCGCTACAAACAACAAAGTAAGTATTTAACATTACAAACGGTCCTGACTGCCGCAGGAGCTAGTTTAATTAGATTAATCCTGACCCATTTGTTCTGAAAAGGTGCAATTCCAGAATTTAACTACATTTTACTCGTAAATTACTCCAAGTCGCAAACGGTTAGCTAAACTGCCACCAAGATGATACCAACTGCTTTTGTAGATCGTAACTTATCTGGTTATAATAAGAAAAAAAGCTTAAAATCTATCACGGAAAATTGAATGTAGATATCTTAGACTAATAACGCATAGACCGATAGTTGGTACGAGACCAGCTTAACGTGTAACCATAAAACGAACTATGTGTGCTTAAGAGGCGTCGTTTATTTACGCTCGCCGACACGTACACTAGTGTGCTTACCGATTAGCGAAACTAGCCTTTAAAGGCTACCATGAAAGGGTTTATTTTCGCTCGCCGACACGTGCGTGCCGATAAGGTGCTGATAGACGTAACTAGCCTTTAAAGGCTACCATGAAATGGTTACACTGCGCGCGCGGCTACTGCTTTTCTATGCGTTATAATTCTATGGTAGATATCATCCTAGGAACTTGGTATATTATAATGCAACGATAGGTACCGCCTGCTGCAAACTATTTTCATAGGGTTTGCCGCAAATAGAGGTGTCGGACGTCCTCGAGGCCAAACGCTATTACAATAAGCTAAGGATTCTAACGATACCTCATTCATGAAATCGGTTCAGGCGTATAGAAGTTATGGTGGAATATACAAACTCACATACATACATACATGAACCCTGAAAACAATATACTCCTTTTTTCAGGCAGTCGTATAAAAAGACCCAGCAAAGGACCTTCTACCTTTACACGTATAAAATGTATCGGGCCAGTTGCACTGTGCGCCGTACAATATAATTTTTCAAACATTTGGTTTCGCGAGCCATATTCGCTCCCGTAACCGGCTCTAGCCAAGACCGCCGTTTACGGATACTTCATGGAGGACATCAATACAGGAACAGAAAATTCTGCCGCAGATGATGTTCAAACCCCTGAGCACACCTAAAATTATAGCTAAAATACACCTCAATTACGTTAACAACACATAGATACACACGTCAAACTTATAACACTCCTCTTTTTTATCGGAGGTTAAACATGTAACCTATGTCACCCCCTGTAGCCAAGTTACACTTCGTTGTATCGTTTCTCTTTCTACGATCGTTGTCACTTGAAGTTTTGGCTAGGCCTAGACTAGATGGCGCTGCAGCTGATCAAGGACAGAAGTGTATTGATAATATTTCACGGATACAAAATGTATTATAAATATTGTAAATGCTAAAAAAAACAATACAAAATGCCGCGAAATATTATCAATACACTACTGTCTTTGATCAGCTGCAGCGCCATCTAGTCTAGGCCTAGCCAAATCTTCAAGTGACAACGATCTTAGAAAGAGAAACGATACAACGCAGTGTAACTTGGCTACAGGGGCAGGACCATTAATTAACGAATCGTTTGACCCCTCAAATTCAACATACATACCTATTTAATAGATTTAGGAACGAATTATGAAGTCAAAAATAATATTATTATGTGTACCCAAATCTAAACTTACCTACCTAACTACTGATGTCCCTACTCCATACAGATTAACACAACTCTGTTAATTAACACTTATGGGTTCAAGTTTTAGTCAACTCGTAGTTAGAGATCCGAACACTCCACGTAACTAACAACAAGCAGAGACTAATGATAACCGTTTAATTAGATCAGGCGCTATACAGGTCGTTTAGCAAAGGTACAATTCTAGAATTTAATTACAGACCCCTCGTAAATTACTCACAGTTGCAAACAATTGGGTAAACTTCCGCCAAGACCATTACCGACTTGTTTTTTAAATGAATCGTCATCATCATCAACGGCTCACTACTGAGCGCAGATCTCCTTTCAGAGAAGGGCGCGTTTGGTCTGTAGAGTGCCACAAAGGAACAAACAAACATATTAGATAGACTGATAAACACATTATCACTCCTTTGGGTCGCGCAGTCAGGTAAAAATAATCATTGAATTAATAACACACTATCCTTTGAACAGTGAAGAATTACTTAATGTCTCGATAAGCGGATAAACACGTTACCTTAGTTTGCTGTCCTAGTTGAGACCCTCTTAAATTTTATATTGACTATCGCCTTTAGATGTATTGAAAAGAAAATACCTATTTACTTTTTGTAAACATGCGCTTCGATTTCTTGTTTTCAAACGCCTTATTTATACGCCTTTTAAACCCACATTGGAATCGCAACGTTAGAAGACGACTAAGTGGTCGGACGATCTCGAATTAGTCGCCTAAAACGACCGGATACTGGCTATAAACGGTACGGTGAACTTGTTTTGTAAAAATGTGAAAGAATAATTTCATCATCTCTCAGAATGAGACGGCTTGGCAGACTTCAAATATCTTCTCTATTAAAAATCAGTTCTCTTAAGTGAGACTACAAAATTATATATAATAATTTTGATTGATTTGAAGAGCATGAGCAGGTAGAGAATGAAGATAACTATCTGCTATCTTGAAATTAAGATTCAAATCCTTTCTTGTATATCAACCTCAAGCTGCACTAAAAACTTAGCACATAACAGAGTGATCAGAAGGGTGAAAAAGCATCTTCTAGGCAAATGTGCTCCAACCTAGACCTCACCAGTGCTTTCCAGCCTTGATTGGTGTCAAGTGCAAGTCTACCCTTACTAATATTATAAATGCGAAAGTGTGTTTGTTTGTTGGTTTATTGGTTTGTTGGTTTGTCCTTCAATCACGCCGCAACAGGGCTACGGATCGACGTGATTTTTTGCATGGGTATAGTTGAGGACCTGGAGAGTGACATAGACTACTTTTAATCCCGGAAAATTAAAGAGTTCCCGAGGGATTTTAAAAACTAAATCCACGCGGACGAAGTCGCGGGCATCAGCTAGTCTAGTAATAAAAAAAAGTGATTATATTATACTCAGGACCACATAGTATTATTTCAGTCATGCGCTTGTTAATGCGTTCTCGTATAAAATTTTTGCCCGTGTATTCCAAACTGAGTGCTGTTTGATGTGACAAATTGCATCCTTTGTTGGCTCCAAACTGTCGATAACCCCTCACTATTTGTCGACCTCCTTCACTAAACGATTTGATTCTCACAGACTTGATGGAACGCAACTTTCTTACTACTTCTCTTTTTTTTCAAAATCTCCTATGATATTAATAATATTAAACCTTGAATAAAATGGATTTCGGTATTTTATTATTACTAGAAAGTGCCGCTAATATTTTTGTGATGTTACCTCATAGCAACTGCGATACTTTAGACTTACTTAACTTTGTTTTTAAAATAAAAAAGCATTGCAAATGTGGCATGTGGAACAGCATAATATTGATAAGCTTTCAAATAAATAAAAACAAAAAATTATAGAGTAAGGTACAATTATTTATTGTGATTTAGACTAGAACAAGTGTAAATAAAAAAAATATTTTTAAATGCAAGCTTTTAGTAGCTACATCATTAGACTATGGATATCATCTAGGATCAGAGTACTTGTTATGACGAATCAAACGCGCCCAAACTCGATGGGGTTACGTGGTTTTATTACAGAGTTCCGATAGCCATCTTCCGTCTCCATCATCAGATCAGCTCCATGTCACAATAATATTGCATTGTCATCCGATTTACACATACATGTAAAATTTCAGCTCGATCAGAAACCGGGAAGTGGGTCTAATTCATCTTGCAAGATTTGACCCAAACAAACATTGCAAGTGAAATAAAAGCTTGTAAAAATGGCTAAAATCAGAAATATATTATGGTTAAATATGGCCACAGAAGCATAGCTTCAAAGTGTGAAATATCTTAATCTTAGTATTCTAACATTCTGATAGAGACACACATGTACCACTCTGAGACCTAACATTGGGACGGTCACAGAAGCACTGCGGAATGCCACAAGCACTGGGACGATTTAGTTTGTGAACTGTAGGGTTGCTGCAAGTGGGTTCTGCCATTTGTGGACAGTATAGCACGGAATGTTCACCAGGAGGACACGATTCTGAAAAGAAGGATATAATTTTTAACCAAAAAAAAGTCGGTTTACGGACGATAGTTTTACGTGGTAACTGGTAACGTCATAAAGAAACATTCATATTTCCTTACTAATATTATAAATGCGAAAGTGTGTTTGTTTGTTGGTTTGTTGATTTGTCCTTCAATCACGCCGCAACAGGGCTACGGATCGACGTGACTTTTTGCATGGGCATAGTTGAGGACCTGGAGAGAGACATAGGCGACTTTTTATCCCGGAAAATCAAAGAGTTCCCGAGGGATTTTATAAACTAATTCCACGCAGACGAAGTCGCGGGCATCAGCTAGTTAATGAATAAATGTGTCACAAGCCAACGCTTGGGCCGATCGTACCTCTCTATCGCATGTTCCGCGCTCTCGCTTGCACGCGCAGGCTCAGGCGGAACGTGACACTTTTTCGTGCGTGCAACCGGTGTTCATCGGTTATCACGTTAAAAGAAAGAGAAAGCTTACGAAACAAAACTTATTCACTAGACATGAAATTAGGAGTAGCAACATAAGGTATTAATTCTCAAAGGGCCGATTTCACCAACGTAAAATAAGTCTTATTTGAGCGTAAATTTGATATTTTGGCAGATTTTCAAACGTCCCTTGACGTTGGTGAAATCGACACTAAATAGAAAAGACTGTGTTAAAAATAGGTATATAACCTACCTACTAAAAAAAGAGCTCAAAAAAATAATTCAAAATTATTTATTTCACGTAGGTCAAACCTGTGGCTCCTAAGCCACGTCATGCCTACCATTTGGTTCAACATTTTTAATTACTGAGTAATAACTAAGTTTTCAGCACTAATATTTCATACGTGCCATGCAAAATATGCGTGGCGCATCATCGCGATAATATTAGTGATTATTAGGAAAAAAGCAACTACTGAGTTTTTTTGCTGGATTTTTTTGAGCAGAATCGGTGTTATGACATACATCATGATAGCCTACAAAATGAATTATATTAAAAGTAGCAACTCAGAAAGTTAAAAAGATGAAATTAAATTTTAAAAAAATCGAAAAAATTCTTAAGGTACTTACTGGTTGGAATACCTTGTCCGTACACAGCAGCAAAAGCAAATGCTACAACAAATATCATCAAAATCGACTTCATTGTGGTAATCTGTCACAGTACTGCTACAAAATAAGCCAGTTAATACGACGACAAGAACTTTGAGATTAAACGTAAACAACTATTACGCACGCTTTTATATTGATCAGTTTAATAACATTATCTCTAGGGGAATAACTGTTATGAGGAAAATAAAAGATACCTTTTAGCATGACATTGACTTTGTTTCGTGTAGGCCATGTTGCTCATATGTTACGGTAATAATATTATTTACTTCTTTGGTGACACAAATTATGACTATTCGAAGCTCATGACTTCGGTTATTTATAGATTTTTTTTGTTAAAATTGTCTCTTCACTTCGTTTGTCCTTCACTCACAAAGTAACGGAGCAACGGCCGATGAATGCAGCATGATTAATAGTTGAAGATCTGAAAAAGTGGCACTCGGGGACTGCCGCGGTGAAGCTATTGCATAGCATTTTTTAACAACTTATGCAATTATAATATTTATGCAATATTTTGCATAGTATAAATTATGCAATATTTTTTCTGCATATTTAAAAATTATGCGAAAAAAATTAAAAAACAAACAAACAAGAAAAGCGAACTGTCACTACTTCGCGAGTGAGATTCGAACCTGCGACATCATATAAAGAAAGCGGTCGCTCGCCCACTGCGCCAAATAGAGCTACTTGAGAACCTCTAAAATGTTGAACGCTTACTGAACGACGGTTTTTTTCGTTACGGAATTTCTTGATTCGATCGCCGCGCTCAAACTGTTTGTCCTAGTTCAAAGCCCGCGATAAAAGCTATGCAATAGCTAAAAAAAAAATCCGCGGGTATTTTAAAAATCAAACTCCACGTGGATGAAGTCGCAAGCAAAAGCTAATATAAATAAGCTATATAGTTTCATAAGCAGTTACGTTATTGGCTGACTGGTCCCAAATTAGAGGATCCAGTGATTTGTTATTTCCTTTAGTGTCCTATAAGGGGAGTTTTATTTTAATTCAGTCCATCAAAGGGTAAAAAAGGGAGGTAAAGCTGAAGTTGAATGAAGGAACTTTCTTGAAAACCAAAATCTATGTGGACGAAATCGTGGCCCAACTTTGTTAATATTAAAGGTACTTCTACTTCGAAGCTGAACTTCTATTTTGATCCCTTGCCCTTCTGTGTAAGTACCGTTCTGGCCACAAGATAAAGTAATATGAATCAATTATACGAATATGAATGAATAATATTTCTTATCTCTACTATTATACTATTAATATTATAAAGAGGAAAGATTTTTTTGTTTCTTTGTTTGTTTCTTTGTACCGAATAGGCTCTGTAACTACTGGATCGATTTTAACCATTTTTTCACCAATAGATTACACCCTACACTTTATTACACTCATATTATAAAGAGGATATTTTTTGTTTGTTTGTTTGTACCGAATAGGCTCTGTAACTACTGGACCGATTTTAACCATTTTTTCACCAACAGAAAGCTAAGTTATCAGGAAGTAACATAGGCTATAATTTATTTCCAAAAAAATTAGAGATCCTTAAGAAAATTGCAATAATGTAACCCAAAGTAGCAAAATTTTGCCCATAAAATGCATTATTTGGAGTGTGCTGAGACAACTATTGATGATAGGTACATAAAAATTATGTACTACATGATTAAAGTACTCATTATTTTCTACAAAAAGTCCCGAGGAAATATATCTAACTATCATATTTAAGTCACAATAGTAGCTTTTGTGTTCTAAAACTTAATTAGACCGCCTTTATTATCGTAGTATTAATTCTTCCTTACTAATACATATTATAAATGCGAAAGTGTGTTTGTTTGTTGGTTTGTTGGTTTGTCCGTCAATCACGCTACAACAGAGCTACGGATTGACGTGATTTTTTGGATAGGTTTAGTTGAGAACCTGGAGGCTGACATAGGTATCCTGGAAAATCAAATCAATTTTATAAAATAAAAATCTTCGTGGACGAAGTCGCGGGCATCAGCTAGTGTCCTATAAGGGGAGTTTTATTTAAATTCAATCCATCAAAGGGCAAAAAGGGAGGTAAAGTTGAAGTTGAATGAAGGAACTTTCTTAAAAACTTAAATCTATGCGGACGAAATTGAGGCCTAACTTTGTTAATATTAAGGTACTACTTCGAAGCTGATCTTCTTTTTTCATCCCTTGTCCTTCTGTGTAAGTACCGTTCTGGCCACAAGATAAAGTAATATGAATCAATTATACGAATATGAATGAATAATATTTCTTATCTATACTATTAAGTATACTATTAATATTATAAAGAGGAAAGATTTTTGAAATTTGTTTGTTTGCACCGAATAGGCTCTGTAACTACTGGACCGATTTTAACAATTTATTCACCAATAGAAAGCTGAGTTATCAGAAAGTAACATAGGCTATAATTTATTTACAAAAAAATTAGAGATCCTTGAGATAATTGCAATAATGTAACCCAAAGTAGCAAAATTTTGCCTATAAAATGCATTATTTGGCGTGTGCTGAGAAAACTATTGATGATACATAAAAATGATGTACTACATGATTAAAGTACTCATTATTTCCTACAAAAAAGTGCCTAAGGGAGTATATCTAACTATCATATTTAAGTAACAATAGTACCTAGCTTTTGTGTTCTAAACTTTAATTAGATTGCCTTTATTATACGTAGTATTTTATTCTTCCTTACTAATACATAATATAAATGCGAAAGTGTGTTTGTTTGTTGGTTTGTCCGTCAATCGCGCTGCAACAAAGCTACGGATTGACGTGATTTTTTGGATAGGTATAGCTGAGAATCTGGAGGGTGACAGAGTTCCCGCGGGATGTTAAAAACTAACGAGGAGAACGAAGTCGCGGCTATCAGCTAGTCTTGTATAACTATTATATCTCGCGGTCGGGTCGCGAGACTCGTGACGTCATTAAAGGCTATGCCTGAAAATCAGCGCTGCAGCATTGAGTATTCTAATATTGCAGTATTATGCTGAGGCAGTAGCCTTTTCAGCTTTAGCATACTTACTTACTTTTTGTAATATGAAGTAAAATATGTATTTACTAGTGGGAATCAAGTCTTTGTAGTCTTTTTAGGGTTCTGTACCCAAAGGGTGCCAACGGGACCCTATTACTAAGCCTCCGCTGTCCGTCTGTCCGTCCGTCTGTCAGCGCGGGCTGTACCTCGTAAACCGTAATAGACAGACCGTTGAAATTTTCACATATTGTGTATTTCTATTGCCACTATAACAACAAATAATAAAAATTAAATTAAATTAAAAATAAAGGGGGCTCCCATACATGAAAAAGGAGTCGATATAAAATTTTATTTTTTTACCCTGGCATGTGGGGTGTCATTGTCTAGAGCTCATTAGGTGGAATTCAAATATATATTTTTTATTTTTTAGCCACAAAAATGAAGAAATGGGAGGGAAATGTCGGTTTTAGACAAATTTAGTTAGGGGGTCTACCTCAAAAACTAACCTAGTTAGAGATTTGAAATTTTGGTATATTATGTACTATATAGTGTATTTAAACAACAAATACTGAAAACACCAATTTATAATACGGTTTGTTGGTTTGTAAGTTGTGACCAAAATAAACGAGCATTTATCCCCAAATGCTTATTTAGTACTTTCTAAGAACTAAGATATATATCTAGTTTAATATGTATCTAGTTTAAAAAAATATATTTGGTCATATATACGGAACCCTAAAAAAGCGAGACCCGACTCGCACTTGGCCGATTTTTCTCACCAAAAAGCGATGGGTATATTAAAATTCAAAATTATTTCTTTCATGTAGGGCGTAGGCTAACCTGTGGCTCTCGACAAGTCAAGACTACAAACGGTTCGGAAAGTAGATCATATACATAATATTATTATACTTGACAGCCTTCTTTTTTGCAGTCGGTCTGAATACAATAATTTATGAAAATTTCATACAAAGCAATCCGTTTTAACATAATTGTCTTCCATTTCATCCTAAAACGCTTATTAAACGGCGAAGTAGGCGGTGAAGAACAAATATTAGACGAGGCTCAAACGAGATTCCACCCAAGATCTGCTTTTTGTTCCCCTTTTAAGGGGTAGGGACAAAAGGTATTAGCTTTATGACAGCCCGTAAACATGAAATGGTAGGGTAGATAATACACGGGAACTTTTTGTGTACCCTTTGTAATACTTTTTGTACTTCTCGGTTAGAAATTCCTTTGATATAAATAACTAGTTGTTCGCCCCGAACTGAGACCTCGCGGTAACGGTATCCCATGATTATTCATTCAATCGATACATGATAACCAAAACTGACATTATTATTATGCCCGTTTTCACCAAACATACCTAAATCATCCCCTAAGTAGGAGTCTCTTAACGTAGGTAGCTCCTAAATACAATCCTAAGTCCTAACATCCGTCCCAATATCCTTTTAGGTGTCCCGTACAGGATCGTGATAAATAAGTTGACAGAAAACATCAATCACCTAACTTATAGGTAGCCCGTAAAGGTTAGGGAACGTTAGTGAAAACATTGAATTATTATGTAGGTACTAACGAGTGAAACCGGGTTACGGGCATCTGTACAAATCGTCATCTATCGACGCGAATAGAAAATATACAATATTTAACTAAAATTTAACTAAAAAATAATTTTAATTGAATAATATGGTACAAAAAAAATTACAATACAATTATTATATTATAATAAGTAACTAAATAATAATGGTCGACGCAAAACAGTTTTTGGGATAGGTCGTTAGTCGTAACTCGTAGTTCCATGGGAATAGTTACTGACTGCGCCATCTATTAGCATTATTGTGAAGCTATGTTGATGCTATATGAATTACTGATGTACATTAAAAATTAAATAATCTCGTTTCTTTATAATATTCATATAATTTTAGTATTTGTTGTTCAAGTACAGGATATAAGTGACCTAAAAACATAAAATCAGTTTGAAAATCCATAGCGGATTTTCTTAGGGAGCGTCTTCAAGCGAGCGTATAAAATCGCCACTTTGAAAGCCCCCCATTTCGTCAATTTTAAGGGAAAAATTAAAAAAAAATATTTTTGTACTCAGTTCAAAATTATCTTTAAAATGATACGTAACAATTTTATGTAACGCGATATTTTTTTTTTTACTTCGCATTCGCTTCTATGAGAGCCCCCCTGAAATAAAGATTTTTATAACTTTTTAAGCCATTTTCGGCTGGAGGCCATCGGTTTACATATTATATCTAAATTTGAAGTAATTACGTTCAGTAATTCAAAAGTTATAAGGCTCTGACAGACGGACGGACGGACGGACGGACGGACGGACGGACAAGTGCAAATCGCTCTAGTTAACTCAAAGACCTTCGCTTCGCTCGGTCGATTAGCCACTTATGCCCGTTTTCGCCAACATTACCAGAGATTTTTTTTTTAAAAGATTATTAGTCAAAGCTTGTGGTAGGAGTGGGTACGACAATAGTGCAACGGGTGGGATTCGAACCTGCGACCTTTCATTTTTCAGTCCGCACCTTTAACCGTTGGGCTATTGAGGATTAATAATTTAGGGTCTACCCAATATAAGTTAGGTACCTAAACCTTACTGATAATTCCGTTTTCACCCACCTTTGGGAAAGGCCTAAAGGTGTAAATTACATTAGGGGATGATTCGAATATGGTTGATGAAAATAAGATTAATAACTTGTACTTATAGGTAGGTATTTTTTTTTTAATTTATAGACCAGCGCTTGACTGCAATCTCACCTGATGGTAAGTGAAGATGCAGCCTAAGATGGAGCGCGCTTGCCTAGAAGATGCCTATTCACTCTTGATTTAAAGGTACCCAAGTTATAGTCAGTTGGGAAAACGGAAGCCGGAAGGGCATTCCAAATTTTAGCGGTGCGTATTAGGAACGAGGAAGCAAAGCGCTTAGTGCGGGATCGTGGAATTTCGACCACGTAGCGGTGCAGATTCGAGCGATGCCTTGCAGTTCGATGGTAGAAGGGTGATGGAGGAACTAGTTCAAATAGTTCTTGGGCACATTCTCCGAAATATATCCTGTAAAATACCGACAGGCAGGCAACCTTGCGCCGATGTTCCAGACTTTGAAGTTTGGAGTTAGTTAGCGATTCGTCGCCAATAGTCTTCTGGCGCGTCTGTCCACCGAATCCAATGTAGCAAGCTGGTACTTGGCAGGAATTTACATAATTGTTATAGGTAGCGGCACGAAAGTCTAGCGGTGACCGTTATTGCGCAGAAGTCGAAAATAAGGTATCATGGCGCTGATTGGTTCTCCAGTCGCATTCCGTCCGTTGTCATTGGTTGCGCGACAGTATCCCATGCGCAGCTAGTTTGTTCAGCGCTAAACTTTCGTGCCGCGACCTATACATCTTTATACTAAAAGTAGACACTACTTGACTTACTGTAATGTAATTTCAATAAACCTATATTAGCAGGTGCTGAATGCTGTTAACGTCGAATGCGTTAAGATAATAATATTATGTTATAAAACCATTTAACTTTTCCTTTTTCTTTTTCTTTGTTTACGTTGCTATTTAAGTAAGAAACTGTGCATGTTGGCACTAACTACAGAACAATAGTAATCAATTATTTTAGAATTATTGATCACTATTTTAGTAAATAAGCTAAAGGATCTAAAATGTAGGTCAATGGCGAAATAATTTCTAGCAATAACGTTTTTGAAAAGATAATAAAATCTATTCTATATAATCAAAATATTATGTCTATTAAGGTCAGTCATACAG
Source organism: Oeneis ivallda (assembly GCA_029955525.1). NCBI lineage: Eukaryota > Metazoa > Arthropoda > Insecta > Lepidoptera > Nymphalidae > Oeneis > Oeneis ivallda. The sequence goes on along the minus strand of JARPMR010000024.1, from coordinate 4,321,435 downwards.
CCATAAGATTGATTTTCCTTAAGTTAAGTGGTTAGTCTATGTGGTTATTCCCCTTTTCACAATATTTCGTTAAAATTAATTAATATAAATATAAATGCATTTTACGTGTAGTGGCTTACCTCCGAATTAATTAATAACTGCAAAATGATCTTTTTATTTATGGTGACTTGCGCTTTTACCTCATTAGTTTGGCAAGGTGTGCCGACACGTAAGTTTTTTATCATCCCTTAACTTGTCCCTATAGACAATAGTTATTTGTGTTATATGGGGCCAAAGAAATTTTTTGTTCCCCGAGGGCGTTATTTTGAATTCAGAGCGAAGGAAAGGATTCTAAAGTAGAATCCTGAGCGTAGCGAGGAATTCAATATACGCCGCCCGAGAACAAAATATTTTGGCCCCGAATGACACACACTACTTTTCATCATTACCTATGAGAAAAAGCTAGGAGTATCAACCTACTATGTATAGTCATCGTATATTGAAAGTATAAATAAAACACAAATCAATTATTACTAGTGGTTCGCCCCGAACTGAGACCTCGCGGTAACGGTATCCCATGATTATTCATTCAATCGATACATGATAACCAAAACTGACATTATTATTATGCCCGTTTTCACCAAACATACCTAAATCATCCCCTAAGTAGGAGTCTCTTAACGTAGGTAGCTCCTAAATACAATCCTAAGTCCTAACATCCGTCCCAATATCCTTTTAGGTGTCCCGTACAGGATCGTGATAAATAAGTTGACAGAAAACATCAATCACCTAACTTATAGGTAGCCCGTAAAGGTTAGGGAACGTTAGTGAAAACATTGAATTATTATGTAGGTACTAACGAGTGAAACCGGGTTACGGGCATCTGTACAAATCGTCATCTATCGACGCGAATAGAAAATATACAATATTTAACTAAAAAATAATTTTAATTGAATAATATGGTACAAAAAAAATTACAATACAATTATTGTATTATAATAAGTAACTAAATAATAATGGTCGACGCAAAACTGTTTTTGGGATAGGTCGTTAGTCGTAACTCGTAGTTCCATGGGAATAGTTACTGACTGCGCCATCTATTAGCATTATTGTGAAGCTATGTTGATGCGATATGAATTACTGATGTACATTAAAAATTAAATAATCTCGTTTCTTTATAATATTCATATAATTTTAGTATTTGTTGTTCAAGTACAGGATATAAGTGACCTAAAAACATAAAATCAGTTTGAAAATCCATAGCGGATTTTCCTAGAGAGCGTCTTCAAGCGAGCGTATAAAATCGCCACTTTGAAAGCCCCCCATTTCGTCAATTTTAAGGGAAAAATTAAAAAAAAAATATTTTTGTACTCAGTTCAAAATTATCTTTAAAATGATACGTAACAATTTTATGTAACGCGATATTTTTTTTTTTACTTCGCATTCGCTTCTATGAGAGCCCCCCTGAAATAAAGATTTTTATAACTTTTTAAGCCATTTTCGGCTGAAGGCCATCGGTTTACATATTATATCTAAATTTGAAGTAATTACGTTCAGTAATTCAAAAGTTATAAGGCTCTGACAGACGGACGGACGGACGGACGGACAAGTGCAAATCGCTCTAGTTAACTCAGAGACCTCGCTTCGCTCGGTCAATTAAATAACTAGTGGTTCGCCCCGAACTGAGACCTCGCGGTAACGGTATCCCATGATTATTCATTCAATCGATACATGATAACCAAAACTGACATTATTATTATGCCCGTTTTCACCAAACATACCTAAATCATCCCCTAAGTAGGAGTCTCTTAACGTAGGTAGCTCCTAAATACAATCCTAAGTCCTAACATCCGTCCCAATATCCTTTTAGGTGTCCCGTACAGGATCGTGATAAATAAGTTGACAGAAAACATCAATCACCTAACTTATAGGTAGCCCGTAAAGGTTAGGGAACGTTAGTGAAAACATTGAATTATTTATCAAACATTGAATTTAACTCGTAGTTCCATGGGAATAGTTACTGACTGCGCCATCTATTAGCATTATTGTGAAGCTATGTTGATGCTATATGAATTACTGACGCCCATTAAAAATTAAATAATCTCGTTTCTTTATAATATTCATATAATTTTAGTATTTGTTGTTCAAGTACAGGATATAAGTGACCTAAAAACATAAAATCAGTTTGAAAATCCATAGCGGATTTTTCTAGAGAGCGTCTTCAAGCGAGCGTATAAAATCGCCACTTTGAAAGCCCCCCATTTCGTCAATTTTAAGGGAAAAATTAAAAAAAAAATATTTTTGTACTCAGTTCAAAATTATCTTTAAAATGATACGTAACAATTTTATGTAACGCGATTTTTTTTTTTTACTTCGCATTCGCTTCTATGAGAGCCCCCCTGAAATAAAGATTTTTATAACTTTTTAAGCCATTTTCGGCTGGAGGCCATCGGTTTACATATTATATCTAAATTTGAAGTAATTACGTTCAGTAATTCAAAAGTTATAAGGCTCTGACAGACGGACGGACGGACGGACGGACAAGTGCAAATCGCTCTAGTTAACTCAGAGACCTCGCTTCGCTCGGTCAATTAAATAACTAGTGGTTCGCCCCGAACTGAGACCTCGCGGTAACGGTATCCCATGATTATTCATTCAATCGATACATGATAACCAAAACTGACATTATTATTATGCCCGTTTTCACCAAACATACCTAAATCATCCCCTAAGTAGGAGTCTCTTAACGTAGGTAGCTCCTAAATACAATCCTAAGTCCTAACATCCGTCCCAATATCCTTTTAGGTGTCCCGTACAGGATCGTGATAAATAAGTTGACAGAAAACATCAATCACCTAACTTATAGGTAGCCCGTAAAGGTTAGGGAACGTTAGTGAAAACATTGAATTATTTATCAAACATTGAATTTAACTCGTAGTTCCATGGGAATAGTTACTGACTGCGCCATCTATTAGCATTATTGTGAAGCTATGTTGATGCTATATGAATTACTGACGCCCATTAAAAATTAAATAATCTCGTTTCTTTATAATATTCATATAATTTTAGTATTTGTTGTTCAAGTACAGGATATAAGTGACCTAAAAACATAAAATCAGTTTGAAAATCCATAGCGGATTTTTCTAGAGAGCGTCTTCAAGCGAGCGTATAAAATCGCCACTTTGAAAGCCCCCCATTTCGTCAATTTTAAGGGAAAAATTAAAAAAAAAATATTTTTGTACTCAGTTCAAAATTATCTTTAAAATGATACGTAACAATTTTATGTAACGCGATTTTTTTTTTTTTTACTTCGCATTCGCTTCTATGAGAGCCCCCCTGAAATAAAGATTTTTATAACTTTTTAAGCCATTTTCGGCTGGAGGCCATCGGTTTACATATTATATCTAAATTTGAAGTAATTACGTTCAGTAATTCAAAAGTTATAAGGCTCTGACAGACGGACGGACGGACGGACGGACGGACGGACAAGTGCAAATCGCCCTAGTTAACTCAAAGACCTTCGCTTCGCTCGGTCGATTAAACATTAATATTTATGTTAGATACAGTATGGGCGTATATTCGATCGACAAATTGATCACGTGACTTATCAAAGACAACAGCTTCTCAAACATATTTGAATTTCGACACATACTAAGGCACGAACGCGGACCAATCAGAAGAGAGAAAAGAAAAGTCCCATGGGGTTAAAGTTAAATTTTGCTCCCGCTATCCTCCGAAGCCAATATTCGTTTTTCGAATAGGTAAGATGAAATAGTATATTACACATCTAGGGCAGTAAAATAAGAAATGTCTCAGATCACATGTAATTGTTGTCCGAGGCGAAGCCGAGGTCAATAAACATGTGATCTGAGGCTTTCTTATTTACTGCCCGTGGTGTGTATACTATTTTTCTCCTCGACGGAGGCGGAAAGCGACATTTTCGTTTAGCGCAGCGGGAGGAAAGTTGACGCTTTCCGCCCGGAGGTGAGAAAAAAGTATTATATCCTTGGACCAGGTGAATTTACAATATTGTTAAGAAATATTCATTTATATAATATATAATTTTTTCATTTATTCATGTCTGAGTTTATGACTCATGAATATTGAGGCGCATAAAACTTTAAAATCATTTGATGATCATAATTATTCTTATGGTGTTTTATTCGTAAACTCTTGTGACTATAAACAACTTTCAACTGACCGCATCCGAAAGTGAAACGAATTATAATTTTTTTAAATCCAGTTGTGGTAAATAAAATTGCTAGTGTGACGATCGCAGTCACCTTTGATTGGCTGAATACATACATTTTACATATATTTTTAGACAATTTGAAAATTATAGTAGGTATCGCTATAATAAAATAACCTCACATCTTAAATTCCATTTTTCTTTTCAGGAGATTGTCCTTCAGGGGAACACCAAGTTCTTTACTGTCCACAAGTAGCAGAACCTTCTTGCGATAATCCGAAAATACATGATTTGCCGTTCGCAGCCTGCGATCTAATAGACTGTTTTTGCAGTACTCCTAATGTGAGAGACACTAAATGTAATGTGGCAAATGTATCCCATTGGCCGAGTGTTCAAGAGACTGAAAAAAAAAACTAGTTGTGTGTAATTTCTATTTCATACTTTGATTTATACTTAACATAAATTATCTTGTATAATGCACATATGCAAATAACCACATAAGCGTTGCGAAATGTAAATAAGAATAAAAGCTAAAAACACTCAATGTTTGGAACTAATATACCTACTTACTTTATTAATTGTTTCCCCGTTTGTAAGGAGCAAAAATGTTGTAAGAGATATTATTATCTCACTCATAACCACAGATTGGCCACTGAAGCATTGCGGGATTTGAATTGAATGTAAATTCAAATGCGAAGCGTAGCGACGTCGTCAAGTCATCATCATCATCATCATCTTCCTCTCCTTGTCCCACGCTATGTGGGATCGGGACAACATGGCTTGTAAGCCATGTTTTAAGTGGTTCGGCTTGACATTTTACGACAGGCTGCCTGCCTGGCGTCACCCCTCCTTAGGAATGCTTTTGTTGGTGGAAAGGATAGAAGAGCCACCTTCGGTTCATTAGGGTAGTGCTCTGGACTGTATGCGGGCACTATGTATGTGGCGTCCACACATTGGAGAGCTTCCAGTTCTTTTTTATTCGTGGATAGCAATGTGGTATCCCCTGAAGACAGACCAATTTCAGTATCCTCTTCATCATCAGGTTCTGGGTTCAAAACTGTGCTCACTTGACATATAAAGGTGCTGAAATTTTTCTTCATAACACTAGCATTTGATTCCGAACTGTGCAACTTCAGCGTTTTTTCAATGACATTAGAAGTAGAGCTGAAAACCTGACTAGCCTCACTCTTTACAGTCGTCAAGTATGAGAAAAAAATGTAGCAGGGCATTCTAATTCATGGTCTGGCCAAAGGCACTGATTTATATACGCAATACTCAGATTTTTGATTTTTACAAGTGAAGTTGTTTGCATTAAGTACATTTATTTACTTACCCATTTTGAGGTAGTCAAAAACTACACAAAATATTACGTTCAACATTAAAGCTGTAGCTATATCAGTTCGCAGGCGTTAACGATTCCTAATAGGCCCTATTAAGGACCTCTGGCAGCTCAATTACTACGTAAACAAAGGTTAATTCTCCCAAATTATTTTGATTGCGATTCCAACTGGTGTAATATTACATTAAATTACTCTGGAGCTTTACTATTGAAAAGGAAACAAATCAAGGGAATAATTGCGATTTTGATGTTGCATAGTTAAAAAAAAATTGACTAGACATTGTAAAGTCGACAACTCCTGAGGATGCTCCGGTGTCGGGGCGAAACGTGCGTCGAAATTGGTGTAAAAGTCTTGTGTGGTGGTGCATGTGAGTGGTGGTGGCATTGCTTGGTCGGGAAGGTGAGCGGTGCTTAGCTTGTTACTGCATGTTTGACCATACAGATTTTTTCAATGAAGATAGCAAAATAATTCTAACCTTTTCTTGCTAAAAAAATATATCTATTAGTTAAACATAAATTTTTTCTTACCATTGAAGTAAATAGCTATAGAAAAATCGCTCGAACAAAAATGTTCACGGTCAATGTCAAAAGACACGTAATAAGAACTATTTCTTCAGTGTTTAAAGTATAAATACGGCATTAGTAATGAATATTATGTTTAATTTGCAAGTCCTCGTTTGTGAATTGGGGCGATCCGTCCGCAGGGAAATTACCAGTAGTACCAGTATCGACCAATTAGACGCGCCTCGCATAAATTCCTACAAAACTCGGGTATAAATATATTTTTTAATTACACTACAAAAGCTATTTTGCAGTCTGTCTTAAGAAATACTAGCTTTTGCCCGTGACTTCGTCTGTCCGGAGTTAGACTTTTAAAGATCAAAGAAACCCTCTATTTTTCGGAGATCCTATTTTTCAGTGGCCTCAACAACACCCATGCAATAAATTACATCGATCTGTGCTCCATGCTGCGTGATTGAAGGACAAACCAACAAACAAACATACTTTCGCATTATAATTATAGTTATGTATAATTGGGTAAATTTAATGAGAGGAACAAAGGCTCAAAAGTGTTCGCGAGAGATCTGTCTATCGGACAGAGCCAGCTGATACGGCTGAAAACTGATGACGGTCGTCTCGTCTCTTCTCGACCTGAGGTCTTAGGAGAGGTTGAGAAGTTCTATGGACACTTATATACCATGACACAAAAACCTGTTGAAAATTTGGCCAAAGATCCCAGAGCCAAACTGACCTCACACTATACCGAAGATATCCCGGACGTCAGCCTATACGAGATTAGTATGGCTCTCAAACAGCTCAAGAACAGCAAGGCGCCTGGTGATGACGGAATCACTGCGGAACTCCTGAAAGCGGGTGGAAAACCGGTACTTAAGATCTTTCAGCGATTGTTTAATCCCGTCATTCACGAGGGCATAACGCCGGAGTCATGGCACAGGAGCGTGGTGGTTCTGTTCTTCAAACAGGGTGATAATACCTTGATATTGTGATAGACCCATCTCGTTGTTGAGTCATGTTTATAAGTTGTTCTCGAGAGTCATTACGAATCGTCTCGCTGTGTCCACTGTGGATCAGAAACGAGATCCGTAGGAGAACCAAAGTCACCGACATAGCTCAGCGAGTCGCGAAACTGAAGTGAAAATGGGCGGGGCACATAGTTCGAAGAGCTGATGGTCGTTGGGGTCCCAGATGTTGGCAGCCCCCAACCAGGTGGACCGATGACATCAAACAAGTCGCAGGGAGCCGCTGGATTCAGGCAGCGCAAGACCGAGGCCTGTGGAAGTCCATGCAAGAGACCTTTGTCCAGCAGTGGACGTCTGTCGGTTGATAAAGAAGAAGAAGAAGATAATTCGGTTTTTGACTGTACTCACAATGTTGATATTCATTATTTATAATCGAAAATGTTACATGTAAGAATAAGATTTGTAAAAACAGAAAATAAATCAGTCCAAAAACAAATAAAATTAATAGAGCTTTAAAGTTTCCTGTTAGACAGATAGCCCAGTCGACAGGCAGGAAAAACTGGGGTTTGGTGGAAAAGATCAGAAGTGAATGAAACTTTAGGATGTTGTTCAGGGATGGTTAATTAACATTTTCTCAAGTTTTGGATTTCCATGACCCTGTGCTGAAGGAGGAGAAGGGGAAAACTGCAAAATTTTCGACCTTCCTCTGGTTTTTCCTCAATAACTTTTTTGTTTATGTCCTACGGTAAAACCATTTCTATAGGTACTTTTTTGTAGAACTTTAAATTTCATACAAGTTTGATGATACAAAAATTTTTGTATGTCAATTCGTTTCCGAGATATGGCGTTTAGAAAAAAAAAATTTTCATATACATGTTGAGAATGAATGGTTTTTTTTATTCGATGACAAGCTAGTCCTTGACTGCGATCTCACCTGATGGTAAGTGACAATCTAATGTATGAAGTATCCAATATCTCAAGTTAGTACCTACGTAGAAAGGGTTTGCGTGTTTCCCAAATTGATTTACCTTCGGCCATGGCCAAGTATGTTGGCTCAAACCTTGTTTAGGCCAAGCTACCTAACCTTATTTGTTGCGAAATGTAGACTCGAAATAAATTAGTTACTGTTGAAAATGTCTGGGACTTAGGGTACCGGCAGACTCACATTTCAATTTGGACAACTAAATCGCAGAGTACACTAATAGGCATAGTGACTTATAGCAGTCCACACTTCTGTGACTATAACAGTCTTAACATGAATTGAATTGTAGTACGTTTTTTTGGAACTACCCCTCATTGTGGAAATATTATATTTTATTCTAAAAAAGTTGCATGGGTTAAATTGGCTTGGCATCCAGCTGCCCACAAGATAGTATAAAAAACTTATTACAATGTAATAATAGCTTCATAATAATATTGTAAAATGATTATTTTGTAAATAGCAACTGCTGAGTTTCTTGCTGGCTCTTCTCAGCAGAATCCGCTTTCCGAACCGGTGCGCGGTGCGGTGGTAGTCATGACATGTCATAAGAGCCACAGGTTGGCCTACGTGAAATAAATAATTTTGATATATTTTTAAGCTATTGCATAGCTTTTATCGCGGGCTTTGAACTAGGACAAACAGTTTCAGCGCGGCGACCGAATCAAGAAATTTCGTAACGAAAATAAACCTAACACCGTCGTTCAGTAAGCGTTCAACATTTTAGAGGTTCGCAAGTAGCTCTGTTTGGCGCAGTGGGCGTGCAACCGCTTTCTTTACCGTATGGTGTATGATGTCGCAGGTTCGAATGACCCTCGCGAAGTATAGTGACAGTGCGCTTGTTGTTTGTTTTTTATGTTGTTTTCATTATTATAATTGCTTAATTTGATAAAAAATTCTATGCAATAGCTTTATCGCGGCAGTCCCCGAGTGCCACTTAATTTTTTTTTATAAAATTGGCTCTAAGAAAATCCATCACAAAGAAAAGAAAATCATCACAAAGAAAGAAGATGAAGAAGACGTGATTCTTAGAAGACCCTTCGAAGAACCCGTGATTCTCAGAAGGCCCTGGGCGTGGCTGTGCGATTAATTCCTTGAAACTGTTAAAGCATTGAACTATATCGCTCAGAACAGAAGTTTCTAACAAATTTTAGCTCTAAGATAATAATATGAATGTGTGAGTGCCATGTACCTAATTATTTTCTGCTACTGATATTAACGTTTTTGATGGTTATTATGATGAATTATGACACCCTTTTACAGCAAAGTGCGTCATATTTTATATTACCCTCAATTTATCTATGTATCAACTGTTAACCGAAACACATGTTAATATCTGTATTTATTCATTTATTTCTTTTTCCTATTACTTATCTTGTCTGTCTCGTGGTTGGCTCGCGATTTCATTTAAGGCTATGCCTGAAATCAGCGCTCAGCATTTTAATGTTGCAGCATTATGCTGAGGCAGTAGCCTTTTCAGCTTTAACATTTAGTAACAATAATATTATTTAGTGATTAAGTTTTTTTTGTATATTTTGTTTATTCTTAAACACCTTCTTGTTAAAAGCTGAATAAATGTTTATTTATTTATTTAATAATTTTCTGAGAGTTCGTCGTACTAACGCGACAATACTGCATAGTAAGTGGCTTATTATTTAAAATAATGTTTAGGATCCAAAAACCGTAGGCACTCCTAAAAATATTATATCTTAAACGCGGTTTACACCCGAAATCCGTGACTTTAACGTAGCTAAACACTTCAATGTGAATTGTGGGAGAGGATAACATATTTTACGGCCAGGTACACTTTAACAAACCAAATATATTCAGCGTGAAGTTGTACCGTTGCTTTTACACTTTACGACAAGATTATGGTAGCAGTAGAGGCTTAAATGTCTTTTCAAGAAGCAGAGAAGGTAATTTTCGTAAAAGAAATTAAAAACAAAATAAGATATGAGTATTTTTCTTTATATTACAAAGACCAATAAAGAATAATGAAACTACCAACTTACCTTACACATGCAAGGATAAAACATACATTTAGGAAATCAGGTTTTTTTAAAGTACTTAAATATAGTACCGTAAAGTAACCCATCAACGTACCGGGCCCATTACGACGTTTTTATGTATTTTTCAGTGCAGTAAGAATATCCTCTAGGCGCTGTGCTTAATGCGTCGCTTACGCTTTTCTGTGAGTACCTAACAGATAAAATATCTGCTGGATAAATCTGTGTGATATCTTTTTGAGTTTAGCGTCCAGATTGACGTACTGTATGAAACAGTAATTTAAACGCTATCCTTCAGATAAGTTGTGGATAGGCTATCAGCCCTTTATCAGAATGTGGTGAAACCGACCCTTAGGGCCTTTGATATTTATAGAGTTTTTCTGCTAGATTGTCTTAACGGACACTTGTGACACCGTTTGAACGCTATCTGTCAGACAAGTTGTGGATAGGCTATCAGGCATTTTATCAGCAAGTGGTGAAACAAGCCCTAAATCTACAATAACTTTATCTGATAGTCTAAATAGCCCCATATACTTCGCTCGGACGTCGCTTCGGGTTCGGACACCTCAACGCGCCATAAAGACTATCTTATGATAATACACTTCACGCTATAGCTTCGCGATTTACGCCAAAACATTTTATATTTTACTATTTCAAGTATACCTACTCGTAACAGAAATTTATGATGCAAACATAAAACTTTATACCTAGAATGGTTTTATTTTACTTCAAGTAATATTTCACCGTTGAGCAATTTTTGTTCGAAATATTTGTGTTATGTAGGTCCGTTATGGTTATTATAGAGAACGCTGAGCGAGCCCGACAGCGAGCTGATCCGGCTTGGAGACGTGGACGTCAGAGTGGTAGAGTGCACCACCCCGAGCCGTCCGTCTAAAAACCCCTGGGGAAGGGACCTCAGGGTACCGCGTATGGTTGGAGTGAGCGCTCTAGTCGTGCACTTCACAATTATACCCTGGGAATGTGGCGGCTTCATGTGGCCAACAAGCAGCCATACCTCGTGTAGATAGGTCTGAATAATGAGGGGGCTTCTCCGGTTGTCCGGAATGAGCCCAATGGGCATTGCACAAGAGGGGCATCGATGCGTTCGTAAGAGATCTCGGAGCCTCCCAACGTGTGGGGTTTTAGTAGGTAAAAATCCTTCATAAACCGATTTTCCCCCAGAAAATCGGGTATCTCAAGATTTCCCCGCCATCACCGAAAAATAGGTAGGTCCAGTCATCATCATTATCGTTACTTTTACCCGGCTCACTACTAGGTACAAATTAGAACAGTTTAGGTCATAGTCCAATACGCCGGCCGAGTGCGGATTGGCTTTACACAGCTTTGAGAACATTATGTAGAGCTCAAGGTTTCCTCGTGAGGTTTTCCTTCACCGTTAAAGCTAGTGATAATAGCTTTGAAAGCACATTACTCCAAAAAGACACAGACGCGTTCTTGGGATCGGAATCCGGACTCCCCTGAAAAGAGGTTCGCAGTCTTAATCGCTATCATGGCTGCAATCAAACTCTGCTGTCTACTGTCATGCAAAAAAGTCAATAATAAATAAATAATAACTAACATAGGGCCTGTTTCACCACTTGCTGATTAAGTACCTACCTGATAGTCTATCCACAACTTGTCTGACAGATAGCGTTCAAATTTCTGTTTAACAAGTGTCCGTTAAGACAATCTAGCAGAAAAACTCTAAAAAATGTCATAGAGATTTATCTGGCAGCTATTTTATCTGTTAGGTATATATAAGACACTTTAACGAAAAGTGGTGAAACAGGCTCTTAGTCTTTAAAAAAAACTAGCGGAAACTTTAAATTTTTCCGGGATAAAAGTTTACCTATATCACTCTCCAGGTCCTGAACTATACCCATGCAAAAAATAACGTTGAGCCGTTACTGCATTGCTGCGTTAATGAAGGACATCTCATCTCATTTTTATTATAAGTAAGTATGGATACGAATTTTGTTAACTAGGCTTCTTCCATTACTAAACTCTGTGGTGTAGACAAAGGTATCGAAATCCTTCTATAATTTGAAAACGACGAAGGCAAAGTAAGAATAAAGAAAATTTAAATACGAAAAAGTTCCCCAACTTCGGGTCATTTTCTTGCAGTGCTTTTATCTTTCGCCCCAAGCTTTGAATTTCAAGACGGTCCGAGTTTATTTCAAGAGCTTTGTCTACAAAGAATACTAAGTTGTAAATAGGGAACCTATTTTTCTAAGGAACTGCTCGAAGTTTTTCTGTTTAAAAGTTGCAAGTTTCATTTTAATAGTTTATGGATTTCAAAGAAATTTTATTGAGCTTTTGCTGAGAAGGTATTGTAGAACTAGCATTTGCCAGTGACTTCGTAGTTAAAAAATACGTGTGGCACTCGGAGACTGCCGCGGTAAAGCTATTGCATAGCATTTTTTATCAACTTCGCATACGTCTAGTCGCACGCACATAAACACCGTGCCGAAGTCTGCCGAACTGAAAACGACGTTAGACGATGCACGGCTTTCAACTCCGCACCGCTGTGCCGGTCGGAGTGGGAGGTGTTAGGTTTATTTTCGTTACGGAATTTCTTGACTCGGTCGCCGCGCTCAAAGCCCGCGATAAAAGCTATGCAATAGCTTAAAAACCTAACACCACGCAGTTGTAGTCTGGGCAAGCAAATAATATAAAAAAACCGGCCAAGTGCGTGTCGGGCCACGCGCAGTGTAGGGTTCCGTAGTTGAAAGTCTCAAATAATATTACTGACCTAGGATGCTTTTATTTTATTTATGTATATTGAATACATTTTGAGTTCCATGGTTTATATACTATAATATATGTACTACCAAATATGCAACTTACACTACGTGTAATACCTACCTTAGAAAAAACAGATATAACTCCTTAACCAATGAACCCTACTCAGCCGTGATAGTTTTCCTTTAAAATTCATTATATATACTACTGCTGTGAATTTTTTCTTGTATCCTTTATACAACCATTTAGCTGGCAGAGGGGGGGGGGGGGGGGGACACTTGACTCTAATAAAATTTAGCACTTTAAAATATCATATTTCACAAACGGATCCCTGAATTGAAAAATGGTATTCGCACACCCACAATATTTTTGAAAGACCTATTCAACGACACCCCACACTATGGGATAGACGAGAAAAAAAAATTCAGCCCCACTTTACATGTAGGGGAGGTACCCTAAAAAAAATTATTTTTCACAATTTTATTTCACGACTTTGTCGGCGTGATTGATATTTATACCCTTCTCAAATTACAGATTTCTAGTACCAATAGTCTCCGAGATAAACCGCGGACAGACAGACAGACAGACAGACAGACAGACAGACGGACGGACATGGCGAAACTATAAGGGTTCCTTGTTTACTACGGAACCCTAAAAATGTGAAAGTAACCGAATCTTGGCGAAATTTTGCACAGAGATAGCTTGCATACTGAGAATGAACACAGTAATGAACACACAAATGAACACGGAATTCTTATAAAACCTTATTTATTCCACATCCAAGTCGCGGGCAACAACTAATAATAAAATGAATTAAGTAAAAAACTGAGATTAACAAATTCAGATTAACAAAATAAGTTTACGTGTACGTCTCTCCTTTGGCCAAATTATCAAAATTATCAAACTAATTATCGCGCGTTATCAATTTCATTCTAACCGGGATTTATTGAGTGTGCCAAAAATGTTACGAGCGTTTGTGTTAGTTGTTTTTTGTGTTCAATTTAAATGTGTTTTTGGTAGCGATGAGGCAAAAGTTGTGATTTTGGCTGATGGTGCCATAAAGGGCGAAAAGTACTGGAATGGAGAGTTCTATGAATTTTACGGTGTCCCGTACGCGAAGGCTCCTACAGGTAGAGATAGGTTTCAGGTTAGTTTGCTATTTCATTCTTTTAACGTTAATTTTTAATATCTTAATATTTTAAGCAAGTAAATAATTTAAAATTAACTTTAATCTAAATTATAAAATTAATTAATACTAAAATTAATATGTATTAAGAAATAAAATAAAATCTAAAACCACATCGAAGTCACCGCAGTGTGGCATAGTATCCAAGATGCTGGCAGCATTACCCCTTCAGATGGCCAAAAATTAAATATTTTTCAATGATGATAGCTTAGTCCTTGACTACGAATTAACCTCGTCGTACATGACGATTCAGCCTAAGCTGTAAACGGCCTTTTTTGGCTTATGCCAATTTCTATGCGGATAAAACTGAAAAAAACCCTTAGTGAGCTGTTTATGGGTTGCCATAGACCTATTATTATTAACCACGGGGTTGCTGATAATGATGATTTTTAACTTTTTAATTTCACTTCATTTATTTATCGAGAACTAGCTCTTGCTCACGATTTCGTCCGCCTGTTTTTAGGTTTTTAAAAGCACGAATGGGTAAGTAAAAGATTATAGGCACCCAAGCAAAATTCACGTTAATTACAATATTGGTATGGATATTATGTTATTTACATGATAAACTAGCTGATGCCCGCGACTTCGTCTGCGTGGATTTAGTTCATAACATCCCGCGGGAAATCTTTGTCACCCTCCAGGTTCTCAACTATACCTATCCAATAAATCACGTCAATCCGTAGCTTTGTAGCAGGAAACATTTGATCGTCTTGCTCGCGGCATTGTTAATGATGATTCAAAGAGAAAACATATTACTGATGATATTATCAATTACGTTAAACTATAATTTTTATAATTGTTTTTACCATAATTAACCAAATACTACGCGTTCGTTTGAAGTTGAGCCCTGCACCATAGAGTAAAGTAATCGACGTAGTCGTAATTCCTAGTTCCATGCCGACAGTACGGACACAGTATAGGATATGCAGTAGTTTGACACCTTTGATCTAGATTCTATTGGTACTACGCGTTACAAATTTCCCCTAGCTCTCTCGCGCTTCGCCGCACCGCACCTCAAGTCAGACCCACTTAGTAAACCGCTCGCGAAGCACCGCTTATTAAAAATAAATTTCAAATTCAAATTATTTATTTGCACAGATTGAGTAGTACAATGGTGTTACATTATAATAAAAGTCCTTACAATCTGCCGGATAGGCATGCAAAAATAATATTTAATAATAATTCTTATTCTAAGTTTATGTATTAAAGGTTCAATTTATTAAATTGAACTTTGGATATTAGGAGTTTTGGTAGGTTTGGTAAAAAAAAACCAAGAATGTTGTAAATCGTAAAGCATTAGAATAATAAACATTTTTTTATATATTTTTTTATTATTTATACCAATTCGAATTCAATATTCATAGTGAAGACAGGTCAGCTAGTACTTAATAAATAAAACGATAGATAAACTATTATACTGCATCTTCTTATACTGTGTCTTTACTGTGGGTCTGACTTGAGGTGCGGTGCGGGGAAGCGCGAGGGGTGAAGATTTCTTTACTCTATGGTGCAGGGCTCAACTTTAAGCGAACGCGTAGGTAGTACAAAATTACGTTTAGCTGTCATTTACGTTTTGTTCTTCCACTGTCATTTTCGTTTTTTTATTCCATGTCAGATGCATTTTTGTTATACCAGGTTTTATATTGACTTGACGGAAACGCGGTCGAACGGGATAAAAAGTATCCTATGTCCGTCTCCTGGTTCTAAGCTACCTCTTCACCAATTTTGAGCCAAATCGGTTCATTCGTTCTTGAGTTATAAATAGTGTAACTAACACCACTTTCTTTTATATATATAAGATAACTGAAGATACTGAGATTTTCCATTGAAATAATAATAGAATTATGTCTATCCTATTTTGCTCTCTGACCTACTCTTGCGAAATCCCTTCTTAGTTCTCCGTATTAGGTTCCGAATAAAACACAATCTATTCAACTTAGGCCCGCTTTCAGAAACGCCGGGTTATCCTTTTAACTCAGAATTAGCTGCTGTTTTGACAGATATCGTATAAAGCTTCTGTCAAAATTACAAATTTATTCCACGGTTAAACCTAACCCGGCGTGTCTGCAAGCGGGCCTTAGTTGAGTTGATTAATTCCTTTACAAGAACTGTCTATACGATCAGTGTTATACATAATTAATTATTATTTGTGAATTAGAAGTTTATTACCTAATTGTTTGCAGGCGCCCTTACCTCCAGAACCATGGCAAGGATTGTTAGAAGCATCTACAAAATCGACAATTTGCCAGCAGTGTTACATCTCTGGTGACAGCGATGACGAAGTCCTAGTCGATGGCGAGGAGGACTGTCTCCTGATGAACCTGCTAGTCCCTCAAATAGCATCAGAGACAAACCTTGTACCTGTTGTGGCATACATTCATAGTGGAGCATTCTCCGGCGGTAGTGGCACCATGGCCAACTACTATTATGTTGCTAGACATGACGTCATAACAATAAGCTTCAACTATAGATTGGGAGCGTTAGGATTCGCATGTTTAGGCAATAAAGAAGTACCAGGAAACGCTGCGCTGAAAGACCAGGTCGCAGCATTAAGATGGATCAAGAAAAACATTAAGAAGTTTGGCGGGGATCCGAATAAAGTCACGCTTGCAGGGTTCAGTGTTGGTGCCACAATGGCTGAGTTACTCTCTCTATCCAAAGCCACAACAGGCTTATTCAATAGAATCATTTTAGACAGTGGCTCAGCACTAGCTCCGTTCGCTATTAACAGAGATCCTATAGCTACAGCTAAAAATATAGCCATCTCTCTCGGTTATAATCAGACTATGACATTAGACGGTTTAACTGAATTTTACCTCACCACGAACATAAGTGGTCTAGCAGAGAAGAGCGTCAACTATCATTTAAAAAACAGTACATTTGGTTTTGCTCCGTGCATCGAAAATATTATAGAAGGCATTGAACCTATACTAACTGAATCTCCACTTGATACACTGAAAAATGGCAGAAATAATGATGTGGCAGTACTAACTGGATTTGCGGATATGGAAGGTTTGAGTCGATCCATTAAATTTGGGACATGGCGAGAGGATATGAATGAAGATTTTTCTGAATTCCTCCCAGCTGACCTTCGATTCGATGATGATAAAGCAAGAGATGCTTTTATAGATGAAGTTAAAAAGTATTATTTTGATAACAAACCGGTGAACGCAGAAGCACTGCAGAAATATGTAGATTATTTCTCGGACTCTATGTTTAAATATAGCATTCTGAAATCAGCAAAATTACACGCAGCATCAAATGAAAAGCCTGTGTATCTTTATGAGTTTTCTTATACGGGGAAGTTGAATATTGAACATAGCTACATGGACAGGATAAAGGGCGCTAGTCATAGAGATCAAACGGCGTACATTCTAGATTTCTTTGGACACACGAACAGTTACAAAGATTTAGATACCAGGGAGCGTATGACTACTATGTGGACTGATTTTGTAAAATATGAGTGAGTACATATTATACATAATTATTTTTATTTTTGACTTTTAAAGATTATCATGCTGTGTTTATATTAAATATAAAAAAATCTTTTTAAAAACCGACTTCAAACGCCCGCGCCACTTGAAAGTATATAATTTATTGTTGATTTTTAAAAACCTCTCGACCGATTTCGATAAAATTTAAATGAAATCACCTGGAAAGCCCCTTCGAAACAAAAAGAATTTTCCAAATCGGTTTAGGCGTCTTCGAGTAATCAGTGAACATACATAAAAAAAATCAGTGGCACTCGGGGACTGCCGCGGTAAAGCTAAATTATAATATTTATGCAATATTTTTTTTTGCATAATAAAAATTATGCAAAAAAATAATTAAAAAACAAACAAACAAGAAAAGCGCACTGTCACTACTTCGCGAGTGAGATTCGAACCTGCGACATCATACCATACGGTAAAGAAAGCGGCCGCTCGCCCACTGCGCCAAATAGAGCTACTTGAGAACCTCTAAAATGTTGAACGCTTACTGAACGACGGTGTTAGGTTTTTTTCGTTACGGAATTTCTTGATTCGGTCTGTAGTTTAATAGGGATTTATAGTATTTAGCTGACGGATTCGAAGCATGTTCGCTCATCATCATCAGATCAAGATTTTAGGTCACCCAGCGGGCGATAGTAAACGTTTGCCGATTGATAAAGGAGAAATAGCGTAAAGGGTACTTCGGAGAATGATATCCAATAAAATATATACTTTCTTATTACAAGCTTTTATTTAACATGCAATGTTTGTTTGGGTCTTGCAAGATGAATATTAGACCCACTTCCCGGTTTCTGATCGAGCTGAAATTTTGCATGTGTGTGTAAATCGGATGACAATGCAATATTATTGTGACATGGAGCTGATCTGATGATGGAGACGGAAGATGGCTATCGGAACTCTGTAATAAAACGACGTAACCCCATCGAGTTTGGGCTCGTTTGATTTATCATAACAAGTACTCTGATGCTAGATGATATCCAGAGTCTAATAATGTAGCTACTAAAAGCTTGCATTTTAAATAAAAAATTTAATTTACACTTGTTTTATTTCAGAGATCCAACAGCATTTGAAAGTTCTCTTATCAATATAAAGTGGCTACCGTACACAAACAATAAACGACACTACATGGAGATCAATAAAAAGTTGCAAATAAAGAAAGATCTATTTGAAAATAGATACAGTTTCTGGGATAGAATTTACAATAAATATTACTGGAACCCAACGGCTGCTATATTTTATGAAAACAAACACAGCGAAAAACAAGAAATTCTAGTAGAAAAGGTCTCTTCAAATGAAAAAGACACTACCAATGATAAGAACACTCAAAAAGATAAGGATATATCCAAAGCGAAAAACACCGAGGATGAAAAAGCTAAGGAAAAAGACATTAAGATAACTCAGAAAAAAGAAAACCCTTCTAAAGATACCACACCAAAGTCATATACGACTCCAGAGCTATATACCACGCCAAAGCCATAATATACTACTCCAGCACCATATACCACTCCGAAGCCATAATATACTACTCCAGCACCATATACCACTCCGAAGCCATAATATACTACTCCAGCACCATATACCACTCCGAAGCCATAATATACTACTCCAGAGCCATATACCACTCCGAAGCCATAATATACTACTCCAGCACCATATACCACTCCGAAGCCATAATATACTACTCCAGCACCATATACCACTCCGAAGCCATAATATACTACTCCAGCACCATATACCACTCCGAAGCCATAATATACTACTCCAGAGCCATATACCACTCCGAAGCCATAATATACTACTCCAGCACCATATACCACTCCAAAGCCATAATATACTACTCCAGAGCCATATACCACTCCGAAGCCATAATATACTACTCCAGCACCATATACCACTCCGAAGCCATAATATACTACTCCAGCACCATATACCACTCCGAAGCCATAATATACTACTCCAGCACCATATACCACTCCGAAGCCATAATATACTACTCCAGAGCCATATACCACTCCGAAGCCATAATATACTACTCCAGAGCCATATACCACTCCGAAGCCATAATATACTACTCCAGCACCATATACCACTCCGAAGCCATAATATACTACTCCAGCACCATATACCACTCCGAAGCCATAATATACTACTCCAGCACCATATACCACTCCGAAGCCATAATATACTACTCCAGCACCATATACCACTCCGAAGCCATAATATACTACTCCAGAGCCATATACCACTCCGAAGCCATAATATACTACTCCAGAGCCATATACCACTCCGAAGCCATAATATAATACTCCAGAGCCATATACCACTCCGAAGCCATAATATACTACTCCAGCACCATATACCACTCCGAAGCCATAATATACTACTCCAGCACCATATACCACTCCGAAGCCATAATATACTACTCCAGAGCCATATACCACTCCAAAGCCATAATATACTACTCCAGCACCATATACCACTCCGAAGCCATAATATACTACTCCAGAGCCATATACCACTCCGAAGCCATAATATACTACTCCAGCACCATATACCACTCCGAAGCCATAATATACTACTCCAGAGCCATATACCACTCCGAAGCCATAATATACTACTCCAGAGCCATATACCACTCCGAAGCCATAATATACTACTCCAGCACCATATACCACTCCGAAGCCATAATATACTACTCCAGAGCCATATACCACTCCGAAGCCATATACTACTCTAGAGCCATACACCAAAAAAAAAATAATAATTGTTTTGTTCTGTCTTTAAAGTTTTTTTAACGGCGACTCGCTAGCTTATTCAAAGTGATTTTTATTCCTATTCGCTTTTATGAGTTCTGCTCGAATAAAGAGTTTTAGTGCCAATTCTTTCATCATCGCCAATTAAAAGGACGCTCTGACGGTTTTTGTATTGAAAATCTGCCAAAAATTAAAATTCCTTGGTTTACGTTGGCGTTCAATCTAAAATATATCTAAAGATATAAAAGGAATAGGTGACTGACTGACTGATCTATCAATGGACAGCTCAAACCACTGCACTGGAAGGATCAGGATGAAATTTGGCATACAGATAGCTATTATAGCTATTATGACGTAGGCATCTGCTAAGAAAGGATTTATGAAAATTCATCCCTTAAGAGGTTTGAAAAATCGAACTTAAAGTGAGCGAAGCCGCGGGAAAAGGCTAGTTTTAATATATTTTGTGTTCCTGGAAGTTATTATATATTTTTTGTGCTTGAAGTAATTTTTTTATTTGATTCAAAAGTTATAAGGCTTAACCAGACCCACAGACAGACAGACAAGTGCAAATTCAACCAAGCTGGTACCTACACTAGCGGCACGCTATGATGGCCGGTTTGACGTTTGTCCGCTCATGAAGTTCCGTATTAATTGATAACGACTTTGAAGGAAATAATTGTATTACTTTATTGACGATAGTGATGTGCAGAGATTCATAAATTTTATCGAATGTAGTTTTAGGTTTAGGACTCAAAATTTATTTATTAAATTGATTTCTAAAATGTATACAAGTGTAGAAAAATCAGTTTGCACCATTTAAGGGGTGAATGTACTTGTGAATATGAACAATTTTCACTATGTGGACAAACCTCTGAAATCGCAAAAAAATATCAGCTGTTTCATACAAAAGGTAAAATTTTTATTTTTATATGATAATATATACCACAACTCGGCATTTGGTTTTCTAAATTGAAAATTTTTAAAAATGGAATCTAATACGATCGTCACATAGGATCGCTGGCTAGCACAACTACTACCTCCGGCAAACTCGCGTCAATGCTCAATGCAAAACAAAGCAGTTTCGAATTGACGTTGCTTCGAAAAGTATAAACTGTCAGTGCAATGCGATTGTGATATAGTTTTGACCTGGCTTTGGATTTCAAATATTGATACTGCATTACTGTTGACCCTTGCTCGTTAATTTGGACTCTGTTCAAGCCCTTTGTTGTAGATTTCGTCGATATGACCGAACGTACGCAGAGAACTGTTCTAAATAGTCAGACACGTGAGTTCGTAATACGCCTTCGTAACTATTTCGATCGTGAAGCTCAAAATGGAGGGCCAATTTTACCTATAACGTCAGTGGTTGAACGCGTAGCTGATGCGCTTAATATTGGACAACGAACTGTTAGACGGATAACTAAAAAAAAATATGGCGAGACTGGCACAGAAGAAAATAAACTTCACACACCAAAAAAGAGAAAACGAGCAAAACCAGTCGTAGGCATCGATAGCTTTGATGCCGATGCTATCCGAAGACATGTTTACGGCTACTATTTACAGAAGGAGTATCCAACAAGAAAAAAGTTGGTGCATTCACTGAAGGAAGCTGGATTATTCTTCGGTGGGGAAAGTTCTTTAACGAAGATTTTGAAGACCATTGGATTTCGATACAAAAAATGTAACAAACGCAAAATATTGATGGAAAGATTTGATATAGCGATGGCAAGGTATACTTTTTTACGGCAAGTGAAAGAAATCAAAAATTGGCAAAATGTTGTGTTCTTGGATGAAACATGGCTTAATGCTAACCATACTGTAGGCCGTTCTTGGAACGATGACACAGCAGCATCTACTTCCAAAGTTCCTGTAGGAAAAGGATCGCGACTTATAATTTGTCACGCCGGAACCATCAACGGGTTTGTCGAAGGTTCTCTCATGGCTTTTGCGTCAAAAACCACTGGAGACTATCATGAAGACATGAATGGAGAAAAGTTTACTGAATGGTTTACCTCAATGTTGTGTAGCCTCCCTGAACCATCTATTATAATTATGGACAACGCCCCATACCACTCGATGCAAATTGACAAGCCACCTGCCCAATCCCAAAAGAAAGCTGATATCGTCGCATGGCTTCGTAAAAATGGCGTAGATGCAAACATGAATATGTTAAAAGCGGAATTAGTACGTCTTTTAAAAGAAAACAAACCAACCAAGATCCGATACGTCATTGACGAAATAGCATTAGAACATGGGCACAGAGTTATACGGTTACCGCCTTACCATTGTGAGTATAATGCGATTGAGTTGGTGTGGGCTCAAATTAAGGGATATGCTGCAAGACACAATACAGAACCCCCATTTACCACAAAAAAAATGCTAAAATTATTAGAAGAAGCTTGTGAACATGTGACTAAAGGAGACTGGGAAAAGGTTGTGAATAGAACTGTTAAATTAATAAGGGAAGATTATGAAAGAGATGTGAAAATAGATAATATTATAGAAAACGAACATATAATTATTAATGTAGGTGATGATAGCAGTGACGACAGTGAAAATAGTAGTATGGACGAATCTGATTAATTATGGCCTTTTGTGGCACCTTTTTTGGTATCTTTTGTATTCATATGTTTCTTGTGTGCATATAAAGTATGTATATTCATTTTCATTCAAATATTCAGTTCGTTCAAATAAATTAAATAAACATATACATTTTTGTTTTATTAAACCTATTTAATCAGGTACAAAAAGAAAACTTAATTGTTTTTTGTTCGAGAATAAATTGACATTCCACATCACTATTGTAATGTGTCAAACCGGCCATCATAGCGTGCCGCTAGTGTACTCTGAGACCTGACTTCGCTCCATTGTAGGACTCTACATATAAGTTTATGCTTCGCTATGTCAATTTTATTTACTCTCTATATCCCTAAATTGCCAAATACAAGAAGCTTAAATAACTAAAATCCTTCCGGATCGTGCTTTTGACACTTATAAATTGACACGGCCATAAAACATGTCACCTGTACAGACAGATAAAAAATAAAGTAAACCAACAATGCGTTCAGTATCAGCCCTTAAAGAACGCTCCACTATAAATAGAACCCTTATTTAACCTTACATTAATAGATAAAAGGTTGAATTTATCGTGCATTTATATAAATTTATACTTGGTTAGTGAATTTTTAAGAAGTACGCTAGTTTGCTTGTGTTCCTATAAAGCAAGACGAAGAAAAACTACACGCAAATCCCCCTTTGCCAAAGTATCAGACCATTGGGTCCTAAACTATTATTTTACCTTCATAGTATATTTTAAACGATGAGTGCGTTTAATTGATAATAATCATGGAGAATATTCAATTTTATTTATTTGTATAGATCCATAGATAGATATAGTATTGTTTCTGCCGACAATTTCATCCGCGTGGATTTAGACTTTTCATAATCCCCGCAAGAAGATTTATATACCTAGACTACTAAGCTACTTTTTATCCCGAAACTTCTTCGTTTTTTCGGGATAAGACTACTTGTAAATCTTCAGATCTTTACTTATACAGCCTATGCAAAAATCACTTCGATCAGTTGCTCTTTTGCTACGCGATTGAAGGAAAAACCAACAAAAAAAACATACTTTCGCATTTATAATATTAGTAAGGATATAGCACTCACAATATTAGTCTTTGACTACTAACTAGTAGTAAGCAACCGCCGAGTTTCTTGGTTCATCTCGGTTTGGAATGGCATTCCGAACCAGTGCAGTGGTATCTTCCTCTAGACGTGATGCTCTACAGGCTGTTCCCCTCCGGTGCAAGGGGAAACATTTTGCAATGATTTTCCTGTCAGGCGGTCCCCCTTTGAAGTTTCTCAGTTATTTATGGTTTAGAATTTCGTTATTACAAACTTCGGCGGAGTTCCGCGTGCAATATAAACTTTGACCCCTATTAGACGCATCGGGGCTCTTTAATGATGTTTGGTTTTGAATTACTTATATGCAGACAAATTGGAAGGGTTAGCTTTAAGAGGCTCCCCCTAAACTCGAGTAAGCTATAGACGATAAGTTAGTCTAGATTTTAAATTGGACAGGGCCTATACTACCTACGCTTAAAGCAGTATTATTTCAATTTTGTTTTGAGATGTCAGAATAAATTAGTCTTGAAGTAGAGATGGTAGGTAGCTACTTCAATACCTACCTCAGCCTTCGCTTGATTTTCAAAATCACCTATTTCTTCATCTATTCCGACATAAAAAGGATCGCGTCCATCTGTTACTCCGTTGATGTGTGATTGAAAGAAAAACCAACAAACAAACAAATTTTCGTATTTAATACATTTAATGTGATGATAGCAATATGGTTTGTATGAATTCATTCAACTAAGGGCCGATTTCACCAACGTAAAATAATCCGAGCATAAATTTTATATTTTGACAGCTTTCAATACAAAAACTGTCAAAACGCCCAATTTATCCCTTGGATAAAAGTCACTCGACGTTGGTGAAATCAGCACTTAATCTAAAAGCAACTTACAGTACACAAATGAATAAAATGGTTTATTTTTGGATCTTCTAGTTTAAATAAGTAGGTATTTGGAAAACCTCTATTAATTAAAAAGGCTCTATTAACAAAGACTGGATTTACATCATAATATGACATCAAAATTCCATCATAAAGGTTGATCCACACCTCCAATATTCAAATATTTCTAGGGACCAAAGTTGATCGTCGTCAGTTAATTAGGAACGGTGGGAGCTATGCGTGGCACGGGTGGCACGCAACGTGTCTACGAGACATCGCTTGCCTGATACTGACGTGCATTCGATTGTATACAGAGTGTTCAAGAATCAACTCGTTTTATTATTATTTTGTGTTGAATGAACGAATATTTGTAATGGCATTCGATTCTGATTGATTGACTATGACGATATGATTTCGAAAAAAAAATTGGTTGTCTGTAAAGTCGGTTTACGGACGATAGTTTTACGTGATAACGTCATAAAGAAACATTGACGATGACTGGCGGGCGGCGGTGGGCGCTCTTTAAGCCAACTCTTGGGCCGATCGTGCCTCTCTATCGCTTGTTCCGCGCTCTCACTTGCACGCTCAGGCGCAGGCGGAATGTGACACTTTTTCGTGCGTGCAGCCGTTGTTCATTGATTTATAAGACGTTATCACGTCAAAAAATTTTAAAGTCTGTTTATAATTTTGTCTGATAAAATAATGCTGTATAAATTCACGCAAAAATTAACAGGTTACCAGTCCCTGTGACTGGTATAACGGAACGGCTGACCCTTTTTGACAAGATTTTCACAGGCGGTATAGAAGATTACATACTTAACAATTAATGCAGACTACTTTATTATCCGCTCGAAAAACATTACCCTCCTTCGGCAGTCGGCAAAAAGAGTGAGCAACTTAAGAAATAAGGTTATATACTTTATCGGTAGTCTAGAAGTTACTACATACTTAATGAAAATTTACAACCTCTTTTTTAATTTCGGTGATCGATTAGCGTATTTTCTTACAAACTTTCCAAATTATCGATACTATTCCGCATTGTGATTAACTTAATCTTATTAATAAACCACAAAAGATTACCTATATAGGGAATTATAAAGCTGCGAGGGTAAAAAAATAAGTTTAATTGATCAACATTAACTTAATAGATAATAATTTATTATTGTTGTTTAAGTACTGTATTAATGGTTATAACAAAAAACGTTTGCAAATAAACGGAGCAACCTGTATAAACTATTCCGACAGCACATTCCAACGCCGTAGGCAAACCGAGCCTACAGCCCGCTACGACGCTACGACAACCAACCGTCACTTCACTTACGTAATACCCACGTAGCAATCACGTTTTCAGTAGGGCTTTCAACTTTCACCTAACTCTAATTATCGAAATATTATTTACTAAACTAGCGGCACGCTATGATGGCCGGTTTGACACATTACAATAGTGATGTGGAATGTCAATTTATTCTCGAACAAAAAACAATTAAGTTTTGTTTTTGTACCTGATTAAATAGGTTTAATAAAACAAAAATGTATATGTTTATTTAATTTATTTGAACGAACTGAATATTTGAATGAAAATGAATATACATACTTTATATGCACACAAGAAACATATGAATACAAAAGATACCAAAAAAGGTGCCACAAAAGGCCATAATTAATCAGATTCGTCCATACTACTATTTTCACTGTCGTCACTGCTATCATCACCTACATTAATAATTATATGTTCGTTTTCTATAATATTATCTATTTTCACATCTCTTTCATAATCTTCCCTTATTAATTTAACAGTTCTATTCACAACCTTTTCCCAGTCTCCTTTAGTCACATGTTCACAAGCTTCTTCTAATAATTTTAGCATTTTTTTTGTGGTAAATGGGGGTTCTGTATTGTGTCTTGCAGCATATCCCTTAATTTGAGCCCACACCAACTCAATCGCATTATACTCACAATGGTAAGGCGGTAACCGTATAACTCTGTGCCCATGTTCTAATGCTATTTCGTCAATGACGTATCGGATCTTGGTTGGTTTGTTTTCTTTTAAAAGACGTACTAATTCCGCTTTTAACATATTCATGTTTGCATCTACGCCATTTTTACGAAGCCATGCGACGATATCAGCTTTCTTTTGGGATTGGGCAGGTGGCTTGTCAATTTGCATCGAGTGGTATGGGGCGTTGTCCATAATTATAATAGATGGTTCAGGGAGGCTACACAACATTGAGGTAAACCATTCAGTAAACTTTTCTCCATTCATGTCTTCATGATAGTCTCCAGTGGTTTTTGACGCAAAAGCCATGAGAGAACCTTCGACAAACCCGTTGATGGTTCCGGCGTGACAAATTATAAGTCGCGATCCTTTTCCTACAGGAACTTTGGAAGTAGATGCTGCTGTGTCATCGTTCCGAGAACGGCCTACAGTATGGTTAGCATTAAGCCATGTTTCATCCAAGAACACAACATTTTGCCAATTTTTGATTTCTTTCTGTTCCCTAGTAGTAGTAGTAGTTTCTGAATCCCTATGGTTTAGGAGTGCTGTATCATGAATTAGGGTTTAAATCTTGAAATATTTACCGGACCAATCTTTAAAGTATGTGCTTTCTAACAAAAAAGAATGAATGAAATCAGACTACGCGTTAATGAATTACAACTAAGTACACATTTTGACTTTCATCCCCTCATCCAAGAGAACTGGAAAAAGTAAAATTTCGGGATAAAAAGTATCATTTACCTCGTAGTATGAACATAAAACATGCCAACTTTCATTTAAATCCATCTATTAGTTTCGGAGCCTATTCAATTCAAACAAACAAATCTTTCCTCTTTATAATATTAGTGTAGATAACTAGCTTGAAACTAGCGTGAAAATTTAAATTCAAAATTACTTATTTCATGTTGCCCAAACTGTAGCTCTTATGACACGTCTAGATTCTACCACGCTGGTTCGGTTAAAAATCTATGTCTATATTATGTCTATGATAAAAGGTATGTCATTCTCAAAGTCGTCAACTGTACATAGGCATGCAAAAAATCACGTCGATCCGTTGCTGCGTAATTCACACACTTTCGTATTTATATAATGGATATGATCGATGAATATATCCGCATATTATATGCGGATATATTCACCCGCATGGATTTAGTTTTTAAAATCCCACAGAAACTGAAATAGACACACAGAGTGGTCATACCTATAACGCCCCTTGTTTTGCTTTATTAAATTTTAGTTTTTGCGTTGGTTGGGGGTTAAAATGTGATTTATGCTAACGCAGAATTTCCTGATCAGTGCGATGCAGGCGTTTCCGGTAATTGCACAGTTATCCGGCCAGAAGCTTCGGGGGGTGAAAAATGAATGGGAAATGTTTTCCTTAAATTTGTGCGTTACCGAGTTTTTAAAAAGGGCTCTTTTATTACTAAACTTTGGTTATAAATGTTTTGAAAATGGATTTACAAGATTAAGTTTATCGATGTCGTCGGTGAGTAGATCCTTAGTTAATAGAATAGAATAGACTAGAATAGTTTTTATTCAAATAAACTTTTACAAAGCTTAGTAATATTACAAATGCGAAAGTGGGTTAGTTTGTTGATTTGTTGCTTTGTTCTTCAATCACGCTGCAACTGAGCTAAGAATTAAAAAAAAAAGTTTTTACATGGGTCTAGTTGAGGATCTGGAGAGTCATCATTAGCAACCCATCAACGGCTCACTACTGAGCGCAGGTCTCCTCTCAGAGAAGGGTTATAGGCCATATTCCACCACGCTGGCCCAATGCGAATTGGTGGCCTTCACACACCTTCGAGAACATTATGAAGAACTCTCAGATGTGCAGGTTTCCTCGCGATGTTTTCCTTCACCGTTGAAGCAAGTGATATTGCTTGAACGCACTTGACTCCGAAACGTCAGAGGTACCCGGGATCGAACCTGCGACTCCCCGAATAGGAGACCACTGTCCTAACCACTAGGTTATGACTGCTGCATCTGGCGAGTGCTTATTACGGTAGTAAATATCATTCGTCTATGGGCGAGTGACATAGGCAAATTTTTATCCCGGAAAAACAGAGTTCCTGAGGGTTTAAAAAACATTCTACGCAGACGAAGTCGCGGGCAAAAGCTAGCCATAAATAATAGTATATACCAATACTTCTTAAATTCGGTTAAATTGGGAGGTAACTACTGAATACACCCAGTTTTTAAGATAAGATTTTTCATATTATTTTTAACCCTTGACACCCTTCGTGTAAAGTTTGACACTCAACGCTGCAGCGAGGGGGCCCTGAGATAAATCCTCTCAATGAATTTAATGCTTCGCTGGCTAGGTGTAATTAAGTTTTTTCTAACTCTTGTTTATAGTACCTAGGGGGTAAAATTTTACAAAACAAATTTTTTTGAAATTGTGTAGTTAAATTATACTGGGTATCACTTGAGAGATAAGATATTGTTAAGATATGGTTTCTATGATTATTTGATTGTCTGATAAATAAAATCTATATAAATAAAAATCAATCTTTGTATGTTTGTATGTTCCTCTATGCGTTCCGAAACCATTGATCAGATTGTGATGAAACTTTGGTAGGATGGGGATGCCAACGAGGATTCCTGGCCCAAAACAATCTATAATATAATTTTATTATACTTTACGTGGCACTGCAAGGCATGCAGGGTGTATCTAGTAAGTAATATAATGTAGATATAAAAATATTAATCGACGTATAAATTAGTTTTAGTGATACTTTTTTAACAATAATTGTCTAAGCAAGATTTATCGCTTCCACCTGCATACTCTCGACCCAGTTCAACTTTTCTGTATTATTCAATTTATTAACCTTTATTTTATCATTTTTGGACAACAAAAACATTATTGAACATAATATTAAAAGCTGCATATAATAATATTGTAAAATGATTATTTTTCAAAGAGCAACTGCTGAGTTTCTCGTCGGCTTTTTTCAGCAGAATCCGCTTTCCGAACCGGTGGTAGAGTCATGACGTGTCATAAGGGCCACAGGTTGGCCTACGTGAAATAAATAATTTTGAATTTCGATTTTTTTTTGAATTTTTGAATGAAGTTGACAAAGGTGAAGATAGAGATAGGCATCTCTAAAATAGAAATTTCTTCTAGCTTCTCTTGAAAGTGAGCATTTTCATTGCGCCCCTAGTTTCAAACCCTTATAAGGAGCACATAATAAAAATTACATTATGCAGAAATCGACAGCCCACTTGATTGTAAATCCAATTCTGCAGCCAACCGTACCTACATTTAATTTGTGTAAATCGAGTTCGCACTGAACACGCGGTTTTTTCACACTTCTCCGACATTCGGGAACGTATAGAAATTAAATATCGCTTGCCATTCACAAAGGGATTGATTGAGGGTACACTTGAAAAACCCCTCAATTTTCGGAAATGTCATATACCTGCACAATGGCTTTATGCGTGAGCTTTTTAATAGAAAATTGATGTTATTTGGGACTGCATAGTGATTGAAAATTAATAAAATAATGTCTCCTCCACTGATTCTGGCCACGGCGACCAATCTATGCAGAGATTAACATCTCATCATTAGATATTATTAGATGATGGCCGCGACTTCGTCCGCGTGGATTAAGGTTTTTGTATTCCCGCGGGAACTTTTTAATATTCTGGAATAAAATGTAGCCTATGTGTCAATCCTGGGTATGAGCTACCTCCATTCCAAGTTACAGCAAAATCGGTTCATTCGTTGTCGCGTGAAAGAGTAAAACAGCCATCCATTCATACATCCATCCTCACAAACTTTCGCATTTATAATATTAAGCAGGAAGTAGGATGGTGCATAAGTGTCTGCACAAGTGCACTCTCTATTCCCTCACTCTCATAGTCCGATGGGACGGATATCCGACACGACTGGAGATTGGACTGGATCTGGGTACCAATAGTCCTAAAGTTATTTCAACTATCGTATTCCTATACGATGACATTAGCGTCAAAGTAAAATAATCCGTATATATATAAATACGGCATAAATATGGCATATCGTAAATACGTAAACGTATATGAATGAATTGAGCTCTAATTCAATGCTGTTATGGTTTATTTTACTTTGACGCTAATGTCATCTAATACGATTACGATCAATGGAATAACTTTAGACAATCGCACCTCAGGTGCAGGAACGACGCCTTTCTGAGACACGGGGATACATACAACCTAATCCTTATCTCCGGGCTTATACTGAGAATTCAGAATTCCTTAACAAAAAATTGGTTGTCTGTAAAGTTGGTTTACGGACGATAGTTTTACGTGATAACACGTCATAAAGACGACACATCCGCTAACCACCGCGCGCACGCGATGACTGGTGGGCGGCGACGGGCGCTAGCCAACGCTTGAGCCGATCGTGCCTCTCTATCGCTTATTCCGCGCTCTCGCTTGCACGCTCAGGCTCAGGCGGAACGTGACACTTTTTCGTGCGTGCAGCCGGTGTTCATCGATTTATAAGACGTCATCACGTCAAAAAAAATATATTTTTTGGCCGGACCCGGGAATCGAACCCGGCCCTTCGTCATCCGCATTCGAACATGCTCACTAACGAGGCATAGACAAGATCAAAATTAACGTGTTATATTATAATCGCTTGTTTTCCATTTTAAAATGGTATTAGCACAGTATAAGGAACCTTACCTTCGTTACTCTGTGGTATTAGTCTGTAGTCTGTACGTACCTACACTATATCTATTCTCATTTCTCAAGGGACGAAAAGGAATACCTACGTACTACAGCTAACAAAACACAAGAAAATAATATGAATTAATTTCGAAAAAACATCTCGAGATAGAATTTCTCGCGGGAAATCATCCCATTTCCAGCGTGTGTATACGAATTTTAATTAAATAATAATAAAATAATGGCGGAACGGTTCCATTTTATATAAATTAAAAATTAATTATAACCATCGCATGCGTTTGGGGTTTCCATCGTGCGCTGTTTTCCCAGGATGAGTCCTGTCGTACGTTTCTCTAAAAATGATTGCTACAGTGTTACGATTGCAATCGCCTCTGATTGGCCAATCAATCGCTCAATCGCTATTGGCTAAAATTCACGAATTGAGACTGTAGCTTTTAGACTGGGTTTCCACGGCGCGGTTTGCACCCGCGCCCGCAGCGGTTGCGGTTCCGCTAGTACTGCGCCCGCCGCGGGCGCAAACCGCACCGTGGAAATTGAAACTTCAATTTATGTATGGAAATTGAAACTCCATTTTCATACATAATTTGAATAATTGAATTTCCATACAAATCTGCATTCTACAGAGGCCGCGGGCCCGCAAGCGCTGCACGCGCGGGCCGGAAACCGCGCCGTGGAAACCCAGTCTAAATGCTACAGTCTCAAATCGTAGTATCGTCTTATAGAATCGACACAATAAATTTTTGAAGGGATTGTAATAAAAATAAAGAGCAATGAATGTTTTGAGTATATTTTATTTATTCGATATAGATAGCTCTTGACTGCGAACTCGTCTAGTTAGGGTATTTTGATGGAGTCTAATATTATGCTATTATACAATTATTTATATTATTTATTATTATTTATATAGAATTTCTAAATGACAAGGTAGTAAAGATTTGGGGGAGCGTTGTGGAACAGAACGCCTGAGATGTTTATTTAAATTAAACTGATTTTGAAGTTTAATATAAAGGATTTAATTAAGACTGTTAAAACTAAAGTACAATTGAACAGAGATGTATGTTCGTATTGACGCGTGACAGCTTAATGTTCTACCCGATGCGGGCCTCTGGCTCTCACGGGAAGGCGACGCATTCCTAGAAGCGATAGCAGTTATGCCACATCAGCGTTTACTGCCACCGTTTGTAGGCCCAGAGCTGGTGGTTGTAGGCGAGGAGCTGGTAACATAACTCCTCCCTCCTTAAGTTCGAAATCATCGGATGATGTAGGAATCCGAGGATTTCGACCCTCAAAACACTTCTTCTTTAACATTTTGACAACAAAGAAGAGACTTATAGTAATTAGAACTAAATACAAAATTAATGTGCCTAGACTAACGCTGTTTACTTTAACTGTTTCACTTTCACTTTCACTATCACTTTTAGTTTTGAAAACTGCCGATAAGTACTTAATTTCATCAAGGTTTATTCCTTTTATATCCATTGGCTCTGCAGCTGTGGTAATCGGATCTCTACTCTTCACATCAGGTAAGTCGATAATAGGTGTAACCTTATAATCAAGTTTTTCCAATGTATGTTGGAGATAGTAAAGGTGAAGGTCACCAAGTATAATTTCGCAGCTAGGTTCAATTCGCACAAGGTAAGTTCCCAATATGGTGGTCTTGGTTATGTCATTTCCACATTTGTAGGACATAACTGCATTATGACGTGAGTATACAATCCAACTATCAGATGACAAACGCTGGATCTTCATCTCTTCCATTTGAACCACTCGTCGAGAGCAAAGAGATAAATTACTCTGGAACTGCATCAACTGCTCCATACAAGTAAGAGTTGAAAATGGTACGACGTTATCCTCAGCACAGATATACTGATCTTCGGCGGAGAGTTGCGGACACGAAGAAGCGACCGGTAAGTATTTCGAACCTTTC
Organism: Oeneis ivallda; assembly: GCA_029955525.1. NCBI lineage: Eukaryota > Metazoa > Arthropoda > Insecta > Lepidoptera > Nymphalidae > Oeneis > Oeneis ivallda. The sequence goes on along the minus strand of JARPMR010000024.1, from coordinate 4,288,183 downwards.
ACCATAAGGAAGGGATATTCGGGAATGATAATGGAATTTTCATCACGAAGTTGATCCAGGATAGGCAATGAATAAATTTTATAATAATTGTAAATATTTTTATCTGTAAGGGGCACTTCCATTATGAACGTTATCTGGTTTCCTTTAATGTACGCTTTAATAGTTAATGTTTGTTCTAACTTAACTAAATTACTTTCTATTACAGGGTATACAAGGCTATGCACTTTTTCTATACATGAAAATTCATACAATAATTCTGTAGAATTTACTATGGACTGATGTAGTACAGATATTTTACTGAAGGCTAAAGCGGTTTCCATTTCATTAATTTTTATATATATCGAACGGAAATTATTAATGAACATGCTGTATAAACCCAAAATATAAGTAGAATAAATAGAATTATTTTCTTTCGTATGTATTCCTTTTAGCATTTTCTCTACTCGCTTTAAGCGTGTATCTAAGATTATAGAGTTTTTATATAAAATATCTGTGCTGTTGATATTATCATCCATTATTCTGGAAACCAGCGTGATTTTACTCTCGAATAAATTTTGTTTGGCGTGTAATTTATTAATCAAATTTTCATAATGAATCGCATCTTCATTATCTAAATTACCGGTTATTGCTTTTATGAAAGAACCTATTGGATTTATCAATCCTCTCCGGAATCTAGTCGTAGGTGAAATTTGTTTTACCTTTTCTACAGTCCTATCTCTTAGGTACTCTACTTGCAGCTTCAAGTTTACGAACTCATGTGCGTAAGGCTTATCTACATTAATTAACTTACTAAACTCGCTATACTTAACAATATTAAACTCTAAGTCATTAAAAATAGTGCTTAAATCCAATTTCTTAACAATTATCCATTTATCTTCTTGTTTAAAAGCCTGACCTTGTTTGACGGGTAGTAATCCCGGGTTATTTTCAATCTTTTGAGGTTGAAAGGGTAGGCTGCCCTTCATTATCATCACCAAGGCGACTAAGCACCACCTGTGGAGGACGTTTCACATTTTTAATTGGAACTTTGGTTTTACGCTCACGCACAGTAATGGGTACTATATTTCTGTTAATTTCGCCACTAATAGTTGCTTTTTGATATGGGGGTTTGTCTTTGCTTCTTCGGGTGTTAACTACTTTTGCAAATATAACTTTATCTGCTTCTAACTCTACTTCCTGCTCACCACCTTTTCTTTTTCTTACCTTTTCTTTACCTTTCTGAAGTTTATCGGAAATATACTCATATAAACGTTTTGTGCGTTTAACGTGATCTTTTAATAAAATTTGCATATATGTTTTTTGATAATTAGCATTAAACACGTCATTACAATCGGTATGACCGAATACTACTTCGAAGGGTGTTAAACCCGTGGCACTATGGATAGTGTGATTGTAAGCCATTATGGAGTAAGTCATTACAGATGCAGCATCTGTAAACTTATGCTCGTATTTCGCAAGCCTATATATCTCTATTATTGTAGAGTGGAATCTCTCTACAATACCAGTAGAATTAGGATTATTAGGAGTCGTAATATGGAACTCAATTTTGTACATAGCTGTTAATTCTCTCATTAATTCATTATTAAATTCAGCTCCAGGATCTGATGTTAATTTTCTAGGAACGCCATAAAGGGAGAAGTATTTAATTAGAGCTCTAACTACTTCAGGAGTGGAACGATTACTAACTTCCATGGCTTGACCGAACTTGCTAAATGCATCGACTAACGTTAGATAGTATTTTCCTTCGATACTGAATAAATCTATGAATATTTCCTGAAATGGGGCATCTTGAGTTTGAGTTAATTGTAACATTGGTTTTATCGGGTTCCTATCATACTTCATTTTACGACAAGGTTCGCACGAATTAATTACTGCTGAAATACTTTCTTGCATGTTGTGCCAAAAATAATTTCGTTTAATTCTGGTCATAGTTTCTTTAATACCACGGTGACAGGTTTTTCCTTCATGGTACTACATGGTAAAATTACGGCTTTTTGTTCATTCTCATCTTCTATAAAAACTACTCTTTGCGTGCATTCCTTTATGTCTATCGTGTCTTTTTTGAATAATGTTGTAATGACCTTTGCAAATTCTTTTCTATGGTCCTGATGTTCGAAATATATGAAGTATTTGGTTCTTGGCCGTATATGATTTTTTAGAAATTCTTTAATTAAATCGGAATTATTTAAGGGTAAAAACAGTTCCAAAATTTTTTCTTTTGGCCTTGATATGTCTCTAACCTGTATTTCATTTTTTTGCCACGTGAATACTAAAATTTGGTTAGGTTTAGTATCAATAGCTTCCTGTAATATTGGAATACCTGAGGTGTCACATTCTATGTTAGAGTGTACTGTTTGAGTGCTACTACTATTGGAACAAGAAGGAACCGGGTATTGAGGTTCTGTTAAACCTCTAGAGCTAGCTGAAATCGTCGCTTCAGATTCAGAAATAGAAATTGTCCTTGACATGTCAGAAATAGTAAGGGTTCTGGACTTATCAGAGCTATTTTCGTCGGTTACATCTCGTAAGTCTTGAAACTGGGACTCTCGTTCGTCTAGATTAACTGCTACGGAGGCGTTATCGCCTGCTCCTAAGGCATTTAATTTTATTCGCGAAAGAGCATCTGCATTTGTATTTTGTTTGCCCTTTTTGTAAACGACTTCAAAATCGTGTTCTTGTAAACGTAGACGCCAACGTGTAAGCTTGGATTTAGGCTCCTTAAGAGAATATAACCAGGCCAGTGGACTTGCGGCCATATAGATAGGGCCGAAAATGTTTTACTGCCCATACTATCGCAAGTAGTTCACGCTCTATCGTACTGTACCGAGACTCTGTGTCGCTGAGGGTCCTGCTTGCATATGCAATAGGATGGTCGCAACCAATGGGACCTTGAGATAAGACGGCTCCTAGAGCTACTTCAGACGCATCAGTTGTGAGCACGTATGGTTTGTCAGGGTCTGGGTATTGTAACAACGGCGCATTCGTTAGCAACTCTTTACATTTCTGAAACGCTTCGATATATTTGTCATTAATTATAATTTTATTACGTTTTTTTAAACATGATGTCAATGGTTGTGTCACTCGTGCAAAATCTTTTATAAAACGCCGGTAATATCCCACTAAACCAAGAAAGCTTTTAATTTCAGTTACAGTCTTGGGCAAAGGGAAATTTAATACTGCTTTGATCTTGTCATTGTTAGGTTTCAGTCCGTCTCTAGTTATGGTGTGTCCGAGATAAAGCACTTCTTTACGCAGAAATTCTGATTTATCAAGTTGGAGTTTAAGGTTAGTCTTACGTAATCTGTCGAAAACTGTTCTGAGATTTTAAATATGTTCCTCTAAACTGGACGAAAATATAATTATATCGTCTAGGTACACCATGCAGTGAATGCCCTGCAATCCTCTGAGTACGTTGTTCATAGCTCGTTGAAAGGTCGCCGGGGCGGTTTTTAGCCCAAAAGGCATCCTTAAAAATTCAAAATGGCCTGCTTGAGTGCTGAACGCGGTTTTTTGACGGTCAGCTTCATTAATCTCAATTTGGTGGTAGCCACTAGCTAAGTCTAGAGTCGAGAAATAAGTTCTTTTTCCTAGTTTGTCAAATAAGTCTGTTATATTAGGAAGAGGGTATTTATCGTCAATAGTCACTTCGTTGAGTCGTCTGTAATCTACTACCATTCTAAATTTCTGCACGCCGGAGGCATCGATTTTTTTTGGGACAAGGTGAACTGGCGAACACCAAGGGGAGTAAGATTCCTGAATTACATTATTTTCTAAAAGCCTTTCTACCTGTTTCTTTATTTCTTCCGCTTGGGCGGGTGCTTGTCTATAGGGTCTTGTGTAAATAGGATCTTCATTTTTCGTTCTAATAAAATGCTTGACTTCATTGGTAAATGTTAGCGGTAACTGCTCGCAATAAAATATATCCTTATATTCTTCGCATAATTTGAATATTTTATTTCTTTCTTCCTCATTCGTGTGTTCTAGTTTAAGTCTTTTTAAATTTTCTGATAATAATTGGTTCTTCTCAAATTCATTTCCTTCAATCACATAATTAACCTCACACTCAATATTTTCATACTTTGTTACTTCAAATGGAGTAGTGACTTTAAGAGTTATACCCCGATGCAAGGTATTTTGAATTACGGTTTTTGCATAACCATTCACACATCTCACTAACGCACTTGGCATTCTTACACCCTTACTAAACTCAGTAAAGTTCAAAATAGCATCACCAGAATACTGATTCGTTGGTAAGGACACTCTTAGTTTAGAACGCGGTGGTAAATTGAGGATGTATTCCGTATCGTTATATATAATAGGAATTGAAGCTGTTTTGGTCCTTAATACCTTACGTTTTAAATCAATTACTGCTTCTATCTGTTTCAAGAGATCATTACCTATCAAACCGTCGTACTTTGGGTCTACACTATATACGTAAAATTTTTGTAAATGGTTACAATTAAATGTTGGCATTAAAGGAATCTGTAATGCTTCGTTATGTGAACTTGACGCATGAGTACTCGTCACTTCGAGTGGTTCATGAAAAATGTATGCATCGAAATATGTGTATGCGATACTGGGGCTCACAAAGGATCTTGTACTTCCCGTATCTATCATGAATTTACCGTTTATTTCGGGTATATATATGTAAGGTAACTTTAATTTTGGGTCACAATTTAACTCTATCCTTTCTCTACTTCTTCCGAGGCTGGTGTGTAAAAATTTTCCGCTTTGTTTTCTTCAAGGTCAGAATTATTTCCGTTAGTCAGTTCGTGTGTCTGTTCCTCTACATATTCATTTTCAAAGTTATTATCCGGGTAGCACATTGGCGGAGAGCCATTATATTGATTATCATATTCGTAAGAGTTACAGGGGTTCTCAAAGGCATAAGTTTCATTTACTTGAAAATTGTGCTTTTGAGGTGCGGTCCTCATGGACACATCCTGTGGTCGCATGTTACTATTATTATTAAAAGACACTTGTTGATTCGAACCGTATCGCGGACCGGCAGGTCGATGACCGAAATAGGGATTCACTCTTGGGGGCGGAATACTTGGCCCTTTCGGAATTCCGTAGTTAAAAGGTGTTAAATTTGGTTTAAATCCGGTAGGCACCATGTGTGGAGATGGTTTCTGATGCTGAGGTATACCGAATTTATATTGGTGTAATTTTTGTGCTTGATATATTGGCACAGGCGTATTACTCGGTTTACTTGGGTAGCTAAAATTATTTTGAGATTTAAAACTCGATTGCTGATAGTAGGGATCGGGTTTTAATTTTTGAACCAAAGGTTGCGCGGCACTGCGTAGTCGATATTGAGTATGGAAATTAACTTCATCTAAAACTATACTCAACGCTGACTCCAATGTTTTTGGGGATTTCAGTCGCACTACTCTAACCATATCTTCAGGTAAATTGTAAAGAAAAACATTTAAGGAAGTATTATTATATATGGTAATTTTACTTTCTTTTATATCTTTGTCTGTTATCTGATTCACTTTCGATATTAAAACTGAACGTACCGATTGAATTCGGTTGCAAAACTCTAAGTGACTTTCGCCGTTTTTTATTTTCAAGTTTTCTAACTCTATCGCGATACATTCCTCGCTACGCGGGTCTCCAAAATGCTGCACTAAGATTTCTTTGAAATCGGCCCAAGTCATAACATCCTCTCGCTCGCTGATAAGCGAGGCGGCCTTATCCGTTAGGCGACTTGTAATACTATTCATTATATAAACATTTTGTTCTTCGGTGCCTTGGAATTTACTTATAACATATTCACATTTCCTTATAAATAAATTTAATTGCCTCTTATCTCCTCCAAAAACGGGGATAATTTTTAGCATTTGCGGGGGAATCAAAGTAATATGTTCCATTTTATATATATATATATATATATATATATATATATTAAAGGATTTGATTTAATATAATATTTGAATTAATTAAAATCTACTTGAATAGATAATATGGAACTTATTACCTTATTAACACACACATATAAATCATTAATTAACACAAAAATAAGTCTGAAACTAAATATCTAATTTCTTCTAATTTAAATTCTATGCTTTATAAATTACTCTTTATTTTGCTTATAATTCTTCTTTAATAATTCTAACACAGTAAGATAACCAGATTAGGTTAACTAGGAAAGGATTTACCCTATTATAACGTCAAGGGGTAAGGAAGGTGAAAAGGTACTCACCAACCGGCTGCCAGCATCTCTGCTCACGTAGTCTGCCCACTTTACGAATTTATTTGTTTGGTTCGGGTCGGCTATGGCACGAACTTTCTTTCCACGGATTTTTACGAGGGGGTGAAAGCTGCACTTTTATACCAACCCTTACCGGGCTGCGCCAGTAAAGATTTGGGGGAGCGTTGTGGAACAGAACGCCTGAGATGTTTATTTAAATTAAACTGATTTTGAAGTTTAATATAAAGGATTTAATTAAGACTGTTAAAACTAAAGTACAATTGAACAGAGATGTATGTTCGTATTGACGCGTGACAGCTTAATGTTCTACCCGATGCGGGCCTCTGGCTCTCACGGGAAGGCGACGCATTCCTAGAAGCGATAGCAGTTATGCCACATCAGCGTTTACTGCCACCGTTTGTAGGCCCAGAGCTGGTGGTTGTAGGCGAGGAGCTGGTAACATAACTAGGTTGCTTGGAAGCAACCGGCTTTAGCAATAGCTACAATATATTGTAACATTTTGTCCTTTCATATTTTCATATTGTCCTTTTTCGGGAGTTTCGAATTTCGATTCCAAAGTTATGTGTGTTTTAAACAATAAAATATTACTTGCTTTGACGGTGAAGGAAATCATCATGAGGAACCTTGCAAGCCTGAGAGTTTTTCATAACATTTTGATTTTGATTTTGGCCTAAACCCTTCTGATTTGAGAGCCAAACGCCTCATTGATTTTCATGTCCCGCTTTTGAAAATTTGTGCATGGGCACCCTGTTTTAACGTTATAGAGTTAATTTCGCCGTCTGAAACAGTAACTCTCAAGTTAATTAAGTTTTATGAGACATTATTTGATGTTAGATTAATTTCGTCAAGTGTAATTTCATGTATTTATTATTTTGAACGGAGTGCGGTGGAAGCCACCTTCCTACTTCCTTAGATACCAAACCATGTGTATAAAACATCGTTAGGTGAAGGCACCCTAGGGCGTAGGTACTTCGCGCTCGCCCCATACAAAAGAAGTTCGAATGAAATGTGGGTATGTTCTAGAAACTACAAATAATTATTTATTATAATTACTGTGTGTGGTTTGTCAGATTCCCGCGAAAATGTTTAGTTTCAAAGTTATACTCAGATAAATTATTGTTGTGCAAGAAAATCTTCGAGGCCTTAGGTATTACCTACCTACTTCGAATTACTATATTTATTTCAATTCTGCGGAAGATCTTACTCAACTCGCCGTGTCGGATTGCTATCCAATCGGGCTAGATTAGATAGATTAGTATGTATTAATTACAAAGTAAACACCTACATTATTATATAATATTACCTACAATTATCTAAATCTTATAGGTACCTAATCAAAATGGTACAAGTTACAATCTGCCATTTACTGGCGCGCACTTAATAGGTATAGTAAGTAGCATTTTTTTTATTGTTAACATTAGAGTTATAGATTTACAATTTAAGAAAAAAGAAATAAAGAATATTAGAAAGAAATAATTTAAGTATACAAATTCCCATACGAAAACAAAAATATTTTCATTTCAAGCAACAGCAATTTGAAAGTAATCTTAAATCTAAATTAGAAATTAACTAAAACTAAATAAAATCTAAAACCCCATCCATAGAAATCACCGCAGTGTGGCATAGTACCCAAGATGTTGGCAGCATTGCCCCTTTGGATGGCCAAACTAATCGTTAGGCCAAGGTAATTGCCAGCTCTGTAATCCCCGGTAGGCTCGATTATCCTTTTTGATAGTTCTACAAATTCTACAAAAAGTACTCGAGCCTCCGGGCCACACGGTCCCAGGGTTATTTGAAACTACCTATCTACGAGTATATTGTTATGTGAGACCTATTTTTCCACAAAATAGTGGCTAGACTAAAATACATCAAAAAACCGAGTGACATAATAAACAATAGACGCAAGACTAAAATACATCAAAAAGACCAAGTGACCTAATAAACAATAGACGCAAGACAAGTACATCAAAAATACCGAGTGGAATAATAAACAATAGACGCAAGACTAAAATACATCAAAAAGACCAAGTGACCTAATAAACAATAGACGCAAGACAAGTACATCAAAAATACCGAGTGGAATAATAAACAATAGACGCAAGACTAAAATACATCAAAAAGACCAAGTGACCTAATAAACAATATACGCAAGACTAAAATACATCAAAAATACCGAGTGGAATAATAAACAATAGACGCAAAACTAAAATACGTCAAAATGACCAAGTGACATAATAAACAATAGACGCAAGACTAAAATACATCAAAAAGACCGAGTGACATAATAAACCATGAAGGCAAGACTAAAATACATCTGAAACACCCAGCCACATTATATAAACTACTATAATAATAAGCAAGCATTCTCTTTCATAGTTACTAAAAGGTTTGTATTTTATCTCGTAATTGAAATCACTCCATAAGCTCCCAACTATCAAACGCAGCCTCCGCAAAGTGCGGTGTAACTAAGCGGGAGAATACTGCCTTCAAACTACAAACGCGTTATAATTGAAGCACTTATTTTAGAGGCATATCACGAGTACGAAGTGTCACATAGTTGACTATAGTTATATCTACACGCAAAGTACTTATTTAAAACCTTTGATGTTTGCTAAATGAGAATTAGCAATATTTTTTGCAGTTTAAGTGCTACTTTAGACTTTCTTTAGTCTCAGATCTACCAGATACTATATTTCAATAGATAATTATTCTGCTACAAATTCAACAAATCGAAGATCATAATAATCGGTCCAGCCGTTCTTGATAAAATGGTGCAACATATATATTTAGATATAATATAACTGTTATTTTACGAGTTTTACGTACCTAACACAGATCTTTAATAAATTTAATTTAAAATTTTCCAATATGGCGCCCAACCCTCCGATATTTGGCCCAAGAAATTAGTCCCTGCCGATACCACGCGTCTAGACTGCGGCGACATCTGGCGGTAAACTTTGACAGTTTTGCTAATATCTGAACATTTGGTTTTTGATTAAAATGGCTTTGTTGAAATGTATTATTAACCAGCTAGTACCCGCGACTTCACTCGCGTGTATGATAGGGAAGATTAACCGAGTAGATTTGTTACAATATTTTTATATAATTGAAGGACTAATCCGTGAAAATTAGAATAGAATAGAATAGAAATAATATCATATATTATTTATAATAATATATTATTTATTTATTAACTCAGTAAAAAGTTTTTACAATAAATCAACTCCTTAAATCTAGGACACAGAAAAAGTAAACTAGCAATGTAGGTTGTTGCGAAGGAGTGCTTTGGCATCCGTAGGTACTAGGAAAACCTGTAAAGAAATATTTTTTATTCAAATAAACTTTTTACAAGTGCTTTTGAATCGTCTGGCTTTAGACTGTTTCGGAATGCCCTTCCTGCCGAGAAGAACCAGCAAGAAACTCGACGGTTGCTCTTTTCAAAACAAATTTACAATACAGAAAATACTATGCTATATATGCAGTGCTTCCACAATGAGGAAGTTCCAAAAATGCTTAGCGACTATCTTCTATCTTAAGATGGGCAGACATAAAGTAGCCCCATTCCCGCCGGTGGAACCCGTTCACGAGCATGACGCATGACCCAGCCGTTGCTTCGCTCAACAATATTTGAGGGAAGGTAACAATCCGCATCACACGACACCACCACAGAAATGTTTAAAGAGTGCGTGACATACTTATGCTACCCATGTTAAGGTATTAAGATGTTATCCCTCGGGAGTTTGTTTTTCTAGGATAAAATCAATTATTGAAAAACTGCTTTAGTATGAAAACTCGGGTTTACTTGAGATCTTAGGCTATTGCAATTAGTTAAGCTTACCAAACTTCCGATAGGATAGGATATAGAATTCAAACAAAATGAAAAAACATTGGTGAATACATGAACGTATTAGAGCAAGATCCCAGTGCCGCCAGACCTGAGTTATTTTCTCAGCAATTATTTGTGTACGATAGAGTACTGTTCGAATGTCCTTTCAGTATATGCGTACCAGTTAGATTGTGCCGACGGCCAATTTCCAGATACCAGGTGCTAAAGGTAGGTAAAAACTAGAATAACTTATCTTAAATTCTCAGGGCTGATTTTCATATATGTTTTAAAGAATATTGTAAAAATTAATAAATTAATACTGCCAGACGCTTACCGCCGGCGGTTACTTTAGCCAGACGCTTTGAAGCTCCCAAAAAAATATATAATTTAAGTTAACTTATATTCTCAGTTCTGATTTTTATACATGATGCTCAGGGAACTATTGCGATATTATCTGTAAGCTGCCAGACCTATTGGAAGGGTCAAACATCCCCCCAGACACACATTATGCGTCCCCATATGTATGAGCGCCAGAACATGATTCACTTGTTTAAGTGTGTGAGAGAATATCATCATACTATAATATTATAAATGCGAAAGTGTGTTAGTTGGTTTGTCCTTCAATCACTCTGCAACAGAGCTACGGATCGACATGATTTTTTGCCTGGGTATAGCTTGCAGAAGATATTGCAATAGTTCTCTCTCTCTAGATCCTAAGCTATACCCAGACAAAAAATCACGTCGATCCATAGCTCTGTTGCAGAGTGATTGAAGGACAAACCAACAAACACACTTTCGCATTTATAATATTATAGTATGATGATATTATCTCTCATACACTTAAACAAGTGAATCATGTTCTAGCGCTCATACATATGGGGACGCATAATGTGTGTCTGGGGGGATGTTTGACCCTTCCAATAGGTCTGGCAGCTTACAGATAATATCGCAATAGTTCCCTGAGTATCATGTATAAAAATCAGAACTGAGAATATAAGTTAACTTAAATTATATATTTTTTGGGAGCTTCAAAGCGTCTGGCTAAAGTAACCGCCGGCGGTAAGCGTCTGGCAGTATTAATTTATTAATTTTTACAATATTCTTTAAAACATATATGAAAATCAGCCCTGAGAATTTAAGATAAGTTATTCTAGTTTTTACCTACCTTTAGCACCTGGTATCTGGAAATTGGCCGTCGGCACAATCTAACTGGTACGCATATACTGAATGGACATTCGAACAGTACTCTATCGTACACAAATAATTGCTGAGAAAATAACTTAGGTCTGGCGGCACTGGGATCTTGGACCATATAAAGGGTGAATAATTAAAAAAAAAACGCCGAGTAAGCCTGTAAGGGTGACAAAACATTGCGAAGAAAAAGACAACATCGTTCGATTTGTAAAGTGAACCAAAATAGATTCAAAATCCGTTTCGCTTAGAGTTGTGATAGATAGAGCAGCAAAATGTACGCAACTTTTTTGTCATTCATTCTTTTTTTATCTTTCTGTTATAAACTCCTGTGGCTCTGCTTTCTTTTCCGTGCTTATGACGAATAGACATACAAACAGATAGCACATGCTAGGTTTTTTTAAATAAAAATATGTTTAAAATGTTTTTCTCTCAGTCACCAAGCAAAAAACAGTTACAGTGACAGATAGATTTTCAATGTTTGTTGAAGGGGAGAATGGTTGCTGCACTAGAGATCTGTGGTACAATCAACCATGCTCCCAAGAAAATCCCATATTTTACCACTCTTTGGATACGGAAGCATTGACAGCACCCCCAATGTGGACGCTTTTAATTTTTAAAGAATATTATGCAAGTTGAACTTGACTAATTTTCTCTTCTGCCCTGAAAATAAGCAGACGGGTCTGCCCGCGAAATTAAAATTTAATTTGGTTTTTCGCAATTTGTAAACTAATACGACAAAGTAGGCTTATGGCATTCTGAGCTTTCAGGTAAAAGCTTTACCTGAAAGTGTTTAGTTTAAGAAATTAGTCCGAGTATTGAGTTTGACGTGAGTTACTCACAAATTAGTCGATACCCGGGCTAATTTCAAGTAAAGATTTTCATATAAACCTGTGAAGATACTGCCATTGGCACAATTAGAATGCCATAAACCTACTTTGTCGTATTAGTTTACAAATTGCGAAATCAAACATTGAAAATCTATCTGTCATTGTAACTGTTTCTTTACTCGGTGATTGAGAGAAAAACAATTTAAACATATTTTTACTGAAAAAAAACCTAGCATCTGCTGTCTATCTGTTTGTATGTCTGTTCGTCATAAGCACGGAAAAGAAAGCAGAGCCACATAAGTTTATAACAGAAAGATAAAAAAAGAATGAATGACAAAAAGTTGCGTACATTTTGCTGCTCTACCTATCACAACTCTAAACGAAACGGATTTTGAATCTATTTTGGAACACTTTACAAATCTAACGATGTTGTCTTTTTGTTCGCAGTGTTTTGTCACCCTTGCAGGCTTACTCGGCGTTTTGTTTTTGTTTGTTTTTTTTTTTAACTTTTCACCAATGTTTTTTTCTTTTTTGTTTGAATTCTATATCCTATCCTATCGGAAATTTGGCAAGCTTTACTAATCGCAATAGCCTAAGATCTCAAGTAAACCCGAGTTTTCATACAAAAGCAGTTTTTCCTTAATTGATTTTATCCTAGAAAAACAAACTCCCGAGGGATAGCATCTTAATGCCTTAACATGGGTAGCATAAGTATGTCACACACTCTTTAAACATTTCTGTGGTGATTTCGTGTGATGCGGGTTGTTACGATCCCTCAAATATGGTTGAGCGAAGCAACGGCTGGGTCATACGTCATACTCGTGAACGGGTACCACTGGCGGGAATGGGGCTACTTTTATGTCTGCCCATCTTAAGATAGAAGATAGTCGGTATGCATTTTTGGAACTTCCCTCATTGTGGAAACACTGCATATATAGCATAGTATTTTCTGTATTGTAAATTTGTTTTGAAAAGAGCAACCGTCGAGTTTCTTGCTGGTTCTTCTCGGCAGGAAGGGCATTCCGTACCAGTGTAGAGCCAGACGATTCAAAAGCACTTGTAACAAGTTTATTTGAATAAAAAATATTTCTATTCTATTTTCTATTCTAATATGTTCACGTATTAGTCGTTCAGTCACGCCGCCATATATAAAAATAGTGTAACAAATCTACTCAGTTAATCTACTAGCTGGTTAATAATATATTTCAACAAAGCCATTTTATTCAAAAACCCAATGTTCAGATATTAGCAAAACTGTCAAAGTTTACCGCCAGATGTCGCCACCTTAAACACCTTAATATTATATACTACTACTATAATCCACCTTAAACACTTGTGGTACGATAGTAAGTAGTGCAACACGTTGGGATTGAATCCACCGAAAAAGGCTATTATAAAAAAATATACGCGATGACTTGAGAACCTCCTCCTTTATTTCACGTCGGTTGAAAATTATAATGTACTCGTATAGGGCCGCTACTCTATGGCCAAGCTCGTTGGTTTCTGAGTAGAATTCCATCAATAACAGACTGCCTTACATATTCATGAAGTCGGGTGCCATCAGGGCCCTCAATTAAACGGACATCTGCAGACGTCTAGCGGCGTAGTTCCGGAACTTTGACTATAATCTTTAGTCGTTTAGTCTGGTAGGGGTTGGAGGTGTCTCGTCTATGGATAATAGGGTATTTGACTATTATTTTCTTTAAAAAAATTCGTGTGGCACTGCCGCGGTAAAGCTATTGCATAGCAATTTTTATCAACTTATGCAATTATAATATTTATGCAATATATTTTTTTCTTTGATATTAATTCAAGTTTTTTCTTTGATATTAATTCAAGTTACACTTTTTGAGCGTGGTGACCGATAAGAAAACAAATTTTTTTCTTTTATTGAATAAATGAGAAGTTAATATTGTTTAAAATATTTTTATTATCTTACAATACATGTAGGTTATTTAGGAATTTTTATCAATGAAACTATAGGTTTATGGTAACTGAAATAAGAAACATGAGTTTGAGACTTATCCTCCAAATATCTGGAAAATACCGCGGCATACGTCTAGTCGCACGCACACAAACACCGTGCCGAAGTCTGCCGAACTGAAACGACGTTAGACGATGCACGGCTTTCAACGCCGCACCGCTGTGCCGGTCGGAGTGGGGGGGTGTTAGGTTTATTTTCGTTACGGAATTTCTTGATTCGGTCGCCGCGCTCGAAGCCCGCGATAAAAGCTATGCTATAGCTTAATAATTTTTAAAATAAAGCTTTTAAATATTATAACACAGTGCAATTTTTAACCGACTTCCAAAAAGGAGGAGGTTCTCAATTCGGCCGGTATCTTTTTTTTTTTTTTTTTATTTTTTTTTTTTTTTTATTTTTTTTCTATGTATGTCCACCGATTTCTCCGGGATTACTGGACCGATTCGCGTGATTTTTTTTTTAATCGACAGAGGATGTTTGCAAAATGGTCCCATAAAAATTTTAACCTTCAACTCCTCAAGCCTGATACTGCAGGGATATTGCTCACCTAAAACTATGGCAATTTAGGAAATTTCGATTACGAATTGATATTGTAGGTATAGACTACATCATGGAGCTCCAGGTCCTAGCTCCTCAATCATAGGATACTACACTTAAAAGCTTAAAATAAAAATTCTTTTCAAAAAACCGACTTCTAACGCCACTACAAAGTATAAAAATAATTTTAATTTGTCCACGTTTGTTGAAGTCGGGCGGGCCTAAAATACAAACTATGAAACCGACTCGCGATGCTCGCTCGACTTCTACAAACGACTCTATCATATTCTGTAGCGTCGCGCATCGGTTTCATAGTTTGTATATAGGCCCGCCCGACTTCAACAAACGTGGACAAATTAAAATTATTTTTATACTTTGTAGTGGCGTTAGAAGTCGGTTTTTTGAAAAGAATTTTTTTTTTTTAAATATCTTATCTAGTCTCGGAAATATAGATCTTTGAAGTTTCCTGTTAGACAAAGAGAGCGCTACTGAACTGTGATATCACGAAACAGTAGCTCCATACACTCTTCATATAAAATTTCGTTTTTAAAAGAAACAGATATAGTCGCAGTAAAACAGCTTATAACTTATTTGTTTTTTACAAGCTTTTATTTAACTTGAATTGTTTGTTTGGGTCAAATCTTGCAAGATGAATTAGACCCGCTTCCCGGTTTCTGATCGATCTGAAATTTTGCATGTATGTGTACATCGGATGACATTGCAATATTATTGTGACATGGAGCTGATCTGATAATGGAGACGGAAGATGGCTATCGGAACTCTGTAATAAAACGACGTAACCCCATCGAGTTTGGGCTCGTTTGATTCGTCATGACAAGTACTCTGATCCTAGATGATATCCAGAGTCTAATGATGTAGCTACTAAAAGCTTGCATTTAAAAATAAAATTTTTAATTTACACTTCTTGATTGATTTAATTTCTGTTTTTACAAATGTTATTCTTCAATGTTACATTTACGAATTTAACTATCAACAATTTGACAACATACAGTCAAATACCCAATTTCACCAGATTACGAGATAAGTTAATCCAAATGAAAATATAGAAAGAAGAAAGAAAGAAAATGGTTTATTTTACTTCTACAACACAAGGAACACAAACAAAAAACACCAGCCAAGTGTGAGTCGGATCCACACACGAAGGGTGCCGTACCATCGTACTTAAGATAACACTATAATAGCTGTTATTATTATCGAGCAAAAACAAAATTAATGTTTGTATGGAATCCCTCTATAAGCTTCAACTTTTTTTTATTATTTTGTTGCTACAGCGACATACCTACACATTCTGTGTAATCAAAATTTCAAGTACATACTACCCGTTCACTTCAAGTTGACTGTCGACAACCGCTACAAAATGATGAATGATAACTATCGTTTTGTTCATGTTTAAGTTAGTAAGATAATGTTTAAGTTAAGGATAGATAGATTTATTGTTAAGAATTATTTATTGATCGGGTTGACATGCCAGTATGCAAAAGAACCCAAAAAAAGACTTTGACTGTCGGTAAAGCATTGGATTCCAAAAAAGCGTTATAAGACTGGTATTCAAATGGAAACGATGGGCTGAATAATCTGTAGGTTTCAATTAAAAGTCGTGAATATTTATCAAGTTATTACTTTCGGTAAATGTAGACTGGGGTTTTAATATTGAACTCCGTTTAAAACGGGGGATAGGCACGGCACCTGTTATAAACACATTGATATAATCGCTATTGTTGCAATGGACTGAACTTGAACTAATTTTGCTATTCTAGCCTATAACTATAAATTGTCTGTTAATCAGTTATGATAGCGATCGTCTAAGACGTAGTGTTAATAACCTACTTAACCCAAAATCAACTCATTGAAGGTGGGAAATGGAATCCATGAAGAAATATTGAAGAAAAATTTAAACACATAGTAGGCACTATGTACATAGTTCAAAGAGCTGATGGTCGTTGGGGTCTCAACTCCCAAGGTGCTGGAGTGGCGAACCACCACCGTGAAGCGCAGTGTTGTCAGACTTCCCACTAGGTGAACCGACGACACCAAACGAGTCGCAAAGGAGCCGCTGGATGCAGGCGGCGCAGGACCGAGTCCAGTGGAAGTCCATGCACCTTTATTCAACAGTGGATGTCTATCGGTTGATAAAGAAGAAAAAGAAGAACGAATTTGTGTAGTAAGCTTATAAAAAAGCTTCAACTCGAAAAAGGTTTGAAAGCCTCAATAGCCTAAAGATTAAAGGTGCGGACTGAAAACTGAAAGGTCAACGGTTCGATCCCCAACCGTTGCATTATTGTCGTACCCGCTGCATTCCTTTTCACTCTATTTGGAGGGGAGCGGAGAACTGTAGTCAAAAAATCAATCGACATATTGAGTTTGCAATCAGCTGTGGGATTGTCGCAATAACCTCTGATTGCCTGGTTAAAATGCATTAATAGTTAATACAACAAGAACGCCATAAATTCAACCAATAAGAGGTGATTGCGGTCTTCAGACTGATGCAATCATTTTAAGACAATACCACAGCTGCTGAAATTATCATAATAACTGTTTTGGCACCTAAAACCATTCTTAAATTCACAAACAATTCATGTTTTCCAATCTCCACAAACTATCACAAGACCCCTTCATTCCCTCACAAAGAAAATTCTTCAAAATGGCGGAAACTAACCACCAGATGTCGCCACAGTCTAGACGATTGCTGATATCGAGAGTGAAATTAATTTCCTTTCTGGAGTTGCTGTATGTGTAATTATTTTATTATATAACTTTGTAAAAGTGCTTTTAAAGCGTCAAATGAATCTACCACTCTGGTCAGGTACCTATACTGTTCCAACCGAGATAATTTTCCATCTGCTAAGATTACGACTACAAATACCAACGCTGTAGGTACTTTTACGTGATTGTGCGTATATAATATCGTCCTTATACTTTATCATCTACCTACGTGAAAATTCATTTTTATATTATCTTTTTCCAATTATGTAATTTAGTCAGAAATAGGTTATTTTACACATACCTACACCATTTTCGCGATTTCGTCATACGTTGTTTTTGGGTATAGGATCGATGGCAAGATAGAATAAAATTTCAAAAAAATTCAAAATTCAAAGGCCAACATGTGGCTTTATGACACGTCATGACTCTACCACCGGTTCGGAAAACGGATTCTGCTGAGAAGAGCCGGCAAGAAACTCAGCAGTTGCTATTTTAAAATAATCATTTTACTATATTTTTATGCAGCTATTACATTGTAATAAGTTTTTATACTATCTTGTAGGCAGCCGGATGCCAAGCCGATTTAACCCATGCAACTTTGTTAGAATATAATAGAATATAATATTTCCACAGTGAGGAGAAGTTCAAAGAAAGCGTAGGTACTACAATTCTATTCATGTTAAGACGGGCAGACAGAAAGTAGCACCATTCCCGCCGGTGGAACCCGTTCACGAGCATGACGCATGATCCAGCCGTTACTTCACTCCACCATATTTGAGGCTATACTTGCACCGAATCCTTTCCGTGTTGTTAAGAGCACGGCTATAATAATTTAAGTCTCCTTCTACTTCATTTTCAACCGACATGATGAAATGTCTCTTGCATGAACGTCCACTGGCCTCGATCTTGCGCCGCCTGAATCCAGCGGCTCCCTGTGGCACGTTTACCAATTTAAGAGTAGTGTCTAGTGACGAAACGCGACGCGAGTAGGTATTTTCCAAAATGCTATCTATTTCACAACGCTTCGCTGCCCGACCCGCATCGTGCGATAGAGAGAGTTGCAAGTCCAGGAGTTATTTGCCTAAATTTTATTCTTGAAATATTGTTTCGGGTCATAACGTTTTTACCCCCTTAAACGTTTACAAAATTAGACAATTTTGGTCTGATTAGATTCAGTACACCTTAATTTAGGCTCGTGCGTTTCATTTTTTTAGTATTTCAGTTTAGTTAAATTTAAAAAACTAAAATTAGTCGAGGAAGTTTTTTAGTCAAAAATATGGATATTCGACCGAGCGAAGCGAAGGTCTTTGAGTTAACTAGAGCGATTTGCACTTGTCCGTCCGTCCGTCCGTCCGTCTGTCAGAGCCTTATAACTTTTGAATTACTGAACGTAATTACTTCAAATTTAGATATAATATGTAAACCGATGGCCTCCAGCCGAAAATGGCTTAAAAAGTTATAAAAATCTTTATTTCAGGGGGGCTCTCATAGAAGCGAATGCGAAGTAAAAAAAAAAAAATATCGCGTTACATAAAATTGTTACGTATAATTTTAAAGATAATTTTGAACTGAGTACAAAAATATTTTTTTTTTAATTTTTCCCTTAAAATTGACGAAATGGGGGGCTTTCAAAGTGGCGATTTTATACGCTCGCTTGAAGACGCTCTCTAGGAAAATCCGCTATGGATTTTCAAACTGATTTTATGTTTTTAGGTCACTTATATCCTGTACTTGAACAACAAATACTAAAATTATATGAATAGTATAAAGAAACGAGATTATTTAATTTTTAATGTACATCAGTAATTCATATAGCATCAACATAGCTTCACAATAATGCTAATAGATGGCGCAGTCAGTAACTATTCCCATGGAACTACGAGTTACGACTAACGACCTATCCCAAAAACAGTTTTGCGTCGACCATTATTATTTAGTTACTTATTATAATACAATAATTGTATTGTAATTTTTTTTGTACCATATTATTCAATTAAAATTATTTTTTAGTTAAATTTTAGTTAAATATTGTATATTTTCTATTCGCGTCGATAGATGACGATTTGTACAGATGCCCGTAACCCGGTTTCACTCGTTAGTACCTACATAATAATTCAATGTTTTCACTAACGTTCCCTAACCTTTACGGGCTACCTATAAGTTAGGTGATTGATGTTTTCTGTCAACTTATTTATCACGATCCTGTACGGGACACCTAAAAGGATATTGGGACGGATGTTAGGACTTAGGATTGTATTTAGGAGCTACCTACGTTAAGAGACTCCTACTTAGGGGATGATTTAGGTATGTTTGGTGAAAACGGGCATAACTAGTGGTTCGCCCCGAACTGAGACCTCGCGGTAACGGTATCCCATGATTATTCATTCAATCGATACATGATAACCAAAACTGACATTATTATTATGCCCGTTTTCACCAAACATACCTAAATCATCCCCTAAGTAGGAGTCTCTTAACGTAGGCAGCTCCTAAATACAATCCTAAGTCCTAACATCCGTCCCAATATCCTTTTAGGTGTCCCGTACAGGATCGTGATAAATAAGTTGACAGAAAACATCAATCACCTAACTTATAGGTAGCCCGTAAAGGTTAGGGAACGTTAGTGAAAACATTGAATTATTATGTAGGTACTAACGAGTGAAACTGGGTTACGGGCATCTGTACAAATCGTCATCTATCGACGCGAATAGAAAATATACAATATTTAACTAAAATTTAACTAAAAAATAATTTTAATTGAATAATATGGTACAAAAAAAATTACAATACAATTATTGTATTATAATAAGTAACTAAATAATAATGGTCGACGAAAAACTGTTTTTGGGATAGGTCGTAGTCGTAACTCGTAGTTCCATGGGAATAGTTACTAACTGCGCCATCTATTAGCATTATTGTGAAGCTATGTTTATGCTATATGAATTACTGATGCCCATTAAAAATTAAATAATCTCGTTTCTTTATAATATTCATATAATTTTAGTATTTGTTGTTCAAGTACAGGATATAAGTGACCTAAAAAAATAAAATCAGTTTGAAAATCCATAGCGGATTTTCCTAGAGAGCGTCTTCAAGCGAGCGTATAAAATCGCCACTTTGAAAGCCCCCCATTTCGTCAATTTTAAGGGAAAAATTAAAAAAAAAATATTTTTGTACTCAGTTCAAATTTATCTTTAAAATGATATGTAACAATTTTATGTAACGCGATATTTTTTTTTTACTTCGCATTCGCTTCTATGAGAGCCCCCCTGAAATAAAGATTTTTATAACTTTTTAAGCCATTTTCGGCTGGAGGCCATCGGTTTACATATTATATCTAAATTTGAAGTAATTACGTTCAGTAATTCAAAAGTTATAAGGCTCTGACAGACGGACGGACGGACGGACGGACGGACGGACAAGTGCAAATCGCTCTAGTTAACTCAGAGACCTCGCTTCGCTCGGTCAATAATAATGTCAGTTTTGGTTATCATGTATCGATTGAATGAATAATCATGGGATACCGTTACCGCGAGGTCTCAGTTCGGGGCGAACCACTAGTTAGTCACTAATAACTTTTAACATAAGCAATATTTCTTTAAAATTAAAACGTACGGGCATAGTTTTTCATTGTATCTGCAACATTTCAAAAAATTATGAACATTGGACAACATTTACGGGTAGCAAAACGTTATCGCTTTTTGTATGAAAATTTTCAACTAGACAATCCTCTTTTAGTCTCCAGTAACAGCTAATTACTTAAAAGGAGTTCTCTACAATGTTGAATCTATCAAAAGATATAATATTCATTCGTTTTGCATTTAAAACGTGCATTACTTTATGGGTACATTAGCAGTTTTGTTTGCAATTCAATTGCAGCTGTGAGAGAAATAAAATTGCAATTTTCCTACGATTCGCGTTGCCAGGTGGCCCTTAATTGGTTTATAACGAGGTTTCCCGAGCTAAGTGTCCTGCAAATGCATCTGGAGAAACTTAGCTATGCAGTATTTAAGCGACTCTTTAATAATGGACGTATTATGGCAAGGAAAATTAAGGAGACCAGTTAACAGTTATTTAAATAAGGACCTATTTAAATAACTGTTTGTCTATTCCCAAAATGTTTTACATAAAGTATTACCTACTTATTGGCATTTAATTAATATTATAATTATTCTCTGGTGCAGTGGCGGGCGTCGTTGTCTTATAAATGGGATGTCTCGGATTCGATTCCCGGAGGGGAATTTATAACTTCTTAGGTAATTATTTTTCTGATTCTTTACTTTTTAAGCTACAATAGCCTAACGTTAAAAAGGTGCGGCTTAACGGTATTAAGTGAATGGTCTACGGTTCAATTCCCACCCGTTGCACTATTGTTGCACGCACTCCTAACACAATCTTTCCGCTTATTTGGAGGGGAGAGGAGAATACCGGTTAAGTTCAACTTGGCCAATTAACTTTAACAATTTAAAAAACCGGCTAAGTGCGATTCGGACTCGCGTAACGAGGGTTCCGTACTCCAAAAGTAAAAGTAAAACGATAATATTATATCTGCGTATTATATTATTTTTTCTGTAAAATATACATACCTATACCATAATTATTTCTGATTGGTAAACTTCGGAGATAAGGGGGAGGGGGGAGGGGGGGGACGGTATGTTTTACTTTGAAATTTCAAACCCCCCCATTTTCCCCCTTTTTAATTAAACTAAAATACTTTTCGCGTTGGTTTTATTCTTCCTGTAAAATATACATAAACCTCTATTGACCATAATTATTTCTAATTTTTCAATTGGTAAACTTCGGAGATAAAGAAGGGGAACGGTGTTTTTTCGAAATTATGCTTGATTAATCAAAAACTACTATATATAAAAATAAATAAAAATTTGTTTTAGAATGCACAGGTAAAGCCCTTTCATAATATGATAGCCCACTCGGTATAGTTTTCTTACTTTGAAATTTCAAACCCCCCCCGTTTTCCCCCTTTTTTAATTAAACTAAAAATAATTTTTGATTTTTTTTATTACAATGATATTGAGCCACTATTATACACAACTAATCCAAATTGCATGTCGATAGCTTTAACAGTTACTAAAATAATCGACTGTGACAGACGGACGGACAGACAGAGAAAGTCTCACCATGAGGGTTCCATTTTTACCAGTTTGGTACGTAACCCTAAAAAATTGCCTTAGAAAGGAGACTTTGGCTGTGGCTAGTCACCACCATACTGTCAAAGACGTGCCGCTAAGTGTTTTTCCGTTCCATTACGATATAGAAATATCTACACGGCCACACCCCTTCCTTATAAGGAATGGATTATATTTTTTTTTTTTGATTACAAAGGGTCTCTTAGGCTGAGATCTATAGATGGCACTCTCACTCTCAGCTCAAAGACTGAGTTAAAATGAGACAGAAATATGTCCTGACATAAATCTGTCTTCTTGAGTATTGACCAGAGCCAGAGTACGATCTATAGATCTCAGCCAATGACTTCATCGTCATTTACCATCAGGTGAGATCGCAGTCAAGGAGTTTAAGTGTCTTATCATCGAATAAAAAATTCCCAAAAATGACGATCTATTTATATTAATGGGTATCAAGTATCAACTTTCGTAGAATTTAACCCTTTGGGCTGATTTCACCAACGTAAAGTCTGATCCGAGCGTAAAGAATAATGGCAGAATTGTACCTGAATGTTTTAGGAGGCGTCTACGAATATGATTTATACAAAACAATGAGTTCTTTTTGGAACGTAGTTCCTTATCGCGCGGTACGGAAGGGGGCTAGACGGAAAAAATTAAGGAAACCGACCCTCGACACATTTTTGAAACAGACACTTTTTTGTTGAATGTGAATTTTGCATTGTGTTCGGTGTATTCGCCTTAGAACAAGGCGTCTGCATGGCCTAGTGGTAAGGGCAGTCGCCTATAAGTTCAACGTCGATGGTTCGAATCCCAGCTCGACAGACTGAATTTTCTATTTTCAATTTTATTTTTTAATAATTTCTAAATGTGGAATTTTTCCCTAATTTTTTAATTGTATAAATTGGATAACGCCATCTGTGAAAAAACAGTAACTCCACCAGAGTAACTCTTTGGTTTTGTAACAGTGCAATAGAAATAAACTAAAAATAATTCATCGTAGTTAATCAATTTAATACTAGATGACACCACTAGTTTATTATATAATAGTAAAAATAATAATAATAAAAAAATATATAAAGCAGTATAATAATGCATACCGTATCGTTATGAAGTTTCCCTGATACTGCAGCCTTTGTAGTAAATATCATTCGTCTATGACTGCAGCGCGTCTGGCATGTTCGCCGAGTCGGGAGTGCCCGATTTCTTTGCTGTTATCAGAACGCGTATATCTTCCTTCTGGGAAAGATTGCGTAACTCTGGTAACGGCATCCTTCAGGTCGTGGGTAGACGTGACTTGTGCAGTCCAATGATGAGACATTGGATCTCGACACATCGAGATCCAAATAGAAAATAATTCTGTCTATGAAAGATGACTTGTTTGATGTACTTATTCAATTTTTAATTTTACATTATGTTTGTAATCATTTTTATTTTATTTTATTTTATTTTAAATTACTTTTGTACATGGGTTTTACCTAAATAAAGAAATTACGTTCAATCCGGGTGTCCCTTGACACGTCTCAAGTTTTTTTTACATGAAATTAGTTATACATCTTTTGCCTTGATTAAATAATTATTAAATAATGAACCATTATCTGCCTAATTCATATCGCGCTTTGAGTTTGGATTGGTTTGGATCGTTTCTCGATGACATTGCTTGCCCGGAAATTCAAGAGTTTGTCTATATAGAGAGTTATAGACTACTACTAGTTATTTATATCCTTTTTTTGTGAGTTCCTCAAATGAAAAATCTCAGTGATTATGTTTTAGTAATGGAACCTCTACGGTTTTAACAATTTTTCATGTATAGAAGCTTCAAATAGATGACCTTTTGATGATGATGAGATTTTACCTGAAGTAAAGTGTTATATGAACCCCTGCCAATGTTTTTGTATTTTCAGTACAAAACCTGTCAGAACGCACAATTTGTTCCTCGGATAACCGTCACTCGACGTTGGTGAAATCGGCACTAAGAGGTGCACATCAACTAAATTGCTCGAACTTTTATATTCCTTCACAAACAAAAGGTCTTTGGGAGCGTTTCCATTTTATCTCATGACAGTATCTCAACCCTTTGAGAAAGCAATTCCTATTCGAAGTTTATCGGATACCTAAACCCTCGTAAAAATAACAGTAAATACGTACCTATTCAATGTTAAAGGACCCAAGCGATTGTTGATGCCATTAAGGTTTTACTGTTGGACGTTTACTTTTAACACAGGAACCTTTAGAATTAGATACTTACTGTGAAAATGCTTTTTAATCGTTAATGTTTTTGACTACCTGTTACAAGACCTGTTTTCAACCTATTACACACACATACACATACCAATTCATAATAACACACGCGAGTCGCACACATCGAACGCAACATACCACACATCACACAAAATTATACCTACCTAGTAAGTAGCCGCCCAGGAATGGGGTACTTTCTGTCTGCCCATCTTAATATGTATTGAATAATTGTAAGTAGTATGCATTTTTGGAACTTCCCCTCATTGTGGAAATGGATACATAGCATAGTATCTATTGTATTGTAAACTTGTTTTGAAAAGAGCAACCGCCAAGTTTCTTGCTGGTTCTTCTCGGCAGGAAGGGCATTCCGAACCAGTGCAGTGGTAGACTCATCGACGATTCAAAAGTGCCTAATTGTAAAAAAGTTTATTTGAATAAAAAATATTTCTATTCTATTCTACCTAGTAGTACCTAGGTATTATTTTCTTATTTTCTTATTTTCTTAGTGAGCAGAATCAGCTTTTCAGCTTCACTAGCCGAACCGGTGGTAGAATCACGACTTGTCATAAGTGCCAAAATTTGGCCTACATGAAATAAATGATTTTGAATTTTGAATTTTTTTGAGTTGATACCTAGGTTTTTTTTATTATAAACTTTTTTTTTGTTATAATAGACTAGTATTTGCTCGGTCACTATAAGGAGCGCTTTATTAGGATTCTTTGGAATGTACTAGTACGGACGTCCCTCGGGAACTCTTTGATTTTCCAGGATAAAAGTAGCTTAATCAGTCTCCAGGTCCGCAACTATACCCATGCAAAAATTACGTCAAACCGTAGCTCTGTTGCGGCGTGATTGGAGGACAAACCAACAAACACACTTTTGCAATTATACCTAATATTAGTATGATAATAATTGGATTGGATTTTTCTTTATAAAACAATATTAGCCAAGCTTATCTTTAATTTTACTCTCCTCTCCCCTCCAAATAAGCGGAAAGCTTATCCTAGGAGTGTGTACGACAATAGTGCAACGGGTGGGATTCGAACCTGCGACCTTTCAGTTTTCGGTCCGCACCTATAACCGTTGGGCTATTGAGGCTATAACTATTAAATTCAATTTCAAAATTGTTTATTTCAGGTAGGCCAACCTGTGGATCTTATGACACGTCGAGACTCTACCACCAGTTCGGAATGCAGATTACAGGACACTAACTTTTGCCCATGGCTTCGCTCATTTGAAAAATCAAAATTAATGTGGTTTTGAAATTTTACCCCCTTAGGAGTTGGATTTACAGAAATCCTTTCTTAGCGGATGCCTATGTCATAATAGATCAGCCCGATCTGTTTCAGTGATAGATCAGTCACCTTTTCCTTTTATGTATTTAGAATCAAGAGTATAATATTTTGCTCAAATTCCTTTAATTGTATCGCTGAGCGAAAGGACCGATATTTTTCGATACTTTCTACCCTATTTTCTACCCTTTGGAGATTTATTTCAGCTTTAACCGTGTCACTGAAAATCTAGGAAACCTTTTTACTATTCTTGCGGTTAAGCTCAACATCCAGCACGTAATCAGGCTGAGGGAAAAAGCATTATTTTATCAAAGTCTGTGTGACAACTTTGACCCTTTTAGATTTGAAAGGGTTAGCGTAAAAACTTTATTAGTATTCCGAGTGACTCAGGTATATGTGTGGCGCAAGTTATAAGAGACTAACTTCATTAATTTACCTACCTATAATAGGTAGTTAAGAAGCAGTGATAGCCTAGTGGTTAGGACTGTGGTCTCCTATTCGGGGGGTCGCAGGTTCGATCCCGACCTCTGACTTTTCGGAGTCAAGTGCTTTTAAGCAATAACTATCACTTGTTTCAACGGTGAAGGAAAACATCGTGAAAAAACCTGCACATCTGAGAGTTCTTCATAATGTTCTCGAAGGTGTGTGAAGTCCACCAATTCGCATTGGGCCAGTGCGGTGGACTATGGCCTATAACCCTTCTCTGAGAGGAGACCTGCGCTCAGTAGTGAGCCGTTGATGGGTTGCTAATGAATGATGAATGAATGAATAGGTAGTCCTCGATAACTGGCACCCTCTGAGAAAGCATTTCAAACAGCTATCTTACAATATCATGCTAGATAGAACATGTTTTTATTGGAACGAAGTTCCTCATCGGATGGTTTGGCGGATGGGAGCTAGACGAAAAAATGTGTAATAATTTTCCGTCACGACCCTTGTTGCTAGGCGTAAGAATATTCCGTCACGGCCCTTTTTGCCTTCGTTTATTATACCTACACGTCACGGTAAAACAAAGGAGTGTAAGTAAACTATCGGTTCGGGGTTCGAATCCTGGCTTCAGATTATGTCATTGTTCTTTTAAGCTATTGCATAACTTTAATTATCGCGGGCTTTGAACTAGGACAAACAGTTTGAGCGCGGCGAAAAAAACCTAACACCGTCGTTCAACATTTTAGAGGTTCTCAAGTAGCTCTATTTGGCGCAGTGGGCGAGCGGCCGCTTTCTTTACCATATGGTATATGATGTCGCAGGTTCGAATCTCACTCGCGAAGTAGTGACAGTTCGCTTTTCTTGTTTGTTTGTTATTTAATTTTTTTTTGCATAATTTTTATTAAGTATGCAAAAAAAATATTGCATAATTTTTATTATGCAAAAAAAAATATTGCATAAATATTATAATTGCATAAGTTGATAAAAAATGCTATGCAATAGCTTTACCGCGGCAGTCCCCGAGTGCCTTTTTTTTTTTTAAATTTTGAAACGAAGATTTAAAGAAGAGAAGAACAAAATATTTGTAGCATTTAATAACGTCATCTAATATGTGGCGAGAGATGGCGTTGATTCTGAACTTCGTTCCAGCCGAGTGTTCCACGAGATTCACGCATTTTTTAATTTTATGCCAAAAAAGTACTCCATTCAACTTCAGGGCACAGGTCTTTCAGATTGAAAAGGTCTTAGTCCACCACGCACACCAAGTGCTTCAAACATTCCTGAACTCAAAGGTTTCCTTCGAAGCAAACCTTTGAGATCATTATGGAGAGCTCTCAGGCATGCAGGTTTCCTCACGATGTTTTCCTTCACCGCAAAAGCAAGTGTTATTTTTTGCTTAAAACATACATAACTGAAAAGTCAGCTAGATATGCGTCCCAGACCCTCTTTTCGCTTCTCCCGGACGCTTTTTTCTTGGATTGCTCTTGAAATAAAATTCTAAAATTTAAATGAAGAATCGCCATAAGCTACTTTGGTCGAAGGCGGAGGAGTAGTGGGTAGCAAAGGAAGTACAAATGACCTCAGTGACCTCCCACGTAGATACATAGCGCTTATCTACTAGCGAATTAAATCTGTGGATACTAGATAACTATAATACCTCATGGAAGTAGCAACCCTTTTGGTAAGTAGGTATTGGAAATGAATACAATATCCTGTATTGAATAAAGCTTTTCTACTACTACCGTCCGATTCAAGTTGGCCGCTACCTCTTGTCGCGCTTCCCCGCACCGCGCCTCAAGTCAGAACCACTACAGATACAGTTTTTGCAATTCACGAAGGCGAATGAGCTTTACTCGTGGTTACTTCGTGTACATGCACATTGCATAAGTGTGCGTGCCTATCAAAGCCTAGGTGGGAGCGGCAGGCGCGAGCATTGCGCTCGCTCACACTTATACATATACGACACACACACACAACCATAAGTCAGTCGCCCTCGTGAATTGCAAGAACTATAGCAACGTAAGTACCCCTCGCGATTATCAGTACCGTGTTTTTTCAAACTTTTGTTTTGTTACGTTTTAATCGACCGAGCGAAGCGAAGGTTTCTGAGTTTACTAGAGCGATTTGCACTTGTCCGTCCGTCCGTCTGTCTGTCAGAGCCTTATAACTTCTGAATTACTGAACGTAATTACTTCAATTTTAGATATGATATGTAAACCGATGGCTTCCAGCCGAAAATGGCTTAAAAAGTTATAAAAATCTTTATTTCAGGGGGGCTCTCATAGAAGCGAATGCGAAGTAAAATAAAATTTTTGCATTTCATAGGGTTGCAGTACCTCATTTTAAAGATAATTTGGAACAGAGTACAAAAGTATTTTTTTTTATTTTTTTTCCTAAAATTGACGAAATGGGGGGCTTTCAAAGTGGAGATTTTATTCGAGGCTAGATCTCTAAAACCACTTTATTTTAAAAATTGAAACTTACACATAATTTGAGTTATATTCTGTACTTGAACAACAAATACAAGATTAGATAAATATTATAAAGAAACGAAATTATTTAAGTTTTAATGGGCATCAATGTTTTTAACAAAACATCACTATACTGTTAATAGATGGCGCTGTCTTTAATATTGTAAATACGCATCCCATCCACGAAAGCAGATGACGATTGACGTCATCAGATTCGGCGCGTTTTAATTACAATATAATATAGTTAAAACTACCTTATGGGAATTATGGGATACCGCGAGGTCTCAGTTCGGGGCGAACCACTAGTATTTTTTTGTTAAGTTTTAATTAGGTATTTAATGTTTGGTTACTATTGTTCGCGTGTAATTTCTACGATGAGTAAAAAAAAACCGGCCAAGTGCGTGTCGGGCCACGCGCAGTGTAGGGTTCCGTAGTTGAAAGTCTCAACATACATTTTGAGTTCCATGGTTTAAATACTAAAATATACTACAAAATATGCAACTTACACTACGTGTACTATCTAACTTAGAAAAACCGATATAACTCCTTCACTAATGAACCCTACTTAGCCGTGATAGTTTTCCTTTAAAATTCATTATATATACTACTGCTGTGAATTTTTTCTTGTATCCTATATACAACCATTTAGCTGGCAGAGGGGGGGGACACTTGACTCTAATAAAATTTAGCACTTTAAAATATCATATTTCACAAACGGATCCCTGAATCGAAAAATGGTGTTCCCACACCCATTACGTTTTTGAAAGACCTATTCAACGACACACCACACTATGGGATAGATGAGAAAAAAAAAATTCATCCCCACTTTACATGTAGGGGAGGTACCCTAAAAAAAAAATATTTTTCACAATTTTATTTCACCACTTTGTCGGCGTGATTGATATTTATAACCTTGTCAAATTACAGATTTCTAGTACCAATAGTCTCTGAGCTGAACCGCGGACAGACAGACAGACAGACAGACAGACAGACAGACAGACGGACGGACATGGCGAAACTATAAGGGTTCCTTGTTTACTACGGAACCCTAAAAAAGGACAAGTTTTGCATAGCGCAGACAATTTATTACTATGATTAATGACATTTTTCGAAGAGGAGAAAAATAATAAATTAAAAATCAAGCCTTTCACATTCAAGACGTCATTGTCATGAAAAGCATTGCCAGAAATGAATCTTACGTCACGGTCGTGGTAACAGTAAAAAATGCAATCATTTTTGGAGTTTACTCCTTAAGAATCGATTTTAGGCGCCCGGTATGAGAAAAATTCGAGGAGTAAAATCTACTTATGAATCTCGTTACGTTTTTCACAACGATGCAAATTTCTACCCTAACGTTGAGCAAATAAGGTTGGTTTTCGCTTGAGTTGTCGAATGCGAAATAGCTTTCGCTTCGAAGCCGAGCGCGTACCGATCGGGTCCGAGCGGCGCCGAGACGCAGCGAGCGCCGCGAATGCATTACGACGTTTTAAGGAGTAAACTCCAGTCGTGCGTCGGAGCTGACACACACACACTTTTTTATATCAACGGTACAGAATGACGTCATTTTGTAACGGTCGTCGACGGCCATCTTGAATCGGACGGGTAGTAATTAGGATAGTAGACCGAAGTCGACTGAGACCCTAGTGCGACCTTTCAAATTTACGTTAACTGTGCGTAAATACGTCAAGTACCTATGGACGGAAAAGGGATGCAAAAATACTCCGTCCCTATCCCGTCCATACTAAATGACAGATTTAAACGTATGTAAGCTTACAAAAAGTAGGTAGCAGTTACTATGAAAAGTTTATGAATTGGACCGCGTTTCAAATTTCACGTCTCCTGACAAGTGTTCACCAGACAAAGGTCCACACAATTCGACAGAATTTGACAGGTGTCCACCCTCAACACTTGTCAACCGTATTATGTAGTACCTACCAACTGAATAATTTTGCGAATTATCGAGAGAGTACGTGGTGATAGCCTAGTCGTTAAGGATGATTATACGAGTCTGCCCGCGAAATTCAAATTTAATTTGGTTTTTCGCAATTTGTAAACTAATACGACAAACCAAGCTAATGGCATTCTAATTGCACCAGTGGAATTATCATCT
Source organism: Oeneis ivallda (assembly GCA_029955525.1). NCBI lineage: Eukaryota > Metazoa > Arthropoda > Insecta > Lepidoptera > Nymphalidae > Oeneis > Oeneis ivallda. The sequence goes on along the minus strand of JARPMR010000024.1, from coordinate 4,257,193 downwards.
TCACAGGTTTACATAAAAATCTTTACTTGAAAGTGACCAGTTTAAGAAATTAATCAAAATACTGAGTTGGACGTGAGTTACTCACAAATTAGTCGATATTTTGATTAATTTCTTAAACTGGACACTTTCAAGTAAAGATTTTTTTTATATAAACCTGTGAAGATGATACTGCCATCGTTGCAATTAGAATGCCATAAGCCTACTTTGTCGTATTAGTTTACAAATTGCGAAAAACCAAATTAAATTTGAATTTCGCGGGCTGAACTGTGTCTTCCACCTTAACTCTTCGGCCTCCTTTACCGGAGGTCCGAGGTTCGCTCCCGTCACGCAACACTGACTTTTCCAAGTTGTGTGCAATTTAATATCAGTTGGTTCCTTTAACGGTGATGAAAAGTATCGTGAGGAAACCAGCATGCCTGAATTCTCTGTTTAACCCTTCATAATTTACTTTATTAAGATTAGTCCTTCAAAAGGAAACAGAAGTGTAGTCAAGCTTACCGCCCTTTTTAGGGTTCCGTCCGTAATAAACAAGGAACCCTTATAGTTTCGCCATGTCCGTCTGTCTGTCTGTCTGTCTGTCCGTCCGCGGTTTAGCTCAGAGACTATTGGTAGGTACTAGAAATATAATTTGACAAGGGTATAAATATTACTCACGCCAACATATTGGTGAAATAAAATTGTGAAAAATATTTTTTTCACAATTTTACATGTAAAGTGGGGATGATTTTTTTTTCTCGTCTATCCCATAGTGTGGGGTGTCGTTGAATAGGTCTTTCAAAAATGTTGTGGGTGTGGGAACACCATTTTTCAATTCAGGGATCCGTTTGTGAAATATGATATTTTAAAGTGCTAAATTTTATTAGAGTCAAGTGTCCCCCCCCCCCCTCTGCCAGCTAAATGGTTGTATAAAGGACTAGCTGATGCCCGCGACTTTGTCCGCGTGGATTTAGTTTTTAAAGTCCCTCGGGAACTCCTTGATTTTCCGGGATAAAAAGTAGCCTAGATGTTGACCCGAGTAATAAGCTACCACGGTATAAAATTTTGTAGAAATCTGTGCGGTAGTTTTTACGTGAAAGAAGGACAAACAAACAGACAGGAAATCGTCCAGTTACAGTTTTATTATAAGTATAGATATAGATACATGAAAAAATAGAACTCAAAATATATTCAATATTCAATAAAATAAAAGCACTATCCTAGGTCAGCAATAATATTTGTGACTAGCAACTACGGAACCCTACACTGCGCGTGGCCCGACACGCATTTGGCCAGTTTTTTTGATAGTGAGATATGACCAAACTACTATAAACTATTAAGTACACACATCAAAAGTGTCTGGGGATCAACATATATTTTTGCAATAACTTTTCTCCTGATTGATATTAATTAAAATTTTCTTTAAGGATTCATCAAATAAAGTGTTTTCGTTTGTCACAGTACCTTTGCATTAATAAAGAAATTTGCCATTTTCCTAATAAAGGGATTTTTGACATTTGAACCACTAACATTAAAGTTCGAAAAAAAGACTGAAATAACAGTTTTCTTTAAAATTTTATTGGGTAACTTAAACAATTAATAATCCGTGTTTCTACCGCGAACACTAACAACACAAGAACATCGGTTTGGCATACTCAAAATAGTTCATCCAAATCACGCTGTGGAATGGCCGCCCATGTTCGTTGCAACAACAAAAAAAGGTCTTCTTGCCACTGGATACCCTCCATATTCGGCAGAGCTCTTCTCTGTAGCATATCCCATGCATGCTCAATCGGGTTCAAGTCTGGCGACTGAGCAGGCCAGGGCAGGACATTGATGTTAGCTGCGGCGAGAGTCTGTCTTACAACTCTTGCGGTGTGCGGTCGTGCATTATCATGCATTAACTGAAATAAGGGACCGATTTGCACTTGTAGAGGAACGATGACGTCTGATACAATCGTCTCAGCATAAATTTGAGCGTTGAGGTTGCCTCTGATCCAAATCAACTCAGTTCTTCCGCCGATCCAAATACCCGCCCATACCATGATGGTTCCACCACTATAAGGATGGACTTCCTGGCAGGATTTTAATCGCTGTTGGCGTCCAGGGGTTCTCCAGTGTCGTATACGTCTTGTATCCGGTCTCATACCAAAACGAGACTCATCAGAAAAGCACACGAAACGCCATTGTTCTTCTGCCCAATTTCTGTGTTCAAGAGCCCATTGATATCGAATCCTACGATTGTGCATTGCTATAGGTGGTACCCGTAGCGGTCTTCGGGAATGAAGGTTCACTTCATGCAAGCGGTTTCTGACTGTTTGGTCGCTAATTAAGTTCCCTGAAGAGTGATGAAGCCTCACGGCTAACATCATGGCGGTTATTGTTGGAGCTCTTCGAGTTAAGATTTGAATGTATCGGTCTTGTCTCCGTGTGGTGCAGCGATACCGTCCTCCATGGCGCTCAGCCACGGTACCAGTGCTTCGGTAACGTGTCCAAAGTCGACTGATAACACTCTGACTTGTATTCAGAGCTAAAGCCACAGTACGTTGCCGGGAACCAGCTTCTATCATTCCCACGGCTCTGAGCATTTCTTCCCTGCTTAAATGACGTCGCCGCTCCATAATAACGTTGGTTTTAATCAGTAGTAGGGAAACAGTAGCACTAATAATGTCTTCAATGCGTTGTATGTTTTTATAGGGAAAATATTGACAGCTGATTTTCATCTTTTACTCGAATTTGATTGACAGTTCCTGATTCAAATTATGAAATGCACCAAAAAGGATCCATATAAATTTATAAAATCATAAATTTATTACAAAGCCACATCTCAATCTCAAGAAATCCGCATAAAAATGCTTGATCCCTAGACACTTTTGATGTGTGTATCTACAACACTTTGCTTCTTGGACCAAACATTAAACATGGTAGATGTTCCTTGCTACCGTGACACAATAAGCTTTTAGTGTTGTAGGCATGAGGTTTAAAGGCTTCTTGCCGTGACATGAACCAGTGTTGCCACGTGAAATCCTCTTTTAAATTTAGACATTTATTTTATCTTATTCGATTTCGATAACAAGATAGTCTTTGACTGCGATATATCACCTGATGGTAGGTAAGTGACGATGCAGTCTGATGGTAGCGGGCTAACTTTGCAGGGGTATGACAGTGAGCATTCAACCTATAACCCTAATTGGTTCCTAAACGCCATCGTGCCTGAACGCTAAATCGCTTTAATCTCGACGTACGTTTCGCTCCGATACCGGAGCTCTCCAATCCAATCCAATCCAATCCATCAGGCTGTATTCATTCACTGCTGGACATAGGCCTTTTCCGAGCGCGCGCCACCAAACACGGTCCTCCGCTTTCCTCGTCCAACCGCTTAACGCCACTTTCTTAAGGTCATCGGTCCAGCGAGCTGGAGAACACGTCTGCCTCATCGGCCATCGGTTCTGCGACAGATATGACCTGCCCACTGCCACTTCAGCTTGCTAATCCTCAGAGCGAGCTATGTTGGGAATCTCTCTCAGGGATAAAATCCAGAACGAGGAGATTCGTAGAAGAACAAGTGACTGGAGCTCTATGACTACACACATATGAGACAAAGGGGAATAAAGGTCACTGTGTTTATAGGCCGAAAGCTGGTTTAATCATACATGAAAACAAGGCTTATTTACAAGTTACACTACAATTTTGCGATCGACCTTTTCTCAACAAAATATAATAAACAAAGAATGACATCGCATAGACAGTAAGGCACAGATTTCATTCAAAATTTGAATTCGATATTCTTAACATATCTTCATAACCAGATAATGTTCGAACTCCAGAGGTTTTAAATGCCAGCAAAGCCAGCAACTGCGAACTCTTCGATACCAGTCTCCACAAGTGTGATTCATCATGTGGGTTTTAAGATAAGTTGCTCGCGTACATTTATAGTCACAATGTTTGCAAGTCTAAGGTTTTTCACCAGTGTGACTCCTTGTGTGTTTCGTTAGTGCATTTTCAGTTGCATACTTATAATTGCAAACATTGCAAGTGAAAACTTTCTCTCCAGTGTGATGCCTCATGTGGGTTTTAAGATTAGATGCTTGCACACATTTATAGTCACAATGTTTGCAAGAATAAGGTTTTTCTCCAGTGTGAATCATCATGTGGGTTTTAAGACTACCTGCTTGCGCACATTTATAGTCACAATGTTTACAAGTGTAAGGTTTTTCTCCAGTGTGAGTCCTCATATGGACTTTAAGAGTACTTGCTTGCGAACATTTATAGTCACAATGCTTGCAAGAATAAGGTTTTTCTCCAGTGTGAGTCTTCATGTGTGACTTTAATGCATTTTTAGTTGCACACTGATAATTGCAAACATTGCAAGTGAAAGGTTTCTCTCCAGTGTGAGTCATCATATGGATTTTAAGAGTACTTGCTCGCGAACATTTATAGTCACAATGCTTGCAAGAATAAGGTTTTTCTCCAGTGTGATTCATCATGTGGAATTTAAGACCATTTGATTCCGCATATTTATAGTCACAATGCCAATGCTTGCATGAATATGGTTTCTCCCCAGTGTGATTCCTCATGTGGATTTTAAGTGTATTTGATTGCGCACATTTATAGTCACAATGTTTGCAAGAGTAAGGTTTTTCACCAGTGTGAGTCCTCTTGTGTCGAATTAATGTATGTTTAGTTGCAAACTTATAATTGCAAACATCGCAAGTGAAATTTTTCTCTCCAGTGTGAGTCCTCATATGGATTTTAAGAGTACTTGCTTTCGTACATTTATAATCACAGTGCTTGCAAGTGAATGGTTTTTCTCCAGTGTGAGTCCTCACATGGCTAAAAAAGTCTCTCTTATTAACACTTTTATACAAACAATGCTCGCAAGTGAAGATTTTCTTGCTGGAGCAAGTTGCCCTGGGCGTCAGTATACCATCGTTGTCTGTGTCTTCAGCTTTTTTTAATGACTGTTGTGTTTTTGACTCAAAGCAAATTTCTCCCATTGAAGAGGTTTCATCCAGCCACATCAATGCCAAAGGGTTTTCTGAAACATACAATAAGTAGATCACTTACCTACATCATGAAAGCCTAAAAGGCTTATTCAAAATCTCCAAGTAATATACTCGTATATGGGTTCTTCCAAAAATTGTTAGTGAAATGAAAAATAGTTGGAATGTGAAAAAAATCGGCCAAGTGCGAGTCGGGCCTCGCTCTTTTAGGGTTCCGTTAAAAAAAAAAATCCATGTACCCATGGAAATATTTTAATTTAATTTTTTTATTTTAATTTAATTTTTATTATTTGTTGTTATAGCGGCAATAGAAATACATAATATGTGAAAATTTCATCTGTCTATCTATTACGGTTTACGAGATACAGCCCGCTGACAGACGGACGGACGGACGGACAGCATAGGCTTAGTAATAGGGTCCTGTTGGTACCCTTTGGGTATGGAACCCTAAAAAGTTTATTTGTAGCTTTTCAAAATATTCCCCTCTCACCCCAATACACTTATGCATTCAGGTGAACCAGCTTTCGAAACATTTAAAAAATGTATCTTGCGGGAGATCGAAAAATAAGCTTCTCGCGAGACGTCCATTGTTGCAAATAAAAGAGTGACAGATTTACTTTTTGAAAAATATCTAAAATACATAGGTGGCCAATGATTGTCAGCAAAGATATTTGTACTTAAAGGGGTTGTTTCATTTTGGGCCAGGTATTTATTGGTCGACAGCGAGGCGTGCTGGACTGCAGCGGCTTCCTTCTGCGAGGATGTGATTGCGCTAAAGGAGGCTGCAGAGCGAGAAAGAGAGCTGGATATCAACGCTCACCTGCTTCGCAGAAGACGACTTGGGAGAAGGAGACGACGTTACGCCCACCTTCTCGCCCCGCCGATGTAAGTACGGCCTTAAGCCTCTGCCTAATTAGCGTCGGAACGTCTCAGTCGAGTCCGAGCCCGGGATCCTGAGACGTCCCTTTTATGACGCGGACGGCGCCGTTGGGTTTTAGTGGGTATTACTTTCATGTCGAGTCCCACATACCCGCCTGGCAAGCGGGATGCGTAAAGGCATTTCCCAGCGATTAAAAAAAAGAAAGGTATTTATACAGAAAATTTCAAAAAATAGCATAAAATCATAGAAATCAGAATAAAATATGCATTTCTGCAGTTTTACAGTGAATAAGAGAAAGTTACAAAATTGATAATTGGATACATTTCTAGAATAACATTTCTCAGAGTGCTTGTTGTTGTTATTGTTTTAACTTTCTGGCTATCCAATATCCATATGCTTTTGTTGCTCATGTTTGTAATGACATTACGTCATCTTAATGTCATTTCAATCGTCAAAATAATGTCAATTATTGTGACACCTTTTCCTGAGTATTTTTCAATATCATAATCCAAGCTTTTGAGAATACTCATAACTCCATCAATCATCATGTAGGTATATAACTGTCAAAAAGGACGCCATATTGTTGCGCTTTTATTTTGCAAAATAATTTCGCATTGTACCACGTAAATAACACATTTTCATGATAAATAAAGTAAACATAATTACTATTCATGAACACTAACATTTTAAAAGACTGTACAAATACCTGGCCCAGGCCCCATATTTTGAAACAACCCCTTTGCCTTATAATTCAAAATAGTTTCTAGAAAAGGAGATTGTATTTATTCTGTAGTTAACCTTTTTTTGGAACAACCTAGGATTTTAAAGTTTTGACATATTTTCAACACAAAAACTGTCATACTAATGGAAATATACTTCAAACTTACCAAATGTAGGAGCAAAGTCTGAGGGCAAGCTTACTGCAGCTTGAGATTCCTGCTGAAAACAAAATGCAGTTACTATATTTAGCTGCTACACCTACACTGGTACTTTAGTGTTGCAAAGGTCTCAAGTCTTCAGGTCACAATTTTAAAGACTCAGTGCGCTAAAAATTGTGATCAAAGAGGCTCTGTCTTTTAAAGCTTATTAAAAAGACTCACCTGCATTTTACAGAGCTAAACTCAAAAAAGAAAACTGGATGAGTGGGTCAATAAGTATTTTTACTCAATAAATGAGTTTTTTGACAAAAATTAGATTTTATAATGTCTAGTAAATGCAAGGACTAAATGAGCTCTGTAATTTAGAAATAAAAAATGCCAAAATCTTTTCTTATGCAGATGATACTGCCATCGTCTTTTCTGATTCTACGTGGGATAAAGTTAAAAAAGCAGCTGAACTAGGACTTGCAAGGGTCGCTCTTTGGCTGAGGACTAATTTACTAACTCTTAACACGGGAAAAACAAATTATATTTGCTTTTCTATTTACAATAGCTCTCAGCCGAAAAGTAACTATTGCATTACATTGCATGCTACAGACTGTAATGGTACTTGTGATAATTGCTCCAGCATCAACAGAGTAAATTCGATTAAATATTTAGGCGTTATTATAGATCAGAGACTTTCATGGCAGGGTCAAATAGAAGCATTAAGTGGTAGGATACGTAAACTCATTTGGATTTTCAAAACTCTCAGATACATAGCTCCCAAAACCCTATTAAATAAAATTTACCTTGCTCTAGCACAATCCATACTAAGCTACTGCATTCCAGTTTGGGGCGGTGCGGCTAAAACAAAGTTCATTGATGTAGAGAGAGCTCAAAGATCTTTGCTAAAGGTTATGTATCAAAAACCTTACAGATTCCCTACACACTTGCTTTACTCAACTAGCCAGATTTTAACTGTTAGACAGTTATATATTTTACAAACTATTTTAAAAGTACACAAATCTACTAAATTCGAACCTAAATTTGAACCTACTATCATACGCAGAAGACGGAAACTAATTAATATCATCAACGTGTCTCCATCAAAAACGTCATTTTCTCGCAATCAGTACACCAAAAAATCTGCACACTTGTATAATAAAATTAACAAAATTCTCAATATTTACCCCAACAAACTATGCGAAGTCAAAAAAAGGCTGACTGAATGGTTAAAAACGAAAATCTATGAAGAAACTGAAACGCTTTTAGAAATATTATCAAAAATATTTTAAGGTTATTATCGTATATAAAAAAAAAAGAATACACACACACACACACACACACACACACACACACACACTCACCCACACGCACACACTCACACACACACTCACTCACACACACACACACACACCACCCCACACACACTCACGCATATACGTGCACATTTGTATACACATATGCACTCACCATTACTTGCTTGTTTAATTTTACGAATTTTATTTATAATTTAGAAATTTCAATGTATATTTTATGATAAGTACCAATATGTAAACATTGTTATAGAAGAGCGAGACCACCTGATACAGGTATTTCAATATACTTAAAAGGTGGTCTCGGCCCCTAAAAACCTGATGTGTACATTTTTTAAAGAAATAAAATTATTATTATTATTATTATTATTATTATTAATACTACGAGGTATAACATAGGATACTTTTTATCCCGAAATTCAGCATGGTTCCCTTGGGAGAGGGGATGAAAGTCAAAATGTGTATTTCGCTGTAATTCATTAAGGTGTATTCCGATTTAATCCATTCTTTTTTTGTTAGAAAGCAGGTTCTTTAGAGATTATCCTGTAATTATTTCAAGATCGTCAATTTCGTAGTTCAGAAATTATAGATATCACGATCTTCAGCATAAGGTCCAAATAACTTGAACCCCGGAATCTACAAGATACTTTGAATGAACGGGTCATCTTAAGCTGGCAAGCGTACTTTATCGTTGTTGAGGCCCACGGCTTGGCCAACGAGACAACACCTGGACTGCTAGATTCAGGGGCCCATCAGCTGAACCTGAGTCCAAAGTCGCTGCCCTAAGGGCCTTTAACCGCGGTCAGATTTGTTCTCAGCGTAACTTAATGGTAGGGTTACACTGACCTTCCTTGCAGCAGTAAATCCTTGTACGGGGCCTGAGATTGTTATGATTAGTGGTGATTATGTAAGGTGTGTTGTGGAGTTAAGTGTGCTGGTGAACGTCTCAGAGGCCACTCGCAGGAGCAGGCAGGCAGACAGTTATGGCCTGCAGCTGTGGACGCAGGGCTGGCGTAGCACGGTACACTTGGTTTGTCACTAGTTAGACCACTAGAGGTGGTCAAAGGTCACCTTTTCACACCTGATCTACAGCTACACTTCGCCGAGCGCGTTGGCGAGCAAAATCGGCGGGTTGCAAAAAATGTTCTTTGTTACGGATAACACGTTAATAAGAATGCTTATAGCTAGGTCGACACATAGATCGCTCAACGTCGCAACTAAACCGTAAAATAACCAAATCTAGGCACTCAAAAGGGCAAAACGGTGCGCGCGCGACCCGAAAATTTTGTGATTACGTGTAATTCAGCTGTCAAAACGAAACTTGCAAATCACCTCCAAAAAACGGCGGGAAGTTTTACCTTTCAAGTGTCATCTGTCAAATTCATTGCGAGCCAAAGACATTGCTAGCGTCACGACCATGGAACTAGGAATTATGGCGCGAACAATCGTATATAGCCATCGTGGATAGCCCTATTTTGTCAAAGTCAAACTACTCCAAAGGCGTCAGATTTTGCCAAACGATCATTATACCTACATAGTACATACTACATAGTAGGTATGGATGTAATACATCGTATGGACTTAATGCTACAGTGTTTTCCTATGCAATTTAATATTCTAATCATACTAATATTATAAATGCGAAAGTGTGTTTGTTTGTTGGTTTGTCCTTCAATCACGCCACAACAGAGCCACGGATCAACGTGATTTTTTGCATGGGTAATATAGTTGAGGACATAGGCTACTTTTTATCCCGGAAAATCAAAGTGTTCACGAGGGATTTTAGAAACTAAATCCACGCGGACGAAGTCGCGGGCATCAGCTAGTAATATAATAAAACTGTAACAGGTCCAATTCTGTACATTGAAGATATTTTGAAAATTTTCGTTTGAGGGCACTCTATAATCGATACTAAAGCCAAAACAATTTTTTTTTAATTTTTTGTCTGTCTGTCTGTCTGTCTGTATCTTGGCCGCGCATCACGCCGAAACTACTGGATGGATTTAAATGAAACTTGGCATGATTTAAGATCATACTACGAGGTATAATATAGGATACTTTTTATCCCGAAATTCAGCACGGTTCCCTTGGGAGAGGAGATGAAAATCAAAATGTGTAGTTAGCTTTAATCCATTAAGGTGTATTCCGATTTCATTCATTTTTTTTTGTTAGAAAGCAGGTACTTTAGAGATTGTCCTGTAATTATTTCAAGGTTGGCAATTTAGTAGTTCAAAAATTATAGACATCACAATCTTCAGTATAAGGTCCAAATAACTTGAACCCCGGAATCTACAGGATACTTTGAATGTACGGCTCATCTTAAGCTGGCATGCGTACTTTATCGTATATAGCCATCGTGGATAGCCCTCAGCCCTGGCGTCAGATTTTGCCAATCGATCATTATACCTACATACTACATAGTAGGTATGGATGTAATACATCGTATGAACGTAATGTTACAGTGATTTCCTATGAAATTTAATATTCTAATCCATAATCATACTAATATTATAAATGCGAAAGTGTGTTTGTTTGTTGGTTTGTCCTTCAATCACGCCACAACAGAGCCACGAATCGACGTGATTTTTTGCATGGGTACTATAGTTGAGGACCTGTAGAGTGACATAGGCTACTTTTTATCCCGGAAAATCAGTGTTCACGAGGGATTTTAAAAACTAAATCCACGCGGACGAAGTCGCGGGCATCAGCTAGTAATATTATAAAATGATTATTTTGAAAAGAGCAACTACTGAGTTTCTTGCCGGCTCTTCTCAGCAGAATCCACTTTCCGAACCGGTGGTAGAGTCATGAATTATCATAAGAGCCACAGGTTGGCTTACGTGAAATAAATAATTATGAATTTGAATATTCATTTTAAAACGTATCACCACCCACATTTCCAGTATTCAAAAGGTCAATGTAAATATTTGTTGATTGGTAATTGAACACGTCGAGGTCGCCATTGCACTAAGCTGCCGGCGCAGGTTCCCACGGTCCGCTCGTTCAAACGAACTAATCTCGTTATCACTCATTATGTCTTGACTTGTTATGTCGCGACTTGAAAGGGAGACAGGGTGTCTGTATGAATATTAAAGGTCTATTTACTGAACTGTACAGTGCCGAGACGCGGATATGAGTTAGTGACACTTGTATGATGGTCGTTGGGGTCCCAAGGTGTTGGAGTGGCGACCCCGCACCGGGAAGCGCAGTGTTGGCAGACCCCCCACCAGGTGGACCGACGACATCAAACGAGTCGCAGGGAACCGCTGGAGCCAGGCGGCAAAAGACCGAGACCTGTGAAAGTCCACGCAAGAGACCTTTGTCCAGCAGTGGACGTCTATCGGTTGATAAAGAAGAAGAAGAAGAAGTATGATCCCAGTGACGATGAGAGCTAAGGTAAGGTGGGATGGAAGCTCTTCGGAGTGTCATAGACGCTGATGATGCCCCTCTAGGCTGCTGCTCTTATGCTGGGTACAGGCGACACAAGACTGAGACCTGTGAAGAAACCTTTGTCCAACAATGAACGTTTATCGGTTGAGAAGGGATCCTTCTTAACTCTTTTTACTTAAACCTTTTTAACCTAGTTCAAATGAGGAGGAGGTTCTCAATTCATCAGAATCATTTTTTTATGTGTGTTCATCGATTACTCGAAGACGCCTGAACCGATTTGGAAAATTATTTTTTGTATGAAAGGGTATATTTCCCAGGTGGTCCCATTTAAATTTTATCGAAGTCAGTCGAGCGGTTTTTAAAAAATGAACAATAAATTATATTATACTTTGCGTTTGAAGTCGGCTTTTTAAAGTGAATTTATATATTAAACTAGCTGATGCCCGCGACTTCGTCCGCGTGGATTTAGTTGGTATAAAAAGTAGCCTATGTCCTCAACTACAGTACCCATGCAAAAAAATCACGTCGATCAGTAACTCTGTTGTGGCGTGATTGAAGGACAAACCAACAAACAAACACACTTTCGCATTTATAATATTAGTATGATTAGAATATTAATATGCATAGGAAAACACTGTAGCATTAAGTCCATACGATGTATTACATCCATACCTACTATGTAGTATGTAGGTATAATGATCGTTTGGCAAAATCTGACGCCTTTGGAGTAGTTTGACTTTGACAAAATAGGGCTATCCACGATGGCTATATACGATAAAGTAATTTGCCAGCTTAAGATGAGCCGTTCATTCAAAGTATCTTGTAGATTCCGAGGTTCAAGTTATTTGGACCTTATACTGAAGATCGTGATGTCTATAATTTCTGAACTACGAAATTGACGACCTTGAAATAATTAGAGGACAATCTCTAAAGAACCTGCTTTCTAACAAAAAAAGAATGGATTAAATCGGAATACGCCTTAATGAATTACAACGAAATACACATTTTGACTTTCATCCCCTCTCCCAAGGGAACCGTGCTGAATTTCGGGATAAAAAGTATTCTATATTATACCTCGTTGTATTAACTTAAATCGTGCCAAGTTTCATTTAAATCCGTCCAGTAGTTTCGGCGTGATGCGCGGCCAAGATACAGACAGACAGACAGACAGACAGACAGACAGACAGACAGACGAAAAATTAAAAAAAAATTGTTTTGGCTTCAGTATCGATTATAGAGTGCCCTCAAACAAAAATTTTCAAAATATCTTTAATGTACAGAATTGGACCTGTTACAGTTTTATTATATTACTAGCTGATGCCCGCGACTTCGTCCGCGTGGATTTAGTTTTTAAAATCCCTCGTGAACACTTTGATTTTCCGAGATAAAAAGTAGCCTATGTCCTCAACTATAGTACGCATGCAAAAAATCACGTCGATCCGTGGCTCTGTTGTGGCGTGATTGAAGGACAAACCAACAAACAAACACACTTTCGCATTTATAATATTAGTATGATTAGAATATTAAATTGCATAGGAAAACACTGTAGCATTAAGTCCATACGATGTATTACATCCATACCTACTATGTAGTATGTAGGTATAATGATCGTTTGGCAAAATCTGACGCCTTTGGACTTGGAGTAGTTTGACTTTGACAAAATAGGGCTATCCACGATGGCTATATACGATAAAGTACGATTGCCAGCTTAAGATGAGCCGTACATTCAAAGTATCTTGTAGATTCCGGGGTTCAAGTTATTTGGACCTTATACTGAAGATCGTGATGTCTATAATTTCTGAACTACGAAATTGACGACCTTGAAATAGTTACAGGACAATCTCTAAAGAATCTGCTTTCTAACAAAAAAAGAATGGATTAAATCGGAATACGCCTTAATGAATTACAGCGAAATACCCATTTGGACTTTCATCCCCTCTCCCAAGGGAACCGTGCTGAATTTCGGGATAAAAAGTATCCTATATTATACCTCGTAGTATTATCTTAAATCGTGCCAAGTTTCATTTAAATCCGTCCAGTAGTTTCGGCGTGATGCGCGGCCAAGATACAGACAGACAGACAGACAGACAGACAGACAGACAGACAGACAGACAAAAAATTAAAAAAAAATTGTTTTGGCTTCAGTATCGATTATAGAGTGCCCTCAAACAAAAATTTTCAAAATATCTTCAATGTACAGAATTGGACCTGTTACAGTTTTATTATATTATAGATAGAAGATAGATAGATTAATATCGTTATTATTTACCTAGTGTATGACAAATAATATTAGATACATAGGTAATATTATTAAAAACTAGCTGACACGGCGAACTTCGTACCGCCAACTTTTTTTTTTATTAAGTATTAAAACCTTCCGTGGATCTAAAGGAACATACAAAAAAATAAATTAACCGAATTGGTCCATCCATTCTTGAGTTATGCGCTTACCAACATTCATTTTTATTTATATATAGATTACATAGTAATAATCTTTTACAAAACTGTAAGTACTATATTTATTTTTGTTTATTTACCTATTTCTAAACACAATAAATCTACTACCCATTAAATCGACCCAGAGAGCTGTCCCTCCCACTCACAAGGCCCTCGCGTCACAGTGGCGGAAGGGTTTGTGTGCCCGGTTAAATCATAACATGTGACGATTATAATGTTCGAGCCACGCACAATAACAACATTGTTAGATTAGTAGCCTTGTAGTCCGCCCATCTGCCCGCCGCCGGTTCGGGGGGTGCCATATTGTCGTATAATAACTCGCGCACTGGCGCCATTGTGCGCGCGCAGCACTTGTCCGCATCTGTGCCGAATACATTACCGCTCGCGGCTCGTAATGTCGTAAATCAGCTCGTATGAATCGCATTAAGTACCCGACGCGACGCGCGGTTATTGTAATTGTTGTGCGAGACACACGACCTGTCAATTACGGGACAGATTTATAGCAGTTGATACTGACGGACATACATATTTTTTATTAGAAAGATAGCTGTGATTTCATCTGATAGTAATTAGTGATGATGAAGTCTAAGACGGTAGAGAACTAATTTGCTACAAGTATGACAGTTGACAGTAAATTATATAACCGATATCCCTAATCGGTTTTTAGATAGTCCTCGAGACCTAATTAAAACTTTATTAAGCTTCTGCATTGAAAATCTGCTAATATATCATCATCATCATTAGCAACTCATCAACGGCTCACTACTGAGCGCAGGTCTCCTCTCAGAGAAGGGTTATAGGCCATAGTCCACCACGCTGGCACAATGCGAATTGGCGGACTTCACACACCTTCTCAGAAGAGAACTCTCAGATGTGCAGGTTTCCTCACGATGTTTTCCTTCACCGTTAAAGCATGTGATATTTAATTTCTTAAAATGCACTTAACTTCGAAAAGTCAGAGCTGCGTACCCGGGATCGAACCTGCGACCCCCCGAATAGGTCTCCTATTCGGGTGGTCAGTAGTAACCACTAGGCTATCACTGCTTCATGCCAAAATGTTATCACAATCGGATAAAACTTATTTTACGTTGGTAAAATCATCCCTGAGTTTTCTTGTATTATATTAGACAATTGGACCCTCAGCGTGTCCGCTGATAGGGTGATTTACATGATAGGCAAGTTAGAAATCCAAACAGGCTCGTGATTCCTCGATGTCGCCTCAAGAGGGTCCGAAAGACATTTGTGGGAATGGGCGTGACGTTTTATAATAAAATTCCACAGTCGATCTTAGACTTGCCTTTACACAAGTTTAAGAAATCAGTTAAAACTAATCTCATGAAAAAGGCATATTATGCAATTGAAGACTATTTAGATGATAAAAAAGCGTGGACATAATTCGTTCCAGCGATTCATGAGACAGTAGGTGGTAATTTAAATGTATAACTATTCTATTGAATGTAAACTTATTTTGAAAAGAGCAACTGCCGAGTTTCTTGCTGGTTCTTCTCGGCAGGAACGGCATTCCGAACCAGTGGTAGACTCATCGACGATTCATAAGCACTTGTAAAAAAGTTTATTTGAATAAAAAACATTTCTATTCTATTCTATTCTATTCTAATAATATATTTAAAATGCAGCTTTTTTTTTCATAAATTATGTCTAATTTATGAAAAAAAGCTGCATTTTAAAATGTTATAAAAATGATAAAAACGCATTATTTCTTCGCATTTTATCGCACTTTCATCTTTATTCTCTAAAAAAAGCTGCACCTATTTAAGTCACACAATACCTGATGCCTCTGAGATATAAAGATCTACAACCTAATGGTAATAAATAATAATAACCAATAACCACCATTTCTAACAACCAGCCAGCCAAACAAGTTATAACGGACACGAATATAATATTGACAGGTTTTTATTGCATACCTAAAAATGACCAGCTCACGATCGTTGGTTCAACTTGTGATTAAGATTAAATGGCTCGAGAGTAAAGGCTATAAAGTTAATTTGTAAATAAGCTACATTTAATTGGCGGCAGCAATCCGGCGCACTGCCACGCACTGCTGTAAAAAGTTTTAACCATTTGCAACAGTAATTAATTTTATTTGACAAGTGGACTGTAGCCACGCCCGTGCTAGCGCCGATGAGGGTTCCGTAGGAAATATTTGACCGAGCGAAGCGAGGTCTCTGAGTTTACTAGAGCGATTTGCACTTGTCCGTCCGTCCGTCCGTCCGTCCGTCCGTCCGTCCGTCTGTCAGAGCCTTATAACTTTTGAATTACTGAACGTAATTACTTCAAATTTAGATATAATATGTAAACTGATGGCCTCCAGCCGAAAATGGCTTAAAAAGTTATAAAAATCTTTATTTCAGGGGGGCTCTCATAGAAGCGAATGCGAAGAAATTTTTTTTTATTTGCGATTCATAGGTTTTCTGTGTATCATTTTAAAGACAATTTGGAACAGAGTACAACCGTATTTTTTTTTAATTTTTTTCCTAAAATTGACGAAATGGGGGGCTTCCAAAGTGGCGATTTAATACGCTCGCTTGAAGACGCTCTCTGGGAAAATTTTCTATATATTTTCAAGTTGTACTTATTTTCTTACTTCACTTGTATCCTGTACTTGAACAACAAATACTAAAATTATATGAATATTATAAAGAAACGAGATTATTTAATTTTTAATGAGCATCAGTAAATTTCACATAGCTTCACAATAATGCTAATAGATGGCGCAGTCATTAACTATTCCATTGAACTAGGAGTTAAGACTACGATTTATCCCAAAAACAGTTTTGCGTCGACCATTATTATTTAGGTACATAATATAATAACATATTATTCAATTAAAATTATTCTTTAGTTAAATATCATTTTGTATATTTTCTATTCGCGTCGATAGATGACGATTTGTACAGATGCCCCTAACCCGTTTTCACTCGTTAGTACCTACATAATAATTCAATGTTTTCACTGACGTTCCCCTAACCTTTACGGGCTACCTATGATAAGTTATGTGATGATTACTGTCAACTTCTTTATCACGATCCTGTACGGGACACCTAAAAGGACATTGGGACGGATGTTAGGACTTAGGATTGTGTTTTGGAGCTACCTACGTAAAGAGACTCCTACATAGGGGATGATTTAGGTATGTTTGGTGAAAACGGGCATAATAATAATAATGTCAGTTTTGGTCGTCATGTATCGATTGAATGAATAATCATGGGATACCGTTACCGCGAGGTCTCAGTTCGGGGCGAACCACTAGTTATAAGAAGCTAAGCATTAAAATATAAGCATTTGCCCGCGACTTCGCTCGCTCACATTAAGTTCGATTCGATTAGGGGTTGAATTTCAAAAATCCTTTCGGAGAGGATGCCTACGTCATAATAGCTATTTGAATACCAAATTTCAACCCTATCCGTCCAGTGGCTTGAGCTGTGCGTTGATAGATAAGTCAGTCAGTCAGTCAGTCAGTCAGTCGGTCACCTTTTTCTTTTATCGACCGAGCGTAGCGAAGGTCTTTGAGTCTACTTGAGTGAATTTGCACTTGTCCGTCCGTCCGTCCGTCCGTCCGTCCGTCCGTCCGTCTGTCAGAGCCTTATAACTTCTGAATTACTGAACGTAATTACTTCAATTTTAGATATAATATGTAAACCGATGGCCTCCAGCCGAAAATGGCTTAAAAAGTTATAAAAATCTTTATTTCAGGGGGGCTCTCATAGAAGCGAAAGCGAAGAAAAAAAAAAATTTTTGCTTTTCATAGGGTTACAGTACGTCATTTTAAAGATAATTTGGAACAGAGTACAAAAGTATTTTTTTTTTAATTTTTTTCCTAAAATTGACGAAATGGGGGGCTTTCAAAGTGGAGATTATATTTGACCTCACAACGGAATAACCATTGAGAGCTGGGGCTTGAAAGTTTTATAATTTTAGCGTAATATCATGTACTTGAACAACAAATACTAAAATTAGATAAATGTAATAAGGAAACTAAATTATTTAACTTTTAATGAGCAGCAACAACAGAACTTCACAATGATGTCAATAGATGGCGCTCTCATCTCATATAGCAAATGCAGCTTATATGTAACTAGTAGGGCGCGTGGGTGCGCGGCCCGCAAGCGGACCGCGGTTTTTCTATCGTCAAGTGGACTTTCAGGTCCTGATCATTTTCTATCAAATAACCACTCTTCCATCTTTTATACTCTCCGAGATAGATGCCTATGAAATTGGTATCCGCCATCTTGAATCCGCCATTTTGAAATTTTTTTCAGCTCACTGCCAATTGGATGAGGTTTCGAGTATTTTTTGTTTGAGCACCTCCCACCTATCTTCAATACCCTGGCCGTGCCCCTCACCCACCTTCCAAGCCCTCGATCATCATATCTCACCATTTCTCAGAATGAAATTTCTTTTATAAAAACAAATTTTCAAAAGGAACCGTATCAAAGTCTTGTATAGTTCCCAACTTCTAGTCTCTTCAATATTCGCCATATATTTTGTATGAAGAAAAAAAAATCCGCCATATTGGATTTTTTTTCTATTCATCAAATAGACCTTTGGGTCCTGATCATCATTTGTCAAGAAACCACTCTTCCATCTTTTATACTCCCCGAGATAGACACCGACGAAATTTGTATGGCGGCCATCTTTTTTCCGCCATTTTGAATTTATTTTCAGCTCACTGCGAATTGGATGAGGTTTCGAGTGACATTTGTTCGAGCACACCCCACCTATCTTCAATACCCTGGCCGTGCTCTTCACCCGTCTCCAAAATCCTCAATCATCAGCTCTCTCCATAATTTTCCTCCGAATGAATTTTTGTCTTCTATACGAAACCATTAGTGAAAAAAAAATTTTTCATACAAAATTTTACAGGAGAGGTGATCAATCAGTCAGTGAATCAGTGAATCAGCACGAGCAGCTATATATATATTAACATATATTCAATTAAAATTATTATTTAGTCATTTAGCAAACATCAATAAAACTTCACGTTGCAGTTTGTTTTTACATGTTTTCTGATCGTGTCGATAGTTGACGCTGTGTACAAGTAATTTAATTTGAATGTTCCAAAAAACTATACCTAAGTTTGATTGAGGCCTTGAGGATTTCACTATAACAGTTCCCTAACCTTTACGGGCTACATATGTTAAGTTAGTTGACACTTTCTGTCAACTTTGTTATTACAAACCTCTACGGGACAACTAATGGTGAAAATGACATATGGGATGTTAGGATTGTATTTAGGGGCTACCTACGTAAAGAGACTTCTACAAAGGGGATGATTTAGGTATGGTTGGTGAAAACGGGCATAATAATAATGTCAATTTTGATCGTCATGTATCTATTGAATGAATAAGTAATTATGGGAAACCGTTACCGCGAGGTCTCAGTTCGGGGCGAACCACTAGTATATTTAGACTAGCTAATGACCTCGACTTTATCCGGGTCGATTAACGTTTTTAAAAGTAGCCCGGGACTCGTTGAATTCCGGAATAATAGGCGACCTCCTATCCCAACTCCCAAGGTATTCGAATGGCGACCCCGTCTATCTGTTGAACTGATCACGACGATGATGATATTAGGAAGTACTGATGATGTGGTGCTGATAAACAATCAGTTAAGGGCTTACACGTATAATATATACCTCTTACAAGAGACCTAGATACTTCAGTAAGTAGTTACATTTACATTATCCTTACTAATATTATAAATTCGAAAGTGTGTTTATTTGTTGGTTTGTCCTTCAATCACGCCACAACAGGGCTACGGATCGACGTGATTTTCTACATGGGTATAGTTGAGGACCTGGAGAGTGACATAGGCTCCTTTTTATCCCGGAAAATCAAAGAGTTCCCGAGGGATTTTAAAAACTAAATCCACGCGGACGAGGTCGCTGGTATCAGCTAGTACGTTATAATTCTTTGTCTATCAACCAAAATTGATATTAATACCTAATTATACAAAATCTTCTCTAGACATACCTAGTCTATACATAATATAATAAATAGAAACGAAACCAATTCTGTACATGAAATAGATTCAAAACAGGGTTTTGCTTCTAATTGTGTTCAAGATACAGATATTAAAACAGAAGCTAAATTTTTTTTTGTCTGTTTGTCTGTCTGTTTGTTTGTCCTTCTTTCACGTAAAAACTACCGTACAGATTTCTACAAAATTTTATACCGTGGTAGCTTATTACTCGGGTCAACATCTAGGCTACTTTTTATCCCGGAAAATCAAGGAGTTCCCGAGGGACTTTAAAAACTAAATCCACGCGGACAAAGTTGCGGGCATCAGCTAGTACCTAATAAGCGCTAACGATACGCGAGCACAGAAGTAAGAAAACAGGATCTCTATAACTCTATCAACCCATCACCCGTGGCCATCGCTCCGCGGAAATTTATTTTGATCGTTGCTGCGAGCGCATAACTCACTTGCTTATATGGCGTGTATGAAAGTGTGGCACTCGAGAAGTGTGAAAACTATAATGGATGGCCCCATTACAGCTGTAATAGGAATAAACTTTTTACCGCTCGCTTGTAGATCGTCTCGTAGAAGAAATAACTCGATGGCTTCAATAGTAAATATACCTTAATGAGAGAATCAGTTTATGCTTTTACACTCGGTGCAGGTTCGGACAGTTGAGAGTGCTAATGCTCCTCGTTAGTATCCAACAGAAGCTTTAATGAGAAGCGAGAAACGAAACGTGCAGAGATGTGCGCAGGGCTCCTAGACCGAGCGAGCTTGAGGTCGCATTGCTGGCGGATAGAAATATGGTTATTTCTTTGGTCTTTGGCGAAGCAATGGCTGGATCATGCGTCATGCTCGTGAACGGGTGCCGCCGGCGGGAATGGGGCTACTTTCTGTCTGCCCGTCTTTGACATGAATTGAATTGTAGTACGTTTTGTGGAAATGTCATATTCTATTCTAACAAAGATGCACGGGTTAAATCGGCTTGCCATCCAGCTGCCCACAAGATAGTATAAAAACTTATTACAATGCTACTTATTAATATTGTAAAATGATTATTTTGAAAAGAGCAACTGCTGAGTTTCTTGCCGGCTCTTCTCAGCAGAATCCGCTTTCCGAACCGGTGGTAGAATCTTGACGTGTCGTAAGAGCCACAGGTTGGCCTACATGAAATAAATAATTTTGAATTTTTTTTTGAATTTTTAACTCTTAAGCCACTTGAGTCACTTCACTTGAGTCACTTGAGACGATAGTTTTCCATGATAACGTCATAAAGAAACATTGACGATGACTGGCGGGCGGTGGCGCGGTCACAACACAAGCTAACAACGCTTGGGCCGATTGTGCAACTCTATCGCTTGTTCCGCGCTCTCGCTTGCACGCGCAGGCTCAGGCGGAGCGTGACACTTTTTCGTCCGTGCAGCCGGTGTTCATCGATTGAGACGAAGACGTTGTCACGTCAAAATGGTCTGATAAGTTTTTTATCTGAATATATACCATTGTTTGTGTTGATTTTGCATTTAAAGCAAGATATTTCAGAATAAAATAAAATTAAAATCAATCAAAACATTAAAATTGGTACAAGCTCCAAGCTTGCCACGATGAATGGTTACACCGAAGCATTAAAAAACATACTTTCCAATGCTTTAGTGCTATAACAGCTCTGAAATACTTAATTGACGTCTGTTGAGGCACTTCAGCAGGATGTATTATCTGCTTGCAGAGGTTAAAGGTGCGTCCCTCGTTATCACGGTCTTGTTTAGTAGTAGGTAGTAGTAGCCACCGCCTCTGTGGACCCTTTTTTTATTCGATGACAAGATAGTCCTTGACTGCGATCTCACCTGATGGTAAGTGACGATGCAGTCTAAGATGGTAGCGGACTAACTTGGAAGGCGCATGGCAGTGAAAATTCAACCCACACCCCTAATCGGTTTCTACACGCCAAATAAATCGCTTCACGTCTTTGACGACAGGATGGTAACTAGCCACGTCCAACGAAAGCCTCCCACCAGAACAGACCAGAGATAATTCAGAAATTATAAATTCCCAAATTGTCCCCGCCGGGAATCGAACCCCAGACCTCCCATTAATAAGACCACAGCGCTCACCACTGCGCCAGGGAGGTCGTCAAATTTTACTTGTCGCATTTGTAACCGACATCACATTCATTATCGTTATCTCGCACATCCATTATGTTTATTCGCGTTAATTTTGCGTTGAAAGTGCTCTGTTTCATCCTAAGTACAAGGAGCCATTTAAAGAGTAACTTTTAAAAATTTCCAACAGGACTTAGTTATAATATTTAGATTTGCTTATTTAGTTGTTTTTTAGTGGTGCGCGTCGTAGAATAATGGTGATGACTGATGTGCAAGAAAATAATCCCTGAACAAAGACTTTGATTTGACATCGACTTCAAAATTACAATAATACTTACAATAAAATTTACTCATAAGTATTTGCAAAAGCATTTATAAAAGCATGAAGCTTTTCAATGCTAATGCAGTCGCTTAATTTTTGATGTGAAACATCTATAGCGGCACGTAAAACAGATTTCTCGCGTGGCGACGCCTCGCCACGGCATGCGATGTTATATGTATACTTAGTGACATATTTAGTTCCTATCACAATCTGTTTAGTAGTAGTAGTAGTAGTAGTGATAGTGGTAGGGGTAGGGGTAGGGGTAGTGGTAGGGGTAGTGGTAGGGGTAGGGTTAGGGGTAGGGGTAGGGGTAGGGGTAGGGGTAGGGGTAGGGGTAGGGGTAGAACTAGGGGTAGGGGTAGGGGTCGGGGTCGGGGTCGGGGTAGGGGTAGGGGTAGAACTAGGGGTAGGGGTAGGGGTCGGGGTCGGGGTCGGGGTCGGGGTAGGGGTAGAGGTAGGGGTCGGAGTCGGGGTCGGGGTCGGGGTCGTGGTAGTGGTAGTAGTAGTATTATTATATGTATACTTAGTGACATATTTAGTTCCTATCACAATCTGTTCTTTTCTGCATATTACCAGAGTAAAGATTTACATATAATTCTACTGTGATATTACTTTTACAAAATAATGTCGATGTTTCACATCTGCCAGGCGACCCAGGACGGCTCACAATTTTTTTTTAAGGTTTAGCTTCTTTCACGATTTTCATATTGTATTTCTGCACTTAAATTCGACCAAGGATCATAATTATTTCCTTCATTTTTTGTACAATTCTAAAAGGAAACGTCAATCCCGGTGTCCCATCGCCGTAGTTTGCATGGTGTGGCCGCGCGCCACTCGGTCTGTCGGCGTCCGCACTGATCCGTCCCACATATCATTTGAATTAAACTATTCCCCCATCGAGCCTGAACCCTGTCACGAGAGGCGTAGAGCTAGAATGGTGTGACAAGACCGGGAGGCGATCATTAGCGACGACCACCGTTGCGTCGTCGCCGCACGCTGCAAAAAGCTACGCCTTGTAATTGTTTCCTCCACAGGCGACGATACACCTGCCCCTCCCCGCCCGCCCCACCCCGCCTCACCCCGCCCGAGAGTAGCCCACATTTGATGAGATTCAGTTCGAGAATATGTAAATGCTGATAAAGGAAAGGCAAGAAGTCATATAGCCTTATAGGGAACCACATATACAGTACCCGGCGATATATATTGCACAGCGGCCTTTGGAATAAAACGCTATTTTAGTCTGTTCACAGTTCGACTGCATTTTTTTAAAATATGTTACGTGATGTGCTCGCCGATTGTGAAGAGATTTCAGTAATTACTACGTGAATTTCTGGCCAGCTTTCCTTGCAATAGAATAGAAATAGCGTTTTATTCCAAAGGCCGATATGCAATATATATATCGCCGGGTACTGTACCACTGTAGCAAAGTTCACACATCTTCGAGAATATTTTGAAGAACTCTCAGGCATGCAGGTTTCCTCGCGATGTTTTCCTTGAACGTTAAAGCGAGTGGACATTTAATTGCTCAAAACGCACATCTCCGAAACACAACTTCGAAAAGTTAGAGCCGATGGTTAGGCCGACTTAATATGGTAATTCCTTCGTAAAATCTGTTGCTTTTACGAAAGCATAAATTTTACGAAGTAATGGGATTTTACTAAGTCATGTATTTGAATATTAGTATTCAATTCGATGCCTTAACATGGGTAGCCTAAGCATGTCACGCTCTCTTTAAACATTTCTGTGGTGGTGTCGTGTGGTGCGGGTTGTTACGTTCCCTCAAATATGGTTGAGCGAAGAAACGGCTGGGTCATGCGTCATGTGAACGGGAATGGGGCTGCTTTCTGATTGTCCGTCTGAACATGTATTGAATTGTAAGTAAGTATGCATTTTTGGAACTTCTCCTCATTGTGGGAACACTGCATACATAATAGTACCTATTGTAAATTATTTTGAAAAGAGTAACAGTCGAGTTTCCTGCTGGTTCTCGGTAGGAACGGCATTCCGAACCAGTGGTAGATTCATCGACTATTCAAAAGCACTTGTAAAAGTTGATATGAATAAAAAACTTGAGAGGTGTCAAGGGACACCCGGATGGAACTTAGTTCCTTTCGATTAATTAATTTAGCGCGAAAATACCGAACACATCAATGCCAAATTCATATTCAAAAACCGGCCAAGTGGGTGTCGGGCCACGCGCAGTGTAGGGTTCCGTAGTTGAAAGTCTCAACATACATTTTGAGTTCCATGGTTTAAATATTATATATACTACAAAATATGCAACTTACACTACGTGTAATATCTAACTTAGAAAAACCGATATAACTCCTTCACTAATGAACCCTACTTAGCCGTGATAGTTTTCCTTTAAAATTCATTATATATACTACTGCTGTGAATTTTTTCTTGTATCCTATATACAACCATTTAGCTGGCAGAGGGGGGGGACACTTGACTCTAATAAAATTTAGCACTTTAAAATATTATATTTCACAAACGGATCCCTGAATTGAAAAATGGTGTTCCCACACCCACAACATTTTTGAAAGACCTATTCAACGACATCCCACACTAAGGGATAGATGAGAAAAAAAAATTCATCCCCACTTTACATGTAGGGGAGGTACCCTAAAAAAAATATTTTTCACAATTTTATTTCACCACTTTGTCGGCGTGATTGATATTTATACCTTTGTCAAATTACAGATTTCTAGTACCAATAGTCTCTGAGCTAAACCGCGGACAGACAGACAGACAGACAGACAGACAGACAGACAGACGGACGGACATGGCGAAACTATAAGGGTTCCTTGTTTACTACGGAACCCTAAAAAGTGTCGGTTTCAAAAAAGTGTCGATCAGTGTCGAGTGTCGGTTCAATTTTGACTTAATTTTTTCCGTCTAGCCCCGAACTACGTTCCAAAAATATTTCTATTCTATTCTATTCTAACAACAAGCCTCGAGTGTCTCCCACTTGTGCTGTATCAGCAGCCACATCTCGAGAGCTTTACGAGCTTACGGCTGTCATGTGTTAATTATCTCAAACAGGTTTTACCCGCGACTTCATGCGTGTGTAGTTAGGCTGCCTAAAGATTCGTATGAGAAAATCGTATTCAAATGATTAGGTATATTAAAACGCAAGAGGGATTTTCACAGAGTCTTTTTTAATAAGATAGATAGATACATTTTTCATTGCTACACACTTAAGACTCAGTCTTTATCTTAAAAGACTAAAAGACTAGAGTTGATTTTAAAAGGGGTTACATCAGAGTGGATTATTCAAGGGTAGTATTTAATTGTGCTGCAAATAAATTGAAATGTAGCAGCGTGAAAACATTAAGAGAGCTTTATCAATAAATAGGTTGGCGACTATAGTGTGGCATCTGAAAATCATACTCATATCATAAATGCAAAAGTGTGTTTGTTTGTTGGTTTGTCCTTCAATCACACCACAACAGAGCTACGGATAAACATGATTTTTTGCATGCTGGAGAGTGACTTTATCCCAGAAAATCAGAAGTCCCGAGGGATTTAAAAAACTAAATCCACACTGATGAAGTCGCAGGCATCAGTATAATGGTAACCTGATAATATTATTGCAAGTATCTTTAAAATTATTTCTAGAATTGAGAATAATTTATTAATCCTACTAATATCTACATTATATGTGAAAGTGTTAGTAAGTTGGTTTGTCCTTCAATTACGCAGCAACAGAGCCAGTCAGCCATCAGCTAGTCTAAAATATTAACAACTTGGAGGGTAGTGGTTACTGCAACATATAAAATTAAAGAGTACAGGTTGTACTCTTATTAAGTGTAAAGTGGCAATTACTGTTAGAATAGAATAGAATAGAATAGAAATGTTTTTTATTCAAATAAACTTTTTTACAAGTGCTTTTGAATCGTCGATGAGTCTACCGCTGGTTTGCAATGCCGTTCCTGCAGAGAAGAAGAGTTATACATATATATAATGAAGGGGCTGGGCACCCATTGTCTACTAGAGCCTGAGCAGTTTCTTCCTTTCAGCAATAGAGGCAGAGTTTTTGCTTCGATCAAGACATTTGATTTTGAGATGCTCAGGCAATATAAACCATAATGGCCCCAGCCTAAGATAAAGACCACTTACTTCACTTGTAACCAGATCTACATGATTTTCACTCAAAGTTTTCATTTCTGTACTGTTATCGCAGATCTCATGCTTTAACACTTCAAAGTATGAGTCATAGGCATTATAGCAGGTCTGCAGATCGTCTTGATCTAATGTTTCCTGCTTTATTAGTGTTGGTGCCTCCGCAACTAGCGTAGACTCATCTGCTTCTTCATTTTTTATAACAACGCAGTCAGCCACTTCTTGTAAATCTATTTCTGTTTCAGTTGTGTTCATGTCTGTTGGTTGCTGATGTCTACCAGATAAAGCCATTTTGTTGATCACTCCAAGGCATAGCTTTTTTAGTCAATAGGTTACAAAACCCTCGTTCCACTAAGTCTTCGGAGAAACTACAATACCGCTTCGCTTGGCTTGCCAAGAACTCAGAGCCAGTCCGCACTGGCTAGTGAGTATGGACTTATTATATTTAGTGAGTAGTGGCTAGTTGCTGACTTTAAGTGAGGTGGGAAACAAGTCTGTTCACCTGTTATAAGGGATAAAAATAATTCATTTCTTTTAATGGTTTTTAACGATTATCGTGTGTATCACAAAGAAACTTCATTTAAGTAACTGAATTCTGAACTCTGAGCCATGTCTGAACATTCAACATATTAATCTAATAAACTTCATCTAACTGAATTCTGATTCTGAACTCTGAGCCATGTCTAATCATTCAACATAATTATTATTAAGTATTAAAATATTAATAATTTAGACTTATTTTTTACTGCTTCGACTGCTGGACTGCTGTCTGCTGAATGATGTTCAGAATCTGGTGCTGCTGAATCACAGAACAACATATACTCAGGTGCTGAATTCGATAATCGATTCGGCGTTGGCCGTTGACCATAGAGAAGGATATATCGACTTTTTCTTCTTCGTTTGTTTAGTGGCTCCGCGCGTCGAGCGTTTGAGCCGTAGTCAAGTTTTTCTGATCCTTTCCAAAATTCGGCTTCTTCAAATCCCGATTCCACCATTACAAAATAAATTTCTCCGTTCCAAAAAAAAATCTATTTCATTAGTTTAATAGTTTCTACAAAATGTGGTTTATTTTATCCATTTTAGGCATGTCGATCTTATTGATATTGAAATTTGTGAGGATATGCAACCTCTCGACACCACTCTATAGTTGTGTCATTAGAAGAATAAAAAAGAGTGTTTGAGTGACAGTCAACAACTTTGTAAAATATATTGCACGAAATAAAACCACATAAATATTATGTAAAATCGCAACTTCTTTCTTTAATTTCACATGGTAACAGAGCGAAAAATGGATTATTGAATCTAACGGAATAAGGAAATTGCAGAAAAATAATATGTCGGTTGTAAAAGTGCAAACCTTGGGAAAAGACAATTACGATACATGGTGTATTCATGCGAAAGCATATCTTATCAAAAATAAACTGTGGAAATTCGTGAAAGATAGCCCAAAGAAGAGTGCAACACAAGATGATCTTGACAATGACGAAATGGCGAAATCGGAGCTGTTGCTGCTGATAGCACCTTCAGAGCTAAAACAGGTGAAGAACTGTAAATACGCTAGAGATGTATGGGTAACTCTCGAATCAATATTTGCCAGTAAAGGACCCGCCAGAAAGGCGACTCTACTAAAAAAGCTGATCTTGGCTAAACATGACGAAGGGACTGATGTTCGTGAGCACATTAAAACACGATGGATATAGTAGACAAGTTACTGGAAATGGATATTACCATAAATAGTGAACTTCTCTCAATTATGATCCTCTACAGTCTGTCTGCAGATTATGAAAATTTTAGAACTGCAATCGAATCACAAGACTCCCTTCCAGATCCAGAAAAGCTAAAAATAAAAATTATTGAAGAGAGTGACGTTCGATGTCGTGATAACCCCAGTACTAGCAACACGAAAACTTCTGAAGAATGTCTACACACTTTTTGCAAAATTTGTAAGAAGAAAGGTCACGATACATCAAAATGTTGGTCAAAGAATAAGAAACAAGGCAAGAAAAATAAAAAGCCGAAAGAAAGCTCAAACAAAGTTGACAATAAAACCGAAACAAACCTACACAGTTCCTACCTCATGAATGATAATGCCGAAAAGTACTGGATACTTGACAGCGGTTGCACATCACACATGACTTTTTCAGATAAGCCCTTTACTGAGATAAAACCTATATCAAAAACCCTAAGCCTTGCTTTCAAAGACAAAACTGCTGAGATAAAAGGGTTAGGACATGCTGAAATAGAAATTGAAGAGGGACGACAAGTTGGTATCACAAATGCTCTTTATGTACCAAGCCTGTGTGCTAATCTTCTGTCTGTTGGAAAAATGACTGACAATGGACATACTGTCCTATTTACTAAGAAGAAAG
This sequence comes from Oeneis ivallda, assembly GCA_029955525.1. Lineage (NCBI taxonomy): Eukaryota > Metazoa > Arthropoda > Insecta > Lepidoptera > Nymphalidae > Oeneis > Oeneis ivallda. The sequence continues at coordinate 4,228,411 of JARPMR010000024.1, read as the reverse complement.
CAACAATTAAAGATCACAAGCGCAAAGTACTAATAGAAGCAGTGAGAGAAGACGATGGTTTATATTACCTGCATACGACAAATAATGATGCTAATAGACATAAAGCCAATACTGCAGAAAGTAGTAATGAAGCAGAAAATAGTAAGTCAGACGATGACATTAAGCAATGGCACAGTAAAATGGGACACATGTGCGAAAGAGACATGAAGCTTGCTCTAAAGAACGTAAGCCTAATTGGGCTAAATTTCAACAAAGACAGTTCCTTAGGAGAATGCGAGATATGCATACAAGGAAAAATGAGTAGAGTACCTAGCAAGCCAAGTGACAAAAACACTGAACGTACGACCCATAGACTGGAAATCATACACAGTGATGTATGTGGACCATTTAAGCATCCTACACTTAATGGCAATAAGTATATTGTAACCTTCATCGACGACTACACAAGATACTGCCGAGTATATTTCATCAAGAACAAAAATCAAGTATTACAAAAATTCATTGACTACAAAGCAGAAGTAGAGAACTTCACAGAGAATAAAATTAAATGTCTCCAGACCAATAATGGTACTGAATATCTAAATTTGAAGTTTGACACTTTTCTGAAAGAAAATGGCATAGCAAGAAGACTAACTGCTCCATACACTCCGCATCAAAATGGAATCGCTGAAAGGAAAAATAGAACTCTAATAGAAAAAGCTAGATGCATGATGTTGGAATCAAAAGTACCTATGTGTTTATGGGCAGATGCCGTCTATACTGCAAATTACTTGTCAAATCGAAGCATTAACCAAAGTATCGGAAACCAGACACCATTTGAGCGCTGGGTTGGTAGAAAACCATACGCAAGTCACTTTTATGTATTTGGTGCCAAAGCATTCATCCTCAAGAAAGGAAAAGGTGAACACAAATTCGCTTCAAAGGCAATTCCGGGTGTGTTTGTTGGCTACTCGGAACGCTCGAAAGGCTTCAGAATATATGTTCCATCGAAGAAAAAAGTTCTTATTTCTAAAGATGTCCGTATTCTGAAAAAGATGTTCTATGAAAACGACCAAAATTACACCTTCATTCCTTTCGAAGAACTCAATAGTAATGAACAGTCAAATGAAACTGAAACAAAAGGGGATGAAATAGACATTTATTTCGAAGACACAGACAAAAATACAAGTAGACAGCAAGTAGAACAAGACAATGTAATTGCAAGCTCTACTGAGGTACCTATACAAAATGAAAATGAAAATAATAATGAATTATTTTACGACACCTTCGAAATAAATGACAATAGAGAAAGTCTTGTTGAACCAACTGAAATCCATGAAGCAGACACAAATGTTGATACACCTGCGAATGTTTTAGAAGAACGAAGGACATACAATCTACGCGATAGATCTCGGATTGAACCGCCAAAAAGTTTTGGAGACTATGTCCTGGCAGTCACGGATATGGACAATGAGACAGAACCTCAAACATTTAGAGATGCTATGAATAGCAAAGAAAAGTCCAAATGGGTAAAGGCTATGCAGAGTGAAATGAATTTACTGCATGAGATGGAGACTTGGGAAATAGTCGACCTCCCTAAAAATCGTAAACCACTTCCATGTAAGTGGGTCTACAAAATAAAGAAGAATCCGAATGGTACAGTCGAACGATATAAGGCCAGGCTTGTAGTTAAAGGCTTTTCACAAAAACCAGGCGTTGATTACCAGAAGACTTTTAGTCCTGTTGCTCGCCTCAGTACCATCAGAGCTGTTCTAGGAATAGCGGCTCAAGAAAATATGATACTGCAACAGTTCGACGTATCTACTGCATTTCTAAACGGTACTGTGAAAGAGGAAATTTATATGAAGCAGCCAGAGGGCTTCAATGATGGCACTAAAAAAGTATGCAAGCTGAAAAGAAGCATCTATGGACTCAAACAAGCACCTCTTTGTTGGAACCAGATTGTTGTATATCAGAGTACCTTATAAATTCTGGATTCAAGCAAAGCAAAAAAGATCCTTGTCTTTACTTACGTGAGCAAGTTTTGATTGCATTATATGTAGATGACGGTTTGGTGGCTTCTGCTAATGAAAATGCTGAAAGAAAGTTCTTTGAAGAACTAAAAAGTAGATTTAAAATAACTAGTGGTTCGCCCCGAACTGAGACCTCGCGGTAACGGTATCCCATGATTATTCATTCAATCGATACATGATAACCAAAACTGACAATTATTATTATGCCCGTTTTCACCAAACATACCTAAATCATCCCCTAAGTAGGAGTCTCTTAACGTAGGTAGCTCCTAAATACAATCCTAAGTCCTAACATCCGTCCCAATATCCTTTTAGGTGTCCCGTACAGGATCGTGATAAATAAGTTGACAGAAAACATCAATCACCTAACTTATAGGTAGCCCGTAAAGGTTAGGGAACGTTAGTGAAAACATTGAATTATTTATCAAACATTGAATTTAACTCGTAGTTCCATGGGAATAGTTACTGACTGCGCCATCTATTAGCATTATTGTGAAGCTATGTTGATGCTATATGAATTACTGACGCCCATTAAAAATTAAATAATCTCGTTTCTTTATAATATTCATATAATTTTAGTATTTGTTGTTCAAGTACAGGATATAAGTGACCTAAAAACATAAAATCAGTTTGAAAATCCATAGCGGATTTTTCTAGAGAGCGTCTTCAAGCGAGCGTATAAAATCGCCACTTTGAAAGCCCCCCATTTCGTCAATTTTAAGGGAAAAATTAAAAAAAAATATTTTTGTACTCAGTTCAAAATTATCTTTAAAATGATACGTAACAATTTTATGTAACGCGATTTTTTTTTTTTACTTCGCATTCGCTTCTATGAGAGCCCCCCTGAAATAAAGATTTTTATAACTTTTTAAGCCATTTTCGGCTGGAGGCCATCGGTTTACATATTATATCTAAATTTGAAGTAATTACGTTCAGTAATTCAAAAGTTATAAGGCTCTGACAGACGGACGGACGGACGGACGGACGGACGGACAAGTGCAAATCGCCCTAGTTAACTCAAAGACCTTCGCTTCGCTCGGTCGACTACAAAACCGGCTTCCTATTTTCTTGGACTTGAAATTAACAAAATCAAAGATGGTAATATTACCCTAAATCAAAGGTCTTATACAAAAAAGATACTGGAAAAATTTGGAATGGCTGACTGTAAGTCCGCTCCAACGCCGGCAATAAAAGTTGGCAACAATTATGAAGAAGATGAGACTTCTGAGTCACTTTTTCCATATCGTCAAGCTGTGGGAGCCTTAGCATATCTGATGGTTGCTACGCGACCAGATATAAGTTACGCTGTAAGCGTGGCATCAAGGAATCTTGAAAAACCTACCAAGCTTGATGTAATGAAGGTCAAACGAATATTGAGGTACCTGAAGGGTACATTAAACAAAGGACTTGTCTTCACAAAAAACCGGGAGAAAAGGCTGATATGTTTTAGTGACGCTGATCACGGTGGCGACAAAGCAACGGGTCATTCGACGACCGGGATGGTCTTCCTATTGTCTGGTCCGATTATGTGGAAAAGCCAGAAACAGCCAACGCTAGCAATCTCTTCTACGGAGGCAGAACTTGTAGCCTTAACAGAGACTGCGAGGGAAGCCTTATGGCTGAAAGAGCTTCTAGAAGAGTTGACTGATACTAGTGGTTCGCCCCGAACTGAGACCTCGCGGTAACGGTATCCCATGATTATTCATTCAATCGATACATGATAACCAAAACTGACATTATTATTATGCCCGTTTTCACCAAACATACCTAAATCATCCCCTAAGTAGGAGTCTCTTAACGTAGGTAGCTCCTAAATACAATCCTAAGTCCTAACATCCGTCCCAATATCCTTTTAGGTGTCCCGTACAGGATCGTGATAAATAAGTTGACAGAAAACATCAATCACCTAACTTATAGGTAGCCCGTAAAGGTTAGGGAACGTTAGTGAAAACATTGAATTATTTATCAAACATTGAATTTAACTCGTAGTTCCATGGGAATAGTTACTGACTGCGCCATCTATTAGCATTATTGTGAAGCTATGTTGATGCTATATGAATTACTGACGCCCATTAAAAATTAAATAATCTCGTTTCTTTATAATATTCATATAATTTTAGTATTTGTTGTTCAAGTACAGGATATAAGTGACCTAAAAACATAAAATCAGTTTGAAAATCCATAGCGGATTTTTCTAGAGAGCGTCTTCAAGCGAGCGTATAAAATCGCCACTTTGAAAGCCCCCCATTTCGTCAATTTTAAGGGAAAAATTAAAAAAAAAATATTTTTGTACTCAGTTCAAAATTATCTTTAAAATGATACGTAACAATTTTATGTAACGCGATTTTTTTTTTTTTACTTCGCATTCGCTTCTATGAGAGCCCCCCTGAAATAAAGATTTTTATAACTTTTTAAGCCATTTTCGGCTGGAGGCCATCGGTTTACATATTATATCTAAATTTGAAGTAATTACGTTCAGTAATTCAAAAGTTATAAGGCTCTGACAGACGGACGGACGGACGGACGGACGGACGGACAAGTGCAAATCGCCCTAGTTAACTCAAAGACCTTCGCTTCGCTCGGTCGATAATAGAACTCAATGGAAAACCCAATCTACGTTGACAATGAGTCTGCTATTAAGCTATCCGAGAATCCGCCTTATGAGTTCCATAGGAGAACCAAGCATATTAAGCTGAAGCATTTTTTCATTCGAGAATGTATTCAGAATGGAGAATTTGATATCAAGCAGGTTTCCACGGAGCTGCAACTGGCAGATATGTTTACAAAGCCATTATTTGGCCTAAGACTCGAGATGCTAAGCCGAAGAATTGGACTTGTTCAAGATGTGTCCAAGTTCTAAAAAGTACCGTGGATGTGAGGATATGCAACCTCTCGACACCACTCTATAGTTGTGTCATTAGAAGAATAAAAAAGAGTGTTTGAGTGACAGTCAACAACTTTGTAAAATATATTGCACGAAATAAAACCACATAAATATTATGTAAAATCGCAACATTTTTCTTTAATTTCACAAAATTGACTTCAATGTTCACAGTCATAGATCACGAAAACTAGCAACATAGATAATACATGACTAGCAGTAGGATAGCTTCACAGCAGAGGTAGCACAGATTAGGTACGAAAAGTACAATCAGATTAAGGGTGGAACCACATCTGTGAGGATCGATTCGCATTTATGCCGATGCTATAAGGGTGGAACCACACCTGTGAGGATCGTTTCGGATTTCGCCCATACAAAACTGTCAAATTCCATAGAAACGTGAACGGATCAATTCGGCTTTTCGCATCGATTCGGCTTTCGCATTTTTTGTACCTAAAAGTGCCTAAAATCCTTACAAGTGTAGCTCACGTTTCGCATGCGAAAGGATCCTTTCGCATCCTTACGGATCCGTAAGGATGCGAACGGATCCTTACGGACGCGAACGGATCCGAAAGGATCCTTACGGATCCGTAAGGATCCTTACGCGTGCGAAAGCGTCATCGGCAACTAGGGAAATGCATGAAGTGCCAAAAAGTATCGATATATCGATGGAATTAGTTTTTATCTCAAGTATGTATGCAAACACAGGTGCCACTTTTCCGCCATGTTGAAATTCTTTGTTATTGGACCGATTTCGTTCAAAATCGATATTTGGGCTTCCCTGGGCTCAAATAAGAGGAAATGATTTGCAAAATTATAAAAAGTCGCCGCCATATTGAAATTCTTTGTTATTGGACCGATTTCGTTCAAAATCGATATTTAGGCTTCCCTTGGGTCAAGAAAGAGGAAATAGATGCCAAAATTTTAAAAAGTGACCGCCATATTGAAATTATTTGTTATTGGACCGATTTCGTTCAAAATCGATATTTGGGCTTCCCTGGGGTCAAATAAGAGGAAGTGATTGGCAAAATTATAAAAAGTGACCGCCATATTGAAATTCTTTGTTATTGGACCGATTTCGTTCAAAATCGATATTTGGGCTTCCCTGGGCTCAAATAAGAGAAAATGATTGGCAAAATTATAAAAAGTCGCCGCCATATTGAAATTCTTTGTTATTGGACCGATTTCGTTCAAAATCGATATTTAGGCTTCCCTTGGGTCAAGAAAGAGGAAATAGATGGCAAAATTTTAAAAAGTGGCCGCCATATTGAAATTCTTTGTTATTCGACCGATTTCGTTCAAAATCGATATTTAGGCTTCCCTTGGGTCAAGAAAGAGGAAATAGATGGCAAAATTTTAAAAAGTGGCCGCCATATTGAAATTCTTTGTTATTCGACCGATTTCGTTCAAAATCGATATTTAGGCTTCCCTTGGGTCAAGAAAGAGGAAATAGATGCCAAAATTTTAAAAAGTGACCGCCATATTGAAATTCTTTGTTATTGGACCGATTTCGTTCAAAATCGATATTTATGCTTCCCTTGGGTCAAGAAAGAGGAAATAGATGCCAAAATTTTAAAAAGTGACCGCCATATTGAAATTCTTTGTTATTGGACCGATTTCGTTCAAAATCGATATTTGGGCTTCCCTGGGGTCAAATAAGAGGAAATGATTGGCAAAATTATAAAAAGTGACTGCCATATTGAAATTCTTTGTTATTGGACCGATTTCGTTCAAAATCGATATTTAGGCTTCCCTTGGGTCAAGAAAGAGGAAATAGATGCCAAAATTTTAAAAAGTGACCGCCATATTGAAATTCTTTGTTATTGGACCGATTTCGTTCAAAATCGATATTTAAGCTTCCCTTGGGTCAAGAAAGAGGAAATAGATGGCAAAATTTTAAAAAGTGGCCGCCATATTGAAATTCTTTGTTATTCGACCGATTTCGTTCAAAATCGATATTTAGGCTTCCCTTGGGTCAAGAAAGAGGAAATAGATGGCAAAATTTTAAAAAGTGGCCGCCATATTGAAATTCTTTGTTATTCGACCGATTTCGTTCAAAATCGATATTTAGGCTTCCCTTGGGTCAAGAAAGAGGAAATAGATGCCAAAATTTTAAAAAGTGACCGCCATATTGAAATTCTTTGTTATTGGACCGATTTCGTTCAAAATCGATATTTAGGCTTCCCTTGGGTCAAGAAAGAGGAAATAGATGCCAAAATTTTAAAAAGTGACCGCCATATTGAAATTCTTTGTTATTGGACCGATTTCGTTCAAAATCGATATTTAAGCTTCCCTTGGGTCAAGAAAGAGGAAATAGATGGCAAAATTTTAAAAAGTGGCCGCCATATTGAAATTCTTTGTTATTCGACCGATTTCGTTCAAAATCGATATTTAGGCTTCCCTTGGGTCAAGAAAGAGGAAATAGATGGCAAAATTTTAAAAAGTGGCCGCCATATTGAAATTCTTTGTTATTCGACCGATTTCGTTCAAAATCGATATTTAGGCTTCCCTTGGGTCAAGAAAGAGGAAATAGATGGCAAAATTTTAAAAAGTGGCCGCCATATTGAAATTCTTTGTTATTCGACCGATTTCGTTCAAAATCGATATTTAGGCTTCCCTTGGGTCAAGAAAGAGGAAATAGATGCCAAAATTTTAAAAAGTGACCGCCATATTGAAATTCTTTGTTATTGGACCGATTTCGTTCAAAATCGATATTTAGGCTTCCCTTGGGTCAAGAAAGAGGAAATAGATGCCAAAATTTTAAAAAGTGACCGCCATATTGAAATTCTTTGTTATTGGACCGATTTCGTTCAAAATCGATATTTGGGCTTCCCTGGGGTCAAATAAGAGGAAATGATTGGCAAAATTATAAAAAGTGACTGCCATATTGAAATTCTTTGTTATTGGACCGATTTCGTTCAAAATCGATATTTAGGCTTCCCTTGGGTCAAGAAAGAGGAAATAGATGCCAAAATTTTAAAAAGTGACCGCCATATTGAAATTCTTTGTTATTGGACCGATTTCGTTCAAAATCGATATTTAAGCTTCCCTTGGGTCAAGAAAGAGGAAATAGATGGCAAAATTTTAAAAAGTGGCCGCCATATTGAAATTCTTTGTTATTCGACCGATTTCGTTCAAAATCGATATTTAGGCTTCCCTTGGGTCAAGAAAGAGGAAATAGATGGCAAAATTTTAAAAAGTGGCCGCCATATTGAAATTCTTTGTTATTCGACCGATTTCGTTCAAAATCGATATTTAGGCTTCCCTTGGGTCAAGAAAGAGGAAATAGATGCCAAAATTTTAAAAAGTGACCGCCATATTGAAATTCTTTGTTATTGGACCGATTTCGTTCAAAATCGATATTTAGGCTTCCCTTGGGTCAAGAAAGAGGAAATAGATGCCAAAATTTTAAAAAGTGACCGCCATATTGAAATTCTTTGTTATTGGACCGATTTCGTTCAAAATCGATATTTGGGCTTCCCTGGGGCCATATAAGAGGAAATGATTGGCAAAATTATTAAAAGTGACCGCCACATTGAAATTCTTTTTTATTGGACCGATTTCGTTCAAAATCGATATTTAGGCTTTCCTTGGGTCAAGAAAGAGGAAATAGATGCCAAAATTTTAAAAAGTGACCGCCATATTGAAATTCTTTGTTATTGGACCGATTTCGTTCAAAATCGATATTTGGGCTTCCCTGGGCTCAAATAAGAGAAAATGATTGGCAAAATTATAAAAAGTCGCCGCCATATTGAAATTCTTTGCTATTGGACCGATTTCGTTCAAAATCGATATTTAGGCTTCCCTTGGGTCAAGAAAGAGGAAATAGATGGCAAAATTTTAAAAAGTGGCCGCCATATTGAAATTCTTTGTTATTCGACCGATTTCGTTCAAAATCGATATTTAGGCTTCCCTTGGGTCAAGAAAGAGGAAATAGATGGCAAAATTTTAAAAAGTGGCCGCCATATTGAAATTCTTTGTTATTCGACCGATTTCGTTCAAAATCGATATTTAGGCTTCCCTTGGGTCAAGAAAGAGGAAATAGATGCCAAAATTTTAAAAAGTGACCGCCATATTGAAATTCTTTGTTATTGGACCGATTTCGTTCAAAATCGATATTTAGGCTTCCCTTGGGTCAAGAAAGAGGAAATAGATGCCAAAATTTTAAAAAGTGACCGCCATATTGAAATTCTTTGTTATTGGACCGATTTCGTTCAAAATCGATATTTGGGCTTCCCTGGGGTCAAATAAGAGGAAATGATTGGCAAAATTATAAAAAGTGACTGCCATATTGAAATTCTTTGTTATTGGACCGATTTCGTTCAAAATCGATATTTAGGCTTCCCTTGGGTCAAGAAAGAGGAAATAGATGCCAAAATTTTAAAAAGTGACCGCCATATTGAAATTCTTTGTTATTGGACCGATTTCGTTCAAAATCGATATTTAAGCTTCCCTTGGGTCAAGAAAGAGGAAATAGATGGCAAAATTTTAAAAAGTGGCCGCCATATTGAAATTCTTTGTTATTCGACCGATTTCGTTCAAAATCGATATTTAGGCTTCCCTTGGGTCAAGAAAGAGGAAATAGATGGCAAAATTTTAAAAAGTGGCCGCCATATTGAAATTCTTTGTTATTCGACCGATTTCGTTCAAAATCGATATTTAGGCTTCCCTTGGGTCAAGAAAGAGGAAATAGATGCCAAAATTTTAAAAAGTGACCGCCATATTGAAATTCTTTGTTATTGGACCGATTTCGTTCAAAATCGATATTTAGGCTTCCCTTGGGTCAAGAAAGAGGAAATAGATGCCAAAATTTTAAAAAGTGACCGCCATATTGAAATTCTTTGTTATTGGACCGATTTCGTTCAAAATCGATATTTAAGCTTCCCTTGGGTCAAGAAAGAGGAAATAGATGGCAAAATTTTAAAAAGTGGCCGCCATATTGAAATTCTTTGTTATTCGACCGATTTCGTTCAAAATCGATATTTAGGCTTCCCTTGGGTCAAGAAAGAGGAAATAGATGGCAAAATTTTAAAAAGTGGCCGCCATATTGAAATTCTTTGTTATTCGACCGATTTCGTTCAAAATCGATATTTAGGCTTCCCTTGGGTCAAGAAAGAGGAAATAGATGCCAAAATTTTAAAAAGTGACCGCCATATTGAAATTCTTTGTTATTGGACCGATTTCGTTCAAAATCGATATTTAGGCTTCCCTTGGGTCAAGAAAGAGGAAATAGATGGCAAAATTTTAAAAAGTGGCCGCCATATTGAAATTCTTTGTTATTCGACCGATTTCGTTCAAAATCGATATTTAGGCTTCCCTTGGGTCAAGAAAGAGGAAATAGATGCCAAAATTTTAAAAAGTGACCGCCATATTGAAATTCTTTGTTATTGGACCGATTTCGTTCAAAATCGATATTTAAGCTTCCCTTGGGTCAAGAAAGAGGAAATAGATGGCAAAATTTTAAAAAGTGGCCGCCATATTGAAATTCTTTGTTATTCGACCGATTTCGTTCAAAATCGATATTTAGGCTTCCCTTGGGTCAAGAAAGAGGAAATAGATGGCAAAATTTTAAAAAGTGGCCGCCATATTGAAATTCTTTGTTATTCGACCGATTTCGTTCAAAATCGATATTTAGGCTTCCCTTGGGTCAAGAAAGAGGAAATAGATGCCAAAATTTTAAAAAGTGACCGCCATATTGAAATTCTTTGTTATTGGACCGATTTCGTTCAAAATCGATATTTAGGCTTCCCTTGGGTCAAGAAAGAGGAAATAGATGCCAAAATTTTAAAAAGTGACCGCCATATTGAAATTCTTTGTTATTGGACCGATTTCGTTCAAAATCGATATTTGGGCTTCCCTGGGGTCAAATAAGAGGAAATGATTGGCAAAATTATAAAAAGTGACTGCCATATTGAAATTCTTTGTTATTGGACCGATTTCGTTCAAAATCGATATTTAGGCTTCCCTTGGGTCAAGAAAGAGGAAATAGATGCCAAAATTTTAAAAAGTGACCGCCATATTGAAATTCTTTGTTATTGGACCGATTTCGTTCAAAATCGATATTTAGGCTTCCCTTGGGTCAAGAAAGAGGAAATAGATGCCAAAATTTTAAAAAGTGACCGCCATATTGAAATTCTTTGTTATTGGACCGATTTCGTTCAAAATCGATATTTAGGCTTCCCTTGGGTCAAGAAAGAGGAAATAGATGCCAAAATTTTAAAAAGTGACCGCCATATTGAAATTCTTTGTTATTGGACCGATTTCGTTCAAAATCGATATTTGGGCTTCCCTGGGGCCATATAAGAGGAAATGATTGGCAAAATTATTAAAAGTGACCGCCACATTGAAATTCTTTTTTATTGGACCGATTTCGTTCAAAATCGATATTTAGGCTTTCCTTGGGTCAAGAAAGAGGAAATAGATGCCAAAATTTTAAAAAGTGACCGCCATATTGAAATTCTTTGTTATTGGACCGATTTCGTTCAAAATCGATATTTGGGCTTCCCTGGGCTCAAATAAGAGAAAATGATTGGCAAAATTATAAAAAGTCGCCGCCATATTGAAATTCTTTGCTATTGGACCGATTTCGTTCAAAATCGATATTTAGGCTTCCCTTGGGTCAAGAAAGAGGAAATAGATGGCAAAATTTTAAAAAGTGGCCGCCATATTGAAATTCTTTGTTATTCGACCGATTTCGTTCAAAATCGATATTTAGGCTTCCCTTGGGTCAAGAAAGAGGAAATAGATGGCAAAATTTTAAAAAGTGGCCGCCATATTGAAATTCTTTGTTATTCGACCGATTTCGTTCAAAATCGATATTTAGGCTTCCCTTGGGTCAAGAAAGAGGAAATAGATGCCAAAATTTTAAAAAGTGACCGCCATATTGAAATTCTTTGTTATTGGACCGATTTCGTTCAAAATCGATATTTAGGCTTCCCTTGGGTCAAGAAAGAGGAAATAGATGCCAAAATTTTAAAAAGTGACCGCCATATTGAAATTCTTTGATATTGGACCGATTTCGTTCAAAATCGATATTTGGGCTTCCCTGGGGTCAAATAAGAGGAAATGATTGGCAAAATTATAAAAAGTGACTGCCATATTGAAATTCTTTGTTATTGGACCGATTTCGTTCAAAATCGATATTTAGGCTTCCCTTGGGTCAAGAAAGAGGAAATAGATGCCAAAATTTTAAAAAGTGACCGCCATATTGAAATTCTTTGTTATTGGACCGATTTCGTTCAAAATCGATATTTAAGCTTCCCTTGGGTCAAGAAAGAGGAAATAGATGGCAAAATTTTAAAAAGTGGCCGCCATATTGAAATTCTTTGTTATTCGACCGATTTCGTTCAAAATCGATATTTAGGCTTCCCTTGGGTCAAGAAAGAGGAAATAGATGGCAAAATTTTAAAAAGTGGCCGCCATATTGAAATTCTTTGTTATTCGACCGATTTCGTTCAAAATCGATATTTAGGCTTCCCTTGGGTCAAGAAAGAGGAAATAGATGCCAAAATTTTAAAAAGTGACCGCCATATTGAAATTCTTTGTTATTGGACCGATTTCGTTCAAAATCGATATTTAGGCTTCCCTTGGGTCAAGAAAGAGGAAATAGATGCCAAAATTTTAAAAAGTGACCGCCATATTGAAATTCTTTGTTATTGGACCGATTTCGTTCAAAATCGATATTTAAGCTTCCCTTGGGTCAAGAAAGAGGAAATAGATGGCAAAATTTTAAAAAGTGGCCGCCATATTGAAATTCTTTGTTATTCGACCGATTTCGTTCAAAATCGATATTTAGGCTTCCCTTGGGTCAAGAAAGAGGAAATAGATGGCAAAATTTTAAAAAGTGGCCGCCATATTGAAATTCTTTGTTATTCGACCGATTTCGTTCAAAATCGATATTTAGGCTTCCCTTGGGTCAAGAAAGAGGAAATAGATGCCAAAATTTTAAAAAGTGACCGCCATATTGAAATTCTTTGTTATTGGACCGATTTCGTTCAAAATCGATATTTAGGCTTCCCTTGGGTCAAGAAAGAGGAAATAGATGGCAAAATTTTAAAAAGTGGCCGCCATATTGAAATTCTTTGTTATTCGACCGATTTCGTTCAAAATCGATATTTAGGCTTCCCTTGGGTCAAGAAAGAGGAAATAGATGCCAAAATTTTAAAAAGTGACCGCCATATTGAAATTCTTTGTTATTGGACCGATTTCGTTCAAAATCGATATTTAAGCTTCCCTTGGGTCAAGAAAGAGGAAATAGATGGCAAAATTTTAAAAAGTGGCCGCCATATTGAAATTCTTTGTTATTCGACCGATTTCGTTCAAAATCGATATTTAGGCTTCCCTTGGGTCAAGAAAGAGGAAATAGATGGCAAAATTTTAAAAAGTGGCCGCCATATTGAAATTCTTTGTTATTCGACCGATTTCGTTCAAAATCGATATTTAGGCTTCCCTTGGGTCAAGAAAGAGGAAATAGATGCCAAAATTTTAAAAAGTGACCGCCATATTGAAATTCTTTGTTATTGGACCGATTTCGTTCAAAATCGATATTTAGGCTTCCCTTGGGTCAAGAAAGAGGAAATAGATGCCAAAATTTTAAAAAGTGACCGCCATATTGAAATTCTTTGTTATTGGACCGATTTCGTTCAAAATCGATATTTGGGCTTCCCTGGGGTCAAATAAGAGGAAATGATTGGCAAAATTATAAAAAGTGACTGCCATATTGAAATTCTTTGTTATTGGACCGATTTCGTTCAAAATCGATATTTAGGCTTCCCTTGGGTCAAGAAAGAGGAAATAGATGCCAAAATTTTAAAAAGTGACCGCCATATTGAAATTCTTTGTTATTGGACCGATTTCGTTCAAAATCGATATTTAAGCTTCCCTTGGGTCAAGAAAGAGGAAATAGATGGCAAAATTTTAAAAAGTGGCCGCCATATTGAAATTCTTTGTTATTCGACCGATTTCGTTCAAAATCGATATTTAGGCTTCCCTTGGGTCAAGAAAGAGGAAATAGATGGCAAAATTTTAAAAAGTGGCCGCCATATTGAAATTCTTTGTTATTCGACCGATTTCGTTCAAAATCGATATTTAGGCTTCCCTTGGGTCAAGAAAGAGGAAATAGATGCCAAAATTTTAAAAAGTGACCGCCATATTGAAATTCTTTGTTATTGGACCGATTTCGTTCAAAATCGATATTTAGGCTTCCCTTGGGTCAAGAAAGAGGAAATAGATGCCAAAATTTTAAAAAGTGACCGCCATATTGAAATTCTTTGTTATTGGACCGATTTCGTTCAAAATCGATATTTAGGCTTCCCTTGGGTCAAGAAAGAGGAAATAGATGCCAAAATTTTAAAAAGTGACCGCCATATTGAAATTCTTTGTTATTGGACCGATTTCGTTCAAAATCGATATTTGGGCTTCCCTGGGGCCAAATAAGAGGGAATGATTGGCAAAATTATTAAAAGTGACCGCCACATTGAAATTCTTTTTTATTGGACCGATTTCGTTCAAAATCGATATTTGGGCTTCCCTGGGGTCAAATAAGAGAAAATGATTGGCAAAATTATAAAAAGTCGCCGCCATATTGAAATTCTTTGTTATTGGACCGATTTCGTTCAAAATCGATATTTAGGCTTCCCTTGGGTCAAGAAAGAGGAAATAGATGCCAAAATTTTAAAAAGTGACCGCCATATTGAACTTCTTTGTTATTGGACCGATTTCGTTCAAAATCGATATTTGGGCTTCCCTGGGGTCAAATAAGAGGAAATGATTGGCAAAATTATAAAAAGTGACCGCCATATTGAAATTCTTTGTTATTGGACAGATTTCGTTCAAAATCAATATTTAGGCTTCTCTGGGTTCAAAGTTGTTCGTGGTTTAGATTTTGAGTTCGCGTACGTCGATGATATTTTAGTTTCTTCAAAAGATAGCGAACAGCATGCAAAACATTTACGTATTCTTTTCAAACGTTTTTGAAGGATACGGTATAGTTAATAACGAGAAGAATGGTATTTTAATGTTCCAGAGGTTCGTTTCCTTGGATACAAAATAAGCGCTCCCGGGATTGGCTCTCCTGCTGACCGCATTAAGAGTTTACAGGATTTTCCTCTACCTAAAACAGTACAGGGATTTAGAAGATATGATTAATTTTTATCGAAAATTTCTCCCTAGCATAGCGCGACTTCAAGCAACATTAATAGATGCTTTATCAAAACTTCAAGATAAAAGTGCTAAACCTTTTACTGGGACTCCCGATTTAGAGCGTATCCTACTTCCTACTAATATTATAAAGGCGAAAGTTTGTATGTATGTTTGTTCCTCTTTAACGCAAAAACTACTGGATGGATTTGGCTGAAATTTGGAATGGAGATAGATTATACCCTGGATAAACATATAGGCTACAAATTATTCCGGAAAAATCCAAGGTTCCCGCGGGATTTTGAAAAACCACTGATAGATGGCGCTGATTGTACTTAAATCACGCTTACATTATCCGCAGTATCGAGAATAAGTAAAAAATTCCAAATCAACAATCAAGTAGGATAACCACAGTTATTGAAGTTTTTCATTAGCAATAGAAAATTTCTTAGGGATTAGGGATGGATTACGAAATAAATAATACAATTAGTACAAGGTATCGATTTGTCCAGTCATAGTGAGTACATTGCTAGATATTATAATGACTGGTCATGTGTGTATAATTTATAATTTTTAATAGGATAATAGGATAGGATAGGATCTACACATGATGTAATCCATCCCTAATCCCTAATCCCTAAGAAATTTTCTATTGCTAATGAAAAACTTCAATAACTGTGTTTATCCTACTTGATTGTTGAATTGGAATTTTTTACTTATTCTCGATACTGCGGATAATGTAAGCGTGATTTAAGTACAATCAGCGCCATCTATCAGTGGTTTTTCAAAATCCCGCGGGAACCTTGGATTTTTCCGGGATAATTTGTAGCCTATATGTTAATCCAGGGTATAATCTATCTTTTTTTTTTTTTTTTAAATTTTTTATTCAGAAATATAATAACAAGTATTAGTAAACTTATTCTACCCCGCCAAACTGCACATGCAGTTTGTTGGCGAGTCTGCGCTCATACAATTAATAAACTTATAACTACATATTATATTCTAATGCTAGCCTACTTGTGTCGGTCAGTCTGTCAGTCGGTCGGTCAGTCAGTCGGTCGGTCGGTCGGTCGGTTCCATTCCAAATTTCAGCCAAATCCATCCAGTAGTTTTTGCGTTAAAGAGGAACAAACATACACACAAACTTTCGCCTTTATAATATTAGTAGGAAATAGGAAGTAGGATGAAACGGAAAATAAAAAAGTAGTTGGGGATAGAATTTAATTTGACTTGAAAATGTATTAAAGCGGAAATGTGGGCTGATTGGTTGAATGTAAGGGGAAATTGTAATCATCCATTCCATCCATTTTGTTAGTCTAAAAATATAAAAGGGAAATGTGAATTAGTTTAAAGTTAGTTCTCGTTCAGCGTGGGAGCCGACTGTGGCTCCATAAGTGTTTTCGATATTTACTTTTATATTTTAAAAGATGTGCTGTCGTGGAGTTTCTTTGCCCTTTCTTCTACACGACTATAGCACTTTGCGAAACGGGCATTAGAGTCATTTTTATAATATATAGATCTATACTGAACAACATAATAAAATACAGATAGATGTTGATGAAGGAGTTTTCTTTACAATCCTTGTTACGTAACGATTACAATGTACCCTCCTTTGTGTAGGTAGTTATTTTTATTGATGGAAGGCGATTGCTGAGAATGATGTTCTGTTCTGATATTGTGTGTGATTCCTTTTATTAGACGCTCGGCGATGAGGGGGGTGCCGTCATACTTTTAAAACTTATGGCAAATATTTCCTCTTTCTTGACCACAGGAAGCCGAAATATCGATTTTGAATATCGATTTTGAATTTCAATATGGCGGTGACTTTTTAAAATTTTGGCATCTATTTTCTCTTTCTTGTCTCAAGGGAAGCCTAAATATCGATTTTGAACGAAATCGGTCCAATAACAAAGAATTTCAATATGGCGGTCACTTTTTATAATTTTGCCAATCATTTCCTCTTATTTGACCCCAAGGAAGCCCAAACATCGATTTTGAACGAAATCTTTCCAATAAAAAAGAATTTCAATATGGCGGTCACTTTTTAAAATTTTGGAATCTATTTCCTCTTTCTTGACCCAAGGGAAGCCTAAATATCGATTTTGAACGAAACGGTCCAATAACAAAGAATTTCAATATGGCGGCGACTTTTTATAATTTTGCAAATCATTTCCTCTTATTTGAGCCCAGGGAAGCCCAAATATCGATTTTGAACGAAATCGGTCCAATAACAAAGAATTTCAATATGGCGGTCACTTTTTATAATGTTGCCAATCATTTCCTCTTATTTGACCCAAGGGAAGCCCAAATATCGATTTTGAACGAAATCGGTCCAATAACAAAGAATTTCAATATGGCGGTCACTTTTTATAATGTTGCCAATCATTTCCTCTTATTTGACCCAAGGGAAGCCTAAATATCGATTTTGAACGAAATCGGTCCAATAACAAAGAATTTCAATATGGCGGTCACTTTTTAAAATTTTGGCATCTATTTCCTCTTTCTTGACCCAAGGGAAGCCTAAATATCGATTTTGAACGAAATCGGTCCAATAACAAAGAATTTCAATATGGCGGTCACTTTTTAAAATTTTGGCATCTATTTCCTCTTTCTTGACCCAAGGGAAGCCTAAATATCGATTTTGAACGAAATCGGTCCAATAACAAAGAATTTCAATATGGCGGTCACTTTTTATAATTTTGCCAATCATTTCCTCTTATTTGACCCCAGGGAAGCCCAAATATCGATTTTGAACGAAATCGGTCCAATAACAAAGAATTTCAATATGGCGGTCACTTTTTAAAATTTTGGCATCTATTTCCTCTTTCTTGACCCAAGGGAAGCCTAAATATCGATTTTGAACGAAATCGGTCCAATAACAAAGAATTTCAATATGGCGGCGACTTTTTATAATTTTGCCAATCATTTTCTCTTATTTGACCCCAGGGAAGCCCAAATATCGATTTTGAACGAAATCGGTCCAATAAAAAAGAATTTCAATGTGGCGGTCACTTTTTAAAATTTTGGCATCTATTTCCTCTTTCTTGACCCAAGGGAAGCCTAAATATCGATTTTGAACGAAATCGGTCCAATAACAAAGAATTTCAATATGGCGGTCACTTTTTAAAATTTTGGCATCTATTTCCTCTTTCTTGACCCAAGGGAAGCCTAAATATCGATTTTGAACGAAATCGGTCGAAAAACAAAGAATTTCAATATGGCGGTGACTTTTTAAAATTTTGGCATCTATTTTCTCTTTCTTGACCCAAGGGAAGCCTAAATATCGATTTTGAACGAAATCGGTCCAATAACAAAGAATTTCAATATGGCGGTCACTTTTTAAAATTTTGGCATCTATTTCCTCTTTCTTGACCCAAGGGAAGCCTAAATATCGATTTTGAACGAAATCGGTCCAATAACAAAGAATTTCAATATGGCGGTCACTTTTTATAATTTTGCCAATCATTTCCTCTTATTTGACCCCAGGGAAGCCCAAATATCGATTTTGAACGAAATCGGTCCAATAACAAAGAATTTCAATATGGCGGTCACTTTTTAAAATTTTGGCATCTATTTCCTCTTTCTTGACCCAAGGGAAGCCTAAATATCGATTTTGAACGAAATCGGTCCAATAACAAAGAATTTCAATATGGCGGCGACTTTTTATAATTTTGCCAATCATTTTCTCTTATTTGACCCCAGGGAAGCCCAAATATCGATTTTGAACGAAATCGGTCCAATAACAAAGAATTTCAATATGGCGGTCACTTTTTAAAATTTTGGCATCTATTTCCTCTTTCTTGACCCAAGGGAAGCCTAAATATCGATTTTGAACGAAATCGGTCCAATAACAAAGAATTTCAATATGGCGGTCACTTTTTAAAATTTTGGCATCTATTTCCTCTTTCTTGACCCAAGGGAAGCCTAAATATCGATTTTGAACGAAATCGGTCGAAAAACAAAGAATTTCAATATGGCGGTGACTTTTTAAAATTTTGGCATCTATTTTCTCTTTCTTGACCCAAGGGAAGCCTAAATATCGATTTTGATCGAAATCGGTCGAAAAACAAAGAATTTCAATATGGCGGCGACTTTTTCAATTTTTGGCATCCATTTCCTCTGTGTAGAAGAAGATTAATATCGTGGTTGAGCTAGCAATTAAAATATCGATGCCATCATCGACCATCCCTACGCAGACAACAATGTTTATAGGCTTTCGCCTCCTTACGGATCCGAAAGGATGCGTACGCGTCCTTACGGATCCGTAAGGATGCGTACGCGTCCTTACGGATCCGTAAGGATGCGTACGCATCCTTTCGGATCCGTAAGGAGGCGAAAGCCTATAAACATTGATGTCTGCGTAGGGATGGTCGATGATGGCATCGATATTTTAATTGCTAGCTCAACCACGATATTAATCTTCTACACAGAGGAAATGGATGCCAAAAATTGAAAAAGTCGCCGCCATATTGAAATTCTTTGTTTTTCGACCGATTTCGTTCAAAATCGATATTTAGGCTTCCCTTGGGTCAAGAAAGAGAAAATAGATGCCAAAATTTTAAAAAGTCACCGCCATATTGAAATTCTTTGTTTTTCGACCGATTTCGTTCAAAATCGATATTTAGGCTTCCCTTGGGTCAAGAAAGAGGAAATAGATGCCAAAATTTTAAAAAGTGACCGCCATATTGAAATTCTTTGTTATTGGACCGATTTCGTTCAAAATCGATATTTAGGCTTCCCTTGGGTCAAGAAAGAGGAAATAGATGCCAAAATTTTAAAAAGTGACCGCCATATTGAAATTCTTTGTTATTGGACCGATTTCGTTCAAAATCGATATTTGGGCTTCCCTGGGGTCAAATAAGAGAAAATGATTGGCAAAATTATAAAAAGTCGCCGCCATATTGAAATTCTTTGTTATTGGACCGATTTCGTTCAAAATCGATATTTAGGCTTCCCTTGGGTCAAGAAAGAGGAAATAGATGCCAAAATTTTAAAAAGTGACCGCCATATTGAAATTCTTTGTTATTGGACCGATTTCGTTCAAAATCGATATTTGGGCTTCCCTGGGGTCAAATAAGAGGAAATGATTGGCAAAATTATAAAAAGTGACCGCCATATTGAAATTCTTTGTTATTGGACCGATTTCGTTCAAAATCGATATTTAGGCTTCCCTTGGGTCAAGAAAGAGGAAATAGATGCCAAAATTTTAAAAAGTGACCGCCATATTGAAATTCTTTGTTATTGGACCGATTTCGTTCAAAATCGATATTTAGGCTTCCCTTGGGTCAAGAAAGAGAAAATAGATGCCAAAATTTTAAAAAGTCACCGCCATATTGAAATTCTTTGTTTTTCGACCGATTTCGTTCAAAATCGATATTTAGGCTTCCCTTGGGTCAAGAAAGAGGAAATAGATGCCAAAATTTTAAAAAGTGACCGCCATATTGAAATTCTTTGTTATTGGACCGATTTCGTTCAAAATCGATATTTAGGCTTCCCTTGGGTCAAGAAAGAGGAAATAGATGCCAAAATTTTAAAAAGTGACCGCCACATTGAAATTCTTTTTTATTGGACCGATTTCGTTCAAAATCGATATTTGGGCTTCCCTGGGGTCAAATAAGAGAAAATGATTGGCAAAATTATAAAAAGTCGCCGCCATATTGAAATTCTTTGTTATTGGACCGATTTCGTTCAAAATCGATATTTAGGCTTCCCTTGGGTCAAGAAAGAGGAAATAGATGCCAAAATTTTAAAAAGTGACCGCCATATTGAAATTCTTTGTTATTGGACCGATTTCGTTCAAAATCGATATTTGGGCTTCCCTGGGGTCAAATAAGAGGAAATGATTGGCAAAATTATAAAAAGTGACCGCCATATTGAAATTCTTTGTTATTGGACCGATTTCGTTCAAAATCGATATTTAGGCTTCCCTTGGGTCAAGAAAGAGGAAATAGATGCCAAAATTTTAAAAAGTGACCGCCATATTGAAATTCTTTGTTATTGGACCGATTTCGTTCAAAATCGATATTTAGGCTTCCCTTGGGTCAAGAAAGAGGAAATAGATGCCAAAATTTTAAAAAGTGACCGCCATATTGAAATTCTTTGTTATTGGACCGATTTCGTTCAAAATCGATATTTGGGCTTCCCTGGGGTCAAATAAGAGGAAATGATTGGCAAAATTATAAAAAGTGACCGCCATATTGAAATTCTTTGTTATTGGACCGATTTCGTTCAAAATCGATATTTAGGCTTCCCTTGGGTCAAGAAAGAGGAAATAGATGCCAAAATTTTAAAAAGTGACCGCCATATTGAAATTCTTTGTTATTGGACCGATTTCGTTCAAAATCGATATTTAGGCTTCCCTTGGGTCAAGAAAGAGGAAATAGATGCCAAAATTATAAAAAGTCGCCGCCATATTGAAATTCTTTGTTATTGGACCGATTTCGTTCAAAATCGATATTTAGGCTTCCCTTGGGTCAAGAAAGAGGAAATAGATGCCAAAATTTTAAAAAGTGACCGCCATATTGAAATTCTTTGTTATTGGACCGATTTCGTTCAAAATCGATATTTGGGCTTCCCTGGGGTCAAATAAGAGGAAATGATTGGCAAAATTATAAAAAGTGACCGCCATATTGAAATTCTTTGTTATTGCACCGATTTCGTTCAAAATCGATATTTGGGCTTCCCTGGGGTCAAATAAGAGGAAATGATTGGCAAAATTATAAAAAGTGACCGCCATATTGAAATTCTTTGTTATTGGACCGATTTCGTTCAAAATCGATATTTGGGCTTCCCTGGGGCCAAATAAGAGGAAATGATTGGCAAAATTATTAAAAGTGACCGCCACATTGAAATTCTTTTTTATTGGACCGATTTCGTTCAAAATCGATATTTGGGCTTCCCTGGGGTCAAATAAGAGAAAATGATTGGCAAAATTATAAAAAGTCGCCGCCATATTGAAATTCTTTGTTATTGGACCGATTTCGTTCAAAATCGATATTTAGGCTTCCCTTGGGTCAAGAAAGAGGAAATAGATGCCAAAATTTTAAAAAGTGACCGCCATATTGAAATTCTTTGTTATTGGACCGATTTATCATCTATTACAAGATGATCTCAACTCTATTGTAGACTGGTGTGCTAAAAATAGAATGACTCTTAACGTTTCCAAATGCGCGCACATAAAATTCACCCGTAAAAAGAACATACTAGGAACTGGCTACTTTATTCACAACCATCAGCTTGAGGAGGTTTCAGTCATCAGGGATCTCGGTATTATGATCGATAGTAAGCTTACATTCAAGGAACACATCAACCAAATAGTCTCCCGAGCGTGGAAGCTACTGGGTTTCATTAAACGTAACACGAGTGACTTTATGAGAACCGACTGCATTATAAAAATATTTAATGCACTAGTGCGTAGTATCCTGGAATACGCAGTCCCGGCATGGAACCCGCACTACAAAATCCACACTTCAAGAATAGAGCGAGTTCAACGCTCCTTCACGAGGTACCTAGCCTTCAAAGACAACTCTTGTCCTTAAGAAGCTGACTATGACACACGCTTGAAACATTTTAAAATCCAATCCCTGGAAAAACGCAGGTTGGTGACTGACCTCTTAACACTTTATAAAATAGTCCACAGCACCTTGGATTCCCCTGACCTGTTGTACCACGTCAGCATTCATGTCCCTCGACGACCCTCTAGACATCCTATCAAAAACATCTTCCAGCCCCACTTCTCTAAATCTAACCTAGGCAAATTCGCCCCAATAAATCGAATTATTAATGCATACAATAACTCGACGTGCCCTGACATTGACATATTCCATGATAGTTTGTTTAGCTTTAAGAAAAAATTGTACATATCAGCATGAATAATTTATGTTAATATCATCTAATTCAAATTAATAATATCTATTCCTTAGCTTTGACATTGTAAATATTTAATAACTGTATCTTGCTAGCTATGACATTGTTAATATTTATTAATTATTTAAAATTTTGATCGGAGTTACCCTGGCAATGTTGAATATGCCTATAATTGGTAATTTGTAACAGCATTAGAATTTATTAAGCACATTGTATTATTTAAAGTGTATATTGCAATTTATCGCTGGCATATCTATTAAATAAATAAATAAATAAATAGATTTCGTTCAAAATCGATATTTGGGCTTCCCTGGGGTCAAATAAGAGGAAATGATTGGCAAAATTATAAAAAGTGACCGCCATATTGAAATTCTTTGTTATTGGACCGATTTCGTTCAAAATCGATATTTAGGCTTCCCTTGGGTCAAGAAAGAGGAAATAGATGCCAAAATTTTAAAAAGTGACCGCCATATTGAAATTCTTTGTTATTGGACCGATTTCGTTCAAAATCGATATTTAGGCTTCCCTTGGGTCAAGAAAGAGGAAATAGATGCCAAAATTATAAAAAGTCGCCGCCATATTGAAATTCTTTGTTATTGGACCGATTTCGTTCAAAATCGATATTTAGGCTTCCCTTGGGTCAAGAAAGAGGAAATAGATGCCAAAATTTTAAAAAGTGACCGCCATATTGAAATTCTTTGTTATTGGACCGATTTCGTTCAAAATCGATATTTGGGCTTCCCTGGGCTCAAATAAGAGGAAATGATTTGCAAAATTATAAAAAGTCGCCGCCATATTGAAATTCTTTGTTATTGGACCGATTTCGTTCAAAATCGATATTTAGGCTTCCCTTGGGTCAAGAAAGAGGAAATAGATGCCAAAATTTTAAAAAGTGACCGCCATATTGAAATTCTTTGTTATTGGACCGATTTCCTTCAAAATCGATATTTGGGCTTCCCTGGGGTCAAATAAGAGGAAATGATTTGCAAAATTATAAAAAGTCGCCGCCATATTGAAATTCTTTGTTATTGGACCGATTTCGTTCAAAATCGATATTTGGGCTTCCCTGGGGTCAAATAAGAGGAAATGATTGGCAACATTATAAAAAGTGACCGCCATATTGAAATTCTTTGTTATTGGACCGATTTCGTTCAAAATCGATATTTGGGCTTCCCTGGGGCCAAATAAGAGGAAATGATTGGCAAAATTATTAAAAGTGACCGCCACATTGAAATTCTTTTTTATTGGACCGATTTCGTTCAAAATCGATATTTGGGCTTCCCTGGGGTCAAATAAGAGAAAATGATTGGCAAAATTATAAAAAGTCGCCGCCATATTGAAATTCTTTGTTATTGGACCGATTTCGTTCAAAATCGATATTTAGGCTTCCCTTGGGTCAAGAAAGAGGAAATAGATGCCAAAATTTTAAAAAGTGACCGCCATATTGAAATTCTTTGTTATTGGACCGATTTATCATCTATTACAAGATGATCTCAACTCTATTGTAGACTGGTGTGCTAAAAATAGAATGACTCTTAACGTTTCCAAATGCGCGCACATAAAATTCACCCGTAAAAAGAACATACTAGGAACTGGCTACTTTATTCACAACCATCAGCTTGAGGAGGTTTCAGTCATCAGGGATCTCGGTATTATGATCGATAGTAAGCTTACATTCAAGGAACACATCAACCAAATAGTCTCCCGAGCGTGGAAGCTACTGGGTTTCATTAAACG
This sequence comes from Oeneis ivallda, assembly GCA_029955525.1. Classification (NCBI taxonomy): domain Eukaryota; kingdom Metazoa; phylum Arthropoda; class Insecta; order Lepidoptera; family Nymphalidae; genus Oeneis; species Oeneis ivallda. The sequence goes on along the minus strand of JARPMR010000024.1, from coordinate 4,203,778 downwards.
TAACACGAGTGACTTTATGAGAACCGACTGCATTATAAAAATATTTAATGCACTAGTGCGTAGTATCCTGGAATACGCAGTCCCGGCATGGAACCCGCACTACAAAATCCACACTTCAAGAATAGAGCGAGTTCAACGCTCCTTCACGAGGTACCTAGCCTTCAAAGACAACTCTTGTCCTTAAGAAGCTGACTATGACACACGCTTGAAACATTTTAAAATCCAATCCCTGGAAAAACGCAGGTTGGTGACTGACCTCTTAACACTTTATAAAATAGTCCACAGCACCTTGGATTCCCCTGACCTGTTGTACCACGTCAGCATTCATGTCCCTCGACGACCCTCTAGACATCCTATCAAAAACATCTTCCAGCCCCACTTCTCTAAATCTAACCTAGGCAAATTCGCCCCAATAAATCGAATTATTAATGCATACAATAACTCGACGTGCCCTGACATTGACATATTCCATGATAGTTTGTTTAGCTTTAAGAAAAAATTGTACATATCAGCATGAATAATTTATGTTAATATCATCTAATTCAAATTAATAATATCTATTCCTTAGCTTTGACATTGTAAATATTTAATAACTGTATCTTGCTAGCTATGACATTGTTAATATTTATTAATTATTTAAAATTTTGATCGGAGTTACCCTGGCAATGTTGAATATGCCTATAATTGGTAATTTGTAACAGCATTAGAATTTATTAAGCACATTGTATTATTTAAAGTGTATATTGCAATTTATCGCTGGCATATCTATTAAATAAATAAATAAATAAATAGATTTCGTTCAAAATCGATATTTGGGCTTCCCTGGGGTCAAATAAGAGGAAATGATTGGCAAAATTATAAAAAGTGACCGCCATATTGAAATTCTTTGTTATTGGACCGATTTCGTTCAAAATCGATATTTAGGCTTCCCTTGGGTCAAGAAAGAGGAAATAGATGCCAAAATTTTAAAAAGTGACCGCCATATTGAAATTCTTTGTTATTGGACCGATTTCGTTCAAAATCGATATTTAGGCTTCCCTTGGGTCAAGAAAGAGGAAATAGATGCCAAAATTATAAAAAGTCGCCGCCATATTGAAATTCTTTGTTATTGGACCGATTTCGTTCAAAATCGATATTTAGGCTTCCCTTGGGTCAAGAAAGAGGAAATAGATGCCAAAATTTTAAAAAGTGACCGCCATATTGAAATTCTTTGTTATTGGACCGATTTCGTTCAAAATCGATATTTGGGCTTCCCTGGGGTCAAATAAGAGGAAATGATTGGCAAAATTATAAAAAGTGACCGCCATATTGAAATTCTTTGTTATTGCACCGATTTCGTTCAAAATCGATATTTGGGCTTCCCTGGGGTCAAATAAGAGGAAATGATTGGCAAAATTATAAAAAGTGACCGCCATATTGAAATTCTTTGTTATTGGACCGATTTCGTTCAAAATCGATATTTGGGCTTCCCTGGGGCCAAATAAGAGGAAATGATTGGCAAAATTATTAAAAGTGACCGCCACATTGAAATTCTTTTTTATTGGACCGATTTCGTTCAAAATCGATATTTGGGCTTCCCTGGGGTCAAATAAGAGAAAATGATTGGCAAAATTATAAAAAGTCGCCGCCATATTGAAATTCTTTGTTATTGGACCGATTTCGTTCAAAATCGATATTTAGGCTTCCCTTGGGTCAAGAAAGAGGAAATAGATGCCAAAATTTTAAAAAGTGACCGCCATATTGAAATTCTTTGTTATTGGACCGATTTCGTTCAAAATCGATATTTGGGCTTCCCTGGGGTCAAATAAGAGGAAATGATTGGCAAAATTATAAAAAGTGACCGCCATATTGAAATTCTTTGTTATTGCACCGATTTCGTTCAAAATCGATATTTGGGCTTCCCTGGGGTCAAATAAGAGGGAATGATTGGCAAAATTATAAAAAGTGACCGCCATATTGAAATTCTTTGTTATTGGACCGATTTCGTTCAAAATCGATATTTAGGCTTCCCTTGGGTCAAGAAAGAGGAAATAGATGCCAATATTTTAAAAAGTGACCGCCATATTGAAATTCTTTGTTATTGGACAGATTTCGTTCAAAATCAATATTTAGGCTTCTCTGGGTTCAAAGTTGTTCGTGGTTTAGATTTTTAGTTCGCGTACGTCGATGATATTTTAGTTTCTTCAAAAGATAGCGAACAGCATGCAAAACATTTAAGTATTCTTTTCAAACGTTTTTGAAGGATACGGTATAGTTAATAACGAGAAGAATGGTATTTTAATGTTCCAGAGGTTCGTTTCCTTGGATACAAAATAAGCGCTCCCGGGATTGGCTCTCCTGCTGACCGCATTAAGAGTTTACAGGATTTTCCTCTACCTAAAACAGTACAGGGATTTAGAAGATATGATTAATTTTTATCGAAAATTTCTCCCTAGCATAGCGCGACTTCAAGCAACATTAATAGATGCTTTATCAAAACTTCAAGATAAAAGTGCTAAACCTTTTACTGGGACTCCCGATTTAGAGCGTATCCTACTTCCTACTAATATTATAAAGGCGAAAGTTTGTATGTATGTTTGTTCCTCTTTAACGCAAAAACTACTGGATGGATTTGGCTGAAATTTGGAATGGAGATAGATTATACCCTGGATAAACATATAGGCTACAAATTATTCCGGAAAAATCCAAGGTTCCCGCGGGATTTTGAAAAACCACTGATAGATGGCGCTGATTGTACTTAAATCACGCTTACATTATCCGCAGTATCGAGAATAAGTAAAAAATTCCAATTCAACAATCAAGTAGGATAACCACAGTTATTGAAGTTTTTCATTAGCAATAGAAAATTTCTTAGGGATTAGGGATGGATTACGAAATAAATAATACAATTAGTACAAGGTATCGATTTGTCCAGTCATAGTGAGTACATTGCTAGATATTATAATGACTGGTCATGTGTGTATAATTTATAATTTTTAATAGGATAATAGGATAGGATAGGATCTACACATGATGTAATCCATCCCTAATCCCTAATCCCTAAGAAATTTTCTATTGCTAATGAAAAACTTCAATAACTGTGTTTATCCTACTTGATTGTTGAATTGGAATTTTTTACTTATTCTCGATACTGCGGATAATGTAAGCGTGATTTAAGTACAATCAGCGCCATCTATCAGTGGTTTTTCAAAATCCCGCGGGAACCTTGGATTTTTCCGGGATAATTTGTAGCCTATATGTTAATCCAGGGTATAATCTATCTTTTTTTTTTTTTTTTTAAATTTTTTATTCAGAAATATAATAACAAGTATTAGTAAACTTATTCTACCCCGCCAAACTGCACATGCAGTTTGTTGGCGAGTCTGCGCTCATACAATTAATAAACTTATAACTACATATTATATTCTAATGCTAGCCTACTTGTGTCGGTCAGTCTGTCAGTCGGTCGGTCAGTCAGTCGGTCGGTCGGTCGGTCGGTTCCATTCCAAATTTCAGCCAAATCCATCCAGTAGTTTTTGCGTTAAAGAGGAACAAACATACACACAAACTTTCGCCTTTATAATATTAGTAGGAAATAGGAAGTAGGATGAAACGGAAAATAAAAAAGTAGTTGGGGATAGAATTTAATTTGACTTGAAAATGTATTAAAGCGGAAATGTGGGCTGATTGGTTGAATGTAAGGGGAAATTGTAATCATCCATTCCATCCATTTTGTTAGTCTAAAAATATAAAAGGGAAATGTGAATTAGTTTAAAGTTAGTTCTCGTTCAGCGTGGGAGCCGACTGTGGCTCCATAAGTGTTTTCGATATTTACTTTTATATTTTAAAAGATGTGCTGTCGTGGAGTTTCTTTGCCCTTTCTTCTACACGACTATAGCACTTTGCGAAACGGGCATTAGAGTCATTTTTATAATATATAGATCTATACTGAACAACATAATAAAATACAGATAGATGTTGATGAAGGAGTTTTCTTTACAATCCTTGTTACGTAACGATTACAATGTACCCTCCTTTGTGTAGGTAGTTATTTTTATTGATGGAAGGCGATTGCTGAGAATGATGTTCTGTTCTGATATTGTGTGTGATTCCTTTTATTAGACGCTCGGCGATGAGGGGGGTGCCGTCATACTTTTAAAACTTATGGCAAATATTTCCTCTTTCTTGACCACAGGAAGCCGAAATATCGATTTTGAATATCGATTTTGAATTTCAATATGGCGGTGACTTTTTAAAATTTTGGCATCTATTTTCTCTTTCTTGTCTCAAGGGAAGCCTAAATATCGATTTTGAACGAAATCGGTCCAATAACAAAGAATTTCAATATGGCGGTCACTTTTTATAATTTTGCCAATCATTTCCTCTTATTTGACCCCAAGGAAGCCCAAACATCGATTTTGAACGAAATCTTTCCAATAAAAAAGAATTTCAATATGGCGGTCACTTTTTAAAATTTTGGAATCTATTTCCTCTTTCTTGACCCAAGGGAAGCCTAAATATCGATTTTGAACGAAACGGTCCAATAACAAAGAATTTCAATATGGCGGCGACTTTTTATAATTTTGCAAATCATTTCCTCTTATTTGACCCCAGGGAAGCCTAAATATCGATTTTGAACGAAATCGGTCCAATAACAAAGAATTTCAATATGGCGGCGACCTTTTAAAATTTTGCCATCTATTTCCTCTTTCTTGACCCAAGGGAAGCCTAAATATCGATTTTGAACGAAATCGGTCCAATAACAAAGAATTTCAATATGGCGGTCACTTTTTATAATTTTGCCAATCATTTCCTCTTATTTGACCCCAGGGAAGCCCAAATATCGATTTTGAACGAAATCGGTCCAATAACAAAGAATTTCAATATGGCGGTCACTTTTTAAAATTTTGGCATCTATTTCCTCTTTCTTGACCCAAGGGAAGCCTAAATATCGATTTTGAACGAAATCGGTCCAATAACAAAGAATTTCAATATGGCGGCGACTTTTTATAATTTTGCAAATCATTTCCTCTTATTTGAGCCCAGGGAAGCCCAAATATCGATTTTGAACGAAATCGGTCCAATAACAAAGAATTTCAATATGGCTGTCACTTTTTATAATTTTGCAAATCATTTCCTCTTATTTGACCCCAGGGAAGCCCAAATATCGATTTTGAACGAAATCGGTCCAATAACAAAGAATTTCAATATGGCGGTCACTTTTTAAAATTTTGGCATCTATTTCCTCTTTCTTGACCCAAGGGAAGCCTAAATATCGATTTTGAACGAAATCAGTCCAATAACAAAGAATTTCAATATGGCGGCGACTTTTTATAATTTTGCCAATCATTTTCTCTTATTTGACCCCAGGGAAGCCCAAATATCGATTTTGAACGAAATCGGTCCAATAAAAAAGAATTTCAATGTGGCGGTCACTTTTAATAATTTTGCCAATCATTTCCTCTTATTTGGCCCCAGGGAAGCCCAAATATCGATTTTGAACGAAATCGGTCCAATAACAAAGAATTTCAATATGGCGGTCACTTTTTAAAATTTTGGCATCTATTTCCTCTTTCTTGACCCAAGGGAAGCCTAAATATCGATTTTGAACGAAATCGGTCCAATAACAAAGAATTTCAATATGGCGGTCACTTTTTAAAATTTTGGCATCTATTTCCTCTTTCTTGACCCAAGGGAAGCCTAAATATCGATTTTGAACGAAATCGGTCCAATAACAAAGAATTTCAATATGGCGGTCACTTTTTATAATTTTGCCAATCATTTCCTCTTATTTGACCCCAGGGAAGCCCAAATATCGATTTTGAACGAAATCGGTCCAATAACAAAGAATTTCAATATGGCGGTCACTTTTTAAAATTTTGGCATCTATTTCCTCTTTCTTGACCCAAGGGAAGCCTAAATATCGATTTTGAACGAAATCGGTCCAATAACAAAGAATTTCAATATGGCGGCCACTTTTTAAAATTTTGCCATCTATTTCCTCTTTCTTGACCCAAGGGAAGCCTAAATATCGATTTTGAACGAAATCGGTCCAATAACAAAGAATTTCAATATGGCGGTGACTTTTTATGATATTGCCAATCATTTCCTCTTATTTGACCCCAGGGAAGCCCAAATATCGATTTTGAACGAAATCGGTCCAATAACAAAGAATTTCAATATGGCGGTCACTTTTTATAATTTTGCCAATCACTTCCTCTTATTTGACCCCAGGGAAGCCCAAATATCGATTTTAAACGAAATCGGTCCAATAACAAAGAATTTCAATATGAGGGTCACTTTTTATAATGTTGCCAATCATTTCCTCTTATTTGACCCCAGGGAAGCCCAAATATCGATTTTGAAGGAAATCGGTCCAATAACAAAGAATTTCAATATGGCGGTCACTTTTTAAAATTTTGGCATCTATTTCCTCTTTCTTGACCCAAGGGAAGCCTAAATATCGATTTTGAACGAAATCGGTCCAATAACAAAGAATTTCAATATGGCGGCGACTTTTTATAATTTTGCAAATCATTTCCTCTTATTTGAGCCCAGGGAAGCCCAAATATCGATTTTGAACGAAATCGGTCCAATAACAAAGAATTTCAATATGGCGGTCACTTTTTATAATGTTGCCAATCATTTCCTCTTATTTGACCCCAGGGAAGCCCAAATATCGATTTTGAACGAAATCGGTCCAATAACAAAGAATTTCAATATGGCGGCGACTTTTTATAATTTTGCAAATCATTTCCTCTTATTTGACCCCAGGGAAGCCCAAATATCGATTTTGAAGGAAATCGGTCCAATAACAAAGAATTTCAATATGGCGGTCACTTTTTAAAATTTTGGCATCTATTTCCTCTTTCTTGACCCAAGGGAAGCCTAAATATCGATTTTGAACGAAATCGGTCCAATAACAAAGAATTTCAATATGGCGGCGACTTTTTATAATTTTGCAAATCATTTCCTCTTATTTGAGCCCAGGGAAGCCCAAATATCGATTTTGAACGAAATCGGTCCAATAACAAAGAATTTCAATATGGCGGTCACTTTTTAAAATTTTGGCATCAATTTCCTCTTTCTTGACCCAAGGGAAGCCTAAATATCGATTTTGAACGAAATCGGTCCAATAACAAAGAATTTCAATATGGCGGCGACTTTTTATAATTTTGCAAATCATTTCCTCTTATTTGAGCCCAGGGAAGCCCAAATATCGATTTTGAACGAAATCGGTCCAATAACAAAGAATTTCAATATGGCGGTCACTTTTTATATTGTTGCCAATCATTTCCTCTTATTTGACCCCAGGGAAGCCCAAATATCGATTTTGAACGAAATCGGTCCAATAACAAAAAATTTCAATATGGCGGTCACTTTTTAAAATTTTGCCATCTATTTTCTCTTTCTTGACCCAAGGGAAGCCTAAATATCGATTTTGAACGAAATCGGTCCAATAACAAAGAATTTCAATATGGCGGCGACTTTTTATAATTTTGCAAATCATTTCCTCTTATTTGAGCCCAGGGAAGCCCAAATATCGATTTTGAACGAAATCGGTCCAATAACAAAGAATTTCAATATGGCTGTCACTTTTTATAATTTTGCAAATCATTTCCTCTTATTTGACCCCAGGGAAGCCCAAATATCGATTTTGAACGAAATCGGTCCAATAACAAAGAATTTCAATATGGCGGTCACTTTTTAAAATTTTGGCATCTATTTCCTCTTTCTTGACCCAAGGGAAGCCTAAATATCGATTTTGAACGAAATCGGTCGAATAACAAAGAATTTCAATATGGCGGCCACTTTTTAAAATTTTGCCATCTATTTCCTCTTTCTTGACCCAAGGGAAGCCTAAATATCGATTTTGAACGAAATCGGTCCAATAACAAAGAATTTCAATATGGCGGCGACTTTTTATAATTTTGCCAATCATTTTCTCTTATTTGAGCCCAGGGAAGCCCAAATATCGATTTTGAACGAAATCGGTCCAATAACAAAGAATTTCAATATGGCGGTCACTTTTTATAATTTTGCCAATCACTTCCTCTTATTTGACCCCAGGGAAGCCCAAATATCGATTTTGAACGAAATCGGTCCAATAACAAATAATTTCAATATGGCGGTCACTTTTTAAAATTTTGGCATCTATTTCCTCTTTCTTGACCCAAGGGAAGCCTAAATATCGATTTTGAACGAAATTGGTCCAATAACAAAGAATTTCAATATGGCGGCGACTTTTTATAATTTTGCAAATCATTTCCTCTTATTTGAGCCCAGGGAAGCCCAAATATCGATTTTGAACGAAATCGGTCCAATAACAAAGAATTTCAACATGGCGGAAAAGTGGCACCTGTGTTTGCATACATACTTGAGATAAAAACTAATTTCATCGATATATCGATACTTTTTGGCACTTCATGCATTTCCCTAGTTGCCGATGACGCTTTCGCACGCGTAAGGATCCTTACGGATCCGTAAGGATCCTTTCGGATCCGTTCGCGTCCGTAAGGATCCGTTCGCATCCTTACGGATCCGTAAGGATGCGAAAGGATCCTTTCGCATGCGAAACGTGAGCTACACTTGTAAGGATTTTAGGCACTTTTAGGTACAAAAAATGCGAAAGCCGAATCGATGCGAAAAGCCGAATTGATCCGTTCACGTTTCTATGGAATTTGACAGTTTTGTATGGGCGAAATCCGAAACGATCCTCACAGGTGTGGTTCCACCCTAACGCACAGAACACTAATGTGTTCGTGGTCTATGGATTAATGATTAGAAATAGGAAGACTATAGTCGTAATTCCTAGTTTCATGATGATTATACCATGAAGGTAGGAAACACCTACCATGTAATGTATTTCTCTTAAAACCCCTGTGAAAACCCATCCAACCGTTTATTTTCTTTTTGTCAGATTATATCATGGGATCAAATATTTGACTTGACCACAGAGAAATTGTGTAAAGGTATGATTGTCATAGTCGTAGTTGCTAGTTCCATGGCACAGAGTACATTCTGTAATTCTGTATCTATACACCACAGAACATTATTGCTATAGGTACACTGTCAGAGTGTGTGGAGTGTTGACGTTTAGACATAGACAGGGGGACAGGACGGGAGGAGGAAAACAGCAAAAACACAAAAACAGATGTCCTGTGGCCTGTGGTAGGAGTCCGATTATTTCTTTTTAGGGTGAATTATTTATTTAAAGTATTATGTGACACTTCAGTGCTTCTAAAATGTGTGCCGAAACTAATCAAGAACACCAAGATGACGAACTGGTCGCTTTACAGGTGAAATATCTCAGTATTCATAACATATTGTTACATTGAAAAGTAGCCAAAATAATGAATTAATTTTAGTCTAAACCTTGGTAAAACTTACATAAAATAGCAAGAAAACTCGAAAACTTTATCCACATTTCGATTTATATCGATAGAATACGAAATAAATACAATAGCTGTTAGGTGTGACTGTCAACAATTTTATTCACTTGGTGACTATACCTATACAAGTTAGGTTGGTAAATTGTTTCAAGTACTATTTTAAAGAATTGTTTAATTTAGCAAGGTAGGTATTCGAAGTCTATACGCCGAGATAGATTAGTTTACAATATAAAAATTACTTAAAAGCTAGTAATGGATATTGTGTGCAAAGAATACAAGTTTGGACATGTTACAATATGATCAACCTATTTAGTACATCATATAGCTGGTTCATATGGTTCAGTTTTAATTCATCATCAGCTAAATTGCAAACCATTTGAACCATCTGAACAGACATTCAAATTGAAACTTTGAATAAGAAATTCTTTTTAAAAAGACCAACTTCAAACTCCCGCACCACTATACAAAGTATATGATTTATTGTTGTTATTTTTAAAACCGCTCAACCGATTTTGATAAAATTTATATGGGACCACCTGGGAAGTATACCCTTTGAAATAAAAAAATATTCAAATCGATTGAGGCGCATTCTAATAATCGGTGAACAAACATAAAAAAAAAGATTTTGACGAATTGTAGTTTTTTGAAGTCAGTTAAAAAAGAAGAATTCATTGTTGAACAACATAAATCACAGGTCATTGCAATTATTCATCATTTTCATCATTAGCAAGCCATCAACGGCTCACTACTGAGCGCAGGTCTCCTCTCAGAGAAGGGTTATAGGCTATAGTCCACCACGCTGGCCCAATGTGAATTGGCGGACTTCACACACCTTCAAGAACATTATGAAGAACTTTCAGTTGTGCAGGCTTCATCACGATGTTTTCCTTCACCGTTGAAGCCAGTGATATTACTGATAACTTCTATACTTAGTAAAATAAAATTGTTCCACAGTCAATCTATGATAATGCAGTAGTAGATAACAGAAGGAAGCCAGTGTGGAATGAATGGCGCCCACTGAATGTGCTTTTGACTCTGCAGCCTTCAAATACTAGTGAGGGAGTTCATTGTGGTGTTACGTTGCAATTTGAGTGCTGTCATAACTATCCTGACAAGTAAGTGTACATAAGTAAATACTGCCTGTAATATGGACAATCATTATCCTATTTCCTGCATATATTATAAATATCTATCTATCTTCTATATAAATAAAAAATAATGTTGGTAAGCGCATAACTCAAGAATGGATGGACCAATTTGGTTAATTTATTTTTTTGTATGTTCCTTAATGTCCACGGAAGGTTTTAATACTTAATTAAAAAAAAAATTATAATAGATAAGTTGGCGGTACGAAGTTCGCAGTGTCAGCTAGTTAAATATAAATGCGAAAATTTGTGAGGATGGATCTATGGATGGATGTTTGTTGTTGATGGATGTAACGGCACAATAAATGATCCGATTTGGCTGAAATTTAGAATGGAGATAGCTCACACCCAGGATTAGCACATAGGCTACCTTTTATCTCAGAAACTGAAAGAGTTCCCGAGGGATTATAAAAACTAAATCCACACTGGCAAAGTATTGGGTGTCAGCTAGTTATTATATAACTGCTCCTTTGATCTTGTGGTTAGCATGTTTGACTACAGATGATGTCCCCGGTTCCATTCCTGGATTGGGCCAAAAAATGTATTGGGTTTTCTGTCAAGTTTGCAGTACTAGGCACTCAGAGAGCATGCAAAGCCATCGTGGTCATGGCCAAAAGGTCGTGTCAGATTTCCATCTGGAGTATGAGAGTGAGGGAATAGTGAGTGCACCTGAATTTGGGCACACACTTGTGCACTATAATATCTCCCGCGCTGATACTAATCTCTGAGGAGGTTGGTCGTCGACCGTCGTCACCAGATTCGGTCGGGAGGACATTATTATTTTTTTATTTTTACTGCTTGAAATGAAGCCAATTAGTTTATACTGTTGTTAACTTTTTTAACTGTAAATGAAGGAGGAGTAGATTTCCTGAGACACAGGAACGAAGTTCCTTATTAAACGGTACGGACTTGGCAGATGGGAGCTAGGCGAAAAAAGTATAAGATTTTTTCCATCACGACCTATGTATTTTGCCTTCGTTTATTACACGTTCAGGGGTTCGAATCCTGACTTCAGATTATTAATTTTTTTATTTATTTTTTTATTATCAAAAGAAACTTTGTTCCAACAGAGTGTTCCACAACACAACACTCACATTTTTTTTCTAAATGTAAGTTGTAAACCACAGCCAGTGGTGTTGTAACACTGTAGACCAATAATATCGCGCAACTGTTCAATTCATGTCTGCAAATCTTTCTGCAAGCAACAACAGACTGGATAAAAGATGTGCCATAAGCCCATAACTAGTCGTTATGACTAAGCTTATTGTAGTTTACTCCTATCCACTTATTTGTGTGCTTCCTAAACTCAGGTTTTATTTAATACAGGCTATTATTCTTCTTCTTTGTCCTCGCCTTATCCCGTTATGCGGAGTCGGCTTTCCTTATCATGCGACGCCATGTAGATCGTGTGTTTGCGTCTTCATCAGTGAGGCCAAGGCATTTCATGTCCCTTTGGACATTCGTCGTCCAGGTAGTTAGGGGTCGTCCCCTACCCCTCTGCCTTGTGTCCATGGAAAGGCACTTTTTCACCACGCAATCGTCGGGCCTACGCATTACGTGTCCATACCATCTGAGCCTTGATCCTAATATTTTGTCAGTTATGGGTGCAACTTTAAATATATAATACAGACTATTATCACAGTTGAAATTTAATAATTAAACATAATACTCAATTAAATTTTATTAATTTCAGACCCCCTAATATTTTGATAAACAAAAGCTTTGGACTATCAGACGATAACACACAGAAATTATTGAAAGAGTTGCAAAACCTCGCTGAAGAGTTATGTGGTGAAGTTATGATATTTCAACTAGCGCAACATACAGAGGTAAGCTGACGGCCATCATCTAACCAAACATCGTCTGTTAATTATAAACAAGAATAAAAGTTTTAAAACTGTAACCCGACTATGGCAAATTGGATGTAACATCAGTTGTATTGATTTCTTATATATAAAATGTAGCCTATATTACCTGGACTATCATAACTAATCGATTAACGCCTCATTCATCACAATCGGCTCAATCGTTTAATCACTACACATTGTAGTACGCATTTTTGGAACTTCCCCTCATTGTGGAAATATTCTATTCTATTCTAACAAGTTGCATGAGTTAAATCAGCTTGGCATCCAGCTGCCCACAAGATAGTATAAAAAACTTATTTCAATGTAAATAGCTACACAATAATATTGTAAAATGATTATTTTAAAAATAGCAAATGCTGAGTTGCTTGCAGGCTCTTCTAAGCAGAATCAGCTTTCCAAACCGGTGGTAGAGTCATGACGTGTTATAAGAGCCACAGGTTGGCCTACGTGAAATAAATAATTTCGAATTTGAATTCACTATGGTGGAACATTCGTAAAAAGTCACATACGTACATACATATAATTGATAAAATCATAACCCTTTGTTTTTGTTTGCTGTAGTCGCGTAACATAGAAGTAGTTCTATATTAAAAATATATTTGTTCTTTTTAAAATCATTTTGTTTATTCAAAAGGCCTATCCAAATACTTACCTCTTTTATCGGCCTGCAAATGAAGGGATGTTTTTCAAGTATAATATAATCAGTTTATATGTGCCATCCTACCAGAATTATTGCTTGACGTCATATTATGTCAGTAGGGTTGTAAGTTTTTGCTTTCCACAGCATTTAGGTTATTACAAGTAGGTATGGTAAGTTATTTTGCTACTCACAATCATTAATGAAACGATAATTATTTATTATTTCAGCTTTTTTTAGATAACCACAACAAACCAATATTATCGTTTTATGAAGAAATGGTGCGAGAGAAAGATGAGATGGAGAAATTGAAAAAACATGACATTGAAGTCAAGGAAAATGAAGAGGTAAAAAGTTTTAATCATTCAAAACAAGACTACGTAACAAGTCTACTCGCATTCTATCTCGAGCAAAGTCAAAGTAAGCTCTATAGGCCCTTGCACTAGAGCTACAGCTTTATATGCAAATCATACTAATATCCTTACTAATATAAATGCAAAAGTGTGTTTGTTGGTTTTTCCTTCAATCACGCCATAATACAGATATGAATCGACGTGATTTTTCGCATGGGTATAGTTGAGGACCTGGAGAGTGACATAGGCTACTTTTTATCTCGGAAAATCAAAGAGTTCCTGAGGGATTTTAAAAATGTAATCCATGCGGACGAAGTCGCGGGCATCATCTAGTATTATAAATGCGAAAGTGTGTTTTTGGTATGTCCTTCAATCACGCCGTAACAGAGCTACGAATTGACGTGATTGCCAATGAGAGCCAATGGGAGTTTGCCATGCCCTCACACAATGCCCTCTATGATTTTCTGGGATAAAAGTAGCCTATGTCACTGTCCCAAGTCTTCGACTACATCCATGTCTGGTGGGAGGCTTTGGCCGTGGCTAGTTACCACCCTACCGTCAAAGACGTGCCGCCAAGCGATATAGCGTTCCGGCACGATGGCGTGTAGAAACCAATTAGGGGTATGGGTTGAATGTTCACTGCCATATCCCTTCCAAGTTAGCCCGCTAACATCTTAGACTGCATCGTCACGTACCATCAGGTGAGATTGCAGTCAAGAACTAGCTTGTCATCGAATAAAAAAAAGTACTTAAATAAATTAATAAGAACTTTTACCTTTTACTTGAATGTTGAAAGTTGTTCACTTTGTTTGTTTTAGCTTCAAAAAATTAAAGACGAGATCCAACGTTGCCAAAAAGCGATGCGAGGCAGCGTCGACAGTTCATGCAGCTCTGAACTGAATAGTGAACATAGAAATGGCGAAGGTGATGCGCCCAAACTTTTATAGTAAGTTCATCCTTAGTATAGGTAGCGGCACGAAAGTCTAGCGGTGACCGTTATTGCGCAGAAGTCGAAAATAAGGTATCATGGCGCTGATTGGCTCTCCAGTCGCATTCCGGCCGTTGGCATTGGTTACGCGACAGTACCCCATGCGCAGCTATTTTTTTGTTCAGCGCTAGACTTTCGTGCCGCGACATATAACATATTTTTTTTATTTTTTTATTAAACACTACATTATTTAAAATAGATAAGAAGTTTAACAGAGAAGTAAAAGCTAAAATAACCATGATATTCACAAAGTGCGTGCAAGCGTGCGTGTGAGCTTCGTGTTTGCGTGCATGTGTGCGTGAGCGTGCGTGTGCGCGCGTTTTAGTGTGTGTGTTTTATCTAGCTTCAAGAGTGCAATGGTTAAGGCGCAGACTGAATACCATACTTATATCCACCATAATACATACACTTCTATAAATAAAAAAATATAATTATATTCAAAAGTCTTTCCTCTCTGTATGTAATCAACATTTCACAGACTCTTTCATTTGCAGCCTTGCACTTCTGTTTTGCAATTGGAGCCTTTTTTCCGTTTTTTGAGTGTGTAATGAATATTATTTTCACAGTATTTTTAGTTTTTTTATAACATAGAATAGAATATATTTTTATTCTTATTTATAAAAATGCGATCTTTGTAGTTATGCTGACGACAGAATGTTGCCAGTGAAAAAGGTGTCAAAAAAGAGCACCGCTGAAGTTCCTTGTACGTGCAACATTAAAGGGACAAAAGTGCTGCGGTACACACAGAAAAATAACAGGAAGGTCTACGTCGGGAACTGTATAGGTGAGATGTTGGTTAGAAGCAGGCGTTCATTTGAAGCAGTGATAGCCTAGTGGTTTGGACTGTGGTCTCCTTTTCGGGGGGTCGCAGGTTCGATCCCGGGTACGCACCTCTGACTTTTCGGAGTCAAGTGCGTTTAAGCAATTAAATATCACTTGCTTCAACGGTGAAGGAAAACATCGTGAGGAAACCTGCACATCTGAGAGTTCTTCATAATGTTCTTGAAGATGTGTGAAGTCCGCCAATTCGCATTGGGCCAGCGTGGTGGACTATGGCCTATAACCCTTCTCTGAAAGGAGACCTGCGCTCAGTAGTGAGCCGTTGATGGGTTGTTAATGATGATGATGATGATGTTCATTTGCCAAATTCCATGATAATCATCATTGTCATCAGAAACCCATCAACGATTTTTTTTTTCAATTTGCCAAACCAAAAAAAACTGTGGTACAAACGGTGTTATGGGACAAACAAAAAACGGGGTGCCGCTCGTGCCCTACACTGTTGCTCCTCCAGTAGTAGAACAAATACAGGAATAACGCTACCAGTCAAACCCTCCGAAATATGTAACTCTACGTACGTTTCGCTCCAACACTGAAGGATCCTCAGGAGGCGTCCACTCCATTCTTGTGCGACTCACTATTAACCTTATTGATTCTTCTTGTTGATTGTTCTTTTGAATCCTTGTAGCACATCGCGGATTCATTGTGCTCGCCACTATTTTTAACCGACTTCAAAAAAGGAGGAGATTCTCAATTCGTCGGATTTTTTTTATGTACACCGATTACTCGAAGACGCCTGAACCGATTTGGAAAATCCTTTTTTGTTTTAAAGGGTATAATTTCCAGATGGTCCCATTTAAATTTTATCGAAATCGGTCGAGCGGTTTTTAAAATATCAACAATAAATTATACACTTCGTAGTGGCGCGGGCGTTTGAAGTCGGTTTTTTTAAAAATATTTTTTTTATATAAAATATTTAAATTTCCTCGCCGATACTCGATGCTGGAAAGAACAGCAGCACTTTTTGACTAGAATAAATGCATCCTCAGGGTGTACGATATGTTTCCTTAGATGGATGCTTCGTTCATACACTAAAACGACAGTAACAGATACTATGCGATGTTTCAACCGATTCCTAACAAAACCTGCATGCATCTGTCCTGAAGCTTGTGACTATACATGTATCTGTTTAATCCACAGGTATTGACCACTACTTTTATCTTTCAGGACACTCGTCAAATGGCGCCACAACTTTCCTAGCAATAGATGACGACGGAGAGAGACTTATAGCTAAAAAGTGGTACCTCACCATCGCGACAGACTTTCAAACGCGAAATCGACAGCTAACCGCCTTCCAACAAGACCTCAAAGCCATGTGTCGATTAAAACACCCATCCCTAGTGCCGTACGTTGCCATGGAAACGTACACAGAGTCAAAACGGACGGGTCGACAAAACGTGTACATATTCCGGGACTTTATTTTGGGGACATCCCTAAAGTATTTACAAGAGAAATCGAACTTTGGGGATAAGTTGGAAAGGTTGAAATTAGTTCGGCACGTAGGTTTAGGTGTGTTTAGTGCATTAAAGGAATTGCATAGTGTCAATGTGTTGCATAGGGATGTTAGGAGTGAGACTGTGTTTTTGGAAGATAGTGGTAAAGTCAAATTGGTTGGTGCAGCGCTGGATATCAGATTGGCTGAGATGATGGAAGAAGAAACTTATTGTGACCGGTAATTTTCATTATTAGTTTAAATCAGACCCATCCATAAAATATGTTTGCGGAAATGTCTAATCTTTCAGCATATGTTTTCAGTATACAGAGATTTTGAACCGCCAGCCGCCATTTTTAAGTTTCCCAGAAGTGATGTTACAGTGACTTTGGTTATCCAACGGATCTCCTCATTTCTGATTTGATCTCGCAAGCAGGGATACTTCGAGCTAGCTCTCTCCATCGCCCGTTGAATGGCCCTGAGCTTTCTTATGAGGCCCATAGTTAGCAACTATGTTTCGGATCTGTCACCCGAGTCACCAAGTCATGCTTCTACAGGCACAGCATATGCTGAGTGGAGTCCATTTTGGGACACATATTTTGTTTTGTCTTACTGCATCCGTATCTGTCAATATAACTGTCATGTTATAGTGACAGAAACAGATGTAAAACAAAATATTATGTTCCAAATAAATGCTTTTTCTTTCTTTCAAGTCAGCCATAGTTGTAATTCATTTAGAAGTTAATAACTTATCTGTACTTAGACAGACGAAAGCGCAAGACGTCTATGCGACCGCCCAGCTGTTACTCTCGATTTTGAGAGAAGAATCGGGATATGAGGTACCACCGGACTTGCCTGGCTCTGCTAAAGACTTCTTTTCGAGGTAAGTCATTAATTTTATCATCTGGTTTCACTGACATGTCTGACTAGAGAAAAAAGGGGCAAGAAAATTTTCAAATCCAATCCTAATGGCATTTTTACTAATCTTGTGACTTGTGAATCATATAAAATGGTTAAACTATGTTTAGTTTGATGAAAAAAACTTTACTTAAAACTTTGAAAAAAGAAAAAATATTGTCAAGGACTCAACTATGAGGTTGTCTCAAAATGATCATGTATATTCAGCCACCTGGGCACGAGTCTTCTATCAGAATCCAAAATATATCGCTCGTTCTAACGGTAAAGGAAAACAACGCGAGGAAACCTGCTTCCTTGTTCCCATGATGTTCTCAAAGGTACACACCTTTGAGAACATCTGGGTCTGCTGCACTTGGCTAGTGTAGTAAAACTCTAAAGCCTTCTCATTCTGAGATGAGACCTGTACCGTGACTGAGCCGGTGATGTTTTGAGATGATGATTAAGGGAAATGGGGCTTTTAACGTTTTACTTGCAATAGCGTACAGCATAAAGGCCTATTCGCACATATCAGTGCCGATACGTGATCATACGCGTCAGATCACGGAAGGTAGCAGGAGCAGGTAGTAGTTCGGAGCAGTAGTGATATCACAACGTTACTGACACTGACATGTACTGATGACGTTGTACAAAATGTTTGGGTCAATATCATTTTTAACCAACTTCAAAAAAGGAGGAGGTTCTCAGTTCGTCGGAATCTTTTTTTATGCATGTTCACCGATTACTCAAAGACGCCTGAACCGATTTGAAAATTTTTTTTTGTTCCCAGGTGGTCCCATTTAAATTTTAACGAAATCAGTCGGGCGGTTTTTAAAAAATCAACAAGAAATTATATACTACTAATTATATACTTTATTCTGGTGCGGGCGTTTTTTAAAAATATTTTTTTATATTAAATTATTCAGCGGTGCTAATGTTCCTTATTATTTTCCCTTTTAGGTGTTTAACAGAAGATGCACATTACCAGTGGACGGCAGATCAGTTAGTCGAACACGGGTTCTTACTGGACGCTCCTACCAAGCTGCCTAATAGTAAAGAAAAAGTAGATCCAGACACTGAATCTGAGGTAAATGTTTTAAAACTATTATAATGTGTACTAGCTGATGCCCGCGACTTCGTCCACGTGAATTTAGTTTTTAAAATCCCGTGGGAACTCCGGTGATTTTTCCGGGATTAAAAGTTAGCCTTGGTCACCCTCCACTCATCAACATGCAAAAAATCCCTATGTCCCTATACCAATGTCGATCCCTACCTCTGTTGCGTGATTGACGGACAGACCAATATTCGCATATGATATTATTATTAAAGATTAATAATACTATTTTTCTTGATGAAAATATGGAATATGCATGGGGTTTTAATTGGGTTCAAATATTTTTCTGTAATCTTTATAATATTGACACGAAATAAGATCTAAATCATTTTTATTTACATACTTTATCCTTCATTTTTGTGCTCGAATTTGACTGCAATGTTTTATAGGACGAAGATGGCTCAAAGAAAATTCAGGATATAAGCTCCTTAGTCAACGGCCATTCCCGTCTAAATATCGAATTCGAAATCTTGAACTGGATTGGAAAAGGTGCTTTTGGCGATGTCTTGAAGGTAAGCCTTTTTATTTGTAACTCATTCTTAATCGATAAGTGTTTACCTATACTTAAAGGAAATTTCTGCTGATGGGGATCGAACCACAAAGAACTCTCTCTCTCCCTCTCTCTCTCTATCTATCTATCTATCTCTCTCCCTCTATCTCTCGCGCGCCCTGAGCGTGTCCACCTTACACTGCAGCCATGGTACAACTACCCGACATCACCGACATAAATAATTTAATAATTATCTTCTTTCAATCAGTTTATACAACACTACTGTTAGTTACATCTTCCAGCGAAACATTGCAGATATCTATCTTTTTCAAAGTCCTCATAAATTATAATGGAGCTCATTTGAAACGAGAGAGACCACATTGATTTACTCTTTTATATTTTTATTAAAGTAACAAAATATAATAATAAAAAGCGTAAAAAATACATAAAATATCGCTTGTTTTTTAATTTATTGAGTATCAAGTATATATTCATCATCGTCAGTACATCCCACAAATGAGATTTTGAGAAGCCACGAAATTATCGCGTAGGCTAAACATTTTAGGTGAAGAACAAACTAGACGGTGGTTTCTACGCGATAAAGCACATCAAACTCAACCCTAAAAGCGTGGAATTAAACAAGAAAATCACTCGAGAAGTTAAACTTTTGTCACGTCTAAACCATGAGAACGTAGTGAGGTACTACAATGCATGGATTGAGACGATAACTGAGACCGAGGAAGGCGGGGAGGTGAAAGAAAGCAGTGTTGTTTATGCACCTGCTAAAAACAAGGGGGATAGTTTACTTGAAGTCGTTGCGAAGCTTGGACAAGATGTTAAGGTAAATAAATTCTAAATTTTGTCACGTCTAAACCATGAAAACTTTGTTAGGTGTTATATTAAATAAATTGAGATGATAATGTAGATTGTAGACTGAAGAAGTGGGCAAGGTGCAAGAAAGTTTTGTTGTCAATAGTTTTTTGAAAAAATTAAAGGTAAGGTTGTTATTAGTGAGTACGGCAGTAGTGAAATGAAATAGTGCTTATGGTAACTGTGATAATGCAATCTAAAATGGAGCTGCAACATAATATTATGTTTTACGAATCTCCTAACTCCAAGTTCCTTATCAAAATTTTACCAGATGTAATTTTCATACTGGGATGGCACGAACTGATTTGCATGACTCAATTTACTGAAAATTGTTCGATTTGTAATAAATCGGGACATATAAATACTAACTGCTTATATTGGTAACATCTTATTTGGTTAATTTTTTAGCTGAACCTCACCTGGTCAATGTCAGGCGGGCCGGTGCAAGTGAGAGACGAATCTTCTGAGACTGAAGATGATTCTGACGACGACGATGAACCTTGGTTCAATATTATGAAGTAAGTGTATGATATTTTGGTTGTCCTTATTCCTTCCAACTGAATGCAGTTAACATCGCCTCTTTGCTCCACATAAAAGATACCGAACTAATTGAGAACCTCCTCCTTTTTTGAAAATCGGTTAAAAATTTTAATGAAGCGATAGGGCAAAGTACAAGAATTTATCAACCGGTAGACGTAAGACGGCCTCTTGCACCGACTTCCACATAACTCGGTCTTGCGCCGCTTGTATGCAGTGACTCCCTGTGACTCGTCTAATATCTATCGACCTAGTGGGGGGCTGTCAACACTGCGCTTTCCTATATTAATTAGAGGTATTATTTATATCAGAGGCTTCGAAAGCGGCAAACTAAGAACTGTAAATCCTGCATTTTGTATAACGAAATGCGTGTTTGTCAGTTCTTAGTTAGCAACTTTCCATTGTTTACCATAGTCATTGGAAATGTCAAATTTAGAGAATACTGCAAAGCAGTATTGCTGCAACTGCTGCAATATACAGCATGTGCAATCGTTCTGTGAATATATGGTTGCATTTTGTATTCTAGACAAGATGAAGAATCAAGCAGTGAAATAGAGTTCGAAGGAAACTCAAAAGAATCGGAAACTCTACCATCAGAGGACACAACGATACCATCGCAGATGTCGAAGCAAGTCCTGTACATACAGATGGAGTTTTGCGAGAAGAATACATTGCGGCAAGCCATTGATAATGGATTGTATCAGGAAAATGTGAGAGCTTGGAGGCTTTTTAGGGAAATTTTGGAAGGTGAGTTAATATTTTTTTGAGTTGAGCCAATTATTTTTGATACTGTATTGAATACGGCATTGTTCTGTGAAGTATCAACGGGCGAATTAGGCTTTTGTCCAGGACTTTTAACCCTTTATCTGAGATCATCCCTTGCTCTGCATCATGGTTGCCTGGCAGAGATCGCTTTTAAGCGATAAAGCCGCCAGTTGTACCTTTCATAAATTATTGTTTAAGTTTATTCATAGGTTTGTTTTAAATTGGTGTACAATAAAGTGTCCACATAGAAAAGAGGTTTTTTTAAAAATCCTGTGGTAGAATTTTGTTTTCCCGGGATAGAAATTTATCCTATGTCACTTCCTATCCTACGTCGTAAACTAAATCCATGCAAAAAATTAAGTCGAATCGTTACTCCGTGAAGATTCAACCAACAAACAGACACACTTTGCATTTATAACGTTAATATGATACGGTCATTGACAATTGAAAGTTCTCTGAAAAATAATCAGTTTTTCGTCGTTAATCTCCTTGACCTAACCTACCCACTTAAGGGTACTATAAAAAAAGGCAATTTTATCTATTTTTCTACAGGTTTAGCACATGTCCATCAAAAGGGTATGATCCACCGAGATTTGAAACCGGTCAATATATTCCTGGATTCGAACGACCACGTCAAGATAGGTGACTTCGGTCTTGCCACCAAAGTGTTTAGCGGACTTCCAGCTGAAGGTAAGATGTTTCAAATTCAAAATGTCGCAAACGCATCTTACAAAATGCGCTGAAGCCTGATGCCTTGATTCTAAACTAGAAACTTACACATATTACTCTAGTGCCAAATAAATTAGGCTAACGTAGTGCTGGCATTTTCAAAATGTTGATAATGTTAAAATAAAATCCAATTTTTAATTTTTAGATTCTCAGTCGCAAGAAGATGGCGACGGTCTTTTAACGGGAAAGGTAAGCTTCGAATTTAAACATCTCCAAATTTGGCTAATATGCTATTAATATAAATGCGAAAGTGTCTTAGTTTGTCTTTCAATCACGCAGCAATGGATCTACGTGATCTTTAGTAAGGGTATAGTTGAGAACCTGGAAAGTGTTATATGCTGTTCTCTATCCTGGAAAAAGAAAGGTTCTCGCTGGATTTTTACAATTCTTTTATGAGCAATAAAATGGATATTATTTTCAGGTTGGCACAACTCTATACGTAGCTCCCGAACTTCAACAATCTGCCAATAAAGGGATATACAACCAAAAAGTAGACATCTACTCTCTAGGCATAATTTTATTCGAACTGTTTCACTGTCCATTTGAGACGGGCACAGAAAGAATTTCTGTGCTCACGAATTTGAGGAAAAAAGAGATCGTGATACCAAAGGATTTCCAAAGAGAGGAGAATTCCAAACAGATACTAGTTATAAGGTGATTTAATTTAACATTTACAAAGCTTTTTATTCATCATCATCAATTTGCCAATTTCTGGGAATAGGTCTCTTGAAATGGTAATGGTTAAGGGCAATAGGTCATAATCCACTACGCTGGTCAAGTGGCGATTGGCAAACTTCATACATCTTTGAGAACTTTCAGGAAAGCAGGTTTCCTTAAGATGCCTCGGGTACAGCTTTTTAATGGAGCGTGCCGCAAAAAAAATTTTAAACCCAAAATTTCTCTTTACGAGTTCCAATTTGCAAAGAAAACCTATTCTGAACCTGCCAATCGGAACTGCGAAACGTTTCCATTGAGAGGTAAACTTTGTTCTGGACACAAAAATAACCGCAAGTTTCTCCTGCCTAACGTATTTCTTGACTTAATTTTTGATTTGCTTTGCTGTTTTAGGTACTCCATTTTGCTTGCATAAGCTGTATTTATGCATGCAAGGTTTCATATGCGATATTATGAAGTAAACGAAATAAAACCACTTTTCCTTCCTTTAAATCCTTACGTATTTATTGACTGATAATTTTTTCCACTGAAAGGACGTTCCCTTATGAAAAGGAGTTCTTCATGCGTTCCTTATATTCCTTCTTATCTGAATTTAAGAGATTTTTATTCCATTCACAGATGGCTATTGGACCACGATCCTAGTTTACGTCCGACAAGCGCAGAACTGCTAGCATCGAAACATGTACCGCGAGCAGTTCCCGAGGGAACATTCTCTGGGGTACTGTCACACACCCTCAGCGAACGTGGGTCCAGGAACTACCAGCGGCTGGTAGGCGCGTGCCTGGAACAGAAGCCGTCCCCTGCTGAGGACTTGGTGTACCACAGCGCTGTGAAGACCAAACCTATGGAAGTCCTTGCTGCTTTAAAGGACGTCGTAATTAAGGTTAACTATCGTTTTTGCTACAGATTCACGCTTGCTCTTCGTCTTATCCTTTATGAAAGCCTTCTTTGCTGAAACGGGAGCTTTTTATGATATAATGGAATGTAATATAGTAGATATAGATATAAAAAATATTATATTGTTACAGGTTTTCCAAAGTCACGGTGCTACAGAGTTCACTCCACCATTAATGATACCGCGTACCGAACGATGGGATCAGTACCCGAATGCGGTCAGAGTTATGACGTCATCGGGGTCTGTGTGCCATCTACCACATGACCTTAGATTACCGTTTGCGAGGTAAGAAATATTGGAATTTGGATCGATTTTTCTTCGAAAATTGTCTCACATTCTTTGAGAATTTCTAGAGATTTCGAGAGATTGTCTATTGCCGAATAATGAGTGTAATTAAACGTTCCGTTTTTAGTTTTCATTGAATTTTATTTTAAGGAAGTCTTCCTGAAAGATAAATGATCAGTTTATCAAGAAATCAATTAAAGATCCGCGATAACTTGAAGTTTGAAACTTAAAGATTTTAAAGTTAAAGCTTAGATCCAATAATAAGCAATTTTCAAAATCAAATCTATTAAGCAAAATTGTAATCGTTAATCTGACGCAATCTGTCTAAATACCATTTTCACGCTTTTCTAAAAGGGGTGGGGAGGGTAACATTTGTAAAGAATAACAACCACGCATGAAATAAAAGAATTATTCCACCACTCCAAAAATTATCTTCATCATTATTTTATTATCTATCTAGAACATTTGGGGTGGCAGAAATACATTTTTATTGAACATTGTTCTAGACATATCGCATATTCGGGGACCAAATACATGCGTCGCTATTTGGTCGATCGCGTGTATAGAGAAACGTTAAAAGGCTTCCACCCGCGAGAAATGATCGAGTGCGCGTTCGATATCGTTACTCCAAAGACAGGTAATAGTTTACTACCTTCATTTTTATCTTTTACTGGTTCATCAACATCATCTACTATATAAAAATAAGTCGGGTTTTCCTTCCTGACGGTATAACTCCAGAACGCACGAACCGATTTCCACGGTTTTGCATTCGTTGGAAAGGTCTCGGGCTCCGTGAGGTTTATAGCAAAGACAATTCTATCCACGCGGACGAAGTCGCGGGCATCAGCTAGTCAATATTAAATTTATTATTACCATTATCTTCATCACTATTGACAATGCTTCTAGTAATAATATTACCATAATAATATACCCAAATTATAAAATTTGGGTAATATTTAATCCTATACACCTGTAAATCCCCTTTCTTGTAACAAAATATTCGAAAGTAGCACCAAAAATACTGGATTGCACACTAAATGTGCACACTAACTAAATCAAATTTAGTTTAAAAGTAATTAAGTCAGTATATTTGTTATGCAGTAGGTTAATTAGTGGAGACACTTCGTTTGCTTAAATTGTAAATAGAGGTGCAATTAAAAAACTCCTTTATAATTTCCACTATCATCATTTAAATAATTTTTCCATCGTTTGATTTGACATTTTTTATGACATTCACACCTTCGTAAATATCATCATGATCATCATTGTTATTACCAGCACCGCTTTCATCAACAACATGAACATCATAATTTCATTTCATCATAAATTCATTCAATTTCACAACCATCGTCATCATAATTTTTATCATCCCCATTATGAGTTTCAGTCGTCATCAATAATACCTACGCTTACATTAGGACAGCGTCAGGGACCTATAGACTATCATTGAGAAACCTGCGCTCAATAGTGAGCCATTGATGGGTTACTGATGATGATGAAGATGACTACAGTTACAGTGTAATCAAAGATCTGTATTCTTGTAGAAACTCTCTGGCCAGACGCTGAACTCCTGGTAGTTGCTAGCCGAGCGGCCATCGAGAGTTCCCTAAAGGTTGCGATACGTCTCAATCATACGGATCTGTTGAAAACACTGCTCCTATCCTGTGGAGTTCCTCAAGACAAACATGCTGTTATATATCCTGTATTGGTGGATGTTAGTTTAGGTGAGTACATGTGGTACAGGTTGCCATTTTTGTTTGGTTTGCTATTAGGTTAGCAGACCGTTTCTGTAAAAGCTGCACCAATCATTACTGCAGTCTCAATTGTGCTGATTGGCTGAATTTATCGCGTTCTTTCTGCAACAATGCATTTTAGCCAATAGCAAGTGTCAGCGAGCCAGTCAAAGATGGTGCACGCTTGCCTACTCTTGATTTTAAGATACCCAAGTTATAGTAAGTTGTCCAAACGGAAGACGGAAGGGCATTCCAAATTTTTGCGGTGCGCATTAGCAACGAGGAAGCAAAGCGCTTAGTGCGAGATCGAGGAATTTCGACCACGTCGGGGTGCAGATTCATGCGATGTCTTGCGGTTCGATGGTAGAAAGGTGAAGGTGGAACTAAATTGAACACAACCTGAGCATACTCTCCCTAAATATATTTTATAGAATACCGACAGACAAGCCACCTTGCGTCGATGTTTCAGACTCAATCATATGCATGATTTTCTAAAGTAAAACGTCTTCTAGGTCGCATAACAAGCCTACAATTACAAACTCACCTCACAACACTGTGCGTCACGAATCGAGACATAACCAACATGCTACGTCTGATGGAAGCTGACGTTTCGATCCAACAAATTCGAGAGTTAGTCGGTTCGATGGGCAGGGATAAGTGGGGATCCACTTTGGAACGCGCAATACGACAGTTGGAGGCTGTATGCAGTCATGCCGTTGGTTTGGGATGCGATGTGAGTATCTTCTATAATGTTATGATGTCCTGGTACTTTTATTTTTGGGAGAATGTATTGTTATTCGTGAATGTATTGATGGGCTCCCAAGGTGCTGGAGTGGCGACCCCGCACCTGGAAGCGCAGTGTTTGCAGACCCCCCACTAGGTGGACTGACGCGCGACGGCATTAAACGATTTGTTTTTGGACCGATTTTTTTTCATGTTTTTACTAATGTTATCGTTACATGTTACATTTTCGTTTATAAATAATGAATATCAACATATTGACTGCAGTCAAATACCCAATTAATAGAGGTTAGTAAGTATTAACAATGTAAACCACATGCATATTCCAATTTCCTTATCATCAATGGAATTATAATGGTTTTTGTAGGTACCAATAACTGTTGCCCCTTTCTTCGCCTACAACGCAACACAGCACTGCGGGGTGTTCTGGCAAATATCCGTTGTGAGATACGAACACCGCTCTACCACCAAACACCGCTCCAGGGACCTGATCGCTGCCGGTGGCAGGTATTTTTTAGTACTAGAGGTCGCCCATTGGTCGAAATTCGACCCGTTAATGTTCTATGTCGAGGCATAATAAAAGTAGAAAAAACTTTCATTATGGTTATGTTTGACATTCCGTAAGACTTTAATCTATTCTCAATTTGACGCGTGTGTGTCAAAAACATGGTAGTTTAATGTATTTTTTTTATTTATTTAATGTATTTTTATGCATAATTTAAAAAAAAATATTAGCATTCTGCACTCCTTCTCTATTTATACTATAAGTGGGAAATTTCATACTCCTCCTTCCGCGCAATTTTCAAAAAAAGGGGCACAAAGTTTTTGCTTCACGTATTTATATTGTGATAATCGGTAAAGGTTTTACTGCTCTCTTCACAACAGACGAATGAAATCATCGCTTTGACAACTATTATGTTACAATACGGTATTTGACTACCTATATTAAAAATATCGTTTCATTTGGTGTCATCCTAAAAGATTATTATCTAAAAACATTATTCCATACGACAAAACTAAAAAATAAAGCTTTATTTAATTAGAAAACATTAAATAAAATTGCTATAATTCCGGCCATGGTCACGTGATCGAAAACGTTCCGTGATCTCGAATGACGTCACAGTCCACACCACTTATGGGATGTGGAATTGTCATTGTTTGAAAAGTGAACTGTTACGTCATGAGAACAAATGGAACGTTTCGGCGGCAATTTATTTTTTGAATTTATTTCTCGATTTTTATGAAAAATACTGAAAATTATGCCGAAATATACGTTTTGTTAGCTTCAGCATAGCATTATTAACAATTTAAGATGATTTTCTAAAAGTAGTCAAATACCCTATTATTAAAGGTTTATATTATAATAGTTGATGCCCGCGACTTCGTCCGCGTTGATTTATTTTTAAAAATCCCGCGGGAACTCTTTGATTTTCCGCGATAAATACTAGCCTATGTCATTCTCCAGGTCCTCAACTATATCCATGCAAAAAATCACGTCGATCCTTAGCTCGTGATTGAAGAACAAACAAACACACTTTCGAATTTATAATATTAAGTAAGGATTCTATTATTTGCACATTGCTTTGTACAAAGGGCCTCAAAAATTAACAACAAACAAAATAAAATTTCATTTCTATAAGTAAAAAACTTTAATATTCTAATATTATCATCATCAACCCATCATCGGCTCACTACTGAGCGCAGGTCTCTCAGGAAAGGGTTATAGACCATATACCTGGCCCAATGCGAGTTGGCGGACTTCACACACATTGAAAACATTATGGAGAACTCTCAGGCAGGTTTCCTTACGATGTTTTCCTTCACCGTCAGAAGCATGTGATATTTTAATTGCTTCAACACACAATCTACGAACATTTAAGTGCGTACCCGGGATCGATCCGCGACCGCTTGAATAGGCTATCATTGCTCAACTTAGATGTCACTGCTCGAATAAGCACTAAAAAAATTGGCAGTCAGGGATTGCCGATAGAAGTGAAAACTAGATTTGCTAATAATTAAAAACAAATAAGAAAACTGAAATCGCACTGTCAATATTTCGTGAGTGAGATTCGAACCTGCGACATCATACATTAAACGGTAAGGAAGGCGGCTGCTTGCCGACTGCGCTGTACAAGGTTGCTCGAGAACCTCAAAATGTTGAACGCTTACTGAAATCTCCAGGTGACGATTGTGAAGGTGACGATGACGCGAAATTCATGTTTTTTGCTCACACAAAAAAGTGTTTGTGTTGAAGTTTTCACTTCAAAAAATTATATTAAAATCTTTAGGTATGACAACTTAGTCGAAGAGTTCTGGAAAGTGGCCCGCGTAGAAAAGGATCATAATAACGCAGAGTTGAAATGCACATCTGTCGGTTTCTCCATGTCATTAGAGAGAATGGCGGCCATCTTGAAAAATATTGAGATCGACATACCGCCTGTTATCAAAAACAGTGAGGTAAGTTTAAAGTTACAAGTTTTAAGTGTTAAAATGCTCCTGTATGTTCTTTTTATAATTATTGTAAACTATAAACTATGCTCGGAGTGTCCCTGCGGGATCGGATCAGAACCAAAGTCACCGACATAGCTCAGCGAGTTGCGAAACTGAAGTGGAAATGGGCGGGCACATAGTTCGAAGAGCTGATGGTCGTTGGGGTCCCAAGGTGCTGGAGTGGCGACCCCGCACCGGGAAGCACAGTGTTGGCAGACCTCCAGGTGGACCGAAGACATCAAACGAGTCGCAGTGAGCCACTGGATTCAGGGGCGCAAGACCGAGACCTGTGGTAGTGCATGCAAGAACCTTTGTCCATCTGTGAACATCTATTAGTTGTCAAAGCAGAAGAAGAAACTACTAAACTGGTATTCAAAACAATTCACTGAAAAAATAAATAAATAATTCAAATTCGATTTGAATTTTGAATAAAAACCCCAGATCTACGGATAGAAATCGTCATAGTAAAAAATCATCAAACTGCCAAAATGTAAGAACGTATATACACGTTTGAAATCTGTTGGTGGGTGGTGACAATTTTCATTTTAAATACATTTAATACGTATTTGGACGCCATTTTTTATTAAGTTTAGATTTTATGTAGTTTTTTTTTCTCAACAGTGTAATACAATATGTGTATGCGTGTGCAACGGCAGCAAAGCCGTTCGCGACGGTTCGGAGGTTAAACGCGCGCGGATCGCTCGCGAGCTGTGGGCCAGTGGGCATTCAGCTTTATGTTGGTCGGCCAATCCGTCGGATGCACACGACCTGACAAAGTCTCCGATGGTGTTGGTGCATGACAGCCTCTATGTTCTTGTTTCTTGCTGGGAGGGGAATCGGTGAGGGTTTTAAGATTTTCTAATTTGTTTATGTTACATTATGCTATTTGTTATATATATGTTACAATTATCTAATCTTTAAACGAGCAATTCTTATATATATGTATGTATATATATTTATGTGTATATATGTATATATATGTATATATGTATAAATAATCTGAATCTCGGAAACGGCTCCAACGATTTTCATGCAATTTGGTATGCAGGGGGTTTCGGGGGCGATAAATCGATCTAGCTAGGTTTCATTTTTAGAAAAGGTCATTTTATCCGTGTTTTCAGGCAATGAAAAACCCCTTACAATATCATTACAATGTGAAGGTAAATTTCGCCATCATCTATAAATTTCCGATAGCTCGGTAAGTCGGACCCGAAACCAGAAGACCCCGGTTCGAGTCCAAGACGAATTATATTTTCCCCTATGAATTTTATTATTATTATTTTATTTATTATTATTTTTTTATTATTATTTTTTTATATATAATTTCCAAAAACACGATTTACGCAAAAAAAAAACTGAGCAAAGCTCGGTCACCCAGATACTGCTATTATTAAAAAATTCTTTTCAAAAAACCGACTTCTAACGCCACTACAAAGTATAAAAATAATTTTAGTTTGTCCACGTTTGTTGAAGTCGGGCGGGCCTAAATACAAACTATGAAACCGATGCGCGACGCTACACAATATGAGAGACTCGTTTATAGAAGTCGAGCGAGCATCGCGAGTCGGTTTCATAGTTTGTATTTTAGGCCCGCCCGACTTCAACAAACGTGGACAAACTAAAATTATTTTTATACTTTGTAGTGGCGTTAGAAGTCGGTTTTTTGAAAAGAATTTTTATTTTAAGCTTTTAAGTGTAGTATCCTATGATTGAGGAGCTAGGACTTGGAGCTCCATGATGTAGTCCATACTTGTTACCTACAATATCAATTCGTAATCGAAACTTCCTAAATCCCCATAGTTTTAGGTAGGCAGTACCCTGCAGCATCAGGATTGAGGAGCTAGGACCTGGAGCTCCATGATGTAGTCCATACTTGTTACCTACAATAATAATTCGTAATCGACATTTCCTAAATCTCTTTATTTTAGGTGAACAATATCCCTGCAGCATCAGGCTTGAGGAGTTGAAGGTTAACATTTTTATGGGACCATTTCGCAAACATCCTCTGTCGATTAAAAAAAAATCACGCGAATCGGTCCAGTAATCCCGGAGAAATCGGTGGACATACATAGAAAAAACAAAAAAAGATACCGGCCGAATTGAGAACCTCCTCCTTTTTGGAAGTCGGTTAAAAAGGAATTTCGTTCCAACCGAGAGTTCCACGACACTCACGCATTTTTTTAAAATAAAAATCTTTTCTATTCTGTTCTGATACTTTGTTATTCACTAACCAAACTTTATGTTTCAGTGTACGCGAGTTCAAAGTGTGCGCAACGGAAGTGATAGAGTTCGTTAAACAGAAATTGAGTCCTGATATCATTCGGAATCCAGAAAACGGTAACTATTTTTCTATGTGATTCGAAAAGGAACATAATATTGTGCGCATGTAATACTATTTTTTTTAATAAATAAATTTGTTTTAAATAAATAAATAAATAAATATTAATTTATATTTATTATTACATGTTTACGTTATGCGCAAGTAATACGCGGTCACGTAATTTCTTGACGGGTTTCATTTTTACGCTGATGCAATAGTTTTGATCTATAATATTTTATTTGAACATCAATCAATATTATTGTATCAAAACTGCGAAACTTCTCCACTGTGGTCATGGTAGGTAGGAAATAGATGGAGATGAAGTATATAAAGTAACTACTAGTCAAGCCGGGTGCCATCCGCCATTTTATGAGCCTTATGTACAACACATTATTTATTCACTCTATTGGTTGAACTTCAGCTGTCAGCCTGTCAAGTAGTTGCGTGTTATTGGATTTGTGTCAATGGAGTATCGACTTGTCGATATTATTATAGGTGACGTTAAACGACTTGAATAAATTCTAATGCATTAGGTACTGCTCATCACCATATTATCAGATAATACAAGAAGTTTGGTGTTTATAGTTGAAATTTATATCATTTGTCCGGTTATTTTAATACTTCACATAAATAATAAATGCTAGAATCTAATACCTCTATATAATAGATGATAATGTCCGTGTTTTCTGCTGTCGTTTCCGGCTAGTGAAAACTTAAAGAAAAAAATGGATGGGTGCTATAGGCGTGGAAAATATAAATATAACACACATCCCTCTACATAAAATATGAAAAGATCGTGTGATACATATTTCTTTTCTGCGGTAAGAGCAACAGGTGGATTTAATAATAATCCCTGTGCAATTCAATTACCGATTTTAACCGATTTTTATAAAACTTCGTAACTATCTGTAATTTGGTCCAACTTAAAAGATAGGATAGTTTTTGAATTGGGATAGTTTATTTGTTTTATTTATATAGATAAGAAGCGGTACGAAGTTCGCTGGGTCAGCTAGTAATATATATAAATTACGTGTCACGTTATTTGTCCACGATGGACTCCTAAACTATTTAACTTGTGTGATAATAATATATTGTGTGATATAAAATTAAATTTAAATTAAAGTGATTTTGATCAAACTTCGTTACTATCTGTAATTTAGTCCAATTTGAAAGATAGGATAGTTTTTTTTTGATTAGGATAGTTTATTTGTTTTATTTATATAAAATATAAGTTGGCGGTACGAAGTTCGCCGGGTCAACTAGTATTCTATATTTGTTTATTTATATGTAGGGCATGCAGATAGCTGTCTCATGCTAAGCACGTCATGTTTCGACTCTACCACCGCTTATAGAAAGAAATTCTACTACTATGAGCCAGCAAGTTGCTCTTTTAATGAAAAGAAATAGTGGTTTATAATTAACAAACGATTGATACGTATTATAATTTATAAATGAGTACTTTTTTATATATGGTGATCTCTTTCAATTTCACAAAACGGCAGCGAAACTGTTTGGATATTCCAAGATCTTTAAAAACCTAAATCCACGCGAATAATATGTACCTGATAGAGTACAAACGTACGTTACGTAATTATTATAACCTATAAATACTACGTATACATAAATGCTTGATTATCGCTTCACTCCTTATCGATGTCGATAGTTTCGAAGCACACTCCCTAATGGGCGGCCATTTTATGAGTTTTTTTCTGTAGGTATGCACCCGATTTTTGTAGGTAAGGCACCTCCATGTATTTGCTACCTTCATGACTGTGGTGAACTCTGCTAAAACATATTTTTTTCTTTTGTCTATTTAAAAAAGAATATACTGAACTTGACCTAATAATTTCTCCCCACCAAATAAACGTAAAGCTTGTGTTAGGAGTGGATACACCGCTAGTGCAACGGATGGAGATCGAACCTGCGACCTTTCAGTTAACAGTCCATACCTTTATCTATTATGCTATTAAGGCTCTAAGGCGAACCAAACGGGTCTGCCCGCGAAATTCAAATTTAATTTGGTTTTTCGCAATTTGTATACTATTACGACAATGTAGGCTTATGGCATTCTGATTGCGCCAATGGCAGTATCATCTTCACAGGTTTATATAAAAATCTTTACTTGAAAGTGTCCAGTTTAAGAAATCAGTCCGAGTATCGAGTTTGACTCACAAATTAGTCGAAACTCGGACTACTTTCAAGTAAAGATTTTTATATAAACCCGTGAAGATGATACTGCCATTGGCGCAATTGGAATGCCATAAGCCTACTTTGTTGTATTAGTTCACAATTTTTTTTTTTTCGATGTCAAGCTAGTCCTTGACTGCGATCTCCCTGATACCTGATGGTAAGTGACGATGCAGTCTAAGATGGTAGCGGGCTAATTTGAAAGGGGTACGGCAGTGAACATTCAACCCATACCCCTAATTGGTTTCTACACGCCATCGTGCCGGAACGCTAAATCGCTTGGCGGCACGTCTTTGACGGTAGGGTGGTAACTAGCCACGGCCAAAGCCTCCCACCAGAAGAATTTGCGAAAAACCAAATTAAATTTTGCTGTCAGAACCGTTTATATCCCCTTTGATTTGATTTTTTGAATTGATTTTTTTATAACAGGCACGCGTTCAATAAGTTGGCCTGAAGGCGAGAAATCCAATAGTCCAACAATAGCAGTCACCTTTATCACTGCCAGCGAAAGGATCACTAAAAGCATCAAAAGGCAATGTGAAGTGCAAGTAAGTCACCTCTATGATTGATCTATGTTTAACACTGGACGGGCTGTCCCTATACAAATGACAGCTTAAATTATGGATCAATCTGAAGCGCCACATTTGACATACGAGGGTCTCCGGAACTAATAATATAGGGATGCAGGAAGTGCCAAAAACTATTAGTTGTAAACGAGTGCCCTCACTAATTTTAGTTGCGTGGACACCCGTAACTGTTTACAGCGCTAAAATGGCTTCAATTTAGCAGGTCCAAAAGTATGACAGTAGTCTATCCAATGAATTACGTTATATATTTCACAATTTTTGCTTTTTTTGAACGGTGGAAAATGAAAGTAAAATTTTTGGCGGTGATTTTTTTTTAGTAACCCTTATAGTGAACCCCGTAAAAGAGCCTCTGCCAGTGATTCCTAAAATGGTTCAGGTCGACCCCCAGGGGTCTACGGGAGACTTGACGGGGGTCTACGGTGGCGTGACCATTGAGGGGGTCTACGAGAAAGAACCTCTGCCAGTGATTCCCAAAATGGTTCAGGTCGACCCCCAGGGCTCCACGGGAAACTTGACGGGGGTCTACGGTGGTGTGACCTGGGGTTCTACGAGAAAGAACCTCTGCCAATGATTCCCAAAGTGGCTCAGGTCGACCCCCAGGGATCCATGGGAGACTTGACGGTGATCTACGGTGGTGTGACTATGACAGAAAAAAGTTTGGGACTCTGGCGCTAGATCCTTATGGCTGGAACCACATCTGTGCGCATCGATCCGCATTTTGTCCATACAAAACTGTCATTTTTCATAATCGTGTACGCATCGAAAAGCCGAAATTGATGCGTACACGACTCTATCGTCGTATAGCTTATATCGTCTAAAAATAAAACAATTTTCTCTTTCACCAGATAAACAACCAAATGACCTCGATCCTAGTGAACCTAGGTCTCCTGCCCGTACTGAGCCGGGTGCGCGTGAACGTGCTGGCGCTAGCGTGCGAGGCGTCGTGCGTGCGCGCGCTCGCCGCCAACCTCAGCGTGCCCATCGACGTGCCCTGCCTGCAACACGCGTTCCAGCCCGTATGCGATACGTAAGTATCGATACTCAAGGAAAAACTAAATTCTTTTGCTACAATCCGCGTAGCCAGAAAAAATCTCAGAAGCCAGAAAAAGTTAAGAAGCCTCAATAGTCTCGGGGGGGGGGGCGCAGGTTCGATCCCGGGCACGCACCTCTTGACTTTTCGTAGTTACAGTGCATTTAAGCAATATTTATATATGGTGAAGGAATACATCGTGAGGAAACCTGCACGCCTGAGTTTTTTTTGACGTGATAACGTCTTATAAATCGATGCGCCTGAGCGTGCAAGCGAGAGCTCGGAACTAGCGATAGAGAGGCACGATCGGCCCAAGCGTTGGCTTAAAGAGCGCCCGCTGCCGGCGCCGCCCGCCGGTTATCGTCAATGTTTCTTTATGACGTTATCACGTAAAACTATCGTCCGTAAACCGACTTTACAGACAACCAATTTTTTCTCTTTATTGGAATACATACAGCATAAATAAAAACATTACATAGCTACTTAAATCTAGGTATTACAATGTACACGTATTACAATAGCCTTAAAAGTATTCCCTGATAAACTTTTGATTTAATGGTTAAGGTCGAAGACACGGGTCTGCCCTCGAAATTCAAATTTAATTTGGTTTTTCGCAATTTGTAAACTAATACGCCAAAGTAGGCTTATGGCATTCTAATTGCGCCATTGGAATTATCATCTTCACAGGTTTACATAAAAATCTTTACTTGAAAGTGACCAGTTTAAGAAATTAATCAAAATATCGACTAATTTGTGAGTAACTCACGTCAAAACCCAGTATTTTGATTAATTTCTTACACTACCTTTCTGTGCGTCGTATTATACCTAATTTCTAAGGGATTCATGCGTCGTGCCCTTCCCATTTACATTTAGGGCCGATTTTTCAATCTTCAGATAAATAGACAGATTTTATTAAAATCAGTTTTTCAATATTTAAATAGGTTTTATTCATCGAATAATTCACTTATCTGAAGAATAAATCTATTCGACTCTTCGACGGCCAGATAACCGCTTATTCCGTACTTAAATGACGTTGACGTTACTAAGTTTGAGGTTAGCTTTCGTGCTTTACAAGTGTTCTGATTTAAAATGGATATTTTCTAATCTGTGTATTTGTTTAACCACCCTGAAGTTAGCGTTTTCAGATGAGATTAATTCGGTCAGATAGATAATTTTATCTATCTGATTCATTTATGATTTCATAAGAATTAAATTACTTGAAAAATTTACAACCAGTTATCAGACGAATAAAGGTCTAATAACTTTATTGTTCGGGTAGCTATTGGTAGTTTTAACTGAGGATTGAAAAATCGGTCCTAAATGTTATGGTAGAAGCTATTGGGATAAAACTGATTAACAAATTAATTTATTGTCTTTCCAGATATATCAAACGCCAGAACATTCTAGACGAAGCCCTGCGAGAGTTAACCAACATCGCGAAACAGTGTTACCAAAGCCGGAGTCCTGATGAGACGCAGCTATACGCTCTCTTTTCAATACCGGACTCCTTGTGTCGCATGATTACTTGATATTCGTTTAGAAAAATATATGTTCGATTCAAAATTTTCCTCTCCCATAGATAGCGAAATATCGGTAGCTACGATAACATGGCTCGCTCCTGCAAAATTAAAAACGTTTGAAAGTGTTTATGAAAGTATTTACAAAGCGCCACCAAGACTGACACCACATGTGTGCGTGCCGGCCTACTACTGAATTACTTACAACTACATACAAACTCTTTCGTAAGGATGTGACTACACCACTGAGCTCTAGATAATTACTCTGAGGCTGCTGTCATCTGCTATATTTTTGATACTTGATTGACGCCATTTTGGCGCTGTAAGCAGATAAACTAGTGTATGGAACTAATAATATTGCAAATGGCGCACCAACCTCTATAATTAATAATTAATCTATGATTTCATGACCGACCTATTCAATTAATCTATGATTTCATATGAAATCATAGATTATATTGTAGAGGTCGGTGCGCCATTTGCAATATTATTAGTTCCAGAGAGACTCGTTTGTCAAATGTGGCGCTTCAAAATCCATAATAATTTATGCTGTCATTTTTATAGAGACAGCGGATCTAGTGCTATTCATAGATTAATTGAAACAGAGATGGATTGACGAGTCATGTTATCGTAATACCGCCTATCGAGTTCTGTAGTTGGGCTCAATACGCTCGTAATGCGTTTTCAGTAACCTATTATATTTATACCCCGTCTCTGAGAGGAGACCTGTGCTCAGTAGTGAGTCGTTAATGGGTTGCTGATGATGATGATGATGACGATAATGATGATGATTATATTTATCATCGCTTTCGACGTAACGCCGAACCTTTTTGGTCGAGCAACTCTTTCAAATTGACAATGTATTTTGCAGAGCAAAAAGATACATTTATTTTAGTATAATGTTTTAGGCTAAATTGCATCCAGAGAAGTATTGTGATGAGAAAATCCTTTTATATTTTACATACTACTTACATGCGAAAGTATGTTTGTTTGTTTGTCCTTCAATCACACACCAGCGATATCGATGTGTACTATTTATCCCGCGGGATTAAAAAAAAAACAAAAATTCCACGCCGATGGACGGAGTCGCGGGCAAAAGTTTTTATTATTACAAATAATAATTTAGGGTGTAATTAACTAAAAAGTAGTCTGTCACCCTCCAGGTCTTCAACCATGCCTATGCAAAAATTCACGTCGATCCGTTGTTCCATTGCTGCGTGATTGTAGGACAAACCAACCAACAAACACTTTCGCATTACAATAGGGAATAAATAATAATAATAATTAATCTTTACTGTGGTATATGATAAAGTATTTAACCTATCATAAATTTTATAAGAATGTTTAAGTTTCTACATCCTATAAAATGTATATTTTAATAAAACTAAATAATATTATAGTATTTTGTAAGAGTACAAAGGAAATATTTTAAATAAAATATTATTAAATTTTGAGAATCTTTTATTTAACGCAAATATACGTTACAATATTTTATATTCCACTTAGCTTTTACCCGCGGCTTCGCTCCCGCCGTCTATTTGTTTCGATATTCAACTGTTCTATATTGGGGGTTCCCCTATATTTTTTCATTTCTAAATCATCTCTGTATTAGAACGGACAAAAAAATATATTCAAATCGATCAAGCCGTTTTTTGAGTTCTAGCCATACCAACAAACATCAATTCATTTTTAAATAAGAAGGCTAGCAGATGTTCGCAACCACCAAGTAGGTTTATTGGTATATTTGGAAGCCCTTGAAAGTTCTTTGATTTCCCGAGATAATAATATTAGATGAAATTTTTTTTTAAAGAAACCGACTTCAAACGCCACTACAAATTATGATATATTTCAAGACGCGCTGAATCAATTTCGATAAAATTTACTTATATAGAGCTACCTCTGAAGTACAATATAATAAAACAAGTTTACAATTCAATAGGTACTATGCTAATGTATGCAGTGTTTCCACAATGAGGGGCAGTTCCAAAAATGCAAATCAATACATGTTAAGACAGGCAGACAGAAAGTAGCCCCATTCCCGCCGCTGGCACCCGTTCACGAGCATGACTCATGACCCAGCCGTTGCTTCGCTCAACCATATTTGAGGGAACGTAACAACCCGCATCACACGATACCACCACAGAAATGTTTAAAGAGTGCGTGACATACAGACTACCCATGTTAGGCATCGAATTGAATACTATAAAATTATTATATTTTTTTTATAATAATATTCAATTATACTCTTTTTAAGGCCCACTTGCAGAAACACAGGGTTAGGTTTAACCCAGGAATAAATTTGTAATTTTAACAGAAGCTTTATATTACGAAATCTGTCAAAGTAGCAGCTAACTCTGCTCTGGGTTAAAAGGATAACCCGGCGTTTCTGCAGAATCGCAGATATTTTCACTTGGTGTTGAGAGTGTTGATCGTTTAACTTTTCGCGATGAGTGTTAATGCATCAAAGGTGCGAAGGACATATGCACCGGGGGCACAGATGGCGCGGGTCCCAGGTCCCAGGAGCAGTTATGGTGCAGCAGCATTGACGCGATGATGGACAGGAACAGGGCCATGGTCGCCCAGAACAGCAGCACCAGGCAGAGTCTCGCTCGCCGCCAGGGCGCGTCGTGGTGATAGCTGAGGACTTCTTCGTGACTCAGCGGTCTGGAATAGTATATCCAATAGTTATGTCACCGTAAAATTGTGAAAATTGTTAGTTTACAAACAAACAAGTAAGAAGCTTGTTAGATTATAAACTGGCGCCAGATTGTGAGCTGTATCTAAGCTCGGGTGACCATGATTTCTGGACTGCGATGATATTGCCCGAACATTAGGTACACATAATTTCTATCACCTATTGGGCAGAATAATAATCCTTACTAATATTATAAATGCGAAAGTGTGTGTTTGTTGGTTTGTCCTTCAATCACGCTGCAACAGGGCTACGGATCGACGTGATTTTTGTATGGGTATAGTTGAAGACCTGGAGAGTGACATAGGCTACTTTTTATCCCGGAAAATCAAAGAGTTCCCGAGGGATTTTAAAAACTAAATCCACGCGGACGAAGTCGCGGGCATCAGCTAGTAAGATAATATGTTTTACTAATAAAAATTATAATTTCGAATATTACCTAAAAACGAATTCCACGCAGTCTTGTCTGCCCTACAGCGTGCCTACCAGTGGAGTGTTTTTAGGGTTCCATACCAAAATGGTAAAAATGGAACCCTTATGGTGAGACTTTCTCCGTCCGTCTGTCCGTCCGTCTGTCACAGTCGATTATTTCAGTAACTATTAAAGCTATCGACATGAAATTTGGCATAGTTGTGTATAATAGTGGCCCAAAATCATTGGAATAAAGAAAAATCGAAAATTATTTTTAGTTTTAATAAAAAAAGGGGGAAAATCGGGGCTTTGAAATTTCAAAGTAAAATAACTATATTGAATGGGGTATCATATGAAAGGCCTTTACTTGTGCATTCTAAAACAGTTTATTATTTATTTCTATATATAATAGTTTTTGATTAATCGGCCAAAATGTCGAAAAAAATACCGTTCCCCCCCCTTATCTCCGAAGTTTAAAAATCGAAAAATTTGAAATAATTATGGTCAATAGAGGTTTATGTATATTTTACAGGAAAAATAAAAGCAACGTGAAAATTATTTTAGTTTGATTAAAAAAGGGGGAAAATCGGGGGTTTGAAATTTCAAAGTAAGATAACTATAGCGAGTGGGGTATCATATGAAAGGCCTTTACTTGTGCATTCTAAAACAGTTTTTTATTTATTTCTATATATAATAGTTTTTGAGTAATCGGCCAAAATGTCGAAAAAAATACCGTTCCCCCCCCCCTTATCTCCGAAGTTTACAAATTGAAAAATCTGAAATAATTATGGTCAATAGAGGTTTATGTATATTTTACAGGAAAAATAAAATCAACGCGAAAATTATTTTAGTTTAATTAAAAAAGGGGGAAAATCAGGGGTTTGAAATTTCAAAGTAAGATAATTATACCGAGTGGGGTATCATATGAAAGGCCTTTACTTGTGCATTCTAAAACAGTTTTTTATTTATTTCTAGATATAATAGTTTCTGATTAATCGGCCAAAATGTCGAAAAAAATACCGTTCCCCCCCCCTTATCTCCGAAGTTTACCAATCGAAAAATCTGAAATAATTATGGTCAATAGAGGTTTATGTATATTTTACAGGAAAAATAAAACCAACGCTCTAACTAGCATAGTTTTTTTTTACTAACAATAAACCTCTACAAACAAAGTTAACGATAAATAAGCAAATCAATATAATATTATCGTTTTACTTTTACTTTTGGAGTATGGAACCCTCGGTGCGCGAGTCCGACTCGCACTTGGCCGGCTTTTTTTTTTTCAATAATATATCGATACGTATTACGTAATGTTCTCAACGGTTTGTCAATTTGCATTAGGACAGTCTGGTTGACTATGGCCTGTAAAGCTTTTCTGTGAGGAGACCTACGCTCAATAGTGAGCCGCTAACGGGTTGCTGATGATGATGATGTGTTTATGGTTGCCAAATCATATCTTCAAATAAGACAATCGAATTACTTAAAACTTACTTACTGTGGCTTGTGGATTGTGGTTTGCGACCCTGTCAGTGCCAATAAGGGTTGTCTCTCGGGATCCATATTCGCAACGAGTCACACAATTGGATCTTTCAAAATATGGTCAGCCTTTTGAGTTTAATACCTATGCTTATACTTATATCATACTTTCCAAAAACGTTTTTGATATTCGCACTTTTAGACCAAAACTTTATAATTTCCTAAAACAAGTCAAATTTTTTTCTTATTTTGCTAAGTTATTAATGTTCTTTTTACACATTTTGTTTAGAGAAGCATTTACTGCCAGTATTTAAATATATTTTTTT
Source organism: Oeneis ivallda (assembly GCA_029955525.1). Taxonomy (NCBI): domain Eukaryota; kingdom Metazoa; phylum Arthropoda; class Insecta; order Lepidoptera; family Nymphalidae; genus Oeneis; species Oeneis ivallda. Next base: position 4,162,380 of record JARPMR010000024.1, on the reverse strand, counting down.
AAAAGATCACTTAATTTCATTTTTATTTTATTAATTAGTTATTAGATATCTACACAATTTTAATTAATAATAACACTTGGAATTTACCAATTAAAAACCTTGTTATTGTATTAAATAAGCTAGTAAGGAAATGATTACCTATTTAAAAATAAGGAATAAAGGCTCAATAATGAATAGGTAGGTACACAATCTTCACACTTCAAATTTTCCACACGTATGCAACAACACTGAACTGACATAACAATTAATTTGATAAGCAAAAGGAGTAAGGAACTCATATGTGCAAGTCTACACTGCAAAAATAGCACACTGCGTCCGCGCACATCTGGCATTGTACAGTATTGTATAGAAGTTCGTCTACATTTAATTATAAATATAATATACTTATTAACCTGACTACGGGATAGATAAACTTATAATTATCTGTTTAGTAAGCTTTGTTCGCGAGTTTGTCCGTATAGAGTTAAGATTTTTCAACAATCCCTCTCGAAACCTTTATGTTACCGGGATACAGTTTTTATTCTTCGGGGGAGGAAAAACCCCTTCGGACTTCTGCCTGCTGGCAGGGTGTGTCCGACTTGCACGGACTAAAACAACCTCCCTATGTATTATTGGCACGGAACCGCGTAGCATTTCTTCATGCCAACTGAACAGTGTTTCACTCTTCTCTCTTGCTCTTTTCTTTCTTTTCTTTCCTTTCCCTCCTCATCATAATGGAGCGAAGCATTTTCCCATAACTCTCCCACTGGCCTTCGCTTGACAGCATGCGCGCTATTAGATTTTGGGACCCTGCATTACTATCCTATACCTAACCTGCATTTAATGAAATAGGATTCATCAATTATAAAAAAAGTACTATTATTTTTCTATTTTGAGCGTGATTAATATATTTATTTTGATAAAATATAACTATAAAATACAGCAATCCGCTATGAACACCAATCAAAGCAGTACATACGTAACATCTATCTTCAAACTTAGACAAACTACTATGTGTTGTAGGTACAATCTATGCTTCTTGGAAAAAACACAGAGGTGACGTTACGAACGATGCCATGACACCGTCGAGCGTTTTTGCGTGAATTTTAAAATGATGAAATTGAAATGGCAATTTTATCTACCAAACCCTTTTTTTGCTGAAATACTTAAGATTTTTTCGAAAAGTAGATAGATACTTCCGAACATCATCCAACAGTTTTTCAAAATAGTTCATCATGTCTATTGCTTTCGTTCGCGACTTAAAAGTTTTAAAAAATTGAGCAGAAACCTTTCGTTATTCCGGTATAAAAGGTATCCTGTCACTCCCAAGTCCTCAAACCTAAATATAAAAAAATATTTAAAAAAAACCGACTTCAAACGCCCACGCTAGTACAAAGTATATAATTTATTGTTGATATTTTAAAAACCGCTCGACTGATTTCGATAAAATTTCAATAGGACCACCTGGGAAGTACACCCTTTGAAAAAAAAAAAGAATTTTCCAAATCGGTTCAGGCGTCTTCGAGTAATCGGTGAACATACATTAAAAAAAGATTCAGATGAATTGAGAACCTCCTCCTTTTGTGAAGTCGGTTAAAATACTACGTCAATCCTTTGTCCCGTTGCAACATGTTTGAAGGACAAACGAACACACAAACAAACTTTCGCGTGAGAATAGTAGGGAAGTAATGATAATTTTTTTTTATTTTAAACTTAATTTAATTAGGTAATATCGCTAGGTAACCGTCTGCAAAATGTTATCAAGACAGGTTATCAAAAGAGTTCAAGGTGGGTTACTATACGAAGTGTCATCTACCTAACACTTAACATGCTGTATATATAGGAAGAAATAGGTATTTTTATTGGTATAGGCATTATAGATATATAGAATAGGATAGATAGAATAGGATAGCCCATATCAAAATCCATTTTAGAAGCTATAAGAAGGCTCAGAGTCGCTCAGCGGGCGATGGAGAGTGCTATGCTCGGAGTATCCCTGCGAGATCAAATCGTGTTAGATCCGTAAGAGTACCTACCAGCCCCCCTTGCCAAATTACATATCTATTGTCGTATCTATTATCTTTCTATAATCGTTAAAGCTTGAGAGCAGGGGTTCCCAAAGTTTTTTTTTCACGCCTCCCTTCTGAAAGCATAGGAGGCGTGATAAAAAGCTTTGGGAACCCCTTTTTTTAAATTAATAGACTAGCGCTTGATTGCAATCTCACCTGATGGTAAGTGAAGATGCAGCCTAAGATGGAGCGCGCTTGCCTAGAAGATGCCTATTCACTCTTGATTTAAAGGTACCCCTGGTTTAGAGGAAGCGTGTGTGTGTACAGAGTTATCGACGTAACTCATTGAGTCACGAATCTAAAGTGGCAATGGGCGGGGCATATAGTTCTAAGAACTGATGCTGTTGGGGTCCCAAGGTGCTCGGCGACCCCGCACCGGAAAGCGCAGTGTTGGCAGGTTGTAGTTGGGAGGTCCCACTAGATGGACCGAAGAAAAGAATAGAATAGAAATATTTTTAATTTCTTTCACTAAACAATGTTAACCTTATTTACCCTAAAACAAACTAATATCAAATGCCAACTGCCATATTATTATAACTTTAGAGGCGCAAACTAAGTTCAGTATTACAGGATTATGCGGTCAATCTCGAGCCAGCAGTTCTATCGGCTGGAAGTTCACTAACTCTAGTTTGTCTTTATGAAGTAAATATGCCGTATTAAAGTTACTTAGTTCGTCTCTATTAAATATGAGAACTTTGTTAAACAACTAACGATCGTGGTAGTGAGAGGGCATAGATTTAGGATTGTTAGTCGCTTCGCACCTACTAGGTACCCACCGTCGGCGTAACAGTAAATTGCGGCAACTAATTGTGCGCCTGAACTGGCGTACCGCGTACCCCATGGAACTAGGATTACGACTATGGCGTACCCACATAGTTTCGTAGCAACCAATGACGTTTTCAAACAAACTTTCATGATATTACGTTGCCTCTTAAAAAGGGAGCCAATGTACAAACATTTTACATTACACATCGATCTATCTAACTAATCTATATATTATATATAACTAGCTGATGCCCGCGACTTCGTCCGCATGGATTTAGTTTTTAAAAATCCCGCGGGAACTCTTTCATTATCCGAGATAAAAAGTAGCTCTCCCGGTCTGAGGAACCACTACTACATCCATTACTATACCCATGCAAAAAATCGCATCAATCCGCTGTTCTGTTGCGACATGATTGAAGAACAAACCAACAAACAAACACACTTTCGCATTTATAATATCAGTAATGCCGTATTATAACACTTTTTATAATTGTCAAATTTTTGACCATACTTAACCAAAGACAAAATTACGTTTAGCTGTCATTTACGTTTTGTTATTCCACTGTCATTTGCGTTTTGTTATTCCATGTCAGGTGCGTTTTTGTTATACCACGTTTTATAGTGACTTGACGGAAACGCAGTCGAACGGGATAAAAAGTATCCTATGTCCGTCTCCTGGGTCTATAAGCTACCTCTCCACCAATTCTCAGCCAAATCGGTTCATCCGTTCTTGAGTTATAAATAGTGTAACTAACACCACTTTCTTTTATATATATATATATATATATATATAGATATAGATAATAAATTTATTTATATCTTTAAACGAACAATTCTTGTATATACATATATATATATATAATCTGAATCTCGGAAACGGCTCCAACGATTTTCATGAAATTTAGTATGCAGGGGGTTTCGGGGGCGATAAATCGATCTAGCTAGATAACATTTTTAGAAAACGTCGTTTTATTTCAGGTAATAAAAAACCCCTATAGTATCGTTAGAATAAAATACGAATGTAAATTTCGCCACCATCTATAAAGTTCCATTAGCTCAGGAAATCGGGCGGTCCCGAAACCAGAAAACCCCGGTTCGAGTCCAGACTATTTATTCCCCTATGAATTTTTTTTTCTAAATATATGTATAATTTCCAAAAAACACGATTTACCAAAAAAAACGAGTAAAGCTCGTTCACCCAGGTACTAAATGTAATAAACATGTAGGAATGGCGGTGGATGTGGTGTAGGTTCGATCCCCGCCGGCCTCACAATTTTTGCTAAATTTATTGCGATATCCTATAGGTTATTACGAGACATCTAGTAGCGACTAAGCTATGGTATTACGTTGCCGCATTTAGGGTCTAGGGAGAACTATTGTTTGTAGGAAGGGCGGTATCCAGTAGCGATGAAGCTATTCTCCTCCTCCCATCACCGGCCCAGTAATGGGCATGGGTCTCTTCCCGGTGTTTAAGCCATACTCCACCACGCTGGCTAAATACTAGCTTTTGCCCGTGACTTCTCCTGTGTGGATCTGTTAGGTTTTTAAAAATCTCGCGGAAACTTTCTATTTTTAATATAAAAAAATATTTTTAAACAACCGCCTTCAAACTCCCACTTTACTACATTACACTCACACTATACAAAGTATTTAATTTATTGTTGATATTTTAAAAACCGCTTGACCGATTTCGAAAAAAATTATATGAGACCAGCTGGGGAGTATACCTTTTCAAACAAAAAAAGAATTTTCCAAATCGGTTCAGGCGTCTTCGAGTAATCGGTGAACATACATAAAAAAAAAGATTCCGAAGAATTAATAACCTCCTGCTTTTTTGAACTCGGTTAAAAAGGTGGCCTACGTCACTCTCCAAATCCTCAACTACCATACAAAAAACACATCGATCCGTAGCTCCGTTGCTGCGTGATTGAAGGACAAATCAACATAAACCAACAAATACAGATTCAAATTAATTATAATAGGCAGTATAATTTTAGTAAGGATAGCCTACCTACTCCATTATACATTATAACAAACTAACTTATTTGCGTTATTTATTTAACTAATTGCCGTTACAGCTATTAAAATCATTTGTTCAATAGATTCAATAGTTTGGATAGTTAATTTAATTGCTGAGCTGTGAGTGAAACAATGGATATAGACAAATAATTGTTTATTTAGTTCAGTTCACTTGGTATAGTGCGGTAACCGCAAACCTATGACCTATTTAGGCAATTATATTAGGCCCTGTATCCATCGAAGCAGAGAGACGCAGAGGAGAGAATTCTCGTAAATACGCTACGCTAATACGCTGCTATTCTCTACTCTCCCATTCGGTGGAATAGCTTATAGCTCTGGCCGGTACGCCACTCTTTCCTCCTCTCCAATTTGGTGGAGTAGCCTTGCATGCTACGCCAGTCTTCTCTCCTGTGCTATTTGGTGGAATTGCCCTGCCCGCTACGAAATTCTTCTCTCCTCGCACATTTCGTGGAAACACCCTGCCCGCTACGCCATTCTTTTCTCCTCTCTAATTTGGTGGAGTAGCCTTGCATGCTAATTGTTATACCAGTCCTCTCCTGTGCTATTTGGTGGAATCGCCCTACCCGCTACGAAACTCTTCTCTCCTCTCCAATTGGGTGGAGTAGCCTTGCATGCTAGTTGCTACGCCGGTCTTCTCTCCTGTGCTATTTGGTGGAATCGACATGCCCGGTACGAAATTCTTCTCTCCTCTCCAATTGGCTGGAGTAGCCTTGCATGCTAGTTGCTACGCCAGTCTTCTCTCCTGTGCTATTTGGTGGAATTGCCCTGCCCGCTACGAAATTCTTCTCTCCTCGCACATTTCGTGGAAACACCCTGCCCGCTACGCCATTCTTTTCTCCTCTCTAATTTGGTGGAGTAGCCTTGCATGCTAATTGTTATGCCAGTCCTCTCCTGTGCTATTTGGTGGAATCGCCCTACCCGCTACGAAACTCTTCTCTCCTCTCCAATTGGGTGGAGTAGCCTTGCATGCTAGTTGCTACGCCGGTCTTCTCTCCTGTGCTATTTGGTGGAATCGACATGCCCGGTACGAAATTCTTCTCTCCTCTCCAATTGGGTGGAGTAGCCTTGCATGCTAGTTGCTACGCCAGTCTTCTCTCCTGTGCTATTTGGTGGAATTGCCCTGCCCGCTACGAAATTCTTCTCTCCTCGCACATTTCGTGGAAACACCCTGCCCGCTACGCCATTCTTTTCTCCTCTCTAATTTGGTGGAGTAGCCTTGCATGCTAATTGTTATGCCAGTCCTCTCCTGTGCTATTTGGTGGAATCGCCCTACCCGCTACGAAACTCTTCTCTCCTCTCCAATTGGGTGGAGTAGCCTTGCATGCTAGTTGCTACGCCGGTCTTCTCTCCTGTGCTATTTGGTGGAATCGACATGCCCGGTACGAAATTCTTCTCTCCTCTCCAATTGGGTGGAGTAGCCTTGCATGCTAGTTGCTACGCCAGTCTTCTCTCCTGTGCTATTTGGTGGAATTGCCCTGCCCGCTACGAAATTCTTCTCTCCTCGCACATTTCGTGGAAACACCCTGCCCGCTACGCCATTCTTTTCTCCTCTCTAATTTGGTGGAGTAGCCTTGCATGCTAATTGTTATGCCAGTCCTCTCCTGTGCTATTTGGTGGAATCGCCCTACCCGCTACGAAACTCTTCTCTCCTCTCCAATTGGGTGGAGTAGCCTTGCATGCTAGTTGCTACGCCGGTCTTCTCTCCTGTGCTATTTGGTGGAATCGACATGCCCGGTACGAAATTCTTCTCTCCTCTCCAATTGGGTGGAGTAGCCTTGCATGCTAGTTGCTACGCCAGTCTTCTCTCCTGTGCTATTTTGTGGAATCGCCCTGCCCGCTACGAAATTATCCTCTCCTCGCCAATTTCGTGGAATCACCCTGCCCGCTACGCCACTCTTTTCTCGTCTCCGCTTCGAAAGATCTTATTGAAATGTTTTGAATGAATACGTCTTATCTCTAGTTCCTAATTACCTAGATACGGATTTTGTAATGTACGTTGAAGTAAAACGCCGATGTTACGTTTTCTTGTATCAAACAATATTTTATATTGTTTCCACGGATGAATGGATGGATGGATCATTCAGTGATTGTTTCGTTGTTCTTGTTGTATTGAGCGGAAAAATGTGTGGGCCCGCAAGATCACATGGAGCCACATCCATAAAGCTATAATCCACTCATGACTACAGAGATCGTCCCAAACTCATCCCGCATTTTTTGAACCGCTTTATTCAGAAAATACCTACGTCAGCGAAATAAATTTTCCATTAAAACAAAGAAATGTTAGAACGAGCGTGTCACTGTGGGTGAAATATTACTGTTTGCTCGAGAAGATTACTTAACGCCCCTTCGGAGAAATTCGCTTCCTAACTACACACTAACGGTTCGCAATTTTAAAAGTTTAAACTACTTTCACCGCTGTCGCTGTAGGACGCATATAAAGCACTAGCTGAGGCCCGTGACTTCGACCGTGTAGATTTATTTTTTAATTTAATAGTCCCATGTGGGAACTCTATGATTTTCTATTCAATTAAATTCATTATTTATAATTCTTTAGGCGTAGAACCATCAAGTAGTACATCAATGGCGTAGACCGTTCTGTATTCTATAGAATTGGCCTTAGTGCTTTTAAATCAACAACTATCTCGTAATTCCTAGTTCCATGTTATATAGTTATTGTTTATGGAATGATTATAATAATATTATTTAGAATTTTCCGCCGGCGGGAATGGGGCTAATTTGCGTCTGCCCGTCTTAACATGAATTGAATTGTAGTACTTTTTTTTTGGAACTTCCCGTCATTGTGGAAATATTACATTTTATTCTAACAAAGTTGCATAGGGTAAATCGGCTTGGCATCCAGCTGCCCACAAGATAGTATAAAAAACTTACTACAATGTAATAAATAGCTTCATAATAATATTGTAAAATGATTATTTTGAAAAGAGCAACTGCTGAGTTTCTTGCCGGCTCTTCTCAGCAGAATCCGCTTTCCGAACCGGTGGTAGAGTCATGACGTGTCATAAGAGCCACAGGTTGGCCTAAATAAATAATTTTTAATTTTGATTTTTTTTAAATATATTCTCTATCTCTATTGCTCGATTAAATTATAAGTATCTCACAGCCCAGCATCGACGATGTTTTATCACACGAAAATATTAGGTCATTTGTTTGGCTTGAGGATTTATCGCTGACTCGTAGCGACGCGGCTTCAAATTATTGTTACATGAGTAAATAACCGAATAGATGATAAGATTCTAAGGAACGTACTGTATTTATACCTGTTTTACTAGATAATAAAGGATAATCAATCTAGTTGTTAAGACTTCAGCTTCCTTTTCGTGTTCAAAACCCAGAGGGTGAAGTGAGAGTGTGAGTGATAGAACAACAACGCGCGGTGCACAAACTTGGGTTTGTCTACTAGGTGAGCCAACATAATGTTTTCGACTACTCGTGTCGAGTCGTGAGTGGACACGCATAAAGGCCAGGGGTCGTAAACTTTTTATAATTACCTATACTTAGCAATAACAAGAGCAAAATATTACTCGTGTTACTACTGGTATAGTCTGTCCAATAGGTCAGCTGTTTACTTACATGGGTTACTTTTATCTATTTTTTCCACATTTCCACATTAATGAGTGAATAGTTAAAATCAGATTTATTTTCATGTAAATTATCACTGTTTGATTCATCGCTCTTTCACAATGTTGCTACAAATTATTTTTCAATTTACCCATAGCAATTGTCAACTGACTTATTGGCCAGATTCTCGTACGACTCGCTGCAACACTAGTAACCAATATTAATTACTGCCTACAGGCTTACAGCCCGGTTGTATGCAGTTTGGCCTCTGTTGGGTTATTTACTCGTGTGTTCCGGGGACACGGCTCCACATTATTGCGGAGCCGCTTTTGTATTTTATGCTGATTATGGCCGCGTATCTTCTTTTCGTCCGCGGGGATTTATGTTTCAAAAAAATGTTCCTTCATACAAACTTAACCACACTTTTAGGGGTGGAATTTAAAAAATCCCTCTTTAATAGGTAGGTACTCCTCTTAGGTACCCAAAGAATATTTACTCCGAAAAAGTAAGTTACCAAGTGTAGTGGCCCGATGAGAATTGGCGGACATTCATACACATACACATTCGAGAACATTATGGAGAACTCTCAGGTGTGCAGGTTTCCTCACGTTGTTTTCCTTCACTGTTGAAGCGTGATAAACGTATATAACTTAGAAAAGTCAGCGGAGCGTGCCTGTAATCGACCCCGCGACTTCCCGATAGGAGGGATCCCATATGCCACATCGAAATACAACCGCAGGTCTAACCACTAGCTAGGCTATCACTGCTTAACAAAATAGTTGATTAAGTACCAGAAAATTCTCTGATTAAAAATCACAGCTGCTATTTAAATAACGCAGCAATGAAAACGAGACGGGCCAATTAAGCTCGGAATGAAATGAAAAATAATTTATGGCGCTCCTAAATCGTGTTTGGATTCGAGATTAAAAATCAGACTTTCGCAGTTAGGACACCTAGGTAATTGCATATTTTTTTATTTCTTTGAGAGTCTAGCTTTTAGCTGTTTTCTGTACGAAAAAAAGTTTTTTTTTCGTACAGAAAACAGAAAATTTTAACTCTAAACTTAAAGAAAGGTTTTCGTAAGTTTTTCATTATTATTATAGACCATCCCTCCTTTCTCCTTCAACTTCTCGTAACTAAATCATTTAGGAAGACTAAATATAGGAAGGTGTAATCCTTACTAATATTATAAATTCGAAAGAGTGTTTGTCTGTTGGTTTGTTGGTTTGTCCTTCAATCACGCCGCAACAGAGCTACGGATCGATGTGATTTTTTGCATGGGTATAGTTGAGGACTTGGGACGAAGTCACGGGAATCAGCTAGTAAGCTCATAAGCGGAAATATTTTGTTAGGAGTAGATGCGACTATTGTTCTTGTTGGATATCGAACCTGCACCCTTTCAGTTTTCATTGATGTGTAATGAGGCTTTAATAACCCGATACAGTTTTGACCCAACCCGGGAATCGAATCCAAGACCTCGTCAACTGCAGTCGTGACAACATGCTAACCACTAGTTTATCGAGGCAGTTGCCTAGTGATCCGACGACAGTAACATTTAACCCTGGGGACGCTTGTCTCGTGTCCCAGTTGCTAACCTCAAATGTAATCACCGTTATATTGTGGTTAGGTATATGTTCAACAAACGCAATTATCCTTAACTACACAACTGTGAAGTAGGTTTTCATGTCATCCGGCGAACCGCGCGGTAATTTAATTTTATAACTTGGATGTTTTGACTCTCAATTTACACTAAGTAATGGCCAAGGACACCTGAGCTTGAGGCCGCTGTTTCCTACACCCCTAATGCCTTTCACAAGTAATTACATCAAAAGTACTGTTACCTTAATTTATTTTTGTCACATACAATCCTTTAGGTAATTTATATTACTACAAAATTAAATAAGGATACTCTGTCGTCGTTGTCGTCATTATATCAATCGATACTTAGAACGTTTTAGGTTTCTTTCAATTACCCATTACAGTTTAGGACAGTTAAAATGGGAACTTGCCGCTGTAGAGCAAAAATGTTACGTGGTGTTTAGACAATGCAAGTCACGTATTGCTTTCAATTTTATTAGCATTAAATATGTATAGTATTATATATGCAACACGCAAAACAATATCTTCGTCTAAATGGGCCGCATTTGCTACATTCGTCAATGAACTCAATCCATCATCACTTTAATAAAAAATAATAAAAACCGGCCAAGTGAGTGTCGGGCCACGCGCAGTGTAGGGTTCCGTAGTTGCTTTCAACTATATATTACAAATATATAATATATTACAAAATATGCAACTTACACTACGTGTAATACCTAACTTAGAAAAAACAGATATAACTCTTTAACTAATGAACCCTACTTAGCCGTGATAGTCCTTTAAAATTCATTATATATACATCTACTGTGAATTTTTTTTTGTATTCTTTATATAACCATTTAGCTGGCAGAGGGGGGGGGACACTTGACTCTAATAAAATTTAGCACTTTAAAATATCATATTTCATATCATTTATCATAGGAAAAAATGGTGTTCCCACACCCACAATATTTTTGAAAGACCTATTCAACGACACCCCACACTATGGGATAGACGATAAAAAAAAATTCATCCCCACTTTACATGTAGGGGAGGTACCCTAAAAAAATTATTTTTCACAATTTTATTTCACCACTTTGTCAGCGTGATTGATATATTTTATACCCTTGCCAAATTACAGATTTCTAGTACCAATAGTCTCTGAGCTAAACCGCGGACAGACAGACATCCTTGTTTACTACGGAACCCTAAAAACAGTAAAAAAAACATTTGTGGCATTTCTATTTTCTGAAGAGTTCCGTTGCAATATTGGGTCTTGGTGTCAACCTACTTTTTAGGGTTCCGTAGTAAACAAAGAACCCTTATAGTTTCGCCATGTCCGTCCGTCTGTCTGTCTGTCTGTCTGTCTGTCTGTCTGTCCGCGGTTTAGCTCAGAGACTATTGGTACTAGAAATCTGTAATTTGACAAGGGTATAAATATCAATCACGCCGACAAAGTCGTGAAATAAAATTGTAAAAAATAAATTTTTTTAGGGTACCTCCCCTACATGTAAAGTGGGGATGAATTTTTTTTTTTCTCGTCTATCCCATAGTGTGGGGTGTCGTTGAATAGGTCTTTCAAAAATATTGTGGGTGTGGGAACATCATTTTTCAATTCAGGGATCCGTTTGTGAAATATGATATTTTAAAGTGCTAAATTTTATTAGAGTCAAGTGTCCCCCCCCTCTGCCAGCTAAATGGTTGTATATAGGATACAAGTAAAAATTCACAGCAGTAGTATATATAATGAATTTTAAAGGAAAACTATCACGGCTAAGTAGGGTTCATTAGTTAAGGAGTTATATCTGTTTTTTCTAAGTTAGGTATTACACGTAGTGAAAGTTGCATATTTTGTAGAATATTATAGTATTTAAACCATGGAACTGAAAATTTATTCAATATTCATAAATAAAACAAAAGCACTATCCTAGGTCAGCAATAATATTTGAGACTTTCAACTACGGAACCCTACACTGCGCGTGGCCCGACACGCACTTGGCCGGTTTTTACATTACTACGTTACATTACTAACTGTAATGTGTCACTACTAGATGTCACTAACAGTTGCTAAAAACTGTTTGAAAAAGTAGATACATATTATCACTAATTTCTTTGCTGACGTGCAATTCGTTCTTGGCCGTAGTGTAAGGTCAACACACTTAGGGTGTCATTCCTGAGAGATGTGGATTCGAACCCCGCCGGCCTCGGAATTTTGACCAATTTATGATTATAATGTATGAAAAATTTATTCGGATATTTCCTTAAGTGTTGGTTAACACTTTACCCCTGTAGACCACTAAGACCATTAGTTCTTCGAACTGTGCACCCCGCCCATTTCCATTTCAGTTTTGTCCACGCTGAGCTAGGTCGGTGACTTTGGTTCTTCTACAGATCTCTAAAACGATTGTCTTTAAAAAATCTAACGTTTTTATCATACAAGAGCGAGCGAATAGGTGCGTAAAAATACGTCGTATTGCTTTATGGATTTAATGTTACGTGTATACTCACCCTTGCTATCGTAAAAATAAGAAAATTCTAAAACATGATTTTTCACATTATCACGTAGACGTTACAAAATGCGCGCTTCATCATAACGTAATCCATTACAACGTAGACGTACTGTTATTATGACGTATTGCTGATGTTTTAACTTTATTTTTCCAGCCCCATCTATTTCATCAGTCTTTCAAAATCATGAGTGATGTATGACTAAAGAGCAGAGAATCATAAACTTATATTGTAAAATATGTGTTTGTGATTCAAGCATTAGTTAGGTAGGTATCGACAGATGGTAGGAGGATGTTATTCACTCGCAGAAGTCTAAAAGACAATTATTACCTACCCTTAACAGACCTTTCCTATCCCATAATCAAATAGTTAGGTACCAGTAAAGTTGTACGAAAAAGACGTAGGTACTGCCGTGCGAATTCTAAAAGACCGTGAAGCGACTAGTTTTCACTCGAAAGATGATATTTTTGTCTATCGATCTGTCTACTTTATTAAATTTTATTATTTATAAGTACCGATATATAGAGACAAAATTATTATATGTTTAAAAATAGTTAAGTAGGTACATCAAAATCTTAACTTGTCAATACGTAAATACGGTTAACTCAATTAAAAACACTAAAACACGATTCATTCAGTCATCATCATTCATCAGCAATCCATCAACGGTTCACTACTGAGCGCAGGTCTCCTCTCAGAGAAGGGTTATATAGGTCATAGTCCACCACGCTGGCCCTTCACACACCTTCGAGACCATTATGGAGAAGGCCGTAAAATGGAAAAACCTAATTTTGAGTCCATCATGCTGGCAAAATGCGAATTGGCGGACTCCACACTCCTTCGAGAACATTATGAAGAACTCTCAGGTGTGCAGGTTTCCTCACAATGTTTTCCTTCACCGTTGAAGCAAGTGATATGATGGGACTATGGCATAAAACCCTTCTCTGAGACCTGCGCTCAGTAGTGAACCGTTGGTTTGCTCATGATGATGATGATAATGATTAATTGATTTTCTAGAGACATCAATTCACACGTTCTTTGCTCATAACTCAATATTAGGTTTTCCATTTTACGGCCTTTATAGTAATCTCACGGCAGCGTATAAAATAATATAATATCTAGTCGCCGTTGGTGTCAGGATGATGGATCACCTCCCAACTTCAGCTCATGAAATAGGTATTATGTTTCATTTTGCGTCTTCCGATCTGAATCTATCATTTTCAACTAAAATAAGCTTTATTTTTACCTAGCAATTTAGTGTTCCGTACCCAAAGGGTGGCCTTTTGGTACCCTTTGGGGTCATCATCATCATTAGCAACCCATCAACGGCTCACTACTGAGCGCAGGTCTCCTCTCAGAGAAGGGTAATAGGCCATAGTCCACCACGCCAGGGCAATTCTCCTAAATGTTGGCTAAGGGATGTCCCAGGCTGGAGAACGTAGGCTAAAACTAACTCAGGCTTATGTAACTTTTTTTGTAGACACTAGATAGTGTCCTCTATATCGTCCATCAAGAAAAAGAAGATAAAAGAGCAGAGATCCAGCTTAAAAAAAAATTTAAACCTCCATTTTCTAACCTCCATGACTGTCCCACTGCTTATGTTGTATGTAACAAACTTATTTATTTAAAAACATAGTCGATTAAAAATTCTCAAATAAATATATTTCAATAATGAATAATTAATCTTTAAAATAACAACAGTAGCGTGAGGTTACGTCTTAGAATTAGTTTTTTATTAGTATTTAAAGTCTGTCCCACGACATTTTAATCATTACCGTGCTCTTGTGCAAACATTATCGTAACTACCCACATATCCATACAATTCGCATCGTCGTCGCGTCTAACGTACAAAGTCAGTTGCTTTGAGCAATTCATGACGAATGGAGGTGTGTACGTCGTCGGGTTACTGAAATATTTGGCATTCTCCAGCGGAAATTTCATTTTGGCAACTTTAATCGCTCATTCATAGGACTCTCACCATACCGTAAGTAGTTATCACATTTATATGTTTGTATTTTTTATATATTTCAAATATGTTTTACTTTCTAACACAGCACATTAAAAAAAATTACTTTGTTTACTTATCAAGTAAAAATTTAATTACTAACCAATTCTAATTACCATGATCCTAATTACCATTATTACCAGGGCCATTTTACGTACTATGGTAATTGGGCATTAGCTAGGTAATTAGAGTAATGCTTGAATGTATGAGATCTTCTAGATTTTAACGACCTCCCTGGCCCTGTGGTGAGTACTTTTGTCTTAAAAACTGGATCTTCATGGGTTTTACTCCCGGCTGGTGCAATTTTGGATGTTGTAAAATTGTCTCCAGTCTGGTCTGGCTGAGGCTAGTTACCATCCAATACTCTACCAGCAAAGATGTGCCGCGCCATGTGATTTAGCGTTCTGGTACGTATCAGCGTAGAAACCGGTAAGTTGTTTAAGGGTAAGCTCGAAACCATCTTAGACTGCATTCACCACTTACCCCAGATTATCACAGTCAAGGACCAACTTGTAGTAACATATAAAAAGTTATAAGTAATCTGTGTTGAATGATTATGGCTGTATTTTGATACTGTTTGGGAGTTGGTAATGACAACATCGTTATATTTACCAACAATCAAATTAACTAAACCGAAAAATATGGGCAAAAAAGGCTCGAATGATATGCGAAGATAAAAAAAGATCCTAGGTAGGTATAGTAGTATAAAAGTATATTATACCGAAAAAGATGGAGAATAAATCTTAATTCTTTTTATAGCTCAATCGCAATCAAACTCGCAGCATTGCAGCGTTGTATGGCGATTGACAACCTTTGGACCAAGTAAACCCCAGAACGTGGATCGCAACCTCTTCACCTTAACCAATGGCCGATATCGTGCAACAATCGCTTAGCTTGCACACTCCAGCATTCCGTGGTCTCCACTGCCAGAGGGACAAAAAGGTAGCTGTCCAGAATAGGGGCATCTTTACTCCTTTTTTTAATGCAACAGACTCTGCAGCGTCTACCTGTGTTTTCCGGCTGAGATGACATGGTGCGAATGTACTCATGCACGTCGCGTCCCTCAGCATGCATTTGCTATTTTGCCATGGGACGAGTGTCAAGCCATCAGGATGCTTGCCATCCATGTGACCCAAGCCGGGTGGCTCGAGTACACACTACGCAGGGTACGTTGACAAGACGAGGACTGTGCGGACGATATCGTTCAGAGAGTGGTGAAGAGAGAATCTGGCCACACAACGACTGCAACTCAATGCGTGGTGGCCGTTGGCTTCCACCATGTAACCGCAGATGCATCGATGGAATTCGCAAACAGGCATGCAACCATGTTGGGAAGTCCTCAGTAGATATGTAATCTTCGGTACAGCAAAATAGTTTTGCAAGAGCGTAAGCGTAACATGGGCCGAAAGATCTTTCTAATGCTCTTGAATGGCGGAGTGGCCTCCTTGCCTCAATGGCTTCCGGGATAGCAGAAGAAAAGATAGGAGACCCCAAGAGGAAAAAATTGTCAGCGTTAAACTCCTTGAGCCCAGGAATTAGGTCTTCAAAGTGAGGGAACAGAAGACGGGACTCTGGATTACAGGGGAAGAACTCTCACTTAGGCATGTTCACCTTCAACCCCAGCTCCTTCAAGCAATGTATTAAAAGCAGTAGGTCACGTTCCACAACTTGAGGTTTGCCTCCTATAGTACCTACATCGGGTTACCAGATATTAAGGGGGGATTTGAGGTCGTGAAGAACTTTCTGAATGCTGAGGCTGAAGATGAGAGGTCTAAGCGGATCTCCCTGTTGGACATCAATCTGCGAAAGGATAGAGGTTTGGTTATAGAAGACATTGGAGGGGGAATGTTAAAATTGCTGAAGAAAAGGATACAGAGTAGGAATCATAACTTTGCTTCGCTCAGTAGAATGTCCTTTTCCAGTGTATTGAAAGCGTTATGTATGTCAAGCTCCATGATTACACATATCCTTGTTGCTTGGGTCTGACTGACTGGGTGACCAAATGCGTTGCGTGGATAGCCTAGCTTAGTGTCAAGACCTAACAGGTGCGGTCGCAGGTAAGTCACTATTTCCTCCAAAGGCCCTAGACCCTTATTTGATTAGAAGATTACCGAATATATAGATCTCATCAACGACACTGACAATTCTGTATCAAATTTTATATAATAATAATAATTATTAATTATGTTTGGCATGTTATTTGAAGAATATTTTGTGCACATAGAGCTATCTTATGTTAAACTCATAATATAATTAGACGCTTTTTATAGGTAAGCCTAGGTAGGTCTGATAGGAAAATAACTGAATTTATTGATCTCGTGAGCAAGGCAGACTTTTGTTATGAATCTTTGTACGATTATGATTGGCATGCCGTTTTTACGAGATTTACTTAGACGCTTCTTCTAGGTAATTAATTAACTATAATAATTAATCAATAAATAATCGGAATTGAATCAAGAAAATTTATGAGTGACATTTTTATATATTTTGTAAATCGTGACTGATACATTTGATTTATCAATTTTGAGGACTATTAATAAGTACCTACTTACCTAAGCAGATTTTTTTTTATATTTAAAGAAATACTACGATATTTCTTTCAGTTTTATTACTGTATTTTTCCACATTTACAGATTAAATAGATTTTATTAACAAAAACACTTATGTTTTATTTTTGTTTCTCATTCACAAAATTTTAACAAATTACCATATAGCATATTCTAATCACTATATTCCGGACCTCATTACCATGTCACAATTTATCCTTACCATGGACACCATAATTACCAAATACGCTATTTCTCCAAGAAAACTAGGTTCTGGTGGAGGCCTTCCTCATCACTATGATAAATGAAGGCACCTCTCTGTCAAGGCATTACTTAAAAAACCAATAACTCAAAAAAAAATTTTTTTTTTCGTCGGACGTTTTAGCCAACAATTAGGAGAACTGCCCTGGCCCAATGCGAATTGGTGGACTTCACACACCTTCAAGAACATTATGAAGAACTCTCAGGTGTGCAGGTTTCCTCACGATGTTTTCCTTCACCGTTGAAGCAAGTGATATTTAATTGCTTAAACGCACTTGACTCCGAAAAGTCAGAGGTGCGTACCCGGGATCGAACCTGCGACCCCTCGAATAGGAGACCACAGTCCTAACCACTAGGCTATCACTGCTACTTGCCCTTTGGGGTGCGGACTGCGGACCACTAATAATCTAAAATCAAATCCCAAAAAAGAAATCGGGACCCTATTATTACTAAGCCTCTGCTGTCCGTCCGTCCGTATGTCAGCGGGCTGTATCTCATAAACCGTAATAGATACCTACTTGAAATTTTCACAGAATGTGTATTTCTGTGGCCTCTATAACTAATGTTGTATGATGGTACGGATCCCTTCGTGTGGATGTCCGACTCGCTCTTGGCCGGTATTTTTACTATTGTCGTTTAAGTCATACACTTTTGACAATATTATAATCGTTAATAAACCAGTTATATTCTTAACTAGATAATGCCCGCGACTTCGTGTGCGTGGATTACAGTTTTTAAATTTTTTAATTTTCCGGGATAAAATGTAGCCTGTGTCTAGATCCTGGGTATGAGCTATCTCTATTCCAAATTTCAGCCAAAACGGTTCATTCGTTGTGGCGTGAAAGAGTAACAAACATCCATCCATCAATACATCCGTACATCCAGACAAACTTTCGCATTTATAATATTAGTAGGATTAAGAATTATTCTTCTAATTTTTTTAACATGTTCGAAACCCTAAAAAAAGCTTGAAAGAATCTAGCTAATACCAACTCGTAGGTACGAATATGAAAATGTATACGTACGTAGCTTTACTCGTACCTACTTTAGAAATGCACTCGAAGTGAGCTTTTAAATTTTCCCGCCCCATTAACTGGAGCGAAAACCCCGATATTAAATGCGGTTCCCAGTTTTTCATTTTTTTACGTAATGCCACACTTGCAGCACGGAAACGTCGTCCGACAAAAGGTTTTACACCCTTTTTAACCGACTTCAAAAAAGGAGGAGGCTCTCAATTCGTCCGAATCTTTTTTTTATGTATGTTCACCTATTACTCGAAGACGTGTGAACCGATCTGAATTTTATTTTTTGTTTCAAAGGGCATACTACCCAGGTGGTCCCATATAAATTTTATCGAAATCGGTCGAATGGTTTTTAAAATATCAACAAAAGATTTAAATACTTTGTATAGTGTGTGTGTAGTGTAGTCTTTGAGTAATAAACCAGCAAGTGTAGTAAAGCGGGAGTTTGAAGTCGGTTGTTTAATAGTTATTTGTGTTATATGGGGCCAAAGGAATTTTTTGCTCCCCGAGGGCGTTATTTTGAATTCAGAGCGAATTGAAGGATTCTAAAGTAGAATCCTGAGCGTAGCGAGGAATTCAATATACGCCGCCCGAGAACAAAAAATTTTGGCCCCGAATGACACACACTATTTTTCATCATTACCTATGAGAAAAAGCTAGGAGTATCAACCTACTATGTATAGAGTATAGACATTACCAATACGTATATTGAAAGTTTAAATAAAACACAAATAATTTTTTATGAAATAATTAAACATTAATATTTATGTTGGCAGTATGGGCGTATATATCTAATCGACAAATTTGATCACGTGACTTATCGAAGACAACAGCTTCTCAAACATTTTAGAATTCTCTCTTCTGATTGGTCCGCGTTAGTGCTTTAGTATGCTAAAGCACTAACGCGGACCAATGAAGAGAGAAATGAAAAGTCCCATGGGGTTAAAATTAAATTTTGCTCCCGCTATCCTCTGAAGCCAATATTCGTTTTTCGAATAGGTATGATGAAAAAGGAATTTTTCATATTAAATTATTTTTATTGTCGACGACCATCAAATCATTTATTTTCATCAAATATATACTTATGTAGATTAATGATCCAATAACAACAATCACTTATAAAAACTCTTAAGCACCTATATGTGCATAATATTAGGAATTAGGATCAATACTGCTCCCAGCTAGTTTTTGTCGACCTGTGATAAGAACAACCAGTCCTCTCCATCATAAATGAGACCTTGAGCGCTTATTGCGATGATCAAAGTTTTTGGAAAGTCCAAAGCAAACCATGAAACAAAAAAAAAGTGGCACTCGGGGACTGCCGCGGTAAAGCATAGCATCTTTTATCAACTTATGCAATCATAATATTTATGCAATATTTTTTTTGCATAATAAAAATTATGCAAAAAAAAAATAAAAAACAAACAAACAAGAAAAGTGCACTGTCACTACTTCGCGAGTGAGATTCGAACCTGCGACATCATACACCATACGGTAAAGAAAGCGGCCGCTCGCCCACTGCGCCAAACAGAGCTACTTGTGAACCTCTAAAATGTTGAACGCTTACTGAACGACGGTGTTAGGTTTATTTTCGCGTCGCCGCGCTCAAACTGTTTGTCCTAGTTCAAAGCCCGCGATAAAAGCTATGCAATAGCTTAAAACTTAGACAATCACTGAAGTAGAGAATTTTATGGGTTAGGCGATTATAACTGATTTCATTTGAAGCTTATAACTAGATATTATTCATAGCCTAGCTGTAATAATAGTTTTGCTGTAACTGAATAAAATTACTAAAATGGTACCGTGGTTGGATAGTTGGAACTTGGATGGTACCAACCAAATTAGATTTTTCCAGAGCACCAGGTAGATCTAGACAGATATCTAATTTAATGTTGAAGTAATAAGGACATCTGATATAGGCTTAAAACTTTAGGTAGGGATATATTTTGTCATATACACACATCAAAAGTGTCTAGGGATCAAGCATTTTTATGCGGATTTCTTGAGATTGAGATGTGGCTTTGTAATAAATTTATGATTTTATAAATTTATATGGATCCTTTTTGGTGCATTTCATAATTTCATAATCAGCGATTAAAATCCTGCCAGGAAGTCCATCCTTATAGTGGTGGAACCATCATGGTATGGGCGGGTATTTGGATCGGCGGAAGAACTGAGTTGATTTGGATCAGAGGCAACCTCAACGCTCAAATTTATGCTGAGACGATTGTATCAGACGTCATCGTTCCTCTACAAGTGCAAATCGGTCCCTTATTTCAGTTAATGCATGATAATGCACGACCGCACACCGCAAGAGTTGTAAGACAGACTCTCGCCGCAGCTAACATCAATGTCCTGCCCTGGCCTGCTCAGTCGCCAGACTTGAACCCGATTGAGCATGCATGGGATATGCTACAGAGAAGAGCTCTGCCGAATATGGAGGGTATCCAGTGGCACGAAGACCTTTTTTTGTTGTTGCAACTAACATGGGCGGCCATTCCACAGCGTGATTTGGATGAACTCATTTTGAGTATGCCAAACCGATGTTCTTGTGTTGTTAGTGTTCGCGGTAGAAACACGGATTATTAATTGTTTAAGTTACCCAATAAAATTTTAAAGAAAACTGTTATTTCAGTCTTTTTTTCGAACTTTAATGTTAGTGGTTCAAATGTCAAAAATCCCTTTATTAGGAAAATGGCAAATTTCTTTATTAATGCAAAGGTGACTTGGTTTATCGTTACTGTGACAAACGAAAACACTTTATTTGATGAATCCTTAAAGAAAATTTTAATTAATATCAATCAGGAGAAAAGTTATTGCAAAAATATATGTTGATCCCTAGACACTTTTGATGTGTGTATTTTGTCATGAAGCAGTGATAGCCTAGTGGTTAGGACTGTGGTCTCCTATTCGGGGGATCGCAGGTTCGATCCCGGGTACACACCTCTGACTCTTCTGAGTCAAGTGCGTTTAAGCAATTAACTATCACTTGCTTCAACGGTGAAGGAAAACATCGCGAGGAAACCTGCACATCTGAGAGTTCTCCATAATGTTCTCGAAGGTGTGTGAAGTCCACCAATTCACATTGGGCCAGCTTGGTGGACTATGGCCTATAACTCTTCTCTGAGCGGGAGACCTGCGCTCAGTAGTGAGCCGTTGATGGGTTGCTAATGATGATATTTTGTCATATAGGTACGCGTATTCGCTGAGGTGACAAAAGAAAAAGTCGTTAACTTGCTTCTTATCTTACCCTTGTGCGGTCCGTAGATTTTCAACTTTCCTCACTGAAAGCGTGGAGCAGGATATCTAGTGGAAATTAGCGGCTTGCTTTACTTAAAAGAGAGTTAAAATTACTCGAAACTTAACCAAAGTTAGTAACTTCAAGATGTTTGTTGTTTTTGATGCCTGTTTTTATGATAGCCTGAAATTTTATGAAAATTCTAGAACAAGCTACCAAAAGATTTTACTAGCGTTATAGTGTGTTGTGCTTTGAGTATTAAAAGTTTTGTGTGAAAACCTGGCAAGTTTGTTGTGAACTTCCTACTTCCATGACTCCGAAGGATTATTACATTTCGTATCCCTCTCTGATATATCTAATCTGAATAAAGTGATATACCTCCTTTAACTTAAAATAAAGGAGTTTTAGTGACAAAATGTGGTCAATTATCTTCGACAGTTTACGGATATTTTAGAAATATTTTTATTATCATAATTATGCCTAGTTTTTGATAGAGAATAAGAGCGATAAAAATTACTGTAGTAGTTTTCACCCTTTTTCTCTATCAAAATCAAATGTAACTGCGAAAAGTCAGAAACACGTGCCTAGGATCGAACCTCAGTCCCCTCAAGTCCGAAATTGAAGTTTTAAGCGCTAGGCTACCACCGAATCCTATTAGTGTAAATAATTCAGTGAGCAAATGAAAACACAACGAATAGTGCAAACGAACCGTCTATAGGTTCGCGCACTTTGCAAACAACTACCATAATTGGCTTTCCCTTTTCGCCTTCAGTAAACAACTGTGCCGTATCATAACTTTGCCAAGTCGATTGTTTTTAGATTTGCTTTATTTATCGTAAACTAGCTTTTGCCCGCGACTTGGTCCGCGTGGAACTAGGTATTAAAAAAATCCGCGATAACATTTTATAAATTCATTTATTTCATTTGTTTATTTCATGATAAAAGGTTTATTGTCATGATTTTCTAGTTTTATATTATATTATTTTCATTTTTAGTTTTAATTTAAATTCTATGGAACACTAGCTAGTAGCAGTGAAAGCTTAGTGGTAAGGAATGTGGTCTTTTATTCGGGGGGTTGCAGGTTCGATCCTGGGCTCGCTTTCGGAGTTATGTGCGTTTAAGCAATTAAATATCACACGCTTAAGCGGTGAAGGAAAATGTCGTGAGGAAACCCGCACACCTGCGAGTTCTCCATAATGTTCTCAAAGGTCTGTAAAGACTACCAATTCATATTACGCCAGCGCAGCGTGGTGGTCTATGGCCTGTAACCCTTCTTTAAGAGGAGACCTGCGCTCAGTAGTGAAACGTTATGGGTTGCTCATGATGATGATGATGATGATGATGATGATTCTGTGGTAATTTAATAACTTCTGTAGTTGTAACACCACCTCGTATCTAATAGGCCCACACAAAAACAACCACTGACCGTGACTTTACCGCGTTGGCGACAAGAACATGGGGTACGGGTTGTCACGAGCAGAAAAATGTGATTCCGGACATTCATTCTGTTGCGACTTGCGACGAGCGGTCAAGTAAACTCGGTCAGTAGTGGAGCTTTCATTGTCATGAGTAAAAATATTGCGTAATAAAGAAATAATATCTGGGTGACCTTTGCTCGGTTATTTTTTTTAGGTAAATCGTGTTTTTGGAAATTATGCATAATATATTTAAAAAAAGCCGGCCAAGTGCGGGTTGGACTCGCGCACCGAGGGTTCCGTACTCCAAAAGTAAAAGTAAAACGATAATATTATATTAATTTGCTTATTTATCGTTAACTTTGTTTGTAGAGGTTTATTGTTAATATAAAAAAAAACTATGCTAGTTAGAGCGTTCGTTTTATTTTTCCTGTAAAATATACATACAACTCTATTGACCATAATTATTTTAGATTGTTCGATTGGTAAACTTGGGAGATAAGGGGGGGGAACGGTAGTTTTTTCGAAATTTTGGCCGATTACTCAAAAACTATTATATATAGAAATAAATAAAAAACTGTTTTGAATGCACAAGTAAAGGCCTTTCATATGATACCCCACTTGGTATAATTAGCTTACTTTGAAATATGAAACCCCCGATTTTCCCACTTTTTTAATCAAACTAAAATAATTTTCGCGTTGCTTTTATTTTTCCTGTAAAATATACATACACCTCTATTGACCATAATTATTTCAGATTTTTCGATTGGTAAACTTAGGAGATAAGGGGGGGGGGGGGGACGGTATTTTTTTCGACATTTTGGCCGATTAATCAAAAACTGTTGTATATAGAAATAAATAAAAAACTGTTTTAGAATGCACAAGTAAAAGCCTTTCATATGATACCCCACTCGGTATAGTTATTTTACTTTGAAATTTCAAACCCCCAATTTTCCCTCTTTTTTAATAAAACTAAAAATAATTTTCGATTTTTCTTTTTCTTGATTTCAATGATGTTGGGTCACTATTATACACAACTATGCCAAATTTCATGTTTAATAGTTACTGAAATAATCGACTGTGACGGACGGACGGAGATAGTCTCACCATAAGGGTTCCATTTTTACCATTTTGGTACGGAACCCTAAAAAAATAGAAAAAATAATAATAATAATATTCATAGGGGAAAATATATTCGTCTGGACTCGAACCGGGGTCTTCTGGTTTCGGGACCGCCTGATTTCCCGAGCTATTCGAACTTTATAGATGATGGCGAAATTTACCTTCGTATTCTAATGATATTGTAAGCCTGAAAACACAGATAAAACGACCTTTTCTAAAAATGAAAACTAGCTAGATCGATTTATCGCCCCCGAAACCCCCTGCATACTAAATTTCATGAAAATCGTTGGAGCCGTTACCGAGATTCAGATTATATATATACAAGAATTGCTCGTTTAAAGGTATAAGATAGATAGATTATGTCACTCTCCAAGTCCTCAACTATAATAACTACGGAAAATGTTACTAATTATGTAGATACGCCGAACCTTTGCTCCATTGGTGCAAGTAGTCTGTATATAATATCTTCAGAAATCCAACTATCCAGAAATTTGATTTACTTGAACATACAGTTGCGAGAAGTTTTAAATTAACCAAGGATGGCTCAAGTTGAAACATGACGCTTGGAATCCGTTTCTTAATTGGCTTTAATTAGATTTCGAGGGAATTTGTGAGCCATGAGATATATTTGTATTTTATTTTCCGAAATTAGATTCAGAATAAGGTTAGTCTTTTTAATTACGATTTTGTAATGGATATACCTACATAAGATATTCTTTTCATTTTCGTTTAACTACACAAACTTCAATGGTGAAGGAAAAATTGCGAGGAAACCTACACACCTGAGAGTTCTCCATAATGTTCTCGAATGTATAATGAAGTCTGCTAATTGGCGTTGGACCACTGTGGGGGACTGTGAGTTATAAGTTATAGCCCTGCTCTGAGAGAAGACTGCACTCAGCCGTGAGCCGTTCATGGGTTGCTGATGATGATGATGAATTACAGAGGAATTAGTAAAGTAAGTAGTAAGAGTATAAGTGATTGTAATTAAGATTTGTTTATGTTAAAGACCCTGAATATCATCTAGGACAAGAGTACTTGTCGAAACAAATCAAACGAGCCCAAATTCGATAGGGTTTCGTCGTTTTACTACAGATTTGCCATAGCCACATTCCGGTTTCAGCATCAGACCCTGGATATCATCTAGGACTAGAGTACTTGTCAAGACGAATCAAACGAGACCAAATTCGATAGGGTTACGTCGTTTTATTACAGATTTTTCATAGCCACGTTCCGGCTTCATCATCAGACCTATATCATCTAGGACCAGAGTACTTGTCAAAACGAATCAAACGAGCCTAAATTCGATGATTAACGTCATTTATTACAGATTTTCTATAGCCACGTTCCGGCTTCATCATCAGATCAGCTCCATGTTACAATGATATTGAATTGTCATCCGAGTTACATTTACATGCAAAATTTCAGCTCAATCAGAAACCGGGGAGTGGTTCTAATTGTAAGATGTACAAGATTTGACCTAAAAAAATATTATATAAAAGCTTGTAAAAACGAAGTTGTGTCTACTAAACAGTAGTTAGATAACTAGCTAAACAGAGACAAAGTCTTAACAAGCCAGGTCTTAGTTAAAGCTTTTTACTTGCGTGAAATGGGTTTTCTGTCTACTTTTGAAAAGCAAAAAGGACAAGTCAATTAGTTTCACGGCTTGCGAAGCTGATTCCAGTTTGTCTTTGTTTACACTGTTTATTTATATTTTGTTGATGGAGTCTGAAATAAGATGGAATATTTTCACAAAATACGACTGGATAATTTGGAGGCTTGCTGGCTACTTGCATGGAAATATTGTAGACACAATGCTTTGTATGATAAATGCTCTTGAACAAAATTTAAATAGTTTATAGTTCTTGGTCACCGAAACTACCTACAATAAGGATAAATGCTTAAATACTGTAACATATCTACGGAAAATTGAATTTCACATCCACCATATTGATTTGGACGTTTAAAATGTAGCCTATAATCACTCGGATTAAAGTAGCGAAACGACTGACGCCTCATTCACTAAACGCAACTCGAAGTTTAGACGGACATTTACATTTAGGCCAAGCGCTCATTGTAACTTTTTGTCGCTGTGACTTTTTCTGGCCAAGTGGATTGCTATGAAGACATAATATGGAAGTGTAGATACTCACTGTAGAGACGAGACAATACGGAGACAAATAGTTCCAGCAACTGACGACACTTGAAATCCATTTCAAGAATGAGCGCGTTTTGTCGCCCAGCCTAAAACCTGCCTAAAACAGTGGGCGCACCGTGGGGACAGCGACAAAAAGTTACAATGAGCGCCTGGCCTTATATAGAAATGTACTTACAAACGAGTATACATACACTGCTATATATGCTGCATATCATAACCCTTTCTTTTGCCTTTGCCATGGTCTGGTAAAAAAGTCAACCCGCAATAGCAACGCATATTTGCGGCACAAGCCTAAGCCATGTGAAAGTTCTTATATGAGACCTGCAGTGGACGTCTATTATTATAGTAAGTAGTTGTTGTGCAAAATAACAAAAATTTGATAAGAATTTTTTTTTCTACGTCTATTAATTGCTTATGAAGATGATGAGTTTTTCTACATAATTCAAATTCAAAATCATTTATTTTTTTATTTAAATAAACTTTTACAAGGGCTTTCGTGTCTATGAATAATACAAATGAATCTACCACTGGTTCAGAATGGTACTTACAATTCAATACATGTTAAGATGGGCAGACAGAAAGTAGGCCCATTCCTGCCGGTGGCCCCCGTTCACGAGCATGACGCATACTTATTGATGATGACAGTATATTTCCATGTTGACATTTTGTTGATTGCACATTTCTCATTAGGGTTCACAATGCATATCCGCGGGCGATTTCAGCTCATCTGGCCAGTACTAGCGAATATTTTTATAATACAAATAGAGTACTATAATATAAATCAAGTAACAAATCAGAATTTAAGATATAATTTATGGGAATGGTTCGTGCATATAGTTCTCAGGACTCATGGTCGTTGTGGTCCCAAAGTGTTAGAGTAGCAACTCCGCACCAGGAAGTAGGAAGTTGGCAGACCTACTAGGTGTGGACCGGCGAAATCAGATGAGTCGCAGGGAGCTGAATACAGATGGCGCAAGACCGATGCCAGTGGTAATCCATACGAGAGAACTTTGTCCAGCACAAGGTCTTTCATACGAAGAAATAATAATAGATTACGAAGAATAAAATTAAAATGAAACTGCGTCAAAGGTCTTCAAAACTTCCATGAAGATTCATTTTCATAGAGCGCAGATGGCATTTCCTTCTTTAAGAAAAATATTTCCTGTTTAAGATATTTTAACATTTCTTATGAGAAATAAAGATTTAATTTACATTTTTCTATCAAAGCAAGAAGGCAGAGGCTCTTCAGGTCTACGAGATATTAAGTACAGCAGCTACGAGTGCTACGAACTGTCTACGTAGCTACGGATCTACGACACGAACTTGACGTCTGAAGGTCAAAACGTCATGCAAGGTCTCAATTTTTTATTTATGCCTGTACTAGCTTTTGTCCGCGACTTCGTCCGTGTGGATTAGGTTTGTAAAAATCCCTCGGGAGCCCTATGTTTTTCCGGGATAAAAGGTAGCCTGTCGTTAAGTCCTCAACTATAACCATGCGAAAATAACATAGATCCTTTGCTCCGTTGCTACGTGGTTGAAGGACAAACCAACAAAGAAACACACTTTCACATTTATTATAGGATTTCTTTAAGAGAACTTGCGAATATTATCAATGTACCTACCTCATAAAAACTTAATACGAAATACGCATTGCATACATACTTTTGTAGGTATACCTACCAACCTATACAAACGAACCCTCAACAGGATCTGTTGAATTGGACCCGTTTCGTCATTCCTAGAAATTGCTTTCCCTCGGAATTGTAATTTTGTTATACACGAAATTCGGACTAAGGGCTGAAACAAACACAACGCGAGCCAATAGTGAAGCGCTATGCGACCGCAAGTAGAGCTCAAACAAAATCAGAACAAAACATACCGGTTGTTAAATTAAAGCGGTGAAAACGCCGCGAGAAATATGTGTTGTGTTTCATCATCATCAATAGCCTATAACAGTCCACTGCTGGACTAAAGGCCTCTCCCAAGGGGAGGGTTTGCCCATAATCACCACGCGGGGCAGACAGGTTGGTGATCGCAGTAGATGGTAGTAGTAGCACAGAGGACGCTGCTGCCCGTTCACCGATATATTCCGACACCCGCGGGAAGAGGAGGGGTGGTGACAACTGTATTCTGATCTGCCATCACCACACGACACCACGTGTTGTGTTTGGAATGTAGAAAAGATTTTTGTGTGCATTATCTTAAATCGTCGTCTCAACCAACGTCCTCTGATGGACATAGAGCCCTTGAAAGCGCTCCAATGCAATTTTCGTAGTGTGAACGTTTTCATACAAAGTTAATCGTTGTGGAATGACATCCGCGGAGTGAAACTCGTGACGTGAGTTTTGCCAAGCAGCACTTTTAGACCTATAACTTTTTCTGTAAAAGGCTAATTTATTTTACTTTTGTGTAAATTTTAAATACAAAAATGCGTGAGTTTCGTAGAACACTCGGTTGGATTAATGTTCCTTTTAATAAATTATAACATATAACCTTATTAAACAATATTATGGAAAATATTATCTTCTAATAATGAAAAAAATACCATTAAGAATAAACGCCACCTCTCGCCACATGATAGACAGGGGGTCGTGACGGAAAATTCTTAAATTTTTTTTCGCCTAGCCTCCATCCGCCAAGTTTGTACCGTGCGATAAGGAACATTTTGCCAAAAAATTGTGTATGAGTAGCTCAAGAACAATAGGCACACAAGTTTATTGAAATTATAAATTGTCTCTATTATTTAATTTACTGTTGTGTTTAATTTAATAAATGATTTTAATCCACAAAACAAAATTGAGAACAGTTCAAATACTACCCGTTCAAACGTTCGTCTATTCACCCTGTAGCCGCTTTAGGCGGTAGGTAATGCCGTAAATCCAAAGCGACTAAATTCCGCGTTGTGTTTGTTTCATGCTTAAAGGGTGCTCACCCTTCAACGGATCACACTTGATTATTATGGATTAAATTTACCTACATAGATACCTATGACGATATATTTTGCATGTAATTACAGGCTTTCGGTGTTAGGGATAATGTTATTAGAAAGAAATGGTAGGTATGTGTAAATAAAAAACTTGAGAGGTGTCAAGGGACACCCGGATGGAACGTAGTTTCTTTCGATTACATTGTGTTCGGTACTTTCGCGATAAAAAATTCGGTCTACCTTTCCCCTAATTTTTTATAACTTATAAGTTATAAAAATTTAGGGGAAAGGTTCCACATGTAGAAATGGTTTAAAATGAAATTGAAAATGGAAAATTCGGTCTGTCGAGCTGGGATTCGAACCATCGACGTTGAACTTTTAGGCGACTGCCGGAGCCACTAGGCTACGGCGACCTAATTTTGTATCGCGAAAATACCGAACACAATGCAAAATTCACATTCAACAAAAAAGTGTCGGTTTCAAAAATGTCGAGTGTCGGTTCCTTAATTTTTTCCGTCTAGCTCCCTTCCGTACTGCGCGATAAGGAACTTACGTTCCAATAATGTATCCTGTAAAGTCTGAAGTTTCTAGAGGAGCTTTCAATCATAATTAGTTAAGGTCCGCATAGAAGCGACATTATTTGCGACACAATTAATGGACGGCTTTAGGTACGGCTAGTTACCACCCTACCGTCTTTGTAACGCCAAGCGATTTAGTGTACTGGCAGTATGGCGTGTAGAAACCGATGGGCGATTAGGGGTATGGGCTTAATTAAAATCTGCCATAGCCAAGCTAACCCACTAGCATCTCAGACTGCATCGTCACTCACCATCAGAGGAGATTGCAGTCATTGTCTATTTTGTTTTGAATAAAAAAAAATGTCTGTCAAGTTCAAACTTATTATGATGGTTCTAATAAAAGACGAATAAATTAGGAAATAGTAGGAATTACGACTATCATAGTGAAAACACAGTGACTCACAAATTATCGATAATCGCAATATCTATCCTAGCTCGGTCCAAACGAATCGCGCTTCTCAGTGACGACACAAGAAGTGGTGGAAAAACACCTAAGGCGCGGTTTTGCACCTCCTGCTAACTTCACTCCTCATCAATAGCCTATAATAGTCCACTGCTGGACTAAAGGCCTCTCCCAACGGGAGGGTTTGCCCATAATCACCACGCTGAGCAGACGGGTTGGTGATCGCAGTAGATGGTAGCAGTAGCACAGAGGACGCTGCTGCCCGTTCTCCGTTATACTCCCTTAGTCGCCTCGTACGACACCCGCGGGAAGAGCAGGGGTGGTGACAACTGTATTCTGATCTGCCGTCACCAAACGGCACACTTCACTCCTAATCTTCTGTAATTATACACTAGCTGATGCCCGCGACTTCGTCCGCATGGATTTAGTTTTTAAAAATCCCGCGGGAACTCTTTCATTATCCGAGATAAAAAGTAGCTCTCCCGGTCTGAGGAACCACTACTACATTCATTACTATACCCATGCAAAAAATCGCATCAATCCGCTGTTCTGTTGCGACGTGATTGAAGGACAAACCAACAAACAAACACACTTTCGCATTTATAATATCAGTAATGCTTTATTATAACACTTTTTATAATTGTCAAATTTTTTACCATACTTACTTAACCAAAGACAAAATTACGTTTAGCTGTCATTTGCGTTTTGTTATTCCATGTCATTGTTGTTATGCCACGTTTTATAGTGACTTGACGGAAATGCGGTCGAACGGGATAAAAAGTATCCTATGTCCGTCTCCTGGTTCTAAGCTACCTCTCCACCAATTTTCAGCCAAATCGGTTCATCCGTTCTTGAGTTATAAATAGTGTAACTAACACCACTTTCTTTTATATATATAGACTAGCTGATGCCCGCGACTTCGTCCGCGTGGATTTAGTTTTTAAAATCCCTCGTGAACACTTTGATTTTTCGGGATAAAAAGTAGCCAATGTTACTCTACAGGTCCTCAACTATAGTACCCATCCAAAAAATCACGTCGATCCGTGGCTCTGTTGTGGCATGATAGAAGAACAAACAAACACACTTTCGCATTTATAATATTAGTATGATTAGAATATTAAATTGCATAGGAAAACACTGTAACATTACGTCCATACGATGTATTTCATCCATACCTACTATACTACGTTTGGCAAAATCTGACGCCTTTAAAGTAGTTTTACTTTGACAAAATAGGGCTATCCACGATGGCTATATACGATAAAGTACGCTGCCAGCTTAAGATGAGCCGTACATTCAAAGTATCCTGTAGATTCCGGGGTTCAAGTTATTTGGACCTTATACTGAAGATTGTGATGTCTATAATTTCTGAACTACTAAATTGACGACCTTGAAATAATTACAGGACAATCTATAAAGTACCCGCTTTCTAACAAAAAAAAATGAATTAAATCGGAATACGCCTTAATGAATTACAGCTAAATAAACATTTTGACTTTCATCCCCTCTCCCAAGGGAACCGTACTGAATTTACCGTACTCAAACAAAAATTTTCAAAATATCTTCAATGTACAGAATTGGACCTGTTACAGTTTTATTATATTATATACTAGCTGATGCCCGCGACTTTGTCCGCGTGGATTTAGTTTTCCCTCCCTCGTCCCTCGGGAACTCCTTGATTTTCCGGGATAAAAAGTAGCCTAGATGTTGACCCGAGTAATAAGCTACCACGGTATAAAATTTTGTAGAAATCTGTGCGGTAGTTTTTACGTGAAAGAAGGACAAACAAACAGACAAAAATTAAATAAAAATCTGTTTTGGGCTCAGTATCGATAGTAAAGCATCCCCCAATTAAAATTTTCAAAATATATTAAATGTACAGAAATCTTCCAGTTACAGTTTATTATATGTTATATATATTTTAAAAACCACTCGGTCGAGTCAATTTTAAAAAGTCATATACCTATTTATCGAAATCGACCGATTTCGATAAAATTTATATGGACCAACCTGGGAAGTATGTCCTTTGAAACAAAAAATAATTCAGATCTGTTCACACGTCTTCGAGTAATCGGTGAACATACATTAAAAAAAAAGATTCCGACGAATTGAGAACCTCCTCCTTTTTTGAAGTCGGTTAAAAAGAGAACAATTTCAGAAAATAATAATTTGCAAAAAAAGCCACAATTTGAGTTTTTCTTACGCAAACGCTGCTAATTAAGGGACCTTTAATGAGATGGATTAGAATAAGTAATGATTTCCCCTCGGACCTCGCCTCGACCGACGATTATAGGTAGAGTTGCAAATTTTTGGAACGTAGTTCCTTATCGCGCGGTACGGAAGGGGGCTAGACGGAAAAAATTAAGGAAACCGACACGACACATTTTTGAAACGTCATTTTTTGTTGAATGTGAATTTTGCATTGTATTCGGTATTTTCGCCTTAGAACTCGGCGTCTGCATGGCCTAGTGGTTAGGAGAGTCGCCTATAAATTCAACGTCGATGGTTCGAATCCCAGCTCGACAGACTGAATTTTCTATTTTCAATTTTATTTTAAATAATTTCTAAATGTGGAATTTTTCCCTAATTTTTTATTGTATAAATTGGATAACGCTATCTGTGAAAAAACAGTAACTCCACCAGAGTAACTCTTTGGTGTTGTATCAGTGCAATAGAAATATACTAAAAATAATTCATCGTAGTTAATCAATTTAATACTAGATGACACCACTAGTTTATTACAATTCCTTCACTAAAATACTACTACTAAGGTACTACGTTCCATCCGGGTGTCCCTTGATACGTCTCTTTTTTTTTAATTTACTCAAATCTCCTAATGGGCCTCATAAGAAGGCTCAGGGTCACTCAACGAGCGATGGAGAGAGCTATGCTCGGTATTTCCCTGCGAGATCAAATCAGAAATGAGGAGATTCGTAGGAGAACCAAAGTCACCGACATAGCTCAGCGTGTCGCCAAACTGAAGTGGAAATGAGCGGGGCACATAGTTCGAAGAGCTGATGGTCGTTGGGGTCCCAAGGTGTTGGAGTGGCGACCCCGCACCGGGAAACGCAGTGTTGGCAGACCCCCAACCAGGTGGACCGACGACATCAAACGAGTCGCAGGGAGCCGCTGGATTCAAGCGGCGCAAGACCGAAGCCTGTGGAAGTCCTTGCAGGAGACCTTTGTCCAGCAGTGGACGTCTATAGGTTGATAAAGAAGAAGAAGAAGAAGAAGAAAATCTCCTAAAGGTTTAAAGTGTTTTCTTTCATCTCTATGCTTATATTTGACTTGGGTCAAACTTGGGGCAAAGGCATAATGGAATAAGTGGCATAATAATATATGTGGCATAAAGACATAATTTACGAGACGAGACACACACACACACACACACACACACACACACACACACACACTCACACACACACACACACACACACACACACGAAAAACCGGTTCATTAAATGGGCTATAAATCGTAAACGGTAAGTTTTAAAAAAAAGTTTACAGGAAATAAAAGATGTAAAATTTTATTCTCTACAAAAAAGGTCTGAATAACTTTTGCCCTAAAGTGGATAGTTTCCGAGATATCGGTCAAAAACTGTTCTTTAAGATTGCGATCGAAGCTCCTCCTGGATCTATCTGTCAGCATTTAGTGTTTTTATGGTTAGTAAGTAACCCTTTAAGTAAGCTTTTAGGGGAATCAAATATTAACCCACCATATCCGATAGCGGATAGAAAATTAATTGTTTTATTCTATGGACTGTATTTGGCGCTAGTTCTGCGTGAATTCCCCTGGTTACAATCTGGGATATCGGGTATAAGGAAAAAATCGGCCAAGTGCGAGTCGGGCCTCGCTCTTTTAGGGTTCCGTTAAAAAAAATTAAATAAAAATATTTCCATGTACCCATTTTATTTTTAATTTAATTTTTTTAATTTAATTTAATTTTTATTATTTGTTGTTATAGCCGCAATAGAAATACATAATATGTGAAAATTTCATCTGTCTATTTATTACGGTTTACGAGATACAGCCCGCTGACAGACGGACGGACGGACGGACGGACGGACGGACGGACGGACGGACAGCGTAGGCTAAGTAATAGGGTCCCGTTGGTACCCTTTGGGTACGGAACCCTAAAAAGGACTCACTCTACGGAGGTTTGGTGAACGAACCCGTCGTGGTCGCTGCAAAGATGGCCGCTTCAGCCGACGTCCAATTCACCGTCCGTTGATCCGTAGAACAAATGTCTATCTCCTCACAACAACCATTCACTGCGTATATATTTCGATAAATTCACCAATTATTAATGTTTATCCCGATTAAAGGCGTTAATCGTTCCTTTTTATACGGAAACACGAAGGCACGGCACGAGGCGGAATTGGGGCGCGGCGCGTGAGAACGTAATGTCAATCTGCTTTCACGGTTGGCAGCAGACTGCAGCGCCGCTCTGCTCTCGCGGCGTCGGCGAAACCAAATGGTGGGAGAAAGGAAACTAAATCAGGAAAACTAATCAGAAAAAATAAATCAGGTGCGCAGGACAAAGGGAAAGAAAAAGATGGATATAAAATGCGAATTACTCATATTTATAAAGAAACATTGAACAGCTAACGTTCTGAAACCTTTTGAAATCAACCAAACCTAAAAAGAAATTAAAATTGGATCGAATTTAGTGCGAGGTTGACAAAAAAACGGCTTTATTTACTGGCCTATGCGTTCGTTGCAGAAACCTGTCAATCGCCCATTCCGTTCGTAATTCAAAAATGTTTGAGAAGCTGTTGTCTCTGATAAGTCACGTGATCAATTTGTCGATCGGATATGCGCCCATACTGTATCCAACATAAATATTAATGTTTAATTCATCATCATCATCATTAGCAACCCATCAACGGCTCACTACTGATACTGAGCACAGGTCTCCTCTCAGAGAAGGGTTATAGGCCATAGTCCACCACGCTGGCCCAATGCGAATTGGTGGACTTCACACACCTTCGAGAACAAATGTTAATTATTCAATAAAAATTTATTTGTGTTTTATAACTTTCAATATAGGTATAGGTAATGTCTATACATAGTAGGTTGATACTCCTAGCTTTTTCTCATAGGTAATGATGACAAATAGTGTGTGTCATTCGGGGCCAAAATATTATTTTGTTCTCGGGCGGCGTATATTGAATTCCTCGCTACGCTCAGGATTCTACTTTAGAATCCTTCGCTTCGCTCTGAATTCAAAATAACGCCCTCGGGGAACCCCCCCCCCCCCCCCCCCATATAACACAAATAACTATTTATTTCTACTCCTTTTCCATGTATCGGAGCCCCCTTTATTTTTTAATTTAATTTAATTTTTATTATTTGTTATAGCGGCAATAGAAACACACAATATTATGTGAAAATTTCAACTATTTATCTATTACAGTTTACGAGATACAGCCCGCTGCCAGACGGGCGGACGGACAGCGGAAGCTTAGTAATAAGGCCCGTTGGCACCCTTTGGGTACGGAACCCTAAAAAATCACCTTTTGAATTGAACTACAGATTGTTTAATTATTATTCTATTCATTTTCGACTATTTCGTATTCCTACAATTTAACACAAAAATAATTGATAACATTTAATATTTATGAATCCCAAACTTTTCCAAAAGAATGAATGGAATTAATTCCGTTTCTACTCTTTTATGCCAAACTTTAGCGGTTTAGCCTTTAATTAAGTGAAGTCTCAGAAAGGAGACCTCTCCAAAAATTATGGAAATAAAATAAAAATTTCGAAACAAAACTAAAATTATTCGTCGTCCGGGGTCTTCCGCTTAGGCCTTCATAGGCCTCGGGGTGACTGTTCGGGGCGATGGCCCCTTTCAGTAGTGTCGACGCCGCCTGCAACTACAGGCGGGGCACTGGGTGGGACCGGTTGGTCCATGGTGTCAAATCCGGGGTGTCAATCCGGTGATATCCTGTCGCAGTGCGATCGAGCCCGCGTAGTGTCGCGGGCGATCTGCGGACTGCGGCAGGGTGGTATGTCCGTGGTGGGCTTCGCCCGCCGCTCAGCGAGGTCGAGCCCGCCGGTAGCGTACCGGTGAGCGCCCATCAGCCAGCGGCGAGGAAGTGGTCGTGTCCTATGGAGCTAGGTCACGTGGCAGGCCTCTTATGTCCGGCGGTCGTCGATGGTATGGCGCGATGCCATGCAGATGCTGGGATCGCGCTCCGTCGGCGCGTGCAAACATAGAGGCACTCAGGCGGCGAATGAAGTCGTCCAGGTTCTCCATGCGCAGGTCTCTGGAGATGACCTGATTCCGTACGAAGCGAGGTGCTCCGGAGATGGTGCGGAGTGACAGCGACTGCTGTGCTCGCAGCGACTTGCGGTCTTGCTCGCTTGTGAGCGCGTACCACGCGGGTGCCGCGTAAGTGAGTCGCGTGCGAACGTACGCCTTGTAGACGCACAGCTTCGTACGGAGAGGCAGGTGAGACGCCAGCACGGGTCGGAGGAGGTTCCGTGCGGCGCGCGTCTGGGCGACCACATTCTTGACATGGGGCCGCATCGAGAGGGTTCTGTCGATGGTCACGCCGAGGTACTTGGCCTTCGGCGACCACTCGACGGTCTCGCCCATGAGCGTCATCGGGGGCGGCAGTAGTCGCGCCCGCCCGATGGAAATTGCCTGAGTTTTCGCCACGTTGACCTTGAGTCTCCAGTTCTCCAGCCATGTGGGAAGTGCGTCCAGTGCTCGCTGCATCTTCAGCACTGCATGCGGGACCTTGATCGACGTTGTGATGAAGGCCGCGTCGTCGGCATACAGCGCTAGCATAGCGCCGTCAGCGACTGGAATGTCGTCCGTGTATCTGCTATAGCAGACGGGCGACAGGCAGCTTCCCTGAGGCACACCGGCTCGGATGGGGCGCTCTGTGGACAGGACGTCTTCAACCGCCACTTGAAAACGTCTATCTTGCAGGAAGGTGGCCACAGTCTTGACTACTCGGCGCGGAGTAGTAGACGTGGACAGCTTGTACACGAGGCCGGCGTGCCAAACGCGGTCGAACGCTTTCTCCATATCGAGGAATACTGCGACTGACGGCTCTCGCTTGTTGTAGGCGGAAGCGAGGTGGTGCAGTACCCTCGTCACTTGTAGAGTGGTGGAGTGTTCGGCGCGGAAACCGAACTGTTCGTCGCGTGGCTGGAGGTGGGGCGTGATGTGCAGCAGCAGTAGCTTCTCGAAGACTTTCGAGATGCACGACAGAAGAGTGATGGGACGGTAACTCCCAGGCAGCATGATGTTCTTGCCAGGCTTGGGAATCAGGATGACTCGGCCGAGCTTCCATGACGATGGGAAGTGCCCGGTACGGAGGATTCCGTTGAAGAGCCGCGTCAGCGTCGCGATTGCTCGCGGGGGTAGGTGACGCAGGGCTTCGTTGGTGACTCGGTCGGGGCCGGGGGCTTTGCGCAGTTTAGCTCGTCGAATCATCCTTTGGACTTGTCCAGGGGAGAACACGACGGGGTCTTCTGTCGGAGGTATCGGCGACTCGAAGTAGTCCTTCACATGTCGCTCGATGGTCTCTACGTGCTGCACATCCGCAGTCGGGTTGGGTGTGAACTGCGTCTCCAGGTGGTCCGCGAAAATCTCCGCTCGATCCTCGGCACGGTAACGCAGGGTTCCGTCACTGGCCAGGAGAGGTCTAATCGGAGACGGCCTCCCGGAGAGTTGGCGGCAGAGGCGGTGAATGCCGGACCAGTCATCGCCGGCTCGCTCGATGGCGGAGTGCCAAGACTCGACTGCGACTGTCTCCAGTGCGTCAGAGATCCTAGCGGCCAGAGCGTTGAGCCGCGTCTTCATGGTCGGGCACCGCAGGTGTTGCCATTGCCTTCGCAGCTTCCTCTTCTCCTCTAACATCGCTTGAATGTAGGCAGGGAGCTGGGGTTGTCTGCGAGTAGATGCAGCGTCGAGTCTGGACTCTCGAAGCGCATTGGACATTACTGCGCTGAGGTCCGTGGCAAGTCGGTCGACGTCTACAGAGCTCTCTACTCTGAAGGACGGCGAATGTTCGGCCATGTGTTCGGCGAAGATTCGCCAGTCCTGGCGATGTTTCGGAGAAGGCATCGATGTCGTCATCGGGGTCTTCAGCGTCAAGAGGACAGCTTGGTGGTCGGAAATGAGGTGATCATCCAGGACGTCAAGCGACGGTGCGGCGACTAGGCCGCGAGCGACTGCTATGTCGATGACGTCGGGCGTGTGGGCTGCACAGTACGGGTAGTGCGTTGGGACCTCTGGTCCTAGCACCTCGTAGCCGTGGCGGTCTGCGTCGTCCAGGAGGCGTCTGCCATCCGGGCTCACGGTGTTCGAGTTCCACGCCGTGTGTTTCGCGTTGAAGTCGCCCGCTAGGATCGTGGGCAGCGGCGAGTCCAGCAAGGTGCGGACGTCAGCCACTGCAAGTCGATTCTGCGGCGGCTTGTAGAAGGCGAACACGCGGGTGGGCTGGCGGTCGATGCAGATCTCGACGCCGAGGGCGTACGATGACTGCAGTTGTGGTACTGGCAGCCGTTGGTGGATGATATTCCGACGGACCAGGACTGCTAATCCCCTGTAGGCAATCCCGGCCGGCGAGGTGTGGTCCTCCCGGTAGACATAGTATCCGGAAACCTTCAACTTGTCCACTGGTCTGAGGTGAGTCTCGCTGATCAGGCCGATGTCCACTCGACGCTGTGAGAGCACGGTCTTGAAGAGACGGGCTTTTTGTGGCGAAAGCCCGTCGGCGTTCCAAAATGCGATGCGGAGCTCAGCCATAAAAGGCGCAGAGCTCAGCGATGCATCCCAGGATCAGCGCGATAGGGTCGCGCTGCTCCTGGATGGCCACCAGCACCTGGTTGAGTGTGCTGATGACCTTGGTGAGTCGTGGGTCCAGCGGCGCTACTCGCTTCGCCTTCGTCCCCTCTGCTGGGGCGGCGACCACGGTGGGCTTGGACGTCTTGCTGCGCTGAGTAGGCTTCGGCGCGGCGGGCGGAGCTGTGCGCGGCGCGACAGATGGCGCTTCGCGCGGTGCGGTGGGCGGCGCGGTGGGCTGTGCGGCGGGCGGCGCGTCTTTGCGCGCTTGAGCGCGCTTGCCGCGCTTGCGGCGGCGTTTGCCCGTCTGCCCTGGCTGGTTGGCGGCAGCCATAAGCGAGCCGGGCGCGTTGGCCTCCGATGCGTGGGCGGTGGCGGTGGCGGATGGCGCGCGCGCAGATGCGGCGGTGCGCGCGGTGGTGCCTGCCCTGCGGTTGCGCGTTTCCTTTCGGAAAACCGGGCAGGCGGCGTTGTTCGCCGTGTGTGCGCCGCCACAGTTGGCGCACGTCGGCGGGTCCTCCCTGGGGCGCTGGCAGTCTCGGGCTGGATGGTCGCCCCCACACCGCACACAGGCAATAGGCCGGTGGCAGTTGTGGGACGAGTGCCGAAACTGCTGGCATCGGTGGCACTGTGCTGGGCCCCTCCTTCCGCGCCATGGCTCTATGGTGACCCCGGGCATGCACAGCAACTCGTGCACCTCATAGATGCCCGGGGTAAGGTCCTTGGTCCGCTGCATCTGCGCGAACATCAGGCAGCCAGGTCTGCCCGGGCGAGCAGGGATCGTGCGCACGTGCTCGGGGACGTACCCGAGCTCGCGCAGCTCCGCCTCCACTAGTGCCGGCTCTGTGTTCGCCGGCAGGCCTCGAATGGCGACTTTTACGCTCCTCTCCGCGGGGAGCGAGTAGCAGAACCAGGAGAGTCCGGTACTGCCCTCCAGCTGCGTGAGGTAGCGCTGGGTCACGCGGAACTCCTGGTCCGATCGCGGGATGAATCGGACGCCCTTGCCAAATGGACGTCCGTTGGGGGTGTGGCCGAGCAGCTTTTTGAGCTCTCGGAAGTGCGTCGGCCAGTCCGGCAGCACCTCCACGATCAGCGGCGGGTAGCGGCTGGCTGTTTTGGCGGGTGGTGTGGCCGAGGTTGAAGCTGCGGCGGCGGCAGCGGCAGCGGTAGTAGTGGTAGTGGAGGCGGTAGTGGGCGCAGCGGTAGCGCTGGTGGAAGCGGCGGGGGCGGATGCATCGCCCGGCGCCGGCGTCTTTTTGAACGCGGCTGTCGCTGCGTATGTCGGGCTGGTCGCGGTCTCCATCGGTGAGTCCGGCGACAGGGTCGGCATGTTCGGCGGCGGCGGTCCTCTGTGCGGCGGCGAGGGGAAGCGCCCCACAGGGATACCCGGCTGAGCGGCGGGAAAACGCGGCGTGCGTGGGAGTGGCGCCTGCGCGGTATGCGCAGCAGGCGTAGCCGCTCGTACGGCTGGTGTCGGTGCCGGCGTTGCGGCACGGGTGGGCGTCGGTCGTCGTCTGGGCGTCGCCGGGCGGACGACGGACGCGACGGACTCGATGGACGGGGCCGGCGACAACGTCAGCGGGCTCGCGACGAATGAGACCTCGCCGGCTCCCGTCGAAGGACCCGCATCGGGGTCTTGGTTTTTCCTCGTCTTTGAAGTTGAGCGGCCGACGAGGGTGGCCTGGCCAGATGCGGCGAGGGCGTCTAGGCCGGCTTCAAGACCGGCGATTGCCGACCGCACAAAAACCTTGCGGCGCAGCGCGCGCGGACGGGTCGCGCGCCGCTGCGGCATCGGCGGTAGGCTAGGCGGCGGCATTGGCGGTACCGGCGCGGGCGACGCGGACGCGGTAACGCGAGGATGCGGGCGTGTGAGGTCGCATCAAACGGACGCGGAGGGAGGCGTTGCTGCCTAAGGCGCGACCCAGGCGGAGGTGTTGGCACGCCAGCACCCCACCGGCCTCGAACCCGGGGCTTGCCGCTGGTGGCAGACCGAGCCTTGACCGGCGGGGGTGTCGTGTTGACCCAACACCACCGTGGACGCAAAGGTTTCAGTAGGTAGTCGCACTGATGACCGAAACACTGTTAGGGGCCCGAGCGCCGGTGCAAACGGTTGCACGCGACGGCAGCTGGGCAACTCCTAAAATTATTCATTAGAAGTCATTAGAAGTCATCGTCTTAAGAACACACAAAGTAAGCGCGGTGCAAAAGTGTACAACGCCATCTATCGTTGATTTTACGAGTCAAGATTGACGGCGCCTTACTCGCGTGAACCTTTAGAGCAGCTATACTCAACCTGTGGCCCGCCGGGCTTTTGTAGTTGGCCTAATATAAGTAATTTACTTCAAACCGCTTTTATTTTAACTAGCGGATGCCCGCGACTTCGTCCGCATGGATTTAGTTTTTAAAAATCCCGCGGGAACTCTTTCATTATCCGAGATAAAAAGTAGCTCTCCCGGTCTGAGGAACCACTACTACATCCATTACTATACCTACCCATGCAAAAAATCGCATCAATCCGCTGTTCTGTTGCGACGTGATTGAAGGACAAACCAACAAACAAACATTGTTTCGCATTTATAATATCAGTAATGCTTTATTATAACACTTTTTATGATTGTCAAATTTTTTACCATACTTAACCAAAGACAAAGTTACGTTTAGCTGTCATTTACGTTTTGTTATTCCACTGTCATTTGCGTTTTGTTATTCCATGTCAGATGCGTTTTTGTTATACCACGTTTTATAGTGACATGACGGAAATGCGGTCGAACGGGATAAAAAGTATCCTATGTCCGTCTCCTGGTTCTAAGCTACCTCTCCACCAATTTTCAGCCAAATTGGTTCATCCGTTCTTGAGTTATAAATAGTGTAACTAACACCACTTTCTTTTTTAGGGTTCCGTACCAAAATGGTAAAAATGGAACCCTTATGGTGAGACTTTCTCCGTCCGTCCGTCCGTCCGTCCGTCTGTCACAGTCGATTATTTCAGTAACTATTAAAGCTATCGACATGAAATTTGGCATAGTTATGTATAATAGTGGCCCAACATCATTGGAATAAAGAAAAATCGAAAATTATTTTTAGTTTTATTAAAAAAGGGGGAAAATCGGGGGTTTGAAATTTCAAAGTAAAATAACTATACCGAGTGGGGTATCATATGAAAGGCCTTTACTTGTGCATTCTAAAACAGTTTTTTATTTATTTCTATATATAATAGTTTTTGATTAATCGGCCAAAATGTCGAAAAAAATACCGTTCCCCCCCCTTATCTCCGAAGTTTACCAACCGAAAAATCTGAAATAATTATGGTCAATAGAAGTTTATGTATATTTTACAGGAAAAATAAAAGCAATGCGAAAATTATTTTAGTTTGATTAAAAAAGGGGGAAAATCAGGGGTTTGAAATTTCAAAGTAAGATAACTATACCGAGTGGGGTATCATATGAAAGGCCTTTACTTGTGCATTTTAAAACAGTTTTTTATTTATTTCTAGATATAATAGGTTTTGAGAAATCGGCCAATATGTCGAAAAAAATACCGTTACCCCCCCCCCCCCCCCCCCCCTTATCTCCGAAGTTTACCAATCGAAAAATCTGAAATAATTATGGTCAATAGAGGTTTATGTATATTTTACAGGAAAAATAAAACCAACGCTCTAACTAGCATAGTTTTTTTTATATTAACAATAAACTCTACAAACAAAGTTAACGATAAATAAGCAAATTAATATAATATTATCGTTTAACTTTTACTTTTGGAGTACGGAACCCTCGGTGCGCGAGTCCGACTCGCACTTGGCCGGCTTTTTTTATATATATAAGTAGATTTAAATGAATTTAGGCGGAAGTGTCAAACCGTGCCTGCAAACATTTTGATAAGGCTTATATTCATTATGAATTAACTCACATACAAGTAGAAGCAAGAAGCAAAGCCACTTCAAGTAATTAAATAAGAACACTCTGTAGTCAGACTTATATTTACTACCGTAAGTCTAGGTACTAGGTATAGACCATTATTACGCGTGCAACTTTAAACTTTATTGCTGCATGGAGAAAGTACGTTTTGAAAGCACCTGAAAGTGTTTTTAGAACCATTTTCATCATCATTAGCAACCCAACGAAAAAAAAAACTCAAAAAAAAAAATCAACGGCTCACTACTGAGCGCAGGTCTCCTCTCAGAGAAGGGTTGTAAACCATAGTCCACCACGCTGGCCCAATGCAAATTGGCGGACTTCACACACCTTCGAGAACATCTGCGGGATCGAATCTGCGACCCCCCCGAATAGGAGACCACAGTCCTAACCACAAGGCTATCACTGCTTACTGGTTTTAGAATACGAACTACCGTACATACCCTATACCCTTTATGTAGGTAGTTTGTATTTACTTACTTAGGTATGTGTAGGGAAAGTTACGAATACATATATTTAAGAGCAAGTCACGAAGCAACAAGGCCGAGGGCTCCGGTAACTTAGTGTACGTGTTTTTCTTTGTACTTATAGATACGAGAAGCTGCGCTGGAAAGGGTAGTCACGTGCCAACTTTTTTTTTAAGAAATATGATATATAAAGTTCTGTAGGTATTTGATAAACTATTACAACCGACAGCAGTCAAGGGCGATTTCCCGAATTCGCCTAAGATATAGAACATAATATACGACGTATACAATTACTAGCTGATAATACACGCGACTTCACTTTTTGCGGGATAAAAAGTAGCTTTTGTCACCCTCCGGGTCCTCAACTACGCCCATGCAAAAAATCACGTCCATCCGTAGCTCTTTTGAGACGTGATTCAGGAAAAACCAACAAACACTTTCGCATTTATAATATTAGTAGGAATTAGTAGATTAGCAATCCTCTAATATTATAAAAAGTTTGTGAGGATGTATGGATGGATGAATATTCGGATGGATGTTTGTTACTCTATAAGTCCACAACGAATGAACGGATTTGGCTGAATTTGGAATGAAGATAGCTCATATCCAGGATTAACACATAGGCTACTTTTTATCGCGGAAAATTAGAGAGTTCCCACGGGAATTAAAAAACCTTAAGATACGCTATATATATTATAGATATTGATATATTGATGGAATTAAAGTACCTGATTGTAGACTTGTAGACGAAACTTATACGTTGATGGAGTCCGTAGCGCTCTAAAACGTATTATGTCGTCAATCTAGATTTTC
Source organism: Oeneis ivallda (assembly GCA_029955525.1). Taxonomy (NCBI): domain Eukaryota; kingdom Metazoa; phylum Arthropoda; class Insecta; order Lepidoptera; family Nymphalidae; genus Oeneis; species Oeneis ivallda. The sequence continues at coordinate 4,118,190 of JARPMR010000024.1, read as the reverse complement.
ATCGCAAATATTGTAGGTAATTAGTTATCGCTGAAGTTGATTGATTAACACCTCCTTCCCTCCACGGTGAACTCCGGATAGTTTGAAAGTTTTTGATGGGTCAGCAGACTGTTGATAACATTTTCTGTATTTTTGTTTGTGTGACTAATGTTCTCCTCTCCCCTCCAAAATAAGCGGAAAACGTGTGTTAGGAGTGGATACGATAGTTTTAATGAAACAGGTGAGGATCGAACCTTCGATCTTTCAATTTTCAGCCTAAAAAAGATTGGTTGTCTGTAAAGTCGGTTTACGGACGCTAGTTTTACGTGATAACGTCATAAAAAAACATTGACGTTGACTGGCGGGCGGCATGACAGCGCGGTCACAAGATTCACAAGCCAGTGCTTGGGCCGATCGTGCCTCTCTATCGCTTGTTCCGCGCTCTCGCTTGCACGCTCAGGCGCAGGTGGAACGTGACACTTTTTCGTGCGTGCAGCCGGTGTTAATCGATTTATAAGACGTTATCACGTCAAAAAAAATCAAAAGAAAGGGATTTACTATTAATTTTTATTGACAGATATTAGTATCAGACATTTTTGGAACGAAGTTGCTCATCGGACGGTACGGAATTAGCGGATGGAGGCTAGATTGCCTTCTTATTAAGATTTCTGTGGGGCTAGACGAAAAAAAGTGTAAGAATTTTTCCGTCACGACCCTTGTGTGTTGCTTTCGTTTATTACACTCTTACCGATAAAGCTTTGGTGGCTTAGGAGCTATTAACGAAGGAGTGAACCTATCGATTCGGGGGTTCGAATCCTGACTTTTATTTTAGAAAAAATTGATTTACTATTAATTTTCTTTTTAAAAGGGGATGATGTAGTAACGGAACGTTACATTGTCACTAGCTGTCGAACGCCATGCACTGACCAAGAAGCTTATGCCGTTTTTACCAACATTCCATAACTTTTATGGGCTACCTAAGCTAAGTTAGGTGACGCTTTCTGTCAGTTTCTTTTTCACGAACCTTTAGGTTGAATTTACATTGGGTAACACCTATAGGAGGAAATTACACTGGGTAAGGGATTGTATTTATGGGCTACCTGTACGTAAAGAGACTCCTACTAAGGGACGATTTAGGTATGAATCGTGAAAACGGGCATTAAATACCTACACACTGACAATTTAACATTCCGTTACTAGACAGTCTGCACCTGTATCTAACCGTTAAGTGATTGAGGCTTTAAATTTTTTGTCCATTAGGCACCTAGAGCAAGTACCTATCTGATATCTCACAAAGCCACCATGATCCAAACTTCATAGTCTTCAAGTAAAATTATTAGGATAGTGTCAAAATAAAACTCCGCTATAAGTACTTATCAAACACTTTAATTTATATAACAATAATAATTATCAAAATAACTACAACATTTGATTGGCGTGCCGTTCCTTTATTAATTACAATACACACACAACATCAAGGATAAATGTTACAATATAAGGTAGGTTTTTACTGATCCAGTAAATGTGATTGTGACTACAATCGCTAGCGAAAATACTTCCGCTGTCAACATCGATCCAGCGCTCGCTAGCGAAAATACTGTCGCTGTCAACATCGATCCAGAGCTCGCTAGCGAAAACACTGCCGCTGTCAACATCGATCCAGCGCTCGCTAGCGAAAACACTGCCGCTGTCAACATCGATCCAGCGCTCGCTAGCGAAAATACTGCCGCTATCAACATCGATTCAGCGCTCGCTAACGAAAATACTGCCGCTGTCAACATCGATTCAGCGCTCGATAAAGAAAATACTGCCGCTGTCAACATCGATCCAGCGCTCGCTAGCGAAAATACTGTCGCTGTCAACATCGATCCAGAGCTCGCTAGCGAAAACACTGTCGCTGTCAACATCGATCCAGCGCTCACTAGCGAAAATACTGCCGCTGTCAACATCGATTCAGCGCTCGCTAACGAAAATACTGCCGCTGTCAACATCGATTCAGCGCTCGCTAAAGAAAATACTGCCGCTGTCAACATCGATCCAGCGCTCGCTAACGAAAATACTGCGCTGTCAACATCGATCCAGCGCTCGCTAGCGAAAATACTGCCGCTGTCAACATCGATCCAGCACTCGCTAGCGAAATTACTTCCGCTGTCAACATCGATCGAGCGCTCGCTAACTAAAATACTTCCGCTGTCAACATCGATCCAGCGCTCGCTAACGAAAATACTGTGCTGTCAACATCGATCCAGCGCTCGCTAATGAAAATACTGCGCTGTCAACATCGATCCAGCGCTCGCTAGCGAAAATACTGTCGCTGTCAACATCGATCCAGCGCTGGCAGACAGCGTTAAGGTCGTCGCTGAATTATCAACCCGACACCCGACCAGCACCGATAAGTGAGCGATGCAGGAAAGTGTTTACACACCGCCACAATAATGGCACCACACATAATATACCTACCACACAATAATGGCGCCACCATAATGCTCCCCCATTATGGTGGCGCCATTATTGTGTGTCACGTCGCCTTGATTCAATGAAAACCTACCTTTATAAGTAACCAATAATTATACTTATTTATTAACATAAATTGGAAAATTTTGACAGGAATCCAAAAACCACTAAGAGGTTAAAACTACTTATTTAGGAGGAACAAGAAAATGTATAGAGAATTTTTATTTCTTTTTGTTTATTTTATTACAATCTTAGAATGACCTTTATCATTCTTATCCAATTTTATGTATCGTTGAAATAAACTCTAAATAAATTGTTCAAAGTGAGAACATGAGTTATAGATGTGTTTATAGATGATTATTTAACTCATTAAGATGTAAGACGTTATTTTGTTTTTTAACTAATTCAGCTTCGCGCTTTACAAAAATGGTGTTTACACAGATACACAGATACAACTGCGTGGTAAAGGGGTGCTAGAATTTCGTTTTTCGTTATATGTACCCATTTTTAGAAGAGCTATTTCTTTTATTTCTGACGATTCTTACAAATTCGTTGAATTGACGACTAAGAAAGGTATTGTAGAATTTAGTGACATTACGCAATTAAAAAGACGGATCATGGTCATAATATACTACTACAAATAAAGTTATTATTTATTAACTAAGCATATAAAATATAATTAAATAAAGCTTAATAAATATTTTATTTAGGAATTTGAAAATGGTTTTGTATGTTATAATATAACATATATATCAATATAATATAATATATATATCAAGGAATATCATAGTTATACCAACATAATATAAATATATCATAGTAATACCAATATAATATTATACAATATGGAATTTATTTTAACAGTAATATTTCTTAATCATATTCATATACTAGGCATATGAAAACAAACTTGAATAAATATTAACTTGGGACATACTTGGGAATAGTTTGACACTTTATAACAAGCTTTGAATAAAGTTGGTAAGACTTGAAAGCTTTTCAAGGTTTTCTTTCCATATCTACTATCTTTATTACAATATTAATGTGGATACTAAAGTTATATCAGTTTCATTATAAATATGAAACAGTAGTTCTCAATCTGTGATACTATAGTTTAAAAAACATAATATTATTTTAAAAATCTTTACTGCTATTTATTAATCGTAAAAAAATTAAAAAATATAAAATATCTCCTCCTTTTTTTGTCGGTTGAAAACAATACATAAAATTATTAATATGAGACAAAATAACTAGATAATAAATATAATATTATAATTACATAAGACGGTATTGGTATCTAATTCTTGAATTATTTTAAACGGAAAAGTTGAGAATTACCCAAAATTAAAGTAAAATATATATTGTTCATTTTATTTACCTAATAACTCTAATTCGATGTGTTCTCCGACTATATTTTTAATTTAATTTAGTTGTATATTTTATTTTATTTCTCTAAAAGCGGACGGCATAAAAATTAAATATAAAATTGTGTTACAATATTCATTATAAAATAAAATAAAATTAAGCCGTTTCAAACTACTTTGGAACAAAAAAAAATATTATTCTGTCACTATAGATTTTTTTTTTAAATTTAGGAATTAGTTTGACAGGTGCCTTCGATCTGTGTACTACTTATTTAATTTTTAGGTACATTGACTTAGTTAATTTGCATAGGGATAATATTTTGTATGTCTAGAACACATTCGATCATAATATTGAAAACTTAGTTCGTCAAAAATAAGCACATTTCAAGCAATGCTATGCCAAAAAATAATTTATATAGCAATTTATAAAGCTTTATCATAAAAATAGATTTACATAATATTATGTATAATATCAGCGTGTCGCGAGGCTGAAGTGGAAATGGGCGGGGCACATAGTTCGAAGAGCTGGTGGTCGTTGGGGTCCCAAGGTGTTGGAATGGCGACCCCGCACCGGGAAACGCAGTGTTGGCAGGCCCCCCACCAGGTGGACCGACGACATCAAACGAGTCGCAGGGAGCCGCTGGATTCAAGCGGCGCAAGACCGAAGCCTGTGGAAGTCCATGCAGGAGACCTTTGTCCAGCAGTGGACGTCTATAGGTTGATAAAGAAGAAGAAGATGTATAATATAAAAAGATAGAATACTAATACTAGCCAATTTAATATTATTTATAAGAAGAGTTAAAATAGTAATACCAATTATAAAATTTCATAGTTAAAACTTTAGAAATATCATAAAAGAGTGATAGTTGATAGAAACAGTACAAGATATACCAATAAATAATATCTAAAAAGATATTTGGTCCAGACCAGATTTAGTCCGAAAATTTGTTTGGTAAAAGCTACACAGGCTGTAAAAACTAAAGTCTGTAAATTGAATTGACACTTGACACATTAGTACGATAAAATCATTAAGATTTTCAATGTTGATAAGTGTCAAAATATAAAATTCAAGACACAAATGTAAACTTTTTAAAAATACAACGTTATACATACTTCGTTAATAAAAAACTGAAACAGGTAGGTAAGTAGGTATTAAATATTTTCATTCCGAGAATCTGCGTATTTTATTCAGAAAATCGATAAAAACTGACAAAATTATACTTAAACTAGTTTTGTTATCTTGTTGCCAGTTATTATACTCACGCGTTGACCTGCGCGTGCGCGAATAAATAATAGTGAATTAAGTAGTATCCCACTTTGTGTGTTTTATTGCATTTCTGGGATAAAATATTAAAGATTGCAATGTTTACTGATAATAATTACATTATTTAGTACTATATAATATAGCTACACTGTTAATAATACCTACTGATAATAATAACGTTTACTGATTCTGAACAAACCACGTATTTTCAGCTTTCTCATTAAAAAAATAACGTTGTATTATCATTATTGAATGTAAATTTTTATTTGAAGCATTATAAATATAGAAGTAGGTTAAAAAATTCATAATATTCGTAGTAGAAATATACAATATTTATCGGAAAAGTTTTATTAGACAGAAGTACGAGTAGTTTTACCTACAGTTTGAAAATCGGGATGGATGACGAATAGATAATATAGAACTTGAAATAAAATTAGGCTAACTAAATTGACCGGTTTGAAAATCTAGCACTATTGCTTACTGCGGCAAAGGAAAGCACTAGATTTAGACATGTCATTAAAGTTTAGTTTAGAGATTTTGTACAAAAATTAAGCCACATTGTACAAAAAACTTAAAACCAGAATTTAACTAAGTAATTCATCATTTTACGGTTTTCGGAGTCAATTTTTAGGTTTCCGTACCCAAAGGGTACCAACGGGACCCTATTACTAAGCCTACGCTGTCCGTCCGTCCGTCCGTCTGTCAGCGGGCTGTATCTCGTAAACCGTAATAGATAGACAGATGAAATCTTCACTTTCACGTATTTCTATTGCCGCTATAACAACAAATAATAAAAATTAAATTAAATTTAAAAAAATAAATTAAAATATTTCCATGGGTGCATGAAAATATTTTAATTAAATTTTTTTAACGGAACCCTAAAAGAGCGAGGCCCGACTCGCACTTGGCCGATTTTTTTTTCTAGAAAAACTTGAATTGATTTCGAGTATGGTATCGAGTTCGATAGTTTAAGTTTAGTGCACCAGAACAAAAATTAGCATTATTATTTTATATAAAATTTGATTGGGCGCTGTAATTTATACATCTAACAGTGATTTAACTATTTTCTATTTACTCATAGTTACAGTGAATTCTTCTAACATTATATTTCTATATTATAAAGCGTACGATCTTTTCATTTTTTATTTATTCATGCAGGTACCTTCATCACTACAGGTAAGTTCATCACTATTTTTAATAGGCAGTTAGTTGAAATGGGAAATAGTGTTTATTGAAGATTTCTAGGAGAGACTTCTAATAAAATTATAAATAAAAAAGTTCGTAAAAAATGCTAAATAAATGAAATTAAAAAATTAAAATAATTTATTTAGATGTCATCAATGCTGCTTTACAGTTTTTGTAAATATTTATAAGTTCGGTGAAAAAATATCTATTAATCCTTTGATAACAATTTTGAATTTGTTGTTTTAAAATCTCAAAACATTATAACTCAAGCCACAATCTATAAATGTAGGGAAAATAAAATTACTCTCATATTATATGTATTATGATGTTATTTATGTAAAGTATTTATAATATTTGGGATTTGTGTAGTCTATATTATAAGTTCTACGGAAAAGTTCGAGACGAATTGTTTCAAAAACTCTATAAAATGAACACACCCGCCATAAATTACGTTATTTTTGCTTATTATATAAAACTCAGTAGCTATAGCGTACATTCATTATATCTAAACGATATATTATCTATTATACTTATATACAAAAACACTTTTTATAAACACAATAATATTAACGTCACATTTTCTCGCTAAAAATAATTTTAATTAAATCTAACGACAACGATGTCTTTATCACCTCTAATGGCTTTGTTATTTAAATAATGTCATAATATTTTGAAGCTAACTAAAGTACACATCTATTTTTATTTTGAAGGAATTTTACGAACTAATAACACGATCCTATTTCACAAATATAATATAAAATAATAAAATTTATACTTACACGAATGTTTATAAGAAAACACGAATATTTTTAAAATTTCTAAATATAGATATATAGGTATTTACGTATATTGATAATATTTGCTGTAATACAAACAAAGTGTAAAATCATATTTATTTTTTAGTTGAGGTTATTACACAATTGATGAATTTCTTAATGACAAAGTTGCATGGAAGCAATCGGATTTGCATCCAGCTGCCGACAATATAGTGCATATATATATTCCATTATAATAGCTACATAAAAATATTGTAATATTTTGTTTTAAAAAGAGCAACTGCTGAGTTTCTTGCCGGCTCTTCACAGCAGAATCTGTTTCATGAACCAGTGGAAGTCTTGACAGAGCCACAGTCGCCTACAGACATAATTTTAATTTGATAAATATATATTAAAAATAAAGCACCCATAATCAAACTAAAATATAAAAACGATGTGTGCACTTAGCTAGCTTTAAACTGTTATGTTTCTTTAGACAAGACTCAATTCTGTGAAACCACAGACTTAATTAACGCAAGGTCAGACTTAGACGCGACATATTTATAAACTATTGCTGATCGACTTCATATTGGAAATTTTTGAAGGCAATATTAGCTTTTAAGTATATTTTGTTTTTTTTTATCCGTCTGACCTTTAGTTGCAATCGTGAGAATACTATGACATCCTAAATGAACGATTTGTTTATAAGTAGGTATATATTGTATTCCTCTTATGCTGATTTCGATTGAGTAGTCGTTTGCGCCTACATTATTGTATCTATGGATGGCTTTAGCAAATCGCTCATGTAGAAATCTCATGTTACCTACATGATTATTATACACGTAAAACCATTACACTAAACTCAAATATACAGCAATAACATTTAAATACATAGAACTATATTATATATAATATATGTAATATATTCAATTTTTTATCTACTTAGACCTTTATACCACAGCCTTCAAGGCTATAATATAGCTATAATATATATATATATATATATATATATATATATATATATATATATATATATATATATATGTATATTATACACGTAACACGTAATGATATCAGAAATTTGAAAGAGGGAAATGTCTACTCTAGAAGAACGAGTAAAACACAATAATGGACTCTATACCTGTACATTTGAGCACATTGCCTCAATATTCTTGCTGGAAACATAATTATTATCTATTTTATTTGAGCTTCCAACTACTATCAAGAAGAATTATATTTATAACTAGAGGATGCCCGCGACTTCGTCCGCGTGGATTAAGGTTAATTCCCGCGGAAGTTCTTCAATTTTCTGGGATAAATAATAGCCTGTGTGTTAATCCTGGGTATGTGCTATCTCCATTCCAAATTTCAGCCAAATCGGTTCCAAAGTGAAAGAGTAACAAACATCCATCCATCCATCCAAACATCCATACATCCATCCTAACAAACCTTCGCATCCATAATATTATTACGATAGTACGATTAGTACGATAATAATTGCTATTTAAAGAAATACAAGTACACAGAAAATATAAACATTCGTAACGTAATTAATGTTCCTTTATATAAGTTTAAACACATGTAAAATATTTTTAGTGTTGAGTTTCTGTGTAAATTTTTCAAAAATTAAATATTAGCAGCCACATTTTATTATATAACTAGATGATGCCCGCGACTTCGTCCGCGTGGATTAAGATTTTTAATTCTCGCGGGAACTCTGTAATTTTTCGGGATAAAAAATAGCCTATGTGTTAATCCTGTGTATGAGCTATCTCCATTCCAAATTTCAGCCAAATTTCAGGCTTTTTTCGGTTCATTCGTTGTGGCGTGAAAGAGTAACAAACATCCATCCATCCATCCATCCATCCAAACATCCATCCATACATATCCTCACAAACTTTCGCATTTATAATATTAGTAGGATTCCATAATATAATATTATATTCTACTTCGTCTGCCAGTGGACATTCAGCCTAAGCCACCCATTAATATTTTTCTCATGTATTGAGTTACAAAAAAATATTTGCTTGGAGTCGAGCTTCAAGAATTATTTGCCTAGTTTTGTGTTCCTACAATTCTTTGCATAGTACTAAAATAGTTTTAAAATATAGTTGTTGAAAAATAATTGGATGCCCAAATCAAATAGGAAATATTTAATACACTACATTCTATTCTAAAACACTTTTTTTTAAATATCTTCTAACATACGTCCGTGATCCATTGCGATAGTTTCTTTTTTGCATTCTTATTCAGAGCCCTATGTAAGATTTGAAGTTGAAAAAATAAACGTAACGTAGATGTTACGTAAAGTTTCACAATACTACGGGGTCGTCAAAATTGACGTTTGCCCGCTTATAAATGTCAGTTGTACCTACGTACTTTAACGCAAATGTCACGTTAGATAACTGGAAATGTTACACTAGGGCATTAGATTTCAATGAAGAATATCTTTTATCCCTTTAAAAAAAAACTTTTATCCCGTGCTATTCTCTAATACACCAACTTCGTCGGTATGTTCGCCTATAAAAGACGTTTCACACCAAGAATTAAGGCTTGGACAGATACAATCACTGCAGTGTGAACAACAATTGGGATGTTGCCTATATGTTTTATAAATTATGTTTTATGGATTATTAAACTGTGGGTCTTGCATTTAATAAGTAAAGTACAATACGTCCGCTTAAAAGCGCCTAAAAGCTAACGCTTTAGGTGTGGTTAAAAGGTAACCTTTTTAAATTATCGATTAAACTACAAAAGGTGCATCAAATCTTTGTGACGTCACAATTCATTATTCATGCAAGCTACCAAAGTTTGATTATTTGGTAACATCCCTATTTGTATTACAAATCTCACACAGCAATAATCAATATGATGCTCGGCCGTCACGCGTCGATGTTATCACACTTTGTGTCAAGATTTGAAATGTTTCATACACCGTTGCGTCAGCGCTGAAATCAAGGCTGTGTAGAGAATAGCGCTACAAAACACGATCGAATAACACTTGCATAACCATCAATAACAAATATCTCCCGTCTTCTAATAGATTTAAAACCCTTTAATAAAACCATAAGCTTCTAAAGTGGACATAGTAAGATAGACGAGCCATAGAGAGAAAAAGAACATAGATGTCACGATCTTGATACCGCGGGGTCCACCCAACTCGCCGCCGACGGATTTCCTTCTTCGTAATACTAGTACTAAAACAGCAAGGGCTGCTTCTGAACAGAACATGGTGACGCTGAAGGCTAAGCTGTAAACAAATGCTTAAATTAAAATCCCACTTTTCCATACAATATATATTATTAGTATTACGCTGATTATTTATTTCGTGCTTGTTGTTCTACATCCAGAACTAAATCAGATATCGATTTATTTGAAAAATCGTGTAGAAAATTTTATATCATAATTTTTCTTTCCCTTTCAAATTGTCGAATGAAATTTTAAAATTGTCAAATTGTTATGAGGTCACAGAACTATAGTATCATGCAAGCTCCAATGCTAAGCAGGCGTTGATAGAGTTGCTGATGTGATAACTTCCCATTTTAAAAACCTCTAAAAATAGTGCTACGTATAGCTTTACATTTAGGCCGTGGCCGTACTGGTAAGGCGACTGTGACGCGACGATGATTTCGTTGAAACAAACGTTTCTATTAAGCGGGCGGCCGCATCAGATAAGCGAAGCGAAATTTATTTGTTTATGTCACGCGTAATTTTCAATAGTACTAGAACCAATTAATGTGTCCGCACCAAGTCATTACGCGATGTGAGCGCGATTCGCTATTTTATCGCCGTTGCAATTTATCGCGGTTACACACGGTTTATCGCGTCACGTGACCACGTCGCGTCACCGCGCGTTGCCTTACCAGTACGGCCGTAGTCTTAGAGTGTCAATTCAGTTTAGAAATCTTCGATATAAGAGAAAGAGAGAGAAGAATCTCTGCTTATACTCACTTGCCCGGTTCTACGTGGAAGGTCTCGTTTTTACTCCAGTGAACGATGGCTGCCACGGTCCACGCTACGCCGATGCCCAGGAATACGTTCACGGCGTTAGAGCCTGTGACGTTGCCCACTGACGCGTCCGCATGCTTGTCCTGTATGGCTGCCACTTTACTTGCGAAGGTGTCTGAAAACAATAGGCTTTTAAGGACCATCATCAAACTATGTCAATGTTTCATCATCATTAGCAAACCATCAACGGCTCACTACTGCGCGCAGGTCTCCTCTCAGAGAAGAGTTATAGGCCATAGTCCACCACGCTGGCCCAAACCTATTCAAAAATACTAAAAAAATGTGTAAATTTGTCGCAAAAATTAAGCAATTACAAGTATCTAAATAAATCAAAAAACAAGTGCATGGCTTCTTGGAAACTAATAAAAAGCACATCGACCCAATCAATCTCATCTAAACCTATTGAGAAGATAATCACAGATGGCAAAGTCATAGAAGAACCAAGGGCCATTGCTAATAAATTTAATGATTATTATGTTAAATTAGCAAAGCAAGCTACAAGTAAAAATAAATATAACAAAGATCATCTTAATAGTAGCTATCAATCCCCACTAAACAGTATTTTTATATCCCCTTGTTCCGAAAAAGAAGTAAAGAACACTATAATGAGCTTAAGAAACACTTCTTCTGCGGGTTATGATGAAATATGTACGAAAATTATCAAAAGCTGTTGTAAAGAGCTAGTTCCAGTTATGACATTTCTTATTAATCTTTCATTTAAAAAAGGGAAATTTCCAACGAAACTTAAGTTGTCTATTGTAAAACCTCTGTTCAAAAAAGGTAATCGTTGTGAAATGGATAAATATCGACCCGTTACGTTGGTACCGATCTTCTCAAAAGTTTTTGAAAAAATAATGCAAGAAAGACTTACTAACTACTTAACAAAAAATAACATTATTAAACAAGAGCAATACGGGTTTCAAAAAAATAAATCAACAACTTTAGCGTGTTTTAATCTCACAAGGCGTATTATTGATAATTTAGACAAAGTCAGCACCATTGCCGCATTATTTTTCGATATGTCAAAAGCTTTTGACTTTGTGGCACACGACATATTATTAACAAAATTAGAACATTATGGAATAAGAGGAGTAGCATTGCAATGGTTCGAAAGCTACTTGAAAGATAGAGAACAATGTGTAGAAGTTCAAAGAGTTATTAATTCAGCAATTACACCCTTTAGATCTGACGGCAAAGTCAATTCAAGTGGGGTACCACAAGGAAGCGTTCTGGGTCCTTTACTATTCATTATATATATAAATGATCTCCCGGACTGTGTAAATCAACCCTGCACCCTGTTTGCTGATGATATATCTGTAATAATAGAACAAGAGGAAAGTAAACCGGATATAAATGAAGCTACAAAGAGTATAATTGATTGGCTAACGACTAACAAACTAACCGTTAATATAAATAAAACCAAGTACATTCAATTCACTAAAAAACCTAATATTATCCCAAAAGATCTCAATGTACACTACAATGGGCAAAAAATTGAACCGGACGATGTAACGACATTTTTAGGAATAGAAGTAGATCGTAACTGTAACTGGAAATCCCATATAGCAAAGGTATCTAATAAACTTAATAAATTTGTCTTTGCACTAAGAAGAATACAAAAGACTATAAACGAAAAAACCGCGCTAATGGCTTACCATGGATACATATCGAGTAATCTTCGTTACGGACTAATTATATGGGGGAACTCCTGCGACATAAATAAAGCTTTTATAGCCCAAAAAAAATGTGTTCGGGCGGTCTGTGGAGCAGGACCTCTAGAGTCATGCAAACCTCTTTTCAAAAGACTGAAAGTTTTACCACTCCCATGTTTGTACATTTATGAAATTATTATTTTTATTAAACGAAACAATGCGCTTTTTACAAAAGCCCCTGAAAGAGACCAACTCATGAGGGATAGTAGAGACATTAATAGGATACTCATACCCCATAAAGTTAGTTCTGCACTCTTTAGTAAAAACTGTTATGCAATGAGTGCAAAATTGTATAATAAGTTGCCAAAAGGGCTTAAAGATAATTCTTTGTCTTTAAATAAATTAAAAACTATACTTTTCGAGTGGTTACTAGGGAAATGCTTCTACAGTGTGGCTGAATATTTAAACCACAAGGCTATGGAGATCTAATGTTGTGGTGTTGTTGAGCGCAATGTCAAGTTCACATTCAAAAGGGTGTCGGTACCCATTTTGGTCTTGATTTTTTCCGTCTGGCCCCCTTTCGCGGCGCGCGGTGGGGAACTTCGTTCCAATTAAGGAATTTTTAAAGAGGAAAAAATATTATTCGGTCGGTATTGGACAGACATGAAGCTATAGGTAGCATAGATTTAAATTCGATAGAATAAGTAAATTAGATTTAAGTTGACATTTTTAATCGAATAAATTTAATATTTGACATTCTAATAAATGCGAATTGGCGGACTTCACACACCTTCGAGAACATTATGAAGAACTCTCAGGTGTGCAGGTTTCCTCACGATGTTTTCCTTCACCGTTGAAGCAAGTGATATTTATTGCTTAAACGCACTTGACTCCGACAAGTCAGAGGTGCGTACCCGGGATCGAACCTGTGACCCCCCGAATAGGAGACCACAGTCCTAACCACTAGGCCATCACTGCTTATGTAAATGTTTATCTTACTAATATTATAAACGCGAATGTGCGTCTGTTCGTTGGTTTGCTCTTCAATCACGCGGCAGCAGAGCTACGGGTTGACGTGATTTTTTACGTGGGTATAGTTGAGGAGAGGGATATAATTAGCAAGTTTTGCTTCTGAAAATTCAAGACTTAAATTTGAAGCTAACGGTTAAAAGCGCGGATTGAAAACGGAAAGGTTGAAAGTTCGATTCCCTTCCGTTGAACTGTTGCGTACTCTTTCCTGACACAAGCTTTCCGCTTATTTGGAAGCGAGAGGAGCATATTAGTCAAGTTCAGCTGGGCAATATTCTTTTAAAAAAATAAACTTTATTCAGACAGTTTAAGTTTATTTGACGATGTTGAAATAGGCCCCTTATTTTTAAGTAACTATTCAGATTCCAGATCCAGAAAAGTTCCTTCAGGTATATAATTGACAGGACAAAAATAATATTACAACCATGATACGTCCTCTCTTAAATAGCGAAGATGGCGAAAACCTCAGTGTTTGTTGCTACCTAAAATTGTTCCAAACGCACGACTTTTTCCGCGTGAAAAAAGTTTTGAAAATATCGCGAAAACTGTTTTTTTTTTCCAATTCGAAAACATTCAAAATACAAAATAGTTTATTTCATGTAGGACAGGTTTTGGCACTTATGACAAGTACTTCCTGGATAAAACTATCCCTAAATATTTTCTCGGAATGCAAGCTATTTATAATGATTGTTAGTATCCACCTTTGAATCGGTAGGCTACTGCGGTAAATCTTTGGCAAAGTCCAAGAAAAATAAAAAAGATGAAACGTTTTCTGAGACGAGAAGATATCGTCAACAGTAAATTCTTTGCGTTTGCGATTTTTCGTTCATTTGAGCGACCCACTCTATTATATTGTCATTATAAATCATACTCGCGGAGGATAACGCTTACGTTGCTGTGCCGTGATGGATGTTGCCAATTAATAAACCGCCGTTGTACACCTTTTCGCGTTTAGAACGAGCTTAATCTTGGTTTAGACCGATGAAAGACCGAGTAGACTATAAAGCAGACCGTCGTTTCAAAATGGCAAATTAAGTCGTGCGTACTTGTTTTTGAAAAGTTATAGTGGTTATATATTTTGTACTGACGAACTATTAGGTAAAGAACTATTATGAAAATTTCAATTTTTAATTTATTTTGAAGGGTCCTCAATCCTCATCAAAATTTTCCCAATATATTTCGTGTGAACAAACATCCATCCATCCTTCGTCACTATAATAAGTAAGACTTTTCAGAAGAGTTTTCAGAGATGCGTTTCAAACTAGTTTTTTAATAGCACTTTGTTTAACGGTGAAGCAAAATGTCGTGAGGCAGCTTGCACGCCTGAGAGTTCTCCACAATGTGGTGCACTATAGAATAAGCCTTCTCATTCTAGAGAAGACCTGTGCCCAGTCCCCAGTAATGGGGCGGGGATGGTCTATGCTAACAAAAGAAAAATGTTCCCGAAATAAGCGCTTGCAGAGTTTGTAAAGGACCTTATTAAAGTAGACATAAGGGTCTTACCAGGTATACTGGTCCCCAGGGCCACGAACAAGATGGCGGTGACGGAGTCCTTGATGCCCAGGGTGCAGCCGAAGTGGGAGGCCACGTCGCCGATGACGGCTGTCACCAGCCCGATGCACACGATGGACACCACGAAGCAGAGGTACCCGCCGCCGATGTCTGTGTGGAGATAGTTAATAGCGTTCCAAAGGAGTTTGTGTTTTTTCACAGAACACAACACTGTCAGTTTTCACAGACTTTCAAAAGACGAGTAAGTTTTCAATTCGGCAGGCATCCTTTTGAAGTAAAACTTCTTTACGCACGCTTGACTTGGTGAGTAAGCTGGTGAATGCGTTACGACAAATGTGATCGGGCGAGGCGAACGGAAGTTGAGAGATATAAGTTAGTGAAGATAGAAAAAGAGAGAGTTACGTTTCGTATATTACTGTAGGGGCAAGAGATAGTGGTGCGAGCACACATTTTCTTTCTCTCTTTCTCTCATAGCCAGTTGCGTTTCGTATATCTAAGACACAGTGCAGGCCTAAAACTTCTTTACGCACACTTGACTTGGGGTGTAAGCTGGTGAATGCGTTACGAAAAGTTTTAAATATTTGTAGAAAATTAATATAATATTATGTATATGTATATACATGTATATATTATACATATACATATATAAACATACATATAGATGGAGCTAAAGAATTTTTACTTCAGTCGTGTTGACTAAAGCATACTGGTTTTTTTTATGTCCACCAATTTCTGGTCTGGTGTTAGATGATATCCAGGATCTGATGATGGAGCTGAAAGGTGCTTAAGGGAACTCTGTAATAAAACTACGTAACCCCATCGAGTTTGTGCTCGTTTGATTCGTATTGACAAATCATCTGGTCTTAGATGTTATCCAGGGACTGATGATGGAGCGGAAAGGTGCTTAAGGGAACTCTGTAATGAAACTACGTAACCCCATCGAGTTTGTGCTCGTTTGATTTGTCTTGACACGTACTCTGGTCTTAGATGATATCCAGGGTCTGATGATGGAGCTGAAGGGCGCTTAATGGAACTCTGTAATGAAACTACGTAACGCTATCGAATTTGGGCTCGTTTGATTCGTCTTGACAAGAACTCTGGTAATAGGTGATATCCAGGGTCTGATGATGTAGCTACTAAATGCTTGTATTTTATAAATATATTTTTTAATTTACACTTGTTGATAGCTTGCATCGCAATCGCATCAATACGCAAGTAGAATAATAGTGTACCTATTCATGTGTTTTCAACTTTATGTTTTTCATCACATTGTTGCGATAAAATGTTACATGATTTAAAAATTATGAACAAACTATGAACAAGCTTCCTTATCTATAAAAAGTAAAAACATATTTATTGTTACAGGAGGATAGATCGTAGTGGCCATGCCTAGCTGCTCGTCAATTCTATAAAAGCCAACGAGTACCGACGCTATTCTGCTTCTGGTTTTCACGTCATTTACTTCTCTCTTCTCTATTGTGTTTGTTGTATTAATTATTCAATTATTGAGTAATGGATATTTGTCTAATTTTTAAATTAAAGAATTCCTTACTTTGTATGATCAATGTCCTTTTTTAGTAAAAATAATAAGAGCGCCATTAATATCTTACTTTAATGACGGATTTGATGTAAATGTTAACACAAGATAAACATAATAATGTCATTTGCAACTTACCTGTTGGCGGTACGAAAGCAAATATAATTTTCCAGAAAACCGTGAGAATGTGAAGCACGTAGTCCGCCACCGACGGGGTCTCGTCCGGGTTATCTGATTAAGAAAAAAATGTTACAGCGAAACATTTTTAGACATAAATAGATAAAATACGGAGAAAATTGTTCCAGAATGTTATTTTATTATTGCACCATTCTTAATAGTAATATGGCTAGGGGGCTGTTTCATGACAAACTAATAGAGCAAGGTACAAAAAATAGAAAGCCGTGTTAAGCTATATAAATTACTCCGACTCGTTTATTCTCCGCGGTAACCAATTTGGAGGATTACCAGCGAAGCATACATAAAAAAATATGTATAGGTAATACTTTTTCATATATTATACCCATACATACATTGTATAAACTAACAAGCAGGCTGTGTTAGCAGCTATATTTTTTGTTGCAAGTTATGCTTGCGCTTAATGACAATCAAGGTGGAAATCACTGATGAGGTATAGGTTTGAGCGCGCTTGCCTGGAAGATGCTTATTCACTCTTGTCTTGAAGGTACTTACCGGGATTCGCCGAAAAAGCTTCCGAGAACTGCTCTTTCCACGACGAGGTCCCGATTATGATTGATGCGTTCGCTCTTTGCACTAATTTATCTACAGTGTTCTGGAAAATTGAATTCATTATTCGTCGTAAAAATATGTCTTATATTTTTAGCTGCTTAATAACAAAAAAAAATAATCAGACTCGCGCCAAAAAGCACTCTGCTAGTACCCACATTTTGTACTAGACTGGGGAAAAGGTACTATATAATAAGACTTCAACTATAAAATATAACTTACAGTCCTAGTAACACCTTCAAGGATCATTTTAGCGACATTTGATTTATACGAGAAGTTAGCATTATTTTACGGCGCTACCGTAGCACCATAGTGCTCTCCGTAGAGCTCAACACTTTTTTTACTGAGTCTGGGCTACCGTAGCTCCATAGCGCCGTAGCGCTTACTGTAGCCTTCTCCGTAGAGCTCACCACATTTTTTAGTGAATCCAGCCCCTGTAGCCAAGTTACACTTCTTTGTATCGTTTCTCTTTCTACGATCGTTGTCAGTTGAAGTTTTGGCTAGTGCTAGACTAGATAGCGCTGCAGCTGATCAAAGACAGAAGTGTATTGTTAATATTTCGCGGCATTTTGTATTATAAATGTTTTAAATGCTAAAAAAAAACAATACAAAATGCCGCGAAATATCATCAATACACTTCTTTCTTTGATCAGCTGCAGCGCCATCTAGTCTAGCTCTAGCCAAAACTTCAAGTGCCAACTATCGTAGAAAGAGAATAGACACAACGAAGTGTTACTTGGCTACAGGGGCTGGCTATTGTATCGCCGTAGCGCTCTCCATAGAGATCACTTTTTCTACTGAGTCTGCCCTACCGTAGCACTGTAGCACCGTAGCGCTTACCGTAGCCCTCTCCATAGATCTCACAACCTTTTTTACTGAGTGGGGCTACCGTAGCACCTAAGCGCCGTAGCGCTTACCGTAGCGCTCTCCATAGAGATCACTTTTTCTACTGAGTCTGCCCTACCGTAGCACTGTAGCACCGTAGCGCTTACCGTAGCCCTCTCCATAGATCTCACAACCTTTTTTACTGAGTGGGGCTACCGTAGCACCTAAGCGCCGTAGCGCTTACCGTAGCGCTCTCCATAGAGATCACTTTTTCTACTGAGTCTGCCCTACCGTAGCACTGTAGCACCGTAGCGCTTACCGTAGCCCTCTCCATAGATCTCACAACCTTTTTTACTGAGTGGGGCTACCGTAGCACCTAAGCGCCGTAGCGCTTACCGTAGCGCTCTCCGTAGAGCTCACCACTTTTTTACTTGTCTTGGATGTTTTTCCCGTACCTTGAACTCTTTGCTCTCCTTAATCCTGAGCTGAGCGCGCGTGATCTCGCCAGCGCGCGGCCACCCCATCATGGCCACCACAGCTTCCTCCTCCGGCAGAGTGGTGAGGTGCTGCACGTGCTGAACTTCATGGGCAGGCATCACGGGACGGTTGTCATCTGCAATAGACGCATTGGAATCAATCCTTACTAAGATAGTAAGTTACCTACGTTCCTGACCCTAACAAGTGTAAAATTTTTAAAAACAAGCTTTTAGTAGCTACGTCAACCCTGGATATCATTTAGACCAGAGTACTTGTCAAGATGAATCAATTGAACCCAAACTCGATGGAGTTACGTAGTTTTATTACAAAGTTCCCATAGTCACGTTCCAGTACCATAGTCGACCCTGGACTACATTACACAGACAAGGACGAGAGTATTTGTCAAGTCGAATCAAATGGTCGCAAACTTCATACATTATATACATACATTAATTGCAATTTGCAAGGTAAATAAAAGCTTATAATAAAATAAAGCCGCTTTATTTTATTTTATAATGTCTTCTTTATTTATTAGTTTATTACCCGATCTTGTAATATCCTCCTATGATTTATGATGCTAACGTAGAGTAACTTTTGAACATGACACTAACGAATCAACGTTTAGTGAAACGAAATGTTGTGAAATACTTATTAATACATAATTTATTAAGTACTATAATAAAGAAATAAGGAATACATCATCATTTTCAATATTCATAATCCTTACTAATACATATTATAAAGTACTAGCTGATACCCGCGACTTCGTCCACGTCCGTGGTTCAAAACCAAATCCCTCGGGAACTCTTTAATTTTCCGGGATAAAAGTAGCCTATGCCACTCTCCAGGTCCTCAACTATACCCATGCAAAAAAATCGCGTTGATCCGTAGCTCTGTTGCGGCGTGATTGAGGGACAAACAGAGACACTATCGCATTTATAATATTAGTATGATGAGAAAACGTTAAATTCCTAAGAAGTATTAAAAGTTAAGTAATTGTATCAGAAAGTTTCCTTTTACAAAACGTAAAACTTTTTACTTAGCTATAAAAGCAATTTTTCTTTTACTGCATTTATAACCCACTTTATATTTTTCGCCAAGCGGCTACCTGACTGAACAAGTGTAATTACTTTTTATAAACGCTTGACATAATGAAAAACTTAATTAAATAGAGCACGAAGTCTTTACGTCAGTATATTGCTGGAATTTACTGCAATAATAGTGCTTATTCGGTTGCACACAATCTTTAAATTAAATTAATTTAACGAGCCTTAAAAATATACCCCTTTCACAATATTCCCTGTTTAAAAGGTTAGCAATAATTTAAGACTTGTAAAATATTTTTTTTTTTATAAAATACTAGCTGATGCTCGCGACTTCATATGTATGGATTTTGTTTTTAAATTCCCGCGAGAACTCTATGATTTCCCGGGATAAAAAGTAACCTATGTCACTTTCCAGATCCGTAGCTTTGCTGCTGCGTGATTGAAGGACAAACCAACAAACAAACAAACAATTTCGCATTTATAATATTAATAAGGATTTATTAGACAAGCTGAACATGACTAATATTCTCCATTCCTTATTCCCATTCATGAATTAGCGGAAAGCTTGTGAACGGAGTGCGTACAGCAATATTAATATTTAAAGTCTCAATAGCCCAACGGTTAAAGGTGCGGACTGAAATCTGAAAGGTCGCAGGTTCGAATCCCACCCGTTGCACTACTGTGGTACCCACTCCTATCCGCTTATTTTGAGGGGAGAGGAGAATATTAGTCAAGTTCAACTTGGTTGATATTCTTTTAAAAAAAATTGTAACGGGCGAGGATCAAACCGTTGACCTTTCAGTCCGCCTCCCTGACCGTTGGGCTATAGAGGCTTTTAATTGCCACAATAAATAATAATGAAGTCAAACGAGCAGCGTTAATAACATCTATCATATCAATTTTAATTATCTCCCCGCAATAAAGCATCAACGCTCAAAGCGTTAAGTTAATTTGCTGCGTTTAACGCGCTGTTTAATGTAATGTTATCAATTAAAATTACAATGACAATGGGAGTACTACCACTTTTATGAGTTACGTTACACTCACCTGCATAGCTGTAATTATTATTTTTTGGTAAGCGAAAATAAAGTCTTGCCATACATGACATCTAAAAGCAGTGATAGCCTAGTGGTTAGGACTGTGGTCTCCTATTCGGAAGGTCGCAGGTTCGATCCCGGGTACGCACCTCTCACTTTTCGGAGTCAAGTGCGTTTAAGCAATTAAATATCACTTGCTTCAACGGTGAAGGAAAACATCGTAAGGAAACCTGCACATCTAAGAGTTCACAATGTTCTCGAAGGTGTGTGAAGTCTGCCAATTCGCATTGGGCCAGCGTGGTGGACTATGGCCTCTTCTCTGAGAGGAGACCTGCGCTCAGTAGTGAGCCGTTGATGGGTTGCTAATGATGATGATGATGATACATGACAACCATTTAGGGAGAGGGCAGACTGGTTACTTTTAGCGGCAGCGATCGGGGTTTTTATGGTTTTTAGTCGCTGTTCAGAAGCTCGATACCGCGTCCGAACGCTAACGTGGGCACACAACAAACGCCAGTCGCAGCGATCGAGTTGCGTTTATTAGCATCGGCGTTCCGCGATTTTTAAACGCTGGCCTTCGCATGTTTCAGCATCGTATCGAACGCTTTAGAGTCGCGAAAACGCAGCGCAGTCGCAAAACGCCGATCGCTGCCCCTAAAAGTAGCCAGTCTTCCCTTTTCACTTTGTTATTTAGGAGTGGCATATTAGTTAAGTAATTGTTTGAATTAAAGACCCAAAAAGCCCTACTGAAGTTACTATATCTATAAAGTATCTTCGTTTGTAAGTTTGTCCTTCAGTCACACAGCAACGGAGCTACAGATCAATGTGATTGTGTTCATGGGTATAGTTGGGGACCTGCAGGCCTGGTATGCACGCGCGAGAAAATTTTGTCTACCCCTTTTCTCGTATTATCTCTATACCTATCTCTATCGAAACTAACATGGTTGCACACCATGATTCGTCTCGTTACGTCAAAGGTAGAGATAAAATTATTTTCTCTATTTTTCTCTACGAACCGTAACATGGCGAGTGGTGACGTCATTTTCTCAAATTCTGAAGTTTAAAAGAGTAAATGAGAAATCAGTCTACATCGACAATATCTCTCTCTCTCTTCGCGAGATATCTCTTCGACGTACATGCTAGGCCAGCTGGAAAGTGGCATAGGTTACTTTTTTCCCCAGAAAACAAAGAGATACCGAAGGATTGTTGACTAATACGTGGCCAAAAGCTTATTTTAGATCATGAAGTTCGCGGTTAGTTAAATACTACGGTTAAGATTTAAATATGAAAGTCTTAAAGTTATGGCTTATTAAAGTCTCTTTAAAAGTTATGGCTTATCAAAAATCACCGCATAATATGTGTAGATATGACGGTCCAAACACTCACTTTGATCAAATGAACTGTACTGCAGTCCATACGCCTTGTAGTGTGGATTAGGCATTCGCGACGTGCGGACGGGCGTTATTTTTGAGATAAAACTTTTTAACCACCTAATTGTGAATTAAAAATCCAACAATGCCTATATTCAAATAAGTAACAAAAAAGTATAGTTGATTTAGTGAATAGATTGTACCTAAGTGTACGGACTGCCGTACAGTTCAGCTAAACAAAGTTAGTGTTCGGACCGCCATTTCTAACATATACATCGATAGCGTAACCCCTGAATATATACCCTAAGGGCTATAACCTTAAGGGCTTCAAGCACACGTATTTCGTCGTCGCAATAATGAGAAGGTAGTCACACTGCATTGGATCGTAAATCATACACACACTTTTGTTAAGGGTCGTGCCTTCATTATGGCATTAGAAAGCAGTGGCAGGGTTCGGTGTGATTCCGAATTTATGGGCTACGCTTTCAGGGTGAATTGCTTTTGTCTAGGAAATGGAGCATTGTGTGGTTTCGTGGTGATCGTTTAGAAATTACTAACCCTGTTAAGTATTGTCCACAGCCCATTATGTTAAGAGGACTAGTACATTTCGCATCCCTCTCTCTCGCACATGCTAATATTTTCAATGACTTTAAAAATTTTAGGTACTTTTGACAAAATGTGGTGAATTATCTTCAACAATTAAATTACGGATATTTTAGATAGTTTTATTATTATATTAGATAGATTTTGACAGAGGAAAATGGCGAAAACTACTTTTTTGAGAAATTAAATTTTATCGTTCTTATTCTCTATCAAATCCTAGAGGTATAAAAAAAATAAGTCTAAAATATCCGTAATTTAACTGTCGAATATAATAATAATACAATAATAACAATACTTGTAGTAATTGTACAAGTATCTGAGATTTTTATAATCATTGAAAATATAAGAATGTGCGAGAGAGAGGGATGCTAAATGTAATAGTCCTCATAACAATTGTGGCAAATTATCTTATTTTATCTAAGATTTTTTCGACGATTTCATCGATGGTCTTCGGGAACCCAAGGTACTTGAGGCGACCCCGTATCGGAAAGCGCAGTGGTGGCCGCAAGCGTTGCAAGACCGAGGCATGTGGAAGTCTATACAATACCTTTTTTTTTATATATAGACTAGCGCTTGACTGCAATCTCACCTGATGGTGAGTGAAGATGCAGCCTAAGATGGAGCGCGCTTGCCTAGAAGATGCCTATTCACCTATGTCAAGCAGTGACTATATTATAAACTTAAATAGATATGAAATATAAGCGAAATATTATTTATGAAGCATACTTTATAGTGATAATTTAAAAGAGAGATAATAAGGCGCATAAACGCACGGACGCTCGAACACACGCATACTCACACATATACACGCACATGTGTGTGTTTTGCTATGTACCTACACACATCAAAAATCATACAAATCGAATTTTTCTCTTTGACCTAAAAATAAAGAATTTAATAGCCTACCTCAAACTGAAAAATAAAATTCATGAAATAAACCAAAAGTTTTATATAACATATAGAACACCAAAATGAACCAGAAAGCATGTTAATATTTTGCTGATACATTTCAACTTACCACAACTTCATGATAAGTGAAGATATAGCAGCTACTTTATCTAAGAGAAAACGCGATCTAGCAATCTTCTAGCTATACAAAATCTACAAGAAAATATCAAACCAATCCTTACTTGACACAGACAGACATCCATCCGTCAAGCGTGCAATAGAGTGAAGAAAAAGATATTACATTAGATAATTCATAAATACATGCAGTTCGTACTAGTATAAATAATATTTGTGCATATTGTTAGAAGCATTCGCATATTTACAAAAGGCATATACATAACATTAATAATTAATAATTATTAAGGGGTAAAGGATACATAATAAAGGCACATAAAAATATACAGCAAAAAAAGAAGAAAATATTATAATAGTTTAATAAATAAAAATAGTTAATTTTATTTTCTACATTGGTGCCAAGTTATAGACAACAGTAAAAATATGTTTATACAAGTTTTTTTAAGTTCATTTTCGTCTTGTGAATACCTAAGCACCTACTATGTTTTTACTATGTTTTATTTATTTTTATGTTATTTTTAATTTTCGATTTGATTTTTATTTGCTTTTTTTATTTTACTTGTATATTATTAAAACCATATATTTCTTTATTGGTTCTCAAATATTCATGTATTTTTTTTGATGATTGAAAATAATGCTTGTATTTTTTCAAAATAGCTCTACAATAAATTGTGGAATTGACTCAACCAGCGACGTGCGATTTTCGATTTAAGTTTAATTTTGTTAATTTTGACGTTAGTTTGCATATAAGTATACCAATTTATGTGGCTGGTAACTGTCTTTTATTTTATTAGAGAGTTTAAGCCACCCCTTAATACATTGCAGAGTAAACCAGCAGTAAACTGCGTAGGTGCTCTGAATTATATAGCAAACTCAATTTTCTCCGTATTGTTAGGAATAGTGCGGTTTTACTCCCTGATAAAAGAGAGTGGAAGTTTGGTCTTTTATGTCGGCATGGTTATTACGCCACGTGCTGTTAGACATTGTTTCATAGGGGGGATTAGGAGAGTAAGAATTTAATTAAAAACTAAATCAAATTACTATCTTGGTGTTTGCCACGAAAGACCGCGCATCCTATGATATTTACCTTTGTTAACTGTCTGAAAACAATTTGGCTAAAATTATTACAAAATTTTGGTGTCATCTATCAACATCAACACAATTGTAAAGTTTTGATTTTAAAGTTCAAGTAAAACGTAGATAATAACTTTATTTCTAATAGTTCAATGAAAGCCTATAGTTGGCTTAAACAGTTTGCCAATGCCTGGCGCGCAACATACTGTAACTATTCATTTTTTATAATGTCAATAAGCCACAATTATCTTAATATATATAAATTACGTGTCACGTTGTTTGTCCGCGATGGACTCCTAAACTACTGAACCGATTTTGATAAAACTTCGTAACTATCTGTAATTTGGTCAAACTTGAAAGATAGGATAGTTTTTATCTTAATATTTATTTAATCTATTATACCTACTGGGTCACAGCAACGCGTGGCTGGGTCAGCTAGTTATATATAAAATAAAATAAAATGTCAATGAGAAGTATCTAATAAGTAAACATTTTAATTTAATTGGTAGGTACTTAACAACAACGTTAATGTTTTACATCGAAATATTTAATCAAGGTATTCGTTAATTCCGTAGTAACATTTTTGTATAAGATACTCTTTTAACTTGCTTTTAAACTTGAAAAAAATCGTCTATTTTATGAAACTCGTTAGCAAACCGTTTATAAAGTTATTATATAACACCATATTATATTAATATGTTCACCAATTACTCGAAGACGCCTGAACCGATTTGTAAAATTCGTTTTTTGTTTGAAAGGGTATACTTCCCACGTAGTCCCATTTAAATTTTATCGAAATCGAGCGATTTTTAAAAAAAATCAACAATAAATTATACTTATACTTTGGAGTGGCGCGGCGGGTGTTTGAAGTCGGTTTGCAAAAATCATTTTCTCACCTCCAGGCGGAAAGCGTCAATTTTCCTCCCGCTGCGCTAAACGAAAATGTCGCTTTCCGCCTCCGTCGAGGAGAAAAATAGTATACACACCACGGGCAGTAAATAAGAAAGCCTCAGATCACATGTTTATTGACCTCGGCTCCGCCTCGGACAACAATTACATGTGATCTGAGACATTTCTTATTTTACTGCCCTAGATGTGTAATATACTATTTTTATATGAAATTATGAATCTTCAAAAGTTTTTCTCCCTCGAAAAAACTTTTTACCTCTAAGTTTTTACGTTTTATATTTTTATGGACGGCTTTAGGCCAAAGATTTAAATATTTGCGAATTTCATTAATTCAGGAGATATAAAGGCTCTGACAGACACTCGGACAGTATAAGAGCAAATTCACACAAGTAGACTCGAAGAACTAACTTCGTTTGGGCAATAACGTATAGTAGGCGATGCTAAAAATAAAAAAAAACCCTGTTTAACCCTTACGTAACTAGGTTTTGCTATTATAAGGTAGAACTAGGCCAGTTATTATGGTCGCTCATTACAGCCATCGAGGTTATGGGTTTTATTACACCATTCCGTGGTATTAGGGTAATTTGATTGTAGCATTTCGGCGACGAGGCGCCCGCCTCGTTTGTTCCGGCTGCTTGCTTCTTTAATGTCACGCATTATAAAACAACGCTATCAGTGGTTTTTCACAAGCCAATGTCCGATCCTCCATTAATATACGACGACCTCTCTGGCTCAGTGGTGAGCGCTGTTGTCTTTAAATAACCCAGGACGGGTTCGATTCCCGGCGGGGTCAATTTGGGAAATTTATAATTTCTGAATTGTCTCTGGTGTGGTCTGGTGGGAAGCTTTGGCCGTGGCTAGTTACCACCCTACCGTCAAAGACTTGCCGCCAAGCGATTTAGCGTTCCGGAACGACGGCGTGTAGAAACCAGTTAGGGGTATGGGTGGAATGTTCACTGCCATACCCCTTCCAAGTTAGCCCGCTACCATCTTAGACTGCATCGTCACTTACCATCAGGTGAGATCGCAGTCAAGGACTAGCTTGTCATCGAATAAAAAAAAAAAAAACTGAGCTTCTTTTTACCCGATTAAGGCAAATCAGAAAAGAAGTGTTATATACCAGTCTATGTATATATGTATGTATGTGTGTATGAATGTATGTGAATATTTACTTATGTGTCACCGAAGTGCCTAAATTACTGATCCGATTTTGATGAATGAAGTCGATCGATTCGTTATTATAGTAATTATAAAGTTGGATAACTTTCCGTAGTAAGCTTACAGTTTTTCAACGTTTATCCTTGTTTTCGGATGGAGTATACCTACAGCCTACCTATGGAGTATGAGCAGTGATAGCGGGGTTAGGACTGTGGTCTCCTATTTGGGGGGTCGCAGGTTCGATCCCGGGTACGCACCTCTGACTTTTCAGAGTCAAGCGTGTGTTTAAGCAATTAACTATCACTTGCTTCAACGGTGAAGGAAAACATCGTGAGGAAACCTGCACATCTGAGAGTTCTTCATAAAGTTCTCGAAGGTGTGCGAAGTCCACCAATTCGCATTGGGTCAGCGTGGTGGACTATGGCCTATAACCCTTCTCTGAGAGGAGACCTGCGCTCAGTAGTGAGCCGTTGATAGGTTGATAATGATGATAATGATGATACCTACAGCATGATCTCTATTTGCCGCTACAGTGTCACCTTGGGAGTTGAGGTTGAGTTCTAGGGCTCGAAAAGAAATAAAATGCCGAAGGATCATTAAAATAAATTAGAAGTGTAGCGAAAACGTAGAAAAAACTCGCAGAATATAATTTTCCCTCAAACAGTATGAACTCTTTAAATTATTCAACGAAGGTTTGAATAACAAATACTTTGGCTTGGCACCTTTTTAGAGCTGGGAGGGAAACAAAGTCGCAGGTACAGCAGGACGGCATATTGGAATTAGTTTTATTCGCATAATATTATGTAAAGGTATATTTCGTATAAGAGACGAGAAAGTTAGAATTATTAATATTGACATTAAATTGCAAATTAAGTTAAGTTGTTGTTTCAGTTGAAGCAGTGATAGCCTAGAGGTTAGGACTGTGGTCTCTTATTCAGGAGGTCGCAGGGTCGACCTCTGACTTTCCGAAGTTATGTGCGTTTAAGAAATTAAATATCACATGCTTTAACGTTGAAGGAAAACATCGCGAGGCAACCTGCACATCTGAGAGTTCTCCATAATGTTCTCGAATATGTGTGAAGTCCGCCAATTAGCATTGGGCCAGCGTGGTGGACTATGGGTTATAACATTTCTCTGAGAGGAGATCTGTGCTCAGTAGTGAACCGTTGAATGTTGATGATGATGATGAAGACGTTGTTGATTAAAAAAGCATAATTTACATATTATTACAGCGTGGGTTTAAAATATAGCACACTCTTATCAGTATGTTTTGACAAATCCGAGCGCGTTGCATAATATGTCCAAGCCTTAACTTTTACTTCCGCTTGACACCTTTACTTTATGGAAACCGGTTCTTTATATTTGCTTGCAAAAATTCTTTGAGCTAGACCGAATTCTAAGCGAATATAAAGTTTGCACGTTCCGTTTTCCTTTCATATTTAATTTCCTTAAAGAAATTAGGTCTTAAATCCTTTACGAGTAAGCGTTTATAAAATCTGTATTAAATAAGTTCCACTCTTTTTTGACGTGATAACGTCTTATAAATCGATGAACACTGGCTGCACGCACGATAAAGTGTCACGGTCGCCTGAGCCTGTGCGTGCAAGCGAGAGAGCGGAACAAGCGATAAAGAGGCGCGATCGGCCCAAGCGTTGGCTTGTGACACATTTATTCATCAATGTTTCTTTATGACGTTATCACGTAAAACTATCGTCCCGTAAACCGACCTTACAGACAACCAATTAATTTTTTATTGGAACGAAGTTCCTTATCGCGCGTTGCGAAAGGGGCTAGACGGAAATTAAGACCAAAAGTTGTACCGACACTTTCGAAACTTTTTGATGGCCTAAAAAGTATCTTATAATATAATAATTTCAACAAGTTGTGCATCGCTCCCGTGGCTCAATTGGTCCGCGCGCGGCCGCCAACCGAAAGACTGGTGGTTCGAGCCCACCCGGGGGCGCGCAATCCTATTTTCATTTTTTATTTTATAAAATTATTTATTTAATTTTAATATTTTATCAAATCGATATTTAGGCTTCCCTGAGGTCATTTTGATTTTTATCGATAAAAAACATGATACAAAATGTATACCCGAATAATTATTTTCTTTATACCTCGAATAGAACTTGAAATTTATATTTTTATAATAATAACTTCGTTCCTATCTGGTGTCCCACGACACCACACGACTTTTTTTTCATTTTCTGCGATTTCGCACGTTGTCTCTTTAAGAATGCTCTCTTCAATATTACGTGATGGTAATTGGTACGTGAGAGGATGCTTGTCTCGATCGACATTTACGGGCGTGACATAATCAAGAGCGAGATGCGCGATGTTCATCCCGCGCAATCAGCGTGCCTTATTACGTTATTTTTTGTCAAAACTAATAAATATTGACGTGATAAAGTCTTATAAATCGATGAACACCGGCTGCACGCACGAAAAAGTTCCGCCTGAGCCTGTGCGTGCAAGCGGGAGCGCGGAACAAGCGAGAGAGAGGCAAGATCGGCCCAAGCGTTGGCTTGTGCCGCCCATCAGTCATCGTCAATGTTTCTTTATGACGTTATCACGTAAAACTATCGTCCGTACACCGACTTTACAGACAGCCAATTTTTTTAAAACCAACTAAAGACCTTTGAAAATTTTATAAAATGTACTTATGGGCCCTCGCCTTAAGTTTTGCTTATTTGAACAGTCGTAACTTCCTGAACAGTCGTAACTTCCAAAACAAACATATTACTATTTTTTAAAATTAAGGCATAGATAATGAAGAGCTTATAGATCTAGAACCATAAATAAAATCTATGATAGAAAATATTTTTTAAAAACCGACTTCATACGCCCGCGCCACTACAAAGTAGTATATAATTTATTATTGGATAGAAACAGGCGTTACTTTGCGGAAGTTCATGATTAGCAAGAAAAGGTTAGAATTATTTTGCTATAATCCGCCAACAGAAAAATCTGTATGGTCAAACATGCAGTAACAAGCTAAGCACCGCTCACCTTCCCAAGCAAGCAAGAAAGCAAAGTTCCCAAGCAAGCAATGCTACCAACACTCACATGCACCACCACACAAGACTTTTACACTACCCCCGACACCGGAGCATCCTCAGGAGATGTCGACTTTACAATGCAGTGTTGTCTAGTGCGTCTCTACTACTACTACTCTACGTCTAGCAAAACTTGCGTCGAGATTAGTGTAAAAGTGGCATTGCTTGCTCAGGAAATTTGCTTTCTTGCTGGCTTGGGAAGGTGAGCGGTGTTTAGCTTGTTACTGCATGTTTGACCATACAGATTTTTTTTGTTGGCGGATTATAGCAAAATTATTATTCTAACCTTGTCTTGCCCATATAATATATTGTTGATTTTCTAATAACCGCTCAAGTGATTTCGATAAAATTTTAATGAGGCCACCTGGGAAGTATAAGCCTTTGAAACAAAAGAACAATTTTACAAATCCGGTCTTCGAGTAATCGGTGAACATACATAAAAAAAAGATTCCGACGAATTGAGAACATCCTCCTTTTTTGAAGTCCGTTAAAAATATAATTATCAGTGTAGTAGGTCTGTATTAAAAAACCCGCGAGTATCGTGGCCTTAAGAGGAATCCTCCTCGAATGACTTTCAACTAACGCATCTATAAAAAATCTATAACACACAGACAGACTGAAAGAAACCATAAGGGTTCTTTGTTTTACTACGGAACCTTAAAAAGGAACCATAAATTGGATCTCTTTGCGTTATAAATGTGTTACCCCCAGAAAACCAGTGAGCATCGGCGCAAATAAAGTAAACCGCGGGTAATAAATGGGTTGGGTAATGTTGCTTGTAGTTCTCATCTGTCTTCTATCTATCTCGAAGACAGACTCGGACGTAAGTAGGTAAATCAATAACCTTGCGGAATAAAAAATTTAACCTGAAAAATAGGCCGTTCCTTTTTTAGGCTACAGACAGATATAGCGGAATTCTGCGGGTGGAAAAACGCGTGTGGAATTCAGCCCCGCTCTGTCGTTAAGAATAGTTTATCCGTAGCGCACCATACAAATTAATTTTGCTTCTCATTTCAATACGGAATAGACGAAATCCACGTGGATTTATCCTATCCTACTATCCTACTAATATTATAAATGTGAAAGTGTGAATAGAATAGAATACAATAGAATAGAAATGTTTTTTATTCAAATAAACTTTTTTACAAGTGCTTTTGAATCGTCGATGAGTCTACCACTGGTTCGGAATGCCGTTCCTGAGGTATCGGTATCACAGGTTCGGTGAGGATGTATGGATGGATGTTTGGATGGATGTTTGTTCCTAATTCACGCCACAACGAATGAACCAATTTGGCTGAAATTTGGAATGAAGATAGCATACCTAGTATTAACACATAGGCTACTTTTATGCCGGAAATTTACGGAGTTCCCGCGGGAATTAAAACTTCTTAATCCACGCGGGAGAAGTCACGGATATCATCTAGTTAAAGAATAAAATCAAGCAGCGGAGCGCCATCTTTTGATTAAAACAATATTATTTAGATGAACTTTGAACCTCTATAACACCCGCAATCTTAAAACACGAATTAAAACGAAAGCCTAGTTGAAAAAAAAAAAAATTTACCCGAAACAATAGGCACAAGTCTACAAAATGAGATACCTGTATGTTTAAACCCTTTTCAACTGAGAAAAACACGACTCCAAGGTTGTAATAAACCACACTAATCTCCCTTCGTTCCAGTTACATGGTTTCAAAACAGATATATTCTTCACAAAGGCATTAATAAACAAAACCCTTTCAACCTTCTAGAATAGAATAGAATAGTTTTTTATTAAAATACCTAAACTTCTACAAAGTGTTTTCGAATAGTCAAGTGAATCTGCCACTGGTTCAGAATGCCATTCCAACCGAGAAGAAGCAGCAAGAAACTCGGCGGTTGCTCTTTTTAAAATATTACTAGATGATACCCGCGACTTCGTCCGCGTGGATTAAGGTGCCCGGGATAAAAAGTAGCCTATGTGTTAATCCTGGGTATGAGCTATCTCCATTCCAAATTTCAGCCAAATCGGTTCATTCGTTGTGGTGTGAAAGAGTAACAAACATCCATCCATACTCACAAACTTTGACATTAATAATTTAATAGGATAGGATAGTAAAGATTATGTTGTATGCAGTTTACAGTTATTGACGTCGCATGAAGTGCTAGTGCGAGTTATATCCACGCTTTTCTATCACTTAAATTATAATCATCAGTTGTATAAGTAATATGCTTTTTTCATGACAATACTTTTAATCGATTTCTTAAACTTGTGTAAAGGCAAGTCTAGAAACGTGTTCTTCTAACTGACATCCATTTACTTTTTGAAGAAAAGCTTGACAGTCTTTTGATTCTCGTCAAACATTGGAAAATGACATGAAATCATTTATGCCCGAAACAAATGCGCGGGATCCTACCTTTCCAGAACCTTTGACCTTTGAAAAACAAACATAAAAGCCGGATTGTTCTTTGTCCCAATTTTTCCCCACTGATATAGGAATCAAAGATATTCACATTATTCGACCGAGGGAAGAGAAGATCTGAAGTCTACATGGTTGATTTTGTAGTCTAACTAAAAAAAAATTAACGTCTAAAGATGTAGCTAATGTATAAATTCAGCCAATCCTACAAGGATTTAAATAATTTAAGTTAAACAACAAATACTAATATCAATCAATTTTAGTCAACAGCAATAAAACTAATACTGCTACACCGTTTACCTTGTTTACCTACTCTTACGTTATTACGACTATGATAGTTATTATATTTTAATAACTTTTTTATGATTAAAATTTTGTTAATTCAACATAAGCATCATAAAATAAATGATAATCTATACATTAATTTGTTTTAAAAAAACTATTTATTAAATATCCATGATCGGCAAACTTAAAAAGGAATGTACATTTTACAAGGTCGAAATACAGGGATTTATGTAACAAAATAATCCTAGATTTCAGTTTGTTTGTAAAACTTTTCACTTGAGATATATCGTTGTTATTCCGTTGTATTCAATTTGTCAATTTTCCGCTTTGCATTTTGTTGGTAGGGAATTGCGAAGAATTGTCGGAGACGAGGAAGGCTGGTAATATTAAATTTGACAAAACAAAATTGATATTCTATACCGCACTTATAGGATACCTGTTTTGACTTAAAAAGCTCACGATTTTGTCGAGTAGTTTAAAGAGCGATGAAATTTTTTAACTTTTAAGTATATTTATCAGTTCCTAGAGCAACTATTGTCAAGAAAATCTTACTTAATGATTTGAAAAATGAAATTAATTATGACGAAAATGAATTCAATTGATTTTAGTTTATTTCATAAATTTTTTTAGTTGCTGTTTATGTGTAAGTTATAATTTCATGTATTTATAAAAAATACCTACTCTATAACATTTATGTATTTAATGTGCTTATCACAGTCGATTTGAGCGGATCGCACAATATTTACATCATGCCCAAATATCTCACTCAATGGTTTCTGGAAATAGGCACATGCTGATGACGTCATCTACATACGTAGACGAACTTTAAGTATTTACTGAATAACTTATTGCGTGCAGCCAGACTTGTACCTAATGAGCGAACAAAATTAAGTAAACAATTCTTTTTTTATCAAAAGAAATTAACATTATTTAGTATTTAGTTTTCATTAAGTTTGGAATGCAAATTATTTTTAACAGTTAATTTATTTTTGTATATAGAAAATTATTACTTAAATATATTTTTTCATACATTTTAAAACTTATAAAGCCAATCTACATAATATCCTCATAAGCAGCTAATAGTTGAATAAAAAAAAAGAAATTATAACATTGAAAATTGTATAAATATTAGTGTCACAGTTTAGCAATCACAAAGTTGTAAAACTCATTCGCGAATGGATGCCACAATAATTAAAGACACTATAGTTAGGAATCTCCCTGTACTTCTACTGCAGTGAGTATTAAATATTATATAAGTAATATTGAGTATAAAGTTCGCTTTTGTTTAAAAAACAAACAAACAAACAAACAGTCTGCCCATAGGGTCATAGGTCGTGCCCACTTCCCACATTCCTGCCCACTCCTGTCACGAACTACATATTCATTGCTTAACTGTATGCTTGCTAAACTGTAATAGTGAGTAGATAAATTAAAGTGCGCGCCACATAATTGTGCACAAAGATTTTAAGTTTCAGATGTCAGTAAAACCTTTGCACATACCACATAATTTTTAAATACATGTCAAAAATTTGAAATAACATTTCCTTGAGCATTGCGTCCTGAGTGTATGACTACACCACGGCACTCTGTCCTCTAAAGCCGTTTTTAACTGACTTCAAAAAAAGAGGAGGTTCTCAATTCGTCGGAATCTTTTTTTTGTGTATGTTCACCGATTACTCGAAGACGCCTGAAGTGATTTGGAAAATTCTTTTTTTTTGTTGTCCCATTTTAATTGTGTCGAAATCGGTTGAGCTGTTTTTAAAAATCAACAATAAGTTATATACTAGGTATTTATTGGCGTGGGCGTTTGTAATCAGTTTTTAAAAAGATTCCGACGAATTGAGAACAGATTTTTCGAAGTCGGTTAAAAGAATTTTTTATTATAAATTATTGAATTACGTATTTAAAATTTATTCGAATAATTTCCTTCAAGTGGAGACCTTCAAATGTCCACGTGCTCAAATTTTTTGTTCACATGTGTTGTGCTGATAGAGTAGGAGTCATACATACCCCCAAGCAGTTCAGGGTTGCCGAGGTTAACGTAGAACAGGACATCTTTCTCGTAGCTGTCCTCCTCTATTATGTGAAGGGGGATGAATTTTCTGGAACAAACAAAAAGTTAATTAGTATTTTTAGGGTTCCGTACCCGAAGGGTACCAACGGGACCCTATTACTAAGCCTACGCTGTCCGTCCGTCCGTCCGTCCGTCCGTCCGTCCGTCCGTCTGTCAGCGGGCTGTATCTCGTAAACCGTAATAGATAGATGAAATTTTCACATATTATGTATTTCTATTGCCGCTAT
The DNA here is from genome assembly GCA_029955525.1 of Oeneis ivallda. NCBI lineage: Eukaryota > Metazoa > Arthropoda > Insecta > Lepidoptera > Nymphalidae > Oeneis > Oeneis ivallda. The sequence continues at coordinate 4,083,145 of JARPMR010000024.1, read as the reverse complement.
AACAACAAATAATAAAAATTAAATTAAATTAAAAAAATTAAATTAAAATATTTCCATGGGTACATGGAAATATTTTTTATTTTTTATTTTAACGGAACCCTAAAAGAGCGAGGCCCGACTCGCACTTGGCCGATTTTTTTAATAAACCCAATCAAATAACATCATCATTAGCAACCCATCAACGGCTCACTACTGAGCGCAGGTCTCCTCTGAGAGAAGGTTCATAGGCCATAGTCTGCCACGCTGGCCCAACGCAAAATGGCGGACTTCACACACCTTCGAGAACAATATAGTAGACATGCCGGTTTTCTCACGATGTACTCGAAGCAAGTGATATTTACTTAATTGCTTAAACACACATGACTTCGAAAAGGCAGAGGTCTCGAACCCGGGATCGAACTTGCGACCTCCGAATAAGAGACCACAGTTCTAACCACTAAGCTATCAAATAATTAAATGTTCTTTTCGACCGAGCGAAGCGAAGGTCTCTGAGTTTACTAGAGCGATTTGCACTTGTCCGTCCGTCCGTCTGTCACAGCCTTATAACTTCTGAATTACTGAACCTAATTACTTCAATTTTAGATATGATATGTAAACCGATGGCCTCCAGCCGAAAATGGCTTAGAAAGTTATAAAAATCTTTATTTCAGGGGGGCTCCCATACGAAATGGGGGGCTTTCAAAGTGGAGATTGTATTCGAGGCTAGATTTCTAAAACCACTTTGTTTTAAAACTTGAAACTTACACATAATTTGAGTTATATTCTGTACTTGAACAACAAATACTAAGATTAGATAAATATTATAAAGAAACGAAATTATTTGAGTTTTAACGGGCATCAATGTTTTTAACAAAACTTCACTATACTGTTACTAGATGGCGCTGTCTTTAATATTGTAAATATGCATCCCATCCACGAAAGCAGATGACGATTGACGTCATCAGATTCGGCGCGTTTTAATTACAATATAATATAGTTAAAACTACCTTATGGGAATTATGGGATACCGCGAGGTCTCAGTTCGGGGCGAACCACTAGTTAGTACAGTGCCAACATGGACGAAATCAAAGGGCCAGCTTGGCATGGGTATAGTTGAGGACCTGATGAGTGACTTAGGCTACATTTCATCCAGGAAAGTTAGAGTTCCCGAGGGATTTTAAAAACAAATCCACGCGGCCAAACTCGCGGGCATCAGCTAGTTGATAATAAAAAGTTACCCCCCCCCCCCCAAATATGGCCGCTTTTGTTCAAGTTTTCTGAAAGGAACCACTAAAAGGTGTGAAACGCCGTCCGTGCTTAGCGTGCTTCCTGCCACGTATAACTTGAGTAAGTATCTTCAATGCTATCAACTACTTAGGTAACTACATAATTCCTACTTAGTTTCAAGTAGCTGATGACCGCGACTTCGTCCGCGTGGATTTAGTTTTTTTATTTTTCAAAATCTCGCTGGAACTTAATGATTTTCCAGAGTAAAAAGTAGCCTATGTCACTCTCCAAGTCTTCAACTATACCCATGCAAAAAATCACGACCGTTGCTCCGTTGCTGCGTGATTGAAGGACAAACCAACACACACTTTGGCATCCATAAAATAAGAATGCCATCAAAATAACGACTCCGTAAGCCGGTCTTAAATAGGCGTTCTTGTCTAACTTAGTTCAGTTTCAAATTAGATTTTTCATCAATCACTTATGTTAATTTCAATCATCTTGCGCGTCTCTCTACAGAGGAAATTGCCTAAGTACTCTACAATAGCCTCTGTTGAGCCGCCCCTTCTGCCATAAAATTAAATAAAATAAAATAAAATAAAAAGCCTTTTATTTCTTGCATAGTTATACAAATCAATAAAAATGATTAATTAGAAAAAAAGATTAAGAAGATTAAGAAAATTAATACATACTAATTTTACTATCTTATGTACATATGTTAATTGCAAGAACCCCTCCTCAGGTGAAGGTGAAGGCCTCCTCTAAAGAAGTCCATTTCTCTCTGTCTTGAGCTATTTGCGGCCTGCCATAAAATTATCATCTTGTTATCATAATTTGGCTATAATAATGCTAGAATTTAACAGCACTCGTATAATATTTAAGATGAATCTTCGAGTTAAGATATCTTTGCAGCATTATTTCAAATAATTATGTTATGCAAAAAACTTTTTGTTAGATTCAATTTTGCAACAACGCATGAGAGCGGTGTATCTACTCAAAATTAAACCTTCAAGAAAATTTCTTAGTACTTAATAATAAATGAATTCCACGAATTTTGAGAAAAACTCATTTGCACTTTGAAGTATATTAGTGCTTATCAGGGCCCCAAGTCTGTTATTTTACATGATTTGTCATTATGGAACAATGCAATTCAATTCAATTACCGTTGGTCCAAAATTTCGTAGTCTACTAAATTAACAATGGTCCTTTCTAAGTAAACATGCCTTTTATTTTTAAATTGATAAAAAAATAACGATATTTTTCAATGCAAAAATTTTCTAAAAAAGAAAGAAAAAAGATATTAAAACATGAAATAAGGATAAACCACAGTCCCTAATACTTTCCTTTTATTACAGTCAAATAAAAATTAATATTCAGCGAAATATCATAGTGAGTTAGTTCCCTTGTAAAATATTAGAGACAAAATTAGCAATTCTTTGAAAAAGGAAATGACGATCTGTTATGGGACAACAGACATTAGTAAAAGGGAATAAAGTCGACGTTTGAAATCGCATTAGTCGAGTTTAATATACAAGTACAACAATTTTCAAGAAAACTTTCGCACACAAAGCTTTTGATGGCGTTAAAGACATTAGGACTTAGGGAGTTAGGGATCCGTTTCAACTTTTGAAACATTACTTTACGTTCAGTGATGAGAGATAGCTCTCACTATTTTATTAGCTTTTTATTGACGTGATAACGTCTTATAAATCGATGAACACCGGCTGCACGCACGAAAAAGTGTCACGTTCCGCCTGAGCCTGAGCGTTTAAGCGAGAGCGCGGAAAAAGCGATAGAGAGGCACGATTGGCCCAAGCGTTGGATTGTGACTAGAGAGCGCCTGCCGCCGCCCGCCAGTCATCGCGTGCGCGCTGTGGTTAGCGGATGTGTCGCCTTTATTTATTTTTATTTTTTCTATTTATTTTGATTAGTAGTATTCCCCCTCTTCCAAGTTAGCCCGCTCCTACTACTACCCGCTACTAATACGGTTTCTTTATTCAATCTATCTATGCCTAATCTGCCGATTAGTTACCAAGGAACCTTGTTACTTTGCCGAAAATTGTACGGACTTATTTCTTGACTTACCTACCATCAAGTGAGATCGCAGCCAAGCGCTATCTGTCATCGAATAATAAAAACAACTATTTCGTATATTCACATGAGTGAAAGGTCATGTAATAGGTACTGTCTCATGCATGGCTGAAAACAATAAAAATAAACAAACTACATAACCCATATCTATGTAAATTACTTCAACAAAGGCAGAACCGTAGCTAGATTAAAAAAATCAGTGTTCCCCCTTTTTAGGGTTCCGTAGGGTTAGGCAAAGGGTGCCAATGGGACCCAATTACTGAGCCTCCGCTGTCCGTCTATCAGCGGGCTGTATCTCGTGAACCGTAATACGTAGGTCAGGTAGTTGAAATTTTCACAGTGTGTATTACTATTGCCGCTATAACAACAAAAATAATAAAAATTAAGAAATTAAATTCAAAAAGTTGTAGTAGTAGTGTTAAATCTTGTACAATGGTACAGAACCTTTCTTGTGCGAGTCCGGCTCGCACTTGGCCGGTTTTATTCCGTTTAGTCAGCGACAAGCCTCTGAAGCGTAAGCCCCAGATATACGACTGACATTAATCTTTGCACACGTTGCTTAATATTCCATCCTACCCAATATTAGCACGCTTGAATTACCCCAAAAAACGACGGATTTTCTCGTGGCGGAGGCCTCATCACTGACGGTCGTGACCGCTTTCACTACTAGCTTTTGCCAGAGAAGAAGGGTTTTTAAAATCCCGTGGGAACCTTTCGTTTTTCCGGGATAAAAAGTAGCCTGTGTCACTCTCAAGCACCTCAACCATACCCATACGAATGACGTTGATCCGTTGCTCCGTTGCTGCATGATTGAAGGACAAACCAACACACTTTCGCATTTATCATACTAATAAGGATTTTTGTCTGGGTTTTCTCTTTGCGGAGTATTCTTCATCAATGACGGCCGTGACCGCTTTCATTTATCACATAATGGTAGGGGTTTCTTGGGATAATGATGCGATGGGCTCCCAGACCCCGTGGCTAGATCGCGGCAAGCTCGCTAAGTGCTGACCGCGCGCCTTTACTATAATAATATGTATGATGTTGTCACTGTGAAGTGTATGTACCTAAAGAGTACGCCTATATTAAGCCCATATTTACCCAACGAAAATAAAGCTCTTCACGTTGACGTTGACCTGAAATACGGCCTACGACCACAGATATCTTAATAAAAAGAAAGCTCTTTTAACGTGCGGGAGCGGTGCCATAGAAATGAGTCTACAACCACAGAAATATTAATAATAATTGCCTTGTTATACGGATTTCTGTGATCTTACGATCTTAAATCGCTTGGCGGCACGGCGTTGGCTGTTGCGTGGGGACTAGGCACGGCCAAAGCCGCCCAACACACTAGAGAGATTTCAAAAATTAGGTACCTATCATCATCAACACTCACCAACGGCTCACTACTGAGCGCAGATATCACAGTCCACCACGCTGGATCAATGCAAATCGGCGGACTTCACACACCTTCGAGAACATTATGGAGAACTCTCAGGAGTGCAGGTTTCCTCACGATGTTTTCGTTCATCGTCAAAGCATGCGATATTAAATTTCTTAAACGCACATAATTTCGAAAAGTGCATGCCCGGGCTCGAACTTGCGACCCCCGAATAAGAGACCACAGTTCTAACCACTAGGCTATCACTGCTTCATTCATTAGGTACCTATGAAATTGGAATCAAAAGCGAGACTTTCCAGTTATGAGACAGCACTTACAGTGCGCTGCGGAGGTCTTCAAAAACTAATATGAAAATTTAATAACGGTATGTATGTAATAAATTATTATTGCCAATATAAGAAAGCTATGAATAATCACCCATAAAAACGTCAGCTTTACCCCGCGTTTTCCTGGGTGAGACGGACTTGCAATGATAAGTAATAAATTATTATTATAATCGGGCAAGGTGTCTTATGGCTTGCTCAAGACGTATCTCAAACAATGCACGCTCCAAATATTGTAACATAATATGCCGTAGGATTGTGTACGGAAATTTCATTTGATAACGGCTTGAAACGCATGGTTCCAGTTAGCAATTCATAATAAAAGAAGATCAAAGGTATTCAAGCTCTCAAAATTAATGCGATTTTTTTGTGCATGCATATTCACAAAGCTGAGTAAAAGATTGTGGCAAATTTTTTTAACAAACCTAAGCTCTAAAGTGGTGGGCATATGCCCAGGACAGGTAGCCGGTAGTCTAAATCTAGCCTAATCTTTTTCTACAGGGAGCATTATGAAAGGAATAGCACGAGATACAAACTGACAATTTAATTATGGATGCAGTTGACGCAAGACCGAGTAGGTAAGGTAAGAAACTGCACTTTGTTTTTTTTTTTTTTAATAATATAAGAAGTGAAAGGTGAAGCTTCCTACCATTCCTAAATCAAAATTAACTCAAAAGGCTTGTATATAATTTTATTTATTGGCCCAACGGGCTTGGTGAATGCATTCGGCAAACGTGTTAAGAGCCACTTGACGTATACTCATTGGAGCCCCTGTCCCAAGAAAAAAATTAAGTGGCACTCGGGGACTGCCGCGGTAAAGCTATTGCATAGCATTTTTTATCAACTTATATGCAATTATAATATTTATGCAAAATTTTTTTTGCACTATAAAAATTATGCAAAAAAATAATTAAAAAACAAACAAACAAGAAAAGCGCACTGTCACTACTTCGCGAGTGAGATTCGAACCTGCGACATCATACACCATACGGTAAAGAAAGCGGCCGCTCGCCCACTGCGCCAAAGAGAGCTACTCGTGAACCTCTAAAATGTTGAACGCTTACCGAACGACGGTGTTAGGTTTATTTTCGTTACGGAATTTCTTGTTTCGGTCGCCGCGCTCAAACTGTTTGTCCTAGTTCAAAACCCCGCGATAAAAGCTATGCAATAGCTTAATGAATATAAAGATCCCTTAAAAAAATGTACAAAACTACTAATATTATTAATGCGAAAGTGTATTTGTTTGTCCTTCAATCGAGCAGCATGGTAGCAACTAATTGACGACATTTTTTTCATGGGTATTATTGAGGATCTGGAGAGTATAGTTAGTAACACATAATATTTGGTAATATTTAAAAGCCTTATCAAACTAAAAAGTGAGACAGATATAGGTAGATACAAGTTGATATGTCTAGTATGAACTAAGAATATCGAAAACTGTTATTAGTATAATGTACCTAAATGAAGTTTTTGCACATATACCTATATGTGGAGTAAAAACCTATCTTCACGCGGACGAGGTCGCGAGCAAAAGCTAGTATAACGAATACTTTGACATGAGTTACTTATTTATTTTTAAGTACCGATTTACTTTTAATTTTTCTCTTCCAATATATAGACGTGCTTCAATTACTTGGATACGTGCTCTTATTTACTGAATTACTCTCGATATAATTTTCTTCAACTAAGTGTACACTGTACGTGTTGTGATGTAATGAATATGGTTGTGTATGTATATTGTATACCCACGTAATACTCCTGGCTAACTTAACTGTTTTACTTACTTACAAGCGTAAGTTTGACTTTGCAAGCCACGTAAGAGCACATTTCAGACGCTAAGAAGTCAAGGAGAGGGTGAAGAGGTGAAGAGATGGAGGTGATTTTTTATATATTTGGTGATGATGAATGAATTATCAAAACTCAAAAGATTGGTATTACTATTTTGAAGAAATTAAATATCATATGCTTTAACGGTGAAGGAAAGCATCGTGATGAAACCTGCACACCTGAGAGTTCTCCATAATGTTCTCGAAGGTGTGTGAAGTCCGCCAATTCGCATTGGGCCAGCGTGGTGGACTATAACCCTTCTCTGAGAGGAGACCTCGCTCAGTAGTGAGCCGATGATGGGTTGATAATGATGACGATGATGAATATTTTGAAGACAAGAAAAAAGTTTATTAACTGTGAAAATTGGATATAAAATCCGTCATATTGATTTTGTTCATATAAAATATAGCCTGTCACCTGGACTATAATAACGAATCGAATGACACCTCGTTCAATCTCACCAAAATCGGCTCAGTAGTTTAAGATTTATGTTAGAACATACGAAAATAGACACATACAGACAGACACATATAAACTGCTAAAATCACACCTGTTCCTTTTGACTTTGGCGTAGTTGGTTGAAAAGAGTCGTCCAATCAATTGATAAACTCGAATCAAAATGTAATTTTCATTAAAAGCTTAGATTGGATGGTTGCGTGGTACTGACGCGTTTTTTACGAGTGCGTCATAGTAAACCTATATTTTATAGAAGAGGTGATTCATGCAATCGACTTACCAGGAACCGTCATTACTCATAAACTAAAAATATTTTTGCGTGATTAAAGGAGAAACCAACATAACCTCTGCCTGCGAAATATTTCATGTGTACCTAGTTCTTGAAAATACCACGGGAACAATTGTTGGAACGTAGTTCCTTATCGCGCTGTACGGAAGGGGGCTAGACGGAAAAAATTAAGGAACCGACACTCGACCTCGACACATTTTTGAAACCGACACTTTTTTGTTGAATGTGAATTTTGCATTGTATTCGGTATTTTCGCCTTAGAACACGGCGTCTGCATGGCCTAGTTGTTAGGGCAGTCGCCTATAAATTCAACGTCGATGGTTCGAATCCCAGCTCGACAGACTGAATTTTCTATTTTCAATTTTATTTTAAATAATTTCTAAATGTGGAATTTTTCCCTAATTTTTTATTGTATAAATTGGATAAAATGCTAACGCCATCTGTGAAAAAACAGTAACTCCACCAGAGTAACTCTTTGGTTTTGTAACAGTGCAATAGAAATAAACAAAATAATATAATTCATCGTAGTTAATCAATTTAATACTAGATGACACCACTAGTTTATTACAATTCCTTCACTAAAATTAATCGGAAGGAGCTACGTTCCATCCGGGTGTCCTTTGACACCTCTCAAGGTATTTTAAAAAAAAAATTGGTTGTCTATAAAGTCGGTTTACGGACAATAGTTTTACGTGATAACGTCATAAAGAAACACTGATGAATAAATGTGTCACAAGCCAACGCTTGGGCCGATCGTGCCTCTCTATCGCTTGTTCCGCGCTCTCGCTTGCACGCGCAGGCTCAGGCGGAACGTGATACTTTTTCGTGCATGCAGCCGGTGTTTATCGATTTATAAGACGTTATCACGTCAAAAGTAGCCTATATCGCTCTCCAGATCCTCAACAGTATCTGTGTAAAAAACACGACAGTCCATTGCTCACGATGATGCGTTATTGAAGGACAAACCAACAAACAAACACACTTTCCATACACCTTCACATTTAAAATATAAGCAGGGATTTCTTTTCTATTAATGTAATTATTTTGTACGTACATTTTCCGTATGCCTGATTTTCTCTTGATTAGATTTATAAACATCAAAGTCAAAGGTCAGTAACCGTAATAAGGATTTTACCGGTCAAACCATCAAAGTTTGACCGGTAAAATCCTTATTACGGTTACTGAACCAAATAAACTTTATATCGAAAAAGTTTTGAACACCAATTGCCATCAACATCTAACATTGAAACTAATAATTAGATTATATCATTACGCTGAGCTGTACACACTTTCTGGGTGGTGTAATGGACAATTAATTTTACATTATATTTGTTTGTCTGTAGCACCATCTATATCTATCTATACTTATAATAAAACTGTAACTCGAGACGGATTTGAATGAAATTTGGTATAGTGGTAGCTGATATTCCGGGTCAACATATAGGATAGTTTTATGCCATTAAAACATAAGGTTTCTCCAGGATATGGGATGAGAGTTTTTGTTGATTTTACTCCATAACTCCGTCTTTGAACCGATTTTAATAATTCTTTTCTTATTTGGAAAAAATTTACTATCAGACATGTTATGTCTAGTTTTGATGAAGATCTGATAAATATTATCGAAGGTAGGGGACAGTAATCTTCACGGATAGCAGCAAGTTACAACAAGGACAACGATCGAATATATGCATACCATATTTATATGAGGGTTTTATCCATAGACATAGACTAAATCATTAACCTCCAGGCCCCGTTTTGTGGCCTACCCGTACGAAGCCGGGGCGGGTCAACTAGTCACTGAATAAATGTGTTTTCTTTCTTTCTTTCTAGATAAAACTTTGTATGGTACACGCAGCAGATTTGACGAGGAGAACCTCCTCCTTTTTTGAAATTAAAATACACAACAAAGCCTACGCGTTACTGCAATGAGTATAGAGGCAAGTATACTCTTTGACAAAAGAACCTCAATCGAGGAGGTACTTTTCCAAACCTGACTATTCCACTTTCGACAGAAATGTTTTTTTTGGTTTGTAACATTGAAATTAAACACCAGCAAAAATAAAATTGGACCAAAACTTGATTATTACACCAGAAAAAAAGAATAAAAGGCATGATTTCATCAAAAGTAGATTACTCCAGTTGAAAAAGACATTACCCAAGAACTATTTTCTCAAATTGTGCAAAAACACAAAAAGTGGAACAGTCAAGTTTTGAAAAGTACCTTCTCATTATTCTTTTAGTAAGTAATAACAAGATCAAACTTAAAAATTTAATGAACCAAAGTCGAATTCCGACCGCTGGGTGACCGCTAGTCATAGCTATCGTACACTCGATTTCTATTCAAAGACTCGAATACCATATTCATTACTCGTATGTACCAACCAGTTGGTTCAATCGAAATGGTCACTTTATGCATCAATAGATAATAGTTTTATCGATTTATACAGTTCTAACTTTAGCCGTCCTTCAATGCATGATAAGTAAGTAAGCAGCCACTTCTTGGAAACTAGTCTGAATAAATGACATTCAGAATACCAACGTTCTATTCATAGATTTATTTACGAGACAACCTGTCAGTCAGATCCTTTGAGTGGTGTAAGGTCAAATCCATGTAGATGTAGGATTGGCAGCTTAATCGCTACTAAGAAACTGCCTTTCCTATAAAAACAATAGCTCGCTAAATGCGGCAACGTAATTTCATATTTTGTTTGAAAATGTCAAACATTGGTAACTACGAAACTATGTGGGTAGGTACGCCAGTTCAGGCGTACTATGACATGCCACAATCACACTATTATTATAAAGGTGAAAGTTTGTATGTGTGTGTGTGTGTGTGTGTGTGTGTGTGTATGTGTGTATGTTTGTTACTCTTTCACGCAAAAACTGCTTGACGAATTTGGCTGAAATTTGGAATGGAGACAGATATACCCTGGATTAACACATGAGCTACTTTTTATCCGGGAAAATAAGTGAGTTCCCGCGGTAATTAAAAAATCCAATCCACGCGGATGAAGTCGCGAGCATCCAGCTATTTTACTAGTATGCCGACGGTATCTAGTAGCTGCGAAGCGACTTCAATCCTAAATCTAAGGTCTGTTCTTAGACATATTTTTGTTAAATTTCTAGTAATACCCCGTTTGCCCCAATGAGTGCCGATTTCACAAACGTCGAGTGTCGTTTAACCAAGGAATAAATTGGGCATTCTGACAGTTTTACTGAAAATCTACCAAAATTATCGCTCGGATTTAAGACTTATTTTACGTTGGTGAAATAAGTCTCATCCGAGCGTGATTTCGAGCGGGCCGATTTCACCGTTGTACAGATTTCACAAGCCGATTTAATTATCTATATATATAAAAGAAAGTGGTGTTAGTTACACTATTTATAACTCAAGAACGGATGAACCGATTTGGTGAAAATTGGTGGAGAGGTAGCTTAGAACCAGGAGACGGACATAGGATACTTTTTATCCCGTTCGACCGCGTTTCCGTCAAGTCACTATAAAACGTGGTATAACAAAAACGCATCTGACATGGAATAACAAAACGCAAATGACAGTGGAATAACAAAATGTAAATGACAGCTAAACGTAATTTTGTCTTTGGTTAAGACGTATGGTAAAAAATTTGACAATTATAAAAATGATAGCTAAGCGTAATTGATAAATAATATCATCAGTAATATGTTTTCTCTTTGAATCATCATTAACAATGCCGCGAGCAAGACGATCAAATGTTTCCTGCTACAAAGCTACGGATTGACGTGATTTATTGGATAGGTATAGTTGAGAACCTGGAGGGTGACAAAGATTTCCCACGGGATGTTATGAACTAAATCCACGCAGACGAAGTCGCGGGCATCAGCTAGTTATAAATAAATATAAGATCCGTAACAGCTGAGTTGCAATGTTATATAACATCAGAACAACTGAATGATTTATCGAGATGTTCAGATTTTACTTACTTACAGTCATATTCCCCTCCAATTACTGTCCTCTCTTTCTATCGCGTAGCTCTTATCCCTTCGCACTACGTTAGAATAGAATAGAATAGAATAGAATAGAAAATAACAGGGAAAAGAAATGTATATAACATCATTAGGTGTGCAAAAAAGGAGAAAAACATTATAATATATAAAATATATAAATATTTTTACATGTATATATAAAAAAAAATATGATATATTATATGTACGCATCTTACTAGCCTTAGAATATAATAATAGTATAATAGTATAGTTCTTGAAGATACGAACTGCACTAATGTGTAGCAAGTATCAACCAAATTAGAGCAAAAAGGATATATGACAAAAAAGCCATATTTAGTACCGACCTAGAACAGTCTCCGATCACCATATCGGAGGAAAAAAGGGAGGAACACATTAAAAAAAAAATAGAATAGAATAGAATAGAATAGAATAGAATAGAATAGAATAGAATAGAATAGAATAGAATAGAATAGAATAGAATAGAATAGAATAAAATAGAATAGAATGGAATGGAATAGAATAGAATAGAATCGAATAGAATAGAATAGAATAGAAATGTTTTTTAACCGACTTCCAAAAAGGAGGAGGTTCTCAATTCGGCCGGTATCTTTTTTTTTTTTTTTTTTTTTTTTTTTTTTTTCTATGTATGTCCACCGATTTCTCCGGGATTACTGGACCGATTCGCGTGATTTTTTTTTAATCGACAGAGGATGTTTGCGAAATGGTCCCATAAAAATTTTAACCTTCAACTCCTCAAGCCTGATGCTGCAGGCTAAAACTATGGCGATTTAGGAAATTTCGATTACGAATTGATATTGTAGGTAACAAGTATGGACTACATCATGGAGCTCCAGGTCCTAGCTCCTCAATCATAGGATACTACACTTAAAAGCTTAAAATAAAAATTCTTTTCAAAAAACCGACTTCTAACGCCACTACAAAGTATAAAAATAATTTTAGTTTGTCCACGTTTGTTGAAGTCGGGCGGGCCTAAAATACAAACTATGAAACCGACTCGCGATGCTCGCTCGACTTCTACAAACGAGTCTATCATATTCTGTAGCGTCGCGCATCGGTTTCATAGTTTGTATATAGGCCCGCCCGACTTCAACAAACGTGGACAAACTAAAATTATTTTTATACTTTGTAGTGGCGTTAGAAGTCGGTTTTTCGAAAAGAATTTTTATTATTCAAATAAATTTTTTTACAAGTGCTTTTGAATAGTCGATGAGTTTACCACTGGTTCGGAATGCCCTTCCTGCCGAGAAGAACCAGCAAGAAACTCGGCGGTTGCTCTTTTCAAAACAGGTTTACAATTCATTAGATACTTTGCTATGTATTCAGTGTTTCCACAATGAGTTCCACAAAAGCATACCTAGTTATAATTCGACACATGTTGAGACGGGCAGACAGAAAGTAGCCCCATTCCCGCCGATGGAACCCGTTCACGAGCATGGCGCATGATCCAGCCATTGCTTCGCTCAACCATATTTGAGGGAACGTAACAACCCGCATCACACGTTAGCCCATGAGACATGAGTTGGCTCGTCCGAACGGAACGACGCCTGGTACTTGTAGCTTTACACGTTTTCATAGGCATTTTCTAGGCATTACACGTTTTCGTAGGCATTTTCTAGGCAAGCGCGCTCCAACCTAGACCTCATCAGTGCTGTCCAGCATTGATTGTCGTCAAGCGCATGCCTATCCTGCAATAAAAAAAATAAAAAAAAAAAAAAAAAAAAAACCTAAAATGGGGAGTGGGCCATGGCTTGGGTACCAATCACGTACCAATTGTTGAAAAGTTATTCCATTGATCGTATTCGTATTCGATGAAATTAGCGTCAAAGTAAAACAATCCTTGATTGTATTGATTTAAAGTCACAAATTCAGTACAACCGATTTTAAAATGGAGCGTTATGGAGCGTATCGTACATACCTATACGTATACGAATGCATACACGTAAGTGAGCTCTAATTCAATGCTGCTATGGTTTATTTTACTATGCGGTAGGTAACTTCTCTCCCGTATTAAAAATTCACGAGAACATCGAACGATGAGCGAAAACATAATCATTATTTGCTCTATTTATTGAAAGTGTCTACCCGCCCCGTTCAACGCTCGCAAATTGCGTCGATTTTACGAGTGCATTCGATTTTGTTTATAAACGGATGTAAATATAAAGCATTGTGATCGAAGCACACCGAATGAATTGCATTGCATTCATTCATTCCAATTCATTCGTTTTATCGGTAATGCGGTCGAGTTTTAAAAATACAACAACCCTTATCATGATGTAGATAGTAAAGTAATGTCTTTTGTACGATTCATATTGCTATCTTTTTTGGGACCTCCTATTATTCTATTTCTAATACCTATAGTATTAAAAATAGAATTTAAGATTGATGTTATCAATAGAATGGATTAGAAAAGCTTTTTAGCCGACTTCAAAAAAGGAAGAGGTTCTCAAAAGGAGAAACCACAGCGATATACGTCAAATCTATCTTCAAACTTTGATAAACTACTTTGACAAAATATAGATGTGACGTCACAAACGATACCATGATAGTGGCGAGCTTTTTGAAATTTAAAACTTAAAACTCAAACGGCAATTTTATCTAAAAACCTTTTTTTTGCTGAAATAAGATATTTTTTCGAAATAGTACCTGGTATAATAAATAATGTTTAAATAATAGTAGAATAGATAGATACTTCCGATCATCATCTAACAGTTTTTCAAAATTGGTCATCTTGCATATTCTGTAAGCTTTTGGTAGTGGGTAGAGTACCTACTTAAATGAGAAAACAATAATTTCATTTAAAGTTTTAAACCATTTGCCATTAACCTCGACCGTTTCCAAGTTTTGAAAATGTCGTTCAACCCTGTCAAAAAACTAAAAGCCCTCGCACCTTCCTAATATTTAATGTCATCATTTCACAGTCTCGGGCCCGAAGTCTTAGGAAAGTTTCACCCTAAATAATCCCCCTTGGCAGCCTTCCAAGTTTGCAGATTCGAGGAAATGTCACTTTTTACATCATTTCAGTTCATAATTCAGTTGATAAAGCAAGTCAAGCCACCTAATTTGAATAAAATGACAGGGTGTTTTGTCACTTAATCTCTATATTATGAGACCCACCCTGTCTTTGCATGAGTGAGCTTAACTTTTTAACCGACTTCAAAAAAGGAAGTCCTTCCCATTCCCAAGTCCCATTTAAAGGTGAAGATCTGATAAATATCTTCGGTGATGGAGGATGGAACTCCTCTATTAATAAAAGCAAATCGCTCACGATCAGAGAATGTTTAGATTATTCACCTTTAAGCTTAAAATAAAACCCCGACTTCAAATGCCACTACAAAGGATATTGTAGGCGAGCTTTCATCATTTCTATTTCAGCATACGTGTACAAACTAAAATTATTTTATACTTTGTAGTGGCGTTTGAAGTCGTTTTTTAAAAAGATTTTTTATTGTTCCCCTCAATAGTTCTTAAAAGAACCCACTTCTTTTGTCTCTGGTATGTCTATTGAGTTACTGAAACAAGATGTACAGTAGGTGTTCGAGGAAACTAATAGGAGATTTATCTAATATCTTTAAACGAGCAATTCTTGTATATATATATATATATATATATAATCTGAATCTCGGAAACGGCTCCAACGATTTTCATGAAATTTGGCATGCAGGGGGTTTCGGGGGCGATAAATCGATGTAGCTAGGTTTCATTTTTAGAAAAGGTCGTTTTATCCGTGATTTCAGGCAATAAAAAACCCCTTACAATATCATTAGAATACGAAGGTAAATTTCGCCATCTTTTATAAATTCCCGATAGCTCGACGGTAAATCGGGCGGTCCCGAAACCAGAAGATCCCGGTTCGAGTCCAAGACGATTATATTGTCCCGATGGATTTTATTATTTTTTTTTTATTAATTTTTTTTTAATATATAATTTCCAAAAAATACGATTTACCAAAAAAAAAACCGGTCACCCAGATATTACTATGTATATAGGAGGTATATTATAACCACATGGTATTCCCAGACTTACTTCATGAAGCCATCGGCAACCTGCGCGGCCTGCTATGCTTCTGAAGTGAGCTTGGATGGTTAGACTGACGATATTGGCGGGAGTGCACATCACTTTAACTTCAAAATTCGTTCAAAAGTTTGAGTGCTTTATCAAAGCTTAGGAAATTAACATTTTTTGTTTAATGAAGTGACATCCGCACTCTACTAATTTTATAAATCCTATTTTGTAGTAATATTATAGTACTAATCATTTTTTAGAGTCTTTTTAGTGCAACTAAAACGATTAATCTATTTAAGACGCCTTCACTCGACTGCCTTAAGTAGGTTACTTAACAAAAAGTTGTTCCGTATTTTTTAAAATGCACTTCGCTATCTGAACTACACAAACTGCAAAGGTTTTATCTTTTTAAATCCTTTACGGTCCAAGTAAAATAAACGGTCAAATGCATGTCAGGCCACGCGCAGTGTAGGGTTCCGTAGTTGTTAATCACTATAATATGCATACTTAAAAGGGAGTACTTACATATAATACTAGCTGGCCCAGCGAACTTCGTACCGCCAACAAAAATATTTAGGGGTGGGTCACCCTTATCATTTAGGGGTATGAAAAATAGACGTTGGCCGATTCTCAGACCTACCCGATATGCACACAAAATTTCATTAAAATCGGTCCAGCCGTTTCGGAGGAGTAAGGTAACTTACATTGTGACACGAGAATTTTATATATAAGATTATGTACTATATATTACAAAATTTATTTTTTTAACATTTTAAAATGGTTTAAAATTTAAATGATTATAAATGATTTAAGATAAAACGCCTAGATTTTAAAGCCAAAAATGTCACTGAAAGGTTTGTATTTGTATTAAAATACGCTTTGAAAAGCTGTTACTTTCATTGAGTCAAACTAGAAACTTTAAGTTTTCACAGCATTAGAGCCCTTTGTATTCAGTATAAATTTCAACTTGTAATACTCTCCAGCCATTTCTGAGAAAAGGGTCCTTGACACACGGACAGACAGACAGACAACGAAGCGATCCTATGAGGGTTCCGACTTTTTCGGAACCCTAAAAAAAGAAAATATAAAAAGTCGTGTGGTGTCGTGGGACACCAGATAGGAACGAAGTTATTATTATAAAAATATTAATTTAAAGTTCTATTCGAGGTATAAAGAAAATAATTATTCGGGTATACATTTTTTATCATGATTTTTTTATCGATAAAAATCAAAAATGACCCCAGGGAAGCCTAAATATCGATTTTATAAAATATTAAAATTAAAAAAATAATTTTATAAAATAAAAAATGAAAATAAGATTGCGCGCCCCCGGGTGGGCTCGAACCACCAGTCTTTCGGTTGGCGGCCGCGGGCGGGCCAATTGAGCCACGGGAGCGATGCACAACTTGTTGAAATTAAAGATATTTTTTAGGCCATCAAAAAGTGTCGAAAGTGTCGGTACAACTTTTGGTCTTATTTTCCTCTAGCCCCCTTTCGCAACGCGCGATAAGGAACTTTGTTGCAACAGAAAACAGTAGTGGCAATAAATTGCTTTCTTTATAAAAGGTATACAATACATTCACATTCTATCTGGACTGGGGGAAGGGTTAACGCTGCCGCAATTTTTCCAACCCCTCATTATAGTCACAAGTGGAGGCCACAAAGAAACCCTCCGAGGGACATTTGTAACCCATTGTATTCACACACCTGCGTCGATACATTGTTATTTATGAGGGGGTGAATAGTGTTAACTTAAAATGTTACAGGTATTTTAAGTCTATTTGATATTTAGATTTACTTACACATAACGCTTGACGTAGAATTTGATTTTTGTACATAACATTCAACTCGAGACTCTCTCTGAGACGCAATAATAATTGTAACCCACAGTATGCATACACCTGCGTCAATACATCGTTATTTAGGAGGGGGTAAAATGGGCTTACAGTGGCCCGTCTAGTATATCCGTCTATTTAGTAAGTTTTATTGTAACTTTTAGCAGTGATAGCCTAGTGGTTAGGACTGTGGTCTCCTATTCGGGGGGTCGCAGGTTCGATCCCGGGTACGCACCTCTGACTTTTCGGAGTCCAGTGCGTTTAAGCAATTAAATATCACTTGCTTCAACGGTGAAGGAAAACATCGTGAGAAAACCTACACACCTGAGAGTTCTCCATAATGTTCTTGAAGGTGTGTGAAGTCCGCCAATTCGCATTGGGCCAGCGTGGTGTACTATGGCCAAACCCCTTCTCTGCGAGGAGACCTGTGCTCAGTAGTGAGCGGTTGATGGGTTGCCAATGATGATGATGATGATGATGATTGTAACTTTTAAATTAAAACAATGGGCAAATGTTATGACTTGAGTTTTATCGTTGCAAATTTTTTTTCACATTCGGATGGAAGTTAATGGGATAACTCCCGAGGACGACCTCCGTGAGACATTATAATCTAATTACCACGCGGGTCCGTAAAACTCTGCTGCAATGCAAAATTATATTTCTTGTACATTTTTCGCAAATGTTACATGAATTTTTACTAATACCTTTTATAAATGCGAAAGTTGGTTTGTTTTTTGACTTGTATTAGGAGTGGGAACGACAACGGGTGGGGATTGAGCCGACAACCTTTCAGTTTTCAGTTCGAATTGAGGCATGAAAAAGAGTGAATAAAAGAAGCGGACCATTATTCAAAACCACATCACGTATAAGAACATAGTAAGTAGGTACATATTGACCAAACGCAGTACCCAGTCTCACCAATTCTTTACTTGACGTCTGACAAATGGTTTCCGGCGGGGGTGGATCCTTCCAGATCCTTTTTTTTTTTCAATTGACTTAAGTACTATGTATGTATATATGTATGTAACTACGTAGTTACCTACTATGTTGCCGTTCGATTTCTAAAAGACCGTAAAGTGAAAATTGGTAAATTTTAGTTAAGTACCTTCTTTATAATAAACTAGCTTCTTTATAATAAGCTAGCTGAGCCCGCGACTACATCCGCGTGGATTTAGTTTTTAAAATCCAGCGGGAAATCTTTGATTTTCCGGGATGCCTATGTCACCCTCCAGGTTCTCAACTATACCTATCCAAAAAATCACGTCAATCCGTAGCTTTGTTGCAGCGTGATTGACGGACAAACCAAAATAATATTATGTAATAGTAAGGAAGAATTAATACTACGATAATAAAGGCGATATAATTAAATTTTAGAACACAAAAGCTATTATTGTGACTTAAATATGATAGTGAGATATATTCCCTCAAGACTTTTTTTTAAAAATAATGAGTACTTTAATCATGTTGAACATAATTTTTATGTATCATCAATAGTTTTCTTTGCACACGCCAAATGATGCATTTTCTAGGCAAAATTTTGCTACCTTGGGTTACATTATTGCAATTTTCTTAAGGATCTCTAATTTTTTTGGAAATAAATTATAGCCTATGTTACTTCCTGATAACTTAGCTTTCTATTGGTGAGAAAATGGTTAAAATCGGTCCAGTAGTTACAGAGCCTATTCGGTACAAACAAACAAACAAACAAAAAATCTTTCCTCTTTATAATATTAGTATAGATAATATACTACGCAAAAGGTGATCTTTTTCTCTACCAATCTATCTAGTTTATGTACCTGAGATATTGCCTATATTAACAAGACGTGTAAATTAAAAAATATTTTTAAAAAACAAGCTTTTAGCCCACATCATCAGATCCTGGATATCATCTAGGAGTAATTGTCAAGACGAATCAAACGAGCCCAAACTCGATAGGGTTACGTCGTTTTATTTTCGAGTTTCGAAAAAACCTAACTTAACGTGAGCAAAGCCGGGAGCAAAAGAAATTTAGATATAAAAAACTTGAGAGGTGTCAAGGGACACCCGGATGGAACGAAGTTCCTTTCGATTAATTAATAAAGGAATTGTAATAAACTAGTGGTATCATCTAGATTAAATTGATTAACTACGATGAATTATATTTAGTTTATTTCTATTGCAGCAATGTTACAAAACCAAAGAGTTACTCTGGTTTTTTAACAGATGGCGTTAGCAGTACAATAACATTTTATCCAATTTATACAATAAAAAATTAGGGAAAAATTCCACATGTAGAAATTATTTAAAATAAAATTGAAAATAGAAAATTCAGTCTGTCGAGCTGGGATTCGAACCATCGACTTTTAACTGTTAAGCGACTGCCGAAGCCACAAGGCTACGGAGACCCAATATTGTACCGCGAAAATACCGAACACAATGCAAAATTCACATTCAACAAAAAAGTGTCGGTTTCAAAAATGTGTCGAGTGTCGGTTCCTTATTTTCCGTCTAGCCCCCTTCCGCACCGCGCGATAAGGAACTTACGTTCCAATATTATAAGTACGTCTTACTCAAAGACCAACTGTCGGTCTTTTGGGAATCCGACAGCAGATAGTAAGATATAATAAAACGTTAGTGTCACTCACAAAAGAATAAAGGGACCTTACCCATTCTTCACCCGGCGCGTAACAAATGATAGCCGTCTGGGTCCGACTTATCTCGAATTCTTGCTGCTGCGTCCATCGTGTTCTTTCGTCTAATGTACGTAATTACTTTGATCTACTTCAGGTTTCTTTTTCACTTAAGGATGATTATACGGGTCTGCCCGCGAAATTCAAATTTAATTTGGTTTTCGCAATTTGTAAACTAATACGACAAACTATTCTAATGGCATTCTAATTGCGCCAGAAGAATTATCATCTTCAGTTTAAGAAATTAATCAAAATACTGACTAATTTGTGAGTAACATCACCTCCAACTCGGTATTCTGATTGATTTCTTAAACTGGTCACTTTCAAGTAAAGATTTTTATTTAAACCTGTGAAGATGATAATTCTACTGGCGCAATTAGAATGCCTTATGCCTACTTTTACAAAATGGGAAAAACCAAATTAAATTTGAACAGACTCGTATATAATCCACCTTAAGATTAAGACATTAGCATTACCTACCTATCCTTACTAATATTAGGTATAAATGCGAAAGTGTGTTTGTTTGTTGGTTTGTCCTTGAATCGCGCCGCAATAGAGCCACGGACGTGATTTTTTTTGTATGGATAATATAGTTGAGGACCTCGAGAGTGACATATTTTTATCCCGGAAAATTAAAGAGTTCACACGTGATAGTAACAAAATAAATCAGCTTCTTCATCACTTCATTCATCAAAATCGGTTCAGTTATTAAGGCGCTATGGTAGAACATACGTAAATAGACACATACATACATAAACCCATAGACTACTAAAATCATAACACTTCCTTAAAACTTTCCCGCGACTAACAATACACGCTTTCAAGATCTCCATTGAATAATAATTAAAACGCTTATGTTCATGATACTTCCGACTCCCACTGATGAGTCCTCCCACTTATTCTAATTCCCCCTCTATGTTGATGCAATAATTGCCATTCGCCCTCATGTACTTTATAGAGTTGGCAAACCGCCAGTCGCAACGGCTGTGGTGCTGTTTACTAGTGTTGTACGAGTTAAAGCTGAAAAAATCGGGACAATGTATTTTAGGTATATATTCTACTGTGCCGTGTGGTGAGATCAGAATAAAGTTGTCACCGCCCTCCTCTTCCCGCGGGTGTCGTACGAGGTGACTAAAGGGAATATAACGGAGAACGGGCAGCAGCGTCCTCTGTGCTACTACTACCATCTACTGCGATCACCAACCCGTCTGCCCAGCGGCATGGTGATTATGGGCAAACCCTCCCTTTGCGGGAGACCTTTAGTCCAGCAGTGAACACTAAGAATCCCAATGCTATTGGAAGGGGTGAGGAAAGTGTTCTTAAAGAGAGTGTGAGAGGTGTGGTGAAGGGAGTCTCTTTTGCGGTAAAGGCACAGACTTGTGTTTTTGATGGGTTGCAGACTGTTATAGGATATTGATGATGATGATATATTCTACTAAACTATAAATACTCCTAGTATTTATTGCATTATGAGAAATCAGAAAAATACAAAATACATTCGAACCAGGACGCAGAATCTCTTAGTCTGTTTGTAGGATGGTTCCAACCCGGCCCAAACCTGCTTCCAAGCACTGTTCAGAAGTTATAAATTGCCAAATTATCCCTGCCAAGAATGGAATCCTAAAGAGCGTTATTTGTTTTTCTTGAGTGAAGCTCTTATAAGAGTGAGGCTCTTATGAGAACGAGGCTCTTATATGAGCGATATTGCTTTTCATGAGAAACAGGGAAATTCTTATAAAAGCACTACTTGGTGATTGTATAATAATGTAGCTCTTATAAGAGTGAACTTCTTATATGACAATCAAAAGCACTTGCTTTGGAGGTCGTCAAAAGGCTCTCGCACGCTACTAGTTTGACAAAAAGAAAAAGCATGTAAAAATCGGGATGTCCCGATAAATTCTAACGCCTGGCAATACTAAGAGGCTTGAGGGGCACTTAAGTGCAACATCGCTATTTACAAACGTGTTCAGTCGGGATGTTCGTACATTTACGATTAAAACTCAGATGAGCTATACTAAGCTATTAATTTCATACAAAATGTGATCAACTAAGTACCGATTTCAGCAAAGTCAAGTGACGTTTTACCGAGGAACAAATTGGACACCCTGAGTTTTTAAGTAAATAGTAAAAATATCAAATTTACGCTCGGATAAGACTTATTTTACGTTGGTGAAATCGGCCCTAAATCGACCATGTTATTGTATTTTTTTAATTATGGTCGATTTGGGTCGTCATCGCTTTACCTTGCCCGTAAGAGCCTTACAAATGCCTTGTACCTGTGCTATGATCCGCGTCGAAAAAATAAAATCTTTATGGTGTGCATTTTAGTTAACATTAGTAAAGTTGACATTTTCACAGTTTTTGGCAATCTTTACATAATAATATTATACTGCCTTTATTCGTCGGTTATGTTACTTGGAGATCGTGAATTAGATCCCCTATTTTGCTACTATAGTTATCTATTTAAATTTCTTTCGCAGTTTGCACAAATACCAAATTATCATTGTAACCATAACCCATATTTTAAGGCTTTTACTGTTCTTGGTGTTTTGTTCTGTAGCGGCGGACATACAGCATTTGAACGATGCCCTCGAGTACGCACGGTGGGCACCATCCGCCCACGCCGCTAAAACAAAGGGTTTAAACGACACGCTTAAGGTCCAGCCCTCTACGAATATCGAGGGAAAAAATCCAAGTATTTTAGTAACTAAATACGTCGATCCTTTGCTATATTGCTGTGTGACTGAAGAACAAATCAAAAACAAACACACTTTCGCATTTAAAATAGATCTCCTATTTTTCTATTACACCTGTCTATTTTTATTTATTTCGCAGTTTGCACAAATACCAACTTATCATTGTAACCATGACCCATATTTAAGGCTTTTACTGTGTTAGAGATTTTTTCTGTAGGGGCGGAAATATAGAATTTAAACGATGCCCTCGAGTACGCACGGTGGGTACCATCCGCCCACGCCGCTAAAACAAAGGGTTTAAACGACACGCTTAAGGTCCAGCTCTCTACGAATATCGCGGGAAAAAATCCAAGTATTTTAGAAACTAAGTACATCAATCCCTTGCTATGTTGCTGCGTGACTGAAGAACAAACCAACAAACAAACACACTTTTACATTAATTATAATATTACCTATTAAGATTGTAAAATAGATCTCCTATTTTTCTATTACACCTAACTATTTTCATTTATTTCGCAGTTTGCACAAATATCAACTTATCATTGTAACCATGACCCATATTTTAAGGCTTTTACTGTGTTAGAGATTTTCTCTGTAGGGGCGGAAATACAGCATTTAAACGATGCCCTCGAGTACGCACGATGGGTACCATCCGCCCACGCCAATAAAACAAAGGGTTTAAACGACACGCTTAAAGTCCAGCTAATATTACCGTTTAGATTTATTCTTCGTATCATTGTAACCATGACCCATATTGTAATACTTTTACTATGTTAGAGGCTTTTTCTGTAGCAGCGGAGACTCGACTGCGCACATACGACTGAATAATAGCTCATAAACTATTATTATTTTAATAAGATCATTCTAGGTAGCTATATATAGTTCTTGCAATTCACGAGGGCGACTGACTTATGGTTGTGTGTGTGTCGTATCTGTATAAGTGTGAGCGAGCGCAATGCTCGCGCCCGCCCGCTCCCACCTAGGCTTTGACAGGCACGCACACTTATGCAATGTGCATGTACACGAAGTAACCACGAGTAAAGCTCACTCGCCTTCGTGAATTGCAAAAACTGTAGTACATATTGCCCTTAACGTAATAGTATCCCGTTCGGAGAGTTCGAGCTTTTACGAAGCTATTTTATGAACCGTACCGAAGGCTCGGGGAAAAATGATTTACGTCATTTGTGAGAAACATACTAATAAAAGGGTTTCATGCCGTATCGTTTGATAGGTTTTTATAAAAGCTTTCACCAATTTTATGTATATTAAATTAAACCCATGAAAATCTAATTAACTCTTAATAGTTTTATTTTAAAAAAGGTTAAGTAATGACTTAAGCGGTCCAGTGGTCAATACTTAGGTGTTCTTTTCGGGGGATACGAAGATTCAGAGGCAATATTATTTAATGTCATAATTCAGAAAATTTACACCACTAAAAATTATTTAAATCTAATCAGGTATTGATGAACTTACGAAGTCACTACCATCTTATTAATAATATGATTGATTTCAATAATTACCATAGTTATTGATAAATTAAAAATTGTTTTTTTTTTTAATTTAATCTCTAATAAATAAAATGTATGAATGAATGAATGAATGAATGAATGAATGAATGAAATTTTATTCACAAAAATGCAGGTACAACATGATTGTAAGCAGGAAATCGAGCCTAATACATACTGGTGTGTGAATATTTATAATGTCAATTTAAGTATAAACAAAATGTCAATATTAATGACTAATGCAATATAAATGTGAAAGTGTGTTTGTTTGTTGGTTTCTCCTTCACATTCGCTGCAACAGAGCTATGCACTATGGATCAATGTGATTTTTTGGCCTTGGAGAGTGACATTAGCCTACTTTTTATCCCGGAAAATCAGAGTTCCCGCAGGATTTTAAAAATCTAAATCCACGTGGACGAGGTCGCGGCCATCAGCTAGTAGGCTAATAAAAATTGTAATTTATATGGCATATTAAGTATAAAATAAATAATTCACGCTCGCCCATGATAGGCAATTCTCAACATTTTGCGGCCCCAATAAGGGTACAAAAAATTAATATGCGAATAATTAATAAACCCTAACTGCCCCTTAAATACATAACAGTATCCCCTTGTCGAGTATTTACGCTCTTCGCAAGCTATTTTCCGCGCCCTTTTTCTAGACGAGAGCCCTTAGCGACAAGGGGCATAAGGCCGCAAGAAGTGAAAAAGTTTTGCAAATGGCAGGGATTTTTTTATGACCAAGGAAATTTTGTTACAAAAAATTTGAACCGCAAGGATATCGATTTAAAGGATCAGTACCCACAATAATTATGTCAAAATACTATTTTAATAAATATCTACACGTCTGTCGGTGTTTGAACTCGAAGACGATATCCGAGAATAATAGTGCTGAATGTGCACATTCTATAATTTTTAAGCTATTGCATAGCTTTTATCGCGGGCTTTGAACTAGGACAAAAAGTTTGAGCGCGGCGACCGAATCAAGAAATTCCGTAACGAAAATAAACCTAACACCGTCGTTCAGTAAGCGTTCAACATTTTAGAGGTTCACAAGTAGCTCTGTTTTACGCAGTGGGCGAGCGGCCGCTTTCTTTACCGTATGGTGTATGATGTCGCAGGTTCGAATCTCACTCACGAAGTAGTGACAGTGCGCTTTTCTTGTTTGTTTGTTTTTTAATTATTTTTTTGCATAATTTTTATTATGCAAAAAAAATATTGCATAAATATTATATTTGCATAAGTTGATAAAAAATGCTATGCAATAGCTTTACCGCGGCAGTCCCCGAGTGCCACTTAATTTTTTTTATTTAGATTTATTTTAGAAATTACCTTTACCCGCGGCTTCGCTCCCGCCATCTATTAAAAGTAATTACCAATTTTGATTTTTCGGTTTTTCAGCTGACTTTTTGAGTTTTTATTTTTTTTTTATTTGTTGACCACCCCTGTATCAAGGCGAACTTGTTTGGACTCATTATAGAATGGTGTCAATGAGTTGGTGTTAGATAGATGATGATCGAAGATCGAGGAGGAGAATCTGATGATGGAGCAGAAAACTGGGTAACAGTCCAAGGAACTAATATTAGTGAGGGCACTAGTTGACAACTGAACTGTTTTTGGCTTTAGCAACTGTTTTTGGTACTTCCTGCGTCCCTATATTATTAGTAACAAAGACATCCGTATGTCAAATGTGACACTTCAAGTCCATAATTAAGTTGTCATTTGTATAGGGACAGCCCTATACAAATGACAACCTAGCATGCCCTATACAATTTTCCCTCCTAGAGCAAGATCCCAGTGCCGCCAGACCTAAGTTATTTTCTCAGCAATTATTTGTGTACGATAGAGTACTGTTCGAATGTTCTTTCAGTATATGCGTACCAGCTAGATTGTGCCGACGGCCAATTTCCAGATACCAGGTGCTAAAGGTAGGTAAAAACTAGAATAACTTATCTTAAATTCTCAGGGCTGATTTTCATATATGTTTTAAAGAATATTGTAAAAATTAATAAATTAATACTGCCAGACGCTTACCGCCGGCGGTTACTTTAGCCAGACGCTTTGAAGGTCCCAAAAAAATATATAATTTAAGTTAACTTATATTCTCAGTTCTGATTTTTATACATGATACTCAGGGAACTATTGCGATATTATCTGTAAGCTGCCAGACCTATTGGAAGGGTCAAACATCCCCCCAGACACACATTATGCGTCCCCATATGTATGAGCGCTAGAACATGATTCACTTGTTTAAGTGTGTGAGAGATAATATCATCATACTATAATATTATAAATGCGAAAGTGTGTTTGTTGGTTTGTCCTTCAATCACTCTGCAACAGAGCTATGGATCGACGTGATTTTTTGCCTGGGTATAGCTTAGGATCTAGAGAGAGAGAACTATTGCAATATCTTCTGCAAGCTATACCCAGGCAAAAAATGACGTCGATCCGTAGCTCTGTTGCAGAGTAATTGAAGGACAAACCAACAAACATACTTTCGCATTTATAATATTATAGTATGATGATATTATCTCTCACACACTTAAACAAGTGAATCATGTTCTAGCGCTCATACATATGGGGACGCATAATGTGTGTCTGGGGGGATGATTGACCCTTCCAATAGGTCTGGCAGCTTGCAGATAATATCACAATAGTTCCCTGAGTATCATGTATAAAAATCAGAACTGAGAATATAAGTTAACTTAAATTATATATTTTTTTGGGAGCTTCAAAGCGTCTGGCTAAAGTAACCGCCGGCGGTAAGCGTCTGGCAGTATTAATTTATTAATTTTTACAATATTCTTTAAAACATATATGAAAATCAGCCCTGAGAATTTAAGATAAGTTATTCTAGTTTTTACCTACCTTTAGCACCTGGTATCTGGAAATTGGCCGTCGGCACAATCTAGCTGGTACGCATTTACTGAAAGGACATTAGAACAGTACTCTATCGTACACAAATAATTGCTGAGAAAAAACTTAGGTCTGGCGGCACTGGGATCTTGGACCACTCCCCCTCCCCGGCTCAGTGGTGAGTGCTGTTGTCTTGTAACTGGGAGGTCTCGGGCTCGATTCCCGGCGGGGTCAATTTAGGAATTTATAATTTCTGAATGGGTGACTAAATACATATAAACAATACTATATTAAACCTAAATTTACTCTAAAATTCAAACTAAAATAAAAACTAATTAAAATCTAAAACCCCATCCAAGCCACCGCAGTGTGGCATAGTACCCAAGATGCTGGCAGCATTACCCCTTTGGATGGCCAAGCTAATCCTTTGGCCAAGGTAGCTGCCAGCTCGGGGATCCATCCCCGGTAGACTCGATCACTCTTTTCGATATCTCTAAAAAAAGTGCACGGGCCTCCGGGCCCCACGGCCCCAGGGTCTCTACACCAAAAGGCGCAAATATGAAACCACTGTCAAGTTTTTCATATTTGCGCCTCTTAGCCTGTTAGGCGCTAGTAGCTGCTGCACCCGCCACAGAGGAGGTCGCATGGATGTGGGAAGCAGCTAGAGTATCTACACAGGTGGCATCCCACACAAGCGACCTCCCTGTCCTCCAAGGAAGAAGCGTCATACCATCAGGTCTCTTGCCATCACTACGTGCCAAACCAATAGGTTCTAATACAGCTGGCACGTGAGCAGTAGCAAGAGACCTGCGAAATTTCTGAATTGTCTCTGGTCTGGTCTGGTGGGAGGCTTTGGCCGTGGTGGCTAGTTACCACCCTACCGTCAAAGACGTGCCGCCAAGCGATTTAGCGTTCCGGCACAATGACGTGTAGAAATCAATTAGGGGTATGGGTTGAATGTTCACTGCCTACCCCTTCCAAGTTAGCCCACTACCATCTTAGACTGTATCGTCACTTACCATCAGGTGAGATCGCAGTCAAGGACTAGCTTGTCATCGAATAAAAAAAGCCCATAGTCGTAATTCCTACTTCCACGGGACAGCCAGTGGTTCGCCCCGAACTGAGACCTCGCGGTAACGGTATCCCATGATTATTCATTCAATCGATAAGTACATGACGACCAAAACTGACATTATTATTATTATGCCCGTTTTCACCAAACATACCTAAATCATCCCCTATGTAGGAGTCTCTTTACGTAGGTAGCTCCAAAACACAATCCTAAGTCCTAACATCCGTCCCAATGTCCTTTTAGGTGTCCCGTACAGGATCGTGATAAAGAAGTTGACAGTAATCAACACATAACTTATCATTGGTAGCCCGTAAAGGTTAGGGAACGTCAGTGAAAACATTGAATTATTATGTAGGTACTAACGAGTGAAAACCGGTTAGGGGCATCTGTACAAATCGTCATCTATCGACGCGAAAAGAAAATATACAAAATGATATTTAACTAAAGAATAATTTTAATTGAATAATATGTTATTATATTATGTACCTAAATAATAATGGTCGACGCAAAACTGTTTTTGGGATAAATCGTAGTCGTAACTCCTAGTTCAATGGAATAGTTAATGACTGCGCCATCTATTAGCATTATTGTGAAGCTATGTGAAATTTACTGATGCTCATTAAAAATTAAATAATCTCGTTTCTTTATAATATTCATATAATTTTAGTATTTGTTGTTCAAGTACAGGATACAAGTGAAGTAAGAAAATAAGTACAACTTGAAAATATATAGAAAATTTTCCCAGAGAGCGTCTTCAAGCGAGCGTATTAAATCGCCACTTTGGAAGCCCCCCATTTCGTCAATTTTAGGAAAAAAATTTAAAAAAAAAATACGGTTGTACTCTGTTCCAAATTGTCTTTAAAATGATACACAGAAAACCTATGAATCGCAAATAAAAAAAAATTTCTTCGCATTCGCTTCTATGAGAGCCCCCCTGAAATAAAGATTTTTATAACTTTTTAAGCCATTTTCGGCTGGAGGCCATTGGTTTACATATTATATCTAAATTTGAAGTAATTACGTTCAGTAATTCAAAAGTTATAAGGCTCTGACAGACGGACGGACGGACGGACGGACGGACAAGTGCAAATCGCTCTAGTAAACTCAGAGACCTCGCTTCGCTCGGTCAATTAATAATAATAGAAGTCAATGTTGTGGTGAGTTGTGGTGAAACTGGTGAGTTAAAATCCTTTGTATTTTAACGAATCAACGCTATTATCGGTCGTTTGTGAGCATTTACTACGCATAAATAATACTCTTGATCATGGTTAATCACAGTCTGATTAAAGCTAAAAAAGAAATTATAAAGAAAAATCGCCGTTCATTTTCTTTTCACTTTTATAAACTCGATCTGAATTTTTTACAAGGACCTAATCATAAAAAATTGAACCATTATTTTTCTTTTGCCGTTTGAAGAGTTTCTTCATTGAGTCTCGTTGGACAAAATCTGCAAGTCAATAACTTTCTCAATGGAAGGAAATTGTTAACTCACGCAGCTATCACAAGGCTTTGGTGTTTAAGTCTTCTTGACTTTGACTCCATCTCTTTACCGACTTATGCAAGTCAATGAACTTAACGTTATTTTTGCTCCACTACGGCAAAACTAAATATGCTTCATACGAGCTATGTAACAGTCTATGTATATATCGGATGACATTTTCCAGCGTCTCGGAAAAAATAGGGTGTGATAAGTAAAAGGAATAGAAGCTAATGGCATCGTTACTTTTTTTTTTAGTTTTACTAACTTATTATGATTCTTCTTATATTATATAAAATCTAATATAATAAAATTCTCATGTCGCGGTGTTTGTAACCAAACTCTTCCCAAACGGCTGGACCGATTTTTATGAAATTTTGTGTGCATATCGGTTAGGTCTGAGAATCGGCCAACACCTATTTTTCATACCCCTAAATATTTTTGCTGGCGGAACGAAGTTTGCTGGGTCGGCTAGTAATTCTATCAATATTGCGAAAAGAATGATGCCATGGGCTTCTACTCCATTAACTTATCACACCATATTTTTTCCGAGACGCTGGAAAATGTCATCCAGTATATGTGACTATATTTGGGAATGTTATAGCGAATTAACTACTGAGCCGATTTTTGTGAATGAGGTGTTTCAATTCGTTACGATGGTACGGATGACAGAGGCTGTTGTTTATATTATAAACAAAATCAATGTGACGCATGTTGCATCCAACTTTTCGTAATCAGGTTACAGTTTTTAACAGACTTCAAAAAAGGAGGAGGTTCTCAATTCGTCGGAATCTTTTTTTATGAATTTTCACCGATCACTCGAAGACGCCTGAACCGATTTGAAAAAATATTTTTTTGTTTCAAAGAGTATACTTCCCAGGTGGTCCTATATAAATTTTATCGAAATCGGTCGAGCGGCTTTTAAAATATCAACAATAAATTATATACTTTGTATAGTAGCGCGGAAGTTTGAAGTCGGTTTATAAAAAGAATTTTTAAAGTGAATTATTAAATTTTCGACCGAGCGAAGCGAAGGTCTTTGAGTCTACTTGAGTGAATTTGCACTTGTCCGTCCGTCCGTCCGTCCGTCCGTCCGTCCGTCTGTCAGAGCCTTATAACTTCTGAATTACTGAACGTAATTACTTCAATTTAGATATAATATGTAAACCGATGGCCTCCAGCCGAAAATGGCTTAAAAAGTTATAAAAATCTTTATTTCAGGGGGGCTCTCATAGAGGCGAATGCGAAGAAAAAAAAAAATTTGCGTTTCAAAGGGTTACAGTACCTCATTTTAAAGATAATTTGGAACAGAGTACAAAAGTATTTTTTTTTTTAATTTTTTTCCTAAAATTGACGAAATGGGGGGCTTTCAAAGTGGAGATTATATTTGACCTCATAACGGAATAACCATTGAAAGCTGGGGCTTGCAAGTTTTATAATTTTAGCGTAATATCATGTACTTGAACAACAAATACTAAAATTAGATAAATTTAATAAGGAAACTAAATTAATTAACTTTTAATGAGCAGCAACAACAGAACTTCACAATGATGTCAATAGATGGCGCTCTCATCTCTTATAGCAAATGCAGCTATGTAACATATTATTCAATTAAAATTATTATTTAGTCATTTAGCAAACATCAATAAAACTTCACGTTGCAGTATGTTTTTACATGTTTTCTGATCGTGTCGAAATATGACGCTGTGTACAAGTAGGTAATTTAATTTGAATGTTCCAAAAAACTATACCTAAGTTTGATTGAGGCCTTGAGGATTTCACTATAACAGTTCCCTAACCTTTACGGGCTACCTATGTTCAAGTTAGTTGACACTTTCTGTCAACTTTATTATTAGGTACGAACCTCTACGGGACAACTAAAGGTGAAAATGACATTGGGATGTTAGGATTGTATTTAGGGGCTACCTACGTAAAGAGACTTCTACAAAGGGGATGATTCAGGTATGGTTGGTGAAAACGGGCATAATAATAATGTCAATTTTGATCGTCATGTATCTATTGAATGAATAAGTAATTATGGGAAGCCGTTACCGCGAGGTCTCAGTTCGGGGCGAACCACTAGTTATCCTTGTTTAAATGGGGCTGTCCTCAACTAATCAGCAACACTTGATAGAATTTCAGAACGTGGGCATAAAAAGAAAAGTGAAATATATACCTACTTTAATCACAGGTGCAACTGAATTGAGCTTTTTAAATACCTAATTGATCGTGTAGGAAGTTTTGAACAGTTGGTGAAATACTCTTAAGTGTAGGAACTTTTACGTCGGGTCGTAGTAAGAAGTAGTTAAACTAATTTATGGATGTTTATGTTGGATTTAAGTACTCGTAGTAACATCAGAAGTCCTTACAACTCACCAAATTCTGTGATTTTCAACCTTGGGTTTTCGTGGCGTGAATTCAAATCGACTTTAGTGTAACTAATTACAGAATGACACGCGAAGGCAAAAATAACGGAATTCGTGAATTCTAAGAAAATATGCTAGGGAGAGGGCAGCCTGGTGGTTTTTAGCGGCGACGGTCGGCGTTTTCAACCGATATCAAAAAAGGAGGAGGTTCTCAATTCGTCGGTTTTTTTATCTATGTTCACCGATTACTCGAAGACGCCTGAACCGATTTGTAAAATTCTTTTTTGTTTGAAAGGGTATACTCTCCAGGCGGTCCCATATAAATTTCATCGAAATCGATCGAGCGGTTTTTAAAATATCAACAATAAATTAAATACTTTGTATGGTGTGTGTGTGTGTAATGTAGTAAAGTGGGTGGTTTGAAGTCGGTTGTTTAAAAAGAATTTTTTATATTAAACTATTGCGATTTTGAGTCGCTGTCTCGAAGCACGTTTCCGCGTTCAAACGCTTCAGAGTGGGCACACAGCAAACGCTAGTCGCAGCGATCGAGTTGCATGTTTTAGCATCGGCATTCCGAGATTTTTAAGCGCCGACCTTCGCTACTTTTAGCATCGTATTGAACGCTTTTGAGACGCGAAAACGTGTGGTGTTTGATCACACCTCAGTCTGGCCGTTTCTTCGCTGACCAGAAATTTCACCTGGAACCTTCGTTGTCAAGAGTTAAGACGAACAGTTATCGAATTTGAATTAAAAACATAAAATTAAGTTTAGAAGCCAATAAGTCTTTTCGGCTCGCGATAGTAAGACCTCCGCGCATCTCCATACATTTTATAAGAAAACATTAATTATTACTAGCTGATGCCCGCGACTTCGTTCGCGTGGATTTAGATTTTAAAACCCCGCGGGAACTCTTTGATTTTCCGGGATGCCTGTCACCCTCCAGGTTCTCAACTATACCTATCCAAAAATCACGTCAATCCGTAGCTTTGTTGCAGCGTGATTGACGAACAAACCAACAAACAAACACACTTTCGCATTTATAATATTACTCGCGGCATTGTTAATGATGATTCAAAGAGAAAACATATTACTGATGATATTATCAATTACGTTTAGCTATCATTTTTATAAAATTGTCAAATTTTTTACCATACTTAACCAAAGACAAAATTACGGTTAGCTGTCATTTACGTTTTGTTATTCCACTGTCATTTGCGTTTTATTATTCCATGTCAGATGCGTTTTTGTTATACCACGTTTTATAGTGACTTGACGGAAACGCGGTCGAACGGGATAAAAAGTATCCTATGTCCGTCTCCTGGTTCTAAGCTACCTCTCCACCAATTTTCAGCCAAATCGGTTCATCCGTTCTTGAGTTATAAATAGTGTAACTAACACCACTTTCTTTTATATAGGTATATAGATTTTTATAGTTCAATGAACATCTCGAACTTTTAATCCTGTGTAAACTTTATTCGTAGCTCAATCATTTATCAAGATTCGTGTGTAATTTCTATATGCAATTGCAAAAAGTGAGAATAGAAAGAAGACTAAGTAACTACTGTGTTTTATTGCAGCCCCTCTAGATAGAGCTGATCAGTTCCATAAACGTGATATGTAGTCGCAAAAAGCCGATCGCTATCGCTGAAAGATGCCAGTCTGCCCTCTCCCTTACTTATTTATGAGTGGCATTCCTATTAGTTAATTGAAAAAAATCGACACTATTGGCGGACAGGTTTTTTACTCGGTGACAAGATAGCACTTGACTGTGATCTCAACTGATGGTAATGTGACGTTGCAGGTGGTACTGCATTATACCCCTGATGGGTTTCTAGTACGCTATCATGGCGGAACCCTGTGATCTCGTTATATGATATATCTTGTCTTAACGGTAAATAATGTCAATCAGGCCCGCTTGCAGAGACGCCGGGTTAGTTAACCCAGGAATAAATTTGTAATTGTGACAGACGCTTTAACGAAATCTGTCAAATCTGTCTTTTTCAGCTAACTCTGGGTTAAAAGGGCAACTCGACGTTTCTGCAAGCGCCTAAAAAGTATAAAGTACATTACATACATTAGTATAGTAGTAAAACATCATACTTAAGTAAAGATTGTATAGTGACAAGTGGCATTTGGCTAAACACAAGGATTTTCAATCGCAATGACTCCTCAAAGCATCGCAGTTACGCAGCGCACCTTGTGGTATATCACGCTCGAATATCTCGACGTAACAATGTCTCAGCAACGCAATGACACCGCAAAGTTCCGTTTGGCAACGCAGGAACTTTTCGTATTTCAGTCCACCCCCTAATTCCTTTGATCGTCATCATCCCATTAACGGCTCACTACTGAGCGCAGGTTAGTACATAGTCCACCTCGCTGGCCCAATTCGAATTGGCGGAGTTGATACACCTTCGAGAACATTATGGAGAACTCTCAAGCGTGCAGGTTTCCTCACGATGTTTTCCTTCACCGTTGAAGCATGTGATATTTAATTTCTTAGGTGGGTGGGAGGTTAGGTGGGAATTAACATTACTCGGAAAAGTCAGAAGTGCGTGCCCAGGATCGAACCTGCGACTCTCCGAATAGGAGACCACAGTCCTACCACTAGCCTACCACTGCTTATGTGGTCTATGCCTCTGATCGTCTGTGGCCTCAATTATTGCGGCTTTAACTTAGCAGGTAACCAATCATAAACTAGTATTATGTTAACCGTTCGTTAAACACGTTAACAAACCCACTCAATTACCGACCCCACTCGTACCGAATGTTAACGAGTTAATCACCAAGGAGTACCTACACGCCCTTGAGGTAGTTACCTCCTTCAAGTAGTTTGTAGTAGTGGTGTTCAAAGTTGCTTTAAAGCAAAAGCTTGCTTAGTGCTTTTTGCTTAATTTTTTAAGCATGCTATTTTACGTGCTTTTTTAAGCATGCTTTTTTTAGAGTTCCAAGTAAAATGAAGCAGTAAACTCAATGAACTTTCCTTCATACTTTCACAGGCTTAGGACTGTCTATAATTGGGTCAACAACAATCAACAACAACAAAAATTGGACAATCTTTTAATCAATCGTCATTACACAATTATAGACAATATTGCGTGTCCTATTACTGCTTACACTAAAAAACACAAATCAAAATATCGTAGATAAGTTCCGTGTACAAACCGAGTAAGTGGGTGTATCTGACACTGCCATGAACCTTTCCAACTTGGCCTGCTACCATCGTAGACTGCATCATCGCAGTCAAGGACTACCTTGTTATCAAATGAAAAAATTATAAACAAGTGTAAATTAAAATTTTTATTTTTAAATGCAAGCTTTTAGTAGCTACACCATTAGACTCTGGATATCATCTAGGATCAGAGTACTTGTTATGACGAATCAAACGAGCCCAAACTCTATGGGGTTACGTCGTTTTATTACAGAGTTCCGATAGCCATCTTCCGTCTCCATAATCAGATCAGCTCCATGTTACAATAATATTGCATTGTCATCCGATTTACACATAAATGCGAAATTTCAGTTCGATCAGAAACCGGGAAGTGGGTCTAATTCATCTTGCAAGATTTGACCCAAACAAACAAATAAATAAATAAACTGGTCAAGCTAAATAAAAGCTTGTAAAAGGTATTAACACAGAGGGAAATGTCGAAAACGCAGACATGAAACGCTTATCATTTCCAAAGCAAATTTCTTTAAAAGAATCGCTCCGTTTATCTGCTCCAATTTTAAAAGTATGAAAGAATTGGAAAGACAATAAAAGGCTCGATCAAAAATTAACTGTAAAAGGCTGAGGCCAAACGTAATTGGCGGTTTCTGCTCCCGACATAATTATAGTGGAAAACGCTGCCCGTTTCAATTTAAACTGCATTTTACTTCGCTTTCCTTTTATGAAGCGTTTCCATTGGACCTGAATCTGAAAGATTTATCAGTGAATAGCTCTAAAATTAATAGGTGAAACTGGTCATTATAACACTCCATAATCCGGGGTTCGCCAAGGTTTTTACATGCTTTTATTTAACTTGCAATGTATTTTAGGTCAAATCTTGCAAGATGAATTAGAACCACTTCCCGGTTTCCGATTGAGCTGATATTTTGCATGTAAGTAAATCGGATGACAGTGTAATATTATTGATATGGAGCTTATCTGATGATGGAGCTGGAAGATGGCTATCGGAACTCGATGACTGTGATAAAACGACGTAACCCCATCGAGTTGGGATCGTTTGATTTGTATTGACAATTACTCTGGTTCTAGATGATTACCAGGGTCTGATGATGTAGCCAGCTACTAAACCCTTGTTTAAAAAAAAAAAACACTTGTTTTTGCATGTACCTATACTACTTCCAACGAATCCAGGCTACTATTGTAAACTAACTCCGTCCGTCTGTTATCTATTCACGCCTACACCGCTGAACCGATTTCGAAAAAAATTGGCAAGGATATAGCTTGCATTCTGAGAAAAGAATAGAAGAAATATCCAGAAATTGCAACGGGATTAAGTTATTAAATCAAAATCCACGCGGCCGAAATTGCGGGCATCTGCTAGTCTAAATAATATATTAAAGGAAAAGTTGACTGACTGACTGACTAATCTATCAACGCACAGCTCAAATCATTGGACGGATCGGGCCGTTTGGCATACAGATAACTACTACTATAAATGATTCAGGTATCCGCTAAGAAAGGATTTATGAAAAAACAACCCCTAATGGGTTAAAATAGGGGTTTGAAAAATCAATCTTAACGTGAGCGAAGCCGCGGGCAAAGGCTGTTAGGTATATAAATGCGAAAGTGTGTATGTTTTTTGCAAAGTGGCTCAGTCAATTACACAGAATGTTAACAGGTTAATTAATATACGCACGCGATAGGTCATGAAAAATACAATATACAATGTTCATCAATTTATCTTTCAACATCATTAACTTGTTTTGTTTACAGATTTTTCATAGCAGCAAATATTTGCTATGATGAATAAATTACATACATGACATAATAAGTAAATAATGACGCGTAATACATAAAGGGCAACAAGCTCTAATCGGCAAGAAACAGGAAAATACGTTTTGCAACTTGTAGAATTCAAACGAATAAAGGTGAAAGTAATTGTTGAATTTTTTGGTTTATTAGGAGTAGCAACAGATGGATGTGATTTTTTGCATTCTTACTATTTTGAAGAACGAAAATGCATTTATTGGTTTGTCCTTCAATCACGCAGCAACGGAGCAACGGGTTGACGTGATTTTTTGCATTGGTGTAATTGAGAAGCTGAAACTTCTAAAACAAAGTCTCAATAAACTCTACAAAAAAGTGGACGTAGACGCGAGCAATAACTGGAGTTTTAATAAATAGACAAGCTGCCAATTTTTTTCCACCATACTTACTTGAAATACGGTCACTTTGCTGACTTTTGTCCTCCAAGGACTGAGTTTAATCCAGTTTACCGACCCCATGGGTCAACTTCTGGGATGCATAGCTTTAGTTTATAGAAAATTAAGTTGCGCTGTCAAACGCAGTCACGCAATTAAACTTACGGGTTAACTTGTTGAACTTAAGATGTAATTAAACGACTTCAAAAAAGGATCTCTTTTTATACGCCTGAATAAACTATAATAAAAAAAAGTAAAAAGTATACCAAAACTCTTCAAGTGTGCCTATAAAATTTGAAAAGTACCCTCGATTTCTCCAGGATCCCATAATTAGATCCTGACCTGATGACTATGTGAGACTACCTAAGTATACCCTTTCAAACAAAAGAAGAATTCTCCAAATCGATCCAGGCGTCTTTGAGAAATCGGGGAACATACATAAATTAAGATTCTGACGAATTCAGAACCTCATTTTTTTGAAGTCGGTTAAGAGGCAGTAAGTACTTCTGTAAATAAACTAACTAAAAAGGTATAAAAAGCCGCGGGAAAAGCTACAAAAGTATAAAAAGCCGACAAATCAGAGCACCCTATCTATTCCAAACATTTCCAAAAGACTCGCGTTCCCGATTTTAATTAGAAAGTTTGTATTGACGCCGAAAAGGTTTCCCAACAGCTTTCCCAAAAAAAAAGTTGCGAAATACCTGTGAACATTTCTTCCCTAATTACGCGACGCGCTACCATCGGTTTTCGATAATATTCCGTGAAATTCAAGGAAAAAAATAAAATACGGATATCAAGCAAAAATCTTAATTATAGTTTTAACAGGTGTAATTAATTTGTCTTTTAATAAGATAAGATTATTGTTCCTGGCAAAACTAATCAGCTGTCCTCAAAATACTAGTTTGGCAACTAGCTATGGTCAACTAAAATAACTATTTCAGCGATTTTAAAACAAGCATAATAGGCTAGCATCTTATTTATACATTAGCTACTAGTTTTTGGAAATTCTTGGTTATATTTTGATAAATTTGGTAGTTTTTGGAAGTCTATAGTATTTTTGGTCAATTCTCCTCTCCGATACTCCTCGAATAAGAATAATAATCGGCGACCGAAATTGGGCAAGTGTAATCACCAATCACTCATTTTAGACACGCGGAAGTTTTGAGAGCAGAGCAGAAATTTATGGTTTAAAATAATATTTGGTCATATTATTTTAAATCATAAATTTCTGACAAAAAGTACGTGCCCGAAACTTTTTCCAAATTCCACGCTGTGCGATGTATGGTGAAAATA
The DNA here is from genome assembly GCA_029955525.1 of Oeneis ivallda. Lineage (NCBI taxonomy): Eukaryota > Metazoa > Arthropoda > Insecta > Lepidoptera > Nymphalidae > Oeneis > Oeneis ivallda. The sequence continues at coordinate 4,044,403 of JARPMR010000024.1, read as the reverse complement.
TCTCTAGAGATAATATTATATTCGGTTTCGTGGTAGCTCTCACTTCTTATCGCAAAATGCTATCAATTGGCAATGCAATAGACACGTTCGTTAGCTTTTTGCGAAACTTCAATATGTGTGATCTTTAAAAGCGATACAACTTTTATTTTCATTCTAGTTTTTTCAGCGACATAATTATTGAAAACACATATAAGTTTGCAATGTATAACGAGTGTAAATTAAAAATTTTATTTTTAAATGCAAGCTTTTAGTAGCTACATCATTAGACTCTGGATATCATCTAGGATCAGAGTACTTGTTATGACGAATCAAACGAGCCCAAACTCGATGGGGTTACGTCGTTTTATTACAGAGTTCCGATAGCCATCTTCCGTCTCCATCATCAGATGAGCTCCATCGTAAGTGAAGTAACAACTTTACCTTTTCTGTTAAGTACATTTGGTTGAACATTGTAGGTAACTTTATTTTTCGGCTCTCCGTTTTTTTCACGTATTGGGCATATGTATGTGCCATTTCACTTATATAAGGTTGCCATGTAAATAAAGGATTGATAATCTTCTCGGTTATAAAATTAGTGTCATAGTGAGTATGCGCGACCTGTGATATGAATGTTAACACTTCATTATTACTCAAAAATGCTGTGAAAGTGTATAACAGCGACTTACTTAAGTTAAAAAGACATTTATAAAGAAGGGGCATATCCGATGGAGTGAGATCAAAAGTAACTGCATTCAACACAATCATAAAGTATTCCTGATCTTCTACTGAAAGTTCTTCAGATATGTGTGAAACCATTTCTTTGAGGAATGAGTTGTGTTTCTGAAAGCTTAGGAAAGTTTCAACTATCCATGAAATTTTTGAATCTTCCATAGTGTTCGGACATTTTTCGATATACATTTTCATATATTCATAAGGAGATATTTCCTTGGAAGCTCCAAAATCTATTAAGATATTTCGTAACATTTTGATATTGCATGATGTGTAATAATAAACCATAATAAATGATGGTTTATTGGAAAATAAATATAACAGAAACGAAATCAAAACTTGACACAAAATGCTTAAAGGACAAATAATTTTGTTGACAGTCCAAGTCAAGTGCAAGTTGCCAGTGTTATCAGCTATTTATACACTTTGTAGAATAGGTAATTATTAAAAACTTTTTCTACAATATTTTTCTTAGCTTTTTTATTTTTATTTATTTTTTATTTCATTTTTAACTTATCTTATATTTAATCCACTTCCCGGTTACCGATTGAGCTGTAATTTTGCATGTATCGGATGGCAATGCAATTTTATTGTGACATGGAGCTGATCTGATGAAATTGCCGAAAGATGGCTATGTGAATTGGAAACCTTGTAATAAACCGGCGTAGCCCCATCGAGTTTGGGCTCGTTTGATTCGTCTTAACTCTTGACAAGTATTCTCTGTTCATCTAGATATCCAGGGGCTGATGATGTAGCCAGAAGGAACCTCTGTAGTAAAACGACACATCACGCAACCATAAAACATGTTATTATTTAAAAAAAATACACTTCTTGTTTATTAACCAAAGTGTAAGCATCCATTGGCCAAGTCGAGAGCCTACAGGATTCTTTAGGTAGATATTATTCCTACCTAAATACTAATCTATCTTGAACTCTTAATCGTTAGGGCCACATCAGGTGGTTAAAATAAGTTTATCATCAAAGTTTATCACAATAAAGGCACTTTGGATTACACAAGTTACCAAAATGCTCTTAATGTCTTAATTACTGTATTGAAGTATGATTCATACTTTTGCCATGAACTCTAATTTTTATGGTGGTCAGATTAAACTTTAATTATATAAATTTAGTTTAACCGCCTGATTGCAACTGGCCTTTCCAGTCAATCTTCATACGATATTCCCATCTAGTGATGGTCTGTCATAAGTATTTAATTAGGTAGCTGGTCTGTTTTCGCCGGTGCTGACATTAATCAATCACTCCGAAGCAAAGCTATTTATTCGACAGCCCGACACCTCAGGTGGAGCGCTTCAAACAAAGTGCAAGTCACAGAAGACCTCTTAAAATATAATAATCGTGTTAAAGACAACCATAAAGACCATATTCGATTAGAAGGAATTTTAAACAGGTTCCTGTCTTGTTATCTTCACGCTATTGTCGGTGGGTTACGGCCTCCATGTCACAATAATATTGCATTGTCATCCGATTTACACATACATGCAAAATTTCAGCTCGATCAGAAACCGGGAAGTGGGTCTAATTCATCTTGCAAGATTTGACCCAAACAAACATTGCAAGTTAAATAAAAGCTTGTAAAAAAGCTTGTAAAAATAAATTAAATTGACGTAGGTATACTTACAATTTAAATGTATACGCGACGAATTGAGAACCTCCTCCATTTTTTCTGTCGGTTGATTAATATCACACGACCGACGACGACGGAAATTATGCTTAGGGATGAAGCACGTCTTATTTCTTAGAAAAACTATGTCACCTGGTGCCACGAAATTGGTTTTACCTCGTTACCCGCGATTGTCAGCTAACGCTGACCTAAATAGTTAATTGGATTGTTGCCCGATTACGGTAGCCGCTTTAACATCAACATTTTACCACCGTTTGCACGTTGCAACAACATTTTAAGCATAACCCAGTAATATTTTTTTTAACTCTAACCGTAGAAAAACATATTGAGGAAACCTGTTTGCCTGAGAGTTCTCCGTAATGTTGTTCCCAAAGGTGTCCGAAGTCTGCTAGTCTGCACTTGGCCAGCGTGGGTGGACCATACTTAGTCTAAACTTCTAAAGCCTTCTTATACTGAGAAAAGACCCGTGCCAGTGTTTGGTTGCGCTGATACTTCTGATGATAATGTAAAAAATCTGCTATATACTAGTAGTAGTAGTTAGTACTACTGCAATGATATTAATTCATATTAATACGAAAATGAGTCGATTTGTAGAAAGGCAGAGATACGAGTGCTTCTGAGCAACGTAGGAGATTTTTTATTAGGGTTACGGAACCCTAATAAAAAATCTCCTACGTCCGACTGTCATTGCACCTTTAGGTGTTCTTTCACTTTCAGGCGTTCCCTAAAGGTTCGTGATAATAAAATTGACAGAAAGCGTCACCTAACTTAGCTTAGGTAGCCCGTAAAAGTTAGGGTACGTTTTTGCACTCGCGGGGCGTTGCGCGGCGCGTGGTGCGTCGCGTCGCGCGCTACAAACATTTATGGTCAAGTATGAGAGCGTTCACGCGGGTTCACGCGGATACCGCGGCGAGCGCCCTCTTACTTACTTACTAAGTTTACTTAGTAAATAAGTAAGAGGGTTACTTACTAAGTTTACTTAGTAAGTTTACTAGTTTATACTTTAAGTTTGAATTAAGCGCGCGACGCGACGCACCACGCGCCGCGCAACGCACCGCGTGTGCTAAAACGTACCCTTAGGGAGCGTTGTAGAGTTCATAAAAACGCGCATGAGGCTCAATCTATACCTAAGTATACAGGATTCAAGGGCGATCGTAAAATTGCTTCGATATGCGTTCGTAACACCCAGTAAATGCCTGCTGACGCAGTAGCATTGACGCCATGGGCGTAAAACCCACCCGACTGGCGTAATGGGATTTATTAGGCACCCATGTGGCTTCACCTTCGCTGTTTTACTACAGTCTCGGTATTAAATAAAACTGCCAGGCTATTTGCAGCTGTAATATGTGTTAGCTCGCAACTTCGTTCGCGTGGAGGAATGCCCGTTTTTACCAGCCATACCTAAATCATCCCCTAAGTAGGAATTTCTTTACTTAGGTAGCCCTTGAATACAATCCATTACCCAATGTCATTTTCATCTTTAGGTGTTCCCAGAAGATTCGTGAAAACGAAATGGACCGCATGCGTCTCCTAACTTAGCTAAGGTAGCCCGTAAAAGTTAGGGAGCGTTGGTGAAAAGTGAAAATGGGCTTAAGTTTTCTAAATATCCCGCGGGAACTAAACTTCGGTTTTCCAGGACAAAAGTATAGTCTGTCACACTCTTTCTCTAAAACTCACGTCGATGATCAAACTGTTGTTCCGTTGCTGCGTGATTGAAAGACAAACCAGCAAAGACACTTTCGAGTTTACAATAATAGTAAGGATAGTAACAATGGTTAGGATTATATACTTGTGGGCTCATTGCACCAACGAAAGTCATCCGAGCGTTTGATATTTTGACAGATTTGCAATACAAAAATTGTCAAAACTCGCAATTTATTCCTCGGTTAAGCGTCACTCAGCGTTAGTGAAACCGGCACTCAGCAGGTAAAGCGGTAACATGTGTTAATATTAACCAGATTAATGCTCGCGGCACGCAATCTATCCTCCCTAAATTAACACCTCATAAATCATACCCGACAGCGTGAGTTTAATTGTCTAGCCTTGCAATTATTAATATAATATGATAAAATATGTCTAACAGAGATACCTGTGGCAGATTAACCGACGATTAGACACACTTCTGTTTCAAAAGACCTTATAAGTACATAGAAGTAGAAATAGAAATAGAAATAGAAATATTTTTTATTCAAATAAACTTTTACAAGTGCTTTTGAATAGTCAATGAATCTACCACTGGTTCGGAATGCCTTTCCTGCCGAGAAGAACCAGCAAGAAACTCGGCGGTTGCTCTTTTCAAAACAGATTTACAATACAGTTAATACTATGGTATATATGCAGTGTTTCCACAATGAGGAAAGTTCCAAAAATGCATACAGACTTCTATCTTAAGATGGGCAGACATAAAGTAGCCCCATTCCCGCCGGTGGCACCCGTTCACGAGCATGACGCATGACCCAGCCATTGCTTCGCTCAACCATATTTAGAATTAATTTAGAATAGAAGATTATTGGTATATATTGATCCAGCCGCCATCTTGAATTTTTCAAACAAAGGTCCCACGGACGAAATGGCAGGCATACAATCTATTCGGTATTTAACATCAGTGTGGTTAATCCGAGTTTTAATTCGTTTGATCGTAATAGTAAACTATGACATTAGCATCAAAGTAAAATTAACCATAATAGTATCGATCTAGTCACAAATTAAATACAGACTTTACAGATTTTAATTTGGAACGTTTTCGTTACGTAAGCGTATAATAATACATACACGAAATTGAGCTCTAATACGATAATGTTATGGTTTACTTTACTTTGATGGTAATGTCATAGTTTACTATTCACAGTTAACTATCCAATCTTGTACTAACCCTACTGGATACAGGCTTCTACATGCCATCGACCATGCCTGGGACGCTAAATCGCATAGCGGCACGTCTTTGACGGTAGGGTAGTTATAGCCCCTCAAACCACTACTAAATAGATCTTTTGTCCAAAGCTATATCTTTTGAATGTATTAATCACTGGCGACACACATTTTTTTAAGAAACTTAGGTAAGCTGAACTTGACTAATATTCTCCTTTCCCCTCCAAATAAGCGGAAAGCTTGTGTTAGGAGTGGGTGCGAAAATAGTGAAACGGGTTAGTATCGAACCTGCGACCTTTCAGTTTTCAGTCCGCAGTCCGCACGTTTAAACATACATTGTTTGAAGACTTTTGTTAGTGATTCACTATATAAGTGTGGGTTCAATAATTGAAAATCGGCCAAGTGCGAGTCGGGCCTCGCTCTTTTAGGGTTCCGTACATATGACTAAATCACTTTTTTTAAAACTAAATACATTATTATTTTGAATATTTTAGTTCTTATATAGTACTAAATTAGCATATATGGGGGAAAAATGCTCGTTTGTTTTGGTCACAACTTTGATGAACCCCCATTTCTTCATTTTTGAAGCTAAAAAATAATTAAAAAATTATTTAAACTCCACTTAATGAGTTCTAGACAATGACATCCCACATGCCAGGGTAAAAGAAAAAAATTTATTTCGCCTCCTTTATCATGTATGGGGGAGAGCCCCCGTTATTTTTTTAATTTAATTTAATTTTTATTATTATTTTGTTGTTATAGCGGCAATAGAAAAACATACTCTGTGAAAATTTCAACTGTCTACCTATTACCACAGTATAAGGAGGAGACCTTACCTTCGTTACTCTGTGCTATTACGGTTTACAAGTTACAGCCCGCTGTCAGACGGAAGGACAGACACCCTTTGGGCACGGATCCTAAAAACTGCCATAGATACCACCTTCCAAGTTAGCCCGCTACCATCTTAGGCGGCATCTCCACATATTACCTTCAGGGAGATCATGGGCTATAATTATTGTAATGAATTTAACAAAATGTGCACGTAAAGTGTTAACGAACGGTAAATGTATCAGTGTCATAAATCAATCTTCAACTTTTGCTAGAAGAAAAAGTTATCTATACTAATATTATAAAGAGGAAAGATTTTTTGTTTGTTTGTATGTTTGTTTGTTGTTTGTTTGTTTGTTGGTACCGAATATACTCTGAAACTACTGCACCGATTTTAACCATTTTTCACCAATAGAAAGCTTAGTTATCAGGAAGTAACATAGGCTATAATTTATTTTCAAAAAAATTTGAGATCTTTAAGAAAATTGCAATAATGTAACCCAAAGTAGCAAAAGTATATTATATGCATTAATTGGCGTGTGCTGAGAAAACTATTGATGATATATAAAAATTATGTACTACATGATTAAAGTACTCATTATTCTTTACAAAAAAGTCCCCGAGGGAATATTAATTAAGTCCTAATAGCTTTTGTGTCCTAAATTTAATTAGATCGCGGGTAAAAAGAATGTTTGGTTACATTCGTATCGTAGTATTATTTCTTCCTTACTAATATATATTATAAATGCGAAAGTGTGTTTGTTTGTTGGTTTATTGGTTTGTCCGTCAATCACGCTGCAACAAAGATTTTTTGGATAGGTATAGTAGGTAGAGAACCTGGAGGGTGACATAGGCATCCCGGAAAATCAATGAGTTCCTGCGGGATAGCTAGTATTTATATATTAAACTTTTATAATATATTTACATACACTTTAGTCTTACATAGTAGAAATCCCAGAGCAATTATTATGAATATTGATGAATATTATGTTCACACCTAATTATCCCGAACAATGTAGATTCTCATAAATCAATGGGCCCTGAGTTTAATTAGCCGGCTTTGTAATTAATTAATATTATATACCTACGAAGTTGTTGAAACGTCTACACGCGGTATTTTCTATACAAAGGTATGGTATCTATGTTTTTTATTGTTTTAGATCTAATACTTAGCCCTGTATCGATTTATCACTAGCTGCTGCCCGCTACTTCGGCCTCGTTTATTCAGGTTTTATTTAAAATATCTTAAAAGCTAAGAATAATTAAGCTAAAAAAATCCTTAAATCTTATGGAAGTGACTTGCTACTAACGTGAGTTATGTCCTGTATATTCAGCAATATTTATGAGATCTTCACCAAAATTAAACAAAATTTACCTGATGAGACGCATTATCCTATAAAGAAAGAATTATTAAAATTGGTTCAGGTTTGACGAAGTTATCGAGTAAAATCGTCGAAATTATCATAACCTATTTTACCCCTTTTAAGTTTAATTTTTGTAACAAAAGGTAGCCTTTGTCCTTATCCAAGGTCGAATCTATCATTACAAAAAAATTCATCAAAATAGTTCGGCGGTTTAGGTGCGAAAGCGTAACAAATAGACAGGCGATAGAAGAAACTTAAACGCATGATAAAAATCAAAGTCGTCTAGAATCTAGATGAAAGTTTGTGAAAATTACGAAAAAAAAAATTGCGTATTTTTACGATTTTACTAGTAGTCTACAAGCTTAACTTAATAATAGTTTCTGATTTTGTCCCAGAGTATTTTACTTGCACTTCAAATAAGAAGCGATTTATTCAGTTGGGGAGTGACAAAGCAATTACCGATTCTCTCCCCTCAATTTGAATTGGATAGCATATCCATGATTCCACGACATTATCCCAAGAGAATACTAAGCGTTCAGCTGAGTATAGAATCGATAAGTTTAGGGTGGGTTGCATGCCAGGTGTTAGGGAGAGGTTACGTTTAAGGTTGAATTTTACCACCAAAAGCGCTGTTTTGGGTTTAACGACTCAGGGTTCTTTAACTTTTTAACCTTAAGCTTCAACATTCATGTACCTTCCTATGAATAACTTAGTAACTAATATTTTGCACGCCTTAAAGGCAAAACATGTTTGGAACTACATTATAATCTACTTATCTTCTTCTAAGGCAAGCGGTAGACGTCCACTGCTGGACAAAGGTCTCTTGCATGGACTTCTACGGGCCTCGCTCTTGCACCGCCTGAATCCAGCGGCTCCGTGCGACTCTTTTGATGTCGTCGGTCCACCTAGTGGGGGGTCTGCCAACACTGCACCGGTGCGGGGTCGCCACTCCAGCCCGCCCATTTCCATTTTAGTTTCGCGACTCGCTAAGCTACGTCGGTGACTTTGGTTCTCCTATAGATCTCCTCATTTCTGATTTGATCTCGCGGGGTTACTCCGAGCATAACTCTCCCCATCGCCCGCTGAGTGACCCTGAGCCTTCTAATGAGGTCCATAGTTAGCGACTATGTCTCTCTCTCTACTAATGTTATTACCCATGTGTAAGCAAATTTTCATTAATTCATACTAACTTGTGCACATAGTTCGAAGAGCTGATGGTCGTTGGGGTCCCAAGGTGTTGGAGTGGCGACCCCGCACCGGGAAACGCAGTGTTGGCAGACCCCCCACCAGGTGGACCGACGACATCAAACGAGTCGCAGGGAGCCGCTGGATTCAAGCAGCGCAAGACCGAAGCCTGTGGAAGTCCATGCAGGAGACCTTTGTCCAGCAGTGGACGTCTATAGGTTGATAAAGAAGAAGAAGAACTTGTGCAACCCACTTTGCTTGTTTTTCGTGGGCAAGTATAACAAAGAAATTTTCCTTTCAGCTACGGGGAGCTTTCTCTCATCATTTTGCATTAATGTTCAGGATTCAGCAGAGTATAACTAGTGGTTCGCCCCGAACTGAGACCTCGCGGTAACGGTATCCCATGATTATTCATTCAATCGATACATGATAACCAAAACTGACATTATTATTATGCCCGTTTTCACCAAACATACCTAAATCATCCCCTAAGTAGGAGTCTCTTAACGTAGGTAGCTCCTAAATACAATCCTAAGTCCTAACATCCGTCCCAATATCCTTTTAGGTGTCCCGTACAGGATCGTGATAAATAAGTTGACAGAAAACATCAATCACCTAACTTATAGGTAGCCCGTAAAGGTTAGGGAACGTTAGTGAAAACATTGAATTATTATGTAGGTACTAACGAGTGAAACCGGGTTACGGGCATCTGTACAAATCGTCATCTATCGACGCGAATAGAAAATATACAATATTTAACTAAAATTTAACTAAAAAATAATTTTAATTGAATAATATGGTACAAAAAAAATTACAATACAATTATTGTATTATAATAAGTAACTAAATAATAATGGTCGACGCAAAACTGTTTTTGGGATAGGTCGTTAGTCGTAACTCGTAATTCCATGGGAATAGTTACTGACTGCGCCATCTATTAGCATTATTGTGAAGCTATGTTGATGCTATATGAATTACTGATGTACATTAAAAATTAAATAATCTCGTTTCTTTATAATATTCATATAATTTTAGTATTTGTTGTTCAAGTACAGGATATAAGTGACCTAAAAACATAAAATCAGTTTGAAAATCCATAGCGGATTTTCCTAGAGAGCGTCTTCAAGCGAGCGTATAAAATCGCCACTTTGAAAGCCCCCCATTTCGTCAATTTTAAGGGAAAAATTAAAAAAAAAATATTTTTGTACTCAGTTCAAAATTATTTTTTTAAAATGATACGTAACAATTTTATGTAACGCGATATTTTTTTTTTTACTTCGCATTCGCTTCTATGAGAGCCCCCCTGAAATAAAGATTTTTATAACTTTTTAAGCCATTTTCGGCTGGAGGCCATCGGTTTACATATTATATCTAGTAGAAGTAATTACGTTCAGTAATTCAAAAGTTATAAGGCTCTGACAGACGGACGGACGGACGGACGGACAAGTGCAAATCGCTCTAGTTAACTCAGAGACCTCGCTTCGCTCGGTCAATAAAGTTGAACTGAACTAATTTAATACCGCTCAAACTTGTAAACCAATGCGGTACAAGACACAATTTGCGCGCAGGGTGTAATTCCGTTGCATTCGAGTTACACGACAATATCTTGCATGAATTATGTAATGGCTGCGTCACAGAATAATCCGCCATCTAAACATACCGACCATAGACAATACTAATATTATAAAGGGGAAAGATTCCTTTTGTTTGTTTGTTTTTTGTTTGTTTGTTTGTACCGAATAGGCTCTGTAACTAGTGGACCGATTTGAACCATTTTTTCACCAATAGAAAGCTAAGTTATCAGGAAGTAACAAAGGCTATAATTTATTTTAAAAAATTAGAGATCCTTAAGAAAATTGCAATAATGTAACCCAAAGTAGCAAAATTTTGCCTATAAAATGCATTATTTGGCGTGTGCTGAGAAAACTATTGATGATACATAAAAATTATTTACTACATGATTAAAGTAATCATTATTCCCTATAAAAAAGTCCCCAAGGGAATATATCTAGCTATCATATTTAAGTCACAGTAGTAGCTTTTGTATTCTAAAATTTAATTAGATCGCAGTATTAATTCTTCCTTACTAATACACATTATAAATGCGAAAGTGTCTTTGTTTGTTGGTTTGTCCATCAATCACGCTGCAACAAAGTTACGGATTGACGTGATTTTTTGGATAGGTATAGTTGAGAACCTGGAGGGTGACATAGGCACCCCGAAAAATCAAAGAGTGCCCGCGGAATTAATCCACGCGGACAAAGTCGTGGGCATCAGCTAGTAGACAATAAATATTCGTCATGATTAAGTTTGTTAATAAAATGAATAAATAAACAGCCAATTGCGTGTCCGTGTGTTTTGTAGAAGCCTTTCACTTGTTAAATGAGAAGAAGTTCTAAACTACTTAATTAAACTCAACTCAACGAATCAGTGCGCTGCAAGAGATCATAAAAACTTGACACAGAATCTTGCTAGCGGGATTTATTTCCGTTGCATTTAAGTTACGTCACAATATCCTTCATGAATTATGTAATAGTTGTATCGTGGAATAATCCGCAACCCGAACACAGTTCCCGAACAACCTTCGAGAATAACATGCTCAGGATTGTAGAACATAATCTTATCTTAATATATATAAATTACGTGTCACGTTGTTTGTCCGCGATGGACTCCTAAACTACTTAAAACCGATTTTGATCAAACTTCGTAACTATCTGTAATTTGGTCCAACTTGAAAGATAGGATAGTTTTTTTTGGATTAGGATAGTTTATTTCTTTTATCTATATAAGATAAGGTGGCGGTACGAAGTTCACCGGGTCAGCTAGTTTAATATAAAAAATTCTAAGTTCCGCGCCACTATACAAAGTATAATATAATTTATTGTTGATAATATTTTAAAAACCACTCGACCGATTTCGCTAAAATGTATATGAGACCACCTGGGAAGTATACCCTTTGAAACAAAAATAGAATTTTACAAATCGGTTCAGGTGTCTTCGAGTAATCGGTGAACATACATAAAAAAATTTAAAAAAAAGATTCCGACGAATTCAGAACTTCCTCCCTTTTCAAGTCGGTTAAAAATAACATCTTACGATTGTAAGTATAGACAAAATATTAAAATCGTTGCGTCCTAGATTTAGAATTTAGAAAAAAAAAACATCGTATTTCCTACAAATATTATAAATGTGAAAGTTTGTGAGGATGGATGTATGGATGGATGGATGGATGTTTGTTACTAATTCACGCCACAACGAATGAACCGATTTGGCTGAAATTTGGAATAAAGAATAAGCTCATACCCAGGATTAACATAATATAGGCTACTTACTTTTTATCCCGGAACATTCATTTCACACTTCCCGCGGGAATTAAGGAAATTGCGGGCAGGCGGGATGGTAAGTGGTGATGTAGTCTTAAGATGGTAAGTTGGCTAACTTTCTAAGTATATTTCTAAGTATAGCGGTATAACAGTGTAAATTAGACCCGTAATGGATTTTTACATCCCATCGTACTAAAACACTAAAGCTCTTTGAGGGTGGTAATCAACATCAAAACACTATAAAAAAAAATATACTTTTTTATAATTTTTATTTTTATTAAAGTGTTAACCTACACTTAAGGAAATATCAGAATAAATTTTATAAACACATATCAAAAATTCCGAAGCCAGCGGGATTCGAACCCACATCTCTTGGGAATCGCGCCCGAGTGTGTTAGCCACTTACACTATAGCCACGGTCGAACTACACGTCAGCATCGAAATTAGTGATATATATCTACTTTTTCAGTTTAAGCAACTGCTAGCGACATCTAGTAGCAACACGTTACAGTTATTGATCTACTTTCCAAGACCCCATATTACAATGGAGCTCATTAGGAACTAGAGATGCCACATTGCTTTTTACTATTTTTATTTTTATTAAAGTGTTAACCTACACTTAAGGAAATATCAGAATAAATTTTATAAACACATATCAAAAATTCCGAAGCCGATTTCCATCTATCTCACTATCGACAAGTAGCTTTCATAAAGAGCGGATTCTGCTAAGAGGCGGCAAGAAACTCAGCAGTTACTCTTTTCAAAATAGTCATTTTACAATGTTATTATGTAGCTATTATTTTTATACTATCTTGTGGGAAGCCGGATGCCAAGCCGATTTAACCCATACAACTTTGTTAGAATAGAATAGACTATTTCCACAATGAGGGGAAGTTCCAAAAATGCGTACTACAATTCAATGCATTTTAAGACGAGCAGACAAAGCACATTCCCGCCAGTGCGTGGTGTATTAATATTAGTAGGGATCCCATTCGGTGGCGTGCCTGCTAGAGATCTATGATGGAAACATACGGAACAGCTGAAACCACTCGACGTAGGCATCAACTAAGAAAGGATTTTTGAAAATTCCACGCCTAAGGGGAAGAATCGAACCTAAAGTGAGCGAAGCAATAGCGAGTAGTGAATAAAATACATTCAATAGGTAGGGTTGCCATAGTCAAAAGTTTTCCCCGGTCGATGTCTAATATGTTAAAATATATTTTCTGCATATTTTACTCAATTATTCTCTGTCTACGATTTCCGACCTTAGACTAATCATTGTAGGTATATGGTGACCGTGACAGCGTGACATAGATTGGGTGCAGGATTAATTCCTTCGTGGTGAAGTGACGTTCCAATCAGGCATGAATTATGCCATATCTATTTCATGGGATTGCGTGGATAGAATAACTTGTCGACAATCCGAGTATAGACCACAAACACGTCGCAAATTGGATCGGAAAAACGTGTTCCTAAATAAAGGTACAGAAACAGTGCATTTGCATATAAATAAAATAGAATATTTAAATGCAGCATCAAATCGGTTCATTTGTTATAGCGTGAAATAGTAACAAACATCCATCAATGCAACTATCCATCCATCCATCCTCACAAACTTTCACATTTTTATCATTAGTAGGATTTGAGGTACAGCGAAGATAATATTATTTTAATAAACTGATGGACAAAGTAATGTTAAAGACAACCAAGCGGGTTAAATTTCACCCTTATGTTACATTTTAATGTCATTATTCAGCGTTATTCTCCCGTGCAAGGAGCAAGTGATATGATAATGTGGCAGTGGCAGAGATAACGAGCGGGATTAAGGGGACATACAGGATGCTAGGGATACGCTAATCAAAACTGAAACCAGGGATTCAGTACATGATTCTGAGTAGCTCAGCGTTGGTATTTAATGATTTTATTCATTTTTAGAGTTCCTTACCTCAAAAGGTAAAAAAAGGAACCCTTATAAGATCACTCTCTTGTCCGTCTGTCCATGTGTCACCTATGCACCTAGGGTGGACCTAGCAAGTTGAAATTTATACCAGATACTGAAGTCTATTTCCTTTTTTGAAGTCAGTTAATAAAAAACGATTGCTATTCGTTCGACAAATGTTTATTGTATTGCTTTATGTAGGGGTGGTTAAAAACAAAAAAAAAATAGGAAAAATAGAAAAATCTAAAAATGGTAATTTTATATAAAAATCGCCACTACAGACTACTTTTAATAATTTTAATAATGATAGCGGGACCGAAGCTGAGGTAAATCTATAGTCTTATATAAAAAATACAACAAAATATGACGATATTAATACAAAACAACAAGGTTCAACAATCAGCTGTTTATCAAAAATCCAAAGCCAACCCGGATCCAAAAGTTTTTAGGGTTCCGTACCAAAATGGTAAAAATGGAACCCTGATGGTGAGACTTTCTCCGTCCGTCCATCCGTCTGTCACAGTCGATTATTTCAGTAACTATTAAAGCTATTGACATGAAATTTGGCATAGTTGTGTATAATAGTGGCCCAACATCATTGAAATAAAGAAAAATTGAAAATTATTTTAAGTTTTATTAAAAAAGGGGGAAAATCGGGGGTTTGAAATTTCAAAGTAAAATAACTATACCGAGTGGGGTATCATATGAAAGGCCTTTACTTGTGCATTCTGAAACAGTTTTTTATTTATTTTGTATATATAATAGTTTTTGATTAATCGGCCAAAATGTCGAAAAAAATACCGTCCCCCCCCCTTATCTCCGAAGTTTACCAATCGAAAAATCTGAAATAATTATGGTTAATAGAAGTTTATGTATATTTTACAGGAAAAATAAAATCAACGCTCTAACTAGCATAGTTTTTTTTATATTAACAATAAACCTAGTTAGTAATAAAACAAACAAAGTTAACGATAAATAAGCAAATTGATATAATATTATCGTTTTACTTTTACTTTTGGAGTACGGAACCCTCGGTGCGCGAGTCCAACTCGCACTTGGCCGGCTTTTATTTGATTGACTTGATTGACTTCATTAGTTTTTGTGTAGATATATAATTATGTACTTACAATTTCCATTTTTGAAATCTAAATACGTTCCGCGCTACATGACAGTAAACAATATTCTTCTCATATTTCTGCTAAAAAATATGACCGTTAAAGCACCTTACAGCTTTACAATGCCACATTCAGCGTAAATTATTCCGCTATGAAAGGGTGCAACAGAGTATAATAACGTGACAGAGATTGCGTGCGGGATTAATTCTGTCCCGCGCAAATGCCGTTACGACTTAACAATCACGCGTGAGGTATGTAATAGCTGTGTCGCCGAATATCCACCAGCTATCTCAATCCGGATGTAAAAATTATAATTTAAGTTGATTAATTTAAAAAAAACTTACATAAAATAACATAAAGAGTACAAACTAACCTTAAGATATTTTTTTAAAGAATATTAGGAAATCAGCTGTGCTATTATCTAAAGTTATTCCATTGATCGTATTCGTATTCGATGGCATTAGCGTCAAAGTAAAATAAACCATAACAGGATTGAATTAGAGCTGAATTTCGTGTACGCATTCTTATACGTTTAAGTATGTACCATACACGCTCCATAACGCTCAATTTTAAAATCGGCTGTACTGAATTAGTGACTTTAAATAAATACAATCAAGGATTATTTTACTTTGTTGCTAATGTCATCGAATACGAATACGATCAATGGAATAACTTTTAAACAATTGGTACTATGTACCCCGAACTTGGCTAATATTCTCGTCTCCCCACCAAATAAGCGGAAAATTGGGTATGAATATTAAATAGTGCAATGGGTAGGGATCGAACTGTCGACCTTTCAGTTTTCGGTCCTCACCTTTAACCGTTAGGCTATTGAGGCTTTAATTGTCACATAGCGTTATCCTGCCATGAAGGGTGCAACAGAGTATAATAGCGTGACATAGATTGCATGCGGGATTTCTGTCCCGCACACATGTCGTTATGACGTAACACGCGTGAATTATGTATGTGTCGCCAAAATGCCAACAGCTATCTGAACCAAAATGCATTCCACAACCTTTTGACGACCTCTCTGGCACAGTGGTGTTCGCTGTGGTCTTGTAAGTTGGAGATCTTGGGCTCGATTCCCTTCAGGGACTAGGTATATCGGGTGGGTCTATAAAGACACGATGAAACTGAATCGCGACGCGTCTCGAATTGATAACCTCCTCCTTTTTTGAAGTCGGTTAAAAAGCTCTACCTATTAATCCTCAAATGCACAAACCACAAAGCTTTCTAGCAAAATGTATTCGGCTACTATTCAGTAGCAATAAATCGTAGACACGTACAAAGGTACCTAAGTCCTAACTACTGGGGCTACGCTGAAACTATTCGTAGGTGTATATGTAAGCTTAAATTGCAATTGCGATTCCAGTAAAGTTTCAAAACCACATGCATAAAGTTCTCAAGTCGAGAAGAAAGAAAGACGAAGAGGTGATAATTGGAAAAGGAATTAATTTTATTTTAATACGCGAAAGCTGATCTTTGCCTCTATCTGTCTAGGTCGTGTACTTAGTAATCCATCATCATCATCATTAGCAACCATTGACTTATTAATACTAAGTCAATGTTAGCAACCCATCAACGGCTCACTACTGAGCACAGGTCTCCTCTCAGAGAAGGGTCATAGGCCATAGTCCACCACGCTGGCCCAATTTGTGGAATTGGTGGAATTCACACACCTTCGAGAACATTATGAAGAACTCTCAGATGTGCAGGTTTCCTCACGATGTTTTCCTTCACCGTTGAAGCATGTGATATTTAATTGCTAAAACGCACGTAACTCCGAAAAGTCTGAAATGCGTGCCGCGGGCTCGAACTTGCGACCCCTGAACAGGAGACCGCAGTTCTAATCACTAGGCTATCACTGCTGCAGAGACTAGGTACAAAGTTACCTATAACTGCATTAATTTCTGGTCTATTAAAAGTTTAACAAAAAAACTTGAGAGGTCAAGGGACACCCGGATGGAACGAAGTTCCTTTCGATTAATTAGTGAAGGAATTGTAATAAAATTTTATTTCTTTTAAGTTATAAAAAATTAGGGAAAAATTCCACATGTAGAAATTATTTAAAATAAAATTGAAAATAGAAAATTCAGTCTGTCGAGCTGGGATTCGAACCATCGACCTTTAACTGTTTAGCGACTGTAGAAACCACAAGGCTACGGAGATCTAATATTGTAGTGTGAAAATATTGAACACAATGCCAAATTCACATTCAAAAAAGTGTCGGTTCAATTTAGTCTTAATTTTTTCCGTCTAGCCCCCTTCCGCACCGCGCGATAAGGAACTACGTTCCAATAAATTTCCTGCGGACCTAGTCGCGGGCCAATGCTAGTAGGTAGGTACTCTATGTAAACGGTTATTTGGTCTCCCTCATCCAAATAAAGCTCGTTACTGGCGTAATGACGACATAAAGTGGGTGATAAAATCTAATACTCATGGTTGATGACTGAAACTATTGGCATGGAGTAGATAGTGGGTAACATCACTACATACTAATATTATAATGTTTGCGTTTTTAGGGTTCCGTATCCAAAGGGTGTCAACGGGACCCTATTACTAAGCCTCCGCTGTCCGTCCGTCTGTCAGCGGGCTGTATCTCGTAAACCGTAATAGACAGAAAGTTGAAATTTTCACATATTGTGTATTTCTATTGCCGCTATAACAACAAATAATAAAAATAAAATAAAATTATAAAATAAAGGGGGCTCCCATACATGGAAAAGGAGTCGAAATAAAATTTTATTTTTTTACCCTGGCATGTGGGGTGTCATTGTCTAGAGCTCATTAAGTGGAGTTCAAATATATATATATATATTTTTTAGCTACAAAAATGAAGAAATGGGGGGCCGTCAAAGTTTTCGGTTTTAGACCAATTTTGTTAGGGACCCCCTAATATGTCAAAAACTAAACTAGTTAGGAATTTGAAATTTTGGTATATTATGTACTATATAGTGTATTTAAACAACAAATACTGAAAACACCGATTTATAATCTGGTTTGTAAGTTGAAACCAAAACAAACGAGCAATTTTCTCCCATATACTAATTTAATGGTTTGTAAGAACTAAGATATCTAAATATGTATCTAGTTTTCAAAAAATGATATGGCAATATGTATGGAACCCTAAAAGAGCGAGGCCCGACTCGCACTTGACCGATTTTTTTGCGTTTGCAAAGTGTGTTTGTTAATTAGTTTGTTCTTCAATCACGCGGCAAAGAAGCAATGCATCGCAGGAATTTTTTGCACAGAACCTGAGCTCAGTCAAGTATATCGAATGTTTAGGGAACACTTGAAGGTGGAAAGGACATTGGGTTAGGGATTGTATTCAGGGGCTACCGACGTAAAGAGACTATATTAGGGGATGATTTTGCTAGGTTGGTGAAAACTGACATAACTCTATCAGCCTTTCTGCTCCAATCTTTTCAAAGTAACCAAAACTAATGTACGGGCCATAACTTACAACTCAAATTGTATCTAGTAAAGTATTGTTACGAGCTATAAAACCCAGTTCAGGCTCGTTGCAGCGCTTTATGCCAGGAAACTAGGTTTTAAGACTCACGGTAACGGATTTTATTGCCCTTTACACAATATCGTCATTATACTTTTAGATAAGTACCCCCATTATTATAGTTTTGATTTGTAACTTCAGAGTACCCGCATTTATATACTAATGAAATTTATGAAATATGGCGCCTCTGCGTCATGAAATGAGTTAAACATCAATTAAAATAAACTAACTTCAATAACCAAACTAATAAAATCTTTTAATCATTTCCAAAAATCTAATTAATTTTGAACATGAACCTAACTTATAGTAGCTACGCTTCGATTTTCCTATGATCGAAGTACCTACGTTATACTTTTTATGGGCATACATAGAATTCAAGTCACGGAAGGAAAGTGTAATAAAAATATAATTTAGAGCCTCAAGAACAAAATATAGACTCAAGCAGGGTCATTCAACGTGCGCTGAAGAGATTTTTGCGCGGGGTATCCATTCCATCAAATCAGAAATGAGGAGATCCGTAGCAGTACAGAGTTACAGACACAGCCATCTCAAAGCTAAAGGACACTGCTGCAAGTTTTTCTGATAGTGGACAAGCTCAGAGTATGTGCGACATGTGAATTGACGTGTTTTATGTTTTAAAATTGATAAGAATATAAGTTTAATAAGAACAGACTAGCAAATATTTTCCTTCATCTATTTTTTCCTCTCGTGACAGTCCTACCAAAATAGGTATAAATTTTTACGATGCTTCGAACTTTTGGCTCTAAACCAACCAAACCAAACATGGTTATTTAATCATGTTCCCACGCCTCTCCCAAGTGCCCCAAATCAGAACCTGGAGACCAGTAAATTTTCCAACTGAGATGTACGAGTAAGGGCTCTTGTGCACTTTCTCGTGTTCGATTCGTTTTCGTGATTCGTGAAAACACGATTCGAGGTGGTCTACATACAAAATGTACGTGCGCTTGTGCACTCATTCGATTCGTATTATGACAGATCCGTTTATGGCCCAAATTAGACAGTGCATCGTTCATCGTTGCGAAAATTTTTACGAAAATGGACCATCTATTTCGCCCTAAAGGTGAATTTTCAACGGTTAATTTTTCGAGATTTTTGCTTTCATTTTCGAAGGTCATCGGTGAGCCATCCGTCTAAGCTCGCCTTTAGGGCAAAGGGCCTTAGGGTTCATTTTTGCAAAACATATTCGCAAAAATGAACGGTGAACGAGGCACTGTCTAATAGCGGCCTTAGTTTTGTATGACGGCCACTTCGAATCGCACTTTCACGAACACGATCACGAATCAAACACGAGGAAGTGCACAAGAGCCCTAAGTCGATCTGTACAGATTCCGGTTCGCAAGCCACAGTTTCAGAAACGATGCCTCTGAATTTCATAGCACCGGAACTGCGTCCCTGGGCGATACATCGTTGCTGAAAAGCTAAGCATCGCCAAGGGACTTAACGTAACATAGACATACCGCCAAGCATTGAGTAGGACTATGGAGCAACAGAACTTCGCCACGCGGTTTGACCGACATCAAACAAAGAGGAGGCAGTTATTGACTAGTCTTCAAGGTCTTCTAAGGTGGCTTCAAGGAGTAACAAATTATTATTATCTACTACTGCGCGAAAAAAATAACATTACCACATTTTAAACTATTCGTGGCCAGTGCTTGATGCTTTTGAATGGTTTAAGGCTTGATTTCATCAAACTGGCGCTTCCTTTGTCTTTTTTAGGGTTCCATACCTCAAAGGTAAAAAAGGAACCCTTATAAGATCACTCTCTTGTCCGTCTGTCTGTCCGTGTGTTACCACCGATTTTCTCAGGAACGGGTAAACCTAGGAAGTTGAAATTTATACCAGATACTGAGGTCTATTATCTCTATTAGTTGTGTAAAAATCAAGGTCCTGAGTCAACACGATAAAAAGATATGGGCAAATTTAGATTTTCGCGAAAACTTGTAAGTACCAAAATTTACCTTAATTTTCAACTTCTTTGTTTTTCGGGATATTCCCTTTACTTATGCTGTAAGACCTTACTTTTAACTAAAATTGCCAATTCTAGGTCAACCGGAAGTAACCTATGGGTTTTGGTCGAAAACCTATATGGTAGTTCCCGTTGAGCTAGAATCACGAAATTTGGCAAAAAACAAGGTCATAACAAGCATATTATAATGGCGGTACAATGAGTAGGTACGGAACCCCCGCTGGCGCAAGAGTTCGACTTGCACTTGGCCGGTTTTTATTTTTATTGAATGACAAGCTAGTCCTTAACTGCGATCTCTGGTGCAATGACGATGCAGTCTAAGATGATAGTGGCAGGTAAAAGGCCACCTTGTGTCTAGTTACCAGATGTCTCTCCTTGGTGTGGTGGAAGGCTTTAGCCGTGTCTAGTAATACCACCAAAACAATAAATACTTCTAGCACAGAGTAAGGACAGTAACTTCTTATACTGTGCTTCAAGTAACAACTTCAATAACGTTAACCTACTTTGAGAACTCACTTGTCTATTAAGTCCAATAGGGAATAATTTGATATAATTATTGTTAACACAGAATAAGATGATAGAGTGGGCAGGCCTCTCCTATTTTGTATTAGGACGAGTGTCATAACTGTTCTAGTCTTTTTTACCTACTAGATGAAGTGAGTTTGCTTTCGAAGCGAGTTTGTATATTACTGAATAGCGCTGCTGCTCTAGTAATGCGACAACTCTCAGCCGCCAAGGGAATCATTAGATAATTACGAGCGAGCACTAATTTTGCAGACGAGTGGCATTTGGAGCTCTGGAGTCCGGTAAAGAGGACCCCAAGGCGTTTAATTTACTTGGAAGATTTGATTATAAATTTTGTAAGAAAAAGTTTTGCTTGCGTTAATACTCGAAAAACTTCGCCCGGGAAATGCCGGATGCCGTATTTGAATAGAGATAAAGATGGTGGACAGATTAAAGCAGACTTTACTATGCTGAAAGGAGGGAAAAATACGGTTATCTCTTTGTTCACTTTGTAGTAGGCACAGTTAATGTTCTGCTGGGGGAATGTTTAAAAATAATTGCTACTAACTATCATGTGATCTTTTGTTATAACAATTCCAGTTTGGAAAAAGGGAAGGGAAAGAGAGTGCACCGTGGAGTAACCATGTTTGATTAATGATTTGTACTTTCTGGCGACTAAGGTCTAGTTAATACCTATTCGGACTATATTATTAGTAGTGCATATTAACGACTTTGTTAATAGCCACTAACACGACAACTAATACAAAAAAAAAGTGTGTGTGTCAGCTCCGACGCACGACTGGAGTTTACTCCTTAAATACGATTGTCTAAACATCGGTCTGTTACACCCTGGCTCTGAAGCCGTTTATGCCGATGCATGCTGCATCGGCGTGATCGCGCTTGACCGTCTGCTGCGGGTTGGAGTCAGTCGAGTCGAGATATCCGAAGCCGTTACATGGCTAGTCGTAAAAATCCTGTTAATTATATTTAATTGATTAAACTAAATGTTTAATAATATATTATATTCCAGTGAACTTGTATTTCCTTTTTTTTAAAAATCCAAATCGGGATTCCCCGTGTAACATTTGGTGGCAGCGTAAAGGGATCCAAAATCGGGTCCTCGGTGTTCCTTAGTGCCCGTAAAGTGTGTGTGCAGTTAAACTACAATTTTCCTCAAGAATAATAATACAAGAATAATATATGAAATAATTCAGTGATAAAGTGAATTATATCAGTGAGTGATACCTAAGTGTCTAGTGTCCTGTGTGGTCCAACGTTCCGAGAACGAGAATCCAGCCGTACACGTCAGCAGAACGCGACGAGAACCATGTCTGTAATCGCTATCGCCTACGCATTCTCCGTACTGTGAGTCTGGCTATTTGATACCTCTTTGTGTTACACTGATATTAATTGCTTCTTTTTATACGAATTTCTTTTACGTTCAATTAAGTATTATACATATTATAAAATGTCGAAACCCACACTAAATGTACCCAGCGAAACCCTTCTACCTTCCGACACGGAAGACGAAAGGCCTTCCGATAACAAACCCAATGTGAGAACCCGTTCCGCAAAACGGACTATTCCCACGATAGAGCTAGAATTAAACATACTACTGAAATTTATAAAACCCTATGATGGAAATAGAGAAACATTGAATTCCTTCATAATAAATTGTAATAATGCTTACGAAATTGCTTCAGAAGAACAAAAGCCTATTGTTTTTAAATACATACTTTGCCAACTCAGCGGAAAAGCTGAGGTGGCTTGCTCGATAAAAGAGTTTACGTCTTGGGACCAATTAAAGGACTTCCTTAAAACCCAGTTTAGTGTTCGAAAACACTACTCACACCTACTGACAGAGTTACAAGAGTGCCGACAGGCACACAACGAAAATGTTACGCAGTTTTCTCTACGAATAGAGACGTGCCTATCCCAACTTCTGACAGAAATCTCTCTCTCCAATTGCAAAGTAAGGGAGCTACCAGGGCGTACTGCGTCTATGGAAGAGCTTGCATTACATCATTTCCTAATGGGCCTTTTGCCCAGAATTTCCAACATAGTCAGGTGTAGGTCACCCAAGTCTCTTAATGAGGCGATTAACTTTGCCATATCAGAAGAAAGAATACAAGAAACCATTTTCAAAAGAAACACAATAGAGAATAGAACTAGAAGACCGTTTAATCCACAACCTCCTCGTCCTTTTAGAACATCACCTACACCTCAACCTAATTCATTCCAACTCAATCAGTCCAACAATAGCAACAACACTAACAGTTGCGCACAGGCGCTCGATGCAATTGGACGCGTGTACTTTGCGACCGCAAAACCGGTTTCATAGCTTCGCTGCGCTCAACCGCGAATTCTAGTTCATTGCGATGTTAAGTTCGCCCGAGTGAGTGTAGGGTGACAATGAATAATAATGATCCGGACGAGTCCGATGGATCGGAGATATCTTTGGAGTCGACGAGTATGGCAGGAGATACGGCGAAGACTGTAAATGAGGAAAGACCACACAAGAGACAACGTGACGGAGACAAGGAAGAAATGTGGTCTATCGCAGGAAGGAAAGGAAAACGTTTTGCTAGGGCCAACGCAGGTGAGCCAATACCAGAAGACAGATTCGAAGTATGCATATCAAGTCCTGAACAGGTACCAAAACAATTTAAATTAGCTAAACTATTGCGGACTGAAAAGATTCAGAATGTTACCCGCATTAAATATTTAAACTCATATAAAGTTCTAATACAGTTTAGTAATGAGGATAGTGCTGATGAGCTTGTCAACTCAATAAAATTTAAGGAAATGGGATTTAATATTTACAAAACTATGGAAACTAATCAATTATATGGAGTTATAAAGGATATAGATTTGGATCTCAAAGATGAAGAAATTCTAGAAAGTCTGAGTTCTGACGTACAAATTTTGGGGATTAAAAGGTTAAAACGTAGAAACAGGGCTGATGGAAATTGGGAAATAAGTGAAAAAATGAGAATTTGTTTCAAAGGACCCTTACCCTCACACGTTAAAATTTTTGATACTATAGCAGAGGTGACCCCTTATGTGTATCCTGTCACACAATGTTCGCGCTGCTGGAGATACGGCCACTCGGTCAAAATCTGCCCTACATATAAAATTATTTGCCCAAAATGTGGAGAAAACCACCCAAACTGTACTAAAACCTCATTTAAATGTAACAATTGTGGAGGGAAACATATGGCTATGGCCAGAATCTGCCCTATATATTGTAGAGAGAAACGGATCCGAGAGCTGATGTCTAAATTTGGCGTATCATATAAAAAAGCGCTGACTTTATATGTACCACCAAGGGGACCTGAGTTTACCTTCTCAGAGGATGACTTCCCGAAGCCTAAGAGAAAAGATCAATACGAGTCAAGAGTCACAGATCCGCCTTCAGGTAGAAAATCTTACGCTCAAGCGACTTCTATGCCGTCTTCATCTCATCCCAAGGAAAATACTGGAATAGTATCTAGTGGAGAGGAATACAAATCTGATGAAAATACAAAAAACAAAAAGAAGAAAAAGAAGAAGAGGAAAATACTATTTCGGGTGGATAATAAAGATGAAGAAATGGAGTGGCTGGATTCAGAATACGAGTCGAAGGCAAGCGATGATTTGAATCATAGTGATGTTAATACTGGTGATGGTTCTATCAAGGATCAAGGAAGAAGCAGGAATGAAAGTAGAGGTCCTGAATGGCAAGTGTATCTTAAAGTTCTACTTGAAAAGCTTAAATCCATATTATTTAACACTAGAAGTGAGGACTCATTGATGGATAAGATACGAAGAGGTGTTAAATATTTCGTGCAGTGGACTAAAGATGTCTTTCAAGATGTTATTACCAAAATTCCAGTGATCAAGGACCTGGTTCACTTGTTTACTTAACATGGCCCAGTACACCAAAAAAAAAAGAATCAATCTGAATTTAATCCAGTGGAATGCTCGTAGCATTAGACCTAAGCTTAATTCTTTCGAGCAGTTGCTAATTCAGGAAAAAGTTCATATTGTGGCACTGTCTGAGACGTGGCTTGATGACGAAATGTATATTAGAGTTAAAGATTATAATATATATCGATGTGATAGGGACGATGCTTATGGGGGCGTGGCCATACTAACTCATAAATCATTGCAGTCATTTTCGTGTAGGGTAGATGTTATTAATCCTGGCATAGAATTAATTCATGTTAAAATACTTAACTGCAACCATATTGAAAACATTATCTGTGTATATTGCCCCTCCGATACTAGAACTACCCAGGCAGATTGGGATAGAGTTTTTTCCATAGCCACGTCCAAAACTATTATTCTTGGTGACTTTAATGGCCATCATACTATGTGGTCTAATAAATCGGACAATAGAGGTAACCAAATTCTGGACGCGATTACAGAAAGTAACATGGTTTTGCTTAACGACGGTTCCACTACTCGATTCCAACTAGTAGATGGCCAATTACGCGAGTCTTCGCCAGATATCTCATTGGTCACCTCTGATGCTGCACTTGGATTCAGGTGGACAGTTACGAATGAATCACTAGGAAGTGACCATTTAATCATTAAGTTAAGCACGTCTTATGTTTCTGAGTTTAAAATTCAGAAAAAGAGAAATTTCAAACTAGCAAAGTGGGAGAGCTATCGTGCGTGTCTTGAAGATTCGTTTTTAGATTTAGACTTTCCAGATGACCCACAAACAGCATATAATCTTTTTATTGATAATATTAACAAAGCTGCTGAATTACATATCCCGAACATTAAAATATGTTTTAATCCAGAAAATAATTTTAAACCTAGGGAATTTTGGAACTCAAACCTGTCGAAATCAGTTGCAAAAAGACGGTTAGAATTAAGAGCATTTAGGCGCAATCCAACCCCTTCAAATTTGTCAAAGTTAGAAAAGGCTATTGCGGATGCACAAAGAGACATACGACGTGAACAATCAAACTCTTTTCGCAACTTCTGCTCATCGATTGATGAAGTTACATCATCTAGCGAAATGTGGCACCGTATGAGGTGGTTGAAAGGTTATAAAAGACCTCGTCAACACATAGAGGTGAGCAAATACGAAGTTTTACTCCATAGTTTATGTCCGGACTATGTTACTCCAGCTAAACCACAATTTATGTCAACTAACAGTTCAATAGAGGCTCCCATTACTATTCAAGAACTATGCAAATCTATAAAATCCAAAGATACCGCCCCTGGCTGTGATGATATCTCGTTTTCTATGATCCATCATTTACCTCTAGTTGCTAAGCAATGGCTTGTTAACCTTTATAATATTTTCCTATTTACTAGCTTTGTACCTTCGCAGTGGCGTGATATAACCGTGATTCCCATTCCCAAGCCTGGTCGAAGTTCAGAAAATTTGTCATCTTTAAGGCCTATCTCCCTTATCTCCTGCTTGTGCAAGATCTTCCATTCTGTCATTAATAAGCGTCTAGAATGGTTCATGGAACGAAATAATAATTTTGCGGACAGTTCTATAGGATTTAGAAAATTTCACTCTTGTTTAGATGGATTAGCTAAGTTAGTTACACAGGTTCAAACGGGCTTTACTAGAAATGAGATAACAGTGGGTTGTTTTATTGATGTTGATAATGCATATAATAAGTTAGATATTTGCGCACTTTTAAAAAAATTAGATCAATTGGGAGTCGGTAATAAAATTTGTAACTATCTGTGGGAATTTTTAAAGGAACGTAAGTTAAGGATAAAGTCAGAGGATTATTGCTCTATTCCTCTGAGTACTGGTCAAGGCTTAGCCCAAGGAGACCCATTATCTCCTTTATTATTTAACGCTGCTACTCATCATATTTGTAAAGAAATCAATAATACTTTCATCAATGTGTCACAGTACGCCGATGACTTCGTCATATATTCTACTAGTAAAAATTTAAATGTAAGTGTCGATCACGTTCAAGACGCTTTGAACAAATTGTATATATTGTTTGGTGAGTTAGGTTTAGAAATTTCGACATCTAAAAGTAAAACTTGTGTTTTTAAAAAAGGACTTAACAGATCTCCAGTAATTATTAAAATTAACAACAATGTACTTCGAACAGAAGTTAACGTTAAATACCTAGGTATGTGGTTGGACTGCTCCTTGAGGTGGGGCAAACATATTAATGAACTTAAAGAGAAGACCTTAAAATTTCTCAACGTATTCAAGGTACTGTCAGGTTCGGGTTGGGGTGTACATCCTCAACATTTGAGAAGGTTGTATATAGCTATTATTAGAAGCCGGTTGGACTATGGCTGTTTTCTGTACTCGGACAGCTGCAACTCGCATCTTAGTAAACTCGATAGGGTACAGAACATGGCTATGCGAATCATAGGTGGCTTTTTAAGAAGTTCACCCATACATGTAATGGAGGCAGAATTAAACTTACAGCCTTTAAATATACGTAGGAGTTTTTTGGCTGGCAAATTTTTATTGAAAACCAAATCTCTTTCTAGTAAAACGGGACTGATTGACCTTTTACAAATACTGTTGTCGCGTTGTACGCGTAATTTCTGGAAAAGAAGAAACATCCCCTTACTTGCGTCTACTCAGAAGGATTGGGTTGATACTGTTATACACTCCAGTAACAAGTTAGAAATGTTCAGTCTAGATTTGTGGGTTAGTAAAATAGACCTTAATGATGTTCTATGTATGAATGTTGAAGGTATGGATCAAGCCAAGAATCGATATAGTTCCTTTAATTTGAAGCAGATCTGTACTAGGTACCTTAATAACAAGTTTCACAATTATTACCAAATTTATACAGACGGATCTAAAAACTCCAGTTCTTCGGGCGCAGCTTTTTTTGATCCACAAATGGATGTTGAGGCAAAATTCAAAATTGAAGCTAGTATTTCCATTATGCATGTCGAATTACTAGCTATTGTTGAAGCATTATCGTACATAAGCCCAATTTTGTTTGATAAATTTGTTATTCTGACTGATTCTAAAAGCGCGCTTCAACATTTGGCTAGATGCTCCTCGACTTTTCGAGGGCTACCTATAGCTTATGAAATTATCAAAATTCTTTTAAATTTTAAATCATTAAATAAATCAATCAAAATTCAGTGGATTCCATCCCATATTGGCATCAATGGCAACGTTAAAGCAGACCAGCTGGCTGATATGGCTACCTATGAAGGAATTTTAGTCCAAGTGGTCCCTTTTTATACCGACTGTATAAATTTGTTGAGAGATAAAATCGTTTCCCTTTGGAAAGAATACTTTGATTGTCGGTCGAAAGATAAAGGTATCTGGTACAGGACGGTCCAATCTGAACCATTTACATCCTGGGTTAGCAACTGTTCACTAGGCCGACGAGATGTTGTACATCTAATACGGCTTCGTTGTGGACACATTCCACTGGCTAAATTCGGTTTTCTCATGAAAAAATTGTCAACACCCAATTGTCCGGACTGTGACAAGCCCGAGGACGTCTTCCATGTGCTACTGGAATGTGTCCGTAACGAGGCCGAGAGATGGGATACTCTTGCCCGGTTCCCCATGCTCCGGCAGATCGGCGGCTGTAACAGCGCTCTGGCCCAACCTCTGTCGGATGAGGCTAGGGCGCTGGTACGGCTGTTTAGGAAGTGCCTGCTGAGGCGTGATATTGTTTAGGTTAAGACTATCTTGAAGATTTACGGAGTGGCGTAGTCCTATAGGACCAAACTCCTAAAATAAAGATTTAAAAAAAAAACAACACTAATCTTGAATGCAGATACTGCAAATCCCCAGGGCACGTAATTGAAAATTGCAAACGTAGGGAATTCAATAACAATCGGTTCCGAAAATTTTACCAACAAAAACCTTCCACCTCCCGTGTACACTTCATACCCGAACCTTCTGAAGAACAAAATGGAGAGGATGTTTGTGAAATTAACGGGGGTGACACTTTAAACGAATAAAAGTCTCGCCTACGTGTCGCACGAGACTATACCAAAAAGTCGGCACAAATCCATGCACACATACTTCTAAATTCACATCCAAGGTCACACAACAGGGTAACCAGCCCCAAAACGGAGACCTCAACCCAAGGACTATACAGCAGGGTAACCAGCCCCAAACCGGCAGTCCTTCCAAATCCAAGGTCATACAACAGGGTAACCAGCCCCAAAACGGAGACCTCTACCCAAGGACTATACAGCAGGGTAACCAGCCCCAAACCGGCAGTCCTGAGATATTCCACACGGGTAGCCAGCCCCAAAGAAGCGGTATCTCACAAAATCCTACACTATTACATCATCCTGAACCATCTATAAAAATACATGAAATTAAAACAAATCCAAATAAATGTTCTTTACCACATGTCTCAATCCACACAAATGTAAATACTAATCCGTTATCCTTTCTAGTTGACTCAGGTTCCTCAGTAAGTCTTATAAAAAGAACGTGCATCAAAAATATGCCTAATGTCATTAAAGAAAAAATTTATTTAAAGGGAATTGATCCTGGTAACAAATTGACTCCAACTTCAGGCTACTGCAACCTCGATTTCACTTCTGATTCGATTCCCAAAGGGACAATTTCTTATCGTTTCCATATAGTTGATGATATTAATTTATTATACGATGGTATAATTGGTAACGACCTTCTAGAAGATCTAGATTGCACCATAGATTATAATCAGAGGACCTTAAGGGTTAAATCCACAATAATGCCAATACATTTTTCCTATCCTACCTATTATATTCCCCCACGTACAGAAATGATTGTAGAATGTTCTGTTTCCAATCCCGAATTGAGAGAAGGTCTTATTCTCGATCAAAAGGTTAATGAAAACCTTCTAATAGCCAATTGTATTGTCGCAGTAAAAAATAACAAGAGAATTAACATTTCCGTTGTCAACATATCGGATGAACCAATATCTTTAAATTCGAACCTCAATCTCACTCTCGTACCTTTTTGTCCTTCTCAAACTGTCCCTGTGAACAAAATAGAACAAACAAACATTCACAGCAATACACATGCCTACCTCAGAACTCAGGAAGTTCTTAACAAATTACGTATATCGCATCTAAACACAGAAGAGAAAGAGGCTCTCTGTGACATATGTTCTGAATATTCCGATATCTTCCATCTTCCGGATGACCAATTAACACACACTAATGCAATACAACACGAAATTAAGACAAATTCATCAATTCCAATTTTTACAAAGTCCTACAGATTTCCCGAGTGCCATAAAGGTGAGGTCAGCAGTCAAATTGACAAAATGCTAAACCAAGGTATTATCAAGCCATCCACTTCTCCATGGTCATCACCTATCTGGGTCGTCCCAAAAAAATTAGATGCATCAGGTCAGCAAAAATGGAGAGTTGTAATTGATTACAGGAAATTAAATGACATCACAATAGGTGACGTATATCCTATTCCACAGATAACGGAAATCCTAGACCAACTCGGAAATAGCAAGTATTTTTCGACCCTAGACCTTGCTTCTGGTTTCCATCAAATCCCAATGAGCGAAAATGACGCACAAAAAACTGCATTTAATGTGCCTCAGGGACATTTCGAATTCACCCGAATGCCCTTCGGACTGAAAAATGCCCCTTCAACATTCCAACGTTTAATGAATACTGCTTTAACTGGTCTCCAGGGTATTCGATGTTTCGTCTACCTGGACGACATAGTTATTTATTCTCACGATCTTAATTCTCATATAGAAAACCTTGCTTCTGTTTTTCAAAGACTTCGAGAATTTAATCTCAAACTTCAACCAGATAAGTGCGAGTTCTTGAGAAGAGAAGTCGCTTACCTTGGACATCTTATCACCAAAGAAGGTGTTAAACCAAATCCCGAAAAGATAAAGGCTGTAATTCACTTCCCTTCGCCAAAAACTCCTAAAGATGTTAAGTCATTCCTTGGCCTTGTGTCGTATTATCGCCGTTTTATCCCTGATTTCTCCAAAATCGCAAAGCCTCTCACAACTCTTTTAAGAAAAGATATTCCCTTTGTGTGGGACAATAAGCAACAACTTGCTTTTGACACTTTAAAGCATAAGCTTACTACAGCTCCAATTCTTTCCTATCCAGATTTCACCCAACCTTTCATACTCACCTGTGATGCGTCCAACCATGCAATCGGTGCTGTTTTATCACAAGGACCGATTGGCAGGGATAAACCTATTGCTTACGCCTCACGCACCTTGAACAAGAGTGAATCCAATTATAGTACAACTGAAAAGGAATTATTAGCAATACTTTTTGGCTGTAAAACCTTTCGTCCCTACCTGTTCGGTAGGAGATTCCAAATTATTACTGATCATAGACCCCTTAAATGGTTATTCAATCATAAAGATCCCAGTAGTAAATTACAGCGCTGGCGATTAAAACTTGAAGAGTTTGATTATGAAATCACTTATCGAAAGGGAAAATTTAATTCTGTAGCTGATGCTCTTTCTCGATTCCCAGTAAATCCTATACATCCAGAAGTTCCCACGGATACGAATGAAGATCCACCAACTCGCGATGAGAATCCTATCCTCGAAGATCCTTTAAATGATTTCGGTCTACTAGATTTAAGCCCACGAAGTGGCGACCTTAACCTCGACTTCAGCAACTTAGAAATTCCATCTCTGGAAGACCCTTTCCCACAAATGGATCCTTTAGAAATTCCTTTGCAGGAACCAATCCCTGAAACAATAAATCCTAACATTGACGCATTTGATTTAACTTCTGAAAACCCTAATTCAGAACCACAACATCTTGAACCTGTAACACAAAATCCTAATTCTGAAACAATAGATCCTAATATAGAAATATTCGACTTAATTCCTGAAATTGTTGATCCAACTCCTGAAACACAAAACCTTGATTCTGAAACAACAAATCCTAACGTTGAGAGCAATATTTCTAATCCCACTGATGAACCACTAAATCCCAATCCTGGGAGACAACAAACACCTTCTAACGAAGAATACTCTAAATTCCTGAAAGAGATCTCCAATACTAATAACCAATTTAATACTAAAATAATAGAACACAATGAATCACTAACAAAGGCCCACTGTAAAATTCTGATTATACCTTCCTCTATTGATCTAGATGATTCTAATGCATATGTTGAGGCAGTGTTAAGTAACCTTACAAATCCTAATGAAACAATTCATTCTGAAAAACAACTATACTCATATGAAAGAGTAGAATCCGGCAATAAAATTATCTATTTCATTTACACAAAAGTTCACCATTTCGACGAAATCACATATCCAGAAATTTTCCATACCTTAAAAGGTTTGAAGGAACATTTATTAGAAATTGGAGGGATAAATGAAATTGCCATCCCTGACTTCAAGAATCCATTTCAAAATCTGTCATTTGTCAAAATTTATAATATGATGACATACCTTTTCCATGATACTAATATAATCATTAACATATACCATAATAATATAATATATCCCACTCTTAGTGAAATAAAGAAGATCTTACATGATAACCATGACATTCCAATCGCTGGTCATCTAGGTTCAGTCAGAATGTTTAAAAGAATCCAAGAGAAGTACTATTGGAAAAACATGAGATCCGATATTGAGAGGTATGTGAGTAATTGCTCTCTCTGTCAAGCGAATAAAGCCCTAAGAAGAACTAATAGGGCCCCTATGCAAATCACCACTTCCTCCAATACCCCTTTTCAAAGAATCGCTCTTGATATTGTTGGTCCCCTGCCTGAATCTGGAACCGCAAAACTTAAATATATCCTGACGTTACAGGATGACCTTACCAAATTCTCTGCAGCATATCCTCTACGCTCTGTTACTGCGGAGGAAACAACTGAAAGCCTTGTTCATTTTATTTCTTTGTTCGGAATTCCAAAAATTATTTTGACGGATCAAGGTACCAATTTTACCGCTGAATTATTTAAAAGCACTTGCGCTTTCCTAAAAATCAAGCAATTATGGTCTTCTCCATACCATCCTCAAACTCAAGGAGCTTTAGAACGGAGTCATTCTACACTTAAAGAATACCTTAAATCTTATGTCAACGAAAATCAGGATAATTGGCCAAAATATGTGTATACAGCAATATTGGCTTACAACACAGCAGTCCATTGTACTACAAATTATACACCCTACGAACTCCTATTTGGTCATAAACCATATATCCCTGATTCTATTTTTGATGAAAACCCTAGTGACACTTATCCTGACTATGTTAGAATGCTGCAACATAGACTTAAATTCTCTCGAGCACAAGCTCTCGAAAATATTCAAAAGTCTAAATTAAAATCAAAAAATTACTATGATAAAAGATCGCGTCCAATCCGATACAAAGTTGGTGACTTTGTTTACGTCAAAAATCACTTAAGACTCCGAAAGGCACTTTCACCTATTTGGAAGGGACCT
Source organism: Oeneis ivallda (assembly GCA_029955525.1). Classification (NCBI taxonomy): domain Eukaryota; kingdom Metazoa; phylum Arthropoda; class Insecta; order Lepidoptera; family Nymphalidae; genus Oeneis; species Oeneis ivallda. The sequence continues at coordinate 4,011,067 of JARPMR010000024.1, read as the reverse complement.
TATAAGGTCGTCAAAGTCCACGACAATAATACCCTTTCCTTGCTAATTAATAGAAGGCATGTTAAGCATCATTTTGATGAAGTCAAGTTGGCGGAAGTTGCGGAAGGTCCTTCTTCTTCTTCTTCTTCTTCGCAGTAATTAAATATCAAATCATATAAATTATTTTATATGACTGATTATTTTTGTCATTTTAATTTTTTTGTGTGTCATAGATTAAGCTGTAGTTTTAGGTTTTAGATTGTACTTAGTTAAGTTATTTGCTATTTCAGTGCATCTGCATTTGTCACACCAAGTGTTGTTCATCCAATCTCATCCGGCTCTGGAATCTATTTTGACTACATGGGTAAACTTAAAATTATTAATGGACACTTAAGCATATTAATGCCAATTGACATTTCTCATATTCAGTCTCATATTCAAAATATGAATTCTATATTTGTGAATATAAGATATCTTTGTAAAGAGACGAATGTTACAGATGACCTGGAATGCAATAGTATGTTAGAACCTTTATTTGTGCGGTATCAAAATGTTTATAAACAGTACCTTTCCATATCTCACCTTCTGGAAAGAAGATTGAAACGCGGAGCATGGATTGGAGGAGTAGGATCTATTTTAAAACAAATATTTGGCACCCTAGATGAAAATGATGCAATTAAGTATGACGAAGCAATAAACTCTGTTCAAACTGATACTAAAAAGTTGGCTTTACTCATGAAGGAGAATGTACTAGTTTCTACTTCTGCAATTAGCTCATTCAATCATTCATTGCACAAATTAAAGGTAAATGAAGAAAATTTAAACCAGGCTGTGGACAAGCTCTCTACCAAATTAAGGAAAATAACAGAAGTAACAAATAAATTATTAATTACTTCTGAAATAAACTCAGTTTTAAATAGTTTAGAAGCGTCCTTACTCGATTTTTCATTCCAACTGGAAGACATAATTACTGCCGTGCTTTTCTCTAATTTGAATATTCTTCACCCTTTTGTGATCACACCCCATCAATTGTACAGAGAACTTGTCGACAACTATAAGCATTTGCCTAGAAGTTTAGGATTAGCATTTAAGTTAGATTTAAGTTCAATACATTTGGTTTTTCATATTTCTAAGTTAATATGTTATTATTTGAATAATAGGATTATGTTTGTGCTACAAATACCATTAGTAATTCCCCAAGAATTCTATGTGTATCATAATATCCCATTACCAATTCCACATAATTCTGTAAAGCCAGACTCATTCAGCCTCATCATGCCCGACAACAAGTATATAGCGATTACTAAGGACAAAGCGTACTACAGTGGCCTTGAATCACTTTCTTCTTGCAAGGCAATAGATTCGGCGAACTTCATTTGTAATATCATGAACATATTTTCATCAAACACGAACCCATCATGTGAAAGTGAACTATTGACTAAAGTAATAACTGAAATACCAGTGCAGTGTAAAACTCAATTCCTATCTGGCGTTATCGATATTTGGAAACCCATCACCAATAACAGATGGATATTCATACAAACTATACCCGCAAAATTATCAGTAGAATGCACCAATTTAGATCTAAGTGAAATCAGCGTTTTTGGAACAGGTATACTAAATATACCCAAACAATGCACAGCCTATTGTAAAACAACAAGATTATATTCTAATAATAATGTATTAAATATCACTTCACCTTTAATTGTCACTTCAGAATTTAATATAATAAATGATTCATGCTGTAATATTGTTAAATTTAAACAGACATTAGACAATAAGAATACAACCCCTTTTAAACTGCAAAATGTTGATTTAGAAAATATTAATTTTAACCGCGATATAAATAAAGAACTTGACAAAATAATAAATGAACCGCATATAGTAAAATACGGATCCCATTACTCTTTAGCATTTAATTTTGTAATATTGTCCATTGTCTGTGTCATTATTTTAAAATTTATTAAATTCAATTTCTGTAATAAGATTGGCGAACAGCATGAAATTCCTGAGATTCTTATGGAAAACATCCAGCCAGCAGCAGAAACTGTGAATGCGGGGACAGAAATAGTTCCTCCAAGAACTAGAAGAGGTGTTTAAATCTTGTTAAACATAAACTTCGAAATTATCTTCGAAGTTTATTTTTGATGAGGGGAGGTGTTACACCCTGGCTCTGAAGCCGTTTATGCCGATGCATGCTGCATCGGCGTGATCGCGCTTGACCGTCTGCTGCGGGTTGGAGTCAGTCGAGTCGAGATATCCGAAGCCGTTACATGGCTAGTCGTAAAAATCCTGTTAATTATATTTAATTGATTAAACTAAATGTTTAATAATATATTATATTCCAGTGAACTTGTATTTCCTTTTTTTTAAAAATCCAAATCGGGATTCCCCGTGTAACAGGTCGTAATGCATTCGCGGCGCTCGCTGCGTCTCGGCGCCGCTCGGACCCGATCGGTACGCACTCGGCTTCCCGAAGCGATCTTTCGCATTCGGACCATAGACACAACTCAAGCGAAAACCAACCTTATTTACTCAACGTTAGGGTAGAAATTTGCATCGTTGTGAAAAACGTAACGAGGTCATTCATAAGTAAATTTTACTCCTCAAATTTTTCTCATACCGGGCGCCTTATATATGAAAATCGATTCTTAAGGAGTAAACTCCAAAAATTTATTAAAGCAAGAAAGGGATGTAATGTATTCAGTATTGGCATTTGGCAGAGGAAGAGGAAGCGGAAGCGAAGAAGCGGAAGAGGAAGCGGAAGCGAAGAAGCGGAAGAAAAAGAATTGTCATATCCATTTCATATGACATGAAATGGATAATGGATATGTCATAGGCTACTTTTGCATTTTTACTTTCAGTTCACAGTTCAAGGAAGATAGGCTTACCATTACGTTTGTCACGCAATCACGCAGCAACAAAGCAACGGATTAACATGATTTTTTGCATAGAGATAGTTTATGGGCCGGAGCGAGACAGACTACTTTTTATCCCGAAAAAATGTACAGTTCCTATAGGAAGACACGCTTATGCTCACGCTAATGCATGCTTGCTTGAGATATCAGAAACTGATGCTTGCTTGGGTTTTTAAAACCGATGCTTGCTTGCTGGATTGCTTGCATGCTAGCTTGGGATTTTAAAAACCGATGCTTGCTTGCTTGCTTGATTGTTTTCTTGCTTATTTTAAAAACCGATGCTTGCTTGTTTGCTTGATTGTTTTCTTGCTTATTTTAAAAACCGATGCTTGGGATTTTAAAAATCTGCCCTTAAACGAAGCGTCTGATTGGGGAGACGTCAACCTGGTTCTATTTAATGCTACCATAATGAAAGCGTGTTTGTTCACCGCCAAATGACTCCGACTCTCCGTAATATATCGGTTGCTTTCTTGCTTGCTCGCTTGCTTGCATGCTTGCTTGCTTTTTGATTGGGATTTTAAAAACCAATGCTCGCTTGCTTGGGATTTTAAAAACCAATGCTTGCTTGCTTGCATGCATGCTTGCTTGCTTGCTTCCATGCTTGCTTGCATGCGTGCTTGCAGGATTAAAAAACCGAAACAAACGCGGACGAAACAGCTAGTCGCAAAATAAAAACGAACGCGCGCCAAAATAAATTAAATATCAACCCGACACGAACGCGCCGCCGCGCTGTTGCTCTATTACTTCTTTTATACCTACTTTCTGTTCAACATGCTGTTCAAGATATAACTTATGGAACATTCCAAGTAGTTTGAAAAGCGGAGGCGTAATATGCTCTACTACCCGTGCGAAGCCGGGGCGGGTCGCTAGTTATTAATTTTATTATAGTAGGTAGAGTTTATTAATTCATAATCTATAAATCACAAAAATTTTATTAATTAAAACTATAACTAACAAACATGTTGAAGCCAATGTCTAACTTTAATATAATACCAATTGGAACCTGTAATACAATTTAGACTTTATTATGCTAATAAAAAGTGTGTTTTGGTTCAACGGTTTAAATATCAATTTTGTAGCTAGCGTGACTGTTCGTCGTTTTATTTTTAAGCAAACTGAAAAGGTCAGAGATATTGTTTTGGGGAATTCAATGGGAGGACATTTTATTTATATATATATGATTTTCTTCTTTTTCTTTATCAACCGACTTGCACATAACCACGGGACTCGGTCTTGCGCCGCTTGTATCCAGTGGCTCCCTGCAACCTGTCTGTGGTTCGAGGTGGTGGTGGGTCGCCACTCCAACACCTTGAGAAGGCGTTCGTCGAAATATGTTACTGTTAGTGAATTTGATGACAAGAAATAAGAATTAGATTATCGTTATCTATGATGATAAAGGCTCCAGTACGCTTAGTACAAAATTTGATAGTTAACTATAAATAGTAAACTATGACATTACCTTGAAATTAAAATAAACCATAACAGTATTGAGTTAGAGCTCAATTTCGTGTATGTATTCTTATACGTTTACGTAACGAAAACGTTCCAAATTAAAATCTTCTTCTAATTATCAATTAATCTTCTCTAACTATCAAATCTTGTAGTTAGAATTCAAATCTTGTAGTTAGAATTCAAATCTTGTAGTTAGAATTCAAATCTTGTACAGTCTAAGCGGTTTCTCACATTTAAAGGCGTAGCGGCGTGCTACGCCGCGCATGCTACAAGTGAAAGCCCAAACTCTAAAACGTCGTAAGCGCCTGGCAAAGTTCGTCGGTTACGCGTGTCTTCGAAACGTTTCTTCGAATTCTGCGAATTGATTACCTTTTTTGACAGATAAGGAAAAATAGACTGTAGGAAGTGTGCGCGCACCCTTATCGTAAGTAGGAGAAGAAGTTTTTCTCCGAGTTTCCTAATACAATATATTTTGGCTTACGATTGCGTGGCTTATTAAATTTCATTATTGGACTACCTTTTACGAGTTGTTTCTTTTGTTGGGCGCTTTTAATGGACCGGCGCGACGATATTCATTACAATATTCAACTTACCCAACAGCCCAACAGTTAGTGGAATGAAAACTGACAGGTCGCAGGTTCGATCCTCACCCGTTGCACTATTGTGGTACCCACTCCTAACACAAGCTTTCAGCTTATTTGGAGGGGAGGGGAGGATATTAGTCAAGTTCAACTTGGCTAATATTCGTTTTCAACAAAAAAAATTAACTTGTGTCCACACGAAATAATTAATGAGTCTATATTTATTTCTGTCAGCCGTCTGCGTTTTGGAGGAGGACGTTCTTAATTCAACGCGGATTTTTTTTTTATGATGTTACTCCATAACTCCGTCAAATCTGAACCGATTTAAATATTTTTGACGTGATAACGTCTTATACACCGGCTGCACGCACGAAAATGTGTCACATTCCGCTTGAGCCTGTGCGTGCAAGCGAGAGCGCGGAACAAGCGATAGAGAGGCACGATCGGCCCAAGCGTTGGCTTGTGACTACAGAGCGTCCGCACGTTATCACGTAAAACTATCGTCCGTAAACCGACTTTACAGACAACCAATTTTTTTTTTTTTGAAAGGGCATACCTTCAGGTTGGTTCAATTTAAATTTCGTGAAGATCTGATGAATATCTTCAGTGATGGAGAACGGAACTCCTCAACGAATAAGAGCAAATCGATTGCGATCAGAGAATGTTTAGATAGAATCTATGAAGCTACACTAAAAAGCTTGAAATAATATCTAATCTATATATATAAAAGAAAGTGGTGTTAGTTACACTATTTATAACTCAAGAACGGATGAACCGATTTGGCTCAAAATTGGTGGAGAGGTAGCTTAGAACCAGGAGACGGACATAGGATACTTTTTATCCCGTTCGACCGCGTTTCCGTCAAGTCAATATAAAACCTTTCATAACAAAAATGCATCTGACATGGAATAAAAAAACGAAAATGACAGTGGAAGAACAAAACGTAAATGACAGCTAAACGTAATTTTGTATTTGGTTAATTATGGTAAAAAATTATGGTAAAAACAATTATAAAAATTATAGTTTAACGTAATTGATAATATCATCAGTAATATGTTTTCTCTTTGAATCATCATTAACAATGCCGCGAGCAAGACGATCAAATGTTTCCTGCTACAAAGCTACGGATTGACGTGATTTATTGGATAGGTATAGTTGAGAACCTGGAGGGTGACAAAGATTTCCCGCGGGATGTTATGAACTAAATCCACGCAGACGAAGTCGCGGGCATCAGCTAGTATAGTATAAAAATTCTTTTTAAAAAACCGACTTCAAATGCCACAAAAAATAGTAAATAAATAATTGTAAATATTAATTTTAGTTTGTACACGTATACTGAAGTCGGGCTAGCGTTGCGCATCGGTTTCATCATTACTATTTAAGCTCACACTTCAATATACCTTTACAAACTAAAATTATTTCATACTTTGTAGTGGCGTTTGAAGTCGGTTTTTTAAAAACAATTTTTATATTATTATTATCATAACCTGTTTACAATTGTCTCCAGTCTACCCAACACTTACACTCACTTATAGAGCCTTATACCCCTTCTCACCAACGTTCCCTAACTTTTACGGGATACCTAAGCTTAGTAAGGTGACACTTTCTGTTAATTCTTTTTCACGAACCTTTAGGGAACACCTTAAGGTGGAAATGACATTAGTTAAGGAATGCAATCTAGGGGCTACCTATTGAAAGAGACTACTACTTAGGGGATGATTGGTGAAAACGGGCATTAAACTCTACGCGATTAAAAAATCACAGCTACATTTAAAAATGTTGAATGAAAAAAATGTGCAACACCCAACTCTAAAGGTACTTTGTTTGGTGGGAGGCTTTGGCCGTGGCTAGTTACCGCCCTACCGTCAAAGACGTGCCGCCAAGTGATTTAGCGTTCCGGCACGATGGTGTGTAGAAACCAATTAAGCATATGGGTTGAATGTTCACTGCCATACCCCTTCCAATTTAGCCCGCTACCAACAGGTGAGATCGCAGTCAAGGACTAGCTTGTCATCGAATAAAAAAGAAAATACTGCAACACTAATTGGATCGCACTGAATAGACCTTCAAATAAACCTACTCAAACTAGAAGTGTCGTGAGTGATGAGATGAGGCATGGGGTGACAACGTATATATCAGTCAATGTTGCATAGGTTAAATCGGCTTGGCATCCAGCTGCCCACAAGATAGTATAAAAAACTTATTACAATTGAATAGCTTCATAATAATATTGTAAAATGATTATTTTGAAAAGAACAACTGCTGAGTTTCTTGCCGGCTCTTCTCAGCAGAATCCGCTTTCTGAACCGGTGGTAGAGTCATGACTTGTCATAAGAGCCACAGGTTGGCCTACGTGAAATAAATAATTTTGAATTTGAATTTATATCAGTCAATGTTGAAATTCACTATTTTTACTCCACTGAAAAATCCAAAAGGAAAGGTTGTCAGGCTTTAGTAGCAGTCTGTGTATGTATTTAGGTGCGATCGTCTAAAGTTATTCCATTGATCGTAATCGTATTCGATGACATTAGCGTCAAAGTAAAATAAATCTGTCGGCGCTCTGACTTGGTCATACGGTTACGGTTTGTGTAGAGAGTAATGATAGATTTTAACACTTAGTGATATGGTTTATATTGAGCAATAAATATACACAGAGTGGTATAAGAGAACCGACTCGGACCGTGGTTGCGCGTGTACTCCTCGAGTGTTCAGTGTGAACTCCTCGAGTGTTGAATGTGAACTGTTCTTGAAATCGGAACTTTTTATAATCAAAAATAATACAGCGGTCGGTGTCGGTTAACTTCACAAAGGCAAAGCAGATTACCAAAACAGAAAGAAATAAACAATTACATTTGCAGTACAGTACAGGGAATAGAGTTGTAAAAAAAATAAACTTTAAAATATTAATTTAGACAAAGACAATAGTCGGTGTTACAAAGAAATACAAAGAAAAAACCCAAAGTAAAAATATTTTCTAACTTAATAGCTACGGCCTTACAATAACATAGGCGTGAGAAACAAGTCATAAAACACAGCTAAACTACGAGCTTAAAATTAACAGATTATTTTCATTTAGGTATAATTAGCGTAAGGCGTAATGTGGGACACAGACGCCACAGGTACCCCCTTACCAGTGATTCAGATCAATAAAAAATAAAATAAACACAACATCAAAAAAATGAACTAGAGTGATCTGAATTACGAAATATCACGAAAACCAGCCTGGTAGTAATCAGGAAAACGGACGCGTCTACCAGACCGGCGTGGAGCTGCGCTTTGTAGGTTAACGTCCGGAGAATCTGACGTTACGCTATTAGAGATCGCCTCAGGCACGGCGTTCGAATCCGAATCATGATTCATGGTTACTTCCTGAGGTTGCCGGTTACTACGAATGAAAAATTTGGGAGAATCATTGCTTACGTTATTATCGGGATGATGTTGCGGTTCCCGCAACACGTACGCTGGTTTGAGCCTATCGATAGATACCGTGGTCTCGCGGCCACGAATATCTAGTAAGAAAGTTTTGTTTGTCCTGCTAATAACCCTAAACGGCCCATCGTATGGCTGCTGTAATGGTGCCTTTACTGTATCGTTTCTAATAAATACATGAGTAGTTGCAGCTAGGTCTTTATAAATAAAGGTACTTTTCTGGCCGTGTTGTGTACCAGAAATAGGTCTGAGTTGGTTGAAGTTATTACATAGCTCTTTAACGAACTCGCTCGGCGACGCATTACGCAATGTACTAGCCGTTAAGAACTCTCCTGGAAGGCGTAAGCTCTGTCCGTATACTAATTCCGCGGATGTAGCTTGAAGGTCATCCTTCCAGGAAGCCCTAATACCTAGCATTACAGTTGGTAAGATTTTCGTCCAACTAGAGTGCCTAGAGCCGTGACATTTTATTGCGCTCTTCAGCTGGCGGTGAAAACGTTCCACCATACCGTTAGAGGAGGGGTGATAGGCACAAGTCTTAAAATGTTTCGTACCTGTTAGAGCGCTAAGTTCTCTAAACAGGTGTGATTCGAACTGTCGACCCCTATCGGTTGTTAAATTTAAACAAATTCCAAAACGTGAAATCCAATTGGAATAAAATGCGCGAGCTACAGTCTCTGCCTCTTGGTTTTCAATAGGAATAGCTTTCGGCCATCTGGAGAATCGGTCAACGCAAGTTAAACAATAACGGTATCCCTCAGAGTAAGGCATAACAATTATGTATATATGTACGTGATCAAAGCGCGACGACGGCGGCGCGAAAGTTCCTGGTGAGGTAATGACGTGTCGATTTACTTTAGATCGTTGGCAATCTAAACAAGCTTTAACCCACTGTTTACAATCTGAATTCATGGACGGCCATACAAAACGTTTAGAAATAAGTTTGGTAGTGGCTCTACCACCTGGATGCGAATTCCGATGAAGCTTAAGGAACGCGGTCCTTCTGAATGACTCTGTAAGATAAGGTCTAGCCACCTGCGTCGAAACATCACAGTAGATAAGCTCGTTGCTACCTGGTAACTGAATAAGTCGTAACTGCAATGACGAACTATTGTTTTCAATGAATGACTTAAGTTGTGGGTCTTTTCTCTGTGAAACCGCGAGAGATTCCCAATCTATGTCGCTATGAATGGATTCGATACGTGAGAGCATATCAGCCGGTATGTTCAGCTCGCCGCTAACGTGACGTATGTCCTTAGTAAATTGACCAATAAAGTCTAAGTACCGAAACTGCCTAGGCGTGCATTGTTGCTCTTTCTTCCTAAAGGCGTAGGTAATAGGTTTATGATCCGTAAAGATAATGAAGTGACGCGCTTCGATGTAATGCCTAAAATACTTGACACTAGCATAGATCGCAAGTAATTCACGATCATACGCTGAATATTTCTGTTGAGCGGTGGTCAATTTCTTTGAAAAGAATCCGAGAGGTTGCCAACTGTTATCTACCCTTTGTTGTAAAGTCGCTCCTATTGTTTTCTCCGAGGCATCTGAAAAAATAGCTAACTCGGCGTTTACAAGCGGATGAGACAACAATGCTGCTTCGGCTAGGCTTTCTTTACACGTTTCAAAGTCCCGCCTGGCCTCATCTGTCCAAACAATAGGTGTCTTACCTTTTTTACTACTACCTATGAGGTCGTTAAGGCTGGACTGACTAGCCGCTGCGTTAGGTATGAACCTCCTATAAAAATTAAGCGTACCTAAGAAGCGTCGCAGCTCTTTCGCGGTGGCAGGTAGCAGAAAAGTACGTATTGCATTTACCCTCTCAGGTACCTGCCGCTGAGACTAGGTAGCCTAAAAACTCGATCTCGGTTTGACCGAACACACACTTTGCTGGATTTATCACAACACGGTATTGTCTTAACCTATCAAATACAGTCTCTAAGTGCTTTACATGTTCGGCTTCGTCACTTGATGCAATTAAAATATCGTCAATGTAACAATAACAAAAGTCTAGCTCACATAACACTTCGTCCATAAATCGTTGAAACGTTTGAGCTGCATTTCATAGACCAAATGTCATATATTTAAACTCAAACAATCCGAATGGCGTAGTTATGGCTGATTTTGGAATATCGTCCTCTGCGATCGGTATTTGGTTAAAAGCACGCACTAAATCTAACTTCGTAAACACTGTTTTACCACTTAAGCACTGCGCAAAGTCTTGTATATGTCGCACTGGGTATTTATCCGGTATCGTCCGGTCGTTCAGCTGGCGATAATCTCCACAAGGCCGGTGCTCCTCCGTCGTAGCCTGTCCAGGTTCAGGCATGGCGAACGGTGAGGGTGTCTCCGGCTTACTTCGTACCGGTGGCTTCGGAACCATGACAAGCGGTGCAGCCCACGGACTCTTAGATGGTTGTGCAATGCCTAACTTCACCATCGTGTCAAACTCCTTCTTGGCTGCTATGAGACGATCAGGTGCCAGACGTCTCGGCTTCTGTGCTACAGGAGGACCTGGTGTCACCAAAATATGGTGTTTCGTATTATGCTTCACTTCTTTCACGATTCCATCCGGGCGCGTAATGTCAACGTACTTCGCTAGGAGATCGTGATAAGGTGATGTGCCATTCACCGTTTTAACCGTTGTTTGTTTACACCCAGCCACATGTCCTTTAACCGTAAGCTGAGTGATAGCGTCAACAATCCCTTTGTTCCTCGCATCAATCATTAGGTTATAATGCGCTAAGAAATCCATCCCGATGATTGGCGTAGATACATCAGCCACTACAAAGACCCACGGGAAGTCACGTCGCAGTCCGAGGTTAAGAGTCAAGGCGACAGTACCGTATGTTGCAATCGGTGTTCCGTTGGCGGCCACTAGTTCATAGGCAGAGACTTGGCGAGCTGTATGAACTAATGATTTCGGATAAACACAGAGATCCGCTCCACTATCGATTAAATATGTCACCTTACTGTCAGCGTCCTTAATAAAAATGCGACGTGTTGGATTAAGCGGGATGACGTCACTCGCCGCTAGCAACTCCCGCTGGCGTTTCCCTGCTGCGCATGTGGTTTAAATGCACACGGTTGCACACATTTGTTGGCCTTCGGTCCGTGTTTGAAGTGGTACCAACATAACCAGCCCCCTGGTCGGGCCCTCGATGATGACCGCGAGCGGGAAGGGCTGCGTGAGCGCGGCCTCATACTTCGCTCTGCGCTGTACACGGAAGCTTGCAATTGGACCATGTTCTTTACGAGCTCCTTTATTGACGACATATCACCCTCCAGGCGCCGCAAGCGTTCATCCGCGGGGTTCTCGGCAGTGACGGCTGACACGGCGGACGATGGCCTCGCACACCGCAGCCTCATATTTTCCGCGACGAGGTCTGCGATTTCCGCGAGTGTATCCAGTGGCGTATCTCTCTTCGCCACAATAGCCGCCTGCATGTCGGATGGTAAGCTTTTCGTCCAAATAACACGAAGGACGTCGTCGGACATAGCGTTACCTGCCTGGGCTCTCAGATGCCGTAGAAACTGCGATGGTGTACGATCGCGGATCTCCTCGCCTTCTAGAAGTCGCTGGGTTTTAACGGTTTGTGATTCATCAAACCTCTTTATAATATTTTTCTTGAGCTCCTCATATTGTACCGATGTTAGCACCGAGAGGTGAGCTATAAGGTCACTAACCTCCCTAAGTGCGTGAGCGTCCATTTTACTTACTATGTACAGACACTTCTCCGTCGGATCCGTAACCTTTGACATTCGCAGGAAGCTCTCGGCGCACTTCATCCATGTCTCGGGGTCAGTCGTGTTAAACTGAGCCATCTGCGGCCATGTCAAACGTTGGCCGGTGGAACCGTTGGCATCCCCGTTGGATTGACCAGCTCCGGTCATTTTAAAATTAATATATTAGCCCTTACTCAAATATCACAAATTGTCAATTAAGTATACTAACACTTACACAAATGAATGTCACTAATTGTCAATTACATACAATAGTCTTTATCACTAATTATCACTCCGCGGCGCGAAACACTACCCTAATAAACCCAAGCGCACGTTAGACAAACGAATGATCACGTCGGGGTCACCACTGTCGGCGCTCTGACTTGGTCATACGGTTAGGGTTTGTGTGGAGAGTAATGATAGATTTTAACACTTAGTGATATGGTTTATATTGAGCAATAAATATACACAGAGTGGTATAAGAGAACCGACTCGGACCGTGGTTGTGCGTGTACTCCTCGAGTGTTCAGTGTGAACTCCTCGAGTGTTGAATGTGAACTGTTCTTGAAATCGGAACTTTTTATAATCAAAAATAATACAGCGGTCGGTGTCGGTTAACTTCACAAAGGCAAAGCAGATTACCAAAACAGAAAGAAATAAACAATTACATTTGCAGTACAGTACAGGGAATAGAGTTGTAAAAAAAATAAACTTTAAAATATTAATTTAGACAAAGACAATAGTCGGTGTTACAAAGAAATACAAAGAAAAAACCCAAAGTAAAAATATTTTCTAACTTAATAGCTACGGCCTTACAATAACATAGGCGTGAGAAACAAGTCATAAAACACAGCTAAACTACGAGCTTAAAATTAACAGATTATTTTCATTTAGGTATAATTAGCGTAAGGCGTAATGTGGGACACAGACGCCACAAATCTTATCAGCAGAATTAGAGCTCAATTTCGTGTATGCATTCTTATACCTTTAGGTATGTACGATACGCTCCATAACGCTCCATATTTAAATCGGTTGTACTGAATTTGTGACTTTAAAACAATACAATCAAGGATAAATTTACTTTATGACAAAAAAGCGTGTATATAATTCGCCCCAGCGAGTCATGAGACAGTAATGATTAACCTGTACTGTATTGTAATTTTTTTTTTGAAAAAAGCAACCGCCGAGTTTCTTGCTGGTTCTTCTCGGCAGGAAGGGCATTCCGAACCAGTGGTAGAGCCAGACGATTCAAAAGCACTTGTAAAAAGTTTATTTGAATAAAAAATATTTCTATTCTATTCTATTTGACGCTAATGTCATCGAACACGAATACGATCAATGGAATAACTTTTAGACAATTGGTACACCGCGCCTAAACTACGAGTCGCTTTTGATGAATGAGGTGTCAAAAGGGTGTTGATGAATCGATTCGTTATGATGGTCAGGGTGACATATTTTATATGAAAAAAATCAATATGATGGATGGTATATCCAATTTTCCGTGCATAGATTCTAATATAGTTCAGCTGATAGTACTCACAATCTTGTCCTGCCTTTTTGAAATTCGTCCCGGAATGTCCCTATTCATCCCGAATCTCGACACCGACATATCGGGACATGTCGCCGTTAGTGGATGCAGCGCGCCGAATTTCAAGTTGCCCACAATATTTTAATGCAAATCCGGAATTTACCCGGATTTCGTAAGCGTAATATTTCGATTTATTTGTGCAAAATGGAATAACCGTAAAGTGATGTCACACAATTCAGCTGCGTAAAAGATTTTCGCTTGATCAGTAGCTTAATTATAATACTGTCTTACCACGTGTTACTGTCAGTTTATTTATTTCTGTGCGAGAGACTTATTTGATTCCACCCCGGTGGGAGTCGGAGTCCCTATCGGAGTTTCCCTAAACTCCGAGTGTCCCTACAGGATAAAGTTAAATAATTATGAAGTGAATACATATTAAAATCCGAGCGTAAATTTGATATTTTGGTAGATTTTCAATCAAAAGAAAAACTGTCAGAATGCCCAATTTATTCCTCGGTTAAAAGAGTCACTCAACGTTAGTCAAATTGGCAATTAATCACATAACACCACAATTGAACACTCATCGCTACAATTGAACTTTACCTAATCCCCGCATATTGGATTGTCAGTTTGATATCGTTTCGGAAGCTGAATGCAGAAACTAATATGCCGTTTGTGGCGTTTACGAACCATCGTGCAATTACTAACTAAAATAGCTTTTGTGATCACAAATACTTTATTTATCTATACCTACTTATTATAAAAGACAAGGATTATGTGAAATTTCAAACTTACCCGTGCAAAGCCGGGGTGAATCAACTATGTAACGTATATAACGTCGGTCTTATTCATTAGTAGAACATTTCCAATATCAGGTGTTTTGAGTTAAATAAGTATCCAAAATAGTAGGAAGTTGAATAGTTTTTCAATACAAGTCAAATTTTGGTTCTTTGACAGAAAACGACATCCTAATCTTGTAGAGAAATTTTTATTACTTGTAAACTCGAAATTTCCATAAACTTTGACCCTCAATTGCTCGAAACAGTATGTTATTTTGAAATGTTCCACTAATGAATTGACCGACGATAAATGAGTATCAGATAAAGAGGAATTACGCCTTCATCCCTCCCACGACATCCCTTGGAATTATTCTCTTCCGTCGTCAACGATTGAATTAAAACGACAAGAATATGAGACGACAAATGGCAATGATTACCGCCTATGATTACCGCATGCTTGAACGGTGACGATGCCTCGACTGCAAATAGACTGGTCACTTGTGAGGTCAATGCGCGTCTGATGTAACTAATACATGCAACAATTTTCCTTTCAAGCAAAGGTCATAAGTTCCTTTGAATCGCGCGAGAGATTACGTCGCGATGAACACCGGCACGCACGAAAAAGTGTCACGTTCCGCCTGCGTCTGAGCGTGCAAGCGAGAGCGCGGAACAAGCGATAGAGAGGCACGATTGGCATAAGCGTTGGCCTTACTATATTTCTTTATGACGTTATCACGTAAAACTATCGTCCGTAAACCGACTTTACAGACAAACAATTTTTTTAAGCTATTGCATAGCTTTTATCGCAGGCTTTGAACTAGGACAAACAGTTTGAGCGCGGCGACTGAATCAAGAAATTCCGTAGCGAAAAAACCCAACACCATCGTTCAGTAAGCGTTCAACATTTTAGAGGTTCTCAAGTAGCTCTATAACTATACTAGTAGGGCGCGTGGGTGCGCGGCCCGCAAGCGGACCGCGGTTTTTCTACTCGGCAAGTAGACTTTTAGGTCTTGATCATTTTCTATCAAAAAACCACTCTTCCATCTTTTATACTCTCCGAGATAGACACCGTCGAAGTTTGTATGGCCGCCATCTTGAATCCGCCATTTTGGATTTTTTTCAGCTCACTGCCAATTGGATGAGGTTTCGAGTGACTTTTGTTCGAGCACCCCCACCCATCTTCATTACCATGGCCGTGCTCCTCACCCACCTTCCAAACCCTCGATCAACATATGTCATCATTTGTCATAATGAAAATTCTTCAATAAAAACAAATCTTGAAAAGGAACCGTATCAAAGTCTTGCATGATTCCCGGCTTCTAGTCTCTTCAATATTCGCCATATATTTTGTATGAAGAAAAAAAAATTCCGCCATTTTGGATTTTTTTTTCTATTCATCAAATAGACCTTTGGGTCCTGATCATCTTTTGCCAAGAAACCACTCTTCCATCTTTTATACTCCCCGAGATAGACACCGACGAAATTTGTATGGCGGCCATCTTTTTTCCGCCATTTTGAATTTATTTTCAGCTCAGTGCGAATTGGATGAAGTTTCGAGTGACATTTGTTCGAGCACCCCCAACCTATCTTCAATACCCTGGTCGTGCTCCTCGCCCGTCTCCGAAATCCTCAATCATCAGCTATCTCCATAATTTTCTTCCGAATGAATTTTTGTCCTCTATACGAAACCATGGGTGGAAAAAAATTTTTTCATACAAAATTTTACAGGAGAGGTGATCAATCAGTCAGTGAATCAGTGAATCAGCACGAACAGCTATATATATATTAACTAGTAGGGCGCGTGGGTGCGCGGCCCGCAAGTGGACCGCGGTTTTTCTATCGTCAAGTGGACTTTCAGGTCTTGATCATTTTCTATCAAAAAACCACTCTTCTATCTTTTATACTCTCCGAGATAGACACCGTTGAAGTTTGTATGGCCGCCATCTTGAATCCGCCATTTAGGATTTTTTTCAGCTCACTGCCAATTGGATGAGGTTTCGAGTGACTTTTGTTCGAGCACCCCCACCTATCGTCATTACCATGGCCGTGCTCCTCACCCACCTTCCAAACCCTCGATCATCATATCTCATCATTTGTCAGAATGAGAATTCTTTTATAAAAACAAATTTTGAAAAGAAACCGTATCAAAGTCTTGCATAGTTCTCAGCTTCAAGTCTATTCAATATTCGCCATATATTTTGTATGGAGAAAAAAAAATTCCGCCATGTTGGATTTTTTTCTATTCATCAAATAGATCTTTGGGTCCTGATCATCTTTTGCCAAGAAACCACTCTTCCATCTTTTATACTCGCCGAGATAGATACTGACGAAATTTGTATGGCGGCCATCTTTTTTCCGCCATTTTGAATTTTTTTTCAGCTCATTGCGAATTGGATGAGGTTTCGAGTGACATTTGTTCGAGCACCCTCCACCTATCTTCGATACCCTGACCGTGCTCTTCACCCGTCTCCGAAATCCTCAATCATCAGCTCTCTCCATAATTTTCCTCCGAATGAATTTTTGTCTTCTATACGAAACCATAAGTGAAAAAAAAAATTTTCATACAAAATTTTACAGGAGAGGTGATCAATCAGTCAGTGAATCAGTGAATCAGCACGAACAGCTATATATATATTAACTAGTAGGGCGCGTGGGTGCGCGGCCCGCAAGCGGACCGCGGTTTTTCTACTCGTCTAGTAGACTTTCAGCTCCTGATCATTTTCTATCACAAAACCACTCTTCCATCTTTTATACTCTCCGAGATAGACACCGTTGAAGTTTGTATGGCCGCCATCTTGAATCCGCCATTTAGGATTTTTTTCAGCTCACTGCCAATTGGATGAGGTTTCGAGTGACTTTTGTTCGAGCACCCCCACCTATCGTCATTACCATGGCCGTGCTCCTCACCCACCTTCCAAACCCTCGATCATCATATCTCATCATTTGTCAGAATGAGAATTCTTTTATAAAAACAAATTTTGAAAAGAAACCGTATCAAAGTCTTGCATAGTTCTCAGCTTCAAGTCTATTCAATATTCGCCATATATTTTGTATGGAGAAAAAAAAATTCCGCCATGTTGGATTTTTTTCTATTCATCAAATAGATCTTTGGGTCCTGATCATCTTTTGCCAAGAAACCACTCTTCCATCTTTTATACTCGCCGAGATAGATACTGACGAAATTTGTATGGCGGCCATCTTTTTTCCGCCATTTTGAATTTTTTTTCAGCTCATTGCGAATTGGATGAGGTTTCGAGTGACATTTGTTCGAGCACCCTCCACCTATCTTCGATACCCTGACCGTGCTCTTCACCCGTCTCCGAAATCCTCAATCATCAGCTCTCTCCATAATTTTCCTCCGAATGAATTTTTGTCTTCTATACGAAACCATAAGTGAAAAAAAAAATTTTCATACAAAATTTTACAGGAGAGGTGATCAATCAGTCAGTGAATCAGTGAATCAGCACGAACAGCTATATATATATTAATGGCGCAGTGGGCGAGCGACCGCTTTCTTTACCGTATGGTGTATGATGTCGCAGGTTCGAATCTCTCTCGCGAAGTAGTGACAGTTCGCTTTTCTTGTTTGTTTGTTTTTAACTTTTTTTTTGCAAAATTTTTATTATGCAAAAAAAAAATATTGCATAAATATTATAATTGCATAAGTTGATAAAAAATGCTATGCAATAGCTTTACCGCGGCAGTCCCCGAGTGCCACTTAATTTTTTTTTTAATTCTTTTTCTCCTTTTGGTCCTGGAGAAGAAGACGTGTATTTTAAAATTAACAAATGATAAATCACCTGTGGAATCAACTCCTGATCTATGTTTAACATCTGAGGCAGGTGGTAGGTAGAAAAATTGGTAGTAACACGGGTAACGAAGTATCTGATATCCCTTAACCAATAACTTTCTAAGCTAACAAATGTTAGAATATAATGATGATACTTCATCTCCATCATCATTATCTATACTTATAAAAAGACTTGTCCTGACTGACTGACTGACTGATCTATCAAGGCACAGCCTAAACCACTGAAGCTAGAAACTTGAAATTTTGATAGTAGGTTCGATCTATAACGTAGGCGAGCACTATGAAAGGATTTTTAATTCAATAATGTTAGCTATTTCTGTTGTACACAATCTTTAAACTAAACTAAATTGACAAGTCTAATTCTAGTGTTGAAACAACTATCTAAATCTATTATTTCCCTCTCCAATTCAATCCAATCAAGTAATATAAATTTTAAACCGCAATTTTGTATTTCTGCCTTGCTCTAAAGTGTCTTATACCTACTGAGCATAAAATATTCCTGTAATTTATAAACGTGATTTTAGATTTCTTGATAGCGTAGTACATTCGTACGTAAACGTATGAAACTGATTTTGTTTAATTTTCATTTAAATGATGAATTCCTTACAAATCTTTTATAGTTCATGGAATAACAAAAGGCTCAGTTCTACTCCGAAGAATATCGTGAATAACGAAATCATTTATTTAGCCCATTAAAATCAATGCAAAGCTCTCGAAACTCATCAAACTAAAAGGGAATTTTAATCAGCCTTAGGCATCTTTAGATACTGAACGCTGTCAAAGGATAATAACCATTATTACCAGTCCGTTAGATTTTCAATTTCTATCACACTTATTCATTATTAACCTAAATTAGACGTGTTTCATTTGTGGGAATATTATAGTAAACCTTATAAAGTTGGATCAAATGGAACTGGCAGAAGAGCTATTAATATAGTTACTACGAAGATTTAGGAACTGCTGTTGAAGTTATAACTACATAATTGAACTCCAGGTCCTATCTCTTCAATCATGATGCTGCAGGGAACTGCGCACTTAAACTGTAGGGATTTAAGAACTATGAGACGACGAAACCGACGCCCGACTACTGCCCAATTTCAACATTTACGAGTTTTACAAAAATTATTTTTATACATACCTAGCAGTGGTGTTTGAAATCGTTTTTAAGGTTCCGTAGTAAACAAGGAACCCTTATAGTTTCGCCATGTCCGTCCGTCTGTCTGTCTGTCTGTCTGTCTGTCTGTCTGTCTGTCTGTCCGCGGTTTAGCTCAGAGACTATTGGTACTAGAAATCTGTAATTTGACAAGGGTATAAATATCAATCACGCCGACAAAGTGGTGAAATAAAATTTTGAAAAATATTTTTTTTAGGGTACCTCCCCTACATGTAAAGTGGGGATGAATTTTTTTTTCTCGACTATCTCATTGTGTGGGGTGTCGTTGAATAGGTCTTTTAAAAATAATGTGGGTGTGGGAACACCATTTTTCAATTCAGGGATCCGTTTGTGAAATATGATATTTTAAAGTGCTAAATTTTATTAGAGTCAAGTGTCCCCCCCCTCTGCCAGCTAAATGGTTGTATATAGGATACAAGAAAAAAAAGTGTGTGTCAGCTCCGGCTGACACACACATTGCTACGCGCTCGGCTACCCGAAGCGAAAGCTCTTTCGCACGAAAACCAACCATATTTACTCAACGTTAGGGTAGAAATTTCAACGTTGTGAAAAACGTAACGAGGTCATTAATAAATTGATTTTACTGCCCGAATTTTTCTCATACCGGGCTGCTAAAATCGATTCTTAAGGAGTAAACTCCAAAAATTCACAGCAGTAGTATATATAATGAATTTTAAAGGAAAACTATCACGGCTAAGTAGGGTTCATTAGTTAAGGAGTTATATCTGTTTTTGCTAAGTCAGGTATTACACGTAGTGTAAGTTGCATATTTTGTAATATATATAGTATTTAAACCATGGAACTCAAAATGTATTCAATATTCATAAATAAAATAAAAGCACTATCCTAAATTTCCTAAGCGGACGAAGTCGCGGGCGTCATCTTGTGTACAAATATATACATGAACCACCCTATTATTACTTTTTTAAAAGCAAAGTTCTGCTACAAAATGTGCATGTACCTACCTAGTACCTTTTTTTTATCTCTGAGAGATGCCTTTACGCATCCCGCTTGCCAGGCGGATATGTGGGACTCGACTTGATAAAAGTAATACCCACTAAAACCCAGCGGCGCTGTCCGCGTCGGAAATGGGACGTCTCAGGATCCCAGGCTCGGATTCGACGAGACTTCCTAGTCCATTCCTTGTTAACATATTTTTACGGAACTCATCAAGGAAAACCAGTGAACGGAATGGACTTTAAATATTATATTGTTTGTTCTAAAATGGCCAAGTCATTGAGGCTACGACATTTGCCTACGCCGCTTTAGATATAAACGGGTCAACCATGTTCCTATTTCACGGAAGACGTAGCCATTCAAATGAAACGTTCTATTAAGAGCACGTGTAACCCCAAAAAAAATCAGATTTCGCGATGAGATAAAACATAGCTACAACCTCATGTGAGGCGCGACAAAAGAAAGCGTTTTGCGCGGAATAGGAGTGTAGTAAGCGCCAAATACTTTGTTACTCGTAAAATATTCATTTTCTTTTCAATTCACTAGGCTACTCTCTTGATAATATCAATCGGAATTTAATGTAAAAATTTTGGCTCTGTAATATGCAACACATTGAAAATAAATGAATATTGGTTAAAAATTAGACCTAACTTCGCGATTTTTTACTATCGAACAAATTTCATCATTTTATGTTTTTGCCCAAACACGTCCCTTGGCAGTATGATGTAATTCTTGCGTGTTTTTTTTCGGATAATTGAAACTTGATCTACTTACTACTGTAAAAATCAAATCTGTTTACTGTTAACGAGCGCACACCCACTCTTAAACATGTTTAACTCGACTACGGCAGAGCCAAAAGGAAGGTTTATGACTAGCAGTCTATGTATGTGTATATATGTTTGTGTATTTGTAGTTATGTATGTTCCACCTGGAGGTGTTCCACCGTAAACAACTGGAACCAATTTTGATTAATGGTCAATCGAACCGTTTTTAACCGAGTTCAAAAAAGGAGGAGGTTCTTAATTCGTTGGAATCTTTTTTTATGTATGTTCACCGATTACTCGAAGACGCCTGAACCGATTTGGAAAAATTCTTTTTGAAGTGAAAACTTCTTTAGGCGCGTTGAGCACTTTTTTGGGTGAGCAAAAAACATGGATTTCGCGTCATCGTCACCTTCACAATCGTCACCTGGAGATTTCAGTAAGCGTTCAACATTTTAGAAGTTCACAAGCAACCTCGTACAGCGCAGCAAGCAAGCAGCCGCCTTCCTTACCTTTTCATGTATGATGTCGCAGGTTCGAATCTCACTCACGAAATCGTGACAGTGCGCTTTTCTTATTTGTTTTTAATTATTAGCAAATCTAGTTTTCACTTCTATCGGCAGTCCCTATGACTGCCAATTTATTTATTTTTTTATTTGAAAAGAACAGGTGGTCCCATTTAAATTTTAACGAAATCAGTCGAGCGGTTTTAAAAAATCAACAATAAATTATATACTTTGTAGTGACACGGGTGTTTGAAGTCGGTTTTTTAAAAAGAATTTTTTTATATTAAACTAGCTGACCCAGCCACGCGTTGCTGTGACCAAGTAGGTATAATAGATTAAATTAATATTAACATAAAAACTATCTTTCAAGTTGGACCAAATTACAGATAGTTAAGAAGTTTTATCAAAATCGGTTCAGTAGTTTAGGAGTCCATCGCGGACAAACAACGTGACACGTAATTTATATATTACTAGCTGATGCCCGCGACTTCGTCCGCATGGATTTAGTTTTTAAAAATACCGCGGAAACTCTTTCATTATCCGAGATAAAAAGTAGCTCTCCCGGTCTGAGGAACCACTACTACATCCATTACTATACCCATGCAAAAAAACGCATCAATCCGCTGTTCTGTTGGGACGTGATTGAAGGACAAACCAACAAACAAACACACTTTCGCATTTATAATATCAGTAATGCTTTATTATAATTTTATAACACTTTTTATAATTTTTTCAAATTTTTTACCATATTTAACCAAAGACAAAATTACGTTTAGCTGTCATTTACGTTTTGTTATTCCACTGTCATATTTTGCGTTTTGTTATTCCATGTCAGATGCGTTTTTCTTATACCACGTTTTATAGTGACTTGACGGAAACGCGGTCGAACGGGATAAAAAGTATCCTATGTCCGTCTCCTGGTTCTAAGCTACCTCTCCACCAATTTCCAGCCAAATCGGTTCATCCGTTCTTGAGTTATAAATAGTGTAACTAACACCACTTTCTTTTATATATATATATAGATATTAAGATTACTAATGTCCGGATGACATAGGCTACATATTATATGAACAAAATCAACATGACGGATGCTACATCCAATACTCGGATTACATCATCTTTTAAACTTTTTTCTTCTCAATTCTACGTAATAAAGACAAAGAAATAAAATGACAAAGGACATAAAAAGGGAATAAAGAGTGAAATTGAGTGCCAGACTCAGAACAAATGAAGTAAATGAAGTGAAAATTCCCACGATTGCTGTAAAATCTCTGGAAGGACACTAGTAAGAATTGAATTTACTTTGTTGTTTTATGTTTAATTAAATGAATAATAATTCATTCAATACAATTAAAACGCTTAAAAGTCTTCTGTCTTTCCTCAAAAATTTTCAGTGAAAATCAATTTATTAAATAAATACTTACTCATATTAATGGGATATTATTAAAGTGAAAAGGATTTTAATATTTATCGTGTACCGTTTGAATCGATTTATTAACAACTTGGGTATCTGGGTTAGCGTACCACTGGTCATTTTCCTTACTCGTCATTTTCACTGATTCGCCAGTTTACTCATTAGACAGTTTCGGTAGGTTGACAATTTCGCTAGTTAGACATTTTCCTGATTCTTCAGTTTCCTCCTTTGCTAGTTTTGCTAGCTCACCAAGAATAGTTATTTGTGTTATATGGGGCCAAAGAAATTTTTTGTTCCCCGAGGGCGTTATTTTTAATTCAGAGCGAAGTGAAGGATTCTATCACACATCACATCACACAATATGTGTGTGTGTGTGTGTGTGTGTTTATCACTGGACGGATTTGGCTGAAATCTGGAATGGAGATAGATTATACTCGAATAACACATAGGCTACATTTTATCACGGAAAATTAAAAGGTTCCCGCGGAAATCAAAAAACCTTAATCCACGCGGATGAAGTTCCGGGCATCATCTATCATCTAGTCATCTAGTATTATAAATGCGAAAGTTTGTGAGGATGTATGTATGGTTGGATGGATGGATGTGTGTTACTCGTTCACGCAACAACGAATGAACCGATTTGGCTTGGAGATTGCTAATACCTAGGATTAACACATAGGCTACTTTTCATCCCGAAAAATTCCAAAGTTCCCGCGGGAATCAGAAAACCTTAATACACGCGGACGAAGTCGCGGACATCATCTAGTATCTATTGAAATAATACTACTTTTAGCATTGGTAGTAGGCCAACATAGGCAAACTTGCAATATAAGTACTCGTATCACCGTTATTGTAGCTAATTTTGATTGACATTTTCTGTAAAGCCTCATTAGCTTTCGACCGAGCCTGACCTACGAGTATAGTTTCAGTGTTGCTAGAATAAAATTAAATTTGACATCGCGTGCCAAATATCAGCGTTCAACGGTACATTAGTGTTGCCAGAACGCTATCGAATTGCAATCTCTCACGAAATGCGATAGAGATTTCTCAGAATTCCTTCGTGAATGTCTCTAATTAACGCTTAAATGAATTAAAATACTTTATTTTGATGGTCCTTTACAGCCTTTACTATTGTTGCTGGTCCTTACTTGTAACGGCAGCGAAAAAGTAGCAAAACAGCTACAAAGGTAAGTTACAGGTAAGTCATTTAACCTGGGCATCAATGGCAAAACAAGTGTGTATGTTTGTTGGTTTGTCCTTGAATCACACTGCAACAGAGCTACGAATCAACGTGATTTTTCGCTTGAATAATTTTTATAATTGAGGACCTGGAGTGTGCTATTCTAGCTCCACTATTTATCTCGGAAAATCAAAGAGTTCCCGCAAGATTTTAAAAACTAATTCCACTAGTATATAGCTAGAGGTATTTTATTTAAGTAGGTATATTATTATTTATTAGAAGATAAAACACGAATAAGTTAATAATAATAATAGTAGTAATTTTTGTTACTGTAAAAGGAAATAAAAGCCGAATAAAACTTTAAATATAGTAGAAGTAGAAAATGAAATAAAAATAAAAGATAATCTCCTAAGTGAACCCTCTGGAGCAATATAGAAGTTGTGTCGTTTTCACTTGCGGTGTCTATAAACTGCACTTGTATTGTTTTTAAGGTACACGCTCAGTACACAATAAAAGTTTTCAGAAAGAAATACTTATAAAAAATTATATTTTATGCTTTTGTGGTATTGTGAAATAGCAAGTAGGATCTCTATCATAATAAATTGTAAACGACAGTGAGAAATAAAAGAAGGCAACTTGTATAAACCAACATGAATATTTATTTCGATATTCACAAGACTATTATACTTTATAATACACGTAATAATGCGCGTGCGTGGCCCGACAACCACGTTTCATGCTTAAGGTTGATTATACGGGTCTGCCCGCGAATTTTAAATTTAATTTACTTTTTCGCAATTTGTAAACTTATACGACAAAGTAGGCTTATGGCATTCTAATTGCGACGAGGGCAGTATCATCTTCACAGGTTTACATCGAAATCTTTACTTGAAAGTGACCAGTTTAAGAAATTAATCAAAATATCGAGTTGGACGTGAGTTACTCACAAATACGTCGATATTCTGACTAATTTCGGTTCGGAAAGCGGATTCTGCTGAGAAGAGCTGGCAAGAAACTCAGCAGTTGCTCTTTTCAAAATAATGATTTTACAATATTAATAAGTAGCTATTACATTGTAAATAAGTTTTTATCCTATCTTGTGGGCAGCTGGATGCCAAGCTGATTTAACCCATGCATCTTTGTTAGAATATAATATAATATTTCCGAAATGACAAGAAGTTCAAAAAAAAACGGACTACAATTCAATTCATGTTAAGACGCAGAGTACAGGAAACGCAAAGTACCGGAACGTTTAATATTTAAACTGTTTCCTAGTTAGCAAGCTGCCTTCTTAGACTGCATTGTCACTTGCCTTCAGGTGAGATGGCAGTCAAGGGCTATCTAGTAATCAAAAAAAAACTACCAAGTTTCCTAGTGTGCGCATACCTTTACCCGCTCATACCGGGCGGGCAGCTCTGCATACAAAACTATTCGGATGGCACATAGGGAGATCTCTTTGAGACAGGGTTTATATGTGAGCTATCTACTTATTAAATCGCTAGCAAAATGTATACAGGAAAATTATTTTGTGAGAGTATAATATTAAATTCCTGGTGTGCGCAACATGAATGTTGGCCATAGAATATTAAATAATATTATGCTTGTAAGATTTATATTATATTTTAGGTATGACGCATGGGTAATAACTAAATGTATTCAGCGCTAACAGACGTAGACGGTCTGATTTGCTTGCTGCTGACTAAGACGCGATGCTATTATTATGTACGTTACTAATATTGTAAATGCATAAGCGTGTTTCTTTTTTTATTATTATTCATTAATTTATTTATTTAGCTTGTAACATAATATACAGAGAAAAAATACCAAATATGAAAAAATTTAACTAACACTAAATATAGATTTAGTCTTAAGACTATTATACATAGATAATTTAGTCACAGTGTATTACACACTATGGGTGTGTTTTGTTGATTGTCCTTCAATCACGCGGCAAAAGAGCTACTGATCGATATGATTTTTTGCATGGCTATAGTTGAGGACCTAGAGAGTGACGTAGGCTACTTTTATGCCGGAAAATCAAGGAGTTCTGCAGGATTTTTAAGACTAAATCCACGCGTACGAAGTCGCAGTCATAAAATAGACGAGTAAAAAGAAAATTATCCCCGCTTTACGTGTAGAGGAGGTAGATACCCAAAAAAAAGGTTTTTTATAACTTTGTAGGCGTAATTAATATAATGTATACCTAAACATGTCAAATTACAGCTCTTTAGTACCAAAACTGTTTGAGTCAAACTGCGAACAGACTGGCCGACTTGGCGAACTATAAGGATACCATACCTAAGATTGTTTTATTGTTTTATTACGAAACCCTAAAAATGTTCTATTGGAACTATATAAAATTAAGTAAGAAGTACCACTGTTACCTAATCGGCAGAGTTCTCACGAATAGTCGATAAAACGGCCCAACCTTTCTCAATACAAACGTGACAGGTCTAATAGAATATACTGCCCTTTAAGGCTCGCAAGGTTAACAGGATTTGCCGTTTAATCCTATGCCTATAGAAGTTCCGAGCCTGAGCGCTTTAGATACCCGTAATTCCTTATTTGCTGCCAATCTTGGCCCAAACTTGGCAAACATTTGACACCAATAAATTATATTATAGAGCAAAAATTTATATTTTCAGGGCGTGTTATCCTTACAGTTATCGGTTTCCTAAGAATTGAAATAGTAATCGACTCGTATGAGTCGTATGTGTAACGTTCCTAAGTAGTGAATGATCCTTTGAGCATCTTGTTTCACGCAATAAAAAATATCTCGAAGACGTTCTTCAAAGATATGAATATGTAAATCACAGCCATTGAAGTATAACGCTAAGAAAAGAATTTTCTAACAAAGTTCCGCCAAGCCTGGCGCACTCCGCTGTTTGGGTCGGCCCGCCCGGGCTCGTTTAAACGAGCCAATTCATAGGGCTACCACGCGCCGGCCGGGTCGCACGCGATACAGTTCGACATTATTTATTACGCGCCGCCACAGAATATATAATAGTACTGCGCCGCGTCACTTCGTCCAAGCTTCGTCCGTTCAAATAAACCTAGACTAGGTTTATACCTAGTCTAGGTTATTACAATTATTTAATTATTGAAACGTCATTATTTTGTTCAAAAAGTAGAGTAATAGACACATAGCTGGTATAGAATATTTAGATTAATTATTCTTTAAAAGAAGACAACCCTTACGCTACGTAGTCAGAAAAGATAAGAGTTACGCGATAGAAGGAAATACCACTTCAACGTAGGTAATTAGCGCTGTGCGACCTGAATTGCACTTTATTGTGTCGTACCAAGAGTCGCTATTTATTTATTTCAATGATTTTTGGGAGTGAAGCTTCTAGTACTTGTACTGTTATGTATTCTGGTGTTCCGCTCCAAACATAGGCTCAAAACAAGCAACATGTAGATGTGTACTGGTTGAATCATAACGTGTCATAAGAGCCACAGGATGGTCTACATGAATTAAATAATTTTGAATTTGAATGAATGTGCGAGTGCCATGTAATAATTTTCTGTACTGGTACAAGATTGGTACTGATACTTACGTTTTTGTTGGTTATTGTGATGAATTATGGTATACCCTTTCACAAGTCACAGTACGTCGTTTTTTAATAATTTTCTGCAAGTTCGTCGTACTAACGCGACGAAACTGCTTAGTCAGCTTTTAAAGGCTTACTAAAAATCACCGCGTCGACTATTGCGCTTCTAAGCGTTAGAGATCGATGATCACAGCATCATTTTCGCAACTCCCGAACGCGTTACGTTGCGAAGCACTTTTTGTTGCGACAACAAAGATTCTCGGGTAACTTATTGCTTTGGAGTGGAGTTAGAATAACACATTATTTCTTCGAATATGTTTGTTTGATTTTGATGCGGAACGCGGTATCTCATGACAACAAAGGGTAACAAAATGTATTGTTTTTTATTACAAGAAGATTTTACAAGCTTATTGTTAGATTTATTTACTTACTTGCTATTATTTTGTTATTTTTATGTGTGTATAAATAAAATTGAGCCGTTGCGGGAAAACTGAGAAGAAAACGGGAAAAACGGGAAGTCTTAATAGGCTATTTGACTACTTTTAGAAAATCATCTTAAATTGTTAATAATGCTATGCTGAAGCTAACAAAACATATATTTCGGCATAATTTTCATAATTTTTCATAAAAATCGAGAAATAAATTCAAAAAAATAAATTGCCACCGAAACGTTCCATTTGCTCTCATGACGTAACAGTTCACATTTCAAACAATGACAATTTTATAATATGTGTTTAGGCCGCGTGTCGCATACTATTTGGTATTTAATAAAATAGTAACGATGAAAAACAGACGAAATTAGCCTATTACGCCGCACAAACACGTCGAAATGTATTGACAAAATGAGAATTCCATAGGTGGTGTGGACTGTGACGTCATTCGAGATCACGGAACGTTTTCGATCACGTGACCATGGCCAGAATTATAGCAATTTTATTTAATGTTTTCTAATTAAATAAAGCTTTATTTTTTAGTTTTGTCGTATGGAATAATGTTTTTAGATAATAATCTTTTAGGATGACACCAGTTGAAACGATATTTTTATTATAGTCAAATACCCTATTCATTAAATATCACTTGCTTTAACGGAGAAGAGAAGGAAAACTGTGGTTGTGAAGGAAAAGGTTGTGAGGCAACCTGCATGCTTTTGAGTTCTGTTCTCAAAGGTGTTTGAAGTCTGCCAATCCGCAAAATCTTGACGACCTCGCTGGCGGAGTGTTAGCGCTGTGGTCTTATAACTGCGAGGTCTTGGGTTCGATTCCCGGCGGGGGCAATTTAGGAATTCGTAATTTCTGAATTGCCTCTTGTGAGGTGCTGCTAGAAGTGCCTTAGAGATTTGATGATCGGTCAGTCAAAATTAGTTATCTATACATAATATCTATAGTAATTGACTAGTTATCTATACATATATAATAAAACAGAAACGAAACCAATTCTGTACATGAAATAGATTCAAAAAAGGGTGTTTGCTTCTAAATGTGTGCAAGATACAGATATCAAAACAGAAGCTAATTTTTTTTGTCTGTTTGTCTGTTTGTTTGTCCTTCTTTCACGTAAAAACTACCGCACAGATTTCTACAAAATTTTATACCGTGGTAGCTTATTACTCGGGTCAACATCTAGGCTACTTTTTATACCGGAAAATCAAGGAGTTCCCGAGGGACTTTAAAAACTAAATCCACGCGGACAAAGTCGCGGGCATCAGCTAGTAATTCTTAAACTACTGGTTCAAATTGAATGAAATTTGAAATGTACCTACCGTGTTTATGCAATGCCTGCTTGGTTACTGAAAATTCAGGCTTCTAGTTTTATCCACAACGAAGTTATAGGGAGGTCGAAAATGGCCTGAACTGCTTCGAGAAACGGATGGTACGGTCGAACCGCTTTTTTGCTCGACTTGGCGGGGGCACTGCCGTGCCCCTAGATCTAACTCTACGCGAAAAAAGTGGCGGGTGTAAGTTAGTAGGTAGTAGTACCATTAAAATAAAAAACTTGAGAGGTGTCAAGGGACACCCGGATGGAACGTAGTTCTTTTCGATTACATTGTGTTTCGGTATACCTTTCCCTAATTTTTTATAACTTATAAGTTATAAAAAACTTATAAGTTATAAAAAATTAGAGAAAAATTCCACACGTAGAAATTATTTAAAATAAAATTGAAAATAGAAAATTCAGTCTGTCGAGCTGGGATTCGAACCATCGACTTTGAACTGTTAAGCGACTGCCGGAGCCACTAGGCTACGGAGACCCAATATTGTACCGCGAAAATACCGAACACAATGCAAAATTCACATTCAACAAAAAAGTGTCGGTTTCAAAAAAGTGTCGAGTGTCGGTTCCTTAATTTTTTCCGTCTAGCCCCCTTCCGCACCGCGCGATAAGGAACTACGTTCCAATAGTAATATTGCGAGTAGGTATTATTGGAAAGGAGAGGCACATCAATTCTCGGACGCCATCTCTAATCAAGGAAGACGCTAGAAGTTTGAACAAAAGATAGTTTTCCACGAGTTTCTGAACTAACTCGTGTTCCACGAAACGCGTCAAGAATTAAATAAGAGATTCATGTTTTATTTATTTACTTTTATTTTAAGGTATGTCTTAACGTACTCTTATTCAAACTTAATTTAATAAGAAGCTGAAAATTTTCTTTATACTAAGTATAGTAAATCAAGCATACATTGTAATAATTATAAAATACTAGCTAATGCCCGCGACTTCGTCCGCGTGGATTTAGTTTTTAAAATTCCTTGGGAACTCTTTAATTTTCCAGGATCAAAAATAGCTTATTTCACTCTCCAGGTCCTCAACTAGACCCATGCAAAAAATCTCGTCGATCCGTAGCAGTTGCGGCGTGATTGAAGGACAAACAACAACAAACAAACTAACAAAACTACAAACCAACAAACAAACACTTTCTCATTAATAATATTAGTATGAAGTATGATAATAAAGGAATCATCTCGACTTATCCTCCATGAAAGCAATAACTGTACAAAAGCATGATTTCTTTTACATTCTTTGACAAACAGTTGCAAAGATTCACAATCGCTTGTTCAAAGGACCGTTTGCGAACGCTGAGTTGCAAAATAGAGACTCTTTTGTTAAGAAAAGCTTTTCTTTTCATCTTATTTTCATGATTCCATTCAAAAATGGTAAAAAAGAAACCCTTATGATTCGTCCGTCGCATCTTGCGCGGAAACCTGCCTATGAGATCTCTATAATGTTATCAAAGGTGTGTGCAGTGTGTCAATCCGCACTTGACCAGCGTGGCGGACTATGGCCTATCTCATTTTGAGAAGAGACTTTGTGGGCCGGCAATCATGGGATGACATGATGATAAGGATTAACTTAAAACAATATGTGCAATGGATCTTAAAAGCGATCATCAGCTCATTTCTTACTTGATTAAAGGGTCTTACAAACTATATCATCTGCGATTGATTTGAAATTTTGTGTAATGTTAGGCGGATTATTTCCAAGACATGGTAACCTTGAGTAGTCTGTGGGATCCCAACTTCTCAGCAACATACAGCAGTTAAAGTGTGTTTGGGTTCATTAGAACGGTCTTAATGAATAGATGTTAGATAGATGATGATCGAGGATCGAAGAGGAGGATGCAATGATGGAGCTTCGAATTGGGTAATAGGATATTGGGTATATCAAAAATAGTCCGGCATATGAAATAACTCGCCTGTATATTATTATAAGTTATTATATTATTATAAGTTAATTTAAATTAGCTCCGACATATTTACTTGTCGGGGCTAATTTAAATTTTTAACTTAAACTTGTTCATGGGTATAGACCCATGAATAAATTCCCGTCGATTTGTTTTGTGTCGACCGTTGTTGCGTGTTTGAAGAACAAACCAACGAACTACTAAACAAGACATACTTTCGCTGATATAGTAAGGACGCTAAAACATACAACTTTTGTTCCCTCCTTCGTTTAATTAACACATATTTTCTCGTATAGCTGGCTGCATCCACGTTACATATCTCAAGTCTGGATTTAATGAAATACCACGCCCTCTTTAAATTAATTAAAATCTCTATAAAATGCCTCTGCCTAAACTTTCTGAATAAAATAATTCATACTATCCTACGATGATTTTCTTCACCGTTTAAGCATGTGATATTTAATTGCTAAATCGCAAATAACTCCGAAAAGTCAGAGGTGCGTGCCCGGGATCGAACCTGCGACCCGCCGAATAGGAGCCCACAGTCCTAACCACTAGGCTATCACTGCTATCGCACCTACCAGCGCACCAGAGAGTTCTCCATAATGTTCTCAAAGGTGTGTGAAATCTACCGATTCGCATTGGGATAGCGTGGACTATGGCCTATAACCCTTCTCTGAAAGGAGCCGTTGATGGGTTTCTGATGATGATTTAGATTTCTGACGTAATTTTTTCATGGGTATATAAGGACTTGAAAAGTGCCATACTTCCTTGAAGACTGTCCTTTATCCTGGAAAAACAGAGGGTTCCCGCGGGATTTTCAAACCCTAACTACACGCGGACGAAGCTGCAGGCTAAAGCACTAGCTTTAGCCTACTATAATAATACACTGTATCTGTATGTACGACCTCCTGCAGCTCATTATACAAGGGAAAATAGCTGGGCGAGGACCACCGGGTCGCAGAAGAACATCGTGGCTTAGAAACCTACGCCAATGGTATGGAAAAAGTACCCGATCCTTGTTCCGAGCAGCAGCGTCCAAGGTGCAGATAGCCGTCATGATTGCCAACCTCCGATAGGAGTCGGCACTCGAAGAAGAAGTATCTGTATATGTATACTTGTGACCTTTTCACGGCTCAAACGATGATTGGACCTTGTCTTAGAGACGGAGACGGAATACCTACTTTCCATCCCGGAAATTAAAAGAGTTCCCCAGGATTTTTCAAACCCACACCACGCGGATGAATTTGCAATCAGCTTTAGTATTTCGTTATTTATAAGTGAAACTTCTTTCCATTTTCTTTGGAGCATTTTGAGGCAGCAAATGGAGGTTATCTTATCGATTTTGCATCAACAATTGCCATTCTTTCCAGACGTAATAGCACTTTATATGCACGGTCGACCGTAGATCATCTACGTCTTCAAAGAATGGCCCTTATGTTTAGATGTATGGATGCTCAAGAAATATTTTCTGTCAGGTTTTGAGGTTCCCGCAAGCCTCGCCCAAACACGCAATTTTCTTTGTCGAAAATCAGTCCGTGGTTCGACCGCACGCATCATTTATTATTACCTTCGACAGTTAAATTACGGATATTGTAGACATAATATTTTTATTATCATTTACTAAGTTTTTGATAGAGAATAAGAGCGATAAAAGTTAGTAGTCTATTTCTTCATTTGCCATTTTTCGCCATTTTTCTCTATCAAAATCTAGGTATTCATAATAAAACTATATCTAAAATATTAAAAAAATATCTGAGATTTTAGCAATCATTGAAAATATTAGAACTTTTTTTTATTCGATGACAAGCTAGTCCTCGACTGCGATCTCACCTGATGGTAAGTGACGATGCAGTCTAAGATGGTAGCGGGCTAACTTGGAAGGGGTATGGCAGTGAACATTCAACCCATACCCCTAAATGGTTTCTACACGCTAACGTGCCGGAACGCTAAATCGCTTAGCGGCACGTCTTTGACGGTAGGGTGGTAACTAGCCACGGCCAAAGCCTCCCACTAGACCAGACGAGAGACAATTCTGAAATTATAAATTCCCAAATTGACCCCGCCGGGAATCGAACCCGAGACCTCCCAGTTATACTTATTAGCCAGGGAAGTCGTCAAAAAATGTGCGAGAGAAAGTGAAAAGTGCGGCAATTGTTTATGACGTCACAGTTCACTATTTCACACAAGTTGCCATACTATGCGCGCGTTTTGACGTTTGATAAAATTACTGGTTGATTGATTGATTATTAATTGGCAACATCCCTATTACAACAATAGCGATGATCGCAAATGTAACAGTCACAACTTCCGTGCTAGGTCCCCAGACCCCAGGTTTAATAACGACTGCCCGATCCACTGCCATTCAAATTCAAAGGACTATGCAAAAAAATGTATGGGCAATTTCATTTGTATTTTTTTTTTTAAAAACCTCAACTATTTTTGGATTAAAAATGGTTATTAGTCGTTATATGGGACCACACAATAAACATTAAAAATAGTGCTACATCTGTTGGTGGGTAGAGACTATTTTTTGCATAATCATTTATTTCACGTGGGCCAACCTGTGGCTCTTATGACACGTCATGACTCTACCACCGGTTCGGAAAGCGGATTCTGCTGAGAAGAGCCGTCATAAACTCAACAGTTGTTCTTTTGAAAACATAACTACAATATTATTATGTAGCTATTACATTGTAATAAGTTAGAAGGAAATAAAGAGATCCGTAGAAGAACCAAAGTGACCGACAAAGCTCAGCGAGTCGCGAAACTGAAGTGGAAATGGGGTACATAGTTCGAGTGGTCGTTGGGGTCCCAAGGTGCTGGAGTGGTGACAACAAACGAGTCGCAGGGAGCCGCTGGATTCAGGCAACGCAGGACCGCGGCCTGTGGAAGTCCATGCAAGAGACCTTTGTCTAGCAGTGGACGTCTATCGGTTGATAAAGAAGAAAAAGAAGAAGAAGATTTACTTACCTAATATTCATCAGCTTATATCAGAAGCTATAAGGTCCTCCCGACCGAATCTGATCACGGCGGCCAACCTGCTCAGAGATTAGCCATCTGCGCGGGAGATATTATAGTGCACAAGTGTGTGCGCAGAGACACAGGCGCACTCTCTATTCCCTCACTCTCATAGTCCGATGGGACGGAAAATCCGACACGACCGGAGAGAGATCAGGCGCAGGACCGACGGCTTTACGTGCTCTCCGAGGCACGGGGGTGACTCACCGCCAACTTTCCTAACTCCGGGCTAATAATGAGAATTTCTTAACAGAAAAACCCAATACCTTTTTTTTTTAAGCTATACCAGAGTATTGAGATTAGGCTCAAAATGGGTCAATTCGATTGAAGCAAATTAGAAAAACACATCTTGTCGTGACCTCATTTGATTTGGAAAATTTTATCAGCAAGTAAATTGCATACTAGCGGGGCTGCCACTCGCATCGATTATGCATTAGCAAAAATGCTAGTTGCTCGCCAGTCGCAAATGGCAAAGACTTCGTAATTGCCGCAAAGCTATCGTTATGTGGTCAAATTATAGATGGTTGCTTGCCATTAGTAATAGCTTTATAGTTGGCGGGCAATCCACGAAGAAACGCTCCACTCATTGTCTCAATCGATTACAGTGCAAGCAGCAAGTGTGAGTTATGTACCTACTAGTGATGTGTCGGATGGTTTAAATGTATATCCGCGGATACGGATCCGAATAAGGATATTTGGTGACTGAGCAGCATAGATAATGTTTGTGATTGGTACATAAGTAGAAAAATGTCTACAAAGAAGTGTAGTAGTGTAAAAAGAACCGTAAAAAATCCGCCAAAAAAGTAACGGATACAGATACGGATACGGATCTTTTTTCTCCCTCGGATATCCGCGGATACGGATTCGGATACGGATATCCGGCACATCACTAGTACCTACTTTTGTGTGTGTACCCACAAACATATTAGCTAAAGGACATATGTGTGATGCGGGTTGTTACGTTCCCTAAAATATGGTTGAGCGAAGCAATGGCTGGGTCATGCGTCATGCTCGTGAACGGGTGCCACCAGCGGCAATGGGGTTACTTTCTGTCTGCCCGTCTTGACATGTGTTGAATTATAATTAGAAATAATTACGTATGCTTTTGTGGAACTTCTCCTCATTGTGGAGACTCTGCATACATAGAATAATATCTATTAAGTATATTGTAAAAGTATTTTGAAAAGAGCAACTGCCGAGTTTTCTTGCTGGTTCTTCTCGGCAGGAACGGCATTCCGAACCAGTGGTAGACTCATTGACGATTCAAAAGTACTTGTAAAAGTTTATTTGAATAAAAAACATTTCTATTCTATTCTATTCTACTCTATTCATAATAGTACCTAAGAGTACTAAAGCTAGACGCACAATCAACTGAAAATATGCTCTTCTTCATATTCATGACCGATAATTTGGTGCTGACTTCGCATTGACGCTAAAGTCAACGTGTCATAAAAAGTACTCTGTTAACTCTGTCTGTAAGTTAGACCAAAGTTAAAGAGCACGAAAGTTGGTAGGAAATCGAAGGTAGTTGGAAATCAACTTGACACGTAATGTCAGTCCAAAAACTGGCCATAGAGGTGACGTCACAACTTTTTTCTATTTGCGGTTAATCACTACTATTTTTTCTATCTTATTCAAGAAGAACAAAAATAAAGCTCAATAGCCTATCGCCTGAAAACAGCTGTAACTGAACTTCTTCACAACACAGAAAACTTTAAGCATAAAATAAACATCGATGTAAAATAATAATAGCATGAGTACGCATTCTGGGCATAAATACAGAACCAATAATGTTATAAGTCGTTACCACGACGCGAATGTCCTCATATTGTCATAAATTTTTATCGCATCTTTCTAAATATGTTTTCAGTATCATCAGAGCATGCAATAACGTTTGGATAATGTTTGGAAGTATCTACTATTTCGAAAAAATATCTTATTTCATGTCTATTGCCCTCTCCTCTCCAAATAAGTGTAGGTACCTAAAGCTTGTGTTAGCAGAGGACACGACAAAAGTGCTGCAGGTGGGATTTGAACTGTCGACCTTTCGGAGTTCAGTCCAGCCCCTCGCCTAGCTATTGAGGATTGAAATAATTTAATATAAAAAATTATTAAGCTATTGCATAGCTTTTATCGCAGGCTTTGAACTAGGACCAACAGTTTGAGCACGGCGACCGAATCAAGAAATTCCGTAACGAAAAAAACCTAACACCGTTGTTCAGTAAGCATTCAACATTTTAGAGGTTCTCAAGTAGCTCTATTTGGCGCAGTGGGCGAGAGGCCGCTTTCTTTACCGTATGGTGTATGATGTCGCAGGTTCGAATCTCACTCGCGAAGTAGTGACAGTTCGCTTTTCTTGTTTGTTTGTTTTTTAATTTTTTTTGCATAATTTTTATTATACAAAAAAAAATATTGCATAAATATTATAATTGCATAAGTTTATAAAAAAATGGCTATGCAATAGCTTTACCGCGCCAGTTCCCGAGTGCCACTTAATTTTTTTTAAACAAGCGACTTCAAACTCCCGCTTTACTGCATTACACACACACTTACTTGTTTACTTATGGGCCATTGATAAATGGATTGACTTCAAAGTCTCACTAAAATTGAATTATCTGTAATTTAAGTCACTAAACGTTAAAATAGAAACTAACATACTAATACTAATACTAACTTTAATAACAATTAAAACACCCGTGTTGGTAATCAAGAAAGACGTCCAGCGGTTTCAAGGTGAAATCGAACGTAAATATTGATACGCTGATAGCTTATGGATGATTTTAATAGTAATGTTGTAAGCTATAAAATAGTAACATAAAATAATTTAGCAACGGCTCACTACTGAGCGCAGGTCTCCCTTTCAGAGAAGGGTTATAGGCCATAGTCCACCACGCTGGCCCAATGCGAATTGGTAGACTTCACACAACTTTGAAGGAGGCAGGAGTGCGTGCCCGGGATCAATCATCGAACCTACAAAAGGAGGAAAAGGAACCTACAAAACTAAAAACTACTGCTTTATACTACCTACTGATATTTGTGCATATCTGCGTGACAGGAAATAGGTATTTTTGCAACAGAATATTATTATATTCTTTCTAACATTTAGATTAAGACCGCTTGGTGGAACAGGTTCTCAGCCGGGCAGAAAATTGCGTGTTTCAGCTGAGCCAAAAATTGTGTATTTTCGGGTCTAATTGTTTTACCTATCCACTCCACAGAGCGTGAAAACACAAAGTTTATAATGGGCTTTTGGAGGTGACCATTCCTTTGGGTTACTTATTTTAAGCATTTTTTTTAGGAATGTCATCACTAGCTTTTGCCCCCGCGACAATTTAGGTTTTGGGGTGGAATTTTCGAAAAATTAAACACGTATTTCTTAGTTTTTAAATAAAATGCCCAAGGGGAGGAATAAAAAGAGCCCTTTGTTAATACCCACTAAGGAAGGGTTCTTATACTTCCGAACTGCTTACGTCATAAAAGGAATTTACTCAAACTAACTCGAGTCATGGTGGCTGTGCTTCGATAGATCAGTCAGTCTGGGCAATTGTTTTTATTATATAAGTAAGATTACCTGAAAAAATCTTTACCATTATGTTAAAAAGTAGTATAAATTTATAAACTCCAGTAAATTGTAGTGGAAAATATCACGATTCCCAATAATAAGGAATAAGTACAACGTATACTGCGAGATACAAAGCGACATAAGGATAAAAGGTTTTTCTTGTTTTACTATAGGCACACTTTGGAGACACACTATCCTGGAGAACGAGTACTTCCGTAAATTTCATCCTTGACCTTTTGCATAGCTCACAAGAAACATATTTTTAAGCTATTGCATAGCTTTTATCGCGGGCTTTGAGCACGGCGACCGAATCAAGAAATTCCGTAACGAAAATAAACCTAACACCCCCCACTCCGACCGGCACAGCGGTGCGGCGTTGAAAGCCGTGCATCGTCTAACGTCGTTTCAGTTCGGCAGACTTCGGCAAGATGTTTGTGTGCGTGCGACTAGAAAATGCTATGCAATAGCTTTACCGCGGCAGTCCCCAAGTGCCACACGTATTTTTTTTTATCATGAAAAATCAAAGATTTCCCACGGAATATTAAAAACCTAAATCACGCGGACGAAGTCGCAGGCAATATCCAGTTTTAAACTAGCGGCACGCTATGATGGCCGGTTTGACACATTACAATAGTGATGTGGAATGTCAATTTATTCTCGAACAAAAAAACAATTAAGTTTTGTTTTTGTACCTGATTAAATAGGTTTAATAAAACAAAAATGTATATGTTTATTTAATTTATTTGAACGAACTGAATATTTGAATGAAAATGAATATACATACTTTATATGCACACAAGAAACATATGAATACAAAAGATACCAAAAAAGGTGCCACAAAAGGCCATAATTAATCAGATTCGTCCATACTACTATTTTCACTGTCGTCACTGCTATCATCACCTACATTAATAATTATATGTTCGTTTTCTATAATATTATCTATTTTCACATCTCTTTCATAATCTTCCCTTATTAATTTAACAGTTCTATTCACAACCTTTTCCCAGTCTCCTTTAGTCACATGTTCACAAGCTTCTTCTAATAATTTTAGCATTTTTTTTGTGGTAAATGGGGGTTCTGTATTGTGTCTTGCAGCATATCCCTTAATTTGAGCCCACACCAACTCAATCGCATTATACTCACAATGGTAAGGCGGTAACCGTATAACTCTGTGCCCATGTTCTAATGCTATTTCGTCAATGACGTATCGGATCTTGGTTGGTTTGTTTTCTTTTAAAAGACGTACTAATTCCGCTTTTAACATATTCATGTTTGCATCTACGCCATTTTTACGAAGCCATGCGACGATATCAGCTTTCTTTTGGGATTGGGCAGGTGGCTTGTCAATTTGCATCGAGTGGTATGGGGCGTTGTCCATAATTATAATAGATGGTTCAGGGAGGCTACACAACATTAAGGTAAACCATTCAGTAAACTTTTCTCCATTCATGTCTTCATGATAGTCTCCAGTGGTTTTTGACGCAAAAGCCATGAGAGAACCTTCGACAAACCCGTTGATGGTTCCGGCGTGACAAATTATAAGTCGCGATCCTTTTCCTACAGGAACTTTGGAAGTAGATGCTGCTGTGTCATCGTTCCAAGAACGGCCTACAGTATGGTTAGCATTAAGCCATGTTTCATCCAAGAACACAACATTTTGCCAATTTTTGATTTCTTTCACTTGCCGTAAAAAAGTATACCTTGCCATCGCTATATCAAATCTTTCCATCAATATTTTGCGTTTGTTACATTTTTTGTATCGAAATCCAATGGTCTTCAAAATCTTCGTTAAAGAACTTTCCCCACCGAAGAATAATCCAGCTTCCTTCAGTGAATGCACCAACTTTTTTCTTGTTGGATACTCCTTCTGTAAATAGTAGCCGTAAACATGTCTTCGGATAGCATCGGCATCAAAGCTATCGATGCCTACGACTGGTTTTGCTCGTTTTCTCTTTTTTGGTGTGTGAAGTTTATTTTCTTCTGTGCCAGTCTCGCCATATTTTTTTTTAGTTATCCGTCTAACAGTTCGTTGTCCAATATTAAGCGCATCAGCTACGCGTTCAACCACTGACGTTATAGGTAAAATTGGCCCTCCATTTTGAGCTTCACGATCGAAATAGTTACGAAGGCGTATTACGAACTCACGTGTCTGACTATTTAGAACAGTTCTCTGCGTACGTTCGGTCATATCGACGAAATCCACAACAAAGGGCTTGAACAGAGTCCAAATTAACGAGCAAGGGTCAACAGTAATGCAGTATCAATATTTGAAATCCAAAGCCAGGTCAAAACTATATCACAATCGCATTGCACTGACAGTTTATACTTTTCGAAGCAACGTCAATTCGAAACTGCTTTGTTTTGCATTGAGCATTGACGCGAGTTTGCCGGAGGTAGTAGTTGTGCTAGCCAGCGATCCTATGTGACGATCGTATTAGATTCCATTTTTAAAAATTTTCAATTTAGAAAACCAAATGCCGAGTTGTGGTATATATCATATAAAAATAAAAATTTTACCTTTTGTATGAAACAGCTGATATTTTTTTGCGATTTCAGAGGTTTGTCCACATAGTGAAAATTGTTCATATTCACAAGTACATTCACCCCTTAAATGGTGCAAACTGATTTTTCTACACTTGTATACATTTTAGAAATCAATTTAATAAATAAATTTTGAGTCCTAAACCTAAAACTACATTCGATAAAATTTATGAATCTCTGCACATCACTATCGTCAATAAAGTAATACAATTATTTCCTTCAAAGTCGTTATCAATTAATACGGAACTTCATGAGCGGACAAACGTCAAACCGGCCATCATAGCGTGCCGCTAGTGTAATTCCACATGCAGTGCACTAAACAAACTCTCTTTCAGTCTGAAAGAAGACAATCTCATTTCCGCAATAAAGTTCGTAAGTTACATAAAGTTTCGCTCAAAGTTGTTAAGTCTAAATTGAATTTCATTATGGCATCGGCTCCAGGCTCCAGGAATACCAATAAGCCTGCAAACTCCGCCCGATAATGTAAAAGGGATGACAATATTATTATATTAACTATAACTAGTGATCGTAGTGGTCGAAATTCCGCAATTTTAAACGTTTTTTTTTAATTTTATTATCAAGTATAAGGAGAGAGAATATTATACGTGTTTAACATAGTCGGTATGAACTTAAACGCCTGTAGTCCTACTTCCATGATCATAGACAAACTTTTGCCCGCGGCTTCGCTCACGTTAAGTTCCATTTTTCAAAACCCTATCTCAACCCCAGGGTATGTTGTTTTAAAAATCCTTTCTTAGCGGATGCCTAGGTCATAATAGCTATCTGTGTGCCAAACCGCCCGACTCGTCCAGTGGTTTGAGCTGTGTGTTATTGATAGATCAGTCAATCAGTGAGTCAGTCACCTTTTCCTTCACATTAAATATTATGTGTTTGACATTAGCATTCAAACATTCTTGGCCATGTTTTTGGGTCAAGAGAGTTAACGGCGATTAAGTGTAGAGGGATGCGGGTCGTGGCGTAAACCGAGAGAATGGCTGATCGCTACGTAGGCCGTAGACTCCGTGATTAGGTACTGCAGCGTTCAAGAAGAGAATGTCTGATCACTTCGTAGCCCGTAGACCGAGTGGTTCAAGTACGGCGATCAAGGAGAGAATGGCTGATCGCTACGTAGCCCATAGACCCAGTGATTCAGGTACGGCGTTCAATAAGAGAATGACTGATCGCTTCGTAGCCCGTAGACCCAGTGATTCAGGTACGGCGTTCAAGAAGAGAATGACTGATCGCTTCGTAGCCCGTAGACCCAGTGATTCAGGTACGGCGTTCAAGAAGAGAATGACTGATCGCTTCGTAGCCCGTAGACCCAG
This sequence comes from Oeneis ivallda, assembly GCA_029955525.1. Classification (NCBI taxonomy): domain Eukaryota; kingdom Metazoa; phylum Arthropoda; class Insecta; order Lepidoptera; family Nymphalidae; genus Oeneis; species Oeneis ivallda. Next base: position 3,969,190 of record JARPMR010000024.1, on the reverse strand, counting down.
TGATTCAGGTACGGCGTTCAAGAAGAGAATGACTGATCGCTTCGTAGCCCGTAGACCCAGTGATTCAGGTACGGCGTTCAAGAAGAGAATGACTGATCGCTTCGTAGCCCGTAGACCCAGTGATTCAGGTACGGCGTTCAAGAAGAGAATGACTGATCGCTTCGTAGCCCGTAGACCCAGTGATTCAGGTACGGCGTTCAAGAAGAGAATGACTGATCGCTTCGTAGCCCGTAGACCCAGTGATTCAGGTACGGCGTTCAAGAAGAGAATGACTGATCGCTTCGTAGCCCGTAGACCCAGTGATTCAGGTACGGCGTTCAAGAAGAGAATGACTGATCGCTTCGTAGCCCGTAGACCCAGTGATTCAGGTACGACGTTCAAGAAGAGAATGACTGATCGCTTCGTAGCCCGTAGACCCAGTGATTCAGGTACGGCGTTCAAGAAGAGAATGACTGATCGCTTCGTAGCCCGTAGACCCAGTGATTCAGGTACGGCGTTCAAGAAGAAAATGGCTGATCGCTGCTTAGGCCAGCTGGACCGGTTTTAAAGAAGAAATTGTATATAAGATACAGATAAATGTGCTGTCTTAAGGAATATTAGTTAGAAAAACGCAGAGCTACACGAAGAAGCCAAATGCCCAACCACAAAACCATAACAGCATAGCTGATTTATATAAGCTGTGTAATGTGTATTCTCTACAACACCGGTCACACCTAAACAATATTTATCAACCTATCCTGACCCACATTAAAAAGAATACCCCCTATCAACTAAAGAGTGTGATTTATACATCCAATTTTTCGCTATAAAGAGAATAGCCTTCTATTACCGACCAAATCTATATCGTTTACGAAAAGGTGCTAGGTAAAATACACAGCCGTAAATCCCTTCACCTATAATGGTTTCCTTTGAACGGCGATCGTAGTAAGGAGCTTATGGCAGCAAAGATGGCCAAAAATTCCGAGCTTAACTTGTAATATTATAAAGAAGGTCGCGAGCACTCGGCCGTGAATAATCACTAACCGCGTGTACCTTTTGTGGCTTCTATGAAACCATATCGAAAGGTATTAGCAGGTCTTAGGAGTATAAATATAAATGATATCCACACCTGACGTATGTACTAGTGGAATCATGCCACTGTAAAACCCATGCCAAAAACTGGAAATCTGAAAAACATTATTCTCAGTCTTCAAATATTTTTCTCCAATTAACTTTAGTGACGGCTGTCTTGCCTGTTAAAGAACAGTACATATGGCATGATTTTATAATATTATAACTTTTTGGTCTGGTTTGGTGGGAAGGTGGGAAACAAGAATATCTCAAAAAATACGTGTGGCACTCGGGGACTGCTGCGATAAAGCTATTGCATAGCATTTTCTAGTCGCACGCACCAAACACCTGCCGAACTGAAACGACGGTGTTAGGTTTATTTTCGTTACGGAATTTCTTGATTCAGTCGCCGCACTCAAAGCCCGCGATAAAAGCTATGCAATAGCTTAATAATTCAGTACACAAACTGTAGCACATCTTTGAACTATGACATATCTACGGACTCAAATACAAGGCTGCAACGTTAAATAAATAACACATCCATTGTGAAGTAATGGCCTCTCTGACTGAAACTGAAACCCGACTAGTTGCCATTCTAAAGGTTATGGAAACCACACAATGTCACGCCGATTATAGTGTTCTGGAAATACGGTAATATTAAATAAACTTGCTTTGTGTAATGTGCCTAGTGAGTGAGCCTAGTGGTTAGGACTGTGGTCTCCTATTCGGGGAGTCGCAGGTTCAATCCCGGGTTTTTTTTTATTTTTATCGATAAAAAAATCATGATAAAAAATGTATACCCGAATAATTATTTTCTTTATACCTCGAATAGAACTTGAAATTAATATTTTTTAATAAAGAACTTCGTTCCTATATGGTGTCCGACGACACCACACGACTTTTTCTTGTTCATAGCATTAGGCGCGTTACTTGTCCGGCGATTTAAAATCTTCATCGTCGTCAGCAAATAAATGCATTAAATAAACAGTTAAGTAATAAGACACCATTCCATAAGGGCATAATTTGTATGGTAATTAGATTACCTTAGCTTTATATTATATTTAAAAAAACGGTTAATTAACATATCAAATCCTGAGAAAAAGGTTAAGTTGGCAGCTGACACTTGCTCACAGGAAACTTGGTAACGCTACAGCATGGAATCTTAGCGGATGAAATTCGACACAATATCACATGTGTCGAATTTCATAGTCTAGTTGTGACAGAGTACATTAAACGATCACTCTCGTTAAGCAACGTGGACTGCGGTTGGTAACTGGATGTGTGATGTATGTCTGGAGATCCGAATTTGACCTTTTCGTTGCTTCTTTGCCTTGAAAAGCATGTGAGCGATCAACAACGGGACTAAAAATTGAAATCTCGTTCTCTTAGGGCCGATTTCGCCAAGGTAAAATAAGTCTTATCCGAGCGTTTTGATATTTAGACAGATACTCGTATACGAAAAGTGTCAAAATATCAAATTTACGCTCGCTTAAGACTTATTTTACGTTGGTGAAATCGGTCCTTAGTCGAGTCATAAGTAGAAGGATGAATGAATGAAATATCCTTTATTGTAAAAACACCGACAACAACAAATAACATAAGTCAGCTAAACAGAATACAATTGGTGGCCTTATCGCTAAGAAACGATCTCTTTCAAGCAACCAACCTAATAAAATTTTAAAAGAAGGAATAAATACCTTTCATTAAAAAAGAAAGGATCTGGGATCCCACCACATTATAATCTTAAGGAAACTCTTACCATTATGTGAATAATTGTAGTCACGACTTTCAGCAATAAGGAATACTAACTATGCAGAGGCCGAAAACCTAGTGTAAGTAAATTTACATTTGGTTTTCACTCATGAATAGTATGATTCTGGGAGGTTTAGGTACATAGATTATTAATGGTAAATAATTAATCATGAATTAGTGTAGATAGAAATATGGAAAAGTACGATACACAGGGCAGCCTTTTCGTTTAGTAGCGATGTCTAATATTATATCAGTTAACGCTACGTTAAGCCATTTTGTTAACTAAGTTTTATTTTATTGGGTTATTTGAGTAGACGGGAAATAATTTCCAAACGTCAATTTAATGAACGATGCTAATAGACGACCCAACTTGATTGGGAGTCGGAACTCACCACTCAAGTTAATAATTGATTCTTTGATATTATGTAGTTACACTACCTATAGTGTAATTTAATGAATAAAATAGTAAAATATACCTAATAGTATTTTTACAATAGAAAAAATAATTACTAAAGTAGGTAACTTAGTTCATTCTGCCAAACTGTAGAAAAATTTTGTTGACGGATGAAGCTCTCTTAAAATAAAAAAGCCGGCCAAGTGCGAGTCGGACTCGCGCACCGAGGGTTCCGTACTCCAAAAGTAAAAGTAAAACGATAATATTATTTTAATTTGCTTATTTATCGTTAACTTTGTTTGTAGAGGTTTATTGTTAACTAGCTGATGCCCGCGACTTCGTCTGTGTGGATTTAGTTTTTAAAATCCCTCGTGAACACTGATTTTCCGGGATAAAAAGTAGCCTATGTCACTCTTCAGGTCCTCAACTATAGTACCCATGCAAAAAATCACGTCGATCAGTGGCTCTGTTGTGGCGTGATTGAAGGCAAACCAACAAACAAACACACTTTCGCATTTATAATATTAGCATGATTAGAATATTAAATTGCATAGGAAAACACTGTAACATTACGACCATACGATGTATTACATCCATACCTACTATGGAGTATGTAGGTATAATGATCGTTTGGCAAAATCTGACGCCTTTGGAGTAGTTTGACTTTGACAAAATAGGGCTATCCACGATAGCTTTAATATACGAATATATAAAGTATGAATGCCAGCTTAAGATGAGCCGTACATTCAAAGTATCCTGTAGATTCCGGGGTTCAAGTTATTTTGACCTTATACTGAAGATTGGGATGACTATAATTTCTGAACTACTAAATTGACAACCTTGAAATAATAACAGGACAATCTCTAAAGTACCTGCTTTCTAACAAAAAAGAATGAATGAAATCGGAATACGCGTTAATGAATTACAGCTAAATACACATTTTGACTTTCATCCCCTCTCCCAAGGGAACCGTGCTGAATTTCGGGATAAAAAGTATCTTATATTATACCTCGTAGTATGAACTTAAATCCTGCCAAGTTTCATTTAAATCCGTCCAGTAGTTTCGGCGTGATGCGCGGCCAAGATACAGACAGACAGACAGACAGACAAAACATTAAAAAAAAATTGTTTTGGCTTCAGTATCGATTATAGAGTGCCCTCAAACAAAAATTTTCAAAATATCTTCAATGTACAGAATTGGACCTGTTACAGTTTTATTATATTATAGATATAAAAAAAACTATGCTAGTTAGAGCGTTGGTTTTATTTTTCCTGTAAAATATACATAAACCTCTATTGACCATAATTATTTCAGATTTTTCGATTGGTAAACTTCGGAGATAAGGGGGGGGAACGGTATTTTTTTCGACATTTTGGCCGATTACTCAAAACCTATTATATATAGAAATAAATAAAAAACTGTTTTAGAATGCACAAGTAAAGGCCTTTCATATGATACCCCACTCGGTATAGTTATCTTACTTTAAAATTTCAAACCCCCCATTTTCCTCCTTTTTTAATCAAACTAAAATAATTTTCGCGTTGCTTTTATTTTTCCTGTAAAATATACATAAACTTCTATTGACCATAATTATTTCAGATTTTCTAAATTCAAAAACACTTCCCATCACCTTTTCTAAATTCAAAAACACTTCCCATCACCTTTTCGATATTAATCCTCATATGGCAATGACCATCATTCGATTCTGCTTATTTGTTCCAAAATTTACTTATTTCCTAAGATGTTCACCTCTTTGGAAATTTAATAATTTATTGGAAAATTTGGATAATTTTATACAAAATATTCTATCTGACATCTTAAATTGTCCGATAGATGATCAGGTATGGGCCCAGGCTTCTCTTCCGATCAGGTATGGAGGTCTGGGAATCCGCAAAATTTCTAGTGTCTCACTGCCAGCATTTCTTTCCTCTGTTTATAGTACACACACTCTCTTTGAAAAAATTATATCCCAGTCTTTGGGATCAATTGAGGTGTCGTACTTGGCAGAGGCAAGAAATGAATGGTCAGCGATTAGCCCAAATCAATTGCCGGTTTCTCTTCCTTCCCAGAGACAGTGGGATGACATTATTTGTAAAAAAACTTTTGACGCAATGTTAATGGAAGCAAATTCTAAAGACCGTGCTCGTCTTCTCGCTGTCTCTGCGAAAGAATCCGGCCACTGGCTCCATGCTCTCCCTTCTGCTAATCTAGGCACTCTTTTAAACCACGCCACTCTTGCAGTGGTAGTTGGCCTTAGGCTCGGCGCCAAAATAATCCAGCCTCACCGTTGCCACTGCGGTGACCACGTCGACGCTTACGGTCATCACGGACTCTCCTGTTCGAAGAGCGCTGGTCGTTTCTCCCGCCACAATGTCCTCAACGACATCATCCGCAGGTCTCTTGCTACTGCTCACGTGCCAGCGGTTTGGCACGTAGTGATGGCAGGAGACCTGATGGTATGACGCTTGTTCCTTGGAGGACAGGGAGGTCGCTTGTGTGGGATGCCACCTGTGTAGATACTCTAGCTGCATCTCACATCCATGCGACCTCCTCTGTGGCGGGTGCAGCGGCTACTAGCGCCGAACAGGCTAAGAGGCGCAAATATGAAAAACTTGACAGTGGTTTCATATTTGTGCCTTTTGGTGTAGAGACCCTGGGGCCGTGGGGCCCGGAGGCTCGAGCGCTTTTTGTAGAGCTAACTAAAAAGGTGATCGAGTCTACCGGGGATCCAAGAGCTGGCAGCTACCTTGCCCAAAGGATTAGCTTGGCCATCCAAAGGGGTAATGCTGCCAGCATCTTGGGTACCATGCCACACTGCAGTGGCTTCGATGGGGTTTTAGATTTTATTTAATTTTTATTTTAGTTTTAATTTTAGAATAAATTTAATTTTAATGTAGTAGGTAGTTTTAATTTTAGAGTAAATTTATGTAGTATACTGTATAAAGTCAAATTGTCATAATAAACTAAAATAAAAGAAATTCTAAAATTTTGCGAGAGATTTCAGATTTTTGATTGGTAAACTTCGTAGATAAGGGGGGGGGGGAACGGTATTTTTTTCGACATTTTGGCCGATTACTCAAAAACTATTATATATAGAAATAAATAAAAAACTGTTTTAGAATGCACAAGTAAAGGCCTTTCATATGATACCCCATCCTACTAATATTATAAAGGCGAAAGTTTGTGTGTATGTTTGTTCCTCCTTCACGCAAAAACTACTGGATGGATTTGGCTGAAATTTGGAATGGAGATAGATTATACCCTGGAATAACACATAGGCTACAAATTATCCCGGAAAAATCCAAGGTTCCCGCGGAATTTTGAAAAACCACTGATAGATGGCGCTGATTGTACTTAAATCACGCTTACATTATCCACAGCATCGAGAATAAGTAAAAAATTCCAATTCAACAGTCAAGTAGGATAAACACAGTTATTAAAGTTTTTCATTATCAATAGAAAATTTCTTAGGGATTAGGGATGGATTACGAAATAAATTATACAAATAGTACAAGGTATCGATTTGTCCAGTCATAGTGAGTACATTGCTAGATATTATAATGACTGATCATGTGTAGGTCCTATCCTATCCTATTATTCCTATTAATATTATAAATGCGAAAGTTTGTGAGGATGGATGTTTGGATCGATGGATGGATGGATGGATGGATGGATGTTTGTTACTCTTTAACGCGACAACGAATGAACCGATTTTGCTGAAATTTGGCACAGACATAGAATATAGTCTGGAAGCACATAGGCTACTTTTTATCCCGGAAAAGCAAACAGTTCCTGCGGGATAGCATCGCTATTTTTTACGCAATTGTCCTTCAAAATACGCGCAATGGAGTTTTAGATTAACGTGATTTTTTTGCACAGGTAAAGTTAAGAGCCTGAAAAACGACAAAGGCTACTTTTTATCTCGGGAAAACAAACGGTTCCCGCGGCATATTAGTATACTACTTTTCACACATTTATCTTTCAATTATGCGCCAATGGAGTAACAGATTGACGTGGTTTTTTGGATTGGCATAGTTGATGACTTGAAAAGTGACAAAGGCTACTTTTTATCCTGGGAAAGCAAACAGTTCCCGCGGGATATTAGTGTGCTACTTTTCACATATTTATCCTTAAATTAGGCGCCAACGAAGTTACAGATTGACGTGGTTTATTGGATAGGCATAGTTGAGGACTTGAAAAGTGACAAAGGCTACTTTTAATCCCAGGAAAACAAACAGTTCCCGCGGGATATTCGTATGCTACTTTTCACATATTAATCCTTCAATTATGCGCCAACGAAGTTACAGATTGACGTGGTTTTTTTGATAGGCATAGTTGAAGACCTGAAAAGTGAAAAGGCTACTTTTTATCCCGGGAAAACAAACAGTTCCCGCGGGATATTCGTATGTTACTTTCACATACTTATCCTTCAATTATGCGCCAACGGAGTTTTAGATTGAAGTTTTAGATTATTTTTTAGCGCAGGTAAAGTTAAGGGCCTGAAAAGTGACATACATACACACGTACTGTAGTAGTAGGTATGTATGAATGAATGTATGTATGTATGTATGTATGTATGCATGTATACATGTGTGCATGTTTGCATGTATGCTGTATGAATGTATGTATGTATGTATGTATGTATGTAGGCATGCATGTATGCGAACATACATGCACACATATCTACTACTACTGTATGTGTGTATGCATGTATTTATGTATGTTTGTATCCTCCTCCTACTAACAATAAATACTTTAATTATATCCTATCCTACTTATTATTACTCATATTATCCCACTAATATTATTAATGTGAAAGTTTGTGATGGATGTATACGGATGTATGTTTGTATAGATGTCGTATACGGATGGATGGATGTATGTTCTCTGAGATAGGGGTTGAACTATTTAGACTGTTATACTCCATAACTTCGTTAAATTTGAACTAATTTTTATTATTACTTTAACCGACTTCAAAAAGGGAGGAGGATCTCAATTCAACGGAAACTTTTTTATGTATGTTAACCGATTACTCGAAGACGCCTGAACCGATTTGGAAAATTCTTTTTTTGTTTCAAAGGGTGGTTTCACTTCCCAGGTGGTCCCATTTAAATTTTATAGAAATCAGTCGAGCGTTTTTAAAAAAATCTACAATAAATTATATACTTTGTAGTGGCGCGGGCGTTTAAATGTATGCTCCCGGGACAAAAAGTAGCCTGTGTTATTTTCCAGGTCGTCAACTTTACCTGTGTAAAAAAAATCAGCCTATTGCGAGTCGGTCCTCGCTCTTTTAGGGTTCCGTTAAAAAAAAATTTAATTTAATTTTTTTAATTTCATTTTTATTATTTGTTGTTATAGCGGCAATAGAAATACAAAATATGTGAAAATTTCAACTGTCTATTACGGTTTACGAGATACAGGCCGCTGACAGACGGACGGACGGACAGCGGAGGCTTAGTAATACAGTCCCGTTGGAACCCTAAAAACCACGTTGACTATATGCACTTACACTTCATAATATGGTGAAATATTAAAACTGCGAAAGTGCGTTGGTTTGTCCTTCAATCACGCCTCAACAGAGCTACGGATCGACGTGATTTTTTGCAGTGTACCTATAGTTGAGGACGGAGAGTGACAGGCTACTTTTTATCCCGCAAAGTCAGAGTTCCCAAGGCATTTTAAAGGCTAAGTTCACGCAGACGAAGTCGCGGGCATCAGCTAGTTCAGTATAATTATCTTACTTTGAAATTTCAAACCCCCGATTTTCCCCCTTTTTTAATAAAACTAAAAATAATTTTCGATTTTTCTTTATTCCATTGATGTTGGGCCACTATTATACACAACTATGCCAAATTTCATGTCGATAGCTTTAATAGTTACTGAAATAATCGACTGTGACAGACGGACGGACGGACGGAGAAAGTCTCACCATAAGGGTTCCATTTTTACCATTTTGGTACGGAACCCTAAAAATACGTGTGGCACTCGGGGACTGCCGCGGTAAAGCTATTGCATAGCATTTTCTAGTCGCACGTACACAAACACCGTGCCGAAGTCTGCCATACTGAAACGACGGGGTGTTAGGTTTATTTTCGTTACGGAATTAATTCTTGATTCGGTCGCCGCTCTCAAAGCCCGCGATAAAAGCTATGTAATAATAGCTTAATATATTTTTCTCGCTCGGAAATCGCTTCTTTATTTAAAAAAAACGAAACGTCAATTGGCTCATTGCTGGCGTGGCGCCAGTAATTACGTAACAGGACAATAATGTAAATTGCTGGACAGGTACGAGGTTTTTAAAAATGTACACTTTCCTCTATTAGGTGTTTCTCCTCTGTGATTAGGTGTTTTAAATGTGCATTTCTTTCGCTGAGTTATACAATTTAAAAAAATAAGAATGATTTTTTTTTAAATGGAACAAAAAGAGCGTGGTTTAATTGGAGGTAAACCAAATTAGCTACTAAAGCCTCCAGTGATCCTTCAGAACTAAACTCAAGCCAAAGTATTCAACATGTTAACTTACCTGGCAAAAGTATACAATTATAATTTCATAACTGTACAAATTGTACTATAACATTTAACATGAAATAAAACAGTGTTTCTTTAATTATTTTTTTGTTGTTTCCTCGCAAATTAGAGAAAAGTACTATATAAGCCTCGGCCGAAATAGCAATTCATGGCCTCGTTTACTTAAAAAGGCCTCGGCTAGCGCCTCGTCCTTTTAAAATCACTTGGAAGTCCTCGGCTTCGCTTCGGCCTTCCAATGTTACTCGTCCATAAATTGCTTTATTCCGAGCCTCGACATTAATGTACTATTATTTATTTTATTTTTATAATTTTTTGTACTGGGATACTATTATTATAAATGGCACCAACAAAGTTGGTATGTCTGTTCTATTTACTATGTTATCGCAAAGGTTGATAAATGACTTTCTTTGCCTCACCTTGTACCTTGGAAACTCCAATTTTCACTTGGAAAGACTGAAACTTATGAAGTCATGCAATAACTTCAGGCTTCCGAAGGAAAATTTATGTAGGTAATACTAATTTCTGGGCTATATTAATTATTATGAAATATTTTCGCTAGGGTATAGGTTTTGTGGTTGTATTTTCCGTACATTTCTCGTGCCTTTTTTAACAAAGCCTTGTCTCACTGATTATGCTTGGGCAACTGTTGGTATAATAATGCTATAAACCCTGCACTGCGGTTAATTGCCTCATCTGGTACCAGAAGGACTAGCTCAATCGTTGCGCAAAGTATCAGCTTGGCTGTTCAGCGCGGAAATTCAGCTAGCGTTCTTAGCACCATTCCACACGGGGAGTTGTCGACCGAGCGAAGCGAAGGTCTGAGTTTACTAGAGCGATTTGCACTTGTCCGTCCGTCCGTCTGTCACAGCCTTATAACTTCTGAATTACTGAACGTAATTACTTCAATTTTAGATATGATATGTAAACCGATGGCCTCCAGCCGAAAATGGCTTAAAAAGTTATAAAAATCTTTATTTCAGGGGGGCTCCCATACGAAATGGGGGACTTTCAAAGTGGAGATTGTATTCGAGGCTAGATCTCTAAAACCACTTTGTTTTAAAACTTGAAACTTACACATAATTTGAGTTATATTCTGTACTTGAACAACAAATACTAAGATTAGATAAATATTATAAAGAAGCGAAATTATTTGAGTTTTAATGGGTATCAATGTTTTTAACAAAACTTCACTATACTGTTACTAGATGGCGCTGTCTTTAATATTGTAAATACGCATCCCATCCACGAAAGCAGATGACGATTGACGTCATCAGATTCGGCGCGTTTTAATTACAATATAATATAGTTAAAACTACCTTATGGGAATTATGGGATACCGCGAGGTCTCAGTTCGGGGCGAACCACTAGTACTTTTAGTAATCAAATTAGGTTAGCTATGTTTTCTTAAAAAATAAGGCAAATATTATCTATTATAAAAAACCTAAACTTAATAAAGAAATGTGCTACACAAATTAACTTCAAAAAGGTATTATTGACGCTATCGGCATACTAGGGTGACTCGATTCTCCGTTTTATTAAATTTGCGAAAATCTGTTGGCTTATAAATATTTATGTTTTAATATTACGCCGGCATATTGGGCAGTAAAATTGGCATAATGGGAAAATTTAAGTACCTATAGTGTAAGTTACTTGAGAGACTTTATAATAAAAATAGCACGTTCAAGCATTTATCAGGCTAGCGTAGAGTTTCGAATTTTGAACCCTTTAGCACACCTTCCCCATGATATCCTGGCGGCGAACAAAAGTGAAAGGTTATATTCCCTTCCCATGCATTCTGCTACTAGTATATTATGTAGGCTTTCGTGGCGGAAGTGCTGTGCTAAAAGCAGAGATAAGATCTCAGCGCATTTTTCAAACAGTTTCCTGAAAGAACATTCATCGTAAAATAAAAACATGGGCAGTCATAGGGACTGCTACCATATGTGAAAATATGTCGTACCCATAACTATAGTACCTATCTACCTACTTTTAACCATCAGCACATCAGTGACGCGAACTCATAAGATTCTCCCCTACCAACAACTGCTTAGGGCGCATGGTTAGTTTTCACTTCAAAAATCGCATTCAAGCCTGCCTAGGTAAATGAAAATCTAAAAGTACTCACTCAGTTTCGTTGTTCTCGAAAACGACGTGATCTTGCACGGTCTCATACTGAGCACCGCCTTTAGCAGTGCCATCTTCCGTCCAATACGGAATGCGCACCTTTCCCCGAGCACCTGCCGTTCTAACCACACGCAGATCGTAAGTCCCAACCGACTCCACCAACTCGAAGTCCCTTTGAGGAAACGAAAACACTCCGGAGTGGTCATCGTCCAAAATCACAATTGTAGCGGTAGACGGTGACGCCAAACAAGCACCTTTCGGTGAACTCAAACGCACGAAGAAATGCTCATCTTCCTCAAACACATCATCATCTATCACTTGGACGGTAAACTTCTTCTCCGTCTCCCCACTGCTGAATGTAAGACAGCCTTGAGCTGCAACGTAATCCGATCCAGCCTCCGCTGTCCCATCTTCTGTGGTGTATCGAACGGTTACTTCCCCATTTAAATTCCCCCGGCGGACAACTCTCACTTCCAACGACCCACAATTTTCCATCACAGTGTAGTGATCAGGGTCGAAACGAACATTCGGACCTTTAGGCTCAGCAACTACAGACGCCGATTCTCTTCGCTGTAACTCCGCTTTTACTTCACTCAAATCGCTCTGTGCTCGCTCATGTATTTTTCGGGAAAAATCACCTCCACCTATCATTTTTCGGGTTGCGGATACTCTGTAAAAAGCTCGTGACTTTGGACCGCGTGACATTAGTGTTTCTAACGCCATTCTTTCCACTGTTTCTAGATCTTCCTCCGGATGTTGCCTTTTTAATTCACGTAAAACTGAGATGTACTCTTTGCGTGATTTTTCCAACTCTCGACCCTCTTCATCATCCGAGGCAAACTCGTCGGCGTTCGGTTTTAATGCCATTTCAACCGATCCATCACCTTCAGCCTCTACGATCACACCCCGCTCGTTAACGCGATACCCTTTCTTGAGATACTTGTAAATTAAAAGCCTTCGATCCGCAATATACGCCGTCAACACAGTGGCGGGGAAAAACAAGAACGTGACAGCTCCCTCCCATACCTCCACTTCACTGGGCGATATTACAGCTAGGATAAGATAGAGCCATACGTACGCGAATACTGACCAAGTTGCGGTGACTAGAAACACTCGTAAATGCTTTATCTTTCGCACTTCTCCATCAGGTATCACTGCAACACATATTGCAATAATCACAAACAAATTGTAAGCAGCTGACCCAACGATGGTGCCCGGTCCGAGCTCTCCGGCTTCGAAGTTTTTTCCAGCGATCTCGATAACCGACAGCAATATTTCAGGGGCACTGGATCCGAGGGCCATCAGCGTCAAGTTGGCAACGGTCTCGTTCCACACACGCACGACGATGATTTGCTCGCTGCCGTTTCGTCGCACGCGCACCTCCTTCTCCCTGGACGTTATCACTTCTATCGCGGCCATGAATCTATCGGAGACGATGGAGACCCCGATGAAGAGATACATGAGCGTGACGAAGTAGACGAGCCCGCGGATGGCGATCTGGAGCGTGGGCACGTCTTCGAGAGGCAGCCAGACGGGCAGCACGAGCCCGTCCTCGCACTTGAGCACGTGCGAGGTGGTGGTGTTGCGCGTGGCGAGGCGCGCGGAGGGCAGCGAGGCGCGCGCCCCCACGCAGCATGCCGCGAGCGCGGCGAGCGCGGGCCGCATGCCCTTTACCTGGCGCGGGCCATGTGTGCGACCGGCGCTGCCAAAGGCCGGCGCCCGACTGAGCGTCGAGAAGTGAACACCCCCCTCGCTAAGGCTTCAAATCCGCAGCTCACTCCTTGCACAAACCTGATGAAGTTTTATTGGCGTCGTGGGTCATAAAGTTGGGCAGCGGGGAAAAAACTTATAAGCGCCCCGCCGAGTTATTAAAGTTTTGAGCTAGGTACGCGATAATATTTTCTTTAAATCCGAGCACTTGAAATTTTCATACCTTCGTTTACATTCCCACCACGGCTAGTAGATACTTACCCACTGAAGCGGGTACAGGCCAATAAAGGCTACTTTCTTTGTATTTGAATGTCGCACGCAACGTGGCATGCTAGGTTTGTTATAATTGATCATTCGCGCTGCTAAAAAGTACCCAATCACTTTGAATCAATAAACAAAATCGGGTCACGAAACATTTACACGGCCGTTTGCGTATTAAATCGATACAAATTAGATACAAGTGTCTGTTAATTGAAATACTTATACTTATAAAAAAATGGGGTTGGGGGGAGGAGCTAACTTCTAATTTTTGGAGTTTACTCCTTAAGAATCGATTTTAGGCGCCCCGTATGAGAAAAATTCGAGCAGTAAAATCAATTTATCAATGACCTCGTTACGTTTTTCTGTTACGTTTTTCACAACGATGCAAATTTCTACCCTAACGTTGAGTAAATAAGGTTGGTTTTCGTGCGAAAGTCGGTCGGGGCGCGCTCGGACCCGAGTCGCGCGTAAACTCCAGTCGTGCGTCGGAGGCCGGAGCTGACACACCCTTTTTTTTAACTAAGCAACGGGAAAATAAATAAAAATAAACTTAGTAAACTAACTCGGCTTTTTCTGTAGCCACCGCACGATCGGTATATTTACCAAAATCTTAGGTTAGTCTAATCAGTTCAGGCACTTAGGTTCTTTTGAATTAATATACCTAATTTAAGTTAAAAATAATACTTATAATAATAATATCATTAATAATAATAGGGAATCACTATTCCTTACCCTATGGCGAGAACCTCGTGAGAGCTGAGACTTCGCTTAAGAATTATTATACTGATTGTTTTGAATAACTATAGTTACTCAAAGTATTTTCGAATTTACCGTTTTTAGGGTTCCATACCAAAATGGTAAAAATGGAACCCTTATGGTGAGACTTTCTCCGTCCGTCTGTCCGTCCGTCTGTCCGTCCGTCTGTCCGTCCGTCTGTCCGTCCGTCTGTCCGTCCGTCTGTCCGTCCGTCTGTCCGTCCGTCTGTCCGTCCGTCTGTCACAGTCGATTATTTCAGTAACTATTAAAGCTATCGACATGAAATTTGGCATAGTTGTGTATAATAGTGGTCCAAAATCATTGGAATAAAGAAAAATCGAAAATTATTTTTAGTTTTAAAAAAAAGGGGGGGAAATCGGGGGATGAAATTTCAAAGTAAAATAACTATATCGAGTGGGGTATCATATGAAAGGCCTTTACTTGTGCATTCTAAAACAGTTTTTTATTTATTTCTATCTAAAATAGTTTTTTATTAATCGGCCAAAATGTCGAAAAAAATACCGTTTCCCCCCCTTATCTCCGAAGTTTACCAATCAAAAAATCTGAAATAATTATGGTCAATAGAAGTTTATGTATATTTTACAGGAAAAATAAAAGCAACGCGAAAATTATTTTAGTTTGATTAAAAAAGGGGGAAAATCAGGGGTTTGAATTTTCAAAGTAAGATAACTATACCGAGTGGGGTATCATATGAAAGGCCTTAATTTGTGCATTCTAAAACAGTTTTTTATTTATTTCTATATATAATAGTTTTTGAGTAATCGGCCAAAATGTCGAAAAAAATACCGTTCCCCCCCCCCTTATCTCCGAAGTTTACCAATCGAAAAAGCTGAAATAATTATTGTCAATGGAGGTTTATGTATATTTTACAGGAAAAATAAAATGAACGCGAAAATTATTTTAGTTTAATTTAAACATGAACCCTGAAAAAAAAGGGGGAAAATCAGGGGTTAGAAATTTCAAAGTAAGATAATTATACCGAATGGGGTATCATATGAAAGGCCTTTACTTGTGCATTCTAAAACAGTTTTTTATTTATTTCTAGATATAATAGTTTCTGATTAATCGGCCAAAATGTCGATAAAAATACCGTTCCCCCCCCCCCTTATCTCCGAAGTTTACCAATCGAAAAATCTGAAATAATTATGATCAATAGAGGTTTATGTATATTTTACAGGAAAAATAAAACCAACGCTCTAACTAGCATAGTTTTTTTATATTAACAATAAACCTTTACAAACAAAGTTAACGATAAATAAGCAAATTAATATAATATTATCGTTTTACTTTTAATTCTTGGAGTATGGAACCCTCGGTGCGTGAGTCCGACTCGCACTTGGCCGGCTTTTTTAATATTTGAAGTCGCTCACAGACTATCACTCATTTATTAATTCAGTAGTCATTATTCGTATTTTCGACACCTTCAATTTGACTGTAAATTCTTACGTTTAAATACGATCCTTTTTGGATTCACAGGCGGAGATATTAGGTATTAGATCAGCATGCATATAGATGTAAGATCAGCAAACGTGTTCGATGCTCACTGAAAATCATGCACATTTTCATAACAATAATGCTCAGGGAACATCGTGATCTAATATTTAACAGCTTAACAATATTGGATCAAGGTTTTTCCTTGCGCATATTGTAACAAAAAGAAAACTTGTGTTAAATACGGTATGAAGTCGCTATTGTTGTGTACAATAGTCTTAGTTTAATGTTATGACTAAACATAAAACAATGTAAAGAATACAACAATAAGACATTAATAATTCTTTCTCTTTAGATTTCAATTTGTAATTTCCAGCAGACATTTTTATTTTGTGGAAATAAAGCGTCTCATGCCCGTTTTAACCAAACATACCTATTTCATCCCCTAAATAGGAGTCTATTCACGTAGGTAGCCCCTAAATACAATCCCTTACCCAATGTCATTTCCACGTTGAGTTGCCCTAAAGGTTCGTGAAATTAAATTGACAGAAAGCGTTACCCTAACTCAGCTTAGGTAACCCGTAAAAGTTATGGAATGTTGGTGATAACGGGCATCAGTCTTTATAAAAGCTAGTTCTTAAATACACATCTGAAACTATGGAATCGGTGAGATTTGAACCCACACTCCTCCGAGTATAACGCCCTGAGCATTTTCAGCGCTACCCCACGGCCCTCTGTCAAATTGATATAGCATAATCGGTTTTTCCTTCAATCACGCAACAACGGAGTAACGGATCGACATGATTTTTTGCGTGGGTAGTGTTGAGGACTTTCGACATTTTCGAACGTTCGATTTTCGAACGTCGACCGAATCGAACGAATTTCGACGTTCGAGGTACTTTCGACCAGAAAATAGAGGGTTCCCGCTGGATTTTTAAAAACATAGCTTCGATAACTTCACGCGAAGGAACACAATTCCTTTTTCACGATTGCAATCACCTCTGTTTAGCCAACACTCTCTCGATAAAGAAAAACAGAATTAACGATACTTGTAACAAGTATCGTTACGTAATGGTAAACTATTCATATTCGAATTCAATATCATTTATTTCATGTAGGCCAACTTGTGGCTCTTATGACAGGACAGGAATCTACCAACTGTTTGGAATGCTGATTCTGCTAAGAAGAGCCGGCAAGAAACTCAGCAGTTGCTCTTTTCAAAACAAAAATGTTACAAAATTGGAACGTAAGTTCCTTATCGCGCGGTGCGGAAGGGGGCTAGACGGAAAAAATTAAGGAACCGACACTAGACACATTTTTGAAACCGACACTTTTTTGTTGAATGTGAATTTTGCATTGTGTTGTGTATGGAAAATTCGGTCTGTCGAGCTGGGATTCGAACCATCGACTTTGAACTGTTAAGCGACTGCCGGAGCCACTAGGCTACGGAGACCCAATGTTGTATCGCGAAAATACCGAACACAATGTAATCGAACTACGTTCCATCCGGGTGTCCCTTGACACCTCTCAAGTTATCTATCTTGTGGACAGCTGAAGGAAAGCCGATTAGAATAGAACAGAAATATTTTCCATTTAAATAGGGTAAAACCCGGATAGTTGCCTCAGTTGGATACTTGCCCCGGTTTTGAATACACTATGTTAGGAACATTAGTGGCATTAGGGCTTTAGTATTATTGTAAGTGCTCCTCCAGCAGACCTGAGTGTCATGCAAACCGTCAGGTTAGGCGCATAAGTTTCGTCCGTGCGAGCGAAAATCTTCCGCGGCGCGGCGAAGCTTCGACGGGCGTCAAAATGATATTGGTAAGTGTTTTCTATTGAATATTTTTATTACTGATTGTAGTTTCAGCCAACTTTTTGTTTGTTAACATGCATTAGAGTCTAAAATACACTGTTTACTACGTTTTATTGTTGAATAGTTTTTATTTATTTTGCAAATAAAAAGGGCAAGTATCCGTATCAAAAAGGATAGTCTCCCCAGTTAATTTTGCGGATAGTCGCCCTAGGGGCAACTGTCCCTTCCAATTTTACTTTGATGCTAATGTCTTTGATGCTAAAAAATAATTAAAAAATAATTTACTATTACGATCAAACAAATTAAAACTCGAACTAACCACACTGTTCTGTTTAACATCGATCGGTTTACAGTTATTCCGCTCTAAGAACTTTCCGGTGATATATCGCCATTTGGAATTACTTGTGGGAATATGGCGAGAACTTTGTCAGGCCAGGCGCCCTCCGCATTTCCAACCGACTTCAAAAAGGAGGAGGTTTTCACTTCGACTGTAATATGTTTGTTACGCGATTGATTTTGATGATTATTTTTCTTTGTTTGGTAGGTTGTACTTCAGAGAAGGTCCAATATTATTTTTATAGAAATTGATGCAGCGCTTTTTTTTTATTTATTTTATATTTGGTATCTCAGAACTCCGTATTTTATGAACCGATTTGGAAAAGTCTTTTTTGTTTGAGGGGTATACTTCCCGTTTGATCCCATTGAAGTCGTGTTGTTATTTTTTTTATCCGGTACTAAGCTACAAATCACGTCCCGGCCCGTCGCGTCGGGCCAACTCAATGAGCTAACGTAGTCCAAAGGGATAAGAGTTACGCGATAGAAAGAGAGGCAAGTTCTTGGTGAATATAACTGTAGATTAGTTAGCGCTGTGCGATCTAAATTGCACTTTATTTTGTGGTAGCAAGAGTCGCTATTTCTTTAAATGATATTGCGGAGTGAATCTTCTGTACCTACCTGTACTATCATGTATTCTGTAAATTCTCACTTAAACACAGGGACTTTTAGTGTTAGACCCATTAAATTATTGGTATACCCATAGTAACCGCTGGAGTCGTAAATTTGACTACGAAATTGGCGCATATAACCCTCGCAGCGCTAGATATTATTTATGCCTCTCATTAAAGAGGAAAGCGGTGATAGCCTTGTGGTTAAGACATCAGAGGTGCGATTGTCTAAAGTTATTCCATTGATCGTAAACTTGTTCGATGACATTAGCGTCAACGTAAAATAAACCATAATATCATTGAATTAGAGCTCAATTTCGTATATGCATTCGTATACGTTTATAAGTAAACGTATTATGTTAAAATCGGTTGAACTGAATTTGTGATTTTAAATCAATAAAATCAAGGATTATTTTACTTTGACGCTAATGTCATCGAATACGAATACGATCAATGGAAAAACTTTTAGACAATTGGTACCCAGGTTTCTTATCGGGAGTTCGGGGTTTGGTTCTAGGCACGCCTTTCTGATTTGTACGAGTTACGAGCGTTAGTAACTTTTTAATTAGCCGCTGAACAAGACATATTCCCCTCTCTCCTCCAATTATGCATAAAGCTTGTGTTAGGAGTGGGTACGACAAAAGTGCAACGGGTGAGGATCAAACCATCGACGCCTTTCAGTTTTCATTATCTTTAACCGTTTGGCTATTGTGACTTTCCCGTCGGAAACTCTATGATTTCCGAGGATATAAAGTAACCTAAGTCCGGCGGATGCAAGCTATCTCTGTGCCCAATTTAGACAAGATCTCTTCAGTGGTCATGCCATGAAAATGTAATAAAATTACCCATCATCATTTGGGGATTGGACCGTCGGTCTTTCGGTTTTCAGTTTGCATCTTTGACCCTTTGAGAATACTTGGTAACAATAACGAAACGCACCAACACACAATCTTACGCCAAACGCATAATATATCATCATCATCATCATCAGCAACCCATCAACGGATCACTACTGAGCGCAGGTCTCCTCTCAGAGAAGGGTTATAGGCCATAGTTCACCACGCTGGCCCAATGCGAATTGGCGGACTTCACACACCTTCGAGAACATTATGAAGAACTCTCAGGTGTGCAGGTTTCCTCACAATATTTTCCTTCACCGTTGCAGCATGTGATATTTAATTGCTTAAACGCACTTGACTCCGTAAAGGTGTGAGTCAGAGGTGTGTACCCGGGATCGAACCTGCGACCCCCCGAATAGGAGACCACAGTCCTAACCACTAGGCTATCACTGCATAATATATACATATTACGATTCTGCTCTGTGGTGGATAAAAAAAGATGCTGTAGGTCAAAATCGCCCGGCTAAAACCAGTTTATGCGTTTTACTCAAATAAAATCTCTATGCAGCTGCTGCAAAAATATGTAGATGCATTTCCAAATAGTGAAATAACGCTAAGGCATCTTGCGCACTACACGACCATGAGCGCGACTTTTCTTCGTCGCGTCGCATCGTCGTGAATTTGGTCGCAGAAACTGCTACGCTCAATCCGACGTTCTTCGTTCAAGTCGCTTGTCATCGTCGTAATCGTAACCTAAATTTTTTTTTGACGTGATAACGTCTTATAAACAGATGAACACCACACCGGCTGCACGCGCACGAAAAAGTGTCACGTTCCGCCTCAGGAGCCTGAGCGTGCAAGCGAGAGCGCGGAACAAGCAATAGAGAGGGACGATCGGCCCAAGCGTTGGCTTGTGACACATTTATTCATCAATGTTTCTTTATGACGTTATCACGTAAAACTATCGTCCCTAAACCGACTTTACAGACAACCAATTTTTGTTTCTTTCATGACAAGATAACCCTTAACTGCAATCTCACCAAATGGTTAGTGACGATACAGTCTAAGATGCTAGCGGGGTAACATGGAAGGAGTATGATAGTGTAAATAAAACCATAGTCATACAGTTTTTTATTCACGTCTTGGACGGTAGAGGGGTAATTATAGCCCCGGCCAAAGCCTTCCACTAGTTATGATCTTAAATAGGTACTCTAATGCCCCTTTTAACCAACGTTCAACCTATCTTTTACGGGCTTCTTAAGCTAAGTTAGGTGACGTTTTCTATCAAATTCAGTGTCACGAACCTTTAGGAAACACTTAAAGGTGAAAATGACATTGGGTAAAGGATTGTATTTAGGGGCTACCTTCGTAAAGAGACTCCTATTTAGGGGATGATTTAGGTATGGTTGGTGGAAACGGGCATAAGGGTTACAATGTTAGAGCATTTGTTGGTTAAATACTCTAAGGTTACGACTAAGGTTAAGGTGTGTTCGAGATCAACTGAAAAGTAGACCACGCTCCAATCCGGTTATTTCGTGCAAAAATAGGGTACATCAGCCACATCAGGGCACACGAGCGAAGCCCTATTGAACTCTTCAAAGTTAAAAGAGATCCAGTCGCTGTTGCCAAAATCATCAATGAAGTAATGAATGAAGGTGTGTTCATGGTGGCGTAGTGTTCGAGTACCCTAACAGTTTTTTAACAGTACAGCGCTAACGACCAAAAGCCCGCCGCAACGTGGCGGAGAATAAAATACAAACAAACTCCCATCAGCTGAACTCTGTGCAGCTTTTACGTTATAAAATCTAATAGCTAGATGATACCTTTGTTGAAACAGTTGACTACCTCCCTTGCGCTAATAGAGTCCTTGGTTCAAATCACGCTGAAGTTTGTTATTTAATGAAATTAATTGGCGAATTATTACCTTTTTGCTTCCTTGGGACCCAAATAAGTTTTTTGTAAGTAGGTACTTCAGCGCGGACCTTACAATTGCAATTAGGGTCCCCGCTGAAGTACATACAAAAGGTTACAAAGAACTTATTTTTAAGGTCCCAAGGAAGCAAAAAAAGGTAATAATTAGCCAATTCCAATTTTCAGACAATACTCGTTACTATGTCCTCTAGCTCGGCAAATATAGCATTTTATGATTATATTATTATTGTTACATTCCCTCAAATATGGTTGCGCGAAGCAATGGCTGGGTCATGCGTCATGCTCGTAAACGGGTTCCACCGGCGGGAATGGGGCTACTTTCTGTCTGCCCGTCTTAACATATGTTAAATTATAATTAGGTATGTTTTTGTGGAACATTGTTGTTGTGGAATTTTGTGGAACTTCCCCTCATTGTGTAAACACTGCATACATAGCATAATATCTATTATATTGTAAACTTGTTTTGAAAAGAGCAACTGCCAAGTTTCTGGCTGATTCTTCTCGGCAGGAAGGGCATTCCGAACCAGTGGTAGACTCATCGACGATTCAAAAGCACTTGTAAAAAAGTTTATTTGAATAAAAAACATTTCTATTATATAAAAACATTTCTATTCTATTCTATTCAATCTTCATCTGCTGAATTTAGGTTTTTAAAAATCCCGTGAAGCTTACATTTGTGAAAAACGAAAAATTTTAAAAACTTGTATCCACATAAAAAAAGTCGCAGACTTTTTGTTAGCATTGAATAATTTTGGAGCATTTTTAAATATTCTAATATCACCTAACAGTCTAATTAATCATTGACTTGATCGCTGTAAATCACAGCCCCAGAGACTTCAAAGCTTTTAAGCCGTTCTAATTCAAACCTATAGATTTTTGACGTCTCTGTTTGCATCGTGTTTTCTTGCGAGATTCGAAGAGCCGATGGTCGCAAAGAGAGAAATTCGAGAAAATGACGTCGCCACTCGTCATGTTAGAGTTCGTAGAGAAAAATAGAGAAAATATAATTTGATCTCTACTTTTTACGTAACGAGACGAATCATGGTGTGCAACCATGTAAGTTTCGATAGAGATATAGAGATGATACGAGAAAAGGGGTCGACAAAATTTTCTCGCGCGTGCATGCTAGGCCTGCAGGTCTCATTTCAGAAATAGTAAGTATAGGCCACGATGGGCGAAGGCCCAGTGCAAATAACATTATGGAGAACTCTCAGGCGTGAAGGTCATCACGATGTTTTCTTTCATGGTTGAAGTATGTGATAAATATCACATTCCTTAAACGTGTACAAAACTCAAGTCATAAGTGCGTGCCCGGGATCGAACACAATACCCCCGAATCTATCACTGCTCTATACAGTGTGTATAAATGATGCCTTTATTGTGAGATGTCCACAAAGTAAGTTAGATCTTTTCAAGTACTTCTGTTGTTAATAATTTATGACAGTAAAAATAAATCATACCACACTGGCGATGACGTCAAAAGGACACGTCAAGTATTAAACTTTCATCGATAAACAAAAACCATCAACAAAATGTCTAAGCGTTGACCATTTGTTCCCTGTCCATCGCAGATTAATGATTATGTACGTATCTAGATACTGTCCACGCCCAAGCTAGAATAACCGGACTGTGACAAAATTTATTCTGCTAGATACAAAGCAGCATAATCATTTGCGATAGACATCTCTCCTGCTGGACGTAGGTCTCTTGTACCTAAGCCTCATAGCTCAACGGTTAAAGGTGCGTACTGAAAACTGAAAGGTCGAGGTTCAACCCCCACCCGCTGTGTAGTAAGTATCATAATACTACATTAATAGCGTAGCGTGCCTCGTTGGTCTAGTGGTTAGCACGTTCAACTGCAGATGACGAGGTCCCGGATTCAATTCCCGGGTCGGGCTAATAAATGTATTGAGTTTTCCTTCAAGAATTTCTCGGTACTAGCCCGGAGTTAGGAAGTGGGCGGTTAGGCCCAAATTAGATAGTGCATCGTTAATCGTTTATCGCTGCGAAAATTTTTGCGAAAATGAACCGTCTTAATTAACCCTAAGGGTGAATTTTCTACCCTAAGGGTGATTTTTAAGGGTTCATTTTACGAGATTTTTGCTTTCATTTTCGAAGGTCAGCGGTGAGCCATCCGTCTAAATTCGCCCTTAGGTCAAAGGACCTTAGGGTTCCTTTTCGCAAAAAATATCCACAAAAAACTTGAGAGGTGTCAAAGGACACCCGGATGGAACGTAGCTCCTTCCGAATAGTGAAGGAATTGTAATAAACTAGTGGTGTCATCTAGTATAAAATTATAAAAAATCTACGATGAATTATATTATTTTGTTTATTTCTATTGCACTGTTACAAAACCAAAGAGTTACTCTGGTGGAGTTACTGTTTTTTCACAGATGGCGTTAGCATTTTATCCAATTTATACAATAAAAAATTAGGGAAAAATTCCACATGTAGAAATTATTTAAAATAAAATTGAAAATAGAAAATTCAGTCTGTCGAGCTGGGATTCGAACCATCGACGTTGAATTTATAGGCGACTGCCCTAACAACTAGGCCATGCAGACGCCGTGTTCTAAGGCGAAAATACCGAATACAATGCAAAATTCACATTCAACAAAAAACACAATGCCAAATTCACATTCAAAAAAGTGTCGGTTTCAAAAATGTGTCGAGGTCGAGTGTCGGTTCCTTAATTTTTTCCGTCTAGCCCCCTTCCGTACCGCGCGATAAGGAACTACATTCCAAAAATTAACGATGAACGAGGCACTGTCTAATTTGGGCCTTAAGGTGTCACCCCCGTGCCTCGGAGAGCACGTAAAGCCGTCGGTCCTGCGCCTGATCTCTCTCCGGTCGTGTCGGATTTCCGTCCCATCGGACTTTGAGAGTAAGGGATGCACTTGTGTTTGCGCACACACTTGCGCACTATAATATCTCCCGCTCAGATGGCTAGTCCCTGAGGAGGTTGGCCGCCGTGACCAGATTCGGTCGGGAGGACATTATGGAGCGAGGGGAGAAAGAGAGCAGGAATATGCCACACTAAAAAGCTTAAAATAAAAGTTCTTTTAAAAAAAAAAATTGGTTGCCTGTAAAGTCGGTATACGGGCGGAAGTTTTACGTGACAACCGAAATAGAAGCGCAAGACATGAACCGGTGTGTATGCCTATCTCTCTCACTCTCTCTCTCTCGCTCTGTCTCTCTCGCTCTTAGGCGGGCTAACTGTGCTCGAGTGGAAGGGACGCGTGCCTTTCACTTTTTATGTCTGTCTCTCTCGCTCTTAGGCGGGCTAACCATGCCTCTCACTCGCTCTCATTGTGAGCGCATAACGTGAGCGGAGCGTAACGCAGTTTCTTGAAGTGTCACCCGGCAAACCAATTTATAAGACGTTGTCACGTCAAAACGACTTCATACGCCACTACAAAGTATAAAAATAAATGCAAACACGTTCCAACCCACAGCAAGTTTCCAGTCAGATTCATGCGTTTTTAATTGTTATTAGCTACGAATATGTTATATGTAGGTATTGTGGGTTGGAACATTGGAAATAAAAGAATAATGATGTAAGGACTGGCTTGTTTTTACTATTTATGATGAAGGGTGTTTTAAAAAAGTAGCCTAGTGCTATTAACTCAATTTTGGCAGAATTGTGGACTGGAACGTTTTTGTATAACTACGTCAATTACGGTCCACGAATTGAGCTTATACCTATCAAGGACAAGAAGCCATAGTAAGATTAACACGACACGTGACAGGTCTATTCGCCAAGATATCAATTTAATTTACTTAATAAGAAAATATCAGTTAAAGTTTAAAAAAAGGTTGTTTTAAGGAATACATTTTAGCGATATTGTATAATTACTTATAATGTATTCGAAAAATTTCCTTCAACCTTTTATTAATATAAACTCTTCGAAAAACCGACTTCAAAAGTCACTACAAACTATAAACACAATTTTAATTTGTACAAGTTTGCTCGAATCGGATAGGCCTAAATAGAAATGATGAAAACTAAAATTATTATTTTTAACCGGCTTCAAAAAAGGAGGAGGTTCTCAAATCATCGGAATTTTTTGACGTGATAACGTCTTATAAATCGATGAACACCGGCTGCACGCACGAAAAAGTGTCACGTTCCGCATTAGCCTGAGCGAGCAAGTGAGAGCGCGGAACAAGCGATAGAGAGGCACGATCGGCCCAAGCGTTGGCTTGTGACCGCCGCCACCCGGCGCCCGCCAGTCATCGCGTCTGAGCTGTGGTTAGCAGATGACATTATCATGTAAAACTCGTCCGTAAACCGACTTTACAGACAACCAATTTTTTTATGTAGTTATGTTCACCGATTACTCAAAGATAAACCGATTTGGAAAATTCTTTTTTATTTGAAAGGGTATACTTCCCAGGTAGTCTCATTTAAATTTTATCGAAATCAGTCAAGCGGTTTTTAAAATAAAAATCAGCCAAGTGCGAGTCGGGCCTCGCTCTTTTAGGGTTCCGTTAAAAAAAATTAAATTAAAAGATTTCCATCTACCCACCTACCAATTTTAATTAAATTTTTTTAATTTAATTTAATTTTTATTATTTGTTGTTATAGCGGCAATAGAAATACATAATATGTGAAAATTTCATCTGTCTATCTATTACGGTTTACGAGATACAGCCCGCTGACAGACGGACGGACGGACGGACGGACAGCGTAGGCTTAGTAATAGGGTCCCGTTGGTACCCTTTGGGTACGGAACCCTAAAAACGATTACCACAACTACTAAAAAATTTAAAATTTAAAACACCCCCGACATGAGAATCTATGCCTGTCGAAGTTATCAATTAATTGTCATTTAACGATTATATTGGCGCGCTTGAAGCACTTAATCGAGTAATCATACGCCAAAAATGCCTTACATCATTTTGGAAAATAGCTGATACTCTTACACTGCTGGACCAATATTAACCAAACATAGCTAAGAACCACCGCAAGGAAACTGGCTTTCAAATGAAAGAAACCGCATCAAAATCGGTCCATCCGTTTGAGAGCTACGATGCCACAGACAGACAGACAGATATCGACGTCAAACTTATAACAACCCTCTTTTGCGTCGGGGGTTAAAAATCATCAATAAATAATAATTATGTACTTTGTAGTGGCATATGGTCGTTTTTTTTTTGAAGAATTTTTGTCATTGATTTTTTGTATCCATAGACCAAACTTAAGGAACGACTAATCCAAAGACAATGGACATAAAAATCGATGTATATATGCGAATTGCGTAGCATGAAATCCGTCCGAAGAAAATTGCTCGACAAGCATAAGTCACGCTTTGCCCTTGACCCCACCTCGATCGTGAGCCCAATACGCCCCGTTGCCAATATTGACTGCAAGGATTGGGTCAATAAAACTTCCACACCTCTTCAGTCAGACGACAAGAAACTGCGGGAAGACTATTTTAATCATTTCAGAAAATAAATAATACATTTAGAAGTCGTGGCTCAGGTTCTTTAGCTTTCCCACACCTCTTTTTCGGGAAAGGAGGTTGGCGAATTTAGACCCAGCATTTTTGAAAACCGTTCAGATTCAGAAAAAATTTAATTTTAATTTAATTTTAATTATTAATTTTAATAATTTTAATTTCAGAGTATTTATCTGTGTAAACCCCATATTTTTAGAAGGTGGGGATCAAAAATATAATTATTCACAAGTACACATTATAAATAACCATTACGTGGCAATACAAATGAATATCTTTTTTCTCCCAACTTTATTTGATAGACTTTGATAAATTTTTTGTTAGTCTGGTTTACTAGAACAAGTATGAGAAGTTTGATTGGAATGTAATTCTATGGAATTCGCCAATCTCCTTTCCCCCATCAAAATAGTTTGCAGCAGCTGGCGGTACCTATCGTTAGTTTTACGCAATAGATATCTAGGTAGGTATGTAAGCTACGCTCACAAAACATCTTTTATTAATAACTTAAAGTTAAAAGATTATCCAATCGTGTCCCCCGTAGGCGCAACTGTACGGTTCTACGAAAGTTTTTGCCAATCTTGTCACATATGCTAGGTTTGTCACGCACGATTCGCCCTTGACCCCACTTCGGGAATAAACCCAGCACGCCCCGTTGTCATAAATTAACCGCCCCGCAACATAATTAGTCGCTTGTCGCGAACACTGCCTCATGACCCGGATTTCTTATACACGGCCACTTTAATTTATAAACAACCAGCTGACGCCCGCGGCTTCATCCGCGTGGATTTATTTTTTTAAATCCCGCGATCTAACTCTTTGATTTTCCGGGATAAAAAGTAGCCTGTGTCACTCTCCAGGACCTCAATTATACCCATGCAAAAAATCACGTCGATCCGTAGCTCTGTTGCGGCGTGATTGAAGGACAAATCAACAAACCAAGAAACAAACTCTCGCATTTATAATGTATGTGTTAGTATGACTAGCTTTTGCACGCGAACTCGACCGTATGGAGTTTTTTTATATATTATTATTTCAAGGAAACTATTTTTTCCCGGGATTAAAAATATTCTATGTCACTCTCCAGATCCAGGGTTTGTTTCTTATTTTTTAAAGTTTGTAATTCAATGACGCAGCAACGGAGCAACGGATTGACGTGAAGTTTTGCAAGGGTGCAGATGTAGCTGGGAATGAAGAATGGGAATTGGGACATAAGATACTTTTTATCCCAGAAAATCAAACAAGTCTTATCTAAAATCCGATATAGGTACAAACCTATATATGTGCATCCGCACCTTAATCTTTGTTTGTAAATGAATTAATTAATTTTAAAACGCTTTTCATTCATCGACGAAAATTGTACTTACCAAGATTCAAGGAAGATTATAGAGAAGAAATTATTTTCTACATTAATAAAGAAATATTCCATGAAAACGAAATCAGAGGCATAAAAAGTAAAAATGAATGAAGAGCATATTTTAATAAGAGCCACAGTGTTTTAATAAATAAGCTCAGAAAAACAAATATTAATCATTCAAAGATATCGTTCAGTAAGCTCGCTCTTCCATTCCTGAAATTAACTTTTTAATCTTTTCCTTAGACTTTGTGAAACGTAATACGTTTCACAGATTTCTTTATTGCAATGCAAAGAAGGATTTTCAATATCTGTATTACTTATTTAGTACTAGCTTCTGTCACGACTTCGCGTGGAATTATGTTTTTGAAAATCCCGCGGGAACCTTCTGCTTTACCGGGATAAAAAGTAGCCCCTCTATCTCCAAGTCCTCATCTTCACAAACTCTTATTTATCGACCGAGCGAAGCGAAGGTCTCTGGGTTTACTTGAGTGAATTTGCACTTGTCCGTCCGTCCGTCCGTCCGTCCGTCTGTCAGAGCCTTATAACTTCTGAATTACTGAACGTAATTACTTCAATTTTAGATATGACTAGCTGATGCCCGCGACTTCGTCCGCGTGGTTTTCATTTTTAAAATCCCGCGGGAACTCTTTGATTTTCCCGGATAAAACTTAGCCTTTGTCACCCTCCAGGTTCTCAACTATACCCGTGCAAAAAATCACGTCGATCCGTAGCTTTTTTGCTACTTGATTGAAAAACAAACCAACATACAAACACACTTTCGCATTTATAATATTAAAAAGTATCCTATGTCCATCTCCTGGTTCTAAGCTACCTCCCCACCAATTATCAGCCAAATCGGTTCAGCCGTTCTTGAGTTATAAATAGTGTAACTAACACCACTTTCTTTTATATATATAGATATGTAAACCGATGGCCTCCAGCCGAAAATGGCTTAAAAAGTTATAAAAATCTTTATTTCAGGGCGGCTCTCATAGAAGCGAACGCGAAGTAAAATTTTTTTTTTGCATTTCATAGAATTGCAGTACCTCATTTTAAAGATAATTTGGAACAGAGTACAAAAGTATTTTTTTTTTATTTTTTTTTCCTAAAATTGACGAAATGGGGGGCTTTCAAAGTGGAGATTTTATTCGAGGCTAGATCTCTAAAACCACTTTTTTTTAAACTTGAAACTTACACATAATTTCAGTTATATTCTGTACTTGAACAACAAATACTAATATTAGATAAACTACCTTATGGGAATTATGGGATACCGCGAGGTCTCAGTTCGGGGCGAACCACTAGTTATACAAACTAAATTTATTTTAAATCTTTGCAGTGGCGTCTATCTGAAACGTTTTTTAAAAAGCATTTTTAAGCTATTGCATAGCTTTTATTGCGGGCTTTGAACTAGGACAATCAGTTTGAGCGCGGCGACCGAATCAAGAAATTCCGTAACGAAAAAAAACCTAACACCGTCGTTCAGTAAGCGTTCAACATTTTAGAAGTTCATATTTAGCTCTGTTTGGCGCAGTGGGGCGAACGGCCTCTTTCTTTAGATGTCGCAGGTTCGAATCTCACTCGCGAAGTAGTGACAGTGCGCTTTTCTTGTATGTTTGTTTTTTAATTATTTTTTTGCATAATTTTTACTATGCAAAAAAAGTATTGCATAAATATTATAATTGCATGAGTTGATAAAAAATGCTAAGCAATAGCTTTACCGCGGCAGTCCCCGAGTGCCATTTAATTTTTTATTTTAATTATCAGGTAATTATTTTAAGCTTTGTGACGCTTCATGGGATCAATCTACCTAAATTTTTTTCCTTCAGAGTCCTTCAGAGTTTTCGTCCTCCATCACCGAAGATATTCATCAGATCTTCACCAAATTATGGACCTAGCCTGATTATGTTCTTTTAAATATTTTTTTTACAGAAATCGGTTCAAATTTGAAGGAATTGTGATTACGCCAAAAATTGGTTGTCTGTAAAGTCGGTTTACAGATGATGATGATGATTTTATGTGATAACGTCATAAGGAAACATTGATGAATAAATGTGTCACAAGCCAACGCTTGGGCCGATCGTGCCTCTCTATCGCTTGTTCTGCGCTCTCGCTTGCACGCTCAGGCTCAGGCGGAACGTGACACTATTTCGTACGTGCAGCCGGTGTTCATCAATTTATAAGACGTTATCACGTCAAATATAAAATAATAAAAATTTAAAAAGTGCTGAATCAATTTTAATAAAATTTATTTGAGACCAACTCTGAAGTACCTATGCCCTATTCAACTATCGAAATTCATTCACAATAATTAGCGAAGTAATCACGTAACAAACATAAAAATAAAAAACACATATAGTCGAATTGAGAACCTCCAACTTTTCTTGAAGTCAGTTAAAAAGTAGCCTATGTCACTCTCCGGGTCCTCAACTATGACTATGAAAAAATCTCGATCTCGAATGTCGATCTGTAGCTCTGTTGCGACGTGATTGAAGGACAAACCGACAAACCAAATATATACACACATCAAAAGTGTCTAGGGATCAACATATATTTTTGCAATAACTTTTGTCCTGATTGATATTAATTAAAATTTTCTTTAAGGATTCATCAAAAAAAGTGTTTTCGTTTGTCACAGTAATCAATCCATCCAAATCAACTCAGTTCTTCCGCCGATCCAAATACCTCTTGAACACAGAAATTGGGCAGAAGAACAATGGCGTTTCGTGTGCTTTTCTGATGAGTCTCGTTTTGGTATGAGACCGGATACAAGACGTATACGACACTGGAGAACCCCTGGACGCCAACAACGATTAAAATCCTGCCAGGAAGTCCATCCTTATAGTGGTGGAACCATCATGGTATGGGCGGGTATTTGGATCGGCGGAAGAACTGAGTTGATTTGGATCAGAGGCAACCTCAACGCTCAAATTTATGCTGAGACGATTGTATCAGACGTCATCGTTCCTCTACAAGTGCAAATCGGTCCCTTATTTCAGTTAATGCATGATAATGCACGACCGCACACCGCAAGAGTTGTAAGACAGACTCTCGCCGCAGCTAACATCAATGTCCTGCCCTGGCCTGCTCAGTCGCCAGACTTGAACCCGATTGAGCATGCATGGGATATGCTACAGAGAAGAGCTCTGCCGAATATGGAGGGTATCCAGTGGCAAGAAGACCTTTTTTTGTTGTTGCAACGAACATGGGCGGCCATTCCACAGCGTGATTTGGATGAACTCATTTTGAGTATGCCAAACCGATGTTCTTGTGTTGTTAGTGTTCGCGGTAGAAACACGGATTATTAATTGTTTAAGTTACCCAATAAAATTTTAAAGAAAACTGTTATTTCAGTCTTTTTTTCGAACTTTAATGTTAGTGGTTCAAATGTCAAAAATCCCTTTATTAGGAAAATGGCAAATTTCTTTATTAATGCAAAGGTGACTTGGTTTATCGTTACTGTGACAAACGAAAACACTTTATTTGATGAATCCTTAAAGAAAATTTTAATTAATATCAATCAGGAGAAAAGTTATTGCAAAAATATATGTTGATCCCTAGACACTTTTGATGTGTGTAAATATATAAAAATATAATATTAGTAAGGATTATTTTCTAGATTTACTAAAATGTAGAAAGAAGATATTCAATAATAATAAAATAAACTAAAAAGTAGAATCAATAAAAAACATTCAAAGGTATCGCCCAATTCACTCACTCTTTCATTATAGAAATGTATTCTTTAATGTCCTCTTCAGACGTTGAGAAATGTATTCATTCCACAAATTTACTGCAATGCAAAGATGAAGAAATAATTATGTTTTACAAGAGAGTAGAAAGCGGAGTTTAAATATGAAAACATTATTTAAATGTTTTTATTATAGACGTTGATTCAAGATTTCCATTAATTAATATTTTCTTACGACGTAACATAACGACACTCTAAACTGAAAAATTGTATGACTCAAGAAAATAACTAAATACAACGTTCATTTTTAAATAGGTAGTTTATGTAACTATCCATACTAAAATTATTATGGCGGAAGTGTGTTTGTTGGTTGGTTGGTCATTAAATCACGCAGCAATAGAGCAACGGATCGAAGTGATTTTTGCATGTGTAGGTTTAGTTGAGGACATAGATTTTGGATGTAATTTATTTTTATAGGTTTCTGTAATAAATTTATTTTATTGTGCTTAATAAAATTTAAGTTGAATTAACAAAATCTTGAAAATAAAAACGTAAAAATTAGTTGTATAAAAATATCATCAACAACACTGGAACGAGAAAATCCCCAAATTTAGTCTGGTACTTACAGGTATAAACAGTCCAATTTTATCACACGCACAACGGTATCGAAATTTCCACCGCAATCCTTTATAGGGCTGCCCCCTGGCTTCCCCGCTTGTGGTTTGACCCCGTTTTCTTTAAATCTGTATGAAGTTGCAAATTACCCGCCCCCGCCCAATAGAATCGAATCAAAATACAACTAACCTTATTCAAATTGGAAATCATATAAGCTCAAATCAAATCAAAATAATAAATATAGGATCAAAGGTTTGTTATATTCAATTATGTACCGATTTCACCGACGTCGAGTAACCGACCGACGTTTAACCGAGGAATAAATTGGGTGTTCTGACAGTTTTTGTATTGAAAATGTGCCAAAATATAACGCTCAGATAAGACTTATTTGAAGTTGTTTAAATCGGCCATAATCCTACTCCGTTTCTACACGCCATCGTGGCTGAATATTAAAACCACTTGACGGCACGTTTTTGACGATAGGGTGGCCACGACTTAAGTCTTAATGATATTGTAAACGCTGCTGATTACTAATAAATTAAGTATTTTAAAAAATGCTTTAGTGTCGTGGAACACTCGGTTGGAACGAAGTTCCTTTTAATAATAAATTAATAACGTGATACTTTTATTGATAATAATTTGCTAATAATCATTTATTCAAAACTCGACAAAGTATAATTATAATTATTGAGATAAATTAATAATAAATATAAATAAAATAAAAAATATAGTCTGAAGTCAGCATTCGAACCCCCGAACCGCTAGTTTCACTCCTTCGTTTAGCCGCTACGCTACCAAAGCTATAAAGTGCAATAAACGAAGGCAACACACAAGGGTTGTAACGTAAAAACTCTTACACTTTTTTCCGTCTAGCCCCCCCCACCCGCCAAGTCCGTACCGTCCGATAAGGAACTTCCTTCCAAAAATATGGGCCGTCACAGGGACCGTCGACAGAAATAAAAACACATAATATGCGTAGCATATTGATAGCCTAGTGGTTAGGACTGTGGTCTCCTGTTCGGGGGGTCGCTGGTTCGATCCCGGGTACGCACCTCTGACTTTTCGGAGTCAAGTGCGTTTAAGCTATTAAAATAATATCACTTGCTTCAACGGTGAAGGAAAACATCGTAAGGAAACCTGCACACCTGAGAGCTCTTCATAATGTTCTTGAAGGTGTGTGAGGTCCGCCAATTCGCATTGGGCCAGCGTGGTGGACTATGGCCTATAACCCTTCTCTGAGAGGAGACCTGCACTGCACTCAGTAGTGAACCTTTGATGGGTTGCTAATGATGATGATGATGAATATGCGTAGCTACAGATACACTGTTAACATTAGCATGTTGGTACTGTAACTCATATGCTTTTCCCTTACCAAAAATCGCTCAACGGCCTAAAGAAGTTTTCACTTCGAAAAGTACGGCGCATGATAAAATTATGATGACGCATGACACTTGCGTCATCTTTGTCACGCCTGAGGACGACCGAGTGCTCCCGCACGCATGCGGACAAGAGAAAAGCTTTTAATAAATCGAAATAAAAAATACGTGAGGCACTCGGGGACTGCTGCGGTAAAGCTATTGCATAGCATTTTCTAGTCGCACGCACACAAACACCGTGCCGAAGTCTGCCGAACTGAAACGACGTTAGACGATGCAAGGCTTTCAACGCCGCACCGCTGCATGTGCCGGTCGGAGTGGGGGGTGTTAGGTTTATTTTCGTTACGGAAATTCTTGATTCGGTCGCCGCGCTCAAAGCCCGCGATAAAAGCTATGCAATGGCTTAAAAATCTTATCGAATGGCAGCCCTACCAGACTAGGTATGACTATCCTCAGAAGGGCCATCCGTGCAGGATTATAGTATCGGATTTATATCGCGCGGGTATATCCGATGAAAATCGGGCAAATCGCTCTACACCCCTTTTTATGATCTCATAAATAATCCTGATTAAATTTATCGCGTCCGTGCCAGCTGTGAGATGGTTAAACTTTCATGTAGTAAAAATGACTTTATTGAGTCTGTTGATAAAAACTAGGTAATTCTCATTCCCATAACTAGTGTTCGCAGAGAACTGTTCTAAATAGTCAGACACGTGAGTTCGTAATACGCCTTCGTAACTATTTCGATCGTGAAGCTCAAAATGGAGGGCCAATTTTACCTATAACGTCAGTGGTTGAACGCGTAGCTGATGCGCTTAATATTGGACAACGAACTGTTAGACGGATAACTAAAAAAAAATATGGCGAGACTGGCACAGAAGAAAATAAACTTCAACACACACACCTTCACACACCAAAAAAGAGAAAACGAGCAAAACCAGTCGTAGGCATCGATAGCTTTGATGCCGATGCTATCCGAAGACATGTTTACGGCTACTATTTACAGAAGGAGTATCCAACAAGAAAAAAGTTGGTGCATTCACTGAAGGAAGCTGGATTATTCTTCGGTGGGGAAAGTTCTTTAACGAAGATTTTGAAGACCATTGGATTTCGATACAAAAAATGTAACAAACGCAAAATATTGATGGAAAGATTTGATATAGCGATGGCAAGGTATACTTTTTTACGGCAAGTGAAAGAAATCAAAAATTGGCAAAATGTTGTGTTCTTGGATGAAACATGGCTTAATGCTAACCATACTGTAGGCCGTTCTTGGAACGATGACACAGCAGCATCTACTTCCAAAGTTCCTGTAGGAAAAGGATCGCGACTTATAATTTGTCACGCCGGAACCATCAACGGGTTTGTCGAAGGTTCTCTCATGGCTTTTGCGTCAAAAACCACTGGAGACTATCATGAAGACATGAATGGAGAAAAGTTTACTGAATGGTTTACCTCAATGTTGTGTAGCCTCCCTGAACCATCTATTATAATTATGGACAACGCCCCATACCACTCGATGCAAATTGACAAGCCACCTGCCCAATCCCAAAAGAAAGCTGATATCGTCGCATGGCTTCGTAAAAATGGCGTAGATGCAAACATGAATATGTTAAAAGCGGAATTAGTACGTCTTTTAAAAGAAAACAAACCAACCAAGATCCGATACGTCATTGACGAAATAGCATTAGAACATGGGCACAGAGTTATACGGTTACCGCCTTACCATTGTGAGTATAATGCGATTGAGTTGGTGTGGGCTCAAATTAAGGGATATGCTGCAAGACACAATACAGAACCCCCATTTACCACAAAAAAAATGCTAAAATTATTAGAAGAAGCTTGTGAACATGTGACTAAAGGAGACTGGGAAAAGGTTGTGAATAGAACTGTTAAATTAATAAGGGAAGATTATGAAAGAGATGTGAAAATAGATAATATTATAGAAAACGAACATATAATTATTAATGTAGGTGATGATAGCAGTGACGACAGTGAAAATAGTAGTATGGACGAATCTGATTAATTATGGCCTTTTGTGGCACCTTTTTTGGTATCTTTTGTATTCATATGTTTCTTGTGTGCATATAAAGTATGTATATTCATTTTCATTCAAATATTCAGTTCGTTCAAATAAATTAAATAAACATATACATTTTTGTTTTATTAAACCTATTTAATCAGGTACAAAAACAAAACTTAATTGTTTTTTGTTCGAGAATAAATTGACATTCCACATCACTATTGTAATGTGTCAAACCGGCCATCATAGCGTGCCGCTAGTTTAGACAGGGTTGAATCGCCTTAAATTGAAAGGTGCGGTTTTATACTGAGAGAAGCTTTTCGCATGATGACCGCTAAACTTCAATTCCAGTGAGGCACTTGATGATGATGATGATGAATTACAAAAACTATTGAAAGTGCTAGTTTGTAGATTAAGTACTTTCCGTCTTTTAAAAAAAAACGTGTTTAAAATACTAGTGCTCTTTTAAAAATGTATGTACCTAAATAATATAGTGTAAATTGTAAAATTGCCGTTTCATATTAAAAAGAAGTTGATGTCGTTGGGTCACCTAGGGTGCCGCTGGATGCAGGCGGTTCAAGACCGAGCCTGCGGAAGTCCATGCAAGAGACCTTTGTTCAACAGTGGTAGTCTATCAGTTGATAAAGAAGAAGAGAATTAAAAAATTCAAATATCCTTTTATTTAAGAAAAAAATTATCGATGTATAAACCTACTTTCACTGTCTATACATCTCCGCCTTCTCGAAGTAAGATCATTTATGTCTTCGCGATAGAACTCTGGGGATCTGGACTCAACAAAATTTTATGAAGGCATTTCGTACCGCTTTCTGAAAACGCACCCGCTTCCTGAGAACAATTTTTTTTTCCTTTCAGAAAATTTTCCCCAAACAAAATTAAGCTTCGACCTAAGACCTATTTCGTTAACAATAATAATACTTTGTCGAATGAGTTGTTGATAATCTATATATATAAAAGAAAGTGGTGTTAGTTTCACTATTTATAACTCAAGAACGGATGAACCGATTTGGCTCAAAATTGGTGGAGAGGTAGCTTAGAACCAGGAGACGGACATAGGATACTTTTTATCCCGTTCGACCGCGTTTCCGTCAAGTCTATATAAAACCTGGTATAACAAAAATGCATCTGACATGGAATAAAAAAACGAAAATGACAGTGGAGAACAAAACGTAAATGACAGCTAAACGTAATTTTGTATCAAGTGGTAAAAAATTATGGCAAAAACAATTATAAAAATTATAGTTTAACGTAATTGATAATATCATCAGTAATATGTTTTCTCTTTGAATCATCATTAACAATGCCGCGAGCAAGACGATCAAATGTTTCCTGCTACAAAGCTACGGATTGACATGATTTATTGGATAGGAATAGTTGAGAACCTGGAGGGTGACAAAGATTTCCCGCGGGATGTTATGAACTAAATCCACGTAGACGAAGTCGCGGGCATCAGCTAGTAATATATAAAAATTCTTTAAAAAAACCGACTTCAAACGCCACTGAAAAGTATAAAATAATTTCAGTATCAGGGTGGGTGAAGTCGGGCGGGCCTAAATAGAAACGATGAAACGAATGCGCCACGCTAGCCAAAATTTTAGTTTGTAGACCCAGGCACAGAATATAATAGTACTTGGTACAGGTATGTTGAAGTCGGGTTAGCGTTGCAGTTTCATAGTTCTATCTATTGATGCCCGCCCGAATTCAACATACATGTACAAACTGAAATAATTTTATACTTTCAGTGGCGTTTGAAGTCGATTTTTTTTAAAGAATTTTATATATATGATTATTTTAAGCTTTTTAGTGTAGCTTCATAGGATTTTACACATTCTCTGATGGCGAGCGATTTGTTTCTATTCATTGAGGAGTTCCGTCCTCTATCACCAAAGACATTCATCAGATCTTCATCAAATTTAAATGGGACCAACCTGACAGTATGTCCTTTTAATTAAAAAAAGATCAACATCAACAAAAATT
The DNA here is from genome assembly GCA_029955525.1 of Oeneis ivallda. NCBI lineage: Eukaryota > Metazoa > Arthropoda > Insecta > Lepidoptera > Nymphalidae > Oeneis > Oeneis ivallda. Next base: position 3,931,124 of record JARPMR010000024.1, on the reverse strand, counting down.
GAGGAGTTCCGTCCTCCATCGTCGAAGATATTCATCAGATCTTCACCAAATTTAAATGAGACCAACCTGACGGTATGTCCTTTCAAATAAAAAAAAATATTGAAATCGGTTCTGATTTGATGGAGATAGGGAGTAAAATCGACAAAAAAAATTCGCGTCGAATTGAGAACCTCCTCTTTTTGTTTTTTGGAGTTTATTGGAGTTTACTCCTTAAGAATCGATTTTATAGGCGCCCGGTATGAGAAAAATTCGAGGAGTAAAATCTACTTATTAATGACCTCGTTACGTTTTTCACAACGATGCAAATTTCTACCCTAACGTTGAGTAAATAAGGTTGGTTTTCGCTTGAGTTGTCGAATGCCCGCGTTACGTTTTTCACGACGATGCAAATTTCTACCCTAACTTTGAGTAAATAAGGTTGGTTTTCGCTTGAGTTGTCGAATGCGAAAGAGATTTCGCTTCGGTAAGCCGAGCGCGTACCGATCGGGTATCGTCGAGCGCCGCGAATGCATTATGACGTTTTAAGGAGTAAACTCCAGTCGTGTGTCGGAGCCGACACACACACTTTTTTTGAAGTCAGTTAAAAAGAAGTATGAATTACCTATTTTGGGCGTATACAAAGTTATTTGACAATATAACAAAACATTGTGTTCTCTTTGTTCAAGTGTCTTATTCCTTATGAATTGTTAATTACAGCCTATTCATTGAAAATTCAGAAAAATAAAACATTGTTTTATTTTTCTGATTTCTAGATTCGTCTTGACAAGTACTATATTTTAAGTTTTGAATATCTAGGGTCTGATGATGAAGCTGAAAGGTGTTTAAGGGAACTCTGTAACGAAACTACGTATCCCTACCGAGTTTGTACTCGTTTAATTCGTCTTGACAAGTACTCTGGTCCTAGATTATATCCAGGGAATGATGATGAAGCTGAATATTTATATATATATACGTAATTTCTTTACTTAGTTTTTTTATTTTTTAGACTCATCCCCCTTTAACATTTATAAGTGTTTCCTTTATTAGCCCCTGGTGAAAAGTTGTGTTTATTAGACTCACCCCCTTTTACCTTGACACCACAGAATTATAATGTCATCACACCCAGATGGTCGCAGAAATATTGGTCGGCCAAAACTTCGTTGGCTGGATAGGGTTAATCAAGACGCAAAACGTTTTGGTGTGAGAAGTTGGAGGACGAGCGCGAACGACAGAGATGGATGGAGGAAGCTTCTGGAGCAGGCTGGGCCCAAAAGGGGCTTTAGTGCCGCTGATTATGATGACGAACAGCAATTGATTTTGATGTTCCTGACTGTTGCTTGTTTTTTTTTTATATATAAGCGATGTCCTCCAACATGATCGGAGCCTGTGTCATTCCAATAAAGAAAGCGATTTGACTGCAGTTATACATATTAACTAGTGGTTCGCCCCGAACTGAGACCTCGCGGTATCCCATAATTCCCATAAGGTAGTTTTAACTATATTATATTGTAATTAAAACGCGCCGAATCTGATGACGTCAATCGTCATCTGCTTTCGTGGATGGGATGCGTATTTACAATATTAAAGACAGCGCCATCTAGTAACAGTATAGTGAAGTTTTGTTAAAAACATTGATGCCCATTAATGCCCCACTCCGGGGGGACGAGTTCATCTCCCCGTCTGAGCTGAGGAAAGCAGTCATCCGTCTCCCCAAACGGAAGGCGGCAGGCTACGACGGAATTCCGATCGCCGCACTTCAGCAGCTGCCAAGAAGAGCCCTCGTAGCGCTAGCGAGGCTCTTCAATGGCATACTCCGCACGGCACACTTTCCGGAGACCTGGAAGAGGGGGAAGGTCATCACCATCCCCAAACCGGGCAAGGACCGCCGCCTACCAGGAAGTTACCGCCCGATCACCTTACTGCCGCACATCGCCAAGCTGTTTGAGCGTCTGTTGCTGCGAAGGCTCACCCCGTACATCCGTTTACGGGATGAGCAGTTCGGCTTTCGCAGTAACCACTCCACGTCGCTCCAGCTGGCGAGAGGACTCCACCACATCGCCAGTGAGAAGAACAAGGGCCACTGCACCGTCGGGGTCTTTCTCGATATCGAGAAGGCCTTTGACCGTGTATGGCACACCGGACTCCTGGCGAAACTCCCCTCGACCGACCTACCACCCGCGATCGTGCGGCTGGTGGCTTCCTACCTGGACGGGCGGTCCTTCCACGTCTCCGTGGAGGGCGCGGACTCCCAGCCGCGCCCCATCCGTGCCGGAGTGCCCCAAGGCAGCTGCCTCTCTCCATGCCTGTACGCGTTGTACACCGATGACATCCCTACCCTCGCCGGACACCTGCGCGAGGGGGAGGAAGACGTGCTGTTGTCGCTCTACGCCGACGACAGCGCGTATCTCGCGTCGTCGCACCACCAGATCGTCGCCTGCAACAAGATGCAGCGCCTGTTGGACCTGCTTCCGGAGTGGCTGGACAAGTGGAGGATGGCCGTCAAAGTGGGGAAGACGGCCGCGATCCTGTTCGGCACCCGGAAGCTTATACGTCAGCTCCGACTGCGAGGGCAGGACATAGAGTGGCAAACTTCGGTGTGCTACTTGGGGTGCCGCATCGACCTCAGCCTGAACCTGATTCCCATGGTCAATCACGTGGTGAGGCACTGTCGATGCTTCATCAAGTCTTCACCTCAAGCTTATCGCCGAAGACCAAGCTCCTCATCTATGGAGCCTATGTCCGCTCTAGACTGACGTACGCGGCCCCAGCCTGGTATGCTTTCTGCTCAGCATACCAGAAGCGCCGCCTACAGGTCCAAAAAAAACAAGTGCCTCCGTCTGATCGTTGTAGCTCCGAGGTACGTGAGGAACGACGTCATCCATCGCGACCTCAAGACGCCCACCGTGGAGGAGTACGTCCGTACACTGGCGCGGCGCATGTTCGCCAGCGCCGACAACGGACCGTACGAGCACCTCCACGGAATCGCACCGCTAGCCAGCCGACCACCGACCGGGCGTCCCTTACCTCGAGAGCTCCTGCGATCGCCACCACCGAGGAGGCACGCAGGCGACCATAGCGACGACGACGGTGACGACGACGACGCGAGACCCACCGGACCAGACACCTGCTCCGCGCACGACGGCGACTCCCTCGCCCGTAGCTCGGAGCCTACCACCGGACTTGACATCGCCCCGCTCGCGGCGGCTATCTGCCCGCCAGCGACGCGGGGCCCCTGGCGATACACTGGCCCCGCGCTCGATGACGACCCTTTCGTCAGTAGCGCGGGGCCCCACACCGAACACGACACCGCTCCGCTCGCGGTGGTGACCTGCCCGCCTGCGACGCGGGGCCCCCGGACCGACACCGGTCCCGCGCACGGCAGCGACACGGCAGCGAGTGGTGAACTTGAGACGTTCACTTGTTCATTAAGTTGAACAAGTGAACGTCTCAAGTTCACCACTGCTTCGTTTGTTTGAAGGGGGGGGTAGTGGGCGGGGCAACAGTAGTGGGGGTAGAAATACGGTATATAATACCGCGCAATTGACACGAGCGTCACTAGACAATGCATCGTTGTAGAGTCAACATCTCCTGAGGATGCTCCGGTGTCGGGGCGAAACGTGCGTCGAGAGTAGTGTAAAAATTATACAGATTTTTTCTATTGGCGGATTATAGCAAAATAATTCTACCCTTTTCTTGCTAATCATGGACTTCCGCAAAGTAACGCCTGCTTCTATCCAATATTCAAATAATTTCGTTTCTTTATAATATTTATCTAATCTTAGTATTTGTTGCTCAAGTACAGAATATAACTCAAATTGTGTGTAAGTTTCAAGTTTTAAAACAAAGTGGTTTTAGAGATCTAGCCTCGAATACAATCTCCACTTTGAAAGCCCCCCATTTCGTATGGCAGTCCCCCTGAAATAAAGATTTTTATAACTATTTAAGCCATTTTCGGCTGGAGGCCATCGGTTTACATATCATATCTAAAATTGAAGTAATTACGTTCAGTAATTCAGAAGTTATAAGGCTCTGACAGACGGACGGACGGACAAGTGCAAATCGCTCTAGTAAACTCAGAGACCTTCGCTTCGCTCGGTCGATTATTCTATATAAACGTGCAAGTTTTAATTATACTGTATCTTAATCTATTTCTTAGTTATATGTATTTACTTATTTTATTTTCTTCGTATGATGGCAATATATACTATACTATATGAGTGTGATCATACTTTTCTTCAGCTTTTTTTCTTTTATTAACGCTTATTACTATTTTCTTACAGTATTCTAAAAATATGTTCCTATCTCTACTTTTTATAATCGACGGCAAGTTTTCCATGGTTAATTTTGTGTCCAATATTATTTCTAATTCAAATTTGATTGTAAAGGAGTTTTTTGATTTTTATCGAAAAAAATAAATAAATAAATTCAAATCTATTTCTGGCAAATACAGGGCATTCAAGGATCAATTAATGTTCAACTGTTTCGTTAACTTCAGGGTCACAGAGGCAAGATGGGCTCTCCTTGCTTGACTGTTGCTTGTTAGGTAAGCTCGATTTTTATAGCATACTGCAAATATTATATCGTAAGTCGTAACATTTAATGGCCATGTTCCCATCCTTTAGGGACGGACGGACGTCATCTTAATTTCCCAAATCAAATTAAGTTATTAATAATAACATTGTTAGATGACGTATGAACAACATTGTGTGAATTAAGAGCGGTCTACACTGCGTTATTGGTCGTTGCGACTAACTGCTAGTACCTATAAAGAATTTAATTCAAGAAAAAAGTGTAAATTTTAAATTTTATTTAAAAAAAACAAGCTTTTAGTAGCTGGCTACATCATCAGACCCTAAACATATTATCTAGGACCAGAGTACTTGTCAAAACAAATCAAACGAGCCCAAAGTCGATGGAGCTACGTCGTTTTATAACAGAGTTTACTAAGCCACTTTCCGGCTTCATCTTCAGACCCTGGATATCATCTAGGATAAGATTACTTGTCAAGATAAATCAAACGAGCCCAAACTCGATGGGATTATAACGTTTAATTACACCGTTCCCAGAACCACCTTCCAGCTCCATCATCAGAACCTGAATACCATCTAGGACCAGAGTACTTGTCAAGACGAATCAAACGAGCGCAAATTCGATGGGCCTACGTCGTTTTATTACAAAGTTCCCAGAACCACCTTCCGGCTTCATCATAAGGCTTTGGATATCATCTAGGACCAGAGTACTTGTCAAGACAATCAAACGAGCCCTAATTCGATAGGGTTACGTCATTTTATAACAGCGTTAATCCGATAGTCATCTTCCAGCTCCATCATCAGATCAGCTCTATGTCACAAGTTCACAACAGTATTGCATCGTCTTCCGATTTACATATACATGCAAAATTTCAGCTTAATCAGAAACCGGGAAGTGGTTCTAATTTAACTTACAAGATTTGACCTAAACACCTAGACCTAACCTAAACATACATACATACATTCATTGCAATTTCAATAAAAGCTTGTAAAAAGCAAAAGTAAAATTGAAAGACGTAGATTAGAAAGTTCTAGACTTCGTCAAACGATAGACGTACTACACTGCTGAACAATTTTTTTTTCAATGAAATAGACTGGCGTATGTTTGCCATCACACCTGATGATAAGTGAAGCTGTTGCCTTAGAGTGCGCTTGCCCTGAAGATGCCTATTTAATCTTGATTTAAAGGTGCCCAAGTTATAGTTGGTTGGAAAACGGAAGCCGCAAGATTTGTAGTATGTAGAGCCGTGTAGGTATGGACTTTCATGCCACGATCTAATACCGCTTGAATCCAGCGTCTAGTCTTCAGAGTCAGACACGCATCACAGAGATTTTTAATTATCATATTACACAATATTTGTTGTTATTTTATGATGAAGTTTCTGAAGCTATTAATAGTTTTAATACTATAATATTTACAAGAAAAATAAAAAACCTAAATTTACTCTAAAATTAAAACTAAAATAAAAACTAATTAAAATCTAAAACCCCATCCAAGCCACCGCAGTGTGGCATAGTACCCAAGATGCTGGCAGCATTACCTCTTTGGATGGCCAAGCTAATCCTTTGGCCAAGGTAGCTGCCAGCTCTTGGATCCCCAGTAGACTCGATCACTCTTTTCGATATCTCTAAAAAAAGTGCTCGAGCCTCCGGGCCCCACGGCCCCAGGGTCTCTACACCAAAAGGCGCAAACATGAAACCACTGTCAAGTTTTTCATATTTGCGCCTCTTAGCCTGTTCGGCGCTAGTAGCCGCTGCACCCGCCACAGGAGGACAGGAGGTCGCATGGATGTGGGAAGCAGCTAGAGTATCTTATCTAGCTATTAATTATAAAATTATCTCTTTGCAGATAACAAAGCAATTGTCTTCTTTTTGCTATTTTGCGTAAATCGTCCGTAAAATTGCCGCAACGTAAAACCTCACCCGTATACCCCCGCCCTTACAAAGGTATCGTTAACACAGTTAAGCCGCCCCCTCCCGCCCACTCGCCTCAGTCCTCCGCGACCCTCAAAGAAGCCCTATGTACATTAATATCATTGCTCTACGTACCTACACCTAATTCAATATGCGCTAATTTACAACGCATGCTTGATGCTACCCGACTTCAGGGAAGCAAAACGAGGATTATAATTTAAGCACCCTGCAGTATAATTAGTTACAAAATAGCATTGACTGCCATTTTACCCGGTGGTAAGTGAAAATGATGTCTAAGATGGTAGCGGGCTAAATTGGAAGAGGTATGGCAGTGTAAATTAAAAACCCATTCACCAGTTGCTACTTGCTAACTAATTTTTAAAGAATATGAGCCAAGCTTAAGAGTGGGTGTACTTTCGTTAACAGTAAACATATTTGATTTTTACAGTAGTAGAACAAGTTTCAACTATCCAAAAAAAAACAAGCAAAAATTACATCATACTGCCAAGGGACGTGCTTGGCAAAAACATAAAATGATGAAATTTGTTCGATAATAAAAAATCGCGAAGTTAGGTCTAATTTTTAACCAATATTCATTTATTTTCAATGTGTTGCATATTACAGAGCCAAAATTTTTACATTAAATTCCGATTGATATTATCAAGAGAGTAGCTTAGTGAATTGAAAAGAAAATGAATATTTTACGAGTTACAAAGTATTTGGCGCTTACTACACTCCTATTCCGCGCAAAACGCTTTCTTTTGTCGCGCCTCACGTGAGGTTGCGGCTATGTTTTATTTCATCACACCGCGTGGGTGAAATCTGATTTTTTTTAGTGTTCTACGCGTTCTTAAGTTAGTTTGCTAATATCCTCCTATCCACTCCAAATAAGCTTGTGCTAGGTGTGGGTACGACAATAATGCAACGGGTGGGGTTCGAACCTGCGACCTTTTAGTTAGGGCTATTTAGGCTTCAGACTTGGAACCTGGAAGAGGTAGTATGCCAGTTTAACGACGTTGTACCGGAACGCTCAGTCGCTTGGCGGTAATCTAATATATATATAAGAGATAGATAGACAGACAGACGGACGGATGGACGGACAGATAGATAGACAGAGAGACAGACAGCTGACAGATAGACAGATAGACATATAGACAGAAAGATAGATAGACAGACAGACAGATAGATAGATAGATAGATAGAAACAACAACAACACCGCCGCATCAGGTCTACGTAACGTACGTTCGTATAATTGAGGACCCGAGAGTAACATAGACTATTTTTATCCCGGAAAATCAAAGAGTTCCTGTGGGATTATAAAAACAGAATCAAGTCGTTGGCACCAGCTGGTTAAATAGAAGGTATCGTTTTAGGTCCTAACTCATCGACTTGAGCTAAGCAACTGCATCAGGATCGATATGACGCAGTGGGATCTTCGTAAAATATGACGCAGGCTTCCGTCTTCGGCTGCCTCCCGGTTCCCAGCCGGCTGCAGGAACGTGTAATGCATACGCAAGTTACAAAATATACTGGGATATAACTTAAACAGCAATATTTATGAACCTATATTTTCTACCCAAAAAATAAATGATGGTCTTCGTCTTGAGAAATAATCTAAAAATATGATATAAGATAGTTTAGGCAATAAGAAATCGGGAAATGTAACGCTCGAAACGGTACCCGCCATGAAACTACGTCATCATGTCGGTAGTTTATAGTTCATCCGATCAAATAGTTTGCTGCACAGGTACCTACAAGGTATGTTGGGAAACTATGTGAAAATAATTAGATACATCATTTAATCATTTAGTACCTCATTTATTTAATTTTTTGCATTAATCAAACAACGGAAATCAAAATACTAAAATTATTATTATTAGTTCTGAATATTCACTTTATATCATCATAATATAACACACAAACATTAAGCGCGACGTACTAAAGTACACAGCAGGCCACAGAAGCCTTTCGGCATCAGCCGATGGCCGCTTTGTGTCAGCTTTACAAAGCGCGCCAACCATTTGAGCGAACGAATCTACTATCCACGCCTCACAAATTAAACGCGCGAAAAAAAACGCAAAAAAAATACAGTTTATTGATACTAATCGACTGAATAAAATTTAACTAAATCTAGTATATAATATTATCACATTAGGATCAAAAGAAAAAGAGTAAAATACCCTGTTAACATGCATAAATCAGGTCGATAATTTGCTCCGTTACTGCGTGATTGAAGGGCAAATCAACAAACAAACACACTTTCGTTTTTATAAACTTATATTTATCTAATTAGTTTTATACATCCAGTGTAAGATAAGCCAATTTTAATACCTAAATCCGGATAATATATTTCGTTCGCCGAAATTACAGTACCAATCTATTTAATAACATTACAACACACCTATTAATAAATCTAATGTCACACCGTAAAACACATCAGCACACAACTAAGTTGTGAATGTAAACAATGTTTTAATATTCACCGTTTATTATTCCAAATATTAATATTCCGAATATTAATCATCATGAATATTCGTGTTGCCTGACGCGATGTACCTACTCGTCTGCCTCGTCTGCGGCTTATATTACAAACGTCATGTTTGCTAAATTTCATTAAATCTGGGTAATTTTTCGCAAGATATTTAACCAAGATATGGAAGCCATTAACCAAAAGAAGAAGAATAAAATATTTTAAATCATTATTTTCTTCACGAACGCGTAAATCACTGACCTCTATGTAGTCTGTGATTAGCACTGGACTGGCTGTCCCTATACAAATGACAGCTTAAATTATTATGGATCAATTATTTGAAGCGCCACATTTGACATACGAATGTCTCTGGAACTAATTGACCCAGCGAAGCGAGGTCTCTGAGTCTACTAGAGTGAATTTGCACTTTTCCGTCCGTCCGTCTGTTCGTCCGTCCGTCCGTCTGTCAGAGCCTTATAACTTTTGAATTACTGAACGTAATTACTTCAAATTTAGATATAATATGTAAACTGATGGCCTTCAGCCGAATATTGCATAAAAAATTATAAAAACCTTTATTTCAGGGGGGCTCTCATAGAAGTGAATGCGAAGTAAAAAAATTTTTATTGCGATACATAAAAATGTTACATATTATTTAAAGATAATTTCAAAACGAGTACAAAAATATTTTTTTTTTAATTTTTCCCTTAAAATTGACGAAATGGGGGGCTTTCAAAGTGGCGATTTTATACGCTCGCTTGAAGACGCTCTCTAGCAAAATCCGCTATGTATTTTCAAGCTAATTTTATTTTTTTATTTCACTTATATCCTGTACTTGAACAACAAATACTAAAATTATATGAATATTATAAAGAAACAAGGTTATTTAATTTTTATTGGGCATCAGTAATTCATATAGCATCAACATAGCTTCACAATAATGCTAATAGATGGCGCAGTCATTAACTATTCCATGGAACTAGAAGTTACGGCTACGACCTATCCCAAAAACAGTTTTGCGTCGACCATTATTATTTAGTTACATAATATAATACCATATTATTCAATTAAAATTATTTTTTAGTTAAATATCAAACTTCAATAAACTATTAATTACTACATTTTGTATATTCGCGTCGATAGATGACGATTTGTACAGATGCCCGTAACCCGGTTTCACTCGTTAGTACCTACATAATAATTCAATGTTTTCACTAACGTTCCCTAACCTTTACGGGCTACCTATGATAAGTTAGGTGATAATTTCTGTCAACTTATTTATCACGATCCTGTACGGGACACCTAAAAGGACATTGGGACGGATGTTAGGACTTAGGATTGTATTTAGGAGCTACCTACAATAATAATAATAATAATAATAATAAATTCGTTTATTTGCTTTAAACATGGGTTACAAATAGGTTACAGATAGGTTACAAAGATTTGTGATTCCGAAAAAGAGACTCCTACTTAGGGGATTATTTAGGTATGTTTGGTGAAAACGGGCATAATATTAATGTCAGTTTTGGTTATCATGTATCGATTGAATGAACAATCATGGGATACCGTTACCGCGAGGTCTCAGTTCGGGGCGAACCACTAGTAATAAAGGGATGCAGAAAGTAGCAAAAGTATCTACTATCATTTACCAACTAGCGCCCTCACTAATTTCAGTTCCTTGGGTATTCGTAATTGTTTACAGCGCCAAAATGGTGTCAATCAAGTAACTCTAATAAATAATAATTTAATATAAAAAAATCTTTTTAAACAACTGACTTCAAATGCCCGCGCCACTACAACGTATGTAATTTATTGTTGATATTTTAAACACCGCTCGACCGCTTTCGATAAAATTTAAATAGGACCTGGGAAGTATACCCTTAAAACAAAAAAGATTTTTTCAAATTGTTTCACGTGTCTTCAAGTTATCGGTGAACATAAATAAAAATAAAATTCCGACGAATTGGGAACCTCCCCTTTTTTTGAAGTCGGTTAATAAAGGGATGCAGAAAGTATCAACTATCATTTGTCATCAACTAGTGCTCTCACTAACTTCAGTTCCTTAGATATTCGTAACTGTTTACAGTGCCAAAATGGCGTCAATCAAGTGTCTAAAAAAAGGATGACACCAGCCTGTCCAGTGTTAATCATAGATAAATTATATAGTTTAGTGGCGTAAATAAAGACACGTACCTATCCATGCATAGAAAATCAGAAGTCGTTATTGTGAAAAGGAGAAAAATACAAAATTAAAAAAAAGTTTCCACCCTACCACGTGAGGTGAAATGTCACAACGCTAAACGGTGCGTGAAAGGAAAAGATTTCATAAGATTTCCCTATCAAACTCAGTGAGATGTCATATACTAAGACTAGAGAAGGTCGGTGAATCGTACTGGAAGACAAAAAGCGATGTTAGCTTAGCGGTTAAGGCTTACTTTGGAAGCTCGATTCCAGGCAGGTATCTCTAGCTTTTCAGAGCTATACGTTTCCGGCAATAAAATATAACTTTCTGAAGCAACTGTAAAAGAAAAAATCGTGAGGAAACCTACATGCCGTTTCATTCCAAAGGCGCATGAAGTCTGCCAATTCGAACTTGGCCAGAGTTGTGGACTATGGCCTAAGTCTATCATTCTCATTCAAGAGGTGATGTGGGCCCTGTAGTAAGTAAATACAACAGGTGTCATTCATTCATCTCAACGCATAGAAGAACAAACGTAGGCCCTCTATGCGTTGATGAGTGACACCTGTTGTATTTCCGTAAAAATAAATAAAAATAAATTCTATAAATCCTATACTAATCACACTAATTTTACAAAGGCGAAAGTTTGTGTGCGTGTGTGAGTATGTTTGTGTGTGTGTGTGTTTATTACTCTTTCACGCAAAATCTACTGGACGGATTTGGCTGAAATTTGGAGATAGATTATACCCTCGATTAACACATAGGCTACATTTTGTCCCGGAAAATTAAAAGGTTTCCGCGGGAATCAGAAAAACCTTAATTCACGCGGACGAAGTCGCGGGCATCATCTAGTCATCTAGTATTATGTATGCAAAAGTTTGTGAGGATGGATGTATGGATGCAGGAATGGATGTTTCGTTACTCTTTAACTCCACAACGAATGAACCGATTTGGCTGAAATTTGGAATTCAGATCGCTCATACCCGGGATTAACACATAGGCTACTTTTTATCCCGGAAAATTACAGAGTTCCCGCGGGAATCCAACAACCTTAAATCCACGCGGACAAAGTCGCGGACATCTCTATTATTATATAGAAATTTTGTGGGGATGGATGTATGGATGGATAGAAAGGTTGCGAGGCTGGATGTATGGATGAATGGATGTTTGTTACTCTTTATCCCCACAAAGAATGAACCGATTTGGCTTAAATTTGGAATTGAGATAGCTCATACCCGGGATTAACACATAGGCTACTTCTTATCCCGGAAAACTACAGAGTTCCTGCGGTAATCAAAAAACATTAATCCATACGGACAAAGTCGCGGGCATCATCTAGTGGTTTATAACTCAATGTTACACGTGCTATTAGGGAAAAAACGTGCCGGCGAAAAAATAAAAACACAAAAAAATTGATTCGGGAGTGTGTTGCCGACAAATTGACAAGCACGTCTATTTTTAGTAACGAAGGTAAGTTAATTTTCTGTTCGGCATATTTGGCTCATCTTTCATTTTGATGAACCGTTTTGATTGTGATGGCATTTAACTTTCGTAAACAAAATATCGTTTCTTCGGAAAGATAAAAATATTTATCACTAGCTGATGCCCGCGACTTCGTCCGCGTCGATTCAGTTTTTAAAATCCCTGAGGAACTCTTTGTTTTTCGGGGATAAAAAGTTAGCCTATGTCACTGTCCAGGACCTCAACTGTACCCATGCAAAAAATGACGTCGATCCATCGCTCTGTTGCGGCGTGATTCAAGGACAAACCAACAAACAAACACACTTCCGCATTTATTTATTAAGGAACTAGCTGATGCCCGCGACTTAGTCCGCGTAGATTTAGTTTTTAAAATCCCTCGGGAAATCTTTGATTTTCCGGGAGAAAAAGTAGCCTAAGTCACTCTCCAGGTACTCAACTATACCCATGCAAAAATTCACGTCGATCCGTAGCTTTGTTGCGGCGTGATTGAAGGACAAACCAACAAACCAACAAACCAACAAACACATTTTCGCATTTATAATATTAGTATGATGTAACACAATTGTAAATTTAAAATTTAAAACACACCCGACATGTGAATCTATGGCCGGACTATGTACCTACGATATACCCGAAATCCTGTTTCCCAGTTTGATGCTCCAAACGCCTAAACAAATCTTCACAAATAGCTAAGATCCATCTCGAGATCACGTTAGCTTTCAAACAGAAAAAACCGCATCAAACTCGGTCCATTCGTTGGGGAGCCACGAGAGAACAGACAGAAACACAAATACACATACACACATACAGAGATGCACAGATACACACTTCAAACTTTTTTTTTGTCGGGGGATAAAAAGTTCAAATGCTAAAAAGATTTTTACTAGAGAAATGTGTGAAATATCGAAACCACGATATAAAGCGGTCAGTTCGCACGCCATAAACCTAATCCCTATGGAAACCCTCAAAAAATGTAGGCGCCGAATAAATGGAGCGTTGGGAAACGGCTTTAGCTACATAAGCTAAGGTTAGTGTTACTGAGAGAGCAAGGCCATTCCACACGCAAATATAGCCAGATTTCTTGATATAATTTCTACTACTCATATTATATGTAGATGCAAAAGTTTTGTGAGGATGTATGGATGGATGGATATTTGTTTGTTACTCCGTCACGTCACAAAAATTACATCGTTATAAAAAACCGACCAAGTGCGAGTCGGGCCCGCACAAGAAGGGTTCCGTACCATCGCGTAAGAACAAGCTGTTATTAAGATGGAGCCAAAACAAAAGTTCATCGTATTAAAACCCTCTATAATTTTTAAATTTTTTTCTCATTTTTAACCCCCGACGCAAAAAGAGAGGGGTGTTATAAGTTTAACGTGTCTGTCTGTGTATCTGTGTATCTGTGTATCTGTGTATTTGTGTATCTGTATGTGGTAGCGTAGCCGCCAAACGGATGAACCGATTTTCGTTTAGTTTTTTTTGTGTCATAGATAATTTCATCCCGAGTGTTCTTAGCCATGTTTCATGAAAATCTGTTCAGCCGTTTGAAGATTATCAGCTCTTTTCTAGTTGATTAGGGGATCTGACTAACTTCCTTATGTCCGATCGATTCGAAATTTGGTACCGTGTTACTTCAATGATATTGAAAGTGTATGGTAAGGTAACCATGACTTGATCAGCCGTTTGAAGATCATCAACTCTTTAATAGTTGATGAGGGTATCTGACTACCTTCCATATGTCCTGTCGATTCGAAATTTAGTACCTTGTTACTTCAATGATATTGAAAGTATATGGTAAGGTAACCATGACCTGATCAGCCCTTTGAAGATCATCAGCTCTTTAATAGTTGATGAGGGGATCTGACTACCTTCCATATGTCCTATCCATTCGAAATTTGGTACCGTGTTACTTCAATGATATTGAAAGTATATGGTAAGGTAACCATGACCTGATCAGCCTAGTTGATGAGGGGATTGGACTACCTTCCATATTATGTCCTATCGATTCGAAAGATACCGTATTACTTCAATGATATTGAAAGAACATGGTAAGGTAACCATGACTTTAAATATGACATGTTAGAGTAAGGTTTAGATTTCGAAGGTGGGTATTTGGGTAATAAAATGGGATCAATTAGGCTCAATTACCACTGCGCTAACAAATCACTGTAAATACCTTCCTAATATTTATACCTACTTTAAAAAGGACTAAATAAAAGTAAAATTAAAAATTTTAAAAACCCCCGACACAAAAAATAATCTCTAAAAACTAAGAAATAATATTTTATACCTATTTATAATTATTATCGTCACATATATTATGTAAGTTCAAATATTTTTATTTTCCAAGTGTCGTCGTCACGTCGGGGGACCGCTAAGTGAGAAAAACTTTTAGTCGCAGATTGCAACAAAAGAATTTACTCCGAAAAATTTGCAAAATCGACACAACCGTCAACGTCGTCTGCCCTCACGTGTCGCGCGCGGCATTACGTAGAGCGTAGATAGTCTACGCTCTACGTAATGCCTATGCATGCATGAAACTTAAGATCGCTCGTACCTAAATGTAATTCGTAATAATTAATTAACTGTTGGAAAAATACTTTATAAACTTTAGCGGTCCCGCGACGCGACGACGACACTTGGAAAATAAAAATATTTGAACTTACATAATATATGTGACGATAATAATTATATATAGGTATAAAATATTATTTGTTAGTTTTTTGAGATTATTTTTTGTGTCGGGGGTTTTTAAAATTTTTAATTTTACTTTTTTAAAAATGTACTCGTATCTACCGACTGACGGACGGACGGACAGCGGAGTCTTAGTAATAGGGTCCCTTTGGCACCCTGTGGATCATCATCAATAGCCTATAACAGTCCAGTGCTGGACTAAAGGTCTCTCCCAAGGGGAGGGTTTGCCCATAATCACCACGCGGGGCAGACGGGTTGGTGATCGCAGTAGATGGTAGTAGTAGCACAGAGAACGCTGCTGCCCGTTCTCCGTTATATTCCCTTAGTCGCCTCGTACGACACCCGCGGGAAGAGGAGGGGTGGTGACAACTGTATTCTGATCTGCCGTCACCATACACACCACCACACCCTGTGGATACGGAACCCAAAAAAGCCTTATAGCCTCGCAGCCTCAGTGGTGTATTACCCGTATTCAATATCGGTGCGAAAGCATAGTGTTAGTGTTGGCAATCGGCCGTAAAAACGCGGTAACGATCGCATTGTTTATTCACGCAAACACTCGCTTAGACACGGTATAATGTTATGATATATTTTTTTGATTTACCTCTTAGCTAGATTGGTGGAAATAGAGATTGGTATTTCAATTTAAAAATGGGAATGGGGCTACTTTGTGTCTGCCCGTCGCATGAATTGAATTGTAGTACTTTTTTTTTGAGCTTCCCCTCATTGTGGAAATATTATATTTTATTCTAACAAAGTTGCATTAGGTTAAATCGGCTTGGCATCCAGCTGCCCACAAGATAGTATAAAAAACTTATTACAATGTAATAGCTTCATAATAATATTGTAAAATGATTATTTTGAAAAGAGCAACCGCTGAGTTTCTTGCCAGCTCTTCTCAGCAGAATTCCGCTTTCCGAACCGGTGGTAGAGTCATGATTTGTCATAAGAGCCACAGGTTGGCCTACGTGAAATAAATAATTTTGAATTTGAATCTGAAATATGGTTATAGCCTCAATAGTATACAGCTAAGAGTAACACGACGTTTTCCGGTGCGGGGTCGCCCCTCCACACTTTGGTACCCTAACGACCATCAGCTCTTCGAACTATGATCCCCGCCCATTTCCATATTAGCTCCGAAACTCGTTGAGCTACACGAATTCACTAGCTCATAAAATCGTTTTGCATTCTCCTTTCAAGTAAACAAACGTGTGCACCTTATCGTTCGACAGTGTTGCATCATTTGTGCAGTTAAGCTGGAGATGTTGCCAAAAACTCATGTCGCTTTGTTACGTGGCTGGCAGAGTGTATTGTCACAGTTTACTAATCATACAGTTGGGCGAACAGTGTTTTAAATACTTACTTGGACAAATCAACGGCTGATGACTTGGATGGAAACCAGCCCAAAGCTAGCCATGTTTGCCGAGCCGTCATCTTCATAACCTGACACCTTCCCTACTGAGCACGGGACCTCTTAGAAGAGAAAGGCTTAGTGAATAGTCCGCGCTTGTCATAGGTCCTATGTGGCGAATGACAGACTTCATTTTTCACGAAAAGGGATCCTTTTGGTTATTAGGGTTCCGTACCAAAATGGTAAAAATGGAACCCTTATGGTGAGACTTTCTCCGTCCGTCCGTCCGTCCGTCCGTCCGTCTGTCACAGTCGATTATTTCAGTAACTATTGAAGCTATCGACATGAAATTTGGCATAGTTGTGTATAATAGTGGCCCAACATCATAGGAATAAAGAAAAATCGAAAATTATTTTTAGTTTTATTAAAAAAGGGGGAAAATCGGGGGTTTGAAATTTCAAAGTAAAATAACTATACCAAGTGGGGTATCGTATCAAAGGCCTTTAATTGTGCAGTCTAAAACAGTTTTTTATTTATTTCTATATATAATAGTTTTTGATTAATCCGCCAAAATGTCGAAAAAATACCGTTCCCCCCCCCTTATCTCCGAAGTTTACCAATCGAAAAATCTGAAATAATTATGGTCAATAGAGGTTTATGTATATTTTACAGGAAAAATAAAAGCAACGCGAAAATTATTTTAGTTTGATTAAAAAAGGGGGAAAATCGGGGGTTTGAAATTTCAAAGTATGATAACTATACCGAGTGGGGTATCATATGAAAGGCCTTTACTTGTGCATTCTAAAACAGTTTTTTATTTATTTTTATATATAATAGTTTTTGAGTAATCGGCCAAAATATCGAAAAAAATACAGTTCCCCCCCCCCTCCCCCCCTTATCTCCGAAGTTTAACAATCGAAAAATCTGAAATAATTATGGTCAATAGAGGTTTATATTTTACAGGAAAAATAAAACCAAAGCTCTAACTAGCATAGTTTTTTTTATATTAACAATAAACCTCTACAAAAAAGTTAACGATAAATAAGCAAATTAATATATTATCGTTTTACTTTTACTTTTGGAGTACGGAACCCTCGGTGCGCGAGTCCGACTCGCACTTGGCCGGCTTTTTATTTTAATTATTGACATCAATATTTGTTATTGCAAATTAAAATAATATTTTAATTACACGACAGTCATATATATAGGTCAAGATTTAGGTTGTTAGGCGACTAGCAATCTAAATCTCGAACGATGTTATTACGAGTATTATTAATAAATAAGCAAATTAATATAATATTATCGTTTTACTTTTACTTTTGGAGTACGGAACCCTCGGTGCGCGAGTCCGACTCGCACTTGGCCGGCTTTTTTTTAATAATAATTATGACATATTGGAAGGCCCGTTCAAAATTCATCCCTTCTTATCGTTGTCGGTGTCGTGTACCCTTCAAATTGATCCAAATCGACCCAGTAGTTCAGGCGCTACAGTGAAACATAAATAGACACATACACACATAAACTCTTAAAATAATAACCCTTCCTTTTGCCGTGGCTTTGCCGTAGTTAGATAGTTCCAGTTAGGACATATACACAACTCAGAAGAGAATCGTCTTTAAACGTCGAATCGGGACGCCGGAAATAGGCAATATCTTGGCCCATCTGTGCAGTGAATCGATGTTTACTATAGAGAGAAGCCGAATGCAGTTTACTTGCAAAATTGCTCTGAATTGTCTTTGCATATCCACTCCTAGTCCTAACATAAGCTACGCTTCTTTGGAGAGGAAATAGGTATATTCCATACCTAAGTTAAGTTCAGGATGGCTAGATATCAGTTATATTTAAATAATTTAATAAAAAAAAATCTTTTTTTAAAAACCGACATCAAACGCCCGCGCCACCACAAAGTATATAACTTATAGTTCATTTTTTTTTAAACTGCTTGACCGATTTCGATAAAATTTATATGAGATAACCTGCGAAGTATACCCTTTCAAACAAAAAAGAATTTTCCAAATCGGTTCAGGCGTCTTCGAGTAATCGGTGAACATACATTAAAGAAAAAGATTCCGACGAATTGAGAACCTTCTCCTTTTTTAAGGTCGGTTAAAAAACCTAAAAAAAGCAAACAAGAAAGGGGTTTGAGCAATATAAATCAATGGGTTTGAGTATATTTGTCTGGAGCCCGAAAAAAAATCAAAATGACGAACAGTAGTTACTGTCGGCCATTTTGACTTTTTTTTCAAAACCGGATGCCCACAAAACAGTAGATCAATAATGGCATCAATACAACCAAGTATTGTTAAATAAGACAAAATCTCATCAAGTTTCCGAGAAAATTGTACCTACTGCTGGCATCATCAATGAATAGACGTAAAACTAAAATAAACATAAAGATAAGTGACATAGGCTGCATTTTATCCCGGAAAATCCAAGAGTTCCCGCGGGATTTTAAAACCTAAAGCTAGTAAGTAATACCTAAGTACAAGGCGCCATTTTTCGTTACAAATTCGTTAGTTTATTGTTTGGTTGTCCTAATAAATTATAAAGGGCCAGTCTGAGTGTCTATCAATACCAAAGTTAGTACTTCTTCTTTGTCAACCGACAGACGTCCACAACTGGAAAAAGATCTCTTGCATGACTCCACAGGCATCGGTCTTGCGCTGCCTGAACCGAGCGGCTCCCTGCGACTCGTTTGATGTCGTTGGTCCACCTAGTGGGGGTTCCACCTTCCAGCACCTTGGGATCTCAACAATCATCAAATCTTCGAACTATGTGCCCCGCCCAACGTTAGTTATCACCATGTTATCCCATAACAAATAGCAGAGGATTTGGCGGCTCCAACTAAATCGGGCCGGGAAGAGTTATACACGTTGGCGATTGAGTTGGCATCCCACCAATTAATATTAGTTATCCAGTCCACGATATCTCTCAAAAACTACGAAATTTTCGCGCAAAATTGTGAGTTTTTATTGAAAATACCGATTACTCTATTCAAAGAGCGTTATTTATCATTTATGACGACTTCAACTTCTTACGGAAGTGGGCCGAATTTACCATTGTAAGGGCCGATTTCACTCTGAAGTAGGTACGAGGTGACTACGGTGAGGTACCTAGGTACTTCACCGTTCTAGCACAAAAGTAACTACACTCTGAGAAGACGTGAGCGTTGGCATCCTTAAGTGGTTGAAATCTTACGTCTACTCGCACGAACCATTGTACGTAGTTATTACTGAAACGAACCGCTAAGGTGTGGAACGCTCATCCGGCGTCCGTATTTCCTGTCATGTATAAATATAAATTGAGTACCTTTAAGGTAAGAGTGAATAGACATCTTCTAGGCAAGCGCACTCCAACCTAGACCTCATCAGTGCTTTACATCATTGATTGTCGTCAAGAACAGGCCTCTCTCGCAATAAAAAGAGTCGGTCACCCAAACAGTAACCAAGTACACTCTGTTGCACTGAATTCGATCACTTAAAGTATCTTTTGATTGCTTAGTAAATAACTTGATATTGATTCTTTTTTTGCACTGTATTTTTTCATTTGATTAATTGCACGTGCTGGCCACTAATAATAAACGTTCCAAATTCAAATTTAATTCTTTTTAAGAAAGATTTTCATTCATTTTGCAAATCGAACACCATTCAAACGCGGGAAAAAATTATAAATTACGACGTTATTCGTTTTGAATACAATAAAATAAACTTTAAAGTTTTAACTAATGAGTAAAAGTAGTGTTTAAGTGTATAAAAATTGTATTTCGAGATGGAAGACAATCTTATAATAGCATCTAAAGTCGTCGCACTTCTTAACGAAGATTATAACAAGTGCTATGTTGCACGGCGGCTTGGAATCACACGTTCCAAGGTTCAAAGAGTATGGAAAAGGTTCCAAGAGACTGCTTCTCTTGGTAGAAGGCCTGGTTCTCGTGGAAAAAGATGTACTGATCCAAGAGACGATCGATTTCTCGTCATGACAACTCTAAGAAATCGTCATAAATCTTACAATGAGCTAAAAAATCACCTACAAGAAGTAAGATCAGTGACTATTAGCAAATGGACTGTAAGAAAGAGACTCTTGGACGCGGGTTTACATTCACGAATTCCCGCTAGGGGCCCAAAATTGCTCCGTACTCATCGTGTAGCCAGACTCAGGTTTGCACAAAGTTTGTTATTATGGACTAATGAGGATTGGAATAGGGTTCTCTTTTCTGATGAGGCTCGTATATATTTACACGGGAAAGATAGAAGGCGTAGAGTGTTAAGAAGACAAGGTGAACGTTTTTCCGACGCATGTTTCGAAGAAATCTCACCGTATGGAGGTGGTTCTGTAATGTTTTGGGCCGGAATAACTTCCCAGTCTCGTACAGAGTTAGTTTTTTTGGAAAATGGTACACTAAATGCACATCGGCATATCACTGAAATTCTTGTTCAACATGCGCAACCCGCTTTGGTTGCTATGGGTGACAGATCAATTTTTTTGAATGATAATGCGCGACCACATCGTGCCTCTCATGTCTCCGCCTATATGGAAGAGGTCGGGATCCGTCGATTTGATTGGCCGGCGAGAAGTCCCGACCTTAATCCTATAGAACATCTATGGGACAATCTAAAAAGGAAGGTCCGAGCAGTTACGCCAGTGCCACAAAATCTCACGGAGTTGAAAACGGTGATTCAAACTCAATTTCATTTTTCATTTATTTCATTTCATTTATTTAATTTATTAACAACATGACCTTAACATACGAGTAATAATAAGCGGAATACTTACAAAAGTTATATTTTGGCCATATGCATGGGTGATCTGGTCTGTCACCTAACTAGGGAACCTGTATTTAGGTTGACATTCCTTATTCCCGCGGGTATTGTGGCTTATAAATGTGTATCTAATGGGATCAATGGGAACTAATACCACAAGTAACCATCAATAATTTGATCAGAAAAATGACCAGAAGAATAAAAGCTGTTGTCATTTCGAGGGGAGCACATACTAAATACTAATTTTAACCAATTTAAATTGTACAACGTATGTGTATAAAATAAATTAATGATTAACATGTCATATTTTTAATACTAACATTTAGTAATGCCTATGTGATTCAGTTTTTTATTAAATCCTTCTCTGAATTCAAGATGTTATGGTTTAAAATGAAGATAAACAATAAAAAACACATACAAACTAAGAAACAACTAGTATTGAACCATCATTCGCTATAAAATGTATTGATAACTACCAAAGTGATCGAATTCAATACAACAGAGTTTATAGGCTCACCCTATGGTGAGCCTAGGCTTGGTTATATACCTAAATTGCTTTAAATTACTTACTTGTGGTGAACGTTGCAAGTAAGCAACAAGCTTATTCCAATTCAGATTTGGTATCGATCTTGAAAACCAGATTTGTAGTTGGCCGGTCGGAGTGTACGGAAATGGCCAATATCTTCGCTCGTTTCTGCAGTGTATCTCTCTGTTACATCGTATATCGATGTTTACGAGACATTTCTATACGAAATACGAACGTACTATAACTATAGTGAACTCGTAAATACTGTTGCATGCCTTGGGTAGTACGAGTCCGAACGATTATTACCTCTGCGTCGAAAGTATGAGTTTTTCTCGCTTCTATTCACTTTATGTCGAGGGCTGGTTGTACAGTAAACTTATTTAATCTATGAGAAATAATAATGAAAATAAAATCTTTTAGAATTTTTAGTCATCTTTATTTTTAATTGAAAGACAAAATACCAAATTTCATTGATTTAACTAGAAAGACGACAGACTTTAATACAAATTTTCATTCCCTATTTAACTCCCTTAGGAGTCGAATTTAAAAATCCTTTCTACTAAGAAAGACTAGGCTAGGAAGACTAGGCGAGCACTAGCTCGCCTATGTCATAAAAGGAAGCTACTGCTGCAAGTTTCTAACTTAAGTGGTTTAGGCTATGCGTTGATCGATCAGTCAGTCAGTCAGTCAGTCAGGATAAGTCTTTTTATAAGTATTGATTACGAAATGATTAAGAGGCAGTTCAATGAAACATCAATTGTATGTATTTGTACTGATTTCTAAGAGGTAAAGTTCGCATCATACCTACTAGAAGACGACTCGCGAAGTAGTACGGAAGCAATTATTCCTTGCAGTCGATATCTGACTCGTTGCCAAGACGTTGCCGAGCAATTTACAAGCTCTCCATTCACCTTTAGCTCGAGTGGAATTGGAATACTTACTTACAAAGAATTGTAGTTTTTACACCGCCCGTAAGCACTCCCTGATTCGCTTGGTACGTGTAGGTACTACTTTATTATTTATTAGCAACCCATCAACGGCTCACTACTGAGCGCAGCTGGTCTCCTCTCAGAAAGGGTTATAGGCCATAGTCCACCACGCTGGCCCGATGCGAATTGGCGGACTTCACACACCTTCAAGAACATTATGAAGAACTCTCAGGTGTGCAGGTTTCCTCACGATCTTTTACTTCACCGTTGAAGAAAGTGATATTTAATTGCTTATACGCACTTGTCTCCGAAAAGTCAGAGGTGCGTACCCGGGATCGAACCTGCGACCCCCCGAATAGGAGACCACAGGCACAGTCCTAACCACGAGGCTATCACTGCTTCTGCACTTTATTATTAGATTAACTAAATCTGATCGCCCCGACTCCACGCAGTCTTGTCTGTCCTACCCATAGGAATCCTAATTACAAGCCAAGTTCTACGCCTCCAGCGTTTTTGCGCCAGGGCTAATGCCTCCCAGCAGACAAGTTTTCATGCTGTTACCTACATAAGTAGTTAGTCACTGTAATTTAATCTGTAATTAGATAAAGCAGCGAGCTGCAGCGGTTATCACCACATAAATCACACGGAATTGCTCTGTTGCCGATACGATCTGTTGTTTAAGTTCAATACTCTACATACAGCGGATTTGGGTATACGCCAGATAACAGAGGTAATATATAATACTTTACTTTTAAAAACTAAATCCACGCGGACGAAGTCGCGGGCATCAGCTAGTACTATATATCCTTATAATCTTACTTCATACTTACTAATATTAAAAATCCGGCCAAGTGCGAGTCGGACTCGCGCACCGAGGGTTCCGTACTCCAAAAGTAAAAATAAAACGATAATATTATATTAATTTGCTTAATTATCATTAACTTTGTTTGTAGAGGTTTATTGTTAATATAAAAAAAAAGCCGGCCAAGTGCGAGTCGGACTCGCGCACCGAGGGTTCCGTACTCCAAAAGTAAAAGTAAAACGATAATATTATATTAATTTGTTTATTTATCGTTAACTTTGTTTGTAGAGGTTTATTGTTAATATAAAAAAAACTATGCTAGTTAGAGCGTTGGTTTTATTTTTCCTGTAAAATATACATAAACCTCTATTGACCATAATTATTTCAGATTTTTCGATTGGTAAACTTCGGAGATAGGGGGGGGGGGGGGGGGACGGTATTTTTTTCGACATTTTGGCCGATTACTCAAAAACTATTATATATAGAAATAAATAAAAAACTGTTTTAGAATGCACAAGTAAAGGCCTTTCATATGATATCCCACTCGGTATAATTATCTTACTTTGAAATTTCAAACCCCCGATTTTCCCCCTTTTTTAATAAAACTAAAAATAATTTTCGATTTTTCTTTATTCCATTGATGTTGGGCCACTATTATACACAACTATGCCAAATTTGATGTCGATAGTTTTAATAGTTACTGAAATAATCGACTGTGACAGACGGACGGACGGACGGAGAAAGTCTCACCATAAGGGTTCCATTTTTACCATTTTGGTACGGAACCCTAATAACGCGAAAGTGTGTTTGTTTGTTGGTTTGTTGGTTTGTTGGTTTGTCCTTCAATCACGCCGCAACAGAGCTACGGATCGATGTGATGCGTGGGTATAGTTGAGGACCTGGTTAGTGACATAGGCTACTTTTTATCCCGGAAAATCAAAGAGTTATCGAGGGATTTTTTTAAACTAACTAAATCCATTCAAACGAAGTCGCGAGCATCATTTAATAAGGTAAATAAATAAATTCCCACGTACGTATTATTTAGAGTTGCTTGAACTCGCGTTGTACCAACTCACATAAACACATAAAACACGTCAAGATATTGGACCCCGCAGCCGCCAGCCAAAAATCTGTAGCTCCCACATGATTAAACGCTCAACTTTCCAGTTGTAAGAGCGGTCGCTGGCAACACTCCAGCGGCGCAGCGTGCAGTGTTGCCAGGCTACTGACGGTTACATATATCGCACAGAACACCGCATACAATATCGAAAGGCGGTAATAGGCTAGTGCTTCAGTGGTTTGCATCCTTTTTGGGAAACCGGGGTGCGATCCCATGCACGCATCTATCCTTCTATATGATTTGCCGAAAAAAAATCTGGTAGAAGCTTCGTAAAGAGACTCGAAAAGTAATCTTTTACTATTTTTAACTAAAACAAAGTCATCAAAACATTTTTTTTAATTTAATACTTAGCTAAACTTTTACTGTTTGATTAACCGACTTCAAAAAAGGAGGACTTTCTCAATTCGTCGGAATCTTTTCTTTTGACGTAATAACGTCTTATAAATCGATGAACACCGGCTGCACGCACGAAAATGTGTCACGTTCCGCCTGAGCCTGAGCGTGCAAGCGAGAGCGCGGAGCAAGCGATAGAGAGGTACGATCAACCCAAGCGTTGTCTTGTGACTAGAGAGCGAGCGCCCGTACGTTATCCTTATCACGTAAAACTATCGTCCGTAAACCGACTTTTTATGTAGGTATGTTCACCGATTATTCGAAGACGCCTGAACCGATTTAGAAAATTCTTTTTTAGGGTTCCGTAACCAAAGAGTGCCAACGGGACCCTATAACTAAGCCTCCGCTGTCCGTCCGTCCGTCCGTCCGTCAGCGGGCTGTATCTCGTAAACCGTAATAGGTAGACAGTGGAAATTTTCATATGTTGTGTATTTTATATCTCATGCTTTAACGGTGAAGGAAAACATCGTGAGGAAACCTGCACATCTGAGAGTTCTCTATAATGTTCTCGAAGGTGTGTGAAGACTATGGCCTATAACCCTTCTCTGAGAGGAGACCTCGCTCAGTAGTGAGCCAACGATGGGTTGATAATGATGATGATGATGATGATGAGTGTATTTAAACAACAAATACTGAAAACACCGATTTATAATGCGGTTTGTAAGTTGTGACCAAAACAAACGAGCATTTTTTCCATATATGCTAATTTAGTACTTTCTAAGAACTAAGATATCTAGTTTTAATAAATGATTTGGTCATACGTACCTGCGGAACCCTAAAAGAGCGAGGCCCGACTCGCACTTAGCCGATATTTTTTTATTGAAAGGGTATATCTTCCCATTTAAATTTTATCGAAATCGGTCGAGCGGTTTTTTAAAAATGAACAATAAATAGCATACTTTGTCGTGCCGCGTGCATTCGAAGTCGGTTCTTTAAAAACAATTTTTTTATTAGAGCGATTTTTTGTGATGCTTGTCATGCGATGTGATGAGGATTTTAGGCAATAATAAAACGGATCAAAAAGGATTTTATTCCTCAGTAATAAAGATATCCATACTCGATATCGTATTCCAAATAATCCCGAGGACTCTCAGCCTTCCCACTTCGCCTCGATCGAAACATATCAGCCAACTCCGGATATGCTTTCACCAACATCTTCATATTGTTTCTATTTATCGTTCCATTTATAATTATATCCCTAAATGTTTGGTTACTTATAAACTCTTGATTCATGCCTCGTATTTCGTTCAATTTTTTCTGTAGCGTTGCATCAATTTTTATCAACTCCATTTCGTGGATGTCTTTCAAAGTCTTTCTTTCCTTCATGTAACGGTTCTTCATCTCTTTGATAAACTTCTTAAGTTGTTTCGTCTTTTTCTTCCTTGCGGTAGTTCCATTCCTGAATGACCTGTTCAATATCTTTCTGATTTCTCTCGTAATCTTCCTAATGGTCCTCTTTATTTTACGTTTACGCTTCATTCTTTCTTTTACTCTACGTTTTCTATCTCTTCCCCTCTTGCGCCGTTTTTGCTCTTTGGAGCCTCTGTCTCTTTTCTTCCTTTCTTCAGAGTCAGTTTCTAAGCTCGAATCGGCGAATGACATATCAAATCCTCCATATAGATCATAGTTTGTGACTTGTAGAGCACAGCAAATGAAATTGGTGCGGCCGCAAAAGTAATCGCCTCGATAGATTCTGTATTCGGCCTCACACTCCATCGGTAGCATACAATTTCCCCACGGCACATCATGTTGGTTTGGATCTCCACACGGCACACCCCATGGCCCTGAAAGTCAATATCTATATATATAAGAATCTCGTGTCACGGTGTATGTTCGGGATAAACTCGAAAACTACTGAATCGATTTTGATCAAACTTCGTAACTATCTGTAATTTGGTCCAACTTAAAAGATAGGATAGTTTTTATTAGGGTTCCGTACCAAAATGGTAAAAATGGAACCCTTATGGTGAGACTTTCTCCGTCCGTCCGTCCGTCCGTCCATCTGTCACAGTCGATTATTTCAGTAACTATTAAAGCTATCGACATGAAATTTTGCATAGTTGTGTATAATAGTGGCCCAACATCATAGGAATAAAGAAAAATCGAAAATTATTTTTAGTTTTATTAAAAAAGGGGGAAAATCGGGGGTTTGAAATTTCAAAGTAAAATAACTATATCGAGTGGGGTATCATATGAAAGGCCTTTACTTGTGCATTCTAAAACAGTTTTTTATTTATTTCTATATATAATAGTTTTTGAGTAATCGGCCAAAATGTCGAAAAAAATACCGTTCCCCCTCCCTTATCTCCGAAGTTTACCAATCGAAAAATCTGAAATAATTATGGTCAATAGAGGTTTATGTATATTTTACAGGAAAAATAAAACAAATGCTCTAACTAGCATAGTTTTTTTATATTAACAATAAACCTCTACAAACAAAGTTAACGATAAATAAGCAAATTAATATGTTATCGTTTTACTTTTACTTTTGGTGTACGGAACCCTCGGTGCGCGAGTCCGACTCGCACTTGGCCGGCTTTTTATTTTAATTATTGACATCAATATTTGTTATTGCAAATTAAAATAATATTTTAATTACACGACAGTCATATATATAGGTCAAGATTTAGGTTGTTAGGCGACTAGCAATCTAAATCTCGAACGATGTTATTACGAGTATTATTATGTTGCTAGGCAATCTAAATCCCGAACGATGTTGATTGCGAGATAGTCTTAACCCAAATAGACTGCTTATCTTACTAATCCTTATTAATATTATAAACGCGAAAGTGTGTTTGTTTGTTAGTTTGTCCTTCAATCACGCCGCAACAGAGCAACGGATTGACTTAATTTTTTGCAAGGGTATAGCTGAGGACCTGGAGAGTGAAAAAGGGTACTTTTATCTCGGAAAATCAAAGAGTTCCCGAGGGAATTTAAATATTGGTTGTCTGTAAAGTCGGTTTACGGACGATAGTTTTACATGATAACGTCATAAAGAAACGTTGGCGGGCGCTCTCTATAAACGCTTGGGCCGATCGTGCCTCTCTATCGCTTGTTTCGCGTTCTCGCTTGTCTCGCGCTCTCGCTTGCAGACGCAGGCTCAGGCGGAACGTGACACTTTTTCGTGCATGCAGCCGGTGTTCATCGATTTATAAGACGTTATCACGTCAAAAACTAAATCCACGCAGACGAAGTCGTGGGCATCAGCTAGTCGAATTATAAAATCATAGTCGTAATTACAAATTGTACAACTACCATGTGGTCCTGTATTTTACTAAACTCTTTCACTTTTGGCTAAAATATACACCTAGTTGTAAAAATACTTTTTTTTTTAATTGTTAAAAGAAACATGGGAATATTAAAATAATTCTTACTTGCCGCAACCATGTTTACAATATCGCCTTTAGGCATAGACGAATTGATCGCTTCTAACTTCTTTTGTAGCCAATGGTGTTTCCACTCATCCTTCCAATTAGGTACCTCTATACTTGAACTAGAAGTTTCACCAGTAGAAGATTCTTCCTTTCTTGCTCTTCTAAAATTTTTCCGTTTCAGATAATTCAAAACAGGATCTTTGTGGTATCGTTGCTTTTCTAAGTCCGGATCATTAACTACTTTACCAATATCGCCTACCATGTCGAATTGTTTTTCGTAATTTTTTAGTTTTTTCAATACTTCTGCTTTTCTTTTTGCAGCTTGTGCATCTTTTAAGTCTTCTATTCTTTTCATATTTTGAAAATGACCTTCCTTCTTCTCATTATTAGAGGTTTTATCATGGTATCTGTTTAAGAAAGACTTTTCAGCATCTCTAAAGTTAATATATGAAATGGTATGAGTAATACTCGTATAAATTATGATAAAATATAAAGCAACTCTCATTTTGGGTCTACATTTCTCTAAAAAGCGGTAAAAGTGAGTTAGCAATCGAATGAGAACCTCATAAAAATGTTTTATTGAGGCACCTATAAAATTTCGAAACGTGTGGCTATTTCATTTCCCGTGTCACGAACATATATCTCGTTAACAATAGGTATTTTTTATTGCCCCTGTTCAATATATTATTTATATTTTTATGATATACCTACCTGAATATTATAAGCTAACTTATCTAACACGTTTCCTCTAATGAAAATTTGAAATCGTACTATTGTTATAAATGAGAAAGCTTGTGAGGATAGATGGATAGACAGATGGATTGATGGCTGGATGGATAAGTGGATATTTGTTACTCCTTCACGCCACAGCAAAGGAACCGATTTGGCTGAAAGGACTATGCAAAAAATTGTATGGGCACTGTCCCCACCCCCCCAACAGACGTGGCACTATTTTTAATATTATTGTAACGCCCCATAGACTAGGGATAGACAAGACAAGACTTATAACCATTTTCAATCCAAAAATGATTGGGATGTTTTTTTTAATACGAAAGAAGTAGCTAAAGTACGCGCGCGCGACGCAGGCGACAGGCGACGCAAGGGTCCGCCCGGAGGTGGTCAGAGGGCAGCGCGCGGCGCGGTTTTTTCTCTGCGTCTCAGAAACGCATCTGCATCTTACAATAGCTTTTTTCTAGTTGTTTAATGCTCCTGTATGTTCTTTTTATAATTGTAATTTACTAAACTGGTAGGTATCCAAAACACTTCACTGAAAAATGAATAAATAAATAATTCTAACTCGATTTGCATGAAAACCCCAATCCTACGGCGGATGTCGTCATAGTAAAAAATCATCAGGCTACCGTGATGTATACGTTTGAAATCGGTTGGTGGGTGGGGACGATTTTTTGCAGTCATTTGTAATGAAGATAGCTCATACCCTGATTAACACTTAGGCTACATTTTATCCCGGAAAGTTCCGAGATCCCGTGGGAATTAAAAAATCTTTTTCCACGCGGACAAAGTCGAGGACATTATCTAGTACACCTATAATAAAAGAACAAGTAGAACTGACCTATACGAGGCAAAGTTTTGGCAACCGATTTTGACTATCGCTATTAGAGAAGCTTACAAATAAACAAACGGGGCACAAGATTCCAGATCCAGCCATTGGTTGAGCGAAGCAATGGCTGGATCATGCGTCATGCTCGTGAACGGGTGCCACCAGCGGGAATGGGGCTGCTTTCTGTCTGCCCGTCTTAACGTGTTGAATTATAATTAGGTATGCTTTTGTGGAACTCCTTGTGGAAACTCTGCATACATAGCATTGTATCTTTTGAATTGTAGACTTGTTTTGAAAAGAGCAACCGCCGAGTTTCTTGCTGGTTCTTCTCGGCAGGAAGGGCATTCCGAACCAGTGGTAGACTCATCGACGATTCAAAAGCACTTGTAAAAAAGTTTATTTGAATAAAAAAACATTTCTATTCTATTCTATTCTTTTCTTCATAAATTTAGCGTATTTTTAGCAACCTTTCTTCTTACACCAATACGTTCTTCGGCATACTGGTCTTCTGACAATTATTTGCCTCTATATTATGAGACAGAAGGCGTATTTGGTAGATATCAGTTGCTGTGACTGTAAATCACATTTCACAGACGGGTAGACCGTAGACGGGTGAACCGTGGCCGTGGTGAAAGGTCAACACACCCAGGGTACGAGTCCCGAATCCCGAGTGATGAGGGTTCGGTCCCCGCTGGCTCCGCAATTTTTGATATCCACTTGGTTAGGTACCTACTTATTTAAAAGTTTATTCGGAACTCTATTTTCTAGTTCATAGTCAGTAGTAGGTTCACACAGTAGCTTTTTACAACTTGCAATCTATAGAATAGATATTAAAGAAAATAATGATGCCATCCTACTTCCTACTTCCTACTAATATTATAAATTCGAAAGTTCGTGTGTGTGTATGTTTGTTACTCTTTCACGCAAAAACTACTGGACAGATTTGGCTGAAATTTGAAATGGAAATAGACTTAACCCTGGAATAACACATAGGCTACATTTGATCCCGGAAAATTAAAGGGTTACCGCGGGAATCAAATTAATAGGACGTAAGGTAAAAAAAATATTGAGGAAAAACCGGAGAAAGTCCGAAAATTTTGCAGTTATCCCCCCACCCTCCTCTTTTAGTACAGGGTCCTCGAGGTCCAAAACTTGAGAAAATTTTAATTAGTCATCCCTGAACAACATCCTAAAGTTTCATTAACTTCCGACCTTTTTCCACCAAACCCCACTTTTTCCTACCTGATGTCGTCTGGGCTATCTGCGATTCCTAGAGTACCTACCTATCTTTTGTATACCTACTCTAAAGCACTTATGAGGTCTATGTTGGAGCGCGCTTGCCTAGTAAATGCCTATATGCACTCCTGTCTTGAAGGTATTCAAATTATACGTTGAAAAGGAAGGAAACACCGATGCTGGAAGAGTTCACACCTACACAGAGGCAACCTTCTTGTTCTTCTTTATCAATCGATAGACGTCAACTGCTGGACAAAGGTGCCTTGCATAGACTCCCACAGGTCTCGGTCTTGCGCCGCTTGTACCTAGCGGCTCCATGCAACTCGTCTGATGTCATTTACCTACCAAACCTATTTAATTCTTTTATTAGTAACGAGTAGAAATCAGTTTTAGCAGTCAAACTTACCAACTCGACACCCTTATTGGAACGTAGTTCCTTATCGCGCGGTGCGGAAGGGGGCTAGACGGAAAAAATTAAGACAAAATTGAACCGACACTCGACATTGATCGACACTTTTTTGAAACCGACACTTTTTTGAATGTGAATTTGGCATTGTTGTGTTCGGTATTTTCGCGGTACAATATCTGGTCTCCGTAGCCTTGTGGCTTCTGCAGTCGCCTATAACTTATAAGTTATAAAAAATTAGGGAAAAATTCCACATGTAGAAATTATGTATTTAAAATAAAACTGAAAATAGAAAATTCAGTATGTCGAGCTGGGATTCGAACCATCGGCCTTTGGCTGTTAGGCGACTGCAGAAGCCACAAGGCTACGGAGACCCATTATTGTACCGCAAAAATACCGAACACAACAATGCCAAATTAATTAATCGAAAGGAACTACGTTCCATCCGGGTGTCCCTTGACATGTCCCTCTCAAGTTTTTTTATATCATAAAGAAGGATAATGTCAATTTTATTCAAAGTTTACGTACCTACGCTTTTGAATTTGATTTATAAAAGCTAGCTCATGCATAATGCAAAACAGTTTTATCTGCTCCCAGCTATATCATAGCGAGCGGATCACTGCAGATGACAGTGCGTTCACTACATATTGAGTGGTACTGGTGAGCAAAAATATTTTTTGCTCAAATGCAATTTGGCTGTCGTTAATATTCGAAAAACTCTTTTTAGTTTTTGTTCAATTTGCCCTTAACTGCGATCGATATTACCTGTCCAAAAATGTTTGTACAGTACCCGGCGATACATATTGCACATCGGCCTTTGGAATAAAACGCTATTTCTATTCTATTGCAAGGAAAGCTAGCCAGAAATTCACGTAGTACTTAATTACTGAAATCTCTTCACAATCGGCGAGCACATCACGTAACATATATATATATATAAAAAATGCAGTCGAACTGTGAATAGAATAGAATAGCGTTTTATTCCAAAGGCCGATGTGCAATATATATCGCCGGGTACTGTAATGTAGTTTTTAAGGCTGGAACCACATCTGTGCGCATCGATTCGCATTTTGTCCTTACAAAACTGTCATTTTTAGGGTTCCGTACCCAAAGGGTACCAACGGGACCCTATTACTAAGCCTACGCTGTCCGTCCGTCCGTCCGTCCGTCCGTCCGTCCGTCCGTCCGTCCGTCCGTCCGTCCGTCTGTCAGCGGGCTGTATCTCGTAAACCGTAATAGATAGACAGATGAAATTTTCACATATTATGTATTTCTATTGCCGCTATGACAACAAATAATAAAAATTAAATTAAATTAAAAAAAAAATTAAAATATTTCCATGGGTACATGGAAATATTTTTATTTAATTTTTTTAACGGAACCCTAAAAGAGCGAGGCCCGACTCGCACTTGGCCGTTTTTTTTATACATTCGTGTACGCATCGAAAAGCCGAATAGATGCATACACGACTCTGAGAAAATTGACAGTTTTTTTTTTATTCGATGACAAGCTGGTCCTTGACTGCGATCTCACCTGATGGTAAGTGACGATGCAGTCTAAGATGGTAGCGGGCTAACTTGGAAGGGGTATGGCAGTGTACATTCAACCCATACCCCTAATCGGTTTCTACACGCCATTGTGCCGGAACGCTAAATCGCTTGGCGGCACGTCTTTGACGGTAGGGTGGTAACTAGCCACGGCCAAAGCCTCCAACCAGACAAAAATTGTATTGGCAAAAAGCGAATCGATGCGCACAGATGTGGTTCCAGCCTAATACAACATTACATTATAAAAAGAGTACCAACCAATCAGAAGTGATTGCAATGGTACTGTAGCAATTTTCAAACTATCCCACAGCCGTATTGACGACTTCCCTGACGCAGTGGTCTTATAACTGTGAGGTCTCGGGTTCGATACCCTGCGGGCTCCATTTGGGAATTTATAATATCTGAATTGTCTCTGGTCTGCTCAAGGCTTTGGCCGTAGCTAGTTACCACTACTTACAAAGACGTGCGTTCCGGCACGTAGGTATGGGTTGAAAATTCACTGCTATACCCCTTCCAAAGTTGGGCTACCATCTAGACAGCATCGTCACTTACCATAGCTGAGATCGCATATCTTATCAAGTTATCATCGAATAAAAAAAAGTGGAATTTATACCTAAATCTTTTTTTTTTTTAAAGAATATCAACCAAGTTGAACTTGAGTAATATTCTCCTCTCCCCTCCAAATAAGCGGAAAGCTTGTGCCAGGAGTGGGTACGACAATAGTGCAACGGGTGGGATTCGAACCTGCGACCTTTCAGTTTTCAGTCCGTACCTTTAACTGTTGGGCTATTGATGCTTAAACCTAAATCTTTGAATCCGAAAGGTCCCAAGCAAATAATATAATCCTGGCGCATTATGTGAAGTGCCTACCTTACCTATGCTTGCTGTGTCCGACTATAAAACCCTACCCTATATTGTAATATTAACCTAAGATAAGCAAAACCGTGCTAGCGTTGACCCGGATATTATTCAGTCGGTACCTAGGTATCATGAAATGAAAACCCCTTTTTACATGATAAAAATATTCTAAGCTGCGAAAATATTTAAGTATGCTATAAACATTAAATTTACTTTTTATTGGTTGTAGACGTTTTGCGTGTATAGTTGTATTACGTCATCATAAATCCAACATGGCCGCTGATTTGTATGAGTTACCAACCGCCAAAAATTTAGATTAGGATATTTTTTTTTACGTCAGTGCCCTGTACTTTCTGCTAGGGATATCTGGGCATCCAATTAAACTAATAAACTGTGATTCCACTTATTTATTACGTGAAGATTAACAAGTTGCAGAAAAGTTCGTTACACAAGCGTTATTATGACATGTGGTTCGTCTGATGCAGCGGTTCTACAAGTCTTTTTTTTAATTTATCACTTCTTCAACAGCTTCTGGCCTCTCTAGCCATACTTTATGATCTTTATCCTTGTCAGCTGGGAACTCCCTCTTTGTACCACAAGTGTTACACTTCCATTGAATATATTTTGATTTATTTCTATTCTTAATCTTTATTTTTGCAGATGTCCTATCCACAAGCATTGAGCGACACTTCTTGCATATTTGTCGTTTTATGTCAGGGTGTCTGAAAAATATAATGATTCTTATACATAAAACGGTGATAATTTTGCTGTACACATTGGTGCTAATTATGTTGTCCCTCCAGAAAAGGATATTATAGAAAAGGACATTACAACTTCCTTAATTTTGTATACAATCTAAATCTAAGCTAATGTCAATATGCAATTGTATACAATTTACCTTAGGGTTTCTTAACTAAATTGATGTTTCCACAACTTGCCTCTATAATTATTAATCTATGATTAGCACTGGACTGGCTGTCCCAATATGAATGCAATTTGAAGCACCACATTTGACATACAAGTGTCTCTGGAACTAGATGCAAGAAGTGTCAAAGAGTATCAACTATCAGTAATTTTCAACTAGTGCCCTAACTAAATTTAGTTCCTTGGACATTCGTAACTGACCAAAATGGCGACAATCAAGTAGGTCCAAAAAGATGACAGCAGCCTGTCCAGTGTTAATCATAGACTAACTATAGAGGTTAGTGGTTCCAACACAATGGAGTGCAGAAACAGATTAGTGGTATTGGTTTAATTATGGTATGGGCTCTTCTCAGCCGAATCTGCTTTCTGAACCAGTGCTAGTCATGATGTGTCCTAAAAGCCACAGGTTTGCCTACGTGAAATAAATAATTTTGAATTGGAATTTAAACTGCTATACCCCCTTCCAAGTTAGGCTGCTAACATCTAAGGGTAAGATCTATAGATTTCACTCTCTCTCAGCTCAGACTCAAGACTAAGTTAAAATGAGACAGATTTATGTCAAGACATATTTGTGCCTCATTTCACCTCTATCTTGAGTCTTGAGTAGAGCCAAAGTATGATCTATAGATTCTTAGCCTTAGACTTGATTGTTACTTACTATCAGAGGAGATCGCAAGTATTTTGTCAAAAAATATTTGACTGCTTGCTAAACTTTTATGCACATGTTTGTGTGCGAAGGCAAATATAATTTAACACTTACAGTAGACAATTCAGTGGAATACTTACATTTTTAAAACATTCTTCTTCGCTACATTAACTATTAGATTTCCATAATAGGCTGAAAGCACTGGATTGATCTGAGCCATATGTTTACTTATCTGTGAAAAAAAAACTTTTTAATTATCCACATGGAAAGCAACAAAGGATCATATTTTATAGTAAGGAATATGCTTGGAATATGCTTACTTACTTGATAAAGATAGTTAATTCTTTGGAAAGAGTCATTTCCTTGTACTTTTTTCATGTTTTATAATATAATTAGAATTTCTGACCAAACTACCACCACATTATCAATTTATTTCCTGATTAGGTTCATCGTATGTATCGAGTTGTTTTCAGTTGAGTTTCACAAATAAAAATCGACTCAAAAAAATCTGAAGAGTTGAGGATTTAAAGTTTTTCATTTTGATTTGATAATTGATTTGATAAAGACACGTTTGACGTTATTGTTTTGACTTTTGGTTTGGTGACAACTTACAAGTGACACCCACCCCCGTGACAACTGACAGGTTTTCGGTTGTGACAAGCACGGGTATGTTCCGAAATACACTGCGAGCACTGCTCAGTGCTCCAACTGGTAAAGAATAGGGTATTTTACTCCTAGTGAGAAATATCTCATAAAGATACATCATATCGTACATACACATCTAATCATTTTAACCACAACATGACAGACAAACCACCATCTGAACGTGAGGGTAGTCATCAAAATGCAAATATCGCTTATCACTAGTTACTTATCTTATAGCTTATCACTAATTACTTATCTTATCGCTTACAACTAATTCCTTATCTTATCGCTTATCACTAATTACTTATCTTATCGCTTATTACTAGTTACTTATCTTATAGCTTATCGCTAATTACTAATGACTAACTATATATCTTATCACTTATTACTCATCTTATCGCTTATCACTAATTACTTATGTTATCTCTTATCACTAATTACTTATCTTATCGCTTATTACTAATTACTTATCTTATCGCTTATCACTAAACATTTATCGCTAATTACTAATTACATATATTATCACAAATTACTTATAGTTTATCACTAATTTCTTATCTTATCGCTAATCAGTAATAACTTATCTTATCTCTTATCATTAATTACTTATCTTATCGCTTATAACTAATTTCTTATCTTATCGCTTATCACTAATTACATATCTTATCGCTTATTACTAATGACTTACTACATATCTTATCGCTTATTACTAATGACTAACTACATATCTTATCACTTATTACTTATCTTATCGTTTATCACTAATTACATATCTTGTCGCTCATCACTAGTTACTTATCTTAAAGCTTATCACTAATTACTTATCTTATCGCTAATTACTAATGACTAACTACATATCTTATCACTTATTACTTATCTTATCGTTTATCACTAATTTCTTATCTTATAGCTTATCACTAATTACTTATCTTATCGCTTACAACTAATTCCTTATCTTATCGCTTATCACTAATAACTTATCTTATCGCTTATTACTAGTTACTTATCTTATAGCTTATCGCTAATTACTAATGACTAACTATATATCTTATCACTTATTACTTATCTTATCGCTTATCACTAATTACTTATATTATCGCTTATCACTAATTACTTATCTTATCGCTTATTACTAATTACTTATCTTATCGCTTATTACTAATTACTTATTTTATCGCTTATCACTAATTACTTATCTTATCGCTTATTACTAATTACTTAACTAATCGCTATTCTAATGACATATCACTAATTACTTATTTTATGGCTTATCACTAATTACTTACTTTTACTAATTACTATCTTATCGCTTATCACTAATTATTTTACTAATCGCTAATTACTAATGACATATCTTATCACTAATTACTTATCTTATCGTTTATCACTAATTACTTATCTACTCGTTTATCGCTTATCACTAATAACTTATCTTATCGCTAATTACTAATTACTAATTTCATATCTTATCACAAATCACTTATAGTTTAGCACTTTACTTATCGAATCGTTTATGACTAATTACTACTTATCGCTTATCACTAAACATTTATCGCTAATTACTAATTACATATATTATCACAAATTACTTATAGTTTATCACTTATTTCTTATCTTATCGCTAATCAGTAATAACTTATCTTATCGCTTATCACTAATTACTTATCTTATCGCTTATCACTAGTTACTTATCTTATCGCTTATCACTAATTACTTATCTTATCGCTTATAACTAATTTCTTATCTTATCGCTTATCACTAATTACATATCTTATCGCTTATTACTAATGACTTACTACATATCTTATCGCTTATTACTAATGACTAACTACATATGTTATCACTTATTACTTATCTTATCGTTTATCACTAATTACATATCTTATCGCTCATCACTAGTTACTTATCTTAAAGCTTATCACTAATTACTTATCTTATCGCTAATTACTAATGACTAACTACATATCTTATCACTTATTACTTATCTTATCGTTTATCACTAATTTCTTATCTTATCGCTTATCACTAATTACTTATCTTATCGCTTATTACTAATTACTTAATCGCTATTCTAATGACATATCTTATCACAAATTTTTTATCTTATCGCTTATCACTAAACATCTTATCGCCAATTACTAATTACATATCTTATCACAAATTACTTATAGTTTATCACTAATTTCTTATCTTATCGCTAATCAGTTATAACTTATCGCTTATCACTAATTACTATCACTTATTTCTTATCTTATGGTTAATAATTATTTTCACATCTGATCGCTTAGTGATAAGCTAATTACTTATCTTATCGCTTATTACTAATTATTTATCTTATCGCTTATCACTAATTACTTATTTTATCGCTTTTCACTAATTACTTATCTTATCGCTTATTACTAATTACTTAACTAATCGCTATTCTAATGACATATCACTAATTACTTATTTTATGGCTTATCACTAATTACTTACTTTTACTAATTACTATCTTATCGCTTATCACTAATTATTTTACTAATCGCTAATTACTAATGACATATCTTATCACTAATTTCTTATCTTATCGCTAATCAGTTATAACTTATCGCTTATCACTAATTACTATCACTTATTTCTTATCTTATGGTTTATAAATATTTTCACATCTGATCGCTTATCACTAGTTACTTATCTTATCGCTTATCACTAATTACTTATCGCTAATCAATAATTTTTTATCTTATCGCTTATCACTAATTACTTATCGCTTATTACTTATCTTATCGCTTATCACTTATCTTATCTTTTATCACTAATTACTTATCGCTTATTACTTATCTTATCGCTTATCACTTATCTTATCTTTTATCACTAATTACTTATCTAATCGTTTATCACTAATTACTTATCGCTAATCAATAATTTCTTATCTTATCGCTTATCACTAATTACATATCTTATCGCTTATTACTAATTATTTAACTAATCGCTATTTACTAATTACATATCTTATCACTAATTTTTTATCTTATCGCTTATCACTAATTACTTATCTTATCGCTTATCACTAATTACTTATCCTATCGTTTATCACTAATTTCTTATCTTATCGCTAATCAATAATTTCTTATCTTATCGCTAATCAATAATTTCTTATCTTATCGCTTATCACTAATTACTTATCGCTTATTACTTATCTTATCGCTTATCACTAATTATTTTACTAATCGCTAATTACTTTTATCATATCTTATCACTAATTAATTATCATATCGCTTATCACTAATTACTTATCCTATCGTTTATCACTAATTTCTTATCTTATCGCTAATCAATAATTTCTTATCTTATCGCTTATCACTAATTACTTATCGCTTATTACTTATCTTATCGC
The DNA here is from genome assembly GCA_029955525.1 of Oeneis ivallda. Taxonomy (NCBI): domain Eukaryota; kingdom Metazoa; phylum Arthropoda; class Insecta; order Lepidoptera; family Nymphalidae; genus Oeneis; species Oeneis ivallda. The sequence continues at coordinate 3,891,419 of JARPMR010000024.1, read as the reverse complement.
TTATCACTTATCTTTTATCACTAATTACTTATCTAATCGTTTATGACTAATTACTTATCGCTTATCACTAATAACATCTAATCGCTAATTACTAATTACATATCTTATCACAAATTACTTATAGTTTATCACTAATTTCTAATGTTATCGCTAATCAGTAATAACTTATCTTATCGCTTATCACTAATTACTATCACTAATTTCTTATCTTAATCGTTTATCACTTATTTCTTATTTTATCGCTTATCACTAATTTCTTTACTAATCGCAAAGTACTTATTGCTAATAATTACATATCTTATCGCTTATCACTAATTACTTATGTTATCGCTTATCACTAATTACTTATCTTATCGCTTATTACTAATTACTTATCTTATCGCTTATTACTAATTACTTATCTTATCGCTTATTACTAATTACTTATCTTATCACTTATTACTAATTACTTAACTAATCGCTATTCTAATGACATATCTTATCACTAATTTTTTATCTTATCGCTTATCACTAATTACTTATTTTATCGCTTATCACTAATTACTTATCTTATCGCTTATCACTAATTACTTATCTTATCGCTTATTACTAATTACTTAACTAATCGCTATTCTAATGACATATCACTAATTACTTATTTTATGGCTTATCACTAATTACTTACTTTTACTAATTACTATCTTATCGCTGATCACTAATTATTTTACTAATCGCTAATTACTAATGACATATCTTATCACTAATTACTTATCTTATCGTTTATCACTATTACTTATCTAATCGTTTATGACTAATTTCTTATCTTATCGCTTATCACTAATTACATATCTTATCGCTTATTACTAATGACTTACTACATATCTTATCGCTCATCACTAGTTACTTATCTTAAAGCTTATCACTAATTACTTATCTTATCGCTAATTACTAATGACTAACTACATATCTTATCACTTATTACTTATCTTATCGTTTATCACTAATTTCTTATCTTATCGCTTATCACTAATTACTTATCTTATCGCTTATTACTAATTACTTAATCGCTATTCTAATGACATATCTTATCACAAATTTTTTATCTTATCGCTTATCACTAAACATCTTATCGCCAATTACTAATTACATATCTTATCACAAATTACTTATAGTTTATCACTAATTTCTTATCTTATCGCTAATCAGTTATAACTTATCGCTTATCACTAATTACTATCACTTATTTCTTATCTTATGGTTAATAATTATTTTCACATCTGATCGCTTAGTGATAAGCTAATTACTTATCTTATCGCTTATTACTAATTACTTATCTTATCGCTTATTACTAATTACTTATCTTATCGCTTATTACTAATTACTTATCTTATCGCTTATTACTAATTACTTAACTAATCGCTATTCTAATGACATATCTTATCACTAATTTTTTATCTTATCGCTTATCACTAATTACTTATTTTATCGCTTTTCACTAATTACTTATCTTATCGCTTATTACTAATTACTTAACTAATCGCTATTCTAATGACATATCACTAATTACTTATTTTATGGCTTATCACTAATTACTTACTTTTACTAATTACTATCTTATCGCTTATCACTAATTATTTTATTAATCGCTAATTACTAATGACATATCTTATCACTAATTACTTATCTTATCGTTTATCACTAATTACTTATCTAATCGTTTATGACTAATTACTTATCGCTTATCACTAATAACTTATCTTATCGCTAATTACTAATTACTAATTTCATATCTTATCACAAATCACTTATAGTTTAGCACTTTACTTATCGAATCGTTTATGACTAATTACTACTTATCGCTTATCACTAAACATTTATCGCTAATTACTAATTACATATATTATCACAAATTACTTATAGTTTATCACTTATTTCTTATCTTATCGCTAATCAGTAATAACTTATCTTATCGCTTATCACTAATTACTTATCTTATCGCTTATCACTAATTACTTATCGCTAATCAATAATTTCTTATCTTATCGCTTATCACTAATTACTTATCGCTAATCAATAATTTCTTATCTTATCGCTTATCACTAATTACTTATCGCTTATTACTTATCTTATCGCTTATCACTAATTACTTATCGCTTATTACTTATCTTATCGCTTATCACTAATTACTTATCGCTTATTACTTATCTTATCGCTTATCATTTATCTTATCTTTTATCACTAATTACTTATCTAATCGTTTATCACTAATTACTTATCGCTAATCAATAATTTCTTATCTTATCGCTTATCACTAATTACATATCTTATCGCTTATTACTAATTATTTAACTAATCGCTATTTAGTAATTACATATCTTATCACTAATTTTTTATCTTATCGCTTATCACTAATTACTTATCTTATCGCTTATCACTAATTACTTATCCTATCGTTTATCACTAATTTCTTATCTTATCGCTAATCAATAATTTCTTATCTTATCGTTAATCAATAATTTCTTATCTTATCGTTAATCAATAATTTCTTATCTTATCGTTAATCAATAATTTCTTATCTTATCGCTTATCACTAATTATTTTACTAATCGCTAATTACTTTTATCATATCTTATCACTAATTACTTATCTTATCGCTTATCACTAATTACTTATCCTATCGTTTATCACTAATTTCTTATCTTATCGCTAAACAATAATTTCTTATCTTATCGCTTATCACTAATTACTTATCGCTTATTACTTATCTTATCGCTTATCACTTATCTTTTATCACTAATTACTTATCTAATCGTTTATGACTAATTACTTATCGCTTATCACTAATAACATCTAATCGCTAATTACTAATTACATATCTTATCACAAATTACTTTTAGTTTATCACTAATTTCTAATGTTATCGCTAATCAGTAATAACTTATCTTATCGCTTATCACTAATTACTTTACTAATCGCAAAGTACTTATTGCTAATAATTACATATCTTATCGCTTACCACTAATTACTTATCTTATCGCTAATCAATAATTACTTAACTTATTGCATATCAATAATTACTTATCTTATCGCTAATTACTAAAAACATATCTTATCACAAATCACTAATGAGACCAGACGAGACCAGATGAGACCAGACGAGACCAGACAAGACCAGAAGAGACAAGACGAGACCAGACCAGACCAGACCAGACCAGACCAGACGAGACCAGGTCAGACTAGACGAGACAAGACCAGACTAGACGAGACAAGACCAGACCAGACGAGACAAGACCAGACCAGACCAGACGAGACAAGACCAGACCAGACCAGACTAGATGAGACCACACAAGACCAGACAAGACCAGATGGGACCAGACGAGAACAGACGATGAGATCAGACCAAACAAGACCAGACCAGACGAGACCAGACCTGGCGAGGTCAGACCAGACGAGACGAAACTAGACCAGAGAGACCGGACCAGACGAGACCAGACTAGACGAGACCAGACCAGACCAGACCTGACGAGACCTGGCGAGGCCAGACCAGACAAGACGAAACTAGACCAGAGAGACGAAACTAGACCAGACGAAACCAGAGGAACCAGACGAGACCAGACCACACCAGACGAGACCAGACCACACGGGACCAGACGAGATCAGACGCGACCAGACCTGACGAGACCAGACCAGGCAAGGCCCGACACGACGCAGCAGACAGGTGACACCGCAGACAGGTGGCGCGCAGTGGCACCGTGGCTGGCACTGCGGCAGGTTCCCTGCGAGCTCGAAAGCGCAATGGTAGGTGAGGCGCAGATTCGCCGTGACTAACGATGCGCCGTGCTCCAACGCGCACCGACAGGTGAGGGGCAGACGCGCTGTGGCCGGTGCTGCGAGACGCCTCTGCGTGCTCGGCAGCGCATAGGCAGGTGAGGTGCAGACGCACCGGGCCAGCGCTGCGCCATGCATGCACGCGCACGGAAGCGCACCAGCAGGTGCGGCGCAGACGAGCCGTGGTCAGCGCTGCGACGCACCTCTGCGTGCTTAGTAACACACCGGTAATTGAGACGTAGACGCAGAGTGGCCAGCGCTGCGCTTCGACGCGCTCTGTAGCGCACGAGCAGGTGAGGCGCAGACGTGCTGTGGCCGGCGCTGCGAGGTGCTCCAACGCACTCGGCAGCGCACCAGCAGGTGAGGCGCACACGAGCCTTTGTCGGCGCTGCGCTCAAATACGCTCGGCAACGCACCAGCAGGTGAGGCGCAGACGCGCCGTAGCCAGCGCTGCGACACGCTCCATTGCGCACTGCAGCGCACCAGCAGGTGAGGCGCAGACGCGCCGTGGCCGACGCTGCAACATGCCCCTGCGTGCTCGGCAACGCATCGGCTGGTGAGGCGCAGACGTGCCGTGGCCAGCGCTGCGAGACGCTCAATTGCGCACTGCAGCGCACCGGCATGCGAGGCGCAGATGCATCGTGGCCGGCGCTGTGCAACGACGCGCTCAGCAGCGCACCAACAGGTGAGGCGCAGATGCACCGTGGCCGACGCTGCGACACGCCCCTGCATGCTCAGCAACGCATCGGCTGGTGAGGCGCAGACGTGCCGTGGCCAGCGCTGCGACACGCTCCATTGCGCACTGCAGCGCACCGGCATGTGAGGTGCAGATGCATCGTGGCCGGCGCTGTGCAACGACGCGCTCGGCAGCGCATCAGCAGGTGAGGCGCAGACGCGCCGTGGCCGACGCTGTGACATGCCCCTGCGTGCTCGGCAACGCATCGGCTGGTGAGGCGCAGACGCGCCGTAGCCAGCGCTGCGACACGCTCCATTGCGCACTGCAGCGCACCAGCAGGTGAGGCGCAGACGCGCCGTGGCCGACGCTGCAACACGCCCCTGCGTGCTCGGCGGAGCATCGGCTGGTGAGGCGCAGACGTGCCGTGGCCAGCGCTGCGACACGCTCCATTGCGCACTGCAGCGCACCGGCATATGAGGCGCAGATGCATCGTGGCCGGCGCTGTGCAACGACGTGCTCGGCAGCGCATCAGCAGGTGAGGCGCAGACGCGCCGTGGCCGACGCTGTTACATGCCCCTGCGTGCTCGGCAACGCATCGGTTGGTGAGGCGCAGACGTGCCGTGGCCAGCGCTGCGACACGCTCAATTGTGCACTGCAGCGCATCGGCATGAGAGGCGCTGATGCATCGTGGCCGGCGCTGTGCAACGACGCGCTCAGTAGCGCACCAGCAGGTGAGGCGCAGACGCGCCGTGGCTGACGCTGCGACATACCCCTGCGTGCTCGGCAACGCATCGGCTGGTGAGGCGCAGACGTGCCGTGGCCAGCGCTGCGACACGCTCAATTGCGCACTGCAGCGCACCGGCATGTGAGGTGCAGATGCATCGTGGCCGGCGCTGTGAAACTACGCGCTCAGCAGCGCAGCAGCAGGTGAGGCGCAGACGCGCCGTGGCCGACGCTGCGACATGCCCCTGCATGCTCAGCAACGCATCGGCTGGTGAGGCGCAGACATGCCGTGGCCAGCGCTGCGACATGCTCAATTGCGCACTGCGGCGCACCGGCATGTGAGGCGCAGATGCAACGTGGCCGGCGCTGTGCAACGACGCGCTCAGCAGCGCACCAGCAGGTGAGGCGCAGACGCGCCGTGGCAGACGCTGCGAGACGCCCCTGCGTGCTCGGCAGCGCATCGGCTGGAGAGGCGCAGACGTGCCGTGGCCATCGCTGCGACACGCTCCATTGCGCACTGCAGCGCACTGGCATGTGAGGCGCAGATGCATCGTGGCCGGCGCAGTGCAACGACGCGCTCAGCAGCGCACCAGCAGGTGAGGCGCAGACGCGCCGTGGCCGACGCTGTGCAACGACGTGCTCGGCAGCGCATCAGCACGTGAGGCGCAGACGTGCCGTGGCCAGCGCTGTGACGCGCTCCAACGCGCAGGTAGCTCACTGCCAGATGAGGCGCAGACGAGCCGTAGCTGGCGCTGCGAGGTGATCCAACGCACTCGGCAGCGCACCAGCAGGTGAGGCGCACACGAGCCTTTGTCGGCGCTGCGCTCCAATACGCTCGGCAACACACCAGCAGGTGAGGCGCAGACGCGCCGTAGCCAGCGCTGCGACACGCTCCATTGCGCACTGCAGCGCACCAGCAGGTGAGGCGCAGACGCGCCGTGGCCGACGCTGCGACATGCCCCTGCGTGCTCGGCAACGCATCGGCTGGTGAGGCGCAGACGTGCCGTGGCCAGCGCTGCGAGACGCTCAATTGCGCACTGCAGCGCACCGGCATGCGAGGCGCAGATGCATCGTGGCCGGCGCTGTGCAACGACGCGCTCAGCAGCGCACCAGCAGGTGAGGCGCAGATGCACCGTGGCCGACGCTGCGACACGCCCCTGCATGCTCAGCAACGCATCGGCTGGTGAGGCGCAGATGTGCCGTGGCCAGCGCTGCGACACGCTCCATTGCGCACTGCAGCGCACCGGCATGTGAGGTGCAGATGCATCGTGGCCGGCGCTGTGCAACGACGCGCTCGGCAGCGCATCAGCAGGTGAGGCGCAGACGCGCCGTGGCCGACGCTGTGACATGCCCCTGCGTGCTCGGCAACGCATCGGCTGGTGAGGCGCAGACGTGCCGTGGCCAGCGCTGCGACACGCTCAATTGCGCACTGCAGCGCACCGGCATGTGAGGTGCAGATGCATCGTGGCCGGCGCTGTGCAACGACGCGCTCGGCAGCGCATCAGCAGGTGAGGCGCAGACGCGCCGTGGCCGACGCTGTGACATGCCCCTGCGTGCTCGGCAACGCATCGGCTGGTGAGGCGCAGACGTGCCGTGGCCAGCGCTGCGACACGCTCAATTGCGCACTGCAGCGCACCGGCATGTGAGGTGCAGATGCATCGTGGCCGGCGCTGTGAAACGACGCGCTCAGCAGCGCAGCAGCAGGTGAGGCGCAGACGCGCCGTGGCCGACGCTGCGACATGCCCCTGCATGCTCAGCAACGCATCGGCAGGTGAGGCGCAGATGTGCCGTGGCCAGCGCTGCGACATGCTCAATTGCGCACTGCGGCGCACCGGCATGTGAGGCGCAGATGCAACGTGGCCGGCGCTGTGCAACGACGCGCTCAGCAGCGCACCAGCAGGTGAGGCGCAGACGCGCCGTGGCAGACGCTGCGAGACGCCCCTTCGTGCTCGGCAGCGCATCAGCACGTGAGGCGCAGACGCGCCGTGGCCAGCGCTGTGACGCGCTCCAACGCGCAGGCAGCTCACTGCCAGATGAGGCGCAGACGAGCCGTGGCTGGCACTGTGACAAGCTCCGACCTGCTCGGCAGCGCACCTGCAGATGAGCCGTGCTGATCCGAGCTGCTAACGGTCCACCATCTAGAGCAAGAATGACAAGCAGACGCAAGGCATCAGCCACCCGTATTTATACCAAAGCATGCTTATAATTAATGCAACAATACAACTACAAGATACTGCACCACAATACAACCGTGGCCAGCGCTGCGACACGCTCCATTGCGCACTGCAGCGCACCGGCATGTGAGGCGCAGATGCATCGTGGCCGGCGCTGTGCAAGTGCAACGACGCGCTCGGTAGCGCATCAGCAGGTGAGCCGCAGACGCGCTGTGGCCAGCGCTGCGACGCGCTCCAACGCGTGCGGCAGCTCACTGGCAGGTGAGTCGTAGACGTGCCGTGGCCGGCGCTGCGATACGCCTCTGCGTGTTCGACAGCGCACCAGCAGGTGAGGCGCAGACGCGCCGTGGCTAGCACTGCGACAAACTCCGACCTGCTCGGCAGCGCACCGGCAGATGAGCCGTGCTGAGCCGAGCTGCGAACGGTCCACCATCTAGAGCGAGAATGACACGCAGACGCAAGGCATCAGCCACCCGTATTTATACCAAAGCATGCTTGTAATCAATGCAACAATACAACTACAAGATAATGCACTACAATACAACAACAAGACAAGACAAAGCCGAGCCGAGCCGTGCCCAGTAGAGCACCAGCAGGTGATGCGCAGACGCACCGTGGCCGGCGCTACTACGCGCCCCCACGTGTTCGACAGCGCACCAGCAGTTGAGGCGCAGACGCATCGTGGCCAGCGTTGTGACGGTCCTCCGCGTGCTCAGTAACGCACCGGTAGGTGCGGCGTAGACGCACAGTGGGCGGCGCTGCGCTTCGACGTGCTCAGCAGCGCACGAGCAGGTGTGGCGCAGACTTGCCGTGGCCGGCGCTGCGAAGTGCTCTAACGCGCTCCGCAGCACACCGGCAAGTGAGGCGCACACGAGCCGTTGTCGGCGCTGCGCTCCCATACGCTCGGCAAAGCACCAGCAGGTGAGGCGCAGACGCGCCTTGGCCGACGCTGCGACACGCCCCTGCGTGTTCGACAGCGCACCAGCAGGTGAGGCGCAGACGCGCCGTGGCTGGCACGGCGACAAGCTCCGACCTGCTCGGCAGCGCACCGGCAGATGAGCCGAGCTGCGAACGGTCCACCATCTAGAGCGAGAATGACACGCAGACGCAAGGCATCAGCCACCCGTATTTATACCAAAGCATGCTTGTAATCAATGCAACAATACAACTACAAGATAATGCACCACAATACAACAAGACAAGACAAGAAAAGACAGGACTAGATGAGCAAAGCCGAGCCGAGCCGTGCCCAGTAGAGCACCAGCAGGTGAGGCGCAGACGCGCTACTACGCGCCCCTGCGTGTTCGACAGCGCACCAGCAGGTGATGCGCAGACGCGCCGTGGCCGGCGTTGCGACACGCCTCTGCGTGCTTAGTAACACACCGGTAGGTGAGACGTAGACGCAGAGTGGCCAGCGCTGCGCTTCGACGCGCTCAGCAGCGCACGAGTAGGTGAGGCGCAGACGTGCTGTGGCCGGCGCTGCGAGGTGCTCCAACGCACTCGGCAGCACACCAGCAGGTGAGGCGCACACGAGCCGTTGTCGGCGCTGCGCTCCAATACGCTCGGCAACGCACCAGCAGGTGAGGCGCAGACGCGCCGTAGCCAGCGCTGCGACACGCTCCATTGCGCACTGCAGCGCACCAGCATGTGAGGCGCAGATGCATCGTGGCCGGCGCTGTGCAACGACGTGCTCAGCAGCGCACCAGCAGGTGAGGCGCAGACGCGCCGTGGCCGTAGCTGCGACACTCCCCTGCGTGCTCGGCAGCGCATCGGCTGGTGAGGCGCAGACGTGCCATTGCCAGCGCTGCGACACGCTCCATTGCGCACTGCAGCGCACCGGCATGTGAGGCGCAGATGCATCGTGGCCGGCGCTGTGCAACGACGCGCTCGGCAGCGCATCAGCAGGTGAGGCGCAGACGCGCCGTGGCCGACGCTGCGACACGCCCCTGCGTGCTTGGCAGCACATCGGCTGGTGAGGCGCAGACGTGCCATGGCCAGCGCTGCGACACGCTCAATTGTGCACTGCAGCGCATCGGCATGAGAGGCGCTGATGCATCGTGGCCGGCGCTGTGCAACGACGCGCTCAGTAGCGCACCAGCAGGTGAGGCGCAGACGCGCCGTGGCTGACGCTGCGACATACCCCTGCGTGCTCGGCAACGCATCGGCTGGTGAGGCGCAGACGTGCCGTGGCCAGCGCTGCGACACGCTCAATTGCGCACTGCAGCGCACCGGCATGTGAGGTGCAGATGCATCGTGGCCGGCGCTGTGAAACTACGCGCTCAGCAGCGCAGCAGCAGGTGAGGCGCAGACGCGCCGTGGCCGACGCTGCGACATGCCCCTGCATGCTCAGCAACGCATCGGCTGGTGAGGCGCAGACATGCCGTGGCCAGCGCTGCGCTTCGACGCGCTCAGCAGCGCACGAGTAGGTGAGGCGCAGACGTGCTGTGGCCGGCGCTGCGAGGTGCTCCAACGCACTCGGCAGCACACCAGCAGGTGAGGCGCACACGAGCCGTTGTCGGCGCTGCGCTCCAATACGCTCGGCAACGCACCAGCAGGTGAGGCGCAGACGCGCCGTAGCCAGCGCTGCGACACGCTCCATTGCGCACTGCAGCGCACCAGCATGTGAGGCGCAGATGCATCGTGGCCGGCGCTGTGCAACGACGTGCTCAGCAGCGCACCAGCAGGTGAGGCGCAGACGCGCCGTGGCCGTAGCTGCGACACTCCCCTGCGTGCTCGGCAGCGCATCGGCTGGTGAGGCGCAGACGTGCCATTGCCAGCGCTGCGACACGCTCCATTGCGCACTGCAGCGCACCGGCATGTGAGGCGCAGATGCATCGTGGCCGGCGCTGTGCAACGACGCGCTCGGCAGCGCATCAGCAGGTGAGGCGCAGACGCGCCGTGGCCGACGCTGCGACACGCCCCTGCGTGCTTGGCAGCACATCGGCTGGTGAGGCGCAGACGTGCCATGGCCAGCGCTGCGACACGCTCAATTGTGCACTGCAGCGCATCGGCATGAGAGGCGCTGATGCATCGTGGCCGGCGCTGTGCAACGACGCGCTCAGTAGCGCACCAGCAGGTGAGGCGCAGACGCGCCGTGGCTGACGCTGCGACATACCCCTGCGTGCTCGGCAACGCATCGGCTGGTGAGGCGCAGACGTGCCGTGGCCAGCGCTGCGACACGCTCAATTGCGCACTGCAGCGCACCGGCATGTGAGGTGCAGATGCATCGTGGCCGGCGCTGTGAAACTACGCGCTCAGCAGCGCAGCAGCAGGTGAGGCGCAGACGCGCCGTGGCCGACGCTGCGACATGCCCCTGCATGCTCAGCAACGCATCGGCTGGTGAGGCGCAGACATGCCGTGGCCAGCGCTGCGACATGCTCAATTGCGCACTGCGGCGCACCGGCATGTGAGGCGCAGATGCAACGTGGCCGGCGCTGTGCAACGACGCGCTCAGCAGCGCACCAGCAGGTGAGGCGCAGACGCGCCGTGGCAGACGCTGCGAGACGCCCCTGCGTGCTCGGCAGCGCATCGGCTGGAGAGGCGCAGACGTGCCGTGGCCATCGCTGCGACACGCTCCATTGCGCACTGCAGCGCACTGGCATGTGAGGCGCAGATGCATCGTGGCCGGCGCAGTGCAACGACGCGCTCAGCAGCGCACCAGCAGGTGAGGCGCAGACGCGCCGTGGCCGACGCTGTGCAACGACGTGCTCGGCAGCGCATCAGCACGTGAGGCGCAGACGTGCCGTGGCCAGCGCTGTGACGCGCTCCAACGCGCAGGTAGCTCACTGCCAGATGAGGCGCAGACGAGCCGTAGCTGGCGCTGCGAGGTGATCCAACGCACTCGGCAGCGCACCAGCAGGTGAGGCGCACACGAGCCTTTGTCGGCGCTGCGCTCCAATACGCTCGGCAACACACCAGCAGGTGAGGCGCAGACGCGCCGTAGCCAGCGCTGCGACACGCTCCATTGCGCACTGCAGCGCACCAGCAGGTGAGGCGCAGACGCGCCGTGGCCGACGCTGCGACATGCCCCTGCGTGCTCGGCAACGCATCGGCTGGTGAGGCGCAGACGTGCCGTGGCCAGCGCTGCGAGACGCTCAATTGCGCACTGCAGCGCACCGGCATGCGAGGCGCAGATGCATCGTGGCCGGCGCTGTGCAACGACGCGCTCAGCAGCGCACCAGCAGGTGAGGCGCAGATGCACCGTGGCCGACGCTGCGACACGCCCCTGCATGCTCTGCAACGCATCGGCTGGTGAGGCGCAGATGTGCCGTGGCCAGCGCTGCGACACGCTCCATTGCGCACTGCAGCGCACCGGCATGTGAGGTGCAGATGCATCGTGGCCGGCGCTGTGCAACGACGCGCTCGGCAGCGCATCAGCAGGTGAGGCGCAGACGCGCCGTGGCCGACGCTGTGACATGCCCCTGCGTGCTCGGCAACGCATCGGCTGGTGAGGCGCAGACGTGCCGTGGCCAGCGCTGCGACACGCTCAATTGCGCACTGCAGCGCACCGGCATGTGAGGTGCAGATGCATCGTGGCCGGCGCTGTGCAACGACGCGCTCGGCAGCGCATCAGCAGGTGAGGCGCAGACGCGCCGTGGCCGACGCTGTGACATGCCCCTGCGTGCTCGGCAACGCATCGGCTGGTGAGGCGCAGACGTGCCGTGGCCAGCGCTGCGACACGCTCAATTGCGCACTGCAGCGCACCGGCATGTGAGGTGCAGATGCATCGTGGCCGGCGCTGTGAAACGACGCGCTCAGCAGCGCAGCAGCAGGTGAGGCGCAGACGCGCCGTGGCCGACGCTGCGACATGCCCCTGCATGCTCAGCAACGCATCGGCAGGTGAGGCGCAGATGTGCCGTGGCCAGCGCTGCGACATGCTCAATTGCGCACTGCGGCGCACCGGCATGTGAGGCGCAGATGCAACGTGGCCGGCGCTGTGCAACGACGCGCTCAGCAGCGCACCAGCAGGTGAGGCGCAGACGCGCCGTGGCAGACGCTGCGAGACGCCCCTTCGTGCTCGGCAGCGCATCAGCACGTGAGGCGCAGACGCGCCGTGGCCAGCGCTGTGACGCGCTCCAACGCGCAGGCAGCTCACTGCCAGATGAGGCGCAGACGAGCCGTGGCTGGCACTGTGACAAGCTCCGACCTGCTCGGCAGCGCACCTGCAGATGAGCCGTGCTGATCCGAGCTGCTAACGGTCCACCATCTAGAGCAAGAATGACAAGCAGACGCAAGGCATCAGCCACCCGTATTTATACCAAAGCATGCTTATAATTAATGCAACAATACAACTACAAGATACTGCACCACAATACAACCGTGGCCAGCGCTGCGACACGCTCCATTGCGCACTGCAGCGCACCGGCATGTGAGGCGCAGATGCATCGTGGCCGGCGCTGTGCAAGTGCAACGACGCGCTCGGTAGCGCATCAGCAGGTGAGCCGCAGACGCGCTGTGGCCAGCGCTGCGACGCGCTCCAACGCGTGCGGCAGCTCACTGGCAGGTGAGTCGTAGACGTGCCGTGGCCGGCGCTGCGATACGCCTCTGCGTGTTCGACAGCGCACCAGCAGGTGAGGCGCAGACGCGCCGTGGCTAGCACTGCGACAAACTCCGACCTGCTCGGCAGCGCACCGGCAGATGAGCCGTGCTGAGCCGAGCTGCGAACGGTCCACCATCTAGAGCGAGAATGACACGCAGACGCAAGGCATCAGCCACCCGTATTTATACCAAAGCATGCTTGTAATCAATGCAACAATACAACTACAAGATAATGCACTACAATACAACAACAAGACAAGACAAAGCCGAGCCGAGCCGTGCCCAGTAGAGCACCAGCAGGTGATGCGCAGACGCACCGTGGCCGGCGCTACTACGCGCCCCCACGTGTTCGACAGCGCACCAGCAGTTGAGGCGCAGACGCATCGTGGCCAGCGTTGTGACGGTCCTCCGCGTGCTCAGTAACGCACCGGTAGGTGCGGCGTAGACGCACAGTGGGCGGCGCTGCGCTTCGACGTGCTCAGCAGCGCACGAGCAGGTGTGGCGCAGACTTGCCGTGGCCGGCGCTGCGAAGTGCTCTAACGCGCTCCGCAGCACACCGGCAAGTGAGGCGCACACGAGCCGTTGTCGGCGCTGCGCTCCCATACGCTCGGCAAAGCACCAGCAGGTGAGGCGCAGACGCGCCTTGGCCGACGCTGCGACACGCCCCTGCGTGTTCGACAGCGCACCAGCAGGTGAGGCGCAGACGCGCCGTGGCTGGCACGGCGACAAGCTCCGACCTGCTCGGCAGCGCACCGGCAGATGAGCCGAGCTGCGAACGGTCCACCATCTAGAGCGAGAATGACACGCAGACGCAAGGCATCAGCCACCCGTATTTATACCAAAGCATGCTTGTAATCAATGCAACAATACAACTACAAGATAATGCACCACAATACAACAAGACAAGACAAGAAAAGACAGGACTAGATGAGCAAAGCCGAGCCGAGCCGTGCCCAGTAGAGCACCAGCAGGTGAGGCGCAGACGCGCTACTACGCGCCCCTGCGTGTTCGACAGCGCACCAGCAGGTGATGCGCAGACGCGCCGTGGCCGGCGTTGCGACACGCCTCTGCGTGCTTAGTAACACACCGGTAGGTGAGACGTAGACGCAGAGTGGCCAGCGCTGCGCTTCGACGCGCTCAGCAGCGCACGAGTAGGTGAGGCGCAGACGTGCTGTGGCCGGCGCTGCGAGGTGCTCCAACGCACTCGGCAGCACACCAGCAGGTGAGGCGCACACGAGCCGTTGTCGGCGCTGCGCTCCAATACGCTCGGCAACGCACCACCAGGTGAGGCGCAGACGCGCCGTAGCCAGCGCTGCGACACGCTCCATTGCGCACTGCAGCGCACCAGCATGTGAGGCGCAGATGCATCGTGGCCGGCGCTGTGCAACGACGTGCTCAGCAGCGCACCAGCAGGTGAGGCGCAGACGCGCCGTGGCCGTAGCTGCGACACTCCCCTGCGTGCTCGGCAGCGCATCGGCTGGTGAGGCGCAGACGTGCCATTGCCAGCGCTGCGACACGCTCCATTGCGCACTGCAGCGCACCGGCATGTGAGGCGCAGATGCATCGTGGCCGGCGCTGTGCAACGACGCGCTCGGCAGCGCATCAGCAGGTGAGGCGCAGACGCGCCGTGGCCGACGCTGCGACACGCCCCTGCGTGCTTGGCAGCACATCGGCTGGTGAGGCGCAGACGTGCCATGGCCAGCGCTGCGACACGCTCAATTGCGCACTGCAGCGCACCGGCATGTGAGGCGCAGATGCATCGTGGCCGGCGCTGTGCAACGACGGGCTCGGCAGCGCATCAGCAGGTGAGGCGCAGACGCGCCGTGGCCGAAGCTGCGACATGCCCCTGCGTGCTCGGCAACGCATTGGCTGGTGAGGCGCAGACGTGCTGTGGCCAGCGCTTCAACACGCTCAATTGTGCACTGCAGCGCACTGGCATGTGAGGCGCTGATGCATCGTGGCCGGCGCTGTGCAACGACGCGCTCAGCAGCGCACCAGTAGGTGAGACGCAGAGTGCCGTGGCCGACGCTGCGACACTCCCCTGCGTGCTCGGCAGCGCACCAGCAGGTGATGCGCAGACGCGCCGTGGCCGGCGTTGCGACACGCCTCTGCGTGCTTAGTAACACACCGGTAGGTGAGACGTAGACGCAGAGTGGCTGGCGCTGCGCTTCGACGCGCTCAGCAGCGCATGAGCAGGTGAGGCGCAGACGTGCTGTGGCCGGCGCAATGACGTGCTCGGCAGCGCACCAGCAGGTGAGGTGCAGACAGGTGACGCACTGTGGCACCGTTGGTTGGCGCTGTGTCAGGAGGTGACGCGCTCGCCAGCGCAGACAAGTGGCGTGCTGTGCCGCCACGGCTGGCGTTGCGTCAGGAAGTGACTCGCACGCACGCACGCACACCGACAGGTGGCGCACAGTGGCACTGAGGCTGGCACTGCGATAGTCCCCTGCGAGCTCGACAGCGCAATGGCAGGTGAGGCGCAGACGTGCCGTGGCCGGCGCTGCGACATGCCTCTGCGTACTCGGCAGCGCACCAGCAGGTGAGGCGCAGACGCCGTGGCCAGCGCTGCGACACACCCCTGCGTGTTTGACAAAGCACCGGCAGGTAAGGCCATATATTAAGGCTTATCACTAATAAATTATCTTATCGCTAAACAATAATTACTTATTTTATTGCTTATCACTATTAACATATCTTATCACAAATCATTAACGAGACCAGACGAGACCAGACGAGACCAGACCAGACCAGACCAGACGAGACCAGACCAGACGAGACCAGACCAGACGAGACCAGGTCAGACTAGACACTAGACGAGACTAGACCAGACCAGACGAGACGAGACGAGACAAGACCAGACCAGACCAGACCAGACCAGACCAGACCAGACGAGACAAGACCAGACCAGACCAGACCAGACCAGACCAGACCACACAAGACCAGAAAAGACCAGAGCAGACGAGACCAGACTAGACCAGGCGGGACCAGACCAGACCAGAAGACCACACAAGACCAGATGGGACCAGACGAGAACAGACGATGAGATCAGACCAGATCAGACCAGACAAGACCAGATCAGACCAGACAAGACCAGACCAGAAGAGACCAGACCTGGCGAGGTCAGACCAGACGAGACGAAACTAGACCAGAGAGACCAGACCAGACCAGGCGAGACGAGACCTAGCGAGGCCAGACCAGACAAGAGGAAACTAAACCAGAGAGACGAGACGAAACTATACCAGAGAGACGAGACCAGAGGAGCCAGACGAGACCAGATGAGACCAGGCGAGGCCAGACCCGACGCAGACGCGCCATGGCCGATGCTGCGACACGCCCCGACGTGCTCGCCAGCGCAGACAGGTGGTGCGCAGTGACACCACGGCTGGCGCTGCGTCAGGAGGTGACGTGCTTGCCAGCGCACCGACAAGCGGCGCGCAGTGGCTGGCACTGCGACAAGCCCCTGCGAGCTTGACAGCTGAGTTGCAGACGCGCCGTTGCCAACGATGCGCCGTGTTGCAACGCGCTTGGCAGCGCACCGGCAGGTGAGGCGCAGGTACACCGTGGCCTGTGCTGTTCCGACGCGCTCGGCAGCCCGCCGAGTCCAGAGCTGCGACGCGCTCAGCAGCACACCAGCAGGTTTGGCGCAGACGCACCGTGGCCGGCGCTGCGACGCGCACCAACGCGCTCAGTAGCGCACCAGCAGGTGAGGTGCAGACGCGTCGTGGTCAGCGCTGCGACGCGCTCCAACGCGCTCAGCAGCGCACAGGCAGATGAAGCGCAGACGCGCTGTGGCTGGCACACACGCCTCTGCGTGCTTTGCAGCGCACCGGCAGGTGAGGAACAGACGCGCCGTGGCCGGCTCTGCGACACGCCTCTGCGTGTTCAGTAGCGCACCAGCAGGTGAGGCGCAGACACGCCATGGCCAGCGCTGCGACAAGTCCCTGCGTGCTCGGCAGTGCACCGGCAGATGAGACGCAGACGTGCCGTGGCTGACGCTGCGCCATGCATGGCAGCGCACCAGCAGGTGAGGCGCAGACGCGCCGTGGCCTGCGCTGCGACAGGCTACGGCGTGCACGTCAGTGCGTCACGTGCAGCGGCAGCCGAGCCGACCTCCGAACGGTCCAACGTCTCGAGCGAGAATGACACACAAGGCATCAGCCACCCGTATTTATACCAAAGCATGCTCGTCGAGCCGAGCCGATCCGAGCCGATCCGAGCCGAGCCGAGCCGAGCCGTGCTGAGCCGAGCTCTGAACGGTCCGACGTCTCGAGCGAGAATGAAACGCAAGGCATGCTTCCCGTATTTATACCAAAGCATGCTTGTAATCAATGCAACACAATACAACAACAAGACAAGTTAAGACGAGACGAGACGAATCGTGCCGAGCCTAGCCGAACTGAGCCAGGCGAGCCGAGCCGAGCCCAGCCAAGCCGAAATACAAAACACTATTCGGTATTTTGCATTTGAAATAGGTCGATCAAAAAAGTATTTGCATTTTGTATTTTAGTACATTTCTTAAACTATTTTGTACAACTCTGCAAGCTAGGTAGGTTCAATTTCTAGAAAGAGATCAACCTTCGAATCCAACTCGGCTGGGCAGCGTTCGGGAAGCTCCGAGATGTCTTCTCGTCCAAAATCCGTCTTCGAACAGTGCGAACATCCCCGCGAGATCAAAGTAGAGAGAGAAAAATATTCGGTTTCAGTAAACGAAAACCGGTATTTTTTAGGTTTTTTAAAACCGGTTCACATCACTAATTTCAATCATTTTCAGAATTCAGATTGACACTTGACAGATCATTTTTGAGAATTGAAAAATCACAAAATTGTAAATCAATTGTAAATATCTGACTTACTGATATAAATAAATTATAATTAATTTCAGACTAAAGTTTTCTTTGGCATAACACTTATCAAAAACATTTTACGCTAAAAATAGTTCTTTTCCGTAAGAATACATCGCTTCATAACCTTGTTTCCAACCCGCTTACAAGTGGCGATGTTACCCAAAAATATAGCTATTTTATCAAAATTGCGGCCTCGAAGTCGATATCATTGCAGATATCTATCATCACAAACCAATGTTGGTGAAATTGAAGTACCTTTCTCTAATGGGTAAGTTTTTACAATTTAGCAAGAAAAGGTTAGAATTAGTTTGCTATAATCAGAAAAAATCTGTATGGTCAAACATGCAATTAAAAGCTAAGCACCACTCACCTACCCAGCCAAGCAAGAAAGCCAAGTTCCCAAGCAAGCAATGCCACCACCACTCACATGCACCGCCACACAAGACTTTTACACTACTCTCGACGCACGTTTCGCCCCGACACCGGAATCCTCAGGAGATGTCGACTTTACAATGATATATTACATGATGTATTATTATTACATGATGTATTATGTATGTATTATTACATGATGTATTACATCATTGTAAAGTCGACATCTCCGGTGTCGGGGCGAAACGTGCGTCGAGAGTAGTGTAAAAGTCTTGTGTGGTGGTGCATGTGAGTGGTGGTGGCATTGTTTGCTTGGGAACTTGGCTTTCTTGCTTGGCTGGGTAGGTGAGTGGTGCTTAGCTTTTAATTGCATGTTTGACCATACAGATTTTTTCTGATTATAGCAAAATAATTCTAACCTTTTCTTGCTAATCATGGACTTCCGCAAAGTAACGCCTGCTTCTATCCAATTTTTACAATTTATAGAGGTTAGGCTATGTCCCACAAGGGTGAAATGATCTCTGATCTATACCTACTTACAAAGAAAAAAATTAAGTGGCACTCGGAGACTGCCGCGGTAAAGCTATTGCATAGCATTTTTTATCAACTTATGCAATTATAATATGTATGCAATATTTTTTTTTGCATAATAAAAATTATGCAAAATAAAATTAAAAAACAAACAAACAAGAAAAGCGCACTGTCACTACTTCGCGAGTGAGATTCGAACCTGCGACATCATACACCATACGGTAAAGAAAGCGGCCTAAAATTGAACTTAATATTTTAGTATAATTGCCTCTTACTCATATGATTATACATTAAAAATTGTCTAATTATCAGAACAGTTGAACTTATTTTGGTGGCACTTTTATAGGCAATTAGAGGATTACATGACATAAAGTACACAAATATAAAAACACAGAAACAAACAATAACAACAAATCACACTCCCCAAGCCGGCTGGTTCCCGTGGGGAATAACGACCATCACCCTCCATCTATTACAAGGAAGATAAAAGTGAATCTTTACAAATATGCACATATAATGTGAGATCCCTCTCTTCAACTGAAAGATATCTTGAACTTACATATGCTCTTGAAAATGTTAACTTCGACATTTTGGGTCTTTCTGAAGTTAGAAGAACAGGCTGCAATATAGAGGAATACAAAGACTACATTCTATGTTACATGGGAGAAAACAAGGGTAAACACGGGGTTGGCTTTTTACTGAAGAAAACATTTAAAAACAAAATAATTAATTTCACAGGACTATCAGAAAGGGTTGCTCTGTTAAAATTGAAACTAGAAGACTTACACCTCTCACTAATACAAGTCTATGCACCTACAGAAAAAGCGAGTGAAGAAGAGATACATATATTCTACAACACCATCACAGAAGCACTTTCCAAAGCTGACGAAAAAGTTATATTAATGGGCGACTTTAACGCTAAAATAGGACACCCCAAGGAAGGCGATAACTTAATAATGGGTCAGTACGGATATGGCGATCGAAATGACCGGGGCGACCTACTGATAGACTTTGCTTTCGAACACAAGCTATCAATAATGAATACATATTTTAGGAAAAGAGAAAACACGCGATGGACGTAGATTTCACCTGATCAAAAAACAACAAATGAAATAGATTTCATACTAACAAGCCACCCCCAACTCATCACAAACACAGAAGTGCTCAACAATATAAAATTCCCCTCTGACCACAGACTTTTAAGAGCCTCCCTCGATTTAAAACAGCCAAGAAAAGATAGGAAAAACTACAAACCTTCAGTTACAAGTCTAAAAACTGACAATGAAATTAAAAGTTATAGGAATAGCCTGCATTCACATCTAGAAACCAATTTTAAAGAGACTCTGAGCATCCAAAACTATTACAACATTTTAGAAGAATCCGTGTTACACAGTTTAAGCACCAGTAACCAAGAGAGAAAAAAACAAAAAATATTTAGTAAAGAAACTGAGGAACTAATAAAGAAACGAACTGAACTAATAAAAACAAAACCCAAAAATAATATCATAAGAAAAGAGCTAAGTGAAGTGTTCAAAATTACCAACAAATCTATTAATCAAGACTACAAAAAGCATAGACAGGACATACTCACAAGGAACCTTACGAATTATAGAAGTACAAAAAGAACCTTTAAAGACCTGAAACTACAAAAAACGTGGATACAGAAGTTACAAGACAACACAAGGGAAACAAAAACGAGAAAAGATATTATCAACCATGCCACAAATTTTTACAGAGAAATGTATAAGAGAAAGATACATAATGACACTCCACAAACACAAGATTATAGTGATTTCAGAACAGCATTAAACCCAATAACTGAAAGAGAAGTGTACGACCACATTAGAAAGCTAAAAAATGAGAAAAGCCCAGGATCCGACGGTATAACCAACGAAGCTATTAAATTAGGGGCACCTGTTCTACTCCACCATTTCACCAAGCTCTTCAACATGATATTAGATGTCGAGATAGTGCCAAAACAGTGGTGCACTTCAGAAATAACACTTATCTATAAAAAAGGAAATCCATTAGATATAGGCAATTACAGGCCAATCAGTCTGATGGCGAGTACATACAAACTGTTCGCATCTATCATCCTAAGCAGAATAGCACCTACAATAGATGACACACAACCAATAGAATAAGCAGGTTTCCATTCGGCTTTTAGTACAACTGACCATCTACAGGCACTGGAACAAACAATGGAGAAGTACAAAGAATTCAACAAGCCTCTATATCTAGCATTCATCGATTACAGTAAGGCTTTCGATACAATTAGTCATAACTCAATCTGGGAAGCACTGAAACTCTTCAACGTCGATAGAAAATATATAAACATTCTGAAGAACATATATGCTAACAGCACTAGTAAGGTAAAACTAGAAACAAGAGGTGACCCAATCAAGATTGAAAGAGGCGTGAGACAAGGAGACCCCATCTCACCAAAACTCTTCATAGCTGTATTGGAAACTATCTTTAGAAAGCTAAACTGGGCTCACAAAGGTATTAAAATAGGCAAGAGATACCTAAATCATCTAAGGTTCGCAGACGATATTGTCATACTGACTGAAACACCAAACACACTTCAGGAAATGATATGCTCTTTAGCTATGGAAAGCTCCAAGATAGGTCTGGAAATGAATGCAAACAAGACTAGAGTAATGACGAATAGCTATGAACAACCAATATGGGTCAAGGGAAATCGCATAGAATATGTTAAAACTTATACATACCTAGGAAAACAAGTGACATTTAGCAAGACAAATAATGAAGAGGAAATACAAAGGAGAGTAAACATTACATGGCAAAAATATTGGTCACTAAAAGAAATCCTAAAAGGCCACTACTCCCTGAATCTTAAGAAAGTAGTAATGGACACTTGTATACTACCCTGCCTATTATACGGCTGTCAAACATGGATTTACACTAACAGAACCAAACAAAAAATTACAACCACCCAGAGAGCAATGGAGCGGAGCATACTAGGAATAAGAAAAATTCACAAAGTGCGAAGTACAAAAATTAGGAAAAAGACAATGCTGACAGATGCTCTAACACAAGCACTAGCACTAAAGTGGCGATGGGCAGGACATATCGCAAGGTTCACTGACGACAGATGGACGATACGAACCACTAACTGGAAAGGTCCACTTGGGAAAAGAAAGGTTGGAAGACCATACAAACGGTGGGCTGACGACATAGCCCAGACTGCTGGCACAAACTGGCTGACCCTTGCCAAAGATCGGGAGCATTGGAAGCGGATGGAGGAGGCCTTTACCCGATATGGGACTACATCTCCAATAAATACTGATACAAATAACAATACTAACTAGAATAAGACAAACACTCACACAACTAACACTTATTTCATCTAAAAGTAATAATACAAAATTGTAAACACCATGAGATTAGAAATAAAAGGCTTATTATTATTATTATGACATAAAGTAGTCTAGGATCTAGGCTACAATTATTTGGTCGGCTATAGAATTTTTAAAAATCTACGTAAGCTTAAAAATATTTAAAAGGTACTGGCAAAAGCTAGTTACAAATATTTTGAGCAAACTTGATTTGGTGCAGCAGATTAACATGATTTTTTGCTTGAGTACTGTTGAGGACAGGCTGAGATCTATAGATCGTACTCTGGCTCTGCTGAAGACTCAAGATAGAGTTAAAATGGGACACAAATATGTCCTGACATAAATCTGTCTTGTTTTAACTCAGTCTTGAGTCTGAGCTGAGTGAAAGTGCTATCTATAGATCTCATCCTAAGACATAACATAGGCTAAGTTTTAGCTCAGATAAACAAAGAGTGCTGTGGTTAAACGGTTAAAACCAAAGTCCACACCAGTCAAAATCGCGAATTCTAAGCGAAAGCTAGCTTGTGTAGTAGTAATAACTTTTTTTTTCACTTACAGTATCCCACTAAAGTTGTCAACGGGTAGATTTGCGAGGTTCGCAGACGGCGCATGTGTGGCCACCCTGGGCAACACCAGTGTACTGTCCACAGTGGTGTCCAAGGCCAAGCAGAGCTCCAGCAACTTCCTCCCACTGATTGTGGACTACAGACAAAAGGCGGCAGCTGCTGGACGTATACCAACTAACTTCTTGAGGAAGGAATTGGGTACAGAACTACGGACTTCACATTATTAACTTAAGGATGATTATATGAGTCTGCCTGCGAAATTCAAATTTAATTTGGTTTTTCGCAATTTGTAAACTAATACGACAAACTAGGCTAATGGCATTCTAATTGCGCCAGTAGAATTATCATCTTCACAGGTTTACATAAAAATCTTTACTTGAAAGTGACCAGTTTAAGAAATTAATCAAAATACTGAGTTGGACGTGAGTTACTCACAAATTAGTCGATATTTTGATTAATTTCTTAAACTGGACACTTTCAAGTAAAGATTTTTATATAAACCTGTGAAGATGATACTGCCATTGTCGCAATTAGAATGCCATAAGCCTACTTTGTCGTATTAGTTTAAAAATTGCGAAAAACCAAATTAAATTTGAATTTCGCGGGCAGAACTGTGTCTTCCACCTTAACTCAAAATACCACTAAATTATTACCACTTTAAATGGAAATATTCTTTTAAAAATTTATCTCACATAAGAAGTGGGATACCAGAGGAAAGGGTACTAAAGAAAAAAAATTCATCATGATTGTAGAACAACAACAAATCAGCATTTTACTCACTTTACAGTACAGCCATTTGAAATAATTTAAATAAATTTAAATAATAAATCATTGCGAGTTTTTGACCAAAAAACATCAGAAATTATTTCAAATAGCTTTACTGTAAAGTTAGTAAAATGGACGATTTGTTTATTCTAAATAACTTTTCACTTAGTTATTACATTATTGAAATGAAGGCATTGCACAATATTAAATTTTTCCACTGACACAATTGTATTTATTGTGTATAATAACGTAAAATAAGAATGAATGCTGGACTGACAGATAGACTTAGAAAGTAGTGGAAAGAAGCTGCATGAGAAAGGTCAACACATAAAAATATGGGAAAAATCTGTTTCAAGTTGCCATTGTCGTATGTATGTAAAGATCTTCAGATTCTCTTATGACGTTTAAAAAAAACCACTACTGAGTCTTTTGCTGGTCCCCGGTTGGAACAACATTCCAAACTATGACCTAAAACCATGATAGATGCACTTGAATAGAATAGAATAGAAATATTTTTTATCCAAATAAATTTTTTTACAGGTGCTTTTGAATCGTCAATGAGTCTACCACTGGTTTGAAATGCCCTGCCTGCCGAGAAGAACCAGCAAGAAACTCGGCGGTTGCTCTTTTCAAAATAAGTTTACAATACAATAGATACTATGCTATGTATGCAGTGTTTCCACAATGAGGGAAAGTGCCACAAAAGCATACCTACATACAATTCACACGCAAGTGGCACCCATCCATTGAAGCTCCATCTCCACGGGCGAGAGTATCGCAGCGCTAGTCTCGCCGTGCCACCAAATTTGATACAAACACACTGTTACATAGAGTTTGTATCGAATTTGGTGGCACACAGCGAGACTATGACCGCGATACTCTCGCCCGCGGAGATGGCGCCTTACGATCAAAAGTCCTTTGTTTTTGTTTATTTGGATGAAAATCTTTTCTATTCTAATCCAGTCTTTCATTACAGGGCCGACGGAACGTGAAATCCTGACATCGCGTCTCATAGACCGCTCACTGCGACCTCTGTTCCCACAAAACTACAACTTCGACACTCAGATAGTGTGCAACATGCTTGCGGTGGACAGCACCAACCCGCCGGAGACCGTCGCGATCAACGCGGCCAGTGCGGCGCTGGCTTTGTCCGACGTGCCGTGGAATGGCCCCATTGGGGCAGTTAGGTGAACAAAATATATAATTAAGTATATAAAAATAAGTCGAAGTCGATAATAATAAGTATATAATAATAAGCGAGTCGCGAATCTGAAGTGGAAATGGGCCGGGCACATAGTTCGAAGAGCTGATGGTCGTTGGGGTCCCAAGGTGCTGGAGTGGCGACCCCGCACCGGTCAGCGCAGTGTTGGCAGACCCCCCACTAGGTGGACCGACAACATCAAATGAGTCGCGGGGACATGCTGGATTCAGGCGGCGCAGGACCGAGGCCTGTGGAGGTCCATGCAGGAGACCTATATCCAGCTGTGGACATCTAAAGGTTGATAATGAAATGATGATATAATAATAATAATCTAAGTATACATATAAAAGGAAAAGGTGACTGACTGACTGATAGATGCGTCATCTATCAACGCACAGCTCAAACCATGCACTGGGTGGATCAGGCTGAAATTTGGCATACATAATATAGCTATTATAACGTAGGCATCCGCTCTCTCTTATCTCTAAGCTTTCTAGTATTTTAGGTTCTGATCTGGGGAAATTAATCATGATTTTTAACAGACTTCAAAAAAGGAGGAGGTTCTCAATTCGTCAGAATATTTTTTATGTATGTTCACCGATTACTCGTAGACGCCTGAACCGATTTGAAAAATTCTTTTTTGTTTTGAAAGGGAATACTTTCCAGATGGTCCCGTTTAAATTTTATCGGTCGAGCGGTTTTTAAAAATCAACAATAAATTATATACTTTGTAGTGGCGCGGGCGTTTGAAGTCGGTTTTTTTTTTAAATAATTTTTTATATTAAATTATTAATCGTTAGCTGATGCACGCGACTTCCTCCGCGTGGATTTAGTTTTTAAAATCCCTCGGGAACTCTTTAATTTTCCGGGATAAAAGTAGCTTGGTCCTCACCTATACCCATACAAAACATCACGTCGTTCCGTGGCTCTGTTGCTGCGTGATTGAAGGACAAACCAACAAAAAACACACTTTCGCATTTATAATATTAGTAAGGATTCCAAAGGGGGATATTATTCAGGGAGAAGTAGTTTAAGCATAGCTACTATTCCTTTAAAAAAACTGAAATATGATGAACTTTATTACTCACAGACTCGGCCAAATAGACAATGAAATAATAGTCAACCCGACGCGACGCGACCTGGAGAAGTCGACCCTCAACCTGGTGGTCGCCGCAACCAGCAGCAACCTGGTGGTGATGCTGGAAGGTCACGCCAACGTCATCCTCCAGCAAGATCTGCTCAAAGCCATCAAACTAGGTACGAATGTAAGTCCAAATGCATTTTTATCTTCAAACCAGGATAAAAGTTTAAAAAAATTTATTGTCTGTAAAGTCGGTTTACGGATGATAGTTTTACGTGATAACGTCATACAGATGGACAGCGCGCTGCTAGAACTAGCTCGCAGCACATCCGCTAACCACAGCGCGCACGCGATGACTGGCGGGCGGCGGCGGGTCACAAGACGACGCTTGGGCCGATCTTGCCTCTCTATCGCTTGTTCCGCGCTCTCGCTTGCACGCTCAGGCTCAGGCGGAACGTGACACTTTTTCTTGCGTGCAGCCGATGTTCATCGATTTATAAGACGTTATCACGTCAAAAACTACCCGACTTCGGAAAAGTGTATGTAACATCCGTCATATTGATTTTCACACTTTGATTATTTGATTTTGACACTTCATTAATCAAAATGGGCTCAATAGTTTATTCGTAAATCTATGTATATTTATAATCTATGACCTGATTGATCTATCAACGCACAGCCTATACCACTGAAGTTAGAAACTTGACATTTTGACAGTAGGTTCCTTTTATGACACTAAGAAAGGATTTTTTGAAGTTGCCAATGGGTTTAAATAGGGGATGAAAGTTTGTATGATGGAGGTTTTTTAATTCCTGCAGGAACTCTGTAATTTTCCAGAATAAAAGTAGCCTATGTGTTATACCTGGGTATGAGCTATCACTATTCTAAATTTCAGTCAAATCGGTTCATTTGTTGTGCTGTGAAAGAGTACCATCCATCCATCCTCACAAACTTATATTACAAACAATACTCAAACATTGATGTATTATTTTATTCCTCAAAAACATAATTTTTAACATCTGTTTCTTCTTCCTTGTCAACCGATAGACTTCCACTGCTGGACAAAGGTCTCTTGCATGGACTTCCACAGGCCTCAGTCTTGCGCCGCCTGAATCCAGTGGCTCCCTGCGACTAGTTTGATGTCGGTCCACCTAGGAGGGGGTCTGCCAACACAGCGCTTCCCGGTGTGGGGTCGCCACTCAAATGTCTATTTGGATGTTTGATAAAGGCTTGATGGTTTCATTAGTCATCAAAATCCCTATCATGATTTATTCTTTTTCAGGCACCAAAGAAGCTCAACACATAGTTAGAAGTATACAAGCATTGCAGAAAACCCACGGGAAAATGAAGAGAGAATATGAAGTGCAGGTTGCACTAGATCAGAGTGTCTTAGACTCTGTCCAAACTTTGTCTTCTATGAAGATTAGAGAAATACTCAGGTGAAATCATTTAATGCATTTTATTATATATATTTTTTTACTAATTATTCAATAACAAGCTTTATACAAGCCCGCGACTTCGCGTGGATTTAGGTTTATAAAAATCTTGCGGGATTCTTAAAACCTAACTCCAAAGGGAAGAAAGAAAGAAACTTCTGGAAGGAAAACTAATGAACACACACTCTTTTGAATTTAGGTATAACTAGATGATGCCCGCGACTTCGTACGCGTGGATTAAGGTTTCTGATTCCCGCGGGAACCCTTTAATTTTCAGGAATAAAATGTAGCCTATGTGTTATGCCAGGGTATAATCTATCTCCATTCCAATTTTCAGCAAAATCCATTAAGTAGTTTTTGCGTGAAAGAGTAACAAACATATACACACACACAAATTTTCGCCTTTATAACATTTGTGAAAACAAATATGTCTCCTCTCAGAGAAGGGTTATTAGGCCAATGTCCACCACGCTGGTCCAACGCGAATTGGCGGACTTAACACACCTTCGAGAACATAATAGAAAACTCTCAGATGTACCGGTTTCCTCACGATGTTTTTCTTCACTGTTGAAGCAAGTGATATATTTTAATTGGTTAAACGCACATGACTCCCAAAAAGTCCAGAGGTACGTACCTGGGATCGGACCTGCGACCCCCGAACAGGAGACCACAGTCCTAACCACTAGGCTATCACTGCTTGCATAATTTTATCTACCAAAAATTTTGATTTTGCTGTAATTAGATATTTTTAACCGCCGACACAATATGAGGGGTGTCATAAGTTTGACGTCGATGACTGTCTGTCTGTCTGTCACTCTATGTGTGTGTCTGTCTGTCTGTGTCATCGTAGCTCTCAAACGGATGGACCGATTTCGATGCGGTTTTTTTCATTTGAAAGCCAGGTTTCCTTGCGGTGGTTCTTAGCTATGTTTGATTAATATCGGTCCAGCAGTGTAAGAGTATCAGCTCTTATCCAAAATCATGTAAGGCATTATTGACGTATGATTACTCGATTAAGTGCTTCACGCGTGCCAGTATAATCTTTAAATGACAAACTTCGACCTGATGCTGCCTGAATGACACATAGTCCGGCCATAGATTCACATGTCGGGTCGGGGGTGTTTTAAATTTTTAATTTACGCTTGTTCGAAATAGTAGATACTTCCGAGCATCATTCAACAGTTTTTTTAAATCGGTCATCACGCGTATACTAAAAGTGAATTTTCTATTGCTCACAGCGATCCAAGCCACGACAAAATGTCTCGCGACAATGCAATATCAGACGTGCGACAAACAGTTTTGAACCAACTGCGCGACACAGAAGTCGACGTCAATATACTACAAGACTGCTTCAACACTAACCTACGGAAGATATTTAGGGATATGATCTTTGAGACTGATGTCAGGTGCGATGGCAGGGGGTTGGATGAATTGAGGAAGATTAGTTGTGAGGTGTGTGTACAGTTTTGTTCCTTATTTATTAACTAGCTGATGCCCGCGACTTCGTCCGCGTGGATTTAGTTTTTAAAATCCCTCGGGAACTCTTTGATTTTCCGGGACAAAAAGTATCCTATGTCACTCTCCAGGTCCTCAACTATACCCATGCAAAAAATCACGTCGATCTGTAGCCCTGTTGCGGCGTGATTGAAGGACAAACAAACACACTTTCGCATTTATAATATTAGTAGGGATTTTAACACAACACACGTTATAAATAAAAATGTGTGAGTGTCGTGGAACACTCGGCTGGAACGAAGATCAAAATCAACGCCATCTCTTGCTACATGTTAGAACCATCTCATAAAAAACAGACATTAAAGCAAGTTCAAGCTGCTCACAATAGATGGCGTTAGTAAATTTTGCCGCAAATGTTTTGTTCGGAATTTCTCTTCTATAAAACTTCATTCCAAAAATTAAAAAAAAAAACAAAACATGATTTGATGTCAGGATTCGAACCCTCGAACCGATTGACTGAAAAAGGACTGAGCTTTTTACTGCTGCGCCATCAAAGCATTGATGGAACTTGTATAATAATAATCGAAGGCAACAAGGGCCGTGACGGAAAATTATTATTACACATTTTTTTGTCTAGCCCCCGTCCGCTCAACCGTCCGAAAAGGAACTTCGTTCCAAAAAGTAACCATAAAACTTATTTTGTTCACAAGCTTATACTTAAGCGTACCATTACTTAATGTTATAGAAGTTTTTATCGTATTTTTTTCTTTTTGTTTTATCGCTTTTCGTTTTATTCTTATTATATCTATATTCTTTGCTACTGCAAAGAAATCTGTGTCATTTCGTTTTACTTTAACTATTAAGCAGGGTATTTATATTATGTAATTATTTATTTGAATTTTTGAAAAGATTAACTTCTGAAATTCTTGCTGGTTCTTCTCACAAGAAATATATAAATTACTAGCTGACCCAGCGAACTTCGTACCGCCAACAAAAATATTTAAGAGTGGGTCACCCTTATCATTTAGGGGTATGAAAAATAGATGTTGGCCGATTCTCAGACCTACCCGATATGCACACAAAATTTCATAAAAATCGGTCCAGCCGTTTCGGAGGAGTTATCTAACAAACACCGCGACATGAGAATTCTATATATTAGATTATTTCCCAATGACGTTTAAAAAAGTTTCCAGTAGGACTAACATTTGCGCCACGAGAAAATTTTGTCTACCCATTTTGTCGTGATCACAGAGATTCACGAGCAAGACATGTATTCATGTGTCATTGTCATCAGGTAGGCTTGTATGAGCCGTTGCACGGGAGCGCATTGTTTCAACGCGGCCAGACGCAGGTTCTATGCACGGTCGCCTTCGACTCGCCCGAAAGCGCTCTCAAGATGGACACGCTGACTATGATTACAAGGTTAGACGATGATTTCTCTCACAATTTTGTACCTTGTTTAATCCACGATCACTCGCCCCATTATATTTGTGGTGAAACCACGGGGTCAAAGGGAGTCCATTCCGAACATCAATTTGTCTCAAGTCACTCAGTACCTTTCGACTTGTTATAGGAAAGATGCTCTGCATACAATATTTTATAAAGAAAGTGTTATACATATAAATATTGTTATACCTATATAATAATGTATGTTATGTATGTATGTATGCTTTAGTTCAACGTTTCTGACACGAACCGCTAAGGTGTGGAACGTACTTCCAGCGTCTGTGTTTCCGGCCACGTATAACCTCATTACCTTTACGGCAAGAGTGAATAGGCATTTTCTATGCAAGCGCGCTCCAACCTAGACCTCATCTATGCTTTCCAGTATTGATTGTCGTCAAGCGCAAGTCTAGCTATCTCGAAATAAAAAAAAAATAGTCTAACCAAGTTCTAATATTGTCTGTCACTATCCTAATATTGGTATATAGTCTTTGTTACAAATAAATATAATTATTTTATCATACAGAATGGTGGACTACTGCTTAAACCCTTCTGATTCTGACACGAGACGCTGCCATATTCTCTATTTTTGACATTACCAATGGCTATGGAAAACAACATAAAGTTGCTAACTAAGAACTATCAAACTCTCAATTCGTAATACAATATTATGCGGATTTGACAGTCCTCAGCAACTTTCGATAGCCACTGACATTAAGGTCCGCTTGCAGAGACGCCGGGTTAGATTTAACCCAGGAATAAATTTGTAATTTTGACAGAAGATTTATACGAAATCTGTCAAAGCAGCAGCTAACTCTGGGTTAAAAGGATAACCCGGCGTTTCTGCAAGCAGGCCTAAGAGGATTAATAACCCTACTGTACCCGGTGGTGTGCCAGCGATGGGTTGCGATGATAATGGCGTACTGTTTTCCTCACAGTGGCGTGAAAGAGAAAAACTTCTTCCTCCACTACGAGTTTCCATCGTACGCGACAGGAGAAGTAGGGCGCAGTGGCCCCGCAGGCAGGCGGGAGGCGGGGCACGGGGCACTCGCAGAGCGCGGACTGTTGCCCGTTGTACCCCAGCAGCCGTGCACCACCAGACTCACTGCTGAGGTCCTCGAGAGCAATGGTAAGCCTTCAATCACAAGAAGTAATCCTGTGGGAAACCTTCCGAAGTTCTTTACTCCATAGGTATCAAAATTTCATGTTAAATCTATATATATAAAAGAAAATCGTGTTAGTTACACTATTTATAACTCAAGAACGGCTGAAGCGATTTGGCTGAAGATTGGTGGGGAGGTAGCTAGAACCAGGAGACGGACATAGGATACTTTTTAATAGTATAAATGCGAAAGTGTGTTTGTATGTTGGTTTGTTTTTCAATCAAGTAGCAAAAAAGCTATGGATTGACGTGATTTTTTGCATGGGGTATAGTTGAGAACCTGGAGGGTGCCAAAGGCTAAGTTTTATCCGGGAAAATCAAATCGAGTTAATATCGAGTTCCCGCAGGATTTTAAAAATGAAATCCACGCGGACGAAGTCGCGGGCATCAGCTAGTTGAGAATAAAACACAAAAATGCGGCTTATGATACAAGTAGCGCCATCTAGGTCATTGCTTTGAAATGAAAAACTAAGTCAAGTGTAAATGAAAAAAAAGAAGAATGGTGAAAAAGGGATATGGGTTTAATTAACACTGCCACACCTCTTCCAAGTTAGCCCACTATACCATCTTTGATTGCAACGTCACTTTTAATACCTTTACCAATCGGTATGAAAAAAAAATTTCTTCTTACATACAACTATGTATACCTTTGTTATTGTTCGCCCAGAGCCCCATGCCCCGAGGGTCTTTTGATTCAGTTTTTAGGGGGTCCGTACCCAAAGGGTGCCAACGGGACTATTATTAAGCCTCCGCTGTCCATCCGTCCTGTCAGTGGGCTGTATCTTATGTACTATATAGTGTATTTAAACAACACATACTGAAAACACCGATTTATAATGCGGTTTGTAAGTTGTGACCAAAACAAACGAGCATTTTTTCCCAATATGCTAATTTAGTACTTTCTATGAACTAATATATCTAAATATGTATCTAGTTTTAAAAAATGATTTGGTCACACAGAGCAGAAACAAAGAGGAGATGTTGTATTAAGATTTCCCTATGAAATATCGAGTGACATTTTGCGGGGTGAGGGGTTGTGGAACGCCGCCCACTTCTCAATTTTCCATCTGCGGGTTAGTAGCAAAACTACTCGCTTAGCGACCTAACATCGATATATTGATGTCACTACATAGTTCAGCTATCTCACACTAGATGTCAATAAGTGTAGAAAGCAATGGGACGTACTCAGAACTTTGAGCTTCAAAAATTTTGTATAATAAATGAATAAAATAAGGGTTAACATTTTTACTGATTTGTATGTGTACTTACGTACTTAAAATTTCTAAGAAAGCAAAAAAATTGTATTGTTTGGATTTTTATTTTTAATTTAATTTTAATTGAATTATAGTATTGTTGGATTTTTAATGTTAATATCGAGAATTGTATTGAAGGAAAATGAAATAAGTTTATTGTACGTAAAATCAAAAATCACACGTGTTACTGTGTTTCATTCTAACATTAGTTTTTCAGTTATAAAATTCTTACTAACACTTGTATTGATGTAAATCTGAATTAAATAAATAAATAAATAAAAATAATAGACAAATCATTATAACGAACATAATTTTATTTACAAAATTCAATTACCTGAGAAAATAATAGTTTTAGTTAGTTGTTGTCTGTTGGTTGCCCTATCGTTTTGTATGGTTGCGAAATGCTTAAAACGAATATCGATATATTTTTCTGATATAGATTTAATCAGAAGTATAACATGATTAACAGTCGGTGATTGGTCAAACATGTGGTTGGCCGATTGTTTGAAACAATCTTGTCCAATAAGGGACTTTAATGTATTCGATACAATTTTATGTTTACGGAAAATAGGAGAATTAAGAGATTGCGATTTAACTGAACGGATACTGCATTCGGTTCGTATACATATATTTATGACATCTTTAGATGGGAAAGTAAGACCACCTTTATTTTTAGTTTTTATTAAATAAAGATCATCATCATCGTAGTTATCAGCATACAATTCTTTGAGGCAGCTCTCACATTTGATCTTGGAATGTAAATATTTGACTACGTACCCAGATATATATGCTACTATTTGCCGGCGCAAAAAATCACCTGTCATTGTATTTAGTTGCTCATCAAATTCTAACAACAAATCATCAGGCATGGGTTCGACATCCGTGCCATTCAATGATTCCAAGCTCAAATCATTTTGTAAAATCCGATAACGTGCTGATGTGATATTAATTTTTTGTACAGAGGATTCATTCAAAATTGAAATATCCTCTAAAGGAATGCAATTTCCTCTGAAACCATCTTTCAGTTCTGTATTTATCAGAGTTTTTTTGTAAGCTGCCTTAAACTGGCGTGAGGTTGGATTATTATTAGCTCTTCCATGTGCCCTTATTACCCCAAAAAATAGTTCCAAATGATCTTGCGAAAATTTGTACAGAGTAAGATACTTTAGTACCTTTCCTTTTTCAATCAGGCGATCGTACAAAAAAAGAGTACTGTTGATACATGTTAAAAGGCCTACAAAGCCAGTTTTTCGGCTCGTAACGATAACAGGCTTATCTTCATCAGGAGCTATTATATACATCAAGTAATATTTTGCGAATTCTAAGTATTCTTTTGTTTTTGAAATATTTTTTTCAAACAAGGGTTTTTTGTACTCCACCTGACACATGTTTCGAGAGTTGAGAATGTCAAAGACATTGTTAATCAATCGGATAAAACTAATTGTTGCCGCTGCATTTTTGAATCCAACATCACTTTTTTCGCAAAGTTGGAGTGCGTCAGCTACGCTATTACTAAAAAGCTGACTAGCTAATTTTACTTTCATTTTTTGTCGCTGGAAATGTATATGCTTGTCTTTTAACTTGTTCCCGAGATGAAGACCTTCAGACTTTTGTAGGTTATTGAGCTTGACGAGATAAGACCATTCTACATAATTGCCCTGATAATCAAGAAACCTCTTCTTATTCTCTAAGGCGTTGCGCACAAGTTTTAGCATATGGCATGCATCGAGGAATATTGCTACGTCGTATTCAGCACTAGGATGTCTAAAAGTCGTTTTCATAGCTTGGGGTCCTAACGAACATCCTAACTTTTTTAGCATGGCAATATTTGCAGCGCAACCATCCACTGTAAGTGAAACTACGTCTACACCATTTTCTTGGCACTTGTAAAGACACTGTTGAACTATTGAAGCCCGTTGTTCTCCGGTCATAGAATGAATCAAAAAGAAACCCACAGGTAATTTCCATCTTTCAGTTTGAGATACAAGTAACAGTACTAAAGCCTGAGACGCTTGTTCAGAGTTATCCTTTTGTACGTCATTAAGTCCAAGATCAACATAACCGTGATATTTATTTCCGTCCCATTCAACGTGCTTTCTAATAGCAATCTCATCCATCATAAGACTACACAAAGCGCGTTGGCCTGAGACATTGTTTTTGTGCTTTAATATTTTAAAAGCTTCAGCTGTAAATCCAGCTTCACCGTCGACAGTTTCATACCATTTAGAAATGGTTCTCGGATGCGGTAAGCATGTATCAAAAGTTTTTCTCACATATGAGTACGCATGTGGCGAAAAATAATGAAGCGTTAATGCGAATGATCTGAGGGCAGGAGAATATTTCCTCTTCAAGGGAAGCTTTTTAATTTTTGATAATTGTCGCCCAACCAAGTCTTTCAACTTTATATTAATCGAAGTTAAAATTTCGGAATCCTCTCCCTGTAGAAGATGTTTGCTTTCCAACTCTTTAATTAAGGCAGTTAAGTTTTGAACCTGAAACAAAAGTAAAAACATAGGGAGGTACTTGATTTAGAAATAATCTTTGGTGGTACGTGAAGCAAAAGTAGTGTGGCACTAGACAAGTACCTTTTTTTTCAAGCGCTTAACTTTCATTTGAAGTCTTCTGATCTTTAATCCACTCTTTTTTTCTCTACATCGAAGTTGTTCTATTTCTTGCTTAAGCTTCTTTTTTCTAGGCGTATCATGAAGTATCAAGAATTCGTTCAAACCACTTGTGGTAGGCTCCATTGATGATAGTACGCGCTCTGGTAATTTTCTTTTAAGCTGTAATATAAAAAAAAAATTAAATACATACTTATTCTCCCAAAATAATTAAAACTCGGTTGTACAAACAATGTCGAAACCAACCGACAAATCCAGTTTTAAACTAGGTAAAGTGCCTTTCTTTAATTTTTTATGGCCTTTTTTTGTCACTATGAAGTCTGCATCATTAAAATGGCAAGAACAAATCTTTGTATATTTAGTCGGAGTCCAACCCTGTCTATTCATTTTTGTGATCCATTGTTGTTTTAAATTATCATCCGATGGAAATCTAAAAAGAAACATAAAAAGAAATGAAATTAATTAGGTTCTAAATTATCATTAATATGGATAAAATGATTATTTAATATTGGAAGTTCTTTCAATTGATGAACAGTCACGGAGAATAATATGTATACATCGCCAGAACTTTGTTACTTAAAAATATTTGCTATGAAAATGTTATTTCATACTGCCGTGTATTATTCAGTAAAATTATTTGATTCTAATTACGGCCCTGGATATTTGGTACGTTGAAAATACTTAACGATAGATGGCGGCCCGTTCACAAAATAATTATAAAAACTACTAAGGCACTGTTTTGGCGACTAAAAAGTATTTTAGGACTAAATGTATACTTTAGTTTTCAGTATCCACGAATGATTATTACAATATACTAATGCGGAACATTACGTACTTATATTTTTAATACACAAAAGTTAAGCCATCTAGTGTCAAGTAGTATAATTTATACTTGAAAGCCGAGAACTATTTTAATAATTTCGTATAAAATTACTTACAAATGAAATGTGATACCATTCATAGCATCAGAACGTCTGTCTGAATAACTTTGACACGATAAAACACAACACTTCATCCTTTTGTTCTTAAAAACGCGAAAACACACCGATAATACGAGTCTCAATATATGTGAACCTGACGAACGCAGACAGCATACTAACTAAGGCCCCGCCCACAGTGATGACGTCAGGACCTAGTTGAAAATCACAGTGCACAGTTGCTTAGGCCAACTCCTCTTTGTTTCTGCTCTGTGTTTGGTCATATGTACGCAACCCTACAAGAGCGAGGATCGACTCGCACTTGGTCGATTTTTTTTTGTTTGTTTTTGTTTTAGGTTCAAGTTCCATGGCGTCCGTTTGCGGGGGCTCGCTTGCACTATTAGACGCAGGCGTGCCGCTCACTGCGCCAGCGGCCGGCGTGGCCATCGGCCTCGTGTCACGCACTGACGACGCAGGCCACATATCCGACTACAGGATACTGACAGATTTGTTAGTGAGTCCAACATCAACAGAATTTAGATTTACTATCATATTGTAGGCAGTGATAGCCTATAGTGGTTAGGACTGCGGTCTCCTATTTGGGGGGTCGCAGGTTCGATCCCGGGATCTGACTTTTCGGAGTTAAGTGCGTTTAAGAAATTAAATATCACATGCTTTAACGGTGAAGGAAAACATCGTGAGGAAACCTTGTGCAAGTTTCTCAGCAGAATCCGCTTTCCGAGCCGGTGGTAGAGACATGACGTGTCATAAGAACCACAGGTTCTTCTTCTTCTTCTTTATCAACCGATAGACGTCCACTGCTGGACAAAGGTCTCTTGCATGGACTTCCACAGGCCTCGGTCTTGCGCCGCCTGAATCCAGCGGCTCCCTGCGACTCGTTTGATGTCGTCGGTCCACCTGGTGGGGGGTCTGCCAAAACTGCGCTTCCCGTTGCGGGGTCGCCACCCCAGCACCTTGGGACCCCAACGACCATCAGCTCTTCGAACTATGTGCCCCGCCCATTTCCACTTCAGTATCGCGACTCGCTTAGCTATGTCGGTGACTCTGGTTCTCCTACGGATCTCCTCATTTCTGATTCGATCCCGCAGGGACACTCCGAGCATAGCTCTCTCCATCGCCCGCTGAGCGGTCCTGAGCCTACTTATGAGGCCCTTAGTTAGCGACCATGTCTCGGATCCGTAAGTCATCACTGGCAACACGCACTGTTCGAAGGCTTCCCGAACGCTGCCCAGCCGAGTTGGATTCGGCGGTTGATCTCTTTCTCGAAATTGGACCTACTTAGCTGGACTGTGTGTCCCAGGTAAATATACTCGTCGACAATTTCGAGCGCAGAGTTCTCAACAATTACTGGGTGGAGCGGTGCATGAGCATTGGACATGATTTTCGTCTTGCTCATGTTCATTTTCAGGCCCACCTGTTGAGAAACCCTGCTGAGATCGTTGAGCATTGTATTGAGGTCTCTCAGAGTCTCTGCCATGACTACTATGTCATCGGCAAATCGCAGGTGAGTGATGTACTCGCCGTTTATGTTGATGTCAAGCCCGTTCCAATCCAGAAGCTTAGACGTCCTCCAACGCAGCGGTAAAGAGCTTCGGGGAGATAACGTCTCCCTGTCGCACTCCACGCTGCAAGTGGATTGGCCTCGTAGTCTGGTCCTGTATACGTACTGACATTGTGGCGTTTTCATACAAGCACTTCAACACTTGGATATACCGGTAGTCAATCCGGCATCTCTGCAGCGACCTCAACACAGCCCAAGTTTCCACCGAATCGAAGGCTTTCTCATAGTCCACAAACGCTAAGCAAAGTGGCCGGTTATACTCTTCCGTCTTTTGTATAACCTGCCGCAGCGTATGAATGTGATTTATGGTACCAAAGCCTTTTCGGAATCCGGCTTGTTCGGGAGGCTGGAAGTCGTCGAACCTACGAGCGAGACGATTTGTAATGACTCTCGAGAACAACTTATAAACATGACTCAACAACGAGATGGGTCTATAATTCTTCAACAAGGTATTATCACCCTTTTTGAAGAACAGAACCACCACGCTCCTGTGCCATGCTTCCGGCGTTGTGCCCTCGTGGATGACGGAATTGAACAATCGCTGAAAGATCTTAAGTACCGGTTTTCCACCCGCTTTCAGGAGTTCCGCAGTGATTCCGTCATCACCCGGCGCCTTGTTGTCCTTGAGCTGTTTGAGAGCCATTCTAATCTCGTATAGGCTGACGTCCGGGATATCTTCGGTATAGTGTCGGGTCAGTTTGGCTCGGGGATCTTTCGCCAAATCTTCAACAGGTTTTTGTGTCGTGGTATATAACTGTCCATAGAACTTCTCAACCTCTCCCAAGACCTCAGGTCGAGAAGAGACGAGACGGCCGTCATCAGTTTTCAGCCGCGTCAGCTGGCTCTGTCCGATAGACAGATCTCTCGCGAACACTTTTGAGCCTTTGTTCCGCTCAATGGTATCTTTAATACACTTGGTATTAAAGACACGGAGGTCGCGAGTTTGTGCCTTAGAGATCTGCCTATTAATCCGCCGGTAGGCAGCCGCGTCTGCCGATGACTGCAGCCTCATCTCTTGTCTCTCCTTCATTAGCTTGAGAGTATGGTCAGAGAACTTTTCGGTTCTTTTCCTGCGATAGGTCTTAAAGAATTTAGACCCCACAGTATGGACAGTTTCCACGAACCTGTTGTTTAGATCGTCCACAGAAACGCAGTCTGCTAGGCACTCGAATCGGTTCTGCAGTTCGAGTTGGAAGTTTTCGGGATTTTGGATATGAGCACGAGAGGGTCGGAGAGTGGACTTCACCAGTCTGGCCCTTTCCAGCTTTACATTAATATTCAACGTGCCTCTTACCATCCGGTGATCGCTACCGGTTTTCACCCTATTGATCACAGAGACATCATTGAATATATGCCGCTTGGTCGACATAATGAAGTCGATCTCATTTCTCGTGGAACCATCGGGACTCAACCATGTCCATTTTCTGTGTGGCCGCTTCCTGAAGAAGGAGTTCATCATAAAGAGGCCCTCCTTCTCCATGAAGTCGGCCAACATTTGGCCCCTTTGGTTCCTTCGCCCATACCCAAAATGCCCCACTCTCGTCTCTGCACCGCTTCGTTCGCCCAGCCTTGCATTGAAATCCCCCATCACAACACTGTAATGAGTGGTAGAGGCGTGTATGGCTTTTGATATATCCTCATACAGCGCCTCTACCTCCTCGTCAGAATGTGTCGATGTCGGTGCATAGACCTGTATAACCTTCAGCGAATACCGTTTGGTGATTCTGAGTATAAGGTACGCTACCCTACTCGACACACTCTTGACTTGTACAATGTTGTTGACGAGGGACTTGTGGACGATGAACCCGACACCACCCTGGGACTGTTGATCGCCCTCCCGGTAGTAAAACAAGTTGCCGGAATTGAGGATTATCGAGTCCTCCCCCTCTCTTCGCACTTCAGACAATCCTATAATATTCCAGCGCAACTTGCTCACTGCTTCTTCCAGCTCGATGATCTTTTCGTCGGTCCTCAAAGTGCGTGCGTTATACGTCACCAGGTCCAGTCGTCGGGGTTGGCAGCGGAATCTCGTCCGGAGATTCTTAGCACCCCCTGCCCCGCCATTACCGTGACCGCTGCCAGGGTCAGGAATAGCGAGGCCGCCGGGAACTAGGGGCCATGGTCTTGTGCAAATATCCATTACAAGGTTTTGCCCATAATGACCACGCTGGGCAGGCGTGTTGCTCATCGCAGGGCTAAACTGATTCGCACCCGTGTCGCTGCTGCCCGACACAAGCCTGTGCCATTTGCTTAGTTTAGCCAGTATGAAATGGTTATACCGCCATTTGTCGGTCGTCATAGCCTCGTCAGTAGACCAGCAGGGGGCACCGCGGGCAGGTGAGGTTGACGTTTGGAGCGCTAGATGGAGGTGCGCTCCCTTACCCCGCCAACCACAGGTTGGCCTACGTGAAATAAATAATTTTGAATTTTGAATTTGAGTTTGAATTTGATGATGATGTTCAGGGTATAGAAGATTACATGGGTGACATGGACTTCAAAGTGGCTGGGACCAAGAAGGGCGTAACCGCCTTACAAGCCGATGTCAAGCTACCCGGCTTGCCGCTCAAGATTGTGATGGAGGCCATACAGAAAGCCTGCGACGCCAAGAGCAAGATCATAGATATTATGAACCAGTGTATAGACAGACCCAGGTAAGTTGACACTGTTGTTTTATTTGGAACAGAGAATAATTGGACTTTAGGATATATGTCCACTGAAGGGAACAGAGTAAAATTTTGCTCATCAGACCTCAGAGCAGAGCTCAGATCGTCATTTCTCAGTAATTTGGTTGACTTTTTTGTTTTTTTTTTTTTTAATTTGACTGATGGCTTTGATTAAACAAGCAAATTACTTAAATAGAATAAAAACCCGACTGCTTTAAATAATCAACTAAAAAACTCAAATAACTCACACATACATAAACCCTGAAAACATTAGTCCTTTTTTGGGCAGTCGTGTAAAAAATAAATATAAGCCTCAGAGCTTGAAGCGATAAGCCAATTCTCACAAAAAAAGCAGATAGCGAGTCATACTTGCAAAAAATCGAACCTGATACTGTGACGATAAAAACCTAATAGACTTACATTTGTATAGACAGGGTCGTAAGGAAAATATGCCAGTGATGGAAGAAATGGAAGTAGAAGTTCACAAACGCGCCAAGTTGCTCGGCATCGGAGGATCGAACCTGAAGAGGCTGTACTTGGAGACTGGCGTTCAGGTATAGGCTATAGCATTTTATTTGGTCCATGCTAATGATTTATATTGCGATGGTAGCCTATACCCTGTCCAACCGTTTATTTTTTGTTTGACAGCTCAGTCTCACTCACTCTCACATAGTGAGAGTGAGACTGAGCTGTCAAAAAGAAAATAAACGATTGGACAAGGGTATAATGGAGTCTTCGGCTTCCTCTCCGGGGGGGTCCGCATCTCTTATAAGGACTCTCTCTTCTCTGCTTTTCTCTTTTCGGAGGGGCGAGGGGGGGGGGGGGCGATTTCGAAGTCATTTAATATTGTATCATTTTGTATGTATGTCACAGCCAACTAGCTTAATAAGCCGTTCAATTAATAGGCTAGACTACTTACTAAACGGCGCCGTTCAAATAGCTTCCTGAATAATTGAAGGAGCCAAGCGAGGTCTCCGAATCTATATCTATTTAAGTG
Source organism: Oeneis ivallda (assembly GCA_029955525.1). Taxonomy (NCBI): domain Eukaryota; kingdom Metazoa; phylum Arthropoda; class Insecta; order Lepidoptera; family Nymphalidae; genus Oeneis; species Oeneis ivallda. Next base: position 3,850,253 of record JARPMR010000024.1, on the reverse strand, counting down.
AATTTCCACTTGTCCGTCTGTCAGACTTCTTTCTCTTATGAATACTAATTCACATAACATAATTACTTTTACACATAATATGTAAACCTATGGCCTTCAGCCGAATATTGCTTAAAAATTTATCTCGGCCATGTGAAGTATACCGACTGTTGGGCCACGAGGTCACTTCACGTCACATCGTGGTCACCACTGTTGGGCCACTGTTTCGGCTTATTTTGTGAATTCAGTCCCCTACAAGATTAACCGGGGTGTGGTATTACCCAGATCAGCCCGATAGACGAGACGCGGTACAGCGTGTTCGCGCCGTCGCAGGCCGCCATGGACGAGGCGCGCGCGCGCATCGCGGTCTGCCTCAGCGCCGAGCGGACGCCGGAGCTTGAGTTCGGCGCCATCTATACTGCCAAGGTATTACCCAGATCAGCGCGATAGACGAGACGCGGTACAGCGTGTTCGCGCCGTCGCAGGCCGCCATGGACGAAAAAGGATGGAAGAGGAGGAAATTTTTTGTCGACAAAATTGTTTCCAATTATATACTCTCTATATTCATTCTCACTCTCATAGTCTTGTGAGACGGAAATCCGACATGACCGGGGAGAGATCAGGCGCAGGACCGACGGCTTTGCGTGCTCTCCGAGGCACGGGGGTGACACACCGCCAATCCTAACTCCGGGCTAGAACTGAGAATTGCTTAACAGAAAAACCCAATACCTTTTTTGGCTCGACCCGGGATTCAAACCCGGGACCACGTCATCTGCAGTCGAACATCCTAACCACGAGACCAACAAAGCAGTCAGAAAATGTCATCATTAGCAACCCATCAACGGCTCACTACTGAGCGCAGGTCTCCTATCAGAGAAGGGTTATAGGCCATAGTCCACCACGCTGGCCCAATGCGAATTGGCGGACTTCACACACCTTCGAGAACATTGTAGATAATTCTCAGATATGCAGGTTTCCTTACGATGTTTTCCTTTACCTTTGAAGCAAGTGATATTTAATTGCTTAAACGCACATGACTTCGAAAAGTCACACCCGGGATCGTACCTGCGACCCCCCGAACAGGAGACCACAGTCCTAACCACTAGGCTATCACTGCTAAGAATGAAAATGTATTACATTGTCAGAAAATGTATTACATTGTTATGAAGTCTATTTTCACAAAGGCGTTGTTTCAGGTGGTAGAAGTGAGAGACATCGGCGTTCTAGTGACGCTGTACGCCGGCATGTCGCCAGCTTTAGTGCATAACTCGCAACTGGATCACAGAAAGGTATGTCTCAATATCTTTACTATAGTATTATGAATGTAAAAGTAGTTGTGTATGTTACGTTTTAACGCTTAAGGATGATTATACGGGTCTGCCCGCGAAATTCAAATTTAATTTGGTTTTTCGCAATTTGTAAACTAACACGACAAAGTAGGCTTATGGCATTCTGATTGCGCCAATGGCAGTATCATCTTCACAGGTTTATATAAAAATCTTATTTGAAAGTGTCCAATTTAAGAAATTAGTCTGAGTATCGAGTTTGACGTGAGTTACAAATTAGTCTTTATTTACTCTTCTTTATCTTTATCAACCTATAGACGTCCACTGCTGGACAAAGGTCTCCTGCATGGACTTCCACAGGCTTCGGTCTTGCGCCGCTTAGTTTTATTTACTTGCATCATACTAATATTATATGTGCGAAAGTGTCTTTGTTTGTCCTTCAATCTCGCCGCAAAGGGGCTACGGATCGACGTGATTTTTTGCATGGGTATAGCTGAAGACCTGGAGAATGGCATGGGCTATACTTTTTATCCTGGAAAATCAAAGAGTTCCCGAGGGATATTAAAAACTAAATTCATGCGGACGAAGTCTAACAGCTAGTTTTTAATATTAATATGATATGAAGCAGTGATAGCCTAGTGGTTGGGACTGTGGTCTCCTATTCGGGGGGTCGCAGGTTCGATCCCGTTTACGCACCTCTGATTTTTCGGAGTCAAGTGCGTTTAAGCAATTAACTACCACATTCTTCAACGGCGAAGGAAAACATCGTGAGGAAACCTGCACACCTGAGAGTTCTTCATAATGTTCTCGAAGGTGTGTGAAATCCGCCGATTCGCATTGGGCCAGCGTGGTGGACTATGGCCTATAACCCTTCTCTGAGAGGAGACCTGCACTCAGTAGTGAGCCGTTTATGGGTTGCTAATGTTGATGATGATACATGTTTCAGATAATGCATCCATCTGTCCTGGGTCTTGATGTGGGTTCGGAGATCCAGGTCAAGTATTTCGGGCGTGACCCGGTGTCGGGCCAGCTGAGGCTGTCGAGAAAAGTGCTCACGTCGCCGCCGCCCGGCGTTGTCCGAAAACTCGACAAAAGCTAATTTAGTTTTTAATTAAGTTATGAGGTGTATTTACATTTGGCACCCCCCTCTCTCTCGCACATTCTAATATTTTCAATTATTGTAAAATTAATGGTCAATTATTGATTATCAGTTAAATTACGGATATTTTAGACATATTTTTATTATCATATCTATACCCAGTTTTTGATAGAGAAATAAGAGCGAAAACTAGTAGTAGTTTTCGCTCTTTTTCTCTTTCAAAAACTAAGTTTAAGATAATAAAAATATGTCTAAAATATCTGTAATTTTACTGAAGATATTGACCACATTTTGTCAAAAGTATCCAAGATTTTTACAATCATTGAAAATATTAGAATATGCGAGAGAGAGGGATGTGAAATGTAATAGTCCTCATAATGGAATAGAAAAGTTTTTAATTCAAAGCTTGCTGGAGCGAGTCATATCCACGCTTATTTAACATTCATATAATCTTCAATTGAATATACACCATTGAATATTTCATAATTTTTTTTTTTCAATAAAACCATGATGAGCTAAGTGCTGGAGTGGCGAGCCCGCACCGAAAACCATAAAGGACAGATCGGACGAGTCTTAGAGCTTTTGGATACAGTTGGCGCAAGACCGAGACCTGTAGAAATTAATGCTAGAGACCTTTATTCAAGAGTAGAATCTATTTCTTATTATAGAAGAAAAGACATTGATGCTGGGTGGAAATATTATTACACATGCAATATTATTGTGACATGGAGCTGATCTGATGATGGAGACGGAAGATGGCTATCGGAACTCTGTAATAAAACGACGTAACCCCATCGAGTTTGGGCTCGTTTGATTCGTCATAATAAGTACTCTGATCCTAGATGATATCCAGAGTCTAATGATGTAGCTACTAAAAGCTTGCATTTAAAAATAAAAATTTTAATTTATACTTGTTTCATGACTAAAAACCATATTGTAATAAACGTGGTATGCCCATGAATGCAATCTTTAGAGTTCAACTTTGCAACTATGTGTCACAGGCCTGGCCTGACCGAAACTATAAGTGATCCGTGTGAACCCTAAAAATAGCATACATATAGTTCAATGTTTATCGAATAATGTCGGTTACTCTGTAAAAAAAATACGTGTGGCACTCGGGGACTGCCGCGGTAAAGCTATTGCATAGCATTTTCTAGTCGCACGCACACAAACACCGTGCCGAAGTCTGCCGAACTGAAACGACGAGGTGTTAGGTTTATTTTCGTTACGGAATTTCTTGATTCGGTCTTCGCGCTCAAAGCCCGCGATAAAAGCTATGCAATAGCTTAAAAAGTCGTTACTTTTGTATTAAATATAAATTAGAAAATAATAAATTTAAGTATTATGTTATTGAATGTATTGTAAATATTTCTTATTAATAAATACCAAACAATATTAATAGTATTTTTCTTATAAAACAGGCGTGATCCTTTTGTATTAACTGTAAAGAATATGCCGTTATTTCTTGAATGACTGATCTATCAGTTACCAGCAATGATAGCCTACTGGTTAGGATCATCATCAGCAACCCATCAACGGCTCACTACTGAGCGCAGGTCTCCTCTCAGAGAAGGGTTATAGGCCATAGTCCACCACGCTGGCCCAATGCGAATTGGCGGACTTCACACACCTTCGAGAACATTATGACGAACTCTCAGATGTGCAGGTTTCCTCACGATGTTTTCCTTCACCATTGAAGCAAGTGTTATTTAATTTCTTAAACGCACTTAACTTCGAAAAGTCAGAGGTGCGTACCCGGGATCGAATCTGCGACCCCCCGAATAGGAGACCACAGTCGTAACCACTAGGCTGTCATTAATAATTTGGTTTAATTGCTTAAACGCACATATGACTCCGAAAAGTCAGAGGTACGTACGTACGTACCCGGGATCGAACCTGTGACCCCCGATTAGGAGACCAGTCCTAACCACTTCAACGGTGAAGGAAAATATAGTGAGGAAACCTGCACGCCAGTTATCCGTGATGTTCTCAATGGCGTATGAAGTCTGCCAATGCCAATTCGCATTGGGCCAGCGTGGTGGACTATGGCCAATAACCCTTCTCTGAGGCCTGCTCTCAGTAGTGAGCCGTTGATCGGTTGCTGATGATGATTGTCCAATAAATCTATAGTCAAAAGGTTTGATGCAGAAATAAAACAAAAATATTTTTCCATTTTTATTGAAAGAAATATTCTTATGTACAATCAAATACAAGAAAAAATATAGTATCACAAAAGGACGTTTTCTCGAAGGCACTACATTACAATAAAGCTGGGTCCACACGCAAGTACATGCACGACGATCATAACATTGCGTCTACGCATTCGAATTTGCTTGTCGAGCATGTACGCACGATAAGATCTAGCATAAGGCTTAATCCACACACAACCGTGAAGTGACTATTGCCACTACACGGTCGTGTGTGAATGCTGCCTTATCTCCCCTCAGGATCTAAAAAACATCTATAGTCTACAAAGAGGTCACTTAGAAATATAGCATTGTATCAAAATTATACCTCTAACATTATAAATTACATAACGTTACATTTTTAAGTAACCTCTTGAGAAACTCTTAACTCTATGATCTGGTTGTCAAAAAATAAATGAATCACAGAACACGCCGCGAAAATTTTTTTCTATTTAAGATAGCCCTTGACTGCGATCTCACCTGACGGTAAGTGACGTTGCAGTCTAAGATGGTTGGTAACTTAGAAGGGGTATGTCAATGTAAATAAAATCCATACCCCTACTCGGTTTCTACACGCCATCGTACCGTAACGCTAAATCGCTTGGTGGCACGTCTTTGACGGTAGGGTGGTAACTAGCCACGGCCAAAGCCTCCCACCAGACCAGACCAGAGACAATTCAGAAATGATGAAATTCCCAAATTGCCCCGTCCGGGAAACGAACCCGAGACCTGAGCACCAGCGATCAGCACTGCTCCAGGGATGGAGTATTTTGTTGTTATGTTGATGACACTCTTGTTATGTTGATGACACTTTTGTTGCTGTTGTCATGTTGATAACACTTTCTAACTTTCGTGGCGCGTTCTTTAACAAGAATACTCTTAAGCCGCCTACACACGTAATGAATATTAACAAAGTCCGTTCATAACAAATGCCGAGCGTAGACGGCGTTCGATTAAACATTCAATTATAATTACAAAAAAAACATCTATTCAATTAACATATTAATAATATCTATTATGTCAAATTCCAGTTGTTAATACTTGCAGTCTTTGATTTCGTTGTGACTACCAGCATTAATAATATAATAATTAAAAAAACAGTATTTATTTATTTAATTAACATTTAAATATAAACGCTATTTACAATAGTAGAACGTATATTCGATGATTAATTAATTAATATTAATAATATAGTTTAATAGGAATACTCTGCGCAGAGCTAAGACTATGAAAAACACCTAACACCGTGCGAAGGAAAGGTATACGCCCACTACATAGCACCGTAACTCTCATGACTAACATAAACACTGTTTGACAGATACTAAAATAGTTGAGATGTTTAACAAAAACACCATAATATTCGTACTACAAGTTCTTTTGATCAGGTTTTTAGGTACGACGCTACACAGTGGGCGAAGACCTTAAACAGTGACCATAAACCCAGATAAATAAAGAATAGTGGTCACTATTATACTACGTGCCATGTCTAACATATAAACAATAAATGGGCACTGTAAAATACAGTGGCAATATGACATGAAAACCTAGCTCTAATGGCGTTTTGACAGCATTCGTTAGAATCTTTTACTTATGTCTACATAATCCCCCCAACGAATCTGCACTAAAAACGAGACGGAAAAAAAATATTCGAAAAACCGTTACAAAAAATAAATGAAAAGACAGTGATGTTATTTAAGTACGTTACCATAGCGTTGTAGGTCACTCCACAAGTAAAAAAAAACTTTTCCTTACGCAAAAGGTAAATAAATATATAAAGAACAAAAAACGTACATACAAAAGTACGAACATAAAAATATTACCTCGAAACGCTATGGTAACGTCAGATAGTTTTTTTTATTTTCTTCTATACATCTTTCTATTAATATTGAGATCATAATGACTAAAGCTGTCATATATTGCCACCATATTCTGTTTTTATCCGATGCACGCTTAAGAATATATTATGCACTATCAACTTTAATAATACATTGTCATAAATAAGTCTATGTTACACTTAACACTATATTTTTGTTCACATTTAGTGTAGGGCATAACCTAAGCGCACACCAGTAAAAAATTGTGTAAACAAGAGACAATGTGCAACACGCTACAAAAACAACATAACATACATAACAAAAAGCTTACAATTGTAAATAAATATTGGCAAAAAATACCAAAGACAATTAATTAATTAAAATAAAAATAATAATAAAATCATAGTTAAATAAACATCGTCGTTGCAATTCTTCTTCTCATTCATTTCTTCTTTTAATTTAAAAATAAATGGCATTAGACTCGAAGCGTTCAGATACGCTCGAAACATAAACATTTTTTTTTTAAATTGTTGATTGATTTTGCAAAATCAATTTTGTCTTTTAACCTAGTTTAAACCTGGCCGGCATTTAAGTTTAACTAGAGAGGCAATCTTATTTTATAACAATATGTCGATGGCAAGAATTTTGTGTGCAATATTTTTAGGATGAAAATGGGTAAATAGCCTCTAATGTCAATCAGTCGAGACAAGGTAGGGTAACTCATTTAGTTATTTGTCAATATAATGACCAAAACAACATTTTATATTTTGCTAAAAATATTTGACAAGACGTAACAATGTCATGACAAAATTGTACCATGATAATATGTAGCATGTCAAAAGGGACACGTTAGTTGAAACAACCTATAAATTAACATTTCATATGTAGTCTAAAATTTTACCATAACTACATACTATAACTATTAGAAAAATAGTATTTTAGTATTATCCATTAATCCTTCCTTAGTTGGGGTAAGATTAATCTTACCTCTTCCTTTACCAAAATTAATTAATTCTCGAGTTTATCGATTTTTCTTGACATTATTTACTTCACCGTTCAATAAATAGCATAATATTGTCACATACCCTGCCTTGCCTTATCAATACATCATCAAAAGTCAATCCTTTACATTCCATATCATTTCACATGAGTATAATAATCGTTTCATATCGCATTGTAAATATTTTTGACGTCCGAAGAATATTAATATTCCTAACAAAATATTAATTATTATAATGCAATTATCTATTCGAATAAATCTCTTATTTCGGTAACATTCAATTGCTGTAAATACACTTATTAATTATAATTCTTAAAAGGCACATATTGTAAACCTTATAGTTCTCTCTTTTTTTTGTAAATAAGGCCATTAATATAGATTTCGATTCTCATAAATTGATGATCGTATAATTTGTCTTGACCTGGAAAAGATTGCTTTTAGAACTTGTATGTATTAACTGTTTTAAATAAATATCTATATCTAATTTATAAACCTTGGCTCTTAGAATAAATACTCCTAGAAACGCAGTAGTTGACGCGGTGATAAGGAAATTTTTATTTTTAGGAAGCCGAAAGCATAGTAATGAGGTCGGATAATTTAAATTTGAAGACTGTTTTTATAAAATATTTCAATTAAAAAAATAATAAATAGAAAATACTAAAAGCCGCGTGATATTCGTTAAAATCTATTTCAGTGAAGTAGATTAGTGATTATCTTAACTAAGTTTTTGAAACTGAAACTTTTTAGCAGTGGCAATCATAATAAATAGACTGTTAAAATTATAGTTACAAGTTTTTAGACCTCAAGTCTAATTAGATAAGATGCTTTGGACTAAGATTTGTCCAAAGATAGAATCTTTAACTCTACTAGTTATAAGAGCCAAAAACTTTCAAACAATGGACTTCTATTTAAGCAGTTAAGTCATTGTAGAACTACAATGCAAAATAATATGTTCAAATACTGTAAAAGTTCCAAAAGCTACATCTATCTCCAGGTCACATAACCAGCCCCTGTAGCCAAGTAACACTTCTTTGTGTCTATTCTCTTTCTACGATAGTTGTCACTTGAAGTTTTGGCTAGAGCTAGACTAGATGGCGCTGCAGCTGATCAAAGACAGAAGTGTATTGATAATATTTTGCGGTATTTTGTATTATTATAAATGTTTTAAATGCTAAAAAAAACACTACAAAATGCCACCAAATATTATCAATACACTTCTGTGTTTGATCAGCTGCTGCGCCATCTAGTCTAGCTCTAGCCAAAACTTCAAGTGACAGCTATCGTAGAAAAAGAATAGACACAACGAAGTGTTACTTGGCTAAAGCTGAACTTATACACTGAAGACTGAAGGGCCTGTCCACACATAGCAACTAGCTAAGGTCCCGCCCACACTGTTGTTAATTAAGAGCGATTCCAAATAGCGCATGGCGACGTCGTTTTATCGAATTATTAAGCCACATAGCTGATGCAACATTGCAAGTGAGAAATGCGAACTGTATCTGTGACCTAACGTCGATTTTTCTCACTAGTGTTGCTGTGACAATATAATTTTTTTTACGGGACAATATAATTTTTTTTTCTTCTATATTGGACGCAGACTTCGAAAAAAAGACTTCTGAAGCACTGGCCTTAGAAACACTGGACGAGTTTTTTTTATTTAGGACGACGCCGGAATCCGCCATTTGAGATCACTCTAAGCCGAAGACTGAGGTTTAACGCTCAAAACGAATTCGCTCTGCGCTGAAAGCAGTATGTATACGCCAAGTATCAAGAGCTAGTGCGTACTTGTACAATGTGCATCGTAGTCTTCGGCCATGGTGGCAGGTCGGCGGTTACTGGCTGAGGCCGAAGAGCTTGAGCGCGTTGAAGGCGGTGGCGAGCGCCACGTCTTCCGGCCCCTGGCCCAGGAAGCCGGCAATGAGCTCTACAATGGCGGGCAGCGCGCACGGCTCGTTGCGCTGGAACGTGCAGTAGCGGTTCACGAACATCATGGATCTGGGAACACATACATTATATTATAGAAACAGAAATAGAAATGTTTTTTATTCAAATAAACCTTTTTACAAGTGATTTTGAATCGTCGATGAGTCTACCACTGGTTCGGAATGCCGTTCCTGCCGAGAAGAACCAGCAAACTCGGCGGTTGCTCGTTTCAAAACAAGTCTACAATTCAATGGATACTATGCTATGTATGCAGTGTTTCCACAATGAGTTCCACAAAAGCATACCTAATTATAATATAATTCAACACATGTTAAAACGGGCAAACAGAAAGTAGCCCCATTCCCGCTGGTGGCACCCGTTCACGAGCATGACGCATGATCCAGCCTTTGCTTCGCTCAACCATATTTGAGGGAACGTAAGAACCCGCATGAGGCATGAGTTAGAAATAGACTATGTCGACGAATATGTGTATTTTGGTCAGATAATTTCACCGAATGATCAAACAAACAAGGAAGTGGACAGACGGGTCTGTAACACATGGAAAAGATTTTGGGCCCTTAAGGACATAATGAAGAACAGGGATATTCCAATGGCTGCCAAGAGCAAATTACACGACACCTGTATCTTGCCATGCATGATTTATGGATGTCAAGCATGGGCTCTGACCAAAAGCCCCCCCCCCCCCACTTATCTCCGAAGTTAACCAATCGAAAAATCAAAAATAATTATGGTCAATAGAGGTTTATGTATAATTTACAGGAAAAATAAAACCAACGCTCTAACTAGCGTAGTTTTTTTTTTTAATATTAACAATAAACCTCTACAAACAAAGTTAACGATTAATATTATCGTTTTACTTTTACTTCTAGAGTACGGAACCCTCGGAGCGCGAGTCCGACTCGCACTTGGCCGGTTTTTTTTAGTTTTTTAAAGACATACATTTTCTACAATCATAATATTATGTAATTGGAGTATTTACGCAGTTACACGTTTTTCATCCTTTGTTTTTTTTTATGAGTGCACGAAACTTGTCAATATCAATCTATGCAATCTTTTATCTATCATCTCGCTTCATTATCTGACGTTATCTTATCAACATAGAGAATGGACTATCGCCGAGTATCTATGCTCAAAAATATAACTTCAAAATTTGATAATGCGATTTTGTTCAACTTAAAGAGTGAGACTCCGTGTTTCCAGCCACGTATACCTTGAGTACATCAGAACAGGAGTTAATATATTATAGAATATTCACTTCGCAAAATCATTTATATCAATAACGAATCTTACTACCACACAATAAAGTGTAATTCAGGTCGCACTGCGCTAACTTACCTAGTCATATTCACCTACGAGTTACCTCCCTTTCTATCGCGTAACTATTATCCCTTCGCACTACGTTACTCCATTGAGTTCGGCCGCCCAGAACGCCGGGTATTCGTAGCTTTATGCAGCGTTCGAGGATATATATCAAGATATATATCCGATTTATATCAAACTGGGTTGGACGTTTAAATTATCAAATGTTTTTTTATAATATATTACAATACGAAAATGGTTTAAAAAATAATTAAGTAATTTTTAGCGTTTGTTACTGTATGTTTGTACTGTTTGTTTCTACTTTCCCAAATGTAGATGGCGTGGGAGTAGAGCCAAAACATACTCCCTAATGGTTCTAATCCATAAATGGCAAAACTTCTGCCGGTATTAATGGAGTCAGTCCGTCAGTCGTGTCAGAAAAATTTAGTTACAAAAGAGAAAGTTATTTTTTGTGTTTCTAATAGTATTCATAAATAATACAATAAAATAATAATATGGCTTTCATACAAAATTGATATATATCAAACTTGATATTATATATCATAAATAACCGATATTTTGATATTTATAATAAATATCGGATATTTTCGAACCCTGGCTTTATGCCTAAAATAAAAGAAAATAAATTATACAATCAACAAACCTTTCTGTAAGCGAATCCTTAACGTGCAACGGCAGTTTGGAAGCCCTCATGTTAGGGTACATGAACGGAGAGTCCGTCTCAACCAGCAACTTGTCCAGCGGCAGTAGCCTCTCCGATAGCAGCCGCCTTATCCCACCGTCGGACTTATCCTTACAAACGTACCCAGTGATGCCCAAATAGAACCCTTTCTCTATGTACTTTAGCCCTTGCTCTACGGAGCCTGTAAAGGAATGGATGACCACGGGTGGGAGGCGGTTGCCAAATTCGTCTAGGATCTTTATTAAGTCGTCTTGAGCCTCCTTTTCGTGAACGAATAAGGGTTTTCGGAGTTCGCAGGCCATTTCCACCTAAAAACAATAAAACTAGTGTTACGATTTTTTTGTTGTAGCATGGTGCTAGTGACAGGTCAGCACGTATCTTATTTTGTATCATATTGCTGCAATCATAAGGTCCAAATTAACACCACTAAAAGATATTGGGATTATTCTTTTCAGAAAATCTTTTTCGTAATTTGAACCCTGACTGCCATAATATGGTACAAAATTACTTACGGTTTATTGACCTGTCACCCTCACCATGCTACAAAGAAAAAACTAAAATAAAACCTAGATATACAGTTACGTCCAACAAATGATTGCATCTCAGAAAAATCGACGTTGGAACCAGCAGAACTTGTTCTTTCATTTTAAGAAATATGTAGAAGGTCTTTTTAGTATCACATTTATTTGATGAATTACCATAAAGTTCTAATAGACCGTTTCTTTACCTTTTATAACCTTACTAATATTATAAACAAGGTGATGCCCGCGACTTTATCCGCGCGGATTAAGGGTTTTAGATTCCCGCAGGAATTCTTTAATTTTCGGGGATAAAATATATCCTACATGCTATTCTGGTTCTTGTGAAGTTATATCAAAAACCGTCGAGTAGATTTTGCGTGAAAGACTAACAAACATGCATCCATCCTCACAAACTTTCGCATTTATAGTATTAGGAGGAATATTAGGATGCGACCACTGATATAAATGTATTACGATGCGACATAAAACGCTAGGACAGATGCTAAAGCAATACCTATCTCATTGAGGTGATAATAACGTATTATCAAAATCAAGCCTGTAAAGTCTCATCAAACCCGAAATGTCTGTTTATCGTCCGTGAATCGCCGGCTCGCCAGTCGCCACTCGAGATCGGAGCAGCTAAATATAGCACGTGACACGCTAACGTGCCATTGAACGTTCAACGCCGTAACGCCTCAGCTGGAGTAGCCCAGGGGTCACTACGCTTATTTGGTATTTTCAGACGATTTCAAACAAAGAAAATGAAAGTTTAAAAACTATAACCTAAATTCCTGTTCGATTTTGAGTTTTTACAACGGAACCCTATTACTAAGCCTCCGCTGTCCGTCCGTCTGTCTGTCAGCGGGCTGTATCTCGTACACCGTAATAGGTAGACAGTTGAAATTTTCACAAATAATAAAAATAAAATTAAATTAAAAAATAAAGGGGGCTTCCCATACTTGAAAAAGGAGTCGAAATAAAATTTTATTTTTTTACCCTGGCATGTGAGGTGTCATTGTCTAGATTCACTCCTCCTTTTTGAAGTCGGTTAAAAAAGTAGGTATGAAAACCCTGATACCAAAAACTGCAACGTGGGCGTCTTAATATTCACTTTGACCTCTAAAGATCATATCAATGATGCGCAAGATTTGCCACTAATTCGGCCGACAAGATACATTTCCGTTTGGACCACCTAGATGATTCTCAAACCAGTGGAAAATACTTGACACCAATATAATGTACGTAATGGCGTCCTATCTGTATGTACGTTGTACATACGTGGGAAAAACAGCTGATAGCTCTCTGACCTGCCTCTTAGGATGTTTTGACTATCACATTACTTTGATTACAATATTTGTGATTGTCTGAATCTATATTTATATGGTATTCTTCATAAATAACAAGTCGCAGGGAGCCGCTGGATTCAGGCGGCGCAAGACCGAAGTCTGTGGAAGTCCATGCAAGAGACCTTTGTCCAGCTGTGGACGTGTATCGGTTGATAAAAAAGATGGTATTCTTGAAAGTGCAGATTGTGAGAAGTGAAGAAGAGTGTCTGAAGAGAATTGCAAGATGGAATATTTGTTTTTCCGGGATAAACTGTACTCACTCTCCAGGTCCCCAACAGTTTTCTAAGAGACCAATCAAGATAATATACGCTCGGCCTTAACCTCAAAATATATTATTATTAAGGTGGAAGACACACTTCTGCCCGCGAAATTCAAATTTAATTTGGTTTTTCGCAATTTGTAAACTAATACGACAAAGTAGGCTTATGGCATTCTGATTGCGGCAATGGGAGTATCATCTTCACAGGTTTATATAAAAATCTTTACTTGAAAGTGTCCAGTTTAAGAAATTAATCAAAATATCGACTAATCTGTGAGTAACTCACTTCCAACTCAGTATTTTGATTAATTTCTTAAACTGGTCACTTTCAAGTAAAGATTTTTATGTAAACCTGTGAAGATGATAATTCTACTGGCGCAATTAGAATACCATTAGCCTAGTTTGTCGTATTAGTTTACAAATTGCGAAAAACCAAATTAAATTTGAATTTCACGGGCAGACTCGTATAATCATGCATACTGGGTACTTTTAGCGGCATCAATCGTCGTTTCTGTGGTATTGAGTTGCTGTTCGGAAGCTCGATTCCGCGTCCGAACGTGGGCACACAACAAACGCCGGTCGCGGCGATCGAGTTGCGTTTTGACGTGATAACGTCTTATAAATCGACAACACCGGCTGAACGCACGAAAAAGTGTCACGTTCCGCCTAGCCTGAGCGTGCAAGCGAGAGCGCGGAACAAGCGATAGAGAGGCACGATCGGACCAAGCGTTGGCAGAGCCCCCGCCGGGCCCGCCAGTCATCGCGTGCGCGCTGTGGTTAGCGATCATCAATGTTTCTTTACGATGTTATCACGTAAAACTATCATCCGTAAACCGACTTTACAGACAACTAAATTTTTAACATCGGCTTTTCGCGATTTTTAAAAGCTGACCTTCACTATCTTTTGCTTCGTATCGAACGCTTTTGAGTCGCGAAACGCCGATCGCTGCCGCTAAAAGTAGCCAGTAGCCTACCCTCTCCCTTATAGGTATAACAGTTATCAAGAGATTATACTCATTAAGGCTATCCAATATCATCCTTTGTTTACATCGTGAGCCAGACTTGAGTCCGTGCTTGAGTCATTCATCAGATAGGTACATGAGCGTGCGTTATCTACCTCGTTAGACATGCTAATTAGCGTTATAGTAATTTCACACTAATTTCATGAGCAAACTGTATGTATGTAATGCCTGAATATAAAGACTTCTAGTTGGCTGTAGGATTGTTGTGGCTGAAAATGATTGCTACAGTGTTACCATCACAATCACCTTAGCTTGCACTCTCTCGTTATTGGTTAAAAATACATTTTATTGATGCAACAAGAACGCCATAAATTCGCCATATATTCGCTTGAACCATATCAAGAAAACACTAATTTGTCTTTCAAGCACATCTGAGGCTCTTGAGAAATCCTTAATATACTTGAGGCTTGCACTCTCCAATTGCTATAAACTTTTCATCCATTATTGATTTTACATCAACTTAGCTCAACCCATATCAAGTAAGCTAATCTATCTATGAACACTACCCTCTAAACTTATGACCCTGAGAAGTAAGTGGTATTGTTGCGACTGCACTCTCCTATATCTAAACACATGGGTGCCGCTCTCGTGGGTGTCAACTCCACCCATGCCTCTTCATCTGTCATTGATTTTACATCAACTTTGCCCAACCCATATCAAGTAAGCTTTAACCTATCTATGAACACTTCCGTCTGCACATATGACTGAGAAGTCTGTGGTATTGTTACTGCACTCTCCTATAGTTACATACTCAGGTGTCACTGTTGTTGGTGTTAACTCCACCCATGCCTCTTCATCTGTCATTGACTTTACATCAACTTTGCTCAACCCATACTTGAGTAAACACTAACCTGTCTTTTGAACACGTCTCTCTGCACCTGAGGCTCTGAGAAATCCTTGGTATAGTTGAGACCACACTCTCCGATAGCTACACATTCGGGCGCCGCCGCCGTCGCTGTCAACTCCGCCCACGCTTCTTCATCTGTCATTGATTTTGCATCATGAGGGTGGACACCTATGAATAAAATAAAGTTGACTTAAAATCAATGTGTTTAGAACAATTACTCTCAATGAGCTATTGAGGTCCGAGGTATCTGAGGAACTTTGAACTTTGATTTGAGGAAACTCTGCATACATAGAATAATATCTGTTAAGTATATTGTAAAAGTATTTTGAAAAGAGCAACTGCTGAGTTTCTTGCTGGTTCTTTTCGGCAGGAACGGCATTCCGAACCAGTGGTAGAATCATTGACGATTCAAAAGTACTTGTAAAAGTTTATTTGAATAAAAAACATTTCTATTCTATTCTATTCTATTCTTTAGGCTTGAGACTTTCACCTGAAATCAGAAAAAATATCGACAGTTTCAACTAAAACATTTTTCATGGTACACACAAGTCTAAAATCTTTAGAAATCTAAGGGTATAGAGTGTGAGTGCATTTCAACTGAAAGCTGACTGAAAAATTCAAGTGAGGATACTGTTTTATATCAGTTGACACAATTTGCATCATAACCCCACATACAGTCCATCCATTTGTCTAGATCTAGAAGGATGGACAAAAGGGGCCCGTACACAAGTTCTTTAAATTTTTACAACATTGATAGATTTCAAGGTTTTAAAGGATTGAATCTAATGTGCTTGTTTTTAAAGTTGTGCAGTCAATAATAATTATAACACTTCAATAGTTTCAGATTGGGGATTTGACTGATGTATTGCTTTAGGCCTTTAAACAGGGTCTTAAGGTCCATTTTAGTTTGTTAAAAAGTGCTTTGAAACTCAAAATCAATCAACTTTGTTGAGATGTATAGAATCTTATTTACCTAAATCTTAGTCTGAAGATCTATTGAGAATCATACAAATACAGTTAAATAAAATAATCATAAAATAATATCTATGATGTATATTCATTATAATTATATTATTAACCATGAAGTGTTCCACTGTTTGAACACAGCAAATAAATATTAAATCATTCACTTTTCATGTATTATGCAACCATTTCACTACCTAGCAATCTGTTGCATAAAAATGCTCACAAGTTTTATGTAATGGAAACTGAGTGAATTTTTGCTATTTCATCATTAAAAGATTGGCATTTCAAATCAGCAGAAAATGTGGTATCTTTAAGGCTGTTGCAGCTGATTGCATGATTGAAAAATGAGTTTTAGTCAAAACCTATTTTAGTTTAATTTTGACACCAGTAACCTGCGTCCAAGCAAGGGGAGTTGGGTGGAATAGTCCTGACATAATACTGATCACCTGCCTGGTGATGGCAGGCATCCCCTCTTAAATATAATACAATACGAAGCCCCCATCAATTTATTATTTGTTTATAAAACACTAGCTGATGCCCGCGACTTCGTCCGCATGGATTTAGTTTTAAAATCCCGCAGGAACTTTCATTAAATTATCCGAGATAAAAAGTAGCTCTCCCGGTCTGAAGAACCACTACTACATCCATTACTATACCCATGCAAAAAATTGCATCAATCCGCTGTTCTGTTGTGACGTGATTGAAGGACAAACCAACAAACAAACAAACATACTTTCGCATTTTTAATATCAGTAATGCTTTATTATAACACTTTTTATAATTGTCAAATTTTTTACCATACCAACTAGCTGTCATTTACGTTTTGTTATTCCACTGTCATTTGCGTTTTTGTTATACCACGTTTTATAGTGACTTGACGGAAACGCGATCGAACGGGATAAAAAGTATCCTATGTCCGTCTCTTGGTTCTAAGCTACCTCTCCACCAATTTTCAGCCAAATCGGTTCATCCATTCTTGAGTTATAAATAGTGTAACTAACACCACTTTCTTTTATATATATAGATTTATTACTTATTGTTTTAATTTCCTGACGGTTCTTATAAATTGTAACAATTGAACTTACATTTTGCATTGCAATTTAATTTAAATTTTGTTTACACATTAGCTTTCTTGGAAATTCTTCAGAATATTTAAAGTATCCATATAAAATTTACATGAAGGGTGGCTACTCTTACAGAGTGAGTAATACAGTATGGGTGCAAAAATAAACCAACCAATCTCAAGTAGGTAACGTTTATTTAATGGAGTTTTTACGGAGTTTTAACCCTTCTTATTTCTATGGTTGTCTCTCTTGTTCTCTTTCTCTCACTCTCTCTGACTTACTCAGCAAGTCATACTAGGAATATTTTAAGTGAAAATATACTGACCTGCTGTGGAATATATAGTGCTGGGATATAAGCGTGTCAATCGCAATGCTTCCTTACTGCTTCTAACCGATGTGCCAGTAACCATGATTTTTTGGACACCTGTAACAATGTAAAAGGTCACTATTTTCTTCAGAATTTTTTAAGCTTCTTTAAAAATAGTATAAGTAAAAGCAAAGTGTCATATCTTATTTAAAATTGCTCCATTTCTAATATGGGCATCTGAAAATATTTAAATGCATTTTTATTGATATAATATTATTTGTAAAGGGAGTAAACCTTTAAGTTAAAGTCACTTTTTATCAATGGAAGTTATTTCAATGGACTGAATTGTAAAAAAAATAAGAGTGGCTGGCTAACTTCAATCAATACTAATTTTTTGCCTCTTATTTGAAATCTGCTTACATTTGAAGATTTCAATTGGAAATTGAATGTGATTCAAATGTATTATTACTTTATTGATTGCTTATTAATGAATGCATCGCTCAAGATTTGAATCTTGTTGTAATTCAGTTTTTCTTCATGCATGCATTGAAATAGAAAGGTGCCCAGTATGACCAAATGTAACAACAAATAGAAGACAAATTAACACAAATATTTGGCACACGAGTAATTACTTCACGCTTGTGCTAATGTATGCCGCAGTTACGTATAATATAACATTTTTGCACGCAACTTTTTGATTGAAAAAAAAAAACCCCTTGCTTAATAAATACCTGCATCTTTTGCCCTTTGCACCACCGAATCGAGATCACGGCCGTATTTCTTGTTCGTCAGGTTTGCGCCGATGTCAATAACTATAAGGTTCTCGTAGCATCCCTTCAATTCCTCGGAAATCTGGATATCTTCGGACGTCATTGTTTTATTTTCTAAGAACTATGAAGCTTATTGGTGCGGTGTTTACCTAAAATTATTGCATAATTTATATCTTGCATTGCCTATTAGTAGTGAAATTTTCGAAAATAGTACTTACAAATTGTATCAAACACTCTTGCTTAATAAGCTTCTTAAAATTTCTTATGACTATTGGAAATGGACACCTTTTCACTGCGATGCCACCATGTTTTTAAAATGTTTTCGTTTGCAATTTGCAAGTTTTTGTGGTTTTTAATATGACATTCATAGTTACATTTGATATCAAATAAAAAAGTGCCTCGTGATTGGCTCATGGCTGCTTTATTGAACTTTTTCTTAGTCGATTGGTCCAATCCCGAGTGCAAGTGCAAAGAAAACAAAGATTTTAGCGTTTCGTTTGCAATGTTGGAAGTTGGAACTATGCAATCATAGATCATAGTAGGTAGTAATTATTTAAATATGATTTATTACAAATTAAAATGAGATTATTCAATTTTTCTTTAAAAATTTAAATAAAAAACAAAAAGTTGTATCCCTTATTTACAAAACTTGATATCAATTATCAAAACGCAGCAGCAAATTGACAATTAACACATGAGAGTGACATGACATGACAGACAGACTGTTGCCAAAACCTGTGGCCAAAACTTCCAAAACAAAATGCAACAAAATTAAAAATACCTCATTTTCTCACGTTATAAATAGAGACTAGAGTACATTACATTTCTATAGCATTATCTTTGATAATCATAATTCATAGTTCTTAATTAATTTGATTTGTGATCTAAATTGAGACCATCAAGACTCGAAGCAATAATTTTGTAAATAAAATGAGTGTGCGCAATTTTGTATCCAAGAACATCGTAATGATAGTCATGGTTCCGTTTCTGTTTGGAGCCCATTATGGCTGGATGAAGCTACAGAACGTTGATAGCCTCGTACCTCCTGAAGAAAGGGAGAAATTACCAGCGGTAGGTACCTATTTACCTATTGGTGAACCTATTTACCTATTGGCCTAGGAGAGGTTAAGGTTGGGGCCTCCTTTTCACTAGGCCTGAGGTTCGAATTCAAGGCCTCCTCCAAACTTTTGGGGGTTATGTACGTTATAAGCAATTAAATAGGTATCAATTACTTTAAGGGTGAAAGAAAACATTATGAGTAAACCATGTAGTTTCCTCACGATGTTTTCTTTTGCCTGAGATTTCTCCATCATATTAAGAAAATGCTTAAATTCCATCAAAGGATTTAGCTTCTATACTTATTATGTTTTATATTTATTTTTAACTAGCTGCCCGGACAGACTTCGTTCTGTCAAAAGTTAAAAGTAAAAAATATTTTTTTTTTATTAAAACCTTCGGTGGACCTTAAGGAACATCCAAAAAAATAAATTAACCGAATTGGTCCATCCATTCTTGAGTTATGCGCTTACCAACATTCATTTTTATTTATATAGATAATATGTAATGATTTTTGTTGCAGATATTCAAACAAAAAATATGAGAAACAGAAGATTGTACAGAAAATGTGTAATTTTATTATTTATGAAACATTTATCAACAAACTTAGATAACTAGGGTAATTCATAGAATAAATAAATATAGTATGTTTTTTTTATATAAGTACTTTCAAAGCAAATAAAGAGTAATTTAAGTTTGACATCATGGTTTAAATGATATCAAATACAGGTTTGGCTTTACATTACCATTGATTGCTCATTACTCTCACGGCAATACAATTTGTTCTCTACACAAGCTTTTGTTTAAAAATGATTGCTACAGTGTGAATATTGCAATCACCCCTGATTGGCTGATACTCTCCCTATGTTTCGCACTCAGTTATCCTCTGACACAGTGTCAGGAGACCTTTTTAATGAGAATTTTGCTCTGAATAGTTGCCAACTCACGATGATTGTGAAGGTGGTGATAACATTTTAAGGGGCTATAACAATCCTAAATTGTTTGGGTCGTACGAGTGGGTTAGAGTTATATATTTTGCAGTGCTAGGAAAGAGATGGAAATTATGGATTCAGGGGTCGGGAATTGAAAAAAATCTTTAAAATTGATTTAAAAAATTATGGATGCAAATAATCAAAGAATTTTTTCTCACCGCTTTTAGTAATTATTTATATCAACACAAATAAAAAAAATAGCAGGAAAATACCTGCTGTTTCTGTTTAAACAAGGTTTAAACCTAAAAAAGGAGATTATTGGATCAAAGTTTGGGAAAACTTTCTATCGAGAATTTTTTTTCCAATCGTGTTTCTATCTCTAAGCGAATTTAGTTAAGATACCCAAATTACATATTGCATTGAAATTATTCAAAATGGAATTATAGTTTTCAATTTGTAAACCTCACAGAGCTCACCGAGAATTGCCTGTCGCATGCTTCTAGCCGCTTAATAACATTATGCGGATATGTTCTTTTGGCGTGATAACGTCTTATAAATCGATGACCACCGGCTGCACACACGAAAAAGGGTTCACATTTCGCCTGCGCCTGAGTGTGCAAGCGAGAGCGTGGAACAAGCGATAGAGTGGCACGATGGGCCCAAGCGTTGGCTTAGAGAGCGCCCGCCAGTCAACGTCAATGTTTCTTTATGACGCTATCATGTAAAACTATCGTCCGTAAACCGACTTTACAGACAACCAATTTTTATCCCCCTATTGATTAATATGCATTGATGCTGCAAGAACACCATAAACTCAGCCAATCCAAGGAGATTGCAATTGTCAAACTGATGTGATCATTTCTTGACATTCCCACAGCATTACCTATCAGAGATAAATCAAGTGGAAGCCGATCTCCATGGAGATTAGTCGTCTGCACAGGAGATATCATAGTGCATAAGTATGTATGCAAACACATGTGCACTCTCTATTCCCTCTGTCTCACAGTCTGATGGGATGGAAATTTGACATGACTGGACAGAGATCAGGCACAGGACTGACGGCTATACATGCTCTCCGAAGCACAGGGCTGACACACTGCCTACTTCCTAACTCTGGGCTAGTAATAAGAATTTTGATGAGATGACCCTGGACTTCATCGGCAGTCGAATAGTCATTACTTGCGAATGTGAATGTGATGCAAATGCGAATGTAGGTGAGCTGACCAAAAAATACCCGGAATATTTGAATTCCAAATATAATTATTATGGCATTGTAAGGTCATATATCTATTTCTCGCAATTTCGTCCACGTGGATTAATGTTTTTTAATTTCCGCAGGAACTCTGTAATTTTCTGGAATAAAAAGTAGCCTATT
This sequence comes from Oeneis ivallda, assembly GCA_029955525.1. Taxonomy (NCBI): domain Eukaryota; kingdom Metazoa; phylum Arthropoda; class Insecta; order Lepidoptera; family Nymphalidae; genus Oeneis; species Oeneis ivallda. The sequence goes on along the minus strand of JARPMR010000024.1, from coordinate 3,828,478 downwards.
TTTTAATCCTGGATATGAGCTAACTCCATTCCAAATTTCAGCTAAATCAATTCATTCGTTGTGGCGTGTAAGAGCAACAAACATCCATCCATACATCCATCCTCACAAACTTTCACATTTATAATTAAAAGTAGGATCAATTTTGTCTATTTTGGATCAGCCTACATCCGTCAAACATTCGCATCGTTTCTTGCGAATGCAAATGCGAATATTGGAATATCACTAAGGGGCCATCCATAAATTACGTCACACAAATTTAAAGGTTTTTGACCCCTCCCCCATCCTTGTCACAGGTGGTCACATTTGTGAAACCCCCTCACCCCTGGTGTGATGTATGATATTTTTCAATTTTACATTTCAGAAGTACTTAATTAAATTAAACAGCAGTTTTCCGATTTTATTTTTATTTAAATATTTAAATATCTATAATATAATAAAACTGTAACAGGTCCAATTCTGTACATTGAAGATATTTTGAAAATTTTTGTTTGAGAGCACTCTATAATCGATACTGAAGCCAAAACAATTTTTTTTTAATTTTTTGTCTGTCTGTCTGTCTGTCTGTCTGTCTGTCTGTATCTTGGCCGCGCATCACGCCGAAACTACTGGACGGATTTAAATGAAACTTGGCACGATTTAAGTTAATACTCCGAGGTATAATATAGGATACTTTTTATCCCGAAATTCAGCACGGTTTCCCTGGGAGAGGGGATGAAAGTCAAAATGTGTATTTCGCTGTAATTCATTAAGGCGTATTCCGATTTAATCCATTCTTTTTTTGTTAGAAAGCAGATTCTTTAGAGATTGTCCTGTAATTATTTCAGGGTCATCAATTTCGTAGTTCAGAAATTATAGTCATCACAATCTTCAGTATAGGTCCAAATAACTTGAACCCCGGAATCTACAAGATACTTTGAATGAACGGCTCATCTTAAGCTGGCATGCGTACTTTATCGTATATAATATAGCCATCGTGGATACTATTTTGTCAAAGTCAAACTACTCCAAAGGCGTCAGATTTTGCCAAACGATCATTATACCTACATACTACATAGTAGGTATGAATGTAATACATCGTATGGACGTAATATTACAGTGTTTTCCTATGTAATTTAATATTCTAATCATACTTACTAATATTATAAATGCGAAAGTGTGTTTGTTTGTTGGTTTGTCCTTCAATCACGCCGCAACAGAGCCACGGATCTACGTGATTTTTTGCATGGGTATAATTGAGGACCTGGAGAGTGACATAGGCTACTTTTATCCCGGAAAATCAAAGTGTTCCCGAGGGATTTTAAAAACTAAATCCACGCGGACGAAGTCGCGGGCATCAGCTAGTTATAAATAATCTTTAATAAAATATATTATCTTCTATCTATAATATAATAAAACTGTAACAGGTCCAATTCTGTACATTGAAGATATTTTGAAAATTTTTGTTTGAGGGCACTCTATAATCGATACTGAAGCCAAAACAATTTTTTTTTAATTTTTTGTCTGTCTGTCTGTCTGTCTGTCTGTCTGTCTGTCTGTATCTTGGCCGCGCATCACGCCGAAACTACTGGACGGATTTAAATGAAACTTGGCACGATTTAAGTTAATACTACGAGGTATAATATAGGATACTTTTTATTCCGAAATTCAGCACGGTTCCCTTGGGAGAGGGGATGAAAGTCAAAATGTGTATTTCGCTGTAATTCATTAAGGCGTATTCCGATTTAATCCATTTTTTTTTTGTTAGAAAGCAGGTTTTTTAGAGATTGTCCTGTAATTATTTCAAGGTCGTCAATTTCGTAGTTCAGAAATTATAGACATCACGATCTTCAGTATAAGGTCCAAATAACTTGAACCCCGGAATCTACAAGATACTTTGAACGAACGGCTCATCTTAAGCTGGCAAGCGTACTTTATCGTATATAGCCATCGTGGATAGCTCTATTTTGTCAACGTCAAACTACTCCAAAGGCGTCAGATTTTGCCAAACGATCATTATACCTACATACTACAAAGTAGGTATGGATGTAATACATCGTATGGACTTAATGCTACAGTGTTTTCCTATGCAATTTAATATTCTAATCATACTAATATTATAAATGCGAAAGTGTGTTTGTTTGTTGGTTTGTCCTACAATCACGCCACAACAGAGCAACGAATCGACGTGATTTTTTTGCATGGGTACTATAGTTGAGGACATAGGCTACTTTTTATCCCGGAAAGTGTTCACGAGGGATTTTAAAAACTAAATCCACGCGGACGAAGTCGCGGGCATCAGCTAGTAATATAATAAAACTGTAACAGGTCCAATTCTGTACATTGAAAATATTTTGAAAATTTTTGATTGCGGGCACTCTATAATCGATACTGAAGCCAAAACGATTTTTTTTTTAATTTTTTGTCTGTCTGTCTGTCTGTCTGTATCTTGGCCGCGCATCACGCCGAAACTACTGGACGGATTTAAATGAAACTTGGCATGATTTAAGTTCATACTACGAGGTATAATATAGGATACTTTTTATCCCGAAATTCAGCACGGTTCCCTTGGGAGAGGGGATGAAAGTCAAAATGTGTATTTAGCTGTAATTCATTAAGGCGTGTTCCGATTTCATTCATTCTTTTTTCGTTAGAAAGCAGGGACTTTAGAGATTGTCCTGTAATCGACCGAGCGAAGCGAAGGTCTTTGAGTCTACTTGAGTGAATTTGCACTTGTCCGTCCGTCCGTCCGTCCGTCCGTCCGTCCGTCCGTCTGTCAGAGCCTTATAACTTCTGAATTACTGAACGAAATTACTTCAATTTTAGATATAATATGTAAACCGATGGCCTCCAGCCGAAAATGGCTTAAAAAGTTATAAAAATCTTTATTTCAGGGGGGCTCTCATAGAAGCGAATGCGAAGAAAAAAAAAAAATTTTGCGTTTCATAGGTTTACAGTACCTCATTTTAAAGATAATTTGGAACAGAGTACAAAAGTATTTTTTTTTAAATTTTTTTCCTAAAATTGACGAAATGGGGGGCTTTCAAAGTGGAGATTATATTTGACCTCAGAACGGAATAACCATTGAAAGCTGGGGCTTGAAAGTTTTACAATTTTAGCGTAATATCATGTACTTGAACAACAAATACTAAAATTAGATAAATGTAATAAGGAAACTAAATTATTTAACTTTTAATGAGCAGCAACAACAGAACTTCACAATGATGTCAATAGATGGCGCTCTCATCTCATATAGCAAATGCAGCTTTATGTAACATACCTATTATTCAATTAAGATTATTATTTAGTCATTTAGCAAACATCAATAAAACTTCACGTTGCAGTTTGTTTTTACATATTTCTGATCGTGTCAATAGTTGACGCTGTGTACAAGTAATTTAATTTGAATTTTCCAAAAAACTATACCTAAGTTTGATTGAGGCCTTGAGGATTTCACTATAACAGTTCCCTAACCTTTACGGGCTACCTATATTAAGTTAGTTGACACTTTCTGTCAACTTTGTTATTACGAACCTCTACGGGACAACTAAAGGTGAAAATGACATTGGGATGTTAGAATTGTATTTAGGGGCTACCTATGTAAAGAGACTTCTACAAATGGGATGATTTAGGTATGGTTGGTGAAAACGGGCATAATAATAATGTCAATTTTGATCGTCAATTATGGGAAACCGTTACCGCGAGGTCTCAGTTCGGGGCGAACCACTAGTTATTTCAAGGTCGTCAATTTAGTAGTTCAGAAATTATAGCAGTCTTCAGTATAAGGTCCAAATAACTTGAGCCCCGGAATCTACAAGATACTTTGAATGTACGGCTCATCTTATGCTGGCATGTGTACTCGTATATAGCCATCGTGGATTAAACTAGCTATTTTGTCAAAGTCAAACTACTCCAAAGGCGTCAGATTTTGCCAAACGATCATTATACCTACATACTACATAGTAGGTATGGATGTAATACATCGTATGGACGTAATGTTACAGTGTTTTCCTATGCAATTTAATATTCTAATCATACTAATATTATAAATGCGAAAGTGTGTTTGTTTGTTGGTTTGTCCTTCAATCACGCCACAACAGAGCCACGGATCGACGTGATTTTTTGCATGGGTATTATAGTCGAGGATCTGTAGAGTGACATAGGCTACTTTTTATCCCGGAAAATCAGTGTTCACTAGGGATTTTAAAAGCTAAATCCACGCGAACGAAGTCGCGGGCATCAACTAGTAGTCAAATATTTTAGATGATGGTGTTACTAGTAATATTTTTAAGTTTTTGGTTTACATATAGCGTTTTAGTATTTAAGATTTTAACATTGTGACGTCACATATCTTTTAACCTCCCTGTCAAGGGACACAACACACAAGGGTGATTCACACAAGGGTGTGACTTGTGTCCTGTCACAAAATGTCACATTTTGTTTGCCCCCTTCCCACCCTTAATGGATGGCCCCTAATAATAAGTTGAACATGCTAATCGCTAGACCAACAGGGCAGATAATAAATAAAAGAGGGTATAAATAAGAAGAAACGTTTAATATTAAATCCGCTGTCGCGCGGGCGGCGCTAGTCATATGGTGGGCAGGTGACCGCGCGACTCTAGCTCGGATTTCTTCTTGGGCTGCGATCGCTCAGTCACTATCAGCTGTGGCAGCATTGGGGAAGATTGCACCTGGAAACAAATTATTTCCCAGTTGACAAATGTGCCATTAGAATAGGGTATTTTACTCCTAGTGAGAAATAATTTTAAAATATCTACATGAGATAGTTTAGGCGATAAGAAATCGGGAAGTCTAAGTTTTAGCTCACAAAATTATAAAATAAATTTTATATTTTATTTTAGTGTTCACTTTTTTAGGGTTCCGTACCCAAAGGGTACCAACGGGACCCAATTACTAAGCCTACGCTGTCCGTCCGTCCGTCCGTCCGTCCGTCCGTCCGTCTGTCAGCGGGCTGTATCTCGTAAACCGTAATAGATAGACAGATGAAATTTTCACATATTATGTATTTCTATTGCCGCTATAACAACAAATAATAAAAATAAAATTAAATTAAAAAAATTAAATTAAAATATTTCCATGGGTACATGGAAATATTTTTATTTAATTTTTTTTAACGGAACCGTAAAAGAGCGAGGCCCGACTCGCACTTGGCCGATTTTTTATCTATGCTACAAATATGCCAAACGCTCAAACGGTACCCGCCAATACAATAGTATTGTATAATAGACTTAATGACGTATTATACGTCATTAAGTCAGTAGTCTGTAATAATAGTTCATTCGCTCAAATAGTTTGCTGTACAAGTTCAAGGTATTTTGGAAACTATGTGAAAATAAATAATACATTATTTAATCATTTATTTCAATTTTTTTAGATTAATGAAGCAACATAAAATCAAAATACTGGTAGTATTAGATCTGAATCATCACTTTATATGCATATAGTACTATCATCACAATATAAAACAATTTAGCGCGACGCACTAAAGTACACAGCGTCACATAAGACGGTTGCTGTGACGGCTTTAGAAAGCGCGACGAATTTACTATCAAGACGACGACGTCATCACATGGCGTACTATAAGTGATGTTTCGACGTTTACGCGCGGTTTAAAATGCAATATTTAAATGAATTTTTTGGTAGTTATCTATTGAATAAAAATTTATTAAATTTTCTAGTAATATATTATCACCTTAGGATCAAAAGACACTTTTCAAAAAAGAGTAAAATACCTACCTTATTAAGTTCTATTATTTAGCGACTAGAGACAGGTTTTATGGTGGGCAGTAGTACGTTCGGCTAACAACTATAATTATGTATATCTTTATTTACACACGCAATATTAGTTAGCAAACAAGCTGTTACTATTAGCTATGGCCTTGGAGAATCGCGCTCAGTTGTGAGCCGTTGATGGGTTACAGTCATCATCATCATCATTAACAACCCATCAACGGCTCACTACTGAGCCAGGTCTCCTTTCAGAGAAGGGTTATAGGCCATAGTCCACCACGCTGGCCCAATGCGAATTGGCGGACTTCACACATCTTCGAGAACATTATGAAGAACTCTCAGATGTGCAGGTTTCCTCACGATGTTTTCCTTCACCGTTGAAGCAAGTGATATTTAATTTCTTAAACGCACTTGACTCCGAAAAGTCAGAGATGCGTACCCGGGATCGAACCTGCGACCCCCCGAATAGCTAGACCACAGTCCTAACCACTAGGCTATCACTGCTTCGGCTGCTAGAAGATGGGTTACAGTACTAGATAATTATTATATTAGAACCACCTAAAATAGCCTTAAATTTTACCTAATACCTACTACCTAATCTACTTGGGAGTTGGGACGATAACTAAAATTAAACATTAATTTCCACCACGGCACTACCTATTCGCCTTGGCTAAGGAAATGGATTCCGAAGTGACTTGCGATCTCGCGCCGCGATACCACGTTGACCTTTGCACTAAGCTCATGCCTTAATCACCGCTTAACAATAATACAGTGGAATAATACAATGCGCAGCTCGAATAAGATTTACGCTCACAGACAAAATTGGCCAACTGAACACTTTCGATGTGATTCTGAATTTGGCAGATGAGAATTTCTCAAGGTTTGGAGGCACCTCTAGAGTCTAGAACTGAGACAGAAACTTACTTCCGTGTCCTTTAGTTTGCGACTGTTACAGTTTATACGATACTAAAAAATTCATCATCATCATCAGCAACCCATCAACGGCTCACTACTGAGCGCAGGTTTCCTCTCAGAGAAGGGGTTATAGGCCATAGTCCACCACGCTAGCCCAATACGAATTGGCAGACTTCACACACCTTTGAGACTACATATTATGAAGAACTCTCAGGTGTGCAGGTTTCTTCACAATGTTTTCCTTCACCGTTGAAGCTTGTGACTTAGAAAAGCCAGAGGTGCGTGCCCGGGATCGAACCTGCGACTCCCCGAATAGGAGAGCGCAGCACTAACCACTAGGCTATCACTGCTTAAAAATGAGTGCAATATTTTTTTATCCACGTTCCGCTGATCCGTTTCAGTTTGTAATACGATAAGCTTTGTAAACTTCACACTTTGAAAGTCAAAAAGCAATATAACAAAAGAAACGTGGCGAAAGGGGTAAATCTAAACGAGCTTAGCTGCGATGGGCAGCATATGCCACCCAATGTGTCCTTATTGATAACTATGCCACTATACGCACCCTCGCCAGTCGCCACTTCGATAAAAACTGCGCCTTGAAAAGTTTCGATTGTATTTCAACGTCCGCGATTCAAGTCATGGTTATCGGTATGATATTTAAACTGTGACCTTATAATCCACGGCTTAACCTTTTCAACCCCTTGACAGGGTAAAGATATGGATATTTATAGCATGTAAAGCATAAAAGGTATGCTATTGTATGGCTGCATAGCCGTGATCCATGAAAATACGTTGAAAGGTCTCTCAGTGTTAATTTTAAAACTAAATCTTTTTAGTTACCTACATACTAACTACTAAACTAAGTACTTATTGTACAGTCATATTAGAGAGTATTTTGATTTAGGAAGGCACTAAGGACTGGTGGCACATGATTAACTAACCGAACAGAAGCTAAGCTATTATTTTGCCTATTTTGGTAGGTTGTCACAGGAGGATAAGATAAATAGAGCAGGAATATCTAATCTATTTTGTACTATGTATAAGTATACTTATCTAAAAGAATACATTTTTTAAACTATGAGATAAAATCCGAAATCTCCATTCTAAGTATACGTTGCAATCGAATCTAACTTTTATCAAAAATACTTAGGTACCTACTTAGTTAAATCTAACTATATACGTGTAAATACTCGTACAGTACCTGGCAGTAAATATTATGAGCCTCAGAAATAAACTATCGGCCAACTTTGCCTTCGTAGAGCGTCGTCTTTTTCACTCATAATATGGATTATGAGTGAAAGAGAAGACCACGACGCCCTGCATAGTATAACGTCTTATCGCCATCGATGTCTTTTTGCGACAGTGACTACGAAGCTGAAACATTTACTGCCGGATACCTGCCTACTGCCTATACTTCTTCTTATTGTTGGAGATTTTTATGAACAGTCTCAAGTTCTACTTCTTGTCCACCCTACCCATACTATTTACAGCAGTCTAAGGCAAAAAAATCACCTTAAAGCCCATATTATTGTAATCGATAGTGAGCATCCCGTCTGTTCTCATAGTCATTTTTTATTTTTTACTCTTCTTTGACGGGACAGAGACATTTGTAACTGTTGACGAATCAGCATTCATGGTTGATTGCAACTGCTTTTGTTGGTCTTCATATTCTTGCTGCGTGATAGAGATGGAAGATTGGGATAAAGTGTAGTAACTACTATGGAAGGGCCAGTACCCACTTAACTTTTTTTAAAGCTTTGGGTACTTTGAGCGACAAAATACCTTGGTACAAGATTTGATTGTTAGCTATAAATAGTAAACTATGACATTAGTATCAAAGTAAAATGGACCATAACAGTATTGAATTAGAGCTCAATTTCGTGTTTCTTATACGTTTATGTATACGAAAAGTCCAAATTAAAATCGTCTGTATTGAATTTGTGACTTTAAATCAATACTGTTATGGTTCATTTTACTTTGATGCTAATGTCACCGTTTACTATTACGATCAAACGAATTAAAACTCAGCGTGAGCATACCGACAAGAGATCAAAGAGTTCTACGTATAGAGCGGCAATTCGGAATAAGAACTGTGTACAGTTTCAATCGCGCGGGCTGAGGTAGAGAGGGGAGCCGGCATGGTAAATAAGGTTGCAATTCGCGCGACCGCTGCGGTCGCAGAGGCGTGCCGCACCCCGCGCCCCACTCACCGCTCGGTCGTTCGTAATAAAAAAGTATTTGAATAAATCAAGAAAAAATTTTTATTTCCTATCTAGTGTTACGAATAACGATGTTGATATCTAATTATTCACTAAAATAACAGATACTTTGTTATTTACTTGAATATAGGCATTATTGCCTTTTCAATTCACAATTAGGTAGCTAGAAAGTTTTATCGCATAAATAGTGCCCGCGTCCGTACGTCGCGAGTGCTGTCGGCCACACTAACAGTATTGTTCGGCATTGGGTACAACTCAGTTGAAGGTAAGTGTTTGGAACACGTCAGCTAGTAGGTACTACATTTATGTCAGTGCAAGAGGTACAAACCTGTGCCCTCTTGGCCTTGTCGAAGTCATCGTGGTCGGTGCGCGGCGCCGCGAACAGAAAGTTCTCGAAGATGGGGTGCCGCAGCAGCTGCTCGCACGTCCACCGCATCATCGGGTCCTTATCTAGGCATTTCTACACAAATCATCTAGTTTCAACGATCGCAAACTGTATACTAATGAGTTTCGGCAGAATGGAATAGAAGTGTTTTTAAGCTATTGCATAGCTTTTATCGCGGGCTTTGAGCGCGGCGACCGAATCAAGAAATTGCGTAACGAAAATAAACCTAACACAGCATCGTCTAACGTCGTTTCAGTTCGGCAGACTTCGGCACGGTGTTTGTGTGCGTGCGACTAGACGAATGCTATGCAATAGCTTTACCGCGGCAGTCCCCGAGTGCCACACGTATTTTTTTTCATTCAAATAAACTTTTTTACAAGTGCTTTTGAATCGTCGATGAGGCCTACCACTGGTTCGGAATGCCGTTCCTGCCGAGAAGAACCAGCAAGAAACTCAGCAGTTGCTCTTTCCAAAACAAGTTTACAATATAATAGATGTTATGCTATGTATGCAATGTTTCCACAATGAAGGGAAGACCAACGAGGCAGAGGTAGAGAGGTAAGGAAGTATAAATTGCTAATGCACCATCTATATCTATACTTATAATAAAACTGTAACTAGACGATTTCATGTCTGTTTGTTTGTCCTTCTTTCACGTAAAAACTACCGCACAGATTTCTACAAAATTTTATACCGTGGTAGCTTATTACTCGGGTCAACATCTAGGCTACTTTTTATCCCGGAAAATCAAGGAGTTCCCGAGGGACTTTAAAAACTAAATCCACGCGGACAAAGTCGCGGGCATCAGCTAGTACAAAATACAGATCTAATTTTATTATAGAAGACTAGCTTTTGCCCGTGACTTTGTCCGTGTGAAGTTAGGATTTTAAAAATCCCACGAGAACCCTTTGTTTTTCCGGGATAAAAGGTAGCCTATGACACTCTCCAGGACCTCTATTATACCCATGCAAGAAATCACGTCGATCTGTAGTTCGTTGCTACGTGACTGTAAATCAAACCAACAAACAAACGCATTTTCGCATTTATAATATTAGTTTGGAATGGATGTACTTAACGGTCGTAAATAATATTGGTAATACTAGGTATAAAAAGTTCCTTTACCTTTAGAAAATCTAAAACCAGTTCATTGTTGGCGTATCTTTGCGGAATCTTTCTCTCAAGTGGCTCTAGTGTCGTAGGCTCTGGCAACGCCATGCCCTGAAACAAGTCGATATTCCTATCCGTTATATGTATTAATAATTAAATAAACTTTATTGGCAAACACTTTAACCAACACAACAAATTAGTTATCACTAAGAGTCTAAGTAAGAGTAGGTACACCGTACAGCAATGTACCTACTATATACCTATTTAAAATTAAGTGTGGTGTGGAGTGGTCAATGGGCCACCCCCTCAGTACCCACGGACACACTGCAACGCTGATAACCCAAGAGCGCCGAGGTGTTCGAATGGAGACCCCGCACCGGGAAGCACAGCATTGGAAGACCCCTCAAGGGTCACGGATGATTTTAACGGACGGTGCTGGATACAACATTCACAGGAACGTGCTCTGTGGGGAAGCTTGCAAAAGACATATGTCCAGTGGGTGTTGATGGACGATCTCAAGCGAGTCGCAGGCAGGCGCTGCACACAAGCAGCACAAGATTGCATTCTGTGGCGATTCTTGCAAGAGCCTATTAACCAACAACGTCTATCGATTAGAGTTTAGAGTTTAGACGATAAAAGTGGTACTTTATCTTATTTAGAATAGAATAGAAATATTTTTTATTCAAATAAACTTTTTACAAGTGCTTTTGAATCGTCTGACTCTACTACTGGTTCGGAACGCCCATCCTGCCGAGAAGAACCAGCAAGAAACTCGGCAAAACTAAACTAGGGTGTAGGTAGGGAAACTAGGATTCGAACTTCGATCCTAGGCACACTTCCCTGTCTTTTCGAAGTTATGTGCGTTTTAGCAGTTAGATATCATCCTTTAACGGTGAAGGAAAACATCGTGAGAAAAGTCGCATGCCTGAGAGTTCACCATAATGTTCTCAAAGGTGTGTGAAGCCTGCCACTCCGCATTTGGCCAGCGTGGCCTATAAACTTTCTCTGATAGGACTGAGTCCTTCGCTTAGTAGTGAGCCGTTGATGGGTTCCTAATGATGATGATAAATAATTTATACCTGAAAGAATGTGTTCTGCGAGAATATTGTCATATGCCTCGGTAGCAGATCGCCGAGGGTTTTCCTGATGAGGTACAGTTGGTCCAAATCACTCTTGCCTGGCCACAACGCTTCGCTGGATAACAACTCCGCGAACACGCAGCCTGCGAGAAAAAAGATCATCATCATCATCATCATCATCATCTACAGCCCGTTGCAAGTTGCAAGCAACAGGCTGATGATTCAAAATGCAGCTGCAAACGATGATGATGCGTTAATTAATTTAGTTTTTAACCCCCGACGCAAAAAGAGGGGTGTTATAAGTTTGAAGTCGATGTCTGTCTGTGTGTATGTATGTCTGTCTGTGGCATCGTAGCTCTCAAACGGATGGATCGATTTCGATGCGATTTTTTCATTTGAAAGCCAGTTTCCTTACTGTGGTTCTTAGCTGGATAATATCGGTCCAGCAGTGTAAGAGTATCAGCTGTTTTCCAAAATGATGTAAGGCATTTTTGGCGTATGATTACTCGATTAAAAGTGCTTCACGCGTGCCATGTCGGGGGTGTTTTAAATTTTCAATTTACACTTGTGATCAGTTAATTTGCAGTGATAAAGAGGCTTTAGTAGTATATCAGTACCTATAATAAAGGACTAAGGCCTCTCGTCTTCACTTGTACCTACGCCATAGTGCCATTGTGCTACATGAAGGTGATTGGTAGTAGCTGGGATGTTATTGTTACTTATTTTGGAAGTCTCAATTTCGACGACGAAAACCAGTCACTGAGAGCCGCTAAACAAAAACGGCGTACAGTGGAGTTCTTCGCAAGAGAATCGAAACTATCTTCATCTTTAGGCATCTATGGTATGGCATATATGATTGAGACGTCTACGAAAATGAAGCTAGAACATGCATTGCACGATTGCATTGGTCCATTACACGTGTACAAAGCTGACGGCCAGTAGGGAGAAGTGGCGAATGCTAGGCGAATCACATCTGCCGCTAAAGATGTCACTTCGTGATGTCTACGACCGCTCTGTCAAGAGTGTCATGAAGAAGAAGGAACATGCATGTGTATGGAGCATGTTGACTCACCCATAGCCCAAACGTCACATGATATAGCTGACCAGCTGTTCTGCTTCTGCCATGCGGTACCACCGCGCTGCCTCATAGCTTTTAGCTCTCGCCTGGAGTTGGACATGTATGGAGCATGTTGACTCACCAATAGCCCAAACGTCACATGATATCGCTGACCAGCTGTTCTGCCATGCGGTACCACCTCGCTGCCTCGTGGCTTTGAGCTCTCGTCTGGAGTTGGACATGTATGGAGCATGTTGACTCACCAATAGCCCAAACGTCACATGATATCGCTGACCAGCTGTTCTGCCATGCGGTACCACCGCGCTGCCTCGTGGCTTTAGTTCTCGCCTGGAGTTGGACATGTATGGAGCATGTTGACTCACCAATAGCCCAAACGTCACATGATATCGCTGACCAGCTGTTCTGCCATGCGGTACCACCGCGCTGCCTCGTGGCTTTGAGCTCTCGTCTGGAGTTGGACATGTATGGAGCATGTTGACTCACCAATAGCCCAAACGTCACATGATATCGCTGACCAGCTGTTCTGCCATGCGGTACCACCTCGCTGCCTCGTGGCTTTGAGCTCTCGTCTGGAGTTGGACATGTATGGAGCATGTTGACTCACCAATAGCCCAAACGTCACATGATATCGCTGACCAGCTGTTCTGCCATGCGGTACCACCGCGCTGCCTCGTGGCTTTAGTTCTCGCCTGGAGTTGGACATGTATGGAGCATGTTGACTCACCAATAGCCCAAACGTCACATGATATCGCTGACCAGCTGTTCTGCCATGCGGTACCACCGCGCTGCCTCGTGGCTTTGAGCTCTCGTCTGGAGTTGGACAGGTATGGAGCATGTTGACTCACCAATAGCCCAAACGTCACATGATATCGCTGACCAGCTGTTCTGCCATGCGGTACCACCGCGCTGCCTCGTGGCTTTAGTTCTCGCCTGGAGTTGGACATGTATGGAGCATGTTGACTCACCAATAGCCCAAACGTCAATTGATATCGCTGACCAGCTGTTCTGCCATGCGGTACCACCGCGCTGCCTCGTGGCTTTAGCTCTCGCCTGGAGTTGGACAGGTATGGAGCATGTTGACTCACCAATAGCCCAAACGTCACATGATATCGCTGACCAGCTGTTCTGCCATGCGGTACCACCTCGCTGCCTCGTGGCTTTGAGCTCTCGTCTGGAGTTGGACAGGTATGGAGCATGTTGACTCACCAATAGCCCAAACGTCACATGATATCGCTGACCAGCTGTTCTGCCATGCGGTACCACCGCGCTGCCTCGTGGCTTTAGTTCTCGCCTGGAGTTGGACATGTATGGAGCATGTTGACTCACCAATAGCCCAAACGTCACATGATATCGCTGACCAGCTGTTCTGCCATGCGGTACCACCGCGCTGCCTCGTGGCTTTAGCTCTCGCCTGGAGTTGGACATGTATGGAGCATGTTGACTCACCAATAGCCCAAACGTCACATGATATCGCTGACCAGCTGTTCTGCCATGCGGTACCACCTCGCTGCCTCGTGGCTTTGAGCTCTCGTCTGGAGTTGGACATGTATGGAGCATGTTGACTCACCAATAGCCCAAACGTCACATGATATCGCTGACCAGCTGTTCTGCCATGCGGTACCACCGCGCTGCCTCGTGGCTTTAGTTCTCGCCTGGAGTTGGACATGTATGGAGCATGGTGACTCACCAATAGCCCAAACGTCACATGATATCGCTGACCAGCTGTTCTGCCATGCGGTACCACCTCGCTGCCTCGTGGCTTTGAGCTCTCGTCTGGAGTTGGACATGTATGGAGCATGTTGACTCACCAATAGCCCAAACGTCACATGATATCGCTGACCAGCTGTTCTGCCATGCGGTACCACCGCGCTGCCTCGTGGCTTTAGTTCTCGCCTGGAGTTGGACATGTATGGAGCATGTTGACTCACCAATAGCCCAAACGTCACATGATATCGCTGACCAGCTGTTCTGCCATGCGGTACCACCGCGCTGCCTCGTGGCTTTGAGCTCTCGTCTGGAGTTGGACAGGTATGGAGCATGTTGACTCACCAATAGCCCAAACGTCACATGATATCGCTGACCAGCTGTTCTGCCATGCGGTACCACCGCGCTGCCTCGTGGCTTTAGTTCTCGCCTGGAGTTGGACATGTATGGAGCATGTTGACTCACCAATAGCCCAAACGTCAATTGATATCGCTGACCAGCTGTTCTGCCATGCGGTACCACCGCGCTGCCTCGTGGCTTTAGCTCTCGCCTGGAGTTGGACAGGTATGGAGCATGTTGACTCACCAATAGCCCAAACGTCACATGATATCGCTGACCAGCTGTTCTGCCATGCGGTACCACCTCGCTGCCTCGTGGCTTTGAGCTCTCGTCTGGAGTTGGACAGGTATGGAGCATGTTGACTCACCAATAGCCCAAACGTCACATGATATCGCTGACCAGCTGTTCTGCCATGCGGTACCACCGCGCTGCCTCGTGGCTTTAGTTCTCGCCTGGAGTTGGACATGTATGGAGCATGTTGACTCACCAATAGCCCAAACGTCACATGATATCGCTGACCAGCTGTTCTGCCATGCGGTACCACCGCGCTGCCTCGTGGCTTTAGCTCTCGCCTGGAGTTGGACATGTATGGAGCATGTTGACTCACCAATAGCCCAAACGTCACATGATATCGCTGACCAGCTGTTCTGCCATGCGGTACCACCTCGCTGCCTCGTGGCTTTGAGCTCTCGTCTGGAGTTGGACATGTATGGAGCATGTTGACTCACCAATAGCCCAAACGTCACATGATATCGCTGACCAGCTGTTCTGCCATGCGGTACCACCGCGCTGCCTCGTGGCTTTAGTTCTCGCCTGGAGTTGGACATGTATGGAGCATGGTGACTCACCAATAGCCCAAACGTCACATGATATCGCTGACCAGCTGTTCTGCCATGCGGTACCACCTCGCTGCCTCGTGGCTTTGAGCTCTCGTCTGGAGTTGGACATGTATGGAGCATGTTGACTCACCAATAGCCCAAACGTCACATGATATCGCTGACCAGCTGTTCTGCCATGCGGTACCACCGCGCTGCCTCGTGGCTTTAGCTCTCGCCTGGAGTTGGACATGTATGGAGCATGTTGACTCACCAATAGCCCAAACGTCAACAGGGGTGCTGTACATGGTATCGCCGACCAGCAGTTCCGGCGCGCGGTACCACCGCGTCGCCACGTAATCTGTGTAGCTCTCGCCTGGACCTGGGCATATTTTGGGAAATAATAGGTTAGCTACGTACCTACACCTAATATTGAATACAAATTCAAAACTTTGTATTTCATGTAGGTACATGAAGTTTCTCTTTTCACAAGTCTATAAAGATTCACCAACTTATCTGTTGATAATGAAATGAAGGGTTCGCTTGTAAAGCGTTTAGTAGGTACTTATTGGTATCTCCTTAAAAAATTACGAGGAAATTGATAATATACATTTTCGTAACATTGTGTGCAGCTCACTCTTCAAACTATGTGCTCCGCCATTTCAGTTTCGCGACTCGCTGAGCTATGTCGGTGCCTTTGGTTCTCCTACGGATCTCCTCATTTCTGATTTGATCTCGGAGGGATACTCCGATCATAGCTCTCTCCATCGCCTGCAGAACGATCCTGAGCCTACATTGCTATATTATAATAGGTTAGCACCTAGACATTCTTTGTAGCCAAGTCAAAGAAAATTACGCTACGGGGCTTGTACAATTACATACCAATTATGGTACCGTACCGACTACCACTAAGTACCGTTTACGAGGCTCAGAATAGATTACCCTAAACCGCGAAAGCCTCGAGCAATTCTATATATAGCGAGTTTTTCTCAAGGACAGCGAAGTTTCAGTTTCGTGTGGTCCCGTTTAATCAGTGATCACGTGTGATCAGACAAGCTTGTTCAACTTTTTTTTATTCGATGACAAGATCCTTGACTGCGATCTCACCTGATGGCAAGTGACGATGCAGTCTAAGATGGTAGCGGGCTAACTTGGAAGGTATATAATATGGCAGTGTACATTCAACCCATACCCCTAAACATTTCTACACGCCATCGTGCCGGAACGCTAAATTGCTTGGCGGCACGTCTTTGACGGTAGGGTGGTAACTAGCCACGGCCAAAGCCTCCCACCAGATAAGACCAGAGGGCAGAGACTATAAATGCTTAGCGCATCGCCTACGCCCTTCAGCGAAAAACTACAGTTTGTTTACCTTTTAAGACAGCTAAGGAAATATAGATTAAAGATAATAAATTGCACAACCAGGAAGACCGTAGCATGGCAGCTTCGATAGTAACTAGCCCTATGCCAAACCCGATCAAAGACTTAAGCGATGTCAACTTTACGGTTTTACTACAAGGTATTGTACTACTAAAATAGGTAGGTAGTTTTTTAGGGTTCCGTAGTAAAACAACACAGGACCCTTATAGCTTCGTTTCCACGGCGCGGTTCGCGGCCCGCGCCCGCAGCGGTTGCGGGCCCGCGGCCTCCGTAGAATGCAGATTTGTATGGAAAATAAAGTTTAAATTTCCACGGCGCGGTTTGCGCCCGCGGCGGGCGCAGTACTAGCGGTATCGGAACCGCGCCGTGGAAACCCAGTCTAACTCAGAGAGTATTGGTAATTTGCTTACCTACTATCACAGCAAGGTAGGCTTTAGAAGTCAACGAGTAAAAGTCAACCACCTCAAAAGTAAAAATTTCGTAATAAAGTAATACCATAGGAAATGACGAGCGTGTTTACGCTGAAAATTTAAGCCCTGTCCAGTTTACCTATTTATTGCGATAATATGCGACAGTCCGGGACAATTGGTCTGAAATATTATTAACCTATATCAAGGATGGCCTCTTGAAACGTAAAAAGTAAATAAACATCGAATATTGCAGTAGGTTACCTTGGATGCGTTACCAAGGCCAAGGTTGCGCAACCAGTGCGAGATTCCAGAATAGTAACCATAACGAGGTTGAAATGAAAGTTGTCATAGTTTATTTTCTTACAAGAACGTAAAATACAGTGCGTTAAACGGCCGTGAATTTGCCACTAAATACATTAATTGTTACGAAACTTATATTTTTGATGGACGCAAACAAAATAACATAAGTTAATGCCTACTTTTAATTAAATTTTTGCTTTAAATTGTCATGACACAGAATAAGTACCTACATAATATATTTAAATTAAATTTATTAAATAGCGACTCTTCCTACCACACAATAAAGAGCAATTCAGGTCGCATAGCGCTAAATTACCTACGAGTCATCCAACTAGAAGTTGCCTCTCTTTCTATCGCGTAACGCTTATCCGTTCGACCTACGTTAGCCCATTAAATTGGCCCATTATATTAGGATATAATATAATTTATTGTTGATATTTTAAAAACCGCTCGACTGATTTCGATAAAATTTATGTGGGAACCACTTGGGATACCCTTTGAAAATAAAAAAAGAATTTTTCAAATCGGTTCAGTCAGGCGTCTTCGAGTTACGAGTAATCGGTGAACATACATAAAAAAAAAGATTCCGATGAATTGAGAACCTCCTCCTTTTTTCAAGTCGGTTAAAAATGCGGAGCGCGCCTGGCCTGAATATGACATGAACTTTAATATCAATAGCTAGTCTATTACGCTATATTTCCTTGGCCGTCGTTATATCTGATGCTAGATTGAGCGATACGCGAGCTATACAGGCTTGCCGCTTATCTGCGATCGGCCCAGTTTTCAACTAAAGTAGGTAAGCACCTATTAGACTTTCTTACTTCACTGTTATTGCTTATCCATAGGTACAGTTTTTTGAAGTGAATACTTCTTTAGGCGCGTTGAGTTTTCTTTGGGTGAGCACAAAACCTTCACAATCATCAGTCATCGTCACCTTCACAATCGTCACCTAGAGATTTCAGTAAGCGTTCAACATTTTAGAAGTTCACAAGCAACCTTGTACAGCGCAGCAAGCAAGCAACCTTCTTCCTTTCCGTTTAATGTATGATGTCGCAGGTTCGAATCTCACTCGCAAAATCGTGACAGTGCGCTTATCTTATTTGTTTTTAATTTTTAGCAAATCTAATTTTCTCTTCTATCGGCAGTCCCTATGAATGACAATTTTTTTTGAAAAATTGTGGAGCCGGCGGGGATGGGATCCATATCTCTCGGGAATTATAGAATAGAATAGAATAGAAATATTTTTTATTCAAATAAACTTTTTAAAAGTAATTTTGAATCGTCTGGCTCTACCACTGGTTCGGAATGCCCTTCCTGTCGAGAAGAACCAGCAAGAAACTCGGCGGTTGCTCTTTTATGCTATATATGCAGTGTTTCCACAATGAGGGAAGTTCCAAAAATGCATACCGACTAACTTCTATCTTAAGATGGGCAGATGTAAAGTAGCCCCATTCCCACCGGTGGCACCCGTTCACGAGCATGACGCATGACCCAGCCATTGCTTCGCTCAACCATATTTGAGGGAACGTAACAGTTGCGTCCTGAGTCTGTTCACCAATAGACCACAGCATTCACCATGTTCGGTCTTTGACGCACACTAAAGCGCGGGAAGTTTGAACCCCAATAACACTCAGGGTGCCAATTGTCTAAAAGTTATTCAATTGATCGTATTCGTATTCGATGACAATAGCGTAAAATAATCCTTGGTTGTATTGATTTAAACTAATTTAAAGTCACAAATTCAGTACAAACGATTTTAACATGGAGCGTTATGAAGCGTATCGTACATACGAGTACCTCAACGTATATAAGAATGCATACAGGAAATTGAGTTAATTCAATGCTGATAAGGTTTATTTTATTTTGATGCTAATGTCGCTTCTAATCGAATACGATTACGATCAATGGAATAACTTTGGACAATTGCACCTCATACGCCAGTTGCACGCACGATACACGATTGCGAATTTATAAGTTGGGAATTTGAAATTTTGGTTTCTTTTCTTTCTTTTAATTTTCTTTATACCTCGAATAGAACTTGAAATTAATATTTTTATAATAAGGAACTTCGTTCCTATCTGGTGTCCCACGACACCACACGCCTTTTTTTAATTTTTCATGATTAATTCCAGCGACCTTTCGGTTTTCAGTCCACGCCTTGAACCGATGCACTACTGATTCTGTTTAGGATTCGGTTCCCAAATATTCAGTGCGTGTTATAACTTTTGTTTTTGTTAGATCTGGTGTTAAATCTTATATGATTGTACGGGACCCATCGTGTGCGATTCCGACTCGCACTTGGCCGGTTTTTTTTTGTAGCGGCATTTCTCTCTTCATTTCGGGAGATGTGCTAGCAGACTAAGGGGGCAGGGCCAAAGTTATGCATCTAATTTAATTTGAGACCAAACACGAGTGACCGTGACACGCTTGAGGGGTTCGAAGCCAGAGTCTTCTCAAATGTCAGCTGTTGCAACCAGCACCTAAGTGGACTGGGGTTGCTCAACACTCACCCACGAGGTTTCGCAAGCCAAGCTGGTATGACCAGTTTTGTTTGAGCTATCAAATCAAGAACATGCAGTTTAGAATGTATGTAGTCAAATGGCTATAATGAACGTAGTAGGGAACTTTGTAAGGAAGAAAGCATGCCAATGTGTGAGGACTCTCCCTGGTACAGTGGTGACTGCTGTGGGATTATAAAACGATAAGTCTCGGGTTCGATTTCTACAATGGGAATGGGAATAATTTCTGAATTGTCTCAGGTTTGCCCTGATGGAAGGCGTTGGCCGAGGCTATATTATAGTGGCCACGTCAATTGTGTGCTTTGCGAACTTGTGACTTCGAGCTTTAATTTACACTCTTAGCGGCAATGGTATTTTTAACCGACTTTAAAAAAAGGAGGAGGTTCTCAATTCGTCGGAATCTCTGTTTTATTTTTATGTATGTTTTCCGATTACTTGAAGATGCCTGAACCGATTTGGAAAATTCTTTTTTTGTTTCAAAGTGTATACTTCCCAGGTGGTTCCATTTAAATTTTATCGAAATCGGTCGAGCTGTTTTTAAAATATCAACAATTAATCTATAATATAATAAAACTGTAACAGGTCCAATTCTGTACATTGAAGATATTTTGAAAATTTTTGTTTGAGGGCACTCTATAATCGATACTGAAGCCAAAACAATTTTTTTTTAATTTTTTGTCTGTCTGTCTGTCTGTCTGTCTGTCTGTCTGTCTGTATCTTGGCCGCGCATCACGCCGAAACTACTGGACGGATTTAAATGAAACTTGGCACGATTTAAGTTAATACTACGAGTTATAATATAGGATACTTTTTATCCCGAAATTCAGCACGGTTCCCTTGGGAGAGGGGATGAAATTCAAAATGTGTATTCCGCTGTAATTCATTAATGTGTATTCCGATTTAATCCATTCTTTTTTTATTAGAAAGCAGGTTCTTTAGAGATTGTCCTGTAATTATTTCAAGGTCGTCAATTTCGTAGTTCAGAAATTATAGACATCACGATCTTCAGTATAAGGTCCAAATAACTTGAACCCCGGAATCTACAAGATACTTTGAATGAACGGCTCATCTTAAGCTGGCAAGTGTACTTTATCGTATATAGCCATCGTGGATAGCCCTATTTTGTCAAAGTC
This sequence comes from Oeneis ivallda, assembly GCA_029955525.1. Lineage (NCBI taxonomy): Eukaryota > Metazoa > Arthropoda > Insecta > Lepidoptera > Nymphalidae > Oeneis > Oeneis ivallda. The sequence goes on along the minus strand of JARPMR010000024.1, from coordinate 3,807,368 downwards.
AAACTACTCCAAAGGCGTCAGATTTTGCCAAACGATCATTATACCTACATACTACATAGTAGGTATGGATGTAATACATCGTATGGACTAATTAATGCTACAGTGTTTTCCTATGCAATTTAATATTCTAATCATACTAATATTTTAAATGCGAAAGTGTGTTTGTTTGTTGGTTTGTCCTTAAATCACGCCACAACAGAGCCACGGATCGACGTGATTTTTTGCATGGGTACTATAGTTGAGGACATAGGCTACTTTTTATCCCGGAAAATCAAAGTGTTCACGAGGGATTTTAAAAACTAAATCCACGCGGACGAAGTCGCGGGCATCAGCTAGTTATGTAATATTTGGATATTTTTATATAATTTTGTAGCTGAATGTACATTTTAAGATACGTGAGTAATAAGATGTTTTTGTAACCGATTGTACTTTAATGAGATGTTTAACATTTAGAATCGTTTGGAAATTACCAATAATTATTAACGAGTGCAGAGTCCACGGATCTGTTGTTTACCATTCGCAGCAATTGTGTTTACTTTGTATTAGTTTATAATGTCCTCCACTCGAAATAATAGTCAGTTCTCAGTTCTCAGTTCTCAGTTCTCAGTTCTAAGTTGTCAGCTCCAAGTCGCAGTAGTAGTTCAGAAGCTACAGTAAAGTGTTACATCGCAAGTAAGAACTTTATAATTTAATACATTTATTGTGTATAAATAAACGTCTACAACGTCACGTTGCTGCTGTTTTCTCTTCAAGACCCCTTCTGACCGCCGAACATTACATTTTGGTGTCAGAAGTGTGGGATATTAAGAAGGCTCTTGAAATATTAGAGTCCTTTGTTCCTGACAAGTAGTTGAGCGGCGGATCTCCAGTTTCAAGACGTTTAGAATAAACGTACTGGGGAAACAACCTTAAGGAGTCTAAAGAAACACCGAGGCATCGCAAACAGTCGGCAATCCTCGGCAGCGACGAAGTTGAAGACAATAATCGGCGAGCACATCAGCTGAGCACGACGTGGTTGTGGTTCTTCACTGGTGCAGGCCAGTACCCCAGCTTCGAGCCAGTTGACCTTAAGCAGCGTTCGCGCTACCACGTGCACCGCTACGCGACGACGGACGAGCAGACCGGACCAGGAACTCCGCAGTATACCAATTACTAACTCAAGTGAGTAGTATAATTGTTGTTATATTGTGTAAAATTTATTTATTGTGTGTTATATGGAATAATAGAATTTTATGGATATTTTATAGGAATTTATAAAGAGATTTTAGAAAATTGAGAAATTATAGGATTTTATACGATTATTACAGATTATTATTAATTTTTTTTTTTTTATTTTATCAGAATATCAAGTAAATAATTATTTAAAATGTATAGTTCAGAGGATAAAGTTTCTGGTGGATTTATAGATATCAACCTAGCTGAAAGAATGATTAATAAATATGATGGCGATAAGGCAAACTTACACGTGTTCATAGATAATTGCAATAATGCATACGCTCTATTAAATCCAGTTTATAAATTAGCATTCGTGTCAGTAGTTTTATCAAAAATTGAAGGAAATATTAGGTCAACATTATTGAATAGGTCATTTTCATCATGGGAAAGTTTAAAAGAACATTTATTAGAAAATTATTCGGAAAAACGAACATTTGCACAATGGCAACTCGAATTAAATTCTTGTAGACAGGGTCAAAATGAATCTATTTCAAAATACTCTAGTAGGGTTGAAAATTGCTATATTAAATTAATTAAATCTTTGGATCCAAAATTATCAAAAGAAGCTCGCGAAGCGAACATAGAGTTATTAAAAAATCAGGCTTTAAACATTTTTATTAGTGGTCTTCTACCACAACTCCATATTTTGTTAAAATCGCAGAAACCGTCAACTTTTGAGGATGCGGTATCTATAGCAATTTCGGAAGAACAAGAAATAAAATCTAGACAGGAAATGAATGCAAAACAAAATTTCAATTCAGGTATTAAAAGATGTACAAATTGTAACAAATTAAATCATTTAGCTCATCAGTGTAGATATCCACCGATGATTAGACATATACAACCAAATCAATCAAATAATAATATACCTACTTGTTTTTTTTGTCATAAACGAGGACATCTAGCCAAAGAATGTTGGAATAATCCAAACAAAAATAATCATAATAATAATCGTAACCGTAACAACAACCAACCTCATCAAAATAAAAATAACCATTTCAATCGTCCAAATAATAATTGGAATAATCATAATAACAGGCAAACGAACAATAGGAGCAATGAAAACAAGCATTTAAACTCCAACGGTCCGAGGCCCGCGGCCAACCCAAGGACCACCAATTTGATCCAGGCCGAATAAGATTTATAGACACGCGTATTTCGTCCTATGTATATTTAGAATCAGATAACATATTAGAGAACAAAAATAAGTTTTTAATCGATACAGGGGCAGAGGTCACATTAATAAAAATAACTTCGTTGGAAGGAGAAACGTTAATATACGAGGATAAAAAGATAAAACTAAAAGGAATCGATAAGGACGCTAGTCCAACCGAAACGATCGGTTGTACCTATTTAACATTCAATATAGGAGACAAAAGAGTTTATCAAACACTTCACGTGGTACCTGATAGCTTTCCTATAAAATGTAATGGAGTGATAGGTAGCGATTTCTTGTCGAAAACTGACTCAATAATAAGTTATAAGGAGAATAAAATTAAAATATGTGGTACAGAGTTTAAAATTGAGCATGATGAAATAAAAATTTCTAGTGAAAAAATGAACGAGAGTAAGTTGAAAAATGATATATGTGATGAGAAAAATGAAAGTGATATGTGTTATGATGATTTGGAAAGTAATATGTTTGAGAGCGACTGTGAGGTTTATCCACAAAATATGTTGAAAAAAGAGATGAGTAATGAAAGAAATATGTATGAAAGAAGCTGTGAAGTTCATCCACAGGAATTCAAAAGTAATAAAAGTTGTGAAAATAATTGTTCTCAAAGAAGTTGTGAAGTTAATCCACAAAAACTGAATAAAAGTATGAATAATGAAAGGGAAGTTTGTGTGATAGAACCAAGATGTGAAAAGGTTATTTCTATTTGTATAGAGAACCCTAATTTGAAAGAAGGAATAATATCGGAACCAATTAAGATATCAGAAGGTGTTTATTTATGTCCGAGTATAGTTAAAGTTCATGAAAACAAAGCATTAACAATGTGTTTGAATACGACAGATAAGGAAGTCAAAATAAATAAGTTGTTTGTGAAGTTAGAACCGTTTACTAACGAGCTTCGAGAAACAAACGAGATAATTAGCGTAAACAAATTTAATAATGACACAGCGTACCCAGGAAATCGTTTGAGTAGATTAGAACAAACTTTAAGAACCGATCATTTAAACAAAGAAGAAAAAGAGTCGTTAGTAGATTTGTGTAAACAATATAATCATATATTTCATTTAGAGGGCGATACATTAACGTCAACAAATACGGTGATGCACGAGATACCAACAAATAATAACGTTCCGATCAATACAAAGTCGTATAGGTATCCAGAAGCTCTAAAGGAAGAAGTTAACGAACAAATAGGGAAATTATTAAGGGATGGAATTATTCAACCATCGAATAGTCCTTGGAACTCACCCGTATGGGTGGTACCTAAAAAATTGGACGCGTCTGGTAAAAAGAAATGGCGACTTGTAATCGATTTTAGGAAATTGAACGAAATAAGTATGGAGATGTCTATCCCCTACCTCAAATAAATGATATACTAGATCAGTTAGGTCATAGTAAGTATTTCACGACCTTAGACTTAGCGTCAGGTTTTCATCAAATAAAAATGAGTCCAAAGGATCAAGCCAAAACAGCTTTTAGTGTACCATTAGGACATTACGAATATACTAGGATGCCTTTTGGATTAAAAAACGCTCCAGCAACCTTTCAAAGACTGATGAATAACGTTTTAGTCGGATTACAAGGAATTAAATGTTTTGTTTATCTTGATGACATTGTAATATATGGTAATTCGTTACAAGACCATAATATAAAATTAAAAGAAGTTTTTGATAGATTGTCACAACATAACTTGAAACTCCAACCAGACAAATGTGAATTTTTAAAAACCGAAGTTATGTATTTAGGACATTTAATCACTCAGGACGGTGTCAAGCCAGATCCAAAAAAGATAGAAGCTGTAAAAAATTATCCGATACCAAAAACTCCAAAAGATATTAAAGCGTTCTTAGGTCTAGCCGGTTACTACCGAAGATTTATTGAGAATTTTAGCAAACTTAGTCAACCTTTAACTAAACTTTTAAAGAAAGATGAACCATTTATTTGGACAAGCTTACAACAAGATTCATTTGAAACATTAAAAACAAAATTATGTGAAGAACCTATTTTACAATATCCGAATTTCTCCGAAACTTTTAATTTAACAACGGACGCTAGTAATTACGCAATAGGAAGCGTTTTATCTCAAGTTTCAAAATCTGAAGATCTACCTATGGCTTATGCAAGTAGAATCTTGAATAAGAGTGAAATTAATTATTCTACTACTGAAAAAGAATTATTGGCGATAGTATGGTCTGTAAAACATTTTAGACCATACCTGTATGGACGTAAATTTAGAATAATAACAGATCACAAACCTTTAACTTGGCTAATGAATGTTAAAGATCCTGGATCTAGGTTAGTTAGGTGGAGACTTTTATTAGAAGAATACGATTATGAAATAGTGTATAAACAAGGAAAGTTAAATCAAAACGCTGATGCTTTAAGTAGAATAAAACCAGAAAAATCAGAAACAGGCGAAATTATTAAAATTCACAGTGTCACGAGAAATAGAGAAAGTTATTCGTCATTTTTAAAAGATATGGAAAGGAAACCTATTTTATATAATAAACTCGAAGAACACAATGACAAACTTCCAAATAACAAAAATAAGATTATCTTTACGTCAACCGATTTAGACATTGAGAATGATAAGAAGTTGATAGAGTATGAATCTTATGTTAATGAATTAAAGTCAAAGAAACCGGTTCAATATGAAGTTTTAAGTATACAAGATAATAGTAATAAAGTATATTTTACATTCCCAAAACTAAACTATTGGGATAGCGTAACATATGAAGACATATTTGAATGCTTCAAAAATTTAAAACAAGCATTACTACAAGAAAATATAAAAGAAATAAATTTAACTAGTTTTTGTCACTTTCATCTTAAATGGCATAAAGTCAGAACTATAATTAGATACATATTTAAAGATACAGAAATATCAATCAATGTTTTTCACGACAGAGTTCAAACGCCAAAAAGGGAGGATATACCGTCTATTTTAGAAGAAAATCATTCAAATGTTGTGTCAGGTTATACAGGATTTCATAAAACTTATAAGAAAATTAAAGCTAACTATAAATGGGACACTATGAAAAAAGATATTAAAGAATACATTAAAAAGTGCGAATCTTGTCAGAAGAATAAAATAAATAGAAAAAAAAATAAAAAACCTATGGAAATTACTTCAACATCTACAGAGGCATTCCAAAAAGTAGCTCTTGATGTTGTAGGTCCATTGCCTGTATCCGAAAATGGTAATAAATATATTTTAACATTGCAAGATGACTTAACAAAATACTCTCAGGCATATCCACTACCTAAACATGATGCTGAAACAATTGCAGATTGTTTTGTTCGTAATTTTATATGTAAATTTGGAATACCTGAAATATTATTAACTGATCAAGGTGCAGATTTTACTTCTTATCTAATAAAAGAAATTTCTAAATTATTCAAAATAAAAAAGATAAATACTAGTGCTTATCATCCACAATCCAATGGTGCATTAGAACGTAGTCATTCGAATGACTACGTTCTAATGCACCATTAGCAGATTACTTGAAACATTACGTTAACGAAGATCAAACTAATTGGGACAAATGGATTGATTTCGCTATGTTTTCATATAATACAAGTGTTCACACATCAACACAGTTCACACCATTCGAACTAATATTTGGCTTTAAGGCTAATTTACCAAGTTCTATAGTTAAAGAACCAGAGTTCAAATATTATTATGATAATTACTTAGACGAACTTATTTTAAAATTACAAAAATCAAGAGAAATAGCTAGAAAGAAATTGATTGATTCAAAAGAATATAATAAACAAATATATGATAAGAAATGTAAGGACATAGAATTTAAAGTAGGAGATTCAGTTTATTTAAGCAATGAGGCAATTAAGCCAGGAAGGTCTCGTAAGTAATCACCTAGGTCCTAACCAATAGACCTTATAAAATAATTAAAATAAATTCTTCAACTAACGTTACAATTAAAATTAAAAATAAGAAACTTAAAGTACATACTAATAGGTTGAAACATGCGTTTGTTTCAGAATGAACCTGATTTTTGTTACGATATTCCTGACATGGATACCGTATGTAATAAGTAGCGATAAGTTATATAATATAAGTGTGATAGATAAAGGAGGTATTTACTTTGAAAACTTAGGAAAAGTTAATCATTTTGATAGTGAATGGAATTTAATAACATATTTAGATATAGCTGATATACATAGAAAAATAAATTTAATTCATGATACCTATATTAAAACCAAAGATCTTTGTAATCATGAAACTTTCACAAAGTTTTCACTTTGCCAAACATCACTTCTAATTTTAGAACAAATAATTCCTCAATTGAATATTCAAGAAAACATTCTTAGAGAATTAACAGGTTTTCATAGTCATAGAGTAAAACGGTCTTATATTGATGGAGTCGGAAGTATTTTTAAAGTTCTCTTCGGTACTCTAGATGCCGATGACGCAAAAAGATATAACGATGCAATTGAACATCTAGATAAAAATGAACATGAAGTTGTAAGCTTACTTAAAACTCAATCAAACATTGTTAAATCGACGATTTCTAATTTCAATACAACCATTACAGATTTAAATAATAACGAAAAAATATTTAATGAAAACTTAAATTTATTATCAAACTATACTAAAGATATAGGAGATAAAATAGTTAGCATTAAAATGAAGCAAGATATTGATGAACATATGTCTTTATTAACTTTAATTACTACCGAAGTAAACAATGAAATTTCTACTATTATTAATGCAATTTTATTCGCGAAGAATAATGCCATTCATCCAGTTATCATTACTCCAGAACAATATGGAGTAGAGTTAAAGAAAACATTATCATATTTGCCATCACAAACGAAATATCCTCTAGAACTGAACGAGAAAGATATTCCAGAATTGTTATCGTTAGCAACCTTAGTGTCATATGTAACAAATGAAAAACTTGTATTTGTAATTAAGACGCCTTTAATCACTCAAGTCAGTTATGATTTATATCATGTTCTTCCAGTACCTATCAAAAGTAACGATAATACATTTATATTTGTTTTACCTAATTTCAAATATTTTTTAATATCAAATAATAAGATTCATTATACTAGTTTAGATAATCTAAACCAATGTAAAATTCTTAAGAATAATCAAAGATACATATGTAAGTTAGAAACCGCCTTATATTCAGTACATACAAGCAAAACATGTGAAACTGAATTGATGTACAGCAATACAAAATTGCCTGCTGAATGTGATACAAGAGTAGGCTATATACAATCCGAACAATGGTATAAATTACACTATAATAATAATTGGTTATTTGTAATGCCTAGAAAAACTATAGGTACGTTGAATTGTAAAAATAAAGAACCTATTGACATTGAATTAATTAATACTGGTATAATTAAAATTTCAGATAGTTGTAAATTGTATACCACTAATATTATGTTACAAACTCAAACATTAAGTTTAGAAAGTCATTATAATTCAATTTTACCTCAAATAGATATTGTATCAGATGAATGTTGTAAAAAGTTGAAAAATAAGAATATTACTAAAATTAATTTTGTACCAATGAAAATTCATGAGAAATTAGATTTAGAAAGTTTGAATTTAGCAAGTCACAAAATAGATAAGATTAATGATATAATTGATCAAATGGAAAATGAAACAATATTTGATAAAGTGGTTAATAATGTTTATTTTGCATATATATTCTTTTCTATTTTAAAAATGATTTCAATTTATGTACTTTATCGTCTAGCTAAATATTTATGGAGAAGACATTTCTTTTGCAATAGAAATGATAAATTATTAGCATTAGAAGATACTAGAACTTGTTGTGCAAGAATTACAAATTGTATAACTTTCAAAGTTAACAATGATAATAGAGACAGAGACATTGAACTTGAAGAAATGCCTTCTGCATCAGAAAACTCTGAAATACCTTTAAGACGTAGTGCGCGAATTGCACAATTAAAAGTAAATTAATTAAGTTTAAGATTTTGTATACTTTGATATTTGATAAAATATATAATCATTATTATTTAGTTAAGAAAATATTATTCTTTTGATTATACTATGATTTGTATCGAAATATTTTAGAATAACTTTGTTTAATATTGTTTTAAAATAAACTGTGTTTATTTTCTTAAAGGGGGAGGATTGTAATATTTGGATATTTTTATATAATTTTGTAGCTGAATGTACATTTTAAGATACGTGAGTAATAAGATGTTTTTGTAACCGATTGTACTTTAATGAGATGTTTAACATTTAGAATCGTTTGGAAATTACCAATAATTATTAACGAGTGCAGAGTCCACGGATCTGTTGTTTACCATTCGCAGCAATTGTGTTTACTTTGTATTAGTTTATAATGTCCTCCACTCGAAATAATAGTCAGTTCTCAGTTCTCAGTTCTCAGTTCTCAGTTCTAAGTTGTCAGCTCCAAGTCGCAGTAGTAGTTCAGAAGCTACAGTAAAGTGTTACATCGCAAGTAAGAACTTTATAATTCAATACATTTTATCTACACTAATGTTATAACATTCTACTTATGTTTCCAATACTTGACTTATAATTACTACTGTTATAGCGCAGATAACAAAACACTCAATTTAAGCAATTTCACATGATGGTATAATATCCACATCGATATCGTAAAATCTCATTATAACATCAATAAAACGCGACCAATTAACCTGGCGAGCCTTATGTCAAAATCCTCATACAAGTTGTATAAAATTTTGATATTATGCTGGCTTTTGAAAACAGTTGGGTTATACGTGAAAACTTCGTCGAAACTACTAAACTTACATACACAAAACTCTTTGGTAAGATCTTTTGGCAATATTATAAAAAGTCACCGCCATATTGAAATTCTTTGTTATTGGACCGATTTCGTTCAAAATCGATATTTAGGCTTCCCTGGGGTCAAATAAGAGGAAATGATTGGCAAAATTATAAAAAGTGACCGCCATATTGAAATTCTTTGTTATTGGACCGATTTCGTTCAAAATCGATATTTGGGCTTCCCTGGGGTCAAATAAGAGGAAATGATTGGCAAAATTATAAAAAGTGACCGCCATATTGAAATTCTTTGTTTTTGGACCGATTTCGTTCAAAATCGATATTTGGGCTTCCCTGGGGTCAAATAGGAGGAAATGATTGGCAAAATTATAAAAAGTGACCGCCATATTGAAATTCTTTGTTATTGGACCGATTTCGTTCAAAATCGATATTTGGGCTTCCCTGGGGTCAAATAAGAGGAAATGATTGGCAATATTATAAAAAGTCACCGCCATATTGAAATTCTTTGTTATTGGACCGATTTTTACTCTTTTTGTTTGATAATTAATTGCATTAGTGAAGATAAAGTAGTGTATGCAACTGCATATAACACGGGTATTAAAACACTCGTTACTATTATGAAACTCGCTGCGCTCGTTTCATAAACTCACACTCGTGTTACCCTTCATTATATGACAGTTGCATAAACTACTATATTGTGTATAAATAAACGTCTACAACGTCACGTTGCTGCTGTTTTCTCTTCAAGACCCCTTCTGACCGCCGAACATTACAATTACATACTTTGTAGTGGAGCGGGCGTTTGAAGTCGGTTTTTTAAATAGAATTTTTTTATATTAAATTGACAGGATTGACAGCACTGCGTGGAATCAGGGTGATCAGGTTTTATTCTGAGCGCATCTAATATGTCGTGTCGAAAGTGCATGAGATAGCTATAGAGTTTCGATAAGCTTTCCTAAGTTACCCCAACTATAGAGTCAGTAGGTAGACTCGCTAGAGAACGATCGAAGAAAATAAGGCTGAGATCTTTAGATCGTACTCTGGCTCTGCTCAAGACTAGAGATAGAGTTCAAATAAGACACAAATATGTCCTGACATAAATCTGTCTCGTTTTAACTCTGTCTTGAGTCTAAGCTGAGTGAGAGTACCATCTATAGATCTTACCCTTAATTGTAGAGCTACGAGCAAGTACCAAGTTAAAATAAGACATAAATATGTCCTGACAAGTAAATCTGTCTCGTTCTTACTCTGGCTGAAATCTATAGATCGTACTCTGACTCTGCGCAAGACTCGAGATAGAGTTAAAATGAGACACAAATATGTCCTGACATAAATCTGTCTCGTTTTAACTCTGTCTTGAGTCTAAGCTGAGTGAGAGTACCATCTATAGATCTTACCCTTAATTGTAGAGCTAAGGGCAAGTACCAATTTAAAATCTATATAAATAAAAATGAATGTTGGTAAGCGCATAACTCAAGAATGGATGGACCAATTCGGTTAATTTAATTTTTGTATGTTCCTTAAGTTCCACGGAAGGTTTTAATAAAAAAAAAAAAACAAAAACTAAATTCACGCGGACGAAGTCGCGGGTATCAGCTAGTAAGACATAAATATGTCCTGACAAGTAAATCTGTCTCGTTCTTACTCTGGCTGAAATCTATAGATCGTACTCTGGCTCTGCGCAAGACTCGAGATAGAGTTAAAATGAGACACAAATATGTCCTGACATAAATCTGTCTCGTTTTAACTCTGTCTTGAGTCTAAGCTGAGTGAGAGTACCATCTATAGATCTTACCCTTAATTGTAGAGCTAAGAGCAAGTACCAAGTTAAAATAAGACATAAATATGTCTCGTTCTTACTCTGGCTGAAATCTATAGATCGTACTCTGGCTCTGCGCAAGACTCGAGATAGAGTTAAAATGAGACACAAATATGTCCTGACATAAATCTGTCTCGTTTTAACTCTGTCTTGAGTCTAAGCTGAGTGAGAGTACCATCTATAGATCTTACCCTTAATTGTAGAGCTAAGAGCAAGTACCAAGTTAAAATAAGACATAAATATGTCTCGTTCTTACTCTGGCTGAAATCTATAGATCGTACTCTGGCTCTGCGCAAGACTCGAGATAGAGTTAAAATGAGACACAAATATGTCCTGACATAAATCTGTCGCGTTTCAACTCTGTCTTGAGTCTAAGCTGAGTGAGAGTACCATCTATAGATCTTACCCTTAATTGTAGAGCTAAGAGCAAGTACCAAGTTAAAATAAGACATAAATATGTCTCGTTCTTACTCTGGCTGAAATCTATAGATCGTACTCTGGCTCTGCGCAAGACTCGAGATAGAGTTAAAATGAGACACAAATATGTCCTGACATAAATCTGTTGCGTTTCAACTCTGTCTTGAGTCTAAGCTGAGTGAGAGTACCATCTATAGATCTTACCCTTAATTGTAGAGCTAAGAGCAAGTACCAAGTAAGGAGCAGTAACCTGAATAAATATGTGTTATTCTGATATACACTCAAATAAAATAGTCCAATAAGTAGGACCTAGAAAATGCTTTAGGTACACATTTGACTCGCACGCCGACCTACGCAAGTAGTTCACTGAACCGTAATCTACAACCTCGATTTGAGTTTTATTGGTGCGGTCGAATTAGATTTTGAAATATTAGCCATATTGTATATAATATACTAGCTGATGCCCGCGACTTCGTCCGCATGGATTTAGTTTTTAAAAATCCCGCGGGAATTCTTTCATTATCCGAGATAAATAGTAGCTCTCCCGGTCTGAGGAACCACTACTACATCCATTACTATACCCATGCAAAAAATCACATCAATCCGCTGTTCTGTTGCGACGGGATTGAAGGACAAACCAACAAACAAACACACTTTCGCATTTATAATATCAGTAATGCTTTAATATAACACTTTTTATAATTGTCAATTTTTTTACCATACTTAACCAAAGACAAAATTTACGTTTTGTTCTTCCACTGTCATTTTCGTTTTTTTATTCCATGTCAGATGCATTTTTGTTATACCAGGTTTTATATTGACTTGACGGAAACGCGGTCGAACGGGATAAAAAGTATCCTATGTCCGTCTCCTGGTTCTAAGCTACCTGTCCACCAATTTTGAGCCAAATCGGTTCATCCGTTCTTGAGTTATAAATAGTGTAACTAACACCACTTTCTTTTATATATATAGATACCTATACATATACCTTGGCGTGATAACCTAGGTACCTAAGTACGTAATATAATTACGATATAGCACGCTAGGCATCAAATTATAACTTAGAGTCGACGCGGAGATATTCCGATAAAAAAGAGGGATGTTACAAGTTTCACGTGTGTGTCTGTGTGTCTGTCTGTTCCCTCGTAGTTCCCTGTTCTTGTTGTTATTAGTGAGTGGTCCGATTTTGATGATTCTTAAATTATTCTAAGAAACATAGGTGACCTATATTATGTAGGTATAAGTACTGCCTAGCTACGCATACCTACTTACGAATATCAATGATTGCTACATAATTATTAAACAATGGTGTTTAATTAATTATAAGTAGGTACTAATATACTACTACATGAAGCAGTGATAGCCTGGTTAGGACTGTGTCTCCTATTGGGGTGGTCGCAGATTCGATCCCGGGTACGCACATCTGACTTTTCGGAGTCAAGTGCGTTTAAGCAATTATCTATCACTTGCTTCAACGGTGAAGGAAAACATCGTGAGGAAACCTGCACATCTGAAGTTCTTCATAATGTTCTCGAAGGTGTGTGAAGTCCACCAATTTGGATTGGGCCAGCGTGGTGGACTATGGCCTATTAACCCTTCTCTGAGAGGAGACCTGCGCTCAGTAGTAGCCGTTGATGGGTTGCTAATGATGGCTAATATACTAATTACTGTAGCTAGGTATTTATATAATGCAGAAGTAAATAATGAACTAACTAAACTATAGTAATAAAGTCGATATAACGAATTAGTATCTATTAGGTATACCCAATCTATGTGATAAATCAGATTTGATAGTTACTAGCTCGCCTCCGCACATCTATTCCGAAGGGGATCATTGTATGGACCGAGTACTCAGAAGAACAGCTTCCACCTGGTTAAAGGAGGAGGATGGGTTTAGGAAAGGATAGTGGTGGTGGATAAGTGAGGTGGCTCGTAGTTAGGACTGCGGTCTCCTGTTCGGGGGTTCGCAAGTTCGATCCCGGGCACACACCTCTGACTTTTCAGAGCTATGTGCGTTATACAACGTGTGCCTACTGAAAGTCCGAAAAACTACTGCAGGGTACCTTTTTACCTTTCATATAGAACTCTTCAGCACAAGCATTGGACTCGAAGCCCTTATAGTTTTTGAGTTAACCACACTGAAAGTTTTCACCAATAATAATCTTAGCACAACCCTAGAAAACATAACGCGTCGGTAAACCTACTACCGCGCGCCGCGCGCGTTGTGAGTTTGTGACCTATTCACGGTTAATCATAGGGTTGTCACAAGTAAACGCATCAATATCAATTGAATAAGTTTGTATGGTAAAAAAATGTGCTTTCAATATTTTTATAGATGATTCGTCTTTATTAGCTACACACACGTACCCTGCAGTCATTTTTCGGATTTTCAGTACACGTTGTATATCACATGCTTCAACGGTGAAGGAAAACATCGTGAAGAAACCTGCACGCCTGAGAGTTCTCAATAATGTTATCAAAAGTGTGTGAAGTCTACCAATTCGTATTGGGCCAGCGTGGTGGACTATGGCCTATAATCCTACTCTGAGAGGAGATCTGCGCTCAGTAGTGAGACGCTATAATGAGTTGTTCATGATGATATTGCATCTTAAGATAAACTGCTAGTAAGTTGCCGATCAAAGTCTTATTAATTTCATGGCATTAGCGTCAAAGTAAAATAAACCATAACTGCATCTAATTAGAGCTCAATTTCGTGTATGCATTCTCATACGTTTAGGTATGTACGATAAGCTCCAGAACGCTCCATGTTAAGGTGGAAGACAAGGGTTTGCCCGCGAAATTCAAATTTAATTTGGTTTTTCGCAATTTGTAAACTAATACGACAAAGTAGGCTTATGGCCTTCTAATTGCGCCAGTGGAATTATCATCTTCACAGGTTTACATAAAAATCTTTACTTGAAAGTGACCAGTTTAAGAAATTAATCAAAATACTGAGTTGGACGTGAGTTACTCACAAATTAGTCGATATTTTGATAAATTTCTTAAACAGGACACTTTCAAGTAAAGATTTTTATATAAACCTGTGAAGATGATACTGCCATTGTCGCAATTAGAATACCATAAGCTTACTTTGTCGTATTAGTTTACAAATTGCGAAAAACCAAATTAAATTTGAATTTCGCGGGCAGAACCGTGTCTTCCACCTTAACATGGGTTGTACTGAATTTGTGACTTTAAAACAATACAGTCAAGGAATATTTTACTTTGACACTAATGCCATCAAACGAATACGATTTTGATCGGCAACTTTTAGAAAATTGCACCTCTGATTGGCTGAATTTATCGCATTCTTGCTGCATCAATGCACCTATCCATTAGCGGGAGAGTATTAGCGAATCAGAGGCCATTGCGATCGTTATACTGAAGAAATCAATTTGAGAGAATACCTACCACTACAGTTTTATCATTATCGTCATCACCTCATCAATGGGCACAGGTCTCTCCTCAGAATGAGAGGGATTTAGTTTAGGTCACAGTCCATCATGTCTGCCAGTCTGCCAATCCATACTAGTTCATAGTATGGATTCGCAGACTTCAGACTGCACCTTTGAGAACATTATGAGGATTTCTTAGGTGGTGAAAAAAAACGTCCTGAGGAAACCTTCGCATCTGAGAGTTGTCTATAATGTTGAGATGTGTGAAGTCTGCCAATTTACATCGCAAGCATGGTGATATGACGCTTCTTAGGGAGAGGGCAGACTGGCGACTCAAAAGCGTTGGATACGATGCTAAAAGTCGCGAAGGTCAACCCTTAAAAATCGCAGAACGCCGATGCTAAAACACGCAACTCGATCGCTGCGACTGGCGTTTGTTGTGTGCCCACTTAAGGCCCAAATTAGACGGTTAATCGTACATCGTTGCGAAATTTTTTGCGAAAATGAACCATCTTAATTCGTCCTATGGGTGAATTTTCTACGGTTAATTTTTCGAGTTTTACTTTCAATTTCGAAGGTCATCGGTGAGCCATCCGTCTAAATTCGCCCTTAGGGCAAAGGGCCTAAGGGATCATTTTCGCAAAAAATATTCGCAAAAATGAAAGATGAACGAGGATCCGTCTAATTTCAGCCTAAGCGTTCGAAATCGGAATCGAGCTTCCGTACAGTGCAGTGCGGCGTCTCAAAACCATAAAAATCCGATCCGAGCCGATCGCTGCCGCTAAAAGTAGCCAGTCTGTCCTCTCCCTTATGGATGACTATTTGTGCCCAGTCATCATCATCAGTATCAACTCATCATCGGCTCACTACTGAGCGAGGTCTCCTCTCAGAGAAGGGTTATAGGCCATAGTCCACCACGCTGGCCCAATGCGAATTGGCGGACTTCACACACCTTCGAGAACATTGTGGAGAACTCTCAGGTATGCAGGTCTCACAATGTTTTCCTTCACCGTTAAAGCATGTGATATTTCATTTCTTAAACGCACTTAACTTCGAAAAGTCAGAGGTGGAACCCGGGATGGAACCTGCGACCCCCCCCGAATAGGAGACCACAGTCGTAACCACTAGGCTATCACTGCTTAGTAGTGTGCCCAGTAGTGGTCCGTTAATGGGTAGCTGATGATGATGATGATGATGATGATGATGATGATGATGATGATGATGATTCATACGCACTGATCATCCTCGCGAAGCCGAAGTCGCAGAGCTTGACAACGCCATCGCTGGTCAACAGGATGTTCTCTGGTTTGACGTCCCTATGGATGCAGTTGTGCCGGTGGCAGTACGCCACGCCCTGGAGGGTCTGCCAGATGATCTGCTTCGAGAGGAGTTCGGGGCAGCCCTGGTGAACAAATTGGTGGTTTTGAATTCCTGCAGTGCACTGTAGAAGCAGTGATAGCCTAGTGGTTAGGACTGTGGTCTCCTATTCGGGGGGTCGCAGGTTTGATCCCGAGGACCTCTGACTTTTCGGAGTTAAGTGCGTTTAAGCAATTAAATATCACTTGCTTCAACGGTGAAGGAAAACATCGTGAGGAAACCTGCACATCTGAGAGTTCTTCATAATGTTCTCGAAGGTGTGTGAAGTCCGCCAATTCGCATTGGGCCAGCGTGGTGGACTATGGCCTATAACCCTTTTCTGAGAGGAGACCTGCGCTCAGTAGTGAGCCGTTGATGGGTTGCTAATGATGATGATGATGATGAATTCCTGCAAGTATCGACTCCGGTTGGGAGATGGTAGTGGTGATGCCGACTAAGTCCCTTCGTAAGGCCAATAACATCCTGCTATTCTCCGGTTGGCACCACAATTTTTAAGGATGACAAGTCTTACTGTTGGCCAACCAAACTAGGGACAAAGGCCCAACTAACAGCAAACGCAAATGACTACTAGGATACCTACTCAGTGTGCATTGGATTGTATTTTGGCTATTCCGAAGAATCAAGTTTTTAGTACATATGATTTAAAAAATAAAACCAGCTAAGTGCGACTTGGACTCGCACATTTACGGTTATCGGTTATCGGTTTACGGTTCATGAGATACAGTCCGCTGACAGACACACGGAAGGATGGACGGACAACAGAGGCCTATTAATAGGATAAGAATCCTCCTAGGAACAGGAGGACCCTTTGGGTTCAGAAACCTAAATGAAGAGGGGAATGATAACTAGTAGTGAGGACGTCGGTCTCTTATTCTGGGGAATCGTGGAATCGATTTCGGGCACGCACCTCTGGCTTTTTGGAGTTATACGTGTTCTAAGTATGTAAATCAGAATATCGACTACTTTTTGAGTAACTCACGTCCAACTCGATAATCTGACCAATTTCTTAAACTGGACACTTACAAGTAAAGATTTTTATATAAACCTGTGAAGATGATACTGCCATCGAAATTGCGAAAAACCAAATTAAATTTGAATTTCGCGGGCAGGCCCGTATAATCAACCTTAATGGCGAAGGCAAACAAACGGCTGAGAGTTCTCCATAATGTTCTCAAAGGTGTGTAAAGACTGCCAATCCGAACTAGGCCAGCGTGGTGGACGATGGCCTATGGTGGATTCTCTGATAGGAGACCGGCTCAGTAGTGAGCCGTTAAAAGGTTTCTGATAATGATGCAGAAGCATTAGCGATACAATCTATACACACAGTTCGAATTAGGAACCTCCTTAAAAGAAGTCGGCAAATATTATATAAAGGCCTTGAGCCTTGACCGTGTAAGCCAACAATAACGTAATAACCCGGGCTTGTTCTTCCACAATGAAGTGAACATGCAAATGGCAGGGACAAAAACATGGCAGTTTTTAGTTGGAACCAACATTGGCAGAGGCACGCGATGTGACTTATCTAACAAGTAACAACATCGATTTGCAGTTTTGCATTTCACTTGATGATATTTTTAGAAGTTAACCTATAGTGGTCAAGATCCGAAGAGAGGTCGTCCTTTCCCTGTTTATCAGATGAAAAGTATTTTTTATCGAACACTAGCTGATGCCCGCGACTTCGTCCGCGTGAATTTAGTTTTTAAAATCCCTCGGAAACTCTTTGATTTTCCGGGATAAAAAGTAGCCTATGTCAGTCTCCAGGTTCTCAAGTATATCTACCCATGCAAAAAATCACGTCGATCCGTAGCCCTGTTGCGGCGTGATTGAAGGACAAACCAACAAACCAACAAACAAACACACTTTCGCATTTGCGAGGTCTCTGAGTTTACTAGAGCGATTTGCACTTGTCCGTCCGTCCGTCCGTCCGTCCGTCCGTCTGTCAGAGCCTTATAACTTTTGAATTACTGAACGTAATTACTTCAAATTTAGATTTATGTAAACCGATGGCCTCCAGCCGAAAATGGCTTAAAAAGTTATAAAAATCTTAATTTCAGGGGGGCTCTCATAGAAGCGAATGCCAAGTAAAATTTTTTTTTTTGCTATTCATAGGTTTTCTGTGTATCATTTTAAAGACAATTTGGAACAGAGTACAAACGTATTTTTTTTTTTTCCTAAAATTGACGAAATGGGGAGCTTTCAAAGTGGCGATTTAATACGCTCGCTTGAAGACGCTCTCTGGGAAAATTGGCTATATATTTTCAAGTTCTACTTATTTTCTTACTTCACTTGTATCCTGTACTTGAACAACAAATACTAAAATTATATGAATATTATAAAGAAACGAGATTATTTAATTTTTAATGAGCATCAGTAAATTTCTCATAACTTCACAATAATGCTAATAGATGGCGCAGTCATTAACTATTCCATGGAACTACTCGTAGGAGTTACGACTACGATCTATCTCAAAAACAGTTTTGCGTCGAGCATTATTATTTAGGTACATGATATAATAATATATTATTCAATTAAAATTATTCTTTAGTTAAATATCAAACTTCATTAAACTATTACTTGCTGCATTTTGTATATTTTCTATTCGCGTCGATAGATGACGATTTGTACAGATGCCCGTAACCCGGTTTCACTCGTTAGTACCTACATAATAATTCAATGTTTTCACTAACGTTCCCTAACTTTTACGCGCTACCTATAAGTTAGGTGATGTTTTCTGTCAACTTATTTATCACGATCCTGTACGGGACACCTAAAAGGATATTGGGACGGATGTTAAGACTTAGGATTGTATTTTGGAGCTACCTACGTAAAGAGACTCCTACATAGGGGATGATTTAGGTATGTTTAGTGAAAACGGGCATAATAATAATGTCAGTTTTGGTCGTCATGTATCGATTGAATGAATAATAATCATGGGATACCGTTACCGCGAGGTCTCAGTTCGGGGCGAACCACTAGTATTAGTAAGGATTAAATTGGTTGTCTGTAAAGTCGGTTTACGGACGATAGTTTTACGTGATACCGTCATAAAGAAACATTTATGAAAAAAATTGGTTGTCTGTAAAGTCGGTTTACGGACGATAGTTTCACGTGAAAAGGTCATAAAGAAACATTGACGACGACTGGCGGGCGGCACAAACCAACGCTTGGGCCGATCGTGCCTCTCTATCGCTTGTTCCGCGCTCACGCTTGCACGCACAGGCTCAGGCGGAACGTGACACATTTTCGTGCGTGCAGCCGGTGTTCATCGATTTATAAGACGTTATCACGTCAAAAAATAAATTTTTTTTTGTAATTTTTCAAAGGCAATATTATACCATCGTCCATCACATTTGCAATAAAATTATCTTTATTTTATGTATATTATCAATCAAAGAAAACAGATCGGTGCAATAACTTGAACCGAGTCACCTATCTATACCTGCTTGCCCGGTAATAGGGAACAGAATAAGGTCGGCAATACAACATTTGCATATTCCGCTATACAATTTTGATTTCTTTTAAGATTGTTCGGTAAACAAGACAGTAAAACATGGACCGAAACTTTAATTATTATTATTTTTTCACGAAAAAGTGTCACTTTCCGCCTGAGCCTGAGCGTGCAAGCGAGAGCGCGGAACAAGCGATAGAGAGGCACGATCGGCCCAAGCGTTGGCTTGTGACACATTTAAATTCATCAATGTTTCTTTATGGCGTTATCCATTATCACGTAAAACTATCGTCCGTAAACCGACTTTACAGACAACCAATTTAAACCATTTAAATTTTATCAAAATCGGTAGAGCGGTTTTTACAAAATCAAAAATAACATAAGTATATATACTTTGTAGTGGCGCGGGCGTTTGAAGTCGGTTTTTTAAAATGATTTTTTTTTAGTATATATTAAAATATATTAAAATCAATATGAGGGATATTAGGTACCTACGAGTACATTCAATTTTCCCCAGTTACAGTTTTTAAACTTTTATCCTTGTTCTCTTCATCACACTAATTATAGCCAAACGTTATTTAGACATCGATGGTAAATACCTAAGCTTTACTTAAGTAAACCTGTTATAAATCAAAAGTTAACTTTATTGGTTAACTAATTCCACCTTTACTTATTCGCCATGAAACGCCCTTGGTCTTATTATTTCCACACGAATATGGTAGGCATAAATTGTAATACTCAAGACAAGACATAGAAAATTTGACGTGTTGCGCAAACTATGGCGCATATATCAACGCAACGCAAGGGCGAATTTTATGTTGCAAATTGTGCAAAGATTGTGAATGATAAAAATCTTATTATACTATACGAAAGTTCATAATTTAATTAAGTACCTATTTTTTAACAGACTTCAAAAAAGCAGGAGGTTATCAAATCGTCGTAATTTATTTTTATTTATTTTTTATGTATTTTCACAGATTACTCGAAGACGCCTGAACCGATTTGGGAAATTCTTTTTTTGTTTCAAAGGGTATATATAATTCCTAGGTGGTTCCATAGAAGTTTTATCAAAATCGGTAGAACGGTTTTTAAAATATCATCAATAAATCATATACTTTGTAGTGGCACGGGCGTTTGAAGTCGGTTTTTAAAAATAATTTTTTATATTAAACTAGCTGACCAAGCCACGCGTTGCTGTGACCCAGTAGGTATAATAGATTAAATTAATATTAAGATAAAAACTATCCTATCTTTCAAGTTTGACCAAATTACAGATAGTTACGAAGTTTGATCAAAATCGGTTAAGTAGTTTAGGAGTCCATCGCGGACAAACAACGTGACACGTAATTTATATATATTAAGATTATAACTAATAATTAGGTACTTTATTTTTGAAGTAAAAACTTCTTTAAGCGCGTTTTTTGGCAGGAGAAAATTTTAGGAATGGAAAATGCTAATGTTAACAGTAGGTGTGTAGCTGAGTAGGTATACAATTTACTAAATTTGACATAGGTACATAATGCAAGTATGGTTTGTACTTCAGAGTACCTACATAATATATATAACATATAGAATCTTATCATAGAATCTGTAATTTGTCGGATTACAATGTACTCTTAAAAATTTAAGTTAATTTTTTTTAAATTTATTGTTAAAATTCCGGAAGTGGTCTAGGCATAATCCGACAAATTCGATAGTTCGACACTGCCCTGCAAAATGTTTGTCGGATTACCGGGGGTCCACTGTATACAACATAATTCATTCATTAATTCATTCAACACAGCGTTCACCATTGCGCTGCAGAGGTTGTCAGTCAGTCGTGAGTCGTGACTGTAGTTACGAGTCGACGTACCTAGTCATACTTTGAGGATGAGATTCCAAAGATATAAGATAGGTACTTATTTTGCTATTTTATGCTAAGACCACACGCCAAGGCCACACTTGTGTTAGCACAGAGGTTGGCAAATCACATGTTTGCGAACCGGCTAAAGCATATTAGGTATTATATCTACCTATACGAGATTAACTGCTTCATTGGTTGGCTAGTAACAAAAATATAAAATAACTAGCTGACCCAGCGAACTTCGTACCGCCAGCAAAAATATTTAGTGGTTGGTCACCCTTATCATTTAGAGGTATGAAAAATAGATGTTGGCCGATTCTCAGACCTACCCGATATGCACACAAAATTTCATAAAAATCGGTCCAGCCGTTTCGGAGGAGTAAGGTAACTAACCTTCCGACCGAATCCGATCACGGCGGCCAACCTCCTTAGAGATCAGCCATCTGCGCGGGAGATATTATAGTACACAAGTGTGTGCGCAAACACGGCTGCACTCTCTATTCCCTCACTCTCATAATCCGATGGGGCGGAAATCCGACATGAGCAGGATCGACGGCTTTACGTGCTCACCGAGGCACGGGGTTGACTAACCGCCAACTTCCTAACTCCGGGCTAGTACTGGGAATTTCTTTGGCAGAAAAACACAGTACATTTTTTTAATGGCCCGACCCGGGAATCGAACCCGGGACCTCGTCATCCGCAGTCGAACAAGCTAACCACTAGACCAACGAGGCAGTTAACAAAAATATAATAATTAGATGTTAATTAATATTCCGCGGTTTTGTGGATTGGCATTTTAAAATATTGGCTTAACCTTGGATGTGATGAGCAGCTTTATACAGGGTGTTGTGTTTATCTGCAGCAAAGAGGAATTCAGTAGTTCGGTTATCGGTATAATCGCGCAAGTTGAAAGCACCATATTCTGCTGACTGAATTTGAATGAATGAATGAATACATTTTTACTATAGGTAGGTAGGTACACTATTTATATGGAATCTTATAGAAGCTGTAAAAAAATAAAAAGGTAGATATACTAGGTAAAACTTGCGGCTTTATCGCTTAGAAGCGATCTCTATTCTCTACCAGGCAACTTAGTTGCAGAGGATATTGTGGTCGGAGAGAAAGAGTTTCACGGCAACCAATCTGTACAAAGATTTAAAACTAAGCAGGCAAAGACATAAAAATATAATATTATCGAGATTGAATGGTTAAACTCTTTTCCATGAGGATTCATGCTTACCTAATCCTGAACAAAACACGCCGTCCATATTGCATGAAAATACTGTTTTGGTTGAAGATAAACAATCCCTTGGAAAAACGGAACACTATAACACTTTTTTTTTTCTCGTCTATCCCATAGTGTGGGGTGTCGTTGAATAGGTCTTTCAAAAATATTGTGGGTGTGGGAACACCGTTTTTCAATTCAGGGATCCGTTTGTGAAATATGATATTTTAAAATGCTAAATTTTATTAGAGTCAAGTGTCCCCCCCTCTGCCAGCTAATTGGTTGTATAAAGGATACATGAAAAAATTCACAGCAGTATAATGAATTTTAAAGGAAAACTATCACGGCTAAGTAGGGTTCATTAGTTAAGGAGTTATATCTGTTTTTTCTAAGTTAGGTATTACAGGTAGTGTAAGTTGCATATTTTGTAGTATATTATTTATAGTATTTAAACCATGGAACTCAAAATGTATTCAATATTCATAAATAAAATAAAAGCACTATCCTAGGTCAGCAATAATATTTGAGACTTTCAACTACGGAACCCTACACTGCGCGTGGCCCGGCACGCACTTGGCCGTTTGCTTGACATTAACTTTCAAACTTTTATTAATTCATTTCAGAAGATATAAAAATTGAATCTATTATTTCTAAAATTTTGCTACGAACAGTGTAATTAAAAGTTGAGTGTCGTGAAACACAGGATTGGAATGGAACGAAGTTCCTTCTAATAATGAATTAATAATAAAAATAAATAAAATAAAAAATTATAAGTAATCTGAAGTCAGGATTCGAAATCCTCACCCGATAGTTTCGTT
This sequence comes from Oeneis ivallda, assembly GCA_029955525.1. Taxonomy (NCBI): domain Eukaryota; kingdom Metazoa; phylum Arthropoda; class Insecta; order Lepidoptera; family Nymphalidae; genus Oeneis; species Oeneis ivallda. The sequence continues at coordinate 3,783,856 of JARPMR010000024.1, read as the reverse complement.
CCTTTGTTAAACCGTTACGCCACCAAAGTTATGATGCAACGTGTGTAATAAACGAAGGCAACAAGTGTCGTGACGGAAAATTCTTCACTTTTTATTGGCAAGCTTTTCGTCCGAAAAGGAACTTCGTTTCAATAACCTTTTCGATTGCGATTATGTAGGTAGGTATTTAAGTTTTATTTATATGGGCTTTTTCGGATTGTGTATGCTGCATTGTGTAGGCTCTAATGTGAAATGGGCGAGTGCGATGCGTAGCCTGGGGGGTGAGCCCTTGGGCTCGAAGACATCGGGGGGGCAACGTCTTCCTAAGTATATGTTGTCAAATATGGTTGAGCGAAGCAATGGCTGGGTCATGCGTCATGCTCGTGAACGGGTACCACCAGCGGCAATGGGGCTACTTTCTGTCTGCCCGTCTTAACATGTGTTGAATTATAATTAGAAATAATTACCTATGCTTTTGTGGAACTTCCCCTCATTGTGGAAACACTGCATACGTAGAATAATTAAGTATATTGTAAAAGTATTTTGAAAAGAGCAACTGCCGAGTTTCTTGCTGGTTCTTCTCTACAGGAATGGCATTCCGAACCAGTGGTAGACTCATTGACGATTTAAAAGTACTTTGTAAAAGTTTATTTGAATAAAAAACATTTCCATTCTATTCTATTCTATAAGGGCGCCTCCTGTGAGGCTCGGACATCGGCTTACGATCACGTTAGGGCGAAGGGGTGGAGTGGCTGGACTTTATTAGTCCGTACGTCCCCGTGATCGTGGTAAGGATCCACGACCAGGTGAAGTGAGTAATCGGGGGATTTATAAAGGTCGCATGTCTTTACACGAAAAGTCAATAATTGGTCCAAGTTAGTAGGTACATCTACTTATTCTGCTTAAATACACTTGTGGTTTTAAATTTCATGTCACATCTATTTATTTAAGCATAATATTTATTATGCTATAGTTAAAAAACCTTATGTGCACAGAATTTATAATATTTTAGCTGAATACTTACTCATTCTATAGTTACTTGTTATGATCTATGAGTGTGACTTAGGAGGATGTTTGTAGTGAGCTATCGTCTTTGAAATCATCAACATCGACACAAAAGTCGATCGCTCGATGGAAGGTTTCAGGAGGTACGACGCACATCTGCCCAAATTGTTTTTCTTTCATAAATTTCGAGTCTCGAAAGATACCTACTAACGTCAGAGTAAAATGTTAAATGACCCTTTTCAGGGTTCCGTAGTAAACAAGGAACCCTTATAGTTTCGCCATGTCCGTCCGTCCGTCCGTCCGCGGTTTAGCTCAGAGACTATTGGTACTAGAAATCTGAAATTTGACAAGGGTATCAATATCAATCACGCCGACAAAGTGGTGAAATAAAATTATGAAAAATAATTTTTTTAGGGTACCTCCCCTACATGTAAAGTAGGGATAATTTTTTTTTTCTCGTCTATCCCATAGTGTGGGGTCTCGTTGAATAGGTCTTTCAAAAATATTGTGGGTGTGGGAACACCATTTTTCAATTCAGGGATTCGTTTGTGAAATATGATATTTTAAAGTGCTAAATTTTGTTAAGAGTCAAGTGTCCCCCCCCACTGCCAGCTAAATGGTTGTATATAGGATACAAGAAAAAATTCACAGCAGTAGTATATATAATGAATTTTAAAGGAAAACTATCACGGCTAAGTAGGGTTCATTAGTTAAGGAGTTATATCTGTTTTTTCTAAGTTAGGTATAACACGTAGTGTAAGTTGCATATTTTGTAGTATATTATAGTATTTAAACCATCGAACTCAAAATGTATTCAATATTCATAAATAAAATAAAAGCAGTATCCTAGGTCAGCAATAATATTTGAGACTTTCAACTACGGAACCCTACACTGCGCGTGGCCCGACACGCACTTGGCCGGTTTTTTTTATAAATGCATTCAGCATTTCAGGGGCCCTAGTATAAGTAAGTACTAGCCTTTAGCGTTAGCGTAGTGTAGGGTTAGCCTTTCAAGCTTACGTTAACTCTGCGTAATCTGTCAACTCATATGTAAGGAAAAGGGATGGAAAAATCCTCCATCTTGAAAAGTTACACTAGGTTTAGGTAGCTAGGTATCTACCTGATCAAACGTCAATTCATAATATTCTTCCAACCCATAATTTCATATTTATCTGTATTTGATAAAATTTTAACCGTTAGGAATAATTTGAAAAGAAGCGTTTTATTTAGTTTTTAATAATGTTACAAAGGTTAATTACCTACGCATGATAATTACTGTAATGATTCAAACACGTTTTAATATCGAAAGTCAAAAGCGTGAGTGCATTGCGTGTTTTGGCCGTGTAGTGTAGTAGAGGTATCCACATTGTGCAAGCGTGTAGCGTGGCCACCGACGCGTGCTATTAGCAAATGTAGGGACTTGGGACATTATCTGAAAGTGATTGCTACAATGAGACAATCACAATCCTCTCTGATTAGCCGACACTCTCTCGCTATTGGCTGAAATGCATTGTCGCAGATAGAACGCGATAAATCTAGCCAATCAGAGCCAATCTCCTAAATTGAGACTGTACAGTCGATGAGTCCTATGTATAAGGGCCAAAGTAACAATTTGGCCATTTTCACTTTTTGGTGTTAAATGCTTCCTTTTACTATAATTAATAACATGCACTGAAAAAAAAACTCATATTTATTGGTAGAAGTACTATTTTTTACTGCAGTAAAAGGGCTCAAGTAGCACATTTTTAAACGTACAAGGGCCAAATGGTTGTTTGAGACTTATTCGTGGTGATATCCCGCCTGTTTGCCATTTTACCAACCTAAAAAAGGCCAATGTTATGTTTGTCATTCATATAAATACGGTCATATAACGCTGAAAGTTAAAGAAAACTTTGATAATCATGTCTGATTGATTAAAATTTGGTACCATGTAATGATAATATTTCAAAGATTGCGGAGTAATAATGATGACGATGAGTAAATGTTTATTTTTTGATTTATATGAATATTTTTTACTCTGATTGCAAATAGTCTTGGTACAATAAAAAATATTTGATTTTAAGTACTTACGTTAACATTAAAAAATATATAAGATTTGAGAAAGGATATGACATTATTGATTATTTATTGATCTATACCAGTGATTCCCAAAGTGGTCTAGGTGGACCCCCAGGGGTCCACGGAGGACTCGATGGGCGTCTACGTTGGCGTGACCATGACCCCCGTCATGGCCACGCTAACGTAGACCCCCGTAAAGTCTACAGAAAAAAAGTTTGGGAACCTCTGATCTATACTAATATTATAAAGAGGAAAGATTTTCTTGTTTGTACCGAATAGGCTCTGTAACTACTGGACCGATTTTAACCATTTTTTCACCAATAGAAAGCTAAGTTATCAGGAAGTAACATAGGCTACAATTTATTTCCAAAAAAGTTGGAAATCCTTAAGAAAATTGCAATAATGTAACCCAAAGTAGCAAAATTTTGCCTATAAATTGCAATATTTGGCGTGTGCTGAGAAAACTATTAATGATACATAAAAATTATGTACTACATATTTAAAGTACTCATTATTCTCTACAAAAAATCTCCGAAGGAATATATCAAACTATCATTTTTAATTCTTATTATTATTTAAGTCAATAGTCTTTGTGTTCTAAATTTAATTAGATCGCCTTTACTATCGTAGTATTAATTCGTCCTTACAAATACATATTATAAATGCGAAATTGTGTTTGTTTGTTGGTTTGCCGTCAATCACGATGCAACAAAGCTACGGATTAAAGTGGTCTTTTTGATAGGTATAGTTGAGAACCTGGAGGGTGATATAGGCATCCCGTAAAATCAAAGAGTTCCCGCGGAATTTTAAAAACCAAATCTACGCGGACGAATTCGCGGTCATCAGCTAGTCTTCAATAATATAAGTTTTGATTATTTTTCAGAAAAAAAAATCTAAAAAAATTGTCAAATAATTTTAATAGTTTTATTATTTTTAGGGTCTAACTGAGAGTTCAGAACATTATCTTACCAAGTAAGATAACGTATAAGTAACAATGTGACTTATTACCAAAACAGTCACTTATTTTGTGCTCTTTTTGATGATTTATTATTTTTAATCCATCAATATAAAATTGGGGCTGTAAAAATCTAGAAAATAGAAAATAAAAAATCGTCCAAAATGGCACTTTGACGTTTTTACTAGTTTTTTTGGCAGAGTAAAAATACTTAAAAATTGACGAATATGGGCATATGTGCAATAATTAAAAAACTAAAATATATATTTAAAAAATATTATAGCTCAAATAACGGCCATAGGTGTAATAGCAATTATGCAAAGTTTCATTAAATTTAGTTGTAGCATGTAAGAAATATATCAAATTGAAACTTTGAGAGCCTCTACTGAAAAGTTGCGATTTTGCACTTTGGCCCTTATACATAGGACCCATCGCAGTAATGATTGAAGCAGCTTTTAAAATATAATCGATTGAGCCTCAATAGCCCAACGGTTACTTAAACAGAACGGAACAGTGTAATTAAAAGTTGAGTGTCGTGAAACACAGGATTGGAATGGAACGAAGTTCCTTCTAATAATGAATTAATAATAAAAATAAATAAAATAAAAAATTATAAGTAATCTGAAGTCAGGATTCGAAATCCTCACCCGATAGTTTCGTTCCTTTGTTAAACCGTTACGCCACCAAAGTTATGATGCAACGTGTGTAATAAACGAAGGCAACAAGTGTCGTGACGGAAAATTCTTCACTTTTTATTGGCAAGCTTTTCGTCCGAAAAGGAACTTCGTTTCAATAACCTTTTCGATTGCGATTATGTAGGTAGGTATTTAAGTTTTATTTATATGGGCTTTTTCGGATTGTGTATGCTGCATTGTGTAGGCTCTAATGTGAAATGGGCGAGTGCGATGCGTAGCCTGGGGGGTGAGCCCTTGGGCTCGAAGACATCGGGGGGGCAACATCTTCCTAAGTACATGTTGTCAAATATGGTTGAGCGAAGCAATGGCTGGGTCATGCGTCATGCTCGTGAACGGGTACCACCAGCGGCAATGGGGCTACTTTCTGTCTGCCCGTCTTAACATGTGTTGAATTATAATTAGAAATAATTACCTATGCTTTTGTGGAACTTCCCCTCATTGTGGAAACTCTGCATACGTAGAATAATTAAGTATATTGTAAAAGTATTTTGAAAAGAGCAACTGCCGAGTTTCTTGCTGGTTCTTCTCTACAGGAATGGCATTCCGAACCAGTGGTAGACTCATTGACGATTTAAAAGTACTTTGTAAAAGTTTATTTGAATAAAAAACATTTCCATTCTATTCTATTCTATAAGGGCGCCTCCTGTGAGGCTCGGACATCGGCTTACGATCACGTTAGGGCGAAGGGGTGGAGTGGCTGGACTTTATTAGTCCGTACGTCCCCGTGATCGTGGTAAGGATCCACGACCAGGTGAAGTGAGTAATCGGGGGATTTATAAAGGTCGCATGTCTTTACACGAAAAGTCAATAATTGGTCCAAGTTAGTAGGTACATCTACTTATTCTGCTTAAATACACTTGTGGTTTTAAATTTCATGTCACATCTATTTATTTAAGCATAATATTTATTATGCTATAGTTAAAAAACCTTATGTGCACAGAATTTATATATCTCATTATTCTCTACAAAAAATCTCCGAAGGAATATATCAAACTATCATTTTTAATTCTTATTATTATTTAAGTCAATAGTCTTTGTGTTCTAAATTTAATTAGATCGCCTTTACTATCGTAGTATTAATTCGTCCTTACAAATACATATTATAAATGCGAAATTGTGTTTGTTTGTTGGTTTGCCGTCAATCACGATGCAACAAAGCTACGGATTAAAGTGGTCTTTTTGATAGGTATAGTTGAGAACCTGGAGGGTGATATAGGCATCCCGTAAAATCAAAGAGTTCCCGCGGAATTTTAAAAACCAAATCTACGCGGACGAATTCGCGGTCATCAGCTAGTCTTCAATAATATAAGTTTTGATTATTTTTCAGAAAAAAAAATCTAAAAAAATAGTCAAATAATTTTAATAGTTTTATTATTTTTAGGGTCTAACTGAGAGTTCAGAACATTATCTTACCAAGTAAGATAACGTATAAGTAACAATGTGACTTATTACCAAAACAGTCACTTATTTTGTGCTCTTTTTGATGATTTATTATTTTTAATCCATCAATATAAAATTGGGGCTGTAAAAATCTAGAAAATAGAAAATAAAAAATCGTCAAAAATGGCACTTTGGCCTTTTTACTAGTTTTTTTTGGCAGAGTAAAAATACTTAAAAATTGACGAATATGGGCATATGTGCAATAATTAAAAAACTAAAATATATATTTAAAAAATATTATAGCTCAAATAACGGCCATAGGTGTAATAGCAAATATGCAAAGTTTCATTAAATTTAGTTGTAGCATGTAAGAAATATATCAAATTGAAACTTTGAGAGCCTCTACTGAAAAGTTGCGATTTTGCACTTTGGCCCTTATACATAGGACCCATCGCAGTAATGATTGAAGCAGCTTTTAAAATATAATCGATTGAGCCTCAATAGCCCAACGGTTAAAGTTGCGGACTGAAAACTGAAAGGTCGCAGGTTCGAATCCCACCCGTTGCATTATTGTCGTACACACTCCTAGCACAAGCTTTCCGCTTAGTTGGAGGGGATAGGAGGATATTAGTCAACTTCAATTTGACTAATATGCTTTTTAAAAAAAAATCGGGAGCGGGACCCGGTGAACTGATAGCTCGGTCAATTTAAAATTATTACAATAGCATAATGCAATCTTGACTTGTAACGACCTCCCCGGTGCAGTGGTCAGCGCTGTGGTCTTATCACTGGGAGGCCTCGGGTTCGATTCCCGGCGGGGGCAATTTGGAAAATTATAATTTCCTCCCGACCCCTAGACGAATCGCAGGGAAACGCTGGATGCAGGTTGCGCAAGACTGATGCCTGTGGAAGGCCATACAAGAGATCTATGTTTGTATGAGATCTATGGTTGATGATGAAGAAGAAGAAATACTTCATCATGAGCAACCCATTAACGTATAGGGTTACAGGCCATAGTCAACTCCGCTTGCCCAATGCGAATTGGTAGACTTTACACTCCTTTTGAGAACATTGTGGAGAACTCTCAGGCATGGAGGTTTTCTCACGATGTTTTCCTTCACCGTTGAAGCAAATTAGAATGTGATATAAGTATTATTAACAAGTATTTAATGTGTGTGGAGTGGCGGCCTCGCACTGGGAAGCGCAGTGTTGGCGGACCCCACGCTAGGTGGATCGACGACGTCACACGAATCGCAGGGAGCCGCTGGATTCAGGCGGCGCAAGACCGAGAGCTGTGGAAATCCATGCAAGAGACCTTTGTCCAGCGGACGTCTATCGGTTGATAAAGAAGAAGAAGGTATTTAAGCTTAAACGCACATAAGGCCAAAAAGTCAGAGGTGCGTGCCCGGGATCGAACCTGCGACCCCCCGAATACTAGAGCGCAGTCCCGACCACTACGCTATCACAGCTTTTTAAAGAAAAAAAAATTAAGTGGCACTCGGGGACTGCCGCGGTAAAGCTATTGCACAGAATTTTTTATCAACTTATGCAATTATAATATTTATGCAATATTTTTTTGCATAATAAAAATTATGCAAAAAAAATAGTTAAAAAACAAAAAAAAACAAGAAAAGCGCACTGTCACTACTTCGCGAGTGAGATTCGAACCTGCGACATCATACACCATACGGTAAAGAAAGCGTCCGCTCGCCCACTGCGCCAAACAGAGCTAAATGTGAACCTCTAAAATGTTGAACGCTTACTGAACGTCGGTGTTAGGTTCATTTTCGTTACGGAATTTCTTGATTCGGTCGCCGCGCTCAAACTGTTTGTCCTAGTTCAAAGCCCGCGATAAAAGCTATGCAATAGCTTAATACTTACTGCGGGATATTTCTCTAGCTCGTGCAGCACCGTGTGGTCGCAGTACTCGAACACGAGATGCAGCTTGCGTTTGCGACGGAATACTTCGATCAGGTTCACCAGGTTTGGATGTTTCAGATTCTGTAACAATACCACAATCTCTGGAACACGGGGCGGAATAGAATAGAATAGAACAGAAATGTTTTTTATTCAAATAAACTTTCACAAGTACTTTTGAATCGTCGATGAGTCTACCACTGGTTCGGAATGCCGTTCCTGCCGAGAAGAACCAGCAAGAAACTCGGCAGTTGCTCTTTTCAAAATACTTTTACAATATACTTAATAGATATTATTCTATGTATGCAGAGTTTCCACAATGAGGGGAAGTTCCACAAAAGCATACGTAATTATTTCTAATTATAATTCAACACATGTTAAGACGGGCAGACAGAAAGTAGCACCATTGCCGCTGGTGGCACCCGTTCACGAGCATGACGCATGACCCAGCCATTGCTTCGCTCAACCATATTTGAGGGAACGTAACAACCCGCATCACACGACACCACCGTAGAAATGTTAAAGAGAGTGTGACATACTTAGGCTACCCAATAACAAGCTCCTCTTCCCCTAACGGCTATCAAATAGGGGAGCGAGGGGTTAGTTGTAACAGTAGGAGGGGTAAGCAGCGACATGACTTTTTTACCGGGAACTTTATTAACTTTACCGGGAACTCTATTAATTTTACCGGGAACTCTACTAACTTAATCGGGAACTCTATTAACTTTACCGGGACTCTATTAACTTTACCGGGAACTCTCTTTACCGGGATCTCTCTTTATCGGGAACTTTATTAACTTTAACGGGAACTCTATTAACTTTACCGGGAACTCTATTAACTCTACCGGGAAATTTATTTACTTTACCGGGAACTTTATTGACTTTACCGGGAACTTTATTAACTTTACCGGGAACTCTATTAACTTTACCGGGAACTCTCTTTACCGGGAACTTTAATAACTTTAACGGGAACTCTATTAACTTTACCGGGAACTCTATTAACTTTACCGTGAATTTTATTAGTATCATCGATGCAGCTTTTTTACAATCGACCAACGAACAACTCGACTTTGATAAATCTATTATACCTACCTGTTATCAGTCTTTGGTAAACTCGAGTTTAGGTACCAAAGGCTGACACCCCTTTTAGCATAGTGGTAAATAAGTACCGTACCCACGGTACAGGAAACCCATTATCGTACCGTTGAATGCCTGATCCTTTGCGCAAAGGATCAGGCATCCAACGGAATGTTCCGTCGTCTAAAAGGATCACTAACGGTACGATAATGGGTTTCCTGTACCGTGGGTACGGTACAAATACTATGCTCTTGTAAGTGGGAGGTCCAAGATTCGAATCCTGGCAGGAGTGATTTAGACATTTATAAAAACAAGTGTTTGAGGTCTGGTTACTTACCACCTTAAGCTGTTCTGACCTACAAAGTACAAACTTAATGAGGATAGCTGATGCCCGCGACTTCGTCCGCGTGGATTTAGTTTTTAAAATCCCTCGTGAACACTTTGATTTTCCGGGATAAAAAGTATATTACAACTATAGTACCCATGCAAAAAATGTGGCTCTGTTGTGGCGTGATTGAAACAAACAACAAACAAACACACTTTCGCATTTATAATATTAGTATGATTAGAATATTAAATTGCATAGGAAAACACTGTAGCATTAAGTCCATACGATGTATTAAATCCATACCTACTATGTAGTATGTAGGTATAATGATCGATTGGCAAAATCTGACGCCTTTGGAGTAGTTTGACTTTGACAAAATAGGGCTATCCGTATCCACGATGGCTATATGCGATAAAGTACGCTTGCCAGCTTAAGATGAGCCGTTCATTCAAAGTATCTTGTAGATTCCGGGGTTCAAGTTATTTGGACCTTATACTGAAGATCGTGATGTCTATAATTTCTGAACTACGAAATTGACGACCTTGAAATAATTACAGGACAATCTCTAAAAAACCTGCTTTCTAACAAAAAAAGAATGGATTAAATCGGAATACGCCTTAATGAATTACAGCGAAATACACATTTTGACTTTCATCCCCGCTCCCAAGGGAACCGTGCTGAATTTCGGGATAAAAAAATATCCTATATTATACCTCGTAGTATAAACTTAAATCGTGCCAAGTTTCATTTAAATCCGTCCAGTAGTTTCGGCGTGATGCGCGGCCAAGATACAGACAGACAGACAGACAGACAGACAGACAGACAGACAAAAAATTAAAAAAAAATTGTTTTGGCTTCAGTATCGATTATAGAGTGCCCTCAAACAAAAATTTTCAAAATATCTTCAATGTACAGAATTGGACCTGTTACAGTTTTATTATATTATTATTGTAAGCCAATCCGCGGTGATTATTACCATAGTGACACTAACAATAATTTTTATACAACCCTGTCGCGGAATTCCGTATCTTTCATCTTATAGAGGAAAGATTTTTTTTGTTTGTTTGTACCGAATAGGCTCTCTAACTACAGGACCGATTTTAACCATTTTTTCACCAAAAGAAAGCTAAGTTATCAGGAAGTAACATAGGCTATAATTTATTGTCAAAAAATTAGAGATCCTTAAGAAAATTGTAATAATGTAACTCAAAGTAGGAAAATTTTGCCTATATAATGCAATGGCGTGTGCTGAGAAAACTATTGATGATACATAAAAATGATGTACTACATGATTAAAGTACTCATTATTCTCTACAAAAAGATCCCTGAGGGAATACATCTAACTATCATATTAAAGTCACAATAGTAGCTTTTGTGTTCTAAAATTTAATTAGATCGCCTAGTTATTATCATGGTATTAATTCTTCCTTACTAATTAATGCGTCATACTAATATTATTAATACGAAAGTGTGTTTGTTTGTTGGTTTGTCCTTCAATCACGCCGCAACAGAGCTACGGATCGACGTGATTTTTTGCATGGGTATAGTTGAGGACCTGGAGAGTGACATAGGCTCCTTTTTATCCCGGAAAATCAAAGAGTTCCCGAGGGATTATAAAAACTACATCCACGCGGACGAAGTCGCGGGCATCAGCTAGTTATAAATATAAGTAGGCTGAGCTTTTTAATAGGCGCGCATAATTGTCGTAGCTCGAACAGCCTGCAGCATAAAGGGCACGTTTTCTTTGTTCTCAAGTCTATTCAACTTCTTGTAGTCACTTTCTCTGTCTCGAAGGTCTTTAGGTAACTAGGATATCATAATATTATTGTATTTAATGATGCACGACCTTTCTTGGGATTGGCTAGCGATTATTATTTTTTGCAATATTTTTACGTTATTATTACAAATAAATTAAATTGTCAATTAAATTGTCAAACAAATTAAAGTGTCTGTCTGTGATGTCTAAAAAGTAAAAAGGAAAAAATTAAGTGGCACTCGGGGACGGCCGCGGTAAAGCTATTGCATAGCATTTTTTATCAATCTATGCAATTATAATATTTATGCAATATTTTTTTTTGCATAGTAAAAATTACGCAAAAAAAAATTAAAAACAAACAAACAAGAAAAGCGCACTGTCACTACTTCGCGAGTGAGATTCGAACCTGCGACATCATACATAAAGCGGCCGCTCGCCCACTGCGCCAAACAGAGCTACTTGTGACCTTCTAAAATGTTGAACGCTTACTGGAACGACGGTGTTAGGTTTATTTTCGTTACGGAATTTCTTGATTCGATCGCCGCGCTCAAACTGTCTGTCCTAGTTCAAAGCCCGCGATAAAAGATATGCAATAGCTTAATACCTGTGTTGCAATTCCCTAAAAATGTTTGTTGCAGTGTGACGATTGCAATCGCCTCTGATTGGCCGATACTCATTTGCTATTGGCTAAAATGCATTGCTGCAGAAAAAACGCGATAAATCCAGCCAATCACCACAAGTTAGACTGTAGCAATGAGTGATGTGAAGCAGTGATAGCCTAGTGGTTACGACTGTGGTCTCCTATTCGAGGGGTCGCAGGTTCAATCCCAGGTACGCACCTCTGACTTTTCGAAGTTAAGTGCGTTTAAGAAATTAAATTTCACATGCTTTAACGTTCTCCACCTGTGAGTTCTCCATAATGTTCTCGAATATGTGTGAAGTCCGCCAATTCGCATTGGGCCAGCGTGGTGGACTATGGCCTATAACCCTTCTCTGAGAGGAGACCTCGCTCAGTATGAGCCGATGATGGGTTGATAATGATGATGATGATGATGAATGAGTGATGCAGCATTTACAGAATCCGCCTGCTGGCTCATCGCATCATCATACTAATTTCATAAATGCGAAAGTGTGTTGGTTTGTTGGTTTGTCCTTCAATCACGTCGCAACAGAGCTACGGATCGACGTGATTTTTTGTATGGGTATATAGTTAAGGACCTGGAGAGTGACATAGGCATTTATCCCGGAAGATCAAAGAGTTCCCGAGGGATTTTAAAAACTAAATCCACGCGGACGAAGTCGCGGAAATTAGCTAGTTATTAATAATTATTATTTAAATCTTAGGTTTAACTTAAACATTCAGTAGCAGACCTAGTTAGTGGTTGGGACTGAGGCTTCGTATTCGGGGGTCTCGAGTTCGATCCTTTAACCGCGTCTGAGTTTGCCATAAAGTTCTCAAGGGTGTTCTTTGAACTGCCAAGATTCATTGGGCCGCGGCGTAATTATTATTATTAAAACTATGGGTTGCTGGCGATGACGATAACCCAAGAATACTTTTCAAAATATTTGTGTGTTTGTTAGTCTGACAGTAGTTCTGAAGTAGGTACCTACGGGCTAATTTTCGGGACGTCTGAACCGTTTTTGACGTGAGTTTCAAAGGGAACATCATCATCATCATCATCAGCAACCCATCAACGGCTCACTTCTGAGCGCAGGTCTCCTCTCCGAGAAAGGTTATAGGCCATAGTCCACCACGCTGGCCCAATGCGAATTGGCGGACTTCACACACCTTCAAGAACATAATGAACAACTCTCAGGTGTGCAGGTTTCCTCACGATGTTTTCCTTCGCCGTTGAAGCAAGTGATATTTAATTGCTTAAACGCACTTGACTCCGGAAAGTCAGAGGTCCTGGGACCTGGGATCGAACCTGCGACCCCCCAAATAGGAGACCACAGTCCTAACCTAGGCTATCACTGCTTCTAAAGGGAACATAGATCTAGCTAATTCTATTCTGGAAATTCAAAGAGTTCCCTAGACAAAGTCGGGGAATCAGCTATAGTATGATGAGGAGGTAAGACCGTGAACCACGAGGAATGCGGTAGGGTTAGCGAATTAAAAAAACCCGGCCAAGTGCGAGTCGGACTCGCGCATCGAGAGTGCCGTATACTCCAGTACGGAAAGTAAAAGTATTCAAGTAGGTAAAGCGCTAATAATATTATAATTAATTTGCTTATACAATTTTTTTGTTTTTATTAACCGTTAACTTTGTTTATTGTATTAGTTTATTGTTAATATCAAAAAAACTATGCTAGTTAGAGCGTTGGTTTTAAATTTCATGTAAAATATACATAAACCTCTATTGACCTTATTTATTTCTGATTTCTTCGATTAGTAAACTTCGTCGACAGCCTTAGTAGCCTTAGTAGTAATAGTTACTAAAATTATTATTTTAGTAACTATTATTTTAATCGACTGTGACAGACGGACGGATAAAGTCGCACCATAAGGGTTCAATTTTTACCATCTTGGTACGGAACCCTAAAAATATGATTCTTATAGCCTATAACTTACGAACATTATAAAGCTGTCAATTTTGATATTAACATTTTTTGTGCAATAAAGTGAATTAAAAAAAACATTTTGATATTAATATTTTTGTAGAATAAAAAAGTTAACAAAACTTTAAGTGAGCTTCTAATGGAGGAAATCCTTTATTTATTTCAAATGTGGATAAATTTCAAATTATAAAATGATTTTAACATTTTGCAAAAAAATATAGGTAGGTATAGTTAGGTACCTCTACAAAGACATCTACCTATGCTACGTAGTACTATTATATATTATTCAGTGCCTATATGCAATAGAATAGCGAAAATACCTTTGAATAAAAAAGCAGAGTTTGACTGTGGCCGTCATTAGTGTAAGGGCGTTGTGGTTCCTGAGAGATGTGGGTTCGATCCGCGCCGGCCCAGCAATTTTTGATACGTACCTTAGCAGGGATTTGGATTTATACATAAGTATTAAAAAAAAATTATGTTAGCTTTTCAACAAAGCTTTTAAAGACTAAATACCTACTAGCCCTCGCCGAGAGTTACCTTGACCATGCGTATTTCCCTGAGCGCAATCTTGCGTATGAGCGGGTCGTTCTCGTTCTCGACGAACTTCTTGACGGCGACGATCTCGCCCGTGTCCCTGTTGCGGCACTTGTACACGAGCCCGTACGAGCCTTCGCCGAGCTTCGTTATATTAGTTACCTTGAGCATGCGTATTTCCCTGAGCGCAATCTTGCGTATGAGCGGGTCGTCCTCGTTCTCGACGAACTTCTTGACGGCGACGATCTCGCCCGTGTCCCTGTTGCGGCACTTGTACACGAGCCCGTACGAGCCTTCGCCGAGCTTCGTTATATTAGTTACCTTGAGCATGCGTATTTCCCTGAGCGCAATCTTGCGTATGAGCGGGTCGTCCTCGTTCTCGACGAACTTCTTGACGGCGACGATCTCGCCCGTGTCCCTGTTGCGGCACTTGTACACGAGCCCGTACGAGCCTTCGCCGAGCTTCGTTATATTAGTTACCTTGAGCATGCGTATTTCCCTGAGCGCAATCTTGCGTATGAGCGGGTCGTCCTCGTTCTCGACGAACTTCTTGACGGCGACGATCTCGCCCGTGTCCCTGTTGCGGCACTTGTACACGAGCCCGTACGAGCCCGTACGCCGAGCTTCGTTATATTAGTTACCTTGAGCATGCGTATTTCCCTGAGCGCAATCTTGCGTATGAGCGGGTCGTCCTCGTTCTCGACGAACTTCTTGACGGCGACGATCTCGCCCGTGTCCCTGTTGCGGCACTTGTACACGAGCCCGTACGAGCCTTCGCCGAGCTTCGTTATATTAGTTACCTTGAGCATGCGTATTTCCCTGAGCGCAATCTTGCGTATGAGCGGGTCGTCCTCGTTCTCGACGAACTTCTTGACGGCGACGATCTCGCCCGTGTCCCTGTTGCGGCACTTGTACACGAGCCCGTACGAGCCCGTACGCCGAGCTTCGTTATATTAGTTACCTTGAGCATGCGTATTTCCCTGAGCGCAATCTTGCGTATGAGCGGGTCGTCCTCGTTCTCGACGAACTTCTTGACGGCGACGATCTCGCCCGTGTCCCTGTTGCGGCACTTGTACACGAGCCCGTACGAGCCCGTACGCCGAGCTTCGTTATATTAGTTACCTTGAGCATGCGTATTTCCCTGAGCGCAATCTTGCGTATGAGCGGGTCGTCCTCGTTCTCGACGAACTTCTTGACGGCGACGATCTCGCCCGTGTCCCTGTTGCGGCACTTGTACACGAGCCCGTACGAGCCCGTACGCCGAGCTTCGTTATATTAGTTACCTTGAGCATGCGTATTTCCCTGAGCGCAATCTTGCGTATGAGCGGGTCGTCCTCGTTCTCGACGAACTTCTTGACGGCGACGATCTCGCCCGTGTCCCTGTTGCGGCACTTGTACACGAGCCCGTACGAGCCTTCGCCGAGCTTCGTTATATTAGTTACCTTGAGCATGCGTATTTCCCTGAGCGCAATCTTGCGTATGAGCGGGTCGTCCTCGTTCTCGACGAACTTCTTGACGGCGACGATCTCGCCCGTGTCCCTGTTGCGGCACTTGTACACGAGCCCGTACGAGCCCGTACGCCGAGCTTCGTTATATTAGTTACCTTGAGCATGCGTATTTCCCTGAGCGCAATCTTGCGTATGAGCGGGTCGTCCTCGTTCTCGACGAACTTCTTGACGGCGACGATCTCGCCCGTGTCCCTGTTGCGGCACTTGTACACGAGCCCGTACGAGCCTTCGCCGAGCTTCGTTATATTAGTTACCTTGAGCATGCGTATTTCCCTGAGCGCAATCTTGCGTATGAGCGGGTCGTCCTCGTTCTCGACGAACTTCTTGACGGCGACGATCTCGCCCGTGTCCCTGTTGCGGCACTTGTACACGAGCCCGTACGAGCCTTCGCCGAGCTTCGTTATATTAGTTACCTTGAGCATGCGTATTTCCCTGAGCGCAATCTTGCGTATGAGCGGGTCGTCCTCGTTCTCGACGAACTTCTTGACAGCGACGATCTCGCCCGTGTCCCTGTTGCGGCACTTGTACACGAGCCCGTACGCCGAGCTTCGTTATATTAGTTACCTTGAGCATGCGTATTTCCCTGAGCGCAATCTTGCGTATGAGCGGGTCGTCCTCGTTCTCGACGAACTTCTTGACGGCGACGATCTCGCCCGTGTCCCTGTTGCGGCACTTGTACACGAGCCCGTACGAGCCCTCGCCGAGCTTCGCGAGCTTCTCGTACCGCTCCATCGCGCGGCTGCTCGCGCGCGATCTGTTGGCACATAAAATAGAGTTTCCTTAGTAGCAATTTGCGTTGGCTATTAGCTGGGCCTTTGTTCCTAGTTTTTTTTAGCAAACAGCAAGACTTTTCATCCATAAAACCCGAGGCGCCAACCGTAGGAAAGCGGGATGTGGTTGGCCTAACGAAGGGACTTTTAGTCGGCATCACGATATGAAGGGTAAGTAAAAATCATCATGTTTTCTTGAGCCTATCTCTCGATAGTAGTATTTCTAGTAGGTAAGTAAAATTCTAAATTTTTCCATGTAAGTAGGCCAACCTGTCGATTTTAATTTTTATGACAAGGCTCTACCACCGGTTCTGAAGACAGATTCCGCTGAGAAGAACCGGCAAGAAACTCAGCAGTTCCTCTTTTCAAAACAAGCTCAACAACAACAAGCAACAAGTTACAATATTTTTTTTATTACAAGCTTTTATTTAGCTTGACCAGTTTATTTATTTGTTTGTTTGGGTCAAATCTTGCAAGATGAATTAGAACCACTTCCCGGTTTCCGATTGAGCTGAAATTTTGCATGTATGTGTAAATCGGATGACAATGCAATATTATTGTGACGTGGAGCTGATCTGATGATGGAGACGGAAGATGGCTATCGGAACTCTGTAATAAAACGATGTAACCCCATCGAGTTTGGGCTCGTTTGATTCGTCATGACAAGAACTCTGATCTTAGATGATATCTAGAGTCTAATGATGTAGCTACTAAAAGCTTGTACTTATTTAAAAATAAAATTTTTAATTTACACTTGTATGTAACTATGTATGTCTGTAATAAGATATTACACTACCTGCTACGGAAATGAAAGATACCTAAAGATAAGAAAACATCTTTCTACCTTGCAGGAATAACATAGGGCGATATCATGGAAATATTGATTTTCCCCTTCATATTGCGAGCACTGTCACTGTAATTTCATCTTTAAACCAATTAGGACAAATTATATTTTACGTTGCGAACAAATATCGACCATCCAGCATAATTTATGTTGAAGAAAATGGGTTAAAAAACCGGTAAAAGTATCGTTAGCTTTTCATAACCAAAGGAAAAATATTTTGATTTGATAAATGGTCTATTCTGTCTTCTATGACGTTAAACATATTCTTGGACATAAAAATATTAAGTTTGATTGACATTCTGTTGACTCAATGGGAATCGAAGAGAGTTGTTCATCATCCATTTATGTCACAGAATACTATATATCTATGCACCACGTTCATGGTTAAGCTTTTGTTAGTTATATGTTACTAGCTGATGCCCGTGACTTCGTCCACGTGGATTTAGTTTTTAAAATCCCGCGGGAAATCTTTGATTTTCCGGGATGCTTATGTCACCCTCCAGGTTCTCAACTATACCTATGCAAAAAATCACGTCAATCCGTAGCTTTGCAGCGTGTTTTTGTTGCACTTTTCTTAAGGATCTCTAATTTTTTGAAAATAAATTATAGCCTATGTTACTTCCTGATAACTTAGCTTTCTATTGGTGACAAAATGGTTAAAATCGGTCCAGTAGTTAAAGAGCCTATTCGGTACAAACAAACAAACAAACAAAATCTTTCCTCTTTATAATATGAGTATAGAAGTATAGATATGCGCCAACAAAGGTGCAAATTACCCAATAAACGTAGTATTTTTACTAGGTCGTGTGGTGTCTCACGACACCTGCTGCTGGAATATTAGGTCTTATAAATACTAACGTGAAGCTTCAATAGCCCATCGGTTAAAGGTGCTGACTGAGCACTAAAAGATCGCAGGTTCGAACCCCACCAGTTGCATTAGTGTTGTACCTTGTCATATACCTACTCCTAGCACAAGAGGTCCGCTTTCTTGTAGGGCATCGGAGGATAATAGTCAACTTCAGCTTGGCTGATATTCTTAAAAAAGTCGTGTGGTAGCGTGAGACATCACACGACCTTTTTCCTTAGTTCCTAGGAACGAAGTTCCTTATTATAAAAATATTAATTTCAAGTTCTATTCGAGGTATAAAGAAAAATTATTATTCGGGTATACATTTTTATCATGATTTTTTTATCGATAAAAAATCAAATTTACCCCAGGGAAGCCTAAATATCGATTTTATAAAATATTAAAATTAAAAAAACAATGCTTATACTTACCAACTTTTTCATAAAAAAATATAAATCATAGTAAAATAGAAAAATACAATCATAATAATTTATGATTGTATTTTTATGAACAAAGCGCTGTCTATTACTCATCCGCTATTAATACCTATTAGGTTAAGGATGAAGACACGGTTCTGCCCGCGAAATTCAAATTTAATTTGGTAAATTTTCGCAATTTGTAAGCTAATACGACAAAGTAGGCTTATGGCATTCTAATTGCGACAATGGCAGTATCATCTTCACAGGTTTATAGAATAGAAAATATTTTTTATTCAAATAAACTTTTACAAGTGCTTTTGAATAGTCGATGAATCGACCACTGGTTCGGAATTCCCTTCCTGCCGTGAAGAACCAGCAAGAAACTCGGCGGTTGCTCTTTTCAAAACAAATTTTCAATACAATAAATACTATGCTATATATGCAGTGTTTCCACAATGAGGGAAGTTCCAAAAATGCATACCGTCTAACTTCTATCTTAAGATGGGCAGTCATAAAGTAGCCCCATTCCCGCCGGTGGCCCCCGTTCACGAGCATGACGCATGACCCAGCCATTGCTTCGCATTGGCCTTCTAATTGCGCCAGTGGAATTATCATCTTCACAGGTTTACATAAAAATCTTTACTTGAAAGTGTCCGTTAAGAAATTAATCAAAATATCGACTAATTTGTGAGTATCTAACTCACGTCCAACTCAGTATTTTGATTAATTTCTTAAACTGGTCACTTTCAAATAAAGATTTTTATGTAAACCTGTGAAGATGATAATTCCACTGGCGCAATTAGAACGCCATAAGCCTCCTTTGTCGTATTAGTTTACAAATAGCGAAAAACCAAATTAAATTTGAATTTCGGGGGCAGACCCTTGTCTTCCACCTTAATAGTCAATTTAACATTTTACATTTATTAACATTACATAAATTAACACTTATATGTTAATTAATATAATCGACCGAGCGAAGCGAAGGTCTTTGAGTTAACTAGGGCGATTTGCACTTGTCCGTCCGTCCGTCCGTCCGTCCGTCCGTCTGTCAGAGCCTTATAACTTTTGAATTACTGAACGTAATTACTTCAAATTTAGATATAATATGTAAACCGATGGCCTCCAGCCGAAAATGGCTTAAAAAGTTATAAAAATCTTTATTTCAGGGGGGCTCTCATAGAAGCGAATGCGAAGTAAAAAAAAAAAAATCGCGTTACATAAAATTGTTACGTATCATTTTAAAGATAATTTTGAACTGAGTACAAAAATATTTTTTTTTTAATTTTTCCCTTAAAATTGACGAAATGGGGGGCTTTCAAAGTGGCGATTTTATACGCTCGCTTGAAGACGCTCTCTAGAAAAATCCGCTATGGATTTTCAAACTGATTTTATGTTTTTAGGTCACTTATATCCTGTACTTGAACAACAAATACTAAAATTATATGAATATTATAAAGAAACGAGATTATTTAATTTTTAATGGGCGTCAGTAATTCATATAGCATCAACATAGCTTCACAATAATGCTAATAGATGGCGCAGTCAGTAACTATTCCCATGGAACTACGAGTTAAATTCAATGTTTGATAAATAATTCAATGTTTTCACTAACGTTCCCTAACCTTTACGGGCTACCTATAAGTTAGGTGATTGATGTTTTCTGTCAACTTATTTATCACGATCCTGTACGGGACACCTAAAAGGATATTGGGACGGATGTTAGGACTTAGGATTGTATTTAGGAGCTACCTACGTTAAGAGACTCCTACTTAGGGGATGATTTAGGTATGTTTGGTGAAAACGGGCATAATAATAATGTCAGTTTTGGTTATCATGTATCGATTGAATGAATAATCATGGGATACCGTTACCGCGAGGTCTCAGTTCGGGGCGAACCACTAGTATATAAGGTAATATAATTAATTAAACTCAAAGCTTTGCATATTATAATAATAAATAAATTACAGACTTAAAATCTTAGTAATCTATGTACCTATGTACATAGGTGCAATATGTATGCATGTGTCTATTTAGTATGTTCCGCCGTAGAGCCTAAACTATTGAGCCGACTTTGAAATAGGCTAAGTATACCTATCTAGGTACCTAAGATCAATTTTCCATATTATTCGGGTTACAGTTTTAAAAGTTTTTTCTTATCATTAATCAGGGCCTTGTATTTTAATTACTTAATTTTATGTAATATTACCTCCTTAGGTAAATTATTGAAATATCGTAGGTAGATATCAGCACCCCTGTTATAATCGTCACGTATCTATTTACAAAAGTTACGATATTGTATGAGTTGTTGTGGAACATAAGATAAGAAATGATAATAGTGGGAGCAAGTGCAAGCTATATCACTTCAATGACTTTCATAACTCACTGATTGTAAACTTGTTTTGAAAAGAGCAACCGCCGAGTTTCTTGCTGGTTCTTCTCGGCTGGAAGGGCATTCCGAACCAGTGGTAGACTCATCGACGATTCAAAAGCACTTGCAAAAAAGTTTTTTTGAATAAAAAACATTTCTATTCTATTCTACTGAATATAAATATGTACCTAGTTCGTAAAGATCACGAAAATCTCTGACCAAACATTTTGTAGGTAGATACATATCTGATATATCAAGCCTTCATCATCACCCCATCAACGCGACGCACGGCTCACTACAGGAGCGCAGGTCGACTCTCAGAGAAGGGTTCAGGCTGGCCCAATGCGAATTGGCAGACTTCAAACACTGAACATTATGCAGAACTCTCAGGGGTGCAGGTTTCCTCATCCTCACGGTGTTTTCCTTTGATATTTAATTCCATAAGCCATATATAAAGGCTTTAATATCGTTTACCTATACTTATATGGTTAGGATAGAAAAAAAATCAACCAACTTCAAAAAAAGGAGGAGGTTATCAATTCGTCGGAATCACTTTTTGATTTTAACCATTCTTTCACCAATAGAGTCGAGCTAAGTTATCAGGAAGTAATATAGGCTAGGTATACCTAATGTATTTTCAAAAAATTTAGAGATCCTTAAGAAAATTGCAATAATGAAACCCAAGTAGCAAGCATTATTTGGCGTGTGCTGAGAAAGTTATTGATGATACATAAAAATTATGTACTACATGATTAAAGTACTCATTATTCTCTATAAAAAAGTTCCCGAGAGAATATATCTAACTATCATAGTTAAGTCACAATAGTAGCTTTTGAGCAGTGATAGCCTAGTGGTTAGGACTGTGGTGTCCTATTCGAGGCGTCGCAGGTTCAAGCCCGGGTACGCACCTCTGACTTTTCGGAGTCAAATTGCGTTTAAGCAATTAAATATCACTTGCTTCAATGGTACCTATAGTTGAGAACCTGGAGGGTGACATAGGCATCCCGAAAAATCAAAGAGTTCCCGCGGGATTTTAAAAAATAAATCCACGCGGACGAAGTCGCGGGCATCAGCTAGTATAATAAATATATATATATATATATATATATATATAATATATATAAATTACGTGTCACGTTGTTTGTCCGCGATGGACTCCTAAACTAGCTACTTAACCGATTTTAATCTTTGCACACCGTGTGCGGTTTGATCCAACTTGAAAGATAGGATAATTTTCTTGGATTAGGATAGTTTATTTATTTTATTTATATATGTAGATAAGTTGGCGGTACGAAGTTCGCCGGGTCAGCTAGTATAATATAAAGTGCAGTGAGTGAGTGTTGAAAAAGCCAAAAGAAGTATTCCGGCAACCCACCTCCTCGGCAGCAACGGCAGGTTGTTACCGAATAACCACAACCGTTTATCACCGAACCATTTCTCCATGCAGGACGCCACGTTGTTCCACAGTTTGAATTTCGAACGATCCGGATCCTGAGCTACGGCACTATTCATTCGCGTTCCTGAACGTTAATAAATCAGCATTTCCGGCCTGAATCACTGTCAAAATATTCCCGCTTTTTTTAATTTGTTGACTTATTTATTTATTAATTTTAGTAAGTATTTGTGAGATGCTTGTTCGGCGAAAGCTACACGGCTTTTACTATCGAGCATGGAATAATATCGATCCCTTGGTTTGTTTACAGTTTCAGTTGGCCTGTGTACATGACAACCGCAGTGGGCGGGCTTTAACCAATGGTTATCGGATTTTTTCCGTATTAAATACGCAAACATTAGTTAAGCTTACGTAGGTCTGTAAGTTATTTACTTGTGAGTAGGTATGTTAGTGGTGATAGCGTAGTGGTTAAAACTTCGGCTCGACCTCCGTTTCGAAGAGTCCGGGGTTCGATCCCAGGCAGGCTTTTCTGACTTGTCGGTCGTAGTTATACATGTAAATAAATAAAAAAATTATTCAGCTTTTAACAAGGTGTTATAAACAAAATATACAGACAAAAACTTCATCACTAAATAAAACTATTGTTCCTAAATGTTAAAGCTGAAAAGGCTGCTGCCATGTCATCATCATCATCATCTCCCTCTCCTTGTCCCACGTTATGTGGGGTCGGCACATGTCTTGTAAGCCATGTTGTAACTTGTAAGTGGTTCGGACTTCGGCATGACATTTTACGACCTGCCGCCTGCCTGACGTCAACCCTCTTTGGGAATGCTTTTGTTGGTGGAAAGGATAGAACCGCCACCATTCGGTTCAATAGGGTAATGTTGGGATCCCCTTTATAAATGTGCGTGTTAAAAATGCTACCTACCTAATCAAAATACCGATTTCAAAAAAAAAATAAACGTAGTTGGTATCCCATCATTTTTGTTGTGTCAAACTATATAGGTACCTACTACTTTTTATTATAAGCTTTTTAGCATCAACATTGAGGAATCGGGAATGGGACCTGTATTTAAATATATTGAAATCTAGACCTAGACTTGTTTATTTACCTATTTCTCTACGCCTCTGAAAATTCTGTCAAAATCGATTCAGCCGTTCCGAAGATGCATGTGCTGTCGTTCAAATAATCCTAAGAGAGGAAGAGAGAGACAGAAACTTAAATTTTATTTATTTGTATCGATTTCAAACTCCTCTTTGTAGAAGATAATAATTATTCTTAGTAATACTTATGGTACCTACGCTATTAGAAGCGTACTATGAAAAAAAACATGCAATGTCTGCAAACTAAAAATAATAAAATTGTTGAAACTTATAGTGCCATCTTGTATCGGTAGCATAAACTAAACATATTTCTATTTCATTTTAACTAATGTAAGAACATGCTGTTGTCTCGCTCTAGCAAATAGCTTGACGTTTCACATTCACCTTGCAGTTTTCCTGCTACAATTTCTCAAACTTCAAAGTCAAAATCATCATTCTGTCAAATTACTTTCCACGGAGCGGTGCGTCGCGACTCGCGAAATTAATTTCGATCAATGTTTTTGTTTATGATTAAAGCCGTATAACATTATTTAGAACGATCTGTTATCGGCAAGGTTAAAGCTATACAGCGGGTTATTGCTTATTGCAGCTGCGTGGAACAATTGGGTTGTAAAAACTCTCGCGATTCGCGAATTGTTGACGAAATTCGCGAGGAGGAAATTGGATGGAAAGAATAGATTGTTCGGAGCTGAAAATGTGAAAAATGTGTTTAATTTTGCGCCGATTATTGTGATGTGAACAAATGTGTCCTATAGTTTTTGGTACTCCGGTGTGTGTTGTTTTTGTTTTGTGATCTATTTGGAGCAAAATGGGCACCACGGGAGTCACTTTGGCAGACTTGCCAAATGTATTTATTATGATTGGGGCTCTCGTTGCCCTCTTTATGATGCTAGTCATACTCCTCCGGTGAGTTACAGATAAGTTCATATGTTAATGCCTCCAAATTAAGAAGATAGTTTTTGTTTTGATGGTAGGTAGTGTTTGTTTTGAACCCAGCTGCTGGCAGTCAGTAGAAATTATCAGTTAACAATATGCACATTAAGATTGTTTCTCGAATACATTGAAGCAACATAAGCAACTTAGAAATATTATGAATTAAACTTGTAACAACATTTATTGCTAAATAGAGAGGATAGTAAAGTGCTGTCAGTATTAGCACTATCATTCTATTATCACTTCTTAATGCTGACATCTGTAAGTTGTAACTATAAATAATAAAGTAGGTAGCTATTTAAGCATCAATCATGTGGTTTATCAGTTTTTGTTTTGTAAATTGCTTGATAGTGACTGTAGAGTTATTACATTGGAAAATGTGTGTAAAAACTGCTATGTACCTATAAGTTACATATATTAATATACATTTTTGAATATATATAACTTATAACATAACGTATCAGGTCATTGTATTAATAAATAATTAATAAGGTAACACTGCTGCCAGTCTTGAGAAAGACCCATCTCCGCTGGAGATAATGTAGTGCACAAGCGTGTGTGCAAAGTGCAAACACAGATGCACTCACTATTCTCTTATTAGAATCCTACTATCCTACTAATATTATAAATGCGAAAGTTTGTGAGGATGGATGGATGTTTGTTACTCTTTCACACAAAAACTACTGGACAGATTTTGATGAAACATAAAAATGCAATAGCGTATACATCAGAATAGCACATTCATTAAAAAACTCCTGTGGGAATCAAAAACCCTTAATCAGCACGGACAAAGTTGCACGGACAAAGTTGCAGGCACATAAATTAAATAATAATAAAATACTGTCAGAAGTCTGTCAACTGACTGCCCTAGTGTAAACCGGTCCTGTCTACACTTTTTTATTTTATTTAATTACTTACTTATTTGTGTATAATATTTATTCCTAAAAAATTCCTACTTAGGTCCAATTTCACCTACCTAAGTCTTATCTGAGCATAAATTTGATAATTTGACAGTATTTTCAATACAAAAACTGTCAGAACTCCCAATTTATTCCTCGGTAAAATGTCATTCGCATTGGTGAAATCGGCACTAAGTATTATAATAATCATATACCTATTAACTAACTAACTTTTGCCCACAACTTTGTCTGTGTGGAGGTGGGCTTTTAAAAAAATCACAACAATCCGTAGCTCTGTTGCAGCATGTTGAAGGACATGCTCGCATTTATACATATTAAGTATATAGGGGTTACAAGTTACAACCCTCAGCAATAAGAAATATGATTCGAAAAGAGAACCTAATGCCTGTTTTCACCAATCATGCCTAAATCATCCCCTAAATACAGTACCCGGCGATATATATTGCACATCGGCCTTTGGAATAAAATGCTATTCTATTCTATTCACAGTTCGACTGCATTTTTTTATATATATGTTACGTGATGTGCTCGCCGATTGTGAAGAGATTTCAGTAATTACTACGTGAATTTCTGGCTAGCTTTCCTTGCAATAGAATAGAAATAGCGTTTTATTCCAAAGGCTGATGTGCAATATAAATATCGCCGGGTACTGTAGGGGTCTTATACACAGGTTGCGATAGCCTAGTGGGTAGGACTGTGATATCCTATTCGGGGGGTCGCAGGTTTGATCCTGGGCACTCACCCCTGAATTTTCGGAGGTATGTACATTTAAGTAATTAAATATCACATGCTTCAGCAGTGAAGGAAAACACCATTAGGAAACCTGTACACCTGAGAGTTCTCCATAATGTTCTCGAAGGTGTGTCCTCCAATTCACATTGCGCCACTGTGGTGGACTATGGCCTATAACCCTTCTCTGAGAGGAGACTTGTGCTCAGTATTAAGCAGTTGATGAGTTGCTGATGATGATGATAATGATGGCCCAATTTCATTTTCACAATTAGGTGTTCCCTAAAGGTTCGTGAAAACTTAATTGACTGTTAAGCAAACTTAACTTAGGTAGCCCTTTAAAGTTAGGAATGTTAGTGAAAACGAGCATCTTCTTCTTCTTTATCAACCTATAGACGTCCACTGTTGGACAAAGGTCTCCTGCATGGACTTCCACAGGCTTCGGTCTTGCGCCGCTTGAATCCAGCGGCTCCCTGCGACTCGTTTGATGTTGTCGGTCCACCTAGTTTGGGGTCTGTCAACACTGCGTTTCCCGGTGCGGGGTCGCCACTCCAGCACCTTGGGACCCCAATGACCATCAGCTCTTACTATGTGCCCGCCCATTTCCACTTCAGTTCCGCGACTTGCTGAGCTATATCGGTGACTTTGGTTCTGCTACGGATCTCCTCATTTCTGATATGATCTCGCAGGGATATTCCGAGCATAGCTCTCTCCAACGCTCGCTGAGTGAGTGAAAACGAGCATCATCATCATCATTAACAACCCATAAACGGCTCACTACTGAGCGCAGGTCTCCTCTCAGAGAAGGGTTTTAGGCCATAGTCCACCACGCTGGCCCAATGCGAATTGGCGGACTTAACACACCTTCGAGAACATTATGAAGAACTCTCAGATGTGCAGGGGTTTCCTCACGATGTTTTCCTTCACTGTTGAAGCAAGTGATATTTCATTGCTTAAACGCACTTGACTCCGAAGTCAGAGGTGCGTACCCGGGATCGAACCTGCGACCATCCAAATAGGAGACCACAGTTCTAACCACTAGGCTATCACTGCTCCATAAGTGAAGTGAAGAAAACGAGCATAAGAGGTGAATATTATTTGTTGCAGGAATATGGAGTTCATAGGCATAGTAGGGGAGGGCCGGGAGGACGCATGGCCGCGGAGCATGCAGCCGCCGCGTCTGCTGATGCAGCGCGTCCACATCCCCTTCACCTTCAAGCTGCAGGAGAACCAGCCCATCTCATACAGCAGTAAGTACTATTTAATAGAGGAATATTACATCAATGAATAGGCGTGATGACCTAGAATCACTCAAAAGGGCATTCCGAACCCGTGGTAGACTCATCGACGATTCAAAAGCACTTGTAAAAAATTTTATTTGAATAAAAAACATTTCTATTCTATTCTATTCTAAAATCTTTTTTTACCGACTTCAAAAAAGGAGGAGGAGGTTTTCAATTCGTTGGAATATTTTTTATTTTTTTTATGTATGTTCACCGATTACTGGAAGACGCCTGAACCGATTTGGAAAATTCTTTTTTTGTTTCAAAAGGTATACTTCCCAGGTAGGTCCGACTTCAAACGCCCGCGCCACTACAAAGTAAGTATATAATTAATTGTTTATTTTTCTAAAACCGCTCGACTGATTTCGATAAAATTTAAATTAGACGACCTGGAAAGTATTTCAAAAAAAAAAAGAATTTTGCAAATCAGTTCAAGCGTCTTCGAGTAATCGGTGAACATACGTAAAATAAAGATTCCGACAAATTAAGCTCCTCCTTTTTAGAAGTCTGTTAAAAATGAAGGCTTGCGCTTGACGACAACCAATGATGGAAAGAACTAATGAGGTTTACGCTGGAGCGCTTTTGGTTAGAAAATGCCTATTAACTCTTGCATTCAAACAGGAAACTCGGATGCCGGAAGGGCGTTCCACACTTTAGCGGTTCGATTCAGAAACGTGGAACTGAAGCGTTTCCCATCCCGGGAAATACAATAAACAGTTCCAAAGGGATTTTGAAAAACTTAAATCCACGCACGGTTTAATTAAGTAAATTATTATTACTCACAGTTTAATCAGTTGTGACTGTGAGATAACATTGTTTACCATTTTTAATTGCGTATCAAGGAAGCATGTTATTATAATAAAATTATTATGTACCTATTGTATTGCAACATGAAAATCACGCAAAAACAATAAAGACCGACACAACGCGGTCAAAAGGTGAAATTAACTTAATACTTAAATACTTCTTAGGGGCCATCCATAAATTACGTCACACATCAGGGGGGGGGGGGGTGGTTCACAAGTGTGACCACCTGTGACAAGGACAAGTAGTCCAGGCACATTGACTCATTTACAGAGATAAAAAAAGAAAAATGTTACCCAGATACATACGTTTTCAAATGGTTAAAAGGGTTAAAGCCAACATAAGGAAAATGAGTTATGTGCCCAAGAAGGTTAGGGGATGATTTTAGGGGTTGAAAAGGGGTGAAAATGGATACATCTCGTGTTTTTTGCAATTTCACGCGAAATTTGATGTCCTACTGAAAAATGTTAAATACTAAAGTTGTAGATCTTGGAAAAATCTACAACTTTTGTATGGGTCATTTTTTAATATAACCTCAAAATTTCAGAAAAAAATGCAAAGAATCAAAAAAAAATTTTTTTTGTTTTTTACTTGTCAATTTCTCAAAAATAAATATTTTTTAACCAAACTTGCTGTAAGTAATCCTTTTTGTGTCCCAAACAACAAAAAAAATTTTAGATTGAAATATTAAAAACTGTTTGAAAGATTCATAAAACATGCTTTTAAATAATTGAATGATTTTTTAAAATGAATTTATCTTGCATCGAATTTTATATTTATTGTACATATCATTTTATCAATAGAAATTTCAATATAAATCAAAGCCTCTTATAATTAATTTTTGTACAAAATTATTTAAAACATGCTTTTAAATAATTGAATGATTTTTTAAAATGAATTTATCTTGCATCGAATTTTATATTTATTGTACATGTCATTTTATCAATAGAAATTTCAATATAAATCAAAGACATCAAATTTCGCGTGAAATTGCAAAAAACACGAGATGTATCCATTTTCACCCCTTTTCAACCCCTAAAATCATCCCCTAACCTTCTTGGGCACATAACTCATTTTCCTTATGTTGACTTTAACCCTTTTAACCATTTAAAAACGTAGGTTTCTGGATAACATTTTTTTGTTCTCCATATTCAACGTGCCTGGACTAAAGGGCTTGTAGAGTTAGAAGCTTGGCTCTACATGAGATCTGATAACTTATTGACAGTGCGAGCCTTTGGTCTCATCGTGGCAACATTTTACATGAAAATGTTTTGGTGGTATAATATTTCGAAAAATTACAATAATAACGTGATATGCCGTCCTTGATTACGCTAAAGTATACTTAACTTTTATGTTAAGGAAACTTGAAACAGTATTTTCTTATAAAAATATTAGGAAGAGAAAATTATCCTCAGCGCTCACTGACGTACATAACATTCCAGACGTGACGGAAAGCGTCGGACCGCAGCGCAGTTGGCTACTTTTTAATTTTTTTAAAAAGTAGCCTTAATCCTGGGTATGAGCTATCTCCATTCCAAATTTCAGCCAAATCGGTTCATTCGTTGTGGCGTGAAAGATTAACAAACATCCATGCATCCATACATCCATCCTCACAGACATTCGCATTTATAATATTAGTAGAATATGTAGTACTTAGGATAGGGACAACCCGCCACCTCCCATGGCCCCTCCAACCTCGCGGTTATATGGGCCGAAGCACTGGGAGGGCGCCCGGTACTTACTTTTCGAATGTTCCCGGTGCGCCTTCTTCACTCCCAACAAGTTCTTTTTTCTCTGATCCTTGTCCCTATGCGTCTTTCTTCCCTTTCTGGAGCAGACGATTACAAAAACATACATGGACCCCCGCGTGCCTAGCGGTCCCAGTCCGAACACCACTTTCCGGTTCCACGATCACGCAGCCAAGCTGTTCCGCCTCTTGTGCCACTGGAGTAGGATAGTAGGATTAGTAGGAAGTAGGGTTTTCTTTATTGCCATCAAACTACAGTTCGATGTTTATTAGGTAGTTAACTAGGTACATTGCCGCATGCGGATCCGAAGCGCTAGGTCAAATCATTCTTTACCTTATCGTTTCCACTCTGTATATTACACATACACTTAGGTAGGTACCTAACCTATAGTAACCTATAGTATTTACCTAAGTAATGGGTAGTAGTTACTAAGTAGCCTAGGTACCTAAGTAATAGGTAGGTGTTAGGTAGGTACTAAATTATTAATTAGTGTGTGTATTATGTGACGTTCCCATCAAAGCATAAATTATTTTATTTCACAAGATAAAAACTAAACAATTTCCATGGCCGTTTGAATATTTAAAATTGATTTGAAGTTTGATTTATTACTTGAAAATCTTTAACCCTACATACGCACAATATACCTTGTATTTATAGGTAACTAGCCGATGCCCGCGACTTCGGCCGCGTGGATTTGGTTTTTAAAAACCCCGCAGGAATTCATTGATTTTCCGGGATGCCTATGTCACCCTCCAGGTTCTAAACTATACATATCCAAAAAATCACGTCAATCCGTAGCTTTGTTGCAGCGTGATTGACGGACAACCCAACAACTACTATTGTGACTTAAATATGATAGTTAGATATATTCCCTCGGGCACTTTTTTGTAGAAAATAATGAGTACTTTAATCATGTAGTACATAATTTTTATGTATCATCAATAGTTTTCTCAGCACACGCCAAATAATGCATTTTATAGGCAAAATTTTGCTACCTTGGGTTGCATTATTGCAATTTTCTTAAGGATCTCTAATTTATTATAGCCTTTGTTACTTCCTGATAGCTTTCTATTTGTGAAAAAATGGTTAAAATCGGTCCAGTAGTTACAGAGCCTATTTGGAACAAACAAACAAACAAACAAACAAAAAATCGTTCCTCTTTATAATATTAGTAAAGTATATAGACTAACTATGTATGTAATTTGTGAGTAAGAATAAGAAGTAACTTAATAAGCGCCTACAATATAATTATTGATATTATTAACATTTTTATTACCCATTGTTGTCATGTGGATGCAAAAATAACCCTGTTCATTTGTTTTCTTTTTACGGCTCATATGCCGGATGCCGCATGGATGGATAAAGGATAATAAGTATCCTTTATCTATGTCCCTACTAATCCTTACTAATATTATAAATGCGAAAGTATGTTGGTTTTTTGGTTTGTCCTTCAATCACGCTGCAACAGAGCGAAGGATCGATGTAATTTTTACATGGGTATAGTTGAGGACTGCGAGAGTGACTTATATGCTACTTTTTATTCCGAAATATCAAAGTTCCCGCGGAATTTTTTGAGCTAAATCCACGCGGACAAAGTCGCGGGCATCAGCTATTTAATTATAAGTATACGTATTTTTGTCAAAGTAAATAAATTAGTATCAGGGTACTACTACCTACCTACCTACTTCCGTCATGCTCTATAATATAGTCTAGAGTCTAGACTTTAGACTTAGGTATCTATATAATTGGCGCCTATCGATATTAGGTAGTATCCTAGTACATTTTAGCACGCTAATCGCCCAAATCTAACATTTTGATTACCAGTTAGCCTTGGTATTTTGCATTTTTTTTTCAATAAGTACTCGTATGTAGACATAATATCTATAAGTATCCTACTTCCTACTAATATTATAAATGCGAAAGTTTGTGAGGATGAATGTATGGATGGATGGATGTATATGGATGGATATTTGTTACTCTTTAACGCCACAACAAATGAACCGATTTGTCTGAAATTTGGAATGGAGAGGGCTCATACCATCGTATATAAAGTACATTTTATCCTTGAACATTGAAGAGTTCCCGCGGGAATTAAAAACCTTAATCCAGGCGGAAGAAGTCGTGGGCATTCTCTAGTATATAATAAAGGCTAGCGGTTCAGACTTATGTCCAACTTTTACGGACTACCTACGCTAAGATGGATGACGCTTTCCGTCAATTTCGTTTTACGGACCCTTAAGGAACACCTAAAGGTGAAAATGACATTGCGTAAGGTATTGTATTTATGGGCTACCTACGTAAGGAGACTATATTAGTGGATGATTTAGGTGTGGTTGGTGAAAATGGACATTAGACTTTATTTTTTGGGTGCTCCGGAGTTTGATCCCCGGCACGCAATTCTGATTTTTGGGTGCTCCGGAGTTTGATCCCGGCACGCATTTCTGATTTTTTTGGGTGCTCCGGAGTTTGGTCCCCGGCACGCATTTCTGATTTTTGGGTGCTCCGGAGTTTGATCCCCGGCACGCATTTCTGATTTTTGAGTGCTCCGGAGTTTGATCCCCGGCACGCATTTCTGATTTTTGAGTGCTCCGGAGTTTTATCCCCGGCACGCAATTCTGATTTTTTGGGTGCTCCGGAGTTTGATCCCCGGCACGCACGCAATTCTGATTTTTTGGGTGCTCCGGAGTTTGTTCCCCGGCACGCATTTCTGATTTTTTGGGTGCTCCGGAGTTTATTCCCCGGCACGCATTTCTGATTTTTGGGTGCTCCGGAGTTTGTCCCCGGCACGCATTTCTGATTTTTTTGGGTGCTGCTGAGTTTGATCCCCGGCACGCATTTCTGATTTTTGGGTGCTCTGGAGTTTGATCCTGGCACGCATTTCTGATCGGCACGTCTTTGACGGTAGGGTGGTAACTAGCCACGGCCAACCAAAGCCCCAGACCAGAGACAGTTCAGAAATTATAAATTCCCAGATTGACCCCGCTGGGAATTGAACCCGAGACCTCCGAGTTATAAGACCACAGCGCTCACCACTGCGCCAGGCCGGCGATGGGTGAATGAATCAATGAAATATCAGAAGTTTTCGAAACCCGGGCAGAATTGAGGTGAGCAATTCGCGAGCGTGGGATTTAGAACGAGCTAAATCTTTATGCAAAGTCAACCCACGTTAGTTAAACTCTACCCGAATTAAGCGTTAATATATTATTCCTACTTCTTGGGCGTCATAGCGGTATAGTTTAACGGCCGCTTTCAGAGTATATTTACTTAATTCAAAAATCTACGAATTCGAAGTAGAAAAATAACAGGAATAGAAATAAGGCGTCA
Source organism: Oeneis ivallda (assembly GCA_029955525.1). NCBI lineage: Eukaryota > Metazoa > Arthropoda > Insecta > Lepidoptera > Nymphalidae > Oeneis > Oeneis ivallda. The sequence goes on along the minus strand of JARPMR010000024.1, from coordinate 3,750,619 downwards.
AGAAAATAATAAATAATAATGAAATTGATGACTTATGAATGATGCAAGTATATTACGACTACTTCCTATTCTATAATGCCTTGCATTAACCTTCCCAAAACCCCATATAAAGCAAGTGTCTACGTTTTATTGTCTATTGCCCGTTTGAGGGATAAATTAAACGGAAGAAAGCGCTGGCTAAAACTCATATGCGCCGATATGAGAGCCCCTAAACTGAAAAAATCGGATGCACAAGATCATTCAAAGTGGACAGGAGAATGCCGGATGGCGGAAGACAAAGAGTATGCTGAAAGGAGGAAGAATGAGTTTTTTATTACTAGTGGTTCGCCCCGAACTGAGACCTCGCGGTAACGGTATCCCATGATTATTCATTCAATCGATACATGATAACCAATACTGACATTATTATTATGCCCGTTTTCACCAAACATACCTAAATCATCCCCTAAGTAGGAGTCTCTTTACGTAGGTAGCTCCTAAATACAATCCTAAGTCCTAACATCCGTCCCAATGTCCTTTTAGGTGTCCCGTACAGGATCGTGATAAATAAGTTGACAGAAATCATCACCTAACTTATCATAGGTAGCCTTTGAGTAATAAATAGGTAGCCCGTAAAGGTTAGGGAACGTTACTGAAAACATTGAATTATTATGTAGGTACTAACGAGTGAAACCGGGTTACGGGCATCTGTACAAATCGTCATCTATCGACGCAAATAGAAAATATACAAAATGTAGTTATTGAAATAGTTTATTGAAGTTTGATATTTAACTAAAAAATAATTTTAATTGAATAATATGGTATTATATTATTATGTAACTAAATAATAATGATCGACGCAAAACTGTTTTTGGGATAGGTCGTAGTCGTAATCTCCTAGTTCCATGGAATAGTGCCTAATGTAATGACTGCGCCATCTATTAGCATTATTGTGAAGCTATGTTGATGCTATATGAATTACTGATGCCCATTAAAAATTAAATAATCTCGTTTCTTTATAATATTCATATAATTTTAGTATTTGTTGTTCAAGTATAGGATATAAGTGAAATAATAAAAATAAAACAGGTTGAAAATACGTAGCGGATTTTGCTAGAGAGCGTCTTCAAGCGAGCGTATAAAATCGCCACTTTGAAAGCCCCCCATTTCGTCAATTTTAAAGGAAAAAATAAAAAAATAATATTTTTGTACTCGGTTCGAAATTATCTTTAACATGATATGTTACAATTTTATATAACGCGATAAAATTTTTTTTACTTCGCATTCACTTCTATGAGAGCCCCCCTGAAATAAAGGTTTTTATAATTTTTTATGCAATATTCGGCTGAAGGCCATCAGTTCACATATTATATCTAAATTTGAAGTAATTACGTTCAGTAATTCAAAAGTTATAAGGCTCTGACAGACGGACGGACGGACGGACGGACAAGAGCAAATTCACCTAGTAGACTCAGAGACCTCGCTTCGCTCGGTCAACTAGAAACACTGATGAGGTCTAGGTTGGAGCGCGCTTGCCTAGACGATGCCTATTCACTCTTGCCTTGAAGGTACTCAAATTATAGGTTGCAGGAATAGGTTCAGGTTACACGGAAGCTGGAAGTGTTCTACACCTTGGAGGTTCGTGTCAGGAACGTTGAACTGAAACGTTTCGACTTTCGTGTGAGTAGGTTGGATTTCTACCACGTGGTTGAGCGAAGCAACGGCTGGATCATGCGTCATGCTCGTGAACGGGTGCCACTAGCGGGAATGGGGCTACTTTCTGTCTGCCCGTCTTAACATGTGTTGAATTATAATTAGGTATGCTTTTGTGGAACTCATTGTGGAAACACTGCATACATAGCTTAGTATCTATTGAATTGTATACTTGTTTTGAAAAGAGCAACTGCCGAGTTTCTTGCTGGTTCTTCTCGGCAGGAACGGGCATTCCGAACCAGTGGTAGACTCAACGACGCGACGGTTCAAAAGCACTTGTAAAAAAGTTTAGTTGAATAAAAAACATTTCTATTCTGTTCTATTCTAAGGATCCCAACGCTCACGACTTCTCGCAGTTCTGTGGTAGTAGCCTGAAGTAGTGGAACTGGGATAACGTTTACATATTCGAAGAAGAAACCTAGCTTTTATCGCGGGCTTTGAACTAGGACAAACAGTTTGAGCGCGGCGACCGAATCAAGAAATTCCGTAACGAAAATAAACCTAACACCGTCATTCAGTAAGCGTTCAACATTTTAGAGGTTCACAAGTAGCTCTGTTTGGCGCAGTGGGCGAGCGGCCGCTTTCTTTACCGTATGGTGTATGATGTCGCAGGTTCGAATCTCACTCGCGAATTAGTGACAGTGCGCTTTTCTTGTTTGTTTGTTTTTTAATTAATTTTTATTATGAAAAAAAATATATTGCGTAAATATTATAATTGCATAAGTTGATAAAAAATGCTATGCAATAGCTTTACCGCGGCAGTCCCCGAGTGCCACTTAATTTTTACTCATATCGCCCGGAAGGTCCAATTCACCGAACGTCCAATATGTCCCGTCTCTTGTCCTATTCCCCGAATGTCTAAGTCTGCCCGCTAGGTCCAATTCCCGGAAGACACCCAAATAGAATTCAAATAAGGTATATTAAGGTGCGTTTGGGGCACGATATTTTGGCGTAAACAAAAACCTACGTACGAAGTTACGAACTGAGAACGTGACTCGAATCGCCGTACCTACTGCCAATCCGCCCACATATTATAGGCAAAAAGAACAATGCGTACCCACGTTGATGTCGTTGAACTTCGATCCCCATACTATACGCACGTAAAATATAAGTATAGGTATATGGTCTATAAACGGTCGTTGTTGGTCTAGTGGTTAGCAGCAGTTTCGACTGCGAATGATTCCCGAGCCGGACCAACAAGTGTAAATTAAAAAAAATGTTTTTAAATGCAAGCTTTTAGTAGCTCCATCATTAGACTCTGGATATCATCTAGGATCAGAGTACTTGTTATGACGAATCAAACGAGCCCAAACTCGATGGGGTTACGTCGTTTTATTACAGAGTTCCGATAGCCATCTTCCGTCTCCATCATCAGATCAGCTCCATGTCACAATAATATTGCATCGTCATCTGATTTACACATAAATGCAAAATTTCAGCTCGATCAGAAGTGGGTCTTATTCATCTTGCAAGATTTAACCCAAACAAACAAATAAATAAATAAACTGGTCAAGCTAAATAAAAGCTTGTAAAAATAGGTGAGTATATATATTGGATTTTTCCGTCATTCTGCAATTGCAATAGATCGATGTCTAGTTTATATGATTTACTAGATTTTGCCCGCGGCTTCGTTCACGTTAAGTTCGATTTTCAGACCCATATTTTAGTCCTTAGGGGTTGAATTTTCAAAAATCCTTTCTTAGCGGATGCCTAAGAATTAAAGTCTATAAATGTCTCATTTCAATTCGATCCGTCCAGTGATTTGATCTGTGCGTTGATAGATCAGTCACCTTTTTAACCGACTTCAAAAAAGGAGGAGGTTAACAATTCGTCGTAACCTTTTTTTTATGTATGTTCACCGATTACTCGAATATGCTTTTTGTATTTTTTTTCAACAATAAATTATACCTACTATACCTACTTTGTAGTGGCGCGGGTGTTTGAAGTCGGGGTTTAAAAAGATTTTTTTGTATTAACTAATCAATTTGTATATTAATAATTTAGATAAAAAGCTTTTTACACTCTACTTGGCCTAAGTCTATACTATGGCCAAGTAGAGTGAAAATAATTAGTTTTAGATCTGAAAGTACCTACATATGTAGTTTCAGATCTAAAGCTGATTGTTTTAAACTTTTTCACATCTACAATAATATGGCCTTAGAGCTGCTTTTATTTAAGTTCTACCTTTATTGATCGTCTGATTTAATAATTGAAGATATGATTATTGATTTAGCATGAATTTCCTTAGTACTTAGTAGCTATTTATGATGATTTCTCTATGCATTAAGTAATTCAATCCAATAATTCGAATCGTATTGGATAGAATTGGAAGATTGGGATAGTAACTACATCTACTTGGGAAATGTTTATCCACTATTCTAATATTCTTGGATAAATAATTTCATAGACAGGCAAAGTTTCGTTAATATAGTAATGCACAGTCATCATCAGCAACTCACTCATTACTGAGCGCAGTTGTCCTCTCAGAGAAGGGTAAAAGAATAGAATAGAATAGAAATATTTTTTATTCAAATAAACTTTTACAAGTGCTTTTGAATAGTCGATGAATCTACCACTGGTTCGGAATGCCCTTCCTGCCGAGAAGAACCAGCAAGAAACTCGGCGGTTGCTCTTTTCAAAACAAATACAATACAGTAAGTACTATGCTATATATGCAGTGTTTCCACAATGAGGGAAGTTCCAAAATGCATACCGACTAACTTCTATCTTAAGACGGGCAGACATAAAGTAGCCCCATTCCCGCCGGTGGCACCCGTTCACGAGCATGACGCATGACCCCAGCCATTGCTTCGCTCAACCATATTTGAGGGAACGCAGCAACCCGCATCACACGACACCACCACAGAAATGTTTAACAGTAGGGTAAGGGTAGTCATTGCATAGTCCACAACGCTGGCTCAATGCAAATTGGAAGACTTCACGTACATTTGAGAATATTATTGACAGTTTTAGCCCCGCTTGTAGAGATGCCGGGTTAGGATTAACCCAGGAATAAATTTGTATTTTTGACAGAATCTTTATACGAAATCTGTCAAAGCAGCAGCTAACTGGGTTAAAAGGATATTAATTCGGCGTTTCTGCAAGCGGGCCTTAGTCGCATTAAAAAAATCGTGATTGATGAGATGAGATAAAACGATGGGCCTGTGAGCAGTTGAACATGACAATTGACATACCTTGAACATTGTCCAATCACTAATATCGGTTCTTTAAAATATGTTAACACTGTAACGTTGAGTGCCAAATCTTCTTTAGTGTTGAAATGTCAATGGCGTTTGTTGCATAAGCTGTTACAAACCGTTGATTTTATTTATTAATGTTATGCATGTGAAAATAGCCAACAAATAATACCATTCAATTCTCTTACCTATTGTTTACAAGGAGTTGAAATTACCTAAATGAGCAAAAAGGAGTAAAGACTCAATGTAATCTTTGAGTATTAATTTGTTTACCAATATGTCAAATACCTACCGTATATGAAACGTTTGTTTTTCAGAAATAAAAAGTAGCATATAAGTCACTCTCTAAGGCCTCAAACATGCTCACGCATTAGGCGAGCCGTCCGTTGTGATTTTTTGTCGCCGTGACTTTTTGTCGCTGTCACCTACTGTCACCCACGACACATGAGTAAGGTAACAGAGTGGAAGCTACATACAAACGGCTCGCGGCGGGCTCACCCATACATAGCGCAACGCTGTGTGCGTGAGCTCTCACCGACACATTCACCGACACGCCGCTCAGGGTCAAACCGGTCCACTCAGGGTCAGAACGTAAGGGCTGACGGTCGTGCGTTTAGTGGAAATAAATAGACGAAGAGTGAGTGATTTAGATTTATTTGTGTACTTAAATAGTGTAAAAATGCCAAACTCTTGCACAGTTTGTTTAAAATAACCCAAACACAATAAGGACATTTCATTTTTTTTGGAGTTTACTCCTTAAGAATCGATTTTCATATATATAAGGCGCCCGGTATGAGAAAAATTCGAGGAGTAAAATCTACTTATGAATGACCTCGTTACGTTTTTCACAACGATGCAAATTTATACCCTAACGTTGAGTAAATAAGGTTGGTTTTCGCTTGAGTCCGAATGCGAAAGAGCTTTCCGAGGGAAGCCGAGCGCGTAACGATCGGGTCCGAGCGGTGCCGAGACGCAGCGAGCGCCGCGAATGCATTACGACGTTGTAAGGAGTAAACTCCAGTCGTGCGTCGGAGCTGACACACACACTTTTTTTATGTCTGAGAGATAAAGCGAAGTAGGTAAGTACTTTTTTATACGTATAGGTACGTATTAAATTAATTAATAAATAATATTAAAATTCTATGTTATTCGACCGATTTCGTTTAAAATCGATATTTGGGCTTCCCTTGGGTCAAGAAAGAGGAAATGGATGCCAAAATTTTAAAAAGTCAGCGCCATATTGAAATTCTTTGTTATTCGACCGATTTCGTTCAAAATCGATATTTAGGCTTCCCTGGGGTCAAGAATTAGGAAATGGGTTCCATAATTTTAAAAAGTCCCCGCCATATTGAAATTCTTTGTTATTCGACCGATTTCGTTCAAAATCGATATTAAGGCTTCCCTGGGCCATTATTTGTGAAACAACATTAATTGTGAAGTTATGGCAAAAATACTGATGTTCATTAAAAAAAATCGTTTCTTTATATTTTTGTTAATTTAAGTATTTTTTGTTCAAGTTCAGAATATAACTGAAATTATACATAATTATACAAACTTTAAAATATTTTTATTTTTTCCTTAAATTGTTGACATACATCAGGTGACAACCCTAGCAGAATAGGTATACTTCTTCGACCTTGTTAGGAAGCTTCCTCTCTGTTCGGAATATTTACTCGTGTGCCCACGATACGCCCACTGTTTTTATGCCACTGGGCGACAAAACGCGCTCATTCTTGAAAAGTATTTCAAGAATCGTCAGTGGCTGGAACTATTTGTCGCCGTATTCTCTCGTCTCTACAGTGAGCACACTTCCATATATCTTCATAGCACTCCACTTGGCGACAAAAAGTCACGGCGACAAAAAATTACAATGAGCGGCTGGCCTAAAAATCGCATCGACCAGTTACTCCTTTGCTGAGTGATTGAAGGACAAACAAACGAATAACGATGAAATCCCTGTAACCTAAAATGCGACTTCTATCGAATTAAGTATGAAAATGTTTTCTACATGCTACCCTGCTTGCTTGCCTTATCGCATGCGTTTTAGAAATCGTCCAAGCTTCGAATCGTCCTTATCGCCGAATCAAAATGGTTTCCCACATTGCGGCCACTTTATCCTTATAAGGGTCCGATATGGGTCCGGCTAGATATGCTAGAGTTAAGGCGCGAGAGAGACTGGCGTTGATTTTTAAAAAGAATTAATGTTTAGATGTGTATGTTGCAATTTATATCGCGAGGATATTGTACTTAGATGTAACGAAAAATGTTAAGTTTAAGATAATAATTTCTATTGTCAATTATAGAATAGAATAGAATAGAAATGTTTTTTATTCAAATAAACTTTTTTACAAGTGCTTTTGAATCGTCGATGAGTCTACCTACCACATTTATCATTTCTATTGTCTCTTCAAGGGGAAAGATGTTGGTATTAGGTTAGGCTGGGTTAAACCTATTCATAAGGTACATACAATATATTATTGTGGTAGGTAGTTTTAAGTAAGTTTGAATAAAGGCAGTCACTATGGAGCAGAATGCAGATGGTCATTTCATTACAATCCTCTCACTTCGAATGCGGTTTCCCACATGCGGGCCTTGTGGCATGCTCTTTTGAAATCGCCCAATTCTCGATTGTCTCTGAAAATATGGTTTTCCATTTATATGTACTTATAATAGTTTCCCATGATAGCCTTATGGCCTCCCCTTCTGCCTGCCTCAGTGGTCTAGTGAATAGCGTGTTTGACTGTGGGTCACGAGATCCCGGGTTCGATTCCCGGATCGGGCCAAAAAATGTATCGGGTTTTTCTGTCAAGAAATTCTTTGTAGGTAGTAGGTACTCGCCCGAAGTTAGGAAGTTGGTGTGTCACACCCGTGCCTCGAGAGCACGTAAAGCCGTCGGTCATGCGCGTGATCTCTCTCCAGGTCGTGTCGGATTTTCCGTTCCATCGGACTATGAGAGTGAGGGAATAGAGAGTGCACTTATGTTTGCGTATAACCTTGTGCACTATAATATCTCCCGTGCTAGCCTCTGAGAAGGATTCGGTCGGCAGGACATTATGGCTTTCCCTTATGGTACCTATATGCGTTTCAAAAATTACCCAAACCCGAATGCGTTTATTATTAGGTATTATAAATCAAGTATAAACCGCCTCAAGGGCTCTGCCTCTTTCACAACCTAAAGCTAAACTTAGTGAAACCGTGTACCTATTGAAGCTATTAGAATATAAACGAAGTCACGAGTATGAACTGGTTATACTTATTACATTTGCATATATTATCATGGCGGATGGCCCGAATATTTGCTACATCTATTTACGACAATCGCGTGACCATTTCCATTTCGTATGCACAAATTATACTTACTGGAGACACGTGTATTTTAACAAGTGATTAATCTACTAATTAATCTGTGACTATTAATATAGATTATGATAATTTATTTATTAATTCCATCCAAAATGCCGGCCACTACGCGCAGGATTTAGGCTATCAAGTAACGACATCAGGAAAAAAGTAGATCGATAAATGATAGCCGATAGGCATAGCTATGCCGATTGCCAATATTTGCTGCTTCTACGACGATATAAGTTCTAAAGAAAACGAAGCTTAAGAAACTTCGACTGAGATCTTTAAAGCAAGCTATGTAGTTCTACTATTCGAAAGGAAAATATAGACAGGAGAGTCCAGGGCCGACAAGGTTTTTTTTTTAAAGAATGATATTCTTTAAAAAAAATATATATATATATATATATATTTTATCCTCCTGTCCCCTCCAAATAAGCGTAAAGCTTGTGTTAGGAGTGGGTACGACAATAGTGCAACGGGTGGGATTTGAAGTTCAAATTTTGAACCTGCGACCTTTCAGTTTTCAGTCCACACCTTTAACCGTTGAGGCTATTTTTGCCTGAGCGGAGTGGACTCCGTACAGACTCCGTTAAAATCGCAGAGCAAAACTGCATATTATACCTAAGCACATTCACTAAGCAAGCAAGGAGTCACAAATACCCCGACATTCGAATCTATGTCCGGACTATGTACGCTAACCCAACATCATGTTACCCAGTTTGCTACTCCATTATTAGATACTCCTCGATCTCATTATATACTCATTGCGACCATTCTAATGAGCCCAAACACATAAATCACTATTTATCTACTGACGTTATTAAGGACTTGAGATCCCGCATTCTACTTGAGGCTGCAGCATCAGCTCAAGATTAACATGTCTTGAAAATAATCCGAAGTAACACCACACCTTTTAAGTCACTCGCACCAGTGAAAGTTTGTAGACCCTTTAATCAAGTAAGAAATGAGCTAATGATCTTCAAACGCCTGAACAGATCTTCATATGTTATAGCTAAGATCCAACTCGATCATGTCAGCTTTCAAACAGAAAAACCACTTCACAATCGGTCCACTCTTTGGGGAGCTACGAGGGAGCAGACAGATACACAGACAGAAATGAGTTCGCTCCTTAGCTGTGGAACTGGTATTAGGGCAGCTGTAGAAACTCTGTCTTACTGAAAGTGTAAACCTATTTTGTCTACACAGTCCGTCCCACTTAGCCATTTCCCGCTCATTATCCTTTTGCAATGTAAGCCTCGCATCATACCCCCTTCCAGTGAACCCATGTTCTTTTGAGAAACAATGAAATTCCTCTTGCAGATGTGCGAAGCTGCGTATCGTCCACAGTGCGCTACTGGCACGCCAGCTGGTGGGGTGCTCCCGTCAGAGACCTGCATCAGACGCTATGGGGAACTTTACCAGAAATCCTTGCATCAAGGCATTTAAGCTTCACCAGGTAAGCGTAAGGTAATAACGTTTATTAAGGGTGAAGGAAAACTTTGTGAAGAAATCTGCAGGCCTGAAAGTTCTCTATAATGTTCTCAGAGGCGTGTTCAAACGAATGTGAAATAGTTTATATTTGTAGAAATATTGATATAAAATGTTCCTTTATACCATAAGACTCTTATAATATTAATTTGTACGCCGCTACGGCTAATGTGCTGGACTGCAAAATAATTATATCTACCATCTTGTCGACACACATTATCATCATCATCATCATGAGCAACCCATTAACGTCTCACTACTGAGCGCAGGTCTCCTCTCAGAGAAGGGTTGTAGGCCATAGTCCACCACGTTGGCCCAATGCGAATTGGCGAACTTCACACAACTTCGAGAACATTATGAACTCTCAGATGTGCAAGTTTCCTCACGATGTTTTCCTTCACCGTTGAAGCAAGTGATATATAATTGCTTAAACGCACTTGACTCCGAAAAGTCAGAGGTCGGGAAACCGGAAAACCCGGGATCGAACCTGTGACCCCCCGAACAGGAGACCACAGTCCTAACCACTAAGCTATCACTGCTTCACACACACACATTATACAAATAAAGAATTGAATTGAATTTGCATTGGGCCAGCGAGGCGGACTATGGCCTAAAAAACCCTTCTTTGAGAGACCTGACTATTATAAATGCGAAGGTTTGTTTGTTAATTCGTCTTTCAATTATTACAGAGCAACGGATCAACGTAATTTTTTGGATGGGTGTAGTTATAGGTATAGTTGGATGGGTATAGTAGTTATAGTTGAGGTCCGGGAGATGGACATAATAGGCTACTTTTTCGGAAAATCCAGGTGTTCCTATGGGATTTTTAAAGACGAATTCCATGCGGGCATGAAGTCGCAGGTAAAAGCTAGTTAGGTATATTTTTTCTAAAGATTAGAAGCTTTGCGTGTCTTATTATTTTTACACATGTGGTCGGAACCACATGAATAAATAACTCCGCGGTATGACGTTCTTCATTCGATTCCATGTATTATAACCTATCGGATGTAATACCAGGAAACTATTTATATGGTGAAGGGCCATATTTCACCACCAAAAAAAGAATTCAAGGCCATCCCCATAGGAATTTGAGTTTGACTCCGTTCCAAAAAGAATATTTTAGTTCCGCTAAAACCACGTGATGTCCAGCCTGTTTCGTCGTATTAAGGTTCTGTCTAGATGATAGATAATCCATGGCGCACTATTAAATTTCATAATAGATAATCCTTACTAATATAATTGTCGTTCTGTCAATATGTCTATAACTTTTCACTTGTAAACAGCTGAAGTGTTTTCGACGTAATTGGGAAAGGAAATGGTTTACATCCTAAGGAAAGGCATAGCAACTCTTTATCCCGGAATATCAAGGAGTTTTCATGGTACTTATAAAAAATTTTGACTTTTCAATTAAATTCACTTGCTTCAACGGTGAAGGAAAATATCTTGAGGAAACCTTACACGCCTGAGAGATCTCAATAATGTTCTCAAAGGTATGTGAAGTCTATCAGTCCGCACTTGACCAGCGTGGTGGACTATGATCTAAGGCCCTAAGCTCATTCGAAAGGAGACTTGTGCCCAGTTGTGGGCCGGCGATAGGTTGAAATGAATGAATGAATGAAAGAAACACAAGAGGCATTAAAAGTTTCACAATATTCCGTTCTACGGAACGCAGACTTTTTGTTCGCCGCAGACCATATCGCAGAAAAAATTCGTCCTGAATTCAAAATATAATGACAATTCTGGGTAAAGCCTAGGATTTATTGTAGGGACACCGCAATAACCATGCTTAAGAAATACCTGCGGGTTAATGAATGACGTCAATGCAAAAATAATCGACGTTTTAGTGACGTTTGAGGAATATTTGGGCAATATACGAGCAGTACCTAATACGTATATTCCATTCAAAGTGAACAATTAAAGGAAAACGATTACAATTATGACGAATTTTCTGGTCTCACTTTTGTCTGAGGAGAAAATTTTAAATTGGCCTATCATACTCAAGGAAATAAGGATCTCCTCATTCAGATTTGATCTAGCAGTGATACATACTCCGAGCATAGTTTTCACCATCGCTCGCTGAGTGAAACTGCGCCTTACGAGACCCATACTCGATATTAATTAACCTCTATAATTCATCTACGATAACACTGGACAGACTGCTGCCATTTTTTGGCTCTATTTGATTGACGCCATTTTGGCGCTGTAGACAGTTACGAGTGTCCAAGATACTAAAATTCGTGAACTAGTTGACAAAGCTGATAGTTGCAATATAGTTGATACTATATTAATTAGTTCCAGTCACACTCGTATATCAAATGTGGCGCTTCAAATTGATCCATAATTTAAGCTGGCATTTAGAATAGAATAGAATTTTTTTTTTATTCAAATAAACTTTTTTACAAGTGCTTTTGAATCGTCGATGAGTCTACCACTGGTTCGGAATGCCCTTCCTGCCGAGAAGAACCGGCAAGAAACTCGGCGGTTGCTCTTTTAGTTAACAATACAATAGTTATTATATGCTATGTATGCAGTGTTTCCACAATGAGGGGGAGGGATTTGTATTGGGACAGCCAGTCCAGTGTTAATCATAGATTAATTTATAGAGGTCAGTGATCTGTGATTCTAAGCGACATATGTCGGTGACTCTGACTCTTCCTATTCTTAGACCTAGTCAGTTTGTCGTCCTGATCGATTCCGGCCATGGCGGCCAGTCTCCGAGAATAGCCATCTACGCGTGAGGTATTATAGTGCACCAATTTGTGCGCAAACATAGGTGCGCTCTCTATTCCCTCACTCTCATAGTCCGATGGGGGCGGAAACCCGACACGAGCGGAGAGAGATTAGGCGCAGGTCCGGCGGCTTTACGCGCTCTCTCTGAGGCACGGGACCTACACCTAGTCAGTACTTAGGGGAAAGTCTAAGGTGGCCTTATTAGTGGTCTGTGGTAGCAAAGGTTACGGGGCACAGGCGTTTGATGTGGAAATCGAGCGTTCAATTGTTTCGATGTAAAGATAACATTCAATAATACCTACCTAACAACCTATTCAATCCATAAGTACTATTGTTCGATTGCGATTGTTTTATGAGTCAATTGAAAATAACCGTGTTAGTAGAAATCCTATTTTACAAACACGTGTATACGGTCTTACTATAACAAAAATTATTATCAATGGATAAATGCGGTTTTTTAGGTGATTTTATTGTAGGTACTTTTTTGATTTATTTCAAACATGACAATTAAGGCCCACTTGCAGAAACGCCGAGTTAGCTAACCCAGGATTAAATTTGTTATTTTGACAGATACTGTATACGAAATCTTTCAAATCTATCATTTTAACCCAGAGTTAGCGGCTAACTCTGAGTTAGCAGAGTTCTGCAAGAGGCTTTAAGTCATCAATTAAACTCGTAGAAATGTTTTGTGAGATGTCTTTGGTCAGATTACGTCATAATGAAAACCCGTATTTAGGAAAAATGCGTTTTCTCTAGTTAATTTTTTTTTTACTGAATGCCTTAGTAGTTACAATACTTTACCTTGACTCTGCGACTATTGTTCGTTGTAGTGATCCTTATACAGCGCGGCAAGTATATTATAATATCAAAAAAATCCAAACACCCCGACTCCACATAGTCTAGTATCGTCTATTTTTTGTTAAGAGCGAAAAAGCAGACCCCTTATTGCGAGCCTACGAGGCCAACTTGCTGCGGACGAAGTCTTGGAAATGTACTAGGTAGTAGGTATATTTTAATAAAATGTATGCAAAACAGATAATCCCTTGTTTTTCTAAAGAACTTTAAAAACAAACAGTCAAGACTCTAGAAGTCTAGATGCTTTTTTGTATAAAAGGCAGTACTTGGTGACTCAAAAATATCATATTTACATAATTATTTATGTATCGTACATGTATGAATGAGTCATCGCGGAACTTTAATTTTGTTATAGTAGTATTTTTATGTATAAAGCAGACACTTGCGACATGTAATTAATATAATTGTTTTGCAATAATCCGAACAAATGAAATCCATTCATATTTCATCATTTTGTGAAACAATGATTTGGTATTCATTAATGTCTATGGGATAAACGTAGCGTTTATATCCCATAGACATAAATGAAAACTGTTAAAAAATTACTAGGTGATGTTTAGAATTACAGTGCCACAAGTATAGTTGGCGGTGGCGTTTTGAGGAACTAATTCGGTCATCCAATTGTTATGCTCTTTGTGAACTGAACTATGAAAGACAACATTTCATTTATACTACGATTACCCAAATAATTGATTATAAAAATGCTTTTGCCCAAATTAAGTCTTATGTTCTTTAAAATGGCCACACTAATGTTGAGCACAGTGGCGCACAGCTAGCCGCGCCAAGTTATACTTCAAGTCGCACTCTAAATGGCGTTTATGCCAAGGAATTACTGGGCGAATTAACGTTTGGCTACTTTTTGGGGTACAAAATACTGTGCTGGGGCACATATTATTGAATGTTTCAACAGATATTATTTTGCTGGTTTATTACAAATGCACGAGTAGAACACCGAGGTGACAATTTTGTATACTGTTTTTTATCTTAAAGTTAGCTTTAAATACAAAAAAGACTATACACTATTGACTATATAATTGAGTTTAGTTTGTATTGCAGGTTTATGAAGCAACTAGATGATGCCCGCGACTTCGCCCGCGTGGATTAAAGTTTTTCAATTCCCGCGAGAACTCTGTAATTTTCTGGGATAAAAAGTAGCCTATGAGCTATCTCCATTCCAAATTTCAGCCAAATCGGTTCATTCGTTGTGGAGTTATACAGTAACAAACATCCATCCAAACATCCATCCATACATCCTCACAAACTTTCGCATTTATAATATTAGTAGGAAGTAGGATTCTTGGCGCATATTATACCTTTTTTATTAGGGTTCCGTACCAAAATGGTAAAAATGGAACCCTTATGGTGAGACTTTCTCCGTCCGTCCGTCCGTCTGTCACAGTCGATTATTTCAGTAACTATTAAAGCTATCGACATGAAATTTGGCATAGTTGTGTATAATAGTGGCCCAACATCATTGGAATAAAGAAAAGTCGAAAATTATTTTTAGTTTTATTAAAAAAGGGGGAAAATCACGGGTTTTAAATTTCAAAGTAAGATAATTATACCGAGTGGGGTATCATATGAAAGGCCTTTACTTGTGCATTCCTAAACAGTTTTTTATTCATTTCTATATATAACAGTTTTTGAGTAATCGGCCAAAATGTCGAAAAAAATACCGTTCCCCCCCCCCCCTTATCTCCGAAGTTTACCAATCGAAAAATCTGAAATAATTATGGTCAATAGAGGTTTATGTATATTTTACAGGAAAAATAAAACCAACGCTCTAACTAGCATAGTTTTTTTTATATTAACAATAAACCTCTACAAACAAAGTTAACGTAAGTTGAATTGTAGTACGTTTTGTGGAAATGTCATATTCTATTCTAACAAAGATGCACGGGTTAAATCAGCTTGCCATCCAGCTGGCCACAAGATAGTATAAAAACTTATTACAATGTAATAGCTACTTATTAATATTGTAAAATGATTATTTTGAAAAGAGCAACTGCTGAGTTTCTTGCCGGCTCTTCTCAGCAGAATCCGCTTTCCGAACCGGTGGTAGAATCTTGACGTGTCATAAGAGCCACAGGTTGGCCTACATGAAATAAATAATTTTGAATTTGAATTTAACGATAAATAAGCAAATTAATATAATATTATCGTTTTACTTTTACTTTTGGAGTACGGAACCCTCGGTGCGCGAGTCTAACTCGCACTTGACCGGCTTTTTTTTAAAAATGATACAATAGAATCCACAGACTACAGTACATAACAAGTGTAAATTAAAAATTTTATTTTTAAATACAAGCTTTTAGTAGCTACATCATTAGACTCTAGATATCATCTAGGATCAGAGTTCTTGTCATAACGAATCAAACGAGCCCAAACTCGATGGGGTTACATCGTTTTATTACAGAGTTCCGATAGCCATCTTCCGTCTCCATCATCAGATCAGCTCCATGTCACAATAATATTGCATTGTCATCCGATTTACACATACATGCAAAATTTCAGCTCAATCGGAAACCGGGAAGTGGTTCTAATTCATCTTGCAAGATTTGACCCAAACAAACAAATAAATAAACTGGTCAAGCTCAGTAAAAGCTTGTAAAAATCGGTCTACCACCGTTTCTGCTGCTCTTTTCAAAACAAAAATGTTACAATAAATATGGCATGTTTAAAAGATAAACATTGCAACCGCTAACCATGTCGATGTCGGTTCGTTGCCATTGAATCATAGCACCTGTTTCGCAATCGCAACCGGCCCGTTCTCTGTGCCCAGGGTTGCCGCAAATTCAAAATTATTTATTTAGCTTCTCAAACATTTTTGAATTGAATTGAAATGAAATGAAAAGTCCCATGGGGTTAAAATTAAATTTTGCTCCCGCTATCCTCTGCATGAATATTCGTTTTTCGAATAGGTATGATGAAAAATTATTTATTTCACTTTGCTGCTTTAACTTGTAGCTCTTTTGCCTAGGCCTAGTGATGATAAAGCTCGATTGCACCGAGTTGCGACGTTGACCAGAATTGCATTTTTTTTATGTAGGTAATCCAACTTGTGGCTCTTAAGACAAACCAAGACTACCACCGTATCAGAAAGCAGATGCTGCTGAGAAGAGCCAACAAGAAACTCAGATGCTTTTTTCAAAACAAAAGATTTACAATAATGTACCTTGTGGACTGCTGAAGCAAAGCTTACGATATATTTCTAGATGACCCTTAGCTTAGTAGCTACTTACTTATCATCATCATGATCATTAGCAACCCATCAACGGCTCACAGAAGGGTTATAGGCCATAGTTCAGCACGCTGGCCCAATGCGAATTGGCGGAATACTTACTAATAAATAATTACTAAAGAGTCTAATAAAAACCAGATTTATCTCGCGAATCAGTCTGCGTGGAGTAAGGTTTTAAAAATCCCGCGGGAAGCTTTCATTTTTCCGGGATAAAAAGTAGCTTTTTTAACTCTTCAGACCCTTAACTGTAACCATGCAAAAACGTAGTGGCGTTGCTTCGTTGCAGCGTGATTGCAGGACGAAACTACAAACAAACACACTTTCACATTCATAATATTAATTAACAATCATGTAAAAAAAATCAATTGACGATTGACAACCCTAAACTTAACATAGCGTATTCGTGGCCTAATCACATGGAAACAATGCTTCAGTGCAGCTCGCTTTTATGTAATTTTTTTGCCAATAAATTAAAGCTATGTATTAACCTATAGGTACGTAACATCGGATACAATGAAAATGCTTGGCAAGGTATTTTTCACAATGATTTTGTGAAATTTATTTTATACTAGCTGATGCCCGCGACTTCATCCGCATGGATTTAGTTTTTAAAAATCCCGCGGGAACTCTTTCATTATCCGAGATAAAAAGTAGCTCTCCCGGCCTGAGGAACTACTACTACATCCATTACTATACCCATGCAAAAAATCGCATCAATCCGCTGTTCTGTTGCGACGTGATTGAAGGACAAACCAACAAACAAACACACTTTCGCATTTATAATATCAGTAATGCTTTATTATAACAAATTTTTTACCATACTTAACCAAAGACAAAATTACGTTTAGCTGTCATTTACGTTTTGTTATTCCACTGTCATTTGCGTTTCCATGTCAGATGCGTTTTTGTTATACTACCACGTTTTATAGTGACTTGACGGAAACGCGGTCGAACGGGATTAAAAGTATCCTATGTCCGTCTCCTGGTTCTAAGCTACCTCTCCACCAATTTTCAGCCAAATCGGTTCATCCGTTCTTGAGTTATAAATAGTGTAACTAACACCACTTTCTTTTATATATATAGATATTAAAAGATAATATTTTTTGGGTTCCGTATAAAAATGATTATTATTGATAACCATAGAAAACCCCGATTAGTTGATATCAAAACATAATAGACACAATAGGTGTACTTTTGTGTCTTAAAAATAATAAATACTTACTACTATACTAAATAATTACTTTTGTGTCTTACAATTAATAAATAATTACTATAATACTACTCTTATTTTTTCCCATATCATTTCCACACCTAAAGATAAGCGATTTGTATCTGGCGTCTTTTGCTAGTTTATAATACCTAGATACATATTGTTATTCTGTACAGAAATCTGGATTGAAAATATTTTAAAACGAGTATTATCGGCTTCGGAATTTTATCGATTCAAATAAATCTAACAATCGATATCAAGGTAAACACTTATATTTCTATAATGTCTAAAGTAATTCATAATATAATACCTGGGGACTAGGACTCATTGTTGTAGTTTTAAAGCCTATTTCTACTACATATTAGATTAATTATTGTAAACAGGCTTCTGTGACTAACTTCCGTAAAGGGTGAACATACTCGTGCTTTACAAGACTTCCTAGAACACCTTTCTCTTAAGGTTCCTTAAACTATTTTCAAAATACCATAATATACCTACTTATATTGACATGACGTCGGTTGGAAATGGAAGCTTCTGCCTGAGATAGATACTTGTAGGTTTATACTAATAATTAAGCTATTAATATAGTATAATTAAAGTAATATGTTCTCCCTTAATGTGCGCTGTCTCTAAAGAAAAACCTATAACATTGTCTTGGGAGAAACCTTACCTAACATACTTATTAAGTTATTACCGTAGTAATACTATGTTTACACATCCCCAGATGTCTTTAAGTGTAAAATGCATAGAATCTATTTAACATAATAATATTACCACATTGTAATATACATACCTACTTGTAAAGAAACACAAGTAAGAGTTAAAAAAAATTGTGAGACGTCGCGGGACGCCTGGCAGATGTGAAACATCGAAATTATTTTGTACAGGTAATATCGAGCTTCGTACACACATAAATGCACACTGTAATTATAATTTGCTTTCTTTGCAAGAGGCTGTTCACTTTCACTTTCTAAACTATCAGTATCAGACATATTTTATTGTTGAAATTATTTCTTATAAGTAAGACAGGTTAGGTGTACCGTAGTATACAACACTGTTTCGTACTACATACATACATACTACTGCATACATACTATTGGCCAACGGTTGGTCTGACCCGCCGCTATACATGTTTCACATCAATTTTAATTTATTTCTGAAGTATGATACTCACTATGATTAACACTGGAGAGGCAGCCGTCATATTTTTTTGGCCTACTTGATTGACACCATTTTGGCGGCTCTACACGATAGTCAAAATAATTGGCTTGGCTGTTTCATTACTACAAGAACTATTGTATAATAGAAAAGTAATGAACAGTGAATACACTTTTCACCTTACGCCCAGGTGAATGTAGCGAAATGGCCAAGCCACGCATTTTGACTAACGTGTAGAGTTTGTGAAGTTAGGGCTTGTAGAGTCAGGGCGTGTAGAGTTAGGTTGGTGGCAGTGGCCTGCAATGGCTGGATCATGCGTCATGCTCGTGAACGGGTTCTACCAGCGGGAATGGGGCTGCTTTCTGTCTGCCCGTCTTAACGTGTTGAATTGTAATTAAGTATGCTTTTGTGGAATTCATTGTGGAAACACTGCATACATAGCATAGTATCTATTGAATTGTAGACTTGTTTTGAAAAGAGCAACCGCCGTGTTTCTTGCTGGTTCTTCTCGGCAGGAAGGGCATTCCGAACCAGTGGTAGACTCATCGACGGTTCAAAAGCACTTGTAAAAAAGTTAATTTGATAAAAAAACATTTCTATTCTATTCTATTCTAAAAAGAAAGTAAATGAAATGAAATTCAATATTGTTGCAGAAGTAACGCACACGACGAAAAGGAAATGAAACTTTCGTCGGGGCCTCTACAGCTGGGCCCGCCGCCTCGAACCTGCTACCCGCTCGTGGTGATCTTGGCGCGGGACCAGCGGGACACGGCCGAACTGAGGCCGGACGATACGGTGATAGTGACATCCTTATTATTATGTTATTCATCATCATCATCACCATCCATAGCCTATAACAGTCCACAGCTGGACTAAAGGCCTCTCCCAAGGGGAGGGTTTGCCCATAATCGCATAATCAATTTGGTGATAGGTCGCAGTAGATGGTAGTAGTAGCACAGAGGACGCTGCTGCCCGTTCTCCGTTATATTCCCTTAGTCGCCTCGTACGACACCCGCGGGAAGAGGAGGGGTGGTGACAACTGTATTCTGATCTGCCGTCACCACACGGCAAATTATGTTATTACACACCCTCTTAGATGACGTTAAGTCAGGCTAGGCGCAGTCCTCATTAACCGACTTAAAAAAAGGGAGGTTATCAATTCGACGCGTATATTTTTTTGTCGATGTTTGGGAGAGGGCACTTTTATTGCCTTAACGTTTTTATGGCCTTTTGCGTGCATCGCGTTTCGCGATTTCTGAGATCGAAAGCCATACAAACGCGAACGCGTTTGAGTCGCGATTTTCGCGCGCTCGAAACGCCATGCACGCATAAAGCCATAAAAACGCTAAAGGCAATAAAAGCGCGCGATCGCTGCCGCTGAAAGTAGCCAGTGTGCCCTCTCCCTTACTCCATAACAATACTCCAAATAGTCTTGTCTGTCCTACCCCTGGAGTGTTTTTGACGTGATAACGTCTTATAAATCGATGAACACCGGCTGCACGCACGAAAAAGTGTCACGTTCCGCCTGAGCCTGAGCTTGCAAACGAGAGCGCGGAACAAGCGATAGAGAGGCACGATCGGCCCAAGCATTCGCTTGTGCCGCCCGCCAGTCATCGTCAATGTTTCTTTATGACGATATCACGTAAAACTATCGTCCGTAAACCGACTTTACGACAACCAATATTTTTCATATTTCGAAGTCATGACAAGGAATCCATCACAAGTAATATTCTTGAAACATTTTATTGTACTGCCTATTTTTTTGGAAGTTAATGTTATCCTTTGATTCCGACATCGTAATTAAAAAATATATTGCAAAATGAATATTTAGTACAAAATTAAGATCACGTCACAACAAAATTATAAAGGTCACCTTAGGATACCTTTTTAAAAAAATTACTGAAAAATCGAAAAAATAAAATTTTGTCAACACTTCGGATTACTTTTAATAGATGGCGGGCGCGAAGCCAACAACAGGTAAAAGCTAGTAAATAAAAAAATAAACTGTATTCGCAGGTAGCGCTGATAAGTGTGGTCCACATACAAGACGAGCAGTGCCGGCTGCGCAGCGGCATCATCGCGCAGTACCTCAAACAGGCCAACGGACACTTGTCCTGTTTGAAGGTAGGTTTGAACTTCGGAACGGAACGGAACGGCATTCCGAACCAGTGGTAGACTCATCGACGATTCAAAAGCACTTGTAAAAAAGTTTATTTGAATAAAAAACATTTCTATTCTATTCTTTCGACGGTCCAACTTTCCAATGCTCTTGGCTAGTGTGTGTTTTTTTTTATTGATAGATACGCGTGCACTCGCCAAAGTATATCCGATAGAAGACCGATACGTTCCCTCAAATATGGTCGAGCGAAGCAACGGCTGGATCATGCGTCATGCTCGTGAACGGGTGCCACCGGCGGGCATGGGGCTACTTTCTGCCTGCCCATCTTGAAATGAATTGAATTGTAGTACCTACGCTTTTTTGTGGAATATATTCTATTCTATCCTAACAAAGTTGCATGGGTTAAATCGGCTTGGCATCCGGCTGCCCACAAGATAGTAGAAAAGTTATTTGTGTTAGGCCAAAGTGTGGAGCCAAAGAAATTTTTTGTTCCCCGAGGGCGTTATTTTGAATTCAGAGCGAAGGGAAGGATTCTTAAGTAGAATCCTGAGCGTAGCGAGGAATTCAATATAAGCCGCCCGAGAACAAAATATTTTGGCCCCGAATGACACACAGTATTTTTTATCATCAGAAATAGGCCTTTTTCTCAATCAAAATCTAGGTATATCATAATAAAACTATATCTAAAATATCCGTAATTTAATTGTCGAAGATAATAATTGACCACATTTTGGAATTATCTGAGATTTTTACAATCATTGTAATTATTAGAATGTGCGAGAGAGAGGGATGAGAAATGTAATAGTCCTCTTAACAGTTTTAACCGACTTAAAAGGAGTAGGTTCTCATGTTTTTTACGCAATTATTCCGCCAATTATTATAAATTGTCTCTCCTTGTCCCACGCTGTGTGGGGTCGTACAACATGGCTTACAGTTACAAGACATAGTGTAAACATAAGTGGTTCGGCTTGACATTTTACGACAGGCCGCCTGCCTGACGTGAACCCTCCTTGGGAATGCTTTGTTGGTAGATAGAAAAATAGTTTTTTACTATAGATTATTTAAAAAAAAAAATTATAATGAAACAATTGTTTTATATTTCCAGCAACTATACGTGTCGGGCGAGGCGGGCGAGACGTGCGACTCGGGCGAGATGGGCGAGGCGGGCGGCTACGCGCGCGGCGAAGCCCTATGCTGCGTGTGCGCGTCCGCGCCGCTGTCCCGCGCGCTGCTGCCCTGCCGACACGCGTGCCTGTGCGCACGATGTTTACGTAAGTACCTATAGTGCAACAAGTAGCGTCGCGACACACCTACGGAACGTACGGCGCCAAATGTTGATTTAGGTATGGTTGGTGAAAACGGGCATAATAATAATGTCAATTTTGATCGTCATGTATCTACTGAATGAATAGGTAATTATGGGAAACCGTTACCGCGAGGTCTCAGTTCGGGGCGAACCACTAGTTGTATGTTTGTTGAGCAATTATTCCGCCAATTATAAATTGATTTTGAAGATTATTGTTACATGTTTACGTAAGTACAGTGCCACAAGTAGCGTCGCGACACACCTACGGAACAACAGCCGAATCTTCCGTCGCTTTCTGCGCCGTACGAATACTGCGGTCTGCGATCGACAAAAATTCCACGGGAAAAGCACTGGCTTTCCATCATTGGTTGTCGTCAAGCGCAAGCCTTCATTTTTAACTGACTTCTAAAAAGGAGGTTCTCAATTTGTCGGAATCTTTTTTTTATGTATGTTCATTGTTCACCTATTTATTACTCGAAGTCACCAGAACCGATTTGGGAAATTCTTTATTTGTTTGAAAGGGTATAGTTCTCCAAGGTCCCATTTAAATTTTATCGAAATCTGTCGAGCATATTTGCATGCTACTCTGTGGCGGATTGAAGCGCGTGTATTATAATTGTTAAGATCTTAAATGTAGTCAATCTGGCAAATAAATAATTTGAATTTGAATTTGGGAATACTTAGCTTTTCCGACCAGTGGGAAGAATGCGAGATCTACACCAGGCCAGGGAAGTCGTCAAAACTGAGTTTTTGTTAAACACTAGCTATCAACCCATGATTTCGCCGTAAGCTTTTTAAAAATCCCGTTTAAAAATCCTATGTCACTCTCCAGGTCCTCAGCTATTCCCATGCAAAAAACACGTCGATCCGTAGCTCTGTAGCGGCGTGATTGCAGGACAAACCAACAAACAAACGCACTGTCACATCCTTACTAATATTATAAATGCGAAAGTGTGTTTGTTTGTTGGTTTGTCCTTCAATCACGCTGCAACAGAGCTACGGAACACCGTGACTCATTGCATGTGTGTAGTTGAGGACCTGGAGAGTGACATAGGCTACTATTTATCCCAGAAAATCAAGGGAATTTAAAAAATACACGCGGACGAAGTCGTGGGCATCAACTATCAACTAGTTTATTATATTAGTAAGGTAAGATTTCGACACTAAGGTCCATGTTCCATCCAATTAAATCTTATATGTACTAGCCCTACTGAACAATACATTCAATGTTAACGTTCCCAACTTAACCTCCTTAACCTACAACAACGCCTTTAGTCATAATATATCACGTATACATATTCATATCTCATTATTTATGAATTCCATATCCATTATTAATAGTTCTTGTTAGCAATTTCCTGTCCTACAGCGGTAGCCGTGATAGCTTAGGATTAAGACGTTGCCCTCCTTTAAGAGGGGTAAGGGGTTCAAATCCCGGCACGCAACTCAACCTCAGTAGTGGGCCGGCGGTCGGTTAAAATAATGTTACATAGTTATGATTGATTTCGTTTGATTATTTGAATAGGTACCCATATGAACCTATTTGATAAATAGAGACAAAACTTTGGTATGAATTGACTTATTTTTTTGTAAGAATAATGAATATACTTGAAGACTTGAAAGAAAGCTAGATCTTGAAAAAAATGTATGCAAAAGTTCGGTCAAAGTGTGCAAAATCACAGAATACATATTAGTATAGGTACAGAAGACACTCCACAAATCATTATAATCATCATCATCAATCAATCTTGCTACCACACAATAAAGTGCAATTCAGGTCGCACAGCGCTAAATTATCTAGTCATAATCACCTAGAAATTGCCTCCCTTTCTATCGCGTCTCTTATCCCTTCGCACTACGTTAGCCCGTTGAGTTGGCCCGTCCGTCGGAACGACGCCGTGTAATATACACCTAAAATGTGGAGCGCGCCTGGCATGACTCTGGTTAGAGTTAGGGCTCGTTTCTGCAGACGCGGCGCGTGGTGCGTCGCGTCGCGCGGTTAACTCAGACATATTATGGCCAAGTATGAGAGCGAGAGAGCTTCTTGCAGAAGCGTTCCGGCCTAGTACGCGGCGACGGCCCGCGCGACGTGACGCACCACGCACCGCGTCTCCAGAAACGAGCCCTTACCCTGCGTCCGCGCGACCGATCGCAGTCCGCGGGCGACCGCGACCCGTGCGGTTTTATTGCGGGCGCCGCGAACAACCGCGCCCGCCGCGGGCGCAAAGCGCGCCCTGAAAATTGCTACTTCATTTTCCATACAAATCTACATTCTATCGAGGCTGCGGGCCCGTAACTGCTGCGGGCGCGGTTGAAAACCGCTCCGTGAGTACGGGGTCTTAGACGGCTAACGTATCACGATAAAAACAAAGCGTAAATCTTCCCATACGTGTCAGTGCAGACTAATAAAATGTAACCGGCATTGTGTATTCCCAACACGCGGCGCACGGCGATCTGCATCGGCCAACGACAATTACAAGGTTGCGGTCACGAATACTGATCGATTTATATGCGTGGATTCGGTCAGCGATCGATTTTGTACACAACTACATACGTACATGTAGTGATAGCCTAGTGGTTAGGACTGTGGTCTCCTATTCGGGGGGTCGCAGGGTACGCACCTCTGACTTTTCGGAGTCAAGTGCGTTTAAGCAATTAAATATCACTTGCTTCAACGGTGAAGGAAAACATCGTGAGGAAACGTGCACATCTGAGAGTTCTTCATAATGTTCTCGAAGATGTGTGAAGTCGGAAAAATTCGCATTGGGCCAGCGTGGTGGACTATGGCCTATAACCTTCTCTGAGAGGAGACCTGCGCTCAGTAGTGAGCCGTTGATGGGTTGTTATTGATGAATGATGATGATGACACACGTGCATGCTGTTTCGCTGCCGGGAATGGAGCCTGAGACCTTTCACCTTAAGACCTTAGGGTAAGATCTATAGGTGGCACTCTTAAAATTAAAAAAAAAACAATATTATTCATTTCACGCCTAGGTTAACCTGTGGCTCATGATTATGACACGTCATGGCCGTACCACCGGTTCGGAAAGTGGATTCTGCTGAGAAGAGGCGGCAAGAAACTCAGCAGTTGCTCTTTTCAAAATAATTCCAAGTTGGAACGAAGTTCCTTTTAATAAATTATAAATATCTTCTTCTTCTTCTTCTTTATCAACCGATAGACGTCCACTGCTGGACAAAGGTCTCTTGCATGGACTTCCACAGGCCTCGGTCTTGCGCCGCCTGAATCCAGCGGCTCCCTGCGACTCGTTTCATGTCGTCGGTCCACCTGGTGGGGGGTCTGCCAACACTGCGCTTCCCGGTGCGGGGTCGCCACTCCAGCACCTTGGGACCCCAACGACCATCAGCTCTTCGAACTATGTGCCCCGCCCATTTCCACTTCAGTATCGCGACTCGCTTAGCTATGTCGGTGACTCTGGTTCTCCTACGGATCTCCTCATTTCTGATTCGATCCCGCAGGGACACTCCGAGCATAGCTCTCTCCATCGCCCGCTGAGCGGTCCTGAGCCTACTTATGAGGCCCTTGAAACAATATTATGAAAATATTATCATCTAATAATGAAAACCTTACCTTTAAGAATCAACGCCATCTCTCGCCACGTGTTAGAACCATACACTACTCGTGACAGAAAATTCTTACACTTGTTTTGTCTAGCCCCCATCCGCCACGTCCGTACCATCCGATAAGGAACTTCGCTTACCATCAGGTTGCAATCGAATAAAAAAACCTCTGATGTCACCTGATGTGAACATTTTCACTGCGCGATAGATAGGTACTTGTACGGCCGATATAATTATTCTGCTCATGCGCCGTACATCCGATCGCATCGGTGCCAATGCCAGAGTACGAACTCCGGACCTTACCGCCGTCCTCCGGCGATCGCTATGGGACAGATAATGACCGATCCGCGACCCTGTTGATCGTGCGTGCTAATGAGGCCGCTGCCGCACTGGTAATGGGGTGGGCAGACTGGATGCTTTTAGAATATAATAGAATAGAATAGAAATATTTATGACGTGATAACATCTTATAAATTATAAAAAATAGACAAATACACACACACACACACACACACACACACACACACACACACACACACTCACTCACTCACTCACTCACTCACTCACTCACTCACACACACACACACACACACACACACACAAACATTCAAACACGCACAAGCGCACGCATGCAATGTGTAGTCAGATTAATATCATTTATTTTTACTTGCACTTCTGAAAATTGTCTTTAACTAATTTTATAACTATGTTTTATAATATTATTAATTATTATTTACTATTGTCTATTATTTATCAATTCTCTGTTAAACTTTATATTTTTTAAATTAAGTAATGTAATCATTTTTTGGCTTTATTTAAGAACTAAAATATCTTGTAATTAATTGTATGAACGCTGTTGATTACTAATAAATAAATAAATAAATAAATCGATGAACACCGGCTGCACGCACGAAAAAGTGTCACGTTCCGCCTGAGCCTGGGCGTACAAGCTAGAGCGCGGAACAAGCGGTTAATGAGGCACGATCGGCCCAAGCGTTTATACAGAGCGCCCGCCGCCGCCCGCCAGTCATCAATGTTTCTTTATGACGTTGTCACGTATAAATATCGTCCGTAAACCGACTTTATAGACAGCCAATTTTTTAATCAAATAAACTTTTACAAATGCTTTTGAATAGTCGATGAATCAACCACTGGTTTGGAATGCCCTTCCTGCCGAGAAGAACCAGCAAGAAACTCGGCGGTTGCTCTTTTCAAAATAGTTTACACTAGATACTATGCCGTCAGAATATCGACTAATTTGTGAGTAACTCACGTCCAACTCGATATTTTGATTAATTTCTTAAACTGGTCACTTTCAAGTAAAGATTTTTATATTTAAAACCTGTGGAGATGATACTGCCATTGGCGCAATTAGAATGCCATAAGCCTACTTTGTCGTATAAGTTTACAAATTGCGAAAAACCAAATTAAATTTCAATTTCACGGACAGACCCGTATAATCAACCTTAATGATAAAATAATTAGAAAGCACTACTTTACCGACAGTTTTTTTCTTTTCCAGCAAAACTAGACAAGTGTCCAATCTGCCGGAGTGTCATCACCAGCTACTTCTGCATCCGCAACGAAGAAGAACCCATGGAGCTCAAACAACAGTTCCCGTTGAACCGCCGCCTCCTGAACCTGTTCCATTACCACTAGCAGTACGTAGATATTTGACTGCCAGTCATATTAAGGGTGTCTCAAAATAAACCTTAAACCCTTAATATAAGGCATAGTTTCAAAGGTCGTGTCAAGAATCTTTAGGGGGCGTCCATAAATCACGTGACTTTTCTAAATTTCGACCCCCATTTCATATATTGGTGACATTTTTGACCCCCCCTCCCCCTATACGTGACTTTAAGTGTCACTGGATGACCAAACCCCTTTACTTCCTTAAGCGTCATGTGATTTATAGATGACCAGTTAGGGCCGATTTCACCAACACTGAGCAACGTTTAACCGAGGAATAAAAATATGTTCTGATGTATTTATTCGCCTGTTAACGATTCGACGATGGTGAAATCGTCCCATATAAAGATAAAATGTAAAGTAAAAACACTATAAATAATAAGCACTTAGCATTCAATCTGATCGTAATTAGAATTACTACTATTTTCTTCGGATGCCGATTTTTCCGATAACAGAGAATATGCGTGTGGTTTAAATTGAACTCAATTTTTTAAGTGAAAACTTCTTTAGGCGCGTTGAGCACTTTTTTGGGTGAGCAAAAAACATGGATTTCGCGTCATCGTCACCTTCACAATCGTCACCTGGATATTTCAGTAAGCTTTCAACATTTTTGAAGTTCCCAAGCAACCTCGTACAGCGCAGCGAGCAAGCAGCCGCCTTCCTTACCGTTTAATGTATGATGTCGCAGGTTCGAATCTTACTCACGAAATCGTGACAGTGCGCTTTTCTTATTTGTTTTTAATAATTAGCAAATCTAGTTTTTACTTCTATCGGCGTCCCTATGACTGCCAATTTTTTTTGCATACTATCGACAAGAAATCGTACTACAAACAAACAGCCATCCATTTTTTTATTTAAATGCTTTATAATTACATAGTTTAATAAAGTAAATCCCAAAATATGCGCGTTATATTCAAAATGCAAGCTATTGGTTAAAACGAAATGTGACGTCAAAAAACATGTAAACAGTACTATTATACGATCACAACCGCTAGATTCGGTGCGTGACGTCTGGCAACATATTTTGAAAGCGCGGCAACATGGTGGCGTTTAAATTATCCAAATCGGATGGCAGTTTAGTTTAAAGCAATTATTTTTTATGCAATTTAAACATGTATGATACATTTTTTGCTTCGTTGTTTTTTTATGGTGAAGGTAAGAATGAATTAAAAACATAAAAAACTTAGACCATTCAAAAATTACATGCATATTACCCTATTTTAAGATCAGTAGTTATCGGAAGGAGAGGGCATATTTAAGGGATCTAAAAAAGGAATAGTTCCTGTACCCATAATCTTATGAAGGCTTAAAAGACACTGTAAGTATGTAAGACGCGTGTTAGAGCATCCACTAGTTATTTAATACGACTTTGCTAGTTTGCAACACAAGGGCAGAAACAATCACCTTTCAAACCATTTGTCAATTTTGGGCGAGTTATACATACTCCTACTCGATAGAAAAACTAATCGATTCTCTACGATTCTCTATTATTTATGTTTTGTATAGTTTTGGTAATTATTTGGTAAATTAATTGGTATTTTTCTGAATTAAAAGAAACTTAAATTATTATGAAAGAATAAAATCGAAATTGTATAATTGTATTTGACGGAACATTTTTGCATTTTTTTTTAAATTTTTTCGGCTTTTTAAATTAACGCATACCTACCAAGCTTATTTTGTTCGTCTAATTTTCAACTATCAATTCGCATGCAAAAATAAATCCGTTAAATATTATAAATAATATAATTCACATAAGAAAAGTTACCGGCTCCCGGACCATTGTTTGTTTTTGCTTTGTGCGGAAAACAAATACCTAGTTCTTTTTAAATGCCAACTAGTCTTCTTTGCTTTTTAATTTTAGGTTGTTTTAATTATTTTGTATTTTTAAAAATGCGAAATTATTATGTTTAAAAAAGTATATTACTTAGGTATTTAATCGACTTGTTAAGATTTAATTTCTAATTTTGTTCCTAAAAGTTTCGATTTATTTTAATTTTCGCTTAAACTGAGTACATTCATATTTTTTCAGAAATTTTTCAGTAACATTTATTTCATTTGAGATTTTAAATCATTCAGCAAAGGAATTGGTTTACTTGTCTATTTAAAAGCAAATCACATAATAAATAAATAAATGTTACTTTGAAATCTGATTAAACCATTATTTTATTAAGTAATATTAATTTATTTTTTAATTTTCATAATATTTATTAGTATTTAAAACACTAATCCCATATATTACAACTTTTCCTTATGTTAAAAAGTGTCTCAAATATTGGAGGGTTTCGCATTTTGTGCATACAGCGAACTTTATAAGCAGACATTTAATTTGATTTAGTGCCGATTTCACCAATGTCGAACTCGAGTGAAGTTTAATTGGGCATTCTAACAGGTTTTGTATTGAAAATCTGCCAAAATAATTCAAAGGAGACGGTCCATTTTGGGATGACTCATAGTACCATATCAAAAAACGCAGAAAAATAGTGAAATTATACTAAAAATAAAATAGTTCAGTATTGTATTGTAAATAAGTCGCACAAACAATTAAAAAAAAAATGCTATATTTAACAAGTTTTCAATATGACCACAAGGTCAAAGAAAATCAACTTGAATACACGGAATACCGTACAGACAATGCTACGTAGACAATTAATGTCTGTGATATTAGATTCTTCTGTGATATTACACAGCCTAAGGCTGGAATCACATCTGTGCGCTGATTCGCATTTTGTCTATTAAAACTCATCAGTCATTTTGTATAGAGCATCAATTCACCTTTTCGCATCGATTCCGGTTTCGCATTTTTTGTACCTCAAATGCTAACAATTGTAACTCTCGATTCGCATGCGTATGCATGCGGAAGGAGCCGATCGGTTCCTTACCAAAATTATCCCATAAGTACTTACTTTACGTAGGTAGCCCGTAAATACAATCGTCAAAAACGTCAAAAAAGACGTGCAAACGTCGACGACGTCTGCTTATGTATTCCTGGTCTATGGTGCAAACTGCAAGCCGCCATTATCAAGCGATGTCTATAGTGTTTCTATAGTCAGCTATATAATATTAACATGACGTAAAATGAGGATAAAATGGTGGATTTTAACAATCAAAAATGGTTTATATTTATATTTTTATTAATTCTAAATAGTGTACATGGACCGCTCCAGAGATCCATACATTTCTGGACCGTCTCCTTTAATAGCGAAAGAGTACCAGCCAATTGGGTATTTTGATATTTTTTCACATCTTTAAAATATTATATGCCACACCTGAGGTTTGATTGTCTAAATTTATTCTATTGATCATATTCGTACTCCATGACATTAGCGTCGAAGTAAAATAAACCATAACAGCATTGACTTACAGCTCAATTTCGTGTATGCATTCTTATAAGATTATGCATGTACTATACGCTCCATAACAAAATCGGTTGTACCGAATTTGTGACTATAAATCAATACAATCAAGGATTATTTTACTTTGACGGTCCGTTTTATTGGTACCCTGGTTTATTATAACTTGATGAAGTAACGGACATTAATTAATAGCCGTCACTTAAATATGAGATGCCCTTAAACATAAGGAGGCGTTTGCAATATTCGATCGTAAAATATCCTATTCATTTTGTCTTTCAACTAACCACTAGTAATAAATATAAAGGTATAGTTCTTGCAATTCACGAGGGCGACTGACTTATGGTTGTGTGTGTGTCGTATCTGTATAAGTGTGAGTGAGCGCAATGCTCGCGCCTGCCCGCTCCCACCTAGGCTTTGACAGGCACGCACACTTATGCAATGTGCATGTACACGAAGTAACCACGAGTAAAGCTCACTCGCCTTCGTGAATTGCAAAAACTGTAATTAACGGTGAGATCTATAGATGGCACTCTCACTCAGCTCAGACTCAAGACTGAGTTAAAACGAGACAGATTTATGTCAGGACATATTTGTGTCCCATTTTAACTCTGATTCTTGAGCAGAGCCAGAGTACGATCTGTAGATCTCAGCCTAAGTCTAAATAGATCAGTTAAGCGTATGGGTGCAATGTATGCAACTGTGATATCGAAATGCTTTGTGAATTTGCTGTAATACAATCATGTAAATAAACAATGTTTGATGTTAAGTAGGCTGTAGTATGACTGTGCACTGGTCACTCTTCTGTCAAGTTAGTCATAATCATCCGCACATAACGTGCTGTAGTATGACTGTGCACTGGTCACTCTTCTGTCAAGTTAGTCGTAATCATCCGCACATAACGTGAAATGACCTGGACCAACCATTAACTCTTAATGTAGCATTATTTCAATTCAATTCAATTCCCAAGCAAAGGCTTTTATTCGTGCCAACTGGGCACAAATTGTTTCGCCATTTCAATTATTATAAGTTGAATTTTCATACAGTGACAACATTAAAGTGATACATTATTTAAGAGGACAATTTCGCAACCCTCTCACAGTCTAAAAATCTCAGATACTTTTGACAAAATGTCAAAATATCAATCAATGGTCAATTATTATCTTCGAGAATTAAATTACGGATATTTTAGATATAGTTTTATTATGATATACCTAGATTTTTATTGTGAAAAAGGGCGAAAACTGCTATTAACTTTTATCGCTCTTATTCTCTATTAAAAACTAGGTATATGATAGTAAAAATGTGTCTAAAATATGCATATGTAATTTTATTGTCGAAAATTGGCCACATTTTGTCAATAGTATCTGAGATTTTTACAATCATTGAAAATATTAGAATGTGCGGAAAGAGGGATGCGAAATGTAATAGACCTCTTAGTTTATCAGTAATATTATTGAAATAATATTACATTAAGCGTTAGTGGTAGTATAATTATAGTTCTTGCAATTCACGAGGGCGACTGACTTATGGTTGTGTGTGCGTCGTATCTGTATAAGTGTGAGCGAGCGCAATGCTCGCGCCTGCCCGCTCCCACCTAGGCTTTGACAGGCACGCACACTTATGCAATGTGCATGTACACGAAGTAACCACAAGTAAAACTCACTCGCCTTCGTGAATTGCAAAAACTATATATAATATGTGTGTCAAAATAAGGTTACTACTGCCTGGAATGTGTGAATGCACCTATAATCCTAAGAGATTTATCTTTACTAACAGGAGATAAACGGTCGGAATTAAGATCGATATTACCGACGTTAGTCTCAAAATTCCGGTATGTAGTTTTGTAACTGTTTGCAATTATTGACTTACTATACAAGCAAGACCAAGACCAAAACCAAACACTAAGAAAGTCCATAAAAAAATGACCGGACGTCGTCGTTGTGACAAGTAGCAATAAGAAATTCACTCAAAATGATCGGAGTATCCTCGCGAGAGAAATGAGAAGATCCGTAGGAGAACCAAAGTCACCGACATAGCACAGCGAGTCGCGAAATTGAAGTGGAAATGGGTAGAGCACATAGTTCGAAGAGCTGATGGTCGTTGGGGTCCCAAGGTGCTGGAGTGGCGACCCCGCACCGGGAAGTGCAGTGTGGGCAGAATCGGGATTCTGCCCACACTGCACCAGCTTAATCCAGCGGCTCCCTGCGACTAATTGACGGGTCAATTAGTCGCAGGGAGCCGCTGGATTCAGGCGGCGGCGCTAGACCAAGGCCTGTAAAAGTCCATGCAAGAGACCTTTGTCCAGCAGTGGACGTCTATCGGTTGATAAAGGAGAAGATAATAAAAAAATAAAAAATAACATAGTTCTTTCCCTGCACGAGTCTCACAGTTGGTGTCATACAATAAAATGAAGCTATTATCATGACCTTTCAAATGACATATATCACAACTTGATACACCACTGGGGACGAAACCGCCCATTCTCCTTTAGACTTTATTTCATTGCAAAGAGGTGCAAATTCAATTTTACAGAACTAAACAATAACATGCCCTGTTGTGGTGTGAACAACAGTTTTTATTTTACCGGAAAATGGTTAAGTACCCGTTAAAATATTCTTCAATTTCGGTAATCTGGTAATTTAAAAGAAATCCAATTAGAAAAGGTTTCATTCTTTAACCAGTAAGCATACGGAAATTGATTATTATTGAAACCGGTTTGAATTTATCTCTGGTTTCTGAAGGCCTGGCACGACTGCTTACTTGTCTTCACATTCTTCTTCTTCTTCTTTATCAACCTATAGACGTTCACTGCTGGACAAAGGTCTCCTGCATGGACTTCCACAGGCTTCGGTCTTGCGCCGCTTGAATCCAGCGGCTCCCTGCGACTCGTTTGATGTCGTCGGTCCACCTGGTGGGGGGTCTGCCAACACTGCGCTTCCCGGTGCGGGGTCGCCACTCCAACACCTTGGGACCCCAACGACCATCAGTTCTTCGAACTATGTGCCCCGCCCATTTCCACTTCAGTTTCGCGACACGCTGAGCTACGTCGGTGACTTTGGTTCTCCTACGAATCTCCTCATTTCTGATTTGATCTCGCAGAGATATACCGAGCATTGCTCTCTCCATCGCTCGCTGGGTGACCCTGAGCCTTCTTATGAGGCCCATAGTTAGCGACCATGTCTCGGATCCGTACGTCATCACTGGCAACACGCACTGTTCGAAGACTTGAGTCTTCAGGCACTGAGGGATTTTGGACGAGAAGACATCTCGGAGCTTCCCGAACGCTGCCCAGCCGAGTTGGATTCGGCGGTTAATCTCTTTCTCGAAATTGGACCTACCTAGCTGGACTGTATGTCCCAGGTATATATACTCGTCTACAATTTCGAGCGCAGAGTTCTCAACGATTACTGGGTGGAGCGGAGCATGAGCATTGGACATGATTTTCGTCTTGCTCATGTTCATTTTCAGGCCCACCTGTTGAGAAACCCTGCTGAGATCATTGAGCATTGTATTGAGATCTCTCAGAGTCTCTGCCATGACTACTATGTCATCGGCAAATCGCAGGTGAGTGATGTACACATTATTTTAGTTTAATTGAAGGTCTTGCGGGTATAGTAGTAGTCTATGGTATCGAGACAAAAAGAGAGTCTATGGTTGTCGAGCAACCCTGTGACAACGTAGCTTCTTTAGCGCTAGAGAGTAGGTAATGCATTATGTATTAAAGAATAACCATTATCATGTATCTGTAGTCTGTAGCTACATTAAGGAGGAAACATACGGCGCGATTCGAACATCTGTTAGCTTAGTACAAGTTCGCACATGTTAATAAGGTTGATAGATTTCGAGTAACCTAAGTAACCCCAAGCGGAAACATTGCGAAACAAAATATCGGCAGTACTGAGTAACCGACTTTAAATCAAGGGGCTTAAGGTTCATTTTACAATGACGTTAGACGTGGTTCGGTACTCTGCATCTATCAACGTTATCGAGAAAGATGCGGCTCAGACTGCGATCCTTAGAGCGTGCTCTTACTTAAAATGACACAAATATGTCCTGACATAAATCTATCTCGTTGTAACTCTGTGAATTAGAGTGCATTCTATAGGTTACAGAATTCGTGTTGCGTGAAAAGTATGTCTCCACCCATAGATTAAAAATAAAGAGTTCACTTCTGCCTTCGATTAAATACCAATGTGGCATTACCATGGGTCTTCCAGTTCAGTAAAGAAAAACAAACAAAATACATATATACCATAGATATTTTTTTATAAAATTGACAAATATTTTCGATAAAAATATGAAACAACAAACCTGACTCGTGATTTTAGTTTAAAAAATTGTATACTTTCATTTGCCATCACATGAAAATGTTAAAAAAATTCATAAGATATAGCTTGAGAAGAATTGCTGTGATTAAAATATAAAATGAGGTAAATCTCTCTCCCATTATAATATACTATTCTCCGATTATTTATTATAATCGGCAGTTAAAATCGATTATCAACTCGATATTAACTCTCGATTCGAATCGATTCACTGTCACTGACAGTCGTGAATCAAGCTATATCTGATGAAATAATATTAATTTTCACTATACCGTCCAATATTTCATTACCCGTTTGCCAAATTTGTGTCACTCCTATTTTTCATTTATCACGCACTTCGTCCGTTTCCTATATTCAATCTAAAGTATATGTTTCTGTGTTTATTATAAAAAATAAAAATTGAAAAATCTAATATCTATTAATTGACATAAATATTTTTGACAAGCAAGAATGCTAGACTATAGTTTAACATCAGGATGTTAAAATATGATGGCCACATTGCCATGCATGTAAAAAAAGTGACTTCTGCAACACATTTTTTTTTGTTTTTGGTGAACCAGTGGGCAATGTAACTCCTTGACATAAGTATAACGTATATAAATATCGACAGATTACAGATAGATTGAATATAGAAAGCGGGAGCTAGTAAAGCTACTACTTTTCAAAAAAAAATGTTTTTAAAAAAAGATAGATTTATCTATATGTAAAAGATAGATTGAATGTAGAAAATGGACGAAATTTTTTTTATGTTACTTCGCATTGACTGTTTACTTTACTTTCATTATTAAGTAGTTAATTAAAAGGGACCGTAAAAATGCACTTAAATAAATAATTATAATAATACCTTACATCAATACATTAAAAATAGAAAATAGTATTAAATAAAAAAAATTGTGACGGCAAAAATTTAAAAATATGTAATTGACTTATAAATATCAAAATGTCTTAATTGGTAGTATTAAATCTTATAGCAAATTCGAATGAGCCATCTTCGCTGAGCATGCTGTATACGAAGCATGCGCGCCGAGCATGCTCTATACGATTGCTAGTCGAGTGTGTATGAATGCTCATAGTTATGCTACTTTCTTGGTATAGCGGTGCCGTCAAGGTACGTTGAATGACGTTACGTTACACGGTTACACGTCCGCCCGGTTGCTATATTCAATCTATCAGTAATCTGTCGATAAGATAAAGTGTGACAAGGATCTATTGGCGCGTGGCCAAAGTTGGAACTAATATTGCACTCATAAGAAAAATCACGTTCATGTCAGAGCTTGTATGTGCTACTCACTCACGCCCCCTATCAAGGTGTGTGAAGTGCCAATAGATCCTTGTCGTACTATACCTAGACGTTTTTGACAACTAACAACGTTGCTAGGTGATCTATCGATAAATTGTGGATAGATTGAATATAGGAACCGGGTGTGATGAAACAAGTTGGCATGGTTTGCCGGAGACCGTTTTTTTTGACAATAAAGAAGTGTTGCCGTCACAAAGCGGCCATGGTGATGACACCGCTATTCTAAGCTAGGGCTCCTGAGCTTTAGGGTGCCTATCCACTGAAGCGAAGTGTAGCGGAAACGTGATCGGCGAACCAATCAATTTATTGGTAGATGAAGTTTTAAAATCATCACGTCTATCAATGATCTGACTTGGTATTGATCACGCTCCGTTAAGTCCTCCATTAAGGAGAGGCTCCCTAAGGCCTTAAATAACACGGAAAAATGCGTGATTTTTCCTAGCCTTACTCGGGTCTTTCACATGCGCTTGAAAAATTCGTACGCAGAAGGAATGTTTTCTCACATGTGAAGAAAATGTCAAAAATATCGTCTTACACCATGAACCTTCAAGTTCGCGTGTATGTGAGGCAGCGGTATTAGACAATGTATAAACGGAAAAAATTATATAAGCGGCGAGTCAGTAGATCTTAATTAAAAGAGGCTGTACTATGTCCTTAATATAAATATTAGTTGAAGCTGAAATTGTTTCGTATAAAGTTAAATGTGACGTCACAATAGAGGCTAAAGGGAGTACGTAGTGGATGTACCTATATTTTTGTCTAGATTATTGTAACGAATATTTGTAAATAAAAATTTGCCAAAGTATTGTTTTTACTAATCATTTTGCCCCTATTCATGTATGAAATATTTAAAAATGTTATTTGACCGCTAAAAGGCCTAAAGGCCGCTAAAGGCTATTTCACCATCGCCAACTTTAACCATGTCAGATTGCCAATACAAAAACTATCATCAAGTCGGTTAAATACTATTCGGAGATCGTAAAATAGGCCTTATGTAATATAATCTAAACGTTAATATTTATGGTCCTTCGAGCCGGATAAGGCTACGCTTCATCTCCAAAGCTAAAATTCATGTACATTGATCATTCGAACCAATTAAATAATTGAGAGGTGACGTGAAAATTTTATCGATTGCTGTCAGGTGTCGTCGTCAGTGGAAATTCACCGTTAAGAGGGAAAAGGGAATATACGAGAAAGAAATTTTCAAAAACATAAAAGGTAAAAAAGGTTAGCCAAAATCACTTTTAAATTGAATCATTTTTAGAACCTAAATGTATTTTACCAAGAGAATCTGACGGAAGGTTCCATTAGAAAAACTAGAAATCAAAGCATATTTTATCCCATTTATTTCCCTTACTTACCTAACTTATCTTATTGAGTTTAAAAAACAAATTAATGTGCACTATCCCCCAACCTTTTCTTTCTCCCTCTCGGCATATAACTGCGAGTTTTTGACAGCTGAATACAGATTAAACAGCAGATGTAACGCTTGTATCCTGTCATTGAGAGTGTCCCCTTGCACTGGGATGTCAAACAGTGCACAGACAAAATCAACGTATTGAGATAGAGTACAGTCTATGTTGGCTGAGGGGAAGCCGACCTCGTTGAGAGTATCCTCCATTGTCTCTGGCCATTCTTCCATTAGACCGTCTATGTCGGGCATTTTGCTGAAAAAAAAATTCTTTGATCTATACCTATCTCCTCAACAAATTTTTAGGTCTACAACTGTCTACAACAATAGGAACTTCTAGAAGATGTATAGGCTATTAGCTTAAGATTTCATGGGATAATTACTTGCAGGTTGCTCATTTTACCCAACTCACGAACCTAGCATTTAGGTAGGTATAGTAAGGCTACCACACACTGCTTCTCAAGTGAGGCTGCTATTTCGTACTGGTTTAAGATTTTTAGCTTTGATTATACCTAGGTACCTATTTGAAAACGGAGGAATTAAGCGCGCAATTAAGTACGACTCCAATTAAAATGGAGATCTCAAACACGATAAAAATGTCTGACAATAAAGTGTAGACAATAATAATGCAACTAACAATGTAGGCATTATAATAATATTATGATAAAATCTATGCACTTTCTCCAGTTTATTCACACATTATAATGAGCTACATTACACGCTAGAACAAATCTACATACTTATAATATGTATCTAGGTATTTCTGTAAAAGCGTATGAGGGCACAACGCACTAATGAAGAGACACTGTAATTATCGAAACGCGGGAAACTAAGCTTCTATTTCTTTACCCTTTACCTTTTCTTTAGGGTTCCGTAGTAAAGCATAAGTCTTACAAAAACAAAATTAAACTTGGGGGTACTTATACTATTGTATTTTTTCGATTCGATCACTGAACTGAAAAAATAAGTACCGACATGTACAATTTTAATTTTATGTTGATTTCGAATTATTCCATTGAGGTTGATTTTACGGTTCTGCCCGCGAAATTCAAATTTAATTTGGTTTTTCGCAACTTGTAAACTAATACGACAAAGTAGGCTTATGGCATTCTAATTGCGCCAGTGGTATTATCATCTTCACAGGTTCATATAAAAATATTTACTTGAAAGTGACCCGTTTAAGAAATTAATCAAAATATCGAGTTGGACGTGAGTTACTCACTAATTAGCCGATATTCTGAAAAATTTCTTAAACTGGACACTTTCAAGTTAAGATTTTCATATAAACCAGTGAAGATGATACTGCCACTGGCGCAATTAGAATGACATAACCCTACTTTGTCGTATTAGTTTACAAATTGCGAAAAACCAAATTAAATTTTGAATTTCGCGGGCAGACCCGTTTATTTTTGTTAGACTCACAACCTACATGCCTGAAAGTTCTCCACAATGTTTGCAGAGGAGTGTCAAGTGTGCCGATCCGCACTTGGCCGCAATATTAGTTTTGGGTACCTACCATGAATACGTGAAGGTGGGCGGCGGTTTGGCCGCGTGCAGCTCGCTCACGTCCTTGATCCAGCGCTCAATCGCCTTGGGATTCTTCTCGGCGTTCTCGATCTTCCGGGTCAGCTGATATAACAAACTGGTCCGTCAAATTAGTGTACTCATTAAATTACAAACCCAAAAACAGTGGCCAAGTATTCAATTTCAGCCGGAATCTAAAACCTTTTGTTTGCGGGACAACTGGCATTATTTCATTTTCACGCCGTTGAGCATTGCATCACTGCTGAGGTCGCCAAGTAGGTATATCTACTCGTATAAAAAATACAAATAAGTAAGTTTAGAATTTGGAAACGTCGAGTAGGCAAGCGCGCTCCAACCTAGACCTCATCAGTGCTTTCCAGTAGGTATTGATTGTCGTCAAGCGTAAGCCTATCTCCAAATAATTAAACTAGTGGTTCGCCCCGAACTGAGACCTCGCGGTAACGGTATCCCATGATTATTCATTCAATCGATACATGATAACCAAAACTGACATTATTATTATGCCCGTTTTCACCAAACATACCTAAATCATCCCCTAAGTAGGAGTCTCTTAACGTAGGTAGCTCCTAAATACAATCCTAAGTCCTAACATCCGTCCCAATATCCTTTTAGGTGTCCCGTACAGGATCGTGATAAATAAGTTGACAGAAAACATCAATCACCTAACTTATAGGTAGCCCGTAAAGGTTAGGGAACGTTAGTGAAAACATTGAATTATTTATCAAACATTGAATTTAACTCGTAGTTCCATGGGAATAGTTACTGACTGCGCCATCTATTAGCATTATTGTGAAGCTATGTTGATGCTATATGAATTACTGACGCCCATTAAAAATTAAATAATCTCGTTTCTTTATAATATTCATATAATTTTAGTATTTGTTGTTCAAGTACAGGATATAAGTGACCTAAAAACATAAAATCAGTTTGAAAATCCATAGCGGATTTTTCTAGAGAGCGTCTTCAAGCGAGCGTATAAAATCGCCACTTTGAAAGCCCCCCATTTCGTCAATTTTAAGGGAAAAATTAAAAAAAAAAATATTTTTGTACTCAGTTCAAAATTATCTTTAAAATGATACGTAACAATTTTATGTAACGCGATTTTTTTTTTTTACTTCGCATTCGCTTCTATGAGAGCCCCCCTGAAATAAAGATTTTTATAACTTTTTAAGCCATTTTCGGCTGGAGGCCATCGGTTTACATATTATATCTAAATTTGAAGTAATTACGTTCAGTAATTCAAAAGTTATAAGGCTCTGACAGACGGACGGACGGACGGACGGACGGACGGACAAGTGCAAATCGCCCTAGTTAACTCAAAGACCTTCGCTTCGCTCGGTCGAAAAAAAAGTTAATCTTAGGAAGTGACACAATTTAACAAATGTGGCCGATCCACATAAGACCTAGATCTAGTAGACAAGTGAATTCCAGCACTAGATTAAATTTATTGGCGACGGGTCGCCAATAACGCTTTAATTTATTTAGTCCTTTCTAGCCTATAATTGAGTAGAAAACACTATGTAAGTTTAGAAATTTTGATATCAAACGCTCTTATCATTTCGAGTACCATCATCAGCAACAACTATTGGAATTGGTTGGAATTGTTAGATATAGGCTTCTTTTAGCACGACGTTGCTAACGATGTCTTTTACGAAGCAACGGCTGGATTATGCGTCATGCTCGTGAACGGGTGCCACCGACGGTAATGGGAAACGGGAAAAACGGGCTGCTTTCTGTCTGCCCGTCTTAACGTGTATTGATTGAATTGTAATTCGCATTTTTGGAACTTCCCCTCATTGTGGAAATATTCTATTCTATTCTAACAAAATTTCATGGATTAAATCGGCTTGGCATCCAGCTGCCCACAAGATAGTATACAAAACTTTTTACAATGAAATAGCAACATAATAATATTGTAAAATGATTATTTTGAAAAGAGCAAAACTGCTGAGTTTCTTGCCGGCTCTTCTGAGGAGAATCCGCTTTCCGAACCGGTGGTAGTCATGACGTGTCATAAGAGCCACAGGTTGGCCTACGTGAAAAAGGTAAATAGGTTTAAAAAAAATCGGCCAAGTGCGAGTCGGGCATCGCTCTTTTAGGGTTCCG
Source organism: Oeneis ivallda (assembly GCA_029955525.1). NCBI lineage: Eukaryota > Metazoa > Arthropoda > Insecta > Lepidoptera > Nymphalidae > Oeneis > Oeneis ivallda. Next base: position 3,708,973 of record JARPMR010000024.1, on the reverse strand, counting down.
TTAAAAAAAATTAAATTAAAATATTTCCATGTACCCATTGAAATATTTTAATTTAATTTTTTTAATTTAATTTAATTTTTATTATTTGTTGTTATAGCGGCAGTAGAAATACATAATATGTGAAAATTTCATCTGTCTATCTATTACGGTTTACGAGATACAGCCCGCTGACAGACGGACGGACGGACGGACAGCGTAGGCTTAGTAATAGGGTCCCGTTGGTACCCTTCGGGTACGGAACCCTAAAAACCGGCCCTTAGTCACTATCCGGGTGTCATCGTTCCTATCCAAGGACGCTCTACTGGTCGCTCTACACTCCGTTTGCAGAGAAACGGTCTAAACTCGAGGACCTTGAGACGTCTTCGGTCTTCTAACACATGTGAACAACCCACTGCAACTTCAATTTACTAATCTTGAGAGCTACATCGTTCATTTATAATTCTTTATCAAATCGATACAGACTTTATCCTTCAAAAATAACCAAGAATTTTATCTGAATAATTGAATGGACGATTCCAGCAGCTCATTTTTTTAAAGAATACTTATCAGCCAAGCTTAAGTTGACTACTATCCTCCTATCTCCTCCAAATAAGTGTAAAGCTTGTGCTAGGAGAGGGTAGTGGGTAACACGTACAATAATAGTGCAACAGGTGGGATTCGAACCTGCGACCTTTTAAATTTCAGTCCAAATCTTTAATCTTTGGGCTATTGAGGCTCCTCTATAGGTTAAATCTCTGGACTAGAATGCTACTGGAATTATGTGAAATGGCTGTCGTAGACTTATCTGACGTAATAGTGCGCTACAACAAAATGAAATGATGAAGTTTAATATATTTTATCGTCACCCAGCGTTTAAATCCGAGCATCCCTGACCTACTTTGAATTAATATCGCTCATGTTGATCCAGCGTAAACTGCTACAAGGGAAAAATCAAACCCGACATGTGGAATGTTTGAATGACTGGTTTTACATCCTTCCCTGCCTAACTAATGCCCTTCTTTAAGATTAGGGTAGGGTAGATTCTCTAAATATGGACTACCATAAGGATTTGTTTTAATAAAACGCAAAATAATGAAGCTAAATCAGTTTCTTTAATTTCAATCAGTACAGGAACTATTACAGGATTATAAACTATACTTAAAATGTCTTTACATTAAACAAATTATTTAACAAACTTAATTTTTTATAAAATATTACAAATTTAAACATTTTAAATTAGGCAGCTCAATATGGACCACTAGGTTTTTAATATGGACTTAAGGTGTCTGGTCAATTTTTAATTACCAATTATAGTTATATTCGACAGTGTATTACAATCAGTAATGGTTATTGTAAAAATGGTCTTAAACTATCAATTATTTTATGATATTCACATTATAATAAGTCATATTGCAAAATTCACATATAAAGACAACACCTTCTACACCTGCATATTCTTCGTGTGCCCATAACCGATAAAAAGGACATTGTACCCATTGCTCTCCACGAACGTCTTCGGAAATCTCGTCGACGACGCCATAATTATCTAAAAGAAAAAGTGTACAAGGTTTCATAGTGATCATAATATGGACCACTAGTCCATTTTTAAAACTATTCATAGGTCCATATTACAAAATGATGCAATATCAATATTATAATTTCGTAAAAAAATAATGTTATGAGATACAGCCACAGGTTACTTGACGAATAATACGTAACACTTAAATGTTTCCAGAATGGGGACAGTCAAAATATAATGATTATAATTGTAGCAGTAATAATGTTACAAAACTTACCGAAAAATTACATCAAGTAACGCTATAATCTCAAAATGGCTGCCGCCGACACGTACGCCCATGTAGCTCCGCTAGAATTCACTGGCGGGAGCGGGACGCAGCGAGGAAAGGCCATCGATTGCAGCTAACTTCGCTTCGATAGCAGCGTTATCTTGCAGAATGTTACTATAGTCCATATTACATGACTAGTCCATATTTAGAGAACTTACTCTACTTACCTTATAATCACAGACATTAATAAGTTTGTCTAATAATGTCCTTCCGACCACACAAGTATGCACGCTTCGATTTTCGGCCAAAAAAATGTATTAGGTTTTTCTGCCAAGAAAAAGAGATAAGAAGAAGAAGAAGTGCCTCGGAGAGCACTTAAAGCCGTCGATCCTGATTCCTGCGCCTGATCTTTTTCCGATCGTTTCGGATTTCCGTCCCATCGGACTATAAGAGTGAAGGAATAGAGAGTGTAGATACCTGTGTTTGCGCATTAACGCATGCACTATAATATCTCTCGCGCAAATGGTTAATCTCTGGAGAGCTTGGCCGTCGTGGCCGGATTCGGTGGGTACATCAACAGTTGTCATTTATTTATTACTAGCTGATGCCCGCGACTTCGTTCGCATGGATTTAGTTTTTAAATATCCCGCGGGAACTCTTACATTGTCCGAGATAAAAAGTAGCTCTCCCGGTCTGAGGAACCACTACTACATCCATTATTATGCAAAAAATCGCATCAATCCGCTGTTCTGTTGCGACGTGATTGAAGGACAAACCAACAAACAAACACACTTTCGCATTTATAACACTTATTAAAATTATATATAACACTTTTTAAAATTGTCAAATTAATATAATAATTTGCATATTTCAAATTAATATAATAATTTGCATATTTATAACACTTTTTAAAATTGTCAAATTTTTTACCATACTTAACCAAAGACAAAATTACGTTTAGCTGCCATTTACGTTTTGTTATTCCATGTCAGATATGCGTTTTTATAGTGACTTGACGGAAACGCGGTCGAACGGGATAAAAAGTATCCTATGTCCGTCTCCTGGTTCTAAGCTACCTCTCCACCAATTTTGAGCCAAATCGGTTCATCCGTTCTTGAGTTATAAATAGTGTAACTAACACCACTTTCTTTTATATATATATAGATTTACGTAAAATTCTCGCACTTAAGCACTTTTACCTGTTCGTTCCTATTAATCTGAACTCTCGTTCAGATCAGAGGAGGAGGCAAAAGCGCATCGCCAAAATTTGGAATACTCATCCGACTTTGGTACCTTTAAATCTAGAGTAAATAGGCAACTTCTAGGCAAGCGCGCTCCATCTTAGGCTGCATCTTCACTTACTTTAAGTCTTTAGGTACCTACTTATATAAGCAGGGCTAGTCTATACTCTATAGGTAAGTTATCAATAAATGATAAAGCTCACCACAGTGGACTTGGCGCTGGAAGTCTTGGACAAGGCTCGCAGCTGCAAGTGGAGCAGAGCCGAGTCGCTCTGCTCAGCCGATGGCTCGTCGAGGACGGTCAAACCTGGAGATTAAAGAAGACGATCTCATCACTATCTCACAGAGTGAGAATCATCTACCGTAGGTAAAAAAAAGTTAGATCAGCTGTATTTTTGTAGGCTAGAAAGTAGGTACCTTAGGGGGCGTCCATTAAATACGTGAGATGTTTAAGGGGGGGATGGGGTCGAGTCAAATCTCATCAAATCTTACGTTGGAGAGAGGGGGGTCTCGGCAAATATCACGCATTTTTTTTTATTGAAACAAAAATTATACTATTTTGGTCCATTTAATCCAGATTGTACATGCTTAAGATTTAATCTTAAGCGTTTTTGTTTTAACTTTTATACCAAATAGCTCAACTTAATCTGAATTACATTTACGTTAGAAACCCACATTTGAAAAATCTCACGTGAGATTGGGGGATGGGGGAGGGGGTTGAATAAAATCTCACGACATCTCACCAGGGGGGGAGGGAGGGACAGAAAATTTAAAAAACACCTCACGTAATTTATGGACGCCCCCATATGTGGTAGGTAAATAATATGTAATAGGAGTGGACTTAATTCTGAAATAGAAAAAGGATGCAAGAACGAACAATGACGTCACAGCCATTTAGGTGCGGGCGTGTGAGAGGGATAGCAAGATTTAGCATATTCAACACTGCTATTTTCTGACGTGATAACGTCTTAAAAATCGATGAACACCGGCTGCACGCACGAAAAAGTGTCACGTTCCGCCTAAGCCTGAGCGTGCAAGCGAGAACGCGGAACAAGCGATAGAGAGGCACGATTGGCCCAAGCGTTGGCGTCCGCAGTGTGGTTAGCGGATGTGTCGCGAGCTAGTTCTAGCAGCACGCTGTTCATCTTTATGACGTATCACGTAAAACTATCATCCGTAAACCGACTTTACCGACAACCAATTTTTGAACCAAGTCATACGTACCCAAGTTGTCGATATGCTCGAGAGCATGCTCGGCGAGCGGCGCGGCGCGCAGCGTGGCGGGCGGCGTGCTGACCTTGAGAAAGGCGTCCGTGTCGCCCACCGCCGGCACGAACTCCGGCACGAACGGCGCCAGCTTAAGCTGGATGTCGATCTTCTGGGGCGTGTACCTTGACATTCGCATTAAGGTGGATTATACGGGTCTGCCCGCGAAATTCAAACTTAATTTGGTTTTTCGCAATTTGTAAACTAATTTACGACAAAGTAGGCTTATGGCATTCTAATTGCGCCAATGGCAGTATCATCTTCACAGGTATAAATAACAATCTTTACTTGAAAGTGACCAGTTTAAGAAATTAGTCAGAATATCGACTAATTTGTGAGTAACTGATACTTAAGTGGAATACGCCAATTTCCAGGCCACATCATCTGTGACACTATCCATGAGTGTAATCATGGTCAATACTGCTATTACACTTTGTAACCTGAAACTTATGTGGAACGCGCCACTTTCCAGACAACATCATCTCACTATCGATGAGGCGTTATCGTGGTCAATATATACAGTCCCACACTTTACCTGAATTCGAAGTGGAGCGTGTGGAACGCGCCACTTTCCAGACCACATCATCACTATCGATGAGGCGTTATCGTGGTCAATATAGACAGTACCACACTTTACCTGAAACTGAAGTGGAACGCGTGGAACGCGCCACTTTTCAGACCGCATTACCGGTGACGCTATCCATGAGATGTGATTATGGTCAAGCGTGTGTCTCGTATACTATAATTCGTCGCTCACTTCATGATGTACTGGAACACGTTCTCCATGTCGGCGGGCACCTTCAGGTCGAGGTAGTGCTTGGGGTCGTAGGCGCCGTCCGGCAGCAGCACCGCGCCCGCGCGCCGCCGCCCGCTGCCCGCCGCCGCCTCCACGCGCCCCACCAGCTCCAACCCCGTCTCCGCGCTGTCCGAGTCTGCACATTCAGGTAGGTGGCAACTGGCAGCTCTTTTTTTTTTAATGTTTCGCACTCAGTTATCCCCTGACATGGTGTCAGATGTGAATTTTGCTCTGAATAGGTGCGAACTCACGATGATCGTGAATAGGCAGCTCAGTCCTCCCTGGCGCAGAGGTGAGCGCCGTGGTCTTATAACGGAGGTCTCCGGTTCAATGGAACCCGATGAAATGGAACTGGTAATGCCCGGCGGAGGTTAGTTGTCTTTGGTTTGGTCTGGTGGGAGGCTTTGGCTAGTTACCACCCTACCGTCAAAGACGTGCCGCCAAGCGATTTAGCATTCCGGCACGGATACGGGCTTATTGTACACCTGTTATACCCCTTCCAAGTTGACTGCAGTTGAGTTGAGTAGACTGCATCGTGACTTACCACCAGGTGAGACCGCAGTCAAGGAATATCTTGTCATTGAATAAAAAAAATATCCTGTGACGCATGCATACCCCGCCCAATTTTTCTAAGATATTTTGATGGACAAATTCGCACCAGAGAGGTTTCATTTTTTCTAAATATTTTGATGAAAAACCCTATCAAGATGTCAAATTTGGGACAAACCACACTTTGAATGAAATCTGCAGCGTGCCTACTGCCTACTTAGCCGTATTTAATACAAAGGTAGGTACCTATTTTTCTATTTGGACTTTGTTCATTTAATTTCCAATTAAAACCAGACAGATTTAGGTATGTCCTGTAACTCCTGACAGACATAGTTCGGCTCGGATCGTGTTGTAATAAGAAGAGTAAAGATCTGCAAACTCAAAAACCCGGATAGGTCCAAAGTGACAGCTTGTGGCAAAGTGATAGCTTCTGCCTTCTGTTATCGATATTAAAGGCCTAGAGACTCTGAGCGAGCAAAATATAAATAAGCCATCATAATATTGCCAATCCAAAAGTACCCAACTGTCAAATTTTACAAACTATTAAACCATAGGTAAACTCACCAGAATTTGAAGAATCGCGATTTTTACTCGATTGTCGTGACACATCGCTAGTTGCTTTCGCTTTCGGCTTTGTCTCTACCTCTTCATCTGATTTTCTATCTGGAGACTGCAAAATGATGTTTAACTAGGATAAATGATGATCACAATGATGATGTAGATAGTGTTAACCTACCTATACCTATCTTCTTCTAATAGGTACGTTAAACGCGCTACTAAAGTTTAAAGGTAAACTTTAAACTTTCAGGTTTCAGTTAGATACGGAAGTGAGACTATGCTCTGCAAGCCTAGCTTAGAATATATCACCCGTTTCGCTGCATGTAGGTACCTACACCTACCATAAAATATTAGTAGGCTGTAGGTAGTAATAGGTATCTGCCTACTACTTGAAACCCAATACCAATCCAGCGGATAAAATTAATCCACTTAAAAGACGGCCTTCCAAATCGATACCTACCCTGACCAGAATACCACACCCTGTTTGATTTAGAGTGTCGTAGTTTTGCGTTACAAAATAATTGGCACTCGTTTCGGTCACATCAATAACTCCGGTATTAAATTATACATTGAACTTTACATTGCAACTTATCGGAACCTAAACAGGAGAATCCCGATTATAGATTAGTAATTATTAGTGGATTAGTTTAGTAATAGTAGTTAGGAAACCTACATCAACTCGAGAATAACTTACTAATCGCCTATATTTTATCAGAGAATTTTTAGTGGACATCTGGCGTCATTCTGGCGGATCTGGCATCTGGCGTCATCTCCAGAATTTTTAGTAGGTACCTACCTACGTAGCTATCCAAATGATTTGAGAATCTTAAGTAGTCAAATAGGTAGGTAGGTTAAAGAGATATAGCTAGGAACAATAAATAGATTTTCCACTTGTGGATTTTAAATTAGTGAACTCTACCTGATCTTCCTCAGAAAGCGTCCCAAACTTCTCAACTTCCGATTCACTCTCGCTCTCAGAATCGAAGTCGTGTCTTGCCGTGTGCCTCACTGGGGGGTTGAACTTTGCCATGGCTGCTTTCACTGCTTCCTCGTCGGAGCTCGGTGGGCTTTCTATTTCTCTAGCGTTCACCTCCACGGTTTCGTCATACATTCCTTGGGGCACTCCAGAAATGTCCTGTCTTGTGCAAGACAGAGTTTGACAGTGCTTGTGATGTTTGTCGCCGGTTGCCATGGCAACGGTGACGGCACCACAAGTAACCTTCGGATGACGCGATGGATTAGCGAGTGGCTTGGGAAGTGCATTTAAGTGGGGCGTCCCGATTTTTTTAACACTACGCCTGGCACTGGAAGGCACGGGCCATCGCGTGTGGTGTCTTTTGTCATACCCTAACATACCTGTATGCTTAATGCTTAAGTAGACTAGCATCGATTCTACCTACTAGCTATATCTGATTAATATTGTTAGTCCCGCCGTAGACTATATATACAGCATGTAGGTTGGTACCTACTTGTCAGATTTGTATGGAAAATGAATTAGGTAGCAATTTTCCATACAAATCTGCATTCTACGGAGGCCGCGGGCCCGCAACCGCTGCGGGCGCGGGTGAAAACCGCCCCGTGGGTACGGGGGCTATATTTTTGGGGGCGGTATTTAATCCTTAATAGAATTTAAATTAAAAAAAAATCCTAATAGGGAAGGAAATACTCAAAGGGAAGGATAAACGTCTCGGATAAAATGATAGACTTCTTGTGTTAAGACCATTAATTTGTTTAATTAATAAAATAGGTAGGTACGCTAAAATATACAATTTCTGTAATTTCTAAAACATAAAATATCTAATTTTACCCTTAGAATTGATTGAAGTATTAGTTCTGCTCGGCCATGACCACGGCCACGGCACAACTGGCCGTGCATTTGGCCGGAACGACCAAATGGCCACACAACATGCTGTGACTAATCCTTGCTAAACTACGGCCGTTCAGAGAATTCCTGACACGTCGCGATTGAACTGACGACGTAACTTTGTAATGGCGTTGCAGTTACGATAAAAATGTTATTGCTGGTTGTTTACCGTTTTAACAATTGATGAGCATTAAAACAACATTATTATATCAATAATCAATTAATGTTATAATTTTGTGACAGTTGTCGTGACTGACAGGTGTCAGGAACGCATTCTCTGAACGGCCGAACTTTAGCAAACTTTTCTGTACTTTACAAATAGCGTCGCCTCACTTGACAATAGACGGTGGTAATAAGTAATACTACGTTTATGGTAAAAACCTTCTTCGAAAATGTAAGATTGCTACCACGACTACCGACACCTGCCGCGGTAAGCAAGAGGCGCGATATATATATTTATACGACTGTTAAGGTTGATAATACGGGTCTGCCCGCGAATTTCAAATTTAATTTGGTTTTTCGCAATTTGTAAACTGTTACTTTGTTTATAATAATTTTTTGAACTTGAACAAAAACTGAAAAACATTACTTGAATGTTGTAAAGTAAAAAAAATATTATAAACAAAGTATAAATATTTTTTTAACTTTTATGGCGCGATCTTGTTAAGTATATATGTAAGAAAGGCTCTACGAAGCGAAATTTTTTTACGACAATTGAATAATTGTTTTTTCACTTACAATTGAAACATTTTTTTTTCACTTACAATTAAGACGGAAGTTCGAGAAAATTTTGTTAGTTAACAATTGTTTAACTTGTTGAAAAAATTAACTTTAAGTAAAATTTCCAACAAGAATAAATTAGTTATAGTGTTCAGAACACACCATAATTTTTTCAAATTAAAAAAAAATATTCAATACCTTAAATAAATTAATTAATGTGCCATACTCGCTTTTGACGCCGCGCGCGCAATCTAAAAATGTCGCGCGCAGACCTATTGTCAGCGTTAAATTAAAATTATAAATAATGGAGATAGATTTCCGGGAGTCAAGAGTTTTTTATTGGAAATTTCCTCTTCTTTCAGAATCTTTTTTTGAAATTTCTTAAATATTTATAGTTTATGAAATATTGGCAAAAAACGAAATGCCATTTTTTTCATCTTTAATTGTTCATAACTTTTGCAATTTTTTATGTGCTAATACACGCTTTTGGCACATTTTTCTAGGCGTCATTCCGGATCCAATGAGCTATCGCACATAATTTTAAGAGTAGTATCTCTATTTTGTACCATTTTCAACTTATCGAGTAGATTATATCATCTTCACAGGTTTTTATAAAAATCTTTACTTGAAAGTGTCCAGTTTAAGAAATTAGTCAGAATATCGACTAATTTGTGAGTAACTCACGGCCAACTCGGTATTTTGATTAATTTCTTAAACTGGTCACTTTCAAGTAAAGATTTTTATATAAACCTGTGAAGATTGATACTGCCATTGGCGAAAATAGAATGCCATAAGCCTACTTTGTCGTATTAGTTTACAAATTGCGAAAAACCAAATTAAATTTGAATTTCGCGGACAGACCCGTATAATCCACCTTAAAAGTGCCATAGATGAATGAATGTTATATTTTAGGCAGGTGACTACATTACTTAAAGTATATAAGTTATACTATTATACTATGTATATAAGTTATAACGTTGGTTTTCTAGCGATTATTTTCCTCACAATATTAGAGTCATTCAAAAACTGAACCAGGCGATGTAAAATATCTCTTAGGACCGATTTCACCAGCGTAAAATAAGTCTTATCCGTGCCTTTTGATATTTTGGCAGATTTTCAATACAAAAACTGTCAGAACGCCTTCATCGATTAACGCCACTCGACGTTGGTGAAATCGGCACTTGAACTCTGAGAAAGTAATCGCTTACAAACACAGATTTAACGTTTGCACTCATTAGACCATAAACATAGTATTCTTTTCTTACTAATGTAAGCTTAGACACACAAGTCAAAATCGATAAAAAAATATTTAAGTTCTCTCAGAAAAAGAAAGTTTTAGACCTGTGTATCAAAAAATCCGAAAATTATTTAGGTACATACATATGAGTCGAAGATATAAATTTTATTATACAAAGATTTAATGTAGGGGCGAGTGCTGTTCCTATGGACGCTTGTACCTGTGGACATGATAGATTCCGTCGAAACTAGCAACCCTAAAATTCTAATTTGAACGTGACCGTAAAGCTTTGTCTATGGTTGACAGTTTGCGTTCAAATTAGAATTTAAGGGTTCCTAGTTCCGACGGAATCGATTGTGTCCACAGGTACAAGCGTCCATAGGAGCAGCACTTGCCCATACTATTTTAATTTTGTAATAACTAGGCAACAGTCATATTATAATAATATGACTGTTACCATGTTTATTGCATTTGATTATTGAAGAATATGAAACAGTTGAGTCGGTAAAATTTTATAGGCACTAGATTGACCTTTAACAAATAACTTTAAGTTAGCCTAATTATATTACCAATAATTTCATTCCTTTAAAAGATATACAAAAATAATTATTAACCGACTTCCAAAAAGGAGCAGGTTCTCAATTCGGCCGGTATCTTTTTTTTTGTTAAGTATACATTAAAATTCTAAAAATATGTAACTCGTCTCATAGTACAATCTAATACAAACTTACTTTAACATACTAAAACAAAAAAAAAACTATTCATGCAAGCAACATTTTCTAATCTCAGTAGCAATTAATTCTTTATAGTATGTTATGTTTTAAATAATATTATTAACATATAAAATTTTACATTTTACAAACATGATTTGATGGAATATTAATTGCATAAAATTCTTCGTTAACTTGATCAGAAAAGAGGATCAATTTAATAACAAATTGTATTGGTTATTAAAGTGGCAAGAGCAAGAGTTCAGTTGAAATATTTTTGCAAATATTATTGCGGATAAATGAAAAATTCAGAGAAGTTAACGTTTGTTATCATTGCAACACACATTATGTCCAGCATACTATAGTAGCCAGTCATTAAAATGTCACTATGTAAACAATAACTATAAATCTTTTAAAACCACATAATTTTCCCATTGTAGACTAAGGAATAGGTAAATGGATTGCCCCACCAGTGACACCATAATTATTATTTTATTATAAGATTCGAATATGTATCACATCTGCAGTCTTGCTGATTAAATAGTACTTTTTGAAGATTTGGCACTTGATAGATTTCTATCTACCCATTGACTTTAGACCCATTATTAGACTCTCAAACTTAATGCAACTTATCGCCAGATAAGTGCACAAGCTGAAGACTATGAAGTTGAGATCACAGGGTCTCTACTTCTAATGACTACTTATTTCTTCACTCAACTTTATTGATCAGTTCGTCGCAAATAGCAGTCAGTTCTTGATTAGCTTTCTTTGTCTGAGTGAGAGTTTCTTCTAAAGACGTTATATGCAGCTCTTTGCGTTTTATCATAGCAGTAAGTTTGAGAACTTCGGCGTCATGCGCTCTGTTCATTTTCTCTAGTTCTTGATTTGCATGGTTCAACTTCGATGTCGCGTGCTGTTTTAGCAATTCGTAATTCTTTTGCATTTTAAGCAGATTTTCGTCAAACTGTTTGAATGATTTCCTATAACCGTCTTCCTTCGCTTTCATGCTCAGTATGATTTGCTTACATTTTTCATATTTGCTGTGCAAATCGCTAAAGGAGCCTTCCATACTCGCCAAATGGGCAGTTTGCTCATCCCTTTCATTGATTAATCTCATCCTTTCTTCAGCATTTCGCTTTTTATCTTGCTCCATTTCAGCTATCAAAGTAGCAATTGTTCTCTCATACTCCTCTACAACAACGGTCATGCTCTTATTAATTTTCGTCTTCTCCACTAAATGTTCATTTAACATATTAACCTTTCTTAATCTTTCCTCGCCTTCGTTTTCTAAACTCTTCACTTGTGACTCTAATGTGGTTAGTCTCTCCCTTAATTGATTACTTTCACATTTCAAACTATAGACATGAAGTTCTTTTTCTGCTAAAAGCTCTCTAAGTTGAACAAGAACAATATTAGCTTCGTGGTTTCTACTCGCATCTGTCGTATCACCGTGGTCTAATAAAGATGTATTACCACTGAGAGATAGAAGCCTATCAATAACAAGCATGGCAGGTGACGCGAAATTTAAAGATTGTCGATTCGTTTTAGGCGTGAGGGATATTCTTGGGGTTGCAACTGGCTGCTTGGCGACAGCAGGACTAACTACCATCATAGGTTTTGCCACAGCAACTGTTTCGTCATTGTTGACTTCAGGCATGGACGCAACATTTGAAGGACCCGCCATAGGCATCGTAGGTGTTTCCACTCGGGCTAAGTTTACTAAAGGCGCTCTTGTTAACTTCTTAGGCGTACTTTGCTTCTTTGCCATTGAACTCAAAGCTGCCAGGGCACCATCAGATGAGACTCTTTTTGCAAAAAGTGGATCAAATTTAAGGAACAGGCTTTCTTTGCCACTCTCTGTTACAACATTGCTTTTGTTTTGATTAAGTAAGAATTCAAAGGCCTCAGCATCGATGAAAATTTCACCCTTATCTAATTGATTGTTGTTTGAAGTTGTCGGTAGATCTTGGAATTGCATCGTCTCTTTATCAATTTCGATTTCCGGCTCTTTGACTAAGTCGAGCAAATCTTCAGCTTCGAAAAATGGTCCCTCAATTGTATCATCGTCTTCTGTGTCAACTTCTCGAACAGTTACATCTTTGTCCTCAGTATCTATCGATGAAGAAGTTATGTTGCTTGAAACTTTCACTTCATCTTGGACGCAATGTTTTATGCAAACAGGAGCATTTTCTTGTTCTGTTATATTTGTTCTATCTTGAACATTATTATCAATGCATACAGTAGCATTTATTTGTTCAGTTTTAAATTGATTTTCATTTATGAAATCTGTTAAAACTCCAATATTATTTTTGCTATCCAAAGGATCTATAACTTCTGTAGGTGGTGGTGTCACACACATTCTTGATTTAGATGCAAATGGATTGAAGTTTATATCATCGATTTCTGGTATATTGAAAACGCTTCTTGTTTCTTGGTTATTGTTTAAATTTAGTGCAGTTGAAATATTATTTTCATTGGATTCTCTCAATACTTGATTTGCTAAATCTGGTGAAGTTTTAACGACTCGACAAATCGAAGTATAAGAATAATCATCCTCACTTTTTACATATGGACTTATCTCTTTTTGAAGATCTACACTCGATGCTAGATTGTTGACATCTACATCATTATCATATACATAATTATCTTGGTCTGTTTTATTTTCTTCAGTATGTACAGTGTTAACGACTTTAATGTTAGATTTTTTTATTTGACTACTATTCATTATCTTTACTCTGTCTATAGATGTGTTAAAATGCTTTTTACTTGCAACCGATTTCTTACCCTCAGATTGAGGCTTTCGTCTATCGGGAGATCTTCTCTGAACTTCGTATTTTTTTTGATTATTTACTGGTGTTGTCTTAGTAGGTTTTCCTGGTGGTGGTGACATTCTTATATTAGTTTTAGTAGCAAATGGATTTTCATTTTCATCAAAGTCAATATTATATCCTTTTCTAGTTAATTTCGGAGAGATCGGAGGAGAAACTGCTTCAGTTATAGGTTTAGGAGCGTTTTCTGATTGACAAACTGGTATATCGGAAATTAAATTCAAATCTGATTCAGTTACTGATACGTAAGGACTATTATTTGCAGAAGTTACAATTTCATCATCAACAACTTTTGAATTCATATTTAAATCTAAACAAACTGTTTCATTCATAATATCTGTTTTAAGTTCTTGAGTACTTAGATTATTTTGTTCTGTATTGTTTACTGCTCGCACAACATCTGGGAGTGGTATTTCTGTTCCTCTATCTACATTTATCTCAGATTTAATCACTGATTCGGAACAAGTTAAAGTGTCATTCAAATTTTCTATAGTTCTTTGAAGTATTTGTTGGGATTCTTCTTTATTTAAATCTACTTTTAACTCTTGTAAACAAGATGTTAGATTAGTCGATAATAGGCCAAATGGTGTATCTTGAATAATATTATTATTTTCTGCTGCAGCCATTTCAAAATCAGAATTAAAATTAGTTTGCAGTTCTTCCACAACACAATTAGAAGAATCACTGTGAGAAATATTAGGATCATGATCATTAACTGACTGGAATGGTTTCGATAGGTCAGTGCGATTTATTGCTTCTTTTGGTTCAGTATTACTATCAAACACCATAGCACAAGCTGTTTTCTCAGTTTCAATTTTTGAAACCATATCTGTGTTATTTTTTGTAGAACACAGAGCCAATAAACTATCATTTTCAATATCATCATCACTTGGAAGTGGTACATCTAATGGTAACGGTACATTGATAGGCGGATTTTTTAACAACTCAATAGGTTTACTATTTTCTGATATTGTACTATTGTAGTTTTGTTCACTACTGTTATAATCTGCCTCTTCATAAATTTCTGTTTTATTTATTTCACATATAAGCTGATCATTATTTAAATCCAAAGTGGGTTCTAAGCTATCCATAGTTACGTCTTGACAACCTTCAATATTTTGTGTCTGTGAAATGATATAGTGAGTATTTGTAGAACTTGTCATATTATTTTTAACTTCATCTACAATATTTCGTTCATATTCCATTACAGAAATGTTTTCTTTTTTATCAAATAAATGTAATGAATCATCATTAAAGTTTGGATTCGTTTTAAATTCAGAAGTCTTATCTATTTCAATATTTTGTGAGTTGAGTTCCTTAATTTCCATATTACCTTTAATGCTTATGTTAACCTTATTATAGTCATCTACATTCCCATCACAAACCAAGGTATGTTCAATTAAGTCTTCATTAATTTTAGATACCTCATTAATTTCTATTAAGTTTTTAAAGTCATCATTTATTTCTTCATTATTTGAGATAAGTACATCAGGCAAAGTTTCTTCACTGGTAATTGGAACACATGCATTTGAATTTTCTAATGCCTTTTTATATTCTGATTTAGTTTCATTAATATTTGAAACAATGTCCTTTTCAAGATTTTCTAAATTTATTTTCTTAAGTAAAATTTCATCAATTTTAAATAATATTCGATTTGTATTGTTGTCATCAATATCTAAATTTATTACATTATCCTGATGAATGAAGTCATCTACAGGTTTTTTGGATATTAAATTATTTGTTTCAAAGCTGGAAGATTGTACTATTAATTCAGTTGTTTTCTTATCGATTTTTATTTCATCATTAATGTTGTTTTTATTAGCAATTGCAATGTAGTCTTCAAAGCATGTTGCCTCATGAGGTATAATGTCAGTCTGAAAGACAATTGGTGAAGTTTTATTTTCCTGTGCAGTTTCTAGTATGTATGATTTATTTTGTGAATATGTTGTTTCACATTCTAGAAACTCATCAGATTCTACACCACTTGCTTTAGTGTTGACTACTTCAGTGTTAATGTCATTCAAAGTTTTATCTTCTATGACTGATTTATATGAAACATCTGCATTGGAAACATCCATATACTCTACTTTTGTGTTTAATATACCCATATCATTATTTTGTAAAGATTTTGTTTGATTTGAATCAATATTTATTGGAAAAGTTTGAAATAATAGCTTATGTACAGGTATTTTTTCATACTTAAAAAATATTTCAGTCTCATCTTGCCATTGCAACTCTTTTTCTAAATCTTCATTAAAAACTACACTTTCTTTTAATGGGCTGTTTCTTTTTGATGAATTTTTCGAGTCTTTAATTTTGCTGGCAGAAATTGGTGTGGAGGCTATTAATGTGTTGGATTGCCCAACTTTTGCTGGAGTGGTATCGTGGTATAATGATGTAGAGGTTACCAGTTGAGGGTTAATTGCATCCATTGCTGGAGTCTCAAGTTGCGGGTCTACACAAATGGGGTTAACTTCTGAGGTTTCTTTTAAGGAGTCTTCAACTGAACTGCTACTAATAGGTGTTGAGGCTATAGTATTTGATGAGCCTTTTTTAGCTGGATCCTCATCTTCAGAAGGTGGTACAGGACTGTGTGAAGACCTGAACATATTTAATACACTCTTCAAACCCCTCATTATAGGTGAACCATCACTTTTGGGTATGTCTTTAGTGGGTGTTGTCGCTTCTGGAGTATGTAAGGTTGAGGATGATGTACTTGGCAATGAAAAATTGTCCTCATTCTCATTTCTAGTTATAGTTACAGTTAGATTACCTGAAGCAAAAAAAAAATGAGTGAGTATAGATCTATACTTATACTTATAATATCATAAAGAGGAAAGATTTTTTTTGTTTGTTTGTACCAAATAGACTGAAGAGACTGGACCGATTTTAACCATTTTTTCATCAATAGAAAGCTAAATTATCAGGCAGTAACATAGGCTATAATTTATTTTCAAATAATTAGAGATCCTTAAGAAAATTGCAATAATGTACCATGTACCTTAATTACATAAAATACATAATTACATATTATATATTTAATGGCAATAGTTTGATTCTGGGTGAACTGAAACCAGACTGGTAGTAGTATACTTCTACATCCATACTTATAGATGCAAAAATGTGTCAATCTGGGTGGTATCTTTTTACATTAATTAAACCACTAAACCAACTTCCATGTAATTTAACACAAAGGTAACTTATATCCTGCAGATTGGACATTAATCCAACTAATTTTTCTATCCTATCCTACTTCCTACTAATATTATAATTAATGAGAAAGTTTGTAAGGATAGATGTATTTGATGGATGGATGTTTGTTACTCTTTAATGCCACAACAAATGAACTAAATTGGATGGGTGGATGAAAGGAGATAGCTCATACCCGGGATAGATATAGCTCATACGCTCATAGCATAGCATATAGGCTACATTTTATCCTGGAAAATTGAAGAGTTCCTGTGGGAATTAAAAACCTTAATCCACAACCACAAAGTTTCTGGCATCATCTATCATCTAGTATCATCTAGTCTAGTATCCTTAGTTCCTTACTAATATTATAATTATGCAAAAGTGTGTTTGTTTGTTGGTTTGTCCTTCAATCACGCCACAACAGGGCTACAGATCGACGTCATTTATTGCTTGGGTATAGTTGAGGACCTGGTGAGTGACATAGGCTACTTTTCTCCCGGAATATCAAAGATTTCCTGAGGGATTTTAATAACTAAAAATACGCGGACGAAAGTGGGCATCAGCTAGTTATAAAATAAATGTGAAAGTTTGTGAGGATGGATGGATGGGTGGAGTTACTCTTTCAAGTCACAACAAATGAACCTTTGGCTGAAATTTGGAATAGTGATAGTTCATACTCAGGATTAACACATAGGCTAAATTTTATCCTGGAGTACACGCAGGAATTAAAAAACATTTCAGTCCAAGGTTTTAATCCAAGGGAATTATTCTAAGTGGATAAAGTCGCGGGCATTATCTAGTAAAATATAAGTAAATGCAAGTTTGTTTTTTGATTTGTTCTTGAAGTAGGATTTTTATGTGCATAGTTAAGGACTTTGAGAGTGACAAAGGGTATAACCCGTGTCATTAAAGAAAGGAATTGTAAATGGCGTCGCTAATCATTCCGTCTCACTCACACACGTCATTACAGCACGCAAAAAAATTATCAGTCTGTATCTGCTTGCACACTGTGTTTTTGTTACTGTTCTTTGTCTTGTTTTCTGTTAAGTTTTTTCGTTGTTATTGTCGTTCGTATGCTGTTTATTGGTCAATAATTATCTTACGTTTAAAAAATGAGCTTTAATTTAATGAGCGTTTACGCGAAACGAGGAAAGATTCTTCAAAGTGATGAGGGTGAAATCGTATATAATGTTACAGAATATTTTGAAGAAGAAATATAAAATATGTTGCGACCTGACGCGAAACATACAAGATAAGTTAGAGGACTATGGCACGTACGGGACGTGACCATACATACCTCATAGCATATTTTAATTCCGCGATAATTACCTTGTAATTTATTTCAACATACTTATAATAATATTAATCAGCAAATTTCGCACGTACATAATATCTGAGCACCAACTTCTCCCACCTTTACTTGTAATTTTTATTAGTATAAAAGACCTTTGTAAATATGTAATATATGCCACTACCATTAGACACTGCAGTCTGTGTTTCTTTATTCCTTCACCGGTCTCTCTGCAAGAACACGCTGTTACACTGCAGCCGCGGTGTAACGCAACAGTGGTGACCCCGACGTGATTCTGCTTCCGACGTGATTCTGCTCCCGACGTGATTCTGCTCCCGACCGTGAAAAACCTCAACGTGATTCTGCGCCCCGACGTACGAAGCAGCGATCCTTGACGTCATCATCCGACGCGATCATCCGACGAGATCGTACCCAACGTGTCCAACCAACCAACGAGATCGGCCAACACATCAAGACCTCCTCATCATTGTGAGTCACATTTTTTCGTCAACATGGCTCGTCAAACACCTGTCAAAGGTTTCGGCGCTGGCAACTCTACAGACGAACAACTCAACGGCAGCACAGACTTAGTGGCATCAGTCTCAATAGCAGAGAGGATTCCGCAGTTCTGGACGGATTCACCGCGTCTTTGGTTCTCTCAATTTGACGCAATTGTGGCTCCGCAGAAGCAAGGTGATGAATACAAGTTCAACGCGGTCGTATCAAAATTACCAAAAGACGTCATCCATCAAGTCAGCGACATTTTAACGAGTCCGCCTTCAGAGAACAAATACCACTGCATCCGGGAACGGCTCATCAGCTGTTATGAAGAAAGCGAACATCGGCGATTCCATAAGCTTTTATCTGAGATGGACCTGGGAGATCAAAAGCCATCTCAACTATTAAGAAAAATGAAAGAAGCTGGCTGCGGCAAGATTAATGACGACACACTACGTTTATTATGGATGAGACAACTTCCTCCATCCGTAACTTCCGTGTTAGCGATTTCCGAAAATTTGGCACTGGACTAGCTAAGCGAAATGGCTGATCGCATCTACGAGAGCAGCCGCTGCAATACGAACATATCGTCTTCGGCATCAGCTGACATTAATTTAATCACCCAACTGACGTCACAAATTGCAACGATGCAGTTAGAAATTGCAACACTACGCAATGACCGCTCGCGAACAATGCATCGACGCAGCAGTTTTAGTCAACCTCGGTACAATAGAGCTAGGTCAAGTTCACGCCTGCATTCACGATCGGAACTACGAAGCAATTTTTGTTACTATCATAAACACTTTAAAGGGAAAGCTCGAAAGTGTGAAAAACCCTGTTCTTGGGTGAACAAACATTCGGAAAACTAGATTCAGCACAGCGTGCGGCGAGACTCTGTGCTATTCTTCCCTCAAATCGCCTAACGATTACCGACTCTAACAGTGGTTATCGATTCCTCGTGGACACTGGGGCGAACATTTCAATCATTTCAAAGCCATCACAGAGCTCAAAAAAGGCAAGCGAGTTGAAATTATTTGCCGCCAACGGAACCATTATCAATACATATGGAGAAAAAACCCCAACCTTAAATTTGGGGTTACGCCGCCCATTCATCTGGACCTTCGTTATTGCCGACGTCAAGATGCCTATATTAGGAGCTGATTTCCTAGACCACTACCAACTTTTGGTAGACATACACGGGAAAACTTTAATCGACAAAACGACTGAAATCAAGAAACCAATGAGTTCTATACGAGTAAATATTCCGTCTGTCCGCTCCATCGACTACAACTTATCCGCTCCTCTCAAACAATTACTGGAAAAGTACGAAAGTATTACAAGGCCAACTTCAATGAAAGGACCTACGCAACACAATGTTCAACATCACATCATTACGGAAGGATTTCCAGTATGCGCCAAAGATCGTCCACTTCCTCCTGACAAGTACAAAATCGCCAAAAAGGAATTTCAAGAGATGATGGAGATGGGAATTTGCAGACCATCCAGTAGCCCATGGGCCAGTCCATTGCACATGGTAAAAAAGAAAAATGGTGAATGGAGACCTTGCGGTGACTACCGCGCCCTTAACAAGATTACTGTTCCAGACAGATACCCGTTGCCAAGGTTACTGGATTTTACATATATCGCAAACGGGAAAAACATATTTAGCAAAATCGACGTGCGGAAGGCTTATCATTCTATACCAGTAGCGGAACCCGAGAAAACCGCGATCGTTTCACCGATCGGTTTATACGAATTTTTAAAAATGCCCTTCGGTTTACGTAATTCAGGACAGACCTTCCAGAGATTCATGGATTCAATATTCCGAGATTTGGACTACGTTTTCATTTTTGTCGACGACATATTAATCGCAAGCAAGTCCGAGGAACAACACTACAAACATCTGGAAACAGTTTTCAAGAGATTGCAACAAAATGGTATTACAATCAACATGAACAAATGCGAGTTCGCCAAACGAGAACTAGATTTTCTTGGTTATCATATAACGAGCCAAGGAATGAAACCAACACAAGAAAAAATTCAAGCAATCATCGATTATCCCAAACCCAAAACTGTGAAGGAACTTCGCCGTTTCCTGGGCATGGTCAACTTTTACAGACATGCAATCAAGCAATCCGCCAATCATCAAGCTCCACTCAACATATTTTTAATAAATTCAAGGAAAAACGATAATACGCTGATTAAGTGGAACACAGAGGCCGAGCGTGCTTTTCAACAATGCAAGCAAGATTTGCGTGACATTGCAACGATAGCATTTTCTGATGGAAACGCACCGATCGCAATAATGACCGACGCTAGTTTAAAATACGTCGGCGCAGTTTTACAACAAAAGGTCAAGCAAAAATGGATACCTATTGCATATTTTTCAAAATCCTTATCGGATACGCAAGTCAAGTATTCAACTTATGATCGAGAGCTACTCGGAATTTATATGGCGGTAAAACATTTCCGGCGACAAGACAGAGACCACATACCCCGAATTCGTTCAAGATATCAAAGAGAACATAAGTCGAGCCACGAACATTCCGCAAAGAGAGAGTTCAAATCGAAACGTTTTCGTCCACCCGCGCCTGTCAGACTGTACGCACATATTCCTGAGGTGCGATAGACTACGTCCATCTTTAACTCCACCGTATGATGGACCCTTCCGTGTAATCAGACGAAACGATAAAGTCTTCACCATTGAACGAGACGGCAAAGAATATAACGTATCAATAGACCGGATCAAACCAGCATTTCTGATGAACGAAGAGATCGACGAGCGTAACAACAGCAACCAACGCAACATAGCAACAGATCACAGAGAGATTCAACAGCAGAAGGTTACGCGTTCAGGACGCATATCTCGTCCTACAGTTCGTTTTCAACAATGTTAATTAGTAGTAGTTTTTCTTCCCTTTTGATGTATACGTCATCTTTTCCCTAAAGGGGGGAATATCTATGGCACGTACGGGACGTGACCATACATACCTCATAGCATATTTTAATTCCGCGATAATTACCTTGTAATTTATTTCAACATACTTATAATAATATTAATCAGCAAATTTCGCACGTACATAATATCTGAGCACCAACTTCTCCCACCTTTACTTATAATTTTTATTAGTATAAAAGACCTTTGTAAATATGTAATATATGCCACTACCATTAGACACTGCAGTCTGTGTTTCTTTATTCCTTCACCGGTCTCTCTGCAAGAACACGCTGTTACACTGCAGCCGCGGTGTAACGCAACAAGGACTTAAAGATAACAAGAAATAAATAAATACCTAGAGATATTAAACATGTGCTAACTATATAAATCAATAGTAATATATAGGTATATTTAATAACATAATATAGGTACATAAATGAATAAGGTATCAACACAAATACTAAATAAATAATATAAACATACAATGTGTGTCTGTATAGCTACACATATAGCAGCCCAGCTTCGCTTCGTTTTTTGCTGACAGTCCAACCTGTGCCTGTCATTACAAGTACAAGTCGCCATTTCAGATTCCTTTCTTTATTGACACAGCTTATACTTGTTATCTCAGAAAAACAAGGGTTCACACAGAATTTTTAAACACCTCTCCACGCAAGAGGAAGTAAAAATTTGAACTAACAATGGAAAGCACAATGTAAAAGTTTATTACCATCTCTTTCAGCCAAACTTCTATCATTGTTTGTAAATAGACTTGTCGGTAGAGCTTGCAGGGGAAGCTTAGGCGCCTTGAGTACATCGGTTTTGTTTACAGTTGAGTTTAATGACCGGGTCAAATTATTGTCAATAACAACAGTGTTATTCAAACTGTTTGGACCGGAATCTCCTTTGTAGTTGGCAGTGTAGCTTTGTGACAGTGGTGAATTGGACGGTGTGACAGAAAATCTCAACTTCATATTGAGTTCGGAGATGTCAAGCTCCTCATATCCCTTCTCGGTGCTCGGCGTTTTGGGTAACACATTACTGTTGTGTAAAGAATTCTCCTTATCGTCAAATTCACCACCTATTGTCTCAACGTCAATGGGCTCAACTTGAGCCATTTTACAGAGTCAAATACCAGGAACAAAACACAAAAAGCACACACAACAAAAAATCAGTCCAATGTTTACAGTATCTGATTTCAGTTCACAGTTTTCACTTAGATTTCTAAAATGCAAACCCCACGGGTGGGACGACGCGGTATGTATTATGTATGTCACATGAAAACAAAAATGTCCGATCACGCAACTCACTGTGAAAATCTATTTTTAACTTTTAGTGCACTGCGTGTGCGCCGTTCATTTTATGTAACGCCGAACGTGCGCCCGAGGGAATCTTGCCAAAAAGAAAATGAGCCCAATTCGAATCGAACACAGCCGCCAGTTACCAGTAAACCGTTTGAATTTTTTAACTGTCATCAATGTCAATGTCAACTTCTTTTTTGTTTGTGGTCTGTGATACCAACTTTCTGCTGACAGATTGTGTACTGCAATCTCATTTCGGCATCAATCTGCATCAAGTTTTTCGCAATTATTGCTGTAACCACATCTATGTGCATCGATTCGCATTTTGTCCATATAAAACTGTCATTTTTTCATTCATGTACGCTTCGAAAAGCCGATTTGATGCGCACAGTGGCAGTTTTTGGACAAAATGCACAACTCAGTGCGAATCGATGCGCACAGATGTGGTTCCAGCCTTAATACACTCGTTCTGTCTAATTCAAAGACTCTATATAAATGATAATTTTTTTGTCTATGGTAAGAAATTCAAAACCCTGTGTTCAAAACCAAACACTTTCACAATCTTTCAAAATCAAAACAATAAAAAATCAAATCTTCACCTAAATTCAAATCTAAACAAATCGTAAATCTTTTTAAATGTAAGTGTACGTGGCGCAGGAGTAGTGTAGGTAGTGCATGATTTTCTCATTTCTGCTTACTACACATTTTTGGATACAATACGAGGATGTCTTGCTCATAATGGTAAAGTGTCAATTTGTTACAGATAAGACCCAAGATAGACCTAAAGTACTGTTTCATTATTTTTAAATTGTATCTAAATTTATAAATAATTGTGATCCCTTATTTAATATTATGAATATTATGATGCAAATAATCATAATATTATAATGGAACTTATTTTTAACTGACTTATTAATTCGGAAATCATATAAAAATCATGTCAGGGAAAATTAACTTACTTACTTCAACTTGTTTCATGTTATTAAATAAGATAGTAGTTAGTTAGGTTACATTTTATTGTAATATTTACAATAAAATGTAACCTAACTAACCTAAAGAAAAATTATACATAGGTACTTTCATCACTTTCTTTAATAAATTATAGGCAATTGGATAACTTCTTGGTAAACATAATATGGGTTTTCAAATTATTTGGTGGTTTTTCTCATATTTTTTTTATGAAATATTGTTATACACAACTAATATACTTAACTCAATAATAAAAAACAAGATCAAAATCAAGTCTTACATCTGAATAGGCTGCATGGTCATTGATCTTTGCCTGTCCTGAAGAGGGCGAATGAAAACAACAACAATCAATGTTATGGCCGATTTACATGGGTTTAGTAGTTTAGTAAATATTTAGTGATTTAATATGTGTTAAGGACCAATTCAAGCAAGCAAGTCGCAAGTTTCAATTTAGAAGCTCACTAAACAGGAAAAATAGAATTTGTTGTATTTTTCGGTTTAGTAGGTAAGCGCTGCTTATCACTCAACACATTTGGACAGGCACGATTTAGTAAACTGTTTAGTAGCCGCATAAGTTAGCAGAACATCATGCTTGTCTCAAAGCCATTTATAGTTTGGGCATATATTTAAAATTTTTTTTGCATTTTTAGGGTTCCGTACCCAAAGGGTACCAACGGGACCCTATTACTAAGCCTACGCTGTCCGTCCGTCCGTCCGTCCGTCCGTCCGTCCGTCCGTCCGTCCGTCCGTCCGTCCGTCTGTCAGCGGGCTGTATCTCGTAAACCGTAATAGATAGACAGATGAAATTTTCACATATTATGTATTTCTATTGCCGCTATAACAACAAATAATAAAAATTAAATTAAATTAAAAAAATTAAATTAAAATGGGTAGGTGGGTAGATGGAAATCTTTTAATTTAATTTTTTTAACGGAACCCTAAAAGAGCGAGGCCCGACTCGCACTTGGCCGATTTTTGATAACATCAATAATGAAATCAGATATTGAAACGCGAAATCAGATTTAAATATGATTCTCAGAGAAGAAGTATGTGTAAACGGCCACTAAACAATTAAGTCACTAAAGATTAAGTAAAGATTTATAGTACTTTTATCCCACGAAGCGATGCACGCTTTACTTGTGTAACCAAGTATACAACACAGTACGAATGTGTGTGTGAAGACGAGTAGACGGTACCCTCAGTACTACCGTGCTTACGCACACATTCACAGTGTGTTTGTACACTTGGTTACCACAAGTAAAGCACATGTCTTACAAAATACTATACTAAACTACTAAACCTGTGTAAATCAGCCATTACAGTCAAATTACAGCATTGTGATGTAGGTATATTTATTGAGTACATCAATGTTAAACCAGTTTGCTGATTGCAATACTGAGGGAATGTTGTGCATTAACGTTGTTCTTTTCTTATCCAAAACCTGTTTAGAAACGGTTCACTGATATCAATTAAATTTATTCAAGTGAATGTAAGTTCAGAAGTGTTTTAAGAAGTTTATAAAAAGTATTATTGTTAAGTATTTTCTCTGTGATTTGCATAACCTTTTAAAAATTTAGTTTTGCACTTGAGGGTTGCCATCTATCCCATTTACAAGAACACTTCAGGATTGGAAAAAAAAAATAGCTTCTATAGATACTCAAAGAGATCAAGAAGCAACCTGTGTTAAAAAAAAACAGTTTTTATTAAAATCCTCAAGCAAATAATTTGAATTAGCAAAATAAAGTATACAATGTATGAGCAGATGGCAACTCTAGCTTGTTTTAATGTTCAACTAATGAGTGCTTTTTATCTTCAAGCAATCTTTTTTTTTTGTGTGTAACTAAATAATCATTATGTTTCAGGATATAATAACATGGAAATTGATTATGGAGTCCCTGTAAATTTAAAATTTTTCGCTCAATCCAGAGAATTAGCTGGTGTAAGAGAGACAACCCTGAACTTACCGAATAAAATCTCGTATGAACAGCTGTTAAATTTGATTACAAAGAATTATAATTTAGAAACAATCAAAGATAATATTTTGTTAGCAAAGAATGAGGAAGTTTTAGCCGAGAACAGAGACATAGAAATAAGGGAAAGTGATAATATTGCTGTGATTCCACCGTTGAGTGGTGGCTAATTCTATTAATTAAAGAAAGAGCACAGAGTTGTCTATGGTCAAATTTTTTTACTAGGGTTGCCAAGTGATTTTATTTTAAATAGTGATAAGTCAAAGAATATTAAAAAAAACGGGACTGAAATCCAGAAAGTTAATGATGGATCATCTCAAGTTGACCCCAGACAAACTGTCTGTAGAAGAAGTTAGTGAGCTAGTCCTAGACAGCAGATGTGGAGCTGTTTCATTATTTGTTGGAACCACTAGAGACAGTTTTGATGGGAAAAAGGTATGATATTTTTTGGCAATCCTACTAATATTATAAATGTGAAAGTTTGTGAGGATGGATTTGGATGGATGTTACTCGTTCATGCTACAATGTTTTTTTTTTATAAAAGAATATCAACCAAGTTGAATTTGACTAATATTCTCCTCTCCCCTCCAAATAAGCGGAAAGCTTGTGTCAGGAGTGGGCACGACAATAGTGCAACGGGTGGGATTCGAACCTGCGACCATTCAGTTTTCAGTCCACACCTTTAACCGTTGGGCTATTGAGGCTTAAAAGAACTTTGGGTTATTGAGCTTAAAAGAATGAACCGATTTAGCTGAAATTTGGTATGGAGACAGCTTATATCCAGGAACTTTTCATCCCGGAAAATTACTGAGTTACTGCCGGTTCCCGCAATTATTTAAAATTGCAAGCACTGTTTTTATAGAATTACTTAATAGCTGATACCTGCAACTTCTGCGTGTAGCCTGTCACTCTCCAGGTCCCCAACCCATGCAAAAAATCACGTCGATCCGTTGCTCTGTTGCTGCGTGATTGAAGGACAAAGCAAAAAACAAGCCCACTTTAGCATCCTTATTAATATTATAAATGCGAAAGTGTGTTTGTTTGTCGGTTTGTCCTTCAATCACGCCGCAACAGGGCTACGGATCGTCGTAATTTTTTGCATGAGTATAGTTGAGGACCTGGAGATTGACATAGGCTAATTTTTATCCCGGAAAATCAAAGAGTTCCCGAGGGATTTCAAAAACTAAATCCACGCGGAACAAGTCGCGGGCATCAGCTAGTTTATTCAGCTAGTTTATAATATTAGTAAGGGTGTAGGTATAACAATGGTTGTGATGACAGGTGGTGCGACTCGAGTACGAGGCGTACGACTCCATGGCGCTGAAGGCCATGCAGAGCATATGCGATGACGTCAGAGACAAGTGGCCCGCCGTGCACAGCATCGCCATGTACCATAGGTATGTCATCATCATCTACAACCCATCAATGGCTGACTACAAAGCGCAGGTAAAAAGGTCCTCTCAGAGAAGGTCTATAGGCCATAGTCCGCCATGCTGGTCCAACTCCAACATCCATCCAACAAAGAGCGTCGCCAGCCGATGGCCAAGGGGGGCGCAATTTGATATTATTAATTGAAGATTTGGCAGCGGTATCGGGATTTCAATGATGAACTATCTACTACTACTACTATATTTTTCAAATGTCTAGGGGGTAGGGGGGGTAGCTGCCCCTACCTACTCCCCCCCCCCCCCTTCGGCGACGCCCATGCTCCAACCACTTTAGGGAGAGGGCACACTGGCTACTTTTAGCGGCAGTGATCAGGCGCTTTTATTGCCTTTAGCGTTTTTATGACCTTTTGCGTACATCTCTTTTCGCGCGATTCTGTGATCGAAAGCCATACAAACGCGAACGCGTTTGAGTCGCGATTTTCGCGCGCTCGAAACGCGATGCACGCAAAGGCCATAAAAACGCTAAAGGCAATAAAACCGCACGATCGCTGCCGCTTCACAATGTTTTCCTTCACTGTTGAAGCATGTGATATTAATTGCTTAAACACAAATAACTCCGAAAAGTCAGGTGCGTAGCCTGGATCGAATCCACGACTCCCCCCCCCCCTCTCCGATCAATCTCCAATCCTAAATCTATAACGGCTAATTTTCTTCTTTTTTTATGAAAAAGATTATTAGCGACAAATCGTTAATTTCCTCCTTTCTGATGAAGTCGGTTAAAGAGATAACCCATCAAATGGAGACCATTTGAAATAGGCATTAAATACGATAACAAGAAAACCGTTACTCCATGACCTTATTGACTATGATTCAATACTTCGATAAAAGTAGTAATCCTTAAAACTTACCTCCTCTCGATAACGAAATAATTCATTTTGTGATATAGTTTGACAACCATACAGTTAGGGTACAATTTTAAATTGCAGCTGGCATTATGTCTGACGTCTTTTAAGCACACCACCTTGAAACCATAGCATTGAAATTGAGTTCCTTGAATGACTGTTGTAATGACACGCAAAACAAGCTAAATTTCCCGCCTAGTTACAAGTATTTCACTATATTTATAACAGTCTCCGATCGCCATGTCGGAGGGAAAAAGGGAGGAACACATTAAAAAAAAAAAGTATTTCACTATATAAGTCGTCGCACGCAATTTTTGCGATTGATGTACTCTGACTTCGGTCACTTTCCGCATTCTGTGTGACTTTAAAAGTTTACGTTAACTGTGCGTAAATCTGTCATTTACCTAGTATGGACGGGAAAGGGACGGAGTATTTTTCCATGCCTTTTCTGTCCATACTAATTGACGTATTTACGCACAGTTAACGTAAGTTTGAAAAGTCGCACTAGGGTCTCTGTTCGCCATGTCGTTCGCGATCTGTCAGTCGACAGTTTTATGCAAAAATAATATTGTTTCAAATGGATGTTTTTGATTTCAAACTTAGGTCGTTAACTTTTCCAAAAACGATTTCTTTATAATAATTACTAGCTGATGCCTGCTACTTCGTCCGCGTTGATTAAGATTTTTTGATTCCCGTGGGAACCCTTTAATTTTCCGGGATAAAGTGTAGCCTATGTGCTATTCCAGGGTATAATGTAATAAAATAAAATTAAATCCATCCCTTTCAGTCAAATCCGTCCAGTAGTTTTTGCGTGAAAAACTAACAAACATACACACACACACACAAACATAAACTTTCGCCTTTATATTAGTGTGATGATCGGTTTTCATCAAACTTCTTTTTTTTTTTTCATTATTGTAGTTCATATTAGGTTGAGTCCTTTTCGCCATTCATTTTTAAAAATGGTCTGTAGGTATATTATCACGTAATCATAAATAACTGATTTTTTTTTAAATTTTATCATGCCTTGGTTGACCAACTGTATTGTTGTATTGATAAACTGTGGCATTAAGGTCTATGCCTATCTTTTTGGTTCAGAGCATATGAGTATATTATTAACAAAATGTTTGCATGCACAAGGTCGTTTTCTTTTATCTCACAGCGTTGTATTCAGCAAACAAACAAATTAAAAAGATATTAAGTTTCCATTACAAAGCAAATAATGAATTTTATTTCTAGAAGTCATCAGACAGAAAGTTCAAACTCGTAATATGCAGTTAGTTACCCAGAACTGTTATCGTAAACTGGCTGTAATTAAAAAAGCAATAATTATAACCAAGACGAATAAATTACCTCGTACTTAACTATGTTAATAGATAATGCTATATCTAACTCTAACAATTTATTCAATGTTTTTGAGTTGTAAACTATTTCCATTTTAATTATGTATCTACATTAAAATAATAACAAATATTGGTGTAATTTAACAATTCGTTAAGATACAATTTATTATATTATGTACATCAGGGTACCAATTGTCTAAAAGCTATTCCATCGATCGTATTCGTATTCGATGACATTAGCGTCAAACTATAATAATCCTTGATTTGTATTGATTTAAAGTCACAAATTCAGTACGTTATGGAGCGTATCGTACATATTTAAATGTTATAATAATGCATACACGAAATTGAGCTCTAATTCAATGTTGTTATGGTTAATTTTACTTTGACGCTAATGTCATCGAATAAGTTTACGATCAATGGAATAACTTTAGACAATCGCACCTCCTATCAAGAAAAAAACACCCTTGGACCTATGGACCACCTTTATCTAAAACTATTTCGTCTATACTAAAGTAGCTTTTCTTATAATAAACCATCTAAGTATAGTTAATACCATTCTACAGCTACAAAAATGGACAATGGTATGCACTATACACCACAGGAAGTACGTAGTTAGTGCATTAACGGATTAACCTATTATTATGTAACAAGTAGGTATGTACAGTATACTATATTGTACCAACAACGTTTTCAATGATGAATAGATACCTAAAGGTATTTCTTATTATTACAAAATTGTTATTTATCTAAACAAAAAACGACTGCAACCATTAC
This sequence comes from Oeneis ivallda, assembly GCA_029955525.1. Classification (NCBI taxonomy): domain Eukaryota; kingdom Metazoa; phylum Arthropoda; class Insecta; order Lepidoptera; family Nymphalidae; genus Oeneis; species Oeneis ivallda. Next base: position 3,678,872 of record JARPMR010000024.1, on the reverse strand, counting down.
GATCATCATCATTTTAAGCTATCTCTGGTCGTCCGAACATAGTCCCTCTTCTCTTCTTCTTTATCAGACTGGGCTGGGGGGTCTGCTAACACTGCGCTTCCCAGTGTGGGGTCACTCCAGCATCTTGGGACCCCAACGACCATCAGCTCTTCGAACTATGTGGCCCGCCCATTTCCACTTCACTTTCGCGACTCGCGGAGATATGTCGGTAACGGTTCTGCTACGGATCTCCTCATTTCTGATTTGATCTCGCAGGAATACGCCCCTGTAACCCTGAGCATTGGAAGCATAAACAGACCCAAATATTGTTCTAAGAATGATAAATTTTTGTATACTACTCTGTGGTAGGCTGGAGCACAGAACATTTTTTTTATCCTCCGACATGGTGATCGGAGACTGTTCTAGGTCGGTACTAAATATAACTTTTTTGTCATATTTACTTTTTGCTCTAATTTGGTTGATACTTGCTACACATTAGTGCAGTTCGTATCTTCAAAGAAAAAGCACAGAACATTGTACAAGATATCTTGCAAATAAATTTTTAAAACATAGTATGGTACAGGTTTTTCAAATCTTCCACAGGTTAGGGTGTGTCCCAGTTAAAGAAGCATCAGTTGTGATTGCAGTCAGCAGCCCCCATAGAGTGGACTCCCTGGAGGCAGTATCATACTGCATCGACCAGCTCAAGGCCAGCGTGCCCATATGGAAGAAGGAGGTCTACGAAGACCAGCAGCCCGTGTGGAAGGAGAATAATGAGTGTGCGTGGTCCAGTCACAGTAGACCTTGCAATGGGAAGGGGGCTTGTAATAGGAAGGTTTAAGTTGCGCTGGCCGGTTTAGGTATACGTGAGAAGGCTGGAACTTTTTCACTACTTAACCGATAACGTGTTTCCTGCCACTGTGAATAGTTATCTTCTAGGCAAGTGCGCTGAACCTAGACCTAGAAATTTAGAAATTAAAGATATAGCCAAATTTTAAGTAAAGCCTTTGAAACCTGGCCATTATTACATTTTTTAAGGCGTAGATTACATCGCAGAATCTTCTCGCCAGATTTAATAATAATAATTATTTATTTTAAGAACTACTAGAGCAGTAGCAAGTTTTGACAGCAGCTTAAAAACTTGATAACTTATGTATTTCGAGTATCGCGTTCGATACTTTCTGGGGTGCTAAAAACTTTTTTTTTATTTCTTGGCCATGTTTTAATAATATGTTCCTGTTATTTTCGGTTTTTCTGATAGTGTTAATGTTATTTAGTCTTTAGACTGTTTTCAAAAGGTTGTTGGTTTGATCAAAATAATGTATTTTTAAGTAAAAAAAATATCTTAAAGTTTAAGTTAAAGTTATAATAAATCATAATATTAATTGATATTTTAGTAAAGTTGTGAGGAGTTTAGCCATGAAAATACATATTTGATACTTTTCGCGCTTAACAGATTTAAGAAAAGTACATATTTTATTAACATAATAAGTATAAGTAGGTAGGTACCTATATATAGGAACATCGCAATGCAAGGCAAATGCAAAAAAAAAAAATTGTTTATGGGACGTGTAACGTCCACTTAAAAGTAGGTAGATTTATACAGATTGTATAGAAATGTAGTAAAAATAATTTTCTTTAATATAATTAAAGAACGCATAACATAATAATTATCTAATTATAATTTTATGGACAATTTTTTTCGCATATATTTTGATGCGTATATTTTGATTCACTATATATGCAGTATATCTTTTGTTTAGCTTTTTTTATGAACTACCTTTATAATTATACATAAATATCGCACAGATCTACTTGTAGTAGATTAATTTCATTGTTGAACTTCTGGATGAATTTATTTCTAGTTAAGAGCAAATATTGTTGTGATACAAATAAACGTATTACCTGTTGTAAAAGTCGTTCATATTTTTTGGTCCTTCAAGCCCGATCGTACCTGAAATCTTCCTTATCACCTTTCAGGTCTATCGATGGAACCCACAAAAATACCAGAAACCATAGACAAGAATTTAGTACAAATTAACGTTTCTAATGAGGAACTAGAAAAAAGAATAGAGAATTTCATTGAGAGAAAGAGAGAGCAAATCAATATAAGTAATATTCATGATTTCATTCCATCTAAAGGCGAGAATGAGACGGAAGATCAAGAGACTTGTGCTAGAGTGAGAACGCAGTTCGTTAGGAGGAGCGATTCTAAGGGACATTTGAAAAGTAAGTTGAATTGTCGATTTTGGGTTCCGTACCTCAAAAGGTACAAAAAGGAACCCTTATAAGATCACTCTCTTGTCCGTCTATTCGGACACACACGGACAGTCTGTCTGTCCGTGTGTCACCACCGATTTTCTCAGGAACGGGTGGCCCTAGCAAGTTGAAATTTATACCAGATACTGAGGTCTATAGTTCCTATTAGGTGTATAAAAATCAAGGTCCTGAGTCAACACGATAAAAAGATATGGGCAAATTTAGATTTTCGCGAAAACTTGTAAGTACTTACCAAAATTTATCTTAATTTTCAACTTATTTATTTTTCGGAATTTTCCCTTTTCTTGTGCTGTAAGAACTTGCTTTTAACCAAAATTGACAATTCTAGGTAACTGGAAGTACCCTATAGGTTTTGGGTCGAAAACCTATATTGTAGTTCCCGTCTTACAGCACAAATAAAGGAAAAATTCCAAAAAAGTTGAAAATTATATATAACTAGCTGATGCCCGCGACTTCGTCCGCGTGGATTTAGTTTTTAAAATCCCTCGGGAACACTGATTTTCCGGGATAAAAGTAGTCTATGTCACTCTCCAGGTCCAATTATACCCATGCAAAAAATCACGTAGATCCGTGGCTCTGTTGCGGCGTGATTGAAGGACAAACCAACAAACAAACACACTTTCGCATTTATAATATTAGTAGTATGATTAGAATATTAAATTACATAGGAAAACACTGTAATATTACGTCCATACGATGTATTACATTCATACCTACTATGTAGTATGTAGGTATAATGATCGTTTGGCAAAATCTGACGCCTTTGGAGTAGTTTGACTTTGACAAAATAGTATCCACGATGGCTATATACGATAAATTACGCATGCCAGCTTAAGATGAGCCGTTCATTCAAAGTATCTTGTAGATTCCGGGGTTCAAGTTATTTGGACCTATACTGAAGATTGTGATGTCTATAATTTCTGAACTACGAAATTGACGACCCTGAAATAATTACAGGACAATCTCTAAAGAATCTGCTTTCTAACAAAAAAAGAATGGATTAAATCGGAATACGCCTTAATGAATTACAGCGAAATACACATTTTGACTTTCATCCCCTCTCACAGGGGAACCATGCTGAATTTCGGGATAAAAAGTATCCTATATTATACCTCGGAGTATTAACTTAAATCGTGCCAAGTTTCATTTAAATCCGTCCAGTAGTTTCGGCGTGATGCGCGGCCAAGATACAGACAGACAGACAGACAGACAGACAGACAGACAGACAGACAGACAGACAGACAAAAAATTAAAAAAAAATTGTTTTGGCTTCAGTATCGATTATAGAGTGCCCTCAAACAAAAATTTTCAAAATATCTTCAATGTACAGAATTGGACCTGTTACAGTTTTATTATATTATAGATAATAATATTATAAAGGCGGTATAATGGGTAGGTACGGAACCCTCGGCGCACGAGTTCGACTCGAGTTGACCGGTTTTTATAGGTTTGAGTTTGACTACTAACTCAAGTAGAATGATATTTGTCGATGATAATTTGGTCCCCAATTGAGATCTTACCTGTTGTGTAACATAAAATGAACGCTTCTGCAAGAACGCTTAAGGACAGTGGACGTGATGTGTGTACACACGCACACTATGATGTTCCATTGTGTGCACAAACATATCACATGGATTAAGTCGCGTCCTAAAATACTAGGCAATTTTTTTATAAACAAGTAATTGTTTTATTAATGAGGAGATCCGTGGGAGAACCAAAGTCACCGACATAGCTCAGCGTGTCGCGAAACTGAAGTGGAAATGGGCGGGGCACATAGTTCGAAGAGCTGATGGTCGTTGGGGTCCCAAGGTGCTAGAGTGGCGACCCCATACCGGGAAACGCAGTGTTGGCAGACCCCCCACTAGGTGGACCGACAACATCAAACGAGTCGCAGGGAGCCGCTGAATTCAAGCGACGCAAGACCAAAGCCTGTGGAAGTCCATGCAGGAGACGCCTTTGTCCAGCAGTGGACGTCTATAGGTTGATAAAGAAGAACAATTGTTTTATTTCAGAACATAATAGGTACTTTATTAGCTACTTACTTAGTTCTTTGGAACAAAATTCAAAAATTCAAAATCAAATGCACCTTCATACCACCAACTCGGAGCACAGGTAAACGTTCTTTTAGGTGACGGGACCTGAACACAATCTCTAAACTAAATTGACAACTCTAAACCTTCCATCCCTTTCATTGCGGAAAAGGAAAGCAATAGATAGAGACCTGCCAATTTAGTTTAGAGACTGTGTATTCAAGAATTTTAGGCAGATCTAAAATGTGGAAATTTCAATTGGAAAGCATTCAATTATAGAAACCGGCTTTCAAGATAATAGTATGAGCGAAATGTACAAAAGCAGAATACCTATCTAAAGTACCTAACTAACGAAATCTTGATTGGAATTGCATTGCGACTTAAATTCAGAAGAATTTAATCAATTGTCTTAATAAATAATTAATTAGACAAAATAAATAATTTACCAAACGTCCTAAGATTCCTCAGTTGGAACTTGGAACGTCAAGGCCATCCAAATATGTAATGCACCTGTAGTTTACAATTTCAAGTTTGCACACTGTTATTGGTATTAACAGTTTATACAGTTGCTTTCTAAAGCCATGAAAATGAGTGTGTAAATATTGCATTTGAATGTACTGACGTACTTATGTATAAAGTTGCCAACCAATATCAATTTTAGTGAGTTATCAAAATGATATAAGGAAAAATTACGAGATAAACTAATTTTATATCTTTACAAATGAAGATATCTCAAATAGGTGCCTATGCTCTTCTTCCCAAAGTTTTTGTGGGATTTTTTTTAAACACTCTGCTCACTTACCAATGAACGGTAGTTGTGAAGTCACAGCAAGTGAGCCTAAAAAATTCGATATCTTTGACCGGTTGATTTATTATAATGTAAAGTAGGCATTTTTTGGCCGTAACACTTCCTTGTATATGTATTTTTAAACTATAACTCAATATTTTCTAGACTCCAAAGAATCTAACCGTTTAGCTTGTTACCAAAAATTACCTTTTTCAGTTCGCAGGGTATTCAACGAATGGGGTCCACAAACCCTGCCCAGGAACCACCCTTACATCAAAGAAGAAAACGCACACAATCTCCCTCCCTCCATCGCCGAAAGAGTATTGGCCATCGAGGCCTTCCTGAACACTGGACCCGTTGCACCCGACATATACCGGCGACTTAAAGATATGGAGGACAAAATAGCCTACTTGCAGTCTGTATCGCCCGAGTATTCCATGTTTTGGGTATGTTTCGTTCTTATTTTGATGATATTAGGAAGTAGGTAGGTACCTAATGCTACAAAATAAGGATGGGGCTGTCACCTGTAGGGCTAACATGCGCGCCACGAGAAAATTTTGTCTACTCATCTCGTGAAACTCTAAGGGATATCGCGAGAAATCGGGTAGACAATATTTTCTCGTGGCGTTAGTCCTATGGGCCAGTGGGAGTAAACTATCCCAGTAGTGGTTGCATAATTTAAAAAAAAGCCGGCCAAGTGCGAGTCGGACTCGCGCACCGAGGGTTTCATACTCCAAAAGTAAAAGTAAAACGATAATATTATATTAATTTGCTTATTTATCGTTAACTTTGTTTGTAGAGGTTTATTGTTAATATAAAAAAAACTATGCTAGTTAGAGCGTTGGTTTTATTTTTCCTGTAAAATATACATAAACCTCTATTGAACATAATTATTTCAGATTTTTCGATTGGTAAACTTCGGAGATAATTTTGGCCGATTAATCTGAAACTATTATATCTAGAAATAAATAAAAAACTGTTTTAGAATGCACAAGTAAAGGCCTTTCATATGATACTCCACTCGGTATAATTATCTTACTTTGAAATTTAAAACCCCTGATTTTCCCCCTTTTTTAATTAAACTAAAATAATTTTCGCGTTGAATTTATTTTTCCTGTAAAATATACATAAACCTCTATTGACCATAATTATTTCAGATTTTTCGATTGGTAAACTTCGGAGATAAGGGGGGGGGGGGGGAACGGTATTTTTTTCGACATTTTGGCCGATTAATCAAAAACTATTATATCTAGAAATAAATAAAAAACTGTTTTAGAATGCACAAGTAAAGGCCTTTCATATCATACCCCACTCGGTATAGTTATCTTACTTTTAAATTTCAAACCCCTGATTTTCCCCCTTTTTTAATCAAACTAAAATAATTTTCGCGTTGCTTTTATTTTTCCTGTAAAATATAAATAAACCTCTATTGACCATAATTATTTCAGATTTTTCGATTGGTAAACTTCGGAGATAAGGGGGGGGGGGGAACGGTATTTTTTTCGACATTTTGGCCGATTAATCAAAAACTATTATATCTAGAAATAAATAAAAAACTGTTTTAGAATGCACAAGTAAAGGCCTTTCATATGATACCCCACTCGATATAGTTATTTTACTTTGAAATTTAAAACCCCCGATGTTCCCCCTTTTTTTAATAAAACTAAAAATAATTTTCGATTTTTCTTTATTCCAATGATGTTAGGTCACTATTATACACAACTATGCCAAATTTCATGTCGATAGCTTTAATAGTTACTGAAATAATCGACTGTGACAGACGGACGGAGAAAGTCTCACCATAAGGGTTCCATTTTTACCATTTTGGTATGGAACCCTAAAAAAATAACTCTAGAAAGCATGAAATAGGAAATCAATAACTTTGGCTGAAAAAAGAGCTCTCATAATTTGCAGGTGCTATAAAGAATGAAGTATATAATATATCGTAGTAGTATGTATAAGACCGAAATGATGAAATGATGAATGAGTACGAAGTATATATTATAAGACCGAAGCCTGTGGAAGTTCATGCAGGAGACCTTTGTCCAGCCGTGGATGTCAATAGAAGATAAAAAATGAAAGACAAAATAGCCTTATATGCAAAATATCGCCCAAATATCCAACGTTAATGTATTGACACATATATCATGAAATAATTTTATTTTGAAAACATACGCTGGAGGTAGGTTATTCCAACACTTTGTGGACGCATTATTAAAATCGGAAGCCTTAGGTGGCAATGCAAGAGAGCAAAAGCGTGTAGGTATGGAATTGTCAGGAGTTTTGGTGGAAAAATAAATCTTGATGTCTTTATTTCCCAGAAAAACAAGAAGGCAGAAACAGACGACGAACAAGACACGCAAGCGGACTACACGTTCACTGCAGACGATATCACGAAAAGAATTGAGTTGTTAGAAAAACAACAATAGCCAAGTGATATAGTTCTTGCAATTCACGAGAGCGACTGACTTATGGTTGTGTGTGTGTCGTATCTGTATAAGACGTGTGAGCGAGCGCAATGCTCGCGCCTGCCCGCTCCCACCTAGGCTTTGACAGGCACGCACACTTATGCAATGTGCATGTACACGAAGTAACCACAAGTAAAGCTCACTCGCCTTCGTAAATTGCAAAAAAAAATTGGTTGTCTGTAAAGTCGGTTTACTGACGATAGTTCAACGTGACAACGTCGTAATTATCGTTGCTATAAACAATTGACACCACATTCACTTTTCACTGCACTTGATACTCGATCAAAACATGTAAATGTACTATAGTATAGCAGCTGTCCACGCAGACGCATCGCTCACTCAAGTAGGAGAGAGACGGATGTCGAACGCTGCCGAACGCAAAGGCCGATTGTGCCTCTTTGTCGCTCGTTCCGCGCTCTCGCTTGCACTTCAAGCCTTACATGGAACGCCTCAGAGCGAGGTAACGCCGCATGAGTCATGTTTTTTCGTGCGTGCAGCCGGCTCTATCGAATTATAAGACATTGTCACGTCAAAACTGTAAGTGCCGCTACACAATTCGAAAACTGTTTATTGCGATGAACCCAACAGATTTTTTGAGCTATCAGCTGCACTGTTTCATGTGCAATCCCTTTCTGTAACATCATTATTGAAGGTCGCGATCCTTGGCACGGGTCACCTTGATGTTCTTCCATTTTGATCTATCCTCGTCATTGTGGAGAGCGGCGTGGAATCATGAAGCGAGTGCAGTACCGACCCGCTGCCGTATTCTCTAATTTTGACGTTTCGAGTGGCTATGTAAAACAATGGAAAGTTATCACTTAAGAACTGTCAAACCTGCATTTTGTCATACAAAATGTTTACTTTGATTTGATTACTACTGAGGCAGTAAAAAGTCCAACTAATAGGACCAATGCATAGAGCTCCCGTACTATACGTCCTTAGGTACGTACTCTACCCGGCAATAAATATTTTCGAGCTATGGCGCCGTAGAGCGTCGTATCTGTCGCACGAAACGTTCACATAATATGTAGGTGTGACGGGAATGACACTGCGAAGTCGAGGCACCGATTGTGACTAATCCTATTGTGCAATATCTCTAAACTAAATTGACAGGTCTAAATCTAGTGCTATTCTTTTCCGCAGGGAGCATTATGAAAGGGATAGCACTAGATTTAGAGTTTGTGTATCTTTCTCAGGCTCGATATTAATATGCATATAAGCATGCCATTGGTAACTGTGTACTGTTAAGTATTGTTTTTAATCTGCTAAATATGTAAAGTAGATGTAGGAATGAAATGAAACCATTAAAAACCTTATAAAATCTATATTTCATTTTATTTACAAAGCGTTCATCATCACATTAACTAATAGTCCGGGAGGAATCGGCGCATGCGTACCGAAAACTATTCCACCTCAATTTTTTTATGCGATCCTCTTCAAATGGCCCTCCTAATTATATAAATGCATGTTGCCAGGGCGCCACCTGGTGCCATATTGTTTAAACCGAAATTGTTTAAACAATTGCAAGGAATTGTTATTTTTCAACCGGACAAATTTTTTTTATATTCTTTATTGAAATACCAATAAAAAAGGTTCTATGACTTTTCACGATAAAGTTAATATTTTTAAAGATATGAATTTTTAAAAGTTCGAAAAATCTCAAATTTGGGTACTTTCGACCAATGAAAAATATACTAAAAAAAAACATAATGTTTTAGTAATATTTTTTTTTAATTCTCTATACAATAGTTAATAATATTGTTAATAGAGATTTAAAAAAATTTCATTGTTTATATCTTTTTTTTAATTGTTAATTTCGCGCGCTCACCAGTATGCGTCGCTTACCTTTAAGTATCGCTGTCTCTCTCTGACTCATGCGTTGCATCGGCCTCTGTGTCTTGAATCATTATTTATCAATTATCTTAAAAACTATCAACTTTATCAAGATTGTTAAAGAGAACAATGAACAGAGAACAATTTAATTATTAATAACATTTATCTCTTTAACAATCTTGATAAAGTTGATAGTTTTTAAGATAATTGATAAATAATGATTCAAGACACAGAGGCCGATGCAACGCATGAGTCAGAGAGAGACAGCGATACTTAAAGGTAAGCGACGCATACTGGTGAGCGCGCGAAATTAACAATTAAAAAAAAGATATAAACAATGAAATTTTTTTAAATCTCTATTAACAATATTATTAACTATTGTATAGAGAATTAAAAAAAAATATTACTAAAACATTATGTTTTTTTTTAAATATATTTTTCATTGGTCGAAAGTACCCAAATTTGAGATTTTTCGAACCCTTAAAAATTCATATCTTTAAAAATATTAACTTTATCGTGAAAAGTCATAGAACCTTTTTTATTGGTATTTCAATAAAGAATATTAAAAAAATTTGTCCGGTTGAAAAATAACAATTCCTTGCAATTGTTTAAACAATTTCGGTTTAAACAATATGGCACCAGGTGGCGCCCTGGCAACATGCATTTATATAATTAGGAGGGCCATTTGAAGAGGATCGCATAAAAAAATTGAGGTGGAATAGTTTTCGGTACGCATGCGCCGATTCCTCCCGGACTATAAGGAAAAAATTCATTCGCCGTCAAAAATCTGTCAAGCGAACGACTAACAATCTGTTAGGTTTTTACGAGGTTGTCTAGCCAAGCCTAGCAACAATAAATTATCAACTAATTCATGAACGCGTGGATTTTGGTTTCAAAAAAATTCAGTTCTAGCATTTCCTTGATTATCCCGCATAAAATGTAAATATTATTATATATGTATTCAGCCAGCGTAATCAACAAACAATACAAATCAAAAACTTGTAATAAAATAAAACAAAATAGGCCCCATGAAGATTTCCAAAGAACTGAGGAAGAGAACACAATCATGGGTTCTCTGGACAACTAGGCGCCCATCAAAAATCTTATATTGCAAAAGATTGTTCCTTGTATAAACTTCTGATTGCATGTGAACACCTCGTCAAAATCGGTTCAGCCCTTCCGAAGATTAGACCGGACAAACCAATAGGTAGAAATATTCCGAGACAAGACAGAAAAAAAATATTTTTAATAACGTGTATTATTCTATCGTCTAAGGGCTAATTTCATCAACGTAAAAGTCTTATCCGAGCGTAAATTTTATATTATATTTTTAATAACGTGTATTATTCTATCGTCTAAGGGCTAATTTCATCAACGTAAAAGTCTTATCCGAGCGTAAATTTTATATTTTGACAGTATTTCAATACAAAAACTGTCAGACCACATAATTTATTCCGCGATAAAACGTCACTCAACGTTGGTGAAATCGGCACTTAATAATAAGAAGCAGTTATTCCGAAATCACAATGGACCACATCAGTTTCATTTCTTGGTACTTATAGAATATAGATATTATTGCTCAATCGCTACATTATATTTTATTACATAAACAATTATTATTTAATACAGTGCACTTTTCTGTTACTTTCAAAACCAATAGCAGAGTCATAATTTTTCCTGACAGCCAAAAATAGACTCATGAAATAATGATTTCATTTTTATTACCTATAGACATGAGACAGTTATTATTTATTAAACTATCAGTAATTAATTTCATTTTATATAAAGCCCATGTCGCCATGTCCAAGCAAACTTTAAGGGACATAGGCCCGGTTGCGTGAGGCGCCGTTTTAGTTAAGTTATCGTTAAAGCTAAATGTGACGAAATACATGTGTTTCGGCTGTCACATTTAGCTTTTTTTTTAATTCACTTTATTGCACAAAAATAGCACAAAAAGCGGACTTAATGCTAAGTCAACCATGAGATGTGAGATAACACTTGTAGGTGTGCAAAAGAGTAGGGTAAAAAGAGTATAATATATAAATATTTTGAATATAATAATATACATAATTATATACAAATAGGTACCTAAATATATTACATGAATAGAATAGAATAGAAATAGTTTTTATTCAAATAAACTTTTACAAGTGCTTTTGAATAGTCGTAATGTTAAATAATACATTACGTAACATGATACCGTAAACATTTAGCGTTAACGATAACTTAACTATAACGTAACTATGACGGCGCCTCACGCAAGCGGGCCTTAGTTTGACATTCAGACAGATTGCCAATACAAAAAACCTTCGGATAAACTCATCGAAGTACTAATAAGCATAGAAGTAAAATTATACCTATAAGTAGTTTGTCACTAAAATTCCAAATTAGTAAATATTATGCAACCAAATTATGTCTATGGAACGACACGTGTGGTTTGACTATGAATATGGTATTTTAAATACAGATGAATGGTGCAATCATGGAAGGGGAAGGGAGGGGGGAGGAATTTGACAATTTGAACTTACACTAGCGGCACGCTATGATGGCCGGTTTGACACATTACAATAGTGATGTGGAATGTCAATTTATTCTCGAACAAAAAACAATTAAGTTTTGTTTTTGTACCTGATTAAATAGGTTTAATAAAACAAAAATGTATATGTTTATTTAATTTATTTGAACGAACTGAATATTTGAATGAAAATGAATATACATACTTTATATGCACACAAGAAACATATGAATACAAAAGATACCAAAAAAGGTGCCACAAAAGGCCATAATTAATCAGATTCGTCCATACTACTATTTTCACTGTCGTCACTGCTATCATCACCTACATTAATAATTATATGTTCGTTTTCTATAATATTATCTATTTTCACATCTCTTTCATAATCTTCCCTTATTAATTTAACAGTTCTATTCACAACCTTTTCCCAGTCTCCTTTAGTCACATGTTCACAAGCTTCTTCTAATAATTTTAGCATTTTTTTTGTGGTAAATGGGGGTTCTGTATTGTGTCTTGCAGCATATCCCTTAATTTGAGCCCACACCAACTCAATCGCATTATACTCACAATGGTAAGGCGGTAACCGTATAACTCTGTGCCCATGTTCTAATGCTATTTCGTCAATGACGTATCGGATCTTGGTTGGTTTGTTTTCTTTTAAAAGACGTACTAATTCCGCTTTTAACATATTCATGTTTGCATCTACGCCATTTTTAACGTATTTCACGCCATAACCAAATGCCGAGTTGTGGTATATATCATATAAAAATAAAAATTTTACCTTTTGTATGAAACAGCTGATATTTTTTTGCGATTTCAGAGGTTTGTCCACATAGTGAAAATTGTTCATATTCACAAGTACATTCACCCCTTAAATGGTGCAAACTGATTTTTCTACACTTGTATACATTTTAGAAATCAATTTAATAAATAAATTTTGAGTCCTAAACCTAAAACTACATTCGATAAAATTTATGAATCTCTGCACATCACTATCGTCAATAAAGTAATACAATTATTTCCTTCAAAGTCGTTATCAATTAATACGGAACTTCATGAGCGGACAAACGTCAAACCGGCCTTCATAGCGTGCCGCTAGTTTAGTGACCAGTTGATAAAATCGAATAAATACAAACGGCGATGTTTTGTTTCGCTCACACTTACGTGATGGTAAATTGGTAATAAACATAAATTATATAAAATATCCATGCTCTAGTCATCTAGTCTATACTACTTGCATGGTTAAAATCATGCAAGTAGTCAGTTAAACTTCACTTGGCGATGTTGAGACCGACTGACAACAGTCATCAAACGCTTTCGCAATTAGCCGCTCATCATAATAATCACAAAAACATAAATTAATAAATTAAATTGATTTTTTTTATAATATGAATTTTTACTCATGTGACCAAAGAAATATAAGTAATGCACTTTGTAAAGTACCTACTCTAATTTTTTATTATGCAAGCTGTTAAGGATGATTATACGAGTCTGCCCGCGAAATTCAAATTTAATTTGGTTTTTTGCAATATGTAAACTAATACGACAAACTAGGGTAATGGCATTCTAATTGCGCCAGTACAATTATCATCTTCACAGGTTTACATAAAAATCTTTACTTGAAAGTGACCAGTTTAAGAAATCAATCAAAATACTGAGTTGGACGTGAGTTACTCACTTATACTACGGCCGTTCAGAGAATGCGTTCCTGACACGTCGCGATTGAACTGACGACGTAACTTTGTAATGGCGTTGCAGTTACGATAAAAATATTATTGCTGGTTGTTTACCGTTTTAACAATTGATGAGCATTAAAACAACATTATTATATCAATAATCAATTAATGTTATAATTTTGTGCCAAACTGAGTGTCAAATAACTTGGTAAACAATATTTTTCTAAATGTGTCAGGAACGCATTCTCTGAACGGCCGAACTTTAGTCGATATTTTGATTAATTTCTTAAACTGGACACTTTCAAGTAAAGATTTTTATATAAACCTGTGAAGATGATACTGCCATCGTCGCAATTAGAATGCCATAAGCCTACTTTGTCGTATTAGTTTACAAATTGCGAAAAACCAAATTAAATTTGAATTTCGCGGGCAGACCCTTGTCTTTAACCTTAAATCAGAGTCGTCGAATTCATAAATAATTCGGTTTGGTCACATCGAACACTAGACGGGAGCAACCATCGCGAGTTGTGTTTGTTTCAGTCTTCAGGAGAAACTCCCTAGTGCTGGCCACATAAACACGATGGGTTGATGACGATAATGACATCAGTAGGTCGATTCTGCATCATGCTAGTCTCAATAGGGTATTTGACTACTTTTAGAAAATCATATTAAATTGTTAATAATGCTATGCTGAAGCTAACAAAAAGTATATTTCGGCATAGTTTTCAGTATTTTTCATAAAAATCGAGAAATAAATTTAAAAAAATAAATTGCCGTGGAAAAGTTCCATTTGTTTACAAGACGTCACACTTCACAGTTCACACACAGTTAAATGACAATTCCAAAGGTGGCGTGAACTGTGACGTCATTCGAGATTCAAGAACGTTTTCGATCTCGTGAACATGGCCAGAATTATAGCAATTTTAATTAATGTTTTCTAATTAAATAAAGCTTTATTTTTTATTTTTGTCGTATGGAATAATGTTTTTAGATAATAATCTTTTAGGATGACACCAGATTAAACGATATTTTTAATATAGTCAAATACCCTATTGCGTGATGGGCTGAATTTATCGCACACTTTCTGCAACTATGCATTTCAGCCAATAGCGAGCTAGTATCGGCCAATTGGGTATTTGACTGTTGTCAAAATGTTATTCATTCAATCATTATTTATAATCGAAAATGTAACACGTTTGAATAAGATTTGTAAAAACGGAAAATAAATCAGTCAAAATACAAGTAAGTTAAAAACTGTTTTACTGTGACCGCAACTGTCTCTTTCTATAACTTTTATTAGGGAGCGTGTCAGACTTCAGTAGCGCTCTCTCAGTCTAACAGGTAACTTTAAAGATCTATATCTCCGAGACTAGTTAAGCTATTTAAAAAAGAAAAATGGCATTGTGTTTTGATACTTAAAAAAATTGGTTGTCTGTAAAGTCGGTTCACGGCTTTGTTTACGGACGATAGTTTTACTTGATAACGTCATAAAGAAACATTGACGATGACTGGCGGGCGGCACAAGCCAAAGCTTGGGCCGATCGTGCCTCTCTATCGCTTGTTCCGCGCTCTCGCGTGCAACCTCAGGCTCAGGCGGAACGTGACACTTTTTCGTGCGTGCAGCCGGTGTTCATCGATTCAGAAGACGTTATCAAAACGTTATTTTCTAATATATAAAATTCTCGTGTCACAATGTTAGTTACCTTACTCCTCCGAAACGGGTGAACCGATTTTTATGAAATTTTGTGTGCATATCGGGTAGGTCTGAGAATCGGCCAACATCTATTTTTCATACCCTTAAATGATAAGGGTGACCAACCACTAAATATTTTTGTTGGCGGTACGTAGTTCGCTGGGTCAGCTAGTAAATAAATAAAAAAATATGTACCCGCATATATGCAAATAAAGAATTGAACAGAATCAAATTGAATTGAATTGAATCAGTCAAATACCCAATTGCAGTCGCCACACTGATGCAATAATTTTTAGTGAATCGCACCACTGATATATACGTTGAATGTTTTTCTTACGCAAGCGCGTGGGTTGTGTCTCGATTCAGTTGGCGGGCTGCGGAGGCCTACGCAGGTATATGACGACGCCCAGGGCTCCGACCAGCGCCGTGATGAGGTAGATGTCCCAGTTGGACAACAGCGGTGACTCGCCACTCAGGAAGATAACTGCGAGCGGGCTCTGCCATAGAGACTATAGATTATTGCGATTATAGCGCGGCCGAATCAGTAGAAGAAGTCGAACGATATCTACGTCGGTTCGATTCGGTTTCGATTACGACAATTTCACCGTTGAAACGATTATTCTGAATTGAAAATACATTTTATCGTACGATAACAAACCGAATCGATCGAATAGAATAGGAATATTTTTTATTCAAATAAACTTTGTTTTGTGTTCATAGAATTAATCTATACACATTCTCTGGTCGCGAGCGATTTGCTCTAATTCATTGAGGAGTTTCGGTTTCGTCCTCTATCACCTAAGATATTCATCAGATCTTCATCTTTAAATGGGATCAACCTGATGGTATGTACTTTCAAATAAAATAAAAAACTAAACATCGACCAAAAAAATACGCGTCGAATTGATAACCTCCTCTTTTTGAAGTCGGTTAAAAATTCAAGGTACTTACCTCAAGCATATTCTCAATCGCGGAATGCGCGTGCAATCTCGCCAGCGCTAAGGCCGCGGGTAGACGAGCGTCCGGCGACGCGTCTGCCGCTAAGTCGTAGCAGCGTTTGGCGAGATGCAGGTCGCGGGCTAGGCCCAGGCCTCGCTCGTGCATGTAGCCTAAGTTGAAGGTTGCCTGCAAACAAGTATACATCATCATCATCATCAGCAACCCATCAACGGCTCACTACTGAGCGCAGGTCTCCTCTCAGAGAAGGGTTATAGGCCATAGTCCACCACGCTGGCCCAATGCGAATTGGCGAACTTCACACACCTTCGAGAACATTATGAAGAACTCTCAGATGTGCAGGTTTCCTCACGATGTTTTCCTTCACCGTTGAAGCAAGTGATATTTAATTGCTTAAACACACTTCACTCCGAAAAAACTCTTGACTCCGAAAGTCAGAGGTGCGTACCCGGGATCGAACCTGCGACCCCCCCGAATAGGAGACCACAGTCCTAACCACTAGGCTATCACTACTTCACACAAAAACGCACTTTTCACGCTGCTAAACAAGTATTAGGACGGAATTAGTTTTCATCACCATCACTTAAGTTTAGATAAACTTTCATCGCCACAGAACTCGATCTTGAGCCTCCTGTATGGTCGCCAGCGAATCTGTGAGATCACCCGTCCAGCTAGTGGGGGGTCTTCGGATCCGGATGGATAGCATTGGGGCAAGCTTCGACACGTCCAAAGAGAGAGAACGCCTTCAAACAGTGCGTGTTGCCAGTTATGACATAAGTAAACTCGGTAAATTAACGCGCGTTTGAGAGAGCTATGCTTGAAGTTTGTTTACTTAATGAAGAACGAAAGTTACCGTTTAAGTTCAAAAGGTTGCAAAGATGAGCTTGCAAATATCAAAAAGTCCTAAGGTGTTAGATCTGGCGATCTGGCAACCAACAGAGCAATGCTCAAGAACATGTGCTTAATGCGCCAACCATCTATGCGATGCACACTTTAATACCAATACCCCAGCGGTTATACGTGCGGACTGAAAACTGGAAACACAGGTTCGATCCCCACCCGTTTCACTATTGTCGTACCCACCAAACAAGCTTCCCGTTTAAAAAACAGATGACTATACCCTGTCCAACCGTTTTTCTTTTAGATAGCTCAGTCTCACTCACTCTCACGTGAGAGTGAGACAATATAATATTGAGACTGAGCTGTCAAAAAGATAATAAACGGTTGGTTCGACGGCCAATTTAATACCAGCAGCTCAACGGAGGTGCTAACTGAAAACTGCAAGGTCGCAGGTTCGATTCCCACCCGTTTAAAAAATTAAGTGGCACTCGGGGACTGCCGCCGTAAAGCTATTGCATAGCATTTTTTATCAACTTTTGCAATTATAATATTTAGCAATATTTTTTTTGCATAATAAAAATTATGCAAAAAAAAATTAAAAAACAAACAAACAAGAAAAGCGCACTGTCACTACTTCGCGAGTGAGATTCGAACCTGCGACATCATACACCATACGGTAAAGAAAGCGGCCGCTCGCCCACTGCGCCAAACAGAGCTACTTGTGAACCTCTAAAATGTTGAACGCTTACTGAACAACGGTGTTAGGTTTAAAAATGCCGGTTTTTGGACGATAATATCTCAATAACCGTTTGAGCTATATTTATGAAATTTGTGGTTCTAGTTAATCTAAGGGAGTTTAATAAATAAACCAAAATTCATGTGTTTATGTTAAATAGATTTTGAGTTATTGAGGAGGTAAATGGTTCGTGTAAATAACACACGGTCGCTGCGTCGCCAGTTCCTTTCTCTTTGCTTGAAACTTGGCTGGACACACTTCCGTGTGTCTTGATTCGGTCGCCGCGCTCAAACTGTTTGTCCTAGTTCAAAGCCCGCGATAAAAGCTATGCAATAGCTTAACAAGAAGTTCTCCACCTCCGAAGCGCGAGAACTCACCTGTGCGTTATGCAGTTGCTCGGAGGCGACTCGGTAGTGGTGCGCGGCGCTGTCGAGGTCCTGCGGCGTGCCGAGCCCGTAGTAGTGGTAGTCGCCGAGCTTGACGCGCGCGCCCGCGCAGCCCTGCGCCGCGCCGCGCGACCACAGCTGCAGCGCGCGCGCCCAGCGCTCTGCGTCCCCGAACAGGCGCGTCTCTCCTGCACAAGGAATAGATAGAATAGAAATATTTTTTATTCAAATAAACTTTTACAAATGCTTTTGAATAGTCGATGAATCTACCACTGGTTCGGAATGCCCTTCCTGCCGAAAAGAACCAGCAAGAAACTCGGCGGTTGCTCTTTTCAAAACAAATTTACAATACAGTAAATACTATGCTATATATGCAGTGTTTCCACAATGAGGGAAGTTCCAAAAATGCATACCGACTAACTTCTATCTTAAGATGGGCAGACATAAAGTAGCCCCATTCCCGCCGGTGGCACCCGTTCACGAGCATGACGCATGACCCAGCCATTGCTTCGCTCAACCATATTTGAGGGAACATAACAACCCGCATCACACGACACCACCACAGAAATGTTTAGAGTGCGTGACATACTTATGCTACCCAGGTTAAGGCATCGAATTGAAAACTAATATTCAATAATTGATGAATAAGGCTGAGACCTATAGATCGCACTCTGCCTCTGCTCAAGACTTAAGACAGAGTTGAAGTGAGACACAAATATGTCCCGATATAAATGTGTCTCATTTTAACTCAGTTTTGAGTCTCGAGCTGAGTGAGAGTGCCATCTATTGATCTCACACTAATCCTGAGATCTATAGATCGCACTCCGACTCTGCTCAAGACTTAAGACAGAGTTGAAGTGAGACACAAATATGTCCCGACATAAATGTGTCTCATTTTAACTCAGTTTTGAGTCTCGAGCTGAGTGAGAGTGCCATCTATTGATCTCACACTAATCCTGAGATCTATAGATCGCACTCCGACTCTGCTCAAGACTTAAGACAGAGTTGAAGTGAGACACAAATATGTCCCGACATAAATGTGTCTCATTTTAACTCAGTTTTGAGTCTCGAGCTGAGTGAGAGTGCCATCTATTGATCTCACACTAATCCTGAGATCTATAGATCGTACTCTGGCTCTGCTCAAGACTTAAGACAGAGTTACAAATATGTCCTGACATAAATCTGTCTCATTTTAACTCAGTTTTGAGTCTCGAGCTGAGTGTGAGTGCCATCTATAGATCTCACACCTAATCCTGAAATCTATAGATCGTACTCTGGCTCTGCTCAATACTTAAGACAGAGTTGAAGTGAGAAACAAATATGTCCTGACATAAATCAGTGACAGGTGTTTGAAGTCGGTTTTTTAAAAAGAATTTTGTATATTAAAATATAACTCAGTCTTGAGTCTCGAGCTGAGGTAGAGTGCCATCTATAAATCTCACACTAATCTTGAGATCTATAGATTATATTGAGTACTCTGGCTCTGCTCAAGACTCAAGACAGACTTGAAGTGAGACACAAATATGTCTTGACATAAATCTGTCTCATTTTAACTCAGTCTTGAGTCTGAGCTGAGAGAGAGTGCCATCTATAGATTTACCTTAGAGACTTGATTGACGTCAAGATCAAATTAAAATAAACCAAGTACGATACAGTACGCCAGACCCGTCTGGCCAAAAAATCGATTTCCGCGATGACAGTAAAACATTATGCATTTTATAATAATTTTATTATTAAACATTGTTTCGGCCTTTTTGAATTAACGCACGTCATCGAGCTTATTTTATACGTATTATTTATAAATATCAATTCACATAAAAAAAAAATCGTAGACGCATGGCGGGACTTTCAGCTCGGCTCCTGGACACTCAAGGCCTGTTTCGCTAACTACAAGTAAATTGAATTGACGAATAAAGTAAATTGAACTGACGAATAAAATTGACGTTTTGACAGTTTTGTATGGGCAATCTGTCAAAACGTCAAATTTATTTGTCGGTTAAATTTTACTTGAAGGTGGTGAAACAGGCCCTTAACCGAATCAATTTTAAAGTTCTGCATCGTCGGGTAGGTGAACCGTAATACCTGGGCGTTAGTTACCAGTGTACCACTACTGTTCCGCAAATTTCGACATGTGTTTATTTATTAGGAAATTTTGTTAGAATGTAGGTGAACACTTTAAGAATACTCGAAGTAACTTTTTTTTTATTCGAAGACAAGATAGTCCTTGACTGCGATCTCACCTGATGGTAAGTGACGATGCAGTCTAAGATGGTAGCGGGCTAACTTGTAAGGGGTATGGCAGTGAACATTCAACTCATAACCCTAATCGGTTTCTACACGCCATCGTGCCGGAACGCTAAATCGCTTGGCGGCACGTTTTTGACGGTAGGGTGGTAACTAGCCACGGCCATAGCCTCCCACCAGACCAGACCAGAGACAATTCGAAAATTATAAATTCCCAAATTGACCCCGCCGGGAATCGAACCTGAGACCTCCCAGTTATAAGACCACAGCGCTCACCACTGCGCCAGGGAGGTCGTCGAAAAAACACTACTCACCTTCATCCAATAAGAATGCAGCATTGCTCTGCGCCACCTCATAGCCTCGTTCAGCCAAAGACAAATACTGTAAGAAGGCTGAGTCCGAATCTCTGGCGCGGTAAGCCGCGTGCGCCAACATCAGACGTGAACCCCATGGTCCTCTTTCGCACACGTTTTTAAATAACTGAAAAAGAAAAAACAAGAAGATACAAAAGTTGTCTTAAAAATAAAATGCATGATTGTCGTGGAACACTCTGTTGGAACCAAGTTCCTGATAATAATAAATTTATCATAAAAATGAATAAAATAAAAAATAATAATCTGAAGTCAGAATTCAAACCCCTAACCGATAGCTTCACTCCTTCGTTTAGCCACGACGAACGAATAACGAAGGCAATACACAAAGGTCGTGACGGAAAAAATCCTACACTTTTTCGCCTAGGCCCCATCCGCTAAGTCCGTACCGTTCGATAAGGAACTTCATTCCAAAATTAAAATTCTATATAAGACTTTTGAACTGAAACTTCATCGGATTAGGGGAGAGCAACTGTAATATGTGCATTGAACATAATTATATAAAAATATTGAAAGTGAAATAGTGAAAAGGAAATATGAAAGAAAAGCGGCATAGTGCAATTTTCCTCTACGAAAAGGAACTATTTCATCAAAAACTTCAGCTTCGTTGCACAAATCCAAAATTGATTTTTTGAAAAAAATCTATTTTGAATATTGAAATTAAATGAAATAATTTTTTTCATGTCATTTCATGCTTTAGCAGATTTTGCTGAGAAGAGCTGGTAAAAACTAGGCTCTCCCAATTGCTTTCGATCAAAATGATCTAATATATAATTATACAGTCTCTGAATGCAAAGATAAATAAAATTCACTTTTTGTACTAGCGCCTGACTGCGTTCACACCGGATGCTAAGTAAAGATGCACCCTAAGACAGAGCGCGCTTGCCTAGAAAATGCATATTCCCTCTTGATTTGAAGGGTATCCAAGTAATTCAAGAATGTTACCTCGACAGCTGTAGTACAGGAGCGCAAAACGCCGAGTCCTTGTGCATGCATCTGCGCCAAGTGGTACAAAGCTAGCACGTGGCCTGATTGAGACGCTAGCGAGAAGTATTTGTTGGCTTTCTTGAAGTCGCGCCGGACGCCGATACCACCTGAGAAATATGAAAGTTTTTGAAGGGAAGTTTTTTCCGTATTTGCGAACTTACACTAACACTTAACACTAATTCTATAGTAATCTAAATTTGTAAAATTTTAAGTATGTCTAACTCTAAGTAATCGATGGATCCGTGGGAAGGCTGCAGTGTCCTTAACACAGGTTTTCCTAGGAAGGATGCCAAAGCACTCCTTCGGGTGTCAACATTGTTAGTTTACTTTTTCTGTGTCTTAGATTTAAAGAGTTGTTTTAGTACAAACTTTTTCATGATTTGTACAAAAAAAAAAAAACTAAATGGCAAATGACGTCACACGTCCGGAACGAAAGCGGTGATGAAACACATCGCATTCTACACCACATTTACCGCAAATTACAGGTGGTTCATCCAATTTTTTTTCACACGCTGAATTTTAATTAACTTCCATTGAGCGAATTCTAGACTAAACGTTCCATTGGCGTAGATTTTTAAGTATAAATTCATAAAACACAATTTCGCTAGATTTTTGATTTAAATACCATACAAAGATGATCAAACTGCATTTACTGCATAACTGCAAATATAGATTAGGCGCAGGCGGAGAGAGATTAGGCACAGGACCAACGGCTTTACGTGCTCTCCAAGGTACGGGGGTGAAACAACGCCAACTTCCTAACTCCGGGCTAGTACTGAGAATTTCTTACGGAAAACCCCAATACTTGATATGGTCCGACCCGGGACTCCAACCCGGGACCTCGTAGGCCGCATTCAAACACGATACCAACGAGGCAGTTAAAATTAAAGGACATACTGCAGTCTCCACAAACAATTAACATTTTTTTCAATAAGGTCGTTATTTACACGAATGAGGAACGAAGACTTTTGAAAAATCATAACTTTTTATCCGGCACATTGACATACAATTTTTCTTGTGGCAATCAAAAGAACATAAGTTGCTACAGTTTTTAAAAAATCACCAGTGCTATGAACCTCTTTTTATATTTTTAATGGAATTTTAAAGTTTTCTGTAGATTTTGGATGAACTTAATTTTCTTGAAATAATTTAAAATTTAATGCTCTTAAAACCAGCTAACCAGACTGGAATTTTTTTCTAAGAGAGTACAGTTATTAGGTAAAGATATTCCATAAAAAAAATGCGGAAATTGTCACTGGAAAAATTAAAAAAAAATTAAAAATTCGACAAAGCAATGATATTCCAAAATTTTAAATAAATTTTTTTTTCTCGTAATCGGGTGGGAACCGATTTTTTTCCTTCCGGGTCCTGATAGGCCCCTAAGTGAACAATCTAAAAAAAAATTTATATCCACCTGGTTTGGCCCACCCTGTATTGTTTGTGCAAGAAACCTGGCTCTTGCCGCGTGACACGACTTTTTATTTAGTTAAGATTCACTTTCCGTTCTTACTTAAGTAATCTTCGCAAGTAAAGCCCGCAAGAAATTATGGGGTATGTGTGCACTTACCAAAGTACATGAAGCCCAGATGCAACTGTCCCTCTACCCAGCCCTGGTTAGCAGCTATGGTGAAATACTTGAACGCCGCTGCTGTGTCTTTAGGCACGCCGCGACCCTAAGAATGTAGTTTTTATTATTTGCCAGCAGTAATTTAAACCGCATGCCGCAGAAAATAAAATAAAATACAGCGCATCGGCAAAGAACTTTATTAATTCTTAGATTTAGCAGATGTTACTAAATAAATAAATAATAGTCTATTCACTAGAATACAATTCAATTCATTTTATTACAAATTTGGGTCTGCTTTAGGAGGCCTATATGTACATAAACTCTTAATACTGTCGTCAATCAATTAACTATAGTACACATTTTAACTGACTGATGGGTGGTAGCTCAATATTTGAGGGTATTTCAAACTAAAATGCATGAACCTCTACGCCTATTGTCTCTCGAGAATTGGGATGCAAGAATATAATTCGGAATGGAAAGGATATTAAGATCGTCTTTTAACATGTTATGTTTAGTAATTCAGTGAGGATATGGCTGGAAGCGCATCTATTGGCATTTTGTCCATATAAAAGTGTCATTTTGTATGGAGTCGCGTGAAATCGCAAAACCGAATGTGGTTCCAGCCTAAAACGAGTATATATCCAAAGTAGGTCACCCATCCAGTTACAGACTTGGTTTACCAGCTTACACAGCGCAATCGACTGATATGGGCTGTCGTAACTAGGCCACAGGTAACGAGGAAGTAGGGACGTACCTGTAAGTACATGATGCCCAAGCCGCTCTGGCCCACAGGGTTATTGAGTTCAGCTGCCTTCTTGAAGTACTGTAGCGCAGTCTCGTTATCTGGCTTTATCCCGTCACCACCTTCTAAATAGATCTGGAAACCAAATTAACCATCATCATTTTAACCCATCGCCGGCCTACTAATTGGCACTGGTCTCCTCGCAGAATGCAAAGACCACCATGTTGGCCAGGAGCGGATTGGCAGGCTTCACTTTTGAGAAAATTGTGAAAAACTCATGATAATGATGTAAATTGTACGTGATGTTTACTACTGATTCTTATTCTTCTTTTTCAATCGATAGACGTCCACTACTGGACAAAGGTCTCTTGCATGGACTTCCACAGGCCTCGGTCTTGCACCGCCTGAATCCAACGTCGTCGGTCCACCTAGTGGGGGTCTGCCAACACTGCGCTTCCCGGTGCGGGGCCGCCACTACGGAAACTATGTGCTGCTGATTAGTAACTGCTTAATGAGTACCATTTTCCCATTTCCGACTTTAACACGGAATTTGTCGAAAATTTTCTTTTTCACCTTGTGACAATTACAGTGAGGACCTTGCATAGATGTGGAAATTGGTTTATTTTTTATACAGTTTTTTTTAAAGAATATTAGCCAAGTTGAAGTTGACTAATATTCTCCTCTCCCCTCCAAATAAGCGGAAAGCTTGTGTCAGGAGTGGGTACGACAATAGTGCAACGGGTAGGATTCGAATCTGCAACTTTTCAGTTTTCACCGCACCTTTGACCGTTGGGCTATTTTTTTTTATTGAGGCTTAACTCACCTTACCGAGGAACGCGTTGGCGACGGCGTTGCCGGTCTTGGCCGCCTGCTTGAAGTAATGTAACGCCTTGTTGAGGTCCAGCGTCACTCCGCGGCCGCCTTGGAAGTGCAACTGGCCCAAACCCACCTGGAATAAGTAACACTAATGGGTTAGAACGATTGTAAAAATGCCAAATCAAATACATAGATAGGTAAAACACACACACGTTCTTGTGTGCAGAAACAAAAAAAATACACAATTTAAAACAAGGCAGAGCAATCTCTGCCAGACAACTTTCGGTGAGAGGAGTGTGTAAATTCAGTTACGTGTAAAATGTACCCATCGTCACACTAGATGGCGATGTCGTACTTTGCATCGCGGTACAGTTTTTGCAATTAACGAAGGCGAGTGAGCTTTACTTGTGGTTACTTCGTGTACATGCACATCGCATAAGTGTGCGTGCCTGTCAAAGCCTAGATGGGAGCGGGCAGGCGCGAGCATTGCGCTCGCTCACACTTATACAGATACGACACACACACAACCATAAGTCAGTCGCCCTCGTGAATTGCAAGAACTATAGTGTATAAGACTGTCTGCAACCAAACCTTACATACTACTTTACAAATAAAAGCTCATACGTTCGGGGCACGTTTGGGGTTTATGCTTTTCATTCATCCAAGGGCAATCTGGATTCTGAACAGAGTGAATTAGGTGTTGTTTTGTGTTACGTACCTGCGCCTGCACGTCTCCCTTCTCCGCCAGCAGCTGGTAGTACTCGATGAGGTCGGTGTCGAGCGCGGAGCCCGGCGAGGCGCCGTCCGCTTCGTCCATCAGCCGCACGCGCTGCACCGCCGGCCCGCCGCTCAGGCTCACCTGGCTGGCCACTGGCGACAGAACAAAAACATTGTTATAGTTCTTGCAATTCACGAGTGTGTGTAAAGTCGTATCTGTATACGTATGACCTGACCACTCCCACCTAGACTCCGACTTACGCCATTACGAGGTTTGGGCGGGACACATAGTTTGAAGAGCTGATGGTCGTTGGGGTCTTAAGGTATTGGAGTTGCGAACTGGCACTGGAAGTGCAGTGTTGGATACAGGCAGCGCAAGAACGAAGCCTGTGGTAGTACATGCAAGACCTTGGTCTAACCGTGGACGTCTATCGGTTGATAAAGAAGAAGTAGTGCACCAGCGCGCGCGCCTGCGACACACATACCCGTGGCGTAGAGGAAGCCCATATGTGGATACCTTTGTTGGCCACCTTCATGTAGAGGTCCATGGCCTTGGGGCAGGAGCTGGTGAGCGTGACGCCGGCCCAGTAGCGGTAGGCCAGCGCCATCTGCGCGTAGTCGCTGTCGCCCGCCGCGCCCAGCGTGTAGTGCACCAGCGCGCGCGCCTGCGACACGCCCACGCCGATACCCGTGGCATAGAGGAAGCCCATACCCTGGGGGAAGCGATCACACACTCGTAAATAATATCTTTACTGGCTTATAGCTATAGTCTTTCTAATCCCGTGAAAACCCTCTGTTAATCTGGGATAAAAGGTAACCGATGTCACACTCCAGGGTCTCAACTATATCTATGCAAAAAATCACATCAATCCAATGCTGTGAGATTGAAGGGTGAAACAAAGAAACACACATCCACATAATTATAATATCAGTATCACTACTGATATTACTATACTATAGACTAGGTTCTGGGCAAAATAGTTTTGTTTTGATTTCATACAAAACATGCAAAAGGAAAAGATCAGTAGTAAAAATAAATAAACTTCTTATTTTACCTAATTCAAAAACCTCAATCTGCGCGGATGACGTCACAAGCGAAAGCTGCTATGATGTAAAAATTGGCGCTCGTCACGCTCGCATCACTCGATACTCACAGCATGGGCATCTGCATTTCCTTCTGCAGCCAACTCTTCAAATATGGTCTTGGCTTTATGTTCGTCCAACTCCACGCCTTCGCCGTATATATAGGACCAGGCGAGCTTGATCTTAGCAGGTACATAGCCTTTGTCAGCGGCTTGCTTCACTTGGAGGATTGCGCCGCGCAGGTCGGGCGATCTACGGTCTAGTTTAGCGACTGCCGCTTCGTAGAGATCTTTAGCTGTGGAAAAATATATTTTAAAATGACCAAAAATTTTAAACACATTCGAAATTTCAGGGGTCTAACAAAAATTACCAATTTAATGCTTATTTTGCATACAGATCCCTGAATCGAAAAAATGTTCACAACATACCCCTGATCATTGTAAAACATGGAATAGAAGAGTATGTGTAAGGAAAGTACCCATAAAAAAGTTTTTTGTTAGATTTTATTTCACAACTTTGAAAGCTTATTGTGTAACCATGCCAAATAGCAGCTTTTTAGTATTGATAGACTGAGTTAAACCAAATGGGCAAATATGGCAAAACTTTAAGGGGTCCTTGTTATT
Source organism: Oeneis ivallda (assembly GCA_029955525.1). NCBI lineage: Eukaryota > Metazoa > Arthropoda > Insecta > Lepidoptera > Nymphalidae > Oeneis > Oeneis ivallda. Next base: position 3,651,542 of record JARPMR010000024.1, on the reverse strand, counting down.
ATACTATGGAACCCTAGTAACACAAACTCTTATTCCAAACACATATTTCAACGACCTTTCTGGCGCAGTGGTGAGTAGTCTGGTCTGGTGGGAGACTTTGGCCATGGCTAGTTACCACCCTACCGTCAAAGACGTGCCACCAAGCGATTTAGCATTCTGGCACAATGGAGTGTAGAAACTTAGAATAGAATAGAATAGAAATATTTTTTATTCAAATAAACTTTTACAAGTGCTTTTGAATAGTCGATGAATCTACCACTGGTTTGGAATGCCCTTCCTGCCGAGAAGAACCAGCAAGAAACTCGGCGGTTGCTATTTACAATACAGTAAATACTATGCTATATATGCAGTGTTTCCACAATGAGGGAAGTTCCAAAATGCATACCGACTAACTTCTATCTTAATAGGGATATGGGTACAATGTACACAGCCATACCCCTTCCAAGTTAGCCTGCTACCATCATAGACTGCATTGCCACTTACCATAAGGTGAGATCGCAGTCAAGGATTAAGATGATATCGAATAAAAAAATATATGTACCATCTCCATTCCATCACCAGACACCAGTACAAAGTTATGCATGAATAGAATACCTTCTATCAGTTCTGGTGACAGCACAGGCTCCTCTTGTTCAGGCAAAGGAGGCAGTGTATCCAGGATATCCTGAGGGTTTTCCTCAGGTTTCTGTGACAAAATAAACAATGTGTCAAATAAAAGTAAAGAATATTTAGTTATCAATTCATAAGAATCTTTTTTTATGTATGTTCACCAAGAAATCAGTTAAAACTAATCTCATGAAAAAAGCATATTATGCAATTGAAGACTATTTAGATGATAAAAAAGCGTGGACATAATTTGTCCCAGCGATTCATGAGACAGCGCGATTCATGAGACAGCAGGTGGTAATTAAACTGTATAACTATTCTATTGAATTGTAAACTTGTTTTGAAAAGAGCAACTGCCGAGTTTCTTGCTGGTTCTTTTCGGCAGGAATGGCATTCCGTACCAGTGGTAGACTCATCGACGATTCAAAAGCACTTGTAAAAAAGTTTATTTGAATAAAAAACATTTCTATTCTATTCTATTACTAGCTGATGCCCGCGACTTCGTCCGCATGGATTTAGTTTTTAAAAATCCCGCGGGAAATCTTTCATTATCCGAGAAAAAAGTAGCTCTCCCGGTCTGAGGAACCACTACTACATCCATTACTATACCCATGTAAAAAATCGCATCAATCCGCTCTTCTGTTGCGACGTGATTGAAGGACAAACCAACAAACAAACACACTTTCGCATTTATAATATCAGTTATACCATATTTAACCAATACCATACTTAACCAAAGACAGAATTACGTTTAGCTGTCATTTACGTTTTGTTATTCCACTGTCAGATGCGTTTTTCTTATACCACGTTTTATAGTGACATGACGGAAACCCGGTCGAACAGGATATAAAGTATCCTATGTCCGTCTCCTGGTTCTAAGCTACCTCTACACCAATTTTCAGCCAAATCGGTTCATCCGTTCTTGAGTTATAAATAGTGTAACTAACACCACTTTCTTTTATATATATAGATATTCTATTGTCTTACCTCCAACTCATTTTCATTCAAGGCACCCTTGGCATCCTGAATCCAGTTGGGTTCATGCCTGAACAAGGTTTTCTTAAGCAATTTCAGTGTGTGTTCCATTTGATCTAGATTGTTTTCTGCCTGGACTGGATCGGTTTCTAAAAAAAAATTTAATTTTGAAAATCTAAGTGTATTTCAAAATGGAGCCTACACCAAAGAAAATCAGAAAAGACAGACAGGTCAGGATTTCCCAATATAAAAAATGAGATGGATTTTTTTTCTTTTTAATTCAATGGCAAAATAGCCCTTAAACATATTCTCATCTGGTGGTAAGTGACAAGGCAGTCTAGGATGGATGCCACCATACAGACCAATGCCTGTTTCCACCAACAATCTCTAAATTTCAAGGAACACCTATACAAAATTAGGTGAAAATTAACAAACCTATTCAGGTTTAAGGGATATTTGAACTCTACAGGTAATGTCTAGATTCACCTAATCATGAATCTAAAATTATTGTTATTGCTTATCTCTTTCACACATTTTAGATTTAGTAACACTACTAATCAACAAGTGTAAATTGAAAATTTAAAACACCCCAACTTGGCACGCGTGAAGCACTTAATCAAGTAATCATACGCCAAAAATGCCTTACATCATTTTGGAAAAGAGCTGATACTCTAACACTGCTGGACTGATATTATCCAAACATAGCTAAGAACCACCGCAAGGACCGCTTTCAAGTGAAAAAAACCGCATCGAAATCGGTCCATCCGTTTGAGAGCTACAATGCCACAGCAGACACACACAGATATCGACGTCAAACTTATAACACCCATCTTTTTGCGTCGGGGGTTAAAAATAAGCATAGAACCTTTATTTTCTTCCTCTCCTTTAAGAAGTCCCGCTGTTTTTCTTATAGCTTCCGCGTATTCCCTCATCTCCCTCATTTGCTTGATCTCCTTGTTCATAGCCTCCGATATTTCATTGTAATACTCCGGATCAGTATCGCCCTCTTCTTTTATATCCTCTAAAGAGTTATCATCATCCTCAGACTTCTTACGAGCCTCAGGGCCCAGTAGTTCACCGGCCGATAAAGCAAAACAAAGCCAGACTATGTAGAGCTTTAAATTTTCCATGTTTACATTTGTTGTCTTCGAATTTTCGAGTTGATTATGTTATACACTCGACATACGTGTCCTAAAAAGTAATGCAAATTGTTTTGCACGCACTGTTTGTGTAAGCTTGTATTCGCTCTGCACCACAGATTCTCTGCACAAATGCCCACGAGTCACGATCACCACTTACGACAATACACGTGTACTTTTTGCTGAATGTTAAATGTTTTAGTTAATTAGAAATAAATATTTTTTAATATTATTTCCGTACATAATGTCCGTCAAATGCCGTCAACTTTACCCACAGATTAGATATTAGTTACCACAGATTAGATATTAGTTACTATGTAACAGATGCGACAGTGACTTTTTTCTACCCAGTTTCCAATTGATCCGTTTTGGCGCTGCTGTAGCATTGCAGCTAGGGCTTACCCAAGTCGATAACTCGTTATCGATACTTTAGTGATGTACTTCTATCGACAACCAAATAATGTAGGGATTTCCTAAATACTTAAAATTAAAAATAAAAAACAAAAAAGATAAATTTAAAACTTATTTATTTAAAACTTTTTCCTTAATTTAAAACACTTATATTTTACACAAGCTATTTCTTGAATATCAGCCATTTCTGATACGTATTTTTCTTCCATGTCCCCTTTTAATATTTTATTTAACATATTGCACCAATTGTGCACATGTAATCTTATAACATGTTTTAAAAATATATTTTTTAATAATTCTGTATGTGTGGAACAACACCCCAACCAGAAAAACCTCAAAGAATGTTTAATGCAACCTATTTTATATTTCTACCAATATTTTTTTTATGCCCATTCTCATTTAAATAATTATGTATACAATATACATATATGTACTCGCATCCCTGTACAGAATTACAAAATGTTCATAAGCATATGCTAAATTCTCAATTTTTAACAATTTATATTCTCTGTTCTTTAAGAGTCTAATAAACAATTTAGATAGTAAAGTAAGATTACAATTTACAGAAAATAATTTAAAACGTAAACTAAAATCATATTTTTTGGATAAGTTGGTTTGTTATTGTTATTATAGGTATTTGTGTTTAACAGAATCGGCTTATAGCTCACAATTTAAACCTAAGTAGTTTTTCGTGTGCTAATAAGAACATTTTTGTATATTCCTCTATTTGATAATAAAAAAAAAAAGTATGAATAGATATTTTCATCCGTAGAGCTGCTTCTGTAAGTTTATAAGCAACCCTTACACTGGTTTTTTTGTCATTTTACGATATATGAAGCCAGCAGTATATGCTGAGCATTTAACTTTAATTTTCTCTAATATAATTTGATCACTCAATATAGACTCACTTGGACAATCTCGTTCTTTTTCCTGTGAAGTGGATGGGATTTGATTACAATCATTAACATTTTTTTCATTTTCATCTAATTCATCTTGAAATAAAAAAAAATTCCATCCAATAATGTATCACCATTATCCACTTCACAGTTTGCGAATTTTGAATGAGGGCGCAAAAAATTTGATAAAATTAATGACTTAAATGAATAAAGAAATGTGTTGATATGTGAATTAATATTCAATAATTTAGAGCCCTTCCAAAAAAATTTACTAATCGGTCTTGATTAATAAATCTTGGATAAAAATACTCTATGCTGTACTTTTTGAATAATAATTTGGATATCCTTATGAATCTCTAAGGTTATCCAACCTTCTAGGGATGAAAAATGCACAAGTCGAGGTTTTCCTGATTGTATAGCAAGTTTGCTAGTACTGTCTTCAAATTTTAAATCTTTAATTTTTTTTATAGCTTCTGTCCAAAATGTTTTGTGCGGGGAATTAATTTTAACTGCTTTATGCAGTTTTCCTTTGGCTGCACCACCATGTCAAATAGTTTATCGAAAAATTCGACAACTTCTGCCGTTGTCTCCATAGTACTTGTCTTTCCAGTGTGAAAGTTATCTGAAAAATATTAAAAATATACATAGGTAAGTAAAGTATGTAGGTTGATGGTACATGTAAATTTTTATTATTAGAACACTAACTTTAAAACATGGTTGATTTGTGACTAATATTCTTGTAAATTATTGTCTTTACATAGAAATAGATACAGTTAATTTATTAATAAGAATAATTTTTATGGGCATTGGCACTCTTAATAATTCTATGCTAGTTAAGTCATACTAATATTATAAATGCGAAATTGTGTTTGTTTGTTGGTTTTTCCTTCGATCACGCCAAAACAGAGCTATGGTACGACGTGATTTTTGCATGGGTATAGTTGGACCTGGAGAGTGACATAGGCTACTTTTTATCCTGTAAAATCGAAGGATTTTAAAAACTAAATCCACGCGGATGAAGTCGCGGGCATTAGCTATTAATTCATTTGTATACTTACTGAGTGCATTGGTGTATTTTAGCATTGTAGCAGTTCGAGCACTAAACAAGCAGCAACGCTGACTTTCATTTTCTTTATCATGCAATTGATCCCATGACTATGGAGTCGCGTATCGGATCACAATCCTAAAAGCTGCACGCTATTTAAAGATTATCGCATCAAACAACGGAGGAGAATTTGGAAATAACTCAGCAAATGCGAGGAAAACTCGGCAGTCGGATATCAACAAAATCAAAACAAAAATGGCGACATATGTTACCGACAAGTTAACGAGTCCAAGCTAGGTGTGTATTCTGTGGCCCAAGCTAACGATTGCAGCGCCAAAACGGCTCATTTGGAACTAAGCTGTCATAGCCCTTTACCACCACAGAACAACATATACTCATTTACCATCATTTACCACTTCTCTGTGATGCAGTGTTGCTATGTCCAAAATCTGGTTGACGGTGATTCCGCTCAAAAAATACGGTAGTTTCTAAGAAAATACGTAAATTGGGCCTGGAGAAAAACGGTAATAATAACGGAGGTTAATTTTAATAAAACAACCCTTTTTAAAGCACAAATTGCTTTATTTGAAAGCTAAAAATGACCATATAAATGAATGAATGGTATATATTGAATCATAATAGTCATATTAACAAAGGTAATAATAAAAAAATAAGGACAAACAAAGGTAATTCAGAGCATTTAAAAAGTGCAACAATCTTAAAGATCAATGTACCTGTTAGAGGTGGCAAAAACGTATTCTGATTCATAATCTGAGGCTGCTGATTTCAGCCGAAAATGTTTTGATACCTATTACACTTACATACCGCAAAATAATCATCTTTCCTGTCCTCTCTTGTTTCAGCCATTCTTCTTCTTGTTTGGCACTTCATCCCCTAACTTAGAATCAGAGTCATTTCTACTCATTTTCTTTTAGTTTAGTATTCAAGATTGTAAACGACTGTCGGCGAGGCCATTCTACTCCACTATCTGCTTTCTCTCTAGGTATATATTTAAGGGTAACTACGCGCTATACACGGTTGAACCGCTTGTATATGGATATTAAATAAGGATGTCTAGTGGAACAGAATGTCACCGATTTAATTAACTATCCCAATGGAGTCATACCTGCCCATCAACTAGAAGGCTTCTGTCGCACCGCTCTACTCCGATTAATTCTCTCTCTCTCTCTGCTGCGGGAGTGCGCCGGTAACCTGCATGATTAAATTAACTATGACATCACCATTTGTGACTCCCTAAGATCTGGTCTATTATTCTAGTTATTTCCAGCCGTGGACGTGTAAGGAATCAAACTCATTTCCCATTCGGAATCTAGTCTCATCTGACCATCGGAATCTAATCTCATCTGAATCTAATCTCATCTCACCATCGGACCCGATCTTTCTGATCCATACTCTTAGACCCCCCATGTCTAAGAGTACTTCAAGTTCGCACGAATCTTCCTTGGGCCCCTTACCCAAGGGCATAATGTCTCTTATTCATAAACATGAATCTTCTTCGGGCTCTTTCTCTACCCGAAGGCCCCATTCGCACGAACCTCCTCGGAGCCCCCCTCCGAGGGCTAAACCACCTCGGAGCACCCCTCCACGAGGGCTCAACGTCATCTCATCTCATCTCATCGGGTCTGATGTGTTCTCAGCTCTTAATAGCCATAATGATTTACTCACAATTTAAACATCATTGAAACCGTCACTTACACATCCCTTGCCAATTCACACACAACCCTAGAGCGCGCTCCCAGAGGCTAGTAAATGTGTTAGTATCCAGAAATTCACCCATGAGGGTTCAAGAACCTCATAGATCAATTGCGTAGATAATCAGGTACTTAGCTATCAGATACCTAGATACTCCTCAGATACTTAGATACTCCTCAGATACTTAGATACTCCTCAGATACTTAGATACTCCTCAGATACTTAGATACTCCTCAGATACTTAGCTTTCATCAGATCTTCTCCTCGTAGCACAACTCACAACTTCACCATTTTCTTCGGATGCGAGAAAAACAACTCGTTGCTATGCAACAAATGTCCATCAGAAAAAAGGAACGTTTCAAAACCGAAAATATTTAAACTACAAACCAACGAAAAATTTCCGATGTCATATACTACCATAGACTTATACAACCTTATCCTTACCAAAGGTCTAAGTATTTCGCGATAGCATATGCGCTTCGCGACACTCCCGGCCGAAGCAAAAACCAGAGCAGACATAGCATGTTGCTCGTCCACTCTTTGATTTTCTGTAAAGCTTTAGTGGCTGCAACTCTCCTTACTTTAGTTCCTTGACTTACTTCAACCATCTCACTGTCTCGCTCTAATGGCTCTGACCTGTCCGACTCGCTAACCTCTCTGTCCAATTCTCTCATTTCTTGATCTACAATTCCGCACTCGGAATCATCCCGAGTTAGTTCGACAACTTGTTCTAATGGTAAGATCCCTTCACGTTCTGTGTCCTCTGAAATAATTGCTGGTCTTTCTATACTTTCGTCTAAAGGCTCTATTAAAATTGCAGGAGTACATTCACTCGAGGTATCCTCCTTTTCAAATCGTATGTCTATCACTCCTCCTGCTTCTTGGGCTTCTAGAGGATATAGATGTGCTATCGACCTCGTGAACTCTTTATCCCCCACTTTTATTATGGCTACTCTGCACAAACCATCACTTCCCGTTTTTAACGAAATAATTTTCCCTGTTTTCCAGGTTTCTCTATTCTTATTATCTCCTTTTATTTGAACCACTTGTCCTATTGCTGGAGATAGCTTCGAAGTGACCCGTGGTTCTTTAAGCGAGTGGTGATACCTTTCTCGAAGACTTAACAAGTATCTGTTCACAAACATCTCCTTAAATTCTCTTAAAATAATGAGACCTCTTCTCCAACTTTCTACAAGATCGATCTTAACCGTAGTACCTTTATCTATACAATCTTCGACTGATTCTTCTAAAGTAATGCAACTTCCAAGCGTAAGAAAATCCATTGGTCTCAAGATTATATCCAACTCTGAATCAACGCATGTGAGTGGTCGTGAATTTAATACAGCTTCTATTTCCTTGACAACAGTAGTTAGTTGACTATCTGAAAGCATATGTTTCGCTAATGTGCGTTTCATGCAATTCTTAACTAAACCAACGAGTCTCTCATAGAATCCACCATACCAAGGTGCTAGTTGTGGTATGAATCTCCACTTAATCTTGTTAACCACACAATACTGTTTCAAGAGAATTTCTGATATAAGTTTGAAATGAGCTGCGTTATCTGATGTAATTAATTGAGGGACCTTTCTGGTCGCTATCATTCTTCTCAATGCTAACAGACCTTCTTCGGCTGTAAGATCTTGCACAAGTTCTAAATGAACAGCCCTTATCGCTAAACAAGTGAACAAACAAATCCATCTTTTCTGACCATTCTTGACAAGGACCGGACCCATATAGTCCACACCCACAAAAGTAAATGGTTCACTATAACTCACTCTTCCTGCCGGAAGTGCTCCGGCACTTATTATCCGGCGTATTTGGTAACTTAAACGGACCAGCTCCGTGCTTAACACAACTTGGACATCTCCTTATTACTTTCTGGACTTTAGATTTGCCCTGTGGTATCCGATAGGATTGTCTAATAAGGCTGAGTGTATGATTTGCTCCTACATGGTAATTATCATTGTGTACCTTCTTTATCAAATTAATTGTAAAATCACATTCCTTAGGAATCAATATTGGGTACCGTTTATCGAATGACAGATCTGCATTCTGAAGACGTCCCTTGCAACGTAGTAATCCATCAACATCTTTAAATAACTTAAGGCAACGACTTAAATCAGTTTCTTTTCCAGCAAATTCCTGCGCAAAATGCTCTGCTTGAAGCTTCCTTATTTCTTCTGTAATACTGAGTGGTTCATTATGTCTAGTACCGACATCCTTCTCTGTGGAATTATTCTCTTTCTCTAAATCAACAATTTCTCCATTAGAAGTATTCGTTAGACCCTCCCGCGTCGAAAGAAAAAAAGTTTGTGACGTATTCTTAATAGGAAACGTCCTAATATTGGAGTCTGATAAAAACTGTGGACCTTTAATCCATCTCTCTTTATCTTCCTTGGAACTTATCGGTCTAGTCGCAACATCCGCCGGGTTTAACTCTGAAGGTACAGATTTAATCATAAGTTCTCTATTACTTCTAATTTCTTCAACTCGTCTAGCCACAAACGGTGGTAGCAATTTATCAGATTGACACCATTCTATGACAATTTGACTGTCTGTCCATAACGTTTGACGTCCTACCTTCATGTTAAATGCTTTTGAAACCATCTTAATTAATCTACACCCTATCAACACTCCTAGTAATTCCAATCGAGGGATTTTTAAGTGTTGTTGATCTTTTATAGGGACTAATCGTGTTTTCCCAATTACAAAACTTCTCTTAGTCCCGTGTGTCACGTACACAACAGCAGCATATGCCTTAAGTGATGCGTCGGTGAAACACTGCAAATGATATTCTTCATTTCTCACGTTTTTCATGTAACATCTGGGTACCGATATTTCTTTAATAGTTTCTAATTCCTTCTTTATTTCCGTCCATTCCACCTGATTTTCCTTTGAAAGTTTTATATCCCATTTAACCTTGGTCTGCCATAGCTTTTGGAGAAATAATTTAGCTGACAAAATCTGTGGTACTGCTAACCCACATGGATCGAATACTGAAGCAATTACTTTTAGAACTTCACGCTTAGAATTTGCCTCTGTATCTATCTTGAATCTTAGGCGCAATGTATCATCCTTTACATTCCAATCTAAGCCTAAAATTTTCACAACTTCTTCCTTAACACTATCGGGTACCTTGTCTAGAAATTGTTTTGAATTTGAACTCCAATCTCTAAGGTTCATAGATATTTGACAAAAGGCGTTCTTCACGTCTTTATAGAACTGTATTGCTTCCTCTTGTGTTTGGACTCCACTTACTAAGTTATCAACGTATATGTCTTTGGCAGCCAATTGTAGTCGTTCATTTCCTTTAGAAAGATGATGTTTAATCGTCGCGTTCAGTAGAAATGGACTTGATATAACTCCGAAAGGGACTCTACGGAACCGTAAACAAACAATGTTATCATCACTCGGTGGTTTTTCTACATCTTTCAACCAAATAAATCTGGTTACATCGCGATCTTGTTCATGTAGTCCTATCTGAAGGAAGGCTTTCTCTACGTCTGCTGACAAAGCAACATTATGGCTTCGAAATCTGATAATTATACTTGTCAAATCTTCTAACATCAACGGACCGCAATAAAGGCATTCATTTAAACTTTTACTATTTTTAATTTTCGATGAAGCATCATAAACAATTCTAATTGGTTTACCCTTTTGAGCAACACAATGGTGCGGTAAATAATGTACTGGATGGTTCACATGTGTCTTACTTAACACTGTTTCGACTATTCCCTTCGATATTTGTTCCTGTATAGTATTATCATAACATCTCAAAGTTTCTTTATCTAATCGTTTAACCAAATTTACTAAACGACCATATGCCAATCCATAATTAGGTGTTAGTGCTGGAGGATATTCATTCCACGGCCAACTAACATAATATCTACCATCTATTAATTTTGTCGTTTCATTAAATTTATTTATAGCCTCTTCTTCTCTAGTAATCTTAGGTGAATCGGTTATACCGATTGACTCCAGTTCCCAAAGGAATGTTATACTTCCCAAATCTAGTGGCATGTCAGGTTTGCTTAATCTGAAATCAATCTCTGTTTGAAAGTATGTAACAACTGACATATGTTCTTCTTCTTTATTCTCATGCGGAATTTGACCCGAAATTATCCATCCAAACTCTGAATCAATTAAATATAAATCTTCCCTTATCCATATTCTTTCTAAGCAAAGAAACGAGTAGTAATAATCATTCCCTATAAGAATATCAACTTGATCTTTCAAAGACCCATCGTCTGCAAGTTTCAATTTATTCTTCCAATCGTCAAGTTCATCTACATACGGTACACCTTTTGAAATCATAGGTACGACGTTTGCATAAACACTCTTCCAATTTTTAGATTTAGTTTGTAACTCCAATTGAACAACTGGACTATTAAATTCTTGAGGACTCTTTGAACCAAAAGTATAAACCGATAAACTTTCATCCTTTTCCGTGGACAATTTTAATTCCCTTGCAATCTTTCGGGTGATGTAAGATCTTTGGGAGCCTGAATCGAATAGTATACGGCATGATATTTGATTAGACGTCTCACCTTTCCCCCGGGCTGTTACTACAGCTGTTTGAAGAGCCGTATGTCATTCTCTATCCATCGTTGTTAGAGTCGCGCTCTCTGATCCAGACTGAAACTTCTCCTTACACAGTGCGCTGTGGTGTTCATGTTTTTTACAAAAATAACAAGGTTTATTATGCTGACACTGCCGAACCCTGTGACCACCTTTAAGACATTTATAGCATCTGTCTTTCACCAGCGCAATACGTTCCTGGTATGTTCCGTATTTTTTACATAGATCAGAGAAATGATCACCCTTACAAAACATACAGTAAGGTTTCATCCTCTTCCCGCGAGCTCCATCTTCCAACCTATTACCTCCTCCGAATGTTGTATTTCTCCTCTGTCCCCACTGTCCTCCTCTTTGTAGGTACTGTCTCTTTCTAAAACTTGGAGGTTTTAAATTATCAGCTTGCATACCCCAATCATTCCTTCTGAATTCGCTTCTAGGTCGCCTCTCTCCCCTGCCATGCTTATATCTCTGATTTTCTTGAGTTACATGTAGAGCTTCTACTGTATAGTTACCAACTCCTTCTGCACTATTTCCTTGAGTGATCCTATTAGCGTCTTCCTTTGCTGTAAGTATTTTCTCTAATTCTTGCCTTATCTCATTTATAGAGTCGTCTTTGGTTTTTAATTTTAACTCATAGATAAGATCCTCTGGAAATTTACTGAATATAATATGCCGTAGATGATTGTGATTCACGTCTTCTCGTAATGATTCCAAGACCCGTAAATGTTTTTCCATTTCATTAAATGATTTACGACATGATGTTATCGTAGAGTCTGCAGTCACCACCTTAGATAACGCTGAATAATGTGCATCAATTAAATGAGAACTTTTGCCATATCTTTCTGTAAGAGTTTTAATAGCTATGCTGTAATTCTTGTTTGTTGTATCTAGACCCTCAATAGCTTTTCTAGCTTCTCCCTTTAATGAAGACTTAAGGTATAGCGATTTGTCTACATCTGCTATGTTTCTGTTATGAATATTTGATTGAAATTGATCCCAAAATTGATGCCAGTTCAAAATATCACCCTCAAATTCAGGTAAATTTAATTTAGGTAAACGGCATGATGTTATTGCATCCTTCCCCTTATGCGTCGATGGAGTTTCTGAACTGCTCTGAAATAATTTTAATTTCACTTCTAGCTCCGCTAGATTTTCCTCAGCTTTCAGCTGAATTTCACTCATTTCACTTATCTCGTCAGCTGCAGGATCATTTACCAATTTAAAATAATTTGTTAAATCATTTTCGAATCTCGTCAAAAGATTTTTTAATTTTGTCTTGTTTACTTCTGCATCGTGGATTAGGTTAGCATTCAAAGAGCCGAGATTTACAGTCTGATTCGAGTGAGTTTCTATTTGGGTAATAAGTAGTCTTAGCCTTTTTAGCAATAAATCATCCATGATGAATTTTCTGTAATCAGACATTATATTTGAACAATACCTAACGCCTTATCACATGGATGTAAATATCTGTCTCTAAATCTATGGATCTCTGTGGAAATACTACTTCTAGATTAATTATCCTTATATCTTTGAACACTTCTTTATGATTCATATACTTGCCATATTTAATTTAAAGTATAGAGACTAACTTCGAAATATATCATTATAGTGTATATGCCAAACTCGGATGTTAATAATCCCACACAAATAAAGAATGAGCATTCCCAGTCTAATTCTCCATTAAGATTTTTAGAGAGTTATTTCAATCTAACCAGTTGTATAATTCGCTTGCTAAACAAGTAACTTGCTCTTATACTAATCATCAGTTTATCCAACCATTATTTATCACCAAATGCAGAGATTACCTAAACCATGAGTACAGATTTAACATTAAGATACCTTTCCATTATACAAATAGCTCGCACTATAATAATAACTGAAAGGTAAAAGAATTGAAATTCATAATAACATTCATGAGATTAAAACTTATTATTGGGTCAAACTAATACCATAGAATTTCTTTCAAAATTATTTTGAACATACTCCATGTATATTCTCACTAATTTAGCTATAATTAAAATCGGTTGGGACTTTATTCTTTAAAAGAATAACTATATTTGCTTGAATTTACAAAATTACCCAGATCAAATAAAATTCTGTCCTTCAATAGGGTTATCAACCCTTGAGTTTGGTACATAGGACTCTAGTATCTAATATCATGTGTCTATATACTTTAAGACTCCTTTCGAAGTAAAATCTAACTCAATAATTTAAAGATTGTTTTCTCCATATAAAAATATAACTATAATCCTCCACATACTTGTAGATAGGCCTTTAATCCTTAATTGGATAAGCCTTAAATTAAGTTACTCTATGAATTCAATAATTACCAAATCAAATTGAATTTAATAACCCTTAAACAATTACACTTTCATTATATACCCATAACATCAAAATGTATCTTGTCTAGCAATCTCTTTCATTAGACGTCAAATTTCATTTTTAATAAGTATTCAAGTTTACCTATGTTGACCATATTCCTAGTTCTAATTGGTAAAGGAGAGTATTCAGTTCTTAGATCAATTCTTACTCGATAGACACTCAGACCTTCAAAATAATAGCTTTATAGTGCATTGGTAGCTATTCTAAAATATAAGATAACACACCAGATGTACCTTTTGTGTTAAAAGTTCAGTAAATTAGTCGAACTTCAGTCTCAGTTATTAAAACTGAGTGCTATGATTTCCTTCTGAAAATATAATTAACACTATGTAGGAACTGATATTCCTTCTTAAAATTTCATTTTTACGCAATGTACAATACTTTCAGAATCTAAGACCTCCCTTATATTCGAATTTCACTATATGCCTAATATATTACGTACCTTTATATTAAATAGGATAATTCCCAACCTTAAATTGTTTTCAGATCTCTATTTCCTTTCCATAACAATGTTTCTTTCACAATAATCAATCAGCAATATAATTGACACCGAAATGGCGTAATAGAATTCAAATTTCAAATGTTCCAAATTCCACCATCTGACTTTAGAACAATTTAAAATAAATGACACATCGGAAATTGGTCAAATGTTCGCAAATTCAAACTTTCGAACGCTCTATGACATTAGTATCTCTGAAGTCAATTCTACCAACTTACTTGGGCCATTTCTTTCGATTTAAAGTTGAAAAATGCGTTGACGCTCCCTCCAGCGGCGAGTAGCGAAACTAATGCAGCACCTCTATTTATTCAAATCAACAAAAAGGCAACAAATAGACACTTTATTATAATTTAAGCTTAGTATGACTCCATGTGCTAAAGATTCTGGTTCATTTTACTAATGATCCCAGCACCTCCACCATGTCGGCGAGGCCATTCTACTCCACTATCTGCTTTCTCTCTAGGTATATATTTAAGGGTAACTACGCGCTATACACGGTTGAACCGCTTGTATATGGATATTAAATAAGGATGTCTAGTGGAACAGAATGTCACCGATTTAATTAACTATCCCAATGGAGTCATACCTGCCCATCAACTAGAAGGCTTCTGTCGCACCGCTCTACTCCGATTAATTCTCTCTCTCTCTCTGCTGCGGGAGTGCGCCGGTAACCTGCATGATTAAATTAACTATGACATCACCATTTGTGACTCCCTAAGATCTGGTCTATTATTCTAGTTATTTCCAGCCGTGGACGTGTAAGGAATCAAACTCATTTCCCATTCGGAATCTAGTCTCATCTGACCATCGGAATCTAATCTCATCTGAATCTAATCTCATCTCACCATCGGACCTGATCTTTCTGATCCATACTCTTAGACCCCCCATGTCTAAGAGTACTTCAAGTTCGCACGAATCTTCCTTGGGCCCCTTACCCAAGGGCATAATGTCTCTTATTCATAAACATGAATCTTCTTCGGGCTCTTTCTCTACCCGAAGGCCCCATTCGCACGAACCTCCTCGGAGCCCCCCTCCGAGGGCTAAA
Organism: Oeneis ivallda; assembly: GCA_029955525.1. Classification (NCBI taxonomy): domain Eukaryota; kingdom Metazoa; phylum Arthropoda; class Insecta; order Lepidoptera; family Nymphalidae; genus Oeneis; species Oeneis ivallda. Next base: position 3,636,253 of record JARPMR010000024.1, on the reverse strand, counting down.
CCACCTCGGAGCACCCCTCCACGAGGGCTCAACGTCATCTCATCTCATCTCATCGGGTCTGATGTGTTCTCAGCTCTTAATAGCCATAATGATTTACTCACAATTTAAACATCATTGAAACCGTCACTTACACATCCCTTGCCAATTCACACACAACCCTAGAGCGCGCTCCCAGAGGCTAGTAAATGTGTTAGTATCCAGAAATTCACCCATGAGGGTTCAAGAACCTCATAGATCAATTGCGTAGATAATCAGGTACTTAGCTATCAGATACCTAGATACTCCTCAGATACTTAGATACTCCTCAGATACTTAGATACTCCTCAGATACTTAGATACTCCTCAGATACTTAGATACTCCTCAGATACTTAGATACTCCTCAGATACTTAGATACTCCTCAGATACTTAGCTTTCATCAGATCTTCTCCTCGTAGCACAACTCACAACTTCACCATTTTCTTCGGATGCGAGAAAAACAACTCGTTGCTATGCAACAAATGTCCATCAGAAAAAAGGAACGTTTCAAAACCGAAAATATTTAAACTACAAACCAACGACAAATTTCCGATGTCATATACTACCATAGACTTATACAACCTTATCCTTACCAAAGGTCTAAGTATTTCGCGATAGCATATGCGCTTCGCGACAACGACAACGAATTCACTACTCGAAAGAATCAAGTAAACACACCCCAAAGCCCCAAAGAGTATGATAATATATAGGGAAAACACCCCGTAATTCTATTAGCTAAACCAACTATTAATATAAATATTACAAAACATTTTTTTATGAATTTAAGCACATTCAAATTGTTAACTATTTTTAATATGAAAATTTCAGTCCCTGATTACGGTAGTTATCATCACCGTTATCGTGCTTCAACGGTATTTGCTTTTGTGCTGAGTAGGGTGCATTTTCCGTAATTACGGTGCACATGGCAACACTGCTGTGATGGATTTTGTCATTTGTCATTGTCAGTATGTAATGTCAAACTTGCAAATGACACGACCACTTGTTGACATTGCGACATTGCATGTGCACCAACCGCTAGGAGTAATAGTGTTCTGTGGCACCAAGGGCTCCGCTAGGAGCACAGACCAGGAACAACAAGGCTAGGAGTAATAGTGTTCTGTGACCAAGGGTGCACCCTCGGCCCTAGGTATATATTTACTCTTTGGTGCACCTTATATATTTATTATACTCTTTGGGGTGCACAGTACATAACCATGCATAACCCTTGGTGCTAAGAGTAATAGTGTTCTTAGAGCGTAGCGAAAAAATTCTAAGTCTATGTCTTAATATATCCTTCTTTTAGTCATCTAGTGCCTTGGTGTTTCCGAAACGAATGTTCCAAGTTTGAATTTGAAATAAAACTGACTTTGTCAATGTCAAAAATTTGCAAGAGTTTTGTTTTGCGAAAACATTGCAATTTTAAAATGCACAAGTAAACAATTAGTGATCGTGGTCTCGGCACAAAGTGTAAAAATTGATTAAATTTAAGTTATAAATTTATAATAATGCGTAGTGCTTACGATTATAATACATTGAGAACTTAAGCACGAAACGTCTTTTCCAGAAGCTACAAGATACTTTTCTAATCTGAAACTATGTTACGACTACCAATATTGAGGAGTACAATCCGACAAAATTCCCAAATCAGGAGGAACTCTTCAAGCAGTGATATAAGAAGTACCTATATCCAGTACTTCGTAGAGAAACATGGACATAAACATATAAAATCTAGTTCTGTGGTTCCTTTATGTGACCCCACAGTGCCCTTCGTTAATGCTGGTATGAACCAGGTAAGTACTTATTTAAATTTATTTTTACCATTTATTCTATAACTATAAAATATAAAATATTTAAATATATATTTTACTAGCTAACCCGGCGACCTTCGTATCGCCAACTTATCTATATAAATAAAACAAATAAACTATCCTAATCAAAAAAAAACTATCCTATCTTTCAAGTTGGACGAAATTAAAGATAGTTACGAAGTTTGATCAAAATTAGTTCAGTAGTTTAGGAGTCCATCGCGGACAAAAAAAGTGACACGTAATTTATATATATTAAGATATAAATCTCGCGTCACAGTGTATAACAATAAAATATCTATATCTAATTAGTACCGTTTTTATTATATTACTCACCGCAGACACTGATTGCCTATGTAGTTACGGAGAATTGTAAGTGTAGTGTGAAAGAAAAAAGCAGTCTGACTTCACATTCATACTATGGCTCACAGATAGATAGATAAAAGTTTAATTGGTTCACGAAAACAATTCAATTTTACAATATTCGCTTACAGAAGTAAGTACAGCTATTGCATAAAGTCTAAATAAAGCTCTTCATTCAGCACAAAGCTGCAGCAAACTCCAACGCTGGTTTTCAGGAGGAACCTTAAAGTGTCCATTGACATGTTTTTAATAGCCTGTGAGCCTTCTCACAATCGGCGGTTTATGATTATCCATTTGGTTTGAACAAAGTCTTATAATATTTTCAGTTCAAAGGTGTGTTTCTTGGGGTGGTAGACGCCCCATGTGCCAGAGCGGTGAACTCTCAGAAGTGTGTGAGAGTGGGCGGTAAACACAATGATCTAGAACTGGTGGGCACGGACGGACATCATCATACATTCTTTGAGATGCTCGGAAACTGGTCCTTCGGAGACTATTATAAGGTTTACATTTCTGCATTGTACTTTAGATTACTGCTTCTAACAACTTTTGCTCCATCAAAATGTATTGTGGTACCAGGTAGTGTTAGTCCTAATGGAGAAGTTTTTTAGAGTTTGTTGATTTGTCTTTCAATCATGCGGCAACAGAGCAACAGATCAATGTAATTTTTTTTTGCTTGACATGGGCATACTTGAAGTAGACGTGTGCGCCGCGCCGACCCGCCGCCGCCGCCGACATTCTTTTGACGCCGCCGCCGCCCGATCGCCGTCGGCGTAAAATCGGCGCGACTTCTAAACTTATTTATTATTATTATCGAATATTATACTACTACATCATCAGCATCATTATCGGTGCCATCGATTAAATCAGCAACACCCACTCGTTGGCACAGTACTTTAGCGATGCTACAAAGTTTAAGTAGTAAGTGCAACCGAAAACCAGTGAACGCCATGCTTGCAAAATATAACATGTCGGAACTTAAATTTGATGATAAGGAATGGGAACTCATTGAAGATGTGACTAAGTTTTTGACAAAATTTAAACCAATTACGGAAGTTTTATGTACACAGACAAATTGCTCAATCAATTTCGCCTTAGTGTTCAGATCAGAAATAAAAGATGCATGTGAAGCTTTGAATGACGATGAAAAGTTAGTAATGTTGCATATGAAAAGAAATATGGCGGAAATGCTCAATCACAGATTCCCAATCACCAAAATTATTTTGCAGATTTACAAAATTACAAGAAATAGATAATTATATGGAAAGTAACAATACGACAAGAGTGAACTTTTTGGTCAACTACATCAAAGAAGTAGTGCCAGCGTGTGAACTTGAGGCGCAATTCAGCCGCTCTAGTACGTCAAATAAAGGTGACCAAGACAATTTTCTGGTCAAACTTGTTGAAAAACATGCAGTTGCAGTTACGTTTAATGATGATGGACAAGATTTTATTGAGAAAGAATGCCTGAAGTATTTGGTATCTTGTGATGCCAGTGATTTGAAAGACGGAAATGTTATTAAATATTGGCAAGAAAGACAAGCAGCATTTCCGTTACTGTACAAATTAGCGAAGGCTATTTTATCAGTGCCTGCTACAAGCACGCCCAGCGAGAGAGTGTTTTCTATTGCCGGTTTGACAGTAACGGCAAAAAGGTCTCGTTTAAGTCCATCACGAGTGGACAAAATTATATTTGTGCATGATAATTACAGCCGTTGCAAGGCAGCCGTTAATTAATTTTACTTTTATTATGCTGATCTTGGTTTACTGTTAATTTTGGTGCCAAACTTATATTTTTCAATGATAATTACTGCTGTTGTAAAACAGCCATTACCTACTTATAATTACTTTTATTTTTCTGATTGTGGAAATTTTAACAAAAATTTTATATTTGTTGATCATAATTACCGCCGTTTATTTTTGTTTGTTTTTATTTTTGGCGTTAGTAACAATTACTAACTGCTATTTTGCTGATATTTGTTGATTGTGCAATTTTATACCAATGTTTATGCTAGAGATATTGGTAAAAACAAGACTGTTTCTCTAATAAAAATAAATCTCAAATCAAATTATGCAGTTTTATTTCAATTTTTCACGCCGAAATCACGCCGAAATGACGCCGCCGCCGCCGATTTTTGACCGGCGCCCGCCGCCGACGATTGAAGCTTCGGCGCACACGTCTAACTTGAAGACCTGGATATAATAGTTTCCATCTTTTATTGCAGAAAAACATAGGTTTCATGCGAGATTTTTGAAAACCTAACTTCACATAGAAAAGTCACAGGCAAAAGCTAGTTGACATATATAAAAATATATTCCACTAGGTATATAAAAATCGTTTTTAAAAATCCATGTCCATTTGCATGTCCATGCAAATATAGGACGAACAAACACACTTTCGCATTTATAATATTAGTATAAGGATACCACTCAGATGAAAACCGAAAAATCATAGAAATTTTTGAAATCTATCAAATGACGATAAATAGATCATAAATCAATTTTTCTTCTCGTTATTGTAGAGGGAAGCATGTCAAATGGCCTGGGACCTGCTACTGGGGCCATACAGACTGAAGCCTGAAAACCTCTTGGTGACATACTTTGCTGGTGACGCGAGCATTGGGCTGCAAGAAGACAAAGAATGCAGAGACATTTGGAAGCAGATAGGGTGAGGCTTCATACTTCAAGACCACGGACAAATCTAATGGAAAATGCCGATGAAATTCCGCGCGCGGGTGATGTAGATGGATCGATGGAGAGAGATGGATGCTTAGAGTATCCCTGTGAGATCAAATCAGATATTAGATCCGTAGGAGAACCAAAGTCACTGATATAGCTCAGCGAATCATGGAGCTGAAGTGGAAATGGGGCACATAGTTTGAAGAGCTATTGGTTTTAGGGGTCCCAAGGTGCTGGAGTGAGGACTGACCACCGGGAACCGTAGTGTTGACAAACACCCACTAGGTGGACTAAAAACATCAAAGAATGGCCAAGTGAAAGTCCATGCAAGAGACCTTTATCCAGCAGTAGACGTTTATCGCTTGACAAAGAAGAAGAAGGATTTGTATATTTTGCAGAGTACCTGCAAGTCGCATCAAGGCCCATGGAGCAAGGGACAACTTTTGGGAGATGGGCCCCACTGGCCCATGCGGACCGTGCACTGAGATACACTACGTGCATCCCGACGGGAGCCTCACTGAAATATGGAACATTGTATTCATACAGTGCAACAGGTATTTAATAGTGTTCTCATTAGTATCAGCGTCTCTTTCAGAGATTGTGCTATTTTAACCAACATTTACAGGTGAGACATACACAAAAACGAGACTATTTTTGCCGCGCACTGTTTATTTAATATTTTGTCGTGTAGTTTATTTACGTCCTTAAAATACTGAATGACAATAATTTCCAAAATATTACAATTTTGCGATTTTGGTTGCGGAACTGCATAGTTAGAGGAGAGATAAAAAAAACTCCTTCATACTTATTTCAAAATTTAAATACTATTTTCGTAAATATATTTTGTATATATTTTAAATTATATTGGACTTGCTGATGCCCGTGATTTAGTTTTTAAAAATACCACGGCATTTTTGATTTTCTGGGCTAAAATGTAGCCTACGTCACTCTCCAGGTCCTCATCCCATGCAAAGAATCACATCTATCCATAGTCTGTTGCTTGGTTACAGCTTCATTGACGGATAAACCAACAAACACACACTTTCGCATTTATAATATTAGTAAGATTTTCGAGCAAACGTAAGATTTTTTTCTTTTTTTTTTCTGATACTGAGTACTAAAGTGGTGCTCAATTCTATTACAGTCTAGCCCAACTTAGTTGGCTAATGAGTAATTTAAATTTAACCTAAACTTATAAATTCTATATACTAAGAGAATATAAAATCTTATATACTAGTGGTTCGCCCCGAACTGAGACCTCGCGGTAACGGTATCCCATGATTATTCATTCAATCGATACATGACGACCAAAACTGACATTATTATTATGCCCGTTTTCACCAAACATACCTAAATCATCCCCTATGTAGGAGTCTCTTTACGTAGGTAGCTCCAAAACAATCCTAAGTCCTAACATCCGTCCCAATGTCCTTTTAGGTGTCCTGTACAGGATCGTGATAAAGAAGTTGACAGTAATCATCACCTACCTTATCATAGGTAGCCCGTAAAGGTTAGGGAACGTCAGTGAAAACATTGAACTATTATGTAGGTACTAACGAGTGAAAACGGGTTAGGGGCATCTGTACAAATCGTCATCTATCGACGCGAATAGAAAATATACAAAATGCAGTAATAGTTTATTGAAGTTTGATATTTAACTAAAGAATAATTTTAATTGAATAATATGTTATTATATTATGTACCTAAATAATAATGCTCGACGCAAAACTGTTTTTGGGATAGATCGTAGTCGTAACTCCTACGAGTAGTTCCATGGAATAGTTAATGACTGCGCCATCTATTAGCATTATTGTGAAGCTATGTGAAATTTACTGATGCTCATTAAAAATTAAATAATCTCGTTTCTTTATAATATTCATATAATTTTAGTATTTGTTGTTCAAGTACAGGATTCAAGTGAAGTAAGAAAATAAGTAGAACTTGAAAATATATAGCCAATTTTCCCAGAGAGCGTCTTCAAGCGAGCGTATAAAATCGCCACTTTGAAAGCCCCCCATTTCGTCAATTTTAAGGGAATAATTAAAAAACAATATTTTTGTACTCGGTTCAAAATTATCTTTAAAATGATAGGTAACAATTTTATGTAACGCGATAAAATTTTTTTTACTTCGCATTCACTTCTATGAGAGCCCCCATGAAATAAAGGTTTTTATAACTTTTTAAGCCATTTTCGGCTGGAGGCCATCGGTTTACATATTATATCTAAATTTGAAGTTATTACGTTCAGTAATTCAAAAGTTATGAGGCTCTGACAGACGGACGGACGGACGGACGGACAAGTGCAAATTGCTCTAGTAAACTCAGAGACCTCGCTTCGCTCGGTCAACTAAGAGAATGTCCAATGACAGTGATGGTTTTATTTTGTCAATAGAGAAGCTGATGGCAAAGTGTCGGGCCTACGCAAACTGCACGTGGACACCGGCATGGGGCTCGAACGCATGGCGGCTTTGCTGCAGGGCGTGCCTTCGAACTATGAGACCGACTTGTTCAGACCACTCATTGACGCTATACATAGGGTAAGACTTTGTTTTTTTTTTTAAATTTATTTAATCACTAGATGATGCCCGCGACTTCGTCTGCTTGGATTAAAGTTTATTAATTCCCGCGGGAGCTCTGTAATTTTCCGGCATAAAATGTAGCCTCCATTCCAAATTTCAGCCAAATCGGTTCATTTGTTGTGGCGCGAAAGAGTAACAAACATCCATCCATCCATACATCCATCCTCACAAACTTTCGCATTTATAATATTAGTAAGATAAGACTAGATACTAGACTAGACTAGACCATCTAGACTAGACTAGCCATTATCTAGATGGCCGCGACTTCGTCCGCGTGGATTAAGGTTTTTAATTCCCGCGGGAGTTCTGTAATTTTCCGGGATAAAAAGTAGCCTGTGTTGATCCTGGGTAAGAGCTATCTCCATTCCTTTCAGCTAAATCGGTTCATTCGTTTTCGCATGAAAGAATAACAAACATCCATCCATCCATCCATACTCACAAACTTTCACGTTTATAATAATAAGTAGGAAAATAGGAAGTAGGATTACCCTGCTTCGTCAGTCGGATAACAAAGGTAAATTGTTCTCTAGAACAGCAAAGGCGTCCCGCCGTACAGCGGCAGTTACAGCGCTGACGCGGCGCTGGACCAGGCGTACCGGCGCCTGGCGGACCACGCGAGGATGATCAGCGTGTGTCTCGCTGATGGCGTGTTCCCCTCCACTAGGTACACAAAAATAACTTTGTTCTCTAGAACAGCAAAGGCGTCCCGCCGTACAGCGGCAGTTACAGCGCTGACGCGGCGCTGGACCAGGCGTACCGGCGCCTGGCGGACCACGCGAGGATGATCAGCGTGTGTCTCGCTGATGGCGTGTTCCCCTCCACTAGGTACACAAAAATAACTTTGTTCTCTAGAACAGCAAAGGCGTCCCGCCGTACAGCGGCAGTTACAGCGCTGACGCGGCGCTGGACCAGGCGTACCGGCGCCTGGCGGACCACGCGAGGATGATCAGCGTGTGTCTCGCTGATGGCGTGTTCCCCTCCACTAGGTACACAAAAATAACTTTGTTCTCTAGAACAGCAAAGGCGTCCCGCCGTACAGCGGCAGTTACAGCGCTGACGCGGCGCTGGACCAGGCGTACCGGCGCCTGGCGGACCACGCGAGGATGATCAGCGTGTGTCTCGCTGATGGCGTGTTCCCCTCCACTAGGTACACAAAAATAACTTTGTTCTCTAGAACAGCAAAGGCGTCCCGCCGTACAGCGGCAGTTACAGCGCTGACGCGGCGCTGGACCAGGCGTACCGGCGCCTGGCGGACCACGCGAGGATGATCAGCGTGTGTCTCGCTGATGGCGTGTTCCCCTCCACTAGGTACACAAAAATAACTTTGTTCTCTAGAACAGCAAAGGCGTCCCGCCGTACAGCGGCAGTTACAGCGCTGACGCGGCGCTGGACCAGGCGTACCGGCGCCTGGCGGACCACGCGAGGATGATCAGCGTGTGTCTCGCTGATGGCGTGTTCCCCTCCACTAGGTACACAAAAATAACTTTGTTCTCTAGAACAGCAAAGGCGTCCCGCCGTACAGCGGCAGTTACAGCGCTGACGCGGCGCTGGACCAGGCGTACCGGCGCCTGGCGGACCACGCGAGGATGATCAGCGTGTGTCTCGCTGATGGCGTGTTCCCCTCCACTAGGTACACAAAAATAACTTTGTTCTCTAGAACAGCAAAGGCGTCCCGCCGTACAGCGGCAGTTACAGCGCTGACGCGGCGCTGGACCAGGCGTACCGGCGCCTGGCGGACCACGCGAGGATGATCAGCGTGTGTCTCGCTGATGGCGTGTTCCCCTCCACTAGGTACACAAAAATAACTTTGTTCTCTAGAACAGCAAAGGCGTCCCGCCGTACAGCGGCAGTTACAGCGCTGACGCGGCGCTGGACCAGGCGTACCGGCGCCTGGCGGACCACGCGAGGATGATCAGCGTGTGTCTCGCTGATGGCGTGTTCCCCTCCACTAGGTACACAAAAATAACTTTGTTCTCTAGAACAGCAAAGGCGTCCCGCCGTACAGCGGCAATTACAGCGCTGACGCGGCGCTGGACCAGGCGTACCGGCGCCTGGCGGACCACGCGAGGATGATCAGCGTGTGTCTCGCTGATGGCGTGTTCCCCTCCACTAGGTACACAAAAATAACTTTGTTCTCTAGAACAGCAAAGGCGTCCCGCCGTACAGCGGCAGTTACAGCGCTGACGCGGCGCTGGACCAGGCGTACCGGCGCCTGGCGGACCACGCGAGGATGATCAGCGTGTGTCTCGCTGATGGCGTGTTCCCCTCCACTAGGTACACAAAAATAACTTTGTTCTCTAGAACAGCAAAGGCGTCCCGCCGTACAGCGGCAGTTACAGCGCTGACGCGGCGCTGGACCAGGCGTACCGGCGCCTGGCGGACCACGCGAGGATGATCAGCGTGTGTCTCGCTGATGGCGTGTTCCCCTCCACTAGGTACACAAAAATAACTTTGTTCTCTAGAACAGCAAAGGCGTCCCGCCGTACAGCGGCAGTTACAGCGCTGACGCGGCGCTGGACCAGGCGTACCGGCGCCTGGCGGACCACGCGAGGATGATCAGCGTGTGTCTCGCTGATGGCGTGTTCCCCTCCACTAGGTACACAAAAATAACTTTGTTCTCTAGAACAGCAAAGGCGTCCCGCCGTACAGCGGCAGTTACAGCGCTGACGCGGCGCTGGACCAGGCGTACCGGCGCCTGGCGGACCACGCGAGGATGATCAGCGTGTGTCTCGCTGATGGCGTGTTCCCCTCCACTAGGTACACAAAAATAACTTTGTTCTCTAGAACAGCAAAGGCGTCCCGCCGTACAGCGGCAATTACAGCGCTGACGCGGCGCTGGACCAGGCGTACCGGCGCCTGGCGGACCACGCGAGGATGATCAGCGTGTGTCTCGCTGATGGCGTGTTCCCCTCCACTAGGTACACAAAAATAACTTTGTTCTCTAGAACAGCAAAGGCGTCCCGCCGTACAGCGGCAGTTACAGCGCTGACGCGGCGCTGGACCAGGCGTACCGGCGCCTGGCGGACCACGCGAGGATGATCAGCGTGTGTCTCGCTGATGGCGTGTTCCCCTCCACTAGGTACACAAAAATAACTTTGTTCTCTAGAACAGCAAAGGCCTCTCAGTCATGCTTCGTGACAGGCGTATAATAGGATATTTTACTCTTTTTTGAAAAGTGTCTATAATTGATTCTAAGGTGATGATAGTATACGACAAGAAAATTTACTAAAATTTTATTCAATCGATAGGCACCAAAAAAAAATGCATTTTAATTTGCATTTTGCACATGAAAAGTTTGAAATAAAATATAAAATTTATTTTATAATTTTGTGAACTGAAACTTACACTTCCCGATACGTCTCTATTGTGCATCCAGCAAGCTATCTCTGTGCCAAATTTCGTATTTTAACCAATCATGGCTAAATTTTACCAGATATACTAAAAAAAAAATACAAATGACAGTGTCATTTGTATAATTTTTTTTCGCATCTTGAATATTTTTGAATGGGTTGTTTGGATTGATTAAAATTGACCACCATTGCTTCAAAAATATGGTTAAGAATTTTCCTTTAAAAAAATTATATAATGATTTTCATAGGCTATTTATGTCATTTTATTTGCATTGGGCCAATGTGGAATATGGCCTATAACCGTTCTTTGAGAGAAGATTAGTGCTCAGTATGTCGATATTAAATAAACAGGTCCTACATAAATGGTGCTATCCTATTCCTCATAGAACATTATGAAGGCACTTTTAGACCTATCAAGTTATTTGTACAGCCAAATTAACATAAACCTCCATTAAAAATAATTATTTTGTTTCAGTCTCAATCTAAAGCAAATTATCCGCAAATCCTACAAAATAAGCACGGACGTATTCCACAACCCCGACCTACTGTCTATCCTATACAATGAAGTAAGGAACACGTTAGGGGATACTTACCCTGAGCTGGTGGTTAAGGAAAAAGATGCCAAGTTGATCATAGAGCATGAGAGGGAGGGCTATGCCAAGTTACGGACGAGTCTAAGGAAGAAATGGGAAGATTTGATCAAGGGGTATCCTGAAGTGGCAGCCCTACAAGATGTTGAATTGGCGGGTTTTGCGCTGGGGTATAAGGAGATGAAGGAGGTAAGTTTTTATCTAAGGCAAAGCCATAAGAAGGCTCAGGGTCACTCAGCGATGGAGAGAGCTATGCTCAGGGTATCCCTGCAAGATCAAATCAGAAATGAGGAGATCCGTAGGACCAAAGTCATTGACATAGCTCAGCAAGTCACGATACTGAAGTGGAAATGGGCTGGGTATATAGTTCGAAAAGCTGATGGTGGTTGGGGTCCCAAGGTGCTTGAGTGGCGACCCCGCACCGGTAAGTGCAGTGTTGGCAGACCCCTAGGTGGACCGACGACATCAAACGGATCGCAGGGAGCCACTTGATTCAGGCGGCTCAAGACTGAAGCCTGTGGAAGTCAATGCAGGAGACCTTTGTCCAGCAGTGGACGTCTATCGATTGATAAAGAAGAAGAGGGCAAAGGCAAAAGGAAGGGTTCATATTTTAACAGTATGTATGTAACTATTTACGAATATTCCACCGTAGCAAATAATCCACTGAGCCGATTTGATAAATGAAGTTAGGTGTAAATCGTTTTTTTGACACAAGGTACATTTTATATTTATTTATTAGGACATACGTCCACAGTGTGTACAAATGAACTTAAAATTATTTTCAAAATATATTTTGTTAGTAGTAAAAGTATCTTAAAATTATGTTAGTATTTAAATAAAAGAGATTTAGTCCTCTGTGTGAGTTTCCACATACTAATGCTTTTATAGATAAGATTTCAGACAAAGTAGACTAGGTAATTACGATCATAACAATGATCTTCTAACGCAATGGTTCTAATCCTTGAGATATATTTATGTTAGAGATAGATCTTTAGCGTACGCTTTAGGTTTAATTTTTCATTTATACATTATTATACATTTATATACAATTCTTAAAAAGCAATTGACATCTGACTTGAATAACTAATTATTACATACTAATTACAGTCTGAAAATTACCAAGTAAGAATTCACCTTATTCTTGCATTACAAGGTGAATTGCCACGATTTGAGCAGACATTTTATGATGTGGCCACATTTTATCAATAACATTAAAAAATATATTCAAAACATAACCAAAATTAAACACGAGTAAAATATGAGTAAAAATAAACATTATATCTCCAAAAACATTAGGGGTCGATTTCACCAACTTAAAGTACGTCATAACCCAGCGTAAAGATAGTACATTCATACATTCAAGAATCTGCTGACCCTAAACTAGGTAAAAAACCTGTATCTTAGGCGACAGCAGCAAAGATGACATTTTATTGACAAAGATGTGTGCGTGTGTGTGTGTGTGTGTGTGTGTGTGTGTGTGTGTGTGTGTGTGTGTGTGTGTGTGTGTGTGTGTGTGTTTGTGTGTGTGTGCGCGTGTGACATTTTATATGAACAGAATCGATATATAGTATTGAAATCTGTCAAAGTATCAAAACTCTCGGATAAGACTTATTTTACGTTGGTGAATCGGCCCTTTAAGTATTTTATCTCCTATTTCAGACTATGACAAAGATGAAATCGAAAATAATACCGGGAGAGTTGGTATTCAAACTATACGACACGCATGGTTTCCAAGAGGACGTCATCAACAAGATCGCCAAACTGAACAACTTCGAGATAGACAAAAAGGGCTTCTGGAAACTTCTCTCCGACCACAGAATGAGGCATAAAACCTCCTTCAAAGAACAGACTTCAAAACAAGGAATGCTATTCGATAAAGTCATAGAGAAGCTACACGAAAACGGCATAAAAAAGACTGACGATAATCCAAAATACGACTTAGTACAATCGAAAAACCAAATCAGCTTTAATCCGTTAGAAACAAAATTAGTAGCATTATTGAACGACGATTGTGAATGGATTGACTTTTCCGAGCCAAGCGAAAATAAACCTTATTATCTTGTGACCGAAAGTACAAATTTCTACTGCGAGGAGGGCGGCCAAATAGCCGACGAAGGATTAGCTTATTTCAACGAAGACATAGGTTTCAAAATAGAAAAAGTTTTCAAAATACGCGATATAATTTTCCATAAAGGCTATTTCGTTTTGAATAGTGTTAGTGATGAAAATAGTTTGTATAGTAAAAGTTTTTATGTAAATAGAGGGCATAATGTGACTTTGGAAATAGATAGTGCAAAAAGACTGAATGTTATGAGGAATCATACTGGGGTGCATTTATTGAATGCAGCGATTAGGAAAGTGTTGAGGCATAGTGTGATATGTCAGATCGGCTCTAGCGTAACGGATAAGGACTTGTCATTGAGTTTGTCTGTTTATGGAGAGAAACTGTCGCAGAAGGTTATTTTGGACGCTGAAGAGTTGATACGGTAAGTTCACCGGCTAGAGTACACTAGTAAGTTTTACGTAAGTAGCTTACAAAAGTAACTTACGTAACCAACATTATGAAACGATACGTGACTTTACGGGACTGTTTACATTTCGTAAGTTGCATGTTAGCATGGTTCCGGGTGACAGGTCAATAGAAACGTAACTTTTTTACCCGACTATAAAGGGAGGGTTGTGATTTTACCAGTCAATGTATGTTTGTGACTATTTACGAATGTTCCTGTAGCGAATAAACTACTAATCTGCTAGTCTATATATTTTAAAAACAAATTCTCTAAGAAAACCATATTAATATGAGCGCTTGAAACATATCCATGATTTCAATTATCAATTCATATTTTAAATTATGTTTCAAGCTACAAAAGTATTATATCTTTATACTCAAACTCTTAAAGTACATAAAAAAAATTGTGAGCCATCGCGGGACGCCTGGCAGATGTGAAACATAGAAATTATTTTGTACAGGTAATATCGAGCTTCGTACATACATAATAATTGTAATTTGCTTTCTTTGCAAGAGGCTGCTAACTTTTACTTTCTAAACGATCACTATCAGACATATTTTAACGTTAAAATTATTTATTTTAAGTAACCTGTGTCTACAGGTTACGTGTACCTTAGTAAGCAACACTGTTTCGTACTACATACATACAACAGTCGGTCTGACCCGCCGCTATAGATGTTTCACATCAATAAATATCCAATATTAGTGGAGATAACTGATTACGTAAGGATTTAAGAGGTTGCGGCACTGCAACACACTGCAACTTTCAAGCTTATACCTAATATCTAGGCCCAAATTAGACGGTGCCTCGTTCATCGTTGCGAAAATTTTTGCGAAAATGTACCGTCTTAATTCGCCCTAAAGGCGAATTTTCTACGGTTAATTTTTCGAGATTTTTGCTTTCATTTTCGAAAGTTCGCCCTTAGGGCAAAGAGCCTTAGGGTTAGCCAAAAATGGACGATGAACGGGGCACTGTCTAATTTCAGCCTTATACTTGCGTAAATCTGTCATTTAGTATGGACGGGAAAGGGATGGAGTTCTTTCCCGTCCATTCTAATTGACATATTTACAAAGTTTACGTTACAAGATAAACTGAGGTATCTGGCAAATTACAAGTAAGCCTCGTAATTCGACAGAGAATCGATCAAGTCGAACGCGCCCATAGTGACACAGATCCTGAACAGCGCTCAGCTGGCCATGCAGATGCCCAACGTGCTGACGGTGCCCGGGGAGACCTACCCCGAGTCGGGTATACGGCTGGTATCCAGCGCGCCACCGCTCATCTCGAGGTGAGTTTATTTATCAGCATCATCATCAGCAATCCATCATTGGCTCACTACTGAGCGCAGGTCTCCTCTCAGAGAAGGGTCACAGTCCACCTCGCTGGCCCAATGCAAACTGGCAGACTTCGCACACCTTTGAGAACATTATGGACAACTCTCAGGGGTGCAGGTTTTCTCACGAAGTTTTCCTTCACCGTTGGAGCATGTGATATTTAATAGCTTAAACGCGCGTAACTCCCGAAAAGTCAGAGATGCGTGCGCTTGATTGAACCTGCGACCTCTCTAACCACTAGCTTATAAAGGGAAAGCATGACCGAATTGTCATAATTGTTTCATAATTGGTCAGGGAGCTGTGTTGCGGCACGCACGTGCCGGCGGCGGGCGCGCTCGGCGAGTTCTGTATCACGCACGTGAAGGGCGCGGGCAGCAACTCGCCCACGCTGCACGCGCTCACCGGCGAGGCGGCGGCACAGGTACGTGGCCACACTATGATCGGGCAGGGAGCTGTGTTGCGGCACGCACGTGACGGCGGCGGGCGCGCTCGGCGAGTTCTGTATCACGCACGTGAAGGGCGCGGGCAGCAACTCGCCCACGCTGCACGCGCTCACCGGCGAGGCGGCGGCACAGGTACGTGGCCACACTATGATCGGGCAGGGAGCTGTGTTGCGGCACGCACGTGCCGGCGGCGGGCGCGCTCGGCGAGTTCTGTATCACGCACGTGAAGGGCGCGGGCAGCAACTCGCCCACGCTGCACGCGCTCACCGGCGAGGCGGCGGCACAGGTACGTGGCCACACTATGATCGGGCAGGGAGCTGTGTTGCGGCACGCACGTGACGGCGGCGGGCGCGCTCGGCGAGTTCTGTATCACGCACGTGAAGGGCGCGGGCAGCAACTCGCCCACGCTGCACGCGCTCACCGGCGAGGCGGCGGCACAGGTACGTGGCCACACTATGATCGGGCAGGGAGCTGTGTTGCGGCACGCACGTGCCGGCGGCGGGCGCGCTCGGCGAGTTCTGTATCACGCACGTGAAGGGCGCGGGCAGCAACTCGCCCACGCTGCACGCGCTCACCGGCGAGGCGGCGGCACAGGTACGTGGCCACACTATGATCGGGCAGGGAGCTGTGTTGCGGCACGCACGTGCCGGCGGCGGGCGCGCTCGGCGAGTTCTGTATCACGCACGTGAAGGGCGCGGGCAGCAACTCGCCCACGCTGCACGCGCTCACCGGCGAGGCGGCGGCACAGGTACGTGGCCACACTATGATCGGGCAGGGAGCTGTGTTGCGGCACGCACGTGCCGGCGGCGGGCGCGCTCGGCGAGTTCTGTATCACGCACGTGAAGGGCGCGGGCAGCAACTCGCCCACGCTGCACGCGCTCACCGGCGAGGCGGCGGCACAGGTACGTGGCCACACTATGATCGGGCAGGGAGCTGTGTTGCGGCACGCACGTGCCGGCGGCGGGCGCGCTCGGCGAGTTCTGTATCACGCACGTGAAGGGCGCGGGCAGCAACTCGCCCACGCTGCACGCGCTCACCGGCGAGGCGGCGGCACAGGTACGTGGCCACACTATGATCGGGCAGGGAGCTGTGTTGCGGCACGCACGTGCCGGCGGCGGGCGCGCTCGGCGAGTTCTGTATCACGCACGTGAAGGGCGCGGGCAGCAACTCGCCCACGCTGCACGCGCTCACCGGCGAGGCGGCGGCACAGGTACGTGGCCACACTATGATCGGGCAGGGAGCTGTGTTGCGGCACGCACGTGCCGGCGGCGGGCGCGCTCGGCGAGTTCTGTATCACGCACGTGAAGGGCGCGGGCAGCAACTCGCCCACGCTGCACGCGCTCACCGGCGAGGCGGCGGCACAGGTACGTGGCCACACTATGATCGGGCAGGGAGCTGTGTTGCGGCACGCACGTGCCGGCGGCGGGCGCGCTCGGCGAGTTCTGTATCACGCACGTGAAGGGCGCGGGCAGCAACTCGCCCACGCTGCACGCGCTCACCGGCGAGGCGGCGGCACAGGTACGTGGCCACACTATGATCGGGCAGGGAGCTGTGTTGCGGCACGCACGTGACGGCGGCGGGCGCGCTCGGCGAGT
The DNA here is from genome assembly GCA_029955525.1 of Oeneis ivallda. Classification (NCBI taxonomy): domain Eukaryota; kingdom Metazoa; phylum Arthropoda; class Insecta; order Lepidoptera; family Nymphalidae; genus Oeneis; species Oeneis ivallda. The sequence continues at coordinate 3,618,991 of JARPMR010000024.1, read as the reverse complement.
TCTGTATCACGCACGTGAAGGGCGCGGGCAGCAACTCGCCCACGCTGCACGCGCTCACCGGCGAGGCGGCGGCACAGGTACGTGGCCACACTATGATCGGGCAGGGAGCTGTGTTGCGGCACGCACGTGACGGCGGCGGGCGCGCTCGGCGAGTTCTGTATCACGCACGTGAAGGGCGCGGGCAGCAACTCGCCCACGCTGCACGCGCTCACCGGCGAGGCGGCGGCACAGGTACGTGGCCACACTATGATCGGGCAGGGAGCTGTGTTGCGGCACGCACGTGCCGGCGGCGGGCGCGCTCGGCGAGTTCTGTATCACGCACGTGAAGGGCGCGGGCAGCAACTCGCCCACGCTGCACGCGCTCACCGGCGAGGCGGCGGCACAGGTACGTGGCCACACTATGATCGGGCAGGGAGCTGTGTTGCGGCACGCACGTGCCGGCGGCGGGCGCGCTCGGCGAGTTCTGTATCACGCACGTGAAGGGCGCGGGCAGCAACTCGCCCACGCTGCACGCGCTCACCGGCGAGGCGGCGGCACAGGTACGTGGCCACACTATGATCGGGCAGGGAGCTGTATTGCGGCACGCACGTGCCGGCGGCGGGCGCGCTCGGCGAGTTCTGTATCACGCACGTGAAGGGCGCGGGCAGCAACTCGCCCACGCTGCACGCGCTCACCGGCGAGGCGGCGGCACAGGTACGTGGCCACACTATGATCGGGCAGGGAGCTGTGTTGCGGCACGCACGTGCCGGCGGCGGGCGCGCTCGGCGAGTTCTGTATCACGCACGTGAAGGGCGCGGGCAGCAACTCGCCCACGCTGCACGCGCTCACCGGCGAGGCGGCGGCACAGGTACGTGGCCACACTATGATCGGGCAGGGAGCTGTGTTGCGGCACGCACGTGCCGGCGGCGGGCGCGCTCGGCGAGTTCTGTATCACGCACGTGAAGGGCGCGGGCAGCAACTCGCCCACGCTGCACGCGCTCACCGGCGAGGCGGCGGCACAGGTACGTGGCCACACTATGATCGGGCAGGGAGCTGTGTTGCGGCACGCACGTGCCGGCGGCGGGCGCGCTCGGCGAGTTCTGTATCACGCACGTGAAGGGCGCGGGCAGCAACTCGCCCACGCTGCACGCGCTCACCGGCGAGGCGGCGGCACAGGTACGTGGCCACACTATGATCGGGCAGGGAGCTGTGTTGCGGCACGCACGTGCCGGCGGCGGGCGCGCTCGGCGAGTTCTGTATCACGCACGTGAAGGGCGCGGGCAGCAACTCGCCCACGCTGCACGCGCTCACCGGCGAGGCGGCGGCACAGGTACGTGGCCACACTATGATCGGGCAGGGAGCTGTGTTGCGGCACGCACGTGACGGCGGCGGGCGCGCTCGGCGAGTTCTGTATCACGCACGTGAAGGGCGCGGGCAGCAACTCGCCCACGCTGCACGCGCTCACCGGCGAGGCGGCGGCACAGGTACGTGGCCACACTATGATCGGGCAGGGAGCTGTGTTGCGGCACGCACGTGACGGCGGCGGGCGCGCTCGGCGAGTTCTGTATCACGCACGTGAAGGGCGCGGGCAGCAACTCGCCCACGCTGCACGCGCTCACCGGCGAGGCGGCGGCACAGGTACGTGGCCACACTATGATCGGGCAGGGAGCTGTGTTGCGGCACGCACGTGCCGGCGGCGGGCGCGCTCGGCGAGTTCTGTATCACGCACGTGAAGGGCGCGGGCAGCAACTCGCCCACGCTGCACGCGCTCACCGGCGAGGCGGCGGCACAGGTACGTGGCCACACTATGATCGGGCAGGGAGCTGTGTTGCGGCACGCACGTGCCGGCGGCGGGCGCGCTCGGCGAGTTCTGTATCACGCACGTGAAGGGCGCGGGCAGCAACTCGCCCACGCTGCACGCGCTCACCGGCGAGGCGGCGGCACAGGTACGTGGCCACACTATGATCGGGCAGGGAGCTGTGTTGCGGCACGCACGTGCCGGCGGCGGGCGCGCTCGGCGAGTTCTGTATCACGCACGTGAAGGGCGCGGGCAGCAACTCGCCCACGCTGCACGCGCTCACCGGCGAGGCGGCGGCACAGGTACGTGGCCACACTATGATCGGGCAGGGAGCTGTGTTGCGGCACGCACGTGCCGGCGGCGGGCGCGCTCGGCGAGTTCTGTATCACGCACGTGAAGGGCGCGGGCAGCAACTCGCCCACGCTGCACGCGCTCACCGGCGAGGCGGCGGCACAGGTACGTGGCCACACTATGATCGGGCAGGGAGCTGTGTTGCGGCACGCACGTGACGGCGGCGGGCGCGCTCGGCGAGTTCTGTATCACGCACGTGAAGGGCGCGGGCAGCAACTCGCCCACGCTGCACGCGCTCACCGGCGAGGCGGCGGCACAGGTACGTGGCCACACTATGATCGGGCAGGGAGCTGTGTTGCGGCACGCACGTGACGGCGGCGGGCGCGCTCGGCGAGTTCTGTATCACGCACGTGAAGGGCGCGGGCAGCAACTCGCCCACGCTGCACGCGCTCACCGGCGAGGCGGCGGCACAGGTACGTGGCCACACTATGATCGGGCAGGGAGCTGTGTTGCGGCACGCACGTGCCGGCGGCGGGCGCGCTCGGCGAGTTCTGTATCACGCACGTGAAGGGCGCGGGCAGCAACTCGCCCACGCTGCACGCGCTCACCGGCGAGGCGGCGGCACAGGTACGTGGCCACACTATGATCGGGCAGGGAGCTGTGTTGCGGCACGCACGTGCCGGCGGCGGGCGCGCTCGGCGAGTTCTGTATCACGCACGTGAAGGGCGCGGGCAGCAACTCGCCCACGCTGCACGCGCTCACCGGCGAGGCGGCGGCACAGGTACGTGGCCACACTATGATCGGGCAGGGAGCTGTGTTGCGGCACGCACGTGCCGGCGGCGGGCGCGCTCGGCGAGTTCTGTATCACGCACGTGAAGGGCGCGGGCAGCAACTCGCCCACGCTGCACGCGCTCACCGGCGAGGCGGCGGCACAGGTACGTGGCCACACTATGATCGGGCAGGGAACTGTGTTGCGGCACGCACGTGCCGGCGGCGGGCGCGCTCGGCGAGTTCTGTATCACGCACGTGAAGGGCGCGGGCAGCAACTCGCCCACGCTGCACGCGCTCACCGGCGAGGCGGCGGCACAGGTACGTGGCCACACTATGATCGGGCAGGGAGCTGTGTTGCGGCACGCACGTGCCGGCGGCGGGCGCGCTCGGCGAGTTCTGTATCACGCACGTGAAGGGCGCGGGCAGCAACTCGCCCACGCTGCACGCGCTCACCGGCGAGGCGGCGGCACAGGTACGTGGCCACACTATGATCGGGCAGGGAGCTGTGTTGCGGCACGCACGTGCCGGCGGCGGGCGCGCTCGGCTAGTTCTGTATCACGCACGTGAAGGGCGCGGGCAGCAACTCGCCCACGCTGCACGCGCTCACCGGCGAGGCGGCGGCACAGGTACGTGGCCACACTATGATCGGGCAGGGAGCTGTGTTGCGGCACGCACGTGCCAGCGGCGGGCGCGCTCGGCGAGTTCTGTATCACGCACGTGAAGGGCGCGGGCAGCAACTCGCCCACGCTGCACGCGCTCACCGGCGAGGCGGCGGCACAGGTACGTGGCCACACTATGATCGGGCAGGGAGCTGTGTTGCGTTAGATTTTCGATTATAATTAATGAATATCAACATTTTGACAACTGTTTTTACTAATGCAGTGCTACCCCTGCCATTTTACTGTAACTATATTATGTGAACATTAAGATATTTTAAATTGTATTTTGTATTGTAAAAAAGCAAATGTCGATTGTCCCAAGGCGCGGGAGTTGTTCTGCCGCGCTCAGAAGCTCGGCGAGGTGCTAGAGCTGGCGGACCCTGAGCGTGTGAAGGACGAGGTGGCGGACATCCGGAGCGAGCTGCGCGCGCTGACGGGCGCGGGCGGCGCGGCATGCGGGGAGCACGCGGACTGTCTCGAGCTACTGGACAGCTTCGCCAAGAGGGCCACCGTGAACAGGAATGATTTGGCGTTACAGTGAGTCATAAGATTTTAGAAAGAAAGAAAATAGTTTATTTTCCGTCTATTTTTGATGTTAAACCTCTATAGCGGCGGGTCAGACCGACAAGTATGTCTGTAGTATATGTATGTAGTACGAAACAGTGTTGTTTACTACGGTACACCTAACCTGTGTCTTACTTATAAGAAATAATTTTAACAATAGAATATGTCTGATAGTGATAGTTTAGAAAGTGAAAGTGAGCAGCCTCTTGTAAAGAATTTGCTTTCTTTGCAAGAGGCTTTCTTTATTGTTAGAGTGTGCATAGAGCTAGAGCTTGACGATCAGTGATGGAAAGCACTGATGTAGCCTAGGTTGGATCGCGTTTGGCTAGCAGATGCCTATTCATTGTGGCCTTAAAGCTACTTAAATTTATAGGTGACAGGAAACACATGTTGAAAGGTGTTCCATTGGAGGAGGAATATTGTTCCAGCATATATTGATATAACGGTTCTATCTATGACTGCAATATCACCTGGTGGTGAAGATCAGTTAGAAGTTCAGGTCAGATCTAGCGAAGTTCTGTTACAATTTGGTATATTTCTGCCTGATAGGAAAGAAGGATTGATAACTGAGAGTTCTCTATAATGTTCTCAAAGCTTGGTGGTGTAATAAGAGTGATACTTTCTCATATTGAGAAGAGAATCGTGCCATAGACTGTCTTCTATCTATATGAATATAAAAATCAATTGCTGTTTGTTAGTCTGTCTAGAACTCAAAACAGGCTTGACTGATTCGAATGTTTATATTTTTTCGATCTATTATTGTTTTGTTCAATCTGATAAAGGGATGATTAAAAAAAATTAGGGAATATCTAAAAGAACCGATGAAAAATTGAAGAAATCCAAGTTGATAATTTTGTATAGGAAGATAACCATCACTTTGGATTACTTTTAAAAGATGGCGGGAGCGGAAAAATAAGTTTAAAATAATACTAAAGTGGAGGGCACCAGAGGGCGAGGAAGGTCGCCCATGCGATGGACCGACCAAATTAAGTCTGCTGTGGGCGGTCCATTGCACGAGTGTACCAGGCTGTCGGCCAGCAGGGAGAAGTGGCGAATGCTCGTGAGGCGAATCACATCTGCCGCTAAAGACGTCACTTCGCGATGACCACGACCGCTCTGCCAAGAGTGTCACGAAGAAGAAGTAATACTATTTCAGAGCAATAGCCAAGGCGGAAGTGGCGGAGGCCTGCTCGGAGGCGCGGCGGTCGGGGCGCCGGTTCGCCGTCCACTTCCTGCGCTGCTCGTACTTGATGCAGAGCGAGACCGTGCGGGCCACGGTGGGCGCGGACCAGGCGCTGCCCACGCTGCTGCTGGGCTGCGCGGGCGGGACCGTGGTGGTCGCCGCTAGAGTGCCGCAGGTAATTATAATATCTCAGAGCAATAGCCAAGGCGGAAGTGGCGGAGGTCTGTGAATGCGGTTGTATGGGCGGGGCCAAATAGTTTGAAGAGCTGATTTTCGTTGGGGTTCCAAGGTGTTGGAGTGGCGACTTCGCCAAGCCTGGGAAAACGCAAACTGACTGGGAAAGCGCAGTGTTAGCAGACTCCGATAGGTGGACCGACAACATGAGATGTGCCTCAAAAAGCCGCTGAATACAGGCAGCGTAAAGCTGGGTCTCCGCCAAAGAAAAGTTGCCAACTTTTGTCACCAACACGTGTTGACAACACAAAAGTTGGCAATTTTTCTTTGATGAATGAACGAAGGCCTTGCTTAAGACAGGATACGAGTGGAAGTTAATGCAAAAGACCTTTGTCCAGCTGTGGACGTCTATCTTTAATGAAGAGATAGATTTTAATACAGGGAATATTGTTCCAGGAGTTGGTTACAGCTAGCTTCACGGCGGAAAAGTGGTTGTCTTGTCTGCTGCCCATCTTCAAGGCCAACATCCTGCCGCCCACCGGGGACCGCTCCGTCCTCACGCACGCTGAGATGGCCGACACTAAGGTAAGACTCAAAGAGAATGTAATCTAACTATGTTTCACTACGTTTTAAGAGTCGGGACTCCCGTACAAAGAAATGAACGTGCGCAAGCAAACACACCAACTTAAAAAAAACTGTTATCTCTCAAGGACTGGAGGCGAACTCGGTAGGTGCAACAGAGAAAAACACTTTAGAGTAAGATAAATAGGAGCCGCCATTTTAAAATTAGCGCACGTTTCATACAAAAAAAAATCTCTTTTTTTCGGCCTCTTAAGACTAAGTGGAGGTCGAGGAGACGCCAATTCAAATTCAATTCATTCATCTATTTGCAAGATTGTGTAGGTAAGGTCTTGTACAATGTGCTAATGCTCCAAGGTACCACAGAGTAGCATGCAAAATTTTTAAACGTCAATTATTATCTACTTTTCACATTAATTTAGGGCATGTTCCAATATACACTGTGACAACTGTAAGGTGTGACGTCAATCCAGTATACTATGCAGCCGTTCCTTTTTAGTTTGAATTGAAATGAAAATACACTTTACTGTACACCAATCAACACAAAACAAAAGAACATAAAACATACATATAAGGGAAGAAGCTGTACCTACAATAGGCGGCCTTATCGCTAAGAAGCAATCTCTACTTTTGTTATTTTGAGTTTGCTATACTGGTTACTGTTTAAAACGGAACGCAGTCCAGTATACTGTCATACTGTGGCCGAAAGTGGAACTAATGAATTTTTGAATATAATATTCATTGGCAACACGAATGACGTGTGGGATGGAAGAGACACGTTTTACAATCGCTGGTGTCTGTTAATATTCCAGCTTGCAATTTTGATGCATCTATAAGTAGCTGGATTTTGTTTGAATAAATAAAAAATAAATATAGGATTAATCACAGACCTAAAACAACACACAATTACAATTATATATCACATAAATATTTACAGCTTAATATTATTGTATTTAATATATTTACAAAGAAATTTACAATGAGGACTATAAACAGACATGTATAGTCCTCATTGTTTTCTTTGTAATATTTAGTGTCAATTTTACCATCACGAACATAATATGTATTTGTCGTTTTGACAGATTTTCAATACAATAACTGTCAGAACGTCTTTACTCCTTGGCTAAACGTTAATCGGCGATAGTGAAATGGGTACTTAAAGTATTAATGATGGCAGGTGAGCCTCATAAACTGCGAGCAGCTGGTGCAGGACGCGATGCGGGTGGCGATCAAGTACGCGCAGGCGCACTACGGGCACGCGGACGACGGCGCCGACAAGTCCGCCAAGAACCGGCAGCAGAACTAAACAGTCTCTGTTTAGTTTAGTTCCATTATTTTCACTTCAAACACACGAGTTTCCTTGCCGAATGTTGAAACTAAACTGGCAAGAGGACACTAGACGCGCGGTGCCGGGAGGCCGCGAGAGGCCGGCCGCTGCCTTCCCGGTGTGAATCGGCCCTAATGCCCGTTCTCACCAACATGCCCTAACATTTACGGGCCACCTAAGCTAAGTTAGGTGACGATTTCTCTCAATTTCGTGCATTTTTTTAATGAGAAGCTGCCGCTTTCGATGTGGCAGCACACTTTGTATTTCGTGCATTGTAACGTCGCAAATTTTCGTGCGTGCAACATTATGTAAGGGATTGTATTTAGGGTCTAGCTACATTAAGAGATCCCTACTTAGGGTGATATTTAGGTGTTGTTGGTGAAAACGGGCACAACTGTGCTATAGTAAGGTTCCTGTACACTGACTACATATCGGCTACATATCGCTCGTTAGCTGCAACAGTTTTATCTCAAAAATTTACTGAAAAAATGTCTCATAAATTCTCAAAATCTAAGTTTTTTTATTTTATAGTTTATAGTAGTCTTCTTTTATGTTCTACTTTAGACTAAAGTCGTTTACATATAGTGTGAAATAGCGGTGTTTTTTCGCTTTTCTTCATTATTAGTTAAAAAAGTTTATAAAGATCTCTTTTTCGAGATATAACAATGTTGCAGCGAATGAATGATTATTACTATCGCCTGTTTGCGACTACAGCGTGTTATTTCAGAAAATTAAAATAGAATACAAAAGTTTTTATTCAAATTAACTTCGACGTTGTCGTGATTAACTCTTATTAAATGAAATGCAATAGTTATTTGCTATGTATTTTGTCTTCCTTTTTGCATTTTGCAAATTATACACAAATTTTTAAAATATGTGGCTTCAGTGCAGCCCTAAAGAATAAAAAAAATAGATTGATCTTAGAAGAATACAATTATTAAGATAGATACTAATGATGTAAATTATTTTTCTAATCGTATGTTATGGTAAATTGAATAATGTACGGCCATAGCAAATTTATATATGAACTCTCAAAAACAAGTTTTTTGAATTAACACGTTATAGTCGCAGACCTAATAATTACAGAATGGCGTTACTATGATACTATGTACACAATCAGCAAAGTTAAACCAAATTGACAAGTCTAAAAATAAAAATGCTGTCTTTTTATAAACTAGAAAGTAAACGTACTCGTTTATTTAAAAAAAATGGTGGACAAGGAAAGACTTATCTCGATCTCTACGAGTGGACCCTGGGCATTGGGAGGCGTAAAAGAAGTCTATATTATCATTAGTAATTGTCATGTAAATAATTGTTCATCGAAAGTTTCGATAAGTGATGTACTTCGAAATCTATCGACGTTGTCGTGATTAACTCTTATCAAATGAACTGCAATAGTTATTTGCTACGTATTTTGTCTTCCTTTTTGCAAATTTTATTTACGTCTACCTCTGCTATTTATTTTCATAGCAGCATCTTTTCTTAAAACTTTCAAATTAAACTGAACTTTAATTAATGTACTAGAAATTAGAATGAATTCGTCATACGTACCTAACGTACACAAAACAAAGTTCATTATACATATATAATGTGCCTGTAGCTTTATAGAATTTATAGAAAAAAAATTACTTTATAAAAATACAATAGAAAATATTTCAAGTGCGTTTAACATTGACTTACGAAAAGTATTGATGTAAATTATTTTTCTAGTCCTATTTATGGTAAATTGAATAAAACAATTTAATTTTTTTTTTATATCAAACTCGTTTTATTTACAAAAATATTCTAATCTTATGATATTTATTTACATATTTTGTATCGCTTACAGTCAGTTTCTATCTATCTGTTCTTAAAAAGCCTATACAATTTTTGGCAAATTGAAATAAATTATCTAACGCCCGATTCCTTTGTTCAATCTATTCTACCCACAACATTGTATTGTTAGTTGTCAAAAGGCCTTTATTTTTAAAAAATAACAAGGTCGCTAGGTAACATATCGACACATTACAGATAGATTGAATATAGGAGCTGGTCATAAATTGGCACTAAATCGAACCAGGAAAAACTAACATTTTACATGGTACATTCGTCAGTGGAAATGGGCGGGCACAAAGTTCGGAAAGCTGATGGTCGTTTGGGGTCACAACTCACAAGGTGCTGGAGTGGCGACCTCGCACCGGGAAGTGCAGCGTTGGCAGACCCCCCACTAGGTGGACCGACATCAGCACGTGTCACGGAGTCATCCATACAAGAGACTTGTTCAGCAGTGGATGTCAATTGACTGATTAAAAAAAAAAAAAAAATTATTTCACGTAGGCCAACCTGTGGCTCTTATGACAAGTCATGACTCTACCACCGGTTCGGAAAGCGGATTCTGCTAAGAGCCGGCAAGAAACTCAGCAGTTGAAGATAGAGAAGACATCTCATAAGTTAGTGGTTGTCCATGTACTGCAGCTCGGACAGCAGCAGCACGGTGTTGGGCAGCGGCCGCGGCTGCGGGGACAGGATGGTCAACGTCTGACGCTCCATGTCCACCGCCGTGCTGGAACAAAAAATATTTTATTAAACTACCCACGCGATTATCAGAAAAATATTTTATTAAACTACCTACACGACTGTCAGACTAGTCGTACAGAGCCGCTGGATATTGGCGGCATAAGATTGAGGCACGTGGAACTCCTTACAGGGAGATCAACGGGCAAGGGCCTAGACTAAAATTCAATAGATTGATTGTACATATTGTCGTGCACACTCAAGCTTAAGAGGGACCAATCAACTTGGAGCTATGCTGTGCTCATCTAAGCTGCTATGTATTGAACGAAGCGTAAAACACACTAAGGGTGACCAATCAACACTGAGCTATGCTGTGCCTTGAGCTTAATTTGGCGGGGATAGGGGAATATTACGTATACGTTTACGACTCATTTGCCGTTTGTTATCACGGCATAGGAGTCGGTCTTACCCCCCCCAGGCGCGCCAATAGATATTTCATTGATATCACATTTTTTTTTATACAGTAGGGAAAATCCTTATGGACACCCGTTTTGATAGTGCCGGACTCTTACCGGTTAAAACCTCTACTGTCTCCCTGTTGACCATGTACCCGCCTTGCAGCCTAAAACACGGCAACACGAGATTTTTTACGCCCTATGCTCTCTTCTTTTTTCTTCTTCCTCCTTTCCTTTCATTATAATTTCAATAAAGTCCGCAACCTCTTCCCAATTCTTCTCCGATTTTACATTTTATTTACTAAATTTCCGATACATATATCTCTTATTTTATTTATAACTTATCTATCTCTATTCCATTTCTGACACACAATGACACAACTACTGTGTGCATTGCATCATCTATTTCGGTATAATACATGCATATGGCGTCTTTTTCCACTTCTTCTTTATCAACCGATAGACGTCCACTGCTGGACAAAGGTCTCTTGCATGGACTTCCACAGGCCTCGGTCTTGCGCCGCCTGGATCCAGCGGCTCCCTGCGACTCGTTTGATATCGTCGGTCCATGGTGGGGGGTCTGCCAACACTGCGCTTCCCGGTGCGGGGCCGCCACTCCAGCACTTTGGGACCCCAACGGCCATCAGCTCTTCGAACTTTTTCCACTGCTTGCAAGAAACTCCATGAATACCCCATCACCAGTCAAGCATTGGCATGTCATCTCTTGGCACTTACACACAGACGAACCCGGCGAGGTTGCAGTGCAGCACGTGGTCGTCGGGCCCGCCCGCGAACGACACGGACAGCACGCGGTGCGCGAGCGCCGCCGACGGCCACACGCTCACCAGCTTGGTGAGGGCGTCCTCCGCGCGCATGCCCAGCGGCATGTCATCTCTTGGCACTTACACACAGACGAACCCGGCGAGGTTGCAGTGCAGCACGTGGTCGTCGGGCCCGCCCGCGAACGACACGGACAGCACGCGGTGCGCGAGCGCCGCCGACGGCCACACGCTCACCAGCTTGGTGAGGGCGTCCTCCGCGCGCATGCCCAGCGGCATGTCATCTCTTGGCACTTACACACAGACGAACCCGGCGAGGTTGCAGTGCAGCACGTGGTCGTCGGGCCCGCCCGCGAACGACACGGACAGCACGCGGTGCGCGAGCGCCGCCGACGGCCACACGCTCACCAGCTTGGTGAGGGCGTCCTCCGCGCGCATGCCCAGCGGCATGTCATCTCTTGGCACTTACACACAGACGAACCCGGCGAGGTTGCAGTGCAGCACGTGGTCGTCGGGCCCGCCCGCGAACGACACGGACAGCACGCGGGGCGCGAGCGCCGCCGACGGCCACACGCTCACCAGCTTGGTGAGGGCGTCCTCCGCGCGCATGCCCAGCGGCATGTCATCTCTTGGCACTTACACACAGACGAACCCGGCGAGGTTGCAGTGCAGCACGTGGTCGTCGGGCCCGCCCGCGAACGACACGGACAGCACGCGGTGCGCGAGCGCCGCCGACGGCCACATGCTCACCAGCTTGGTGAGGGCGTCCTCCGCGCGCATGCCCAGCGGCATGTCATCTCTTGGCACTTACACACAGACGAACCCGGCGAGGTTGCAGTGCAGCACGTGGTCGTCGGGCCCGCCCGCGAACGACACGGACAGCACGCGGGGCGCGAGCGCCGCCGACGGCCACACGCTCACCAGCTTGGTGAGGGCGTCCTCCGCGCGCATGCCCAGCGGCATGTCATCTCTTGGCACTTACACACAGACGAACCCGGCGAGGTTGCAGTGCAGCACGTGGTCGTCGGGCCCGCCCGCGAACGACACGGACAGCACGCGGTGCGCGAGCGCCGCCGACGGCCACACGCTCACCAGCTTGGTGAGGGCGTCCTCCGCGCGCATGCCCAGCGGCATGCACGAGTCCGGCAGTGAGGGCGCTCCCACCTGCCGCGAACCAAAACAATAGAATAGAATAGAATAGAAATATTTTTTATTCAAATAAACTTTTTACAAGTGCTTTTGAATCGTCTGGCTCTACCACTGGTTTGGAATGCCCTTCCTGCCGAGAAGAACCAGCAAGAAACTCGGCGGTATATACACATAAATATATGCTGGGTCATGCGTCATGCTCGTGAACGGGTTCCGGAGCTACTTTCTGTCTGCTCGTCTTAACATGAATTGAATTGTAGTACCTGCGCTTTTTTGGAACTTCCCCTCATTGTGGAAATATTCTATTCTATTCTAACAAAGTTGCATGGGTTAAATCGGCTTGGCATCCGGCTGCCCACAAGATAGTATAAAAAAACTTATTACAATGCAATAGCTGCATAATTATATTGTAAAATGATTATTTTGAAAAGAGCAACTGCTGAGTTTCTTGCCGGCTCTTCTCAGCAGAATCCGCTTTGCGAACCGGTGGTAGAGTCATAACGTGTCATAAGAGCCACAGGTGGGCCTACGTGAAATAAATAATTTTGAATTTCGACTGTGTCCCCGCTTAGTTACAACTTGGGGTTATTCAAGGGGTGTACCAAAAAAATTCCTGTAAAGCCGGCAACGCATTGTTAGTGCCTCTGGTTCTACAAATGTAATCGCTTAAAATCAGGTGACCCGCCTGCTCGTTTGCTCGCTATTTTTATTAAAAAAAACTGCATACATAGCTTAGTATCTATTGTATTGTAAACTTGTTATTCTATTCTAATAACTTGTAGTATATAATATGACTGCTGAGTTTCTTGCTGGCTCTTCTCAGCAGAATCTGCTTTCTGAAACTGTGGTAGAGTCTTGACCACACATATCTTGAGATAATGTTGATTTAAAAAAACAAAAAACAGTAGTAGCCTTTTGGTTAAGACTCATCATCATCATCAATTCAGTACTGAGTGCAGGTCTCCTTTCAGAGAAGACTTTTATAGGATATAGTCCACCACGCTGGCTCAATGCAAATTGGCAGACTTCACACTCCTTTGAGAATTGAGAAAATTATGAAAACTCTCAGGTGTGTAGGTTTCTTCACTATGTTTTCTTCACAGTTTAAGTATGTAATATTTCACAACTTAAAGTCTTAAACGCTCATGACTCCGAAAAGTCAGAAGTGCGTGCCCAGAATCGAACTCGAGACCCCCAAGGAGGCCAAGGTCACGGTGAAGAAAAACACTTCAAAAATTAAAACAATTCTCTCAGTCTCACCTTATATATCTTCAAATCTGAAAACTTTACGTCGAACGAGTGGGGATAGTACGGGGTCCGCTTCCCGTAAAAGTACTCTCTAATTCGTGCATCTCTTGATTCCGCACGTTGACTTGAAGACCTCTCCACAACCTGGCAAGTATTCAAATAAATGTTTACATAAGGCTTATTATGAGTATTTTTCAAAAGAAGGATCTGGGTACCAATTGTCTAAAAGTTATTCCATTGATTGTATTCGATGACATTAGCGTCAAAGTAAAATCATCCTTGATTGTATTGGTTTAAGTTTGATTGTTTGGCACCGGCCTAAAATATAACATTCATTCATCTATGGCCTTTTTAAGGTGGATTATACGGGTCTGCCCGTGAAATTCAAATTTAATTTGGTTTTTCGCAATTTGCAAACTAATACAACAAAGTAGACTTATGGCATTCTAATTGCGCCAATGGCAGTATCATCTTCACAGGTTTATATGAAAATCTTTACTTAAAAGTGTCCGGAATGCATACACGCAATTGAGCTCTAATTCAATGCTGTTATGGTTTATTTTACTTTGACGCTATCATCGAATACGATTACGATCAATGGAATAACTTTAGACAATTGCACCTCTGAGCCTAAATCTGAATGAAAAATGTATTCAAGACATGTAATTTCAATCATAAACTAAACAGCTGTGGGATTGTCTAAAAAATGTCACCATTTATTTTCACCAATAGCCAGAGAGTATTAGCTAGTCAGAGGTGATTGCAATAGGCTATTTGACTACTTTTAGAAAATCATCTTAAATTGTTAATAATGCTATGCTGAAGCTAACAAAACATATATTTCGGCATAATTTTCATTATTTTTCATAAACATCGAGAAATAAATTCAAAAAAATAAATTGCCGCCGAAACGTTCCATTTGCTCTCATGACGTAACAGTTCACATTTCAAACAATGACAATTTTATAATATGTGTTTAGGCCGCGTGTCGCATACTATTTGGTATATAATAAAATAGTAACGATGAAAAACAGACGAAATTAGCCTATTACGCCGCACAAACACGTCGAAATGTATTGACAAAATGAGAATTCCATATGTGGCGAGGACTGTGACGTCATTCGAGATCACAGAACGTTTTCGATCACGTGACCATGGCCAGAATTATAGCAATTTTATTTAATGTTTTCTAATTAAATAAAGCTTTATTTTTTAGTTTTGTCGTATGGAATAATGTTTTTAGATAATAATCTTTTAGGATGACACCAGTTGAAACGATATTTTTATTATAGTCAAATACCCTATTGTCACATGTAGCAATCAATTTTAGACAATCCTATACCTGGATACTTTATATCCCGCAAAAAAAAATTGGTTGTCTGTAAAGTCTGTTTACGGACAATAGTTTTACGTGATAACGTCATAAAGAAACATTGATGAAAAATTGCATACTTTTATGAATTGAATTGAAATATTATCACTGAATTATCATTGTTTTGTATAATACAAAGAAGGAGTTAATTGAAAATTACAATTTCCTCTAGTCACAAGCCAACGCTATGGCCGATCGTGCCTCTCTATCGCTTGTTCCGCGCTCTCGCTTGCACGCGCAGGCTCAGGCGGAACGTGACACTTTTTAGTGCGTGCAGCCGGTGTTCATCGATTTATAAGATGTTATCACGTCAAAAACGAAAGTATCCATGTGGATTAGCTAGTCAATATATTAATAGCTATTTATGCAACTGCATCGTAATGAGGGTCATTTTAATTCGAGTGCTGTTTTTTGATACGAGGCTTGCCGAGTATCAAAATAGGATAGTACGAGAATTAAAATGACTAATTACGGTCAGTTGCATACAAGATTTTATCTACGACAAGGAAAATAAAATCATTAACAAAATACGTCGTAGGCTCAATAAAGTAACAAAAAGTAACTCCGCAAGCCGCCACCAGCCGCCTGTGGCGCCTCTGTCAACAAAAAGTAACTCCGTAAGCCGCCACCAGCCGTCTGTGGCGCTTCTGTCGTATGAACGGTACAAAAGTGCCAGAACTCAGAGCCTTAGCTTTAGGTATCCTATTTTAAGATAACCATTTCGATTCAGCTCCCATACAACGAGCTGCATTGAAATGAGAAGCAAAACCGAAAGAGGGTTCATTTCGATTCAGCTGTCAAATTCGAAATTGGAACTTTTCGATGTTGGAGTAGATAAACAAATAAACATGTTCTCACCCCTCCACTCTTGGGCAGGTACACAACTTTGACAAACTTTGGCATGTCCCTCTTCAGTTCATTGTACAGCCTTTCGTTGTCCAGAACTAATATCACATCCACCTATAACATAAACAATACTTGTTAATTAGTACAACAACTATCATCATCATCATTATCAACCTTTAGATGTCCACTGCTGGACATAGGTCTCCTGCATGGACCTCCACAGGCCTCGGTCTTGCGCCGCCTGAATCCAGCGGCTCCCTGCGACTCGTTTGATGTCGTCGGTCCACCTAGTGGGGGGTCTGCCAACACTGCGTTTACCGGTGCGGGGTCGCCACTCCAACACCTTGGAACCCCAACGACCATCAGCTCTTCGAACTATGTGCCCCGCCCATTTCCACTTCAGTTTCGCGACTCGCTGAGCTATGTCGGTGACTTTAGTTCTCCTGCGGATCTCTTCATTTCTGATTTGATCTCGCAGGGATACCCCAAGCATAGCTCTCTCCATCGCTCGCTGAGTGACTCTGAGCCTTCTTATGAGGCCCACAGTTAGCGACCATGTCTCGGATCCATAAGTCATCACTGGCAACACGCACTGTTCGAAGACTTTAGTCTTCAGGCACTGAGGTATTTTGGACGAGAAGACATCTCGGAGCTTCCCGAACGCTGCCCAGCCGAGTTGGATTCGGCGGTTGATCTCTTTCTCGAAATTGGACCTACCTAGCTGGACTGTGTGTCCCAGGTATATATACTCGTCCACAATTTCGAGCGCAGAGTTCTCAACGATTACTGGGTGGAGCGGAGCATGAGCATTGGACATGATTTTCGTCTTGCTCATGTTCATTTTCAGGCCCACCTGTTGAGAAACCCTGCTGAGATCATTGAGCATTGTATTGAGGTCTCTCAGAGTCTCTGCCATGACTACTATGTCATCGGCAAATCGCAGGTGAGTGATGTACTCGCCGTTTATGTTGATGCCAAGTCCGTTCCAATCCAGAAGCTTAAAGACGTCCTCCAACGCAGCGGTAAATAGCTTCGGGGAGATTACATCTCCCTGTCGCACTCCACGCTGCAAGTGGATTGGTCTCGTAGTCTGGTCCTGTATACGTACTGACATAGTGGCGTTTTCGTACAAGCACTTCAACACTTGGATATACCGGTAGTCAATCCGGCATCTCTGCAGCGACCTCAATACAGCCCAAGTTTCCACTGAATCAAAGGCTTTCTCATAGTCCACAAACGCTAAGCAAAGTGGCTGGTTATACTCTTCTGTCTTTTGTATAACCTGCCGCAGCGTATGAATGTGATCTATGGTACCAAAGCCTTTTCGGAATCCGGCTTGTTCGGGAGGCTGGAAGTCGTCAAACCTACGAGCGAGACGATTCGTAATGACTCTCGAGAACAACTTGTAAACATGACTCAGCAGCGAGATGGGTCTATAATTCTTCAGCAAGGTATTATCACCCTTTTTGAAGAACAGGACCACCACGCTCCTGTGCCATGCTTCCGGCGTTATACCCTCGTGAATGACGGAATTGAACAATCGCTGAAAGATCTTAAGTACCGGTTTTCCACCCGCTTTCAGGAGTTCCGCAGTGATTCCGTCATCACCTGGCGCCTTGTTGTTCTTGAGCTGTTTGAGAGCCATTCTAATCTCGTATAGGCTGACGTCCGGGATATCTTCGGTATAGTGTCGGGTCAGTTTGGCTCTGGGATCTTTGGCCAAATCTTCAACAGGTTTTTGTGTCGTGATATATAACTGTCCATAGAACTTCTCGACCTCTCTCAAGATCTCAGGTCGAGAAGAGACGAGACGACCGTCATCAGTTTTCAGCCGCGTCAGCTGGCTCTGTCCGATAGACAGATCTCTCGCGAACACTTTTGAGCCTTTGTTCCGCTCGATAGTATCTTTAATACACTTGGTATTAAAGATCCGAAGGTCGCGAGTTTGCGCCTTAGAGATCTGCCTATTAATCTGCCGGTAGGCAGCCGCGTCTGCCGATGACTGCAGCCTCATCTCTCGTCTCTCCTCCATGAGCTTGAGAGTATGGGCAGAGAACTTGTCGGTTCTTTTCCTGCGATGGGTCTTAAAGAATTTAGACCCCACAGTATGGACAGTTTCCACGAACCTGTTGTTAAGATCGTCCACAGAAACGCAGTCTGCGAGGCAATCGAATCGGTTCTGCAGTTCGAGTTGGAAGTTTTCGGGGTTTTGGATATGAGCACGAGAAGGTCGGAGAGTTGACTTCACCAGTCTGGCCCTTTCCAGCTTTACATTAATATTCAATGTTCCTCTTACCATACGGTGATCGCTCCCGGTTTTCACCCTGTTGATCACAGAGACATCATTGAATATATGCCGCCTGGTCGACAAAATGAAGTCAATCTCACTTCTCGTGGAACCATCGGGGCTCATCCATGTCCATTTTCTGTGTGGCCGCTTCCTGAAGAAAGAGTTCATCATAAAAAGGCCCTCCTTCTCCATGAAGTCGGCCAGCATTTGACCCCTCTGGTTCCTTCGCCCATACCCAAACTGCCCCACTTTCGTCTCTGCACCGCTTCGTTCGCCCAGTCTCGCGTTGAAATCCCCCATCACAACACTGTAGTGAGTGGTAGAGGTGTGTATGGCTTTTGATATATCCTCATACAGCACCTCCACCTCCTCGTCAGAATGTGTCGATGTCGGTGCGTAAACCTGTATAACCTTCAGCGAATACCGTTTGGTGATTCTGAGTATAAGGTACGCTACCCTACTCGACACACTTTTGACTTCGACGATGTTGTTGACGAGGGACGCAGGGGGCACCGCGGGCAGGTGAGGTTGACTGTTGGAGCGCTAGATCTAGGTGCGCTCCCTTACCCCACAACAACTATAAATAGTAAGAATTACTGATAATAGTAGAAGGAGAATAAGTACAATATTGTATGATGGTGGATAAGAAACATCCTGATTCCTGTCAAACTAATGATAGGTTCAAAGTTTGGACCAAACTAACTATTGCATTCTTCTGGACTTTTTATGAATTTTTGGACTTGCAAAAGCTAACCCAAACCGATAATTTCACTCCTTCCTTTAACCGCTACGCCCGCGCCATCAAAGTTAAGCCGCAATGTGTGTAATGAACGAAGTGTCGTGACGGAAAATTCTTACACTTTTTTCGGCTATCGAAGGCTTCAGAAAAGGTAGGTACTTCGTTCCAATAAAAAAAAATATTTTGAACAACTTATAGGATCATAGTGTTAGTAAATACAACAAAAACTTTAACCTATATGTTAGTAAAACAACCTAAGGACTGATTTGTTAGAACATTATAGTTTTTATATATTTATCATCTTAACATGTACTGAATTGTAGTACGCATTTTTGGAATTTCCCCTAATTGTAGAAATATTCTATTCTATTCTCTTCAAACAAAGTTGCATGGGTTAAATCGGCTTGGCATTCAGCTGCCCACAAGATAGTACAACAAAACTTATTACAAATGTAATAGCTAAAATTGTAAAATTGTTGGCTCTTCTCAGCAGAATCCGCTTTCCGAACCGGTGGTAGAGTCATGACGTGTCATAAGAGCCACAGGTTGGCCTACGTGAAATAAATAATTTTGAATTACTTGAATTTAACAACTTACTTCAAACGCTTGTGCAGCATGTGTTAACACTTTGTAACCCGGCCCCTTCACCCAACCGCACGTGTTGATGATGACACCCGATGTCGATGCTGGAAGTGGCATGCGTCAAAGAACCATCAAATATATACAGCGTTAATTTTTAAATAAACAGTGATAGCCTAGTGGTTAGGACTGTGGTCTCCTATTCGGGGGGTCGCAGGTTCGATCCCGGGTACGCACCTGTGACTTTTCGGAATCATGTGCGTTTAAACAATTAAATCACTTGATTCAACGGTGAAGGAAAACATCGTGAGGGAAACCTGCACATCTGAGAGTTCTCTATAATGTTCTCGAAGGTGTGTGAAGTCCGCCAACTCGCATTGGGCCAGCGTGGTGGACTATGGCCTATAACCCTTCTCTGAGAGGAGACCTGCGCTCAGTAGTGAGCCGTTGATGGGTTGCTAATGATGATGATGAATTTTAAAATACAAACAACTTCTAAACATAACACTCAAGGCGAACTAAACGGGTCTGCCCGCGAAATTCAAATTTAATGTGGTTTTTCGCAATTTGTAAACGAATACGACAAAGTGGGCTTATGGCATTCTAATTGCGACGATGGCAGTATCATCTTCACAGGTTTATATAAAAATCTTTACTTGAAAGTGTCCAGTTTAAGAAATTAGTCCAAGTATCGAGTTTGACGTGAGTTACTCACAAATTAGTCGATATTGCTTCATGATTGAAGGAAAATCCATCAAACACACTATCACATTTAAATATTAGTAGATACTAGATGCCCGCGACTACGTCTGTCTGGATTAAGGTTTTTTTAATTCCCGCGGGAACTCCTTAATTTTCCAGGATAAAAGAAGCCTATTTGTTAATCCTGGGTAGAGATACCTCATCTATTCCAAATTTCAGCCAAATCAGTTCATTCGTTGTGTTGTCACAAGCTTTCGCATGTATAATATTAGTAGGATCTTCTTCTTAGTCAAGCTATAGACGTCCACTGCTGGACAAAGATCTCCTCCATGGACTTCCACAGGCATCGGTCTTCTAGTATTAGTAGGTATGTACCTTTCTTATTATTCTCGCAGCGCTCCGCGATGACCTCAGCTAGTCGTGAAACTATAGTATTGTATAGCTCCAGGTTCTCTCCTGGACTTTTTTGTCCAAAGTGGTACACCAGGGGGGCCTGTTGACTGAAGCCTTCCTCTATGGACGCTGGTCGCTCCACTAGCAGCGCTCCTGAAGAAGATAAGTACTAGGTAACCAGGTATAGGACACTAAGCAGTGATAGCCTAGTGGTGGGGGTCGCAGGTTCGATCCTGGGTATGCACCTCCCAAATCATGTGTGTTTAAGCAGTTAAATATCACTTGCTTCAACAGTGAAGGAAACCATTGTGAGAAAACCTGCACATCTGAGAGTTCTCTATGTTCTTGAAGGTGTGTGAAGTCCGCCAATTCGCATTGGGCCAGCGTGGTGGAGTATGGCCTGTAACCCTTCTCTGAGAGGAGACCTGCACTCAGTAGTGAGCCATTGATGGGTTAAAAATTAAGAAAATTAGAAGAAGGTAAGAAAATTCTCAAATTGCGTTTATTATAATTGATACAAAAATATTTTGAATAGTAATTATGATCTTATCGAAAATCTGATCTAGTCTTTGTTGGCCTATAATGAGAAAATAAAACAACTTTTAGTACTAAAAATAGATCTTAAATATTTCTATTCGTGCTTTCTATTATTACAGCTTTAAAAAGGTGACCTTTATTACTATTTCTATTACATATTATGTGATCTTATGAGATCTTATGGGTATAAAATGAAATGTAATAGTACAGTACTAATGCTATCACTACCTACTGAACTAGAACATCACTATTACAATAAATATGGCACTAATATTTTACAAAGTGACATTAGCAACTGTCATTTCAGTCTACTGAATTATTGATTCTACTTTAGTAGTCTTTTGAATGTACTACAGTACTAATAGTACTGAACTACTGTACTAATAGTACTGTACTAGAAGTCTGACCTAGTAGTCTTTTGAATGTACTAGTACGGAGTATACTCCTTTTAGTGACCAAGCAATAACAAGTTAAATATTAATTGGTTCATAAAATACCCACCAACAGTCCCTGGTACACTGATATGCCCTTGGCCAACGTCCAAGTCCACATATATTGGCCGTCTGCCCATCCTCACAGCATAATTTAATAGGATCCTGGTTAATGTTGACTTGCCAACATCACCAGGGCCAACCACCATGGTCACAGGCCCCCTGGTGTTCTCCTGCTCTGCAGCCACCCTCTGCTGCTCCAACGCTGCATGTACATTGAGATACACTACCTAGAATAATAGGCTATTTGACTACTTTTAGAAAATCATCTTAAATTGTTAATAATGCTATGCTGAAGCTAACAAAACATATATTTCGGCATAATTTTCATTATTTTTCATAAAAATCGAGAAATAAATTCAAAAAAATAAATTGCCGCCGAAACGTTCCATTTGCTCTCATGACGTAACAGTTCACATTTCAAACAATGACAATTTTATAATATGTGTTTAGACCGCGTGTCGCATACTATTTGGTATTTAATAAAATAGTAACGATGAAAAACAGACGAAATTAGCCTATTACGCCGCACAAACACGTCGAAATGTATTGACAAAATGAGAATTCCATAGGTGGTGTGGACTGTGACATCATTCGAGATCACGGAACGTTTTCGATCACGTGACCATGGCCAGAATTATAGCAATTATATTTAACGTTTTCTAATTAAATAAAGCTTTAT
The DNA here is from genome assembly GCA_029955525.1 of Oeneis ivallda. NCBI lineage: Eukaryota > Metazoa > Arthropoda > Insecta > Lepidoptera > Nymphalidae > Oeneis > Oeneis ivallda. The sequence goes on along the minus strand of JARPMR010000024.1, from coordinate 3,596,911 downwards.
TTTTTAGTTTTGTCGTATGGAATAATGTTTTTAGATAATAATCTTTTAGGATGACACCAGTTGAAATGATATTTTTATTATAGTCAAATACCCTATTATCATAGTAGAAGTTTTTGCAGATATAAGAATAATCCCACTTCCACTAATCCTACTATTATAAATGCGAAAGTTTGAGAAAATGGATGTCTGGATGTTTGTTACTCTTTCACTCCTCAATGAATAAACCAATTTGGCTGAAATTTGAAATGGAGATAGCTCATACCCAGAATTAACACATAGGCTACTTTTTTATCTAGAAAATTTTTATCTGTGGTTACATATGTATCCGGGCCCGAATAAGAGGGTAGTTATTTAAAATAAATAAATATTATAAAATAAATATTATAAAATTGAATTGATAATGTCCTTTCCCTTTTTTTTTTTTTTTAATTTATTATTTGTAAATGTAATACCACGGCTATCTTACTATGGAATTTAATATGATTATTCGTTTTTTTGTGTTATTAATAACTGCTCTCTGAAAAGTTTTTTGAAAACAAATTTAGAGCTTAAATATAGACAATCAAAATTGTTCCTGAAATCATTTGATAAAAAGAAGAGAAGACAAATTATGTGACAATGTAGGAACAATATTGCATTGGTAATAGGAATAGCAACGGGACACTGTCTGCTAAATAGACATCTCACAATAATGAGAATTCAAGAAGACCCATCCTGTCCAGAGTGTGGTGAGGAAGAGACCAGCTTCCACTTCATAGCTGAGTGCTCTATGTACTCATTGGTACGATGGGAACTGCAAGGTAAGGATAGATTAAGTGAAGAAGACCTGACAAACCTTTCAATAGGAGACATCGTTAGGTTTACGAAAGCTACAGGTAGGTTTGAGGGGGGTAGGCTGCCTGGGCACCAGTAACCTGTGTCCAAACACGGGCAATTGGGTGGAATAGTTCCGACACAGGACTGATCACCCGCCTGGCGTTAGCAGGCGTCCTCTCCACAAATACAATACAATCATCAAGTAAACACATAAAGATGTCACAGATAGTAGAACAAGCAATTGGAAGTGGGCTGAACTTGCAGCAAGGAAAGAAATTGAGCAATGGAGCAAACTGTATAACCTTAGTGATAGCCTAGTGGTCTCCTATATGGGGAATTCAGGTTCAATTTTCAGGTTCAAGGGGGAGGCAGGTTCAATACCCGCAATGCATCTCTGACTTTTCAGAGTTGTGTGTTTAAGCAATTAAATATCACATGCTTCAACGATAAAGGAAAGCATCGTGAGGAAACCTGCACACCTGAGAGTTCTGCATAATGTTCTCAAAGGTGTGTGAAGTCCGCCAATTTGCATAGGGCCAGCGTGGTGGACTATGGCCTATAAACCTTCTCTATGAGACATGCGCTCAGTAGTGAGCCGTTGATGGGTGGCTGATGAATGAATGAAATGTATAGCCTCAATAGCCCATTGGTTAAAGGTGGACTGAAAACTGAAGGGCTACATTTTATCCCGGTAAAAGAAAGCGCTCCCACGGGATTTTATAAGCCTAACTCTACACGGACGAAATCGCGCGCGAAGGAGTTTTAATATAAAGAATATACCATTGGCGTTTCTTTAGCAATATAGCTAACTTCTGTGCGTCCTCGAAGCTCCACTGTGCACCCGTGCCACGTGAAAACTGCCACCTTGGCTCCCGTGTGGAACTCATACGGTTTGCCTTTAACCAGCTCTGTACCAAACAACTCCGCGTACCCACTTTTCACCTATAAAACATTCGATATTTACTTTAGAGGACGGATATTATTACTTCGGCGTAACTTAAAGCAATAATCCAATAAATTATTGTAAACTTGGTCAAAATTTTACCTCCAAAACAACTTTTTCGTTTCTTGATTCGACTTCGAAACGAAGTTCGGAGTCTGGCTCTAATTTGAATTCTTGCAACTGCACTTCGGTCATTGTCTTTTTTATTTAAATAGAGCACAAACGAGAACAAAATAATATATTATGTTTAGAAAAGTGTTATAAGGTATTTTGTAAAGTATTGATAGAAAAATTGGAAAAATAAATTGTGCGACGTTTTTTTTTTTTTAAGATTTTGAGATCACAAACGTCAAACTTCAAAGCCAACGTCAAACAGTCCAAGACTTCCAAGAGTATTGTAGACATGGAGTAGACCGACCACTTTTTTTTCTTTTTTTACGGCCCTGGATACTTAGTCCTATAAGGCCTTTCTAATAAATACCGAATATAATAAGACTAATTGACAAAAAAAAAAAAGTGTGTGTGTCAGCTCCGACGCACGACTGGAGTTTACTCCTTAAGTACGATTGTCTAAACATACGCAAAAAGAGTTTATTTAACTGAAAAAGTGAAAGGTGCGCAGAATAGGTTGCGCACCAAAACCGTAACGAGGTCATTCATAAGTAGATTTTACTCCTCGAATTTTTCTCATACCGGGCGCCTTATATATGAAAATTGATTCTTAAGGAGTAAACTGTGAGGGAATTCTAAGCGTAGAATTTATGAAAACAACATATCATTAATGGTTTAATTATATTAAATATACACAACAGAAAATAACAGACATTTCATTGTTTTAATTTTCTACATGTGACATATGTGAGCGACAGCAGTGCCGAACTCTATGGTGTTGGCACCGGCCAGCACTCACATCTCCTCTTCACTGCGATGTCGCGGTCATCAGGAGAGTCCTAAGCTGCTCCGCAATTTTAACAGCCGCGGACCAGCCAAAGCTTTGGTCAATAGATCTGCCTCCATGTTTTCAGTTTGCAGATACTTGACCTCAATTGCTCCTTCTTGTATACAATTTCGAATGAAGTGCATTTTTAAGTCAATATGTTTTGACTTTGAAGTCACCATTTCATTTTGACTTAGTTTGAGGGCAGCTTGATTGTCATTTAAAACGACTATACGGTCATAGCTGGCCCCTAAGTCTTTGTACAGGCTTTTCAGGTGGATGGCTTCTTTGGCAGCTTCTGTCAAAGCGACATACTCTGCTTCAACAGTCGACAAGGCAACGCTTCTTTGCTTTTTCGACATCCAACTCACAGCCGTTCCAGCGTATTTAAAACAGTAGCCTGAAAAAGACTTTCTATCGAGTTTACATGCGCCCCAATCTGCATCTGCCATGCCATATAATTCTTGCCCAGTCTTTCTAAATGTAAGCCCGACGCTCTTCGTTCCTTTTAGGTAACGCAGTACTCTTTTTGCGCACTTGAAATGCTCTTCTCCATAATAATCATTAAATTGAGAGAGATAGCTTATGGCAAACATTATATCAGGGCGAGTTGCTACTGCCAGGTACATCAGTGTACCTATTAAGTTTTTGTACGGAAGATCTTTCCTTTCATCTCTTCCTCCTTTTTCTAATGTAAGACCCGGCTCCATTGGTGTAGACGTAGGCTTACAATCTTGCATTTTAAACTTTATAAGAGTATCTTCTATAAACTTCTCTTGGTTCAATTTGATTTCGCCGCTTTTATAGGTAACTAGTAGGGCGCGTGGGTGCGCGGCCCGCAAGCGGACCGCGGTTTTTCTACTCGGCAAGTAGACTTTTAGGTCTTGATCATTGTCTATCAAAAAACCACTCTTCCATCTTTTATACTCTCCGAGATAGACACCGTTGAAGTTTGTATAGCCGCCATCTTGAATCCGCCATTTTGGATTTTTTTTCAGCTCACTGCCAATTGGATGAGGTTTCGAGTGACTTGTTCGAGCACCCTATCTTTATTACCATGGCCGTGCTCCTCACCCACCTTCCAAACCCTCGATCATCATATGTCATCATTTGTCATAATGAAAATTCTTCAATAAAAACAAATCTTGAAAAGGAACCGTATCAAAGTCTTGCATGAATCCCGCCTCCCGGCTTCTAGTCTCATCAATATTCGCCATATATTTTGTATGAAGAAAAAAAAAATCCGCCATCTTGGATTTTTTTTCTATTCATCAAATAGACCTTTTGGTCTTGATCATCTTTTGCCAAGAAACCACTCTTCCATCTTTTATACTCCCCGAGATAGACACCGACGAAATTTGTATGGCGGCCATCTTTTTTCCGCCATTTTGAATTTATTTTCAGCTCACTGCGAATTGGATGAGGTTTCGAGTGACATTTGTTCGAGCACACCCCACCTATCTTCAATACCCCGGCCGTGCTCTTCACCCGTCTCCGAAATCCTCAATCATCAGCTCTCTCCATAATTTTCCTCTGAATGAATTTTTGTCCTCTATACGAAACCATAGGTGAAAAAAAAATTTTTCATACAAAATTTTACAGGAGAGGTGATCAATCAGTCAGTGAATCAGTGAATCAGCACGAGCAGCTATATAATATATGTCCATTCCAATTAGCCGTTTAGGTATCCCTAAGTCTTTCAACTCAAATTTTTTATTCAGAAACTCTTTTATTTCTTTGAGCTTTTTTGGGCACGAAAAGGCAATCAATATATCGTCTACATATATTATTAATATCACTTTAACTCCTCTTTTCTCTAGTAAGTATAGACATGGATCAGCTTGTGAAGTGTTGAAACCAATGCCTTTTAATTCAGTGTCGAGCTTTTTGTACCATTGCCTCCCTGCCTGTTTGAGTCCATATAAAGCTTTCTTAAGGTGACAGACTTTCTCTTTGGGATTATTTTTTATGTCTTTTAGCATGCTTATTGTTTTATTGTATAAAGTCAGATCTTCTTGTTTACTTTCTTCGATCATAATTTCTGTCAGATAGTCTTCTAAATAGTCAGGGTATTTCATTACTATTTCTTCTTCTAGTTCACCATTCAGGTACGCCGTTGTCACGTCCATCTGGTTTAATTTCAACCCTTCTTCCATTGCTATCCCAATAACTGATCTGATCGAACTTAGTTTAGCAACAGGAGCATATGTTTCAGTGTAGTCAACACCTGGTCGCTGCATGAAACCCCGTGCTACGAGTCTGGCTTTCTTTGTAATACTATTATCTGGTCCAATTTTATTTCTTAGAACCATTTTGTAGTCCACTACTTTCATATCTTTTGTTTTCTTTCCTATTTTCCAGGTTCCATTCTTGATATGTGCTCTTATTTCAGATTTTATCGCATCATGCCAGTATTCATCTGATTCATTGTCTTCGGACATGTAAGATATCTCCGAGAATATATGACTTTCTTCAGTGTTATCTAGTATGAAATCTCTGGTCCATGCTGGAGGGTGCCTCTCTCTTTGTGGCATCCCATGTTCATGTCCCATGTTTCGTCTTCTGAAGAAATATCTTCTTGATCGTTTTGATTTTGCAAAGTGTTTTCATTTTTATTATTTGTTATCACAACTTCAATTGGTTGTACCGTTTTTATAACATCTTTGCTATTAACTTTATCTCCTTTTTCAGGATCTTCTTCGAAGTACATTTTGTTTATAACCTTGATATCCCTGCTTATCACTACATTATCTTCTTCTGGTATGTATACTCTGTATGCCTTTGAGGTCATCGAGTAACCCATGAATACGCCTTCTTTAGCGTTTTTGGTCAATTTCCCTCGTTTTTTCTTGTTCAAAACAAAGGTTTTCCTGCCATACACGTAAAGATGTTGCCCACATGGCGTTCGACCAACCCATTTCTTGAATGGTAAATCGCCATTCAGTGCTTTCGACGGGCTACGATTTATAAGGTAGCTAGCGGTCGCCACCGCTTCCGCCCAAAGCTTTTTAGGTGCATTGGCCTCAATCATTAAACATCTAGCTTTTTCTAACAAGGATCTATTTTTTCTCTCGCTTATCCCATTTTGTTGAGGAGTATAAACAATGGTCAATCTTCTTTGGATGCCATGTGATTTGAGAAATTCATCAAACTCCTTGTTACGGTATTCTGTACCATTATCTGATTGCAGGTATCGAATTCTTTTATTATGGAACTTCTCGACTTCATTTTTGTATTCTTTGAAAATTTCTAATACTTCGCTCTTCCTTTTCATAAAATAAATGTGACAATAACGAGTGTAATCGTCTATGAACGTCACGAAATATTTTGAACCTGCTAGTGACTCACACTCCAAAGGTCCACAAACGTCGCTATGAATTATTTCTAGCTTGTCCGTTGTGTAGAGTTCATCATGTCTTGTGAAAGGTAATCTTGATAGTTTGCCTTTTATGCAGGTTTCACATGTTTCTAACTTTTCTTCAGTCAAGTTCAAACCATACATTAAACCATCTTTAACCACGCTCTGCTACCAATTTGTGAGGGAATTCTAAGCGTAGAATTTATGAAAACAACATATCATTAATGGTTTAATTATATTAAATATACACAACAGAAAATAACAGACATTTCATTGTTTTAATTTTCTACATGTGACATATGTGAGCGACAGCAGTGCCGAACTCTATGGTGTTGGCACCGGCCAGCACTCACATAAACTCCAAAAGGAATTAAGAAACGAGTAGGCTCAAAGATGTGGTGAGGATAGCTAAATCCAAGCTAAAACAGGAAAATGGAACTGGGCGGGACATATTGTAGCAAGGACAGGAAATGAGAAATGGAGTAATAGCACTACAACTTGGCTACCAAGATACTTAAAAAGGAAACAAGGAAGACCTGCACTTCGGTGGAGAGATGAATTAGAAACATACGAGGGAAAAATATGGTCCCGCTCAGCCCAAAACAAGAAGGAATGGAAAAAGAAGGGGAGGCCTTTGCCCAGCAGTGGGATGATTTGTAATTAAAATAAATTAACATGTATAAGTATAACTAGGTAGTAATAAAGGCTTATAAAATAAAATAAAAAAATCTAAAGTTATTACAGAATTGAATGAGGTGAGGCGGGTAGGAGATACCCAAAATTTTGATGTTCAATTTTTGAAGTATGATTGTGTAACTAGCATTTATGCTTGAGTTAAATTTATAATAGTATCCATTCAACAAGATTAGTAAATAAAATACCAGCATAAAGTACAAAAGCGTTATTTTTAATTGAAATAACCAAGTACCTTTGAAAAAATACAAGTTTAGGTAGTTAACTTCTCTTCGCATAAAAATCTAAAAAAATTCCAACTTCTTTGGTAAATCATCATAACAATAGTGTCTTCTAATTATTATATAAATAAAAAAATAACTGAAAAGTCTTATGAGATCACTAGCTGATGCCCGCGACTTTGTCCGCGTGGATTTAGTTTTTAAAGTCCCTCGGGAACTCCTTGATTTTCCGGCATAAAAAGTAGCCTAAATGTTGACCCGAGTAATAAGCTACCACGGTATAAAATTTTGTAGAAATCTGTGCGGTAGTTTTTACGTGAAAGAAGGACAAACACACAGACACGAAATCGTCCGGTTACAGTTTTATTATAAGTATATAGATGTAACAGAACTACAGAGTATAGCGACAAAAATGTAACACCGACTACGGGGTCGGGTGTGACGTACCCCAGTCACGTGTACGCATGTGTGTCTACCGTTGCCGCCGGCGCAACACTAAATTGAACCTGAACCTTGCCCCTCGCACCCTTACCTCCAGCTACTGAAACGACAAGACTCGCATGGCAACAGCTAACAGTAACATTAAATAATCTGCGTTTTAAAACTTCTCGGATATGACATACCCGACCTTACTCACGCCGGGTTAAAATAAGAATTTGTTCTCTTTAGCACAGCTTGAAATAGATAGATACATATAAATATGTACAGTAGGACCTTTACAACTTTTCTACACTAGCGGCACGCTATGATGGCCGGTTTGACGTTTGTCCGCTCATGAAGTTCCGTATTAATTGATAACGACTTTGAAGGAAATAATTGTATTACTTTATTGACGATAGTGATGTGCAGAGATTCATAAATTTTATCGAATGTAGTTTTAGGTTTAGGACTCAAAATTTATTTATTAAATTGATTTCTAAAATGTATACAAGTGTAGAAAAATCAGTTTGCACCATTTAAGGGGTGAATGTACTTGTGAATATGAACAATTTTCACTATGTGGACAAACCTCTGAAATCGCAAAAAAATATCAGCTGTTTCATACAAAAGGTAAAATTTTTATTTTTATATGATATATACCACAACTCGGCATTTGGTTTTCTAAATTGAAAATTTTTAAAAATGGAATCTAATACGATCGTCACATAGGATCGCTGGCTAGCACAACTACTACCTCCGGCAAACTCGCGTCAATGCTCAATGCAAAACAAAGCAGTTTCGAATTGACGTTGCTTCGAAAAGTATAAACTGTCAGTGCAATGCGATTGTGATATAGTTTTGACCTGGCTTTGGATTTCAAATATTGATACTGCATTACTGTTGACCCTTGCTCGTTAATTTGGACTCTGTTCAAGCCCTTTGTTGTGGATTTCGTCGATATGACCGAACGTACGCAGAGAACTGTTCTAAATAGTCAGACACGTGAGTTCGTAATACGCCTTCGTAACTATTTCGATCGTGAAGCTCAAAATGGAGGGCCAATTTTACCTATAACGTCAGTGGTTGAACGCGTAGCTGATGCGCTTAATATTGGACAACGAACTGTTAGACGGATAACTAAAAAAAATATGGCGAGACTGGCACAGAAGAAAATAAACTTCACACACCAAAAAAGAGAAAACGAGCAAAACCAGTCGTAGGCATCGATAGCTTTGATGCCGATGCTATCCGAAGACATGTTTACGGCTACTATTTACAGAAGGAGTATCCAACAAGAAAAAAGTTGGTGCATTCACTGAAGGAAGCTGGATTATTCTTCGGTGGGGAAAGTTCTTTAACGAAGATTTTGAAGACCATTGGATTTCGATACAAAAAATGTAACAAACGCAAAATATTGATGGAAAGATTTGATATAGCGATGGCAAGGTATACTTTTTTACGGCAAGTGAAAGAAATCAAAAATTGGCAAAATGTTGTGTTCTTGGATGAAACATGGCTTAATGCTAACCATACTGTAGGCCGTTCTTGGAACGATGACACAGCAGCATCTACTTCCAAAGTTCCTGTAGGAAAAGGATCGCGACTTATAATTTGTCACGCCGGAACCATCAACGGGTTTGTCGAAGGTTCTCTCATGGCTTTTGCGTCAAAAACCACTGGAGACTATCATGAAGACATGAATGGAGAAAAGTTTACTGAATGATTTACCTCAATGTTGTGTAGCCTCCCTGAACCATCTATTATAATTATGGACAACGCCCCATACCACTCGATGCAAATTGACAAGCCACCTGCCCAATCCCAAAAGAAAGCTGATATCGTCGCATGGCTTCGTAAAAATGGCGTAGATGCAAACATGAATATGTCAAAAGCGGAATTAGTACGTCTTTTAAAAGAAAACAAACCAACCAAGATCCGATACGTCATTGACGAAATAGCATTAGAACATGGGCACAGAGTTATACGGTTACCGCCTTACCATTGTGAGTATAATGCGATTGAGTTGGTGTGGGCTCAAATTAAGGGATATGCTGCAAGACACAATACAGAACCCCCATTTACCACAAAAAAATGCTAAAATTATTAGAAGAAGCTTGTGAACATGTGACTAAAGGAGACTGGGAAAAGGTTGTGAATAGAACTGTTAAATTAATAAGGGAAGATTATGAAAGAGATGTGAAAATAGATAATATTATAGAAAACGAACATATAATTATTAATGTAGGTGATGATAGCAGTGACGACAGTGAAAATAGTAGTATGGACGAATCTGATTAATTATGGCCTTTTGTGGCACCTTTTTTGGTATCTTTTGTATTCATATGTTTCTTGTGTGCATATAAAGTATGTATATTCATTTTCATTCAAATATTCAGTTCGTTCAAATAAATTAAATAAACATATACATTTTTGTTTTATTAAACCTATTTAATCAGGTACAAAAACAAAACTTAATTGTTTTTTGTTCGAGAATAAATTGACATTCCACATCACTATTGTAATGTGTCAAACCGGCCATCATAGCGTGCCGCTAGTGTAGTACCTATTACAAATACGTAGTCGTAATTTCTAGTTCCATGTTAAAAAAATACACTACAGACCACAGATTAATGATTACTACAGACTGAGAAAACCACAGAACACTTTTCCTACACTCAGTCTGTAGTGACTTTAATAGTCTGTAGCGTTTGTGGTCGGTCTACTCAAAAGTGTAAGGTCTTTGGGTCTACTCGATTCATGGAAGTAGGTAGTTGTTTTCTTAGTTCCATGACTCGACTAATTTAGTGAGTAACTCACGTCCAAGTTCCAACTCGGTATTTTGATTAATTTCTTAAACTAGTCACTTCCAAGAAAAGATTTTTATTTAAACCTGTGAAGATGATAATTCTACTGGCGCAATAAGCCTACTTTGTCGTATTAGTTTACACAATGGGAAAACCAAATTAAATTTGAATTTCGCGGGCAGACTCGTATAATCCACCTTAAATATATTAACGGAGTGGTTTTATTCTCTTGGGATGTTTTAATCTGTGGCAGAAGCGAAAAAACGGCGTTTTTGTTTTGAAACATTTTGAAATTATCTACCGAGAGTGAGAGGTACCGAGAGCAATATTGCAGATAGACTAAAACTTGTTTTGTTTGAATAAATAAACTTACAATTTATCTAAATAGATAAAAGTTTAATGATGGAAAATTCGTTTTTCGAATACCGTGACCGTACTGGCGCGGGGAGTGACTCCGACAGTGAAATTATTGATAGTAGTTTCAGTCAGTCTTTCGTTCCAAAAACTCCAGCGAAGAAAAATAAAACTGTATACGTGCCTGAATCTGACGATTCTACTGGAGGTAATCTTTTCAATAATCTCACTTTGCCATTTTCTTTTTAGCCGACTACGGCAAAAGGAAGGACTATGCAGCATTATATGCAGGGCTATTTTAGCAGTCTTGTATGAATGGGCTATTTGTGAAAGTTCCACCGCAGATAAATTACTGAGTCGATTTTGATGAATAGGTGTCAATCGATTCGTTATAATGAATGGTCCGAAAGACATAGGCTACATTTTATACAACAAATTAATATGATTGATCTTATAATACTTATCCAATATTCCGTAGTCAAGTTACAGTTTTCAAACTTCTATACTTGTTGTGGCTTAATACCCATCATCCTTGTCCGCTCTTAATACATATTATATAGTATATCACAGTACCTTCTTCTTCTCTTCTTCTTTATCAACCGATAGAAGTCCACTGCTGGACGAAGGTCTCTTGCATGGACTTCCACAGGCCTCGGTCTTGCGCCGCCTGAATCCAGCGGCTCCCTGCGACTCGTTTGATGTCGTCGGTCCACCTGGTGGGGGGCCTGCCAACACTGCGCTTCCCGGTGCGGGGTCGCCACTCCAGCACCTTGGGACCCCAACGACCATCAGCTTTTCGAACTATGTGCCCCGCCCATTTCCACTTCAGTATCGCGACTCGCTTAGCTATGTCGGTGACTCTGGTTCTCCTACGGATCTCTTCATTTCTGATTCGATCCCGCAGAGACACTCCGAGCATAGCTCTCTCCATCGCCCGCTGAGCGGTCCTGAGCCTACTTATGAGGCCCTTAGCTAACAGTACCTTACATACCATTAATTTGTAAGTTAGTTATAGGCAGCAGCGAAGCAGTGATAGCCTAGTGGTCAGTACTGCTGTCTCCTATTCGGGAGGGTCGCAGGTTCGATTCCGGGCACGCACCGCTGGCTTTTCTAAGTTAAGTGCGTTTAAAGAAATTAAATATCACAAGCTTCAACGGTGAAGGAAAACATCGTGAGGAAACCTGCACACCTGAGAGTTCTTCATAATGTTCTCAAAAAGTGTGTGAAGACTGTTAATTCACATTGGGCCAGCGTGGTGGACTATGGTCTGTAAGTGATGGAACCCTTCTCTGAGAGGAGACCATGCGCTCAGTAGTGACCTGTTGATGGGTTGCTGATGATGCTAATTTATATTGTATTCCCAACATAACAAGGGATTTCTGCACTTTGGAATTGCTAGTTTTTATTTTTAAATATAAATAATTATTATAATAAGTTCCTTCACATCATAGTATTTAAAACTTCATTAATTTGACTACTTACTAGAATAGCACAGGATAGTTTTTAATCAAATAAACTTTTACAAAGTGATTTTGAATCGTCAAGTGAATCTACCACTGGTTCAGAATGCTGTTCCAGCTGAGCAGATCCAGAAAAAAATTCACAGGTTGCTCTTTTTATAGTTCCATACCCAAAGGGTGCCAACGGGACCCTATTACTAAGCCTCCGCTGACTGTCCCTCTGTCTGTCTGCCTGTCCGTCTGTCAGCGGGCTGTATCTCGTACACCGTAATAGGTAGACAGTTGAAATTTTCACTTTTCAGTGTGTATTTCTATTGCTGCTATAACAACAAATAATAAAAATAAAATTATATTTAAAAATAAAGGGGGCTCCCATACATGAAAAAGATTATTTTTTAGCTTCAAAAATGAAGAAATGGGGAGCCATCAAAGTTATGACCAAAACAAACGAGCATTTTTCCCCCATATGCTAATTTAGTACTATCTTAGAACTAAGATATCTAGTTTTTAAAAAAGTGATTTGGTCATGTGTACCTGTACGGAACCCTAAAAGAGCAAGGCCCAACTCGCTCTTGGCCGATTTCTAGATATTATTTGTAACAATATGTTGTGACCAATTTAGATTCTTCTTTTTAATCAACCTATAGAAACCCACTGCTGGACAAAGGTCTCCTCCATGGCCTTTCACAGGCTTCAGTCTTGCGCCGCCTGAATCGGCTCGCGGCAGTGGCTCCCTGCCACTCATTTGATGTTGTCGGCCCTCCTAGTGGGGGGTCTGCCAACGCTGCACTTCCCGGCTCAGGGTCACTCAGCGTGCGATGGAGAGAGCTATGCTTGAATATCCCTGCGAGATCAAATCAGAAATGAAGAGACCTGTAGGAAAACCAAATACACCGACATATCTCACCGAGTCGCAAAACTGAAGTGGAAATGGTCGGAGCACATAGTTTCAAGAACTTATGATCATTGGGGTCCCAAGGTGCTGGAGTTTCGACCCCAATTTAGATTACCAATTAATCATTTTGTGTATTAATTTTAGATGTGTCAGAAAAAGAAAATACCCCCACAAACACATCTAAAGCAATGGCTAGAAGGAGCAGTCTCAAGCTACATCATGTAGTTTTGAGTAGTGATGATGGTAAGCATAAAACTATACTTATGTTGGGCATGATAGTTATCTTTGTCATCATCATCATCAGGTACTATGCATCCACTATTATAATAGACAGTAAGGCAGTGCCATCTCTTGCCTTTTGCTATCACATTCAATCACTACCAACCATGTTTTGCATTATATTGCACCACCTCACAGTCATATAATTTTTATGTTTTTAGACAAGTCCAGTAAAGGCAGCATTCAAAGACACTCTGAATCTTCTAACAAAGTAGTTATAACTTCTTCTGAAGATGAAGGTAAGTTTAAATAAGAAAGACAAATAATTTGCTAATGTATCATCTGTAGTTTTGTTCAGTATATTTAATTAATTTACTGCCAAAGTAGGTGTTCTCTTAATTTACTGATGCATAGTAAAAAATTTCATGTTCATATTCATATCATAACCACATCATTAACACAGTATAACAAGCATACAGTTATGAAGCGTTGTTTCGGTGTCACAGGTGTTAGTTGTCATCTCAACCAATAGACATCCTACTGCTTGATGTACATGCAAGAGACCTATGCACGTCAAGTAGAAAGTACTTGAAATTGTTTGCCCACCAAATAGGTCACTTAGGGTCTTCATTCAAGCATATTTAGATTCTATCTTTTTGTCATACTTATTATACAAAAGAAGGTGAACATCGAAAAAGTGTAGGTACAATTTATTTGGTCTATTACGAATAGAATTTTAATGTTAGTAATATACTTAACTTACTTTATTTAGGCTGGCATACGGAAATGTAAAAGCCTATAAATAAAAGAATGCTCCCACTAATTGGTTTTAATTTATGGTTGTTCTGTGACTGTTTACTTCACATACTTTTAATTAACCCATAAGGTAATCTATTTTAGCAAACCAAATATCTCCCGAAATAATACCGAAACGTCGCCCCCTAGTCAAACCCTCCCCAAGGTCCTCAGACTCTTTCATTGGAAGGAAAAAGAAGCATATGATACTCCTAGACTCTGAATCTGACAATTCATTTGTCAAAGGACACGCTAGAAAGAAGAAATGCCTGAAAGACACACCAGTCAAGATAGAGTCTGTACGAAAAAATATAATTCGTGATATAAAGAATATGAGTATCCAAAATGACAGCATTGTTAGTGATGATGACAATGAACAGGTTGATGATAGTGATAATAGTGATGAAAGCCAGGAAAGTGATGGTGAAAATTCATCACAAGAAAGTGATGCCAGTGAGTCTGAAAGTGAATATAGTGATAGTGATAATCAGGATCGCAAAAATGATGACAAAAGTCACAAAACTGGTAACAAGAAATCATATCATAAATACAAAGACGATAGTCACAAAAGTGATGATAACAAGAAACAATCGGCTTTCAGTGATGACAAAGATACTTCATTAAATGAAGTTAGTGATGGTGATAATAATGATCATAAAAATAAGTATGATGATAAAAAGAAATCAAATCACAGTGATGCTATTGAGCCTTCTTTAGATGAAGGTAATGCTACTAAACACAATGATGTAGAATCTTCTAGAAATAAAAGCAGCAATTGTTCTAATGAAAATGCTGATGAAACTAATGATCACAAGGACAGTGTTATAAGTAGCACAAGTGACGACGGTTTGGAAGAAGAACAAATGGTAATGTCTCGGGCTACAAGAATGAGTATTATGGGTGTGATACCTAAAGAAAATGACAGTGACGATTCAGATTTCATAGAGTCTGATGATGTAAGTTTTAATTATCTTATTGTATCTGAACCATAGAATTGTAACACATAGAAAAGCAGTAGCCGCGCGCGGAGTGTAACCATTTCATGGTAGCCTTTAAAGGCTAGTTACGCCTATCGGCACGCAGACTAGTGTACGTGTCGGCGAGCGTAAATAAATCACGTCTCTTAGCACACATACCGTTTTATGGTAACACGTTAGTTTTGAGACTCAACTTCCTTAAGTTAACAATATATGAAGTTAGAGGAAAGTTTCTGGTTGTAAGCATTTAAATACTAGTGGTTCGCCCCGAACTGAGACCTCATGGTATCCCATAATTCCCATAAGGAAGTTTTAACTATATATTGTAATTAAAACGCGCCGAATCTGATGACGTCAATCGTCATCTGCTTTCGTGGATGCGATGCGTATGCCTACAATATTTTACTAAAATTCAGCTGGTTCGCTGAACGGGTGTTACGTAGTATACGATTTCATAATAAAAAAAATTATAAAATGCCATGACTGCGCGCTTGCGGCTTCTGCGGCGAGCATGTCTAGATGCGCGCTCATCTTTACATTCATAGACACAGTACCATCATACGGTAGTAAATAGGTGCTAACGTCTAATTATTGTAAATAGAAACGGATTTACTTTTGTAAAAACAACGTGATACTTTTATTGATAATAATTTGCTAATTTAATAACATAATTAGTAATAGACAAAATAAGAATAGCTGACGCAAAACTGTATTTACAATAATAAAGACGGCGCCATCTATTAACAGTATAGTGAAGTTTTGTTAAAAACATTGATGCCCATTAAAAATTAAATAATTTCGTTTCAAGTACAGAATATAACTCAAATTATGTGTAAGTTTCAAGTTTTAAAATAAAGTGGTTTTAGAGATCTTTATGTCTCGGGCTACAAGAATGAGTATTATGGGTGTGATACCTAAAGAAAATGACAGTGACGATTCAGATTTCATAGAGTCTGATGATGTAAGTTTTAATTATCTTATTGTATCTGAACCATAGAATTGTAACACATAGAAAAGCAGTACCTGCGCGCGGAGTGTAACCATTTCATGGTAGCCTTTAAAGGCTAGTTACGCCTATCGGCACGCAGACTAGTGTACGTGTCGGCGAGCGTAAATAAATCACGTCTCTTAGCACACATACCGTTTTATGGTAACACGTTAAGCTGGTCTCGTTGTATGGAACTATTGGTCTAGTCGTTATTAGTCTAAGCTTTAAACAATATTTTATTAATACGCCTTTTGGCTGACTCTACTTTTGCGATTTAATCGTAAGCAGCAGTAAATTGGTTTTTAACATATTCTTTCTTTATAATAAACTAGCTTATGCCCGCGACTTCGTGCGCGTGGAGTTAGAATTTTAAAATCCATCGGGAACCCTTTATTATGTATGTTTATTATAGCTTATATTTCAGACCGCCCATTCCTCTCCGGCAAGTTCATCAGAAAATTTATACATAAGTCCCATTAAAGAAGAAACGCACGGAAACACTACTCCAGAAGTACCTACAAAAGTTGACGACGTAGAATCTTCTACGATATCATGTTCACCTATAACGAGCCCCTCGCAGAACCAAACCACTGAAATAAATTGGTCATTTAATAAAAATGATGAAATAAACAATTCATTAACTAAAAATGATGTCAGAGTCTCGAATAACAATCTATACAGCCCTGAAGTATGCGATTTAAAGAAAAAAGTATTGAACAAGGTGAATAAGGAAGCCAAAACGTTGAAAGTAATTGATGATGATGATGTGACGATAATAGACAATGAGCCGGAAATTATAGCACTTAGCAGCGACGATGAAGTTGAGGTAAGTCAGATTATGTTAAGCACTTGTAAAAAGTTTATTTGAATAAAAAATATTTCTTTTCTGTTCTATTCTATGAAATTGCAGACTACTATTTTTAAGAATTTTATAAGAATTACTACGCAACTTACGTGCGAAAAGTCCGTGTGAAAAGACACTTACGATTTTTTCGCGCGGGTCATTTTCTTAATCAAATGATAACAAGTACAATAGTTTTGAGACTCAACTTCCTTAAGTTAACAATATATGAAGTTAGAGGAAAGTTTCTGGTTGTAAGCATTTAAATACTAGTGGTTCGCCCCGAACTGAGACCTCGCGGTATCCCATAATTCCCATAAGGAAGTTTTAACTATATATTGTAATTAAAACGCGCCGAATCTGATGACGTCAATCGTCATCTGCTTTCGTGGATGCGATGCGTATGCCTACAATATTTTACTAAAATTCAGCTGGTTCGCTGAACGGGTGTTACGTAGTATACGATTTCATAATAAAAAAAAATTATAAAATGCCATGACTGCGCGCTTGCGGCTTCTGCGGCGAGCATGTCTAGATGCGCGCTCATCTTTACATTCATAGACACAGTACCATCATACGGTAGTAAATAGGTGCTAACGTCTAATTATTGTAAATAGAAACGGATTTACTTTTGTAAAAACAACGTGATACTTTTATTGATAATAATTTGCTAATTTAATAACATAATTAGTAATAGACAAAATAAGAATAGCTGACGCAAAACTGTATTTACAATAATAAAGACGGCGCCATCTATTAACAGTATAGTGAAGTTTTGTTAAAAACATTGATGCCCATTAAAAATTAAATAATTTCGTTTCTTTATAATATTTACCTAATCTTAGTATTTGTTGTTCAAGTACAGAATATAACTCAAATTATGTGTAAGTTTCAAGTTTTAAAATAAAGTGGTTTTAGAGATCTAGCCTCGAATTCAATCTCCACTTTGAAAGCCCCCCGTCTCGTCAATTTTAGGAAAAATAAAATAAAAAAAATACTTTTGTACTCTGTTCCAAATTATCTTTAAAATGAGGTACTGCAACCCTATGAAACGCAAAAAAATATATTTTACTTCGCATTCGCTTCTATGAGAGCCCCCCTGAAATAAAGATTTTTATAACTTTTTAAGCCATTTTCGGCTGGAGGCCATCGGTTTACATATCATATCTAAAATTGAAGTAATTACGTTCAGTAATTCAGAAGTTATAAGGCTCTGACAGACGGACGGACGGACGGACGGACAGACGGACGGACGGACAAGTGCAAATTCACTCAAGTAAACTCAGAGACCTTCGCTTCGCTCGGTCGATAAGCTCAAAATTTCATCAGAATTTAGACACTACACTCTGTTTTTTACACGGTTAAATTGCATTGTTGGAGCAAAAAAATTCAGCCATATTAAGATTGTATCAATGATTGATGCCAGTTTTTCCGGTCGATTTTGTATACATTACTACTGTTATACAAAACTAAGCAAAATATTAAAAAAAATGTATGTGTGAAGAAGCCCTTACTATAGGAATATACTCGTTTTTACTTAGGAAAATATGAATATTTTTTTGTAGAAAATGAAATTTAGGACCTCTCCATCGACTTCTTAAATAACAATTCCCAAAATGTCGAGTTTGTCGAACGTTGAATTTTAATTTTAAATTTCCCAAAATTTTCAATTCATAAATTAAGTACTTATATTCCCAAAAACTATTTGATTCAGTTCCAGGTAGGTATCACTCCAACAAAGTTAACTTTATAGCAAAAACAAAACGTAAATAGAAAAAATAATAAAATGTTGTGGGTAATTTTAAAATTTATTGTTTTAACGATTCTTAATTGTGACAAATGACGCGTACTTTAAGTTTGTTCTGTCGATTCATTCGCCTATTATTTCGAAAACGATAAATAATTTTGTGCAAATTGTGATTTGTAATCGTGGCGACTTGAAAAAATGCCAAAACCTGTGAGTAATATATGTTTTTCTTCATAAGTTTTCTAAAAGGCGAAACTTTCAATGAAAAATGTCGTCGAAAGGCACTTGATTTTTAGAAGCTAGTCATTAATTATTTATTTGAATGCGTGTTCGTAGATAAGTTTTTAGTTAAAATGTTCATTAAATGCTTCCTCGTCAGGTCCGGTATTTTTCGAATTTACGTGAAAATCTTATAAACTTCGGGGAACAATAATTGTATGAATACAGTTGCAATAAAATGTAAAAAACGTGATAAAACGTTGGTTCAATTTTATTGTTTTAGCTTTTGCTCGCGACTTAATCCGCGTGGAGTTAGGTTTAATCTGTTTTTCCGGGGTAACTTAGGTCATTCTTCAGGTCCTCAACTATTCACATGCAAATTCACATCGATCCGTTGCTCCCTTGCTGCTTCATTGAAAGACAAATATTTAAGCCTAGGAGCAGTGATAACTTAACTGTTAGGACTGCGGTCTCCTATTTTTATTGAAGGGCTCGCGTGTTCGATTCCTGGCACGAATGTGGTGTTATGTAAGTAATTAAATATATAAGCAATTAAATATCAGATGCTTCAACAGTGAAGTAAAAAATCGTGAGGAAATCTGCACACCCAAAGGCCAAAAGCTCTCCATAATGTTACCCTAATCAGTTGAATTAGTGGGAATGACCCGTTCTTAATGGTGTGTGAAGTCTGCCAATTCGCATTGGGCCAGCATGGTGGACTATGGCCTATGACCTTTCTCTGAGAGGAGACCTGCGCTCAGTAGTGAGCCGTTCACGAGTTGCTGATGAAGATGGTGACTGTACATTATTAAAAAAAAAGTAGCTTTATTTTCCTCTTACAGTTATTGTTCTTAATACTAGTTTTCCTACATACTAAGTTTTAAAATTTCAGTACAAATCAAAAAAAATTGTAGTGTAATAGGTAGGTATGTATTATTATATATTGTGTTTTGGGTGCTGTAGTATGTGTAAATGTAATGTGTAGGACTACCTACATGAGCAACAACACTAGTTGTTGCTCATGTAAGAGGACCGCCTTCCGCGGTGAAAGCCTCCTCCATCCTTTTCCATAAGACTCTCTGTTTAGCAGTTCTATGCCACGTTTTCCCCGCAACCTTTACAATATCGTCGCTCCACCTTTGAGCTGGTCTGCCTGGCCTGCGCTTTTTATTGATAGGGTACCAGTTCGTTGTGATTTGAGAACATCTTTCATCTGATACCCTCTGAACATGACCGGCCCTGTACATTATTATTTATAAAAATAACTTTGCCTGTCTATGAAATATTTTTCCTCAACGATAGTGGATAACATTTCCTAAGTATATTATGTAGGTAGTCTCCCAATCTTCCAATTTTATCCATTTCGAGTCGAATTATTGGATTTATATGTTTATTTATTTATTTCGGTTGTATTGCTTAATTATTATTACATAATTCGAAGAGCTGATGGTCGTTGGGGTTGACCCCGCACCGGGAAGCGCAGTGTTGGCAGACCCCCCACTAAGTGGATCGACGAAATCAAACGAGTCGCAGGGAGCCGCTGGATTCAGGCGACGCAATACCGAGGCCTGTGGAAGTCCATGCAAGAGGCATATGTCCAGCAGTGGACGTCTATCGGTTGACAAAGAAGAAGAAAGAAGAAATTGCTTAAGGTGGATTATACGGGTCTGCCCGCGAAATTCCAATTTAATTTGGTTTTTCGCAATTTGTAAACTAATACGACAAAGTAGGCTTATGGCCTTCTAATTGCGCCAGTGGAATTATCATCTTCACAGGTTTAAATAAAAATCTTTACTTGAAAGTGACCAGTTTAAGAAATTAATCAAAATATTGAGTTGGAAGTGAGTTACTCACAAATTAGTCGATATTTTGATTAATTTTTTTAAACTGGACACTTTCAAGTAAAGATTTTTATGTAAACCTGTGAAGATGATAATTCCACTGGCGCAATTAGAGGGCCATAAGCCTACTTTGTCGTATTAGTTTACAAATTGCGAAAAACCAAATTAAATTTGAATTTCGCGGGCAGAACCGTGTCTTCCACCTTAATGTGTAGAGCAGTCATCCTAAGTAGGTTTAATACCTACTCCGGTGGACATTGATGTGATTTATATTATTTGTAGGTGAAAGATAAATCGCCTAACCGCAAGAAGTCTTCCATCGTTAAGTCACAGAAAGATGAGAGCGCATCGCAGTTGAAGACTAACGACATGAAGCGGTACCTGCCACCGCCCAGTTACCCCAACCAGATAGTGTACGTGAAGAAACACGTTCGGGAAAATGAACTAAGCAAACTTAACGGGCTCAGGGAGGACTTACAGAATATTAGGGTAAGTATACACCCGATTTTGGACTTTTGACGACCTCTAAAATTTGGAATGCCCTTCCGGCTTCCGTTTTTCCGAATGACTTTAAATCAAGAGTGAATAGGCATCTTCTAGGCAAGCGCGCTCCATCTTAGGCTGCATCTTCACTTACCATCAGGTGAGTTTGCAGTCAAGCGCTAGTCTATATATTTAAAAAAAGAACCTCCCTGGCTCAGTGGTGAGCGCTGTTGTCTTATAACTGGGAGGTCTCGGGTTCGATTCCCGGCGGGGTCAATTTGGGAATTTATAATTTCTGAATTGTCTCTGGTCTGGTCTGGTGGGAGGCTTTGGCCGTGGCTAGTTACCACCCTACTGTCAAAGACGTGCCGCCAAGCGATTTAGCGTTCCGGCACGATGGCGTGTAGAAATCAATTAGGGGTATGGGTTGAATGTAACTGCCATACCCCTTCCAAGTTAGCCCGCTACCGTCTTAGACTGCATCGTCACTTACCGTCAGGTGAGATCGCAGTCATGGACTAGCTTGTCATCGAATAAAAAAAAAATATGTGAGCCGTCACGGGACGCCTGGCAGAAGTGAAACATCGACATTATTTTGTAAAAGTAATATGCAGAAAAGAACAGATTGTGATAGGAACTAAATATGTCACTTAACATCGCTTGGGTTTTGGGTTGAATGGTCGAATGCTAAATGAAATGGGAATGGTATTAGTTAGATTCGAGAGCGTAACGTCAGTCATATTTGAAAGCGCGGCAACATGGCGACGTTATCGTCCGATTGGAAGTAAAATATCATTATTTTTTAATTTAAACATTTTCCTTAGTAATATTTTTTTTTTCTAAAGTACGGTGAAATAAATAATTATGTAATTAAATAAAAATATAAAATAATTGCAAGCATATCTCCTATTTATCATCGTCATGTTCATCGCCTCGATCTATAGACGTCATAGGTTGTCTATGTCAGAGGTGCGATTTTCTAAAAATTGCCGATCAAAATCTTATTCATTTCATAGCATTAGCGTCAAAGTAAAATACTCCTTGAGTGTATTGATTTAAAGTCACAAATTCAGTACAACCGATTCTAATATGGAGCGTATCGTACTACCTAAACGTATGAGAATGCATACTCGAAATTGAGCTCTAATATAATGCTGTTATGACGTTACTTTGACGCTAATGCCATGAAATGAATAAGATTTTGATCGGCAACCTTTAGACAATCGGGGGGCAGACTGCTCAGGATCATCGTGTTATGTGACGATCGTTTCGAGACACCTAAGCCCAACAGTGGACGTGTATCGCTTGTGATGACCAGTAAAATGTGAATGTCCCAGTACTTGCTGGACAACATGGACGTGGACACGCTGTCCGACCGCGGCGCGAAGCTGATGGAGCGGCTGGAGGCGCTGGAGAGAGACGTGCAGCGGCAGGGGGACAAGGTCGCCAGCATGGTCGTGGAGCCAGGTGACTGAGGAGCCTCTGAATCTAATCTAAATCTCATCATCATCATCATTAGCAACCCATCAACGGCTCACTACTGAGCGCAGGTCTCCTCTCAGAGAAGGGTTATAGGCCATAGTCCACCACGCTGGCCCAATGCGAATTGGTAGACTTCACACACCTTCGAGAACATTATGAATAACTAAGATGTGCAGGTTTCCTCACGATGTTTTCCTTCACCGTTGAAGCAAGTAATATTTAATTGCTTAAACGCACTTGACTCGGAGTCAAGGCAGAGGTGCGTACCCGGGATCGAACCTGCGACCCCCCGAATAGGAGACCACAGTCCTAACCACTAGGCTAGTATCACTGCTTCATCAATCTAAATCCTACTAATATTATAAATGCGAAAGTTTGTTAGGATGTATGGATGGATAGATGTTTGTTACTCTATAACTCCACAATGCATGAACCGATTTAGCTGAAATTTGGTATGGAGATAGCTCATACCAAGGATTAACACATAGGCTTTTTATCCCGGAAAATTACAGAGTTCCCGCGAGAGTTAAAAACCTTAATCCACGCGGACGAAGTCGCGGGCATCATCTAGTAAATATATAAGAATAAGGTGACTGACTGACTGAATGACCGATCGATCTATCAACGCACAGATCATACCACTGAACGCATCGGGCTGAAATTTGGCTTACAGATAGCTATTATGATGTAGGTATCCGCTAAGAAAGGATTTTTGAAAATTAAACCCGTAGCTGCGTTGCAGGGTTATTGCAGAAAAATCAACAAATAAGCACACTCGCATTCATAATATTATTAAGACAAGCTTTTGCCCGCGGCTTCGCTCACGTTAAGTTCGATTTATCAAACCTCTACTTCACCCCTTTAGGGCTCGTTTCTGGAGACGCGGGCCGTCGTCGCCGCGTACTGCGCCAGAACGCTTCTGCAAGAATGCTCTCATACTTGGCCATATGTTTGAGTAAACCGCGCGACGCAACGCGCCGCGTCTCCAGAAACGAGCCCTAAAGGGGTAAAGTAGCCACGGGCAAAAGCTTGTCTTAATAGAGGGAAGTTCCTACTTTCCAAGATACAGTTTAAATACTAGTTTGGAAAGTGGGAGATCATAAAACTATATAAGTATATCACATTAATTGTTAGCTCATCACTAGTTTCTTGCTGGTTCTTCTCGGCAGGAAAGGCATTCCGAACCAGTGGTAGATTCATCGACTATTCAAAAGCACTTGTAAAAGTTTATTTGAAAAAAATATATTTCTATTCTATTCTATACTAGTTGTAACACCTTATTTCTTTGCTCAAAATAAAAATATATTCTAATCATATTATGAATGCGAGAGTGTATTGTGTTTGTTTGTTGATTTTTCTTCTATAACGCTGCAACACAGCTGCTTCGGATCGACGTAATTTTTTCTACTCTACTCTTTACCTGGAAATTCAATGAGTTACCGAGGGATTTTAAAAACTAAATCCACGCGGACAAAGTCGCGGGCAAAAGTTAGTAATAACAACACATATTATTATTATTAAGCTATTGCATAGCTTTTATCGCGGGCTTTGAACTAGGACAAACAGTTTGAGCACGGCGACCGAATCAAGAAATTCCGTAACGAAAAAAACCTAACACCGTCGTTCAGTAAGCGTTCAACATTTTAGAGGTTCACATTTAGCTCTGTTTGGCGCAGTGGGCGAGCGACCGCTTTCTTTAGATGTCGCAGGTTCGAATCTCACTCGCGAAGTAGTGACAGTGCGCTTTTCTTGTTTGTTTGTTTTTTAATTATTTTTTTGCATAATTTTTATTATGCAAAAAAAATATTGCATAAATATTATAATTGCATAAGTTGATAAAAAATGCTATGCGATAGCTTTACCGCGGCAGTCCCCGAGTGCCACTTAGTTTTTATTAATAATTTTATTATTTATTTATTTTAGACATGCCCACGCCGCAACAAGTCGCGCAGGATGGTTTCGCGGCTGAGGACAAGGGCCTCTCCTGGGACGATATCCAAAAAGCCAGCAACGCCGTGCAGCCGAGAATGTTCGGCAAACAAGGTAACATTCATCGTTGATCTCAAACCACAGCCCACTACTACGACAGGTCACCTCTCGAATGAGACGACCTCCCTGGCTCAGTGGTGAGCGCTGTTGCCTTATAACTGGGAGGTCTCGGGTTCGATTCCCGGCGGGGTCAATTTGGGAATTTATAATTTCTGAATTGTCTCTGGTCTGGTCTGGTGGGAGGCTTTCGCCGCGGCTAGTTACCACCCTACCGTCAAAGACGTGCCGCCAAGCGATTTAGCGTTCCGGCACGGTGGCGTGTAGAAAGCAATTAGGGGTATGCGTTGAATGTTCACTGCCATACTCCTTCCAAGTTAGCCCGCTACCATCTTAGACTGCATCGTCACTAACCATCAGGTGAGATCGCAGTCAAGGATTAGCTTGTCATCGAATAAAAAAAAGAAAAAAGAGAATTCGGTATTTAACTGACATTTTTTTAAACAACGTTTTTAAATATTATTATAAACACTATGCAATTTTTCTTATTTAAATATCTTAACTAGTCTCGGAAATATAGAGCTTTAAAGTTTCCTGTTAGACAGAGAGGGCGCTACTGAAGTGTGATGTCACAAGTCAGCAGTTCCATACACACTCCATAGAAAATTTCGTTTTAGAAAGACAGATACAGTCACTAGACTGAAGACTTTATCTAAAATATCCGTAATTTAAACTAGACTGAAGACTATCTTATCCGTAACTTAATTGTCGATGATAATAATTGACCACATTTTGTCAAAAGTATCTGAGATTTTTACAATCATTGAAAATATTAGAATGTGCGAAAGATAGGGATGCAAAATGTAACAGACCCTTGGCTTGGTCAAGCTTTCTCCATCGGAGGCAATCATTAGCGGCGTCTCTCCTTCTCTGCTCCCAAAACTCTCATGTCCTTTTCCACACCGTCAATTCACCGGCCTCTACGGCCCTCTGGTTTACTGTCAAGCAACTCCAACTTATTCGAGGCTCTTGAATCGTCCAATGCGTTGACATCGCATTCTTGAAATTTTGATGCTTTTGACGACATTCGGTTCTTTAAAAAGTCTACAAAGTTCGTGATTGTAACAAATGCTCCAGATACAATTATCTTGAAAGTACTCTAGTAGTATTAGTCTAGGGTTTAATTTAAATACTTGCCATACCATACTGAGGCACTAGCTACATAACGTGTGTCTCAACAGTGCCTCAGTATGGGGCAGTCTGGTTACAAACATTTTTGAAGTGAAAACTTCTTTTGGCGCAACACACACACGTTTTTACGTGGGTAGTTAGGCTGATCCGTCACGCTCTGAGGTGAAAGGCTCGATCTGGTGAACTAGGGACCGCCGAGTGTACCCGAGCGAGAAAGATACAGTCAGCTGCTCTTCTGTTGTCTCACATAGTGAGAGTGAGTGAGACTGAGCTGTCATATATAAATTGATTAGAGTATATTGATTAGATTAATTAGAGTATATAAATTGATTGCGATTGCCAATGAAGTTTTCACTTCTGCCGTGCGGTCTTAAGCACACAATTTTTTAATTGGTTGCATGTAGCAATGGCCACCCATATGGCGGAACGCAGCCTTATTCTGGACCGATTACGCGACTTGTACGAATCGCTCGCGTCGCGACCGTCCGAGCAAACGCTGGCGAAACAGCCCGCCAATGTGAAGAGCGAACTGATGGAGCACCAGCTGCACGCGCTGGCCTGGCTGCAGTGGCGGGAGACGCAGAAACCGGCAGGGGGGATCCTGGGTGAGTTCATCTCATCATCATCATCAGCATCCACGGCTCACCACAGTCAATTCTCTCTTAATAATTCATTTATGGGCGGGACATACTGAAGAGCGAGATGCACAATGTCTATACTGTGCAAATCAATGCTATTTTTTGCAGTATTTTAAAACAAACTAAAGTTATTTGTAATTTTTATTAATGTAGGTATGCGTCCTCGCCTTTAGTTTCGCTTTATATTTATTTATATATTTTACGTATGCATTCAGTTTACTTAAAATTGGTGTTAAAATAGAGATATTCTTGAACAAATATCATGTTAATATTTTTTCGTAAGGTAAGGCATAGATAGGTAATGAAGAAATAAATGGATGTCTAAGCTATAGATCTAGAACAATCCATAATAATATTATAAATGCGAAAGTGCGTTTGTTCGCTTCAATCATTCAGTAACGGTGCAACAGATCGACATGTTTTTTGCATGCGTATAGTTGAGGACCTGGAGAGTGACATAAGATACTTTTTATCCCGAAAAATCAAAGCCAGGATACTTAAAAACACAGGATATTTAAAAACTAAATGCACGCGGAAGGAATCGCGAGAAGTCATATTCGTTTTCTTTCTTCCCAATATCAGCGTTATACGTTTAGTATGAAAAATCCCTCGAATTTCATGGCCTTACTTATGTACAGTTTTTGCAATTCACGAAGGCGAGTGAGGGTTACTTCGTGTACATGCACATTGCATAAGTGTGCGTGCCTGTCAAAGCCTAGGTGGGAGCGGGCAGGCGCGAGCATTGCGCTCGCTCACATTTATACACACACACAACCATAAGTCAGTCGCCCTCGTGAATTGCAAGAACTATACCTGTACTTGTAAATGTGTTTAGCCGACGACATGGGTCTGGGCAAAACGATCACCATGATATCGCTGATCGTGGCTGACAAGGCGGGCTCCATAGACAACGACGAGGACGATGACGACTCCCCACGAAGACAGAGACGTGAGTGCTGATCTCTTACCTTTGCTGGCATGTTGGGGGTAACTCGGGCTTAGAATAGAATAGAATAGAAATGTTTTTTATTCAAATAAACTGTGCTTTTGAATCGTCGATGAGTCTACCACTGGTTCGGAATGCAAAGCGGAATCGCAACCAGCAAGAAACTCGACGTTTGCTCTTTTCAAAAAGAGTCTACAATTCAATAGATACTATGCTATGTATGCAGTGTTTCCACAAAGAGTTCCACAAAAGCATCATCATCATTCATCATTAGCAACCCATCAACGACTCACTACTGAGCGCAGGTCTCCTCTCAGAGAAGGGTTATAGGCCATAGTCCACCACGCTGGCCCAATGCGAATTGGCGGATTTCACACTCCTTCAAGAACATTATGAAGAACTCTCAGGTGTGCAGGTTTCTTCACGATGTTTTCGTTCACCGTTGAAGCAAGTGATATTAAATTTCTTAAACGCACTTGACTCCGAAAAATCAGAGGTACCGTACCCGGGATCGAAACTGCGACCCTTCGAATAAGAGACCACAGCCCTAACCACTAGGCTATCACTGCTATACAGAAGCATACCTAATTATAATTCAACACGTTAAGACGGGCAGACAGAAAGCAGCCCCATTCCCGCTGGTGGTACCCGTTCACGAGCATGACGCATGATCCAGCCATTGCTTCGCTCAACCATATTTGAGGGAACGTAACAACCCGCATCACACGACACCACCACAGAAATGTTTAAAGAGAGCGTGACATGCTAAGGCTACCCATGTTAAGGCATCAAATTGATACTAATATTAAAATACTCACTCACTGGGAGTAATTTAAATAAGCATGGTGGCAGTAACCAAGAATCAATGAAGTTATTTATTTATCTAATGAAATAGGATTCATGGATTATAAAAAATGTATTATTGTTATATTTTCAGCGAGACTGATATTTATTTTCATAAAATAAAACTACATAATATAAAAAAATATTTTTAAACAAACCGACTTCAGACGCCCGTGCCACTACAAAGTATGTAATTTATTCTTGATATTTTAAAAACCGCTCGACCGAGTTCGATAAAATTTAAATGGGGCCTGGGAGGTATACCCTTTAAAACAAAAAAATAAAATCCAAATCGGTTCAGGCGACTTCGAGTAATCGGTGAACATACATAATATATCCCACAGTGGTGCGTGGTGGTACGCTAGTGGTGTGCCCAGCCACCCTAGTCCAGCAGTGGGCAGCCGAAGTGACCAAGCACTGCACATCGTACGCGCTGTCCGTCTGTTTGCACCACGGATCCGCGCGCGCAACGCAGCCTCACCGTTTGGCGACCAACGACCTTGTGATCACCACCTACAATATCCTGCAAAGAGAGAAGGAGAAGGTAAGTCTAATCCAGGGTACGAGAGTGAGTACAAAGCTAACAATCTTCCTCCGGGCCGGCCAAGCGCACTCTTCAATAGTCTTCTGAGTTCATTATTTCATGCGATGCAGTATCACCTGTTGTAGTGCGGTTGTGCTTGGACAGTGTCGTGAATCACACAGCGCCATCTAGTTCCATTGTTGTGTACTTGATTCAATATGGAGTAGCCTCAATCTGCCTTGTATCACGGTAATTTTAATTTTTAGGATGTGAGTGTGGGGTTATATTTGTTAAATTATTGCTTTAATTGGGTAGGACGGCGTGTTGTCGCGCGTGCGCTGGCGCCGCGTGATCCTGGACGAGGCGCACGTGGTCCGCAACCACAAGTCGGCGACGTCGCAGGGCGTGTGCGTGCTGCGCGGGCGGCGGCGCTGGGCGCTCACCGGCACGCCGCTGCACAACAAGGACCTGGACCTGTTCGCGCTGCTCAAGTTTCTGCGCTGCACGCCGTTCGACGACCTCACTGTGAGTATGACGAGGACGAGGCGCACGTGGTCCGCAACCACAAGTCGGCGACGTCGCAGGGCGTGTGCGTGCTGCGCGGGCGGCGGCGCTGGGCGCTCACCGGCACGCCGCTGCACAACAAGGACCTGGACCTGTTCGCGCTGCTCAAGTTCCTGCGCTGCACGCCGTTCGACGACCTCACTGTGAGTATGACGAGGACGAGGCGCACGTGGTCCGCAACCACAAGTCGGCGACGTCGCAGGGCGTGTGCGTGCTGCGCGGGCGGCGGCGCTGGGCGCTCACCGGCACGCCGCTGCACAACAAGGACCTGGACCTGTTCGCGCTGCTCAAGTTTCTGCGCTGCACGCCGTTCGACGACCTCACTGTGAGTATGACGAGGACGAGGCGCACGTGGTCCGCAACCACAAGTCGGCGACGTCGCAGGGCGTGTGCGTGCTGCGCGGGCGGCGGCGCTGGGCGCTCACCGGCACGCCGCTGCACAACAAGGACCTGGACCTGTTCGCGCTGCTCAAGTTCCTGCGCTGCACGCCGTTCGACGACCTCACTGTGAGTATGACGAGGACGAGGCGCACGTGGTCCGCAACCACAAGTCGGCGACGTCGCAGGGCGTGTGCGTGCTGCGCGGGCGGCGGCGCTGGGCGCTCACCGGCACGCCGCTGCACAACAAGGACCTGGACCTGTTCGCGCTGCTCAAGTTCCTGCGCTGCACGCCGTTCGACGACCTCACTGTGAGTATGACGAGGACGAGGCGCACGTGGTCCGCAACCACAAGTCGGCGACGTCGCAGGGCGTGTGCGTGCTGCGCGGGCGGCGGCGCTGGGCGCTCACCGGCACGCCGCTGCACAACAAGGACCTGGACCTGTTCGCGCTGCTCAAGTTCCTGCGCTGCACGCCGTTCCATGACCTCACTGTGAGTATGACGAGGACGAAGCGCACGTGGTCCGCAACCACAAGTCGGCGACGTCGCAGGGCGTGTGCGTGCTGCGCGGGCGGCGGCGCTGGGCGCTCACCGGCACGCCGCTGCACAACAAGGACCTGGACCTGTTCGCGCTGCTCAAGTTCCTGCGCTGCACGCCGTTCGACGACCTCACTGTGAGTATGACGAGGACGAGGCGCACGTGGTCCGCAACCACAAGTCGGCGACGTCGCAGGGCGTGTGCGTGCTGCGCGGGCGGCGGCGCTGGGCGCTCACCGGCACGCCGCTGCACAACAAGGACCTGGACCTGTTCGCGCTGCTCAAGTTCCTGCGCTGCACGCCGTTCGACGACCTCACTGTGAGTATGACGAGGACGAGGCGCACGTGGTCCGCAACCACAAGTCGGCGACGTCGCAGGGCGTGTGCGTGCTGCGCGGGCGGCGGCGCTGGGCGCTCACCGGCACGCCGCTGCACAACAAGGACCTGGACCTGTTCGCGCTGCTCAAGTTCCTGCGCTGCACGCCGTTCGACGACCTCACTGTGAGTATGACGAGGACGAGGCGCACGTGGTCCGCAACCACAAGTCGGCGACGTCGCAGGGCGTGTGCGTGCTGCGCGGGCGGCGGCGCTGGGCGCTCACCGGCACGCCGCTGCACAACAAGGACCTGGACCTGTTCGCGCTGCTCAAGTTCCTGCGCTGCACGCCGTTCGACGACCTCACTGTGAGTATGACGAGGACGAGGCGCACGTGGTCCGCAACCACAAGTCGGCGACGTCGCAGGGCGTGTGCGTGCTGCGCGGGCGGCGGCGCTGGGCGCTCACCGGCACGCCGCTGCACAACAAGGACCTGGACCTGTTCGCGCTGCTCAAGTTCCTGCGCTGCACGCCGTTCGACGACCTCACTGTGAGTATGACGAGGACGAGGCGCACGTGGTCCGCAACCACAAGTCGGCGACGTCGCAGGGCGTGTGCGTGCTGCGCGGGCGGCGGCGCTGGGCGCTCACCGGCACGCCGCTGCACAACAAGGACCTGGACCTGTTCGCGCTGCTCAAGTTCCTGCGCTGCACGCCGTTCGACGACCTCACTGTGAGTATGATGAGGACGAGGCGCACGTGGTCCGCAACCACAAGTCGGCGACGTCGCAGGGCGTGTGCAGGCAATAAAGTTTTTTCAAAATCAATTTTTAATCAAATTAGGTACAGTAATTAAAACTTTTTCACTGTCAACAATATTCGTCAAAAATTTTTAGTTATTAAGAAAATCTTTTATAATACGATTTTCAAAAAGTTTTCTCATTGTTTGATTATTGACCTAAATATTTTAACGTTAATCATACGTCGCACAGATGTGGAAGAAATGGATCGACAACAAGAGCCTGGGCGGGTCGGAGCGGCTCAACACCATCATGAGCTGCGTGATGCTGCGGCGCACCAAGCAGCAGCTGCAGGAGCGGGGCCAGCTGACCTGCCTGCCCGAGCGCAGCGCCCACGAGCTCAGCGTCACCTTGACGCAGGAGGAGATGAACGTGTACCAAAAGGTCAGAGTCACCATCATGAGCTGCGTGATGCTGCGGCGCACCAAGCAGCAGCTACAGGAGCGGGGCCAGCTGACCTGCCTGCCCGAGCGCAGCGCGCACGAGCTCAGCGTCACCTTGACGCAGGAGGAGATGAACGTGTACCAAAAGGTCAGAGTCACCATCATGAGCTGCGTGATGCTGCGGCGCACCAAGCAGCAGCTGCAGGAGCGGGGCCAGCTGACCTGCCTGCCCGAGCGCAGCGCGCACGAGCTGAGCGTCACCTTGACGCAGGAGATGAACGTGTACCAAAAGGTCAGAGTCACCATCATGAGCTGCGTGATGCTGCGGCGCATCAAGCAGCAGCTACAGGAGCGGGGTCAGCTGACCTGCCTGCCCGAGCGCAGCGCGCACGAGCTCAGCGTCACCTTGACGCAGGAGGAGATGAACGTGTACCAAAAGGTCAGAGTCACCATCATGAGCTGCGTGATGCTGCGGCGCACCAAGCAGCAGCTGCAGGAGCGGGGCCAGCTGACCTGCCTGCCCGAGCGCAGCGCGCACGAGCTGAGCGTCACCTTGACGCAGGAGGAGATGAACGTGTACCAAAAGGTCAGAGTCACCATCATGAGCTGCGTGATGCTGCGGCGCACCAAGCAGCAGCTGCAGGAGCGGGGCCAGCTGACCTGCCTGCCCGAGCGCAGCGCGCACGAGCTGAGCGTCACCTTGACGCAGGAGATGAACGTGTACCAAAAGGTCAGAGTCACCATCATTGGGCGTTTCTTCACTGCACGGAACTGCACACCGACAGTGCTCAACGACACGACACCGACAGCTACATTCTTCATTTGACAGACGCCGACAGTTACATTCTTCATTTGACAGACACCGACAGCTACATTCTTCATTTGACAGACACCGACAGCTACATTCTTCATTTGACAGACACCGACAGCTACATTCTTCATTTGACAGACACCGACAGCTACATTCTTCATTTGACAGACACCGACAGCTACATTCTTCATTTGACAGACACCGACAGCTACATTCTTCATTTGACAGACGCCGACAGCTACATTCTTCATTTGACAGACACCGACAGCTACATTCTTCATTTGACAGACACCGACAGCTACATTCTTCATTTGACAGACACCGACAGCTACATTCTTCTTTTGACAGACGCCGACAGTTACATTCTTCATTTGACAGACACCGACAGCTACATTCTTCATTTGACAGACGCCGACAGTTACATTCTTCATTTGACAGACACCGACAGCTACATTCTTCATTTGACAGACACCGACAGCTACATTCTTCATTTGACAGACACCGACAGCTACATTCTTCATTTGACAGACACCGACAGCTACATTCTTCATTTGACAGACACCGACAGCTACATTCTTCTTTTGACAGACGCCGACAGTTACATTCTTCATTTGACAGACACCGACAGCTACATTCTTCATTTGACAGACGCCGACAGTTACATTCTTCATTTGACAGACACCGACAGCTACATTCTTCATTTGACAGACGCCGACAGTTACATTCTTCATTTGACAGACACCGACAGCTACATTCTTCATTTGACAGACACCGACAGCTACATTCTTCATTTGACAGACACCGACAGCTACATTCTTCATTTGACAGACACCGACAGCTACATTCTTCTTTTGACAGACGCCGACAGTTACATTCTTCATTTGACAGACACCGACAGCTACATTCTTCATTTGACAGACACCGACAGCTACATTCTTCTTTTGACAGACGCCGACAGTTACATTCTTCATTTGACAGACACCGACAGCTACATTCTTCATTTGACAGACACCGACAGCTACATTCTTCATTTGACAGACACCGACAGCTACACTCTTCTTTTGACAGACGCCGACAGCTACATTCTTCATTTGACAGACACCGACAGCTACATTCTTCATTTGACAGACACCGATAGCTACATTCTTCATTTGACAGACACCGACAGCTACATTCTTCATTTGACAGACACCGACAGCTACATTCTTCTTTTGAAAGACGCCGACAGTTACATTCTTCATTTGACAGACACCGACAGCTACATTCTTCATTTGACAGACACCGACAGCTACATTCTTCATTTGACAGACACCGACAGCTACATTCTTCATTTGACAGACACCTACAGCTACATTCTTCATTTGACAGACACCGACAGCTACATTCTTCATTTGACAGACACCGACAGCTACATTCTTCTTTTGACAGACGCCGACAGTTACATTCTTCATTTGACAGACACCGACAGCTACATTCTTCATTTGAGAGACACCTACAGCTACATTCTCCATTTGACAGACACCGACAGCTACATTCTTCATTTGACTGACACCTACAGCTACATTCTTCATTTGACAGACACCGACAGCTACATTCTTCATTGGACAGACACCGACACGCTCCGACCCGAAACGGCAGCTGTGTGCTAGAGCCTGTGCTAGGGGGTGCGAGGCGAAGTCACCAATCACGTCACTGGCACGCACACAAGTCAGTTCCATGCGTACACAACACTTGCATAACGATGCCTTAACGACACCAGTGGGTGTGTGGTAGTACAGTGAACTTCCCGTCCTAGCTCAGTATTTTAAACAACTTTCCAAAAATTTTTTTAAGAATGCAACCAGAAACCCTTACCCTCTAGTAACTCAAGCAGTTGTGTATACCTCAACCGCAATGACCCACCCGACAAACGACCTCCCAAGCACGTCCTTTTCGACTCAGACGATCACGCTCCTTATCACGTAGGGCAATACACATAAACAGCCTCTGCACAGCGTCGCCGCCGGCGAAGACGAGGGAGGTCCCCGATTTCTAACGTTACCTGGGCGTGGATCCTTACCACGATGACGGGGACGTATGGACTAATGTAGTCCAACCACTCCACACCCTTTGTCCCAACGTCATCCTAAAAGCGTGGTCTGAGCCTCACAGGAGACGCCCTTATGAAGACCTTGACCCCCGATGTCTTCGAGCCCCTAGTGTTTTTTTCCACACAGAGCCTCGTGCTTACCAACCTCCAGGTAGCTCTGTAGCGACCCTTAGCCTGGCAATACACGTCAGGTTTTTTCATCCGATTGTCCGATCCGATAGTCTGATCCGGCTACCGGAAGGCATTGGAGCCATTACTTTGTATGAACGGTCAATACACGTCCGATCCGGTAGTCGGATCGGACGTCCGAGTCGGAAGCGGGCGCGAGGTGTTTCCGATTTTACGGTCGGTCCGATTGTCTGAAGGCGCGGTCTACATACTTCTAGTGTGAGACGAAATAGACGTCCGGTTATTCCTTCCGATTTGCCAGTCTTGTGGATCGAATCTTCTTCTTTATCAACCTATAGACGTCCACTGCTGGACAAAGGTCTCCTGCATAGACTTCCACAGGCTTCGGTCTTGCGCCGCTTGAATCCAGCGGCTCCCTGCGACTCGTTTGATGTCGTCGGTCCACTTGGTGGGGGGGTCTGCCAACACTGCGTTTTTCGGTGCGGGGTCGCCACTCTAACACCTTGGGACCCCAACGACCATCAGCTCTTCGAACTATGTGCCCCGCCCATTTCCACTTCAGTTTCGCGACACGCTGAGCTATGTCGGTGACTTTGGTTCTCGTACGAATCTCCTCATTTCTGATTTTCTCCTCATTTGATCTCGCAGGGATATACCGAGCATAGCTCTCTCCATCGCATCGTGGATCGAATAATGGCCGAAATTTATGATATTGAACGGCTAAATGTAGCCGTAGAAAAACATTCTATAAAAAATAAAAACTTTTCGGGGTGTCTTAGTAATTTTGGACGTTTTAATTAGAAATGACTCTCGGTAAGTCTTGTCAAATTAATTGGGTGAATCCAATAAATAGCGTCGCTCCGTCCGTTTTGCTGCGTACGCAAGCACTCGGGATGATAGCTCGGGAACGACTGAGCTCAAAAAAAGCCTGACGCAAGAATCGGACGTGTATCGAGTAAATACGATCCGGTAGTCTGATCAGACAATCGGAAACAAAACCTGACGTGTATTGCCAGGCTTAGGCCCTACGCAGTATACTCAATCCGAAACTACCCACAACCAGTTTTTATTTATTAATTAATTTATGTACACCCATGTACATGTTTTTGTTTTAATTTTTCTTTCCTCCAACCATGTTTGTCTGGAAGAAATCGCTTCTTAGCCGCCTGGTTAAGGCCGCCTGTTGACCTCTCTCTTTTTTCCTCTAAGTTACTTATCTATATTGATTTCTTTTTTTTTTCTTGTAAAACCGAAAGAGTTTCTTTCAAATTGGAAATTGGAACTTTTGTATGAGTAGATAAAGAATATTTCATTTCATTTGAACCAGTGCAGTCAGTCAGCGGGTTGAATTAGAAGCAAAAAGGTGGAGTTTAGAAGGAGTGGAGGAGAGAGCTACCTGAGATGGATTATTGCTAAAGAACCAATGGCGAGCTCCGGAAAGGTCTATGTCGAGCTGTGGTCGGAGTAGGCTGATGATATGCACCGTTGTTCTTGGTTGTCCAGGTGCTGGTGTTCTCCAAGACGCTGTTCGCGCAGTTCTTGCACCAGCGCGCGGAGAGGGCGGGCCATACCGATCTGATGCCGCGCAAGAAGAACGATGAGTACGCCAAGATGCAAAAGAAGATGATCGCTTTGCAAGGTGCCAATTTTTTTTTTATATTTAGACTAGCGCTTGCTGCAATCTTGCCTGATGGTAAGTGAAGATGCAGCCTAAGATGCAGCGTGCTTGCCTAGAAAATGTCTGTTCACTCTTGATTTAAAGGTACCAAAGTTATAGTTGGTTGGAAAAACTGAAGCGGAAAGGGCATTTTGAAATGGCATTCCGAACCAGTAGTAGATTCACTTGACTAATAATTGACTAACACTTGATTAAATAAAATATACTACTCCATTCTATTCTTTTCATATCTTCATCTCCGACTTTTCCCCCAAACAATAGAAGTTAAAAAAAACGACTGTGCTTTAGACCACAAGACTGAATTAAAACTTACGAAACGCAAATGGCTATGAGAGAAAGAGAGAAAGAAAATGTGTGCTCGCACCTCTCTCTTACCCCCTACAGTAATATAAAAAACGTAACTCTCTTTCTATCTTCACCAACTTATATCTCCCTCTCAACTTCCGTTCGCCTCGCCCGATCACACTTTTCGTAACGCATTCACCAGCTTACTCCCCAAATCAAGCGTGCGTAAAGAAGTTTTACTTCAAAAATTCCTTAAATATCTGTAAAGTTTTATAGCGAACCACTTTTCAAATGGTTTTCAGGGGTGTCTTGTTAATTTTGTAATGTTCGTTATTTTTATAAATTATTTTTGACAGTAAAAGCTTAGCTTTATCTTAGCTCAATGATATAGGTAGCAGACTGAGTACAAGTTTTAGTGAAATGGAAAAACCTCAGAAGTATGAAACTGTAACTTCAAAAATATTTCAGGCGCAAAACCTGTCAAATCTCATGAGATCCTGGTACTTCTGCTGCGGCTGCGGCAAGTGTGCTGCCACTGCGGGCTCATCGCCGCCATGTTGGACCACGACGACAACGCGGAGCTTTCTGAGGACGCCGGCAGCCAGGACCTGCTGGCCGAACTCAACAGGCTCACGCTCGAGGACAACAACTCCTCGAGGAGGAAAGTGAGTACAGTACGCGTCACCTGGTACTGCGGCTGCGGCAAGTGTGCTGCCACTGCGGGCTCATCGCCGCCATGTTGGACCACGACGACAACGCGGAGCTGTCTGAGGACGCCGGCAGCCAGGACCTGCTGGCCGAACTCAACAGGCTCACGCTCGAGGACAACAACTCCTCGAGGAGGAAAGTGAGTACAGTACGCGTCACCTGGTACTGCGGCTGCGGCAAGTGTGCTGCCACTGCGGGCTCATCGCCGCCATGTTGGACCACGACGACAACGCGGAGCTGTCTGAGGACGCCGGCAGCCAGGACCTGCTGGCCGAACTCAACAGGCTCACGCTCGAGGACAACAACTCCTCGAGGAGGAAAGTGAGTACAGTACGCGTCACCTGGTACTCCTGCTGCGGCTGCGGCAAGTGTGCTGCCACTGCGG
Organism: Oeneis ivallda; assembly: GCA_029955525.1. NCBI lineage: Eukaryota > Metazoa > Arthropoda > Insecta > Lepidoptera > Nymphalidae > Oeneis > Oeneis ivallda. The sequence continues at coordinate 3,559,229 of JARPMR010000024.1, read as the reverse complement.
GAATGCACAGGCACAGGCGCTTAGTGTTCGGGTCACTGCGTGTCACCGAGCACCGCGTACTCAGCAGTTTACGCAACTGCTTCATGCTCGTGAGTGAGGTCGGAAAAGACAGTTCAATTCGGGCTGGTCCGCGCGGGTCGTACTCATTTATATTAATATATCAATAGCATCAGATCATAATATCATATAATAAAATTTAGCATCAGTCCATTAGCATCTATATATCAAATCTTACAATTTATCAACCTCCACAAAGAACTGCACCACACATTTTTTGGTCCATCGAGTTCTTGGGCGGGACCTATGACTGCCAATTTACTCATACTAATACTAATCTTATTTTCTATAATTTTAATTCTTGGTTACTTTTTGATAAAATCAGTTCAGCCAGTAATAGCAATACTTAAAAAATATATATACATATATAAAAAAATTAGAAATCTGTATCAACAAACAAGACTCATAATTTTCATAGTAAGTACCTAATAAATAAATAATTTAAACAAGTGTAAATTAAAAATTTTATTTTTAAAAAACAAGCTTTTAGTAGCTGGTTACGAGTACATCGTCAGAGCCTGGCTATCATCTAGAATCAGAGTACTTGTCAAGACGAATCAAACAAGCCCAAACTCGATGAGGTTACGTCGTTTTATTACAGAGTTGCCGAAAACAACCTTCCGGCTTCATCATGAGACCCTGAATATCATCTAGGACCAGACTAGGTACTTGTAAAAACTAATCAAACGAGTCTAACGAGTAACGACTATTACGTCCTTTATTACGAAGTTTCGGTTTCATCATCCGACCCTGATCAGATCAGACCCTGGTAACCATCTAAAAACAAAGTACTCGTCAAGACGAATCAAACGAGCCGAAACTCGATGGGGTTGCGTCGTTTCATTACAGAGTTCCTATGACCACCTTCCAGCTCCATCATCAGACCCTGGTTACCATTGAAAGACAAACTACTCGTCAAGGCTTGTAATTATATTATTAACTTCACTATAAAGTTGTAATCTAAAGTGATTTTCTGGTGGGATGCTTTGGCCGTGGCTAGTTACCTACCTACCGCCAAAGATGTGCCGCTAAGCAATTTAGCGTTCCGGCACGATGGCGTGTAGAAACCGATTAGGGGTATGGATTGAATGTTCATTGTTCACTGCCAAGTGCCAATTGCCATACCCCTTACAAGTTAGCCCGCTACCATCTTAGATTGCATTGTTATTTAGAATTTGGATATAGAATCAGGCGAAATTGAAAAACAATCAAGTGTTACGGGATAAAGTAACACACCCAAAAATTCAAAGGTAAAAACGGAACCCTTAAGGTTGCCGTCCGTCTGTCGAATTTGTTATTGCCATGTACTAATAAATGTATCTCTCAGAACATCTGAACTCTAGCGCGAGTTAAGGTCGTCCAGCGCCACCTAGTTAGAGCGCACGAACTTTAGCATCAAACATTAGAAGAAGAAATGAACAAGATTCCTTTGCTTTATGTAGTCCGGCAAACAGAATAAAATCTTTTAACATTCGACGTACGTTTCGTTACGATACCGGAGCATTATCAGGAGATGTTGACTTTGACTTTGCTTTGTGAAGAAGACGGCGTACCTCTAAAGTAGCCGGCGTACCTCTAAGTAGCTGGCGTACCTTAAAAGTAGCCTGCGTACCACCAAAGTAGCCTGCGTACGTCTAAAGATATTTTTTACAAATTGTCAACCTGTCGGGTTTTATGAAATAGGGCCCTGGTCTGTGGTTACTGGCCGCTTGCGTTTTCTGTACGTCATACCTACGTCATTTAAAAAAAATGAAAAATTCGAATCGGTTTCTATTGTTTTATCTAAATTTTGAATTTATAAAATTACAAGCTTTTAGTAGAAACTAAGAACTTTACTTTATGTTAAGAACTCAAAATGTCTATGGTGAAAAATAAAAGTCTTACCCGAGAAATCTAGAAATCGATAAATACAACAGAGCATTTTATGAAGATTTATTACCTACTACAGTGGAAAAGCGAGAAAAATACTACCATGAGTTTTAATCCTACTAATATTATAAATGCGAAAGTTTGTGAGGATGGATGTATGGATGTATGGATGGATGGATGTTTGTTACTCTTTAACGCCACAACGAATGAACCGATTTGGCTGAAATATAGCACAGAGATAGCTCATACCCAGGATTAGCATATAGGCTACTTTATCCAGGAAAATTAAAGAGTTCCCGCGGGAATTAAAACCTTTATCCACGCGGACGAAGTCGCGGGCATCATCTAGTAATTGTATAAAGGACAATGACCATGGATGTATGGAATCCTGCCCATATGTTGCTTCAGATCCAAACTTGTTTTTTTATACGCTTTTTATTAGCTTCACTTGTATGTTTGTAACAATGTTTGTAACCGACTTCTTTGAGCGCGATTTTGACCCACTTTAAACGGCCAGATTTCGTTCAAACTTTGTAGATTTATCGAGGACCGATGACAATACACTAATTTGATAAAAAAACAAAAAAAAAACTTGTATGTTTGTAACCGACTTCTTTGGGCGCGATTTTGACCCACTTTAAACGGCCAGATTTCGTTCAAACTTTGTAGATTTATCGAGGACCGATGACAATACACTAATTTGAAAAAAAAAACCAAACTAAAAAGTAGAAAATAAATAATAGTTTAAAAAAACTAAAAACACGCTTTTTATAGAAAACCAAACTAAAAAATAGAAAATAAATTTTAATAAATTTAAATTAAGAATAGGGTCCAAAAATTTCAATAAATATAAATTAATAATAGTGTAAATAAAAAGAATGTATTTTATTTTAAAAAAAGCGTGGGGTGCTTTTTAAGATATTATCAAAATGATGATCACTCTACTCATATCTGTCAATAAAATATTTATAACTATTGACACCATGCACCCCACGCTTTTTTAAAATAAAATACATTTTTTTTATTTACACTATTATTAATTTATATTTATTGAAATTTTTGGACCTTATTCTTAATTTAAATTTATTAAAATTTATTTTCTATTTTTTAGTTTGGTTTTCTATAAAAAGCGTGTTTTTAGTTTTTTTAAACTATTACTTATTTATAGTCTGTGCTTCCCATATTAACTCCTACAATTGTTTTTTTTTTTATAAATAAAAATCCGGATTCCGAAGTTATGAACAATGTTAAAAACCAAGCTGTAACTGTTAAGCAGTGATAGCCTAGTGGTTAGGACTTAGGACTGTGGACTATTCGGGGGGTCGCAGGTTCGATCCCGGGTACGCCTCCCGCACCTCTGACTTTTAGAAGTTAAGTGCGTTTAAAAAATTAAATATCATATGCTTTAACGGAGAAGGAAAACATCATGAGTAAACCTGCACACCTGAGAGTTCTTCGTAATGTTCTCGAAGGTGTGTGAAGTCCGCCAATTCGCATTGGGCCAGCGTGGTGGAGTATGGTCTATAACCCTTCTCTGAGAGGAGACCTCGCTCAGTAGTGAGCCGATGATGGGTTGATAATGATGATGATGATGAAGCCTACTTTGTCGTGTTAGTTTACAAATTGCAAAAAAACCAAATTAAATTTGATTTTCGCGGGCAGACCCGTTTAGTTCGCCTTAATGTAGACCTTGTGGCTCTTATGACAAGTCAAGAAGCTACCGCCGGTTTCGGTACAATTCTGCCGAGAACAGC